>OX451740.1:1053040537-1057840537 GCA_948472305.1 Vicia faba | reverse complement strand
GAGTTTACCGGACCTCACCCCAAATGTGCATTTATTAGGGTTCAACCTTAGCTTGTATTTCTTTAGTCTCTCAAACAGTTTCTACAAATGGTCAAGATGTTCCTCTTCAGTTTGAGATCTGGCTATCATGTCGTCCACATAGACCTCTATTTCGTGATGGATCATGTCGTGAAATAGAGCTACCATGGCACGCTGATAGGTTGCCCCAACGTTCTTCAACCCGAATGGAATAACCTTGTAATAGAATATGCCCCTCTGTATGATGAAGGTCATTTTCTCCATGTCCTCAGGTTTCATTTTGATTTGATTGTAGCCTGAGAAACCATCCATGAATGAGAACACTTTATGTTGTACGGTATTGTCGACCAGAATATCAATGTGGGGAAGTGGGAAATCATATTTAGGGTTTGCCATATTCAAATCTCGGTAATCCACACACATGTGTACTTTGATGTCCTTTTTAGGCCCTGGAACAACATTGGCGACCCATTGTGGATAGGAGGTAACGACTAAGAATCTCGTGTTGAATTGTTTCATGACTTCAGCCTTGATCTTCTCTGACATGTCTGGTCGCATGCGACGGACTTTCTGTTTTACCGGAGGGCAGTCTTCTTTTGTCGGTAGACGATGGACCACGATATCAACATCAAGTATTGGCATGTCTTCATACGACCAAGCAAAGACCTCAACATAGTCATGTAGTAACTGAATTAAACGCTTCTTGACACTGGATTCCAGATTGGCACCCACCTTGACTTCTTTCTTGTCTTCTTCGGTACCTAGGTTAACTGTGTCTACTGGTTCTTTGTAGGGCCATATGGTCCTTTCTTCTTGATGTAGTAACCTGGCTAGTTCCCCTGGAACTTCAAAAACTACCTCACCTTCGTCTTCGCCTTGGTAGATTAGATTTCCAGAGTCACAAAAGGCCATAGAAGAATCGTTACCCATGGGATCCTGAGTGGATGTAGATCTGCATTTTGAATGTGAGTGTGTGTAAGAGCATAGATATCTTTGAAAGAAATAAAAATGTAGAAAAAGAAAGACAAAGAGCACAAAGTTTGTATGCAAAAATTTCCATGATTCATTAATGACATATGAAAATGAAGTAACAACCCTTACAAATGGACCGTTGTGCCTCGGGTAAGACACAAGGTTTTAAAAGTCTGAATTATTTAATTATTACAGGTCCGACAAAAATTTAAAGACAATTATTGTTGGATAAAAGTAATTGGGACAAAATCTATACCTTCCCAGTTGCTGAGTCCTCCGTTGATAGTTGGGAAAATCCATTCCTCCAGGTCGCAGCCATCATCACTATCCTCCACTGCGTTGACTCTTTGGTTGCTGATCTTCAAAGGTGGTCCCCCAGCACGAGCATAACGAACAGCTTTCTGGGCTCCTGAAGTGAAACTCAAACCAAAATTTTCATATTTGTAAGGGATATCCGGGAGTTGGCCCCAAATAGTACACCCACCTTCTTCGATCACTTCCTTGGGATCTTTTAGAGAAGACATCTTTAGCGGAGGTCTTGTAATCTTCGGGACTTGGGAAACAGTCTTGGTAGCTGCCACTATTTGTGGGACTTCCTCGAAATGCTGAAATGGAGTTTCAATGAATTCACCATCCAATTCCATGTATCTGAAGGAGTTCAAGTGACTGACCATATATTCCTCTTTTTCATGGACAGTAATGATTTTTCCTTTGGTTGGGTATTTCAGCATCTGATGTAATGTATAGGTGACGGCACCAACGTTGTGAATCCATAGTCGGCCTAATAAACTGGAATAGGAAGGGCGAATGTCCATCACGTAAAAAGTTGAATCAAAGGTTTGAGTTCCAACTTTTATGGGGATGCCCACCTCCCCATGCACCATCCTCTTCGATCCGCCGAAGGCCCTTACCACTATGTTGTTGGGTTTTAAGGTCAAACCTTCACAGTCGAGTCTATCAAGAGCCTTCTTAGGCAGCATATTCAAAGACTAATGGGTATCAACCAAGACATGGGCCAAAGTTGTTCCCCTGCATACAACAGAGACATGCAATGCCTCATTGTGTTTCCTCCCTCTAGGTGTCAGGTCAGCATCATAAAAGCCTAAACCATTGTCAGCGGTCAAACTGGCCACACAGTCTTGGAACTGATCAACAGAGGTTTCTTGTGGTACGTGGACAGTTTTAAGAAATTTTACCAAGGCCTTCGCATGAGCATCGAAACACAACAATAAAGCCAGCATGGAAATCTTTGACAGAGTCTGCCCTAGCTGTTCGACTACGTTGTAGTCACTTCTCTTTATAATTTTCAGAATTTCTTCCATCTCCTTTTGGGAGGCTTCAGGGATATATATTGATTGCACCTTCATCCGGACAGTCTCAACCTGAATGCCTTTTCCCCGAGTCTCGATCGACTCGGTGGTAGGGGTGTCAGTAGGGGTAACCTGGGAATTATAGTAGTATTGTCAACAGGAACAGAAGCAGGGATAATTACAGGACCGGTAACAGTTTTCGGAAGAGCAATCTCGGGAAAGAATACTCTGCCACTTCGACTTATCTTGTTGGTTCCCGCAATGTTGTCGATGTCGGGGTCAGCCTTCTCAAGAATTGATTCTTCATTAGCCAGCCAATCCTGCTTAACGCTGTGATAGTAGACATCTCCCCCATAATTCCAGGAGACAGTTTTATCTGATGAGTACGAGATTGATCCTGGCATAGTGTTTTACCCCAAAATTTTCCCTCCCATTTCTCTCAACATTTTCTCACCACAAGACCCTTGGAGCGCAAGATCTAGTTAGGGTTTCCTCTGCTCAAGACTTCTCCTTGCACTGTTGACCCAAATTAGGGTTTGTGTTTGAACAAAGATATTTTGACCTAAAATGCCTAAGATGACTTTCATGCTTCATGTTGGACTCCCAAGTTTATCCATACCAAGTTTCAAGTCTTGATTCCAAATTTTGCCCAGTCAATTGGACAGTTGACCTAGAAATCAATTGTATTGGGGAAAAAGTCAACTGTGGCCAATTGACAGTCAAATCTCATGAAAATTGACCCACATAAACATTATGAACTCATATGAACCATTTGGTCAAGTTTGGATCACAATTCCACAAGAAATTTGATCAGATCACCAAAAGGGCAAAATGGTCATTTTTAGGGTTTTGACTGCACAAAGGCAATTTTTGACTGTTTGACCTAGCCAATGGCAAACCAAGCTCACATATGGACTCAAGGACCCCATGGAATTGTCTTGACATACTCAACAAGTTCAAAAGATCCCAAATGCACAAGATTGACAGTTGAATTTCCCAGTCAATTGATCAATTTTGACTGTATACTGAAAAGTCAAACTTTGACTTTTTGGTCAAAATCAAGTGTCAAGATTCATTTTTCATCAAAACATGCCAAATCATGAAACTTGTTCATCAAGAAATCAAGAATTGCAAATTAGGGTTTGAAATGAAGATTTTTCATAATTTAGAATTTTTCTAAGTTATGAAAAACCCTAATTTTTTCCTAACTTTGTCCAACTTTCTCACCAAGATTCATTTGGATTCAAGGAAAAGTCAAAACATGAAAGTTGTAGTCCATTGCAAAATCTACAACTTTTATTCACAAAGTTTTCCAAAAAGAATCTTGTAGCTCAAGTTACAATTTTTGGAACAAGGTACCAAACCATTCTTAACTTAGAGAAATTTTGAACCATTTTAGGCAGGATTTTTGCCTAACTTCAAGACCATTTTTCACATACTTCCACTTGGAATTTCAATTTGCATTTCAAAGATGGATTGTAGTACACATTCCAAGCTTTCCAAAATGTCCAAGAACTCTTCAAACAACCTCATGGTTAGGGAGAATCGAATTTGGCAAGTTGGGAAAAACTCACTTTGTTCTTGGCCAATTTACATGTTCATAACTTGGGCAACTTTTCAAATCAGCAGGCATAAGCTAGTTACAGGCCTCTAATCCCATTTGCACTCAATAATTAAATGCCAATCCATTGTGTGTTAGCATTATTTTGTGCATTTGGACATTACATGTTAGATTAAGCCTTAATTAGATAAAGCATTTTTGCCATTTTTGAAAAGTAGAACTTTATGTCAATTAGCAATCCAAGCAAGTACAGTGCAAATCCTTTTGGCACAAGTTTATAAACAAAACACACTGATCAAGGGGAAGATTAGCAGCACATTAGGGGGGGCCTCTATCAGTCTAAAACTCAAGTGGACACTTTGTTGCTTAAAGTTGAAGAAACATAGCATAACAAGACACAACTCTCATTCCTGTGAACAAAAGCTTAAGCAAAGTTATCAAACACTTTCTAATCATCAAACCTAAACTGAAACACGAGCCAACCATTTCCATTTCCTTCTCAAATACAGAATCACCCTAAAACTGCCCAAACAGGGTACCTGCTGCAGATTGAGTTCCATAACTCAATCCATTCATGCATTCTTGCTAAAACCACTTCAAACATATCCCACATCATCCCTTGAAACTATTCCAAGCCTCAAACACGACCTGTAACACTCCCAAGAAACATCACCATTTTCATTTTCTTGTTTTGTAGTTGAAGTTCCATAACACGATTCACTAGGTTTCAAAGCAAACTAAAGCTTGGAATAGCATCCCTGGACATCAAGGAAGCTGTACCAACCATCACCTTGCATTGAAAGCACCTCCATCACCAGATACGATTCCAACTGAACAGGTAAGTTCATGAACTCGTATCTCTCTATCCAGGCATTGTTAGCTTTAGGTTTATGAAGAAATTATGTCACATTCATAGCCCTAAACATGCCCATGTAATTAGTTTTCATTTATGTTATGTGTGCTATGAGAATTTGATGTCTGAACATGGAACAAAAACTAGGTTAGGAATTGGGGGAGAAGAAATTCTCTCTCATTTCTGAGAGTTAAATCATGTTCTTTATATGTATGAACTCGTGAGATGATGCTTTACATTTTTTGTGTTGTGAGTTTTCATTAAAAGTCCAGGAATCAGGATGTTTGAATCCATGTACCAAGCGCGCGTTTTTTGAACAAGGTTTGCTGGAGGTTGAAGAAGATAGGTTCTGGGCTGGGCCTGGAATGTTTTTTCTTTTTGCACCTTGCTTTTACTTTTGAACCCCCCTGACCTATTTTGATTTTTACTTATCATTTTCCATTTTTTCCTTTTGATTTTATTTCTATATTTTTATTTAAGTATGAAAAAATATAAAAATCATTTTTTCCACAATTTTTGCATTTATTTTGATATTTATTAGTCTTTATTTAGTTTTTGTACATAAATAAATACTTATATACTATTATTTAAAATAGCTAAAAAAATAATAATACAAACATATTTTTCTGACTTTTATTTCATATTATCTCTTGAAAACATTTTATAATAAAAATATACTTTTTTATAAATATTAAATATTATTATTTTGTATATATTCAATATATTTAGTAAATAATACAAATACATATATATTTATTAGAATATTTAGGACAAAAATACAAAATATATACATTTTTATTTTTATTAATATTTAACATTAAAAATACCTTTTTGACAAATATACTTCATTTTTATTTTATTTTTGTACATAATTATTAAACACTGTACATATTAAATAATTAATACTTTTTATTTAATGAAATTAGGGTTTTGCCCTAAATACATAAAAACTCCAAAAATTAATACTTTTTATTTTGTTTATTTGACATATAAAAAACACTTTTTTTCATACATATAAAAAAAACATCTTTTACATCTTGCATATTTATTCCATTTTTATTTAATTATTGTATATTAAATAATTTGTATAATTCAATTTTGATGTAATAGTTAGGTTTAAATTTCTTGTCAAAATACCCCCATTTGAACATTTGTACCCCCCCTTCCCATATATTGTGTTGTAATAACTTAGGAACTTTACTTTTCGCACTTTAAAGCTTTCTAATTATGCCATGTTAGAATTAGGGTTTGTATGCAAATCAAAAACGACAAAAATAGTCTGACCTAATTTCAAGATAAACAAGCATGAAAATGGACAACACTAAATCACACTTGCACCCCTAGGGTATTCCACTTGTTGCCTTCAAAAATGGGCCATATTGCATGTTAGGTCTCTTTGGGCAAAACAAACACAATTCAAATGATCATAGTCCCTCGTTGACGCTTTCGAGAGTTGCCTAAAAAATGATCAAGTCCCTTAAAGGAAAAATTGCCCAAAGATACTTGGCACCATTGCAATTATGGTCTAAACGATGACCCGCGCCTGTCCCTTTTACATCCTAACACAAGATTGTCCACCAAAGGCAATGGTGGAACAAAATTGTTAAAAGGGTTAAAAACATAGGAGAAATCTTTGAGAAATTTACGAGTAGACAACCTCTTAGTTACTTGAATCAAACTTGCAAAACAAAACACTTGCCTATTTTTTTCAAACCACACATCACTACACTTTCAAAACAACTTTCAAAAACAATGAAAACCTTTTCAAAAGACACACACCTTTGTATACATCCCAACATGGATCATTACAAAGGTTTCCACCACATTGGCTTCTTTTCAAAACATTTTCAAACCCACACACACAAAGCACCATTTCAAACAATTGAAAGTCAAGGCAAGTTGATCTAAGCAAGTAACTAAGATCCCATGGATAACCATGGATAGAAAGGGTGCTAATACCTTCCCTTTCTATAATCTACTCCCCGAACCCAAGAAAACATCTCAAAGGTTTTTGCTGTGCTTTTTAACCTTTCCTTAGGATAAAATAAAAAGTCGGTGGCGACTCTTGCTCAACCGAAACATTTTCGAAAACAAACGCAAAACCTCAAGTCAGTTCTCCCACCGTATCACACATAGTAATTATCAATGGAGCCGTTTTAGGAAAAGATGTAATCCTAACGGGTCTTTTGGTGGAGACCCTGGAAGGATTGGCGGAAATGGTTACTATTGAAACATCATTGTAAGAAATGGTTGGAACGGGAGTCTTTTCAAACAAAATCTCTTTGTCATCCATTAGGCGCTGAACACCTGCTTTTAATAAATGACAACCAGTTGGTAGGGATAAACAGAGGTGGCAGCTTTCATCACAGCCCGGAAATAAACTGGCCTTCAACAGGTTCCTCTTGACAGTCAGGAGAGGATTAACAAGTTCATCAATAGCAGTAATAAACATATCATCTTCAACAATGTTAACATCACTGTCGTGCTTGGGTATAGGAGCGGTGATAACGTTTGGGATCTCAGGAACATCAAATTCAATTTCTTTTGCTTCGAGAAGGTATTGCACCTTGTTTTTCAAAGCCCAGCAATTGTTGGTATCATGGCCTGGACTTTCTGAATGGTAAGCACAACGAGCATTAGGGTGGTAATGAGGAGATGTGGTGTTGGGATTCTTCGGGGCTTCCTTCAAAGTTACCATATTAGATCTCAACAAATGTGGCAGGAATTGAGATAGTGTCATATTAATCCGGGTAAATTGTCTTACCGGTCTTTCTGTTCTAGGTTGATTACTCCTTTGTTGAGTAGGTTCAGGCTTAGGGATCATGATGGCCCCTATTGTTGACGATGTTCAGTTCTATCCTGATTCTTTTAAGGATACACAGCACCAACTTCTTTCTTTCCAATAAATGGTTTTCTCACGGCACTAGAGGATGCATCTTTTTGGATCTTCCCACTCTTAATCCCGGCTTCCACTCTTTCCCCGGTCAAGATTAATTCAGTGAAGCCTGTTGAGGAGCTTCCAATTAGATGATTGAAGAAAGGACCGAACAGGGTATCCAAAAACATGTCTACTAGTTCTCTGTCATACAGGGGAGGTTGGAATCTTTCTACTAAGTCCCTCCATTTCTGAGCGTAGTCTTTGAAACCTTCGCTTGAAACCATAGCCATACTCTGGAGTTGAGTACGGGTGGGAGCAAGGTCTGTGTTGTACTGATATTATTTATAAAAAGCAGCAACAAGGTCTTCCCAATTATGAATATTGGCCCTTTCCAGTTGATAGAACCAATCTAGTTGAGTCCCGGATAGACTATCTTGAAAGAAGTGGACCCACAAATCTTTGTCGGCAGTATGAGGCTGTATCTTCCTTACATAAGATCGGAGATGCATCTTAGGACACGAAACCCCGTCGTACTTAGCAAATGTTGGTGCCTTGAATTTTGGTGGAATAACAATACCAGACACCAAACCCAGCTCTTCAAAGTCCATCCCAGGCACTTTCTGAATTTCCATTGCACTTAGAAGTTCTTCCATATGTTTGTATTTATCGTCAGCTGGAGGGTACTGTTCCTCAGAGTAATCCTCTTCTTCTTCCTCTTCAGATTCTGGCTGGGCAGTCACTTCCTTGCCTTTTCCTTCTTGATTGTCCTTTTCACCAGATGATGTTGTGAAGTCTAGGGTCTGTCTGGCTGGCCCTGGGAACCTTCTTCCTAGATTCAAAACACCGATTGCTTTCTTTTCTTTCTTCTTCTTTTCTTCGATCAACAAAGTTTTCAAATCCTCTTGTCCTTTGGCTAGAGTCAAGAACATCTGTTGAAACTGAGCATTCTGCGCCTGGAGGTCTTTTACTGTTTGCTCAAGATCCATCTTACTGAAATAAATAGTAGAAAGATAAGGAGACTTATTATAAGAAACCTGCTTATGTTATGATGAATGAAGATGCATATGCAATGATTTCAAGGAAATTAGAGATTTAAATTTGCTTTAGACAAAAAGGAACACACGTCATATTAATAAATAAAATTTTGAGTACATCGTGCCTCTTTTGGGCTTACAAATAAATACAAAAACTTTAAGATAAAAAAGTTGAACGCATCCTCTTTGGTGCGATATAGGCGTTCAGGCTCTGCTCCTCATGAAGCTGCTTGGTGAGTTCCAAAACCTTCTTCTCGCTGGCGTAGAATTGAGCCTCGAAAGTGTCTCGCTCCCCCTTAAGTTGTATCCAATCCCTTTGCAAGTCTTCGAGAGAGGTGGTCATGTTAGGATGCAGGATAGTGTATGGAACATCTCCTTCCACAACAGGCTCTACGATAACCGGGAGAATGGAGGGGTAAGGCATCATAAGACTTTGAGCACGAGCTCGTACCCATTTGAGGTAAGGCTCAAGAGGGATGGAATTCTTGTGCCCTAATGTCTTGCTATCTACCTTGTTCAACATCCTCCAAGCTCGGGTAAACCTCTGGCGGTGACCTTGATCGTCATTCTCGTAGTCAAATACCAACCCTTGAATAAGCATCTCATGGGGACCATCCCTTCGGGCGTAACCAAACTGTCTTAAGGCTAAGTAGGGGTTGTAGGTGATACCTCCTCTAACACCAAGTAAGGGGACATTAGGGAATTCTCCATAACGGTCGACGATAGTAACATTCTCTATAGACCGGGAACACCAATGAATGTTTGAATGTTTGAGCGTCATCAACCTATGTGACCACCTTGAACCTTGCTCGTTCTTCAATACAAATTGGGGAAGATGTAAAATAAACCATCTTGCCAAGAGAGGAGTACAACACATAAGGATACCTCTTTTCCTCATAGTGCGAGAGTGAAAAGAATGTAGGATGTCCCCTAACAAAGTATGCACCGGGTTACGAGACATGAAGATTTTGACGGCATTCACATCTATGAGTTGGTTAAGATTTGGAAACAAAACCATCCCATAGATGAGGAGAGCCACAATTTCCTCAAAAGCTTGCAAATCCAAGGAGTTCCAACAGTTTTGGGCTTTTTCAAACAAGAATTTGGCTAAGAAACCTTTGACACCACTCCTTGTTTCCCAATTAGTTGTGATATCAGATGGTTGCAAGTGTAGGGCTTGAGCAATCTCTTCTGGCTTTGGATCTCTTTCCGTACCATTGAAAGGTAATTGATTGAGAATGGGAATCCTCAAGAGTTGGGAGAATTCTTCCAAAGTTGGCACAAGTTGATAGTCGGTAAATATGAAGCAATGGTGTAGAGGATCAAAGAATTGGAAGAGCACCTTCATCATGTCCTCATCAGTGTTGGAGGTAACCAAGTTTAGGAGGCAACCATGTCTTTCAGTAAATGGAGAATTTTTAGGAACCCTTGATGATAACTCTTTAAGTTGAGGAGGGATCCTTACAAGATTGACTTGAATGGTTTTCCTGCAGATAGAATCCATGTCCTACAAAATAGAACAAAGATAAATCCCAAAAATCCTTGAAATGGTTAGTGAGTATGAGTATGATGTTATGATGTTTATGATGTTATGTACAAACAAGTCCTTAGGTTTAGGCTTGCATGGACTCTCATAGGTAAATACCCTCTTGAAGTTTAGTTGGCCCAAACCTGTCCTAGCAATAGTAATCGGGTTCTAAGGGAGCTCAATATCACTGGTTTGTTTTCTCGGGCATTGTTTCAGCACAAGCCTCTTTAATGGTGACCGGAATATCCCAAAAAACCAAACCTCAATGAGTTTATTATTGAGTATCTACAAACTTCGGACTGCACCAAAGTCGGTCATCTCACTACGTACTAGTGGCCAAGTTGGTCAAGTAAAGGTGCTAGAAGTTAGTTAGTGCTTCATGATATCACTCAGTGGACCCATATTCTCCTTTACTACTCAAGGGCTACCGGTATCCACAAATATGTCGCACTAACGTAACTATTGCTTAGACCATGTCGGTATACCCCGCGCAGTTTCCATAACGTATAGCTACTTACCTATAAGGTATCCCAAATTCGAGTAGAGGATTCAAACCCAAATAAAGAGCCAAAATGTAAAGCATACAAGTCAAACAATGAAAGCAAGTAAATGTGATCTAACCCTAAGGTAACCCCACTTTTAAAAAATTTCCCTAGCAGAGTCGCCAGTTCTATAACACGGTGGGAGAACTGACTTGGTTATTTTGCGTTTGATTGTAAATGTTGAGGTTTTGCAAGAGTCGCCACCGAGTTTTCTTTTATCCAAAAGGAAAGACTGAAAAGAACAGGAATGACCTTTGAGATGTTTTCTTGAATTCGGGGGGTAGATTATAAAAAGGGAAGGTATTACCACCCTTTTATCCATGGTTTTCCATGGGCCCTTAGCTACTTGCTAGATCACTTGCTTTTTTGTTTTAAAATATGCTTTGTGTGGTTTTTGAAAGTATTTTGAAAAGGCACCATCGTTTAGGCAAACTTTGTAATGATTCTTGTTCGTAAGAATGTATACAAAGTGTTGATCTTTTGAAAATGTTTTCAAGTTTGAAAGTTGTTTTTGAAAGTGTTGGTGTTTGTTTTGAAAATAGAAAGGATGTTTTTGGTTTTGAAATTGAGCAAGCAACTAGGAGTAATTTACCTACTCAAAAGTCTTTCATGTTTATTTCCTCTTTCCTTTGATATTGTTATCTTACCATTGATTTGGTAAGTAACCCTATCTTTGGATGTAAAAGAGACAAGCAAGGGTCATCGTATAGCCATGATTAGCAATGTTTTAAGATATCTTAGCATTTTCTTTAGGGACTAAGATCATTTTGAAAGGCAACATGGATAGCGTCATCGAGGGACTATGATCTTGTATTTTTTGCTTGTTTTTGCTAAGATACCTCACATGTATAATATGTCCATTTTTGTAAGGCAGCAAAGTGGGTTTACCCTAAGGGTGTATGTGTGCAAGTGTATTAGTTTACATGCTTGATTTGTCTTGATTAGGATTTTCTATTTGTTGGTTTTAATCTTTCCATACAAAACCCTAATTACTAGCATTTGTATATAAAGCAATAAATTACGGAAATTAAAATTACTACGCTATTGGGGAATTACAAGAAATTAAATCTAAATAATTATTACAACCATATTGAATTTGAATAAATGTACAAAATTGAATAAGTAAAATGCAAGAATGTAAATGTAAAAAGAAATATGATTTTTGTATGGTTTTTCATGAAAAGGGTTTTTGACTTAATTAATTAAAATAAAATAATTAACTAAAAATAAGAAAATTAAGATTAAGTTAGCAAAAAAAATTAATTTAAAGAAAACAAGTTTTTTTTAGGGTTTTTGTGAATTTAACTAAATTAGTAAATAAAAATAATTAAATAAAAGTCTTAAATTCTAAATTGATTTTAATTTACAAGAAAAATAATATAATATAATAATTAAGACTAATTATCTAAGTATTAAAAAAAAGGTAAATTAATTTATTAAAGGAAATGTTTTTTTGTTCTTTTAGTTTTTATGAAGAAAATAAACTAAATAAAATATAAATAATAAAAATATAAACATTTTTGTATTTTTTATTAATGAAAATAATAATAATAATAATAATAATAATAATAATAATAATAAAAGATCAAATAAAAATAAAAATAAAAATAATAAAGTCAGGGAGGTTAAAATTGAATTTTAGAAGTTTGTTAGAAAAAATAGTTTTTTTTTTGAATTTGGCCCAATTGATGTTTTTGTTTGGAATTCAGAAAATAAAAAAAAAAGGATATGGGCTGCGTGGTATGAGCAAACAGGGGGGTATTAGTGAGTAAAAAAACTTAGTCCCAAGGGAGAGAGCCCAAATGCGCTGGAAGGAGAAATGACAAAAAATTATGGAAAAATGCAAAAGGCAACGCGCTGAAGTTCGAACCCGTGACCTCTTGATTACCAGCGCGCTACCTTACCACTGGGGTGGCTATACATCCGTTAATATAACTGAAATGATAAATATATAATACAAAATAAGTCCTGAATACACTTCATCTTCAACCTCCAGCTAGACCACCTGTATCTTCACCATTTCTCAGCAAAAATGGAAAATGTAAACATGAAAGTTGCTCCATTTTTCCATACGAATCCAACCATATAAATATCATGAACTATAAATCAAAGATGAATGAGAATTTTTAAAAGTACCAAATTCTGACCTAATTATTTTCAGAGGTTCAGATTCAAAATTATAACTACTCAAGCAACAATAATGAAATCTAAGGACATGGTTAGCTTCAAGACAATGATATCTACATTTCTTATTCACAAATAAAAAATTAATGATGCTTGTGTGAAGAGTTCAAAAGTCAGAAAACTCACATTGCAAGAGGGTATCGTGTTTTGAGTTTGAGCAGCTTTTCATGAGTTCCAGTGATTGGGTTAGCTTCCTCAAGTTCCTAGGAAGCTAATGTGATGCTTGGCTTGAGCTGAAAGTGGCTGAGGAGTTCTGGAGAAGTCAAGGTGCAAGGTGCTGTTTTTGAAAATGGTTGATGGTGATGGAGGTGTTACAGTCGTGTTGCAGGTGTTGGAATTGTTTGTATATGTTATTTAGAAGCTTTTGAAAGCAAAAGGCCAAGAAACGCACGAGCAAATTTGGAGATTGGATTCAAAACTCAGAAATGGCAAGTTTTAAGATGTTTTTGGTGGTTCTGTGTTTTAGGGGGTTTCAGGGCTTAAGCATGCGTGTCTTTTCTTGCAAATGACTTGTGTATCTATAAGCAAAAGGTTGGAGAGGTTTTGCACAAAGGATTTTTGAGTTATATGGTTATGGCTAGGTTGCTTGATTTTGAAGAAAAGTGAGAAATGTAGTTTCAAGGTAGAAAGTACAAGCATGTAGAGTGGTTACCAACTTTAAACATACTTATCTGACTTTGTAAAGGAAGATTATGCAAAAGTAACAAGTGCAAATCTCAATTCAAGTTGACTTTGCATAAAGCTTGCTTTATGTAAATGGCAATGGTGCCTTTGTGCCATTAATGGAAAATTATCTTGGATAAAGCTTGAATCAAATTGATAATAGCTAAAAAGAAAGTGTAGTCTTCTGATTAGGGAGAGATCTTGAGATTTAGAGGCCTGCCAAGCAAGATTGTGTAGCATAGGTTTGAGATTTGAATTCTTGTTCATCAAAAATGACCTATAATTTCATTTTGAAAACCCTAACTTCCTCTCTTCGACTCTCCTTGATCAAGAATGATCTCAAGGAGTTCTTGGACATTTTGGAAAGCTTGTAATGTGCTCTACAAACCCTCTTTGAATAACTTTTGAAAATTCCCCTTGGAACTATATGAAAATTTTCCATGAAGTTAGGTCAAAATCCTGCCTAAACTAAGGCAAAATTTTCACTAAGTGTTTAGTTTCATGACCATGACTTCATGGATTAATATCTTGAGATCCAAGCATTTATAGGAGAAGTTGTGTAAATGAATTTTATATATCTCATGTAGATCTACAACTTTCATGTTGAAAGATTCTTTTGAATCATCTTGCATCATGGTGAAAAATTGGCTCAAAGTTGTGAAAAAAATATGAAGTTTTCAACACTTAGAAAAATTTCTAAGTTTGAAAACTTTGACTTTTCAAAATGAAATCTTGAATTTTTGATTTCTTGATAAACAAGTTTCACATTTTGACATGTTTTGATGAATTGTGATCTTTGACACTTAATTTTGACCAAAAAGTCAAAGTTTGACTTTTCAGTGTATAATTGACTTTTGATCAGTTGACTGAAAATCAACTATCAATCTAATTGATCTTGAGCAATGTTTTGTGACATTCCATAAGGTAAAAATGATGCAATTGAACTCTTGAGATCATGCCTCAAACCAATTAACCATTTGCTAGGTCAAAAATCAGAAATTGCCCTTTCTTAGCCAAAACCCTAATTTTGACCATTTTGCCATTTTAATGATCTGATCAAATTTCTTCAAGAATTGTGGTCCAAACTTGATCAAATGATACATATGAGTTTATAATGTTAATATGTATAAAAAATTATGAAGTTTGACTGTAAATTGGACACAGTTGACTTTTCTCCTAATACAGGTGATTTTTAGGTCAACTGGTCAATTGACTGAGCAAAAATGTGATCCAAGACTTGAAACTTGACATGAGCAAACTTGAGAGTCCATAATGATACATGAAAGTCATATAATGTATTAAAAGCTCAAATATCCTTGTGCAATCTCAAACCCTAATTTCAGTCATCAGTGCTTCAGGGGGTGTCTTGAGCTGATCAACCCTTGTGTAGTCTTGAACCAAAGGAGACCTTATGAGAAAATATTTGATAAACGAGAGGGAAAACTTTGGGGTACAACACTTCTCATAGCCCTACTATCCAGGATTTTATTTCGAAGTAACCCTACTATCCAGGTTCCTTCTCACAGTCCTACTATCCAGGCTTTCATTTCGAAGTAACCCTACTACCCAGGTTCCTTCTCACAGCCCTACTATCCAGGATTTTATTTTGAAGTAACCCTATTCTCCAAGCTTTTATTTCGAAGTAACCCTACTATCCAGGTTCCTTCTTGCAACCCTACTATCCAAGCTTTCATTCCGAAGTAACCTTACTATCCAGGTTCCTTCTCATAGCCCTACTATCCAGACTTTCATTTCGAAGTAACCCTACTATCCAGGTTCCTTCTCGTAGCCCTACTATCCAGGCTTTCATTTTGAAGTAACCCTACTACCCAGGTTCCTTCTCATAGCCCTACTATCTAGGCTTTCATTTTGAAGTACCCTACTATCCAGGTTCCTTCTTATAACCCTACTATCCAGGCTTTCATTTCGAAGTAACCCTACTATCCAGGTTCCTTCTCACAACCCTACTATACAGGCTTTCATTTCGAAGTAACCCTACTACCCAGGTTCCTTCTCACAACCTTACTATCCAGGCTTTCATTTTGAAGTAACCCTACTATCCAGGTTCCTTCTCATAGCCCTACTATTCAGGCTTTCATTTCGAAGTAACCCTACTATCCAGGTTCCTTCTCGCAACCCTACTATCCAGGCTTTCATTTCGAAGTAACCCTACTACCCAGGTTCCTTCTCATAGCCCTACTATCCAGGCTTTTATTTCGAAGTAACCCTACTATCCAGGTTCCTTCTCATAGCCCTACTATCCAGGCTTTATTTCAAAGTAACCCTACTACCCAGGTTCCTTCTCATAGCCCTACTATCCAGGCTTTCATTTTGAAGTAACCCTACTACCTAGGTTACTTCTCATAGCCCTACTATCCAGGCTCCTTTTCATGAACCACTTGACGCAGATTTCCATGGACTTATCCCGAGAAAGCCCTATACAGGTTCCTTCTCTTTTATCTCTGGACAACAGTTTACAACACTGTAAAACCTGGACCCGACCAGATACGGTCGATTTCAAATTTCCCTAGTAAGTCGCTGTGAAGCCTGGAATACGACCAGATAGCAGTTAGCCTTCTCATCCTTAACCAGTCACTATGAAGCCTGGATCCTGACCAGATAAGCAGATTACTTATGTCTCCTCAATCAAGAGATGACTCCCCAGTAGAATAATGGACAACTGAAGCTCATAGACTCTATTCCCCATGACAGAGACCAACATTCCTCAGCGAAGTCCTCCCTAACAACAGGAACAGGAATTCCCACGAAGGAATATCTCACGAAATCATCATTATTCTGGATGGCATCTTTAAGCCCATCTCCGACGACGCTCTGTCACATTCTCAGGATGGCGTCTTTAAGCCCATCTCTGACAACGCTCCGTCACATTCTCAGGATGGCATCTTTAATCCCATCTCTGACGACTTTCAGTCATCTTCTCCAAATGGCATCTGTAAGCCCATTCCCGACGTCATCCATCATCAGTATTACTTCATGCGAGTGCAAATTTCTGGGCACTCTAGTGTTCAATCATCTTCCATCCTTAGATCACGAAAGGCAGACAAGCCAATCTAAATCCTCAGGTATAAGAAGATTTAACATGGGCAGCTATTGTACCCCAAAATTTCCCCTCCCATTTTCACACAAAACATACTCCTAGAGGTCCTCAATTGCTCAAGTTGACTGAGGATTGACCAGACAAATCCTCCTCCTAAGACAATGAGCCTCAAACTAGGGTTCACTCCTCATCAAGATGTTTGAGTTCCAAGGGTCCTAAATTGTTTCCATTGCCCTAATATGTCCTCAATATCATCCATTCCAAGTTTCATGCCTTGCACAAGAAGTTTGCTCAGTCAACTGCTCAAATGCTTGAAAATCAATTGTACTAGGTCAAAAGTCAACTGTGACCCACACACGGTCAAACTTCAAGATTTTTGGTCAACATCACCATTTTTAGGTGATATACATCATTTGATCAAGGGTTGATCATGATTACTCAAGGAATGCTCCTAATTCATCAAAACTCAAAAGTTGCTAAATTAGGGTTTCTATAGGAAAAGTCAACCAAACTTTGACCAGACATAACTTTCTCATACTTTATCGGAAATTTCTCATCCAAGGCTCATTTTGAATATAATATAATTCCCTACAACTCATATTCATCCCTCAAGTTCAATAAATGCACTCATGAAAATATATAAATTCAGACATTATAGGTCCCTTTCAAAAGTCAACAAAAACACCTTTTGGGTCAAAGCTCCTTACGTGAACATGGAAGATCCAATTGAGATGAAACCAAAAGGGTTGTTTAGAGGACATCTTAAGCTTTTTAAAAAGTCCAAGAACACCCTCTTAGGCTCATAATTGAGAGAGATATGCATTGTCAAAGTTGGCCATTTTTGGAAATTTGCACAAAGTCAATAATGCCCAAAATTGCATTTTTTTCTCACATGGGCCCATCTTTTCAAGATTGAATCTTAGTCCTAGCACGATCCACGACCTATGGGACCCTCCATGCCTTATTCACTTATTTATTTAATTTATTTTAATTTTTATTAATTTAAAATTCAAATAAAATCAAATAAAATCAAAAATAAATCAAATAAATGGGATAAGATTTGTTTTGGCATTGATTGAATATCCTATGAGTTGTCAAACAAATAAAAAATCATGCAAGCTTGAGAATGGGATGAAATCTTCAAATATGGAAAGATTGGAATCAAAATTCAAGACCATAACATCTTTTGATTCTTTCTAATTCTAATGACCTAGATTGATTCTACTACATATAACAAAGTATTGCAACCCTAGAACAGAAGGAAAAAAAGTTGCACAGCCTGCCTCAAGAGAACTCATATCAAGCTTCCAAAAATTCAAGAAAAACTCAACTCGGATTCCATATTGCAGCCCTCCTTAAGGGGATTTGAAGATTGCAATACGTTCCTTGGTACTCCCAGAGGCTCTTCTAATCGTTTTCCAGCATCAAAGCTCCCAGAATCGTACATCCACACCTAAGTTTGCTTTCTTTTTCTCAAATTCGAATTCATCGATTCATGTACCATAAACTTGTTTTAATCACGTATTATTGTTCATATGAATGTGTGCAAGCTTTATGTATAAATGAATTCGTGTTTAGATGCAGGATGTGTGATATGCCATTGCTAGGGTTTTGAGGTCCTAAATTGGGAACTCTGTACACAGGAGAAATTGGGCCAAATTAAGGGTCTATTCGTGTTCAGAGGATTATTTCCAATAGATCCATGCCCTTGGTTGGGATTTATTTTGCTTGTGTTGCGTTTTTGATTTATACAGGTTTGTAGCCACACACAAGAACTGTCACTATTGCCTATAGTGACGAATTTGTCTGTAGGTAAAAGCCCAGTCCCTAAAACAACAGTCCTAGTGAGGAAGATGATGGCGTGTCCAAGCCTTGTTGGACGGTTTGAATCACGCAAGTTTTTTGCTGGGCATACTACTTTGTTTGGCTTATGTTTTATTTGTTTTGTTATATTAACAAATAAGCTCTCCAGCGCAGATGGTCAAGGAAGGAACGCGTAAGGAAAACGTCCTGGGTTCGATCCTAGGCGTGTGCTTTTGTATTTTTCTTGATAATTCCTTACAAATCCAATGCATCTCCTATCCAATCATCCACCATAGGTCCTCAGATCCCACCCTTTGGATCATCTCAAAGCAGATCCAATGCTCCAGAATTGAAGATCCATGGTGCACTCCCTGAAGGTGATCCCCACTGGATTAGAGGCAGATGGGCCAACTATTCTGGGCCTGGAAAATTCAATTCTGCACCCCCAGAATCACTTCCAGCATCAGGCTCATTTTAACTTTTGTTTTAATTTCTTTAACCTTTTTGTTGTTTTATTTATTTTTAATTGTTTTAAAAATATTTTTTTAATTAAATCTCAAAATCATAAAAACACAAAAAATTTAGAATTAGGTTTTTTCATAAAATATTTAATTCCATTAATTAATTAGGTTAATTAGGATAACTTAAATTCCTTTTTCATAACTAAAATTAATTAGAAATTAGGTTAATTTGAAAAATTAATTACTTTCTCAAAAAATCCAAAAATATTTTTCTTTTAAATCAATTAGGTTCGTTAAACTTTAATTCCTCGTTTAATTTATTCTCGCGCGCATTTATGTATTTATTTATTCTAAATTAATGTAATTGCTCTGAGGTTTGTAATAGTTAATTAGGTTTATTATTATTTTCATTTACTGTTTTCCCCAAGTTTTGATTATGTAATCCCCCTCCCCAGAGTCTTGTAATAGCTAGGTTTAAACTTCTCGCACTTTTACTTTCTGTCATTATAAACTGTTAGATGATTGATAATAGGATTGTATGCAAAAGATCAATAATTTAAAACAGTAGAAAACCCTAAATGTCCAAAGATTAAATAAACTGAAATCAAACACTCGCACATGCTCACTCCTAGGGTTTTTCCCCACTCGGTTGCCTTTGGAAAAATACGGTCAATATTCTCGAAACGTGAGAATTTTTAGTGGCTGTCCTCTAATTTGAAAGATCATTAGTCCCTCGATGACCCTTTCGATGTTGCCTCAGTAAAAAAGTGATCTTAGAGTTTTTGGACAATTACTAAGAGATCTCGCCTTGTTGCCTTAAGTGACTGTAATCGTCCCTTTCGATTATCCCTTAAACTCCAATGATGGAGCTACCTACTCCTTAATAGTAGGATAACAATGTCTAAAGGAAATAAGAAAACGAATAGCCTTTTTCGAGTAGGTAGAAACTCTTAAGTACTTGCTCAAACAAATTTTTACACCATACACTTTCAAACAAACTTTTCAAACAAAGTTTCAAAAACACTTTATCACATCCTTGAGGACTGATAGAAGGGTTACCATAAAGTGAAACGCTGCACCAAGGCATTTTCAAAACTTTTCAAAAGCACACAAGCACACAAAAGCAATTTAAAAATGAGCAAGTACCTAAGAGCCTGTGGAAAACCACAGATAGAAATGGTGTTAATACCTTCCCTTTCTATAATCTACCCTCCGTACTCAGAAACATCTCGAAAAAGGTGTTTTCTGTTCTTTTTCCCTTTTCCTTTGTTGGATAAAAGAAAAGTCGGTGGAGACTCTTGCTTACCGTACATTTTCAAACAAAAAACACAAAACCAGTAGTAACACAAAACAGTCATTTCTGTCACCGTATCATATTACCTAAAATACATCTTGTACATATGTTGTTTTACCTAATACAACAAACCAAAAGGAACTACAAAGCTTTTAGCATATGACAAGTATTTCGATGTGGAACAAGAAATTGGTGAAGTCCATCGCGAAACATTTCTAGCATGATGCTAAAAGTATGTAACAAGGACCTGCTTCAAAGGTTAGCCTGTCCAGACCCTTATTTTGTGCTCCAAAAGTTAATGTCGAAGTTTCCTCGATGTTGCTACTAAGTTTAAAACAATTTTGTCAATCTTCTAGTATCATGCCTCTGGATCACCTAATGCCTTTGATATGAAATACACCGGGTTTTGATTTCTACCTAACTTTCTAATAAGGACTACACTTCCTTCCTTAGAAGATTCAAAAAGATAAAGGAACAATGTATCTTTGATCATAGGATAAGACCAACAATTTGGAGATAGTGGTCTTTAGTGGGGGTGAATTGCACCTCCTTTCTTAGGAGTCTGTAAAATGGAAAAGTATGTTAGGAAAACCTCGAAATGAATCTGCTGAAAAAGGTCAGAATCCCATTCAAATTCATTATTATTATATCCATTGTGGTTGGAGTCTCCATTTTGATAATCACATCATATATATCAAGGTTGGCTTTGATGCCTCTTTTAGTTAAATACAATCCCAAAAGTTTTTCAGCTTTGACACCGATATTTCTCTGAATTGTCTCATATTATATTGTCAAACACACTTGGACACACATGTGAGATGGCCTTTGTGTAGTTGTTCTTTATTGAATTTGGAAATCATGGCATCCATATATACCTCAATCATCTCGTTGATTTCTCCTTCAAAGATTTTGTTCATCATTCTTTGGTATGTTTCCCTTATGTTTTTCATCCCAAAAGAAATCACGTTGTTTCTATAATTGGTGTGCTCCTTCATTAGGGTGCTATTGTCAATGTATGCTCCGTGCATGGGAATTTGATTGTATATAGAATATACATCCATGAACATTAGTAGTATGTACTCTTCAGAGTTTTCTACTAGCTTATCAATGTCAGACAACAAGTACAAGTCTTTGAGGCACGCCTTGGTGAGGTCTGTGCAGTCGACACACATTCTCCAATAGAATGATGTATTCTTAACTAGGATTACATTGGACGCCCATTCAACGTACTTTAATTCAAAGATAAAGTTCACTTAAAGGAATCCTCAAACGGTGTTTCTAGTTGCTTCAGGTTTTTAGGCGATTGACGCATTCTCCTTTGGGAAACATATCATATGCAATGATCGATGTTCAATTGATTGTAGAAAATATTGGGGGTTATTGTCAAGCATCTCATATAGAGATACGACAAAAAGGTCGGCGTCGGCCTTGAGGAATTTGATGAGGTCTCTTTTCACTACACTGAGAAGGTTAACTTATATGTTCATTGTTCTAGCTGGATTTTCATCGAGCGTGATAGCTATGGATTCACCATATGAGAATAGTATTGGAATTTTCATTTTAGCCTCAGAGGGGAGGTATCCCTATGGGTTGTGTTTGTCATCCGATGTGGCATTTTTTAAGCGTGCATTGTGATACGGTGGGAGAACTGGCTTGAGGGTTTTGTGTTTTATCGCAAATGTTGCGGTTAGCAAGAGTCGCCACTGAATTTTATTTTATCCAAAAGAAAAGGTGAAAAAGCGCAGGAAAGACCTTTGAGATGTTTTCTTGAGTTCAGGGGGTAGATTATGAAAAGGGAAGGTATTAGCACCCTTTTCATCCATGGTTTTCCATGGGATATTAGTTACTTGCTTAGATCACTTGCTTTTGGTTTGTTTGAAATTGTGTTTGGTGTGGTTTTGAAAGTATTTTGTAAAAGAGGCCATTCATTTAGGCAATCTTTGTAATGATTCTCGTTCGTAAGAATGTATACAAAGATGTTTGTCTTTTGGAAATGTTTTTAATATTTGTAAGAAGTTCTTGAAATGTGTGTGTTTATTTTGAAAAATAGCAAGGATATTTGTTTGAAATTAGAGCAAGTAAATAGAAGTAATCTATCTACTCAACGTCTTTCTTATGCATTTTCTATTCCTTTGACATTGTTGTCTTACCATTGATTTGGTAAGCGACCCTATCTTTGGATGTAAACGGGACGGGTGTGGGTCATCGTATAACCGTGATTAGCAATGTTTGCAAAGTATCTTAGAATTTTTTAGGGACCAAGATCATTTTTGTAAGGCAACTTAGACTAGCGTCATCGAGGGACTATGATCTTATATTTGTTTGTTTTGCCAAGATACTTCGCATGCGTAACATGGCTACTTTTGTATAAGGCAACCAAGTGGAGAAACCCTAAGGATTCTTGTGTGCAAGTGTATCATTTTCATGCTTTGGTTTTATCTTGTATTTGGGGTTTTCTATTTTTGCTTTGTTTTGATCTTATCATACAAAACCCCAATTACTAATCATGGCATGTAAAGCGGTAAATTGCGTAATGTAAATATTACTAGGCTATTACAACAATTTTATGGGAGAGGGGAATACAAGTTTGAATGTGGATTGCAAATAAAATAAAGTCCTAAGTTACTATTACAACCATATTGAAATGCATAAGAATGTACAAGAAAATATGAAATGAACTTGTTTTGTTTTAAGAAAATATTTTTGGTCTTTTGTTTTAAGAAATAGAATAAAGTGTGAAAGAAATGTTTTTGATGTTTACTGGTTAATGGAATAGAAAATGATAGCAAAATAATGAGAAAAGGAAAAAGGAATCAGCGTATTGCTGATTAAACGAAATCAGAGGTTCTGGCCTTGGCACGCTGCAAAACAGAAATCTGTTAGTGAAAATGTAAAGGGGTCAGAAGTTTTGAACCCACTTGGAAAGCATTAGTTTTCAGAAGTTCTGAGACTACTGGTAACAAAACAGACTCCAGAAATGCTGGTGCCATTGACAGAACTGGGTCTCTCTCTCTCTCTATGCTAGTCAGAACATCTGCAATTTGGTTATTTCTTCACAAAATAGAAGACATGCATAGAACAGTTACAACAGGTGTCATAGTGTTTCAGAAATAAGAAATATCAGAATCATAAATCAGTGGAAAATATGCATTCGCTAATCCTAATTTTGAGTTCTAGTTTCTTCAAGAAAGCTCTGAACTGATTCATTCTCTACTTAAGCAGACATATGCATGAAATCCCAGAATATGTACAACATCAGAAACATGATATCTACATTGTATTTTGAGCATGGAAATCTGGTAATGCTTGAGTAATGTGGTGAAAGTCAGCAGAAACTTACCTTCCAGCTGGAAGAAGTTCTGTGAACTAGAGTTAACCTCAGCTCTGATGACGTTCTGGAAAGCTTCTCCACGTACTCATTAGGTTGAAAGTTTTCAACTTCTGGAAATGGCAAGGAGGTGATGTTCTGATTTCCTTGAATGGATGTATGGAGAAGGTATAGTAGTGTGAATACAAAAGCTATGGCAGTTTCCAATGTGTGGATAAGAAACTGTGTGAATGGTTTTTTAGTCAAGAAATATTTGAGAACAAATGGAAGCTTGAGTGCAAGGAATCAAAAGTTAACAGTTTTTGTGTGTTGTGTTTTCAGTTCTTGAAGCTCTCGGAATTTTGGCAGAGATTCAAGGCTTTTATTTCTCAAAATTTCCATCTCTTTTCAATGGCCAAAGGTGTTCTATTTATAGGCAAAGTTTTGTGTGTTTGAAATGTCAAGTAGCGCCAACATCATATGCTAGACGCTGACTTATTCTTGAAGCAAGTTAAAAAAAGGTGTGATAGTTGACAGTTTTTAGCCTATGCTGGATTAGCAAGCAGGGATTAAGGAAAAGTAAACCCACAAGTGAAAAGTAGCGTATGGACCCATAATTAATTTTGTACAAAAGTATTTCTACGTTACACGTGGAGATATCCTTTGGACAAAGACTCAAAAGTGGTTGTGAGTATTAATGAGCATTAAATGATGATGAGATTTGTCAAAATCAAAAATCCTGTAAATGTGAGATTTTGCATCATTTCTTAAGTCTGGGCCAGAAGTTCCATTTCAGCATAGTCCAAAACAATGCACCCAAATTCTGGTCTTAGTATCCTGTTGCCTTAGCAAGCTCTGAAGGATCCTCAGGTTTTCCAGCATGTTCTGAAAGAGCATTCAGACTTTCTATCATGCTTTATAATCTTCTTTGTTTTACCCTAGTAAACTCTGACTGAGCTTGTGTAGATGTTGAAGAGCCATGCTCTGGCTGAAGACTATATGCTGAACCAAGTTTACAACTTCTGATTGCCCTGCCTGGAGGTTGGCTCAGAAGTTCTGAAGTGTCATTTTTCTTAAATACTTAGAAAAATCCCAAGTGTTTAGAAATTTGGCTTTTCCATGGAAATTTTGGCTTTTGAACTTTTAGATGAAACAAATTTCACATTTCAACATGTCTTGATGAAATATAATTTTGAGATTTGATTTTTTGATCCAAAAGTAAAAGTTTGACCTTTTACAGTGAAAATGACTATTTTGCCCTTGCAGGCGACTTTCTTGAGAAATTTGTAATTCAAAGCTTGGGATTGGATGGAAGTAAACCTGAGGATCCAGAGTGATTTCTTGAAAAATAAAGGGCAAATTTTGGGGTACAACAGCTGCCCCTGTTCAATCTTCTTTAACTTGAAGAGTTAGATTGGAGAGATTTGCCATTCGTGACTCGAAGGTGGAAGATGATTGGACACTAGAGTGCCCAGAAATTTGCACTCGGCGACGATAGGAGGAATGGGCTTAAAGATGCCATTTGGAGGGGTGATAGAATCTTGTTGGGGATGGGCTTGTAGATGCCATCCAAGAATGATTGTTGAGATGTAATTTGTAAGTTGAATATCAGAATGGCGTATGTGTCTAGAGCGTATCTGTATTATATCCAGAGTTGAGTTTGAGTATCAAAATGGCTTTCGTGTCTGGGGCGTATCTGATCTTAAAAATCTAAATGAGTAGCAGAATGGCATCCGTGTCTGGAGCGTATCTGTACTATATCTGAGTAGGTTGAAATCTGAATGAGTATCAGAATGGCTTCCTTGTCTGGAGTGTATCTGTACTCTTTCATGACTGCATATTGTTAATGGTAGCTGTTAATCTTATCCTGAAAAGGACGAAATGTTAGCTAAAATACAAAGTTATGTTGCATGAAATGTATGATGCAATGTATTTGTTTTATCAATGTTTATGATATATGGATGTAATGTATGCGTATTGTAAGCTGATTTGCTGTATCGCTGTTTGATTGAGGAAAGTGAATCCTTGATTGTTACTGAGGATATGTTGAAACTTCCATGTCTTGAAGTTGGAGTATGGACGAACTCTTGTTGAGAGAAATTAAATTCTGTTGTGGGGGTAATGTCATGTATTGCTTGTAAGATCTTCTTGGGGAATCTTTGAGAAATTTGATGATTTCTACTGGTGGATTAATAGTTTGAAGTTTTAGTTCCGCTAGGAATTCAAATGACGTACTGAGGGGATTACTTACGGAATAGCCTAAATACGTTTTCCTATCCTTTCAACCTATCAATAATTATCCTTCCCATTTTGTTTATTTGTAAACAGTAATTATGTTCAAATGCATATGTTCATTAATGAATCATTGGACGTTTTTGCAAATAAAACACAAGTATAAAGAAAAAGATAAATAGTTTTCTGTACTTTCAAAGAGATATCTTCGTATTGACTTTGAATAAGTATTT
This sequence comes from Vicia faba, assembly GCA_948472305.1. Classification (NCBI taxonomy): domain Eukaryota; kingdom Viridiplantae; phylum Streptophyta; class Magnoliopsida; order Fabales; family Fabaceae; genus Vicia; species Vicia faba. Next base: position 1,057,814,606 of record OX451740.1, on the reverse strand, counting down.
TGTACAAAGGAGACAATCATTCTAGTAAGAGAATGACGCCATAAAAAGGCAAGAAAAACTTTATACAAAGAAAGATAGTTATGTGTACTAATCCCATGAGGTTTCCATTCTACTATAGCCTTCGTATCTCCGAATATCTTGTCTATTTGTTGCTTCGTCCGAAGATGATTGAATTGATCAAAAACTCTGAGTTTGTCAGTGGAAGTCAAGAGGTTGCCCTCAAAGTGGTCCGACGGGACATAGTCATACGCTTTAATTCCCTAACTTTTGCCTGGACCGCCCTTTTGGGTTTTCGGTCCACCGGGAAACCCTTTTTTGCCCAAGTCGCCTTTTCAGGTTTTCAACTTGCCGGGTGTATAGATTTTTTTATTTTATCCCTAATTTTTGCCCGAACCTTTTGGTTCGTCGGGATGCCCTTGTTTTGCCTAGGTGCGTCAACCTAACATGTCTCTTATGCGTAGTATCTTTTGACTATGTCTGTGTTCGCAGGGCGTGGCAGGTCGTCGCCGTCCATGGTGGTTAAGATCATTTCCCTATCGGAGAATATGTTCTTGATTACAAATGGCCCTTCATAGGTAGGAGTCCATTTTCCCCTGGGATCACTTTGTGGCAAGATGATGAGCTTGATCACTAGATCTCCAACTTGATATACTTGGCGTCTGACTTTCTTGTTGAAAGCCTTGATCATCCATTTTTGATACATCTGACCATGGCAAACAGCAGTAAGTCTCTTTTCATCAATTAAGTTTAGCTGATCAAGTCGAGTCTAGATCCAATCGTCCTCATTCAAACCTTCATCCTTCATAATCCTCAAAGAGGGGATCTGAACCTTAATAGGCAAGACAGCCTCCATGCCATAAACCAAAGAATAGGGTGTTTCCCCAGTTGATGTACGAGCCATGGTATGATACCTGTGGAGAGCAAATGGTAGCATCTCATGCCAGTCCTTGTAGGTGACTATCATTTTTTGTATGATCTTTTTAATGTTTTTATTTGCAGCTTCAACGACACCATTCATCTTTGGCCGATAGGGGGATGAATTGTGATGCTGAATCTTGAATTGCTCGCACAAGGCGGTGATCATGGTATTGTTAAGGTTGGTACCATTATCAGTGATGATCCTCTCTGGGACACTGTACCGGCAAATAAGATTTTGCTTGATGAAGCGGGCAACAACATTCTTAGTAACGGATGCGAAGGAAGCTGCTTTGACCCATTTTATAAAATAGTCAATAGCCACTAGAATGAAGCGGTGTCCATTGGAGGTTGTAGGCTTTATCTCTCCAATCATGTCGATTCCTCACTGTGATATGGTGGGAGAACTGACTTGAGGTTTTGCGTTTGTTTTCGCAAATGTTTCGGTTGAGCAAGAGTCGCCACCGACTTTTTATTTTATCCTAAGGAAAGGTTAAAAAGCACAGCAAAAACCTTTGAGATGTTTTCTTGGGTTCGGAGAGTAGATTATAGAAAGGGAAGGTATTAACACCCTTTCTATCCATGGTTATCCATGGGCTCTTAGTTACTTGCTTAGATCAACTTGCCTTGATTTTCAATTGTTTGAAATGGTGCTTTCAATTGTTTGAAATGGTGCTTGGTGTGTGGGTTTTGAAAATGTTTTGAAAAAGAGGCCAATGTGGTGGAAACCTTTGTAATGATCCATGTTGAGATGTATACAAAGGTGTATGTCTTTTGAAAAGTTTTCAATGTTTTTGAAAGTTGTTTTGAAAATGTGTTGTGATGTGTGGTTTTGAAAAATAGGCAAGTGTTTTTGTAAGTTGGCAAGTAACCAAGAGCTATCTACCCTAAATTTCTCAAAGATCATCGCTATGTTTTAACCCTTTTAACAATTTTGTTCCACCATTGTATTTGGTGGACAATCTTGTGTTAGGATGTGAACGGGACGGGCGCGGGTCATCGTTTAGACCATGATTGCAATGGTGCCAAGTATCTTTGGCAACTTTTCCTTTAAGGGACTTGATCATTTTTAGGCAACTTTCGAAAGCGTCATCGAGGGACTATGATCATTTGAATTTGTTTTGTTTTTTGCCAAAGATACTTAACATGCAATATGGCCCATTATTGAAGGCAACAAGTGGAGTACCCTAGGGGTGCAAGTGTGATTTGTGTTTGTTCATTTTCATGCTTGTTTATCTTGAATTTAGGTCAAACTATTTGTTGTTTTTGATTTGCATACAAAACCCTAATTCTAACATGGCATAATTAGAAAGCTTTTAAATGCGAAAAATAAAAGGTCCTAAGTTATTACAACACAAATATGGGATGGGGGGTACAAATGTTCAAAATGGGGATATTTTAGCAAGAAATTTAAATCTAACTATTACATCCAAATTGAATTATACAAATTATTTAATATACAATAATTAAATAAAAATGAGATAAATATGCAAGATGCAAAAAATGATTTTTATATGTATGTAAAAAGGTATTTTTATGTGTCAAATAAACAAAAATAAAATGAATTAATTTTTGGCATTTTTATGTTTTTAGGGCAAAACCCTAATTTTATAAATAAAAGGTATTTATTATATAATATATGCAATATTTATTAATTATGTACAAAAAATAAATAAAAAGGAAGTATATTGTAAAAAAAGTGATTTTTTAAGTTAAATATTAATAAAAATAAAAATGTATTATTTTTATGTTTTTATCCTAAATATTATAATAAATATATAAGTATTTATATTATTTACTAAATATATTAAATATGTACAAAAATAAAATATTTAATATTTACAAAAAAAGTATATTTTTTATAAAATGTTTTCAGAAGATAAAATAAAATAAAATTAGAAAATAAATGTATTTTGTATTGTTTTTAATATTCTAAACAAAAAAAGTATTATGTATTTATTTACATATAACTAAATGAAGCAAATAAATATCAAATAAAAATGCAAAAAAAGTGAGAAAAATATTTTTAATATTTTGTCATGCTTAAATAAAAATATAGAAACAAAATCAAAAGGAAAAATTTAAAAATGACAAATATATCTCAAAATGGGTCAGGGGGGTGCATGTGTGAGAATGTGGTGCAAAAAGAAGAACAATACAGGCCCAACCCAAGAAGACTTTGTCTTCGACCTCTGAACAAACAAACAGAGAAACGCGTGCTTCCTGCTATCTCATGATTCCTGGACTTTCAAGCAAAACTCATAACACAAGAAATGTAGAGCATCAAGAGACGAATCCAGACATATAAAAAACTTAACTTAACTCTCAAAAATGAGAGAGAATTTCTCCATCCCTAATTCTTGACCTAAGTTTTTGTTAATGTTCAGGTCTTAAATTCTCTCAGCATATGCAATATAAATGGAAAGTGAGGATATGTATAGCTTCAGGGCCATGAGTAGTGCATTTTTCATTCATAAACTTAAAGCTAACTCTTCCTAGATTGAGAGATAGAAGTCCATGAACTTACCTGTTCAGCTTGGATCGTGTCTGGAAATGAAGGTTCTTTCAGTGCAATGTGAGGACTTGTACAGCTTGCTTGAAGGTCATGGATGCTTCTCCAACCTTTAGCTTGCTTTGAAACCAAATGAATCAAGCTATGGAAGTCAACCTGCAAAACAGAAAAAGCGAAAATGGTGAAGTTGGTTAGAGGTGTTACAGGTCGTGTCCAATGCTTGGGATAGTTTGTATAGGTGGTATGGAGTGTGTATGAACTGGTTTTGGCCAAGGCGCACGAATGGATTGAGTTATGGAAGTCCAACTGCAGAGGTGACTCTGTTTTTTGCACTAGGAGGGTGTTTTGATGAATGATGAGGTTTGGAAGGTGGTTAGCTTGTGCCTTAGCTTAGGTTTGATGTTTGGAATGTGTTTAACAAGTTTACTTTGGCTTATGTTGGCAGAAATGTGTGTTGTATATCAATATGCCAAGTTTCTTCTAATGTAAGTCAAAAATGCCAAGTTGGTTTCTAGGCTTATGCAAGCCCCTCAAATGTGTTGCAAAGCTTTGTCTTGATCAGTGGGATATATCCCTGAACTTGTGCCAAAAGGATTTGCATTGTACTACTTGGATTGCAAATTTGACATAAAGTGTAACTTTACAAAAATGGATAAATTGTTTTTTCCAATTAAGGCTTAACTCTTTGTGTAATGACTAAATGCATATAATAACATCTTGGCACAATGGTTTAGCATTTAATTTTTGAGTGTAAATGAGATTAGAGGCCTGTAATGTAGCTTGCATATGCTGAGTTTGAAAATGCACAAGTTATGAACATGCCTTTGGCCATGAATCAAAGTGACTTTTGCTCATATTGACAAATTCGATTCTCCCTAACCACAAGGGTGTTTGAGAAGTTCTTGGACATTTTGGAAAGCTTGGAATATGTACTACAATCTATCTTTGTAATGCAAGTTGAAATTCCAAGTGGAAGCATGTGAAAAGTGGCCATGAAGTTAGGCAAAAATCCTGCCTAGAATAGGTCAAAATATTTCTAAGTTAAGAAAGTTTTGCACCCTTGTTCCAAAAATTGTAACTTGAGCTACAAGCTTCTTTTGAGGAAACTTTGTGAATCAAAGTTGTAGATTTTGCAATGGACTACAACTTTAATGTTTTGAGTTTTCCTTGAATCCAAATGTATCTTGATGAAAAAGTGGGACAAAGTTAGGAAAAAATTAGGGATTTTCATAACTTAGAAAAATTCTAAGTTATGAAAATTCCTCATTTCAAACCCTAATTTGCAATTTTTGATTCCTTGATGAACAAGTTTCATGATTTGACATGTTTTGATGAAAAATAAATCTTGACACTTGATTTTGACCAAAAAGTCAAAGTTTGACTTTTCAGTATACAGTCAAATTTGGCTCAGTTGACTGGAAAATTCATCTGTCAATCTTGTGCATTTGGGATCTTTTGAACTTGTTGAACATGTCAAGACAATGCCATGGGGTCCTTGAGTCCATATGTGAGCTTGGTTTGCCATTGGCTAGGTTAAACAGTCAAAAATTGCCTTTGTGCAGTCAAAACCCTAAAAATGACCATTTTGCCCTTTTGGTGATCTGATCAAATTTCTTGTGGAATTGTGATCCAAACTTGATCAAATGGTCCATATGAGTTCATAATGTTGATGTGGGTCAAAAATCATGAGGTTTGACTGTCAATTGACCACAGTTGACTTTTTCCCCAATACAGCTGATTTATGGGTCAACTGTCCAATTGACTGGGCAAAGTTTGGAATCAAGACTTGAAACTTGGTATGGATAAACTTGTGAGTCCAATATGAATCATGAAAGTCATCTTAGGAATTTTAGGTCAAAACATCTTTGTGCATACTCAAACCCTAATTTGGGTCAACAGTGCAAGGAGAAGTCTTGAGCAGAGGAAACCCTAACTGGATCTTGAGCTCCAAGGGTCTTGTGGTGAGAAAATGTTGAGGAAATGGGAGGGAAAATTTTGGGGTACAACACCCACATAGCAAAGGGCCAAGGAGCCGTCAAGACATTCAGAGGAACCAGAGGTACGTGCACCTTGTCAGCATAAATTTGACACTTATGACAGGTTTGAGAGTGTTGATAGCAGTCGGCTTCCATGGTAGACCAATAATAGCCTGCCCGTAGGATTTTCTTCACCATCGTATGCCCACTGGAGTGAGTGCCAAAAGTACCTTCATGTAATTCAACCATGATCTTTTCAGCCTCAATCTTATCCATACATTGGAGTAGAATTGAGTCATGGTTGCGTTTGTACAGGATGCCATTACTCAGGAAGAACTTAGCAGAGAATCTCCTTAAGAACTTTTTATCATTGATTGAAGCTCCTTCTGATATTCTTGAGCCTCGAGATACCTCTTGACTTCATGAAACCAAGGTTGGTCCACTACCTCTTCAGTATTAATCTCGTGACAATATGCTGGTTCATCCATTCGTTCAATGGTGATCTGGGGAGCCTCATTATCCCAATTAAGTTTAAACATAGATTACATTGTGGCTAGAGCATCTGCTAGCTGATTTTATTCTCACGGGAAATGCTCGAAGGTAATCTTCTCAAAATGTGGTAGCAATGTCAAAACATGTTATTTGTAAGGGATAAGGTTTGGGTGCTTAGTGTCCCATTCTACTTTGATCTGACTGACGACCAAAGATGAATCTCCAAACACATCTAAAGACTTGATTCCCAAATATATGGCAGCCTTGAGACCAAAGATGCATGCCTCGTATTCCGCCATGTTGTTCGTACAGTTGAAGCAAAGTCTGGTAGTAAAGGGAGTGTGACATCCTTCCGGAGATATGAGTATAGCGCCGATACCATTACCAAGTGCATTGGATGCCCCATCAAAGAACAGGGTCCATAGGGATCCTTGTTCAGGTCCTTCATATGGTCTGATTTCTTCACAGTTGTCTAATGTCATGATGTCTTCATCCGGGAATTCAAATTTCATGGACTGATAATCTTCTACAACTTGATGAGCAAGGTGGTCAGCTAGCACACTGCCCTTTATAGCTTTCTGGGTAGTGTACTGTATGTCATATTCTGTTAGGATCATCTGCCATCTAGATATCCTCCCAGATAGAGCAGGCTTTTCGAAGATGTACTTTATCGGATCCATCTTAGATATCAACAAAGTGGTATGAGTCAACATATACTGTCTTAGCCGGCGAGCAGCCCATGCCAGAGCGCAGCAAGTTTTCTCGAGCAGTGAATATTTGGTTTCACAGTCGGTAAACTTTTTAATCAGGTAGTAAATAGCGTGCTCTTTTCGGCCAGACTCGTCATACTGCCCCAATACACACCTATTGAGTTCTTTAAAACTGTCAGATACATGATCAGTGGTCTTCCTTCGACTGGTGGCATCAAAACAGGAGGCTCTTGTAAATACTCTTTGATCTTGTCAAAAGCAATCTGACATTCATCATTCCATCTGACTACTTGATCTTTCTTCAATAATTTGAAGATTGGCTCACAAGTAGCTGTTAGGTGAGAAATGAATCTGGCAATATAGTTCAGGCGTCCCAAGAATCCTCTGACTTCCTTCTCATTATGAGGAGCAGGCATTTCTTGTATCGCCTTAACCTTAGCAGGATCAACCTCGATGCCTTTGTTGCTGACGACGAATCCTAAGAGTTTACTGGACCGGACTCCGAATGTGCACTTGTTTGGATTCAACCTTAGTTTGTACTCCTTCAATCTCTCAAACAACTTTTTCAAATGATCAAGGTGCTCATCTTCAATTTGTGATCGGGCTATCATGTCATCTACATAGACCTCTATCTCATGATGTATCATATCATGAAATAAAGCTACCATGGCGCGTTGATAGGTTGCCCTAGCATTCTTCAGTCCGAATGGCATCACTTTGTAGCAGAATGTGCCCCACTGTGTAACAAATGTAGTTTTCTCCATATCCTCAGGTGCCATTTTGATTTGGTTATAACCTGAGAATCCGTCCATGAAGGAAAATACTTTGTGTTGGGCCGTATTGTCAACCAGGATATCAATGTGGGGAAGTGGAAAATCATCTTTAGGGCTGGCCCTATTTAAATCTCTATAATCCACACACATTCGTACTTTGCCATCCTTTTTAGGCACGAGAACAATGTTGGCAACCCATTGAGGATAGGAAGTGACAGCCAAGAATCCAGCATTGAACTGTTTCATAACTTCCGCTTTGATCTTCTCCGACATGTCAGGTCTCATGCGGCAGACTTTTTGTTTTACTGGTGGACAGTCTTCTCTTGTGGGTAGACGATGTACCACGATGTTTGTATCGAGTCCTGGCATGTCTTCATATGACCAGGCAAAGATCTCAACATAATTATGTAATAGCTGAATTAGACGCTCCTTGACACTCGGCTCTAGATTGGTACCCACCTTGATTTCCTTTTTATCTTCCTCGGTACCCAAGTTGATTGTATCCAACGGTTCCTCATGAGGATGAATAGTTCTTTCCTCTTGTTGTAGTAGTCTGGCCAATTCCCCCGGTACTTCACAATCTTCCCCACCTTCGTCTTCATCTTGGTATATTAAATCTTCAGAGTCACTAAAGGCCATAGCAGTATTGTTACCCATGGGATCCGGAATGGAGGGGTACCTGCATTTGTGAGTGTGGGTGTGTGTAAGGGTATAGCCATCTTTAAACAATAAAATGTAAAAGAAAGACAATGAGCACAAAAAGTTTATATGTGAAAAAAGTCCATGATTCATTGAATGTCATATTAAGATGAAATCAAAACCCTTACAAATGGACCAATGCGCCTCGGGTAAGACACAAGGTTGTAAATGTGCGAATTGTTTGTGAATATTACAAGTCCGACAGAAATGTAAAAGATAAATTACTGAGAGATGAAAGTTATTGGGACAAAGTCTCTGGCTTCCCAATTGCGAAGTCCTCCATTGACAGTAGGAAATATCTAATCCTCCAAGTTGCCATCTTCTTCACTGTCTTCTACTGCGTTGACCTCTTGGTTGCTAATCTTCAAAGGTGGCCCTCCAGCACGGGCACAGCGCACAGCCTTCTGAGCACTTGAAGTAAACCCTAAGCCAAACTTGTCATATTTATACGGAATGTCTGGAAGCTTCCCCCAGATGGTGCATCCACCCTCCTCTACTACTTCCTTGGCGTCCTTTAGAGATGACATTCAAAGCGGAGGTCTTGTGATCTTGGGGATCGAGGATACCGTCTTGTTTACTTCTACCTCTTGATAGACTTCTTCGAAATGTTGAAAAGGAGTTTCAATGAACTCGCCATCCAATTCCACATACCGAAAAGAATTTAGGTGGATAATCATGTACTCTTCCTCTCTGTGGACAGTGATAATTTTTCCATGGACCGGGTACTTCAGCATCTGGTGCAGTGTAGAGGTGACAGCACCGGCATTATGGATCCAGGGTCGTCCTAGCAGACAGGAGTAAGAGGGGCGGATGTCCATTACATAGAAAGTTAAGTTGAAAGTCTGAGTTCCCACCTTTATGGGGATGTCCACCTCCCCGTGGACCATCCTCTTTGAGCCATCAAATTCTCTCACGACTATGTTACTGGGTTTCAATGTTAGTCCTTCACAATCCAATATGTCGAGAGCTTTGTTTGGTAAAACATTCAAAGATGAGACAATGTCCACCAAGACATGGGCCAGAGTTGTTCCTCTACACTCCACAGAGATATGTAATGCCTCGTTGTGCTTTCTCCCTTTTGGTGTCAAATCAGCATCAGAGAAACCTAGGTCGTTATCAACTGTCAGACTGGCCACACAATCTTGGAATTGGTCAGCAGATGTCTCTTGTGGCACATGGGCTGTCTTTAGAAACTTCACCAGAGCTTTCGCATGTGCCTCAGAACACAGCAGCAATGCCAGCATGGAGATCTTGGAGGGAGTTTGCCCCAACTGTTCAACCACGTCATAGTCACTCTTTTTTATTATTCTCAGGATCTCCTCCATTTCCTTCTTGGAGGTTTCGGGGGTGGTCAGTGGTTGAGCCTTCGTCCAGACAGGCTCTTCTTGAATACCTTTTCCTCGAATTTCAGCAGTAGAAGTATTGGTAAGGATAACAGCACGGGTTGTGTCGTCTTTGCCAGTAGGAGCACTTGCAGATATGATTATTGGTATGGAGGTAACCTTTGGAACGGCCACGGGTCCAAAAACTGCCTTTGGAGGGGCAATTTCTGGAGAGAAGATTCTACCACTACGGGTAATCTTACTGGTTCCGGCAATATTGCTAATGTCGGAGTCTTCTTCTTCGGAGCTCACTTCTTCGGCGGCTAGCCCATCTTATTTGATACCATGGTAGTAGATGTCTCCACCGTAATTCCACGGTACTGTTTTGTCCGATTCATACGGGACCGGCCCGGGCATTGTGATCTTAAGAGGAGTAGTTTTTGGAACTAATGTAATCCTAACAGGTCTTTTGGGGACCCTGAAAGGATTGGCGGAGATGGTTATGATTGAAACGTCTTCAACAGGAATAGGTGAAACAGGAGTATTTTCAAACAGAATCTCTTGGTTGTCTATCAAGCATTGAATGTCTGTCTTCAACAGAGGGAAAATAGTTGGTGAGGATAAGCAAAGATGGTAGTCTTCATTACAACCTGGGAATATACCAGCTTTCAACAAGTTTATCTTAATGATTGGAAGCAGAGTTAAAAGTTTATCAACCGTGATAACAAACAAATCTTCTTCGATAGCATTGGTGTTATGACCATGCCTAGGCATAGGAGCGGAAATGACGTTTGGTTTTTCGGGCGTATCAAACTCAACTTCTTTTGCATCTATAAGGTCTTGAATTTTGTTTTTCAAGGCCCAACAGTTGTTAGTGTCGTGACTCGGACTTTCGGAATGGTATGCGCATCTGGCATTTGGGTGATAATGAGGGGACGCGGTGTTGGAATTCTTTGGAGCTTCCTTTAAAGTTGTCAGATTCAATTTCAGAAGATGTGGTAAAACCTGGGCTAGAGTCATATTAATTCTGGTGAATTGTCGGACTGGCCTTTCCACCCTCGGTTGGTTACTTCTCGGTTGATCAGATGTAGGCTTTGGGATCATAACGGCCCCTACCATTGTTCGGCGTTCAACTCTCCCTTGATTCCTTTATGGATAAACAACATATACCTCCTTCTTCCCAGTGAAAGGCTTTCTCACAGCTGTAGAGGCAGACTGATCCTTCTGAATCTTTCCACTTTTTATACCAGCTTCCACCCTCTCTCCTGTTAATATTAACTCAATAAACCCAGCAGATGAGCTCCCAATCAAATGGTTGAAGAAAGGGCCTGGTAGAGTTCCTAAGAACATATCCACCAACTCCCTTTCAGGCAGAGGGGGTTGCACTCTCCCAGCTAGATCTCTCCATTTCTGCGCGTAATCTTTGAAACCCTCATTTGAAGCCATAGCCATACTCTGAAGTTGAGTACGGGTAGGCGCCAAATCTGCATTATACTGGTATTGCTTATAGAAAGTTGCGGCAAGATCTTCCCAGTTGTGGACGTCGGTCCTTTCTAATTGGTAAAACCAATCGAGTTATGTTCCGGATAAACTATCTTAGAAAAAATGCACCCATAGGTCTTTATCGGCGGAGTGCGGCTGGATCTTTCTCACATATGATCGGAGGTGCGTCTTAGGACATGACAACCCATCATATTTTGCAAACAACGGCACTTTGAACTTTGGTGGGATCACAATTCCCAACACTAGCCCCAATTCTTCAAAGTCTAGACCTGGTACCCTCTGTATTTCCATAGCATTTAGACGCTCTTCAAGATGTCTGTACTTATCATCCGCTGGAGGATACTGTTCCTCAGAGTAGTCTTCCTCTTCTTCAGATTCTGACGGAACTGCTATTTCTTTTCCTTTCCCTTCTCCTTCATCAGATGTTGCTGGAAAATTCAAGGTTCTCCTAGTCTGTCCTTGAAACCTTCTCCCCGTGATTACAACACCGGTTAGTTTCTTTTCTTTCTTCTTCTTCTCTTTTGCCAACAGAGTCTTCAGCTCCTCTTGTCCTTCGGTCAGGGTTGTGAGTAACTGTTGAAACTGCATGTTTTGAGCTTGAAGATCTTTGACTGTCTGTTCGAGGTCCATCTTATTGAAATAAACAGTAGAGAGATGAGGAAACTTGTTGTAAAAGACCTGTTTATGCTATGATGAATGATATGTGCATATGTAATGTTTTCAAGGTTTTTAAAAGATTCAAGTTTGTTTTAAACAAAAGAGAAACACAAGTTATATTAATAAGATAGAGTTTGAGTACATCAATGCCCCTTGGGCGAAATAATACAATACTCTAAGATAAGAAAGTAGTGTGCATCCTCTTTGGTGCAATGTAGGCATTTAGAGTCTACTCCTCATGAAGTAGCCTAGTGAGTTCCAAAACCTTCTTCTCGCTTGCGTAGAATTGGGCTTCGAAAGTATCTCGCTCTCCTTTGAGTTGTATCCAATCCCTTTGTAGGTCTTCAAGAGATGTGGGCATGTCAGGATGTAGGATAGTGTATGGAACTTCTCCCTTCTCAACAGGCTCAATGATCACTGGGAGAATGGAAGGATAAGGCATCATAAGACTTTGAGCGCAGGTTCGTACTCACTTGAGGTAAGGCTCAAGAGGGATGGAATTCTTGTGTCCCAAAGTCTTGCTATCCACCTTGTTTAGCATCCTCCATGCTCGGATGAATCTTTGGCGAAGACCTTGATCGTTGTTGTCATAGTCGAATACCAAGCCTTGAATTAGCATCTCATGTGGGCCATCCCTTCGGGCATAACCAAACTTTCTTAGATCCAGGCATGGGTTGTAGGTGATGCCTCCCCTAATTCTAAGTAGAGGGACATTAGGGAATTCCCCACAATAGTCAATAATGATAACATTCTCTTTGGATCAAGAGCACCAATGAATATCTGAATATTTGAGCGTCATTAACCTTTGTGACCACCTTAATCCTTGATCATTCTTTAAGACTGATTGGGTAAGATGAGAAAGAAACCATCTTTCCAGGAGAGGAGTGCAACACATAAGGACACCCCTTTTCCTCATTGTACGAGTGTGAAAAGAGTGCAGGATATCCCCAAGCAACGTAGGCACCAGATTATGTGACATGAAGATTTTGACGGCACTCACATCTATGAGTTGGTCAGGATTGGGGAACAAGACCATCCCATAGATAAGAAGAGCCACAATTTCCTCAAATGCTTGCAAGTCTAAGGAATTCCAACAGCTTTGGGCCTTCTCAAACAAGAACTTTACTAAGAAGCCTTTGACACCACTTCTAGTTTCCCAATGGGTTGTGACATCAGATGAGTGCAAGTGCAGGGCTTGAGCAAGCTCTTCTGGATTTGGATCTCTTTCTGTACCGTTGAAAGGTAGTTGATTAATAATGGGAATCCTCAAGAGTTGAGAGAATTCTTCCAAAGTGGGCACAAGTTGATAGTCGGGAAATATGAAGCAATAATGCAAAGGATCAAAGAACTGTAAGAGCACCTTCATCATATCCTCCTCTGTGTTAGAGCTGACCAAGTTGAGTAGACGACCATGCCTCTCAGTGAATGGGGAGTTCTCAGGGATCCTTGAAGCTAGCTCCTTGAGTTGTGGAGGAATTCTCACAAGGTTGACTTGGATAGTTTTCCTGCGAAGTGAATCCATATTCTACAAAACAAGAACAAAGATGAATCTCCAAAATCCTTGAAATGGTTAGTGGATGCATATGATGCTCATGATGTCCATGATGTTATGCATATACAATAAAATCAAACAAGTTCTTAGTTTAGGCTTGCATGGGGTTTTATAGGTAAGTACCCTCTTGAAGTTTAGTTGGTTCAACCTGTCCTAGTAATAGTAACCGGGTTCTAAGGAGCTCAATATCACTGGATTGTTTCCTTGGTCATTGTTTCAGCTTAAACCTCTTTAATGGCGACCGAAATATCCCAAGAAACCAACCCTCAATGAGTGTAGTATCGAGTATCTACCAACTTCGGACTGTACCAAAGTCGATCATCTCACTACATCCTAAAGGCCAAGTTGGTCAAGTAAAGGGTTCTAGAAGTTCATTAGTGCTTCATGACATCACTCAGCGGCCCCGTATTCTCTTTGATTGACTCAAAGGCTACTGGTACTCACAAATATGTCACACTAACATAGCTATTTCTTAGACCATGTCGGTATACCCCGCACAGTTTCCACAATGTATTTCTATTTACCTATAATGTTTCCTAAATCCGGGTGGAGGATTCAAACCCAAACAAAGAACCATAATATAAAGCAAACAAGTCAAACAAAATGTAAGCAAATAAATGTGATCTAGCCCTAAGGTAACCCCACTTTTATAATATCCCCAGCAGATTCGCCAGTTCTGTGATACGGTGGGAGAACTGACTTGAGGGTTTTGTGTTTTATCGCAAATGTTGCAGTTAGCAAGAGTCGCCACCGACTTTTCTTTTATCCAAAAGGAAAGGTGAAAAAGCACAGGAAAGACCTTTATGATGTTTTCTTGAGTTCGGGGGGGTAGATTATGAAAAGGGAAGGTATTAGCATCCTTTTCATCCATGATTTTCCATGGGCTCTTAGTTACTTTCTCAGATCACTTGCTTTTGGTTTGTTTGAAATTGTGTTTGGTGTAGTTTTGAAAGTATTTTGTAAAAGAGGCCATTCGTTTAGGCAATATTTGTAATTATTCTCGTTCGTAAGAATGTATACAAAGATGTTTGTCTTTTGGAAATGTTTTCAATATTTGTAAGATGTTCTTGAAATGTGTGTGTTTGTTTTGAAAAATAGCAAGGATATTTGTTTGAAATTAGAGCAAGTTACTAGAAGTAATCTATCTACTCAACGTCTTTCTTATGCATTTTCTATTCCTTTGACATTGTTGTCTTACCATTAATTTGGTAAGCAACCTTATCTTTGGATGTAAACGGGACGGGTGTGGGTCATCGTATAACCGTGATTAGCAATGTTTGCAAAGTATCTTAGCATTTTTGAGGGACCAGTATCATTTTTGTGAGGCAACTTAGACTAGCGTCATCGAGGGACTATGATCTTATATTTGTTTGTTTTGCCAAGATACTTCGCATGCGTAACATGGCTACTTTTGTATAAGGAAACCAAGTGGAGAAACCCTAAGGATTCTTGTGTGCAAGTGTATCATTTTCATGCTTTGGTTTTATCTTGTATTTGGGGTTTTCTATTTTTGCTTTGTTTTGATCTTATCATACAAAACCCCAATTACTAATCATGGCATGTAAAGCGGTAAATTGCGTAATGTAAATATTACTAGGCTATTACAACAATTTTATGGGAGAGGGGAATATAAGTTTGAATGGGGATTACAAAGAAAATAAAGTCCTAAATTACTATTACAACCATATTGAAATGCATAAGAATGTACAAGGAAATATGAAATGAACTTGTTTTGTTTTAAGAAAATATTTTTGGTCTTTTGCTTTAAGAAATAGAATAAAGTGTGAAAGAAATGTTTTTTATGTTTACTGGTTAATGGAATAGAAAATGATAGCAAAATAATGAGAAAAGGAAAAAGGAATCAGCGTATTGCTGATTAAACGAAATCAGAGGTTCTGGCCTTGGCACGCTGCAAAACAGAAACATGTTAGTGAAAATGTAAAGGGGTCAGAAGTTCTGAACCCACTGGGAACGCAGTAGTTTTCAGAAGTTCTGAGATTACTGGTAACAAAACAGACTCTAGAAATGCTGGTGCCACTCACAGAACTAGGTCTCTCTATCTCTCTCTCTATATGCTAGTCAGAGCATCTGCAATTTGGTTATTTCTTCATAAAATAGAAGACATGCATAGAACAGTTACAACAGGTGTCATAGTGTTTCAGAAATAAGAAATATCAGAATCATAAATCAGAGGCAAATATGCATTCTCTAATCCTAATTCTGAGTTCTAGTTTCTTCAAGAAAGCTCTGAACTGATTCATTCTCTACTTAAGCAGACATATGCATGAAATCTCAGAATATGTACAACATCAGAAACATGATATCTACATTGTATTTTGAGCATGAAAATCTGGTAATGCTTGAGTAATGGGGTGAAAGTCAGCAGAAACTTACCTTCCAGCTGAAAGAAGTTCTGTGAACTAGAGTTAACCTCAGCTCTGTGACGTTCTAGAAAGCTTCTCCACGTACTCAGTAGGTTAAAAGTTTTCAACTTCTGGAAATGGCAAGGAGGTGATGTTCTGATTTCCTTGAATGGATGTATGGAGAATGTATAGTAGTGTGAATATAGAAGCTATGGCAGTTTCCAATGTGTGGATCAGAAACTGTGTGAATGGTTTTTTAGTCAAGAAATATTTGAGAACAAATGGAAGCTTGAGTGCAAGGAATCAAAAGTTAACAGTTTTTGTGTGTTGTGTTTTCAGTTCTTGAAGCTCTCGGAATTTTGGCAGAGATTCAAGGCTTTTATTTCTCAAAATTTCCATCTCTTTTCAGTGGCCAAAGGTGTTCTATTTATAGGTAAAGTTTTGTGTGTTTGAAATGTCAAGTAGCGCCAACATCATATGTTAGACGCTGACTTGTTCTTGAAGCAAGTTAAAAAAGGTGTGATAGTTGACAGTTTTTAGCCTAGGCTGGATTAGCAAGCAGGGATTAAGGAAAAGTAAACCCACAAGCAAAAAGTAGCGTATATACTTAATTTTGTACAAAAGTATTTCTACGTTACACTTGGAGATATCCTTTGGACAAAGACTCAAAAGTGGTTATGAGCATTAATGAGCATTAAATGATGATGAGATTTGTCAAAATCAGGAATCCTATAAATGTGATATTTTGCATCATTGCTTAAATCTGGGCCAGAAGTTCCATTTCAGCGTAGTCCAAAACAACGCACCCAAATTCTGATCTTAGTATCCTATTGCCTTAGCAAGCTCTGAAGGATCCTCAGGTTTTCCAGCATGTTCTGAAAGAGCATTCAGACTTTCTATCATGCTTTATAATCTTCTTTGTTTTACTCTGGCAAACTCTGACTGAGCTTGCGTAGATGCTGAAGAGCCATGCTCTGACTGAAGACTATGTGCTGAACCAAGTTTACAACTTCTGACTGCCCTGCCTGAAGGTTGGCTCAGAAGTTCTGAAGTGTCATTTTTCTTAAATACTTAGAAAATCCCAAGTGTTTAGAAATTTGGTTTTTCCATAGCAATTTTGGCTTTTGAACTTTTAGATGAAACAAATTTCACATTTCAACATGTCTTGATGAAATATAATTTTGAGATTTGATTTTTTGATCCAAAAGTTAAAGTTTGACCTTTTAATGTGAAAATGACTATTTTTCCCTTGCATGAGACTTTCTTGAGAAATTTGTAATTCAAAGCTTGGGATTGGATGGAAGTAAATCTGAGGATCCAGAGTAATTTCTTGAAAAAGAAAGGGCAAATTTTGGGGTACAACATGCATCAACATCTATGATGCTGAAGTCTAATAGATGATGCTTTGAAGAGATGACTTTTTCACTTTCTCCTTCTCTTGAAGGATTTTTGTAATCAGGTATTTTAGTAGTGTTTCATGTATTTGATGGGCTCTTGTTAATTCAACATGGACAATTACTAATTCATCTTGAATGTAATAATATTTCATCTTCATGTTAATGATAAAATATACAATATCAAGGTTTGTAGAGAAGGGTCTTTCTAAGATGAAATTGTAGACACTTTTATAGGGGAGTACCAGAAATCGTATGTCTACCGTCCTTGCATCTTTTCCTTCTTCAAGAGTGACCACAAGCTCTATGTCGCCCCACGAGTAAATCCAAGAGCCACTGAATGCGTGCAGAATAATGTCTATGCAGGGTGATAAACTATCTATTTCTAAGCCCGACATCTCAAAGAGTTCGACTTACATGATATCACATGAGCTTCCCTCGTCAGCCATGATCCTTGACATATCACACTTGGCTATGATGGTTGTTATTACCAATGGAAATACTTCATTGAGAATACCACCTTACCTTTTCACTAAGATGATAAGAGATCATTTTCAATTTAATTAAAGATTCTTCGAACTTAGATCTAAACACACAATAATATTATTTGATTTGAAAAATTAATATATAAATTTATGCGCAAAAGATACAATAATAAACTCTATTTAATAATAGTTAACAAATTATATAATAAATAAGTCATGCATATCCTATTTTTTAGTGGATAGAGTAACTCGACTAGTATATAATAATTGAGTTATATAAATGTTATTTTTTAGTATGTTTATATATTAATGTAAATAAGTTATTCAACATTTATAAATCAATTTTTGTAAAAAAACATAATTATATTATCTTGTTTTTATTTATTTATTTTAGTTTTTTACCCATAAACATATATACATATAACACAACAAATGAGAAAAGCATATTATATTATTTAATTTATGATCATTTCCTAACAAAAATATTATATTATCTTATTTTTATCTATTTTTCAATATTTTTCCTAACAAAAATTGTTCTATGAAAGATTTAATCCACTCATTTTCCCCACCCTTTCAAGAAAACCAAACCAAACCTTTCCTTAGATTTTAGTTATAAAAAACAACAAAAAAAATCACATATATACATTCATTCATACATTTCGCTTTCGGAGAAACAAGTCCCTAACAAAAATAAGATTAAAAATAACAAGAAACAGTCTCTAACAAAATGAACATTATTTATTTATTGACAGAAAAATCACATATATACACATTCATTCATACATATAAGACAATAAATACGAAAAACATATTAAATTATTTAATTTACGATCATCGAACCTGAATAGTTGGCATATACCAAAAACAAATTCAAAACTCAGAAAACCACCGCTATAGCATGACTCATGCGCAAGCAAGTTGAAACCTCTCCCTCCAAATTATATATTTCCTCTTTCATCCTCACACTTCTTCTCACCACAACACAAACAAAAAAAAACTCCATTCTCTTTCTCTCTCTTTCTTTCTGTTTAAACTTCATATTTTCAAGATATGCTACAAGTAGAAACACTCGTTTCAGCCTGTGCCGGCGGATCTACTGATCGGAAAATCGCCTGCGAGTCACAAGCTGACGATCACAAAACGGATCCACCGGAGCATATTCCCGATTCTCCGCCAGAGTCATTTTTCCTCTCCAAAGATGAAGAAACCGAGTGGTTGGATCGTAACTTTGTTTACGAACGCAAAGAATCCACCAAAGGAAACTCAAATTCAGGAAACCTAAACCCTAACTCCACCTCCCACTCCAATTCCAACTCCAATACGAGCTCTCAACGTTTTGCGAATCTCAAATCTAAGACGTCGATGATCGGCTTGCCTAAGCCTCAGAAACCTTCCTTCATTGACGCTAAGAATCGTCGCAACCATAAACCTAGCAATATTAAACTGTTTCCGAAGCGGAGCGCCTCCGTCGGAAAATCATTCGCTGAACCTTCATCACCAAAGGTTTCCTGCATGGGAAGAGTCAGATCTAAACGCGGAAGAACAACATCCGCCGCCGCAGCCGCCGTGAAAGAAAAATCAGCGAGAAACGAGAGAAAACGCAGTTTCTTTGAAAGTTTACGCTCAATTTTCCGATCCGGTGGAAGAAATGAACCGGACCGGAGAACTGATCCTCCGGTGACGAACACGAACGGCATAGGTAATTCGAATTCAAAAGCGCGTGACAGCACGGCGAGCTTAAACGACGTGTCTTTTGTGGAGTCTGTATCGAGAAATAGCGTCTCGGAGAGTGAACCACCGAGTTTGGGTGGGATGAACCGGTTCAAGTCTGGGAGGCGATCTGATTCGTGGGGAGGAGACGATTCTGAAATCCACGTATCGCGATAACATTGGTTTTCGGTAACGGTTCTGTTACGTTACGCGACGGCTACAACGAAGTGGGGCCCATAGTCAGTGGAGTCAGTAAATGATAAACATCACGCGACTCGCGGGTCATTCGCGTGGGTCCAAACGTGTTTAAAAGTGAATGACGTGGCGCGTTGAATAACAATATGTGCGACTGTTATTGTTGGGAAATTTTCTTGCCAATTTTTTTATATTGTTATTAAATTTGCGAGCGACATGATTTGTTAATATACAACAGACAGTGTTTTTAATTGTGCAGTAGTTGGTTTTCAAATGGTAGTTTCAATAATCATATCTTTTTTGGTGGTTCAACTAACTTGTCCTTTTTAATTTAACAAAATCAAGCAAGGATATGATATTGTTTTATATTGTTTCTGAATTTTATCTACATGAAGGAAAAAGAGCTGAGCGTGTAGGACAAAGCTCTAAATGATTTAGAAATTGCACCGTTAAGAATCAACCAATATGTGTAGCACATACTTATATCTAGTTTTAAACAGTAGAGTCAATTTGAGTTCCCTGTTATACACATTAATTAAAAATGAGTAATTGTGTAAAATTGACAATTTTTTTATGCAAGACGGTTTTTTTCTTCATGATTTATGATGTTTCTTAATTTATCTTGTTTTCTTAGTTCCTAACTTACTATAATGAAAATGAAGACAATCAAGAGTTGAGTTAGTACACAAATTGTCTGAAAGCACAAAATTAAACCGTAAGAAGATATATTTTTTCAAATCGAACATATTTGTTAAATAACCAAAAAAATATATTTTAAATTCAAATTTGTTTATAGTATTTTTCAATTTTTTAGTTTTGGTCGATTTTAATTTCAATTTAATTTATTGACATTTGGTTTGATTCAATAATTCTTTGTACAATACATATTTGATAGATTAATCAAATATAATTGTTCGATTATTTTAATTTTATATCTAATTCGACCGTTTGTTTAGCATCTTATTGAGAACAAACATATGAGCGGCCACAACCATAATCACAAGATGTAGTTTTATTTGGGTGATCTCTACAATATTTCAGTATATGTTTTGTGATCACGAAATATTGAAATATTAAATTAGATTTGATTTGATTTGATTTGATTTAATATTTAAATGTAATTAAAGTTGTTTAACCCAAACTCAATTAGAATTATATATAAATAGTCATAGTATGTATAATTATTTGTACAATTCAATAATACAAATTCTTATTTCCTTTATTATTCTCTCTTTCTCTCCTCACTAAAAGTGCCTCACGCACTAATAAATTGGTATCCAGAGCTTCCGGTTATTGTTCTTGATAAAGTTTTCAAGAATTTCACGTCAGAGATCGTGTTTCTAGGGCAAGTAAATCAACTGTTGCAAAGATGACTAGTGATAAGGGCATTCTGAATTCTCTTCCAATGCTTGACGGTAAAAATCTGATCTGATACAAAAAATAGATGCAATCCTTGTTTGGCTTCCATGAAACCCTAGAAGTGGTTACCGACGATGTTCCTACGTTGGCTGCAAATGTAACCGACGAACAGAAAAAAGCCCACAACAAAGTCAAGAAGAAAGATTGCAAGGTTGCTTATTGCATTCAAACGGCTGTCGATACTGCTAATTTCGACAGAATCTCTCATGCTGAAACGACGAAGGAGACATGAGATATTCTGGTGAAGTATTACGAAGGAGGTGAGAAAGTCAAGGTTGTCAAATTACAAACCTTGCATCGACAATATGAGTTATTTTCGATGAGAGAAGATGAAAAAGTTACATAATATTTGTCGAAGGTTCAGAAACTTGTCCATCTCATGAAGGACTATGGTGAAACCATTACTGATAAGATGATAGTTGAGAAGGTAATGAGAACATTGACCTCTCACTTTGATCACGTTATCCTAGCTATTCAAGAATCCAACAATCTTGAAACCACTAAAGTGGAAGATTTGGTTGATTCATTGGAGGCGCATGCGATAAGGATTGTCGAAAGGAAAGGAGTCCAGGACTCGATACAAGCACTGCAAGCTCAGTCATGGAAAAAGGGTGGTGGTTCCAACAAATTCAAAGGCAAGTTCGACAAGACTCATGGCAAGAAGTCGGTCAAATCCCCAAAGAATAAGGTCGAAGATAGATCTTCTGAATCCTCGAAAAAGGGAGGAGGAAACTATCGAAAGGACAAAGAAGATAAGAGAGGTATGCAGTGTTATAACTGTGAAAAGTGGGGACACTTGGCCAAGAGTTGTTGGTACTGAAAAGACAAGGGATCGACATGCAACGATGAAGGAGCGAACCTTGCACGCCAAGATTCAGATGATTCTGAAGGTGGTTATGGCTGCAGTTGCAGATAACCATGTCGAATCTAAGATCTGGTTTCTTGACACAGGCTGCTCGAACTACATGACTGGTCGAAAGGAGTGGTTGGAAGACTTTGACGAGTCAAAGAAGAGCAAGGTAAAACTTGCTGATAATAGTCCGTTGCAAGCAGAAGGTACTGGCAACATAGTCTTTCAAATGAGTAATGGAGGAAAAGTTATGATCAAAGATGTGCTCTATATACCTAGAATGAAATGCAACTTGCTAAGTGTTGGATAACTAGTCGAAAAAGGTTTGGCAGTTGTCATGAAAGATGGAGTTTTAAAATTGTTCAACACCAAGAACAATTTGGTCTTAAAATCTCCATTGTCGAAGAATAGGACATTTAAGACTATGATCAGTTCGACAGAAGTTCAATGTTTGAAAACTGTTGTCGACCACAAGGGTAGTTGGTTGTGGCATTTGAGGTTTGGACATTTGAATTTTAGATCACTTAATCAACTGATTACTCGAGATATGGTTACTGGTATTCCAAGCCTTGAGATGCCTGAAAATTTTTGTGAAGGTTGTTTAGTGGGAAAGCAATCCAGAAATTCTTTCGTTTCGACTATGTCAATGAGATCATCCTGCATTCTCGAAGTGGTGCATTCAGATGTATATGGTCCATTCGAAGAACATAAAATTGGTGGAAACAGATATTTTGTTTCGTTTGTCGATGAGTTTAGTCGAAAGCTGTGGATCTATGTAATCAAACGAAAGGACAAAGTATTCAAAATCTTTAAGAGATTCAAGACACTTGTCGAAAACCAGAGTGAGAAGATGTTTGAAGAATTCTATGCAGAACATGGTGTTGATCATGAGTTAACTGCTCCTTATACACCTCAACATAATGGAATTGTTGAAAAAAGAAACAGAACCATATTAGATATGGCGAGATGCATGCTGAAGCAAAAAAATTTGCCAAAGTCTTTATGAGGAGAAGCTGTTTCGACTGCAGTTTATATTTTGAATAGGTGTCCTACTAAGATATTGAAGAACAAGGTTCTTGAAGAAGTATGGAGTGGCAAACGACCATCAGTGGTTCATTTGAAGGTGTTTGGATTTATGTGTTACAAGCATATTCCTGATGCAAGGAGAAGGAAGCTTGATGACAAGAGTGGACCTATGATTCTGGTAGGATATCATAAAAGCTGGTGCATACAGACTATTCAATCCAGTTAATGAGAAGATTAAGTTGAGTCGAGATATTGTGATTAATGAAAATTCTGCCTGAGATTGGAATTCTAGCAATTCAATTAATAAGCCATTAATGAAATTTGATTTCGACGAACAAACCGATGAAGTAGAGGTCGAAGGAATTATTGAGAAACCGATCGAAGTCGAAGAAGAAGCAGTTGTTGACACTCCTGACACAGTCGAAGTTGAAGAGGTTGTGGCTGAAACAAGCCAAAGAACTCAAAGAAATAGAGTTCTTCCAACAAGACTTCATGATTATAAAGTGGTGGGTGATGATGAAGTCACACCAGATGGAGAATTAGTTCATTTTGCTTTACTTGCAAGTGCTGAACCAATCAACTATAGCGAAACTTTGAAGATTAACAAGTGAGAGTTAGCTATGATCGAAGAGTTACAGGAAATCGAAAGAAAAAAAACATGGGAGTTAGTCGAATTGCCAACACATACAAAAGCTATCGAAGTAAAATGGGTGTTCAAGTTGAAACACAATGTAGATGGGTCAATAGCAAGACATAAAGCAATATTAGTAGCTCGAGGTTTTCTTCAAAGAGCAGGACTCGACTATTCTGAAGTATTTGCTCCAGTAGCAAGATTAGAGATTGTTCGACTAGTGGTAGCATTGGCATGCAATCAAGGCTGGTCGACATTCCATCTAGATATGAAATCAGCATTTCTGAATGGTCTTTTAGACGAAGAAGTTTATGTCACACAACATCCTGGGTTTGTGATTCAGAAGGAAGCGAGTAAAGTATATAGAGTGCACAAAACACTCTATGGCCTCAAGCAGAAACCTAGGGCATGGAACAAGAACATCGACTCATACTTAGTCGAATTGGGATTTGTCAAATGCAAATCAGAGTATGGTGTTTATGTTCAGGTTCTAGCACAAGATATAACAATTATTTGCTTGTATGTTGATGACTTGCTAGTAACTGGAAATAGTTTGGAGAACTTGTCAGAAGTTCAAAGAGCTGATGACAAAGGAATTTGAAATGTCAGATCTAGGAAAATTGTCTTATTTTCCAGGCATGAAATTTTAAATGTCGAAGCAAGGTATGGTGCTACATCAAAGAAAGTATGTCAAAGAGATACTCCAGAGATTCAGAATAGATGATTCGAATCCTGCATCCTCACCTGTCGAACCAAATGTGAAGTTGGAGAAGAATGGAGAGGAAGATAAAGTCGATGCAACTTTGTTCAAGCAAATTGTGGGATCTCTGAGGTATGTGTGCAACAGTCGACCTGATATAAGTTTCGCAGTCAGATTAGTAAGCAGATATATGGGTGAACCAAGAGTGTCACATATGAAGGCTGCAAGAAGAATCCTGAGATATTTGAAGGGTTCAATAAATTATGGAATACTATTTCGATGAGATTCTGAAGGCAAAGAAGCAATAGTTAATTGTTTTTCAAATGCTGATTGGTGTGGAGATAAGGAAGATCGAAGAAGCACAACTGAATATTTCTTTCAAGTATTTGGTGCCCCAATTTCATGGTGTTCTAAGAAGCAACCTGCGGTGGCATTGTCATCGTGTGAAGCTGAATATATAGCAGGATCTTATGTTACATGTCAAGCAATTTGGATCAGATATGTACTTGAAGAAATGACTGTCGAAGTGAAGAAACCTCTAGTATTGTAAATCAACAACAAGTCAGCCATAAATTTGGCGAAGAATTCAGTTTTGTATGGAAGAAGTAAACATATTGGAGCAAGGTTTCACTTCTTGAGGGAAAACGTAAATTAAGGTGAACTTGAAGTTAGACATTGTTCAAGTGAAGCACAGTTGGCCGACATTTTCACCAAAGGATTGAAGATCGATAGATTTTTGAATTTGAGAAAGAAATTAAGAATAGTTCAGATTAACTATTTTTGAGGATGTTCGCCAACTTGAATTAGGGGGTGTGTTGAAATATTAAATTAGATTAGATTATATTAGATTTGATTAGATTTAATATTTAAATATAATTCAAATTGTGTTAGCCCAAACTCAATTAAGATTATATATAAATAGTCCTAATGTGTATCATTATTTATACAATTCAATAATACAAATTCTTATTTCTTTTATTATCCTCTCTTTCTCTACTCACTAAAAATATCTCACACACTAACAAGAAGGTGTATATGGAACTGACAAATAAATTTCCAGTTCTTACTAATTTATGATTTTTTTCTAACATGGCTATTAATGCATATTATGTTTTATTCGTTTTTTATTTTTTTAGTTTAGTTTCATGAAGCCTCAAACTAGATCAACAACAAAAAAAAAATCACAAAATTAAACATTACAAATGAAAGATCGTTCGTTGACACCATTGTTGTCACTAAATTGTCAATGGTCATTATAAAAAAAATTAAATTTAGAGAGGATATAAATCTTCTACAAAAATATTAAAATTCCGTCACAAACAAATTTTCTAAAAGATTGTGACATCTAAAATTTATCTCGAATTTCAATATCATAAAAATTAATGAAATAAATTGCCTCCCCTCACAATTTGCGACAAAATTTAATTGTCACAAAATAAATAACTATATTAAAAATTCTCCAAAACCTTCATTTTTATTTTTATAATTCCGTCACTAATTGTTTACGAATTACCTATTTCTCACTAATTAGGGACGGATTTGAATTCGCTCACTAATTAGTAACCTGTTTCAAATTCTCTCACTAATTTACGAACATGTTTCACAATTTGTAATTTCATTTATCTTATTTTCTATTTATTTAAATACAAGTCACACTATACAAGATTGGGCCACTTCTATAAAGTTTAATTGTTGTTAAATTACCTTAATTATTTACTATAAAATATTAATATTGAAGTTGAAATATTTAAAAATCAAAGCAATTCAAAGAGGGGAAATTTAATGAAAAAGAATTGCTATCACATCACATATACAACTTAGATGTTATTTACTGCGAAACTCAACAAACAAAATTGAACAAAATTCCTTCTTAAAATGCAGCTAATACATGTGATATCTTTAGTATAATATTATTTAACCAATAGCCATAAGTAAATTACATTAATAATCTAATCTTCACATGGTTTATTACTAGTTACTAGCAAGAAACACAACAAATGTTGTTTATTTGCAATAGCTAAATAAAGCATTTGAAAATAAAAATTGTATTTATATTAAATATGAAGTCATAATTAATAAAAAAACATCAAAGTAACACAACTTTTATAATTAATCAGTGTAATGTTATATTATTGTTTTGAATTAGGTTCGCATTTGACCCAAACATCATATAAAATTCAATTCAATTATATTGCAGGAGAAGTTCAGCAGGAGATAATCTGTCATTGATCATGTCGGGCAGTGACTCCACTCCTCTTGTCGACCAGGATACGCCTTCCGAGGACAATCTCACTGCATGTCTGGCGAGGATGGCCAGCACTCAGGAGGTCCTCGCGAGAACCCTCCTCGTAGGGCAAGCATCCAACGCCTCAGAATATCCTGGAGTTCCTTTGATCCCGAAGAGACCGTGTCCACGTCCTCCTGATGATTAAGAGGAGTCCATGCAGGTGGGAGACCATGTGCTGGCCTCCACTACACACGTGGGACCTGCTAGTCTCCATTTTGGGTCTGCTGTATCAGCCTAATATGGGGACCTTGGCCCAACAGCGGAGGATATAAATACACTCTCACTTGAGAGGGTCAGGTGTTCATTTATTCACCCATACTCTAACGCTTTACTTGCACTTACTATGAACCTTACTTTGACATCAAAGTGTATTGTAGGTACTCCCCTCCCCACTTCACATTCAACTACTGTTCGACTTAAAGCTCATGGACCTCAACAATCCTTTCTGATTAGGTACGATCAGTGGTGCCGTCTATGGGAATCCAACTTCCCCGTCTTTCACTCAAGACCAAAGCAACTCTTTATGAACCTTCTGATTATCATGGTCGACCAAGTTTTCAACAATGACCAGAACGTTCACTTTGCCGACGTTGGGCACAATAACGTGGGCAACAATAACGACGCAAATGCCCTCGAGTAAGACCACAGGGACAGACAAACCGCCTCTTCATCCACCCACTCACAACCACACGACGACAACTATCATCCTCCGCAGAATTATGAGCCCAGTGCATATCAGGAGATCCCCGTTCCTGGAGGTGTTGACGCCGCGACCAGAGCCCTGTTTGTGGCAATTAACCAGACTAATTACATGATCTTCTCACAGGGTGAGCGACTGATGATGCTGGAGCAGACTCGTCGAGCCCCCAGAAAGCACATAAGACCTGACTCTCGAACTCCTAATCCCCGACAGAAAGAGGACCGCTCCCGATCTCCCCTGCAGAGACATAGACGGGTCAATTCTCGAAGCCGTACTCCCCACTGCACTGGCCGAGGTCTTACATTAGAGAGGGACCAGCCCGAAGTTGTTAAGAAGCACAGTCACACACCCTCGCACAAGGAGCGATGATCCCCTGAACGCAAAAGAAATAAGGGGAATAAAGATAAGCACTCTCGGCCAAGGGATCCTCCCCATGGCCAAGGCCGACACAAAGACCGGTGCTACAACTGGCCCCCCTCTCGCTCCTTAGAAAGAAGCGGCGAAGATAACCCCCGTGGTCCACTATCCCAAGCCATCATGGAGATTCCCATTCCTAAAGAAATGGAGAAGTCCCCCCCCGCTGAAGGAGTACAACGGCATTGGTGATCCCGCCGACCATATCGACGGGTTTGAGGCGATGCTCCACTACCACAACGTCGATGGCCTAATTAAATACAGGTTGTTCCTCACAATGCTGAGGAAAACAACCATGGATTGGTATAAGAACCTCTCCCTTGGGTCGATCACCTCATAGAGGAGCCTCAAAAACCAATTCATCAACGCTTCACTGCATCTCGTCGACATCCGAAGGCTGAGGCTGCCCTCGAGGCAATCGTCCAGAGAAGCGACGAGACCCTCAAAGAGTATATTGATCGGTTCAACCGCGAGGCCATCCAGGTCCCATGCGCCGACCACATGAAGAGATACCTGCTCGAGAGGGGACTCCTCCTGGACACTAAATTTAGAAAGGCTGTCGGCATTGAACCCCCAAGTCTTTTGACACCCTCCTTAAAAAATCTCGGGCATATATGGACTACGAGGAAAAAGAGGTAGCTAACAGGGCCTGTGATTCAAGGAACAGAAGACCAACTAACGTCCCGCGGTATAATGACGTGGGCCTTTCTCGACGGACCGGGGAGATGAGAATGGAGAAGAAACCTCATGAGCCCCGCGAGCACAGAGGACCAGTCGGGCGGTTCACCGAGTACACCCCGATTGGACGATAGGGTCAGGCGTCCTTGACCCGCCCCTGCAAAGCCTGGGGCCGATAGAATAAAATATTGTCAATACCATCGGATCCACAATCGCCTGACCGAAGACTGCGTCCACCTGAAGGATGCCATCGAGAATCTTATCAAAGCAGTGAGACTCGGGAAATACAAGTGAAACGACGCCCCTCACTGGGATACATGCGAGGTTAAAGAAATTGAGAAGGATACTCGACCATCCGATGAATTTGGTCCCCTCCAGGTAGCCTTCTGTGTCTCAAGGATCGAGGACTTTCACGTCCCCGATAACTTTGAAGATGAGGAACCTTTGTTCATCCACAATAGATGGGAGAAGTTTCCTTCCGCCATGGTCATATCTGGTGTGGGATTCAATGACATCTAGGTGAATTCAACAAAGAGGAAACTCAAAGAGCTGGTGGACGCAACCCCGATCCAGGCTGTAACCCTTGAAAGGGTCAAGGGAAAATCTGAGCCGATCATATTCTATCTCGAGGAGCTGCCAAGCGGAGCACCAAACTCTAGTATTCCTCTACCTTTAAGGGCAAACATGGCCAACTTATATGTACATCACGTCCTGGTTGACGAGGGAAGTTCTATCGACATCATGTACACCCACCTGTTTTGCACCCTGCAGCTCGACGATACCCACATGTCACCAAACATGGGGTACGACCTACAAGGATTTAACAGTTCGAACTTCAAGCCATGGGGATACGTCGAGCTCTTTGTCACATTCAGGGAAGAAACTGCATCCCGACAGGTCAAAGTGAGGTTTCTAGTGATCGATTGTCCGTCTCTCTACAACTGCATCCTGGGGAGACCAACACTGGTTGAGCTGATCGTCGTACCCTCCACAATGCATTTAAAGATGAAGTTCTACACCAACATGGCTCGCGTCGCCACCATCCATGAAGACATTTCAGCTGCTAGGAGATGTTTCAACGTGGCTTCCAAAGGGAAAAACATGGTTGACACTGGGGCACGACATGCTAAAAGGGAAACCACCTCAACACTAGCGGCTTTCTCGGTGGAAAAACCTACTCGAGTCGAAGAACAACAGGCTCCACCAAAGGTCAACTCCATTACGCTCGACACTCGCTTTGATAAAGATAAAGTCGAGACCCCTAATGGAGAACAGGATCCTCTCTGACCCGTCCCAAACAGAGACTTCGAGTTCATCCCCCTCGACGAAGACCCGAACAAAGGCATGAAGATCAGTGTCGGACTCCCCGACATGGCAAGGAAACAACTCAAAGCCTGTTTGAGGGAGAATGCTGACATGTTCGCATGGAGAACTGCAGAGATGCCCTGACTTTACCATGAGGTCTCCTGTCACCAACTTGCTATGGATCCAGCCGCTAGGGCAGTAGTACAACATAGGCGTAGGCAGTCTCCCGAAAAAGCGGAGGCTGCTGAAAAAGCTATAAAATACCTCCTAGAGGTAAATTTTATTTTTGAGGCCCGATATCCAACCTGGCTCTCAAACATTGTACTTGCTAAGAAAAATAATGGAAAAATAGCGTATGTGTGTTGACTATACTGATCTCAACCGGGCATGTCCCAAAGATGCTTTTCCTTTACCTAACATTGACATGTTGGTCGATAACTTGGTCGACTACAAAATTTTATCATTTCTGGACGTCTACTCGGGCTATAATAAAATTCCCATAGCGATGAGAAACAAATATTACATTGCCTTCATGACCAAGTCAGGCAATTACTACTATAACGTAATGCCCTTCGGCCTAAAAAACGCAGGAGCCACATACCAGCGGATGATGAACATAGTCTTATGCGGGGAGATCAGGGACATGCTCGAGGTATACATGGATGACATGATCGTCAAATCTCGAATGAAAAACGACCATGTTGCCCACCTCAAAATAGTTTTCACCCGAGCAAGGCAATGCAAAATGAGATTCAACCCGGAGAAATGCACATTCGGGATCAAGGCGGACAAATTCCTCGGTTTCTATCTGACGAACGGGGAATTGAGGCCAACCCTGATAAATGCCGAGAATTCTCTGAGTTCCCTATGCTAATATCAAAAAAATACATACAAGTCCTGAACGAAATGCTCACCTCGCTTTCCTATTTCGTGGCGAAGTCAGCGTAGCATGCACTTTTGTTTTTTAAACTCTTGCGTAAAGAGGCGGCTTTCGAGTGGACTGAGGAGTGCGAGCAAGCCCTCTTCCACCT
Organism: Vicia faba; assembly: GCA_948472305.1. Classification (NCBI taxonomy): domain Eukaryota; kingdom Viridiplantae; phylum Streptophyta; class Magnoliopsida; order Fabales; family Fabaceae; genus Vicia; species Vicia faba. The sequence continues at coordinate 1,057,784,304 of OX451740.1, read as the reverse complement.
CAAGCAAATACTTTCACAACCTCTCATGTTATTACAGTTGGAGAGCGGGGAAACTTTGTTCCTTTACCTGGCCGTCTCCACCGAGGCCGTAAGCGCGGCCCTCATCCGCGAGACACTAGACGGGTAGAAACCAGTGTACTTTACTAGTAAAGCTTTACAAGGCCCCGAGGTCAGATATCAACAAATGGAAAAAAGTAGCCTTAACCCTCATCAAGGAGGAGAGGAGACTCAAATATTACTTCATGGCCCACACAGTCGTCGTACAAACAGACCAACACATGAGACAACTCTTAGGTCAACCAGACATGGCCGGTCGAATGCTGAAATGGTCCCTAGAGTTTCGGAGTTCGATGTTCAGTACGAGAGCAGGAAAGTTCTTAAAGCTCAAGCATTGGCCGACTTTGTTGCAGAGATGACCACCCACAAACCCCCTGCGTGCAGGAAACATAAGTGGATCGTCTTTGTAGACGGAGCTTCCAGATTGACAAGAAGTAGAGCAGGAATTGTTAGAACATAGTTTGATTCTACAACCCTTGTAAGAGTTTTGATGATAACAAACACAAAGAATAATTATGCACTCTAAAATTATATTCTATTTTGTAGAGAAGTTCTGATGGAAGAAGATCAGAAGATAAGCCACAAGGTCGTTCCTGCTATGAATGTAGACAATTCTCAAAAAGCTCTGATGAAAGAAGATCAGAAGTTGCGCTAAAAGAAAGATGTGTTTAACTCTGATTACACAACTCTGAGAAAGTAAGTCTAACGCTGCAAACAGGATCTTATGGCTCTGACCTTCAAAAGTTTTGAAGCAAGTAGCAACGTATATCTCAATGTTCTAAAGTGTTACAAATCAAATATTTCCATTTCAAGAGTAACGGCTGGAAGGGAAAAAGGATCTTTATTTTTGGAAAGTACCTTAACTGTCATTAATCAAGTTTCCAAATGATCATCCATGTTGCACCTATTTAAACAAGACTTGAGGATAAATTGTTTACGATTTCACAACACTCAATAACGCTGTAATCTTTTCTAATCCTCATATAATACTTTCAACTGTGTAAAACATCACAATACTGTGATACTATTTTGTAGGAAAACAATACTGTACACTGTCTTATTATTATATTATTTAGTGCATTTTCTTGAGAAAAACCAGGTTGTGGTTATACTCAAGAAGACTTTGGCAGTAGTCAAAGTAGATTTGTAATCAAGATTGATTTGTGGATTAAGACCTCGTTGGAGAGAGGTGAATTCACCTTGACGGGTGGACTGGATTAGTTTGAGTTCAAACGAACCAGGATAAAAATCATCGTGTTCTTTCTATTTATTTTTTAAGATTCCAATTCAACCCCCCTTCTCATGTTTTTCAATTCTTCAATTGGTATCAGAGTGCCTGGTTCTGAGTTCAATCACTTAACCGTGTCAGTAAAAGATCCAAGCTAAGAAAAACACTATGGTGGGACCAAGTCAGAACATCAATAATGACTACCATAATGAGAAAGACAGAATCAACGACAAACCTCCAATCTTTGATGGAGAGAACTTTGATTACTGGAAAGACAAAATTGAAAGCTTCTTTCTGGCTCATGATGCTGATCTCTGGGATATGGTGATTGATGAGTACATACATCCCATTGATGAAAGTGGTCAGAAGATTGACAGAAAAAGAATGTCAGATCATCAAAAGCGAGACTTCAGAATTCATCACAAGGCCAAAACTATTATCTTGAGTGCCATCTCATATTTAGAGTATGAGAAGATCACAAACAGAGAGACAACAAAACACATGTTTGATTCTCTGAGAATGACACATGAAGGCAACATACAAATAAAAGAAACCAAAGCCCTTGCACTTATTCAGAAGTATGAAGCCTTCAAAATGGAAGAAGGTGAAACCATTGTAGCAATGTTCTCAAGATTTCAAATTCTAGTTGTTGGGCTGAAAGTTCTGGGAAAAGGGTACTCAACTGCTAATCATGTAAAGAAGATCATCAGAAGTTTACCAAAGCAATGGAGTCCCATGGTCACTGCTCTCAAACTAGCAAAATATATGAACAAAATATCTCTAGAAGAACTTGTCAGCTCTCTCAGAAGTCATGAGATAGAGTTAGAAGATGATGAGCCCCAGAGGCAAGGTAAGCCTTTAGCCTTTAAATCTAACAAAAAATATGATTCTAAAGTTTTGCAGGCAATGGAAGAAATATCTTCTGGATCTTCATCAGAAGAAGACGAATTGTCTCTTCTCTCCAGAAGAGTCAATCAGCTGTGGAAGAAAAGGCAAAGGAAGTTTAGAAATTCCAGAAGAACAGGGAATCAGTCTGAATCATCATTTGGACACAGAAAGTCTGAATCATCTTTTGGACACAGAAAGTCAAGCAACAAGGACATTGTCTGCTACGAGTGCAATGAACAAGGGCACTACAAAAGCGATTGTCCAAGGATTCAGAAGGAGAAACCCAAAAAGAAGTTCTTTAAGGAGAAGAAGAAAAGTATCATGGCAACATGGGATGACTCAGATTCTTCTGAAGCAGACACAGAATCAGAAGATGAAAGAGCCAACATTTCTCTTATGGCCAACGTGTCAGAAGATACTGAATCATATGGATCAGAATCAGATTCAGACACTGAAGAGGTATTTCTTGACTTTACTATAAATTTTACTAAAGCTGAATTAGCAGAAAGTCTAAGTGAAATTCTTGAAAGATATCAGCAACTTCGTTCCTGAACTCAGTGTTGGAGCACTCCTGAAATGCGTCGAGGAATCCAAAATCCCTAAGATCCTACGGGAAATCCATGAGGGAATCAACATCCAACACTTGGGCGGGAGATCTCTGGTACGAAAGACATTGCGAGCGGGGTACTATTGGCCCACCATGTAGCAAAACACGAAGGAGCACGTCAAAAAATGCGAAAAATGTCAAAGACACGCATACATGCACCTCGCATCATCCCCATGGTCGTTCACCTGGTGAGGGATAGACATCCTCGGACCATTCGTACAAGGATCATATCAAAATAAGTTCCTAATTGTGGTCGTTGACTATTTCATGAAGCAGATAGAGGCCGAAGCCCTGGTCAGAATCACGTCACACAACATCCTTCGTTTCTACAAATGAAACGTGCTTTCCCGATTCAGCATACCATAGGCGCTCGTCACAGATAACGAGACATAATTTAATGACCAAGGCTTTCAAGACTTTTTCGCCAAGCTCGGCACCAGACATCACTTCACGTCCGTTGAGCACCCTCAAACCAATGGGTAAGCCGAGGCCGCGAATATAGTCATCTTGTGAGGACTTAAGCGCAGGTTAGGTGAAGCCAAGAAATGGTGGGTCGAAGAGATGCATATCGTCCTGTGGGCTTACTGAAAGACACCATACTTGACGATTGGCAAAACCCCGTTTTGACTAACCTATGGCACCAAAGCCGTAATTCCCGTGAAAATCATGGAGCAATCCAGGAGAACTGAAGTCCCTTTAGATAAGAAACTAAATGACGAGGACCTAAGGGAAGAGATCGACCTGGTCAGATAAATCCGATCAGGACCAGCTCTTTTCAAAGCCACACTGAAATAGTAGATAACCCTGTGTCATGACACCAAAGTCATAAAACGCGAATTCCAGGCCGATAACCTATTCTTGCAAAGAAATCAGAAAGATTCACGTGAAGGAAAGCTGGTCGCGAACTGGGAAAGACCTTACCGCGTCCGCGGGGAAACGGGAGCTGAAGCCTACCACCTCGAACGTGTAACACCCCAATTCTACCCAACGATTATCATAAAAATCAGGGCGATAAAATTCCGACAGTCGAATCAGGATGCTACGCATTTAACTTAAAACAATGAAACTCATTAATAGATACATAACACATTAAACTGGAATGAACCAACAACAACATAAAATTAACCTTTTAAAACAGCAACATTCATAACTATACAGCGGAATCATAATATTTGACTTAAAAGAGTATAACATCTTTAACCAACTGAAAAAACTTCAAAATAACCATTACTTAATAATATTCAACTTAAAATTCAATCTATTGAAATTATAACAATAAAACAGCAAGCGTTCACCCCCCGAGTGTTACGTATCAGAGCAATGACACCGACTCAAACTACTGAAGGTATATCGCCTTCACTTTGGGTTACCTGCACGTTACCAACATCGGGGTAACATTCAAACAGAAGGGGTGATATATCGAACAATATAATAGAATGTATGATAAATATTACATTAGGACCAGTTCATACATATTCACTACTTCTCAAGTTTTAACATCATAAGTGTTGTACCCGAAAATTTTCCTTCCCATTTTTACTCAAAGCATGCTCCTAGAGATCCTTAATTGCTCAAGGTTGACCAAGAATTGACCAGACAAATTCTCCTCCTAAGCAATGAACCTCTAACTAGGGTTTCAATTCTCATCAAGATGTATGAGCTCCAAAGGTCTCAATTGTTTTCCACGGTCCTAATATGCCTTCAAGATTTCCCATACCAAGTTTCATGCCTTGCATTACAAGTTTGCTCAGCCAATTGCTCAAATGTTTGGAAATCAATTGTACTAAGGTCAAAAGTCAATTGTGGCCCAAATACAGTTAAACTTCATGATTTTTTCTCAACATCAACATTTTGAAGTCATATATATAATTTTATCAAGGGTTGATCATGATTCCTCAAGAAATGTCCATAATTCATCAAAAGTCAAAAATTGCTAAATTAGGGTTTCTATAGGAAAAGTCAACTAAACTTTGACCAGGCATAACTTTCACATACTTCATCCATTTTCCCCAAACATAGCTCATATTGAAGAGAATCTCATTCCCTACAACTTCTCTTCATCCCCCAAGTCCAAAAATTGCACCATTTGAAAGATACAAGCTCAGACGTTACATGTCATTTTCAGAAAGTCAACAAAAGCCACTTTTTGCCAAGACCTTTCACATCAAGATAACATCTTTAAATATAAAATTAATAAAAAGAGGTATTGAAGTAGACATCTTGGGCTTTCCAAAAAGTCCCAGATCATCATCATGAGATAAAAATTGGGCAATTTATGGCTTTCCCAAGTTGGAAAATTTTGGAAAATTTCAAGAAATGTGCATTGAGCAAATTTGAAATTTTAAGGCAATGACATGACTTTTTGGACTTCAAACACTTTCATGACCTTATGAAGAGCCCTTAATCTCATTTTTACCATGCCTTACATTTTTTTATACTTATTTTGTACATATTTATTTTAATTTATTTCAAATAAATATAAAATAAAATATATAAAATAATTAGAGGTGGGTATTGGCATTTGGGCTGGTGTTTTAGCTTGCCTTAAAGCAATTCGTGCAAAAGGTCCAGGTACATTGCAAATTTGAAAAAAGACAAGATTCCACATCTTTGGCCAACTTTCAAAATGACATTCATGGCTTTGAAAACACATGTTTAAGGCTGTTTAAACCTTTGCTCTCTTGTCTCCACCATCTCCACTATATAAGCAACACACTAGCAAGCATTAGACACGAAAAACAGCCTAGAGAGAACACTACCAAATTGCAAAAAAAATCTTAAAGTTGTCCAAATTGAAACCGCTGACCCAGCCAAATTTAGCTCTTTCCAAGCACTCTACCAATATCCCAGGGTTCCCAGGAGCATATACCACCCTTCATTCAAGCTGTCTCACGCCCATAAGTGCTCAACCGAACCTCATTTTTTGGGAAAATTTAGTGACTTTCAAACTTTCAAACTTTCAAATCATGCCATATAAATATTTCTTAAGCTTATATTCATGTTATTAATGATATTTGCATCCGTTATAACGTGTTACATGAAGAGATATGGCCTTAGAACCCATAATGCCATGTTTGACCGTGATTAGGGTTTTATGCTCGAACCCAGAGATACACGAAGTTTTAGTAAATTTGGAGGCCATATCCATGATCAGGAGATGTTTTGATGTAGATGGTCTGACTAATTTCAGGTGGTGGTCCAAGCTGGCATGGCTTCATCCCTGCATCCCATTGGTTGATTCAAGATACGAGCTCCCTCTCTCCATTCTTGATTGGCCCATTCAAATACAAAGGGGCCCACTAGAGGGCGCGCTTGTGGCAACTCATCAACATGACTCATTTTATATTATATATGTTCCTTTGTGATTATACTAACGGATGTAAAGTCGTCCCAACGGTTGGGTGTGTGAGTGTTAAGGCGTTATGTGTGTGGGAGGTCAGGGGTTCAACCCCTTCCTCTTGCATTTTCATTTTTTTCAAATATTGTATGCAGATCCCATACTTCCAGTTACTATGCGCGCATCATGTGTCCTCAGATCACTATCATCAAAGCATCACATCATCAGATCTAATGTTCCAGAACCAGGCGCTCATGATAGACCTTCAAAAGGGAAACACCATTGAATCATATGCAGCCTCTGGGCTCCCTAATTTGGGCCTAACATTTTTAATTATTTCTCACCCCCTGATTTTTCTTTTTTGCAGCGCATGGACTTGTCATTCTTTTGGGCCTAACAAAAATTCCAGCGCACCCCCATTGTGTTTTTGACACCAGCCCCCATTGCATTTTTTCTTTTTGTTTTATCATATTTATTTCATTTAATCATTTTTTTAAACAAATTAAAAAAAATCATAAAAATAATATACTTAGGCTTTCTTAATTAATTTTAATTTTTGTAAATGAATTAATTTAATTATTTTGACATTTCAATTAGACTTAGTTTTTTTTTGTTTTTATCGAAATATTTTCTTAAATAAAAAAATAAAAAATATTAGAATTAGGCTTTAAATTCATTTAGCAATCATCTTTTAAATTAAAATTAGATTTAAGGTAGTTTAATTATTTTCTTAAAATAAACAAAAACCAAAAAGATTTTTTTTTACTTAGCTAATTCTTAGGATTTATTAGACGTCTTTATTTTCGTGCACTTTATTTACCCTCACATCTTTTATATTCATGTAACTGATTATGGGATGTAATAGTCTAGATTTAAATTCCGTGCTTTACTTTCTTGCATCTTTTTTATGTAACTGTCCCAAAGGATTGTAATAGCATAGGATTTATAATTCCCGCACTTTACATTTTTCTTTATAATATAATTGTTAGTAACTAGGCTTGTATGGAAAGACTGAAAACAAAAATGTTAGCAAACTTAACACAAGATTAAAATAACTGAACATTATACACCATGCACATATACACCTCTAGGGTACCCCACTTCGGTTGCCTTCAGAAAATGGTCACAATTCTCAAAACGTGAGAAGTTTTAGTGGCTGTCCTCTAGTTTGAAAGATCACAAGTCCCTTGATGACCCTCTCAACGTTACCTCGGTTAAAAGTGATCTTAGAACTTTAGGACAGTTACTAAAATTTCTTACCAAGTTGCCTTCGTGACTGTAACGTCCCTTCGAATGTCCCTTATACATCCAAAGACTAGGGCTACCTACTCATTAATAGTAGGATAGCACTATCTAAAGGATAGGAGGAAAAGAACAACCTTTTTCGAGTACAAGTAGATAACTGTTAGATGCTATGCTCAAAACAAACTATTTGCACTTACACATTTCAAAAACACTTTCAAATTTTTTTTCTTTGTCAACACTCTTGAGGACTGATACAAGAGTTATCATAAGGCGAATCGCCGCACTAAGGCATTTTCAAAACAAATTTTCAAAATACACAAAGCACAAGCAATTTTCAAAATATGAGCTAGCATCTAAGAGCCCGTAGAAAACTACAGATGGAAAGGGTGCTAACACCTTCCCTTTCCATAATCTACCCCCCTTACTCAGAAAATTCTCGAAAAGGTATTTTTCTATTCTTTTCACCCTTTCCTTTGTTGGATAAAAGAAAATTCGGTGGCGACTCTTGCTTACCGTAACATTTGCAAATACAAACGCAAAACCAGTATTAAACAATCAATTCTGCCACCGTATCACAGAACTGGCGACTCTGCTGGGGATTTATAAAAGTGGGATTACCTTAGAGTCTAGTTCATTGTAAATTGCTTTACCTTGTATGCTTTGTTTGCTTTACTTTTAAGGGCTTTGTTTGGGTTACTATAGATCCTACACCTGGATCTGGGGCACCTTTTAGGTAAGTAGCAATAGATCGTGGAAACTGTGCAAGGTATACCGACACGGTTAAAGCGATAGCTACATTGATGTGACACTTTAGTTGGTACCGGTAGCCCTTGAGTAGTCAAGGAGAATATGGGGCCGCTGTATGGTGTTATGAAGCATCAACTTACCTTAGAACCTTTGATTGAACAACTTGGCCATTAGGAAGTAGTGAGATAGCCGTCTTTGGTGTAGCCCGAAGTCGGTTGATACTCGACACTATACTCATTGAGATTTGACTCTCGAGTTTTATTTTGTGGCAAGTCAGTTGTCGATCGGAATGAAACTTGTGGGAAAGATAAGTGATATTGAGATCCCTTAGAACCCGATTACTTTCTAGGACAGGTTGAACCAACTAAACTTCAAGAGGGTACTTACCTGAAAAACCCATGCAAGCCTTAAACCTAAGGTCTTTGTGTGATTTGCTTGTGCTTGCTATATTTTTGTTTTCTTAGCATAATAATGATATCATAACATCATAACATGGCATATCATACTAACCATTTCAAGGACTTTTAGGATTTATCTTTGTGTTGTTTTGTAGGACATGGCATCCACTCGCAGGAATACTATCCAAGTCAACCTCATAAGGGTACCTCCTCAACTCAAGGAATTAGCATCAAGGGTTCCTGAGAGCTCTCCATTCACTAAAAGACATGGTCGACTTCTCAATCTGGTCACCTCAAGCCCTAATGAAGAAATATTAAAGGTGCTCTTTCAATTCTTCGACCCTTTACATCACTGCTTCACCTTTCCTGATTACCAATTGGTGCCTACCATGGAGGAGTTTTCTCAGTTATTGGAGGTGCCCAATCTTGATCAGTTACCCTTCAATGGTATGGAAAGAGACTCAAAACCTGAAGATATTGCTCAGGCTCTACCTTTACAACGGTCTGATGTAGTGGTAAATTGGGAAACAAGAAGAGGCATCATTGTAACCACTTAAACTTCTTAATGTAATTAATGTTTATTTTCCCTTTGGCTAAGAAAATTTAAGTCTTAGAAATCCTTGAAAACATTACATATATATATATATCATACATATCATTGCATAAACAGGTTTCAGGACATGCTTCTTATCTTCTTCGCTGTTTATTTCAGCAATGGTTCTTGAACAAACAGTTAAGGAACTTCATGCACAAAACGCCCAATTCCAAGAAATGTTCCTGAATCTGGCTAAGGGAGAAGAAGATTTGAAAGCTCTGATTCTCAAGGACAAGAAGAAGAAAAAGAGGCCACCGGGTGTTCTAAATATGGGAAGAAGGTTCAAAGGACCAGTGAAGTAAGTTTCAGAGCTCGCAAATTCGTCAAGAGAGAGAGACACAATCAGGAAGGAGAGCTAAGAGAAGAAGACCACAATACAAGGGAGTTTGAAAAGGATGAAGCTGATTACACCGAGGAACAATACCCTTCTGTTGATGATAAGTACAAACATCTGTAGGACCGGCTCAACGCCATGGAAGTTCAGAGGGTACCTGGCCTGGATTTTGAAGAGCTAGGGTTAGTTTCTGGAGTGGTTATCCCGCAAAAGTTCAAAGTGCCCGCATTTTCTAAATATGATGGGGTCTCATGTCCTAAGCTGCATCTCAGATCTTATGCCAGGAAGATCCAACCGTAAACTGCTAACAGGAATTTATGGGTGCATTTCATTCAAGACATCCTACCAGGGACTCAACTAAAGTGGTTTTATCAGCCGGAGGGAACCAACATCTGTAATTGGGAAGATCTGGCTGCTGCTTTCTACAAGCAGTACCAATATAATGCTGACCTCGCCTCAACTCGTACGCAATTGCAAAGTATGTCTATGGGTTCTGGCGAGGGCTTTAAATATTATGCCCAGAAATAGAGAGACCTTGCGGGAAGAGTCCAACCTCTGTTGTCTGATAGGGAGCTGGTGGACATGTTCTTGGGCACGTTATCCAGGCCGTTCTTTAACCATCTGATTGGAAGTTCTTCCGCTGGATTTACTGAATTGATCTTAACTGGTGAACGTGTAGAGGCTGGCATCAAAAGCGGTAAGATCCAAAGAGATGCATCCTCCAATACTTCAAAGAAACCATTCACAGGGAAGAAGGAGGTCAATGCTGCTTATGGCCAAAGAAATCATAACAAAATTGAGCGTCGTTCGACGGTAGGGGCTGTTATGATTTCCAATCCTGCATCAAACCAACAACAAAACAATAAATCTAGAACAGATAAGCCAAGGAGACATTTTACCCGGATTAATATGACCTTGTCTCAAGTTTTTCCACATTTGCTGAAATCCAACCTGGTGACCCTTAAGGAGGCCCCGAAAAATCCTTATATTGCCTCTCCCTGCTACAACCCAAATTCTCGGTGTGCTTACTGTTGTACCCTAAAATTTTCCTTCCTTTTTTTCATGCAAGATGTTTACCTTAGGGTTCCTGTACACTCAATTGGTTCAAAGGTCAACCAGATAGGTTCTCTTCCTAGGAAGCAAATTAATAATTAAGGGTTTAGGATTTTCTCAGAGGTAATTGAGTCTTAAAAATCTCCAATATTTTAAAGACAATTTGCTGAATTTTGTTAGTTCTACAAGGCTGGCTAATGTTCTTGAAACATATTTGATAGACAATGAAGTCCTGTTGGAACATACGATTTCATAATGCTTACCAGTTAGCTTTTAAACAAGAATTGAAGATTAAGACTTTTTGATCATAAGCCTTTGATGTTAAGTTAATCAAATGGAATTGAAATTCTCAAACTTTAATTTTTGTTTTAAAGGTTTGATTGGAGTGCGAAGTATTTTGTTTTGTTTGATCATCTTTAGTGGTTACTTGAAATACAAGTTACCTAGAATGAGGTTTCTTACTCAAAACATACAAATAATAATTACAAGATTTAAAGTTGAAATTGGTACAATATTTTCACAAGTTTATTCAGAAGTACTGTATTCATTACATTACAAGTTTGAATTTTTACAGAAGAAATGTCTACCAATGCAATAAATTACAAGATTTGTTTATGGAAAAAAAGGGGGAAGAGAGAAATCCTAAGTCTTCATCCTCAAGCAATCTCTCCAACCTTTGCTTGCCATCCATGCTTCATGTTCATGAAAAGAGAAAAGGAGAAGTTTGTTAGTAGTTCAAATATTCAGAAATGAACAAAACATACAAGGTAATCCTAAATTCATCATTAGGGTGGTTTCTGCTGAATCAGAAAAGAAGGGTTTGTATTCTAAGGCCTCATGCAATCTTTTCTTAATCATTGGCCTAAGAATTTCTAGTTTGCAAATCTCAAAATAATTGGTTCACAATAGTGCAAACAGAGTTTCAAGTCCAACACAAGTACAAGCCCAACAAATTTCAGCCCAATATGATTTAAAACAACTCAAAAAGCCTCATACAATTTCAGTTTTATCATAGGCTAAAACTATATTGCAAATCTCAAAAAGAATTGGTTCACAATAAACTAAAAGGTGCAAATCAGAATTCATCAAGCAACAAGTGCAGGTTTAATTAAAAAAAACAGTACAACCAACAACAAAAAGTCAGGATCATACATCATTGGCTAGGGTTAGTCTCTTGCAAATCTCAAATCTTGGTTCACAAAAGATAAAGAGGAAATCAAAAAATACCAAATCAACAAGCAAAAGTCTCATGTTGTTTCAAATCAGAAAATAGTTTCAACAAGAAAACCAGTACAATCAATAATCAAATAGCCTCAAAATTTGTAAAGTCATGTCATAGGCCTAGGGTACTTTACCACAAATATCAAAGCAAAGTTGTTTGGTTCATAGCAAAAGTCCACAAGTGACAAAATACAAAAGCCATCAGCAAATACAAGTTTGAAAAGAGGCAATACAGAAAATCACAGAGTCAGCATTTGACATATCAGTAAAGAAGCAAACTCAAAAGAGGGGGGGGGGGGGGTAGTTGTACAAAATCTCAAGAATTTAAGTCTTGGATCACAAGAGAAGCCAAGGTCATAAAATATACAACAAGTACAGAAAAAGCAAAGTCAGTACAACAGGCAATGTACCAACTGCAAACAAGCAAAGTCAACCAGCACAACCAGCATTATTTTATCACAGAAAATAGATAAACTAACCAATATAAAAGGCAACAATACTGAGCAAGAAAAGAGTTTTGGGCCAAAAAGGAGAAAACACAGAAAGAAAAATTCTAGCCATTGTTCTCATCTTTCAAAGCCTACTGTCAACAATTCACAGCATATCAAAACACAGCAAAGAAAGGTAATTTCCTAAAAATGTTTCAATATGCAAATGTTCTGAAAAATTTTCTTGCACAAATATACAACTTAGGTCCAATCAGAAACCAAAGTAGGAGAAGGTAAATAGAGCCAAAACCCTAAGTCAAATCATCATCACCAAAACAAAAACAAAGCCAAAAACCCTAAGTCAAATCATCATCACCAAAACAAAAACAAAGCCAAAAACCCTAAGTAAGATCATCATCACCAAAACAGAAACAAAGCCAAAAACCCTAAGTAAGATCATCATCACAAAAACAGAAGCAAAGCCAAAACCCTAAGTGAATAATTTTCAAGTTTCTCCAAACCCTTTAAGTAAGAGAAGAGAAAACATTCAAATAGAAACACACAAACAGAAGCATGCAAACAGAAGTACAAACCCTAAACCCTTTTTATCATCATCTTCAAGGTAAATCTAACCCCTCAGAACTAGAGAAGAGATAAGAAAGGAAAGATCTCACCAAATCATGTAGAAGAAGCAAATCGGAACCCCTAGGGTTCCGGTCGTCCCCTTTTAGATCTAGGCTGAATCTTATGTTTTCTGCAAAATCAAACGCTAAATTAGTAATTAGGAAGAAGAGAGGAAGAGATTGATGTAAAAAAATTGAGGTTTTGAACCCAGCCGCCACCGTCACCGCCGCGAGGCAATTTCCGGCGCGACCTTTATTTCTTCTCTGGTGGAGGAACCTCAGAGAATGGGCGAGAGAATCAGAGAAGTGAGAGAGAGAAACAAATCAGCCAAATGGACCACGTCCCTTGAACCTGGTTGTTTTGTTTAAAACAACCAGGCCCTCTCACATCAGGCCTAAAACAATGAAACTGAGCCCAACCCTCCTTTAGATTCGCTACACCCCCCATCCCTTCATAAAAATCTGATTTTTTTGGCCATGAGTTTTGTGGGCTGAAAGCCCAACAGTTTTTTTTATTTCTTTCTCCAAACATCCTTTTTAATTGTTAACCTCCCTGACTTATTTTATATATTTTATTTTACTTTCTTTTAATTACTATTATTAATATTATAACAATATTTATTTTTATAAATAAAAATCTCAAAAATATTATTTATGCATACATATTAAATATATTCATATTTGTTTAATAGACTAAAACATTTTCTTGTTAAAATTCATTTTTTTCAAAATTAATTAAATAATTAGATTAGGTTTATGATTATTATTTATTTAGAAATTTGTTTCTTTAAACTAGTTTCTTTTGTTAACTTAATTCTAATATTCTTTTTTTAGTTAATTATTTTTTCTTCTAAGTTAATTAAAGTCAAAACAAAATCCATGGCCTTATTCATTCATACTTGTACATTATATTCATTTTACTTCTTATATATTATATTTACATCTGTTTATTTGTACATTTGATAAGTTCGATAGGGTTGTAATAGATAATTAGGGTTTTTACTTTCTTGCAAATCCCCATTCATAAATTGTATACCCCCCTCCCACAAAGTGTTGTAATAGCGTAATAATCTTTAAATTTCGCAATTTACCGCTTTTATATAACATGCTAGTAATTAGGGTTTGTATGGCAAGATAAAACCAATCAAGTAGAAAACCCTAATTCAAGACAAAATCAAGCATGAAAATGGCACACTTGCACACAAGCACCCTTAGGGTTACTCCACTTGGTTGCCTTATATAAAAAAAATGGCCATATTACGCATGTAAGGTATCTTAGCAAAAACAAGTAAAAACAAGATCATAGTCCCTCGATGACGCTATTCAAGTTGCCTCATAAAATGATCTTAGTCCCTCAAAAATGCTAAGATACTTTGCGACATTGCTAATCATGGTTATACGATGACCCATGCTCGTCCCGTTTACATCCAAAGATAGGGTTGCTTACCAAATCAATGGTAAGACAACAATGTCAAAGGAAAAGAAAATGAACAAGAAAGACATTTGAGTAGGTAGATTATTTTTAGTTACTTGCTCCATTTGAAAACAAATATCCTTGCTATCTCCAAAACAAACACACACATTTCCAAACATATTACAAACTTGAAAACATTTTCAAAAATACAAACATCTTTGTATACATTCTTACGAACGAGAATCATTACAAAGATTGCCTAAATAATGGCCTCTTTTACAAAATACTTTCAAAACCGCACAAAGCATAATTTTAAACAAAAGCAAGTGATCTAGCAAGTAACTAAGATCCCATGGAAAACCATGGATGAAAAGGGTGCTAATACCTTCCCTTTTTATAACCTACCCCCCGAGCTCAAGAAACAATCTCAAAGGTCTTTCCCGTGCTTTTTAACCTTTCCTTTTGGATAAAAGAAAAGTCGGTGGCGAATCTTGCTAACCGCAACATTTGCGATCAAACGCAAAACAACCAAGTCAGTTATCCCACCGTATCACACTTACCATTTTAGAAGTCCAGGCCATGATACAAACGATTGTTGGGCTTTGAAGGACAAGATGCAGGATTTGATTGAAGCAAAGGAGATTGAATTTGATGCTCCTGAGACCCCTAATGTTATAACTGCCCTATGATACGGTGGGAGAACTGACTTGAGTATTTTGCGTTTGTGTTTGCAAATGTTGCGGTTTAACAAGAGTCGCCACCGACTTTTCTTTTATCCAATAAGGAAAGGTGAAAAAGCACAGGAAAGACCTTTAGAGATGTTTTCTTGAGTTCGGGGGGTAGATTATGAAAAGGGAAGGTATTAGCACCCTTTTCATCCATGGTTTTCCATGGGATCTAGGTTGCTTGCTAGATCACTTGCTTTTGTTTTGAAATGTGTGCTTGTAATGTGGGTTTTGAAATTATTTTGAAAATGTGACTTTGTAACGATTCTCGTTTCTATAAGAATGCGTACAAAGTGTTGTTTTGAAAATAGTTCAAAGAGGTGTTTGTGGGACGTGTTTTTGAAAGTGATTTTGAAAAAGGTTTCCTTTGTAATGGCTCTCGTCTCTATAAGAATGCGTATGGAGTGTTGTCTTTCGAAAATGTTCCAAAGTGAGAGTGTTTGGTGTATAAAATGTTTTTGTTGTGAGCAAGCGAGCAACTAGGAGCGAATCTACCTACTCAAAAGGTCTTAATTATTCTTTTCCCCCTCCTTTAGATATTGCTATCTTACCATTGTCTTGGTAAGAAGCCCTATCATTGGATGTGAAGGGACGGGCGTTGGGACGTTTGTATAGTCATAGAAGGAAACCCATGGGACATTTTAGTAATGTCGTTTTAGGGACTAGATCGTTTACCGAAGGCAACATTGAGGGTCATCGAGGGTCTTTTGCTAAAACGCCCATGTTCGAGGGACATGACTATTTTTCCGATAGGCAACAAAGTGGGATTACCTTAAGGGTCCTAATGTGCAAGTGTGTTTGATTTCATGCATTTAATCTTGATTAGGGTGATCTATTTGTTGATTTTATGTCTTGCCATACACATCCTAATTACTAGCATTTACATTTGAAAGCGATAAATTGCGGAAATGTAAAGTCCTACGCTATTACAATATTTTAGGGAGGGAGGGTACATATTTACAAATGGGGATTGCAAATAAAATTAAATCCTAAGTTACTATTACAACCATATTGAAATGTACAATATAAGAAAGAAAAAGGACTTGTTTAGAAAATGGTTTTTTAGTCTTAAGTTAATGAAATAATAAAAGAAAATATTTTCATGTATTTTTATGTTAATAATAAAAAAAATGGGGTTAATGTAAAAATGATAAAAAGGAAAATAAATGAAAGAGTTGAAAAAGCGTGCTGCTGCGAGCGAAACCACAGGGATCAGAAGTTCTGAAACCAGGCATGTGATGGCTCAGAAAGGAACGTTAGTGGGCATTAGAAGTTCTGGATCGGTAAACTCTGAGATTCTGCAAAACACGTTAGAGGGAAAACACAAAAATTTTGGGTGGTATTCTGACAGTGAGCCAAAAGTCAGAGGTTCTGTATTACACTAAAACAGTGAGTAAACATCAGGAATTTAGTGTATTGTCAGCATGTGGAAATCAGAAACTCTGAGTGTTTAAAACAGCGAGGGGAAGCATCAGAAGTTCAGTGTGTTTGACATGTAGGGAGAACTAAGAAGTTCTGTGCTGTGTTAGAACAGTGAGTGAAAAACAGAAGTTCTATGTGTTGGGATGGTGAGTGACAAACAGAAGTTCTGTGTTACATTCCAATTCTTTCTTTATACCAACCAGCACAACAATAACTTAACCAGTTTTCAGCAAACAACAAATCAGAAGGATAAAAGCATAATAGTTTATGGGAGTTCTGATCCTGATCCTGAGTCTAGCCATGATCAGAAAGTTCTGATCCTGAGTCTTTCTACTTATGCAGTGGTATAGACAACATTAATACTATGATATTTACATGTTTAATGATGTTCTGAATGAGAAGATGCAGAGTCAGAGAGACTTACCTTGAACCTGGAGCGTGTATTTGGGACTTGAGCTGCTGCCTTCAGATATTCTGGAGTCAGCAAGAGCAACGAAAGAGAAAATACCAAGTTCTTTTACTTCAAGGGAAGAACAAGGGTTTTGGTTTCCTGTTTAGGAATTCTGGATTTTTTATGAAGATTTCACAGTTTTTCTTTTTTCTCTTTTGACGATTCTCTCTCCAAAAGCCAGCCCCTTGCAAGTGTGATGGAGCCACTTATTTATAGATGAATTTGTTGTATTTTTTGGGGGAAAAACAGATGGGATTTAAACTTTTTGGCACACTGTTCCATTGCTTTTTGATCACAGCTTTTTGTATTTGATGCAAATATAAGATTTGGAAAAATGCAGGCGTGGACTGGATTAACTGTCGGTTAGAGCACTGTGTTGTAGCAGTGCAGCAGGTTATTTAAATGAGGTCTAGGGATTTGGTGATGTTCTGATCGCAAAAGATCAGAAATGTAACCTCCAAATGCTGAAGGGGCATGTTCTGACCGAAGCGTTGAACATAGTCTTCACATGCTGAAGAATCATGTTCTGACTGAAGCATCATGTTCTGACCAAAGAGCACCGCTTCTACATGTTCTGATTGAAGCATCATGTTCTGACCAAAGAGCATCACTTCTACATGTTCTGATTGAAGCATCATGTTCTGAACCGTGTTTGCAACTTCTGACTGCACTTGCATAGAGGCTGGCTCAGAAGTTCTGAAGTATCATATTCTCTAGACACTTAGAAAATTTTCTAAATGTTTAGAAAATTGATTTTTTCTCAAAGTAACTTATGACTTCTGATTTTTGATGAACCAATTTCATGCCTTAATGAAATATGATTCTTGGAACTTGATCTTTGATCTAAGAGTCCAAGTTTGACTTTTCAATGTGTAAATGACCATTTTGCCCTTGTGAATGACTTTCTTGGAAAATTTGTAATTCAGGACTTGAAATTGGATGGAAGCAAACATGAGGGTCCAGGTTGATTCTTTGAGAAATGAGAGGGAAAATTTTGGGGTACAACAACTGCCCCAGTTCAATCTTCTTAAGCCTGATGATGCAGATTGGCTGTTCTGCCTTTCGTGATCTGAAGGTGGAAGATGATTGAACACTAGAGTGCCCAGAAATTTGCACTCGCATGCAGGATTGCTGATTGGTGATGTCAGGAATGGGCTTATAGATGCCATTTGGAAGGCGACGTAGAATCATCAGATATAGGCTTAAAGATGCCATCCCGAAAATATCGGTTGAATAAGAGATTCCCTGGCGATAATTCCCGTACCTGCTGTTGAGGGGGACTCTGTCGGGGAATGTTGATTTATGCACTGGGAAGTAAAGTCCAGGAGGTCCGATTGTCCATTACTCTACTGGGGAATTATTTCTTGACTGAGGAAGTGAAAGTAGAACGTACACCTGACCAGGGTCCAGGATGTACAACGACTTGCTGGGGAAACGTGAAATTTACCATATCTGGTCGAGTCCTGGCCTTGCAGTGTTGTAAACTGCTGTCTGGACATAAGGGAAAAGGAACCTGGATAGTAAGGTTTGGTGAAGGAACCTGGGTAGTAGGGTTACTTCGAGATGAAAGCCTGGATAGTAGGGCTTGGTGAAGGAACTTGGGTAGTAGGGTTACTTCGAGATGAAAGCCTGGATAGTAGGGCTTGGTGAAGGAACCTGGGTAGTAGGGTTACTTCGTGATGAAAGCCTGGATAGTAGGGCTTGGTGAAGGAACCTGGGTAGTAGGGTTACTTCGAGATGAAAGCCTGGATATTAGGGTTTGGTGAAGGAACCTGGGTAGTAGGGTTACTTCGAGATGAAAGCCTGGATAGTAGGGCTTGGTGAAGGAACCTGGGTAGTAGGGTTACTTCGAGATGAAAGCCTGGATAGTAGGGCTTGGTGAAGGAACCTGGGTAGTAGGGTTACTTCGAGATGAAAGCCTGGATAGTAGGGCTTGGTGAAGGAACTTGGGTAGTAGGGTTACTTCGAGATGAAAGCCTGGATAGTAGGGCTTGGTGAAGGAACCTGGGTAGTAGGGTTACTTCGAGATGAAAGCCTGGATAGTAGGGTTTGCTCCGCTTGATCATGTAGATTAGTTGACCCGTTTTGATTTTGGGAACTGAGTTTCCATTAGTTGTCTGTAGATGTAACCTGCATAACTGTTGGATTTGTTGAAGCTAATCCTCTTTTCCTGAAAGGATATCAGAGTTAGTTATATGCTATGCATGAAGTGCAGGGTGAGATGATGTTCTCAAAATAAATGAGATTATGTTGTATGTGTTATGTGTGTGAATTCCATGATGTATGGACACGAGATGCTAGTTGTGACACATCCGAGTCTGGGAAAATAAATCCCTGACTGCTGCTGGAGAATAAATATTCTGTCGAGACGAGATGTTGGAGGGTAACTCTATGGGGACCAATTTAGAGGAAGGGATACTCCGTTGGTAGATCTGCTGACACAGTTGGGGATGAAATTCCATTCCTGGAGAAGTTTGAGCTCTGTTGGAGATTGAGCTTTCATACCCAGAGAAATAGACCCTGCTTGGGGAGATGAAAATTGTTGAGTCGTCTGCGATTACTAACCTTGACTGGGGATAGTTATACCCTGTTTCGAGGAAGCTGACATCAATGCCTTCAGATACACTTACTTTGTAGGGAGCGTACGTACCAACAATTATGTTTCCAAGCCGGCTTTATCCCGGTACCTGCTGGGTAGAGTAACCGTGGGGTTTGGCATTTCTTGTTTTTGTCTGTTTCTTGAATTACGAGTATTTTGCTTTTGTTTCTTATGTAAATATTTATGAGCAACAATCATTTTCAAATGCATATATCAAGAATAAATCAATGGATGTTCTTGCAAAAAAAAATAGAAAAAGAAAAAAGAACTGAAGCTTCTTGTGAAAATGACTTGTATTGATTTTGAAATTGGCCTGTAATAGGCGTTTTGTACAAGGAGGTTGACGTCCTAGTAAGAGAACACCGCCGAAAGATAGAAATTATACAACTTGTGTAAAATAAGGAAAAACAGCTATGTGAAACAACCCCGTTGGGTTCCAACTCTACTATTGCCTTTATATCTTCAAGCGTCTCATCACTTTTCTACTTGGCCGAAGGTTGATCAGATTGATTGGCGCTGTCCGAGCTTGATAGTCGACACTGAAGTCCGGTCGCAAGATGATCCAATGAGACATAGTGATACGCTTCAATCCCTAACTTTTTCCTGGATTTCCCTTTCGGGTTTTCAATCCACCGGGATACCCCTTTTTGCCCAAGCTGCCCTTTCGGGTTTTCGACTTGTCGGGTGTAAAAATTTTCATTTTCATCCCTTACTTTTGCCCGAACCCTTTTGGTTCGCCGGGAAGCCCTTATTTTTGCCTAGGCCAGTCGACCTAGCGGGTCTTTGATTATGCGTAGTATCTTTTCACTATATCTGCATTGATAGGGTGAGGCAGGTCGTCACCATCCATGGTGGTTAGAATCATACTCCTCCCGAGAAAATGTTTTTAACCACGAATGGCCCTTCGTACGTGGGGGTCCATTTGCCCCTGGGATCACCTTGCGGAAGTATGATGCGTTTGATTACTAGATCCCCAACTTGATAATCTTGACGCCTGACTTTCTTGTTAAAAGCCTTGATCATTCGCTTTTGATACGTCTGACCATTGCAGATAACAGTGAGTCTCTTTTCATCGATTAGATTTAACTGATCAAGTCGAGTTCGGATCCAGTCGGCTTCGTTCAAACCCGCATCCTTCATAATCCTGAGAGAAGGTATCTAGACTTTGATAGGTAGGACTGCCTCCATGCTATACCAGAGAGTAGGGTGTTGCCCCTGTCGATGTCCGTGCTGCGGTACGGTACCCATGAAGAGTGAATGGTAACATCTCATGCCAGTCTTTATATGTCACCATCATCTTCTGTACAACCTTCTTGATGTTCTTGTTAGCTTCTTCAACAACGCCATTCATCTTCGGCCGGTAGGGAGAAGAATTATGATGCTGTATCTTGAATTGTTTTTAGAGCTCGATGATTATTGTGTTATTGAGATTCGTACCATTATCGGTGATAATTCTCTCTGGCACACCATATCGACATATCAGATTGTGTCAGATAAACTGCGCCACGACATTCTTGGTTACTGTAGCAAATGAAGCTGCCTCAACCCACTTCATGAAGTAATCAATAGCTACCAGAATGAAATGATGCCCGTTAGACGTAGTAGGTATGATCTCACCGATCATGTCGATGCCCCACATTGCAAAGGGCCAAGGAGCTGTCAGGACATTCAGAGGAACTAGAGGTACATGCACCTTATCAGCGTAGATTTGGCATTTATGACAAGTTCGAGAGTGTTGATAACAATCGGTTTCCATGGTGGACCAGTAATATCCTGCCCGTAGGATCTTCTTAGCCATGGTGTATCCACTGGAATGGGTTCCGAAAGTGCCTTCATGTAGATCTGCCATGATCCTCTCTGCTTCGCTCTTGTCTACACACCGTAGTAGTGTGGAGTCATGGTTGCGCTTATAGAGGATCCCATTATTGAGGAAGAACTTTGCGGCGAACCTTCTCAAAAACTTCTTATCGTTGACAGATGTCCCTTCGAGATATTCCTGAACTTCAAGATACCTTTTGACTTCGTGAAACCAGGGTTCGTCTGCCACTTCTTTGGTATCGATCTCACAGCAGTGTGCTGGTTCATCCAGCCTCTCAATGGTGATTTGGGGAGCTTCATTGTCCCACCTAACTTTGAACATAGAAGACATGGTTACTAGCGCGTCCGCCAATCGGTTCTCCTCTCGTGGGAAATGTTCAAAAGTTACCTCCTCAAAGTGTGGGAGAAATGTCAGTACGTACTCTTTGTATGGGATGAGATTCGGGTGCTTCGTATCCCATTCACCTTTGATCTAACTTATCACCAAGGCTGAATCCCCAAAGTCATTTAGGAACTTGATCCTCAAGTCAATAGCAGCTCGAAGACCCATGATACACGCTTCATACTCCGCCATGTTGTTGGTGCAGTTGAAACATAAACGGGCGGTGAACGGAGTATGACAGCCCTCAGGAGATATGATCACAGCGCCAATGCCGTTACCCAATGCATTTGAGGCTCCATCAAAATACATAGACCATCGGGATCTTTCCTCAGGTCCTTCATCTGGTCCATATCCTTCGTACTTAGTCACCAACATAATGTTCTCATCCGGGAACTCAAAATTCATGGACTGGTAGTCATCCACGGCCTGATGAGCCAAATGACCAGCCAATACACTCCCCTTGATTGCTTTCTGGGTCGTATATTGTATATCGTATTCAGTTAAGATCATTTGCAACCTTGCTATCCTTCCGGAGAGAGCGGGCTTCTCGAAAATATACTTGATCAGATCCATCTTTGATATCAACAAGGTAGTGTGAGTCAGCATATACCGTCTCAGTCGGCGAGCAGCCCATGCAAAAGCGCAACAAGTTTTCTCGAGCAATGAGTATCGTGTCTCACAGTCGGTAAACTTTTTGCTAAGGTAATAAATGGCATGCTCTTTTCGACCAGACTCGTCATGCTGCCCCAGCACACACCCCATTTAATTATCTAGCACTGTCAAGTATAATATCAAAGGTCTTCCTTCAACTAGAGGCATCAGAATTAGTGGTTCTTGAAGGTATTCCTTGATTCTTTCAAAAGCAGTCTGGCACTTATTATTCCACTTTACCACTTGATCCTTCTTTAGAAGCTTAAAGATTGGCTCACAAGTAGCAGTCATATGTGAAATTAACCTGGCGATATAATTCATACATCCCAAGAAACCTCTAACTTCCTTCTCTGTACGGGGAGCTGGCATTTCTCGTATAGATTTTACCTTCACAGGGTCTACCTGAATGCCTTTGTAACTGACAATGAAACCCAGAAGCTTACCAGACCTTACCCCGAAGGTGCACTTGTTCGGATTCAACCTTAGCTTGTATATCTTTAAACTGTCGAACAACTTTTGGAGATGATCAATGTGCTCTTCCTCAGTCTGAGACCTGGCTATCATGTCATCCACATAGACTTCGATCTCGTGGTGAATCATATCGTGGAACAAAGCGACCATGGCTCGTTGATAGGTTTCCCCAGCATTTTTCAACCCAAAAGGCATCACCTTGTAGAAGAAGGTGCCCCACTGTGTGACGAAGGTTGTCTTCTCCATCTCTTCAGGAGCCATCTTGATCTGGTTGTAGACAGAGAAACCATCCATGAAGGAGAAGATTTTTTGGTGCATAGTGTTGTCAACTAAAACATCAATGTGGGGAAGCGAGAATTCATCCTTGGGGCTTGCCCTGTTCAGATCTCTGTAATCCACACACATTCGTACCTTGTCGTCCTTCTTAGGTACCAGAACAACGTTAGCAACCCACTGCGGATAGGAGGTGACAGCTAAGAACCCTGCATCGAACTGCTTCATGACCTATGCCTTGATCTTCTCTGACATTTCGGGATGCAAACAACGGACCTTCTGTTTAATCGGAGGACAATATTCTTTAGTTGGCAGGCGATGTACCACAATATCAGTGTCCAAACCAGGCATGTCTTCATAGGACTAGACGAAGATCTCAACATAGTCGTGCAGTATCTGTATCAACCTCTGTTTGACGCCGAGCTCCAGATTTGCACCTATTTTAACCTCTTTTCTGTCCTCCTCAGTACCCAAATTCACTATCTCAACCGGCTCTTCATGAGGCTGTATGACCCTCTCTTCCTGTTGTAGTAATCTAGCAAGTTCTCCAGGTACCTCACAATCGTCCTCACCTTCGTCCTCGGCTTGGTTGATCGGGTTTTTGAAGTCATAACTAGCAATAACAGAGCTGTTATCAATGGGATCCAGAGTTGATATGGATCTGCAGTGTGATACGTGAGTGTGTGTAAGAGCATAGCTGTATTGATAAAGTAAAGGCATAAAAGAAAGACAGAGAGGTTAAAATTTGTATGCAAAGAACGTCCAATGCTTCATTGATGAGATATGAGATGACATATAATAACCCTCACAGATAGAACCATCGTGCCTCGGGTAAGACACAATGCTAAAAAGTTTAGATTGTTCATTACAAACTCAGAAAATAAGTAAGACAATTACTGCGGAATAAAAGAAACTGGAACAAAATCTCTAGCCGTCCAGTTATTCGGTCCACCATTGGTAGTCGGGTAGATCCAATTGTCGATGTCAGGGTCTTCCTCACTATCTCCAATAGCGTTGACCTCATGATTACTGATGCATAGGGGAGGTCCTCCAATTCGAGCGCGTCGAACAACCCTTTGAGCCCCTGAAGTAAAGCCCAAGCCAAATTTGTCAGTTTTGTGAGTGAAATCAGGGAGCTGACCCCAATTGGCACACCCACCTTCTTCAACCACGGCCCTGGCGTCCTTGAGAGAAGCCATCTTCAGGGGAGGTTTGTTGCTAGTAGTAGTTTCAGTTGATGCCAAGATCTGCGGGACCTCTTCGAAGTTCTGACAAGGAATTTCTATAAATTCCCTGTTCATCTCTACGTAGCGGAAGGAATTGAGATGGCTCACCATATACTCCTCTTCACGCCGTACAATGATAATATTCCCTTTCACCGGATACTTCAGCATTTGGTGGAGTGTTGAAGTAACTACCCCAGCCTCATGGATCCAAGGACGACCCAACAAACAAGAATACGACGGCCTGATGTCCATCACATAGAAGGTGGACTTGAAAGTATGAGAGCCTATCTTGACAGGGATGTCCACTTCCCCGTGCACCATTCTTTTCAATCCGTCAAAAGCCCTTACCACAATGTTACTAGGCCTTAAAGTCAAACCCTCGCAATCTAACCGGTTCAATGCCTTCTTAGGCAGAACATTCAGCGAAGACCCAGTATCCACCAACACATGAGCCATGGTAGTGCTACTGCATTCAATCGAGACATGCAAAGCATCATTGTGTTTACTTCCCTTCGGTGTCAAGTTTGCATCTGAAAAACCCAGCCCATTGTCAGCAGTCAGGCTAGCCACGTAATCTTTAAATTGATCAGCTGAAGTCTCTTGCGGCACATGCATAGTTTTGAGGAATGCAATCAAAGCCTTCGCATGGGCTTCAGAGCACAACAACAGGGATAACATGGATATCTTCGAGGGGGTCTGCCCCAGCTGTTCGACCATGTTGTAGTCGCTCTTTTTAATTATTTTCAAAATTTCCTCTATCTCTTGCTTAGAGGTTTCCACAACAATTTTTCTAGGTGCCTCCGTCCGAGCAGGCTCACCTATAGCTTCTTTGCCTCGAATCCCAGATGACTTATCAGGAGGGGTAACAGCTGGAGTAGTAACTGAAGTACTAGCGGGAGCAGAAGATGAAATAACGATAGGCTTAGTGATAGTCTTCGGGGAGATCTCAGGAGAGAAAATCCTTCCACTTCTAGTAATATTACTGGTCCTGACAATGTTACTGACATTAGGATCAACTTCTTCGGTCTTCAAGTTTTGTTTAACTCCATGATAATAAACATCGGCGCCATAATGCCAAGGGACAACTTTGTCCGAGGTGTACGAGACAGGACCAGGACATGTGATTATCAACGAAGCAATTTTTGTAGTAGGTGTAATCCTAACAGGTTTTCTCGAGGAAACCTTGGAAGGATTGGCGGAAATGGTTATAATAGCAATATCTTCACACGGAATAGTTGGAATCAAAGTCTTTTCGAACAAAATTTCTCGATTGTCCATCAAGCGTTGGACACCTGCTTTCAGCAAATAACAACCAGAAGGCAAGGACGAACAGATGTGGCAACCTTCACCATAACCCGGAAATAAACCAGCCAGCAACAAATTCTTCTTAACAGTCATGGGGGGAGTAGAAACTTCATCAATTGAAGTCACGAATAGATCGGTATTAACGGTGTTAACTCCACGGTTGTGTCTAGGCATGAGAGCAGTTATGACATTGGGCTTCTCCGGAGCGTCGAACTCAATCTCCTTGGCTTTAATCAGATCTTGTACTTTATTTCTCAGAGCCCAGAAGTCATTTGTATTGTGACCAGGACTCTCAGAATGGTAGGCACACCGAGCGTTAGGATTATAACGAGAAGATGAGGTATTAGGATTCTTGGGAGCCCTTTTCAAATTTGTCAAGTTAGATCTTAGCAGATGGGGTAGAACCTCTGTCAATGTCATATTAATCTGGGTAAACTGCCTTTGTGGTCTTTCTACCCTTTTCTGATTGTTGTGTTGTGGGGCAGTCGCAAGCCTCGGTATTATTACAGCCCTTACCGTTGGACGATATCCTGCTCTGCTCTGATCTCTCGGGCTATAAATGGCACTGTCCACCTTCTTACCAGTGAAAGGTTTCTTTGCTGAACTTAATGAGGTATCTTTCTGTATTTTACCGCTCTGAATCTCAACTTCTACCCTTTCTCCTGTTGATATCAGCTCAGTGAAACCAGTCGATGAGCTACCGATTAAATGGTGGAAGAATGGACCAGACAGCGTCCCAAGAAACATGTCAACCAACTCCCGATCAGATAATGGGGGTTGAAATCTCCCAGCCAACTCTCTCCACTTCTACGCATAGTCCTTAAAACCTTCACCTGCAACCAAGGACATACTCTAGAGTTGAGTACGAGTAGGGGCAAGGTCGGCATTGTATTGATACTGCTTGTAAAAAGCGGCAGCCAAATCTTCCCAGTTTCGGATATTGGCTCCTTCCAATTGGTAGAACCATTCCAGCTGAGTCCCTGACAGACTATCTTGAAAGAAATGAACCCATAAGTTTCTATCAGCGGTGTGGGGTTGGATCTTCCTTACATAGGAATGGAGATGAAGCTTCGGGCAAGATACTCCTTCATACTTTGCGAAAATTGGAGCCTTAAATTTTCGTGGGATGACTACCCCGAACACCAACCCTAGTTCTTCAAAATCCAACCCTGGTTTTCTCTGGATCTCCATAGCACTTAACTGATCTTCTAACTGCTTATACCTATCCTCAGTGGGAGGATACTACTCATCATTGTAGTCAGTATCATTGTCAGAGACTTCAGGACTGGGGTCCTCTTCTTTTGTCTGCCCCTCTTGATTTCCCCCCTCTTTGGATAAGGAAGTTACATCAATTGATTGCTTTAGTGGCCCTCTGAATCTTCTGCCCATATTGAAGGCACCGACGCGCTTCTTCTTCTTCTTCTTCTTCTTCTTCATCTCTTTCTCTTTCAGGATGAGGGCCTTTAGATCCTCCTTCCCTTTTGCCAGAGTTACAAACATTTGCTGAAATTGGGCATTTTGTGCCTGAAGATCTTTGATGCTTTGTTCAAAAGATATATCTGCTTGAAATAAACATCGGAGGAGATGAGAAACCTGTAACAGAATCTGCTTATGCAATGTCATGGATGGTATGCATATGCAATGATTTTAAGGAATTTAGAGATTCAAATTTGTTTAGACCAAAAGAGGAACACACGTCATATTAATAAATCCAAGCTTGAGTACATTATGCCCTTTTTTTGGCTTACAATGAGAGAAACAAAAATACAGCAAAACTCTTAAGATAAAAAGGTTGAACGCATCCTCTTTGGCACAATGTAGGTGTTCAGATTCCGTTCTTCATGAAGCTGCTTGGTGAGTTCCAGAACCTTCTTCTCACTGGCGTAAAACTGGGCTTTGAAAGTATCTCGCTCCCCTTTGAGTTGTATCTAATCCCTTTGAAGGTCTTCAAGAGATGTGGGCATGTCAGGATGTAGGATAGTGTATGGAACGTCTCCCTCCATGACAGGCTCAATGATTACTGGGAGAATGGAGGGGTAAGGCATCATAAAACTCTGAGCGCGAGTTCGTACCCATTTGAGGTAAGGCTCAAGAGGGATGGAATTCTTGTACCCCAAAGTCTTGCTATCCACCTTGTTTAGCATCCTCACAGCTCGGATGAATCTTTGGTGAAGACCTTGATCGTTGTTGTCGTAGTCAAATACCAAACCCTGAATCAACATCTTGTGCGGGCCATCCCTTCGGGCATACCCAAACTGCCTTAAGGCTAAACATGGGTTGTAGGTGATACCTCCCCTAATTCCAAGTAAAGGTACATTAGGGAAATCTCCACATCGGTCGACAATGATAACATTCTCTTTGGAACGGGAGCACCAATGAATGTCTGAATGTTTGACCGTCATCAACCTTTGTGACCACCTCGAACCTTGTTCATTCTTTAAGACAGATTGGGGAAGATGAGAAATAAACCATCTTGTCAAGAGAGGAGTGCAACACATAAGGACACCTCTTTTCCTCATTGTGCGAGTGTGAAAAGAGTGTAGGATATCCCCTAGAACTGTAGGCATTGGGTTGCGTGATATGAAGATTTTGACGGCGCTGACATCTATGAGTTGATCGGGATTTGGAAACAAAACCATCCCATAGATGAGGAGAGCCACAATTTCCTTAAAGGCTTGCAAGTCTAAGGAATTCCAACAACTTTGGGCTTTCTCAAACAGAAACTTTGCTAGGAAGCCTTTGATACCACTCCTTGTTTCCCAATGAGTTGTGACATCAGATGAATGCAAGTGTAGAGCTTGAGCAATCTCTTCTGGCTTTGGATCTCTTTCCTTACCGTTGAAAGGTAGTTGATTGAGAATGGTAATCCTTAAGAGTTGGTAGAATTCTTACAAAGTAGGCACAAGTTTATAGTCAGGAAATGTGAAGCAATGGTGCAAAGAATCAAAGAACTGAAAGAGCACCTTCATCATGTACTCATCTGTGTTAGAGGTGACCAAGTTGAGTAGCCGACCATGTCTCTCGGTGAACGGGGAGTTTTCAGGAATCCTTGAAGATATCTCCTTTAATTATGGAGGGATTCTCACAAGATTGACTTGAATAGTTTTCCTGCGAAGTGAGTCCATATCCTACAAAACAAGGACAAACATGAATCCCAAAATCCTTGAAATGGTTAGTGGATGCATATGATGTTCATGATGTTATGTACAAGTATGCATATACAAACAACACAAACAAGTCCTAGGTTTAGGCTTGCATGGGGTTTTATAGGTAAGTACCCTCTTGAAGTTTTAGTTGGCTTAAACCTGTCCTAGTAATAGTAACAGGGTAAGGGGCTCAATATCACTAGTTTGTTTTCTCGGGCATTATTTCAGCGCAAGCCTCTTTAATGGCGACCGAAATATCCCAAAAACCCAAACCTTAATGAGTGTAGTATCGAGTATCTACCAACTTCGGACTGCGCCAAAGCCGGTCATCTCACTACATCCTAAAGGCCAAGTTGGTCAAGTAAAGATTCTAGAAGTTCATTAGTGCTTTATGACATCACTCAGCGGCCCTGTATTCTCTTTGATTATCTCAAAGGCTACTGGTACCCACAAATATGTCGCACTAACGTAGCTATTGCTTAGACCATGTCGGTATACCCCGCACAGTTTCCACAACGTATTGCTACTTACCTATAATGTATCACAAATCCGGGTAGGGGATTCAAACCCAAACAAAGAACCATAATGTAAAGCAAACAAGTCAAACAACGAAAGCAAATAAATGTGATCTAACCCTAAGGTAACCCCACTTTTAAAATAATCCCCTAACAGAGTCGCCAGTTCTGTGATGCGGTGGGAGAACTGACTTGAGTGCTTTGCGTTTGTGTTCGCAAACGTTGCGGTTTAGCAAGAGTCGCGACCGACTTTTCTTTTATCCAATAAGGAAAGGTGAAAAAGTACAGGAAAGACATTTAGAGATGTTTTCTTGAGTTCGTGGGGTAGATTATGAAAAGGGAAGGTATTAACACCCTTTTCATCCATGGTTTTCCATGGGCTCTTAGTTTCTTGCTAGATCACTTGCTTTTGTTTTGAAATGTGTGCTTGTAATATGGGTTTTGAAAGTATTTTGAAAATGTGACTTTGTAACGATTCTCGTCTCTATAAGAATGCGTACAACGTGTTGTTTTGAAAATAGTTCAAAGAGGTGTTTATGGGACGTGTTTTTGAAAGTGATTTTGAAAAGGGTTTCATTTGTAATGGCTCTCGTCTCTATAAGAACGCGTATAAAGTGTTGTATTTCGAAAATGTTCCAAAGTGAGAGTGTTTGGTGTATAAAATGTTTTTGTTGTGAGCAAGCGAGCAACTAGGAGCGAATCTACCTACTCAAAAGGTCTTAATTGTTCTTTTCCTCCTCCTTTAGATATTGCTATCTTACCATTGTCTTGGGAAGAAGCCCTATCGTTGGATGTGAAGGGACGAGCGTTGGGACGTTTGTATAGTCATAGAAGGCAACCTATGGGACGTTTTAGCAATGTTGTTTTAGGGACTAGATCGTTTACCGAAGGAAACATCGAGGGACTACGATCTTTTATCGAGGGTCTTTTGCTAAAACGCCCATGTTCGAGGGACATGACTATTTTTCCGATAGGCAACAAAGTGGGATTACCTTAAGGGTGTTAGTGTGCAAGTGTGTTTGATTCCATGCATTTAATCTTGATTAGGGTGATCTATTTGTTGACTTTATGTCTTTCCATACACACCCTAATTACTAGCATTTACATTTGAAAGCGATAAATTACGGAAATGTAAAGTCCTACACTATTACAATATTTTAGGGATGGGGGGTACATATTTATAAATGGGGATTGCAAATAAAATTAAATCTTAAGTTACTATTACAACCATATTGAAATGTACAATATAAGAAAGAAAAAGGACTTGTTTAGAAAAATGGTTTTTTAGTCTTAAGTTAATGAAATAATAAAAGAAAATATTTTCATGTCTTTTTATGTTAATAATAAAAAAGGGGGTTAATGTAAAAATGATAAAAAAGGAAAATAAATGAAAGAGTTGAAAAAGCGTGCTGCTGCGAGCGAAACCACAGGGATCAGAAGTTCTGAAACCAGGCATGTGATGGCTCAGAAAGGAACGTTAGTGGGCATCAAAAGCTCTGGATCGGTAAACTCTGAGATCCTGTAAAACACGTTAGAGGGAAAACACAGAAATTCTGGGTGGTATTCTGACAGTGAGCCAAAAGTCAGAGGTTCAATATTACACTATAACAATGAGTAAACATCAAGAATTTAGTGTATTGTCAGCATGTGGAAATCAGAAACTCTGAGTGTTTAAAACAGCGAGGGGAAGTATCAGAAGTTCAGTGTGTTTGACATGTAGGGAGAACTCAGAAGTTCTATGTTGTGTTAGAACAGTGAGTGAAAAAAAAAAGTTCTATGTGTTGGGATGGTGAGTGACAAACAGAAGTTCTGTGTTACATTCCAATTATTTCTTTATATCAACCAGCACAACAATAACTTAACCTATTTTCAGCAAACAACAAATCAGAAGGATAAAAGCACAACAGTTTATGGGAGTTCTGATCCTGATCCGAGTCTAGCCATGATCAGAAAGTTCTGATCCTGAGTCTTTCTACTTACGCAATGGTATGGACAACATTAATACTATGATATTTACATGTTTAATGATGTTCTGAATGAGAAGATGCAGAGTCAGAGAGACTTACCTTGAATCTAGAGCGTGTATTTGGGACTTGAGCTGCTGCCTTCAGATATTCTGGAGTCAGCAAGTGCAACGAAAGAGAAAATACCAAGTTCTTTTACTTCAAGGGAAGAACAAGGGTTTTAGTTTTATGTTTAGGAATTCTGGATTTTTTATGAAGATTTCACAGTTTTTCTTTTCTCTCTTTTGACGATTCTCTCTCCAAAAGCCAGCCCCTTGCAAGTGTGATGGAGCCACTTATTTATAGACGAATTTGTTGTAGTTTAGGGGGGAAAAACAGATGGGATTTGAACTTTTTGGCACACTGTTCCTTTGCTTTTTTATCACAACTTTTTGTATTTGGTGCAAATACAAGATTTGGCAAAATGCAGGCGTGGACTGGATTAACTGCCGATTAGAGCACTATGCTGTAGTAGTGCAACAGGTTATTTAAACGAGGTATAGGGATTTGGTGATGTTCTGATCGCAAAAGATCAGAAACGTAACCTCCAAATGCTGAAGGGGCATGTTCTGACCGGATCGTTGAACATAGTCTTTATATGCTGAAGAATCATGTTCTGACTGAAACATCATGTTCTGACCAAAGAGCATCGCTTCTACATGTTCTGATTGAAGCACCATGTTCTAACCAAAGAGTATCGCTTCTACATGTTTTGATTGAAGCATCATGTTCTGAACCGTGTTTGCAACTTCTGACTGCACTTGCATAAAGGCTGGCTCAGAAGTTCTGAAGTATCATATTCTCTGGACACTTAGAAAATTTTCTAAATGTTTAGAAAATTGATTTTTTCTCAAAGTAACTTCTGACCTCTGATTTTTGATGAACCAATTTCATGCCTTAATGAAATACGATTCTTGGAACTTGATCTTTGATCTAAGAGTCCAAGTTTGACTTTTCAATGTATAAATGACCATTTTGCCCTTGTGAATGACTTTCTTAGAAAATTTGTAATTCAAGACTTGAAATTGGATGGAAGCAAACATGAGGGTCCAGGTTGATCCTTTGAGAAATGAGAGGGCAAAGTTTGGGGTACAACAGCTGCCCCTGTTCAATCTTCTTAATCCTGAGGATGCAGATTGGCTGTTCTGCCTTTCGTGATCTGAAGGTGGAAGATGATTGAACACTAGAGTGCCCAGAAATTTGCACTCGCATGCAAGATTATTGATTGGTGATGTCGGGAATGGGCTTACAGATGCCATTTGGAAGTCGACGAAGAATCATCGGAGATAGGCTTAAAGATGCCATCCTGAAAATATCGATTGCATAAGAGATTCCTTGGCGATAATTCCTGTACCTGCTGTTGAGGGGGACTCTGCCGGGGAATGTTGATTTATGCACTGGGAAGTAAAGTCCAGGAGCTTCGATTGTCCATTACTCTACTGGGGAATTATCTCTTGACTGAGGAAGTAAAAGTAGAACGTATACTTGACCAGGGTCTAGGCTGTACAGCGACTTGCTGGGGAAACGTGAAATTGACCGTATCTGGTCAAGTCCTGGCCTTGCAGTGTTGTAAACTGCTGTCTGGAGATAAGGGAAAAGGAACCTGGATAGTAGGGTTTGGTGAAGGAACCTGGGTAGTAGGGTTACTTCGAGATGAAAGCCTGGATAGTAGGGCTTGGTGAAGGAACCTGGGTAGTAGGGTTACTTCGAGATAAAAGCCTGGATAGTAAGGCTTGGTGAAGGAACTTGGGTAGTAGGGTTACTTCGAGATGAAATCCTGGATAGTAGGGCTTGGTGAAGGAACCTGGGTAGTAGGGTTACTTCGAGATGAAAGCCTGGATAGTAGGGCTTGGTAAAGGAACCTGGGTAGTAGGGTTACTTCGAGATGAAAGCTTGGATAGTAGGGCTTGGTGAAGGAACCTGGGTAGTAGGGTTACTTCGAGATGAAAGCTAGGATAATAGTGCTTGGTGAAGGAACCTGGGTAGTAGGGTTACTTCGAGATGAAAGCATGGATAGTAGGGCTTGGTGAAGGAACCTGGGTAGTAGGGTTACTTCGAGATGAAAGCCTGTATAGTAGGGCTTGGTGAAGGAACCTGGGTAGTAGGGTTACTTCGAGATGAAAGCCTGGATAATAGGGCTTGATGAAGGAACCTGGGTAGTAGGGTTACTTCGAGATGAAAGCCTGGATAGTAGGGCTTGGTGAAGGAACCTGGGTAGTAGGGTTACTTTGAGATGAAATCCCGGATAGTAGGGCTTGCTCCGCTTGATCATGTAGATTAGTTGACCCGTTTTGATTTCGGGAACTGAGTTTCCATTAGTTGTTTGTAGATGTAATCTGTATAACTGTTGGATTTATTGAAGCTAATCCTCTTTTCCTAAAAGGATATCAGGGTTAGTTATATGTGATGCATGAAGTGCAGGGTGAGATGATGTTCTTAAAATAAATGAGATTATGTTGTATGTGTTATGTGTATGCATGTCATGATGTATGGACACAAGATGCTAGTTGTGACACATCCGAGTCTGGGAAAATAAATCCCTGACTGCTGCTGGAGAATAAATATTCTGTCGAGACGAGATGCTGGAGGGTAACTCTACGGGGACCAATTTAGAGGAAGGGATACTCCGTTGGTAAACCTGCTGACTCAGCTGGGGATGAAATTCTGTTGCTGGAGATGTTTGAGCTCTTTTGGAGATTGAGCTTTCATACCCAGAGAAATAGACCCTGCTTGGGGAGATGAAAATTGTCGACTCGTCTGCGATTACTAACCTCGACTGGGGATAGTTATGCCCTATTTCGGGGAAGCTGACATCAATGCCTTCAGATACACTTACTCTATGGGGAGCGTACGTACCAACAATTATGTTTCCAAGCCGGCTTTATCACGGTACCTGCTGGGTAGAGTAACCGTGGGGTTTGGCATTTCTTGTTTTTCTCTGTTTTGGGAATTACGAGTATTTGTCTTTTGTTTCTTATGTAAATATATATGAGCAGCAATCATTTTCAAATGCATATATCAAGAATAAATCAATGGACGTTCTTGCAAAACAAAATAGAAAAAGAAAAATGAACTGAAGCTTCTTGTGAAAAATGACTTGTATTGATTTTGAAATTGGCCTGTAATAGGCGTTTTGTACAAGGAGGCTGATGTCCTAGTAAGAGAACGCCGTTGAAAGATATAAATGATACAACTTGTGTAAAAGAAGGAAAAACAGCTATGTGAAACAACCCCATTGGGTTCCAACTCTGCTATTGCCTTTATATCTTCAAGCGTCTCATCACTTTGCTACTTGGCTGAAGGTTGATCAGATTAATTGGCGCTGTCCGAGCTTGATAGTCGATACTGAAGTTTGGTCGCAAGATGATCCAATGAGACATAGTGATATGCTTCAATCCCTAACTTTTGCCTGGATTTTCCTTTCGGGTTTTCAATCCACCGGGATACCCCTTTTTGCCCAAGCTGCCCTTTAGGGTTTTCGACTTACCGGGTGTACAGATTTTTCATTTTCATCCCTTACTTTTTCCCGAACCCTTTTGGTTCGCCGAGAAGCCCTTATTTTTGCCTAGGCCAGTCGACCTAGCGGGTCTTTGATTATGCGTAGTATCTTTTCACTATGTCTGCATTGACAGGGTGAGGCAGGTCGTCACCATCCATGGTGGTTAGAATCATAGCTCCTCCCGAGAAAATGTTTTTAACCATGAATGGCCCTTTGTACGTGGGGGTCCATTTGCCCCTGGGATCACCTTGCGGAAGTATGATGTGTTTGATTACTAGATCCCCAACTTAATAATCTTGACGCCTGACTTTCTTGTTAAAAGCCTTGATCATTCTCTTTTGATACTTCTGACCATGGCAGATAGCAGCGAGTCTCTTTTCATTGATTAGATTTAACTGATCAAGTCGGGTTCGGATCTAGTCGTCTTCGTTCAAACCCGCATCCTTCATGATCCTGAGAGAAGGTATCTGGACTTCGATGGGTAGGACTGCCTCCATGCCATATACCAGAGATTAGGGTGTTGCCCATGTCGACGTCCGTGCTGAGGTACGGTACCCATGAAGAGCGAATGGTAACATGTCATACCAGTCTTTATATGTCACCGTCATCTTCTGTACAACCTTCTTGATGTTCTTGTTAGCTTCTTCAACAACGCCATTCATCTTCGGCCGATAGGGAGAAGAATTATGATGCTGTATCTTGAATTTTTTACAGAGCTCGATGATCATTGTGTTATTGAGATTCGTACCATTATCGGTGATAATTCTCTCTGGCACACCATATCGACATATCAGATTATGTCGGATAAACTACACGACGTCATTCTTGGTTACTGTAGCAAAGGAAGTTGCCTCAACCCACTTCGTGAAGTAATCAATGGCTACCGGAATAAAACAATGCCCGTTAGATGTAATAGGTCCGATCTCGCCGATCATGTCGATGCCCCACATCGCAAAGGGCCAAGGAGATGTCAGGACATTCAGAGGAACTAGAGGTACATGCACCTTATCAGCGTAGATTTCGCATTTATGACAAGTTAGATAGTGTTGATAACAATCGGTTTCCATGGTGGACCATTAATATCCTGCCTGTAGGATCTTCTTAGACATGGTGTGTCCACTGGAATGGGTTCCGAAAGTGCCTTCATGTAGATCTGCCATGATCCTCTCTGCTTCGCTCTTGTCTACACACTGTAGTAGTGTAGAGTCATGGTTGCGCTTATAGAGGATCCCATTACTGAGGAAGAACTTTGCGGAGAACCTTCTCAGAAACTTCTTATCGTTGACAGATGTCCCTTCGGGATATTCCTGAACTTCGAGATACCTTTTGACTTCGTGAAACTAGGGTTCGTCTGCCACTTCTTTGGTATCGATCTCACAGCAGTGTGCTGGTTCATCCAGCCTCTCAATGGTGATTTGGGGAGCTTCATTGTCCCACCTAACTTTGAACATAGAAGACACGGTTGCTAGCGCGCCCGCAAATTGGTTCTCCTCTCGTGGGAAATGTTCAAAAGTTACCTCCTCATAGTGTGGGAGCAATGTCAGTACGTACTCTTTGTATGCGATGAGATTCGGGTGCTTCGTATCCCATTCACCTTTAATCTGACTTATCACTAAGGCTGAATCCCCAAAGACATTTAGGAACTTGATCCTCAAGTCAATAGCAGCTCGAAGACCCATGATACACGCTTCATACTCCGCCATGTTGTTGGTGTAGTTGAAACATAAACGGGCGGTGAACGGAGTATGACAGCCCTAAGGAGATATGATCACAGCGCCAATGCCGTTACCCAATGCGTTTGAGGCTCCATCAAAATACATAGACCATCGGGATATTTGCTCAGGTCCTTCATCCGGTCCATGTCCTTCGTAGTCAGTCACCAACATAATGTTCTCATCCGGGAACTCAAAATTCATGGACTGGTAGTCATCCACGACCTGATGAGCCAAATGATCAGCCAATACACTCCCCTTGATTGCTTTCTGGGTCATATATTATATATCGTATTCAGTTAAGATCATTTTCCACCTTGCTATCCTTCCGGAGAGAGCGGGCTTCTAGAAAATATACTTGATCGGATCCATCTTTGATATCAACAAGGTAGTGTGAGTCAGCATATACTGTCTCAGTCGGCGAGCAACCTATGCCAAAGCGCAATAAGTTTTCTCGAGCAATGAGTATCGTGTCTCACAGTCGGCAAACTTTTTGCTAAGGTAATAAATGGCGTGCTCTTTTCGACCAGACTCGTCATGCTGCCCCAGCACACAACCCATTGAATTGTCTAACACTGTCAAGTATAATATCAAAGGTCT
Source organism: Vicia faba (assembly GCA_948472305.1). Classification (NCBI taxonomy): domain Eukaryota; kingdom Viridiplantae; phylum Streptophyta; class Magnoliopsida; order Fabales; family Fabaceae; genus Vicia; species Vicia faba. Next base: position 1,057,747,331 of record OX451740.1, on the reverse strand, counting down.
TCGTTCAACTGGAGGCATCAGAATTGGTGGTTCTTGAAGGTATTCCTTGATTCTTTCAAAAGCAGTCTGGCATTCATTACTCCACTTTACCACTTGATCCTTATTTAGAAGCTTAAAGATTGGCTCACAAGTAGCAGTCAGATGTGAAATGAACCTGGAAATATAATTCAGACGTCCCAAGAAACCTCTAACTTCCTTCTCTGTACAGGGAGCTGGCATTTCTTGTATGGCTTTTACCTTCACAGGGTCTACCTGAATGCCTTTGTCACTGACGATGAAACCCAGAAGCTTACCAGACCTTACCCTAAAGGTGCACTTGTTCGGATTCAACCTTAGCTTGTATATCTTTAACCTGTCGAACAACTTTTGGAAATGATCAATGTGCTCTTCCTCAGTCTGAGAACTGGCTATCATGTCATCCACATAGACTTCGATCTCGTGATGAATCATATCGTGGAACAAAGCGACCATGGCTCATTGATAGGTTTCCCCAGCATTTTTCAACCCAAAAGGCATCACCTTGTAGCAGAAGGTGCCCCACTATGTGACGAATGTTGTCTTCTCTATGTCTTCAAGAGCCATCTTGATCTGGTTGTAGCCAGAGAAACCATCCATGAAGGATAAGATTCTGTGCTGCACAGTGTTGTCAACCAAAACATCAGTGTGTGGAAGCGGGAAGTCATCCTTGGGGCTTGCCCTGTTCAGATCTCTGTAATCCACACACATCCGTACCTTGCCGTCCTTCTTAGGTACTAGAACAACGTTAGCAACCCATTGCGGATAGGAGGTGACAACTAAGAACCCTGCGTTGAACTGCTTCATGACCTCTGCCTTGATCTTCTCTGACATTTCGGGACGCATGCAACGGACCTTCTATTTAATCAAAGGACAATCTTCTTTAGTTGGCAGGAGATGTACCATAATATCAGTGTCCAAACTAGGCATGTCTTCATAGGACCAGGCAAAGATCTCAACATAGTCGTGCAGTATCTGTATCAACCTCTGTTTGACGCCGAGCTCCAGATTTGCACCTATTTTAACCTCTTTTCTATCCTCCTCAGTACCCAAATTCACTGTCTCAACCGGCTCTTCATGAGGCTGTATAGCCCTCTCTTCCTATTGTAGTAGTCTAGCAAGTTCTCCAGGTACCTCACAATCGTCCTCACCTTCATCCTCGGCTTGGTTGATCGGGTTTTCGAAGTCATAACTGGCAATAGCAGAGCTGTTATCAATGGGATCCAGAGTGGATATGGATCTGCAGTGTGATACGTGAGTGTGTGTAAGAGCATAGCTGTATTGATAAAGTAAAGGCAGAAAAGAAAGACAGAGAGCGTAAAATTTATATGCAAAGAACGTCCAATGCTTCATTGATGAAATATGAGATGACATATAATAACCCTCACAGATAGAACCATCGTGCCTCGGGTAAGACACAAGGCCAAAAAGTTTAGATTGTTTATTACAAACTCAGAAAACAAGTAAGACAATTACTGCGGAATAAAAGAAACTGGAACAAAATCTCTAGCCGTCTAGTTATTCGGTCCACCATTGGTAGTCGGGTAGATCCAGCTGTCGATGTCAGGGTCTTCCTCACTGTCTCCAATAGCATTGACCTCATGATTACTGATGCGTAGGGGAGGTCCTCCAATTCGAGCGCGTCAAACAGCCTTTTGAGCCCCTGAAGTAAAGCCCAAGCCAAATTTGTCAGTTTTGTGAGTGAAATCAGGGAGTTGACCCCAATTGGAACACCCACCTTCTTCAACCACGGCCCTGGCGTCCTTAAGAGAAGCCATCTTCAGGGGAGGTTTGTTGCTAGTAGTAGTTTCAGTTGATGCCAAGATCTGTGGAACCTCTTTGAAGTTCTGAAAAGAGTTTCTATAAATTCCCCGTCCATCTCTACGTAGCAGAAGGAATTGAGATGGCTCACCATATACTCCTCTTCACCCCGTACAGTGACAATATTCCCTTTCACTAGATACTTCAGCATTTGGTGGAGTGTGGAAGTAACTTCCCCAGCCTCATGGATCCAAGGACGACCTAGAAAACAAGAATACGACGGCCTGATGTCCATCACATAGAAGGTGGACTTGAAAGTCTGAGAGCCTATATTGACAGGGATGTCCACTTCCCTGTGCACCATTCTTTTCGATCCGTCAAAAGCCCTTACCATAATGTTACTAGGCTTTAAAGTCAAACCCTCGCAATCTAACCGGTCCAATGCCTTCTTGGGCAGAACATTCAGCGAAGACCCAGTATCCACCAGTACATGAGCCATGGTAGTGCCACTGCATTTGATCGAGACATGCAGAGAATCATTGTGTTTCCTTCCCTTCGGTGTCAAGTCTGCATATGAAAAACCCAACCCATTGTCAGCAGTCAGGCTAGCCACACAATCTTTAAATTGATCAGCTGAAGTCTCTTGCGGCACATGCACAGTTTTGAGGAATGCAATCAAAGCCTTCGCATGGGCTTCGAAGCACAACAGCAGGGATAACATGGATATCTTCGAGGGGGTCTGCCCCAGCTGTTCGACCATGTTGTAGTCGCTCTTTTTAATTATTTTCAAAATTTCCTCTATCTCTTGCTTAGAGGTTTCCACAACAATTTTTCTAGGTGCCTCCGTCCGAGCAGGCTCACCTACAACTTCTTTTCCTCGAATCCCAGATGACTTATCGACAGGGGTAACAGCTGGAGTAGTAATTGAAGTACTAGCGGGAGCAGAAGATGAAATAACGATAGGCTTAGTGACAGTCTTCAGGGAGATCTCAAGAGAGAAAATCCTTTCACTTCTAGTAATCTTGTTGGTCCCGAAAATGTTACTGACATCAGGATCAGCTTCTTCGGTCTTCAACTTTTGTTTAACGCCATGATAATAAACATCGGTGCCATAATGTCAAGGGACAGCTTTGTCCGAGGTGTAAGGGACATAACCAGGACATGTGATTATCAATAGAGCGATTCTTAGTGGGTGTAATCCTAACAGGTTTTCTCGAGGAAACCTTGGAAGGACTGGTGAAAATGGTTATAATTGCAATATCTTTACACGGAATAGTTGGAATCAAATTATTTTCGAACAAAATTTCTCTGTTGTCCATCAGGCATTGGACACCTGCTTTCAGCAAATAACAACCAGAAGGAAAGGATGAACTGATGTGGCAACCTTCACCACAACCCGGAAATAAACCGGCCAACAACAAATTCTTCTTAACAGTAATGAAGGGAGTAGAAACTTCATCAACTGAAGTCACGAATAGATCGGTATCAACAGTGTTAACTCCACGGTTGTGTCTAGGCATGGGCGCAGTTATGACATTGGGCTTCTTCGGAGCTTCGAACTCAATCTCCTTGGCTTCAATCAGATCTTGTACTTTATTTCTCAGAGCCCAGCATTCATTTGTATCGTGACCAGGACTCTCAGAATGGTAGGCACACCGAGCGTTAGGATTATACCGAGGAGATGAGGTATTAGAATTCTTGGGAGCCTCTTTCAAAGTTGTCAAGTTGGATCTTAGCAGATGGGGTAGAACCTCTGTCAATGTCATGTTAATCCGGGTAAACTGCCTTTGTGGTCTTTCTACCCTTTGCTGATTGTTGCATTGTGGGGCAGCCGCAGGCCTCGGTATTATTACAGCACTTACCGTTGGACGGTATCCTGCTCTGCTCTGATCACTCGGGCTATAAATGGCACTGACCTCCTTCTTACCAGTGAAAGGTTTCTTTGTTGAACTTGACGAGGTATCTTTCTGGATTTTACCGCTTCGAATCCCAGCTTCTACCCTTTCTCCTGTTAATATTAGCTCAGTGAAACCAGCCGATGAGCTACCGCTTAAATGGTTGAAGAATGGACCAGATAGCGTCCCAAGAAACATGTCAACCAACTCCCGGTCAGATAATGAGGGTTGAACTCCCAGCCAACTCTCTCCACTTCTACGCGTAGTCCTTAAAACCTTCACCTGCAACCAAGGACATACTCTTGAGTTGAGTACGAGTAGGGGCCAGGTCGGCATTGTATTGATACTGCTTGTAAAAAGCGGCAGCCAAATCTTCCTAGTTTCGGACATTGGATCCATCCAATTGGTAGAACCATTCCAGCTGAGTCCCTGACATACTGTCTTGAAAGAAATAAACCCATAAGTTTCTATCAGTGGTGTGGGGTTGGATCTTCCTTACATAGGAACGAAGATGAAGCTTCGGGCAAGACACTCCATCATACTTTATGAACATTGGAGCCTTAAATTTTCGTGGGATGACTACCCCAGACACTAACCCTAGTTCTTCAATATCTAACCCTGGCATTCTCTGGATCTACATAGCACTTAACCGATCTTCTAACTTCGTGTACCTATCCTCAGTGGGAGGATACTGCTCTTTATTGTAGTCGGTATCATTGTCAGAGACTTCAGGATTGGGGTCCTCTTCTTTTGTCTGCCCCTCTTGATTTTCCCCCTCTTTGGATGAGGAAGTTACATCAACTGATTGCTTTAGTGGCCCTCTGAATCTTCTGCCCATATTGAGGGCACTGACGTGCTTCTTCTTCTTCTTCTTCTTCTTCTTCTTCTTCTTCTTCTTCTCTTTCTCTTTCAGGATGATGTTCTTTAGATCCTCCTGCCCTTTTGCCAGAGTTACGAACATTTTCTAAAATTGGGCATTTTTTGCCTGAAGATCTTTGATGCTTTGTTCAGAAGACATATCTGCTTGAAATAAACAACGGAGGAGATGAGAAACCTGTAACAGAATCTGCTTATGCAATGTCATGGATGGTATGCATATGCAATGATTTCAAGGAATTTAGAGATTCAAATTTGTTCAGACCAAAAGAGGAACACACGTCATATTAATAAATCCAAGCTTGAGTACATTATGCCCTTTTTTTGGCTTACAATGAGAGAAACAAAAATACAACAAAACTCTTAAGATAAAAAGGTTGAACGCATCCTCTTTGGTGCAATGTAGGTGTTCAGATTCCGTTCTTCATGAAGCTGCTTGGTGAGTTCTAGAACCTTCTTCTCACTAGCGTAAAACTGGGCTTCGAAAGTATCTCGCTCCCCTTTGAGTTGTATCCAATCCATTTGGAGGTCTTCTAGAGATATGGGCATGTTAGGATGTAGGATAGTGTATGGAACATCTCCCTCCATGACAGGCTCAATGATTACCGGGAGAATGGAGGGGTAAGGCATCATAAGACTCTGAGCGCGAGTTCGTACCCATTTGAGGTAAGGCTCAAGAGGGATGGAATTCTTGTGCCCCAGAGTCTTGCTATCCACCTTGTTTAGCATCCTCACAGCTCGGATGAATCTTTGGCGAAGACCTTGATCATCGTTGTCATAGTCAAATACCAAACCCTGAATCAGCATCTCGTGCGGGCCATCCCTTCGGGCATAACCAAACTGCCTTAAGGCTAAACATGGGTTGTAGGTGATACCTCCCATAATTCCAAGTAAAGGTACATTAGGGAATTCTCCACATCGGTCGACAATGACAACATTCTCTTTGGAATAGCAGCACCAATGAATGTCTGAATGTTTGAGCGTCATCAACCTTTGCGACCACCTCGAACCTTGTTCATTCTTTAAGACTAATTAGGGAAGATGATAAATAAACCATCTTTCCAAGAGAGGAGTGCAACACATAAGGACACCTCTTTTCCTCATTGTGCGAGTGTGAAAAGAGTGTAGGATATCCCCTAGCAATGTATGCACTGGGTTGCGTTATATGAAGATTTTGACGGCACTGACATCTTTGAGTTGGTCGGGATTTGGAAACAAAACCATCCCATAAATGAGGAGAGCCACAATTTCCTCAAAGGCTTGCAAGTCTAAGGAATTCCAACAGCTTTGGGCTTTCTCAAACAGAAACTTTGCTAGGAAGCCTTTAACACCACTCCTTGTTTCCCAATGAGTTGTGACATCAGATGAATGCAAGTGTAGAGCTTGAGCAATCTCTTCTGGATTTGGATCTCTTTCCGTACCGTTGAAAGGTAGTTGATTGAGAATTGGAATCCTCAAGAGTTGGGATAATTCTTCAAAAGTAGGGACAAGTTGATAGTCGGGAAATATGATGCAATGGTGCAAAGGATCAAAGAACTGAAAGAGCATCTTCATCATGTCCTCATCTGTGTTGGAGGCGACCGAGTTGAGTAGCCGACGATGTCTCTCGGTGAACGGGGAGTTTTCAGGAATCCTTGAAGCTAGCTCCTTTAATTGTGGAGGGATTCTCACAAGATTGACTTGAATAGTTTTCCTGCGAAGTGAGTCCATATCCTACAAAACAAGGACAAACATGAATCCCAAAATCCTTGAAATGGTTAGTGGATACATATGATGTTCATGATGTTATGTACAAGTATGCATATACAAATAATACAAACAAGTCCTAGGTTTAGGCTTGCATGGGGTTTTATAGGTAAGTACCATCTTGAAGTTTTAGTTAGCTTAAACCTATCCTAGTAATAGTAAGAGGGTTCTAAGGGGCTCAATATCTCTGGTTTGTTTTCTCAGGCATTGTTTCAGCGCAAGCCTCTTTAATGGCGACCGAAATATCCCAAAAACCCAAACCTCAATGAGTGTAGTATCGAGTATCTTCCAACTTTGGACTGCACTAAAGCCGGTCATCTCACTACATCTTAAAGGCCAAGTTGGTCAAGTAAAGGATCTAGAAGTTCATTAGTGCTTTATGACATCACTCAGAGGCCCCTTATTCTCTTTGATTAATTCAAAGGCTATAGGTACCCACAAATATGTCGCACTAACATAAATATTGCTTAGACCATGTCGGTATACCCCGCTCAGTTTCCACAATGTATTGCTACTTACCTATAATGTATCTCAAATCCGGGTAAGGGATTCAAACCAAAATAAAGAACCATAATGTAAAGCATACAAGTCAAACAAAGAAAGCAAATAAATGTGATCTAACCCTAAGATAACCCCACTTTTAAAATAATTCCCCAGCAGAGTCGTCAGTTATGTGATGCGGTGGGAGAACTGACTTGAGTGTTTTGCGTTTGTGTTCGCAAATGTTGCGGTTTAGCAAGAGTCGCCACCGAATTTTCTTTTATCCAATAAGGAAAGGTGAAAAAGCACATGAAAGACCTTTAGAGATGTTTTCTTGAGTTCGTGGGGTAGATTATGAAAAGGGAAGGTATTAGCACCCTTTTCATTCATGGTTTTCCATGGGCTCTTAGTTGCTTGCTAGATCACTTGCTTTTGTTTTGAAATGTGTGCTTGTAATATGGGTTTTGAAAGTATTTTGAAAATGTGACTTTGTAACGATTCTCGTCTCTATAAGAATGCGTATAAAGTGTTGTTTTGAAAATAGTTCAAAGAGGTGTTTGTGGGATGTGTTTTTGAAAGTGATTTTGAAAAGGGTTTCCTTTGTAATGGATCTCGTCTCTATAAGAACGCGTATAAAGTGTTGTCTTTCGAAAATGTTCTAAAGTTAGAGTGTTTGGTGTATAAATTTTTGTTGTTGTGAGCAATCGAGCAACTAGGAGCAAATTTAGCTACTTAAAAGGTCTTAATTGTTCTTTTCCTCCTCCTTTAGATATTGCTATCTTACCATTGTCTTGGTAAGAATCCCTATCGTTGAATGTGAAGGGACGGGCGTTGGGACGTTTGTATAGTCATATAAGGAAACCTATGGGACGTTTTAGCAATGTCGTTTAAGGGACTAAATCGTTTACCGAAGGCAACATCAAGGGTCATCGAGGGACTATGATCTTTTATCGAGGGTCTTTTGCTAAAACGCCCATGTTCGAGGGACATGACTATTTTTTATGATAAGCAATAAAGTGGGATTACCTTAAGGGTGCTAGTGTGCAAGTGTATTTGATTGCATGCATTTAATCTTGATTAGGGTGATCTACTTTTTGATTTTATATCTTGCCATACACACCCTAATTACTAGCATTTACATTTGAAAGCGATAAATTGCGGAAATGTAAAGTCCTACGCTATTATAATATTTTAGGGATGGGGGGTACATATTTATAAACGGGGATTGCAAATAAAATTAAATCCTAAGTTACTATTACAACCATATTGAAATGTACAATATAAGAAAGAAAAAGGACTTGTTTAGAAAATGGTTTTTTAGTCTTAAGTTAATGAAATAGTAAAAGAAAATATTTTCATGTCTTTTTATGTTAATAATAAAAAAGGGGGTTAATGTAAAAATGATAAAAAGGGAAATAAATGAAAGAGTTGAAAAAGCGTGCTGCTGCGAGCGAAACCACAGGGATCAGAAGTTCTGAAACCAGGCATGTGATGGCTCAGAAAGGAATGTTAGTGGGAATCAGAAGTTCTGGATCGGTAAACTCTGAGATCCTGCAAAACAGGTTAGAGGGAAAACACAGAAATTCTGGGTGGTATTCTGACTGTGAGCCAAAAGTTAGAGGTTCTGTATTACACTAAATCAATGAGTAAACATCAGGAATTTAGTGTATTGTCAGCATGTGGAAATCAGAAACTCTGAGTGTTTAAAACAGCAAGGGGAAGCATCAGAAGTTCAGTGTGTTTGACATGTAGGGAGAACTCAGAAGTTCTGTGCTGTGTTAGAACAGTGAGTGAAAAACAGAAGTTCTATGTGTTGGGATGGTGAGTGACAAATAGAAGTTCTGTGTTACATTCTAATTCTTTCTTTATATCAACCAGCACAACAATAACTTAACCAGTTTTCAGCAAACAACAAATCAGAAGGATAAAAGCACAACAGTTTATGGGAGTTCTGATACTGATCCTGAGTCTAGCCATAATCAGAAAGTTTTGATCCTGAGTCTTTCTACTTACGCAGTGGTATGGACAACATTAATACTATGATATTTACATGTTTAATGATGTTCTAAATGAGAAGATGCAGAGTCAGATAGACTTACCTTGAACCTGGAGCGTGTATTTGGGACTTGAGCTGCTGCCTTCAGATATTTTGGAGTCAGCAAGAGCAACAAAAGAGAAAATACCAAGTTCTTTTACTTCAAGGGAAGAACAAGGGTTTTGGTTTTCTATTTAGGATTTCTGGATTTTTTATGAAGATTTCACAGTTTTCTTTTCTCTCTTTTGACGATTCTCTCTCCAAAAGCCAGCCCCTTGCAAGTGTGATGGAGCCACTTATTTATAGATGAATTTGTTGTAGTTTTGGGGGGAAAACAGATGGAATTTGAACTTTTTAGCACACTGTTCTATTGCTTTTTGATCACAGCTTTTTGTATTTGGTGCAAATACAAGATTTGGAAAAATGCAGGCGTGGACTGGATTAACTGCCGGTTAGAGCACTGTGCTGTAGCAGTGCAGCAGGTTGTTTAAACGAGGTCTAGGGATTTGGTGATGTTCTGATTGCAAAAGATCAGAAACTTAACCTCCAAATGATGAAGGGGCATGTTCTGACCGGAGCCTTGAACATAGTCTTCATATGCTGAAGAATCATGTTCTGACTGAAGCATCATGTTCTGACCAAAGAGCATCGCTTCTACATGTTCTGATTGAAGCATCATGTTCTGACCAAAGAGCATCGCTTCTACATGTTCTGATTGAAGCATCATGTTCTGAACCGTGTTTGCAACTTCTGACTGCACTTGCATAGAGGCTGGCTCAGAAGTTCTGAAGTATCATATTCTCTAGACACTTAGAAAATTTTCTAAATGTTTAGAAAATTGATTTTTTCTCAAAGTAACTTCTGACTTCTGATTTTTGATGAACCAATTTCATGACTTAATGAAATATGATTCTTGGAACTTGATCTTTGATCTAAGAGTCCAAGTTTGACTTTTCAATGTGTAAATGACCATTTTGCCCTTGTGAATGATTTTCTTTGAAAATTTGTAATTCAAGACTTGAAATTGGATAGAAGCAAACCTGAGGGTCCAGGTTGATCCTTTGAGAAATGAGAGGGAAAATTTTGGGGTATAACATGCCCCTATGCCCAAGCATGGTCGTGGAGTTAATGCTATTAATGATGACATGTTTGTTGCTTCTGTTGATGAACTAACTACTCCCCTCCTGACTATTAAAAAGAATCTCTTGCAGGCCGGTTTATTTCCGGGTTATGGTGAAGGTTGCTACTTATGTTTGTCCCTACCTAATGATTGCCATTTGTTGAAGGAAGGCATTCAGCGCCTGATGGATGATAAAGAAATTCTGTTTGAGAAGACTCCAGTTACAAGTGCTCCGTGTGAAGATGTTTCTATCATTACCATTTCCGCCAATCCTCCCAAGGTCTCCTCTAAAAGACATGTCAGGATTACATCTATTCCGAAAGTTGCCCTGTTGCTAATTACTTTCCTTGGACCTATACCATATTCCTCGGATAAAGTTGTTCCCTGGAATTATGGGGCTGACGTCTATTACCACGGCGTCAAGCAAGATTTGCTGGTTGTTAAAGATAAAGATGCCAAAGACTCTGATCCTGACAATAGTAATATCGTCGGGACCAGTAAGATAACAAGAAGCAGAAGAGTTTTCTCTCCTGAGATCTCTCCTCCTAAAACTATTGCTACTCCTGTGATCATCCCTTCTGCGGATCCTGTTAATACTCCCATTACTACTCTTGTGATTGTTCCTGCTGCTACTCCTGCCAGTCTTCCCATGGCTACTCCTACTGATAGCCGTATTGTTATCCCTACTACTGGATCAGTCGAGACTCGGGGCAAGGAGGTATTGGTTGAGCCTGTCCGGACGAAGGCACATCCAGAAGCCATTCCTGAGGCTTCTAAAAAGGAGATGGACGAGATATTGAAAATAATCAAGAAGAGTGACTACAATGTGGTTGAACAACTAGGGCAGACCCCTTCCAAGATCTCAATGCTGGCCCTGTTATTATGCTCTAAAGCCCATGCTAAGGCTTTGGTGAAATTCCTCAAGACTGCTCATGTGCCATAAGAAACCTCCGCTGATCAATTTGAAGACTGTGTTTCCAGTTTGACTGCCGATAATGGGCTAGGTTTTTCCGATGCTGATTTAACACCCAGAGGAAGGAAACATAATGGTGCTCTGCATGTCTCTATTGAGTGCAGGGGTACTACTTTGGCCCATGTTCTAGTGGATACATGTTCATCGCTGAATGTTCTGCCTAAGAAGACCCTTGACAGATTGGATTGCAAAGGATTGACTCTGAAACCCAGTAACATTATGGTGAGGGATTTCGACTGTTCTAAAATAATGGTGCTTGGGGAGGTGGACATCCCTATCAAAGTGGGTACTCTGACTTTTAATTCCACTTTCTATGTGATAGACATCTTCCCATCTTACTCCTGTTTATTCGGTCGACCCTGGATCCATGGGACTGGTTCTGTGACTTCCACCCTACATCAGATGCTGAAGTACCCAGTAAATGGGAAGATTATCACAGTTCACGGGGAGGAGGAGTACATGGTGAGCCACCTGAACTCTTTCAGGTATGTCTAAATGGACGGTGAGTTCATTGAGACTCCCTGTCAGAACTTTGAGGAGGTTCCACAGACCGTTGATGCAACCAAGACCACTGCTAGTGTTCCTAAGACTACTAGGCCTCCGCTGAAGATGGCTTCTCTGAAAGTTGCCAAGGCAGTAGTTGAAGAAGGTGGGTGTACAATTTGGGGCTAACTTACAGATATTCCCTACAAATCTGACAAATTTGGTTTGGGTTTTACTTCAGGATCCCAGAGAGCTGTTCGTCATGCTCGCGCTGGGGAACCACCTTTACGGACCAGCAACCATGGAGTTAATGCTTTGGAGGACAGTGATAGTGATTGTGACCTGGACAAGTGGATCTTTCCAACCATCAACGGTGGACTCAGCAATTGGGAGGCTAAAGACTTTGTGGCCATTACTTTTATTCAAGAGTAATTTTCCTTTTTGTTTTAAGGGAATGTAATATTTGAACAATTGAAACATTAAAGCCTTGTGTCTTACCCGAGGCACAATGGTCTATTTGTGAGGGTCATTACTTCATTTTCATATGTCATCAATAAAACATTAGACGTTTCACATACAAATTTTACGCTATTTTTTTTTCTTTTCCGCCTCTTTACTTTATCAAAAATATACAACTATGCTCTTGCACACACTCACATATCAAACTGCAGATCCACGTCCACTCTGGATCCCATTGATAACGGTTCTGCTATTACTCATTTTGAGTTTGAAAATCTGATCTACCAAGCTGAGGACGAAGGTGAGGAAGAATGTGAGGTACCAGGAGAGCTTGCCATACTATTACAACAGGAAGAAAGAACTATACAGCCTCATGAGGAGCCAGTTGAGACAATGAACTTGAGTACTGAAGAGGACAGAAAAGAAGTCAAGGTAGGTGCTAACTTGAACCCAGTGTCAAACAACGGTTAATACAGATGCTACATAACTATGTTGAGGTTTTTTCCTGGCCATACAAAGATATTCCAGGGCTTGACACTGATATTGTGGTTCATCGCCTACCGACAAAAGAGGATTGCCCTCCAGTGAAACAGATGGTTCGTCGTATGCGGCCAAATATGTCAGAAAAGATCAAGGCCGAAGTCATAAAACAGTTCAATGCCGGTTTCTTAGCAGTCACGTCTTATCCATAATAGGTCGCCAATGTTGTTCCAGTACCTAAGAAGGACAGTAAGGTACGTATGTGTGTGGATTACAGAGACCTGAACAGGGCAAGCCCCAAAGATGACTTTCCGCTTCCCCATATTGATGTTCTAGTTGACAACACTACACAACATAAGGTATTCTCTTTCATGGATGGTTTCTCTGCATACAATCAGATCAAAATGGCACCTGAGGATATGGAGAAGACGACCTTTGTCACACAATGAGGCACTTTCTGCTACAAAGTTATGCCATTTGGACTAAAAAACGTCGGGGCAACCTATCAACGTGCCATGGTAGCTTTGTTTCATGATATGATCCATCACGAGATAGAGGTCTACGTTGATGATATGATAGCCATGTCTCAGACTGAAGAGGAGCACCTTGATCACCTACATAAGCTATTTGACAGGCTGAAGAAATACAAACTGAGGCTTAATACGAATAAGTGCACCTTTGGAGTAATATCCGGTAAGCTCTTAGGCTTCGTTTTCAGTGGAAAAGGTATTGAGGTAGACCCTACAAAGGTCAAAGCTATACAAGAAATTCTGACTCCTCGCACTGAGAAGGAAGTTAGGGGATTCTTGGGACGTCTGAACTACATTGCCAGATTTATTTCACATCTGACTGCTACTTGTGAGCCAATCTTCAAATTACTGAAGAAATATCAAGCAGTGAAGTGGAATGACGACTTCCAGAATGCCTTTGATAAAATCAAAGAATATCTCCAAGAGCCTCTAATTTTGATGCCTCCGGTTGAAGGAGGACCTTTGATAATGTACTTAACAATATTAGATAATTCAATGGGGTGTGTGCTGAGGCAGCATGACGAGTCTGGTCGAAAAGAGCATGTAATATACTACCTTAGAAAAAAGTTTACCGACTGTGAAACAAGATATTCACTGCTCGAGAATACTTTTTGTGCTTTGGAATGGGCTGCTCGCCGACTAAGATAGTATATGTTAACTCACACAACCTTGTTGATATCTAAAATGGATCCTATCAAGTACATCTTTGAGAAGCCCGCTCTCTCCGGAAGAATAGCAAGATGGAAGATGATCCTGACCGAATACGACATTCATTATACAACCCATAAAGCAATTAATGGAAGTGTATTAGCTAATCATTTGGCTCATAAGGCTGTGGACGACTACCAATCCATGAATTCTGAGTTCCCGAACGAGAACATCATGTTAGTAACGAATTGTGAAGAACCTGGACTAGAAGAAGGAACTGAACAAGGATTCCGATGGACTATGGTTTTTGATGGAGCTTCCAACTCTCTTGGAAATGGCATCGGCATTGTGATCATATCTTCTGAAGGCTGTCATACTCCTTTCACCACCAAACTATGTTTCAAATGTACCAACAATATGGCTAAGTATGAAGCATGTATCACGGGTCTCAAAGCTGCAATAAATTTAAGGATTAAGTTCTTAAGTGTATTTGGATACTCGGCTTTGGTAATCATCCAGATCAAAGGAGAATGGGACATGAAGCATCCTAACCTCATCCCGCACAAAGAGCATGTGTTGACACTAATCCCATACTTTGAAGAAATTACCTTTGAGCATTTTCCACGAGAGGAAAATCAACTAGCGGACGCGCTATCTACGATGTCATCCATGTTCAAGGTAAGATAGGATAATGAGGCTCCTCAGATCACTATTGAGAGGATGGATGAACCAGCATATTGTCACGAGATTGGTACTGAAGAAGTAGTGGACAAGCCTTGGTTCCATGAAGTCAAAAGATATCTCAAAGCCCAAGAGTATCCTGAGGGAGCTTCATTCAATGATAAGAAGTTCTTAAGAAGGTTCTCTGCTAAGTTCTTTCTCAGTAACAGGATCTTCTACAAGCGTAATCACGACTCTACCTTGCTTCGGTGTGTAAATAAGAGTGAGGAAGAAAAGATTATGGCTGACTTGCATGAAGGTACCATTGGCACTCATTCCAGTGGGCACTCAATGGCTAAAAAGATCCTACGGGCAGGATACTACTGGTCCACTATAGAAGCAGACTATTATCAACATTCACGGACTTGTCACAAATGCCAGGTCTATGCTGATAAGGTGCATGTACCTCCGTTTCCTTTGAACGTCTTGACTTCTTCTTGGCCATTCGCAATGTGGGGCATCGATATGATTTGGGAAATCAGACCTACAACTTCTAATGGGCACCGATTCATCCTTGTTGCCATTGACTACTTCACAAAGTGGGTCGAGGCAGCTTCATTTGCTTCCGTTACCAAGAACGTTGTGGCTCGATTTATTAGACATTACCTTATCTGTCAGTACGGTTATTGTACCCCAATTTTTGCCCCTAAGATCCCTTCATCATACCATATTTATTCTATCACAACAAGATTACATTAGGGTTCTTGATTCTCCTCCCTATCTTTAGTTTTGCTCTTTGAGGAATCACCAATCACCTTGACTTGTTTTCTTTTGTGATCATGAATATTTTGTCTTGATTTTTCCTTTTAATTAATAAAATGCAATGTTTGTTTGTCTTACTTGTCAACAATGCAGGTAAAGGCAATGGGGCTTAGCAAGTTGGTCCATGGGTTCATGAGTTTATTTCCATGACCTAGGAAATAAAGCTTGAGAAGTACAAACCTTACCATTGAAGTTTTTTTGGAAGGGATGGCATGGCAAGGTTATTTTGGTTCACTATAGTTCCAAATTATCAAGATTGATTCAAAATTACAAGGGGTTGATTGAAGGAGTTGTCATGCTTGGATAAGGCATTGTTCCCATTGATCACAAGTGCATATTTCTCTCAATTCTCAAGATATAGAAATGGTTGTGGTTGCTATGAGTTCTCATTATCATCCTCAACAACTTATATTTACAAATCATTTGTTTTGGTACAAGAAGTTTGTTCAAAATTGTCAAAGTTCCTCAAAGCATGTTCCTTAATCTAGGAGCTAGGGTTTTGAACTTCAAAGGAGTATATCTTGCTCATCTTTTAGTATTTTTGAGTGATTCCAAAGACATCCTTATCTTCAAAGGGTTACTAAAAAATCACTTCAAAAGTTCCAAGGAGTTTTCATGTGGAAGAAACTTGATGAAGAAGAAAGATTACAAGTCCTCTAGATGAATCCCCATTTTTCCATGTGTGACTTCAAATGATCATAACTTGGTCAATTTTTATCACCTTGAGCCCATTCTTTTTCCATAATGATCTTGAAGATGTGAACTTTATGCCTTCTTTTATGTAAAAAGTGAGAAAATGAATGGAAATTGCCTTAAGGATACAAAAGATTATAGGTCATTTCATGATTTTTTGCCCACTTCAACAATTCATAACTCTCTCAATTTTTGGAAATTTTGAATGGTTCAAGTTCTAAAATGTCATTCAAGATATCTAATTCATGCCATATTTTTTGGTCAAGAGAAAATTCTAAGTAGAAGGCTATGTTTGGATGCAAGATATTATAGGTCACTTTTGAAGAAGAATTTGAAATATTTCTAAGTATGGAAAGTCAATATTTTTTCTCCAACTTTCAGCTCAAGCATCCATTTGATTCCATTATTTTTCCATTGCAAAGCTTGTAACCTCATCTTTATGAAGCATCAAGAATCATGCCCTAAGACCCCTTGAGCTGAAAATGCCATTAGTCAGAAGTTGGTACTTTGAAATTGAATTTTTCACCAAGTCAGAAGTTTGAAATCTTAGTTTTGACTTCTAATCACAAGATTTACACGCGTTTTTAATTTAAACTTGATTAAAAAACTTTCCAGAAGTGTTTAGCACCTCAAAACGCAAGGATTGGATAAGTTTTGGTGAAAATTAGATCACACTTCACTCGTGCATCAGGTTTGCACGAATTCCCTCCGATAATGCATCATTCACTCATCCTTTTGATCCCATTTATTTCTCCTATAAATACATGAACTATCCCATTCATTTTCTCAAGCTTTGATAGCCAGAATCACCCTGCAAAACTTGTTCCATAACTCAGAACTCAGCAATTTTGTAATCTATATACAAGCCTTTTTCAATCCAATTTTTTCATCAATTCACCTTCCTTGATCATCCCTAAAGCTAACCATATAATTACATTCAAGAATCGTGCCCTATATTGCTCCATAGAAGTCCAGTTTCAGAGCTCTGCATCTCAACTTCAATAGGTAGATTCCTTCAATAATTCTTCAAAACTTTGATATCATTGTTATGCTCTCATTGCCCTGGTTCTAGTTGCAACACTTGATTTTTACTGGAAACACATTTTGACCATGAAATTTTAAATCACTTTTCAAAACTTTATTTCCAAATTTCTTGAGCTACAATTTATATAAATTTGGCGCGAGGGTGTGGTTGTCTTCGTCTTGAAGAGACGAAGCAAATGACATAGGCCCGAGCTTCCAATGTTACAATTTGAGAGACTTGCAATTCACGTTGGCTGGAGGTTGAAGATGAGCAACGTGTCATCTTCCAACCAATGATGGCACACCACTTGTTATTTTTGAATTCTAATTTAATAATTGATTCAGTGCTTTATTCACTAATGACCATGATATGCACAACGCGCCAGATCCCTTGGATTTGATTACTAACGCGTTTTGACTCTCATCCAATGGTCCACATATTTTTGACTTTTATTTTCTTTTCTGATTTTTTTATACTTAATTGATTTAAACTTCAAAAAATCATAGAAAATTCATTTTAAGTCCAAAAATCTGAAAAATCATGAAAAATATTTTTGATTATTCTCTTTCTGATTTTTATTTTTTCACAATTTAATTTTGTGTTTTGGTATTTTTTTATAAATTTACACTTTATTTGATTTGTTTTAAATGTTTAAAAATACTTTTATGCATTTTTAAATATGAAAAAATTATGGAATGATTCAATGATATTGTGACAAATATTGGTGACCTTATTTTTTTTTGTTTCTCATTTTGCTATTTTTTAAAATCATTTTTGGTTTATTTTACCCCTTTATTTTAATTTCAAAAACATTTTCTGACTTTTAAAAATTTCCAAAAAAATTATAAAATTATTTTAGTTCATTTCTGATTTTTCTATGGTCTTACTTTTTATTTCTTGATTAATTTGAACTTAGTTGATATTTTTCTCTTTTATTTCTATTTTTAAACATTATTTTTAAACCTTTTTTATATATATTAAAATGTAATATTATTTTGTGATTATTTTCTGGCTGATATTAGATTAAATTTTTGATCATGAGCTTTATTAACATCATTGGATCCATGGTATTGAGTCTAACTCCACAAAAATGGATGAATGATTTTAATAATAGTTTGATTAAATTTAATTCAAAAGTGGTTTGTATATTCTCTCCCATCCCTCTTCATCTCAACCCCTTCTTATTACACTAAATGTTGTTGGAGCATGATCTCTATATCATGTCTCAAAACAAATGGTGCATAGATTGCTATTGACCGACCTCAAAATAGGTGTGACTTCTATATAAGTCCACTTACAATTGCTTAACATAGCGCTAAATTTTGTCCCGATTCGAATAAATGATCATTTGTGGCCCAAACTTATGTTTGCAAGCCCAAGTATGTTAATTTGATCTCTTTGATCTAATAACCTTGAGATTCATTGTGTGGAGGCTTTGGTTCTACCAATCCTCTAATGGATCTACAACACCTTTGGTCAACGCGGATCACTTAAACATCGTTGATCATTAAATGATATTCATAAGGATTCCAAATGGATGATATACTTGACAAAAAGCAAATGCAACTTGTTGTGTGGAGGCTTTGGTTCTACCAATCCTCTAATGAGTTCCAAATTCAAGTTTCAAGATGATCATCCAACTAACCACTAATCACTAATAATTTACTTTATCCTTTATTCTTTTATATGCCCCTTTTACTTTTATGCACTATTCATTTTTTAGCATCTACATTTCATTCCATTTTTTTATCTTTGCTCATTTGAGCATTTACTTTCTTGTCACTTTTATTTTAGCTCACTTGAGCTTTACTTTTCTTTTTTTCTTTCAAAACATCTAATAATCAACATAAACCCTAAAAATCTTTAATGGTACTTGGACTATTTGGTCACTATCCTTGACATTATGGAGCATTGGACTTTTTGGACTTAGGATTAGAAACCTTGGCCTGTGAGTGGAGACCTTGTGATCTTATCTGATTATTTTGTCTGGAGCTCTTGAGGTTTACCTCAAGACATTGGGTTGTTTGTTTGTTTTGTATGCAGGTTATTGTGATTACACCCTTGGTTTGTAATCTGGAATTCACCCGTATACAACCGTTACTCAGCCCAATTTTTGTGAAGACTTAATACACTTGAAGTTTGGTTTTCCCAAGAGGTCTAGTATCATTTTCTTGTTTGGTTTCAATCCAAAGAATGGGAATTCTATTTTGGCTCATAATGTCAAGTATTGGCTTCTTGTTGGTTAGATGGTTCTTATCCCTAGATTTTACCTTATGCTTTAGGATAACCTCTTCTTCTCCTCCCATCTTCTTTAATTTCAAAAGTCTTCTCCCCCCTTTTGAAAACTATTATTGTTTTAAACTTGAATTACTCTTGTAATAAACTTGGACTTAGGTCCATGCATTTTCAAACATTTTCATAAATACACTCCAATAAACTTAATAATACTTTGACATTTTTGTGAGAAGACTAAAAGTCAATTAATCGCATTTCAAACCATCTTGCCACTTTGGCTTTTATCTTTAAACTTTTCTCAAAAGATTGAACTCTTGTCAATCCTTGTAGTGATGCAAACAACTATACTTCTACAATATGTAGTAAAGAGAGATATTTTCCACTTGGGTGTTGAGTGAGGCATTGTTGATTTTAAAATCCAAGCCATATCTTCCAATTTGAGATGATACAAATTCTCCATTTCATGCTTGTGGATAATAGGTATGTTTTCCACACGGACAATGACAATTATGTTTTATCTCATAAAATTGGCCAACAAATTTGTGTTTTAAAATTTTTAAAAGAGGAACTACGTGTACCCTGATCCCCTATTTCACGAAAAGGTGGTACGTAGGCACTAAAGGTTCGCAACCGCGACGGGTGCAAAAATCATAAAAAATATGTTTCTTTTCCCACCTCCACCATCTATTTTATACAACATTTTTCATAGCCAAAATATATAGATTTTTCAAAGAGGTTTCTGCGGAGTACCGTAGATGTTTAGGGTGCTAATACCTTCCCTTTGCATAACCAACCCCCTCACCTAGAATCTTTCCCCTTCTTTTTGGGTTATTCGCTCTTTTCCCATTCCTTTGGAAATAATAAAGCGTGGTGACAATTTTTATTTTGATTTGTATAAGTCTAGTCAATCCAATGGCTTAGTCTTAAACATTTCTACCGCTACAGAAAAATGACGACTTCACTGGGGAAAGATTAACCTTTTGCTGGTCCATCCATAAGTGGGTTGAGCCTATCTTTTTTTATATTTGTATATGTGTTATTATTGTTTTTGTGTTATATGTTATATATATGTTTGTCTAGATTTTCCTGGTTTTCAGGGTGCTTGGTGATTACTCATAAGTCCTATACCCGGACTTGGGCAAACTTTAAGATAGGATGGACGGTATAGTCATGTTAACTTTGAGGGAGTAATCCCAAAAAAGGAGGCATGAGATCCCCCACTCAGTGGAGGCCCCTTTGACTGTAGTGTCGTTTACCGAGTAATTCGGAAGACGTGCTGCTTTCAACCTGGGAGCCTGCTGAAGCTGAGGACCGTAGAATACCAAACCCATCTTGGCCTTTTTGGTGTAGTGCGGAATCTATGACAGAGTAATCTGGAAATAGTTGTCACGCGATACTATGCTCAGACGAGTTTTTCTTGAGAATATTACTAATTACCGAGTTAATCGAGAAGTTGGTAATATCTGAAGGAAGGATGTAGACTCTAGGAACCCCTAGAACCTTGTTCGGCAGGTGATAACTTTTAAGCCAATACCTTATGGGTAGTACCTTCGACCTCATGCTCGTGACGTTGAACCTATGAACCCTATATGTGTGATCTTGTGTGTGATTGATGCATCATACATCCATGCACTCATAAGAATCTTTTGGATAAATCTTATTTCAAGGGATTTAAAAGTTGACCATTTGTGAATATCTCAGGTACTTTTTAACCATGGATTCTGGAAAGAGAAAGACCGGGAAGTACATTTTCAAGGATCCCAAGATAGATAAGTTGATCAGTATAATTCCCGAGATCAAGTGTTCTGCAGACTTTCAGAAGAAGTATGGATCCATTATTCCTCTCATGAAGCTGAAGATGAAGGAGGGTATTCTCTCGACCTTGGTCCAGTTCTATGATCCGATGTATCATTGCTTTACTTTTCCCGACTATCAGGTGATGCCCACACTGGAGGAGTATTCTTATTTATTGGATTTACCTGTTACCGACCGTGTTCCTTTTACTGGTTTGGAGGGTGAGCCAAAACCACATGAGATTGCTGCTTTGATTTATCTGGGGAAGTCTGAGGTGGAAGCCCATGTGACTACTAAAGGAGGGATTAGAGGATTACCAGCTCAATTCTTATTGGAGAAAGCTCGTTACTTTTCCAGGATCAAGAGTACAGTCGCTTTTGAGGCCATCTTTGCTCTACTTGCTTACGAGTTGTTCTTATTTCCTAATGTGGACAAGTTTGTTGACATTAATGTTATCAAGATCTTCATGATTAGAAACCCAGTTCCGATATTGTTGGGTGATGCTTATTACTCTATTCATCTTCGTAATTCTTATCATGGAAGGATGATTATCTGTTGCACGCCTCTGTTGTACCAGTGGTTTATCTCTCATATGCCTCAGTCTGATGCTTTTTGGGATGTCAAGAAAGAACCCCGCTGGGCTCCTAAGATCATGGAACTTACTCACTCGGACATTGATTAGTATCATCGAGCTTACCAGGATATAGAGATTATTGTCAGTTGTGGTAGTTTCCCCAATGTACCTCTTCTTGGTACAAAGGGGGGAATTAACTATAACCATGTTCTTGCACGATGATAGCTTGTTTATCCGATGAGGGATAAACTAAATAGTATTCTATTGTACTCAATTTTTTTCCCCTAAGAGCCCTTTATCATACCATATTGTTTCAATCACCACAAAATCACATTAGGGCTTTTGGTTCTTCTACTTATCTTTAGTTTTGCTCTATGAGGAGTTACCAAGCACCTTAACTTGTCTTCTCTTATGATCATGGATATTTTGCTTTGATTTTCTCTCTAAATTAGAAAAATGCAATATTTTTTTGTCTTACTTATTAATAATGTAGGTAAGGGCAATGAGGTTTTGACATGTTGCATCACGGGTTCATGAGTTTATTTCCATGCCCTAGTCAAAGCTTGAAAGATTCAAACCTCACCCATGAAGTTGTTTTGAAATTGGTATGGAAGTGGTTTTTATGGCCATGAGTCCTCATCATCATCCTCAACAATTTCTATTCACAAAGGAAGAGCATTGGCACAAAAAGTTTGTTCAAATTTGGAAAAGTTCCACCAAGCTTTCTCTTGATTTAGAGGCTAGGGTTTTGGACTTCAAAGGGGCATATCTTGCTCATGTTTTGGTATTTTTGAGTGATTACAAAAACATTCTTCTCTTCAAAGAGTTACCAACAAATCACTTCAAAATTCCCAAGGAGTTTTCACGTGGAAAGAACTTGGTGAAGAAGAAAGATTACAAGTCATTCAGATGAATCCCCAATTTTCCATATGTGGCTTCAAATGGTCATAACTTGGTCAGTTTGTATCACCTTGAGTCCATTCTTTTTTCATGATGATCCTAAGGATGTGTACTTCATGTTTTCTTTTTTTGTGCAAAGTGGAAAAATGGATGGAAGTTTCCTTGAGAATGCAAAAGATTATAGGTCATTTCTTGATTTTTGGCCAATTTCAACAAGTCATAACTTGTTCAATTCTTGGAGATTTTGTTTGGTTCAAATTGCAAAATGTCATTCAAGAGGTCTACTTCATTCCATCTTTTTTGATCAAGAGCAAATTCCAAGTGCAAGGCCATGTTTGGAAGCAAGAGATTATAGGTCATTTTTAAAGAAGAATTTGAAATATTTCTAAGTATGGAAAGTCAACTCTTTTTCTTCAACTTTGACTCCATGTAATTTTCAGCTCAAGCATCCATTTGATTCCATTCTTTTTCCATTACAAAGCTTGTAACATCATCTTTCCAAAGCATCAAGAATCTTGCCCTAAGACCCCTTGAGGAGGAAATCCCATTGAATTGAACTTGGTAACTTGGAACTGAAGTTTCACCATGAGTTAGATTTTGAAATCCATGTTTTGGCCTCTAAATATCAAATTAGCACGCGTTTGTGATCTAAACATGTTTAACCAAGTTGCCAAAGTGGATTAGAGCCTTGAAACGCAAGGATTTGATGAGTTTTGATGCAAATCAGATCACACTTTGCTCGTGTATCAGGTTCACACGATTTTCCTCCAATTTGCATCACTCCACACGCTTGAGCATTCCATTTGATTCCCTATAAATAGAGGGTCATCCCCCATTCAATTTCCCTAGCTTAGATAGCCAGAATCACCCTGACAAACATACTTCCCAACTCAGAATTCAGCTACTTCGAATCCTATTCTCAAGCCTTTTTCAATCCATTTTCTCCATCAATTCACCTTCCTTGATCTTCCCTGAACCTATCCACATTTACATTCAAGAATCGTGCCCTACATTGCTCCATAGAAGTCCAGTTTCAGAGCTCTGCAACTCAACTTCAATAGGTAGATTCCTTCATTAATTCTTCAAAACTTTGGTATCATTGTGTTGCTCTCATCGCCCTGGTTCTAGTCGCAATAGTTACTTTCTTCTGGAAACACATTTGGACCATGTATTTTCAAATCCCCTTTCAAAACTTTCTTTCCAAATCGCTTGAGTTACAGTTTATATAAAAATGGCGTGAGGGTATGGTTGTCTGAGCTTCTAATTTTACAGTTTGAAAGACTTGCAATTCGTGAGGCTGGAGGTTGAAGATGACCAACGTGTCACCTTCTAACCAATGAAAGTGTGCCATTTGTTTTTTTTTAATTTCCGATTTTACATTTGATTCAGTGCTTTATTCAGTAAAGACCATGATATGCACAGCGCGCCAGATCCTTTGGATTTGATTACTAACGCGTTTTGACTCTCATCCAATGGTCCACATCATTTTCTTTTATTTTCTTTTTTTGATTTTTATATTTTTTAATTGTTTTAAATTTCAAAAAATCCTAGAAAATTCATTTTTAGTCCAAAAAATCTGAAACAATTATGAAAAATATTCTTGATTATTCTCTTTCTGATTTTTATTTTTTCACAATTTATTTTTATGTTTTGGTATTTTTTATGAATTTTACACTCATTTGATTTGTTTAAAATGCTTAAAAATACTTTTACACATTTTTTAATTCTGAAAAATTATGGGTGTGATCCAATGTCATTGTGACAAATATTGGTGACTTTATTTTATTTATGTTTTTGACTTTACTATTTTTTACCATTTTTGTTTATTTTACCCATTTATTTTAATTTTTAAAAATAGTTTCTGATTTTAAAAAATTCCCAAAATTTTTATAAAAATATTTGGACCCATTTCTTATTTTTTATGGTTTTATTTTTAATTTCTTGATTAATTTGAATATTATTGATATTTTCCCCATTATTTTTTAGTTTATTTTAATGTTTTTTATCCTTTAATACATATATTAAATATATATTATTTTGTGAATATTTTCTGGCTGTCTTGAGTTAATTTTATGATCATGACTTTGTTAACATCATTGGATCTTGGGTGTTGAGTTCAACTCCACCAAAATAGATGAATGATTTTAATAATAGTTTGATTGAATATTAATTCAAACGTGGTTTTCTTTCTTTACCCTAATTGCCCTTCATCTCATTCCCTTCTTCTTGCATTAAATGTTGTTGGAGCATGATCTCCATATCATATCTCAAAACAAATGGTGCATAGATTGCTATTGACCGACCTCAAAATAGGTGCGACTTCTATATAATTCCACTTATGATTACTTAACATAGCGTTAAATTTTGTCCCGATTCGAATAAATGATCATTAGTGGCCCAAACTTATGATTGCAAGCCCAAGTATGTTAATTTAATCTCTTTGATCCAATAACCTTGAGATTCATTGTGTGAAGGCTTTGGTTCTACCAATCCTCTAATGGATCTACAACACCTTTGGTCAACGCGGATCACTTAAACATCGTTGATCATTAAATGGTACTTATGAGAATTCCAAATGGATGATATACTTGACAAAAAGCAAATGCAACTTGTTGTGTGGAGGCATTGGTTCTACTAATCCTCTAATGAGTTCCAAATGCAAGTTTCAATATGGTCATCCAACTAACCACTAATTATTAACTTGTTTTATTTTTTATGCTTTTTATTCTTTTATGATTTATGCACTATTTACTTTTAGCATTTACATTTCATGTCATTTTCATCTTTGCTCACTTGGGCATTTATTTTCTTGTCATTTTCACTTTGCTCACTTGAGCTTTTCTTTTTTCCTCTTCCTAAGATACTTAATAACCAACATAAACCCTAAAAAAACTTTTAATGGCACTTGCACTATTTGGTTACTATCCTTGGCATGATGGAGCAGTGGATTTTTCCTTGGACTTAGGATTAAAAACCTTGGCCTATCTTGGGGACCTTGTGATCTTATCTGATTATTTTGTCTGGAGCTCTTGAGGTTTACCTCAAAAAATTGGGTTGCTTGTTTGTTTTTGTGTGCAGGTTTTTTGTGATTGTATCCTTTGTTTGCAATATGGAATTCACCCGTATACAGGCGTTACTTTGTCCAATTTTTGAGAAGACTTAATACTTTTGAAGAGGTCTAGTATCTTTGCTTGCTTGGTTTCAATCCAAAGAATGAGAATTCTATCTTGGCTCATAATGTCAAGTTTTTGGCTTCTTGTCGGTTAGATGGTCCTTATCCTTAGCTTTTACCTTATGCTTTAGGATATTCTCTTCTTCTCCTCCCATTTTCTTTAAATTCAAAAGATCTTCTCCCTCCTTTTGAAAACCCTTCTTATTTCTAAACTTGAACCACTTTCATAATAAACTTGGACTTATGTCCATACATTTTCAAAATATTTTCATAAATAAACTTCAATCAATTTAAAAATACCTTGACATTTTTTGTGAGAAGACTAAAAGTCAATCAATCTCATTTCAAACCATTTTTCCACTTTGGCTTTTTATCTTTAAACTTTTATCAAAAGATTAGACTCTTGTCAATCCTTGTAGTGATGCAAACAACTATACTTCTACAATATGTAGTGAAGTGAGATATTTTCCACTTGGGTGTTGAGTGAGGCATTATTGATTTTAAAATCCAAGCCATGTCCTCCACTTTGAGATGATGCAAATTCTCCTTCCTCATGATTGTGGGTAGTAAGTATGTTTTCCACACGGACAATGACGATGATGTCTTATCTCATAAAATTAACCAACACACTTGTGTTTCAAATTTTTTAAAAGAGGAACTACGTGTACCCTGATCTCCTATTGCACTAAAGGTGGTACGTAGGCACTAAAGGTTCACAACCGCGACGGGTGCAAAAATCATAAAAAATATATTTCTTTTCTCACCTCCACCATCCATTTTATATACAAAACATTTTATAGCCAAAATATACAGATTTTACAAAGAGGTTCCTACAGAGTACCATAGATGTTTAGGGTGCTAATACCTTCCCTTTGCATAACCAACCCCCTTACCTTGAATCTTTCCCCCCTTTTTTGGGTTATTCGCTCTTTTCCCATTCCTTTGGAAACAATAAAGCGCGGTGGAGATTTTTATTTGATTTGTATAAAGTCTAGTCAATCCAATGGCTTAGTCTTGAACATTTCTACCGCTACAGAAAAATGGCGACTTCACTGGGGACTGATTGACCTCTTGCTGGTCCATCCCTAAGTGGGTCGAGCCTATCTTTGTTTTATATCTGTATATGTGCTATTGTTGTTTATGTGTTATGTTTTGTATATATGTTTGTTTGGATTTTCCTGGTTTTTCAGGGTGCTTGGTGATTACTCATAAGTCCTATACCCAGACTTGGAAAAACTTTAAGATAGGACGGGCGGTATAGTCATGTTAACTTTGAGGGAGTAATCCAAAAAAAGGAGGCATGAGATCCCCCACACAGTGGAGGCCCCTTTGACTGTAGTGTTGTTTACCGAGTAATCAGGAAGACGTGCTACTTTTGACCTGGGAGCCTGCTGAAACTGAGGACCGTAGAATACCATACCTATCTTGGCCTTTTAGGTGTAGTGCGGAAGCTATGATGGAGTAATCCGAAAATAGTTGTCACGCGATACTACGCTCGGACAAGTCTTTCTTGAGAATATTACTAATTATTGAGTTAATCGGGAAGTTGGTAATATCCGAAGGAAGGATTTAGACTCTGGGAACCTTTAGAACCTTGTTCGGCAGGTGATAACTTTTTAGACCAACACCTTATGGGTACTACCTTCGACCTTATGCTCGTGACGTTGAACCTATGAACCCTATATGTGTGATCTTGTGTGTGATTGTTGCATCATGTATCCATGCACTCATAAGCATCTTTTGAAGAAAACAATATTTCAAGGGATTTAAAGGTTGACTATTTGTGAATATCTCAGGTACTTTTAACCATGGATTCTGGAAAGAGAAAGATCGGGAAATACAGTTTCAAGGATCCCAAGATAGATGAGTTGGTCAGTCTAATTCCAGAGATCGAGTGTTCTGCAGACTTTCGGAAGAAGTATGGATCCATTATTCCTCTCATGAAGCTGAAGACGAAGGAGGGTTCTCTTTCGACCTTGGTCCAGTTCTATGATCCGGTGTATCACTGCTTTACTTTTCCCGATTATCAGCTGATGCCTACACTAGAAGAGTATTCCTATCTATTTGATTTACCTGTTACTGATCGTGTTCCTTTTACTGGTTTGGAGAGTGAGCCAAAACCACATGAGATTTCTGCTTTAATTCATCTGGGGAAGTCTGAGGTGGAAGCCCATATGACTACTAAAGGAGGGATTAGAGGACTACCAGCTCAGTTCTTATTGGAGAAGGCTCGTTACTTTTCCAGAATGAAGAGTACGGTTGCTTTTGAGGCCATCTTTACTTTACTTGCTTACAGATTATTCTTATTCCCTAATGTGGACAAATTTGTCGACATCAACACTATCAGGATTTTCATGATTGGAAACCCAGTTGCTATACTATTGGGTGATGCTTATTACTCTGTTCATCTTCGGAGTTTCTATCATGGGGGAATGATTATCTGTTGCACGCCTTTGTTGTACCGGTGGTTCATCTCTCATATGCCTCAGTCTGATGCTTTTTGGGATGTCAAGAAGGAACCTCGTTGGGATTCTAAGATCATGGCACTTACTTACTCGGATATTGGTTGGTATCATCGAGCTTACCAGGATATAGAGATTATTGACAGCTGTGGTAGTTTCCCCAATGTACCTCTTCTTGGTACAAAGGGAGGAATTAACTATAACCCTGTTCTTCCACGGCGACAACTTGGTTATCCGATGAGGGATAAACCAAATAGTATTCATTTGAGTAGTTTCTTTCTGAAGGAAGGAGAAGACCACAGGGAAGATAGGTAGCAGATTGCGAAGGCTTAGTGTCACGTTCATAAGAAGAGTAGGAAGGATTTGGGACCTAGGGGTGCTGTTTCTTTGGAGCCATATCTTTAGTGGGTCCGGTCGAGAGCCATTCAATTGAAGATGCCGTATACTCGGGAGACACCCATGTCTGATCTGTTTGTGAAGACCACTCCTCCTTTAT
Source organism: Vicia faba (assembly GCA_948472305.1). Classification (NCBI taxonomy): domain Eukaryota; kingdom Viridiplantae; phylum Streptophyta; class Magnoliopsida; order Fabales; family Fabaceae; genus Vicia; species Vicia faba. Next base: position 1,057,718,998 of record OX451740.1, on the reverse strand, counting down.
TGGATGATCTAGAAGAGTTGCAGATTGCTTTGGTTAGGATGCAACAGGAAAGGGATGCATGGAATAACAAGTTCCAGACTTTAGAGAGTTCCTACAAAGCAGACTTGAAGGAGAAAGATGATTTTATCGAGATCCTTGAGAGTCGAGCGGTAGAGTCTATGGAGAGGCAAGGGGATTTATTTTCCCCTAAACCTCAAACAGGTACTGGTCGTTCACTTCCTGATTTAGATGATTGGAAGGAGGTTGCCATCAGACATGTGGAAGAAAACTAGAGGCTAGAGCTCAGATTACCAGGCTTACGGGGAAGCGCCAACGTACAGATTGATCTCTATCAGTTTCTTTCTCTCAGTATTTTTAGATTGTATTGTCATCTTGTACTTGGGATCATTGAAACTTGTAACCCATTTTGAAGTTATTATAATAAAAGTTTTCAGTATTTCAAATGCGTTATTATTTTGATGTTTGCAATATGTCTATAAACGTTAAATCCCTTGAAATATTAAATGATAGAGTAAAAATGATCATACGCATTGCAAATCATGCATCATATTGCACATATTTCTTGCATTTACTATGCATATCCAGGTGTCTTACCCAGCTTTTTACTTCAATAGCAAGCTGACTCATCACTACAACACTCGGGCTAATTTCAAAAAGAAGATGGACAACTTGGAACAGGAGAATCGTGAGCTACGCGAAGAAGTTTCTGCTTTGAAGGCTGGCTTGGCCAACTTGAATACTCTGATGGAAGCTTTGGTGGTTGCTCAGAATCAGCCACTGAGTGTTCAACCTCAACCAACAAGGGCAAATGTTGAAGTTCCTTTTGTTCCTGTATCCGCTACTCCGACTGTTGTTCAAAACCGTATGCCTCAGGGTTATCCGTGGGGAATGCCGGAGAATTTTGCACCTGAAGGTTTCAATTCGGGCCCCCAAGATACTTCAGTGGTTCAAACTGTTGTTACTCCAGCACCTCTTGTGGTGCATACTGTTCCTGCTGCACCTCCTTCGGTGAATTTGGTTCCGTTTATGAATGAAGATGCATGTCGTCCTTTCCCTCCGCCGAGTGAAGACTTGGGTCTTTTTGACAGAATGGATGATTTCTAAGAGCAGTTTGATAGAATGCAAAGAGAGATGAAGGCTCTTAGGGGAAAAGAGTTATTTGGACAGAATGTGAATAAGCTGTGTTTGGTCCCAAATGTTAAAGTGCCTGCTAAGTTCAAGGTCCCGGAGTTTGAGAAGTACAAGGGGACCGCTTGCCCTCGTGCTCACTTGGTGATGTATGTAAGGAGTATGTCTACCCACACCGATGATCAGCGTCTGCTGATTCACTTTTTCCAGGATAGTCTGACCGGTGCAGCATTGAAATGGTACATGAGTTTAGACAGCGCCAACATCCATACCTTTAATGATTTTGGAGAAGCATTCATAAAACAATAAAAGTACAATGAGGACATGTCGCCTGACCGTGATCAGCTTCGGGCCATGGTTCAGAAAGATAGAGAATCGTTCAAGGAGTATGCACAGAGATGGCGCGAAGTGGCTGCACAAGTGATTCCTCCTATTGAGGAGAAGGAAATGACAAAAAAATTTCTGAAGACGCTGAGTGCCTTCTACTACGAAAGAATTGTAGCAAGTTCCCCGAGTGATTTTACAGAGATGGTAGGAATGTGTGTCCGCCTAGAAGAGGCAGTAAGAGAAGGCCGTTTGAAAAAGGGAGAAGGATCCGGAGGTGTGAAAAAGCCAGCCTATGGGTTTACAAAGAAGAAAGAGGGGGATACCAATGCCGTCATACATGAGAGGAGAGTGAATGCTCCTAGAAGGAATTATCAGCGCCACCAGCAAGTTGCTTCAGTCACTCCCATTATGAATTCCGTTCCAACTACCGTTTCTTATAAGAGACAATCCCATCAGGGGAACCAGGGGAATAATCAAAGAAGGGAGAACTAAGACCCTATTCCCATGAGTTATGCAGAGCTACTACCAGCATTGATTCAAAATAAGTTGGTCCATACACGACCACCTCCGGCAGTACCATCACCATTGCCTTGATATTACAGAGTAGACCAGACGTGTGCCTTTCATCAGGGAGCACCAGGGCATAGTGTTGAAAATTGTTATCCTTTGAGGACTGAAGTGAAAAGGTTGGTGAAGTCTGGGATTTTATCTTTCAAAGACATGGGACCTAATGTGAAAGACAATCCTCTACCCAAGCATGGGGGAGTGAATGCTGTGAATATGGTGGCCGGTTGTCCAGGTGACTTCCGGATTTTTGACATTAATCTGGTTAGAGAAGATTTGGTGAAAATGCATGCAGACCTCTGTGAATTCAGTTATTATATGCATGACCATGCCGGTTGTGCTATTTGCAGTACAAATATACAGGGTTGCGAGAAGATAAAGGCTGATTTACAGGAGATGATGGATGAGGGTTTAATACATATAATCAGGCCTAGGGCAGAGTATGAAGAGGAAGTGAATATGGTTTCTGGATGTCCTGGTGAATTCAAAATTTTTGATATGGAATATTTGAATGAAGATCTCGTACAGTTGCATGCTACCTTTTGCCGTACTGCTGGTCAGGTGGAACACCAATATGGATCTTGCATCGTTTATTGTCAGAACCCCCGAGGATGTTCTGTTGTGAGAGGGGGTGTTCAATTGCTGTTAGAAAATGGAACTATCAAGATCACAGGTCAGAGAGATGATTATCACGAGATTGACATGGTTGAAGTTTGTTTGATGGAAGAAGAGTCAGAGGAAGAATATGCCTCTGCGGATGAGTATTTTTCTTCAGATGAAGATTTGTTGGCTGAAAATGGTCTTTTGAGGGTTAATTATGTTGAGGAAGGTGTAAACATCATTGTACCTTGTTTTGGTGCACCCGCTCACCTTGAGGTGGAGTACCATAGCAAACCAACTGTTACCCCACTGGTAATTAGTCTGCCAGGTCCTGTTCCCTATAAATCAGATAAGGTTGTGCCTTACAAATACAACGCTACAATCTTGGAAGATGGGGTAAAAGTTCCCATCCAGCCAATGCCAGATGTTGGAAATATAGCTGATGATAGCAGGGTGATCCGTAGTGGTCGTGTGTTTGCGCCAGTTATTCGGAAAGACGTTGTTGCTGGAAATAAAATTGCTGAGAATGATGAGCCTAAGAAGACTACAAGAGAGACTAGTGGAGCTACATTGGAGAAAGAAGTGGATGATATTTTAAAGATAATTAAAATGAGCGACTACAAAATTGTAGATCAGCTATTGAAGACTCCTTCAAAGATATCCATCCTAGCTTTATTAATGAATTCCTCCGCTCATAGAGAATCACTAATGAGAGTACTAGACCAAGCTTTTGTGGAGAATGACATGCCGTTAGATCAATTCAGCAGTGTAATTGGAAACATTACGTCATGTAACAACTTAAGTTTCTGCGATGATGAGTTACCAGATGAAAGGAGGAATCACAACTTGGCCCTCCACATTTCTATGAATTGCAGGAAGGATTCGCTGTCCAATGTGCTAATTGATAACGGATCTGCGTTGAATGTTATACCGAGAAATACCCTCATAAAGCTAAAGTATCAGGGAACACCTATGCGCCCGAGTGGCATCATTGTGAAGGCTTTTGATGGGTCGAGGAAATCTGTCATCGGTGAAGTGGACTTGCCCATCCATGTAGGACCACACTTGTTCTTGATAACTTTCCAGGTAATGGACATTATTCCCGCGTATAGTTGTTTATTGGGACGACCATGGATACACGAAGCAGGGGCTGTCACTTCAACTCTGCATCAGAAGCTAAAATTTGTGCGTGAAGGGAAGGTAGTGATCATAAATGGGGAGCAGGCATTGTTGATATCCCATTTATCCTCTTTCAATATTGTAGAAGCGGATGAGGTTGCTGTTGGAACCCAGTTCCAAGCCCTATCCATTGACAACATAAGGAAGAATGAGAATAAGTAGTTTCCCTAAAGGATGCACAATAGGTGGTGCACAATGGTCATAATGCAGTTTGGGGACGACTTGTGGATCCACCCGTGAACAAAAATAGAGATGGTTTGGGTTTCTATCCGAGGAGTGGAAAAAGTGAAGGTTTGAAGTCAAAATCTTCTGTGAACAATTATCAAGATGTTTTCCGCAGCGGAGGCTATCTCCATCCGATTGGTTCTGGAATTAATGTTATTGAAGAGGATGAAGCAGAGCAGGAAGTACCGAATTATGTGACGCATGGAGTCCGAGTTCAAAACTGGGTCACCATTGATATTCCTTCTTGCATACATGTTTCAAAGTAATTTGTTTTGATAATCTGTTTCTTTCTTTTGAAAAGCTTTCACTCTGCCCAAGGTGGAAGTATTAATGTTGTAGGGCTTATCTGTTTGCTATAACTGTTAAGATCATTAATTAAAGTTGTCTTTGCTTCCAAAATCATGTCTTTTATTTTCTGCATTTTTCTTGGGAAATGGTAATAAAAAAAACCTTTCAAAATAAATGATAACTGAAAATTAATCTGCATGATCACTTGTTATATGTGTCAGTTTCTAAAAGTAATCATAAATCATACGTGCAGATTAATTAAAAAACCCGTTGAATACAATGACCCTGCACGCCCTCCCAACTTTGATTGTCCTGTGTTTGGGGCTGAAGAAGAAGATTATGATGAGATTCCATAAGAGGTCTCACGGTTGCTTGAGCACGAGGAAAATACCATTCAACCATACAAAGAGCCTTTAGAAGTGGTTAATTTGGGTTCAGAAGAAGATCCGAAGGAAGTTAACATTGGAGCATCATTGCATCCTGATGTAAAGAGCGGGTTGATTGAGCTGTTGAAAGAGTATGTGGATATCTTTGCTTGGTCTTATCAAGATATGCCTGGTCTAGATACAGACATTGTCGAGCATCGTTTGCCGTTGAAGCCAGAGTGTCCGCCAGTTAAACAAAAGTTGAGAAAACCCATCCAGATATGGCAGTAAAGATCAAAGAGGAGGTCCTAAAGCAGATTAATGCTGTTTTTCTTGTGACGTCAGTGTATCCTTAATGGATTTCCAATATTGTCCTAGTACCGAAAAAAGACGGAAAAATCCGCATGTGCGTAGATTACTGAGATCTAAATAAAGCTAGTCCAAAAGATGATTTTCCATTGCCACACATTGATATGTTAGTGGATAGCACAAAAAAATTCAAGGTATTCTCATTCATGGACGGATTTTCCGGGTATAATCAAATAAGAATGGCTCCAGAGGACATGGAAAAAACAATGTTTATCACACCCTGGGGAACATTCTGTTACAGAGTGATACCTTTCGGGTTGAAGAACGTTGGTGCAACGTACCAGAGGGCTATGACAACCCTATTCCATGATCTGATGCACAAAGAAATTGAAGTATATGCTGATGATATGATTGCCAAATCCCAAACTAAAGAAGGGCATATAGAAGATTTGTTGAAGTTGTTTCAGCGTCTGAGGAAATATCGTCTCCGCTTGAATCCAAATAAATGCACCTTCAGAGTTAGATCGGGGAAATTATTGGGTTTTATTGTTAGCCAGAAAGGAATTGAAGTTGACCCTGACAAAGTCAAAGCAATTCAAGAAGTGCCAGCACCAAGAACTGAAAAGAAAGTCAGGGGTTTCCTTGGGCATTTGAATTATATCTCCAGATTTATTTCCCACATGACTTCAACGTGTGAACCGATCTTTAAGTTGTTGAAGAAAGATCAAGGTTGTGTGTGGACGTATGACTGCCAAAAAGCATTTTAAAGTATTAAAGAGTATCTGCTTGAACCTCCTATTTTTCTCCCTCCTGTAGAAGGAAAATCGTTAATTATGTATCTAACAGTGTTGGATAAATCCATGGGTTGTATTCTGGGACAACAAGATGAAACAGGGAAGAAAGAGTTTGCCATTTATTATCTCAGCAAAAAGTTCACTGATTGTGATTCACGGTATTTTATGCTAGAAAAAACATGTTGTGCTTTGGCCTGGGCGGCAAAGCGTTTGCGGCAATATATGTTGAATCATACCACTTGGTTGATCTCCAAAATGGATCCAATCAAGTATATTTTTGAAAAGCCTGCTCTTACTGGGAGAATTTCCCGCTGGCAGATGTTATTGTCTGAGTATGATATCGAGTACCGCACTCAAAAAGCTATCAAAAGTAGTGTGTTGGCAGATTACCTTGCTCACCAGCGGGTGGAAGATCATCAGTTTGCAGAATATAAATTCCCCGATGAAGATGTGATGTTCTTGAAAGCGAAAGATTGTGACGAACCATTGCCTGAGGAGGGCCCCGACCCTGAATCTCGTTGGAGTATGGTATTTGATGGAGCTGTGAATGCTTATGGTAAAGGAATTGGTGTTGTGATTGTTACTCCTCATGGATCGCATATTCCTTTTACTGCGAGGTTAACATTTGATTGCACTAATAATATGGCAGAATATGAGGCTTGCATCACGAGTCTCGAAGAAGCTATTGATCTCAAAATCAAAATTCTAGATGTATATGGCGATTCAGCATTGGTAATAAATCAGATTAAAGGAGAATGGGATACTCGTCACCCTGGCTTGATCCCTTACAAAGATTATTCTAGAAGATTATTACCCTTCTTCAATAAAGTTGAATTCCATCACATTCCTAGAGATGAAAATCAGATGGCAGATGCTCTGATAACTCTGGATTCCATGTACCAAGTGAATACTTGGAATAATATACCCCGAATTACAGTTCGACAGCTCGATAGGCTCGCTCATGTGTTTGCAGCAGAGGAGGTAATATATGAGAAACCTTGGTATCATGATATCAAGCATTTTCTTCAGACTCAGGAATATCCGTTTGGTGCGTCAAAGAAAGATAGAAAGACACTGAGAAGGTTGGCAGGCAGTTTCTTCCTCATTGAAAATGTGTTATACAAGAGGAATTTTTACATGGTCGTGCTCAGATGCGTGGATAGACACGAAGCAGACATGTTGATGCGTGAGATCCATGAAGGTTCATTCAACACTCATGCTAATGGACATTCAATGGCTAAAAGGATGCTAAGGGCAGGATATTATTGGTTGACAATGGAATCTGATTGTTACAAATTTGCAAAGAAGTGCCATAAATGCCATATTTACGCAGATATGATCCATGTACCTCCGACACTGCTCAATATGATTTCTTCCCCGTGGCCTTTCTCTATGTGGGGTATCGACATGATTGGGATGATAGAACCTAAAGCTTCAAATGGACACTGTTTTATCTTGGTAGCAATTGACTACTTTACCAAATGGGTAGAGGCTGCTTCATATGCCAATGTTACCAAACATGTGGTCGTGCGTTTCATCAAAAACAATCTTATATGCCAGTATGGTGTGCCGAGCAGAATCATCACTGACAATGGCTCGAATTTGAATAACAAGATGATGACTGAACTGTGCGAAGAATTCAAGATTGTCCATCACAATTCATCTCCATACAGGCCAAAGATGAATGGGGCTGTTGAAGCTGCTAATAATAACATCAAGAAGATCATTCAGAAAATGGTTGTTACTTATAAGGATTGGCATGAAATGCTCCCTTTTGCTCTACATGGATATCGAACGTCTGTCTGCACTTCAACAGGAGTAACCCCATTTTCTCTTGTATATGGAATGGAAGCTGTACTCCCTGTCGAGGTAGAGATTCCCTCATTGCGTGTGATAACGGAAGCCAAATTGACAGAGGCTGAATGGGTTCAAATAAGGTTTGACCAATTGAATTTGATTGAAGAAAAGAGAATGACAACTTTGTGTCATGGGCAGTTATATCAAAAAAGAATGAAGAAAGCATTTGATAAAAAGGTCAAACCTCATGAATTCAGAGAAGGCAACCTCGTGCTCAGGAAGATCATGTCTTTCAACACTAATTCTAGGGGCAAGTGGACTCCCAATTTCGAAGGCCCGTATGTTGTCAAGAAAGCCTTCTTTGGTGGTGCATTAATTCTTGAAACTATGGATGGCGAGGAGTTCCCACGTCCCATGAATGTTGACGCAGTCAAGAAATACTTCGCCTAAATAAATAAAAGAACAACTCGCTAAGTTGAAAACCCGAAAGGGCGGATTAGGCAAAAAGGAGCGTCTCGGTAGACCGAAAACTCGAAAGGGCGGTCTAGGCAAAAATTAGAGACATAAACAGAATAAATTTCCCGCTAAGTTGAAAACCCGCAAGGGAAGCTTAGGAAAAAGTTAGGGACTTTCTTGGCAAGTAACTACGTCAGATAAGACCTGATCATTGAAGCAACAATCTTCTTGGATCCTCACCATACTTCAACGAAAGCTGCTGCTCAGGATTTCAAAAGTTGTTAGAGGGGATAGTGGTCATTGTATCTCGATGTATCTTTTCCATTATGTATTACCATTTTCCAAACTTTGTAATCATCCATGGAGTCTCGCCATTCGCAAACTACCATTCTATTAATGAAATTCGAGCTTTTGCCCAATTCTTTGTGTTCTTATTTTTATTTAGCTTGCAAAGACGTCATTTATTACTGATAATAACTTTTAAAGAAAAGAGATTAAAAAGCAAAATTGACTTTTAAAAAAAAAGAGATCTTTGAAATTCAATTTACTTTGGAATTTGTGATGAAACAATGACAACAAGAATGGTGATCCCAGGAATGAACAAACTCCGGTTGTTTTAAGAAAGGTTACTCCCTTCATGAAAGTATTTCTTAGGTCTTTTTGCTGGTAGACGTGCAATCCTTGTGTACCTTTCAAATGGTTAAAGACGACATCAGTGGGTGCAAGGTGCAATATTGGATTTGTGACCCCACTATCCCCAGTTGACTTCTTGATTTCCTAGGAAGGTTATCCCAGGACATATCTTGATTGGTAATGGGTATTTGTAATGAAAGGTTTCTCCAGTGAGGTAGGCTTGAATTCCCCAACGAAATTTGGTTGTGTCAGCATCAGTCTGCTGTGTTTGAAAGGTCTCGCAATCTCCAGTAGGCATGTTGCTTTTGAAAAGCTGTTTTCTCCGATGAAACCGGAAGAGAGATGCTATCCCGATATTTGTTTGACTTGGTTACATCCGGATTATGCTTCTCCTCAATAAAGTTAAGGCAGGCAATGGGTTTGGTTTCTGCCGTTGTTTTTTTCTTACCCTTTTGGATTGATCTTTCTAGTTGAAGTTAGCCTATTGTTGTTAGTACCCGAGGCGGTTTTGTTTGTTTGTGCTGATTATGTATCCTTTTATCAGCATATGCACGATAGCACTCATATATTCATACATGCATCATGCATAACTAAAAATCATCATTCATTAGCATTATGTTCTGACCTTTCCTGCAGCGTTCTTGGACCAGTTGATTTTGGTTGTCCCGCTTGGGTTTATTTCTTAAAGGATGTATCTACACTGGCCGTCTTGCTCCAGTTTATTTCTGAATTGGATTTATGGATCTCTGGAAACTTTGAGTTTTGGTTCGTGCATTTATTTTGCACAGGAAGACTCTATCTCCTCAGCAGGAATATCATGGCATGTCCCCGGGAAGTCATATCGCTATTCCCAGAAAGTCATTTCTCTTTGCAAATTCCCCTTGACAATAAGTGGAAGTCTCTTTATTTGAGACAGATTATGTATTACCCTTTCCAGGCAGATTTCCTTTTAAAGAAGAAGTCGGGACCCATTCTTGGCAAAACACCAGAATCTTGGGGAAACTTTATATCTTTTTTTTCCTACCTTCAGTGAACGTTGGTAGTACATTGGCAGTGAACATCGGTGTTTCTTATCTTTTTGCTATATTCAGTGAACGTTGATGGTTCATCTTCAGTGAATGGTGGTGATATGTTATGTTTTCTCTTTCTACCTTCAGTGAACGTTGGTAGTACATTGGCAGTGAACGTCGGTGTTTCTTATATTTTTGCTATCTTCAGTGAACGTTGATGGTTCATCGTCAATGAACGGCGATGATATGTTATGTTTTCTCTTTCTACCTTCAGTAAACGTTGGTAGTACATTGGCAGTGAATGTCGGTCTTTCTTATCTTTTTGCTATCTTCAGTGAACGTTGATGTTTCATCGTCAGTGAACGGTGGTGATATGTTATGTTTTCTCTTTCTACCTGTAGTGAATGTTGGTAGTACATTGGTAGTGAAAGTCGGTGTTTCTTATCTTTTGCTATCTTCAGTGAACGTTGATGGTTCATCGTTAGTGAACAACGGTGATATGATATATTTTCTCTTTCTACCTTCAGTGAGCGTTGGTAGTACATCATCAGTGAACGTCGATGTTTGTTTTCTCTTTCTACCTTCATTGAACGTTGGTAGTACATCGGCAGTAAACTTCGATGCATGTTATCCTCCTCTCTGATTCTTTTCTTGTGGTTTACCAGTTATTTATTTTCGAGGTGGGATTGCTCTTTTGATTGTTAAATTTCATGTCACATCCCCAATGCTACTTTGCGTCTCTTTTATTCCATTCATGTGCATTCATATGCATAAGCATTTGCATGGCATCTTAGGGCCAAAAAGAGGGTTTGTTTTATATTTAAGTGTCTTCAATCACTTCGACACGAAGATTTTTAACCTTCGTATCTCCGGATAGAAGAAACTTAAATAAGGGCACCTGTTGTACCCCAATTATTTCCCCTAAGATCCCTTCATCATACCATATTGTTTCAATCACCACAAAATCACATTAGGGCTTTTGGTTCTTCTACTTATCTTTAGTTTTGCTCTATGAGGAGTTACCAAGCACCTTAACTTGTCTTATCTTATGATCATGGATATTTTGCTTTGATTTTATCTCTAAATTAACAAAATGCAATATTGTTTTGTCTTAATTGTTAATAATGTAGGTAAGGGCAATGAGGTTTTAACATGTTGTATCATGGGTTCATGAGTTTATTTCCATGCCCTAGTAAAAGATTGAAAGATTCAAACCTCACCCATGAATTTGTTTTGAAATTGGTATGGAAGTGGTTTTTGTGGCCATGAGTCCTCATCATCATCCTCAACAATTTCTATTCACAAAGGAAGAGCATTGGCACAAAAAGTTTGTTCAAACTTGGCAAAGTTCCACCAAGCTTTCTCTTAATTTAGAGGCTAGGGTTTTTGACTTCAAAGGGGAATATCTTGCTCATATTTTGGTATTTTTGAGTGATTCCAAAAACATTATTCTCTTCAAAGATTTACCAACAAATCACTTCAAAAGTCCCAAGGAGTTTTCATGTGGAAAGGACTTGGTGAAGAAGAAAGATTACAAGTCATTCAGATGAATCCCCAATTTTCCATATGTGGCTTCAAATGGTCATAACTTGGTCAATTTTTATCACCTTGAGCCCATTCTTTTTTCATGATGATCCTAAGGATGTGTACTTCATGTTTTCATTTATGTGAAAAGTGTAAAAATGGATGGAAGTTGCCTTGAGAATGCAAAAGATTATAGGTCACTTCTTGATTTTTGGCCAATTTCAACAAGTCATAACTTGTTCAATTCTTGGAGATTTTGTTTGGTTCAAATTTCAAAATGTCATTCAAGAGGTCTACTTCATTACATCTTTTTTTATCAAGAGCAAATTCCAGGTGCAAGGCCATGTTTGGAAGCAAGATATTATAGGTCATTTTTAAAGAAGAATTTGAAATATTTCTAAGTATGAAAAGTCAACTCTTTTTCTTCAACTTTGACTCCCTGTAATTTTCAGCTCAAGCATGCATTTGATTCCATTCTTTTTCCATTACAAAGCTTGTAACATCATCTTTCCAAAGCATCAATAATCTTGCCTTAAGACCCCTTGAGGAGGAAATGCCATTGAATTGAACTTGGTAACTTGGAACTGAAGTTTCACCATGAGTCAGATTTTAAAATCCATGTTTTGGCCTCTAAACATCAAATTAGCACGCGTTTGTGATCTAAACATGTTTAACCAAGTTGCCAAAGTGTATTAGAGCCTTGAAACGCAAGGATTTGATGAGTTTTGATGCTAATCAGATCACACTTTGCTCGTGTATCAGGTTCACACGATTTCCCTCCCATTTGCATCATTCCACACGCTTGAGCATTTCATTTGATTCCCTATAAATAGAGGGTCATCCCCCATTCAATTTCCCAAGCTTAGATAGCCAGAATCACCCTGCCAAACTTACTTCACAACTCATAATTCAGCTACTTCGAATCCTATTCTCAAGCCTTTTTCATCCATTTTCTCCATGAATTCACCTTTCTTGATCTTCCCTGAACCTATCCATACATTTACATTCAAGAATCGTGCCCTACATTGCTCCATAGAAGTCCGGTTTCAAAGCTATGCAACTCAACTTCAATAGGTAGATTCCTTCATCAATTCTTCAAAACTTTGGTATCATTGTATTTCTCTCATCACCCTGGTTCTAGTCGCAACAATTAATTTTTTCTGGAAACACGTTTGGACCATGTATTTTCAAATCCCCTTTTAAAACTTTCTTTCCAAATTGCTTGAGTTACAGTTTATATAAAAATGTCGCGAGGGTATGGTTGTCTTCGTCTTGAAGAGACAAAACGAATGACATAGGTCTGAGCTTCTAATTTTACAGTTTGAAAGACCTGCAATTTGTGACGCTGGAGGTTGAAGATGACCAACGTGTCACCTTCTAACCAATGAAAGCGTGCCATTTGTTTTTTTTTTGAATTTCTGATTTTACATTTGATTCAGTGCTTTATTCAGTAAAGACCATGATATGCACAGTGCGCCAGATCCTTTGGATTTGATTACTAACGCGTTTTGACTCTCATCCAATGGTCCACATCTTTTTCTTTTATTTTCTTTTTCTGATTTTTATATTTTAATTGTTTTAAATTTCAAAAAATCCTAGAAAATTCATTTTTTGTCCAAAAAATCTGAAAAAATTATGACAAATATTTTTGATTATTCCCTTTCTGATATTTATTTTTTCACAATTTATTTTTATGTTTTGGTATTTTTTATGAATTTTACACTCATTTGATTTGTTTAAAATGTTTAAAAATACTTTTACACATTTTTTAATTCTGGAAAAATTATGGGATGATCCAATGACATTGTGACAAATATTGGTGACTTTATTTTATTTTTGTTTCTGACTTTACTATTTTTTACCATTTTTTTTATTTTAACCATTTATTTTAATTTTTAAAAATAGTTTATGATTTTAAAAGATTCCCAAAATTTTTATAAAAATATTTGGACCCATTCTGATTTTTTTTATGGTTTTATTTTTCATTTCTTTATTAATTTAAATATTATTGATATTTTCCCCATTATTTTTTAGTTAATTTTAATGTTTTTTTTATCCTTTAATACATATATTAAATATATATTATTTTGTGAATATTTTCTGGTTGTCTTGAGTTAATTTTTTGATCATGACTTTGTTAACATCATTGGATCTTGGGTGTTGAGTTCAACTCCACCAAAATGGATGAATGATTTTAATAATAGTTTGATTGAATATTAATTCAAATGTGGTTTTATTTCTTTACCCTAATCCCCCTTCATCTCATTCTCTTCTTCTTGCACTATATGTTGTTGGAGCATGATCTCCATATCATATCTCAAAACAAATGGTGCATATATTGCTATTGACCGACCTCAAAATAGGTGCGACTTCTATATAAGTCCACTTACGATTGCTTAACATAGCGCTAAATTTTGTCCCGATTCGAATAAATGATCATTCGTGGCCCAAACTTATGATTGCAAGCCCAAGTATGTTAATTTGATCTCTTTGATCCAATAACCTTGAGATTCATTTTGTGGAGGCTTTGGTTCTACCAATCCTCTAATGGATCTACAACACCTTTGGTCAACGCGGATCACTTAAACATCGTTGATCATTAAATGGTACTTATGAGAATTCCAAATGGATGATATACTTGACAAAAAGCAAATGCAACTTGTTATGTGAAGGCTTTGATTCTACCAATCCTCTAATGAGTTCCAAATACAAGTTTCAAGATGGTCATCCAACTAACCACTAATTATTAACTTTCTTTATTTTTTATGATTTTTATTCTTTTATGCTTTATGCACTATTTACTTTTAGCATTTACATTTCATGTCATTTTCATCTTTGCTCACTTGAGCATTTATGTTCTTGTCATTTTCACTTTGCTCACTCGAGCTTTTCTTTTTTCCTCTTCCTAAGATACTTGTTAACCAACATAAAGCCTAAAAAAACTTTTAATGGCACTTGGACTATTTGGTTACTATCCTTGGCATGATGGAGCAGTGGATTTTTCCTTAGACTTAGGATTATAAACCTTGGCCTATCTTGGAGACCTTGTGATCTTATCTGATTATTTTGTCTGGAGCTCTTGAGGTTTACCTCAAGACATTGGATTTCTTGTTTGTTTTTGTGTGTAGTTTTTTTGTGATTGTATCCTTTGTTTGCAATCTGGAATTCACCCGTATACAGCCGTTACTCTGCCCAATTTTTGAGAAGACTTAATACTTTTGAAGAGGTCTAGTATCTTTGCTTGCTAGGTTTCAATCCAAAGAATGGGAATTCTATATTGGCTCATAATGTCAAGTTTTTGGCTTCTTGTCAGTTAGATGGTCCTTATCCTTAGCTTTTACCTTATGCTTTAGGATAGTCTCTTCTTCTCCTCCCATTTTCTTTAATTTCAAAAGATCTTCTCCCTCCTTTTGAAAACCCTTCTTATTTCTAAACTTGAACCACTTTCATAATAAACTTGGAATTATGTCCATGCATTTTCAAAATATTTTCATAAATAAACTTCAATCAATTTAATAATACCTTGACATTTTTTGTGAGAAGACTAAAAGTCAATCAATCTCATTTCAAACATTTTGCCATTTTGGCTTTTTATCTTTAAACTTTTCTCAAAAGCTTAGACTCTTGTCAATCCTTGTAGTGATGCAAACAACTATACTTCTACAATATGTAGTGAAGTGAGATATTTTCCACTTGGGTGTTGAGTGAGGCATTGTTGATTTTAAAATCCAAGCCATGTCCTCCACTTTGAGATGATGTAAATTCTCCTTCCTCATGATTGTGGGTAGTAAGTATGTTTTCCACACAGATAATGACGAGGATGTCTTATCTCATAAAATTAACCAACACACTTGTGTTTCAAATTTTTTAAAAGAGGAACTACATATACCCTGATCCCCTATTACACGAAAGGTGGTACGTAGGCACTAAAGGTTCGCAACCGCGGCGGGTGCAAAAATCATAAAAAATATATTTCTTTTCTCACCTCCACCATCCATTTTATATACAACACATTTTATAGCCAAAATATACAGATCTTACAAAGAGGTTCCTACGGAGTACCGTAGATGTTTAGGGTGCTAATACCTTCCCTTTGCATAACCAACCCCCTTACCTTGAATCTTTCCCACCTTTTTGGGTTATTCGCTCTTTTCCTATTCCTTTGGAAATAATAAAGCGCGGTGGCGATTTTTATTTGATTTGTATAAAGTCTAGTCAATCCAATGCCTTAGTCTTGAACATTTCTACCGCTACTTATTCATTTGAGTAGTTTCTTTATGAAGGAAGGAGAAGACCATAAGGAAGCTAGGGAGCAGATTGAGAAGGCCTGGCGTCACATTCATAAGAAGAGTAGGAAGGATTTGGGACTAGGGGTGCTGTTTCTTTGGAGCCATATCTTCAGTGGGTCCAAACGAGAGCTATTCAGTTGAAGATTCCGTATTCCTGAGAAACACCTATGCCTGATCTATTTCTGAAGACCACTCTTCCCTTATTAGATGATCTAGAAGAGCTGTAACTTTCTTTGGTTAGGATGCAACAGGAAAAGGACGCTTGAAAGAACAAGTTCTAAACTTTAGAGATTTCCTATAGAGTAGACTTGAAGGAGAAAGACGACTTGATTGAGATCTTTGAGAATCGAGGGGTAGAGACTATGGAAAGGCAAGGGGATTTATTTTATCCTAATCCTCAATCAGATGCTGATCACTCACTTCCTGATTCAGGAGATTGGAAGGAGGTTGCCATCTGACATGCGGAAAAAAACCAGAGGTTGAAGGCTCAGATTTCCAGGCTCACAAGGAAGCGCCATCGTATAGAGTGATCTACATCAGTTTTACTTCTCAGGGTTTTAGATTTTTATTTCATCTTGTACTTGGGATCATTGAAACTTGTAATCCATTTTGGAATTGTTATATTAAAATTTTGAAGTATTTCAAATGCGTTATTACTTTGATATTTGCAATATGTCCACAAATTTTAAATCCCTTGAAATATTAAATAAAATCATGTGCATTGCATATCATGCATCATACTGTACATATTTATTGCATTTATTATGCATATCCAGGTGTCTTACCAAGCTTCTTTACTTCGTTCAGCAAGCTGACTCACCACTACAACACTTGGGCTAATTTCAGGAAGAAGATGGACAACCTAGAACCAGAGAATCGCGAGCTGCGCGAGGAGGTTTCTGCTTTGAAGGTCAGCATGGCCAATCTGACTACCCTGATGGAAGCTTTGGTGGCTGCTCAGAATCAGCCACCGAGTGTTCAACCTCAACCAACAAGGGCAACTACTGAAGCTCCGACTGTTCCCGTATATGCTACTCCAGCTACTGTTTAGAATCACATTCCTCAAGGTTATCCATGGGGAATGCCAGAGAATTTTTCACCTGAAGGTTTTAATATTTGTCCTCAAGATACTCCGATTGTTCAGACTATTGTTACTCCGACACCTCTTGTGGTGCATGCTGCTCCTGCTGTGCCTCCGTCGGTGAATATGGTTCCGTTTGTTAATGATGATGTGTGTCGTCCTTTCTCTCCACTGAGTGAAAACTTGGGTCTTTATGACAGAATGGATAATTTTCAAGAGCAGTTTGACAAGATGCAAAGATAGATGAAGGCCCTCAGGGGAAAAGAGCTATTTGGGCAGAATGTGAATGAGCTATGCTTGGTCCCGAATGTTAAGATACCTGCTAAGTTTAAGGTCCCAGAGTTTGAGAAGTACAAGGGAAACACTTGCCCTCGTGCTCATCTGGTGATGTACGTGAGGAGAATGTCTACCCATACTGATGGTCAGCGTCTGCTGATTCACTTTTTTCAGGATAGTTTGACCGGTGTTGTGTTGAAATGGTATATGAGTTTGGACAATGCTAATATCCATACTTTCAATGATTTGGGAGAAGCATTCATCAAACAATACAAGTACAACATGGACATGGCGCCAGACCTCGATCAACTCAGGGCCATGGTTCAGAAAGACGGGGAATCATTCAAAGAATATGCACAGAGATGGCGTGAGGTAGTCGCCAAAGTGATTCCTCCCATGGAAGAGAAGGAGATGACTAAGATTTTCTTGAAAACGTTGGGTGCTTTCTACTACGAAAGGATGGTGGTAAGTACGCCAAGTAACTTTACTGAAATGGAAGGAATGGGTATTCGCTTAGAAGAGGCTGTAAGAGAAAGCCGCTTAACAAAGAGTGAAAGTTATGGAGGTGTGAAGAAACCATCTTATGGGTTTACCAAGAAGAAGGAAGGGGATGCAAATGCTGTTATGCAAGAGAGGAGGGTTAATACTCCTAGAAGGAATTATCAGCGTCATCAGCAGGTCACCTC
This sequence comes from Vicia faba, assembly GCA_948472305.1. NCBI lineage: Eukaryota > Viridiplantae > Streptophyta > Magnoliopsida > Fabales > Fabaceae > Vicia > Vicia faba. Next base: position 1,057,701,467 of record OX451740.1, on the reverse strand, counting down.
AGTTACTCCAGTTATGGGTACAACTCCAACTATTGTTGCTTATCAAAGACCATCCCAACAGGGGAATCAAGGGTATAATCAGATAAGGGAGTGTTATGACCCTATTCCTATGATCTATACAGAGTTACTACCGGCATTGATTTAGAAGAATTCAGACCCGACCACCTTCCGCCGTACCATCACCATTGCCTTGGTACTACAAAGCAGATCAAACATGTGCTTTTCATCAGGGATCACCAGGGAATAATGTTTAGAATTGTTATCCTTTGAAGACTGAGGTGCAGAAGTTGGTGAAGTTTGGTGTTCTATCTTTCAAGGATGTGGGACTTGATGTTAAAGACAATCCTCTACCCAAGCATGGGGGAGTAAATGCTGTAAATATGGTGGCCAATTGTCCAGGCAACTTCGGATTTTTGATATTAACCTGGTTAGAGGAGATTTGGTGAGGATGCATGCAGACCTTTGTGAATTTATCTACTATATGCATGACCATGCTGGTTGTGCTATTTGCAGTATAAACATATAGGGTTGCGATAAGATAAAGGCTGATTTACAAGAGATGATGGATGAGGGCCTAATCCACATAATCAGGCCTAGGGCAGAGTATGAAGAGGAGGTGAATATGGTTTCTAGATGTCCTGGAGAATTCATAATTTTTGATGTAGAGTATATGAATGAGGACCTTGTGCAATTGCATGCTACCTTCTTCCATATGGCTGGTCAGGTGGAACACCAATATGGATCTTGCCGAGTTTGCTGCCAAGATTCCCGAGGATGTTCAATCGTAAAGAAGGGTGTTCAATCGTTGTTAGATAACTAAATTATCAAGGTTATAAGTCAAATGGATGATTACCATGAAGTTGATATGGTTGAGGTTTGTTTGATGGCAGAAGAGTCGGATGAAGAGTATGTCTCTGCAGATGAGTATTTCTCCTCAGATGAGGATTTGTTTTCCAGAAATTACTCAATAATGACTAATTATGTTGAAGAAGGGGTAAACGTCATTGTACCTTATTTTGGGGCACCCGCCCATCTTGAAGTTGAGTATTATAGTAAGCTAGTTGTTACCCCATTGGTGATTAATTTACCGGGTCCTATCCCCTACAAGTAAGATAAGGCTGTGCCTTACAAATACAACGCTACAATCTTAGAGGATAGAATGGAAGTTCCCATCCAGCCAATGCCTGATGTTGGGAATATTGCTGAAAATAGCAGGGTGACCCGCAACAGTCATGTGTTTGCACCAGTTATTCGAAGAGATGTTAGTACTGGAAAGAAAATTGGTGAGAATGTTGAACCCAAGAAGGCTACGGGTGAGACTAGTGGGACTGCATTAGAGAAAGAAGTGGATGATATTTTGAAGATAATCAAGATGAGCGACTACAGAATTGTAGATCAGCTACTGCAGACTCCTTCAAAAATATCTATCTTGGCTCTATTGATGAACTCCTCTGCTCACCAAGAATCCTCGATGAGGGTAATGGACCAAGATTTTCTGGAGAGTGATATGCCAATAGACCAATTCAGCAGTGTAATAGGGAATGTTACATCATGTAATAATTTGAGCTTCTGCGATGATGAATTACCAGATGAAGGAAGGAATCACAACTTGGCCCTCCACATCTCTATGAACTGCAAGAATGATTCACTATCCAATGTGCTGATTGATAATGGATCTGCTTTGAACGTTATACCGAGGAGTATGCTTATGAAGTTGAAATATCAAGGAACACCTATGTGCCTTAGTGGCATCATTGTGAAAGTGTTTGATGGATCAAGGAAATCTGTTATTGGTGAGGTGGAGTTGCCTATTCATATAGGAACACATTTGTTTCAGATTACTTTCCAGGTAATGGATATTGTACCCGCTTATAGCTTTTTGCTAGGAAGACCATGGATACATGAGGCAGGGGCTGTCACTTCAACTTTACACCAGAAACTGAAGTTTGTACGTGAAAGGAAAGTAGTGATCATAAATGGAGAACATGCATTATTGATATCTCATTTGTCCTCTTTCAGTATTGTGGAGGCGAATGAAGCTGCTATTGGAACCCAGTTCCAAGCCTTATCCATTGAAAATATAAGAGGAAATGAGAATTCCATGGTTTCGCTTAAGGATGCGCAACAGGTTGTGCGTAAGGGTCATAGTGAAGTGTGGGGGACATATTGTGAATCCACCTGTGAACAAGAACAGAGCTGGCTTGGGGTTTTCTTTGAAGAATGACAAAGTTAAGGGCATGAAGCCGAAGTCTTCTATAAGCAAATATCAAGACATCTTATGTAGCGGGGGTTATCTTCATCCAAATGTTTCTAGGATCAATGCCATTGTTGAAGATGAAGCAGAGCAGGAAAGGCCGAATTATGTGACGCACAAAGTTAGGGTCCAGAACTGGATCACCATTGATGTTCCTTCTTGCATACATGTTTCAAAGTAATTTGTTTTGTTAATCTTTTTGAAAAGCTTTCACTCTGCCCAAGGTGGAAGTATTAATCTTGTAGGGCTTATCTGTTGCTGTGACTTTGAAAATCAATAATAAAAGTTGTCTTTGTTTCCCAAATTGTGTCTTTATTTTCTGCCTTTTCTCGGAAAATGGTAATAAAAAAACCCTTCAAAATAAACAATAACTGAAATTCAATCTACATGATCACTTGTTATATGTGTCAGTTTCTAAAAGCAATCATAAATCATATGTGCAGATTAATTAAAAAACTCATTGAATACAATGACCCTACACCCTCTCCTAACTCTGAATGTCCTATGTATGGGGATGAAGAAGAAGATTATGATGAGATTCCAGAAGAGGTCTCACGGTTTCTTAAGCAAGAGGAAAATACCATTCATCCATACAAAGAGCCATTGGAAATGATCAATTTGGATTCAGAAGAAGATCTGAAGGAAGTCAAGATTGGAGCATTGTTGCATCCTGATGTGAAGAGCAGGTTGATTGAGCTGTTGAAAGAGTATGTGGATATTTTTTCTTGGTCTTATCAAGATATGCCTGGTCTAGATACATATATTGTGGAGCACCATTTACCGTTGAAGCTAGAGTGTCCTCCAATCAAATATAAGTTGAGAAGAACTCACCCAGATATGGCAATGAAAATCAAAGAGGAGGTTCTAAAGCAGATTAATGCTAGTTTTCTTGTGACGTCAGTGTATCCTCAATGGATTTCCAATATTGTCCTAGTACTGAAAATAGACGGAAAAGTCCACATGTGCGTAGATTACAGAGATCTAAATAAAGATAGTCCAAAAGATGATTTTCCATTACCACACATTGATATGTTAGTGGATAGCACAACAAAATTAAAAGTATTCTCCTTCATGGAAGGATTTTCCGGGTATAATCAAATAAGAATGGCACCTGAGGACATGGAAAAAACAACGTTTATCACACCCTGGGGAACATTCTGTTACAGAGTGATGCCCTTCGGGCTGAAGAATGCTGATGCAACGTACCAGAGGGCTATGACAACCCTATTCCAATGATCTGATGCACAAGGAAATCGAAGTGTATGTTAATGATATGATTTCCAAATCCCAGACTGAAGAAGGGAATGTAAAAGATTTGTTGAAGTTGTTTCAGCGTTTGAAGAAGTATCGTCTCCGCTTGAATCCAAATAAATGCACCTTCGGTGTTCGATCAGGGAAATTGTTGGGTTTCATTGTTAGCCAGAAAGGAATTGAAGTTGACCCTGATAAAGTCAAAGCAATTCAAGAGATGCCAGCGCCAAGGACTGAAAAGCAAGTCAGAGGTTTCCTCGGGAGTTTGAATTATATTTCCAGATTCATTTCCCACATGACTGCAACATGTGAACCGATATTTAAGTTGTTAAAGAAAGATAAATGTTGTGTGTGGACGGATGACTGCCAAAGGGAATTTGAAAATATTAAAGAATATCTGCTTGAACCTCCTATCTTTCTCCCTCCTATCGAAGGAAGACCGTTAATTATGTATCTGACAGTGTTAGATAATTCCATGGGTTGTATTTTGGGACAACAGGATAAAATAGGGAAGAAAGAGTTCGCCATTTATCACCTTAGTAAAAAGTTCACTGATTGTGAGTCGTGGTATTCCATGCTGGAAAAGACATGTTGTGCTTTGGCCTGGGCGGCAAAGCGTTTGCGGTAGTATATGTTGAATCACACTACTTGGTTGATTTCTAAAATGGATCCAATCAAGTACATTTTCGAAAAGCCTGCTCTTACTAGGAGAATTGCCTGCTGGAAGATGTTGCTATCTGAATATGATATCGAATACCGCACTAGAAAAGTTATTAAAAGAAGCGTGTTGGCAGATTATCTTGCTCACCAACCAGTGGAGGATCATCAGTCTATAGAGTATGAATTCCCCGATGAGGATGTGATGTTCCTGAAAGTGAAAGATTGTGATGAACCATTGCCTGAGGAAGGTCCTGACCCTGAATCTCGTTGGAGTATGATATTTGATGGATCTGTGAATGCTTATGGTAAAGGAATTGGTGCCGTGATTGTCACTCCACATGGATCACACATTCCTTTTACCGCAAGGTTAATGTTTGATTGTAATAATAATATGGAAGAATACGACGCTTGCATCATGGGTCTCGAAGAAGCTATTGATCTCAGAATTAAAAATCTAGATGTGTATGGTGATTCAGCTTTGGTAATAAATCAGATTAAAGGAGAATGGGATACTCGTCACCCCGGCTCGATCCCTTACAAAGATTATGCTAGAAGATTGTTACCCTTCTTTAACAAAGTTGAATTCCATCACATTCCTAAAGATGAAAATCAAATGGTGGACGCTCTGGCAACTCTGGCTTCTATGTAACAAGTAAATACTTGGAATGATATACCTCGAATTACGTTTCAACGACTGGATAGGCCCGCTCATGTGTTTACAACAGAGGAGGTAGCAGGTGAAAAACCTTGGTATCATGACATCAAGCATTTTCTTCAGACTCAGGAATACCCGATTGGTGCTTCGAAGAAAGATAGAAAGACACTGAGAAGATTGGCTGGCAGTTTCTTCCTCAGTGAAAATGTGTTTTATAAAAGAAATTATGACATGGTCTTGCTCATATGCGTGGATAGACACGAAGCAGACATGTTGATGCATGAGATTCATGAAGCTTCATTTGGAACTCATGCCAATGGACATTCTATGGCTAAAAAGATGCTAAGGGCAGGTTACTATTCGCTGACAATGGAATCTGATTGTTATAAATTTGAAAAGAAGTGTCATAAATGTCAGGTTTATGCAGATAAGGTCCATGTGCCTCCGACACTTCTCAATGTGATCTCTTCCCCATGGCCTTTCTCTATGTGGGGTATTGACATGATTGGGACGATAGAACCCAAAGCGTCGAATGGACACCATTTCATCTTGGTAGCAATTGATTACTTCACCAAATGGGTGGAGGCTGCTTCATATGTCAATGTTACTAAGCAGGTGGTTGTGCGTTTCGTCAAGAATAATATTATATGCCGGTATAGTGTGCCGAGCAGAATTATCACCGACAATGGCTCAAATTTAAATAATAAAATGATGACAGAACTATGCGAAGAATTCAAGATTGTTCATCACAATTAAAATTCATACAGGCCAAATATGAATGGGGCTGTTGAAGCTGCTAATAAGAATATCAAGAAAATTATCCAGAAAATGGTTGTTTCGTATAGGGATTGGCCTGAAATGCTCCCTTTTGCTCTACATGGATACCGAACACCTATCCGCACTTCAACAGGAGCAACCCCATTCTCCCTGGTGTATGGAATGGAAGCTATACTCCCAGTCGAGGTTGAGATTCCCTCTTTGCGTGTGATAATGGAAACCAAGTTGTCAGAGGCTGAATGGGTCCAGAACTGGTTTGACCAATTGAATTTGATCGAAGAGAAGAGAATGACAGCTTTGTGTCATGGACAATTATATTAGAAAAGGATGAAGAATGCTTTTAATAAGAAGGTCAAACCTCGTGAATTTAGAGAAGGCGACCTCGTGCTCAGGAAGATCATGTCTTTCAACACTAATTCTAGGGGCAAGTGGACTCCCAACTTTGAAGGCCCATATGTTGTCAAGAAAGCCTTCTCTGGAGGTGCATTAATTCTTGAAACTATGGATGGCGAGGAGTTCCCACGTCCCATAAATGCTGATGCAGGAAAGAAATACTTCGCCTAAAGAAATAAAAGAACAACTCGCTAAGTTGAAAACCCGAAAGGGAATCTTAGGCAAAAAAGAGCATCCCGGTAGGCCGAAAACCCGAAAGGGAGGTCTAGGAAAAAATTAGAGACATAAACAGAATAAATTTCCCGCTAAGTTGAAAACCCTCAAGGGTAGCTTAGGCAAAAGTTAGGGACTTTCTTGGCAAGTAACTACATTAGACGAGACTTGATCATTGGAGCAACAATCTTCTCGGATTCTCACCACACTTCAACATAAGTTATTGTTTAGGATTTCAAAAGTTGTTAGAGGGGATAGTGGTCATTGTATCCCAATGTATCTTTTCCATTATATATTACCATTTTCCGAACTTTGTAATTATCCATGGAGTCTCGCCATTCGCAGACTACCATTCTATTAATGAAATTTGAGCTTTTACCCAATTCTTTGTATTTCTTATTTTATTTAGCTTTCAAAGACTCCATTTATTATTGATAATAACTTTCAAAGCAAAAAGATTAAATAACATAATCGATTTTTCAAAAAGAATTTACAATTCGCTTTTACCTTGGAATCTGTGATGAAATAATGGAAACAAAAATGGTGATCCCATGAATGGACAAACTCCAGTTTATTTTAATAAGTTTTTGTTCCCCTCGGGAAGGTTTACTCTGGATGATTCGCCGTATTGGGTTCGTGACTCTAGTATCCTCGGTCAAGTTTGGATTCATTTCTCCTCTTTTCTGAATTTTCATGATGTGATGTTTCAATCCAAGATTTCTCTGGTGAAGTTTTTGTTTGGCCTAATGGAAGTTATTTTTCCCGAGAAATTGGTACCATAATCACTCTTGAAGAACGCAGGTCCCTGGTTTCGCTAGTGAAGAATGTATTATGGTTTTCCCTTTGAAGATGTGGTGTTAATCTCCCCAATGAAGTAGGCCTGAATTCCCCAATGAATGTTTTGATGATTTGGTGTCCATCTGCTTTACTTGAGACTGGTTTTGCAATCCCCAGTAGAAGTGTTACTTTTGAAAATGTTTGTTTCCCCGGTGAAGCCTGGAGAAGGATGTTCTATCCCTGAATCTATACTATTTTATCATTTTGATTTGTTTACTTCTGGATTGTGTTTCTCCCCAGTAAAGCTAAAGCAGGAAGTAGGTTTTGTTTCCTCAGTTGGCATTTACTTTTTCTTGGAATGATCATCCTGGATGTGGTTTAGCCGAGTGTTGTTTGTGCCAGAGTTGGTTTTGCATGGTTACTCCCAAGGTTGTATATCTGTTTTGTCAGCATACACACGATAACACTCATACATTCATACATACATCATGCATAGCTAAAATTGGAAAATCATTTTTCATTGACATTTTTTAATGTTTTGTTGACATATCACCCTGTTTTTCAGAGTTACGTTGTCCTTTCTTCAATAGAGTGTTGGCCCTAAGTAGAAAACATATATTCTTTCAATTTCCCCACTGAGTTGTCCCTCGTGGAAGATTTTTGCTTTAGCCTTCCTATACAACTCCTTGTTTGGATGATTTGGTTTCCCCTCTTGAGTTTATTTCTCAAAGGATGTCTTTTGGTTGACTGTTCCATTCCAGTTTATTTCTTGTTTGAATATGTGGTTCCACAACAATATTATTTACTTTAGATTTCTGAAAGCTTCGAGTTTTGGTTTGTGCATTTATTTTGCACAAGAAGACTTTATCTCCTCAGCAAGAATATCATGGAATTTCCCCAGGAAGTCATATTTCTTTCCCCAGGAATCCATATTTCTAACCCCGGAAAGTCATTTCTTTTTACAATCCTCCATGACAACAAGTAGCAGGTCTCTTTATTTGAGCAACTTGTGCTTCCCTGTAAAAGTCGATGTAACCTTTTTGTTATCTCCTCTATGAGTGGACAGTTTGCAGTCTGTCGTCAGTTTATGCCAGTGGAGGGCAAGACTTTTAAATTCGCAGAAACAACTCGTTGTGAAATCTTTACAAGTGGAAGTCTCCTTATTTGAGACAACCTACATCTTACCCTTTCCAGGAAAATTGCCTCAGTTAAAGAAGAAGTTGAGACCCGTTCTAGGAGAAATGCCAGAATTCTATGGAAACTTGTTATCTTTTTTCTACCCTCAATGAAAGTTGGTAGTTCATCATCAATGAATGGCGGTGCTATGATATATTTTCTCTCTACCATCAGTGAAAGTTGGTAGATCACCATCAGTGAAAGTTGGTGTTTGTTATCTTTTTGCTACCCTTAGTGAACGTTGGTAGTTCATCGTCAGTGAACGACGGTGCTATGATATTTTCTATATACCTTCAGTGAAAGTTGGTAGATCACCATCAATGAAAGTTGGTTTTTGTTATCTTTTTTCTACCCTCAGTGAACGTTGGCAGTTCATCGTCAGTGAACAACGATGCTATGATATATTCTCTTTCTACCTTCAGTGAAAGTTGGTAGATCACCATCAGTGAAAGTTGGTGTTTGTTATCTTTTTGCTACCCTCAGTGAATGTTCGTAGTTCATTGTCAGTAAATGGTGGTGCTATTATATATTTTCTCTCTACCTTCAGTGAAAGTTGGTAGATCACCATCAGTGAAAGTTGGTGTTTGTTATCTTTTTGCTACCCTCAGTGAACGTTGGTAGCTCATCGTCAGTGAACGATGATGCTATGATATTTTCTTTTTCTACCTTCAGTGAAATTTGGTAGATCACCATCAGTGAAAGTTAGTGTTTGTTATCTTTTTGCTACCCTCAGTGAACGTTGGTAGTTCATCGTCAGTTAACGGAGATGCTATGATATTTTCTCTTTCTACCTTCAGTGAAAGTTGGTATATCACCATCAGTGAAAGTTGGTGTTTGCTATCTTTTTGCTACCCTCAATGAACGTTGGTAGTTCATCGTCAGTGAACGACAATGCTATGATATTTTCTCTTTCTACCTTCAGTGAAAGTTAGTAGCTCACCATCAGTGAAAGTTGGTGTTTGTTATCTTTTTGCTACCCTCAGTGAACATTGGTAGTTCATCGTTAGTGAACGACGACACTATGATATATTTTCTCTCTACCTTCAGTGAAAGTTGGTAGATCACCATCAGTGAAAGTTGGTCTTTTTATCTTTTTTCTACCCTCAGTGAATGTTGGTAGTTCATCGTCAGTGAACGGCGATGCTATGATATTTCTTTTCCTTCTACTTTTAGTGAATGTTGGTAGCTCACCGTCAGTGAACGTCGGTGTTGATATTTCTTTTCCTTCTACCTTCAGTGAACGTTGGTAGATCACCGTCAGTGAACGTCACTGTTGATATTTCTTTTCCTTCTACCTTCAGTGAATGTTGGTAGCTCACCGTCAGTGAATGTTGGTGTTGTTTTTTCTTTTCCTTCTACCTTCAGTGAATGTTGGTAGCTTTACCTCCATTAGGAGTTGGTGTATCCTTTGACCATTTTACCATCATCTCTGGTTCAGGTCTTTTGATCCACCAGTGATTTATTTTCCTGGTCGGGTCGCTCTCTTGTTTCTTTATTATTGTTACATCCCCAATGGTGTTTTGCGTCCCTTTGGATTTTTCCATGTGCACTCATATTCATAAGAATTGCATGGCATCTTAGGGCCAAAAATAGGGTTTGTTTTATATTTAAGTATCTTCGATCGCGTCGACACGAAGATTTTTAACCTTCGTATCTCCGAATAGAAGAAACTTAAATAAGGGCAGCTGTTGTACCCCAATTTTTGCCCCTAAGATCCCTTCATCATACCATATTGATTCCATCACAACAAGATCACATTAGGGTTATTGATTCTCCTCTCTATCTTTAGATTTGGTCTTTGAGGAATCACCAAGCACCTTGACTTGTTTTCTTTTGTGATCATGAATATTTTGTCTTGATTTTTCGTTTTAATTAATAAAATGCAATGTTGGTTTGTCTTACTTGTCAACAATGCAGGTAAATGCAACGGGGCTTAGCAAGTTGATCCATGGGTTCATGAGTTTATTTCCATGACCTAGACAATAAAGCTTGAGAAGTCCAAACCATACCATTGAAGTTGTTTTGGAAGGGATGGCATGGTAAGGTTATTTTGGTTCACTATATTTCCAAATTATCAAGATTGATTCAAAAGTACAAAGGGTTGATTGAAGGAGTTGTCATGCTTGGACAAGGCCTTATTCGCATTGATCACAAGTGCATATTTCTCTCAATTATCAAGATATAGAAGTGTTTGTGGTTGCTATGAGTTCTCATTATCATCCTCAACAACTTATATTTACAAAGCATTTGTTTTGGTACAATAAGTTTGTTCAAAATTGTCAAAGTTCCTCAAAGCATGTTCCTTAATCTAGGAGCTAGGGTTTTGAACTTCAAAGGAGTTTATCTTTCTCATCTTTTAATATTTTTGAGTGATTCCAAAGACATCCTTATCTTCAAAGGGTTGTTCTAAGGAGTTTTCATGTGGAAGAAACATGATGAAGAAGAAAGATTACAAGTCCTCCGGATGAATCCCCATTTTTCCATGTGTGACTTAAAATAATCATAACTTGGTCAATTTTTATTACCTTGATCCCATTATTTTTCCAGAATGATCTTGAAGATGTGAACTTTATGCCTTCTTTTATGTTCAAAGTAAGAAAATGAATGGAAATTGCCTTAAGGATACAAAAGATTATAGGTCATTTCATGATTTTTTGCCCACTTCAACAATTCATAACTCTCTCAATTTTTGGAGATTTTGAATGGTTCAAGTTCCAAAATGTCATTCAAGAGATCTAATTCATGACATCTTTTTTGGTCAAGAGCAAATTCCAAGTAGAAGGCTATGTTTGGATGCAAGACATTATAGGTCACTTTTGAAGAAGAATTTGAAATATTTCTAAGTATGGAAAGTCAACATTTTTTCTCCAACTTTCAGCTCAAGCATCCTTTGATTCCATTATTTTTCCATTTCAAAGCTTGTAACCTCATCTTTCTGAAGCATCAAGAATCATGCCCTAAGACCCCTTGAGCTGAAAATGCCATTGGTCAGAAGTTGGCACTTTGAAATTGAATTTTTCACCAAGTCAGAAGGTTGAAATCTTTGTTTTGGCTTCTAATCACAAGATTTACACGCGTTTTTGATTTAAACTTGATTAACAAACTTGCCAGAAGTGTTTAGCACCTCAAAATACAAGGATTTGATGAGTTTTGGTGAAAATTAGATCACACTTCACTCGTGCATCAGGTTTGCACGAATTCCCTCCAAAATGCATCATTCACTCTTCGTTTTGATCCCATTTGTTTCTCCTATAAATATATGAACCATCCCATTCATTTTCTCAAGCCTGGATAGCCAGAATCACCCTGCCAAACTTGTTCCATAACTCAGAATTCAGCAACTTCATAATCCATATACAAGCCTTTTTCAATCCAATTTTTTCATCAATTCACCTTCCTTGATCTTCCCTGAAGCTAACCATATAATTACATTCGAGAATCATGCCCTATATTGCTCCATAGAAGTCCAGTTTCAGAGCTCTGCATCTCAACTTCAATAGGTAGATTCCTTCACCAATTCTTCAAAGCGTTGATATCATTGTGATGCTCTCATTGCCCCGGTTCTAGTTGCAACACTTTCTTTTTACTGGAAACACGTTTTGACCATGAAATTTCAAATCCTTTCTCAAAACTTTCTTTCCAAATTGCTTGAGCTACATTTTATATAAATTTGGCGCGAGGGTGTGGTTGTCTTCGTCTTGAAGAGACGAAGTGAATGACATAGGTCTGAGCTTCTGATTTTACAGTTTGAGAGACCTGCAATTCACGTTGGCTGGAGGTTGAAGATGACCAACGTGTCATCTTCCAACCAATGATGGCACGCCACTTGTTATTTTTGAATTCTGATTTAATAATTGATTCAGTGCTTTATTCACTAATGACCATGATATACACAACGCGCCAGATCCCTTGGATTTGATTACTAACGCATTTTGACTCTCATCCAATGGTCCACATATTTTTTACTTTTATTTTCTTTTCTGATTTTTTATATTTAATTGTTTTAAACTTCAAAAAATCATAGAAAATTCATTTTAAGTCCAAAAAATCTAAAAAAACCATGAAAAATATTTTTGATTATTCTCTTTCTGATTTTTTTTCACAATTTAATTTTTTGTTTTGGTATTTTTTATAAATTTACACTTTATTTGATTTGTTTTAAATGTTTAAAAATACTTTTATGCATTTTTAAATTCTGAAAAAATTATGGAATGATCCAATGATATTGTGACAAATATTGATGACCTTATTTTATTTTTGTTTCTGACTTTGCTATTTTTTAATCATTTTTGGTTTATTTTACCCCTTTCTTTTAATTTTAAAAATAGTTTCTGACTTTAAAAAATTTCCAAAAAATTTATAAAATTATTTTAGTTCATTTCTGATTTTTCTATGGTCTTACTTTTTATTTCTTGATTAATTTGAACATAGTTGATATTTTTCTCTTTTATTTCTATTTTTAAACATTATTTTTAAACCTTTTTTGTATATATTAAAATGTAATATTATTTTGTGATTATTTTCTGGCTGATCTTGGATTAAATTTTTGATCATGAGCTTTATTAACATCATTGGATCCATGGTATTGAGTCTACCTCCACAAAAATAGATGAATGATTTTAATAATAGTTTGATTAAATTTAATTCAAAAGTGGTTTGTATATTCTCTCCCATCCCTCTTCATCTCATCCCCTTCTTATTGCACTAAATGTTGTTGGAGCATGATCTCTATATCATGTCTCAAAAAAAATGGTGCATAGATTGCTATTAACTGACCTCAAAATAGGTGCGACTTCTATATAAGTCCACTTACGATTGCTTAACATAGCGCTAAATTTTGTCCCGATTCGAATAAATGATCATTCGTGGCCCAAACTTATGTTTGCAAGCCCAAGTATGTTAATTTGATCTCTTTGATCCAATAACCTTGAGATTCATTGTGTGGAGGCTTTGGTTCTACCAATCCTCTAATGAATCTACAACACATTTGGTTAACGCGGATCACTTAAACATCTTTGATCATTAAATGATATTCATAAGGATTCCAAATGGATGATATACTTGACAAAAAGAAAATGCAACTTGTTGTGTGGAGGCTTTGGTTCTACCAATCCTCTAATGAGTTCCAAATGCAAGTTTCAAGATGATCATCCAACTAACCACTAATCACTAATAATTGACTTTATCCTTTATTCTTTTATATGCGCCTTTTATTTTTATGCACTATTTATTTTTTAGCATCTACATTTCATGCCATTTTTTATCTTTGCTCATTTGAGCATTTACTTTCTTGTCATTTTTATATTAGCTCACTTGGGCTTTACTTTTTTATTTTATTTTAAAAAACATCTAATAATCAACATAAACCCTAAAAATCTTTAATGATACTTGGACTATTTGGTCACTATCCTTGGCATTATGAAGCATTGGACTTTTTGGACTTAGAATTAGAAACCTTGGCATGTGAGTGGATACTTGGTGATCTTATCTGATTATTTTGTTTGGAGCTCTTGAGGTTTACCACAAGACATTGGGTTGTTTGTTTGTTTTGTGTGCAAGTTATTGTGATTACACCCTTGGTTTGTGTGATACGGTGGGAAGAACTGACTGTTTTTGGAATGCTGGTTCACGTTTTGCGTTTTTTGTTTGCAAAATGTCGCGGTAAGCAAGAGTCACCATCGACTTTTATTTTATCCAACAAGGAAAGGAAAAAAGCACAGAAAAATTCCTTTTTCGAGATTTTCTGAGTACGGGGGGTAGATTATAGAAAGGGAAGGTATTAGCACCCTTTCTATCCGTAGTTATCTACGGGCTCTTAGGTACTTGCTCATTGTTTTCAAAATTGTTTTCTTTGTGTTTGTGGGTTTGAAAAAGTTTTTGTTTTAACTTCGATTTAACTCTTGCTTCTGTCCTTAAGAGTGTAATGAAGTGTTTTTGAAAACTTGTTTGTAAAAGTGTAAGTGTGAGAAAATTTTGTTTTGGATGAGCAAGTATCTAAGAGCTAATCTACCTACTCGAAAAAGGAATCGTTCTATGCTAATTTCCCTTAGACAATGCTATCCCACTATTAGTGAGTAGGTAGCACCGTCGTTGGAGTTTGAGGGTCAATTCGAAAGAGGGACATACGACCACTAAAGCAATGTTAGGACGCCTTAGCGGAAATCCTAATGTCTTAGATCATTTGTTTGAGGCAACAATATCTGAGGACACCATTTTGAGGCGACTATAATCTTTATGACAAGAGGACGACCTCTAAAACGAGCTATACTCAATGACCGTGTACGAAGGCAACCAAGTGGGGTGTACCCTAAGAGTGCGCATGTGCGAGTGTGTCGTTTTCAGTTTATTTTTATCTTTGCACATGTTAAGGGTGATCTAATTTGATTTTAGATTAAGCATTCATTCTTTTCATGCAAACCCTATTGTCAAACATCTAACAGTTATAATTTGTGGAAATAAAATGCGGAATTTAAATTACAAGGCGTCGGGTATTTACATCGCCAAAGACAAACCCTTTTGAAAAATAAAATAAAGCGATAAAAATAATTAAAGGTCCTATTTAAACTATTACAATCCGTAAGCAGATACATTATTGGATAAGGAAAAGTAAATCACGGCGCAGAATTAAATCGGACGCATGATTAGGGTTTTGACCCTTTTGGTTAAAAAACATGTCTTTTTGGTTTTTTTGTTGTTTTTAAATTAAGAAAGAAATTAAACCTAAATTAAAGAACTAAATTAAATTAATAAATAAATTAATTAATGAAGAAATAAATTATGACATATTTTGAGTTTTTTTTTATTATTTTAAGAAAGAAAGTAAAATTAATTAAATTAGTATTTAAAACCTAATTAAGTCTAATTAATTTTTAATATTACAAAAAATAAATTAGAGTTTCCTAGAATTAAAAGCCTAATTAATTAATTAAATTTTATTAAAAAAAAGAATTCTGAAATTTATTGAGTAAAAATATTTTTGTGATTTTTGAAATAAAAAAGAAAATTAATTTTTGTTAATAAAAACAAATTAAATAAATTAAATAAAATAGAAAAGAAAATTTAAGGGAAAAGAAAATGGGCCTGGTTTTTGTAGCAAAAGGGGGGTGCAGATGGCAAAGCTGAGCCCAAACACTGATGGCCTACTTTGACTTTCTTCAATTCCATATGCTTGCTTGACTGGCGCCCACGGTGGAAGGATGCACATGAGACGTTAGATCTGGATTAAGGGAAATCTGACGGCTGGATCTCATAAGCGCGTGGTATGGACTGAGGCTTGAAGCACATGGAATTACTAAGCATAGTCAGCTGAAGTAATTGAGTAAGCAACCTGAATGGCCAATCAAAACACGGGAAACTGCCATGTTTGCGTCAAACGGAGTCAAGCAAAGTCAATGACGCCGGAGCGATGCTCCGGTCGTCTTCTCCGGTAGGGGTGGTCCTGAAAACCCGCGAAAACAGTGAAATCGAAGCAAACAAAATACCCAGATCCAATGATTAGGGCATGGCGATCATCATGGTGATGTTTTCGTGGTCTAATGCTGCCTATTCTCACCAAAACGAAACTCCAAGTAATATGAACCCTAGCCATGGTGATTTACATTTTGGCCATTAAAGACCCCAAGCGATAGTCCAAACCTGTTCTAAACATTCATTGGAACTCAATGGTATGGTCAGTTGGGATTGAATCAAGCTATAAATGAAAATACGATCCATGGAAATTTTGCAAAGTGTATGTTCATGTATATACAGTTTCAGCCTGCATGGTTATGTGAAAAGGGTGTGTTTATACCTTGTTTTACCTGTAGATCATGATAGGATGGATGGGAAGTCTTGTGGATGGTTGAGCTCTTAAATTCGAGCTTGGTACACTTCTTTGGAAATTTGAAAAGAATTTGATCTTGGGAGGCTGCTCTCTCTCTCGTGCCAGAGTTTTGGGATTGCTTGCTTTATATATGGAGGATGAATTAGGGTTATTATAATAACCCAATATCTTGCCATTTAAGAGGAGAATGATCTTGTTCCTTAAAAGATTCAAAATTTCCCAAAGTGATAAAAAGATCCAATTTATGCTTTTTGATGCTTTGCACGATTTTTTCTTTATGCTAGCTGTAATTGGAACCTAAAACAAACACAAAATCTCTTACTTTCAATATTTTGGATTTTATTTGATTTGTTTTTGACTTAAATCAAATTAATTCAAATAAAAATCAAAATAAATAATAAAAATAAGATATGGACAAGTGGCAAAGGCTAGAGCTCGTGGGAAATAATGCAAACTCAAAACAAGTGAAAAGAATGGGCCCATTTGGCAAAATTTGAAGTTTTGGGGATAGTTGACTTTTGGCAATTTTGCAAAAAAGTCCAACTTCAACAATGCATAACTTCTTCAATTTTGAACTTTGGGAGGTGTTATTGGACTTTCTAGAAATCTTGATATGTCCTCTAACCAACCCTTTTGGTCTCATATCAATTGGATATTCCATTTTCAAGTTATAAGCATTGAAAAAAATGTGTTTTTGTTGACTTTCAAAAATGACCTATAATGTCAAAATTCAGAACTTCTTGTGAGTGCATTTTTTGAACTTGGGGTATGAATATGGATTGTAGGAAATTGAATCCTATTCAAAATGATCTTTGGATGGGTCATTTCTCATAAAGTATGAGAAAGTTATGCTTGGTCAAAGTTGAGTTGACTTTTCCTACAAAACCCTAATTTAGCAACTTTTGAATCTTGATGAATTTTGAGAAATCCTTGATGAATCATGATCAACCCTTGATCAAATGATGAAATATCCTTCAAAATTATAATTTTGACAAAAAATCTTGAAGTTTGATTGTTTATAGGTCACAATTGACTTTTGCCCAAGCACAGTCGATTTTTGGACCCTTTGAGCATTTGACTGAGCAAATTCCCCTGCAAGGCTTGAAACTTGACATGGATGATATTGATAACATATTAGGACATTGGGGAGCACTTGAGGTCATTTGGACTCAAAGATCTTGATGCAACACAAAACCCTAATTTGGGGTTGACTACCTTAGGAGATAGCTTGTCTGACCAACTCTTGAGCTATCTTGAGCCATTTGGAGATTTTTCTTTCAATGTCTTGAGGAATATGAGAGGGAAAATTTTGGGGTACAACAGCTGCCCCTATTCAATCTTCTTAAACCCGAGGATGTAGATTGGCTTTCGTGCCTTTCGTGATCCGAAGGTGGAAGATGATTGAACACTAGAGTGCCCAGAAATTTGCACTCGCATGAAGTGGTATCAGCATTGTGATGTCGGGAATGGGCTTACAGATGCCATTTGGAGATTGTTGGCGGGAGGATGGGCTTAAAGATGCCATCTTCAGGAGTGTCGATCGCATAAGAGATTCCTTAGCGAGAACTTGCATACCAGTTGTTGTGGAAGATTCCGCTGGGGAAGCCTGATCTTTATTGAGATTTAGGAACTTGCCTGTACTTCAGCTGAGAGAACATATCCGCTGAGTTTTAAGAACTTGTCCGTAATTCAACTGAGGGGAAGCATCTTCATCAAGATTTAAGAACTTGCCCGTAATTCAACTGAGAAAACTCTGCTGAGATTTATGAACTGTCTGTACTTCGACGAAGGAGAATTATCGAGATTTAGAACCTTATCTGTAATTCAACTGAGGATAATTCGGTTGAGATTTAATAACCGGTCAGTACTTCGACTGAGAGAAACATCTTCATCGAGATTTAGGACTTGTCTGTAATTCAACGGAGGATAATTCTGTTGAGATTTAAGAACTCGTCCATACTTTGACGGAGGAACTTTTCCGAGATTTAGAACCTTATCTGTAATTCAACCGAGGATAATTCAGTTGAGATTTAAGAACCGGTCAGTACTTCGACTGAGGGAAACATCTTCATCGAGATTTAGGACTTGTCTATAATTCAACCGAGGATAATTCCGTTGAGATATAAGAACTGTCAGTAATTCGATGGAGGAACTTTGTCGAGATTTAGAACCTTATCTGTAATTCAACCGAGGATAATTCTGTTGAGATTTAAGAACCGGTCAGTACTTCTACTGAGGGAAACATCTTCATCGAGATTTAGGACTTGTCTGTAATTCAACCGAGGATAATTCTGTTGAGATTTAAGAACTGTCAGTAATTCGATGGAGGAACTTTGTCGAGATTTAGAACCTTATCTGTAATTCAACTGAGGATAATTCTGTTGAGATTTAAGAACCGGTCAATACTTCGACTGAGGGAAACCTCTTCATCGAGATTTAGGACTTGTCTGTAATTCAACCGAGGATAATTCTGTTGAGATTTAAGAACTGTCAGTAATTCTATTGAGGAACTTTGTCGAGATTTAGAACCTTATCTGTAATACAATTGAGAATAATTATGTTGAGATTTAAGAACCGGTCAGTACTTCGACTGAGGGAAACCTCTTCATAGAGATTTATGACTTGTCTGTAATTCAACCGAGGATAATTCTGTTGAGATTTAAGAACTGTCAGTAATTCGATGGAGGAACTTTGTCGAGATTTAGAACCTTATCTGTAATTCAACTGAGGATAATTCTGTTGAGATTTAAGAACCGGTCAGTACTTCGACTTTGGTAAAAGCTTCATAGCTTTTGATTTTTTATGAGAATCTAACCGTATCCTTCCTGAAAAGTAAAGGTTAGCTGTATGTAATGCATGATATGTATCAAGCAATTGTGTTCTCAAAATAAATGAGATTGTGTTGCATGATGCGTATATGCACGTGTCATGATATATGGAAATGTAATGTTTTTAGCTGGGGAAAATAAATCCCGGATAGCTGCTGGAGAAAAGAGTTGGATTCTTCATTCCCGCTAGGGATGGCGAACAAAGATGATTGCGAGAATAAACCTGCAGGAGAGGATAACTCCGTTGGGGAACAAACTGATGAGGAGATTACTCTATGGGGAAGAGATGCTCTGCTGAGGATTCCACCGATAAATTCCACTGGGGATGAATTACCGTTGCTGGTGATACTGAATCTTGTTGGGGATTGACTTCTTGTTTGTGAAGGGAAAGAATTCCGCTGGGGGATGATCTTTCAATTGCTACTTCACCGGGGATGACCTATTAGACTCTAATGGGGATAATCCTTTGAGTTCTGCTGGGGACAATCTTCCAAAGTCTACTAGGGATGACTCTCCAAATTCCACTGGGGAAGCTTTTTCAGACTACGCTGGGAAAAATTTCAAACTCCACTGGGGATATTTTGTATTCTACTGGGGAATATTCTTATACTCCGCTGGGGAATATTAAGACCTTTCAGTGCTGATGGTAAATAAACTCTGCTTGGATAGAATATTACTGATTCATTTATAGTTGCAAGTCTCAGCTGGGGAGAGCTATCATTAATGTCTTACTCTGCGGGGAGTGAATGTACCTTAGCCATATTCTTCAGCTGAATCTACCTTTGTACCTGGTGGATAAAGCATTCATAAAGCTTGGACAATTCTTATTGCCCCTGTTTCTGATATTACAAGTAACCGTCTTTTGTTTTGTATGTAAATTTTTATGAGCAACAATTAATGTCAAGTGCATATATAAAAAATGAACATTTGGACGTTCTTTGCAAAACAA
This sequence comes from Vicia faba, assembly GCA_948472305.1. NCBI lineage: Eukaryota > Viridiplantae > Streptophyta > Magnoliopsida > Fabales > Fabaceae > Vicia > Vicia faba. The sequence continues at coordinate 1,057,681,712 of OX451740.1, read as the reverse complement.
AACAGAAAAAGGAAAAACAGTTTGAAATTTCTCTGAAAATGAGTTGTATTGATTTTGAAGTTTTGGCTTGTAAATAGGCGTTTTTTTACAAGAGGCTGACGTCCTAGTAAGAGAACACCGCCGAATAATAGAATTTACACAATTTGTGAAAAACTAAACAAAACAGCTATGTGAATAATCCCACTGGGTTCCCACTCTGCTATTGCCTTTATGTCCTCGAGTATCTCATCACTTTGCTACTTGGTTGAAGGTAGATCAAATTGATTAGTGCCATCCGAGCTTGATAGTCGCTATTAAAGTTTGATTGCAAGGTGATCCAATGAGACATAGTGTTACGCTTTGATCCCTAATTTTTTCCTGGACCGTCCTTTCGGGTTTTCAGTCTACTAGGATACCCTTTTTTTCCCAAGCCGCCCTTTCAGGTTTTCGACTTGTTGGGTGTACAAATTTTTTCATTTTCATCCCTTATTTTTTCCCGAACCCTTTTGGCTCGCTGGGAAGCCCTTATTTTTGCCTAGGCCAGTCAACCTAGCGGGTCTTTGTTCATGCGTAGTATCTTTTAACTATGTCTGCATTGACGGGGTGAGGAAGGTCGTCACCATCCATGGTAGTTAGAATCATAGCTCCTCCTGAGAAAATGTTCTTAACCACAAATGGCCCTTCGTAAGTAGGGGTCCATTTGCCCCTGGGATCAACTTGAGGTAGGATAATGCGCTTGATTACCAGATCCCCGACTTGATACTCTTGTCGTCTAACTTTCTTGTTAAATGCATTGATCATCTGTTTTTGGTACTTCTGACCATGACAAATAGCAGTGAGTCTCTTTTCATCGATTAAGTTCAGCTGATCAAGCCGGGTCTGAACACAGTCATCTTCGCTCAAACCTGCATCCTTCATAAGCCGAAGAGAGGGTATCTGAACTTCAATGGGCAAGACGACCTCCATGCCATAAACCAAGGAATAGGGTGTTTCCCCTGTTGACGTCCGTACTGAGGTATAGTATCCATGAAGGGCAAACGGTAACATCTCGTGCCAATCTTTGTATGTCACAGTCATTTTCTGCACAATCTTCTTAATGTTCTTATTAGCCGCTTCAACAGCCCCATTCATCTTTGGCCGGTAAGGAGAAGAGTTGTGATGCTGTATTTTGAACTGCTTGCAGAGCTCGATGATCATTTTGTTGTTGAGATTTGTACCATTATCCGTAATGATCCTCTCTGGTACACCATATCGACAAATCGGATTATGCTGAATGAACCGTGCCACGACGTTCTTGGTCACTGTAGCAAAGGAAGCTTCTTCAACCCACTTCGTAAAGTAATCAATAGCTACCAGGATGAAACGATGCCCGTTGGATGTCGTAGGTCAGATCTCGCCGATCATATCAATGCCCCACATTGCAAAAGGCCACAGAACTATCAAGACGTTCAGAGGAACTGGAGGTATATGCACCTTATCAGCATAGACTTGGCACTTGTGACAGGTCCGAGAATGCTGATAACAGTCGGCTTCCATGGTGGACCAAAAATATCCTGCCCGTAGGATTTTCTTTGCCATGGTATGTCCACTGGAATGAGTTCCGAAAGTACCTTCATGCAACTCTACCATGATCCTTTCTGCTTCATTCTTATCCACACATCGTAGTAAGGTTGAATCATGGTTACATTTGTAAAGAATGCCATTGCTGATGAAGAACTTCGCCGCGAACCTCCTCAGAAACTTCTTATCATTAACAGATGCACCCTCGGGGTACTCCTGAGCTTCAAGATACCTCTTCACCTCGTGAAACCAGGGTTTATCTGCTACCTCTTCAGTCTCAATGTCACAACAATGTGCAGGTTCTTCCAACCTTTCAATGATAATCCGGGGAGCTTCAGTTTCCCAGTTGCCTTTGAACATAGAAGACATCGTAGCCAGCGCATCCGCTAACTGATTCTCCTCTCTCGGGAAGTGTTCAAAGGTTATCTCCTCGAAATGCAGAAGCAATGTCAATACATACTCCTTGTAAGGAATAAGATTCGGGTGTTTCGTATCCCATTCGCCTTTGATCTGACTGATCACGAGAGCAGAATCTCCGAACACACTCAAGAACTTAATCCTTAGGTCAATTGCTGCTCGAAGACCCATAATGCATGCTTCATACTCCGCCATGTTGTTGGTGCAGTTGAAACATAGTCGGGCGGTAAATGGAGTATGAGAGCCTTTAGGAGATATGATCACGGCGCCAATGCCATTACCCAAAGCGTTCGAAGCTCCATCAAAGTACATAGACCATCGGGATCCTTCCTCAGGTCTTTCATCCGGTCCAGGTGTCTCATAATCAGTTACCAACATGATATTCTCGTCTGGGAATTCAAAGTTCATAGAATGGTAATCGTCCACTGCTTGATGTGCCAAATGATCCGCCAATACACTTCCCTTGATTGCCTTTTGGGTCGTGTATTAAATGTCATACTCAGTTAAGATCATCTTCCATCTTGCTATTCTTCCGGACAAGGCAGGCTTCTCGAAGATATACTTGATTGGATCCATCTTTGATATTAATAGAGTAGTGTGAGTCAGCATATACTGTCTCAGCCAGAGAGTAGCCCATGCCAAAGCGCAGCAAGTTTTCTCGAGCAACGAGTATCGGGTCTCGCAGTCGGTAAAAGTTTTGCTAAGGTAATAAATAGCATGCTCTTTTCGGCCAGACTCGTCATGCTGACCCAGCACACACCCCATTAAGTTGTTGAGTACTGTCAAGTATAAGATCAAAGGTCTCCCTTCAACTGGAGGCATCAGGATAGGTGGTTCTTGGAGATATTCTTTGATCCTTTCGAAAGCGGCCTGACATTCATCATTCCATCTTACCACTTGATCTTTCTTCAGTAGCTTGAATATTGGCTCACAAGTAGCAGTCAGGTGCGAGATGAATCGGGTAATATAGTTCAGACGTCCCAGAAAACCTCTGACTTCTTTTTCTGTTCGGGGAGCTGGCATTTCCTGTATAGCCTTCACCTTTGCAGGATCCACTTGAATACCTTTATCGCTTACGATGAAACCCAGTAACTTACCAGATCTCACCCCGAAGGTGCACTTGTTCGGGTTTAACCTCAGTTTGTACAACTTCAATCTGTCGAATAGCTTCTAAAGATGGTCCAAATGCTCTTCTTCAGTCTGGGATCTTGCAATCATGTCATCGACATACACCTCAATATCATGATGGATCATGTCATGGAACAAAGCGACCATGGCACGCTGATATGTTGCCCCAACATTCTTCAATCCGAAAGGCATGACCTTATAGCAAAAGGTACCCCATTGAGTAACAAAGGTCGTCTTATCCATGTCTCCGGGAGCCATCTTAATCTGATTATAATTGGAGAAACCATCCATGAAGGAGAAGACCTTATGCTGAGTGGTGTTGTCAACCAGAACATCGATATGAGGTAGAGGGAAATCATCCTTGGGGCTTACCCTGTTCAGATCCCTATAGTAAACACACATTCGAACCTTACCATCCTTCTTCGGCACAGGAACCACGTTGGAAACCCACCGTGGGTAAGAAGTAACTTCTAGAAAACCAGCATCAAACTGTTTCATCACTTCAGCCTTGATTTTCTCAGACATCTTTGGGCGCATTCGGCGAATCTTCTGTTTTACTGGAGGACAATCTTCCTTGGTAGGCAGGCGATGAACCACAATGTCGGTGTCCAACCCAGGCATATCTTCATAAGACCAGGAAAATATCTCGACATAGTCACGCAACATTTGAATCAGTCATTGCTTAACACAAGGCTCCATATTTGCACCGGTCTTGACCTCTTTCTTGTCTATCTCTGTACCCAGATTTACCGTTTCCACAGGCTCCTCATGCGGCTGTATGATCCTCTCTTCTTGAAGTAGCAGTCTAGCAAGTTCACCAGGCACTCCACAATCATCTTCACCTTCGTCTTCGGCTAAGTTGATCAGACTTTCGAAGTCATAACTGGCAGTAGCAGAGTCGTTACCAGTGAGATCCAGAGTGGATGTAGACCTGTATATGTGAGTGTGTGTAAAATAGCTGTTTTGCAATATATAATAAAAGAGAGACAAGGAGCGCAAAATTTTAAATGCAAGAAACGTCCAATGCTTTTATTAATGATATATGTAGATGACACACATAAAGCCCTCACAAATGAAGCCACAGTGCCCCGGGTAGGACACCGGGCCGTAAAGTTTAAAACATTGTCTGTTACAAATTCAAAACAAAAAGTCTCATTACTGGGTAATAAAAGAAATTGGGACGAAGTCCTTTTCCGTCCATTTGCTTAATCCACCATCGGCCGTTGGGTAAATCCAGTTGTCAAACTCAGACTCTTCAACATTGTCTTCAATGGCATTCACTCCCGAATTGCTGATGAACAGGGGAGGTCTTCCGATCCGTGCACTCCGAACAACCCTTTGAGCTTCTGCAGTGAAATCCAAACCAAACTTGTTAGTCTTATGTGCAGAATCAGGGAGTTGGCCCCAATTTGCACACCCACCTTTCTCAACAACAGCCCGGGCATCCTTTAGGGAAGCCATCTTCATTGTAGGATCCTCAACAACAGTTTCAATTGATGTCAGCGTCTGGGGAACCTCTTCAAAATCTTGAAACGGGGTCTCGATGAACTCCCCATCCATCTCTACATATCGGAAAGAGTTGAGGTGGCTCACCATATACTCCTCTTCTCCTTGTACTGTCACAATTTTCCGTTTCACTGGGTATTTTAGCTTCTGGTGAAGCGTTGAGGTTACTGCCCCAGCTTTGTGGATCCACGGGCGACCCAGTAAACAAGAATAAGATGGCCGGATGTCCATCACATAGAATGTAGATGCGAAAACCTGAGAACCAACCTTAATCGGAATATCCACTTCTCCGTGTACCATTATCTTGGATCCATCAAAATCCCTGACTACAATGTTGCTCGGCTTCAGCTCCAACCCTTCACAGTTTAATCGGTCTAGTGCCTTCTTAGGTAACACATTCAACGAAGACCCAGTATCTACCAATACGTGAGCAAGAGTAGTGCCCCTGCATTCAATGGAGACATGCAGGGCGTCATTGTGATTCTTCCCTTTAATAGTCAAGTCGGTGTCAAAGAAACCCAACCCATTATCAGCAGTCAGACTAGCCACGCAATCTTTAAACTGATCAGCTGATGTTTCTTGCGGTACGTGTGCAGTCTTCAGGAAAGCAATCAGAGCCTTGGCATGGGCTTCTGAGCATAGCAACAGTGACAACATAGAGATTTTGGATGGGGTTTGCCCCAGCTGCTCGACTACATTGTAGTCGCTCTTTTTGATGATCTTCAAAATTTCCTCCATCTCTTGTCTAGAGGCTTTAACAGTAATCGTCTTCGGTGCCTCCGTCTGGGCAGGCTCACCGGTGGTCCCTTTGCTCCGAGCGTCCGATGACTCGGCAACAAGGGTAAGAACTGGAACTTGAACAGGGATAGTAGCAGGTGTATTGACAGACGTAATAACAACAGGCTTCCGGACAGTTGGTGGAGAGATCTCAGGGGAGAAAAGCCTTCCACTGCAGGTGTCTTTACTAGATCCAACAATGTTGCTGATGTCAGTATCAACATCCAAATCTTGATTAACTCCGTGATAATATACATCAGCCCCGTAGTGCCATGGGACAGCTTTATTTGATGTATAGGGGATAGGCCCAGGAATGGTGATGATCAATGGTGCAATTCTTGGAACGGATGTAATTCTAACAGGCTTTCTCGAGGAAGCCTTGGAAGAATTGTCGAAAATGGTGATTATAGAAACTTGTTCAGTAGGAACCAAAGGAACAAAAGTCTTCTCAAACAAAATTTCTTTATTATCCATCAGGCGTTGGACACCTGACTTCAAAAGATGGAAACCGATAGGTAGGACGGAACACATACGACAACCTTCATCACAGCCCGGAAATAAACCGGCTAATAGAAGGTTCTTCTTCACAGTCATCAATGGAGTAACAATGTCTGTCACAGAAACCACAAACGAGTCTTCATCTACAACATTTACTCCATGCTTGGGAATAGGAGTAGTCACAACATTAGGTTTTTCAGGTGCTTCGAACTCAATCAGGTCTTGAACCTTATTCTTCAAAACCCAACAATCATTCGTATCGTGCCCCGGGCAATCGGAGTGAAAAGCACAGAGGGCGTTTGGATTGTACATCGATGATGTTGTATTGGGACTCTTCGGGGCCTCCTTCGGAATCACCAAGTTGGTTTTCAATAACTGTGGCAGAATTTAGGATAAAGTCATGTTGAGCGGAGTGAATTGTCTTCGAGGCCTTTCGGCCCTTGGCTGATTGTTGCGCTGAGGAGAAACAACAAGTCTTGATATAACCACCGCATTGAGTGCTTGGCGGCGTTCAGGTTTATTATGGCTCTTTAAACTATAAACAACACTGGACTCCTTCATAAAAGGCTTATTCTCGGTGCCTGATGAAGCACCCTTCTGTATTTTACCAGATTTGATACCGACCTCAATCCTTTCCCCAGTTATAATCAGCTCCGTAAACCCGGACGAAGAACTTCCAATCAGATGGTTGAAATACGGACCAGACAATGTCCCCAGAAACATATCCACTAACTCCCTGTCGGCCAAGGGAGGTTGCACCCTTCCAGCAAGGTCCCTCCACTTCTGAGCATAATCTTTGAAACCTTCGCCCGCACCCATAGATATACCTTGGAGTTAGGTACGCGTGGGAGCGAGGTCGGCATTGTATTGGTACTGCTTGTAGAAAGCAGCAGCCAAATCTTCCCAATTACGGATACTAGCTCCTTCCAGCTGGTAAAACCATTCAAGCTGAGTCCCTGAGAGACTGTCTTGAAAGAAGTGGATCCAGAGGTTCTTGTCAGCGGTGTATGGCTGAATCTTCCTAACATACGACCAGAGGTGCAACTTTGGGCAAGAAACCCCGTCGTATTTAGCAAAGATCGATGCTTTAAACTTGTGGGGAATTACCACCCCAGATGACAGACCGAAGTCTCCAAAGTCCAGACCAGGCACTTTCTGAACTTCCATCGCACTCAACCGGTCTTCGAGTTGCTTATATCTATCCTCAGACGGAGGATACTGGTTTTCGTCAAAGTCTGTCTCGTTGTCAGAGACCACAGGGATAAGAGCCCTCCTCTCCTCCTGATTATCTCCCTCTCCAGATGAGTGGGTCAAATCAACCTCTTCTCGCAAATCATTTCCGAATCTGTGACACATATTAAATTGGACCGTCTTCTTCTTCTTCTTCTTCTTCTTCTTCTTCTTCTTTTTCAAGATAAGGGTCTTCAGATCTTGCTGACCCTTAGCCAAACTCATGAACAATTCCTGGAACTGGGCGTTTTGAGCTTGCAGAGCCTTGATTGCTTGTTCAGTTGATGTTTTAGAAGACATGATGCTTAAATAAACAGCGAAGAAGATGAGAAAAACCTGTAAGGGTACCTGTCATAAGGTGCATGGGAATGATATGTGCATGATATGATTTCAAAGACTTTAGGGATTCAAATTCGTAAACCACAATGAAACACACTTTTATTAGATACACTTGAAATTCAATTGTTCAACAGATGCCCTTAAGGTTCCCTCTTTCACTAGGCAACCCTACACAGGTTCCCTCTTTCAACTCACAAAAATTACCTATCAACTGTCGCAACTCAAGATCCGATTCCTGTATCCTACCAGGGTATATCTGTTGATGACTATATTCCAGACTCGATTCCTGTATCTTGCCAGGGCACGTCTGAAGAGTTCGAAGATCCGATTCCTGTATCTTGCCAGGGTGTATCTGTTGACGACTATATTCTTCGGACTCGATTCCTGTATCTTGCCAGAGCACGTCTGAAGAGTTTAAAGATTCAATTCCTGTATCCATCCAGGGCACATCTACACAAAGAGTTTGAAGATCAACCCCTGTAATAGGCCAGGTAATTATCTTTTCTTTCTCAGGTACGCAAGTTCTCACTAAGGAATCTCTTACGCGATCGACACCCGATGGCATCTATAAGCCCATCCCCCTATCCATCAGTCTCCAAATGGCATCTGTAAGCCCATTCCCACCATCACTGCTAACATGTGAGCGCAAATTTCTGGGCACTCTGGTGTTCAATCATCTTCCACCTTCGGATTACGAAAGGCACGCCAGCCAATCTACATCCTCAGGTTTAAGAAGATTGAATAGGGGCAACTGTTGTACCCCAAAATTTGCCATCCCATATTCTTCAAGATTGGCCAAGATCAAGGTTCAAAATCTCCCAAGGGTTGCACAGTCCAATTGCCTCCTAACACAGTCAAAATTAGGGTTTTGGTTCTTGCAAAGAAATTGAGGTTCTCAAGGGCCCAATCAAGTCCCACATGCCTATATACATTGTCAAACATCCATATGTCAAGTTTCAAGACTCACAGCATCAAATTGCACAGTCAAAAACCCTAAATGCTCCACAGTCAACTGCAGGGGCAAAATGGTCATTTGACAGTCAAAAGTCAAAATTTTTGGTCAACATCTTATTTTGAAGCCACAAACATCATTTGATCAATTCTTGATCATGATTCTCAAAGAATGGCTCAAAAATTCTCAAGATGCAAAAGTTTCTATTTTTGGACAGTTGAAAAAGTCAACTGTAAATTGACCAGGGCATAACTTCTTCATAGTTTATCAGAAAAATCCCATCCAAAGCTCATTTTGAAGAGAATGACATTTCCTACAACTCATCTTCACATTCCAAGCCCAAGCAATGCTCTCACAAAAGTTATCAATTTCAACATTATAGGTCATTTTCAAAAGTCAACAAAAAGGCACTTTAAGTCAAAGACCATAACTTGAGATTGGTAAATCAAAATGACATGGAACCAAAGACATTGGTTAGAGGACTTCAAGACCTTTCCAAAATGTCCAAGAACATGATCATAGCTTCAAAATTGAGCAAGATATGCCTTGGAGAAGTTGGGAAATTTTTGGGAATTTTGAAAAGTCAACTTTGCTTCAAAAGCTTCAAAAATGCTAATGGGCCTCAATTTCTTTCATGAATCATTACCCAAAGCATATGCACGACCCATTAAGCTCAAAGGGATTTATTTTCTTATTTTTAATTAATTAATTGAATTATTATTATTATTAATTCATTTAATTAGATTTAAATATGAAAAAATATCAAATAATACCTTTCAAATCTTTTTGTGCAGAAAATTCACTCATTATGTGCTAAAGATTTCGTTTCACATTCAAAAAGGAAATATCTTCCACAATTGGCAAGGATTTGCATGAAAAAAGATTGAAAAAAGATATGGAAAAATCAAAGATTGAAATCATAAATTCATGGACCTTGGGCTTGTTTTCTTGACCTAATTGCATTCAGATACTTATACACAAGCTAACCCTATTCCAATGAACACGAAAAACTGCTCAAAAGCTAAGAACCAAATTGCAAAGTTTCCACCAAAAGTTGAAATCTGAAATCACAGTTAGAGGATAATTCAAAGCTTCTAAGGGATTCCAACACGTTGCCTAAGCATCCAGGAAGCTTTTGCAATCAAGAATCAATCAAAACGTGCCAAGAATCATAGAATATAGGCCATACGGTTTGCAACTATTTCTTGAATTCCACATCATGATTCATGCACTTTTAATCATTTTTCTTGAGTGATTTATACTAATATTAACCTTCTGAAGTTAATGACATAACTCAATTGCATTATCAGGCCCTGTATCGTGATTCACCATTAACGTGTTTTAGGGTTTCAGAAGCTTCGAATTAGGGGTTCTCACATATGGAAAAATTGGCCCTTAAAACCTATGCCATTGAATTCGTGACCTCAAGATGAGACAAACCATGACCTCGCGCCCTTTTTATATTACAGCATGCTCTAATCGCTATTTTCCGCCCTTTGTTTATGTTGCAGGTATACAAACGAAGAAGAAGCCTGCGTGTCATTACATGATAGGGGGATTCAAATACTGGCGCGTGATTTTTTGTTTACAACATTAACTAACATTTTTGTATATTATGTTCTTTACCTATCCAAATAAAAAACGCGTACAGCAGCTCAGTTGGTAGTGGACATGCGTTGCAAGCCTTGGGACCTGGGTTCGATTCCCAGGTCCCCCACATATTTCATATTTTTCTTCCTAATGTGCTTCCATGCAGTGTTCATCAAAAGGCTCACCATGCACGCTCACACTCAGTCTTGCCACGCGCCACTGATGATCAATCCAAGGGCCATTGAATGCAGTCCATGGTACACGCTAGTCAACCCACGTGCACTCAACCAGGAAAGGTCAAACAGGCTTCATGTGCTTGGGCCAAACCACTCCAATTCACCTCCTAAATGGGCCTGATACCCCCCATGGTTTGTATCATTTTTATTTTTATTTGATTTTCTTTTAATTCCTTTTAATGTTTTAATTATTTCTTTTAATTCCATAAAATAACTTTTCATAATATAAATACAGAAAAAATCAAAAAATGTTTATTAATATTAATTTCACCATTATTATTTTTGTAAATAAACTTTAACAATTAATTAGATTAATTTAGGTTTCAATTTTAATACTTTTTTTTAATAAATAAAATAGGTAGAATTAGGGTTTTTAACCTTTTCATCATTTTTAATAAATAATTTTCTCATCATTATTATTATTATTAATTACTAAATATTTTTGTAAATAAACATGTACATTAATTATTTAGTAAATTAGGTTAAACTTTAATATTTTTCATTAATAATTAAAAACAACTTAGAATTAGGGTTTCTCTTGATTTTCAATTTTCTTTATTTTCATAAAACAAAAACCTAAAAAACATTTCTTTTCTTTAATTAAATATTAATCAAGTCTTTAAATTCAATTTAATTTCAAAAGGGTCAAAACCCTCGGACGTTCTATTTTTATTCTTTCGCACATTTATTTTCTTTTCGAATATTATGTAACTGCTCAAGCCTTGTAATAGTAATTAGGTCTTTTTACTTTCCGCATTTTTATCAAACGGGTCTTTGTAATTTGGCGATGTATAGACCCGCGCCTTGTAATAGCGTAGGATTTATCTTTCCGCATTTAAATTTCCGCACTTTTAAATTCTAATTGCATGAAAGAATGTATGGCTAATTAAAAATAACTCGTAGCTCACAAATGCCATGATCAAAGATAATTGCTAAATTGAAAACAACACACAAATTCACACACCACTCCTAGGGTACGCCTCACCTGTTGCCTTCGAAACGTGGTCGTTAAGTATAGGACGTCTTAGTAAGTCCTTATGTCCATTGATCCAGTTGCCTCAGAATAGTTGCCTCGAAACGGCTGCCTCAGAATAAAAAAAGGATCAATGGCATAAGGGTAGCTTCTAAGGTATCCTAACTGTTGCTTCGGTGACCACACTGTCTCTACACTCGAATTTACCCGAACACCTCCAACGCAGCCTAATTCCTTAGGGTAGGTAGATGACTCATAGATACTTGCTCTATTAAAAAACAAATAAAAAAAACTCTTTTCACACCGACACTTCCAAAAAAGCTTTCAAAATAATTTTTCAAACACTCTTGAGGACTGATACAAGAGTTATTCCGAAATATTTGAACGAAACTTTTTCAAAACCCACTCACACTTGAAAAGCAAACATTTTGAAAACACAATGAGTAAGTATCTAAGAGCCCATGGATAACCATGGATAGAAAGGGTGCTAACACCTTCCCTTTCTATAAATCTATCTCCCGAACCGAGAAACAATCTCATAAGGAATTTTGCTGTGCTTTTGTCCTGTCTATGTTGGAGAAAATAAAAGACGGTGGCGACTCTTGCTTCCGCGACATTTCGCGAACCAGCGTTAAACAGTCAGTTCTAAATCCACCGATCACAGAACTGGCGACTCTGCTGGGGACATTTTAAAAAGTGAGGTGTACCTTAGGACTAAGATCACTTGTGTTTTCAATTGTCTGAATTGCTTGCTTTATTATTGTGGGACTGTCTTGGGAGTTCTATAGATCCTAACCCGGATCTGGGGGATACCTTCTTAGAAAGTAGCAACAAGGCTGTGAGGGAACTGTGCGGGGTATACCGACATGGTTGAAACAGTCTGCTACGTTGATGTGGCACTTTGGTGTGTACCGGTAACCCTTGAGTCCAGTCAAGGAGAGTACGGGGCCGCCACGTGGTGTCGTGAAGCATCAACTGACCTTAGGAACCTTAATTGAACCATCTTGGCCTCTTTAGGGTAGTGAGATAACTGACTTTGGTGCAGTCCGAGGTTGGTTGATACTCGATACTACACTCAATTGAGGGTTATTTTCTTGGAATATTTCGGTCGCCAGTTCAGTGGCTAAATCGAAACGATGAACAATGAAAGCAATCCAATGATATTGGGACCCTTAGAACCCGGTTACTTCTGATAGAACAGGTTAAACCCACCAACTTCAAGAGGGTAATACCCAGACCCCATGCTGGCCTAAACTCTAAGGGCTCTCTTGTGTGACTTGTGTGCCTTCCAATTTGACTATTTGCATACTTGTTATCTGACACTTGAGTTTCTTGCAGGTTTTGTTTACAGTCCTTAATTGGGACTCATAACAGGGTTTACCTACATTACCCCATGCATAACATAACATCATACTATTGCATGCATCCTTCATAAGGACTAATCCATTTAAAGGATCTCAAAGGCTTGTGATGCAGGTCATGATGAACCAATTGTCTAGCAAGGGGCAAAGGGGATTTATTTTCCTCTAGCCAAGGTTGTCAGGGGCGATGACCCACTAGATATGGTGAGCCTTGACCCTCGAAGAAGGACTCTCAACAACATGAAGTTCCTTCAGTCAAGCTACAAAATTCAAATTCTAACAGTTTCTCTGTTTACCCCGCGAGATCCTTGAAAACATTGCATGCATATCATACATATCATTGCATTACAGGTACCACTGTTTACAGGTCACTTACCTTCTTTGCTGTTTATTTCAGCAGTCTCATTATGAATCCTGAATCATCTACTGAGCAATCCATCAAGGCCCTCCAGGCTCAGAACGCCCAGTTCCAGGAGTTGATTAAAAATCTAGCCCAGGGCCAACAGGATTTGAAGACTCTGCTCTCGAAGAAGAAGAAGAAGAGAACGGTGTTGTTCAACCCGAGACACAAATCTGGGAATGGTTCACAAAATGAAGTTGAGTAGACTACTTCATCTGTTGGAATGGACAACCCCCATGAGAGAAAGGTTCCTAGTCCAGTGGTCTCCGACAACGAGACAGAGTTCAATGATGAACAATACCCTCCGACTGAGGACCTGTACAAACAGCTAGAAGACCGGCTAAGTGCTATGGAGATACAAAAAGTGCCCGGCCTGGACTTCGAAGATCTAGGTCTGTCTTCTGGGGTGGTGATCCCTCATAAATTCAAGGCACCTGCCTTTGCAAAGTACGACGGGGCATCCTGTCCTAAGCTGCATCTCAGGTCTTACATAAGGAGGATCCAACCCTACACGACTGACAAGAATTTATGGATTCACTTCTTTCAGGACAATCTGTCAGGAACCCAACTCGACTGGTTCTATCAACTGAATGGAGCTAACATCCGCAGCTGGGAGGACTTGGCCACTGCATTCTACAAGCAGTACCAGTACAATGCCGACCTTGCTCCCACGCGCACTCAGCTTCAGGGAATGTCTATGGGGGTAGGCGAAGGTTTCAAAGAATATGCTCAAAAATGGAGGGACCTTGCTGGAAGGGTACAACCACCTCTGACTGATCGGGAACTTGTCGATATGTTCTTGGGGACCCTGTCTGGGCCGTTCTTCAACCATCTGATTGGCAACTCCTCAGCCGGGTTTACAGATTTGATCTTGACTGGGGAAAGAATTGAAGCTGGTATCAAGAGGGGGAAGATTCAAGAGGCCGCACCTTCTGACACTCACAAAAAGCCTTACACGGGGAAGAAAGAGCCCAATGCTGCATATAGCCAAAAGAGTCGCTGTGACCAACATGCAGGGGCAGTCATGATCTCTGGTACTGCACCACGCCGACAACCACAAAAGGGAAATCAACGAAGGCCGGACGAGCCTAAAAGACAATTCACCAACATCAACATGCCATTGTCACAAGCATTGCAGCACATGTTGAAAATGAATCTGATTGCAGTGATCAACCCTCCTGCAAATCCCAAGACCTCCTCTCCAAACTACAACCCAGAAGCGAGGTGTGCTTATCATTCTGATAGCCCGGGGCACGATACTGAGGATTGTTGGGCGTTAAAATACAAGATCCAGAATATGATCGACGCTAAGGAGATCGAATTCGAGCCTGCTGAGACTCCCAATGTGATCACTGCTCCCTTGCCAAAGCATGGCTAGGATTGAAAAAAACTTTTGTTCATTCGAATGTTCAAGTTGTAATTTTCTTTTGATTGTTCAAACATTTTATTTCATATCAAACTTAGTTATTTCATTAATACATTGCACATGTCTGTTTTGAAGTAATTATTTCGTATTCACTATATGCAAACTGCTTTCATATTTTTGCGATGATCAATTCTCTATTAATAATTCTAAGCCTCTTGAGGGAGGATGACGAAAACGATACCACAATTTACAGTATGCTTTTGAACAAACCCCGCTGATGAGGTACAGGCATTGTTTCAATTCCTAAACACTGGAGTTATAAGGAAGATAATCCCTCGTCAACCCCTTCGAGCCAAAGAAGTAGGAGTTTTTCTTTTCGAAAATTAAAACCCTTAATCATAACCTGGGGCAGGGTAGTTCTCTCAGTGGATCCAAGTGCACAACGAATAGCATCAAATAAGTCCTTCTGAGACGAAAAGACAGTGATGGTTCCAAATGATCATAAAGACAGGCAGTCATTATCTCTCAAAAAATAAAAGCCCACTAAGTCAAAACCTATGAAGGAGACTTACAAAACTGGGGCATCCCGCTGACTGTAATTACAAAAAGAAACAGTTCAGGCAAAAAAAAAACAGGGATAACGAAATCAAAAAAGAAAGAGGTCCTACAAACCCTCAACACAAAATGAAATGACTTCCTATTCAAAATAAACTATCAAAGTCCGAACCATCACTGGAATATCAGGACAAAGACTCAAACAAGGTCCAACGCACGATCAGCTGAGTTTAGGTTTGAAGAACATCACGAAGAGCGGGTGGGTACAAATATAATTTGAGCCTTTATCCTTTGTTTCGTAAACCGTGAACCAGGCCACGTTATAACCCTAAAAAGTCCTAGCTGAAGCATGGGTTAGTTCGAAAGCATACTGTTACGAAAGGTATCCTGACTCCTTAAGGCTTGCGGTAAAATAACGAGTTGACATCACAGTTTACAAAAAAAAAATTCACTTGTTTTTATGAAAAATGCATTTCCAAAAAACTTCGAGACAGACATAAGCTTTGCATTTTTGAAATAACATTGCTTGCATATGTGATTATTTGTTTGAACAGCATAGAAGTTTGCACGAAGAATATCTAATGAACAAAAGCATTTCCAATCAAGGGGCAGACGTGATCATTGTCCGTCATCTGGGGCAGTCCAGTCAAGATTCGGAGAATCTCTCAAAGGCCAAATAGCCTGGGGCAAACCTCCGCCTGAGTCACTTGGGGCATTCCAGCAACAAATCTTGCCTGATCAAACATCTTCTGGTGGCATGGCAAAACACTTCTAACAGGGGCAACTCCCTACATTCTGAGAGCGTGGACATAGCCGAAAAAATACTACGCATAATCAAAAACCCGCTAGGTCGACTGGCCTAGGCAAAAATCAGGGCTTCCCGGCGAACCAAAAGGGTTCGGGCAAAAATAAGGGATGAAAATGAAAAAATCTGTACACCCGGCAAGTCGAAAACCTGCAAAGGAGGCTTGGGCAAAAATGGGTATCCCGATGGACTGAAAACCCGAAAGGGCGGTCCAGGCAAAAATTAGGGATCAAAGCGTATGATTATGTCCCATCATCTCGTCACTTGTCTACCAGAAGAAGATTTGTCCATCGACAGTTATTAAACACCTCATAGGCCTTCTGCTCCTGCAGAAACTGGGGCAATAAGAATTGTCGGCACTATACAAGTTACTCTGTCCTCCAGGTACAAGGTAGATTCGGCTGAAGAATGTAACCAAGATGCCTTAATTCCCCAGAGAGTGAGCCAAGATCCCACAATTCTCTCCCAAGCAGTTGATCTCCCGTCAGCCCTACAAGGCACAGTATCTCCAGTAAGTCAGCAATACTCTCCCCAAGCAGAGTTAGTCTATTGTCAGCCTTAAGGACGTTGGGTATCCCCAGAGGATCTTAACATTCCCCAACAGAATATACAGATATTCCTAACAAGCATCCCCGACAGTCTTAATCTAAGATTGTTCCCCGGAGGAATACCAGACACCCCAGTGGATCAATCTCCCCAATACAGTTCGAAAGTATCCCCAGGAGAGTTGAACCATCTCCCCAGTAGATTCTGGAAGCTTATCCCCAGTAGATTCTGGAAGCTTGTCGCCTGCAGAGTACGAACGCTCCCCCCGACTTTATTCAGAAGGTTATTCTCCACCAGAGCTTATAACTGGGTTATCCTCAGCTAATTGCCACGGAAAGATCGTCCCTGACAAAGCTTTCCTATCCCCAGCGGAGTTCATTTCCCAACAAAATCTATCAATGGTATCCCCAGCGGAGTTATCATCAACGTCTCAGCAAAGTATCTTTATCTCCCCACAGAGTTCACTCCCCGCAGAGTAATCTATTTGCCAAGTTTATTCCCCAACGGAGTCATCTTCTCCTACAGGTTCATTCTTGCAACAATCTCCCCAGCGGAAACAAAGATCTACTCTTCAACATAAGCCCAGGATTTGACTTCCCGGCACCCGTCAAGGATTTATTTTCCCAGACGAGAACACATTCATAAACATCGCATCTTCATGCATTATAACATGCATACGCATCATATAGCACAAACCTCATTTATTCTGAGAATATCACGCTTTTCATACATCATGACATTGCATACAACTAACGTTTTGTCTTTTCAGGACCAAGATTAATACAAAGATGATTACCATCTACCTTTACAAGTTCCAGATCAACACCGGTAACAAGCCAGGAAAATTCTGTGGACGACTGATCATGGGTTAATATCCAAAACCAGACAGGACAATCATCCACTTGATCATCATGAAGCAACCCCACACTGGTTCCTTCTCAACTTCAGATGCAGTTTTACACGAACTCATCATCAGGCAACCCTACACCGGTTCCTTCTCAATTTTTAGACAAAGTCTTACACGGACTTATCATCAAAATAACCCTACACCGGTTCCTTTTCTTTCAGAAAAAGTCTTACACGGACTTATCTCAAGATAACCTTACCCCGGTTCCTCCAAAAGTCTTACACGGACTTATCTCAAGATGACCTTACCCCGGTTCATCAAGAAGTTTTACACGAACTTACCCTGCAGTAACCTTACCCCGGTTCCTCCAGAAGTCTTACACGGGCTTATCGCAAGATGACCTTACCCCGGTTCATCGAGAAGTTTTACACGAACATATCTCATGGTAACCCTACACCGGTTCCTCCCAAAGTCTTACACGGATTTGTCCCAAGGTAACCTTACCCTGGTTCCTCAAGAAGTTTTACACGAACTTATCCCAAAGAAACCCTACACAGGTTCTCTCTCTCCAGACGTAGCCTTACACGGACTCGTCACCCAGAAACCCCACACAGGTTCCCTTCTCAAACTCCAGACGTAGTTTTACACGGACTCATCATCAGTAAACCCTACACAGGTTTCCTTCTCCATTTCAGATGCAGTTTTACACGAGCTCATCATCAATTAACCCTACACAGGTTCCTTATCCATTTCAGATGCAGTTTTACACGAGCTCATCATCAATCAACCCTACACAGGTGTCCTTCTTTCCAAGATACAGTTTTACACGAGCTCATCACTAGGCAACCCTACACAGGTTCCCTCTTTCAACTCACAAAAATTACCTATCAACTGTCGCAACTCAAGATCCGATTCCTGTATCCTGCTAGGGTATATCTGTTGATGACTATATTCCAGACTCGATTCCTGTATCTTGCCAGGGCACGTCTGAAGAGTTCGAAGATCCGATTCCTGTATCTTGCTAGGGTGTATCTGTTGACGACTATATTCTCCGGACTCGATTCCTGTATCTTGCCAGGGCACGTCTGAAGAGTTTAAAGATTCGATTCTTGTATCCAGCCAGGGCACATCTACACAAAGAGTTTGAAGATCAACCCCTGTAACAGGCCAGGTAATTATCTTTTCTTTCTCAGGTACGCAAGTTCTCGCTAAGGAATCTCTTACGCGATCGACACCCGATGGCATCTATAAGCCCATCCCCCTATCCATCAGTCTCCAAATGGCATCTGTAAGCCCATTCCCACCATCACTGCTAACATGTGAGCGCAAATTTCTGGGCACTCTGGTGTTCAATCATCTTCCACCTTCGGATTACGAAAGGCACGCCAGCCAATCTACATCCTCAGGTTTAAGAAGATTGAACAGGGGCAACTGTTGTACCCCAAAATTTGCCCTCCCATATTCTTCAAGATTGGCCAAGATCAAGGTTCAAAATCTCCCAAGGGTTGCACAGTCCAATTGCCTCCTAACACAGTCAAAATTAGGGTTTTGGTTCTTGCAAAGAAATTGAGGTTCTCAAGGGCCCAATCAAGTCCCACATGCCTATATACATTGTCAAACATCCATATGTCAAGTTTCAAGACTCACATCATCAAATTGCACAGTCAAAAACCCTAAATGCTCCACAGTCAACTGCAGGGGCAAAATGGTCATTTGACAGTCAAAAGTCAAAATTTTTGGTCAACATCTTATTTTGAATCCACAAACATCATTTGATCAATTCTTGATCATGATTCTCAAAGAATGGCTCAAAAAGTCTCAAGATGCAAAAGTTTCTATTTTTGGACAGTTGAAAAAGTCAACTGTAAATTGACCATGGCATAACTTCTTCATAGTTTATCAGAAAAATCCCATCAAAAGCTCATTTTGAAGAGAATGACATTTCCTACAACTCATATTCACATTCCAAGCCCAATAAATGCTCTCACAAAAAGTTATCAATTTCAACATTATAGGTCATTTTCAAAAGTCAACAAAAAGGCACTTTAAGTCAAAGACCATAACTTGAGATTGGTAAATCAAAATGACATGGGACCAAAGACATTGGTTAGAGGACTTCAAGACCTTTCCAAAATATCCAAGAACATGACCATAGCTCCAAAATTGAGCAAGATATGCCTTGGAGAAGTTGGGTAATGTTTTGGAATTTTGAAAAGTCAACTTTGCTTCAAAAGCTTCAAAAATGCTAATGGGCCTCAATTTCTTTCATGAATCATTACCCAAAGCATATGCACGACCCATTAAGCTCAAAGGGATTTATTTTCTTATTTTTAATTAATTAATTGAATTTTTATTATTATTAATTCATTTAATTAGATTTAAATATGAAAAAATATCAAATAATACCTTTCAAATCTTTTTGTGCAGAAAATTCACTCATTATGTGCTAAAGATTTCGTTTCACATTTAAAAAGGAAATATCTTCCACAATTGGCAAGGATTTGCATGAAAAAAGATTGAAAAAAGATATGGAAAAATCAAAGATTGAAATCATAAATTCATGGACCTTGGGCTTGTTTTCTTGACCTAATTGCATTCAGATACTTATACACAAGCTAACCCTATTCCAATGAACACGAAAAACTGCTCAAAAGCTAAGAACCAAATTGCAAAGTTTCCACCAAAAGTTGAAATCTGAAATCACAGTTAGAGGATAATTCAAAGCTTCTAAGGGATTCCAACACGTTGCCTAAGCATCCAGGAAGCTTTTGCAATCAAGAATCAATCAAAACGTGCCAAGAATCATAGAATACAGGCCATACGGTTTGCAACTATTTCTTGAATTCCACATCATGATTCATGCACTTTTAATCATTTTTCTTGAGTGATTTATACTAATATTAACCTTCTGAAGCTAATGACATAACTCAATTGCATTATCAGGCCCTGTATCGTGATTCAACATTAACGTGTTTTAGGGTTTCAGAAGCTTCGAATTAGGGGTTCTCACATATGGAAAAATTGGCCCTTAAAACCTATGCCATTGAATTCGTGACCTCAAGATGAGACAAACCATGACCTCGCGCCCTTTTTATATTACAGCATGCTCTAATCGCTATTTTCTGGCCTTTGTTTTTGTGGGAGTTTAAAACCCCCGCTATTTGCTTATGTTGCAGGTATACAAATGAAGAAGAAGCCTGCGTGTCATTACATGATATGGGGATTCAAATACTGGCGCGTGACTTTTTGTTTACAACATTAACTAACGTTTTTGTATATTATGTTCTTTACCTATCCAAATAACAAACACGTACAGCAGCTCAGTTGGTAGTGGACATGCGTTGCAAGCCTTGGGACCTGGGTTCGATTCCCAGGTCCCCCACATATTTCATATTTTTCTTCCTAATGTGCTTCCATGCAGTGTTCATCAAAAGGCTCACCATGCGCGCTCACACTCAGTCTTGCCACGCGCCCCTGATGATCAATCCAAGGGCCATTGAATGCAGTCCATGGTACACGCTAGTCAACCCACGTGCACTCAACCAGGAAAGGTCAAACAGGCTTCATGTGCTTGGGCCAAACCACTCCAATTCACCTCCTAAATGGGCCTGATACCCCCCATGGTTTGTATCATTTTTATTTTTATTTGATTTTCTTTTAATCCCTTTTAATGTTTTAATTATTTCTTTTAATTCCATAAAATAACTTTTCATAATATAAATATAGAAAAAATCAAAAAATGTTTATTAATATTAATTTCACCATTATTATTTTTGTAAATAAACTTTAACAATTAATTAGATTAATTTAGGTTTCAATTTTAATACTTTTTTTAATAAATAAAATAGGTAGAATTAGGGTTTTTAACCTTTTCATCATTTTTAATAAATAATTTTCTCATCATTATTATTATTATTAATTACTAAATATTTTTGTAAATAAACATGTACATTAATTATTTAGTAAATTAGGTTAAACTTTAATATTTTTCATTAATAATTAAAAACAACTTAGAATTAGGGTTTCTCTTGATTTTCAATTTTCTTTATTTTCATAAAACAAAAACCTAAAAAACATTTCTTTTCTTTAATTAAATTTTAATCAAGTCTTTAAATTCAATTTAATTTCAAAAGGGTCAAAACCCTCGGACGTTCTATTTTTATTCTTTCGCACATTTATTTTCTTTTCGAATATTATGTAACTGCTCAAGCCTTGTAATAGTAATTAGGTCTTTTTACTTTCCGCATTTTTATCAAACGGGTCTTTGTAATTTGGCGATGTATAGACCCGCGCCTTGTAATAGCGTAGGATTTATCTTTCCGCATTTAAATTTCCGCACTTTTAAATTCTAATTGCATGAAAGAATGTATGGCTAATTAAAAATAACTCGTAGCTCACAAATGCCATGATCAAAGATAATTGCTAAATTGAAAACAACACACAAATTCACACACCACTCCTAGGGTACGCCTCACCTGTTGCCTTCGAAACGTGGTCGTCAAGTATAGGACGTCTTAGTAAGTCCTTATGTCCATTGATCCAGTTGCCTCAGAATAGTTGCCTCGAAACGGTTGCCTCGGAATAAAAAAAGGATCAATGGCATAAGGGTAGCTTCTAAGGTATCCTAACTGTTGCTTCGGTGACCACACTGTCCCTACACTCGAATTGACCCGAACACCTCCAACGGTGGTGCTACCTACCTTTCAATGGTGGGATGGCACTACCTTAAGGACATTTACACAGCCTAATTCCTTAGGGTAGGTAGATAACTCATAGATACTTGCTCTATTAAAAAAAACAAAAAAAAACTCTTTTCACACCGACACTTCCAAAAAAGCTTTCAAAACAATTTTTCAAACACTCTTGAGGACTGATACAAGAGTTATTCCGAAATCTTTGAACGAAACTTTTTCAAAACCCACTCACACTTGAAAAGCAAACATTTTGAAAACACAATGAGCAAGTATCTAAGAGCCCGTGGATAACCATGGATAGAAAGGGTGCTAACACCTTCCCTTTCTATAAATCTACCTCCCGAACCGAGAAACAATCTCATAAGGAATTTTGCTGTGCTTTTGTCCTGTCTATGTTGGAGAATATAAAAGACGGTGGCGACTCTTGCTTCCGTGACATTTCGTGAACCAGCATTAAACAGTCAGTTCTAAATCCACCGATCACACCGCTCTTCTCTCAGCTGCACCCACGATCTCTTTAATGCCCTTATGTCAATAGGCATGTATGGATGGAGGATGGTAGGAGGAACCCCTTCTTCATCAGCAACCTCAACAATCATAGGTAAGACAGCTTCGTACGACATTCCCAGCTTTTGGGCACGGATTCGAACCCATTTGAGATATGGCTCCATCGGAAGAGAAGTCTTCGCACCCAGCTCGTGCGGATCAGACCTGTGTACCCTATCCCAAGCTCGTATGAACCTGCGGCGTTGCTCATCACTATCCCCTTGGAAGTCAAAGACAATGCTCGACATTAGAAACTCATGAGGTCCTTCCCTCCTAGCTCGCCCAAACTGACGTAAGGCCAAGCATAGATTATAAGTGATCCCTCCATTGGTTCCTATCAGTGGAACATTGGGGTATTCCCCACAGCGATCAATAATAGCCACATCTTCCATACCCTTGATAGTCCAAATGATGTCATTATGAGAGAGAGACATAATCCTATAGGCCCAGCCCATGCCTTCCTTGTTGTTCAAAACTGATTTGGGGAGGTGAGAAATAAACCACCTCGCCAGCAATGACGCACAACATATAAGGGTTCCCCGTTTCCGAGCAGTGCGGGCATAAAGAGAGTGAAGAATGTCACCCAAAAGAGTGGGCACAGGATTACCGAACATGAAAATCTTCACTGCATTCACGTCGATGAAAGAATCCGAGTTAGGAAACAACACCAAACCATATATGAGAAGAGCCATAATGTCTTCAAATGCCTGGAAGTCTAGACTTTCCCAGAACTGATTAGCCTTACCAACCAAGAATTTAGTCAAGAAGCCCTTTGTTCCACTACGAGTTTTCCAATTAGACATTACCTCAGCCTTTGTCAGATGGAGAGCTGAAGCAATTTCTTCCGGCCTAAGGATCTTCTCCCAACATGTGAACGGGGTCTGCTCCAGAATAGAGATACCAAGCAGATCAGAGAACTCCTCTAGAGTGGGGACCAACTGGTAGTCCGGAAAGTTAAAGCAGTGGTACAGTGGATCAAAGAACTGGACCAAGACACTCATCATATGTTCATCCATCTTGGAGGTGACCAAACCAAGGAGGTGCCCATGTCTTCTGATAAAGGAGGTAGTATCTGAAACCTTTGCCACCAATTCCTTAAGCTGAGTGAGAATCTGGACAAAGTTGATCCGAATGGTGTTTCTACGCATGGGTGCCATGACCTACAAAACAGAACAAAGATGAATCTCCTCTGTCTTTGAAATGGGTTAGTCCAAAGCAATATGTATGCAATGTCATGATGTCATGATAGAAAACAAACCACAAGTATCCACAAATAGCAAACATGGTAAGGGCACACAAGTCACACAGATAACCCTTAGATTTCAGGCTGGCAAGGAGCTTAGGTACTACCCTCTTTCAGTTCATTTGGTTCAAACCTGTCCTTGAAATAGTAATCGGGTTCTAGAGGATCTCAATATCACTGACCACCCTCGATCGGTCATAATTCCAGTTTAGCAACCTTTTCTTGCGGCCGAAATCATCGCGAGAGTTTGGTCTCAATGAGTGTAGCATACTGCTACTGTTCTATGGCCAAGTTGGTCAATTATAGGTGCTAAGGTCAGTTGGTTCTTAATGACCCCTTAGAAGACCCATATTCTCCTCGTTGCGCCACAAGGGATATCGGTACAAACTAAAGTGCCACACCAACGTAGCTACTGCTTCAACCGTATCGGTCTATGCCGTACAGTTCCCTCACAGTTTATTGCTACTTACCTAAAGGGTATCCCCTAGATCCGGGTTAGGATCTATAGTAACTCCGATTCAAACCCACAAAGATAAAGCATACAAGTCAAGCAATTAAAAACATTATGAACTATTCCTAAGGTACACCCCACTTATTAAATTTCCCCAGCAGAGTCGCCAGTTCTTTGAATGTCACGGTAAGCAAGAGTCGCCACCGACTTTTATTTTATCCAACAAGGAAAGGAAAAAAGCACAGAAAAATTCCTTTTTCGAGATTTTCTGAGTACGGGGGGTAGATTATAGAAAGGGGAGGTATTAGCACCCTTTCTATCAGTAGTTATCTACGGGCTCTTAGGTACCTGCTCATTATTTTCAAAATTGTTTTCTTTGTGTTTGTGGGTTTGAAAAATTTTTTGTTTTAACTTCGATTTAACTCTTGCTTCTGTCCTCAAGAGTGTAATGAAGTGTTTTTGAAAACTTGTTTGTAAAAGTGTAAGTGTGAGAAAATTTTGTTTTGGATGAGCAAGTATCTAAGAGCTAATCTCCTACTCGAAAAAGGAATCGTTCTATGCTAATTTTCCTTAGACAATGTTATCCCACTATTAGTGAGTAGGTAGCACCGTCGTTGGAGTTTGAGGGTCAATTCGAAAGAGGGACATACGACCACTAAAGCAATGTTAGGACGCCTTAGCGACAATCCTAATGTCTTAGATAATTTGTTTGAGGCAACAATATCCGAGGCAACCATTTTGAGGCGACTATGATCTTTTAGACAAGAGGACAACCTCTAAAACGACCTATACTCAATGACCATGTACGAAGGCAACCAAGTGGGGTGTACCCTAAGAGTGCGCATGTGCAAGTGTGTCGTTTTCAGTTTATTTTTATCTTTTCACATGTTAAGGGTGATCTAATTTGATTTTAGATTAAGCATTCATTCTTGTCATGCAAACCCTATTGTCAAACATCTAACAATTATAACTTGCGGAAATAAAATGCGGAATTTAAATTACAAGGCGTCGGGTATTTACATCGCCAAAGACAAACCCTTTTGAAAAATAAAATAAAGCGATAAAAATAATTAAAGGTCCTATTTAAACTATTACAATCCGTAAGCAGATACATTATTGGATAAGGAAAAGTAAATCGCGGCGCAGAATTAAATCGGACGCATGATTAGGGTTTTGACCCTTTTGGTTAAAAAACATGTCTTTTTGTTTTTAAATTAAGAAAGAAATTAAACCTAAATTAAAGAACTAAATTAAATTAATAAATTAATTAATTAATGAAGAAATAAATTATGACATATTTTGATTTTTTATTTATTATTTTAAGAAAGAAAGTAAAATTAATTAAATTAGTATTTAAAACCTAATTAAGTCTAATTAATTTTTAATATTACAAAAAATAAATTAGAGTTTCCTAGCATTAAAAGCCTAATTAATTAATTAAATTTTATTAAAAAAATAGAATTCTGAAATTTATTGGGTAAAAATATTTTTGTTATTTTTGAAATAAAAAAGAAAATTAATTTTTGTTAATAAAAATAAATTAAATAAATTAAATAAAATAGAAAAGAAAATTTAAGGGAAAAGAAAATGGGCATGGTTTTTGTAGCAAAAGGGGGGTGCGGATGGCAAAGCTGAGCCCAAACACTGATGGGCTGCTTTGACTTTCTTCAATTCCATATGCTTGCTTGACTGGCGCCCACGGTGGAAGGATGCACATGAGACGTTAGATTTGGATCAAGGGCAATCTGACGGCTGGATCTCATAAGCGCGTGGTATGGACTGAGGCTTGAAGCACATGGAATTACTAAGCATAGTCAGCTGAAGTAATTGAGTCAGCAACCTGAATGGCCAATAAAAACACGGGAAACAGCCACGTTTGCGTCAAACAGAGTCAAGCAAAGTCAATGACGCCGGCGCGATGCTCCGATCGTCTTCTCCGGCAGGGGTGGTCCTGAAAACCTGCGAAAACAGTGAAATCGAAGCAAATAAAATAGCCAGATCCAATGATTAGGGCATGGTGATCATTATGGTGATGTTTTCGTGGTTTAATGCTGCCTATTCTCACCAAAACGAAACTCCAAGTAATATGAACCCTAGCCATGGTGATTTACATTTTGGACATTAAAGACCCAAAGCGATAGTCCAAACATGTTCTAAACATTCACTGGAACTCAATGGCATGGTCAGTTGGGATTGAATCAAGCTATAAATGAAAATACGATCCATGGAAATTTTGCAAAGTGTATGTTCATGTATATACAGTTTCAG
The DNA here is from genome assembly GCA_948472305.1 of Vicia faba. Classification (NCBI taxonomy): domain Eukaryota; kingdom Viridiplantae; phylum Streptophyta; class Magnoliopsida; order Fabales; family Fabaceae; genus Vicia; species Vicia faba. Next base: position 1,057,655,445 of record OX451740.1, on the reverse strand, counting down.
CCTGCATGGTTATGTGAAAAGGGTGTGTTTATACCTTATTTTACCTGTAGATCATGATAGGATGGATGGGAAGTCTTGTGGATGGTTGAGCCCTTGAATTCGAGCTTGGTACACTTCTTTGGAAATTTGAAAAGAATTTGATCTTGGGAGGCTGCTCTCTCTCTCGTGCCAGAGTTTTGGGATTGCTTGCTTTATATATGGAGGATGAATTAGGGTTATTATAATAACCCTATATCTTGCCATTTAAGAGGAGAATGATCTTGTTCCTTAAAAGATTCAAAATTTCCGAAAGTGATAAAAAGATCCAATTTATGCTTTTTGATGCTTTGCACGATTTTTTCTTTATGCTAGCTGTAATTGGAACCTAAAATAAACACAAAATCTCTTACTTTCAATATTTTGGATTTTATTTGATTTGTTTCTGACTTAAATCAAATTAATTCAAATAAAAATCAAAATAAATAATAAAAATAAGATATGAACAAGTGGCAAAGGCTAGAGCTCGTGGGAAATAATGCAAACTCAAAACAAGTGAAAAAGAATGGGCCCATTTGGAAATATTTGAAGTTTTGGGGATAGTTGACTTTTGGCAATTTTGCAAAAAAGTCCAACTTCAACAATGCATAACTTCTTCAATTTTGAACTTTGGGAGGTGTTCTTGGACTTTATAGAAATCTTGTGGTGTCCTCTAACCAACCCTTTTGGTCTCATCTCAATTTTATATTTCATTTTCAAGTTATAAGCATTGGAAAAAAATGTGTTTTTGTTGACTTTCAAAAATGACCTATAATGTCAAAATTCATAACTTCTTGTGAGTGCATTTTTTGAACTTGGGGTATGAATATGGATTGTAGGGAATTGAATACTATTCAAAATGAGCTTTGGATGGGTCATTTCTCATAACGTATGATAAAGTTATGCTTGGTCAAAGTTGAGTTGACTTTTCCTACAAAACCCTAATTTAGCAACTTTTGAATCTTGATGAATTTTGAGAAATCCTTGATGAATCATGATCAAACCTTGATAAAATGATGAAATATCCTTAAAAATGATAATTTTGACAAAAAATCTTTAAGTTTGACTGTTTATAGGTCACAATTGACTTTTGCCCTAGCACAGTCGATTTTTGGACCCTTTGAGCATTTGACTGAGCAAACTTCCTCTGCAAGGCTTGAAACTTGACATGGATGATATTAATAACATATTAGGACATTGGGGAGAACTTGAGGTCATTTGGACTCAAAGATCTTGATGCAACACAAAACCCTAATTTGGGGTTGACTACCTTAGGAGATAACTTGTCTGACCAACTCTTGAGCTATCTTGAGCCATTTGAAGATTTTTCTTGGAATGTCTTGAGGAATATGAGAGGGAAAATTTTTGGGTACAACAATTTGTAATATGGAATTCACCCGTATACAACCGTTACTCTTCCCAATTTTTGTGAAGACTTAATACACTTGAAGTTTGGTTTTCCCAAGAGGTTTAATATCATTTTCTTGTTTGGTTTCAATCCAAAGAATGGGAATTCTATTTTGGATCATAGTGTCAAGTATTGGCTTCTTGTTGGTTAGATGGTTCTTATCCCTAGATTTTACCTTATGCTTTAGGATAGCCTCTTCTTCTCCTCCCATCTTCTTTAATTTCAAAAGTCTTCTCCCCCCTTTTGAAAACTCTTCTTGTTTTAAACTTGAATTACTTTTATAATAAACTTGGACTTAGGTCCATGCATTTTCAAACATTTTCATAAATAAACTCCAATAAACTTAATAATACTTTGACATTTTTGTGAGAAGACTAAAAGTCAATCAATCGCATTTCAAACCATCTTGCCATTTTGGCTTTTATCTTTAAACTTTTCTCAAAAGATTGAACTCTTGTCAATCCTTGTAGTGATGCAAACAACTATACTTCTACAATATGTAGTAAAGAGAGATATTTTCCACTCGGGTGTTGAGTGAGGCATTGTTGATTTTAAAATCCAAGTCATATCTTCCACTTTGAGATGATACAAATTCTCCTTTTTCATGATTGTGGATAATAGGTGTGTTTTCCACACGGACAATGACGATTATGTTTTATCTCATAAAATTGACCAACAGATTTGTGTTTTAAAATTTTTAAAAGAGGAACTACGTGTACCCTGATCCCCTATTGCACAAAAAGCTGGTACGTAGGCACTAAAGGTTCGCAACCGCGGCGGGTGCAAAAATCATAAAAAATATGTTTCTTTTCCCACCTCCACCATCTATTTTATATAATATTTTTCATAGCCAAAATATACAAATTTTTCAAAGAGGTTTCTGCGGAGTACTGTAGATGTTTAGGGTGCTAATACCTTCCCTTTGTATAACCAACCCCCTTACCTAGAATCTTTACCCTTCTTTTTGGGTTATTCCCTCTTTTCCCATTTCTTTGGAAACAATAAAGCGCGGTGACAATTTTTATTTTGATTTGTATAAATCAAGTCAATCCAATGGCTTAGTCTTAAATATTTCTACCGCTACAGAAAAATGACGACTTCACCGGGGAAAGATTAGCCTTTTGCTGGTCCATCCCTAAGCTGGTTGAGCCTATTTTTTTTTATATCTGTATATGTGTTATTACTCATAAGTCCTATACCCGGACTTGGGCAAACTTTAAGATAGGACGGGCGGTATAGTCATGTTAACTTTGAGGGAGTAATCCCAAAAAAGGAGGCATGAGATCCCCCACTCAGTGAAGGCCCTTTGACTGTAGTGTCGTTTACTGAGTAATCAGGAAGACGTGCTGCTTTCATCCTGGGAGCCTGCTGAAGCTGAGGACTGTAGAATACCAAACCCATCTTGGCCTTTTAGGTGTAGTGCAGAAGCTATGACAGAGTAATCCGGAAATAGTTGTCATGCGATACTACACTCGGACGAGTTTTTCTTGAGAATATTACTAATTACCGAGTTAATCGGGAAGTTGGTAATATCCGAAGGAAGAATGTAGACTCTGGGAACCTCTAAAACCTTGTTCGACAAGTGATAACTTTTAGACCAATTCCTTATGGGTAGTACCTTCGACCTCATGCTCGTGACATTTAACCTATGAACCCTATATGTGTGATCTTGTGTGTGATTGCTGCATCATGCATCCATGCACTCATAAGCATCTTTTGGAGAAATATTATTTCAAGGGATTTAAAAGTTGACCATTTGTGAATATCTCAGGTACTTTTTAACCATGGATTCTGGAAAGATAAAGACCGGGAAGTACAGTTTCAAGGATCCCAAGATAGATGAGTTGATCAGTCTAATTCCCGAGATCGAGTGTTCTGCAGACTTTCGGAAGAAGTATGGATCCATTATTCCTCTCATGAAGCTGAAGATGAAGGAGGGTATTCTCTCAACCTTGGTCCAATTCTATGATCCGATGTATCATTTCGTTACTTTTCCCGACTATCATTTGATGCCCACACTGGAGGAGTATTCTTATTTATTGGATTTACCTGTTACCGAACGTGTTCCTTTTACTGGTTTGGAGGGTGAGCCAAAACCACATGAGATTGCTTCTTTGATTCATCTGGGGAAGTCTGAGGTGGAAGCCTATATGACTACTAAAGGATGGATTAGAGGATTACCAACTCAGTTCTTATTGGAGAAAGCTCGTTACTTTGCCAGGATGAAGAGTACAATCGCTTTTGAGGCCATCTTTACTCTACTTGCTTACGGGTTGTTCTTATTTCCTAATATGGACAAGTTTGTTGACATTAATGCTATCAGGATCTTCATGATTGGAAACCTACTTCCTACCTTTTTGGGTGATGCTTATTACTCTATTCATCTTCGGAATTCTTATCATGGGGGGATGATTATATGTTGCACACCTCTGTTGTACCGGTGGTTTATCTCTCATATGCCTCAGTCTGATGCTTTTTGGGATGTCAAGAAAGAACCCCGTTGGGCTCCTAAGATCATGGAACTTACTCACTCGGATATTGATTGGTATCATCGAGCTTACTAGGATATAGAGTTTATTGACAGTTGTGGTAGTTTCCCCAATGTACCTTTTCTTGGTACAAAGGGAGGAATTAACTATAACCATGTTCTTGCACGACGACAGCTTGGTTATTCAATGAGGGATAAACCAAATAGTATTCATTTGAGTAGTTTATTTCTGAAGGAAGGAGAAGACCATAGGGAAGATAAGGAGCAGATTGTGAAGGCCTGGCGTCACATTCATAAGAAGAGTAGGAAGGATTTGGGACCTAGGGTGCTGTTTCTTTGGAGCCATATCTTAAGTGGGTCCAAACGAGAGCTATTCAGTTGAAGATGTGGTATTCCCGGGAAACACCTATGTCTAATCTATTTGTGAAGACCACTCTTCCCTTATTAGATAATCTAGAAGAGCTGCAACTTGTTTTGGTTAGGATGCAACAGGAAAAGGACGCTTGGAAGAACAAGTTCCAAACTTTAGAGATTTCCTATAGAGCTGACTTGAAGGAGAAAGACGAATTGATTGAGATCCTTGAGAGTCGAGCGATAGAGACTATAGAGAGGCAAGGGGATTTTTTTTCTCGTAAGCCTCAATCAGATGTTGATCACTCACTTCATGATTCAGGTGATTGGAAGGAGGTTGCCATCAGACATGCGGAAGAAAACCAGAGGTTAAAGGCTCAGATTTCCAGGCTCACAGGGAAGCGCCTACGTATAGAGTGATCTACATCAGTTTTACTTCTCAGGGTTTTAGATTTTTATTTCATCTTGTACTTGGGATCATTGAAATTTGTAATCCATTTTGGAATTGTTATAATAAATTTTTTCAGTATTTCAAATGCGTTATTACTTTGATATTTGCAATATGTCCTCAAATTTTAAATCCCTTGAAATATTAAATAAAATCATGTGCATTACATATCATGCATCATGTTGTACATATTTCTTGAATTTTTTATGCATATCCAGGTGTCTTACCAAGCTTCTTTACTTTGTTCGGCAAGCTGACTCACCACTACAACACTCGGGCTAATTTCAAGAAGAAGATGGACAACCTAGAATAAGAGAATCGCGAGCTGCACGAGGAGGTTTATGCTTCGAAGGCCGGCATGACCAATCTGACTACTCTGATGGAAGCTCTGGTGGCTTCTCAGAATCAGCCACCGAGTGTTCAACCTCAACCAACAAGGGCAACTACTGAAGCTCTGACTGTTCCCGTATCTGCTATTCCAGCTGCTGTTTAGAATCGCATGCCTCAAGATTATCCATGGGGAATGCCAGAGAATTTTTCACCTGAAGGTTTTAATCTTAGTGTTGCACCCCAAAATTTTCCTTCTCATTTCTCAAGGAATCACCCTGGATCCTCAAGTTTGCTTTCATCAGGTCTCCAGGCCTTGAATTATCAATTTTTCCAAGCAGACCATTCACAAGGGAAAATTGGTCATTTGCATGCTGAGACGTCTAACTTTGACTTTTAAATCAAATCTCAAAAATCATATTTCATCAAGACATGTTGGAGTATGAAGTTTGCTTCATCAAGAGTTTTAAAAGTCAAATTTCATTTTGGAAGAATCAAATTCTAAAAACTTAGAAATTTTTCTAAGTATTTAAGAAATATGACAATTTCAGAACTTCTGAGCCAGTTTTCACACTCAATAAATTATGGATATTCTCAAGACAGAGTTTGGTCAGAACTTCTGGACCAATGTTCACAAAGGTTCAGTTAGAGTTTGCAAAGGTTAAAACAAAGAAGGTAACAAAGCGTGTTGTAAGTTTACATGAAGTTCTGAAGGATCCTTCAGAATGCCCTGAAATCAGAAGATACAAAGATCAGAGGTTGGGTGTTACGCTGAAGCAGAACTTCTGACCAGAGTTAAGCAAGGACACATAGTTTCACATGGGAACCCATTTAATGCTTACAACCACTTGTGAAGTCTTTATCCAAGGGATTCACACCATGTGTACCCCTACTGTCTTGGAAAGACAAACTTTTGTGCAAAAGTATGCAAGACCCACGCGCTATTTCTACTTTTCCTTAATTCACGCTGCCAAATCCAGTTGAGGCGCTGTTATTCATCCAACTTGAATGCGTTGAACCCCCACCTTGTTTAAGCTTACTTCAAGAGTAAGTCAGCATCTAGCACATGATGTTGGTGCCACTTGACCGCCCCAACTGCAAAACTTTGCCTATAAATAGAACACCATTGGCCACTGAAAAAGGGTCCAAAAAAGAAAACTTGTGAAAGAGGCGAGAAAATTGAGAAAGAAAGCTTTGAACCACTGCAAAAATTCCAAGAACCCAGGAAACTATAAACACAAAATACCAAAATCTTGGAAGTGATTCCTTACATTCAAACTCCATTTCTTCCTCAAGAATTCTTGACTAAAGCCATCCCAAATTCTGTAATCAAACAGTAACACATTCCCCACCAATATCCACTTCAAAAGGATAAGAAATTCACCCCTTGGCTGTTCCAGAAGATGAAAACTTCCATCATGCTGAGTACGTGAAGAAGTTACTCAGAACATCACCATAATTCAAGACCAACCTCCAGTTCACAGAATATTTTCTAGCTGCAAGGTAAGTCTTCTGCTGACTCTCATCATAATTGATTAAGCATTGTCAGATTTTACATATTTAGCACAATGTAGATATTCTAATCCTGATGAGGTGCATATTCTGAAAATTCATGCATCTGCCTGCCTAAGAAGAAGGAATCCCAGTTCAGAGCTTCATAAGAGAAATTAGGACTCAGAATAAGAATTAGCAAATACATGTTGCTTCTGATTTGTGCTTCTGATATTTCATGAAATTTGTCATAATTATTATGTATGCAACTTCTGTTCTATTAAGAAATAACTAAGCTGCAGATGTTCTGACTGGCATGTAATGAGGCAAAGTTCTGACAGTTGCATCAGAACTTCTCAAAACTTCTGAGAGTTCTCAAAAGATCCAGAACTTCCGAGCTTCCATATTTCTATTAACGTTGTTTCTGTTTGTGCAGCAAGTCAGAGTCAGAACTTCTGACCTCTTCTATTTTCAGCATTTTGTGCTGATTACGTTTCCTTTCTCTTTTTATTATTTTGCCATCATATTATTTTTTATTATTAATCAAAAAACACCAAAAATATTTTATATTTGCATGTTATATTTTCTTTTAACAAAAAAAAAAGAGAGACAAAAAAATATTTTCTTAAACAAAAGTTATTTTCCTTTTTAAACAGACAAACACTTTACATTTCCTGTACATTCTTATCTATTTCAATATGGTTGTAATATTAACCTAGGATTTAATTTGCAAGCCCCATTTGAGGTTTGTACACCCCATCCCCCTAATGTTTGTAATAGTGTAGAATATTTATTTTCCGTACTTTTATTGCTTTCATAAATTGCTAGTAATTAGGGCATGTATGACAAGACTAAAACCAATGCTTAGAAAACCCTAATTCAAGACAAGTTATGCATGCAATCAAACACACTATTCACACATGCACCCTTAAGGTTAACTCCACTTGTTGTCTTATAAATATGGCCATGTTATGCACGTGGGAGGTCTTAGCACAAAAAATCGAAAAAAGATCATAGTCCCTCGATGACGCTATCAAAGTTGCCTTTCAAAAATGATCTTAGTCCCTAAAGGAAAAGTGATAAGTCATCTCACAACATTGCTATCATGGTCATACGATGACCCATGCCTGTCCCTTCACATCCAACGATGGGGCTTCTTACCAAATCAATGGTAAGATAGCAACATCTAAAGGAGGAGGAAAAGCACATCTAAAACCTTTTGAGTAGGTAGATTACTTTTAGTTACTTTCTCACTCTCAAAACAAATATCCTTGCTATTTTTAAAACAATCACATACACTTTCCAAACATCTTTCCAAACTTGAAACATTTTCAAAAGATCAACACTTTGTATACGTTCTTACGAACGAGAACTATTACAAAGTTTGCCTAAACGATGGTACCTTTTCAAAATACTTTCAAGACCACACAAAAGCACAACTTTCAAACAAAAAGCAAGTGATCTAGCAAGTAACTAAGAGCCCATGGAAAACCACAGATGGAAAGGGTGCTAATGCCTTCCCTTTCCATAATCTACCCCCGAACTCAAGAAAACATCTCTAAAGGGCTTTCCTGTGCTTTTTCACCTTTCCTTTTTTGGATAAAAGAAAAGTCAGTGGCGACTCTAGCTAAACCACAACATTTGCGAACACAAACACAAAACACCTCGAGTCAGTTCTCCCACCGTATCACAGAACTGGCGACTCTGCTGGGGAGTGTGTTCAAAAAGTGGGGTTACCTTAGGGATAGATCACATTTACTTCTTACATTGCTTGATTTGTTTGGTTTATATTTTGGTTCTTTGTTTGGGTTTGTTTTAAATCCTACACCTGGATTTGGAGATACCTTTTAGGTAAGTAGCAATAAATTGTGAGGGAACTATGCGGGGTATATCGACACGGTTGAAGCATTAGCTACGTTGATGTGGCACTTTGGTTGGTATCGATAACCCTTGAGTCATTCAACGAGAGTACGGGGCCTCCGCGTGGTGTCGTAAAGCATCAACTGACCTTAGAACCTTACTTGACCAACTTGGCCATTAGAAAGTAGCGAGATAACCGGCTTTGGTGCAGTCCGAAGTTGGTTGATACTCGATGCTACACTCATTGAGGTTTGACTCTTGAGTTTTGTTTGGTTGTGAGTCAATCGCTTATTGAACGAAACTTGGGGGAAAAATCAGTGATATTGAGATCCATTAGAACCCGGTTACTATTAACTAGGACAGGTTGAGCCAACTAAACTTCAAGAGGGTACTTACCTACAAACTCCATACAAGCCTAAAACTAAGGACTTGTTTGTATATATACTTGTACATAACATCATAAGCATCATGAACATCATAAGCATTCTCACTAACCATTTCAAGGAGTTTTGGAATTCATATTTGTTCTGTTTTGTAGGACATGGCATCCCCTCGTAGGAGCACTATCCAAGTCAGTCTCATAAGGATACCTCCACAACTCAAAGATTTAGCATTAAGGGTCCCTGAAGATTCTCCGTTCACCAAAAGGCATGGTCGACTCCTTAATTTGGTTACCTCAAGTATTAAAGAAGACATGGTAAAGGTGCTTGTCCAATTCTTTGACCCTTTGCATCATTGCTTCACTTTTCCCGATTACCAACTTGTGCCCACTTTATAAGAATTTTCTCAACTCATGAGGATCCCTATTCTTAATCAGTTACCTTTCAATGGTATTGAAAGAGACCCTAAACCTGAGGAAATTGCTCGAGCTCTACATTTGCAACCATCTGACATAGTAGTAAATTGGGTAACAAGGAGTGGTGTCAAAGGGTTCCTAGCAATGTTTTTGTTAGAGAAGGCTCAAGAGTGTTGGAATACTTTGGATCTACAAGCCTTCAAGGAAATTTTGGCTCTTCTCATCTATGGGTTGGTACTATTTCCAAATCCTGACCAGTTTATAGACATAAATGCGATCAAAGTTTTCATATCTCGTAATCTGGTGCCTACATTGCTTGGAGACATCTTGCATGCTCTTCACTCTCGCACTTTGAAGAAAAGAGGGGCTTTGATGTGTTGCACTCCTCTTTTGGCTAGGTGGTTTATTTTGCACCTACCTCGATCCGTGGTGAAGAATGAACAAGGTATGAGGTGGCCTAAAAGATTGATGTCACTTTCACATGCTGATATCCGTTGGTATTATCGCTCTTTGGAAGACATTACCATCATTGATCGCTGTGGGGAATTCCCTAATGTCCCTCTACTCAGAATTAGGGGAGGAATTACTTACAACCCTTGTTTAGCTTTGCGACAATTTGGATACGCTAGGAGAGATGGCCCTCATGAGGTACTCATCAAAGGAATTGCATTTGACTACGAAAGCGATACCCAAGGTTACCGTTAAAGATTTATACGAGCTTGGGGGTATGGTGAACAAGGTTGATAGCAAGACGTTGGGGCGTAAGAATTCCATTCCTTTGGAGCCTTATCTTAAATGGGTGAGGGCTCGCGCTCAAAGTCTTAAGATGCCTTATGAAGCCGTCTTACATGTTATCATGGAGCCAGTAGTTGAGGGAGATGTTCCACATACTATCCTCTATCCTGATATGCCTACTTCTCTTGAAGATTTGCAAAACGCTTGGATTCAGTTAAAAGGAGAGTGAGACACCTTTGAAGCTAAGTTCTATGAGGGAGAGAGGAAGATATTAGAGCTTACAAGGGAGCTTCATGAAGAAAAGAGCTTAAACAGCTACATTGCACCAAAGAGGATGCGCATAACTTTTCTGTCTTAGGAGTTTACTTTATGCTTATTTCTGTTGTTGTAAGCCCAAGAGGCATGTTTGTATTCAAATCAGAACTCTTTAAATGCAAGTTAACATTTGTTCACTCTTTGTCTATACAAATTTAAATTCTTTAAATCCTTGAAATCATTTGCATATTGCATATTCATGCATCATGACATGACAAGTTTCCACATAACAGGTTTCCTTATCTCTCCGCTGTTTATTTCAGCAAGATGGATCTAGAGAAAACTGTGACGGAACTCCAAGACCAGAATTCTCAATTTCAGGAAGCTTTACTCGCCCTGGCCAAGGGGCAGCAAGATATGATGGCCTTGTTAGCCGCTAAGGAAAAGCCAAATAAGAAAGCTCTACTCAAAATGGGTAAAAGGTTCGAGGAGACAATCCGTCAAATTCCAATAGAGGAAGATTCATCCGAAGAGGACGAGAACCAAATTGGTGAGGTTAAGAGTACTCAGGCTGACTGCATCAATGACCAAGAATATGATGATGGTTATTTCAATGAACAATATCCACCCGCAGACATCAAATATAAGCATCTAGAAGACAGGCTGAAAGCGGTTGAAATCCAAGCTATTCCCGGTTTGAATTTTGACGATTTAGGCTTAATCTCTGGGGTAGTCATTCCCCACAAGTTCAAAATTCCAACCTTTGCAAAATACGATGGGATTTCTTGCCCAAAGCTCCATTTGAAGTTCTATGTGTGCAAGATACAACCGCACACTGCTGATAAAAAACTCTAGATTCACTTTTTCCAAGAGAGTCTGGTTGAAACACAACTTGAATGGTTTTATTAGTTGGATGGCTCTCACATCAATACTTGGGAGGGTCTAGCTGCTGCCTTCTACCATCAATATCAGTATAACGCCGACTTGGCACCTACAAGGGTTCAATTGCAAGGTATGACCATGGGGAAGAATGAGAGATTTAAGGAATATGCGCAGAAGTGGAGAGACCTTGCTAGTAGGGTCCAACCTCCCTTGACTGATAGGGAACACATTGACATGTTCATGAGCACATTATCTGGTCTTTTCTTTAATCTGTTGGTTGGCTGCTCTTCTTCTGGTTTCACCAAATTAATCCTAACCGGTGAAAGAGTTGAAAGTGGCATTAAAAGTGGAAAGATCTCTGTGGCATCTACTTCCACTCCCAATCCTGTCAAGAAACCTTTTGCCACGAAGAAAGAAGTTAATGTTGCGTATGGAGAAAAGGCCCATACCAAAATGAATAATCATTCGTCTGTCAATGCTGTCCGAATCTCCAATCCGACTGCTACTCAAAGACCATCTGCAAATCATCAACGTGTTGAAGCTCCAAGAAGACAATTTACAAGGTTAGGCATGTCATTATTTCAAGCCCTTCAACATCTGCTCAAAGCTAATTTAGTAACATTGCGAGATCCTCCCGCCAACTCCGATACCTCGTCACCGAGATATAATCCAAATGCAAAGTGCACTTACCATTCAAACAGCCCCGGGCATGAGATTGATCGATGCTGGGCTTTGAAGAATAAAATCCAGGATTTAATTGACAACAAGACTGTTGAATTCAATCCTCCTCCAACTCCAAATGTAATTACCGCTCCAATGCCGAAGCACGACAAAGGTGTTAATGCTGTCGAAGACACAATTTTCATTGCCTCTGTTGAAGAATTAACTACTCCGGTGAATGTAATTAAGAAAAATCTGTTGAAAGCTGGGACTTTCCCTGGCTGTGAAAAAGACTGTGTGGGCTATATGAGACAATCTGATGGGTGTGAAGAACTGAAGAAAGGTATACAACGCCTAATGGATAGCCGCGAAATTCTATTCGAAAAGATCCCCTCCATTAAAAATTCGATCGACAAAGCTGAAGATTTGGCCATCATAACAATTTCAAATAAACCTCTTAGGATCTCATCCAAAGGGCCTATCAGGATTTCGAACGAACCAATCATTGCTCCTCTCATAATCACTGTTGTCGGACCTGTTCCATACACCTCTGATAAAGAGGTACCGTGGAATTACGGTGCTGAGGTTTATTACCATGGGGTAAAACAAGAATCTTAGATTGATGATAATGAAGCTAGTGTTACTAATGTTACTGGTTCTAGTAAATTCACAAGAACAGGAAGGGTCTTTTCCCCTGTTATCTCACTACCAACCACTACCACAGTTCCAGTCCGCATAACCAATGGCAATTCTGGTGCCAGTACAAAAGTGAAAGGGAAAGAAGGTGAGCCTGATAGGGAGGAGGCACCTGCTAAAAAGTTTGTTATGAAAGAACCATCCACTCAAGAGATGGAGGAGATTCTGAAGATCATCAAGAAAAGCGACTTCAAAATAGTAGAATAGTTGGGGCAAACCCCTTCTAAAATATCAATGTTGTCCTTATTGCTATGTTCTGACGTCCATGCACAAGCTTTGATTAAGTTCTTAAAAAAGGTTCATGTGCCTCAAGAAACCACAGGTGACCAATTTGAGAACTGCGTGGCAAGTCTGACAGCTGACAATGGTCTGGGGTTCTCTGATGCAGATTTAATTCCCATGGGAAAGAATCACAATAAAGCCTTGCATGTCTCTGTTGAATGTAAGGGGACCACTCTGGCACATGTTTTGGTGGACACAGGCTCATCTTTAAATGTGTTACCTAAAGGCGCTTTAGATCGGCTAGACTATGAAGGTTTGGTTTTAAAGCCAAGTGATATTATTGTGAGGGAATTCGATGGGTCGAAAAGGATGGTTCATGGAGAGGTGGATCTCCCAATTAAGGTTGGTTCGGAAATTTTCAACTCCATATTCTATATAATGGACATACGGCCTGTGTATTCTTGCTTGCTTGGGTGCCCATGGATCCATGGGGCAGGTGCGGTCACTTCTACTCTGCACTAGAAGTTAAAATATCCAGTTTAAGGGAAGGTTGTCACTGTTTGCGGTGAAGAAGAATTTATGGTAAGCCATCTTAATTCTTTCAAGTACGTAGAAATGGATGGTGAATTCATAGAAACTCCTTGCCAGACATTTGAAGTTGTGGCCACCACCAAAATCTCCTCCGACACACCAAGAGCCAATAAAGTTATCCCCAAGATGGTTTCTCTTAAGGATGCCCGTGTTGTGGTAGAAGAAGGAAATAATGAGATGTGGGGTCAACTCCTCGATATCCCGTTCAAGGCAGACAAGTTTGGGTTAGGTTTCACCTCCAAAGTTCAGAAAGAAGTTAGAAGTGCTCGAAATCCGCCTCTCCGCCTCAAAAATCATGAAGTGAATGTTGTAGAAGACTCCGATGATGAGTGTGTTTTTGAAGACTGGATCTACCCAACAACCAAAGGGAAGCCCAACAATTGGCATACAAAGGACTTTGTGCCCATCTCCTTCATTGAGGAGTAATCTACTTCTTTTTGCTTTTAATCAATTCAAGAACTCGTTGTCTGTAATATTTTGATAAAGACTTTTAAGCCATGTGCCTAGCCTAGGGCACTTTGGTCCTTTTGTCAAGGGCTTTATTTTTGTTCATCTAATCATATGATCATTCAGTACATTGGACTCTTTTGCATTCAAATATTTGTGTTCATTGTCTTTCTTTTCTTTCAAATACATTTTCAAAAAATATAGCCATGTATCTTACATGCACACACACACACACACACACACAATCTTGCAGGTCTACATCCACTCCGGATCCTATTGTCAATGACTCTACTATTGCCAACTATGACTTTGAATGTCCTGTCAACCAAGCCAAAGACGAAAGCGAGGAAGATTGTGACATACCAGGAGAACTATCCAGACTTCTCTTACAAGAAGAAAAAGCTATTCAACCACATGAAGAGTCAATTGAGGTTATCAACTTGGGTACTGATTCAGATAAGAAAGAAATCAGGACCGATGTTAATTTGGAAAGCAGTGTTAAAAGTCGTTTGGTTCAGATGTTGCGCGATTATGTGGAAGTATTTGCTTGGTCGTATGAAGATATGCCTGGGTTGGATACCTACATTGTGGTTCATCGTCTGCCTACGAAAGAAGACTGCCCTCCAGTTAAACAAAAAATTTGTCGCATGAGGCCTGACATGTCTGAAAAAATCAAAGCCAAAGTAATGAAACAATTTGATGCAGGATTCCTAGCTGTAACATCCTATCCTCAATGGATGGCCAACATAGTGCCAGTGCCAAAGAAAGACGGGAAAGTTCGCATGTGCGTAGACTATAGGGATCTGAATAGGGCAAGCCCCAAGGATGATTTCCCTCTACCACACATTGACGTCTTAGTCGATAACACTGCTCAGCATAAGGTCTTCTCATTCATGGATGGCTTCTCAGGCTATAATTAAATAAATATGGCTCCTGAAGATATGGAAAAGACTACTTTCATTACGCAATGGGGCACCTTCTGCTACAAAGTCATGCCCTTCGGATTAAAAAATGCAGGGGAAACATATCAAAGGGCCATGGTGGCTTTATTTCATGACATGATTCATCATGAGATAGAGGTATATGTGGACGATATGATATCCAGATCACAAACTGAAGAAGAACATCTCAATCACCAGCACAAACTATTCGAGAGACTGAAGAAATATAAACTGAGGTTAAACCCTAACAAGTGCTCATTCGGAGTACGCTCTGGGAAGTTTCTAGGTTTTGTGGTCAGCAATAAAGGCATTGAAGTTGATCCCGCCAAGATAAAGGCCATCCAAGAAATTCCAGTCCCTCATTCGGAAAAAGAAATCAGAGGATTCTTGGGTCGTCTCAATTACATTGCTCGTTTCATATCACACTTAACTGCTACTTGTGAGCCACTCTTCAAACTCTTGAAGAAAGATTAGGTAGTCAGATGGAACGATGAATGCCAGATTTCCTTTGATAAAATCAAAGAATACCTACAAGAACCTCCTATCCTCATGCCTCCAGTTGAAGGAAGACCCTTGATCATGTACTTGACAGTACTAGAGAATTCTATGGGGTATGTTTTGGGCCAACATGACGAGTCTGGACGAAAAGAGCATGCTATTTATTACTTGAGTAAAAAGTTTACCGACTGTGAAACCAGATATTCACTGCTCGAGAAAACGTTTTGCGCTCTGGCATGGGCTGCTCGCCAGCTAAGACAATATATGTTGACTCATACCACTCTGTTGATTTCTAAGATGGATCCAATCAAGTATATCTTCGAGAAACCTGCCCTTTCCGGACGGATAGCCATAGGGAAAATGATCTTAACTGAGTACGACATCCAATACACGACTCAAAAAGAGATTAAAGGAAGTATACTAGAAGATCAATTGGCCCATCAGGCCGTGGATGATTACTGTGATCGGTGGAAATAGAACAAACTGTTTTTAAGCTGGTTTTGCGAAATGTCGCGGTAAGCAGAAGTCGCCACCGTCTTTTATGTTCTCTAATAAGGAAAGGACAAAAGCACAACAAAATTCCTTCTTTGAGAATGTTTCTCGGTTCGGGAGGTAGATTTATAGAAAGGGAAGGTGTTAGCACCCTTTCTATCCGTGGTTATCCATGGGCTCTTAGGTACTTGCTCTTATGTTTTCAAAAATTTGTTTGCTTTTCAAGTGTGTGTGGGTTTTGAGAAAGTTTCGTTTGAAAAATTTCTAAGTAACTCTTGTATCTATCCTCAAGAGTGTATGAAAAATTTGTTTGAAAACTTTTGAAAGTGTAGGTGCGAAAAGTATTTTTGTTTGTTTTGAAAAGAGAAAGTACTTAAGAGAAATCTACCTACTCTGAGGAATTGGGCTGTGTAAGAGTCCTTTAGATAGTGCTATCCCACCATTGAGAGGTAGGTAGCACCGTCGTTGGAGGTATTCGGGTCAATTCGATTATCGGGACAGTGTGGTCACCAAAGCAATAGTAGGACACCTTAGAAGTAACCCTAACGTCCTAAATCCTTTTTTATCCGAGGCAACCGTTTTGAGGCAACTGGATCTTTTGGACGGAAGGGGGACCTCTAAGACACCCTATATTTGATGACCACGTTCGAGGCAACCAGTGAGGCGTACCCTAAGAGTGGCAGGTGCTTGTGTGTTTTTTCATGTTAATGTTTATCTTGTACATGTTATTTTGTGAGCTACGGATTGGTTTTATTTACATACATTCTTTCATGCATTGTTAACAGTTAGGAGTGCGGAAAGTAAATTGCAGAAATGTAAATCTAGCTATTACAAGGCGCGGGTCTATACATCGCCATAAAACAAACCCGTTTGGAAAAAAATAAACTGCGAGAAAATAAATAAAGCAGTAAAAGAGGTCCTAATTAACTATTATATTTCCAGAATCAGTTACATAAATATAATGAAAATAAATTAAAGCGCGAGAGAATCGAATCGGGATGTCTTAGGGTGTTGACCCTTTTTTAAGAAAGAATTGAATTTTTTTGTCCTTTTTTTGTAATTAAATTAAATGTTAAAGCTAATTAACTAATTAATTATTTAATTAAAGAAAAAAAGTTTTTTTGTGTTTTTGTGTTTTTAATGAAAATAAAGAGAAAATAAATAGAAATTAAAAGTTAGTAAAAAACCTAATTCTAAATTGTTTTTATTTATTGTAAAAGAAAATTAAAATAAAATCTAATTAAACTAAATTAATTTATGTTAATGTTTATTTACAAAGTAATAACTAATTAAATTTAATTAATGAAAATATTATTACTATTTTTTTTTGGTTTTTTCTGAATTTATAAAAAAAATTAATTTGTTAGTTAATGAAAATAATATTAATAATTAAAAGAATTGAAAAGAGAAAAATATAAAAAGGCAAATAGACCAGGAGGTTAATGGACCAATGTGAGGTTTTTTTGTTGAATTTCTGGCCCAATAGAAGCAAGCTTGTTTGACCTTTTTTTTTATTATCCACGCTGGCTTTGACTTGAGCACATGGTGGTCAACCATCCATGGCCTTTGGATCTATGATTGTGGATATCTGGCGCGCTTGGGTGTGAGGTGTATGGTGGGACGTCCTTGAGGGCCTGCACGTGAACATGTAAAGCAAAATAACATGGAAATTATGGGGGACCTGGGATTCGAACCCAGGTCCCAACGCTCACTACACCAACGCCTTAGCCAACTGTGTTGCATGCTTCATTCGTTATTAAAATAACACGTAATTATTAAATGGGAAAACCTCAGCATATGCCTAAAAAACAATATAAAAACGCGCAATTTTTGAAATGGGCGAATCAAGCTGCAACACATCATCATCTTCTTCAATGAAAATTCCTGGTTATTTACCTGCGGATTTTTATCCACAGGTAGTTTCGTAGGCTCTTCTGAAAATCATCCCTAGGCTTCGAAAATTAATTCCAAAACCATGGTTGGTTTCGTCTCCATGTCCTGATCACTTCTATACCCATCATGGTGACCAATTTTTCCTGCACTGAAAACGCCTAAAAAACAAGCAAGCAAAACCTAGAATCGTGTATCACAGTATAAGGCCTAACAATGAAATTGGCTATTGTCATTAGATCAGAAATCAAACAAGAAACATAACTATGCTAATATTTTTGAAGAAAAATACAAGAATAAAGAGTTCATGTTTCATGTACAGGGGTGACTTTGGAAGAACTTACAGCGCGGTATGATGGACTTTAGGACGTGGCAAGGATTGCTTTAGCTTCAGGGTATGGCAAAGAAGAGAGTCACGTCCTCCTTTTGATCTGAAAATGCTCGTAACTGTGTTTTAGAAGTCTCACTTTTTGGACAATTTTTTGGTTTTTCTCTTGGCCGTTTCTGCACACACTAGGTCGTGAATGAGGCTTGCAAGGCTTGCATATGTAGTCATGAATGAGAATAATTCACCTTTAGGAGCCTTAAACTTGTGCCATTATGTTTTTGGATTTTGTCTTAACCACCATTAAAGGCCTTTCAAAGCTTTGTCCAAATTCAAAATTTCGTACATAAATGAGCTTGGCATGGTTTTGGTATGTGGAATATGACACATGAAGGCTAATAAAACCACAAGATACCATTTAATTAATTTTTTTAATTTTATTTGAATTATTATGGATTAAAATGAATTAAATCCATAAAAATTAAATAAAAATGGAAAAATAATTATTTGGTCTTGAAATTGATCATGGGACACGTGGGTGGCATGAAAAGGATGAATCAAGTGGAAAAAAGTGGGCCCTTTTGTCAAAAATTGATGTTTCAAGGATAGTTGACTTTTGCCATTTCACAAAAATTTCCCAACTTCGCCAATGCATATCTTGCTCAATTTTGATCATATGAACATGTTCTTGGACATTTTGGAAAGGTCTTGAAGTCCTCTAACCAATGCCTTTGGTCCCATGTCATTTTGATTTACCAATCTCAAGTTATGGTCTTTGACTCAAAGTGCCTTTCTGTTGACTTTTGAAAATGACCTATAATGTTGAAATTGATAACTTTTTGTGGGAGCATTTCTTGGACTTGGAATGTGAAGATGAGTTGTAGGAAATGTCATCCCCTTCAAAATTAGCATTGGATGTGATTTTTCTGATGAACCATGAAAAAGTTATGCCCTGGTCAATTTATAGTTGACTTTTCAGTTGTCCAAAAATGGAAACTTTTGCATCTTGATGATTTTTGAGCCATTCTTGTGGAATCATGATCAAGACTTGATCAAATGATGATTGTGGCTTCAAAATAAGATGTTGACCAAAAATTTTGACTTTTGACTGCCAAATGACCATTTTACCCCTACAGTTGATTGTAGAGCAAATAGGGTTTTTGACTGTGCAACTTGACCTTGTGAGCCTTGAAACTTGGCATGTAGATGCTTGACAATGTTTATAGGCATGTGGGACTTAATTGAGCCCTTGAAAACCTCAACTTCCTTGCAGGAACCAAAACCCTAATTTGACTGGCTTATGAGGGTGTTTGAACTGTGCAACCCTTGAGTAGACTTGAGCAAATTGAGATGATGCTTGTCAAAACTTTGAAGAATATGGGAGGGAAAATTTTGGGGTACAACAGTTTCCCCTGTTCAATCTTCTTAGACCTGAGGATGTAGATTGGCTTGTGTGCCTTTCGTGATCCGAAGGTGGAAGATGATTGAACACTAGAGTACCCAGAAATTTGCACTCACATAGTGAGGTATCAGCAATGTGATGTCAGGAATGGGCTTACAGACGCCATTTGGAGAGATGGTGGATAGGAGGATGGGCTTATAGATTCCATATGGAGATGTGACAAAACCTTGTCGGGAATGGGCTTATAGATGCCATTTGTAGACTGTTGATAGGTGGATGGGCTTATAGATGCCATCTGGAGGTGGTCTGTTGAATTGTAATTTTTGTAAGTTGAAAGAGGGAACCTGTGTAGGGTTGCCTGATGATGAGCTCGTGTAAAACTGCATCTTGGAAAGAAGAACACCTGTGTAGGGTTGACTGATGATGAGCTCGTGTAAAACTGCATCTTTGGAGGAAGGAAACCTGTGTAGGGTTTACTGATAATGAGTCCGTATAAGACTGCATCTGAAGTGGAGAAGGAACCTTTGTAGGGTTACTTTGATGACGAGTCCGTGTAAAACCGCATCTAGAGCTGAGAAGGAAACCTGTGTAGGGTTTACTGATGACGAGTCAGTGTAAAACTACGTTTGGAGTTTGAGAAGGGAACCTGTGTGGGGTTACTTTGATGATGAGTCCGTGTAAAACTGCATCCTGGAAGAAGTAAAACCTGGGTAGGGTTTATGATGACGAGTCCGTGTAAAACTGCATCTTTGGGAAGAGAGAACCTGTGTAGGGTTTCTTCGGGATAAGTTCGTGTAAAACTTCTGGAGGAACCGGGGTAAGGTTACTTCGGGATAAGTCTGTGTAAGACTTCTGGAGGAACCGGGGTAAGGTTACTTCGGGATAAGTCCGTGTAAGACTTCTGGAGGAACCGGGGTAAGGTCACTGCAGGATAAGTTCGTGTAAAACTTCTGGATGAACCGGGGTAAGGTCATCTTGAGATAAGTCCGTGTAAGACTTCTGGAGGAACCGGGGTAAGGTTATCTTGAGATAAGTCCGTGTAAGACTTCTTCTGAAAGAAAAGGAACCAGTGTAGGGTTACTTGTGGAGGGTGAGTCCGCGTAAGACTTTGTCCGAAAATTGAGAAGGAACCGGTGTAGGGTTACCTGATGACGAGTTCGTGTAAAACTACATCTGAGGTTGAGAAGGAACCGGTGTAGGGTTGCCTGTTGATGAGCCCGTGTAAGACTTCTTCTGAAAGAAAAGGAACCGGTGTAGGGTTGCCTGAGGATGATCAAGTAGATAATTGTCCTGTTTGGTTTCGGATATTAACCCACGATCAGTCGTCCACAGAATTTTCCTGGCTTGTTACCGGTGTTGATCTGGAACTGTAAAGGTAGATGGTAATCATCTTTTGATTGACTTTTTCCTGAAAAGGCAAAGTATTAGTCGTATGCAATGTCATGATGCATGAACTGCATGATTTTAAGATGTTCTCAAAAATAAATGAGATTTGTGTTGTATGATGCGTATGCATGCTATAATGTATGAAGATGTGATGTTTATGAATGTATTCTCGTCTGGGAAAATAAATCCTTGACGAATGCCGGGAGTTTGTTGAATCCTGGGCTGATGTTGAAGAGTAGAGTTCTTCGTTTCCGCTGGGGATGATGATTGCAAGAATAATCCGGTAGGAGAAGATGACTCCGTTGGGGAATAATCCTGGTGAAGATATTACTCTGCGGGGAGTCACTTTGTAGGAAGAGATACTTCGTTGAGATTTTGATGAGAACTTCGCTGGGGATTCCATTGATAAGTTATGTTGGAGGGTTTGATGAACTCCGCTGGGGGATAGGAAGAACTTCACCGAGGATGACCTTTCCGTGGTAATTAGCTGAGGATAACCCAGTTATAAGCCCTGGTGGGGAATAACCTTCTGAATAGAGCCGGGGAGATGCGTTCATACTCTGCAGGGGATAAGCTTCCAGAATCTACTGGGGATAAGCTTCAAGAATCTACTGGGGAGATTGATTCAACTCTCCTGGGGAGACTTTTGAACTGTACTGGGGAATAGCTCCACTGGGGTGTCTGGTATTCCTCCGGGGAATAATCTTATATTAAGACGGCCGGGGACGCTTGCTTAGGAATATCTATATGCTCCGCTGGGGAATATTGAGATTTTCTGGGGATACCCAACTTCCTTAAGGCTGACAGTAGATTAACTCTTCTTGGGGAGAGCATTGTTGACTTGCTGGAGATACTGTACCTTGTCAGGGCTGACGGGAGACCAACTCTGCTCGGGGGAGAGTATTGCTAAATCTTATCTTACTCTGTGGGGAGTGAAGGTATCTTGGTCACGTTCTTCAGCTGAACCTACCTTAGTACCTTGATGGACATAGCAACTAGATCGCTTAGACAACTCATATTGCCCCTGTTTCTGTGGGAGAAGATACCTGTGGAGGCGCTTGATGACTGTCGGTTGATAAATCTTCTTCTGGTAGGCAAGTGACGAGATGACGAAACATAGTTGTACGCTTTTGATCCCTAACTTTTGCCTGGACCGCCCTTTCGGGTTTTCAGTCCACCGGGATACCCATTTTTTCCCAAGCCGCCTTTTTAGGTTTTCGACTTGCCGGGTGTACAGATTTTTTCATTTCATCCCTTATTTTTGCCCGAACCCTTTTGGTTTGCTGGGAAGCCCTTATTTTTGCCTAGGTGTGTCAACCTAGCGGGTCTTTTATTCATGCGTAGTATCTTTTTACTATGTCTGCACTCTCAGGATGTAAGGAGTTGTCACTGTCAGTAGTGTTGTGTCGCCATACCACCAGAAGATCTTTGTTTGATCGTTCAATGCCCCCAGTGATCCAGATGGAGATTTGCCCCAAGTGACTCAGAGGGAGGTTTGCCCCTGGTTATTTGGCATTTGAGAGATTCTCCGAATCTTGACTTAACTGCCCCAGATGACGGACAATGATCACGTCTGCCCCTTGGTTGGAAGTACTTTTGTTCACTAGATATTCTTCATGCGAATTTCTTTGCTGTTCGAACAAAAAAGTCATATGCAAACAATGTTATTTTTTTAAAAAAATGCAAAGCTTATGTCTGTCTTGAAGTTTTTGAAAATGCATTTTTTCATAAAAACAAGTGAATTTTTTGTAAACCGTGACGTCAACTCGTTATTTTACCGCAAGCCTTAAGGAGTCAGGATACCTTTCGTAACAGTATGCTTTCGAACTAACCCATGCTTCAGCTAGGACTTTTGAGGGTTATAACGTAGCCTGGTTCACGGTTTAAGAAACAAAGGATAAAGGCTCAACTTTATCTGTACCCACCCGCTCTTCGTGATGTTCTTCAAACCTAAACTTAGTTGATCGTGCGTCAGACCTTATTTGAGTCTTTGCTATGATGTTCTGGTGATGGGTCGAATGTTGACAATTTATTTTGAATAGGCAGTCATTTCTTTTTGTTGAGGGTTTGTAGGACCTCTTTCTTTTTTGATTTTGTTATCCCTATTTTTGCCTGAACTGTTTCTTTTTATGATTACAGTCAGCGGGATGCCCCAGTTTTGTAAGTCTCCTTCATAGGTTTTGACTTAATGGGCTTTTATTTTTGGGAGATAATGACTGCCTGTCTTTATGATTATTCGGACCCATCATATCTTTTGTTTTGTAAGGACTTCTTTTGACGTCATTCGTTATGCACTTGGATTAACTGAGAGAACTACCCTGCCCCAGGTTATGATTAAGGGTTTTAATTTTTTTGTGAAAAAGAAAAAAACTCCTACTTCTTTGGCTCGAAGGGGTTGACGAGGGGTTATCTTCCTTATAATTCCAGTGTTTAGGATTTGAAGCAATGCATGTACCTCATCAGCGGGGTCGGTTCAAAAGCATACTGTAGATTGTGGTATCGTTTTCGTCATCCTCCCTCAAAAGTCTTAGAGTTATTAATCGAGAGTTTGAACATCACAAAAAATGAAAGCAGTTTGAATATAGCGAATGCGAATATATTGATTCAAATGAGACATATGCGATGCATTGATAAAGTAATAACGTTTGCCATGACAATAATTGTTTGAACAATCAAAAGAAAATTACAACTTGAAAATTCTAATGGACAAAAAGTCTTCTCGTCTCAGGACTTGTCACTTCAAATGGTGAACACTGCAGGGATGGTAGAAGAACTCAGCCTCACCCTTTTGGGTGAAATCCACTGCTCCTTCATTAATCAAGTCCTGGAGCTTGTTCTTCAGAGCCCAGCAGTCGGCAGTGTCATGTCCAGGACTATCAGAGTGGTATGCACATCTTTTGTTGGGATGATAGTTAGGAGCAGAGATGTTGGGATTCCGGGGAGGAGCCCTTAGTGTAATCAGATTCAATCTCAACAGGTGTTGTAAAGGTTGAAACAGCGACACGTTGAGCTGGGTGAATTGCCTCCTTGGCTTGTTTGGCTTACTCTGATCAACTTGTTGCTCTGGGCGAGGTTGTGGTTGGACCTGTGAAGTGGTAGCAATTTGGAGAGGTCTATTCTTCACCATACCAAACTCTTGTCTTCTTGGAAGCTGATCAATGACCTGGTCCCTGACTTGGACTGGTTGCTTCATGTTGTATCTGTCTTGATGAAGCTGACTGATCATGGTCCTCAACTCTTCTTGCTCCCGAGATAAGCCTTGGATGAGAGCCATTTTCCCCAGCATCTGGGTTCTCATTGTATCTACCTCAGCTTGCAGACGTTTCAGCCGTTCGTCCTTATCATCTTTGGGACTTTTCTTGGCCAAATTCCCCATGAGGAGTGTCCTCAACTCTTCCTGCCCCTTGGGTAGGCTTAGGAAGACCTCCCTGAACTGAGTCTCTTGAGCATGAAGACCCTGGTTATCTTGTTGGGAAGCCATTGCTGAAATAAACAACGAAGAAGGTAAGTGACCTGTAACAAGGGTACCTGTAATGCAATGATATGTATGATATGCATGCAATGTTTTCAAGGATCTCGCGGGATAAACAAGAAAGATTGTTAGAACTTGAATTTTGTAGCTTGATTGAAGGAACTTCATTTTATGGAGAGTCCTTCTTCAAGAGTCAAGGCTCACCATATCGAGTGGGTCATAGCCCCTGACTCAAGTCATTAACCTTGGCCAGAGGAAAATAAATCCCCTTTGCCCCTTGCTAGACATTTGATTCATCATGACCTGCATCACAGACCCTTGAGATCCTTGAAATGGGTTAGTCCTTATGTAGGACACATGCAATGGTATGATGGTATGATGTTTATGCTATGCATGGAGTGATGTAAGTGAACCCTGTTATAAGTCCCGATTAAGGACCGTAAACAAAACCTGCAAGAAACTCAAGTGTCAGATAACAAGCATGCAAGTAGTCAAGTTTGAAGGCACACAAGTCACACAAGACAACCCTTAGAGTTCAGGCCAGCATGAAGTTTGGGTACTACCCTCTTGAAGTTGGTGGGCTCAAACCTGTCCTATCAAAAGTAACCGGGTTCTAAGGAGCTCAATATCATTGAGTTGTTTTCTATGTTCATTGTTTTGATTTAGCCACTGAACTGGCGATCAAAATATTCCAAGAAAATAACCCTCAATGAGTGTAGTATCGAGTATCAACCAACTTCGGACTACACCAAAGTCGGTCATCTAACTACCCCTAAAGAGGCCAATATGGTTCAAGTAAGGTTCCTAAGGTCAGTTGATGCTTCACGACACCACGCGGCGGCCCCGTACTCTCCTTGACTTGACTCAAGGGTTACCGGTACTCACCAAAGTGCCACATCAACGTAGCATACTGCTTCAACCGTGTCGGTATACCCCGCACAGTTCCCTCACAGTTTGTTGCTACTTTCTAAAAGGTATCCCCTAGATCCAGGTTAGGATCTATGAAACTCCAAAACAGGCCCACAATTTTAAAGCAAGCAAAGCAGGCAATTGAAAACATAAGAGTGGTCTAATTCATAAGGTACACCTCACTTTTAAGTATTTCCCCAGCAGAGTCGCCAGTTCTGTGATCGGTGGAAATAGAACTGACTGTTTTTTAAGCTGGTTTCGCGAAATGTCGCGGTAAGCAACAGTCGCCACCGTCTTTTATGTTCTCCAATAAGGAAAGGACAAAAGCACAGCAAAATTCCTTCTTTGAGAATGTTTCTCGGTTCGGGAGGTAGATTTATAGAAAGGGAAGGTGTTAGCACCCTTTCTATCCGTGGTTATCCACGGGCTCTTAGGTACTTGCTCTTATGTTTTCAAAAATTTGTTTGCTTTTCAAGTGTGTGTGGGTTTTGAGAAAGTTTCGTTTGAAAAATTTCTAAGTAACTCTTGTATCTGTCCTCAAGAGTGTATGAAAAATTTGTTTGAAAACTTTTGAAAGTGTAGGTGCGAAAAGTATTTTTGTTTGTTTTGAAAAGAGCAAGTACTTAAGAGAAATCTACCTACTCTGAGGAATTGGGTTGTGTAAGAGTCCTTTAGATAGTGATATCCCACCATTGAGAGGTAGGTAGCACCGTCGTTGGAGGTATTCGGGTCAATTCGATTATCGGGACAGTGTGGTCACCAAAGCAATAGTAGGACACCTTAGAAGTAACCCTAACGTCCTAGATCCTTTTTTATCCGAGGCAACCGTTTTGAGGCAACTGGATCTTTTGGACGGAAGGGGGACCTCTAAGACACCCTATACTTGATGACCACGTTCGAGGCAACCAGTGAGGCGTACCCTAAGAGTGGCAGGTGCTTGTGTGTTTTTTCATGTTAATGTTTATCTTGTACATGTTATTTTGTGAGCTACGGATTGGTTTTATTTACATACATTCTTTCATGCATTGTTAACAGTTAGGAGTGCGGAAAGTAAATTGCAGAAATGTAAATCTAGCTATTACAAGGCGCGGGTCTATACATCGCCTAAAAACAAACCCGTTTGGAAAAAAATAAACTGCGAGAAAATAAATAAAGCAGTAAAAGAGGTCCTAATTAACTATTACATTTCCAAAATCAGTTACATAAATATAATGAAAATAAATTAAAGCGCAAGAGAATCGAATTGGGATGTCTTAGGGTGTTGACCCTTTTTTAAGAAAGAATTGAATTTTTTTGTCCTTTTTTTGTAATTAAATTAAATGTTAAAGCTAATTAACTAATTAATTATTTAATTAAAGAAAAAAAGTTTTTTTGTGTTTTTGTGTTTTTAATGAAAATAAAGAGAAAATAAATAGAAATTAAAAGTTAGTAAAAAACCTAATTCTAAATTGTTTTTATTTATTGTAAAAGAAAATTAAAATAAAATCTAATTAAACTAAATTAATTTATGTTAGTGTTTATTTACAAAGTAATAACTAATTAAATTTAATTAATGAAAATATTATTACTATTTTTTTGGTTTTTTCTGAATTCATAAAAAAAATTAATTTGTTAGTTAATGAAAATAATATTAATAATTAAAAGAATTGAAAAGAGAAAAATATAAAAAGGCACATAGACCAGGAGGTTAATGGACCAATGGGAGGTTTTTTTGTTGAATTTCTGGCCCAATAGAAGCAAGCCTGTTTGACCTTTTTTTGATTATCCACGCTGGCTTTGACTTGAGCACATGGTGGTCAACCATCCATGGCCTTTGGATCTATGATTGTGGACATTTGGCGCGCTTGGGTGTGAGGTGTATGGTGGGACGTCCTTGAGGGCCTGCACGTGAACATGTAAAGCAAAATAACATGGAAATTATAGGGGACCTGGGATTCAAACCCAGGTCCCAACGCTCACTACACCAACACCTTAGCCAACTGTGCTGCATGCTTCATTCGTTATTAAAATAACACGTAATTATTAAATGGGAAAACCTCAGTATATGCCTAAAAAAAATATAAAAACGCGCAATTTTTGAAATGGGAGAATCAAGCTGTAACACATCATCATCTTCTTCAATGAAAATTCCTGGTTATTTACTTGCGGATTTTTATCCGCATGTAGTTTCGTAGGCTCTTCTGAAAATCATCCCTAGGCTTCGAAAATTAATTCCAAAACCATGGTTGGTTTCGTCTCCATGTCCTGATCACTTCTATACCCATCATGGTGACCAATTTTTCCTGCACTGAAAATGCCTAAAAAGCAAGCAAGCAAAACCTAGAATCGTGTATCACAGTATAAGGCCTAACAATGAAATTGGATATTGTCATTAGATCAGAAATCAAACAAGAAACATAAATATGCTAATATTTTTGAAGAAAAATGCAAGAATAAAGAGTTCATGTTTCATGTACAGGGGTGACTTTTTAAGAACTTACAGCGCGTTATGATGGACTTTAGGACGTGGCAAGGATTGCTTTAGCTTCAGGGTATGGCAAAGAAGAGAGTCACGTCCTCCTTTTGATCTGAAAATGCTCGTAACTGTGTTTTAGAAGTCTCACTTTTTGGACAATTTTTTGGTTTTGCTCTTGGCCGTTTCTGCACACACTAGGTAGTGAATGAGGCTTGCAAGTCTTGCATATGTAGTCATGAATGAGAATAATTCAACTTTAGGAGCCTTAAACTTGTGCCATTATGTTTTTGGATTTTGTCTTAACCACCATTAAAGGCCTTTCAAAGCTTTGTTCAAATTCAAAATTTCATGCATAAATGAGCTTGGCATGGTTTTGGTATGTGGAATATGACACATGAAGGCTAATCAAACCACAAGATACCATTTAATTAATTTTTTTAATTTTATTTGAATTATTATGGATTAAAATGAATTAAATCCATAAAAATTAAATAAAAATGGAAAAATAATTATTTGGTCTTGAAATTGATCATGGGACACGTGGGTGGCATGACAAGGATGAATCAAGTGGAAAAAAGTGGGGCCTTTTGTCAAAAATTGATGTTTCAAGGATAGTTGACTTTTTCCATTTCACAAAAATTTCCCAACTTCTCCAATGCATATCTTGCTCAATTTTGATCATATGAACATGTTCTTGGACATTTTGGAAAGGTCTTGAAGTCCTCTAACCAATGCCTTTGGTCCCATGTCATTTTGATTTAACAATCTCAAGTTATGGTCTTTGACTCAAAGTGCCTTTTTGTTGACTTTTGAAAATGACCTATAATGTTGAAATTGATAACTTTTTATGGGAGCATTTCTTGGACTTGGAATGTGAAGATGAGTTGTAGGAAATGTCATCCCCTTCAAAATTAGCATTGGATGGGATTTTTCTGATGAACCATGAAAAAGTTATGCCCTGGTCAATTTACAGTTGACTTTTCAGCTGTCCAAAAATGGAAACTTTTGCATCTTGATGATTTTTGAGCCATTCTTGTGGAATCATGATCAAGACTTGATAAAATGATGATTGTGGCTTCAAAATAAGATGTTGACCAAAAATTTTGACTTTTGACTGCCAAATGACCATTTTACCCCTACAGTTGATTGTAGAGTAAATAGGGTTTTTGACTGTGCAACTTGACCTTGTGAGCCTTGAAACTTGGCATGTAGATGCTTGACAATGTTTATAGGCATGTGGGACTTAATTGAGCCCTTGAAAACCTCAACTTCCTTGCAGGAACCAAAACCCTAATTTGACTGGCTTAGGAGGGTGTTTGAACTGTGCAACCCTTGAGTAGACTTGAGCAAATTGAGATGATGCTTGTCAAAACTTTGAAGAATATGGGAGGGAAAATTTTGGGGTACAACAATTACCAATCAATGAATTTCGACTTCCCTGATGAGAACATCATGCTGGTAACCGACTGTGCGAAATCTGGACCATATGACGGACCTGAACAAGGATCCCGATGGACTATGGTAATCAATGGGGCTTCCAACGCCTTAGGTAACAGAATTAGTGCTATGATCATCTCTCCTGAAGGTTTCCACACTCCTTTCACTACCAAACTATGCTTCGATTGCACAAATAACATGGCTGAGTATGAAGCAAGCATCTTAGGTCTGAAAGCTGCCATTGACTTAAGGATCAAGCATTTGGATGTGTTTGGAGATTCCGCCTTGGTGATCAGCCAAGTAAGAGGAGATTGGGACACTAAATACCCTAAACTTATGCCTTACAAGAAGTTTTTGCTATCCCTAATTCCTTACTTCGAAGAAATCACGTTCGAGCACTTCCCTAGAGAAGAAAACCAGTTGGCTAACGCTTTGGCAACCATGTCTTCAATGTTCAAAGTCAGATGGGACAACGAAGCCCCTATGATAACAATCCAAAGATTAGATGAACCTGCACATTGCTATGAGCTCAATACTGATGCGGAAAAGCCATGGTACCATGAGGTGATGAGATACCTTGAAACACAAGAGTATCCATAAAGGGCATCTATCAATGACA
Organism: Vicia faba; assembly: GCA_948472305.1. Lineage (NCBI taxonomy): Eukaryota > Viridiplantae > Streptophyta > Magnoliopsida > Fabales > Fabaceae > Vicia > Vicia faba. The sequence continues at coordinate 1,057,625,947 of OX451740.1, read as the reverse complement.
GAAAGTTCTTACGAAGATTTGCAGCCAAATTCTTCCTAAGTAACAGGATATTGTACAAATGCAACCATGACTCGACTCTACTCCCATGTGTGGAAAAGAAGGAGGCAGAGAAAATCATGGAAGACATGCACGATGGTCTTTTCAGTACTCACTCAAGTGGACATACGATGGCCAAGAAAATCTTAAGAGCAGGTTACTATTGGTCAACAATGGAGACTGATTGTCATCAATATTCAAGAACTTGTCACAAATTCCAAATCTACGCTGACAAAGTACATGTACCTCCAATCCCTCTGAATGTCATGACCGCTCCATGGCCATTTGCAATGTGGGGTATTGACATGATCGGAGAGATCAAGCCCACAGATTCCAACAGACATCGCTTCATTCTTGTTGTTATCGACTATTTCACCAAATGAGTCGAAGCCGCCTCATTTTCCTCAGTCACCAAGAATGTGGTAGCCAGATTCATCAGACATAACCTCATCTGCCGTTATGGTATCCCCGAAAGGATCATCACCAACAACGGGACTAACCTCAACAATGCCATGATCAGGGAGTTGTGCACTCAATTTAAGATCAAGCATCATAATTCTTCTCCGTATAGACCGAAAATGAATGGTGCATGTGAAGCGGCCAACAAAAATATCAAGAAGATTATGCAGAAAATGGTAGTGACCTATAAAGATTGGCATGAGATGTTACCATTTGCTCTACATGGATACCGTACTTCAGCTAGAACATTGACAGGGGCAACTCCCTTCTCTCTAGTCTATAGCATGGAAGCTGTTTTACCAGTAGAAGTTCAAATTCCCTCGCTGAGGATTATGATTGAGGCAGGCCTAGGCGAAGATGAGTGGATTCAAACAAGATTGGATCAGCTGAACTTGATCGATGAAAAATGATTAGCTGCTATTTGCCATGGTCAGACGTATCAAAAACGGATGATTAAGGATTTCAACAAAAAGGTCAAGCCCCGAGTATATCAAGTTGATGACTTGGTAATAAAACGCATCATTTTACCACAAGGTGACCCCAGAGGAAAATGGACTCCCACCTATGAAGGGCCGTTTGTTGTCAAGAGAATTTTTTCTGGAGGTGCCATGATGCTGACCACCATGGACAGAGAAGATTTCCCACATCATATAAACACAAACATATTCAAAAAATACTACGCATAAGTGACCCGTTAGGTTGACACACCTAAGCAAAAAAGGGGAATCCCGGCGAACCAAAAGGTTTGGGCAAAAATTAGGGATATATGCAAAAATTTGTACACCCGGCAAGTTGAAAACCCGAAAGGGTGACTTGGGCAAAAAAGGGTATCCTGGTGGACCGAAAACCCGAAAGGGCGGTCCAAGCAAAAATTAAGGATTAAAAGCGTATGACTGTTTCCCGTGAAATCAACACAATCAATTCTATCACCAAGGTCCAAGTTCAAATGGTCCAAAATCAATCCAATCACTTTCGATCAACGACAAAGGATGTTCGAAGACATTGGGGAAATAGTAGAGTTGGAAGGCAATAAGATCATTTCACATGGCTATTTGTTTCCATTCTCAATTTTGTTTTCTTTTTGGCGATTTCCTCTTACTAGGATTTCCGTCTCTATGTACAAAAACGCCTATTCATGGGCAAAATATCAATACAAATACAATTTGAAGTGCAAAATCTTCTATCTCTGTTTTTGAATGCAAATTTGTCCAATGACTAAAATTGAATGAACATATGCATATGAACATAATTAAAGCTATTTGGCACATGTGTCCTGCTAAGCAGCAACATCAACAGAGCATCAGCGCACAACAGCAGTAAGCATCTCTTTAATGTATGTGAAATAGCCCCACAGAATTATCTCATCATCATTATCCCCACCAGGGTGGTGACAATAAACCTTTCCCCAACGGAGTTGCCCACAACCTCCTTACACGGGATAATCCTCGGCCAGGGTCTCAACCTCTTGGTAACTTTCTTCCCAGCTAAGTCAATTTTTACAAGATTGAAGCCTAAGGGATCTTTTCCTAAAGGAAATTCACTTCCTCAACAGGGATTTATTTCCCCAACAGAGTTATTTCCCCAGCCAAGTGCAAAATTCACAACGCACAACAATTAAGACACCATAAGTTGCCCAGCTGAGTCCATCTTCCCCAGTTGAGTATATCTTCCAAACGAGGTTTTTATCCCCAAGCTGAGTCCATATTTCCCAGCTGAGTATATCTTCTCCAGTTGAACCCAAATTGCCCAGCTGAGTGCATCTTCTCCGACCAAGGCTATTTTCTCCAAATAGAATCTATCCTCCCCAAACTGAGTTTTCCTTACCCGACTGAGTCTATACTCTCCAATTTGAATTTCCCTTTCAAATGACTGCAAATCACAGGGCCACAACCCCTAATCCCCAATAAAGCCTTCCAAAGCCTTTGTTATTATCGAGAGATTCTATGAAGCCTAGATCCGACCAGATATTAGCACAATTTTCAAGTTATTACTGAAGCCTGGACCCGACCAGATAACAGTTTGACTTCTTCAATTAATGAAGCCTGGATCCGACCAGATAACAGTTTGACTTCTTGAGTTACTGAAACGTGGACCCGACCAGATAACAATTGATCTCATTTTTCAAAAACGCTATAAAACCTGGACCCGGCCAGATAATAGCCTAACTCTTCAAATATATAGAAGAACCTAAACTCAATTCGACCAAGGTTTAACTTCTTTTCCCAACTAGAGTTGCCTCTTTATCCACAACAAATGGCTGAGAAACCTGGACCCGACCAGATATCAGTTTTCATTTCCATCCTTTTAAGAAAGCCGTTGCGAAGCCTGGACCCGACCAGATAGCAATCACCCTCAGAGATTCGTTGTGAAACCTGGAGACTGACCAGATAACAACTAAATCCCCAAGCAGTCTATTGTGAAGCCTGGACCCGACCAAATAACAATTAACCTCCTCAAAGAAATCTGCAAAGCTTGGACCCGACCAGATAACAGTTTTTTACCAGTTTATTGTGAAGCCTGGACCCGACCAGATAACAATTAACCTCCTCAAAGAAATATGCAAAGCCTGGACCCGACCAGATAACAGTTTTCAAATAGTATATTGTAAAGCCTGGACCCGACCAGATAACAATTAACCATGATTCCCAGAAAGACACTATGAAGCCTGGATTCGACCAGATAATAGTACAGTTTTCCAAAAGACCATAAAGCCTGGACACGACCAGATGACTATTCAATTTCAAGGAATTTTCTGCAAAGCCTGGATCCGACCAGATAACAGTTAATTCATCCTTTCCTCTGGTAAGTTACTGTGAAGCCTAGATCCGACCAGATAACAGTTAACCTCCACATCCCCAGCAAGTTGTTGTGAACCCTGGACCCGACCAGATAACTATTCGATTTCAAGGAATTTTCTGCAAAGCCTGGATCCGACCAGATAACAGTTAATTCATCTCCTCTTACAGTAAGTTGCCACGAAGCCCGGATCCGACCGGATGGCAGCCAACTACTTCATCCTCAGCAACTATGAAGCATGGATCCGACCAGATAACAGCTGACATCTGAGTGATATTCCCCAGAAAAAGCATCCCTTCAATAAAATTTGAAGATATGCATATTCTTCATTTCCAACAGGCAATCAGGGATTCAACCTCCGAAGATTTCCTCAGCAATAGTCAGGGATTTATTTTCCTGGACGAAAACACACATTTCACATTCATACATCATAACATGTACATACCATATGCATTTATCATGATACCACATCTGGTGAACATCATGCAAGCATCTGCATTTTACTAACCCCTTTTCTCCCAGGTAAAACGTCCAGTTTAGTATAAATCAACAAAAGACTTGTGCTGATACTTCTTCCAGCATTTACCAACATTCCCCCAAATGGCATCTATAAGCCCATTCACCATCCATATTTGAGTGCAAATTTATGGGCACTCTAGTGTTCAATCATCGTTCACCTTCAAGTCACGAATGGCGGATCCGCCAATCTAACTCTTCAGGTTCAAGAAGTTTGAACAGGGGCAGCTGTTGCACCCCAAAATTTGCCCTCTCATTTCTCAAGGAATCACCCTGGATCCTCAAGTTTGCTTTCATTAGGTCTCCAGGCCTTGAATTATCAATTTTTCCAAGCATACCATTCACAAGGGAAAAATGGTCATTTGCACGCTGAGAAGTCTAACTTTGACTTTTAAATCAAATCTCAAAAAATCATATTTCATCAAGACATGTTGGAGTATGAAGTTTGCTTCATCAAGAGATTCAAAAGTCAAATTTAATTTTGGAAGAATCAAATTCTAAAAACTTAGAAATTTTTCTAAGTATTAAAGAAATATGACAATTTTAGAACTTCTGAGCCAGTGTTCGCACTCAGCAAATTCTGGATATTCTCAAGACAGAGTTTGGTCAGAACTTCTGGACCAGTGTTCACAAAGGTTCAGCCAGAGTTTGCAAAGGTTAAAATAAATAAGGAAACAATGCATGTTGTAAGTTTACTGGAAGTTCTGAAGGATCCTTCAGAATGCGCTGATATCAGAAGATACAAAGATCAGAGGTTGGATGTTATGCTGAAGCAGAACTTCTGATCCAGAGTTAAGCAAGGACACAAAGTTTCACATGGGAACCCATTTAATGCTCACAACCACTTGTGAAGTCTTTATCCAAGGGATTCACACCACGTGTACCCCTACTGTCTTGGGAAGACATACTTCTGTGCAAAAGTATGCTAGACCCACGTGTTGTTTCTACTTTTCCTTAATTCACGCTGCCAAATCCAGCTGAGGCGCTGTTAACCATCCAACATGAATGCGTTGAACCCCCACCTTGTTTAAGCTTACTTCAAGAGTAAGTCAACATCTAGCACATGATGTTGGTGCCACTTGACCGCCCCAACTGCAAAACTTTGCCTATAAATAGAACACCATTGGCCACTGAAAAAGGGTCCAAAAAAGAAAACTTGTGAAAGAGGCGAGAAAATTGAGAAAGAAAGCTTTGAACCACTGCAAAAATTCCAAGAACCTAGGAAACTATAAACACAAAATACCAAAATCTTGGCAGTGATTCCTTACATTCAAACTCCATTTCTTCCTCAAGAATTCTTGACTAAAGCCATCCCAAATTCTGTAATCAAACGGTAACACATTCCCCACCAATATCCACTTCAAAAGGATCGGAATTTCACCCCTTCGCTGTTCCAGAAGCTGCAAACTTCCATCCTGCTGAGTACGTGAAGAAGTTACTCAGAACATCACCAGAATTCAAGACCAACCTCCAGTTCACAGAATCTTTTCCAGCTGCAAGGTAAGTCTTCTGCTGACTCTCATCATAATTGATTAAGCATTGTCAGATTTTACATATTTAGCACAATGTAGATATTCTGATCCTGATGAGGTGCATATTCTAAAAATTCATGCATCTGCCTGCCTAAGTAGAAGGAATCCCAGTTCAGAGCTTCATAAGAGAAATTAAGACTCATAATTAGAATTATCAAATACATGTTGCTTCTGATTTGTGCTTCTGATATTTCATGAAATTTGTCATAATTATTATGTATGGAGAGAGGCAAAGTTCTGACAGTTGCATCGGAACTTCTAAAAACTTCTGAGTTCTCAGAAGATCCAGAACTTCTGAGCTTCCATATTTCTACTAACGTTGTTTCTGTTTGTGCAGCAAGTCAGAGTCAGAACTTCTGACCTCTTCTATTTTCAACATTTTGCGCTGATTACGTTTCCTTTCTCTTTTTATTATTTTGCCATCATATTATTTTTTATTATTAATCAAAAAACACCAAAAATATTTTATATTTGCATGTTATATTTTCTTTTAACAAAATAAAAGAGAGACAAAAAAATATTTTCTTAAACAAAAGTTATTTTCCTTTTTAAACAGACAAACACTTTACATTTCCTGTACATTCTTATCTATTTCAATATGGTTGTAATATTAACCTAGGATTTAATTTGCAAGCCCCATTTGAAGTTTGTACACCCCATCCCCCTAATGTTTGAAATAGTGTATAATCTTTATTTTCCGTACTTTTATTGCTTTCATAAATTGCTAGTAATTAGGGCATGTATGACAAGACTAAAACCAATGCTTATAAAACCCTAATTCAAGACAAGTTATGCATGCAATTAAACACACTATTCACACATTCACCCTTAAGATTAACTCCACTTGTTTCCTTATAAAAATGGCCATGTTATGCACATGGGAGGTCTTAGCACAAACAAATCGAAAAAAGATCATAGTCCCTCGATGACGCTATCAAAGTTGCCTTTCAAAAATGATCTTAGTCCCTAAAGGAAAAGTGCTAAGTCATCTCACAACATTGTTATCATAGTCATACGATGACCCATGCCTGTCTCTTCACATCCAATGATGGGGCTTCTTACCAAATCAATGGTAAGATATCAACCTCTAAAGGAGGAGGAAAAGCACATCTAAAACCTTTTGAGTAGGTAGATTACTTTTAGTTACTTGCTCACTCTCAAAACAAATATGTTTTCTATTTTCAAAATAATCACACACACTTTCCAAACATATTTCCAAACTTGAAACATTTTCAAAAGCTCAACACTTTGTATACGTTCTTACGAATGAGAACTATTACAAAGTTTACCTAAACGATGGCACCTTTTCAAAATACTTTCAAGACCACACAAAAGCACAACTTTTAAACAAAAAGCAAGTGATCTGGCAAGTAACTAAGAGCCCATGGAAAACCATGGATGGAAAGGGTTCTAATACCTTCCCTTTCCATAAGATACCCCCCGAACTCAAGAAAACATCTCTAAAGGGCTTTCCTGTGCTTTTTCACCTTTCCTTTTTTGGATAAAAGAAAAGTCGGTGGCGACTCTAGCTAAACCGCAACATTTGCGAACACAAACGTAAAACACCTCGAGTCAGTTCTCCCACCGTATCACACTTGGTCCTCAAGATACTCCGATTATTCAGATTATTGTTACCCCGGCACCTCCTGCGGTGCATGCTGCTCCTGCTGCGCCTCCGTCGGTGAATATGGTTCCGTTTGTTAATGATGATGTGTGTCGTCCTTTCCTTCCACCAAGTGAAGACTTGGGTCTTTATGAAAGAATGAATGATTTTCAAGAGTAGTTTAACAAGATGCAAATAGAGATGAAGGCCCTCATGGGAAAAGAGCTATTTGGGAAGAATGTGAATGAGCTATGCTTGGTCCCGAATGTTAAGATACTTGCTAAGTTTAAGGTCCCGGAGTTTGAGAAGTACAAGGGCAATACTTTCCCTCGTGCTCATCTGGTGATATACGTGAGGAGAATGTCTACCCATACTGATGATCAGCGTCTGCCGATTCACTTTTTTCAGGATAATTTAACTGGTGCTGCGCTGAAGTGGTATATGAGTTTGGACAACGCCAATATCCATACTTTCAATGATTTGGGAGAAGTATTCATTAAATAATACAAGTACAACATGGACATGGGGCCTGGCCGTGATCAACTCAGGGCCATGGTTCAGAAAGATAGGGAATCATTCAAAGAATATGCATAGAGATGGCGTGAGGTAGCTGCCCAAGTGATTCCTCCCATGGAAGAGAAGGAGATGACTAAGATTTTCTTGAAAACGCTGGGTGCTTTCTACTACGAAAGGATGGTGGCAAGTGCGCCAAGTGACTTTACTGAAATGGTAGGAATGGGTATCCACTTACAAGAGGGTGTAAGAGAGGGCCGCTTAACGAAGAGTGAAAGTTCTGGAGGTGTGAAGAAACCATCTTATGGGTTTACCAAGAAGAAGGAAGGGGATGCAAATACTATTATGCAAGAGAGGAGGGTTAATACTCCTAGAAGGAATTATCAGCGTCATCAGCAGGTCGCCTCAGTTATTCCAGTTGTGGGTGCAACTCTAACTACTATTGCTTATCAAAGACCATACCAGCAGGGGAATCAAGGGTATAATCAGAGAAGGGAGAGTTATGACCCTATTCCTATGAGCTATACAGAGTTACTACCGACACTAATTCAGAAGAAGCTGGTTCAGACCCGACCACCTCCCGCCGTACCATTGCTACTATAAAGCATATCAAACATATGCTTTTCATCAGGGAGCAGCAGAGCATAATGTTGAGAATTGTTATCCTTTAAAGACTGAGGTGCAGAAGTTGGTGAAGTCTGGTGTTCTATCTTTCAAGGATGTGGGACCTGATGTGAAAGACAATCCTCTACCCAAGCATGGGGGAGTAAATGCTATGAATATGGTGGCCGGTTATTCAGGCAACTTCCGGATTTTTGATATTAATCTGGTTAGAGGAGATTTGGTGAGGATGCATGCAGACCTTTGTGAATTTAGCTACTATACGCATGACCATGCTGGTTGTGCTATTTGCAGTACATACATACATGGTTGCGATAAGATAAAGGCTGATTTACAAGAGATGATGGATGAGGGCCTAATCCACATAATCAGGCCTAGGGCAGAGTATGAAGAGGAAGTGAATATGGTTTCTGGATGTCCTGGAGAATTTAGATTTTTTGATGTAGAGTATATGAATGAGGACCTTGTGTAATTGCATGCTACCTTCTGCCATATGGCTGGTCAGGTGGAACATCAATATGGATCTTGTTGAGTTTGCTGCCAAGATTCCTGAGGATGTTCAATCGTAAAGAAGGGTGTTCATTCGTTTTTAGATAACGGAATTATCAAGGTTATAATTCAAAGGGATTATTACCATGAAGTTGATATGGTTGAGGTTTGTTTGATGGCAGAAGAGTCGGATGAAGAGTATGTCTCCGCATATGAGTATTTCTCCTCAGATGAGGATTTGTTTTCCAGAAATGACTCAATAATGACTGATTATGTTGAAGAAGGGGTAAACTTCATTGTTGTACCCCAAAATTTTCCCTTTCACTTATCAAATATTTCCTCACTAGATCTCTTGAACTCAAGACTGCATTAGGGTTTGATCAGCTCAAGATACCTCCTCATGTACTAATGACCAAAATTAGGGTTTGAGTTTGCACAAGGATTTTTGGACTATCAATGCTTCATATGTATTTCAAGGATCATCATGGACCCCCAAGATTATTCACGCCAAGTTTCAAGCCTTGAATCACATTTTTTATCAGTCAATTGGACAGTTGACTTAAAAATCAGCTGTATTGGGGAAAAAGTCAGCCATGGCCAATTTACAGTCAAACTTCATAATTTTTTATCCACGTCAACATCTTAGACTCATATGTATCATTTTATCAAGTTTGGACCACAATTCCTCAAGAAATTTGATCAAATCATCAAAAGGGAAAAATGGTCAAAATTAGGGTTTTGACTGAGAAAGGGCAATTTTTGATTTTTGACCTAGCAAATGGTCAATTGGTTTAAAGCATGATCTCAAGAGTTCAATTGAATCATCTTGACCTAATGGCATGGTTCAAAAAATTACAAATTCATTGGATTTATAGATGAATTATTCAGTCAAATGATCAAAAGTCAACTGTATACTGAAAAGTCAAACTTTGACTTTTTGGTCAAATTCAAGTACCAAGGATCACAATTCATCAAAACATGTCAAAAATGTGAAACTTGTTCATCAATAAATCAAGTATTGAAGATCTTATTTTGAAAATTGAAATTTCTTAACTTAGAAATTTTTCTAAGTATATAAAATTTCTTATTTTTTCTCAACTTTAGGCCAAATTTTCACCATGATACAAAATGATTCAAAGGAAGTCCCAAACATGAAAGTTGTAGCTCTCCATGAAATCTACAACTTTTCCTCACACAATTTCTCCTAAATATGCTTGTATCTCAAGATATAATTTTGTGAATACATGCTCATGAACTAAAATAACTTAGTGAAATTTTGCCCTAGTTAGGCAGGTTTTTGACCTAACTTCATGACAACTTTTCACATAGTTCCAAGAATAATTTTCAAAAGAATTTCAAATATGGGTCGTAGAGTACATTACAAGATTTCCAAAATGTCCAAGAACTCCTTGAGATCATTCTTGAGTAGGGAGAATCGAAGAGAGGAAGTTAGGGTTTTATCACTTTGATTATAACTCATTTTCATAAAGAACAAGTTTTCAAATTTGCAAATTGGCTGTACAATCTTCACTTTTTAGGCCTCAAACTCGTTTGTAAATCCACCATTAATGGATTGCACAAGGTTTCATGCCCTAAATACCAGCATTCAATGCATTGTACAAGAAAATAGCCATTTTTGGAAGAAAGGCATCATTGCCATTTTGGAAAAGCATGCTTTTTGCATTTTTCCATTTCTTGAGCCTTGGACTTGTTCTTTCTGCACATACCACGTCTCTAAACCTGAACAAAACATGTTTAAAGCTTCAAGACACCCTACAAGATCAGAATCATGCCTTAAGAAGTCACTTCTCACACTTGCTTCAAAACAAGAAATGTAGCAAGACATGTGATCTTGTACTTCTGAGCAAGCACAAGTCCTCTAACCTTTTTCTCTATATAAAGCCATCATTTTGCAACTAAAACCACGAAGGCCCAAGCCTTGAAACACCCTAGAATCATAAGTTGCATACCAAGCCTCCAAACTTGCCATTTCTGACTTGTGAACTGAATCTTCCATTTCACTCGTGCGTTTTCAGGCCTTTTACTTTCCCAAGCTTCCTTAACTTACAAGTAAACCATCCCACACACTGAAACATCATTGTAACTCCATCTTCCCCAGCAGGGCACATTCTGCTACAAGGTGATGCCATTCAGACTGAAGAATGTTGGGGCAACCTATCAGCGCGCCATGGAGGCTTTATTTCACGACATGATACATTATGAAATAGAAGTCTACGTGGACGATATGATAGCCAAATCGAAAACAAAAGAAGAGAACCTTGATCACTTACAAAAATTGTTTGAGAGACTGAAGAAGTACAAGCTAAGGTTGAATCCAAACAAGTGCACATTCGGGGTACAGTCTGGTAAGCTCCTAGGCTTTATTGTCAGAAACAAAGGTATTGAGGTTGATCCTGCCAAAGTTAAAGCAATACAAGAGATGCCCTCTCCTCGTACTAAGAAGGAAGTCAGAGGATTATTGGGACGTTTGAACTATATCGCCAAGTTCTTTTCTCACCTGACAGCTACTTGTGAGCCAATCTTCAAACTATTGAAGAAAGATCAAGTAGTTAAATGCAATGATGAATTCCAAGTTGCTTTTGATAAAATCAAAGAGTACTTACAAGAGCCTCCTGTGTTGATGCCATCAGTCGAGGGAAGACCGTTGATTATGTATCCGACTGTTTTAGAAAATTCAATGGGGTGTGTATTGGGGCAACATGACGAGTCTGGCCGAAAAGAGCACGCTATTTACTTCCTGAGCAAAAAGTTTACCGACTATGAAACCAGATATCCATTGCTCGAGAAAACTTGCTGCGCTTTGGCATGGGCTGTTCTCCGGCTAAGACAGTATATGTTGACTCATACTACCTTGTTGATATCTAAGATGGATCTGATAAAGTACATCTTCGAGAAGCCCGCTCTTTCTGGGAGAATAGCGAGATGGCAGATGATCCTGACAGAGTATGACATACAGTATACTACCCAGAAAGCTATAAAGGGCAGTGTATTAGCCGATAACCTCTCTCACCAAGCTGTAGAAGACTACCAATCCATGAAGTTCGAATTTATGGATGAAGACATCATGACATTAGACAACTGTGAAGAATTTAGGCCATATGACGGACCTGAACAAGGATCCCGATGGACCCTGTTCTTTGATGGAGCATCCAATGTGCTTGGCAACAGTATCGATGATGTGCTCATATCTCCGGAAGGGTGTCATACTCCCTTTACTTCCAGACTTTGCTTCAATTGAACAAACAACATGGCGGAATACGAAGCGTGCACCTTTGGTCTCAGAGCTGCCATATACTTGGGGATCAAATCCTTGGATGTATTTGGAGATTCAGCTTTGGTCATCAGTCAGATCAAAGGGGAATGGGACATCAAACACCCTAACCTTATCCCTTACAAAGAACATGTTTTGACATTGCTACCATATTTTGAGGAGATTACCTTCGAGCACTTCCCGCGAGAAGAAAATCAGCTAGCAGACGCTCTAGCCACAATGTCATCTATGTTTAAACTTAATTGGGATAACGAGGCTCCCCAGATCACCATCGAATGAATGGATGAACCAGCACACTGTCACGAGATTAATACTGAAGAAGTAGTGGACCAACCTTGGTTTCATGAAGTCAAGAGTTATCTCGAGGCTCCAGAATATCCAGAAGGAGCTTCAATCAATGATAAGAAGTTCTTAAGGAGATTTTCTGCTAAATTCTTCCTTAGTAATGGCATCCTGTATAAACGCAAGCATGACTCTGTGTTACTTCGGTGCATAGATAAGGTTGAAGCTGAAAGGATCATGGCCAAATTACACGAAGGCACTTTTGGCACCCTTTCCAATGGGCATACGATGGCAAAGAAAATCCTACGGGAAGGCTATTACTGGTATACCATGAAAGCAGATTGCTATCAACACTCTCAAACTTGCCATAAGTTTCAAATTTATGCTGACAAGGTGCATGTACCTCCGGTTCCTTTGAATGTCTTAACAGCTCCTTGGCCTTTTGCTATGCGGGGAATAGATATGATTGGGGAAATCAAGCCGACTGCCTCCAATGGACACCGCTTCGTCCTAGTGGCCATTGAATATTTTACAAAATGGGTGGAGGTAGCTTCCTTCGCTTCCGTCACCAAGAACATTGTTGCCCGCTTCATCAAGCAAAATCTCATTTTCCAGTACGGTATCCCCGAAAGGGTCATCACTGACAATGATACAAATCTCAACAACACTATGATCACCGCCTTGTGCGGGCAATTCAAGATTCAACATCATAATTCTTCCCCCTATCGGCCGAAGATGAATGGTGCTGTTGAAGCTGCAAATAAAAACATTAAAAAGATCATACAGAAAATGACAGTCACATACAAAGACTGGCATGAGATGTTACCATTCGCTCTCCACGGATATCGTACCACGGCTCGCATATCAACCTGGGCAACACCCTATTCTTTGGTTTACATCATGGAGGCTATCTTGCCTATCGAGGTTCAGATCCCCTCACTGAGGATTATGAAGGACGCAGGGCTGAACGAAGACGATTGGACCCAGACTCGACTTGATCAACTGAAATTGATTGATGAGAAGAGACTTACTGTTGTTTGCCATGGTCAAATGTATCAAAAACGGATGATCAAGGCTTTCAACAAGAAGGTCAGACGCCAAGTGTATCAAGTTGGAGATCTAGTGATCAAACACATCATACTGCCACAAGGTGATCCCAGGGGAAAATGGACTCCTACATACGAAGGACCATTTGTAATCAAAAACATTTTCTCTGGTGGAGCAATGATATTGACCACCATGGATGGTGACGACCTGCCGCACCCTGCAAATGCAGACATAGTTAAAAGATACTACGCATAAGAGACCCGCTAGGTTGACACACCTAGGCAAAATAAGGGCATCCCGGCGAACCAAAAGGTTCGGAAAAAAGTTAGGGATAAAACATAAAAATCTGTACACCCGGCAAGTTGAAAACCCGAAAGGGCGATTTGAAAAAAAAAAAGGTTTCCCGGTGGACTGAAAACCCGAAAGGGTGGTCCAGGAAAAAGTTAGGGAATAAAGGCGTACGACTATGTCCCGTTGGATCACTTTATGGACAAATTTTGGCTTCCACTGACAAACTCAGGTTCTGATCAAATTCAATCATCTTCGGACAAGGCAACAAATAGACAAGACGCTCGGAGATACGAAGGCTATAGCAGGATGGAAACCCCATGGGATTATTACACATATCTATCTTTTCTTTGTATCAAATTTCTCTTTTTTCACGACAACATTCTCTTACTATAATGTTTGTCTCCTTGTACAAAAATACTTATTCAAAGTCAATACAAAATATTCCTTTGAAAGTGCAAAAACTATTCTTTACGCTTGTTTTGTTTACAAAAACGTCCAAGGATTCATTATTGAACATATGCATTTGAACATAATTACTGTTTGCAAATAAACAAAGTGAAAAGAGACAATTACTGATGGGTTGAAAGGATAGAAAAATATCTCTAGGCTATTCCATAGGTAATCCCCTGCAGCACGTCATTTAAATCCCCAGCGGAACAAAATTTCAAATTATTGATCCCCAGTAGAAGTCGTCAAACTTCTCAAGATTCCCAAGTAGGATTTTACAAGAAGTACATAACATTGCCCTTACAACAGAGTTTTTTTCTCTAAGCGGAAATTCATCAACACTTTGACTTCACAAACATGAAGACCTACAGATCCTCAGTAAAGTCAGAGATTTATTTTCCCAATCCAACAACAGTGCAGTAGATTAGCTCACATACGCATACATCGCATCCATATATCGTAAACAATGATAGCACGAATGCATCATACAATGCATTTCATACGACATGACTTTGCATTTTAGCTAACATTTTACCCTTTCAAGATAAGGTTAACAGCTACCATTAACAATGTTCAAATCTTTCAGATACAATTCAGATACACTCCAGACACGGATGTCATCCTGATACTCATTCAGATCCAACTTTCAGATACAGTTCAGATACGCTCCAGATACGGATGCCATCCTGATACTCATTCAGATTCAACTTTTGATACAGTTCAGATACGCTCCAGACACGAATGCCATCCTGATACTCATTCAGATTCAACCTATTGATACAGTTCAGATACGCTCCAGATACGGATGCCATCCTGATACTCATTCAGATTCAGCTTTCAGATATAGTTCAGATACGCTTCAGATACGGATGCCATCCCGATCCTCATTCAGATCCAGCTTTCAGATACAGTTCAAATACGAATGCCATCCTGATACTCACTCCAATTCAGATTTTTGATACAGTTCAGATATGCTCCAGACACGGATGCCATCCTGATACTCATTCAGATTCAACCTATTGATATAGTTCAGATACGCTCCAGACACGGATGTCATTCTGGTACTCATTCTTTCAGTTTAAAAATTACAATTCAACAACCACCTTTGATGGCATCTTTAAGCCCATATCCTACAACTTTCTGTCACCTCTCCAAATGGCATCTGTAAGCCCATTCCTTCTATAATTACATCATCGAGTGCAATTTTATGGGCACTCTAGTGTCCAATCATCTTCCACCTTTGAGTCACGAATGGAAAAACTCACTAGTATAACTCTTCAGGTTTAATAAGATTGAACAGGGGCAGCTGTTGTACCCTAAAGGGATGATTACCATGAAGTTGATATGGTTGAGGTTTGTTTGATGGCAGAAGAGTCGGATGAAGAGTATGTCTCTGCAGATGAGTATTTATCCTCAGATCAGGATTTGTTTTCCAGAAATGACTTAATAATGTCTGATTGTGTTGAAGAAGGGGTAAACATCATTGTTGTACCCCAAAATTTGCCCTCTCACTTATCAAAGATTTCCTCACAAACATTAGGGTTTGATCAGCTCAAGATGCCTCATCGTGTACTGATGACCAAACTTAGGGTTTGAGTTTACACAAGGATTTTTGGACTATCAATTCTTAATATGGATTTCAAGGATCATCATGGACCCCCAAGATTACTCACGCAAAGTTTCAAGCCTTGAATCACATTTTTGATCAGTCAATTGGACAGTTGACCTAAAAATCAACTGTATTGGGGAAAAAGTCAACCATGGCCAATTTACAGTCAAACTTCATAATTTTTGATCCACATCAACATCTTAGACTCATATGTATCATTTTATCAAGTTTGAACCATAATTCCTCAAGAAATTTGATCAAATCATCAAAAGGGAAAAATGGTCAAAATTAGGGTTTTGACTGAGAAAGAGCAATTTCTGATTTTTGACCTAGAAAATGGTCAATTGGTTTAAAGAATGATCTAAAGAGTTCAATTGAATCATCTTAACCTAATGGCACGTTTCAAAACATTACAAATTCATTGGATTGACAGATGAATTTTTCAGTCAACTGATCAAAAGTCAACTGTATACTGAAAACTCAAACTTTAACTATTTGGTCAAATTCAAGTACCAAGGATCACAATTCATCAAAACATGTCAAAATATGAAACTTGTTATCAAGAAATCAAGGATTGAAGATCTTATTTTGAAATTTGAAATTTCTTAACTTAGAAATTTTTCTAAGTATAGAAACTTTCTTATTTTTTCTCAACTTTAGGCCAAATTTTCACCATGATACAAAATGATTCAAAGGAAGTTCCCAACATGAAAGTTGTAGATCTCCATGAAATCTATAAATTTGCCTCACACAGTTTCTCCTAAAAATACTTGGATCTCAAGATATAATTTTGTGAATACATGCTCATGAACTAAAATAACTTAGTGAAATTTTGCCCTAGTTAGGCAGGTTTTTGACCTAACTTCATGACAAATTTTCACCTAGTTCCAAGAATAATTTTCAAAAGAATTTCAAATATTGGTTGTAGATCACATTAAAATATTTCCAAAATGTCCAAGAACTCCTTGAGATCATTCTTGAGTAGGGAGAATCGAAGAGAGGAAGTTAGGGTTTTATCACTTTGATTATAACTCATTTTCATAAAGAACAAGTTTTCAAATTTGCAAATTGGCTGTACAATCTTCACTTTTTAAGCCTCAAACTCGTTTGTAAACCCACCATTAATGGATTTCACAAGGTTTCATGCCCTAAATCCAAGCATTCAATGCATTGTACAAGAAAATAGCCATTTTTTGAAGAAAGGCATCATTGCCATTTTGGAAAAGCATGCTTTTTGCATTTTTCCATTTCTTGAGCCTTGGACTTGTTCTTTCTGCATAAACCATGTCTCTAAACCTGAACAAAACATGTTTAAAGCTTCAAGACTACCCTACAAGATCAAAATCATGCCTTAAGAAGTCACTTCTCACACTTGCTTCAAAACAAGAAATGTAGCAAGACATGTGATCTTGTACTTCTGAACAAGCACAAGTTCTCTAACCTTTTGCTCTATATAAAGCCATCATTTTGAAACTAAAACAACGAATGCCCAATCCTTGAAACACCCTAGAATCAGAAGTTGCATACCAAGCCTCAAAACTTGCCATTTTCTGACTAGTGAACTGAATCTTCCATTTCACTCGTGCGTTTTCAGGCCTTTCGCTTTCCCAAGCTTCCTTACCTTACAAGTAAACCATCCCACACCCTGAAACATCACTGTAACTCCATCTTACCCACTGTTGAAGTTCAAAAACAGAGCAACACAGGTGGACTTCTCCAGACCATTCCAGCCACCCTCAAGACAAGCTAAGCATTGCATTAGCTTCCTAGAGGTTAAAGGAAGCTAACCTGATCATCACAACATCCTAAATCAAGGTCATTTTCAAAACACGATTTTCATTTTCAAGGCGAGTTTTCTATTTTTCTAACTCTTAATACAGGCATAGTTAGCTTTCCATTTGTGAATATAAAATGTAGACATCATTGCTACGAAGCTGTACATATCCATAGCTTGTATTAATTTAGCTTGAGTTTAGAGAATTTTAAGTTTGAAGTTTCTGAGAAAATTAGGTTAAGAATTAGGGCCAACAAAATTCTCTCTGATCTTGGACTTATAGTTTTAGTTATGCACATGGTTAGAATCGTGAAGTAAAATGCTATAATGTTCATGTTATCACTTTCCATTTTGCTTTAAAAATGAAAAAGTTACAGGGGGTCCGACTGGCTAGAGGTTGAAGATGAAGTACAAGGCAAGGTAATGTTTTGTGTTATGTATTTGTATTTTCACTTAGACTAACGGATGTACAGCCACTCCAGTGGTAAGACAGCACGCAAAAATGCCCTAGGTCACAGGTTCAAGCCTTGGTGCTGCCTTTTGCAATTTTTCCCTATTTTTTCACCTTGATTTTTTGCTAATATGCTACTTCCAGTTTACTCATGACACCCCTGGCCCAAATACTTTATTTACTTATTTTATTTTTATTTTTATTTTATCAAATATATTTTCTTAATCATAAAAAATATAAAAAAAATGTTAAATATTATATTTTGTTTTATTTTATTTTTATTTTCTCATAAAAAATATTATTTTTTATTTAAGTTATATACTATCTTTGTTTTTAATAAACTTGTAAATTAAAATAGAATTAGGTTAAATATTTATTTTTCTTCATTTTTCTTCATATTTATTAAACATATTATTTTTAATACAAAAGACCAAAATACCTCATAAATACCATATATTATTTTTCAAGACAAAAAATGTAAAAATACTTACCTTTTCTTAAAGAAATTTCTTTCCTTTTGATAAATTAGAATTAGGGTTTTAATGAAAAT
This sequence comes from Vicia faba, assembly GCA_948472305.1. Taxonomy (NCBI): domain Eukaryota; kingdom Viridiplantae; phylum Streptophyta; class Magnoliopsida; order Fabales; family Fabaceae; genus Vicia; species Vicia faba. Next base: position 1,057,607,639 of record OX451740.1, on the reverse strand, counting down.
CCTTTCTAAAAATAATTTCTTTTAATTAATTTGAAGAAATATTGATTCATTTGTTAGGTTTAGGATTAAAATTTTTTACACATAAAAACCAAACAAAATCTTCTTTGCATTCATACATCTTTGCATATTTAATTTATCTTGTACATTATTTATTCCAATATTTGTACATATTCAATTTGGTTGTAATAGTTTAATTAGATTTATATTATTGCAATCCCCATTCATAAATTGTATACCCCCCCCCCCTCCCACAAAATGTTGTAATAGCGTAGTAATCTTTAAATTTCGCAATTTATCGCTTTACATAACATGTTAGTAATTAGGGTTTGTATGGCAAGATAAAATCAACCAAATAGAAAACCCTAATCCAAGACAAAATCAAGCATGAAAATGATACACTTGCACACAAGCACCCCTAGGGTTACTCCACTTGGTTTCCTTGTACAAAAATGGCCATATTACGCATGTGAGGTACCTTAGCAAAACAAACAAACATTACTAATCATGGCTATACGATGACCCACGCCTGTCCCGTTTACATCCAAAGATATGATTGCTTACCGAATCAATGGTAAGACAACAATGTCAAAGGAAAAGAAAATGAACAAGAAATACATTTGAATAGGTAGATTACTCCTAATTACTTGCTCCATTTCAAAACAAATATTCTTGCTATTTTCAAAACAAACACCTACACACTTTCAAACATCTTACAAACATTGAGAACATTTTCAAAAAGACAAACATCTTTGTATACATTCTTACGAATGAGAATCATTACAAAGATTTCCTAAACAATGGTCTCTTTTACAAAATACTTTCAAAAAACCACACAAAGCACAATTTCAAACAAAAGCAAGTGATCTAGCAAGTAACTAAGAGCTCATGGAAAACCATGGAGGAAAAGGGTGCTAACACCTTCGCTTTTCATAATCTATCCCCCGAACTCAAGAAAAAAAATCTCAAAGGTCTTTCTTGTGCTTTTTAAACTTTCCTTTTGGATAAAATAAAAGTAAGCGGCGACTCTTGCTAACCGCAACATTTGCGATAAAATGCAAAACAATCAAGTTAGTTCTCCCACCGCATCATAGAACCGGCGACTCTGTTGGGGAAAATTCTAAAAGTGGGGTTACCTTAGAGATAGATCACATTTACTTACTTACATTTTTTGACTTGTATGATTTACATTATGGTTCTTTGTTTGGGTTTGAATCCTCTACCCGGATTTGGGGATACATTATAGGTAAGTAGTAATACATTGTGGAAACTGTGTGGGGTATACCGACATGGTCTAAGAAATAGCTACGTTAGTGAGACATATTTGTGGGTACCGGTAGCCTTTAAGTTAATCAAAGAGAATACAGGGCCGCTGAGTGATGTCATGAACCACTAATGAACTCCTAGAACCTTTACTTGCCCAACTTGGCCTTTTAGGATGTAGTGAGATGACCGACTTTGGTGCAATTCGAAGTTGGTAGATACTCGATACTACACTCATTGAGGGTTGGTTTCTTGGGATATTTCGGTTGCCATTAAAGAGGATTGAGCTAAAACAATGACCAAGGAAACAATTCGGTGATATTGAGCTCCTTAGAACCCGGTTACTATTACTAGGACAGGTTTAAGCCAACTAAACTTCAAGAGGGTACTTACCTATAAAACTCCATGCAAGCCTAAACTAAGGACTTGTTTGCTTTTCTTGTATATGCATACTTGTACATAACATCATGGACATCATGAATATCATATACATCCACTAACCATTTCAAGGATTTTGGGGATTCATCTTTGTTCTTGTTTTGTAGGATATGGATTCACTTCACAGGAAAACTATTCAACTCAACCTTGTAAGAATTCCTCCACAACTTAAGGAGCTAGATTCAAAGGTTCCTGAGAACTCTCCATTTACCGAAAGACATGGACTTCTAATCAACTTGGTCACCTCCAACACAGATGAGGATATGATGAAGGTGCTCTTTCAGTTCTTTGATCCTTTGCACCATTGCTTCACATTTCCCGACTATCAACTTGTGCCTACTTTGGAAGAATTCTCCCAACTCTTGAGGATTCCCATTCTCAATCAACTACCTTTCAACGGTACGGAAAGAGATCCAAAGGCAAAAGAGATTGCTCAAGCTTTACACTTGCACTCATCTGATGTCACAACTCATTGGGAAACTAGGAGTGGTGTCAAAGGCTTCTTAGCAAAGTTCTTGTTTGAGAAAGCCAAAAGTTGTTGGAATTTCTTAGACTTGCAAGCCTTTGAGGAAATTGTGGCTCTTCTCATCTATGGTATGGTTTTATTTCCAAATCCTGACCAACTCATATATGTGAACACCCTCAAAATCTTTATGTCACGCAACCCGGTGCCTACATTGCTAGGGGATATCCTACACTCTTTTCACACACGCACAATGAGGAAAATAGGTGTCCTTATGTGTTGCACTCCTCTCTTGGCAAGATGGTTTATTTCTCATCTTCCCCAATTAGTCATAAGGAATGAGCAAGGTTCAAGGTGGTCACAAAGGTTGATGACGCTCAAACATTCAGACATTCATTGGTGCTCTCGATCCAAAGAGAATGTTATCATCCTCGACCGTTGTGGAGAATTCCCTAATGTCCATCTACTTGGCATTAGGGGAGGAATCACCTACAACCCATGTTTAGCCTTAAGACAATTTGGTTACGCCCGAAGAGATGGCCTGCACGAGATGTTGGTTCAAGGTTTGGTATTCGACTACGACAACGACAATCAAGGTCTTCGCAAGATATCCGAACTTGGAGGATGTTAAATAAGGTGGATATAAAGACTTTGGGGTACAAGAATTCCATCCCTCTTGAGCCTTACCTCAAATGGGTACGAACTCGCGCTCAGAATCTTATGATGCCTTACCCCTCCATTCTCCCGGTAATCATTGAGCCTATCATGGAGGGAGACGTTCCATACACTATGCTACATCCTGACATGCCCACATCTCTTGAAGACCTACAAAGGGATTGGATACAACTCAAAGGAGAGAGAGATACTTTCGAAGCCCAATTCTATGCAAGCGAGAAGAAGGTTTTGGAGCTCACTAGGCTACTTCATGAGGAGCAGACTCTGAATGCCTACATTGCACCAAAGAGGATGCACACTACTTTTATATCTTAGAGTTTTGTATTATTTTGCCCAAGGGGAATTAATGTACTCAAACTTTATCTTATTAATATAACATGTGTTTCCTTTTTGTCTAAAACAAATTTGAACCTTTGAAATCCTTGAAAACATTGCATATGCACATATCATTCATCATAACATAAACAGGTCTTTTGCAACAAGTCTCCTCATCTCTCTACTGTTTATTTCAGTAAGATGGACCTCGAGCAAACAGTGAAAGATCTCCAAGCCCATAATATGCAGTTTCAACAATTGCTCATGACCCTAGCCAAGGGGCAAGAAGAATTGAAGAAACTGCTGGCTGAAGAGAGGAAAAAAAAACAAAGAAGGTGACCGGAGTCTTAAACATGGGAAGAAGATTTCATGGGTAGACAAGAAGGACTTTGAATTTTGCAACAACATCCGGTGAAGGAGAAGGGAAAGGAAAAGAAACAGTTGTCCTGTCAGAATCGGAAGAAGATGAGGAAGAAGAGGAAGACTACTCTGAGGAACAATATCCTCTAGCTGATGACAAGTACATACATCTCGAAGAGAGTTTGAGCGCGATGGAAATACAAAAAGTGTCGGGCTTAGACTTTGAGGAATTGGGACTAGTGTCGGGGATTGTGATTCCTACAAAATTCAAAGTGCCTATGTTTGCAAAATATGATGGAGTGTCATGCCCTAAAATGCATCTCCGGTCATATGTGAGAAAAATCCAACCCCATACCGCTGATAAAGACTTATGGGTGCACTTTTTCCAAGACAATTTGTCTGGAACACAACTCGACTGGTTTTACCGACTAGAAAGAGCCAACATCCATAATTGGGAAGATCTTGCCGCAACTTTCTACAAGTAATATCAATACAATGCTGATTTGGCGCCTACCCGTACTCAACTCCAGAGTATGGCCATGGCTTCGAATGAAGGTTTCAAGGATTACGCACAAAAATGGAGAGATTTAGCTGGAAGAGTTCAACCCCCTCTGTCTGAAAGGGAATTGGTGGACATGTTCTTAGGCACCTTATATGGCCCCTTCTTCAACCATTTAATCAGAAGTTCATCTGCAGGCTTTACTGAACTAATATTAACCAGAGAGAGGGTGGAAGCTGGCATAAAAAGTGGAAAGATTCAGAAGGATTCATCTTCTTCTACAGCTTTAAGGAAGCCTTTCATCGGGAAGAAAGAGGTAGCTGCTGGCATAAAACCACGAATGCCCAAGCCTTGAAACACCCTAGAATCAGAATTTGCATACCAAGCCTCCAAACTTGCCATTTCTGACTTGTGAACTGAATCTTCCATTTCACTCGTGCGTTTTCAGGCTTGTTGCTTTCCCAAGCTTCCTTACCTTACAAGTAAACCATCCCACACCCTGAAACATCACTGTAACTCCATCTTTCCCATTGTTGAAGTTAAAAAACAGAGAAACACAGGTGGATTTCTCTAGACCATTCCAGCCACCCTCAAGACAAGCTAAGCATTGCATTAGTTTCATAGAGGTTCAAGGAAGCTAACCTAATCATCACAGCATCCTAAAGCAAGCTCATTTTCAAAACACGGTTTCCATTTTCAAGGTGAGTTTTCTGTTTTTCTAACTCTTAATACATGCATAGTTAGCTTTCCATTTGTGAATATAAAATGTAGACATCATTGCTACGAAGCTGTACATATCCATAGCTTGCATTTATTTGGCTTGAGTTTAGAGAATTTTAAGTTTGAAGTTTCTGAGAAAATTAGGTTAAGAATTAGGGCCAACAAAATTCTCTCTGATCTTGGACTTATAGTTTTAGTTATGCACATGGTTAGAATCGTGAAGTAAAATGCTATAATGTTCATGTTATCACTTTCCATTTTGGTTGAGAAATGAAAAAGTTACAGGGGGTCCGGCTGGCTAGGGGTTGAAGATGAAGTACAGGGCACGACAATGTTTTGTGTTATGTATTTGTGTTTTCACTTAGACTAACAGATGTACAGCCACCCCAGTGGTAATGCAGCGCGCAAAAATGCCCTAGGTCACGGGTTCGAGCCTTGGTGCTGCCTTTTGCAATTTTTCTATATTTTTTCACCTTTTTTTGTTGTTTTGCAGCATGGGCTTCAGTTCTTGGGCCTCTTGATTTTTTGCTAATATTCTACTTCCAATTTACTCATGACACCCCTGGCCCAAATATTTTATTTACTTATTTTATTTTTATTTTTATTTTATCAAATATATTTTCTTAATCATAAAAAATATAAAAAAAATGTTAAATATTATATTTTATTTTATTTTATTTTTATTTTCTCATAAAAAATATTTATTTATTATTTAAGTTATATACTATCTTTGTTTTTAATAAACTTGTAAATTAAAATAGAATTAGGTTAAATATTTATTTTTCTTCATTTTTCTTCATATTTATTAAACATATTATTTTTAATACCAAAGACCAAAATACCTAATAAATACCATATATTATTTTTCAAGACAAAAAATGTAAAAATACTTACCTTTTATTAAAAAAAAATTATCTCCTTTTTGATAAATTAGAATTAGGGTTTTAATCAAAATCCTTTCTAAAAATAATTTCTTTCCTTAATTAATTTGAAATAATCTTGATTCATTTGTTAGGTTTAGGATTACAACTTTTTTCACATAAAAACCAAACAAAATCTTCTTTGCATTCATACATCTTTGCATATTTAATTTATCTTGTACATTATTTATTCCAATATTTGTACATATTCAATTTGGTTGTAATAGCTTAATTAGATTTATATTATTGCAATCCCCATTCATAAATTGTATACCCCCCCCCCCCCCCCCCCCTCCCACAAAATGTTGTAATAGCGTAGTAATCTTTAAATTTCGCAATTTATCGCTTTACATAACATGTTAGTAATTAGGGTTTGTATGGCAAGATAAAATCAACCAAATAGAAAACCCTAATCCAAGACAAAATCAAGCATGAAAATGATACACTTGCACACAAGCACCCCCAGGGTTACTCCACTTGGTTACCTTGTACAAAAATGGCCATATTACGCATGTGAGGTACCTTAGCAAAACAAACAAATATAAGATCATAGTCCCTCGATGACACTTTTCAAAGTTGCCTTAAAAAATGATCTTAGTCCCTCAAAAAATGCTAAGATACTTTGCAACATTGTTAATCATGGCTATACGATGACCCACGCCTGCCCCATTTACATCCAAATATAGGGTTGCTTACCGAATCAATGGTAAGACAACAATGTCAAAGGAAAATAAAATGAACAAGAAAGACATTTGAGTAGGTAGATTACTCATAATTACTTGCTCCATTTCAAAACAAGTATCCTTTCTATTTTCAAAACAAACACCTACACACTTTCAAACATCTTACAAACATTGAGAACATTTTCAAAAAGACAAACATCTTTGTATACATTCTTAGGAACGAGAATCATTACAAAGATTTCCTAAACAATGGCCTCTTTTACAAAATACTTTTAAAAAACCACACAAAGCACAATTTCAAACAAAAGCAAGTGATTTAGCAAGTAACTAAGAGCCCATGGAAAACCATGGATGAAAAGGGTACTAACACCTTCCCTTTTCATAATCTACCCCCCGAACTCAAGAAAAAAAATCTCAAAGGTCTTTCCTGTGCTTTTTAACCTTTCCTTTTGGATAAAAGAAAAGTCGGTGGCGACTCTTGCTAACTGTAACATTTGCGATAAAACGCAAAACAATCAAGTCAGTTCTCCCACCGCATCATAGTCATTGTACCTTGTTTTGGGGCACCCGCCCATCTTGAAGTTGAGTATTATAGAAAGCCAGTTGTTACCCCATTGGTGATTAGTTTACCGGGTCATATCCCCTACAAGTCAGATAAGGCTGTGCCTTACAAATACAACGCTACAATCTTAGAGGATGGAGTGGAAGTTCCCATCCAACCAATGCCTGATGTTGGGAATATTGCTGAAAATAGCAGGGTGACCCGTAGCGGTCGTGTGTTTGCACCTGTTATTCAAAGAGATGTTAGTTCTGGAAAGAAAATTAGTGAGAATGTAAAACCCAAGAAGGCTACGGGTGAGACTATTGGGGCTGCATTAGAGAAAGAAGTGGATGATATTTTGAAGACAATCAAGATGAGCGACTACAGAATTGTAGATCAGCTACTACAGACTCCTTCAAAAATATCTATCTTGGCTCTATTGATGAACTCCTCTTCTCATAGAGAATCCTTGATGAGGGTACTGGACCAAGCTTTTCTGGAGAGTGATATGCCAATAGACCAATTCAGCAGTGTAATAGGGAACATTACATCATGTAATAACTTGAGCTTCTGCGACGATGAATTACCAAATGAAGGAAGGAATCACGACTTGGCCCTCCACATCTCTATGAACTGTAAGAATGATTCACTATCCAATGTGTTGATTGATAATGGATCTACTTTGAACGTTATACCGAGGAGTACGCTTATGAAGTTGAAATATCAAGGAACACCTATGCGCCCGAGTGGAATCATTGTGAAAGCGTCAGATGGATCAAGGAAATCTGTTATTGGTCAGGTGGACTTGCTTATTCATATAGGACCATATTTGTTTCAGATTACTTTCCATGTAATGGATATTGTACCCGCTTATAGCTGTTTTCTAGGAAGACCATGGATACAAGAGGCAGGGGCTGTCACTTCAACTTTACACCAGAAACTGAAGTTTATACGTGAAAGGAAAGTAGTGATTGTAAATGGGGAACATGCATTATTGATATCTCATTTGTCCACTTTCAGCATTGTGGAGGCGGATGAAGCTGCTATTGAAACCCAATTCTAAGCCTTATCCATTGACAATATAAGAGGAAATGAGAATTCCATGGTTTCGCTTAAGGATGCGCAACAGGTTATGCGTAAGGGTCATAGTGAAGTGTGGGGACAGATTGTGGATCCACCTGTGAATCATTATAGATAATGGTACCAATCTTAATAATACTATGATCACCTAGCTCTGCACGTAATTCAAAATCCAGCATCATAAATCTTCTCCCTATCGACCGAAGATGAATGGCGCTGTTAAAACTACTAACAAAAATATCAAGAGAATCATACAGAAGATGACGGTGACATATATAGATTGGCATGAGATGTTACCATTTGCTCTTCATGGTTACCGCATAATAATGCGCACATCAACAGGGGAAACTCCTTTGTCTTTATTATATGGTATGGAAGTTGTCCTACCTATAGAAGTCCAGATCCATTCCTTAAGAATCATGAAGGATGCAGAGCTGAATGAAGATGAATGGGTTCAGAATCGACTTGACCAGTTAAATTTGATTGACGAGAAGAGGCTCACGGCTGTCTGCCATGGTCAGATGTACCAAAAACGTATGATTAAAGCTTTTAATAAGAAGGTCAGACGTCAGGTATATCAGGCTGGTGACCTGTTAATCAAGCGCATCATACTGCCACAAGGTGATCCCAGGGGAAAATGGACTCCCACGTACGAAGGGCCATTTGTGATCAAGAACATATTTTCTGGTGGAGCCATGATCTTAACCACTATGGACAGTGACGAACTTCCTCACCCTGTAAACGCGAACATAGTTAAAAGATACAACGCATAAACAAAGACCCACTAGGTCGACTGGCCTAGGCAAAAATTAGGGCATCCCGGCGAACCAAAAGGGTTCGAGCAAAAATTAGGGACATACATAAAAAACTGTACACCCAACAAGTCGAAAACCTGAAAAGGCTTCTTGGGCAAAAAAGGGTATCCCGGTGGACTGAAAACCCAAAAGGGCGATCCATGCAAAAGTTAGGGATTTAAAGCGTATAACTATGTCCCATTGGATCACCTTACAACCAATCTTCAGTATCAACTATCAAACTCAAGCGGTACTAATCATTCCAATCATCTTCGGATAAGCAGCAAAAGTGATGAGATGCTCAAGGACATAAAGGCAATAGCATAATGGGAACCCAATGGGATTATTTCACATAGCTGTCTTTCTTTGTATACTATCTTTGTATAATTTCCATTCTTACGACAACATTCTCTTACTAGGATGTTGTCTCCTTGTACAAAAATGCTCATTTCAAGTTAATACAAAACTATTCCTTTGAAAGTGAAAAACTTCTGTTTTTTATTTTTCTGTTTTGTGTGCGAAAACATCCAGTGATTATTCTTGAACATATGCATTTGAATATGATTACTGCTTACAAATATACACATAAAAATAGAAAGATAGTTGCTAATAACTTTAAGAAATGGGACAATATCTAAGGGCCATCCACAAAAATCCCCGCAGATGTTTTCCCCAGAAGATATTTTCTCCAGCAGGTACAGAGGCAGAGATATCCTACTACAAGGTCACAACCATGTTCTCAGCATGCAACCTAATGGTGTCGGGTTCTCATATCCCTGACAGAGCAAGAATCTCCAATTACTGCTCCAACAAAAAATCCCCAGTGAAGTCGCCAAGCTTCTCAAGATTCCCCAAGCAGTTTATGGAGTTCATCTTCTACAACAAAGTTTTATAAATCTCAAGTAGTTTATAAAGCCCTATCCCCAGTAGAGTTTATTTCTCTAGTTACGGAAGTTCATCCCCCAGTGGAGTTTATTTCTCCAAATTGGTGAAATCTTCCAACAGAACTCTTCCCCTCGGTAAAATCACTCTCAAGCAGAAGTCAAAGGTTAATGCCCGAAACAATCTCCATTCATTATCCCCAATGGAAATTTAAGAATCACTTTCTTCACTCACCAACAGCAGTCTGGGATTCAGCTTCCCGGTACTCTTCAGCAGCATTCATGGATTTATTTTCCCAGACAAAGATACAGCGCAACAACATTACATGTTCATACATCATGGCATATGCATACAAATATATATATCACAGTCTCATTTATTTTTGGAGCATCATGCAATTCATACATCATGACATCGTGTGAAACTGATTTTACCTTTTCAGGTTAAATTAGCAGTCAGACAAACACTATCAACTTTTACAGCAGGTCAAAGGTTAATGCCCGAAACCAGGCGGGGAAACTATCTACACGACAAAGTGGTATGAACTCCCGAAACAAGACATGTTTACCAACAAATACAACAGGACACAGATTAGATGGGGAAACTATCTATATGACCATTGTTGCCAAGTTCCAGATTAATACCTAAAGCCAGCCAGAAAACTATTTTTGGATGACCGACTGTAGAATCAATACTTGTAACAAGCTAGGAAAATTATCTACATAAGGATATTGAAGATTAACACCCGAAACCAGATGGGAAAACTATCTTTCTTTCTCGGGTCAGAGGTTAATACATGAAACCAGCCAGGACAACTATCTCAACGACCAACAATTTTCATATTCCAGATTAATACCTGAAACCAGACATGACAACTATCTGTAAATAACTGATTATAGATTAACACATGAAACCAGACAGGGAAACTATCTACATGATCAGACGAAGCAATCTCACACAGACTCTTTCTAATACATTTTCAGGTGATAGTTATTTCCATTATCCCCAGCAAGCTACTGTGAAACCTGGATTTCAACCAGAAAGAAGTAAACTCTAATCTCTTTATAAAGATGACTCCTCAGTAGAGCCATGGACCACTGAAGTTCCTAGACTTTATTTCCCATAGAGTTTTCCTCAAGCGGGAGAACAACAGAAACACACATTCCCCAGCAGACTCCTCCTCAGACAGCAGGAACAGGAATCCCCATAAAAAGACCTCTTATGAAGTCAACATCTTCTTTAGATGGCATCTTTAAGCTTATCTCCGACGACTCTCAGTCATCTTTTCCAAATGGCACCTATAAGCCCATTTTGGACATCATCAACCATCAATGTTACTTCATGCTAGTGCAAATTTCTGGGCACTCTAGTGTTCAATCATCTTTCACCTTCATATCACGAAAGGAAAAAAAGCCAATCTAAATCCCCAGGTTTAAGAAGATTGAACAGGGGCAGCTTTTTTATCCCAAAATTTTACCTCCCATTTTTACTCAAACCATGCTCCTAGAGATCCTCAATTGCTTAAGGTTGACCAAGAATTAACCAGACAAATTCTCCTCCTAACCAATGAACCTATAACTAGGGTTTAACTTCTCATCAAGATGTATGAGCTCCAAAGGTCTCAATTGTTTTCCGTGGTCCTAATATGCCTTCAATATTTCCCATGCCAAGTTTTATGCCTTACACTACAAGTTTGCTCGGCCAATGCTCAAATGTTTGTAAATCAACTATACTAAGGTCAAAAGTCAACTGTGGCCCAAATACAGTTAAACTTCATGATTTTTGGTCAACATCAACATTTTGAAGTGATATCTATCATTTGATCAAGGGTTGATCACGATTCCTCAATAAATGTCCCTAATTCATCAAAAGTAAAAAATTGCTAAATTAGGGTTTATAGAGGAAAAGTTAACTGAACTTTGACCAAGCATAACTTTCACATACTTCATCCATGTTTCCCCAACAAAAGCTCATATTGAAGAGAATATCATTCCCTACAACTTCTCTTCATCCCTCAATTCTAAACAATGCACCATTTGAAAGATACAAGCTCAAACATTACAAGTCATTTTCAGAAAATCAACAAAAGCCACTTTTTGCCAAGACCTTTCACATCAAGATAACATCTTAAAATTCAAAATTGATCAAAAGAAGTATTGAAGTAGACATCTTGGGCTTTCCAAAAAGTCAAATATCATAATCATGAGATAAAAATTGAGCAAGTTATGGCTTTCCCAAGTTGGGAAAATTTGGAAAATTTCAAGAAATGTGCATTGAGAAAATTTGAACTTTTAAGGGAATGACATTAACTTTTTCGACTTAAAACACTTTCATGACCTAATGAAGAGCCCCTAATCTCATTTTTACCATGACTTACATTTTTTTTTTACTTATTTTGTACATATTTATTTTAATTTATTTCAAATAAATATAAAATAAAATGTATAAAATAATTAGAGGTGGGTCTTGGCATTCGGGATGGTGTTTTGGCTTACCTTAAAGCCCAAGAATTCGTGCAAAAGGTCCAGGTACATTGCAAATTTGAAAAAATATAAGATTCCACATCTTTGGCCAACTTTCAAAATGACATTCATGGCTTTGAAAACACATGTTTAAGGATGTTTAAACCTTTTCTCTCTTGTCTCCTCCATCTCCACTATATAAGCAACACACTAGTAAGCATTAGACACGAAAAATAGCCTAGAGAGAACACTACCAAATTGCAAAAAAATTCTTAAAGTTGTCCAAATTGAAACCGCTGACCCAGCCAGATTTAGCTCTTACCAAGCACTCTATCAACATCCCAGGGTTCCCAGGAGCATATACCACCCTCCATTCAAGCTGTCTCACGCCCAGAAGTGCTCAACCGAACCTCATTTTTTTGGTAAAATTTCGTGACTTTCAAACTTTCAAATTATGCCATATAAATCTTTCTTAAGCTTATATTCATGTTATTAATGATGTTTGCATCTGTTCTAACGTGTTACATGAAGAGTTATGGCATTAGAACCCATAATTCCATGTTTGACCGTGATTAGAGTTTTGTGCTTGAACCCAGAGATACACAAAGTTTTAGCAAATTTGGAGGCCATATCCATGATCAAGAGACATTTTTATGTAGATCTTCATTTTTTTTTTGTATTTGGTCACGTTTGCAGGGGGTCTGACCGGAGAAGACGGTGGAAACCACCGGCTCTGGTGGTCTGACTAATTGCAGGTGGTGGTCTAAGTTGGCGTGGCTGCATCCCTGCATCCCATTGGTTGATTCAAGATACGAGATCCCTCTCTATATTCTTGATTGGCCCATTCAAATACAATGGGGCTCACTGGAGGGCGCGCTTGTGGCAACTCATCAACATGACTCATTTTATATTATATATATTCCTTTGTGATTATACTAACGGATGTAAAGTCGTCCCAACGGTTGGGTGTGTGAGTGTTAAGGCATTATGTGTGTGGGAGGTCAGGGGTTCGACCCCTTCCTCTTGCATTTTCATTTTTTCAAAATCTTGTAAGCAGATCCCATAATTCTAATTACTATGCGTGCACCCTATGTCCTCAGATCACTATCATCAAAGCATCATATAATCAGATCCAATGTTCCAGAACCAGACGCTCATGATAGACCTTCAAAAGGGCAACACCATTGAATCATACGTATCCTCTGGGCTCCCTAATTTGGGCCTAACATTTTTAATTATTTCTCACCCCCTGGTTTTTCTTTTTTGCAGTGCATGGGCTTGTCATTCTTTTGGGCCTAACAAAAATTCTAGCGCACCCCCATTGTGTTTTTGACACCAGCCCCCATTGCATTTTTTTTTAATCATATTTATTTTCATTTAATCATTTTTTTAAAAAAAATTTAAAAAATCATAAAAATAATAGACTTAGGTTTTCTTAATTAATTTTAATTTTTGTAAATCAATTAATTTAATTATTTTGACATTTCCATTAGACTTAGGTTTTTTTTGGTTTTTATCCAAATATTTTCTTAAATAAAAAAATGCAAAAATATTAGAATTAGGCTTTAAATTAATTTAGCAATTATCTTTTAAATTAAAATTAGATTTAAGGTAGTTTAGTTATTTTCTTAAAATAAACAAAAACCAAAAAGATTTTTTTTACTTAGCTAATTCTTAGGATTTATTAGACATCTTTATTTTCGCGCGCTTTATTTACCCTCACATATTTTATATTCATGTAACTGATTATGGGATGTAATAGTCTAGATTTAAATTCCGTGCTTTACTTTCTTGCATCTTTTTATGTAACTGTTCCAAAGCATTGTAATAGTATAGGATTTATAATTCCCGCACTTTACAGTTTTCTGTACAATATAATTGTTAGTAAATAGGCTTGTATGGAAAGACTGAAAACAAAAACGTTAGCAAACTTAACACAAGATTAAAATAACTGAACATAACACACCATGCACATATACACCTCTAGGGTACCCCACTTTGGTTGCCTTCAGAAAACGGTCACAATTCTCGAAATGTGAGAAGTTTTAGTGGATGTCCTCTAGTTTGAAAGATCACAAGTCCCTTGATAACCCTCTTGATGTTGCCTCGGTTAAAAGTGATCTTAGAACTTTAGGACAGTTACTAAAATTTCTTGTCAAGTTGCCTTTGTGACCGTAACGTCTCTTCAAATGTCCCTTATACATCCAACGACTAGGGCTACCTACTCATTAATAGTAGGATAGCACTGTCTAAAGGATAGGTGGAAAAGAACAACCTTTTTCGAGTACAAGTAGATAGCTGTTAGATGCTATGCTCAAAACAAACTATTTACACTTACACATTTCAAAAACACTTTCAAAAACATTTGCTTTATCAACACTCTTGAGGACTGATACAAGAGTTATCATAAGGAGAATCGCCGCACTAAGGCGTTTTCAAAACAAATTTCAAAACAAACAAAGCACAAGAAATTTTCAAAACATGAGCTAGCATCTAAGAGCCAATAGAAAACTACGGATGGAAAGGGTGTTAACACCTTCCCTTTCCATATTCTACCCCCTTACTCGGAAAATTCTCGAAAAGGTCTTTTTTTGTTCTTTTTACCCTTTCCTTTGTAGGATAAAAGAAAAGTCGGTGGCGACTCTTGCTTACCGCAAAATTTTAGAATACAAATGCAAAACCAGTATTAAACAGTCGGTTCTGCCACCGTATCACAATAAGCATAATAAAACCAACCGCACAAAGACTCAGAATGCAATACCGAATGCAACTCATCTTTATGCAAATGCATGTGGTACCCATGGAGCAGAACTCCCATCTTACAAATCTGCCAATAAATAGAGGCATCAACAAGGCATAAGCTTTCTTCGCAGTTTGCTAATCCAGGTCATCACAGAGTATGCAAATGTATATGAATCATTGAATGCACTATCACATACTCACAATAATCATCATCCATTGTAAGGTATAAGCCCACATCACCATTATTACCAGTAAATTGAGGTAATTCATCATCATTTAAAATTCCCTTCAACTTCATATTACCAACAAGAATTCACAATGACAATCACAACAACATGACAACTCAACATAAATCAACATTGGCCATAAGCTTACCAATTCAATACCACCTGCAATTCATATTTTTCAGCCAAGTGTTCAACACACCGTATCGACTAAAATATACAACAAATATTTTGTATAATTATTAGGACAATTCAACTATACAGGCTTAATAATTATCTGCTAAAATTACTACTTTTTCTTCTTTATACTACTATTATCAAACCCACACTGCTACTGCTAGTTCATACTATTCCTCTTATTTCATTACTCTGCTAATTTAATAAACTTGCTACTAATTTATCTTTATTGTTAATATATATTGGTTATTAATGTCTGTTCTATTTTAATACCAACTATGCTATTTACTAACTCTGTTCTTTTAATAATTTGCTACTGAAACTTAATTAAGTTAAAATAGTTTATATTTTTATTTTTATGAAAAGACTAAGTATATATAAATATACTATGAAAACGTGCCCCTCAGCACAACTTTTTGTGCCCCTAGACACGCATAAGCATGCCGCCCAGCACAACCAAATGTGCCCCTCGACACTTAAACTATGCCACTCGTCACACTCCCTTCTACTAAATTGTGCCGGACGATACACCCTTATGCCCCTCGGTAGACAACATCAACCGTGCCATTTGGCACACCAAATGTGTCGCTCGGCACATCGTGTTTTCACGCAGACTTCTATAATTTCTTCTACTTGTCCAGATTTCCTTCGATTCTCAGTTTCTCAAACCCAGACCAACACAACGTATAATCACAGCAACATAACAACTATACCAACGTCAACATGGAATAATTTTCAACAACATATTCGATGATAAAATAGGTTAATTTTGCAGACAATTCATAAACAACTACAACAATTATATGCACCGCAACATTACACCAACCTAATTCCTACATAATATTTATCATAATTCCCACTATAGAGTCAGAACTCCACCCTTACCTTGGATTGAAGGTTGCTCTATGATTTTCCGATCGAATCCCGCTTTGCCTCTTCTCCTTATTCCTCTTCTTTGCAACTTCTCCTTCTTCTGTAACTCCTACGATCAACTTCCAATTCTTTATTCTAAATTAACCTAATTTCTATTATTACTAAACTTAATAATAATAGTCTATTGGGCCTAATTTACACACCTCCTTAATACAACATACTACCAAAATTAGCCCAATCACTAATACCAATAATTCCAACATTTATTATTATTAATCAACTAATTAATTAATTAATTAATAATCTAACAAGTTATACCCACGATTCTCAATATTTCACAGCTTCAACAAATAATCCAAAAATAATTTAATTAAATAATTAATTAAATCAACGGGCATTACAACTCTCCCCAACTTAGAATATTTTTGTCCTCGAAAATTTACTTCATTCAAACGACTCAGGATAGGAGTCCTGCATCTTGCTTTCCAACTCCCAAGTCATGCTTTCTCCAGTAGCTCCTAGCCAGACTACTTTCACCAAAGCAATTTCCTTGCCTCTCAGATTTTTCATTTCACGATCCGCGATCCGTACAGGCATCGTCTCCACAGTAAGATTATCCCGTACTTGCACATCATCCATATAAATCACATGAGATAGATCTGAAATATACTTTCAGAGTTGTGACACATGAAACACATCATGCAAATTCGAAATATTAGGCGGTAAAGCCACTCTATAAGCAACATTTCAAACTCTTTCCTAAATCTGATACGGACCAATAAAACGAGAAGTGGGCTTCTTAAACTTCAACGCTCGTCCAACACCAGTTACAGGTGTAACTCTACAAAACACATGGTCGCCTGCTTGAAATTCTAAGTCCTTCCTTCGCTTGTCATGATAACTCTTCTGTCTACTTTGGGAAGCTTTCATCTTTTCTCGAATCAACTTCACCTTCTCAGTAGTCTCACGAACAAGTTCAGGTCCAAGCACTACACTTTCTCCAAATTCATGCCAACACAAAGGAGTTCTACATCTCTGACCATACAACACCTCAAAAGGTTCCATCTCAATACTAGTATGGTAACTGTAATTATAAGTGAACTCTATCAATGGAAGGTAAGTATCCCACGAACCTCCCTGCTCAAGAACACATGCTCTCAACAAATCCTCCAACGATTGAATAGTCCTTTCTGTCTGACCATCCGTTTGAGGATGATACGCCAAACTCAACCTCAACTTAGAACCCAACACTTCTTGAAAACTCTTCCAAAAATCAGAAGTAAACCTAGGATCTCTATCTGACACAATACATAAAGGAACACCATGCAGCTTCACAATTACACTAGTGTAAATCTCAGCCAACTTCGACACTGGAAAACTGATGTTAATAGGAATAAAATAAGCTGACTTTGTAAGCCTATATACAATCACCCAAATCAAATCATGTCCTCTTAGAGTATTATGTAATCTCGTCACAAAGTCCATTGAAATGCTATCACATTTCCATTCCGAAGCTTCTAACGGTTGCATCAACCCTGCAGGCTTGTGATGTTCAACTTTTGACTTATAACAAGTTAAACATGCATACACAAACCAAGCCACATCACTCTTTATCCCAGGCCACCAAAACAAATTCTTCAAATCCTGATACATTTTTGTAGCCTTCGGATGAATACTCAACTTGCTTCTATGACTTTCCTCAAGAATCACTTTCTTCATCTCCACATCATCAGGAATATAAATCTGATTACAAACTCTCAACACACCTTGTGCATCTAACTTAAAATCACTATTCCCAGACTGATCGATTCCAACCATCAAATTTACCAGTTTCACATCCAACTTTTGAGCCTCTTTGATACTCTCTAGAAATTCATTATTAATCTTTAACATTCCTAACATAACAATCCGTAGTGTCACCGCGCAAACTTAGCTCATATCTCTGAACTGTTCAATTAACTCCAACTGTTTAACCATCATTGCTGACATATGTAAAGTCTTTCAACTTAACGCAGCAACCACCACATTCACTTTTCCTGGATGATAATTCAAACTGAAATCATAATCCTTTAACAACTCTAACCATCTTCATTGTCTCATATTCAATTCCTTCTGATCAAATAAATACTTTAAACTCTTATGGTCGCTAAATACTTCAAATCTAGAACCATAAAGATAATGTCTCCAAATTTTCAACACAAAAATAACTGCAGCAAGTTCTAAATCATGTGTAGCATAGTTCTTCTCATGAGTCCCCAAATGCCTTGGCGCATAAGCAATTACCTTATCATTCTGCATTAGCACACCTCCTAAACCCATCTTAGAAGCATCACAATATACCACAAAAGGTTCTCTTGGATTAGGTAATGTCAAAATCGGAGCTGACGTCAATCTTTTCTTCAATTATGTAAAACTTTCTTCACATTGAACGTTCCACACATAAGCTCTACCTTTATAAGTCAACTTAGTCAACAAAAGTGCCAACTTAGAAAAACCTTCAATAAACCTTATATAATAACAAACTAATCCCAAAAATCTTCTAATCTCGGTAGCCGACTGTAATACAATGGGAGAACTGACTTGGTTGTTTTGCGTTTGATCACAATTGTTGCGGATAGCAAGAGTCACCACTGACTTTTCTTTTATCCAATAAGGAAAGGGTGAAAAGAACAGGAATGAACTTTGAGATATTTTCTTGAGTACGGGGGTTAGATTATGAAAAGGGAAGGTGTTAGCACCCTTTTCATCCATAGTTATTTATGGGCTCTTAGTTGCTTGCTAGATCATTTTTGCTTTGTTTGAAATGTGCTTTGTGGTGGATTTTGAAAGTATTTTTGAAAAGCGCATTCGTTGAGGCAAACTTTGTAATGATTCTCGTCTCTATAAGAATGCATACAAAGTGTTGGACTTTTTGAAAATATTTTCATGTTTTTAAAGTGTTTGGTGTGTTTTGAAAAAATATTTGTTTTTGAAGATGGATTGTGAGCAAGCAACTAAGAACATTCTAACTACTCGAAAGTATTTTTGTTCATTCCTTCCTTTGATATTGCTATCTTACCATTGATTGGTAAGAAGCCTTATCTTTGGATGTAAAGGGACGGGCGTGGGCCATAGTATAGTCATGAATATCAATGTTGTAAGATATCTTAGCATTTCTCTTGAGGGACTAAGATCATTTGTAAGGAAACACTCGAAGCGTCATCGAGGGACTATGATCTTGTATTTTTTTATTGCTTTTGCTAAGACGTCTCATATGCATATTATGACCATTTTCTCAAGGAAATAAGTGGAGTTAACCCTAGAGGTGCACGTGTGTGAATAGTGTGTTTGATTGCATGCATTTTTGTGTTGAATTTAGGGTTTTCTACTTGTTGATTTTAAATCTTGTTATACACACCCTAATTACTAGCATTTTATATGAAAGCGGTAAATTATGGAAAGTAAATTTACTATGTTATTACATCATTTAGGGATGGGCTGTACAAATTTATAAATAGGGGTTGCAAGAAATTAAATCCTAATTATCTAATACAACCATATTGAAACTTGAATAATGTACAAGACAAAATGGAAAAAAGGAAAAGATTTGTTTTGTTTTTGTTGAGAAAAGATTTTTATCCTAATTAAAGGAAATTTAACTAAACCAAAGAAAAATTAATATTAAGTTAAAGAAAAGAAAATAAATAGGAAAATGTTTTTGGTCTTTTTCATTGTAAGAAGTTAAATAAAATAAACTAAATAATTTAAATATTTTTGGTGTTTTTATGTAGAAAACAATTTTTTTTTTGTATTTAAAACATTTTTTTGTGTAGAAAAACAATTTTATGCTTGGGCCCAGGGTCCGTTTGTTAGTAAACAGGGGGTCAGAAACATAAAAAAGGGTTGAAGCCCAACTGTGGAGGCCCAAGTGTGCTTCCTGCAAACAAGACAAAGTGAGAAAATATGAAAAATGAACAAAAGGTCTCGCTGGGGCTTGAACCCAGGACCTTCTACATGGCAAGGCTTTTAATGTGCGCTGTTTGTACCACTGAGATGGTCTGTTTCATCCGTTGGTTATACAACTTGCACTAGATATAAAATAAACTCAGTTCGGGATGTTTAAACATGGCTTCACCTTCTTCCTTGGAGCGTAGGGATGTATAACTCATTTGTTGAGCTTCGAAAAGCTTCCTTTCTTAGCCAAATCGAAATATGTAAGTATCAAACCTTCCTAAAGTTTGAAAACGAATCTAACCACATAATTTCAACATTCATGGGTCAAAGGTTAGCATGAAATACCAAAACTAAGACCTAACTGTTCAGAGATGAACTTTTTTAATGTGCAAGCAATGACAATCGAAATTATGGACATGGTCAACTTCCTAGACATGGTATCTACATTTTTCCTTCACAAAGTATATACAAATGATGTTTAAATGAATAGTTCTAAGTTTTAGAAAACTTACCTTTTAGAGTGAGACTTGAGGGACTTCGACAGAACCTCCAGGAACAATTTGATGATGGATTAAGCCTGCTTCGATATCCCTTGAGCTAGTGGGATCACTACCTTACTTTAAAAAAATGTCATTGAATCAAAGGTTGGTATATGGAAGTTAGGAGTGAATCGAAAGGCTCACTAACTTCCTTGAGTGGGTTTTTTGAGGGCTTTGGGAGTGTTCCAAGGCTGGTATATAGAAGTTAGGGGGGTGAATCGAAAGGCTGATATATGGAGTGAATCGAAAGGTTGGCTAACGCATTAAGGGATTTGATATTTTTGTGGGTAAGGTCAGGATGTGCCAAGTTTTATGCTTAGCTTTATGTTTGTGTGCAGGTTTTGAGTTTTTGAGAGTTTGAGAGTATTTGAGGATTTTTTTCAACACAACAAAAGTCTGGCCCCTTAGCTTGCAAATGGTTTCTCTATTTATAGAGAAAAGGTTAGAGATGTTGGAGTAACCAGATTTGTAAGATAACAAACTATGATTTGGTTGAAAACAAAAAAATTAAGTTAAATGAATTTTTATGGTTCCCAAGTTCAAGTACAAACGTGGCCTGATGTTTGTTGGGTGCAGGATATTTAACTTATGCTTTTTACACTGCTTATTTTCAGATAAAATCAGGTTGGGAGCTCAACAATCTGACTTTGTGATTAAAGTAATCTTTATAGACACGTAGCTTTTTTCTATTTCATCAAAAAATGGTATAATCCAGTGGATAAAGCTTCAAGTCTTTGTGTAATGCATCACAAATTTGTGTAAGTCTCTGATTATTTAAAGATTTAGAAGCAACATAGCCTGAAAAGTGAGATTCAGAGGATAAGGTTATGAGATTTGATCAATGTTCTTCAAAGAAGATTGCTCGAAGGGTTTAGAATTGGATTCGAAGTAGGTTGCTTCAAAGGAAACCAATGCCCTAATCGAAGCTTATGGATTAAACTTGATCGAAGGAGGCCACATGTCTAATCGAAGCTTGTGAACCAATCTTACATCGAAGGATGCCAAATGCCCAATTGAAGCTGGTGAACCAAGCTTGCTCGAAGAAGGCCAAATGCCCAATCAAAGCTTATGGATTAAAGCTTGCTCGAAGGAGGCCAAATGCCCAATCGAAGCTTGTGAACCAAATCTTGCTCGAAGGAGGCCCAAATGACCAATTGAAGCTTTTGAACCAAAGCTTTCTCGAAGGAGGCCCAAATGCCCAATCGAAGCCTCTGAACCAAGCTTGCTCAAAGGAAGCCAGATGTCCAATCGAAGCTTATGAATCAAAGAAAATTTGCTCTTCTTCAATTTAATTCTTGAGAGCCCAATATGATCCATGGAAACTACATAGGGCATTAAAAGTCCAATTGTACTTGTTCAAATTCAAACTCTAGTTTTGAGTCATCAGTGTTGAGGAAGTATCTTGAGCTGATCAAACTTTGTGCAGTCTTGACCCAATAGAAATCTTGTGAGAAAATTCTTGAGAAGTGAGAGGGAAAATTTTGGGGTACAACAGCTGCCTCTGTTCAATCTTCTTGAACCTGAAGAGTGAGATTGGCAGATCTTCCTTTCGTGACTTAAAGGTTAAAGATGATTGAACACTAAAGTTCCCAAAAATTTGCACTCGATGATGTGTTGAATTGGGAATGGGCATATAGATGCCATTTGGAGATATGATGAAGAGTTGTCGGAGATGGGCTTACAGGTGCCATCCATGGTGACAAAAAAGATCTTTATTTCGCCTGTTTTTAACTAGAAGAAATAAATCTCACCAGAAGAGGTCTTTGATTCGCCTATTTTTAACTGGAAGTAATAAGTCTAACCATAAGAGGTCTTTGATTCGCCTATTTTTAACTGGAAGAAGTAAATCTCACCAGAAGAGGTCTTTGATTCGCCTGTTTTTAACTGGAAGAAATAAGTCTAACCATAAGAGGTCTTTGATTTGCCTATTTTTAACTGGAAGAAAAAAATCTAACTTGAAGAGGTCTTTGATTCTCTCGTCTTTAACTGGAAGAAATAAATCTAACCAGAAGAGGTCTTTGATTCGTCTGTCTTTAACTGGAAGAAATAAATCTAACCAGAAGAGGTCTTTGATTTGCCTGTCTTTAACTGGAAGAAATAAATCTAACCAGAAGAGGTCTTTGTTCGCCTGTCTTTACTTGGAAGATCTAAATCTAACAAGAAGAGGTATTTGATTCACATGTCTTTAACTGGAAGAAATAAATCTAACCATAAGAGGTCTTTAATTCATCTATCTTTAACTGGAAGAAATAAATCTAACCAGAAGAGATCTTTGTTCGTCTATCTTTAACTGGAAGAAATAAATCTAACCAGAAGAGGTCTTTGATTCGCATATTATTAACTGGAAGAAGTGAATCCATCCATAAGAGGACTTGATTGATCACTATTATTAACTGGAAGAAGTGAATCCATCCAGAAGAGGACTTGATTGATCGCCTATTATTAACTGGAAGAAGTGAATCCATCCAGAAGAGGACTTGATTGATCGCCTATTATTAACTGGAAGAAGTGAATCCATCCAGAAGAGGAATTGATTGATTGCCTATTATTAACTGGAAGAAGTGAATACATCCAGAAGAGGACTTGATTGATTTCCTATTATTAACTGGAAGAAGTGAATCCATCCAGAAGAGGACTTGGTTGATCTCCTATTATTAACTAGAAGAAGTGAATCCATCTAGAAGAGGACTTGATTGACTTTTCCTGCAAGGAAGAGGGTTAGTTGCATGCAGAAGTATGCATGGCATGATGATGTTCTCAAAATAAATGAGATTATGTTGTATGCGTATGTTATATGATGTATGAATGTGAAATGTTATTGAAGTGTATCTTTTTATGGGAAAATAAATCCTTGACAAATGTTGGGGAGTTTTGGGAAGCTGAATCTCAGGCTGCTGCTGGAGATGAAGAGTATGTGTATCTTCAACTTTTTTTAGAGGGTTTCTATTGGGAATTCCTGTTCTGTTGTTTGAGGAGAAACTCCATCGGGGAATATTGGCTTGTTTAAGAAGACTTTGTGGAGAGTGTTGATCTCTGCTTGGGGAAAAGAGTTCAGGAGTTTTAGTTGTCTGTTGCTCTACTGGGGAGTTATCTCTTGAAAGTTAGTTGTTATCTGGTCAGATTCCAGGCTTTACAACAACTTGTTGGGGATAAAGAAGTTAACTGTTATCTGGTCGGATTCCAGGATTTGCAGCAACTTGCTAGAACAGTGGAAAACTCTACTAGAGAAGAGGAGTTTTATTTATTTATTTGTAAAAAATCAAACTGTTATCTGGTCGGGTCCAGGTTTCAGCAATTGAAGAAGTTAAACTATTATCTGGTTGGGTCCAGACTTTAGTAATTTAAAATTGAGATTGACTGTTTTCCAGTCGGATCTAGGTTTCAGAAACTCAAAGTGTTATCTGGTCGGGTCCAGGTTTCAGCAATTAAAGCAGTTAAACTATTATCTGGTCGGATCTAGGCTTTAGTAACTTAAAATTGAGATTAACTGTTATCCGGTCGGGTACAAGTTTCAGAAACTCAAATTGTTATCTGTTCGGGTCCAGGTTTCAACAATTGAAGCAGTTAAACTATTATTTGGTCGGGTCCAGGCTTTAGTAACTTAAAATTGAGATTAATTGTTATTCATTCGGGTCCAAGTTTCAGAAACTCAAACTGTTATCTGGTCGGGTCCAGGCTTTACAGCAACTTTTGGAGATAGTAATGACTCTGTTGGCGACTTCACTGGGGATTAAGGGTTGTGGTCCCTTAATTTGTAATACTCTGCGAGGAAAAAACCCAAGCTGGGGAATCTGTAGTTTGTTGGGGAAAGAAACCTGGTTGAAGAGAATATTTGATGAACTGCGGGGGAGATGTATTCTTTTGATAGAACTCCTCAAGGCTTCTTCTTATGACCAACTCAACTGGGAAGAGGGTTTTTCGGAGATTGAAACTCTGGCTGGGGATTGCATGAATCCAACTTTGTGGGGGTGTCCATGATTTTGGCCTTGTGGGGTTTGTACCCTTATCCGTGAGGATTATTTTGTGGGGATAACCTTATAGAGATGACTCTGTGGGGACTTGACTAGGGATCACCCTATGAAAAGGACTTTGTGGGAAATTGTTGTTGTCCATAGCAACAAGTGTTGTAGCGCTCCCAGAAAATGTTTGCTTTGTCGTATGTGACCCTTTGCTGGAATTCACGCCAAGTGATTCAGATGGAGATCCGCCCTTGGTTATTCATCACTCCTTGAGAGAATTCTTGGAATCTTGACTTGACTGCCACATATGAGATGGACAGTGACATGTCATGCCCCCTGATTATTGAAGATTTGTCAATCGAAGTGTCTTTCCATTTGAAGTGATTCTGATTCTTGAGAGAATTTACGTTCATCGGATGTTAGTCGTGCAAATTTCTCCGTTGTCAAACAATTAATTATATGCAAACAACGATATTCAAATAATGCGAAGTTTATGATTTTCTTGAAGTTTGAAAATTCATTTTTAGCAGATAAAAGAATTTTGTAAGAATGTGAATTCAACTCAAAATTTATGGTAAAGCCTTACAGGAGTTAGGATACCTTTTGTAACAATATGCTTTTGAACTAACACATGCTTCAATTAGGACTTTTGAAGGGTTGTAGCATGGTCTGGTTCACGGTTTATGAAACAAAGGATAAGGATCAAAGTTTATTTATACCCAACCCGCTCTCCGTGATATTCTCCAGTCATATACTTAGTTAATTGCGCGTTTGGATTCCAATTGAATCTGGAATGGCGTTTTGGTGATGGTTCGGATACTGGAAGTTTATTTGTGAAGGCAGTCATGTTTGCAAAAAATTTCATGTTGTCGAGGATTTGTAGCAACCTCTTTTTTTTATTTATCATCCCTGATTTATGCCTGACATTTTCTTGTTTTTGAGACTACAGTCAGCGGGATGCCCCAGTTTTCTTAAGTCTCCTTCGTAGGTTTTGACTTAGTGGGCTTTTCCTTTTGAGAGATAATGACTGACTATTTTACGGGGAACCATAACCGTCTTTTGATTCAGAAGGATGTTCTTGATGTCATTTATTGTTTATGAAGTGAAAGCTTGCGACTGAATGCGCATTTGAATTAACTGAGAAACTACCCTACCCAGGTTTTGATTAAAGGTTTCAATTTGTATGAAAAAAAAAACTCCTACTTCTTTGGCTCAAAAGGGTTGACTAGGGATTATCTTCTTTATAACTCCAGTGTTTAAGATTTGAAACAACACTTGTACATCGTCAGCAAGGTCTATTCAAAAGCATATTGTATGAGATTATGGAATTGTTTTCGTCATCCTCCCTTTAAAGGCTTACAACTTTTAACGAGAGTTGAATATCACAAAAGGGAGTAAAAAACACAGTTTAAATTTAGTGAAAACGAATGGATTAATTTAATATAAACACATGCAATGCATTAATGAAAGTAACCAAAGTCTGACACAAAGATAAGTGTTTAAACAAACAAAGAGATTACAATTGAAAATTTGAATAAACAAAAATTTATCCGCCTAAATTTGTCACTTTAAATGGTGTGTCTTTGAGAGGTGACGAAAGAACTCTAGTTGACCATCTTGTGTGAATTCCAACACTTCTTCGTCAATCAGGTCTTGAATCTTGTTTCTAAATGTCCAACAATGGTTAGTGTCGTGTCCAGGACTGTTGGAGTGGTATGTGCACCTTTCATTGTATTTGAGTTGGGAGTAGAAGTGTTAGGTTTTTAAGGAGGCTCCCTTAATGTAATCAGCTTGGCTTCCAACATATGATGTAATGCTTGAGCCAAAGGCATGTTGATCTCAGCAAATTGTCTTCCTTGCTTACGCCAGCCACCTTGTCGTGATTGGCGAGGTTATTGTTGGGCTCGTGATGTAGCAGTAATTTGGAAAGGTCTACTCTCCACCAAGCTAACTTCTTGTCTCATCGGAGGATGATTAATGACTCGATCCCCAATTCTAGTTGTTTTCCCCATATGGTTGCATCCGCCCTGATGAAGCTTGTTGATGAGGGCTCTCAGCTCTTCTTGTCCTTGAGCCAAGTTTTAGATAAGAGCCATCTGGCCCACCATCTGTCCCATCAACTGGATTTTCATGGTTGCCATTTCAGTTTGTAAATGTTCCAACTGGTCATCCTTGTTGTCCTCAGGATTCTTCTTGGTCATGCTCCTAGTGAGGAGTGCTTTCACCTCTTTTTCCCCCTTGGATAGGTTCAAAAACATTTCTTGAAGCTGGGCATTTTGAGTTTGAAGACCCTTGATAGTTTGTTCTAGAGCCATCTCTACTGAAATAAATAGTAAGCAGATGAGAAACCTGTATGGGGAAAACCTGTCATGATATGATGCATGATATGTGGATGCAATGTTTTCAAGGATTTAGAAGATTTAAATTTGTTTAGACAAAAGGAAAAAACATCAATTGCATTAATAAGTTCAAATTGATTACAAACATGACTCTTGGGCTTACAATGGAGGAAATAAACACAAAATAAACTCCTAAGACAAAAAGGTCGAGCACATCCTTTTCGGTGCAATGTAGGTGTTCAGACTTCGCTCTTCATGAAGTTGTCTTGTAAGCTCCAAAACCTTCTTTTCACTTGCGTAGAACTAGATTTTGAAGGTGTCTCGCTCTTCCTTTAATTGAATCCAAGCTCTTTGCAAATCTTCAAGAGAAGTAGGCATGTTAGGATAAAGGACATTATGCGGAACATCTCCTTCGGCAACAGGCTCCATGATGATAGGTAGGATGGCTTCATAAGGCATCATGAGGTTTTGAGCACGAGTTAGTACCCATTTGAGATAAGGATCCAAAGGAATGGAGTTCTTATGCCCCAACGTCTTGCTATCAACCTTTTTAACCATGCCCCAAGCTCATATGAATCTCTGACGATAACTTTGGACATCGCTCTCATAGTTAAATGTAATTCCTTGGACAAGCGTATCATGAGGGCCATCCCTCCTAGCATACCCAAACTATCGCATAGCCAAAAAAGGGTTGTAAGTGATACCTCCCCTAATTCCAAGTAGAGGTAAATTAGGGAATTCCCCACAATGGTCAATAATAGTAATATCCTCCATAGATCGAGCACACCAATAAACATCAGAATGTGTGAGTGACATCAACCTAATAGACCATCTTAAGCCTTGCTCATTCTTCACAATAGATCGGGGTAGGTGCGAAATAAATCACCTAGCTAAAAGTGGAGTGCAACACAAAAGAAGTCCTCTTCTCTTCATGGTGCGGGTGTGAAGAGAATGCAAGATATCCCCAAGTAAAGTGGGCACCGGATTGCGAGACAAAAATTTTGACTGCGTTCACATCTATAAGTTTTTCCGAATTAGGAAACAGTACCATCCCATAGATGAGAAGAGCCAATACTTATTCAAAGGCTTGTAGGTCTAAAGCATCCCAAAAATCTTGAGCCTTCTCCAACAAGAACTTGGCTAGGAATCCATTGACACCACTTCTTGTTTCCCAATTGGCTACAACGTCGGATCGTTGCAAATGTAGAGCTCGAGCAATCTCCTCAGATCTTGGTTCTCTTTCAATACCGTTGAAGGGTAGTTGATCAAGGATATGGATTACCAAGAGTTGAGAAAATTCTTCCATGGTGGGAACGAGTTGGTAATCAGGAAAAGTAAAGCAATGGTGCAAAGGGTCAAAGAATTGGAATAACACTTTCACCATATCCTCTTCAAAGCTTGTTGTAACCAAGTTGACGAGACGACCATATTTCTTGGTAAAAGGAGAATCATTGGGGACCCTTGATGCCAATTCCTTGAGTTGAGGAGGCACTCTTACGAGGTTGACTTGGATAGTATTTCTGCGAGTGGGAGCCATGTCCTACAAAACAAGACAAAGATAAATCTCTAGATCCTTGAAATGGTTAGTTCAAAATGCCATGGTATGATGTCATGATGTTATGTACAAACAAACATATACACACAAATAAAACAAGCCCTTAGGTTTAGGCTTGCATGAGGTTCATAGGTAAGTACCCTTTTGAAGTTTAGCTGGTTCAACCTGTCCTAGAAAGTAACGAGGTTCTAGAGGATCTCAATATCATTGATCTTTCTTCATCGGGAATTGTTTCAGTGCAAGCCTCTTTATTGGAGATCGAAATATCCCAAAAGTTCGATCTCAATGAGTGTAGCATTGAGTATCAACCAACTATGGACTACACCAAAGCCGGCTATCTCACTACTTCCTAATGGCCAAGTTGTTCAATTAAAGGTTCTAAGGTCAGTTAGTGTTTCATGACACCATATAGCGGCCCCATATTCTCCTTGAATAAACTCAAGGGCTATCGGTACCAACAAATGTGTCACACTTACGTAGCCATCACTTCAACCATGTCGGTATACCCCGCACAGTTTCCACAATCTATTGCTACTTAACTAAAAGGTGTTCCCCCGATCCGGGTAGAGGATCAATGCAAGCCCAAACAAAGAACCATAAATGTAAAGCAAATAAATATAACAATGAAAGCAAGTAAATATGATCTAAATCTAAGATAACCCCACTGTTTTACCCCAAAATTTGCCCTCCCATATTTCTCAATACATTTCAAGTGAGGTCTTCAAATTGCTCAAGGAAGTCCAAGGGTTGGCCAGGCAAGCTCTCTCCTAAAACTAATCTACCTCAAATTAGGGTTTCATGTTGCATCAAGATACTTGAGTCCAAGGGATACCAAATGCTCACCATTGTCCTAATATGTTCTCAAGATCATCCATGTCAAGTTTCAAGCCTTGCAGAGGAAGTTTGCTCAGTCAATTGCTCAAAGGCCTGAAAATCGACTATGATAGGGAAAAAGTCAACTATGGCCCACATATAGTCAAATTTCAAGATTTTTGGTCAACATTCTCATTTTGAAATATTATTCATCATTTGATCAAAGGTTGATCATGATTCATCAAGGATTGCTCACAATTCATCAAAACCCAAAAGTTGTTAAATTAGGGTTTTGTAGGAAAATTCAACTCAACTTTGACCAAGAATAACTTTCTCATACTTTATGATAAATGACCCATCCAAAGCTCATTTTGAAGAGGATGCAATTTTCTACAATTCATCTTCAGCTCCGAAGTTCAAAATATGCACTCACAAGAAGTTATGAATTTGGACATTATAGGTCATTTTGAAAAGTCAACAAAAACACATTTTTTGTCAAAGCTTCATACATGAACATGGAAGACTCAATTGATATGAGACCAAAATGGTTGCTTATAGGACATCTCAAGCTTTCTGAAAAGTCCAAGAACACCTTCAAAGATTCAAAATTGAAGAAGTTATGCATTGGTGAAGTTGACCTTTTTTGCAAAATTGCCAAAAGTCAAAAGTGCCTCAAATTGCAATTTTTGTCAAATGGGCCTAACTTTTTGCACTTGTTCTGAGTTTGTAGCATGATCCACGAGCCCTAGATCTTCCCATTTGTCTTTATCTTATTTTTTCTATTTATTTTGATTTTTATTGCAATTAAATCAATTAAAATCAAAACAAATCATGAAAAAATCCAAATCATTCAAACTTCAATATCTTGTGCACATTTCAGGTCCCATATACAGCTAGCAAGTGAATCAATTCGTGTAAGGCATATGTGAGCACAAAAAGATTGATTTTGGCCTATTTTGGAAGGGATTTTATGGAAATCAAATCAAGATCACAAATCATAATTGGCAAAGATTGAGATCATATTTGTAAACCTAATTCATCCCTTGGTATATAGTGAACAATTGCAGCCAGAAACAACAAGCTTTGGAGGCGTGAGAAGTCAGAACTGAATTCAAAAAAATCACTCAAAAGTGTTGGTTCGAATTACTAGTTAGAGGAAGATTCAAGGCAATTTGAAGCAGCTAATCCACTCCTGGACCTTCTCTGAAGCAGATTCAATCGTTTTCTAGCCCTTCCAAGCCCAGAAACGGGACGTATAGTCATCACGGTTTGGTATATTTTCCAAATTCGATTAACCAAATTCTTGCATCTCTATCATGTTTCAATAGCATATTTGTAATCCCGATCATGTTTGCAAGCTGACAGTACCATTTAATTGCATTATTGTTAGATGTATAGGAATCCACCATTGTTAGGGTTCCTTGTTGTGTTTTAGGTTTTTCTTACACAGGAAAAATTGATCCATAAGAAGGGAACCATATTGCTCAGCAGGCGAAGGCGGTTTGATTCATGGCTTTAGATTCCATTTATCATGCCCGAGTGAGATTTTGAAACAAGCAAGGGTTGTAGCTACGAACATATATCCGAAGGTAAAAGTCTCTGACTTTTACCAACGGAGAGAGGAAGAAGATGACATGCGTGGCACTCTCCCATTAGTCCATTTGAAAATTCGCGCACAGGAATTTAACAAAGTTGTTTTTTATATATAATATTTATTTGTTCCTTTGTATACAACAAACGTGTGTAGCTCAGCTGGCATTGATGCAGGTGGAAAAGGCTATAGGACCTGGGTTCGAATCCTAGGTCCCCCATGTATTTCATATTTTTTTCATTGCTTAATCAGGCGCGCGTATAGGTGTGATGACCACCATGGACCATCATCATCCAACCAACCAGATGTCCACAGGCCAGATCTGAAGGCTATCATGTGATGGTCCACCAAAAACCTTGGTCAACGCATAACGCTGGATCCAGGGAAGTCAACATGAACCTTTGATTTTGGGCCAAGAATTTCTAGCAACACACCCCTCCAATTGCTGTCCACAAGCCCATTTCCTTCTTTTTTTTCTTTTATATTTTCTTAAATTATTCATTTAAATTATTTTTGCTAACACCAAATTAATTCTTTTTTCATAAAAAACCATAAAATCAATTTTCATCCAATTAGATTTAGAATTTATGTTTTTTTATATACAAAAATTAATTTAATTAGTTTATTTAATTTTAGGGTAACTTTAATTATTTTGTGAATAAATTAAAACAAGTTAGAAATTAGGGTTTTGTTTAATTTAAATTCTATTTTCTTTTTCTTAAAAATAACCAAAAATACAAAAATAGGTCATGTAAATTATTTTCTTTAAATTAATTTAATTACTAATTAGATTTGTATTTAATTTAAAACCTTATTCTTTTTTTCTTAAAATAATGAAAACAATCAAAAATAGTATTCCTTTAATTAGGCTAGACGGGGTCAACACCCTAACTTTTCTCGTTCTTAATTCATCGCGCGCGTTTTATTATTTTTACAATATTGATGTAATTTCTCATGGGATGTAATAGATTAATTAGGACTTTTTAGTTCATTTATCCTTTTTTTACGGGTTTTTTTGGCTATGTAATTAATACCCGAAGCCTTGTAATAGCGTAACTTTAATTTCCGCACTATAAATTCTTGCAAATATTAAACCGTTAGATGTATGGTATTAGGGTTGCATGACAAGAATGTATGTTAAATTTAAAACGGTTAGCAAACCCTAAATGTGCAAAGATAATAACTTGAAATTGAATCACTCGCACATGCGCACTCCTAGGGTATACTCCCGCTTCGGTTTCCTTCGGTAAACAATCATTAAGTATAGGGTATTTTAGTGGTCGCTATTTTGTCTCAAAGATCAAAGTTACCTCGGAAAGGTTGCCTCGGAATTGTTGCCTCGAATGTTGATCTTAAGGCATTAGGGTTATTACTAAGACGTCCTAACATTGCTTTAGTGATCGTACGTCCCTTTCGAATTGACCCTTTAAAACTCCAACGACGGTGCTACCCACTCACTAATAGTAGGATATCGTTGTCTAAAGGAAACGAACATATAACAATTCTTTTTTCGAGTAGGTAGATGCTAGTAGGTACTTGCTCAAAACAGACAAACTTTTCCACACTTACACTCTTTTCAAACAAAGTTTTCAAAAACACTTCGTAACACTCTTGAAGACATAAGCAAGGGTTAAATCGAAGTCAAAAAAAAAACTTTTTTTTCAAATCAAACACACACAAGAAAATTTTGAAAAAATGATGAGCAAGTACCTAAGAGCCCGTGGAAAACCACGGATAGAAAGGGTGCTAATACCTTCCCTTTCTATAATCTACCCCCCTTACTCAAAATCTCAAAAAAGGAATTTTTCTGTGCTTTTTTCCTTTCCAGTTGGATAAAATAAAAGTCGGTGGCGACTCTTGCTTACCGCGACATTTTGAGAACACAAACGCAAAATGCAAACCAGCATTTCAAACAATTCTGTTTCTGCCACTGTATCACAGAACTGGCGACTCTGCTGGGGAAAATTAAGTGGGGTATACCTTAGGATTAGTTCATCATATTTTTTCTATTGTTTGATTTGATTGCTTTACTTTTGAGGGCTTTGTATTGGAGTTACTATAGATCCTAACTAGGATCTGGGGAACACCTTTTAGGTAAGTAGCAATAAACTGTGAGGGAATTGTACAACATAGACCGATACGGTTGAAGTAGTAGCTACGTTGATGTGGCACATTGATTGGTACCGGTATCCCTTGTGGAGAAACAAGGAGAATACAGGGTTGCTATATGGGTCGTTAAGCATCAATTGACCTTAGAACCTATAATTGACCAACTTGGCCATAGAAAGTAGTGAGATAGCCGGCCTCGATATAGAGTTAAGAACTGGTTGATACTCGATACTACACTCATTGAGACTATACTCTCGAGATAGTTACGGCTGCAAGAAAAGATTGTGTGAGCTGAAACCATGACCGATGGAGGATGGTCAGTGATATTGAGAACCTCTAGAACCCAGTTACTATTATTAGGATAGGTTGAAACCAACTGAACTTTAAGAGGGTAGTACCTAGACTCCATGCAAGCCTAAACTTAAGGAATATTGTGTGACTTGTTTGCTTTTACCATGTCTGTTATCTGCTATATATGTTGTGTGTTTTATCATGACATCATGCATCATAACATCGCATGCATACTTCATTAGACTAACCATTTCGAAGACCGAGGGGATTTATCTTTGTTCTGTTTTGTAGATTATGGCTTCAGTACGCAGAAACACCATTCGAGTTAACTTCATGCAAATACCTGCTCAACTCAGAGAGTTAGTCTCAAAGGTTCTGGATACTTCTTCATTCATTAAAAGACATGGTCAGCTCCTTAGATTGGTCACTTCAAAGTTGGATGAGCAGATGATGAGCGTGCTCTTCTAGTTCTTCGATCCGGTGTATCATTGTTTCACCTTCCCGGATTATCAGCTAGTTCCCACTTTGGAGGAGTTTTCAGATTTATTGGGCATATCCATCCTCGAGCAGACACCCTTCACAGGTTGGAGGAGGTTCCTAGACCCGAGGACATTGCTTCAGCCTTAAATCTAAAAAGGGCTGATGTAGTATCCAACTGGGAGACACGGAGCGGGGTTAAAGGTTTCTTGGCCAAGTTTCTGATGGATCAAGCTCAGCAGTTCTGGGATAACTTGGATTTTCAAGCATTTGAAGACATCTTGGCTCTCCTCATCTACGGCTTGGTTCTTTTCCCGAATCCAGATTCCTTCATAGATGTGAATGCGGTTAAGATCTTCCTGTCCCACAATCCAGTGCCTACTCTTCTGGGTGATATTTTACATGCCCCCTATACTCGGACTGTGTGAAGAAGGGGGACCCTCATGTGTTTCATGCCGCGGCTGGCGATGTGGTTTATTTCGCACCTCTCCAAGTCTGTATTGAAGAATGAGGAAGGTTTAGGTTGGGCCTACAGAATCATGTCCCTTGCCCATACGGATATTCTTTGGAGTTCTAAGGATATGGAAAGAGTAGCTGTCATTGATCGATGTTGGGAATACCCTAATGTCCCATTGCTTGGAATTAGAGGGGGAATAACCTACAATTCTTGCTTGGCTCTACGAAAGTTTCGTCTCGCTCGGAGAGATGGTCTTCATGAGCTGCTTCTTACAGATATTGCATTTGATTATAAGGAGGATGTTGGTGAGCATCACCGTAGGTTTATATGGGCCTGGGGCATGGTGAACAGGTCTGACCCTCACGAGCTAGGACCAAAGACTTCTCTCCCTATGCAACCTTATCTCCAGTGGGTTTGAGCCCGTGCTAAAAAGCTGGAGATGCCTTATGAAGATGTTTTGCCGGTGGTTGTGGAGCATACTAATGAAGAAGGTGTTCCTTATACAGTCCTCTATCCCTATATGCCTACTGATCTTGGGGCACTGAAGAGATCTTGGATCCAGTTAAAGGAAGAAAGGGATACTTACTGAGAGAAGTATCATGAGCAGGAAAGGAAGATCTTGAAGCTCACGAAGCAACTTGATAATGAAAGGACAATCAATGATTATGTCAGCACGCAGGGGAAACGACCATGGGATTTCTGATTTTGCTTTTTTCTAGTTTAGATTTGTTTCAGTTTATTTCTTTTGTAACGCCTTGAAGGCATTCTTAAACATTTTTACAAGTTAATCTAATAAAGTTTGTTTATTTCTTGGTTTACAAATTTAAATCTCCCAAAGTCTTCGAAATCATTTCATACGCATTCCATTACCATGCACCTCATTACAGGTACCATTACAGGTTTCTTATCTTCTTCGCTGTTTATTTCAGCACAAAATGTCTTCTGAAATACCTACCGATCAAGCCATCAAAGCTCTTCAAGCACATAATGCTCAATTCCAAGAGATGTTCTTGAACTTGGCCAAAGGACAACAGGATTTCAAGACTCTCATCTTGAAGGAGAATAAGAAGAAGAAGAAGAAGAAGAAGAAGAAAGTGGTTCTGCTGAATATGGGTCACAGATTTGGGAACAGGTTCCGACAGGAAGCTGATCTGTCTCATTCATCTAGAGGAGGAGAGAATCAAGAGGAAGGAAAGGGTCCTAGTCCTGTGGTCTCTGATAATGACACTGATTTTGATGATGAATAGTACCCTCCTGCTGAGGATAGGTACAAACAGCTTGAAGACCGTCTAAGTGCTATGGAGATTCAGAAGGTTCCTGGTTTGGACTTTGGAGATTTGGGAATGGCATCGGGAGTGGTGATCCCTCACAAGTTTAAAGCTCTGGTCTTTGCTAAGTACGATGGAGTATCCTGTCCAAAACTCCACCTCCGCTCGTATGTCAGAAAAATTCAACCTTACACTGCCGATAGGAATCTGTGGGTACATTTCTTTCAAGATAGTCTGTCAGGGACTCAGCTTGAATGGTTTTATCAATTGGAAGGAGCTAATATCCGCAACTGAGAGGACCTTGCTGCTGCTTTCTACAAACAGTACCAGTATAATTTCGACCTTGCTCCCACTCGTACTCAGCTTCAAAGTATGTCTATGGGTGCAAGCGAAGGTTTTAAGGACTATGCTCAGAAGTGGAGAGATCTTGCTGGAAGAGTCCAACCCCCTCTGTCTGATAGGGAGTTGGTTGATATGTTTTTGGGGACCTTGTCTGGTCCATTTTTCAATCATCTAATCGGTAGTTCATCATTTGGTTTTACTGAATTGATTATGACTGGGGAAAGAGTAGAACCTGGTATCTGAAGTGGTAAGATACAGAAGGGTGCTTCATCAAGTACAGAAAAGAAGCCTTTCAGGAAAGAAGCTAGTGCAGTTTACGACTCGAGGAGCCAAAATAGACCTGAACACCGTAAAGCAATAAATGCGGTAGTAATATCAAGACCTACGGTTGCCCCACAACGCAACAATAAGTAAATAATGGAGAGGCCGCAGAGACAGTACACTCGGCTTAATATGACCTTGTCACAAATTCTACCGCAATTGTTGAAGACCAACCTGGTAACTCTGAGGGAAGCCCCAAAGAATCCCAACACCACATATCCGCTGTATAATCCAAACGCCTGCTGTGCCTATCACTCTGATAGCCTGGGTCATGATACGAACAAGTGTCGGGCTTCGAAGAATAAGGTGCAAGACCTAATTGAAGCTAAAGAAATTGAGTTTGACGCTCCATAAAACCCAACGTCATAACTGCTCCTATGCCCAAGCATGGTCATGGAGTAAATGCTGTGGATGATGATTTATTTGTGACCTTTGTGGAAGACATTTTCACTCCTTTGATGACAGTTAAGAAGAATCTATTGTTGGCCAGTTTATTTCTGGGTTGTGGCGAAGGTTGCCACCTGTGTTCAATTCTGCCTGCTGGGTGCCATTTATTGAAATTAAGTGTTCAGCGCCTAATGGATAACAAAGAGATCCTGTTCGAGAAAACTTTGATTCCCTTGATTCCTGTTGAAGATGTTTCCATCATAACCATTTCTGCCAATCCTTCCAAGGCTTCCTTGAGAAAGCCTGTTAGGATTACATCCGTTCCGAGAGTTGCTCCATTAATCATTACCATACCTTGTCCTATCCATACACTTCGGATAAGGCTGTCCCGTGGAACTATGGGGCCGATGTGTATTATCATGGGATCAAATAAGACTTGAAGGTTGAAGAAGCCGACGCTGATGTCAGCAATATTATTGGGTCTAGCAAGGTCACCAGAAGTGGAAGACTTTTCTCTCTTGAGATTTCCCCTTTGACTGTTCAAAAGCCTGTTGTCACTCCATCTGCTAGTACATCAACTACTGTTCCAATTCTCACTCCAGTTATCACCCCTGTCGCCGAGTCATCTGGAATTCGGGGAAAAGAAGTCACACATGAGCCTGCCCGGATGGAGGCACCTAAGAAAGTCATTGTAGGAACCTCTAGGCAGGAGATAGAGGAAATTCTAAAGTTTATCAAGAAGAGCGACTACAACATAGTCGAGCAGCTGGGGCAGACCCCGTCAAAAATCTACATGTTATCCTTATTGTTGTGCTCAGAAGCCCATGCAAAGGCTTTAATTGCTTTCCTTAAAACTGCACATGTGCCGCAGGAAACTTCTGCTGATCAATTCAAAGACTATGTGGTTAGTTTGACCACTGACAACGGGTTGGGTTTCTCCGATGCAGATCTGACTGCCAACGGAAGAAATCACAATGATGCTCTGCATGTCTCGATCGAGTGCAAGGGCACTACTTTGGCCCACATACTGGTGGATACTGGGTCCTCATTAAATATTTTACCCAAGAAAGCATTAGATCGGCTGGATTGTGAAGGGTTGGTTCTGAAGCCAAGTGGTATTGTGGTTAGGGCCTTTGACGGGTCCAAACGGATGGTGCACGGGGAGGTGGACGTCCCTATTAAAGTTGGCTCTCAGACTTTTTCATCCACGTTCTATGTGATGGATATCCGACCATCTTATTCTTGCTTGTTAGGTCGCCCTTGGATTCATAAGGCTAGGGCAGTGACTTCAACGCTCCATCAGATGTTGAAATATCCAGTAAAAGGGAAGATTGTTATGGTGCAGGGTGAGGAGGAGTACATGGTAAGTCATCTTAATTCCTTTCGGTATGTGGAGATGGATGGAGAGTTCATTGAAACCCCGTGTCAGAACTTTAAAGAGGTCCCCCAAACTCTGGCGTCGACTGAAGTTGGTGTTGACAAACCTCCAATGAAGATGGCTTCCCTAAAGGATGCCAGGGTTGTAATTGAAAAAGGTGGGTGTGCAAATTGGGGTCAACTCCCTGACTTTGCACATAAGACTGACAAGTTTGGTTTGGGTTTTACTGCAGAGGCTCCAAGGGCTGTTCGGCGTGCGCGAATTGGAAGACCTCCTCTGCACATCAGTAATCCGAGGGTGAATGCAATTGAAGATGATGAAGAAGAGTCAGATATTAACAGCTGGATTTACCCGACTACCGGCGGTGGCTTGAACAATTGGACGGCGAAGGACTTCGTGCCCATTTCTTTTATTACACAGTAATAGACTTTTGTTTTGAGACTTGTAACATACAATTTGAAACTTTACAGCCCAGTGCCTTGCCCGAGGCACCTTGGCTTTGTTTGTGAGGGCTTATTATTTATCATTTTCATATATCATCAATAAAGCATTAGACGTTTTCTTGCATTACAAATTTTACGCTCCCTGTTTTTCTTTTCTATCTTGCACTTTATCAAAACAGCTATTGTCTTACACACACTTACATATCATAATGCAGATCCACATCCACTCTGGATCCCACTGATAACGACTCTGCTACTGCCAATTATGACTTCGAAAGTCCGATTAACCAAGCCGAGGACGAAGGTGAGGATGATTGTGAAGTGCCTGGGGAACTTGCTAGATTGTTACTACAGGAAGAGAGGGCCATACAGTCGCATGAAGAGCCGGTGGAATCAGTAAATTTGGGTACGGAGGAAGACCAAGAAAGAGGTCAAGATAGGTGCATACCTGGAGCCTAGTGTCAAGAAACAATTGATACAGATACTACGCGACTATGTTGAGATATTCGCTTGGTCTTATGAAGATATGCCGGGTTTAGACACTGATATTGTGGTACACCGCCTACCAACCAAAGAAGACTGCCCTTCGGTAAAGTAGAAGGTCCGTCGTATGCGCCCTGAG
This sequence comes from Vicia faba, assembly GCA_948472305.1. Taxonomy (NCBI): domain Eukaryota; kingdom Viridiplantae; phylum Streptophyta; class Magnoliopsida; order Fabales; family Fabaceae; genus Vicia; species Vicia faba. The sequence goes on along the minus strand of OX451740.1, from coordinate 1,057,568,707 downwards.
ATGTCTGAGAAAATCAAAGCTGAGGTTATAAAACAGTTTGGCGCTGGGTTTATAGTTGTTACTTCCTACCCACGGTGGGTTGCCAACGTGGTTCCGGTGCCGAAGAAGGATGGTAAGGTTTGGATGTTTGTGGACTATAGAGATCTGAACAGGGCAAGCCCCAAGGATGATTTCACACTTCCTCATATCGATGTTTTGGTTGACAACACCGCACACCTTAAGGTCTTCTCCTTTATGGATGGTTTTTTCGGTTACAATCAGATTAAGATGGCTCCTGAAGACATGGAGAAGAAAACCTTCGTTACGCAGTGGGCACCTTCTGTTACAAAGTAATCCCTTTCGGGTTGAAGAATGCTGGGGAAACTTATCAGCGCGCCATGGTCGCTTTGTTCCACGACATGATTCACCATGAGATTGAGGTTTACGTTGATGACATGATTGCAAGGTCCCAGACTGAAGAAGAACACCTTGACCATCTTCAAAAGCTATTTGACAGGTTGAAGATGTACAAGCTGAGGTTAAACCCGAACAAGTGCACTTTCGGGGTAAGGTCTGGTAAGCTGATGGGTTTCGTTGTTAGTGATAAAGGTATTCAAGTGGATCCTGCAAAAGTGAAGGCTATACAAGAGATGCCAGCTCCCCGAACAGAAAAAGAAGTCAGAGGCTTTTTGGGACGGCTAAATTACATTGTAAGATTCATTTCACATCTGACTTCTACTTGTGAGCCGATCTTCAAGCTGCTGAAGAAAGATCAAGTGGTAAAATGGAATGATGAATGTCAGACCGCTTTCGAAAGGATCAAAGAATATCTTTAAGAGCCACTTATTCTGATGCCTCCAGTTAAGGAAGACCTTTGATCTTATACTTAACAGTACTGGATAATTCAATGGGGTGCGTGCTGGGGCAGCATGACGAGTCTGGCCAATAAGAGCATGCTATTTACTACCTTAGCAAAAAGTTTACCGACTATGAGACCCGATACTCACTGCTTGAGAAAACTTGTTGCGCTTTGGCATGGGCTGCTCGCCGGCTGAGATAGTATATGCTGACTCACACTACCCTGTTGATATCAAAGATGGACCCAATCAAGTATATCTTCGAGAAGCCTGCGTTGTCCGGAAGAATAGCAAGATGGAAGATGATCTTAACTGAGTACGACATCCAATACACAACCCAAAAGGCAATCAAGGGGAGTGTGTTGGCATATCATTTGGCACATCAGGCCGTGGATGATTACCAGTCTATGAATTTCGAGTTTTCGGATGAGAACATCATGTTGGTGACCGTCTGTGAAGAACCTGGATCGGATGAAGGACCTAAGGAAGGATCCTGATGGTCTATGTATTTTGACAGAGCCTCAAATGCGTTGGGTAATGGAATTGGCGCCGTAATCATATCTCCTGAAGGCTATCATACTCCATTCACCGCCCGATTATGTTTTAACTGCACCAACAACATGGCGGAGTATGAAGCATGCATCATGGGCCTTCGAGCAGCTATTGACCTAAGGATTAAGTTCTTGAGTGTGCTCGAAGATTCCGCTCTAGTGACTAGTCAGATCAAAGGCGAGTGGGATACGAAACACCCAAATCTTATTCCTTACAAAGAGTATGTATTGACGTTACTTCCGCACTTCGAAGAGATAAACTTTGAACATTTCCCCAGAGAGGAGAATCACTTACCGGACGCGCTAGCTACCATGTATTCTATGTTCAAGGTCAGGTGGGACAATGAAGCTCCCCAGATTACCATTGAGAGGTTAGATGAACCCGCACATTATTGTGACATCGAGACTGAAGAGGTAGCAGATAAACCTTGGTTTCATGAGGTAAAGAGGTATCTTGAGGCTCAGGAATACCCCGAGGGTGCATCCGTTAATGATAAGAAATTTCTGAGGAGGTTCGCAGCGAAGTTCTTCATCAGTAATGGTATCCTTTACAAACGTAACCATGATTCGACCTTACTGCGATCTGTGGACAAGAACGAGGCAGAAAGGATTATGGCAGAGTTACATGAAGGTAATTTCGGGACTCATTCCAATGGACATACCATGGAAAAGAAAATCCTACGGGCATGATATTATTGGTATACTATGGAATCCAATTGTTATCAGCATTCTCGGACCTGTCATAAGTGCCAGGTCTATGCTGATAAGGTGCATGTACCTCCAGTTCCTCTGAATGTTTTGACGGCTCCATGGCCTTTTGTAATGTGGGACATCGACATGATCAGCGAGATCAGACCTACTGCGTCTAACGGGCATCATTTCATTCTGGTAGCTATTGATTACTTTAAAAAGTGGGTCGAAGCAGCTTCGTTTGCTACAGTAACCAAGAATGTCGTGGTGCGGTTTATCCAGCACCATTTGATCTGTCGATATGGTGTACCAGAGAGGATCATTACTGACAATGGTACAAATCTCAAGAATATAATAACCACCGAGCTCTGCAAACAGTTTAAGATACAGCATCACAAGTCTTCTCCCTACCGACCAAAGATGAATGGGGTTTTTGAAGCGGCTAATAAGAACATCAAGAAGATTGTGCAGAAGATGACGGTGACATACAAAGACTAGCATGAGATGTTACCATTTGCTCTTCATGGATACCGTACCTCAGCGCGGACTTCGACAGGGGCAACGCCCTACTCTTTGGTATATGGCATGGAGGCAGTCTTACCCATTGAAGTCCAAATACCCTCTCTCTGGATTATGAAGGATGCAGGTTTGAGTGAAGACGACTGGATCCAAACCCGGCTTGATCAGCTGAACTTAATCGATGAAAAGAGACTTATCGCTATTTGTCATGGTCAGACGTATCAAAAGCGAATGATCAAGGCATTTAACAAGAAAGTCGGACAGCAAGAGTATCAAGTCGGGGATCTGGTGATCAAGCGTATCATACTTCCGCAAGGTGATCCTAGGGGCAAATGAACCCCTACTTACGAAGGGCCATTTGTGGTTAAGAACATTTTCTCAGGAGGAGCTATGATTTTAACCACCATGGATGGTGACAACCTTCCTCACCCTGTCAATGCAGACATAGTGAAAAAATACTACGCATAATCAAAGACCCGCTAGGTCGACTGGCCTAGGAAAAAGTAAGGGCTTCCCGGCGAACCAAAAGGGTTCGGACAAAAGTAAGGGATGAAAATAAAATAAAAACGTACACCCGGAAAGTTGAAAACCTGAAAAGGAGGCTTGGGCAAAAAAGGGTATCCCGGTGGACTAAAAACCCGAAAGGGCGGTCCAGGAAAAAATTAGGGATTAAAGCGTGAAATTCTGGCAACAGATACTTAATGTCACAGTGAATGTTATGACACCGTATCTGACAAATTGTACACAAACCAAACAGTAATTTAAAAGACAGTAAAGAACACAATCAATTGTTAACCCAGTTCAGTGTATAATAACACCTACATATGGGGGCTACCAAACCAGGGAGGGATTTCACTATAAGAGGTATTAATTTAGGAATAAACCAACCAGTTTATCTCCTTCACTTAAGACCTACCCAATGCAACTTCAATCTAAGTCCTACTTAAACCTGAGTTCCTACTCACTCCCCCTCAATCACAGCAGTGATACTAATCTACTGATTAATAAGATTATGAAGACATTCTTCAATACACACGCTTGCTTTTGCTTCAAAGCTTTAATCAAGAGACACAACACTCGTGCTTCAAAGCTTTGAGTGATAAACAACCCTTACAACCAAATCCTACTCCAAGTCACTTATCAAGTGATAATTGCTTGGCTCACAGTAATTACTAAAACTATCACAACTACAAAATGCCTTATTGATCTTCTCTAAAAAGCGCTGCACACCATTAGGATTCGTGAGAAATATATATGCAGCCTATTCTTCATTTTGGGCTTCCATAAAAATAGTTAGGGTTAACCAAAGTTAACCTAAAGACTTGGTCTTGGGCTTTCATCATAACAGATTAGGGTTAAGCAAGGTTAACCTAATATCCACGTGAGCATCTGATCTAGTCAATATACTTCAACTCAGAATAGCACACCAGATTCCTGAAAATTCTCAAGAACAATAAATCTGCACAACAACTTGATCAGTACAGGATGTCTTAACATTGGTTATGACATCATGTATCCTGCTCACTGATTTTGGTAGAATTCAGTACATATGATCATAGCTTAATCATCATGATATTCACTCATACTGAGTTGTTCCTGTAGAACATTCCTTCTGCAGAATTTGTCTTTATCCCAGAATGTTATGACATCAGTCATGACATTCGCAAATCTGGTTTTACCAAAAATTAATGCCAACAAGCAAACACTTACAAACTCCCCCTTTGGCAAATTTTTGGCTAAAACCCCTAAACAATCAGAGATCAAAATGCAGCAGAATTTTTAATAACAGCTAATCTAACTACCAATATCCAATTCTACCAAAATTACCACAATTACTTCTCCCCCTTTTTAGCCATGAAGAGGCCAAAGGATCTAGTACTTCAAGTTATACAGTCATCAAAAGGAAATCCAAAATACACAGAAACAGAGAGAAGGTATCAAATAGCAGCAGCAAGTTCCAGCATCAATCTTTACAACTCAGCAAACACAGACCTTCAGGTATTGTTATCCCCTGAGGAAGCACTATTTTCAGCAGCATCTTTTGGTGAGCTTCTTGCAGAACCATCATGCTGTTCTTTTCTACTCATCATCCTTCTTGCTATGCTAGGGTTGACATTAGCAATTAAATCATTTTTAGAAAATTCTTTATCAACATCAATGACAGGAGGTTCAACAGCCTTGTCAATAGGGGTCTGGTGATCATCAAGTTTCTCTGGAGATTTCTCAATGTTGTCATCAGGTGTCTCAATATTCTGAGTGACATTGGGATCACTTTCTAAATTAGGGCTAGCAGTTTCTTGGTTCAATGGTACAGATACACCAGGAACAAAGTGATTCTCATTAAGAATCCTAGTGACTAGTCTGGAAATAGCTTGATGCACATAAGCAGAACCTTCCCTATTAGCTATCTCTGGAGGAACAGAGGATGATGGTTGAGAAGATTTACCAGAGGGAGAAGCTTGTGATCTTCTTACATGTCTGGTTCACAGCTTCTTGACCTTAGTAGGATCAGCTGCCATTGCACGAAGTGGAGTTACCTCAAGAACATCAGCATCCATGAGGTTTATGTTTTCCCTAGGTTCGGTGTCAGTGGGTGAGGAAGATGCAGTTGCCTTTGATGAAGATGATGACACAGATTGTTGAGACATCTTGAGAGATTGAGAATATAAGTGACAGCGAGTGTGAAATTTTCTTTTGAGGGAATGGAGAGTGATGCAGTAAACTGAGAAGAGGGAGATATAAATATGTTTATTCCTCTTCTTAAACTTTTGGAAAGAAAGAGGGAAACAAATGATTAGCCCAATCAGAATAAACTTGATTAAAATATCTCTTTTAAACCTTGTATTAAGCAAAATTAATTGCTACATCTCTTCATATTGGCAAATACCCAGCTTGCCCCTTAAATTCTCAAACTGACTAGCATCAAGTGCCTTAGTAAAAATATCATCCAGTTATAGTTCAGTGGCAACACGTTCCAGCTTAATCACCTTCTCCTCCATAAGATCTCTGATGAAGTGATGTCTAATGTCAATATGCTTAGTTCAGCTGTGCTGTATAGGATTCTTGGATATGTTAATAGTACTCAAATTGTCATAGTACAATGTCATGACATCTTGTGTGACATTATACTCAGTCAGCATCTGTTTCATCCAGATCATTTGAGAACAGCTGCTACCAGCTGCTATGTATTCAGCTTCAGCAGTAGATACAGACACACAGCTTTGTTTCTTGCTGAACCAAGAAACAAGATTATTTCCCAAAAAGAAGCATCCTCCAGAGGTGCTCTTTCTATCATCATCACTACCAGCCCAATCAGCATCACAATAACCAGACAGAATTGGTTCACATCCATGAGAGTACAGCATGCCATAATTGTAAGTTCCACTCACATACTTCAGAATTCTTTTCACCTGGTTGATGTGACTTACTTTGGGTTCAGCCTGGTATGTTGCACATACTCCAACTGCAAAGGCAATGTCAGGTCTGCTGGCTGTTAAGTATAGCAGACTTCCTATCATGCTTCTGTACAAGCTTTGATCCATATTTTCCCCACTTGTGTCTTCGGACAACTTTAAATGAGTAGGTGCAGGAGTCCTTTTATGACTGGCATTCTCCATCCCAAATTTCTTGACAATATTCTTTGCATACTTGCTTTGAGACAGAAAAGTTGAGTCTTCCATCTGTGTGACTTGTAGTCCAAGAAAGTAGGTCAATTCTCCCATGAGGCTCATTTCAAATTCAGCTTGCATCTGGTTAGAAAAATGTTTAACCATTTTATCTGACATTCCTCCAAACACTATGTCATCAACATAAATTTGAGCTACCATTATCTTTCCTCCTTCATCCTTGACAAAAAGAGTTTTATCCAAACCTCATTTCCTGTATCCTTTGTCAGTGAGGAACTTTGTCAACCTTTCATACCAAGCTCTAGGAGTTTGTTTCAGACCATATAATGCTTTCCTCAATTTGTAGACATGATCAGGACAATTTGGATCCAAAAATCCTTTAGGCTGTTCCACATACACTTCCTCATTTAAGTACCCATTTAGGAAGGCACTCTTCACATCCATCTGAAACAGCTTGAACTTAAGGAGACAAGCAACTCCCAAGAGAAGTTTGATTGATTCCAGTCTGGCTACAGGAGCAAAAGTCTCATCAAAATCAACCCCTTCAACTTGAGTGTATCCTTGAGCAACAAGCCTTGCCTTATTCCTGGTGACAACTCCTTCAGCATCTGACTTGTTCTTGTAGATCCACTTTGTGCCAATGATGTTTGTTCCTTCTGGTCTAGGAACTAACTCCCATACTTCATGTTGCTTGAACTGGTTCAATTCATCTTGCATTGCTACAATCCAGTATTCATCAGTCAAAGCCTCTTTAACATTTTTTGGTTCAATCTTAGACACAAAACAAGAGTTTGTGATGATTTCTCTAGATCTTGTAGTGACTCCACTGTTAGGATCTCCTATGATGAGTTCCTTAGGATGATCTTTCTGAATTCTGATGGAAGGATCTTTGTTAGCTTCCTTTGATTCAGACTCTGATGGAGTAGGATTAGGCACATCATCCTTTTTAGACACTTGTGTTGAAGTCTCAAAGAATGTCTCAACATCATATGGGACATTTGTTTCCTCATGGTGATCATCAACTATGACATTTATAGACTCCATCATAACTTTGGTCCTGAAATTGAACACCCTATATGCTCTGCTGTTGGTAGAGTATACTAGCAATATTCCTTCATCACTTTTAGGGTCCATCTTTCTCCTTTGTTCACGATCTGTCAGAATATAGCATTTGCTCCCAAAGACATGGAAGTACTTCACTGTAGGCTTTCTTCCTTTCCATAGTTCATAAAGGGTGGATGATGTTCCCTTTCTCAAGGTGACCCTGTTGTGGACATAACAGGCTGTATTCATAGCTTCAGCCCAAAAATGAATAGGAAGCTTCTTGGCATGTATCATTGCTTTGGCAGATTCATGTATAGTCCTGTTTTTCCTTTCCACAACTCCATTTTGTTGAGGAGTTATAGGTGAAGAGAACTCATGATTGATTCTTTCTGAGGAATAGAACTCATCAAACTTACTATTTTAAAATTCCTTTCCATGATCACTTCTGATTCTGACAATGCATCCTTCTTTTTCTCTTTGAATTCTTTTGCACAATTCCTTAAATACATAAAATACATCAGACTTTTCCCTAATGAAGTTTATCCAGGTGAATCTGGAAAAATCATCCACAACAACATAGGCATATCTCTTTCCACCAAGACTTTCCACCTGCATGGGACCCATCAGATCCATATGTAGAAGTTCTAGCACCTTAGAGGTGGTCGGATGTCTTGTCTTTGGATGTGACATTCTAGTTTGCTTTCCAACCTGACATTCACCACAGACTCTCCCTTCATCAATCTGAAGCCTTGGAATCCCTCTGACAGCCTCCATGGATATGATCTTTTTCATCCCTCTAAGATGTAAATGACCAAGTTTTTGGTGCCACAGTTTCACTTCCTTTTCTTCTTTGGCTATAGAGCATACAGAAGAGTAGTTAGTGTTCTCAGACTCCCATAAGTAATAGTTGTCTTTTTATCTGACTCCTCTCATTACAACTTCTTGTTTGTCATTAGTTACAAGACATTCAGACTTGGTGAAGTTGACCTTGAATCCTAGATCACATAATTGACTGACACTTATGAGATTAGAAGTCAAACCATTTACCAGCAACACTTCATTTAGGTTTGGAACTCCAGGGTAGTCCAAGTTTCCAACTCCTTTGATTTCTCCTCTAGCACCATCTCCAAAAGTGACATAACTAGTAGTATGAGTTTTGACATCATTCAGCAGATTCTTGATTCCAGTCATGTGTTTAGAGCATCCACTGTCAAAGTACCAGTCTTCCTTGGCAGAAACTCTAAGGGAGGTGTGAGCTATCAGGGATGCAGTCTTTTTCTTCCATTGTTGAGTATATGGTGCCTTGTTAGTCTTAGGTTTGACATATGGGGTCTGATTAGGATATCCATATAATCTGAAGCAGAATGGATTTATGTGACCAAACCTCCCACAATAATGACATATCCATCTTTGATACTTTTTCTTCATATTTCTCTGTTCTTGATGTTGAGTCCTATGTTGTGACATCTGCTTTGACATTTGTTTATCAGGCCTGGTCTTCTTCTTGTCAACATCAGATTTCTTTGCAGCCATAAATCCTAGACCAGACATGTTTCCTGCATTTTGTCTAGCCTGAAGGATTTCTTCCAACTTGTCAGTTCCAGTTGTTAACATCTTGACAGACTTAGTCATCTGATCAAGTTTGGAGTTCAACATTAGAACTTCACCTTTGAGATGGCTTATAGTAGCAGTGTCTGCCTTTTTCTCAGCCTCCAACTTCACTATGAGCTTTTTCTGTTTCTCATTTTGCTGACAGACTTCAGCACTTCTGATACATAGCTTCTTGTAGGAGTCAACAAGTTCTTCAAATGTAACTTCCTCATCACTAGAATCGTTATCAGAGTTACAAACAATAAATAGTGCAGTAACTAGTTTAGCAGATTCTTCTTCAGAGTCACTTTCTGAGTCACCATCAGACCAAGTAACAGACATTCCTTTCTTTTGTTTCTTTAGAAAGGTAGGACATTCAGCTCGAATGTGCCCATATCCTTCACATCCATCGCATTGGATTCCTCTGCTTTGATTTCCCTTTTCTTCAGACTTAGTTCTTCTGCTGGAGTCATAGGATCTGCTAATGTCAGAGGAAATATTCTTGACATTTGACCTTGACTTTGGGTCCATTCTCTTGATGAGTTTGTTGAACTGCCTTCCAAGCATAGCTATAGCTTCTGATATATTCTCTTTATCACTCTCCTTGCTTTCATCTTTAGTATTGGATACAAGGGCTATGCTCTTGTTTTTCTTGTCAACATTGTCACTGATCCCCATCTCAAATGTCTGAAGTGACCCAATGAGTTCATCAACCTTCAAGTTGCAGATATCCTGAGCTTCCTCTATAGCAGTCACTTTCATTGCAAACCTTTTAGGCAAGGATCTGAGAATCTTTCTCACCAGCTTTTCTTCTTACATCTTTTCTCCCAATGCTCCTGAGGTGTTGGCAATTTCCAAGATGTTCATGTGAAACTCATGAATGGTCTTATCTTCCTTCATCCTTAGATTCTCAAATTTGGTAGTGAGCATCTGAAGTCTTGACATTTTTACTTTGGATGTACCCTCATGGGTGGTTTTGAGAGTGTCCCAAACATCCTTGGCCAGTTCACATTGATATACTAGTATGAATATGTTTCTATCAATTCCATTGAACAAGGCATTCAATGCTTTAGAGTTACCCAGGGCTAACTCTTCTTCTTCTTTGCTCCATTTTTCCTCAGGTTTCAGACTAGTCGTCCCATCTTTCCCAGTTATGGTGGGATGGTTCCATCCTTTGTCAGCAGCTCTCCAAGCTTTATTGTCCAGTGACTTCAAGAAGGCAATCATACGAGGTTTCCAGTAGTCATAGTTTGATCCATCCAGAATAGGTGGTCTGTTCCCAAATCCTCCTTCCTTGTCCATAGCGCCAGAAAATAATATCCCTAGATCTCACCCAGAAAGACAGGCAGGGTGCCTGCTCTGATGCCAATTGAAATTATGGCAACAGATACTTAATGTCACAGTGAATTTTATGACACCGTATCTGACAAATTGTACACAAACCAAACAGTAATTTAAAAGACAGTAAAGAACACAATCAATTGTTAACCTAGTTCAGTGTATAACAACACCTACATCTGGGGGCTACCATGCCAGGGAGGAAATTCACTATAAGAGGTATTAATTTAGGAATAAACCAACCAGTTTATCTCCTTCACTTAAGACCTACCCAATGCAACTTCAATCTAAGTCCTACTTAAACCTGAGTTCCTACTCACTCCCCCTCAATCACAACAGTGATACTAATCTACTGATTAATAAGATTATGAAGATATTCTTCAATACACACGCTTGATTTTGCTTCAAAGCTTTAATCAAGAGACACAACACTCGTGCTTCAAAGCTTTGAGTGATAAACAACCCTTACAACCAAATCCTACTCCAAGTCACTTATCAAGTGATAATTGCTTGGCTCACAGTAATTACTAAAACTATCACAACTACAAAATGCCTTATTGATCTTCTCTAAAAAGCGCTGCACACCATTAGGAATCGTGAGAAATATATATGCAGTCTATTCTTCATTTTGGGCTTCCATAAAAATAGCTAGGGTTAACTAAAGTTAACCTAAATACTTGGTCTTGGGCTTTCATCATAACAGATTAGGGTTAATCAAGGTTAACCTAATATCCACGTGAGCATCTGATCTAGTCAATATACTTCAACTCAGAATAGCACACCAGATTCCTGAAAATTCTCAGGAACAATAAATCTACACAACAACTTGATCAGTACAGGATGTCTTAACATTGGTTATAACATCATGTATCCTGCTCACTGATTTTGGTAGAACTCAGTACATATGATCATAGCTTAATCATCATGATATTCACTCATACTGAGTTGTTCCTATAGAACATTCCTTCTGCAGAATTTGTCTTTATCCCAGAATGTTATGACATCAGTCATGACATTCGCAAATCTGGTTTTACCAAAAATTAATGCCAATAAGCAAACACTTACAAAGCGTAACACTATGTCTCATTGGATCATCTTGCAACCAGACTTCGGTATCGACTATCAAGCTCGTACGGCACCAATCAATCTGATCTACCTTCAACCAAGTAGGAAAGTGATGAGACTCTCGAAGATATAAAGGCAATAGCAGAGTTGGAACCCAATGGGATTATTCACATAGTTGTTTTTCTTTGTTTTACACAAATTGTATAATTTCTATCTTTTCAGCGGCGTTCTCTTACTAGGACGTCAGCCTCTTGTACAAAAATGCCTATTTACAGGCCAACTTCAAAATCAATACGATTCATTTTTACAATAGTTTCAAAATTGTTTTTCTTTTCCTATTTTGTTTTGCAAGAACGTCCAATGGTTCATTTTTGATATATGCATTTGACAATAATTGCTGCTCATAAAATATTTACATGCGAAACAAAAGACGATTACCCGTAATTTCAGAAACAGGGGCAAACAGAAATGTCCCAAACCTTACAGTTTCTCTATCCACCAGGTACAGGGATAGACCTAGCTAGAGAATATGACTAAGAGTATGTACACTCCCCGTAGAGTAAGAGGTACCAGAAAACTTTGGTGCTGATTCTCCCCAAGCAGAGTTCATCTATCACCAACAATGAAAGATTATGCCCAGTGGAGTTTATTTCTTCCACAGACAGAAACTTTACTCCCGACAGAGTTTGTTATCACCAGCAACAGTAATTCATCCACAGCCAAGGTTATTTCTCCAAGTCAGCAGATCTCCTGACAGAGTATCTCTTCCCCAAAGAGTCATTTTTCTCGCCAGTTTATTCTCCAGCAGAATCATTCTCCTGCCAAGATATTCTTAATTCATCTTCGGTCGTTATCTCCAGCGAGAATGAAGAATTCAACTCCTTGTACTCTCCAGCAGTCCGGGATTTATTTTCCCCAGCTAGAGAACATCACAAAAACATCAAATTTCCATGCATCATGACGTGTGCATATGCATCATACAACACAATCTCATTTATTTTGAGAACATCATTACTCAATACATGTCATGCATCATGACATTACATATAACTAACCCTTTACATTTCAGAAAAAGATACAATCAAATTCTCACAAAGTTTAAGCTATGAAGCCCGGGTACGACCGGATAGTATCTTGATTACTCCCTCATATTGTGAAGCCCGGAGAACGACCGGATAACAGTATCAGAACACCGCGAAGCCTGGAATCGACCAAATAATGGTATCTCTTAAAAGCAAGCTATGAAGCCCGGGTTCGACCGGATAATAGTTTAATCCCCAACAAGTTACTGTGAAGCCTGGATTACGACCAAATAGCGGTACGAGATGCCATGAAGCCTGGATTCGACCAGATGGTGGCATATCAGAAGCACAAGTCGTGAAGCCCGGATTCGACCGGATAACAGCTCCGCAAGTTATTGTGAAGCCTGGATTACGACCAGATAGCAATGCAAGTTTCTGTGAAGCCTGGATTACGACCAGATAGCAGCCAAGAATTCTACGAAGCCTGGATTCGACCAGATAGTGGTATATCTTTAATGCAAGTTATGAAGCCCGGGTTCGACCGGATAGTATCTTGATTTCTCCGAACACCATGAAGCCTGGATTCAACCGAATAATGGTATAATACATCGTGAAGCCTGGATTACGACCAGATAGCGGTAAAGAACACTGAAGCCTGGAATTACAACCATATAACAGTAAGGGACTCTATGAAGCTTGGATTTCGACCAAATATTAGTTTACCCAGCCAGTTACTATGAAGCCCGGAGTCGACCAGATATTAGTAGGCCTTAAAATCAAATGGAAGCCCGGATGCGACTGGATAACCACTTGATTTCTGCTGAAGCCTGGATTTCGACCAGATAAGAAGTGAGGTATTGTGAAGCCTGGATTCGACCAGATAGCAGTACAAGACACCATGAAGCCTTGATTCGACCAGATAATGGTATGAAACATCATGAAGCCTGGATTACGACCAGATAGCAGTACAAGACACTGTGAAGCTTGGATTTCGACCAAATAGCAGTTTATCTGGACAAATACTAAGAAGCCCGGAGTCGACTGGATATTAGTGTGCCCTAAATTCAAGTTAAAGCCCGGATTACGACCGGATAACAACTGAATTACTTTTGAAGCCTGGATTACGACCAGATAAGAATTGAGAAAGTGCAAAGCCTGGATTACGATCGGATAGCAAGTTTAATCTTATTTCCCCAATAAGTCAATGTAAATCCTGGATTATGACCAGATAGCAGTCGATCTTATCACTATGAAGCCTGGATCACGACCAAATAATAGTTCATTTTCACCTCCTCGACCAAGAGACTATTCCCCAGTAGAATAACGGACGACTGAAGCTCCTAAAATTCAACTTTTCTCTCAGGACAGAGACCAACATTCCCCAGCAGAATCTTCCTCAACAACAGGTATGAAAGCTCTCGCTAAGGAATCTCTTATGCGATCCACACTTCTTCCGATGGAATCTTTAAGCCCATCTCCCATCATCAATCTCCAAATGGCATCTATAAGCCCATTCCTGAAATCACAAAACAAGTACCACTTCATGCGAGTGCAAATTTCTGGGCACTCTAGTGTTCAATCATCTTCCACCTTCGGATCACGAAAGGCAGACAAGCCAACCTACATCCTCAGGTTTAAGAAGATTGAACAGGGGCATCTGTTGTACCCCAAAATTTTCCCTCCCATATTTCTCAATAAATTTCAAGTGAGGTCTTCAAATTGCTCAAGGAAGTCCAAGGGTTGGCCAGACAAGCTCTCTCCTAAAATCAGTCTACCTCAAATTAGGGTTTCATGTTGTATCAAGATACTTGATTCTAAGGGATCCCAAATTCTCACCATTGTCCTAATATGTTCTCAATTGCTCAAAGGCCTGAAAATCGACTATGCTAGGGCAAAAGTCAATTGTGGCCCACATACAGTCAAATTTCAAGATTTTTGGTCAACATTCTCATTTTGAAGTATTATTCATCATTTGATCAAAGGTTGATCATGATTCATCAAGGATTGCTCACAATTCATCAAAACCCAAAAGTTGCTAAATTAGGGTTTTGTAGGAAAAGTCAACTCAACTTTGACCAAGCGTAAATTTCTCATACTTTATGAGAAATGACCCATCCAAATCTCATTTTGAAGAGGATGCAATGTTATACAATTCATCTTCATCTCCCAAGTTAAAAATATGCACTCACAAGAAGTTATGAACTTGGACATTATAGGTCATTTTGAAAAGTCAACAAAAACACCTTTTTTGTCAAAGCTTCATAGATGGATATGGAAGACTCAATTGATATGAGACTAAAAGGGTTGCTTAGAGGACATCTCAAGATTTCTAAAAAGTCCAAGAACACCTTCAAAGAGTCAAAATTGAAGAAGTTATGCATTAGTGAAGTTGACCTTTTTTGCAAAATTGCCAAAAGTCAAAAGTGCCTAAAATTGCAATTTTTGTCAAATGGGCCTAACTTTTTGCACTTGTTTTGAGTTTGTAGCATGTTCCACGAGCCCTAGCTCTTCCCATTTGTATTTATCTTATTTTTTCTATTTATTTTGATTTTTATTGCAATTAAATCAATTTAAATCAAAACAAATCATGAAAAATCCAAATCATTCAAACTTCAAGATCTTGTGCACATTTCAGGTCCCATATACAACTAGCAAGTGAATCAATTCGTGCAAGGCATAGGTGGGCACAAAAAGATTAATTTTGGCCTATTTTGGTAGGAACTTTATGGAAATCAAATCAAGATCACAAATCATAATTGGCAAAGATTGAGATCATATTTGTAAACCTAATTCATCCCTTGGTATATAGTGAACAATTGCAGCCAGAAACAACAAGCTTTGGAGGCGTGAGAAGTCAGAACTAAATTAAAAAAAATCACTCAAAAGTGTTGGTTCGAATTACTAGTTAGAGGAATATTCAAGGCAATTTGAAGCAGCTAATCCACTCCCGGACCTTCTCTGAAGCAGATTCAATCGTTTGCCAGCCATTCCAAGCCCAGAAACGAGATGTATAGTCATCACGGTTTGGTATATTTTCCAAATTCGATTATCCAAATTCTTGCATATCTATCATGTTTCAATAGCATATTTGTAATCATGATCATGTTTGCAAGCTGACAATACCATTTAATTGTATTATTGTTAGCTGTATAGGAATCCATCATTGTTAGGGTTCCTTGTTATGTTTTGGGTTTTTCTTACACAGGCAAAATTGGTCCATAAGAAGGGCACCATAATGCTCAGCATGCCAAGGCGGTTTGATTCATAGCTTTAGATTCCATTTATCATGCCCGAGTGATATTTTGAAACAAGCAAGGGTTGTAGCTACGGACATATATCAGAAGGTAAAAGTCTCTGACTTTTACCAACGGAGAGAGGAAGAAGATGACATGTGTGGCACTCTCCCATTAGTCCATTTGAAAATTCACGCGCAGGAATTTAACAAAGTTGTTTTTTATATATATTATTTATTTGTTCCTTTGTATACAACAAACGTGTGTAGCTCAACTGGCATTGATGTAGGTGGAAAAGGCTATAGGACCTGGGTTCGAATCCCAGGTCTCCCATGTATTTCATATTTTTTCCATTGCTTAATCAGGTGCGCGTATAGGTGTGGTGACCACCATGGACCATCATCATCCAACCAACCAGATGTCCACAGGCCAGATCTGAAGGCTATCATGTGATGGTCCACCAAAAACCTTTGTCAATGCACAACGCTGGATCTAGGGAAGTCAACATGGACCTTTAATTTTGGGCCAAGAATTGCTAGCAACACACCCCTCCAATTGCTGTCCACAGGCCCATTTCCTTCTTTTTTTTTCTTTTATATTTTCTTAAATAATTCATTTAAATTATTTTTGCTAACACCAAATTAATTCTTTTTTTCATAAAAAAACCATAAAATCAATTTTCATCCAATTAGATTTAGAATTTATTTTTTTTATATACAAAAATTAATTTAATTAGTTTATTTAATTTTAGGGTAACTTTAATTATTTTGTGAATAAATTAAAACAAGTTAGAAATTAGGGTTTTGTTTAATTTAAATTCTATTTTATTTTTCTTAAAAATAACCAAAAATACAAAAATAGGTCATGTAGATTATTTTATTTAAATTAATTTAATTACTAATTAGATTTGTATTTAATTTAAAACCTTATTCTTTTTTTCTTAAAATAATGAAAACAATCAAAAATAGTTTTCCTTTAATTAGGCTAGACGGGGTCAAAACCCTAACTTTTCTCGTTCTTAATTCATCGCGCGCGTTTTATTATTTTTACAATATTGATGTAATTGTTCATGGGATGTAATAGATTAATTAGGACTTTTTCGTTCATTTATCGTTTTTTACTGGTTGTTTTTGGCTATGTAATTAATACCTGAAGCCTTGAAATAGCGTAGCTTTACTTTCCGCACTTTAAATTCTTGCAAATATTAAACCGTTAGATGTATGGTATTAGGGTTGCATGACAAGAATGTATGTTAAATTTAAAACGATTAGCAAACCATAAATGTGCAAAGATAATAACTTGAAATTGAATCAATCGCACATGCGCACTCCTAGGGTATACTCCCACTTCAGTTGCCTTCGGTAAACGATCATTAAGTATAGGGTATTTTAGTGGTCGCTCTTTTGTCTCAAAGATCAAAGTTGCATCGGAATTGTTGCCTCGAATATTATTCTTAAGACATTAGGGTTATTACTAAGACGTCCTAACATTGCTTTAGTGATCGTACGTCCCTTTTGAATTGACCCTTTAAAACTCCAACGACGGTGCTACCCACTAACTAATAGTGGGATAGCGCTGTCTAAAGGAAACGAACATAGAACAATTCTTTTTTCGAGTAGGTGGATGCTAGTAGGTACTTGCTCAAAACAAACAAACTTTTCCACACTTACACTCTTTTCGAACAAAGTTTTCAAAAACACTTCGTAACACTCTTGAAGATAGAAGCCAGGATTAAATCAAAGTCAAATAAAAAACTTTTTTTTCAAATCAAACACACACAAGAAAATTTTGAAAAAATGATGAGCAAGTACCTAAGAGCCCGTGGAAAACCACGGATAGAAAGGGTGCTAATACCTTCCCTTTCTATAATCTACCCCCCGTACTCAAAATCTCGAAAAAGGAATTTTTCTATGCTTTTTTCCTTTCCAGTTGGATAAAATAAAAGTTGGTGGTGACTCTTGCTTACCGCGACATTTTTCAAACACAAACGCAAAACGCAAACCAACATTTCAAACAGTTCCGGTTCTGCCACCGTATCACAGATTTGGCGACTCTGATGGGGAAAATTAAGTGGGGTATACCTTAGGATTAGTTCATCATATTTTTTCTATTGTTTGATTTGATTTCTTTACTGTTGAGGGCTTTGTATTGGAGTTACTATAGATCCTAACCCGGATCTGGGGAACACCTTTTAGGTAAGTAGTAATAAACTGTAAGGGAAATGTACGGCGTAGACCGATACGGTTTAAGCAGTAGCTACATTGATGTGGCACATTGGTTGGTACTGGTATCCCTTGTGGAGAAACGAGGAGAATATGGGGCTGCTATATGGATCGTTAAGCATCAACTTACCTTAGAAACTATAATTGACCAACTTGGCCATAGGAAGTAGTGAGATAGCCGGCCTCGGCATAGAGCTGAGAACTGGTTGATACTCGATACTAAACTCATTGAGACCATACTCTCGAGATAGTTCCGACCGCAAGAAAAGATTGTGTGAGCTGAAACCATGACCGATGGAGGATGGTCAGTGATATTGAGAACCTCTAGAACCCGGTTACTATTATTAGGACAGGTTGAAACCAACTAAACTTCAAGAGGGTAGTACCTAGACTCCATGCAAGCCTAAACTTTAGGACTATTGTGTGACTTGTTTGCTTTTACCATGTATGTTATCTGTTATATCTGTTGTGTGTTTTATCATGAAATCATGCATCATAACATCGCATGCATACTTCATTAGACTAACCATTTCAAAGACCAAGGGGATTTATATTTGTTCTGTTTTGCATATTATGGCTTCAGTATGCAGAAACACCATTCGAGTTAACTTCGTGCAAATACCTGCTCAACTCAGAGAGTTAGTCTCAAAGGTTCCGGATACTTCTTCATTCGTTAGAAGACATGGTCAGATCCTTAGTTTGGTCACTTCAAAGTTGGATGAGCAGATGATGAGCGTGCTCTTCCAGTTCTTCGATCTGGTGTATCATTGTTTCACCTTCCCGGATTATCAGCTAGTTCCCACTTTGGAGGAGTTTTCACACTTACTGGGTATATCCATCCTTGAGCAGACACCCTTCACAGGTTTGGAGGAGGTTCCTAGACCCGAGGACATTGCTTTAGCCTTACATCTAAAAAGGGCTGATGTAGTATCCAACTGGGGGACAAGGAGCGGGGTTAAAGGTTTCTTGGCCAAGTTTCTGATGGATCAAGCTCAGCAGTTCTGGGATAACTTGGATTTTCAAGCATTTGAAGACATCTTGGCTCTCCTCATCTACGGCTTGGTTCTTTTCCCGAATCCAGATTCCTTCATAGATGTGAATGCGGTTAAGATCTTCCTGTCCCGCAATCCAGTGCCTACTCTTCTGGGTGATATTTTACATGCCCTCTATACTCGGACTGTGCGAAGAAGGGGGACCCTCATGTGTTGCATGCCGCTGCTGGTGAGGTGGTTTATTTCGCACCTCCCTAAGTCTGTATTGAAGAATGAGGAAGGTTTAGGTTGGGCCTACAGAATCATGTCCCTTGCCCATACAGACATTCTTTTGAGTTCTAAGGATATGGAAAGAGTAGCTGTCATTGATCGATGTGGGGAATACCCTAATGTCCCATTGCTTGGAATTAGATGGGGAATAACCTACAGTCCTTTCTTGGCTCTATGACAGTTTGGTCGCGCTCGGAGAGACATACCTCATGAGCTGCTTCTTACAGATATTGCATTTGATTATAAGGAGGATGTTGGTGAGCATCGCCGCAGGTTTATATGGGCCTGGGGCATGGTGAACAGGTCTGACCCTCACGAGCTAGGACCAAAGACTTCTCTCCCTATGCAACCTTATCTCCAGTGGGTTCGAGCCCGTTCTTAAAAGCTGGGGATGCCTTATGAAGCTGTTTTTCCGGTGGTTGCGGAGCATACTAATGAAGAAGGTGTTCCTTATACAGTCCTCTATCCCTATATGCCTACTGATCTTGGGGCATTGAAGAGATCTTGGATCCAGTTAAAGGAAGAAAGGGATACTTACCGAGAGAAGTATCATGAGCAGGAAAGGAAGATCTTGAAGCTCACGAGGCAACTTGAGAATGAAAGGACAATCAATGATTATGTCAGCACAAAGGGCAAACGACCATGGGATTTCTGATTTTTCTTTTTTCTAGTTTAGATTTGTTTCAGTTTATTTCTTTTGTAACGCCTTGAAGGCATTGTTAAACATTTTTACAAGTTAATCTAATAATGTTTGTTTATTTCTTAGTTTACAAATTTAAATCTCCCAAAGTCTTGGAAATCATTTCATACGCATTCCATTACCATGCACCTCATTACAGGTACCATTACAGGTTTCTTATCTTCTTTGCTGTTTATTTCAGCATATAATGTCTTCTGAAATACCTACCGATCAAGCCATCAAAGCTCTTCAAGCACAAAATTCTCAATTCCAGG
This sequence comes from Vicia faba, assembly GCA_948472305.1. Lineage (NCBI taxonomy): Eukaryota > Viridiplantae > Streptophyta > Magnoliopsida > Fabales > Fabaceae > Vicia > Vicia faba. The sequence continues at coordinate 1,057,548,755 of OX451740.1, read as the reverse complement.
AGATGTTCTTGAACTTGGCCAAAGGAGAACAGGATTTGAAGACTCTAATCTTGAAGGAGAAGAAGAAGAAGAAGAAGGTGGTTCTGCTGAATATGGGTCACAGATTTGGGAATAGGTTGCGACAGGAAGCTGATCCGTCTCATTCATCTAGAGGAGGAGAGAATCAAGAGGAAGGAAAGGGTCTTAGTCCTGTGGTCTCTGATAATCACAATGATTTTGATGATGAACAGTACCCTCCTGTTGAGGATAGGTACAAACAACTTGAAGACCGTCTAAGTGCTATGGAGATTCAGAAGGTTCCAGGTTTGGACTTCGGAGATTTGGAACTGGCATCGGGAGTGGTGATCCCTCACAAGTTTAAAGCTCCATTCTTTTCTAAGTACGATGGAGTATCCTGTCCAAAACTCCACCTCCGCTTGTATGTCAGAAAAATTCAACCTTACACGGCCGATAGGAATCTGTGGGTACATTTCTTTCAAGATAGTATGTCAGGGACTCAGCTTGAATGGTTTTATCAATTGTAAGGAGCTAATGTCCGCAACTGGAAGGACCTTGCTGTTGATTTCTACAAACAGTACCAGTATAACACCGACCTTGCTCTCACTCGTACTCAGCTTCAGAGTATGTCTATGGGTGCAAGCGAAGGTTTTAAGGACTATGCTCAGAAGTGGAGAGATCTGGATGGAAGAGTCCAACCCCCTCTGTCTGATAGGGAGTGTGTTGATATGTTTCTAGGGACCTTGTCTGGTCCATTTTTCAATCATCTGATCCGTAGTTCATCATTTGGGTTTACTGAATTGATTATGACTGGGGAAAGAGTAGAAGTTGGTATCTGAAGTGGTAAGATACAGAAGGGTGCTTCATCAAGTACAGAAAAGAAGCCTTTCAGGAAAGAAGCTAGTGCAATTTATGGCTCGAGGAGCCAAAATAGACCTGAACACCGTCAATCAGTGAATGCGGTAGTAATATCAAGACCTAAGGTTGCCCCACAATGCAACAATAAGCAAAGAATGGAGAGGCCGCAAAGACAGTACACTCGGCTTAATATGACCTTGTCACAAATTCTACCGCAATTGTTGAAGACCAACCTGGTAACTCTGAGGGAAGCCCCAAAGAATCCCAACACCACATCTCCGCTGTATAATCCAAACGCCCGTTGTGCCTATCACTCTGATAACCCGGGTCATGATACGAACAATTGCTGGGCTTTGAAGAATAAGGTTCAAGACCTGATTGAAGCTAAAGAAATTGAGTTTGACGCTCCAGAAAAACCCAACGTCATAACTGCTCCTATGCCCAAGCATGGTCATGGAGTAAATGCTATGGATGATGATTTATTTGTGACCTTTGTGGAAGACATTTCCACTCCTATGATGACAGTTAAGAAGAATCTATTTTTGGCCGGTTTATTTCTAGGTTGTGGCGAAGGTTGCCACCTGTGTTCAATTCTGCCTGCTGGGTGCCATTTATTGAAATCAGGTGTTCAGCACCTGATGGATAACAAAGAGATCATGTTCAAGAAAACTTTGATTCCGTTGATTCCTGTTGAAGATGTTTCCATCATAACCATTTCCTCCAATCCTTCCAAGGCTTCCTCGAGAAAGCCTGTTAGGATTACATCCGCGTCGATAGTTACTCCATTAATCATTACCATACCTGGTTATATCCCATACACTTCAGATAAGGCTGTCCCGTGGAACTATGGGGCTGATGTGTATTATCATGGGATCAAACAAGACTTGAAGGTTGAAGAAGCCGATGCTGATGTCAGCAATATTGTTGGGTCTATCAAGGTCACCAGAAGTGGAAGACTTTTCTATCCTGAGATTTCCCCTTCGACTGTTCAAAATCCTGTTGTCACTCCATCTGCTAGTACATCAGCTACTGTTTTAATTCTCACTCCAGTTATCACCCATGTCACCGAGTCATCTAGCATTCGAGGCAAAGAAGTCACACGTGAGTCTGCCTGAATGGGAGCACCTAAGAAAGTCATTGTAGGAACCTCTAGGCAGGAGATAGAGGAAATTCTGAAGATTGTCAAGAAGAGCGACTACAACGTAGTCGAGCAGCTGGGGCAGACCCCGTCAAAAATCTACATGTTATCCTTATTATTGTGCTCGGAAGCCCATGCAAAGACTTTAATTGCTTTCCTTAAAACTGTGCATGTCCCACAGGAAACTTCTGCTGATCAATTCAAAGACTGTATGGCTAGTTTGACCGCTGACAACGGGTTGGGTTTCTCCGACGCAGATCTGACTGCTAAGGGAAGAAATCACAATGATGCTTTGCATGTCTCGATCGAGTGCAGGGGCACTACTTTGGCCCACGTATTGGTGGATATTGGGTCCTCATTAAATGTTTTACCCAAGAAAGCATTAGATCAGTTGGATTGTGAAAGGTTGGTTCTGAAGCCAAGTGATATTGTGGTTGGGGCCTTTGACGGGTCCAAAAGGATGGTGCACGGGGAGGTGGATGTCCCTATTAAAGTTGGCTCTCAGACTTTTGCATCCACGTTCTATGTGATGGATATCCGACCATCTTATTCTTGCTTGTTAGGTCGCCCTTGGATTCATAAGGCTGGGGAAGTGACTTCTACGCTCCATTAGATGTTGAAATATCCAGTAAAAGGGAAGATTGTTACGGTGCAGGGTGAGGAGGAGTACATGGTAAGTCATCTTAATTCCTTTCGGTATATGGAGATGGATGGAGAGTTCATTGAAACCCCGTGTCAGAACTTTTAAGAGGTCCCCCAAACTCTGGCGTCGACTGAAGTTGTTGTTGACAAACCTCCATTGAAGATGGCTTCCCTAAAGTATGCCAGGGTTGTAATTGAAAAAGGTGGGTGTGCAAATTGGGGTCAACTCCCTGACTTCACACACAAGATTGACAAGTTTGGTTTGGGTTTTACTGCAGAGGCTCAAAGGGTTGTTCGGCATGCGCGAATTGGAAGACCTCCTTTGCACATCAGTAATCCGGGGGTGAATGCAATTGAAGATGATGAAGAAGAGTCAAATATCGACAGTTGGATTTACCCGACTACCGGCGGTGGCTTGAACAATTGGATGACGAAGGACTTCGTATTCGTTTCTTTTATTACACAGTAATAGACTTTTGTTTTGAGACTTGTAACAGATAATTTAAAACTTTACGGCCCGGTGCCTTTCTCGAGGCACCTTGGCTTTGTTTGTGAGGTCTTATTATTTGTCATTGTGATCAGTGGGAAAAAAGAATTGACTGTTTTGGAATGCTGGTTTGCGTTTTACGTTTGTTTTCGCAAAATGTCGCGGTAAGCAAGAGTCTCCACCGTCTTTTATTTTATCCAACAAGGAAAGGAAAAAAGCACAGAAAAATTCCTTTTTCGAGATGTTTCTCGGGTTCGGGAGGTAGATTATAGAAAGGGAAGGTGCTAGCACCCTTTCTATCCATGGTTATCCATGGGCTCTTAGGTACTTGCTCATTGTGTTTTCAAAAATTGCTTTTCTTTGTGTTTGTGGGTTTGAAAAGAGTTTCTTGTTTGAAAGGTGTGAGTGCAAAAAGTTTTGTTTTGTTTTTTTTAAAAGGAGCAAGTACTTAAGAACCATCTACCTACTCGAAAAGGGAATTAAACTGTGCTAATGTCCTTTAGGCAATGCTATCTCACTATTGAGGAGTAGGTAGCATCGTCGTTGGAGTTTTAAGGGTCAATTTGACTAAGGGACGTGTGGTCACTAAAGCATTATTAGGACCCCTTAGCGGTAACCCTAATGTCTTAGATCATTTTTCCGAGGCAACTGTTTCGAGGCAACTATGATCTTTGGACAAGAAGACGGCCTCTAAAACTTCCTATACTCAATGACCACGTTCGAAGGCAACCAAGTGAGGTGTACCCTAAGAGTGCGCATGTGCGAGTGTGTTATTTCGGTTAACTTTATCTTTGTACATGTCATGGGTGAGCTATATTGATTTTAAGTTCATACATTTGATCTTGTCATGCATTCCCTATTTATCAAACATCTAACAGATAATATTGTGCGGAAATTAAATTGCGGAAATTAAACTAACTATTACAAGGCGTCGGGTATTTACATCGCCAAAAGCAACCCTTGAAATTAAAATGCGGAAAATAAATAAAGCGGTAAAAATATTTAAAGTCCTAAATATCTATTACAAACCAGAGGCAAGTACATTAATATGATAAAAATAAACAAACGCGTGCGGGAAATTAAATCGAACGCAAAGTTCTAGGGTTTTGACCCTTTTTGTTAAAGAAAAGATTTTTTTGTTTGTTTTTGAATTTTAAGAAATAAATTATCTAAGTTAATTATTAAACTACATTAAATTAATTAACTAATTAAATGAAAAAAAAAGTTTATTTTTAGATTTTTGGTTATTTAAAGAAAGAAAATGGAATGGTTAAATTAATGATTAAACCAATTAAATTCTAATTAGTTTTATTTATTTACAAAAAGAAATTAAAGTTTCCTAGAATTAAAAACCTAATTAATTAATCGAAATTTATTAAAGAAAAATAAAGTTCTTAATTTTAATTGGACAAAATGATATTTTTGTGATTTTTTTTATAAAAAGAAAATTTGTTATTGGTTAGTAAATTAATTAAGTAAAAATAAAATCATTAAACCAAATAAATAAAGTATGAGAAAGTAGAGAAATTGGACCTTTTTTTGGAGGGTGCAGAAAGCATTCCTGAGCTCGGATCTTCGAAAGTTTCATGCTATAACTATGGTGTTTTTTGATTCTTGCGTGGAACCTATGATTCAACCATCCATAATTGTTCTATATAAACTCAAACAAACGTTAGCATACCATAAAATGTGATTAAAATTAGAGATTCGAAATTTAAAATTTTACCAAACCGGTGGGCGTGCTAGGCGTGTGATGGATTGCTCTTGGGCCTTGTAATACTCATGAGGACTTCAAGAGGATGGTTTGAGGCTTGATGCCAATTGCGAGAGGCCGGAACCTCGAGATATGACTTGCACCAATTCTCAAATTTCTGGAGAGCTTTTTGAAGAGCTTTTAGAGAACTTTTTGAAGAGCTTTTTGAGAGCTTTTTAGAGAGGATTTTCGTGTCTTTCAAGCTTGCGTGGCTCTCTATTTATAGATGAGAATGAGGAGACAAGAAAGCATGGAAATAATCTTCCTCATAATGTTTTGTTTAAGACCATGATCAAGATTTGAAAAAAATGCCATATTTGATGATTCTCCATTATTAAACCTTCCAAATTTGATTTGATTCAATCTTTTTGCACATGATTAGGCTTGATACGAATTTGATGGTGACCATGATGATAATTAAGACCTAAAACAACCAAAAAGATCCTAAGTAATCAATATTAGGATTTTATTTGATTTAAATTGATTTAAAAAGAAATAATTCAATAAAAAAATAAATAAAATAGAAAAATTAATAAATGTACACAAGGCTGAAGCTAAGACACGTGTGTAGTGTGACAAGATCAAATCAAGTGGAAAAAAGTGGGCCCATTTGACAAAATTTGAAGTTTTGGGGATAGTTGACCTTTGGCAATTTTGGAAAATTGCCCAACTTCAACAATGCATAACTTCTTCAATTTTGAACTTTTGGAGGTGTTCTTGTACTTTTTAGAAACCTTGAGATTTCCTATAGCCAACCCTTTTGGTATCATCTCATTTTGATTTTCCATGCGCAAGTTATAAACTTTGGAAACAAAGGTATTTTTGTTGACTTTCAAAACTGACCTATAATGTCCAAATTTGTAACTTCTTGTGAGTGAATTTCTTGATCTTGGGGTGTGAATATGGATTGTAGGAAATTGAATCCTATTCAAAATGAGCTTTGGATGGTTCATTTCTCATAAATTATGAGAAAGTTAAGCTTGGTCAAAGTTGAGTTGACTTTTCTTGCAAAACCCTAATTTAGCAACTTTTGAATCTTGATGAATCTTAAGCAATCCTTGATGAATCATGATCAACCCTTTATCAAATGATTAATTATCCTTAAAAATGATAATGTTGACAAAAAATCTTGAGGTTTGACTATTTGTAGGTCACAGTTGACTTTTGCACTAGCACAGTCGATTCTTGGGTTTCTTGAGCAATTGACTGACCAAACTTTCTCTGCAAGGCTTGAAATTTTACATGGATGAACTTGAGAGAATATTAGGACATTGGGTAGCACTTGAGGCCATTTGGATGCAAGGACCTTGATGCAACACAAAACCCTAATTTGAGGTTGACTGCCTTAGGAGGTGATTTGACTGTCCAACTCTTGAGCAATCTTGAGCCACTTGGAGATTATTCTTGAAATGTCTTGAGAAATATGGGAGGGAAAATTTTGGGGTACAACAGTTGCCCCTGTTCAATTTTCTTAAACCTGAGGATATAGATTGGCTTTTGAGCCTTTCGTGATCCGAAGGTGGAAGATAATTAAACATTAGAGTGCCCAGAAATTTGCACTCTCATGGTGTAGTATTAGTATTGTGATGTCGGGAATGGGCTTACAGATGCCATTTGGAGATTGTTGGTAGGAGGATGGGCTTACAGATGCCATCTGCAGGAGTGTCGATCGCATAAGAGATTCCTTAGCGAGTATTTGCATACTTGTTGTTTGTAGAAGATTCCGTTGGGGAAGCCTGGTTTCTGTTGAGATTTGGGAATTGTCTGGTCTTCAACGTAGTATACCGTTGAAATTACAGAACTCATCCATACTATGACATAGGGAAACATCTTCATCAAGATCTAGGAACTGTCTGGTCTTCAGTATACCGTTGAGATTATAGAACTCGTCCACACTTTAACGGAAGAAAACATCAAGATCTAGGAACTGACTAGTGCTCAACGTAGTATACCGTTGAGGTTATAGCACTCGTCCATACTATGATGTAGGGAAACATCTTCATCAAGATCTAGGAACTGTCTGGTCTTCAACGTAGTATACCGTTTAAATTAGAGAACTTGTCCACACTATGACGGAGGAAAACATCAAGATCTAGGAACTGACTAGTGCTCAACGTAGTATACCGTTCAGGTTATAGCACTCGTCCATACTATGACGTAGGGAAACATCTTCATCAAGATCTAGGAACTGTCTGGTCTTCAACGTAGTATACCGTTGAAATTAGAGAACTCGTCCACACTATGACGGAGGAAAACATCAAGATCTAGGAACTGACTAGTGCTCAACGTAGTATACCATTGAGGTTATAGCACTCGTCCACACTATGACATAGGGAAACATCTTCATCAAGATCTAGGAACTGTCTGGTCTTCAATGTAGTATACCGCTGAAATTAGAGAACTCGTCCACACTATGACGGAGGAAAACATCAAGATCTAGGAACTGACTAGTGCTCAACAAAGTATACCATTGAGGTTATAGCACTCGTCCACACTATGACGTAGGGAAACATCTTCATCAAGATCTAGGAACTGTCTGGTCTTCAACGTAGTATACCGTTAAAATTAGAGAACTCGTCCACACTATGACGGAGGAAAACATCAAGATCTTGGAACTGACTAGTGCTCAACGTAATATACCGTTGAGGTTATAGCACTCGTCCACACTATGACGTAGGGAAACATCTTCATCAAGATCTAGGAACTGTCGTGTCTTCAACGTAGTATACTGTTGAAATTAGAGAACTCGTCCACACTGTGATGGAGGAAAACATCAAGATCTAGGAACTGACTAGTGCTCAACTTAGTATACCGTTGAGGTTATAACACTCGTCCACACTATGACATAGGGAAACATCTTCATCAAGATCTAGGAATTGTCTGGTCTTCAACGTAGTATACCATTGAAGTTAGAGAACTCGTCAACACTATGACGGAGGAAAACATCAAGATCTAGGAACTGACTAGTGCTCAACATAGTATACCGTTGAGGTTATAGCACTCGTCCATACTATGACATAGGGAAACATCTTCATCAAGATCTAGGAACTGTCTGGTCTTCAACGTAGTATACCGTTGAAATTAGATAACTCGTCCATACTATGACGGAGGAAAACATCAAGATCTAGGAATTGACTAGTGCTCAACGTAGTATACCGTTGAGGTTATAGCACTCGTCAACACTATGACATAGGGAAACATCTTCATCAAGATATAGGAACTGTCTGGTCTTCAACGTAGTATACCGTTGAAATTAGAGAACTCGTCCACACTATGATAGAGGAAAACATCAAGATCTAGGAACTGACTAGTGCTCAACGTAGTATAATATTGAGGTTATAGCACTCGTCCACACTATGACGTAGGGAAACATCTTCATCAAGATCTAGGAACTGTCTGATCTTCAACGTAGTATACCGTTGAAATTAGAGAACTCGTCCACACTATGACGGAGGAAAACATCAAGATCTAGGAACTGACTAGTGCTCAACGTAGTATACCGTTGAGGTTATAGTACTCGTCCACACTTTGACGTAGGGAAACTGTCGAGATTGAGAACCTTATCTGAAATTCAACTGAGGATAATTCAATTGAGATTTAAGAACTGGTCAGGTCTTCGACGTAACTGAGAACTTTAGCTGTATCTTTCCTGAAAGGTAAAGGTCAGTCATATGCAATGCATGATATGGATCAGACAATGATGTTCTCAAAATAAATGAGATTGTATTCATATGATGCGTATATGCATGTGTCATGATGTATGAAAAGGTGATGTTTTAACTGGGGAAAATAAATCCCGTAGCTGCTGGAGAATAGAGTTGGATTCTTCGTTTTCGCTGGGGATGATGAACGAAGATGATAAACTTACAGGGGAGTATAACTTCGTTGGGGAATAAACTGATGAAGAGATTACTCCGAGGGGAAATACTCTGTGGGAAAGAGATGCTCTGCTGAGGATTTTAACGATAAACTCCACTGGGGATTCCGCTGATAAGCTCCGTTGGGGATTTCAACGATAAACTCCACTGGGGATGGATTACCGTTGCTGGTGATATCAAATCTGTTGAGGATTGAATTCCTGCTTGCGAAAGGAAAGAACTTTGCTGAGGATGATATTTCAGTTGCAACTTGCTAGGGATAATCCTGTTAGACTCTTGTGGGGATACTCCTCTGAATTTGGCTGGGGAGATTTATTTTGTACTTTGTAGGGGATAAGCTTCCAGAGTCTACTGGGGATGATGATTCAACTCCGTTGGGATAGCTTTTTTTCAGACCGTGCTGGGGAAATATTGACTTCACTGGGGGTATCTTGCATTCTGTCGGGGAACATTCTTATACTCCGTGGAGGAATTTTAAGACTGCCAGGGATACTCTTATGCTTGCTGGAGAATATTCTTATACTCCGCTGGGGAATATTAAGACCTTCTAGGGATACCAAGCCTTTTTAGGGCTGATGGTAGACTAACTCTGCTTGGGGAGAGTATTGCTGATTCATCTATAGTTGTAAGTCTCAGCTGAGAGAGCTATCATTATTGTCTTACTCTGCGGGGAGTGAAAGTATCTTAGCCATATTCTTCAGCTGAATATATACCTTGGTACCTGGTGGACAGAGTAACTTGTACAGTTCGGACAATTCTTATTTGCCCCTGTTTTTGCGGGAGAAGGTGCCTGTGGAGGCCCTGTGGATCGAGTATTATCCCCACCTATGAGGTGCTTGGTATCTTTCGGCCAAAATGACAAGTCTTCTTTTGGTAGGCCAGTGACGAGATGACGAGACATAGTCGTACGCTTTGATCCTTAATTTTTTCCTGGACCGCCCTTTCGGGTTTTCAGTCCACCGGGATACCCTTTTTTGCCCAAGCCGCCTTTTCAGGTTTTCGACTTGCCGGGTGTACAAATTTTTCATTTTCATCCCTTTTTTTTGCCCGAACCCTTTTGGTTCGCCGGGAAGCCCTTATTTTTTCCTAGGCCAGTCGACCTAGCGGGTCTTTGATTATGCGTAGTACTTTTTTGACTATGTCCATGCTCTCAGAGTGTAGGGAGTTGTCACTGTCGGTAGTGTTGTGTTGCCATACTACCAGAAGATCTTCGTTTGATCATGCAAGATTCGTTTCTGGAATTCATGTCCAATGCCCCCATTGATTCAGATGGAGATTTGCCCCTGGCTATTTGGCATCCTTGAGAGATTCCTTGAATCTTGACTTAACTGCCCCAAATGATGGACAATGATCATGCCGTGCCCCTTGATTGGAAGTGTTTTTCCACTTGAGGTGATCCTTTTTTATTGAAAAGGTTTTTGTTCACTAGATATTCGTCGTGCGAATTTCTCTGCTATTTGAACAAATAGTCATATGCAAACAATGTTATTTTAAGAATGCAAAGCTTATGTCTGTCTTGAAGTTTTTGAAAATGCATTTTTTCAGTAAGATAGGAAAATTTTGTAAAATGTGACGTCAACTCAGGATTTATAGCAAGCCCTACAGGAGTCAGAATACCTTTTGTAACAGTATGCTTTCGGACTAACCCATGCTTCAGCTAGGACTTTTAAGGGTTATAACGTGGCCTGGTTCACGGTTTAAGAAACAAAGGATAAAGGCTCAAATTTTATCTGTACCCACCCGTTCTTCGTGATGTTCTTTGATCCTAAACTCAGCTAATCGTGCATTAGATCTTGTTTGAGTCTTTGCTCTGATATACCAGTGATGGTTCAGATAGTGACAATTTATTTTGGACAGGCAGTCATTTTGCTGAGAGTTTGCAGGATCTCTTTCTTTTTGGTTTTTATTATCCCTGTTTTTTGCCTGAACTGTTTCTTTTGTAATTACAGTCAGCGGGATGCCCCAGTTTTGTAAGTCTCCTTCATAGGTTTTGACTTGATGGGCTTTTATTTCGAGAGATAATGACTGCCTGTCCTTACGATTATACGGAACCATCACCGTCTTTTGTTTCGGAAGGACTTCTTTGATGCCATTCATTGTGCACCTGGATCAACTGGGAAAACTACCCTGCCCCAGGTTATAATTAAGGGTTTTAATTTGTGAAAGGAAAAACTCCAACTTCTTTGGCTCAAAGGGGATGACGAGGGATTATCTTCCTTATAACTCCACTATTTAGGATTTGAAACAATGTCTGTACCTCGTCAGCAGGGTCTGTTCAAAAGCATACTGTAGAGATTTTGATATCATTTTCGTCATCCTCCCTCTAAAGGCTTAGAATTTTTTTCGAGAGTTTATCATCACAAAAAAATAAAAGAAATTTGAATATAGTGAATACGAATGGATTGATTCAAAACATACATATGCAATGCATTGATAAAGTAATAAAGTTTGACATGAATAAATGTTCGAACAATCAAAAGAAAATTACAACTTGAAAATTCTAATGAACAAAAAGTCTTCTCATCTCAATACTTGTCACTTAAAATGGTGAACCTTGGGGGGGTGGAAAAAGAATTCAATATGACTGTCTTGTGTGAGTTCCAATGCTCCTTCATCAATTAGGTCTTGAATTTTGTTGCTCAACGACCAACAAATGTTAGTATCATGCCCCGTGCTGTTGGAGTGATATGCACATCTTGCATCAAGATTGTACTTTGGGGAGGCTGTGTTGGGATTCTTAGGAGGATCCCTTAACGTCACCAGATTCAATCTCAACAGGTGTTGTAAAGCCTGAGACAGCGACATTTTGAGCTTGGTAAATTTCCTCATGGGCATATTTGGCTTGCTCTGGTCAAACCATTGTTCTTGGCAAGGTCGTTGTTGGACCTGTGAGGTAGTAACAACTTGGAGAGGTCTATTCTTTGTCAAACCAAACCTTTGACTTCTCGGAAGTTGATTAATGACCTGGTCCCCTTCCTTGACTATTTGCTTCATGTCGTTGTATCTGTCTTGACGAAGCTGGTTGACAATGGTTCTCAGCTCTTCTTGTTCCCGAGCTAAGCCTTGGATAAGAGCTATCTGCCCCAGCATCTGGGTTTTCATGGCACTGAACTCAGCTTGTAGTTGTTCCAGCCGTTAGTCCTTATTGTCTTCAGGGCTTTTCTTGACCAAGTTCCCCATAAGGAGTGTTCTCAACTCTTCCTGCCCCTTGGATAGGCTTAGAAATATGTCCCCGAACTGAGCTTCTCGAGTCTGAAGATCTTGATTGTCTGGTTGGAAAGCCATTGCTGAAATAAACAGCGAGAACATGAGAGACCTGTACTGGGAGACCTGTTATGCAATGATATGTATGATATATGCATGCAATGTTTTCAAGGATCTCGCGGGGTAAACAAGAAACTTGTTAGAATTTGAATTTTGCAGCTTTGATTGAAGAAACTTCATGTTGTTAAGAGTCCTTCTTCAAGAGTCAAGCTCACCATTTCGAGTGGGTCATAGCCCCTGACTCAAATTATCGTGTTTTGATTTCTAGACAACCTTGGCTAGAGGAAAATAAATCCCCTTTGCCCCTTGCTAGACATTTGATTTACCATAACCTGTATCACAGACCCTTGAGATCCTTGAAATGGTTAAGGAAATGTTAAGGTATGATGTTATGATGTGTATGCTATGCGTTTAAGCAAAAAGTGTGAAGTGATGTAAGTAAACCCTGCAATAAATCCAAATTATTGGATAAGGACTGTAAACAAAACCTGCAAGGAACTCATGTTGTCAGATAACAAGAATGTGCAAGTAGTTCAAGTTTGAAAGCACACAAGTCACACAATAGCCCTTAAATTTCAGGCTGGCATGGAGCTTAGGTACTACCCTCTTTCAGTTCAGTTGGTTTAAACCTGTCCTAAAAATAGTAACCGGGTTCTAGAGGAACTCAATATCATTGACTACCCTCAATCGGTCATAATTCCAGTTTAGCAAACTTTTCTTACGGCCGGAATCATCGCGAGAGTTTAGTCTCAATGAGTGTAGCATACTGCTACTGTTCTATGGTCAAGTTGGTTAATTTAAAGGTTCTAAGGTCAGTTGGTGCTTAATGACCCCTTAGAAGACCCATATTCTCCTCGTTCCAACACAAAGGATATCGGTACAGACTAAAGTGCCACACCAACGTAGCTACTGCTTCAACCGTATCGGTCTACGCCGTACAGTTCCCTCACAGTTTATTGCTACTTACCTAAAGGGTATCCCCATATCTGAGTTAGGATCTATAGAAACTCCGATACAAGCCCACAAATGTAAATCATACAAAGCATACAATTGAAAACACAATGATCTAATCCTAAGGTACACCCCACTTATAAACTATCCCCAGCAGAGTCGCCAGTTCTGTGATCGGTGGGAAAAAGAACTGACTGTTTTGGAATGCTGGTTTGCGTTTTGCGTTTGTTTTCGCAAAATGTCGCGGTAAGCAAGAGTCGCCACCGTCTTTTATTTTATCCAACAAGGAAAGTAAAAAAGCACAGAAAAATTCCTTTTTCGAGATGTTTCTCGGGTTCGGGAGGTAGATTATAGAAAGGGAAGATGCTAGCACCCTTTCTATCCATGGTTATCCATGGACTCTTAGGTACTTGCTCATTGTGTTTTCAAAAATTGCTTTTCTTTGTGTTTGTGGGTTTGAAAAGAGTTTCTTGTTTGAAAGGTGTGAGTGCGAAAAGTTTTGTTTTGTTTTTTTTAAAAGGAGCAAGTACTTAAGAACCATCTACCTACTCGAAAAGGGAATTAAACTGTGCTAATGTCCTTTAGGAAATGCTATCCCACTATTGAGGAGTAGGTAGCATCGTCGTTGGAGTTTTAAGGGTCAATTTGATTAAGGGACGTGTGGTCACTAAAGCAATGTTAGGACGCCTTAGCGGTAACCCTAATGTCTTAGATCATTTTTTCGAGGCAACTGTTTCGAGGCAACTATGATCTTTGGATAAGAGGACGGCCTCTAAAACTTCCTATACTCAATGACCACGTTCGAAGGAAACCAAGTGAGGTGTACCCTAAGAGTGTGCATGTGCGAGTGTGTTATTTCGGTTAATTTTATCTTTGTACATGTCATGGGTGAGCTATATTGATTTTAAGTTCATACATTTGATCTTGTCATGCATTCCCTATTTATCAAACATCTAACAGTTAATATTGTGCGGAAATTAAATTGCGGAAATTAAACTAACTATTACAAGGCATCAGGTATTTACATCGCCAAAAGCAACCCTTGAAATTAAAATGCGGAAAATAAGTAAAGCGGTAAAAATATTTAAAGTCCTAATTATCTATTACAAACCGGAGGCAAGTACATTAATATGATAAAAATAAACAAACGCGTGCGGGAAATTAAATCGAGCGCAAAGTTCTAGGGTTTTGACCCTTTTTGTTAAAGAAAATATTTTTTTGTTTGTTTTTGAATTTTAAGAAATAAATTATCTAAGTTAATTATTAAACTACATTAAATTAATTAATTAATTAAATGAAAAAAAAGGTTATTTTTGGATTTTTGGTTATTTAAAGAAAGAAAATGGAATGGTTAAATTAATGATTAAACCTATTAAATTCTAATTAGTTTTATTTATTTACAAAAAGAAATTAAAGTTTCCTAGAATTAAAACCTAATTAATTAATCAGAATTTATTAAAGAAAAATAAAGTTCTTAATTTTAATTGGACAAAATGATTTTTTTGATAAAAAGAAAATTTGTTATTGGTTAGTAAATTAATTAAGTAAAAATAAAATCATTAAACCAAATAAATAAAATATGAGAAAGTAGAGAAATTGGGCCTTTTTTTGGAGGGTGCAGAAAGCATTCCTGAGCTCGGATCTTCGAAAGCTTCATGTTCTAACTATGGTGTTTTTTGATTCTTGCGTGGAACCTATGATTCAACCATCCATAATTGTTCTATATAAACTCAAACAAACGTTAGCATACCATAAAATGTGATTAAAATTAGAGATTCGAAATTTAAAATTTTACCAAACCGGTGGGCGTGCTAGGCGTGTGATGAATTGCTCTTGGGCCTTGTAAGACTCATGAGGACTTCAAGAGGATGGTTTGAGGCTTGATGTCAATTGCGAGAGGCCGGAACCTCGAGATATGACTTGCACCAATTCTTTGATTTCTGGAGAGCTTTTTGAAGAGCTTTTAGAGAACTTTTTGAAGAGCTTTTTGAGAGCTTTTTAGAGAGGATTTTCGTGTCTTTCAAGCTTGTGTGGCTCTATATTTATAGAGGAGAATGAGGAGACAAGAAAGCATGGAAAGAATCTCCCTCATAATATTGTGTTTAAGACCATGATCAAGATTTGAAAAAAATGCCATATTTGATGATTCTCCATTATTAAACCTTCCAAATTTGATTTGATTCAATCTTTTTGCACATGATTAGGCTTGATACGAATTTTATGGTGACCATGATGATAATTAAGACCTATAACAACCAAAAATATCCTAAGTAATCAATATTTGGATTTTATTTGATTTAAATTGATTTAAAATGAAATAATTCAATAAAAAATTAAATAAAATAGAAAAATTAATAAATGGACACAAGGCTGAAGCTAAGACACGTTTGTAGTGTGACAAGATCAAATCAAGTGGAAAAAAGTGGGCCCATTTGACAAAATTTGAAGTTTTGGGGATAGTTGACCTTTGGCAATTTTGGAAAATTGCCCAACTTCAACAATGCATAACTTCTTCAATTTTGTACTTTTGGAGGTTTTCTTGGACTTTTTAGAAACCTTGAGATGTCCTCTAGCCAACCCTTTTGGTATCATATCATTTTGATGTTCCATGCGCAAGTTATAAACTTTGGAAAAAAAGGTGTTTTTGTTGACTTTCAAAAATGACCTATAATGTCCAAATTTGTAACTTATTGTGAGTGAATTTCTTGATCTTGGGGTGTGAAGATGGATTGTAGGAAATTGCATCTTCTTCAAAATGAGCTTTGGATGGGTCATTTCTCATAAAGTATGAGAAAGTTAAGCTTTGTTAAATTTGAGTTGACTTTTCTTACAAAACCCTAATTTAGCAACTTTTGAATCTTGATGAATCTTGAGCAATCCTTGATGAATCATGATCAACCCTTGATCAAATGATGAATTATCCTTCAAAATGAGAATGTTGACAAAAAATCTTGAGGTTTGACTATTTGTAGGTCACAGTTGACTTTTGCCCTAGCATAGTCGATTCTTGGGCTTCTTGAGCAATTGACTGACCAAACTTTCTCTGCAAGGCTTGAAGTTTTACATGGATGAACTTGAGATAATATTATGACATTGGGTATCACTTGAGGCCATTTTGATGCAAGGACCTTGATGCAACACAAAACCTAATTTGAGGTTGACTGCCTTAGGAGGTGATTTGACTGTCCAACTCTTGAGCAATCTTGAGCCACTTGGAGATTATTCTTGAAATGTCTTGAGAAATATGGGAGGGAAAATTTTGGGGTACAACAGTCATTTTCATATATTATCAATAAAGCATTGGACGTTTTCTTGCATTACAAATTTTACGCTCCCTGTTTTTCTTTTCTATCTCGCACTTTATCAAAACAGCTATTGTCTTACACACACTCACATATCATAATGCAGATACACATCCACTCTGGATCCCACTGATAACGACTTTGCTACTTCCAGTTATGACTTCGAAAGTCCGATTAACCAAGCTGAGGACGAAGGTGAGGATGATTGTGAAGTGCCTGGGGAACTTGCTAGACTGTTACTACAGGAAAAGAGGGCCATACAGTCGCATGAAGAGCCAGTGGAATCAGTAAATTTGGGTACGGAGGAAGACAAGAAAGAGGTCAAGATAGGTGCAAACCTGGAGCCTAGTGTCAAGCAACGGTTGATACAGATGCTACGCGACTATGTTGAGATATTTGCTTGGTCTTATGAAGATATGCTGGGTTTAGACATTGATATTGTGGTACACCACCTACCAACCAAAGAAGACTTCCCTCCGGTAAAGCAGAAGGTCCTTCGTATGCTCCCTGAGATGTCTGAGAAAATAAAAGATGAGGTTATGAAACAGTTTGACGTCGGGTTTCTAGCTGTTACTTCCTACCCACAGTAGGTTGCCAACGTGGTTCTGGTGCCGAAGAAGGATGGTAAGGTTCGGATGTGTGTGGACTATAGAGATCTGAACAGGACAAGCCCCAAGGATGATTTCCCACTTCCTCATATCGATGTTCTGGTTGACAACACCGCACATCATAAGGTCTTCTCCTTTATGGATGGTTTTTCCGGTTACAATCAGATTAAGATGGCTCCCGAAGACATGGAGAAGACAACTTTCGTTACGCACTGGGGCACCTTCTGTTACAAAGTAATGCCTTTCGGGTTGAAGAATGCTGGGGAAATTTATCAGTGCACCATGGTCGCTTTGTTCCACGAAATGATTCACCATGAGATTGAGGTTTACGTTGATGACATGATTGCAAGGTCCCGAACTGAAGAAGAACACCTTGACCATCTTCAGAAGCTATTTGACAGGTTGAAGACGTACAAGCTGAGGTTAAACCCGAACAAGTGCACCTTCGGGGTAAGGTATGGTAAGCTGTTGGGTTTCATTGTTAGTGATAAAGGTATTCAAGTGGATCCTGCAAAAGTTAAGGCTATACAAGAGATGCCAGCTCCCCGAACAGAAAAAGAAGTCAGAGGCTTTTTGGGGCGGCTAAATTACATTGCAAGATTCATTTCACATCTGACTGCTACTTGTGAGCCGATCTTCAAGCTGTTGAAGAAAGATCAAGTGGTAAAATGGAATGATGAATGTCAGACCTCTTTCGAAAGGATCAAAGAATATCTTTAAGAGCCACCTATTTTGATGCCTCCAGTTGAAGGAAGACCTTTGATCTTATACTTGACAGTATTGGATAATTCAATGAGGTGCGTGCTGGGGCAGCATGACGAGTCTGGCTGAAAAGAGCATGCTATTTACTACCTTAGCAAAAAGTTTACCGACTGTGAGACCCGATACTCACTGCTTGAGAAAACTTGCTGCGCTTTGTCATGGGCTGCTCGCCGGGTGAGATAGTATATGCTGACTCACACTACCCTGTTGATATCAAAGATAGACCCAATCAAGTATATCTTCGAGAAGCCTGCCTTGTCCAGAAGAATAGCAAGATGGCAGATGATCTTAACTGAGTATTACATCCAATACACAACCCAAAAGGAAAACAAGGGGAGTGTGTTGGGAGATCATTTGGCACATCAGGCCGTGGATGATTACCAGTCTATGAATTTCGAGTTTCTGGATGAGAACATCATGTTGGTGACCGACTGTGAAGAACCTGGACCGGATGAAGGACCTGAGGAAGGATCCCGATGGTCTATGTATTTTGACGGTGCCTCAAATGCGTTGGGTAATGGCATTGGCGCCGTAATCATATCTCCTGAAGGCTGTCATACTCCATTCACTGCCCGATTATGTTTTAATTGCACCAACAACATGGCGGAGTATGAAGCATGCATCATGGGCTTTCGAGAAGCTATTGACCTAAGGATTAAGTTCTTGAGTGTGTTCGGAGATTCCGCTCTAGTGATCAGTCAGATCAAAGGCGAATGGGATACAAAACACCCAAATCTTATTCCTTACAAAGAGTATGTATTGACGTTACTTTCGCACTTCGAAGAGATAAACTTTGAACATTTCCCCAGAGAGGAGAATCACTTAGAGGACTCGCTAGCTACCATGTCTTCTATGTTCAAGGTCAGGTGGGACAATGAAGCTCCCCAGATTACCATTGAGAGGTTGGACAAACCCGCACATTATTGTGACATCGAGACTGAAGAGGTAGCAAATAAACCCTTATTTCACGAGGTAAAGAGGTATCTTGAGGCTCGGGAATACCCCGAGGGTGCATCCGTTAATGATAAGAAGTTTCTGAGGAGGTTCGCAGCGAAGTTCTTCATTAGTAATGGTATCCTTTACAAACATAACCATGATTCGACCTTACTGCGATGTGTGGACAAGAACGAGGCAGAAAGGATTATGGCAGAGTTACATGAAGGTACTTTCGGGACTCATTCCAGTGGACATACCATGGCAAAGAAAATCCTACGGGCAGGATATTATTGGTCTACTATGGAATCCGATTGTTATCAGCATTCTCGGACCTGTCATAAGTGTCAGGTCTATGCTGATAAGGTGCATGTACCTCCAGTTCCTCTGAATGTTTTGACGGCTCAATGGCCTTTTGCAATGTGAGACATCGACATGATCGGCGAGATCAGACCTACTGCGTCTAACGGGCATCGTTTCATTCTGGTAGCTATTGATTACTTTACAAAGTGGGTCGAAGTAGCTTCCTTTTCTACAGTAACCAAGAATGTCGTGGCGCGGTTTATCCGACACCATTTGATCTGTCGATATGGTGTACCAGAGAGGATCATTACTGACAATGGTACAAATCTCAACAATACAATGATCACCGAGCTCTGCAAATAGTTTAATATACAGCATCACAACTCTTCTCCCTATCGGCCGAAGATGAATGGGGTTGTTGAAGCGGCTAATAAGAACATCAAGAAGATTGTGCAGAAGATGACGGTGACATACAAAGACTGGCATGAGATGTTACCATTTGCTCTTCATGGATACCGTACCTCAGCTCGGACTTCGACAGGGGCAACACCCTACTCTTTGGTATATGGCATGGAGGCAGTCTTACCCATTGAAGTCTAGATACCCTCTCTCCAGATTATGAAGGATGCAAGTTTGAGCGAAGACGGCTGGATCCAAACCCGACTTGATCAGCTGAACTTAATCGACTAAAAGAGACTTACCGTTATTTGTCATGGTCAGACGTATCAAAAGCGAATGATTAAGGCATTTAACAAGAAAGTCAGATGGAAAGAGTATCAAGTCGGGGATCTAGTGATCAAGCGCATCATACTGCCGCAAGGTGATCCCAGGGGCAAATGGACCCATACTTACGAAGGGCCATTTGTGGTTAAGAACATTTTCTCAGGAGGATCTATGATTTTAACCACCATGGATGGTGACGACCTTCCTCACCCCGTCAATGCATACATAGTGAAAAATTACTACACATAATCAAAGACCCGCTAGGTCGACTGGCCTAGGAAAAAGTAAGGGCTTCCCGGCGAACTAAAAGGGTTTGGACAAAAGTAAGGGATGATAAAAAAAAACATACACCCGGCAAGTCGAAAACCTGAAAAGGCGGCTTGGGCAAAAAAGGGTATCCCGGTGGACTAAAAACCCGAAAGGACGGTCCAGGAAAAAATAGGGATTAAAGCGTAACACTATGTCTCATTGGATCATCTTGCAACCAGACTTCGGTATCGACTATCAAGCTCGGACGGCGCCAATCAATCTGATCTACCTTCAACCAAGTAGCAAAGTGATGAGACTCTCGAAGATATAAAGGCAATAGCAGAGTTGGAACCCAATGGAATTGTTCACATAGCTGTTTTTCTTTGTTTTACACAAATTGTATAATTTATTTCTTTTCGGCGGCGTTCTCTTACTAGGACGCCAACCTCTTGTACAAAAATGCCTATTTACAGGCCAAGTTCAAAATCAATACGATTCATTTTTACAATAGTTTCAAAATTGTTTTTCTTTTCCTGTTTTGTTTTGCAAGAACATCCAATGGTTCATTTTTGATATATGCATTTGACAATAATTGCTGCTCATAAAATATTTACATGCGAAACAAAAGACGATTACCCCAAATTTCAGAAACAGTGGCAAACAGAAATGTCCCAAACCTTACATTTTCTCTATCCACCAGGTACAGGGATAGACCCAGCTAGAGAATATGACTAAGAGTATGTACACTCCCCGCAGAGTAAGAGGTACCAGAACACTTTCGTGCTGATTCTCCACAAGCAGAGTTCATCTATCACCAACAATGAAAGATTATCCCCAGTGGAGTTTATTTCTTCCACAGACAGAAACTTTATTCCCGATAGAGTTTGTCATCACCAGCAACGCTAATTCATCCATAGCCAATGTTATTTCTCCAAGTCAGCAGATCTCCTGACAGAGTATCTCTTCCCCACAGAGTCATTTTTCTCGCCAGTTTATTCTCCAGCAGAATCATTCTCCTGCCAAGATATTCTCAATTCATCTTCTGTCGTTATCTCCAGCGAGAACGAAGAATTCAACTCCTTGTACTCTCCAGCAGTCCGGGATTTATTTTCCCCAGCTAGAGAACATCACAAAAACATCACATTTTCATGCATCATGACGTGCGCATATGCATCATACAACACAATCTTATTTATTTTTAGAACATCATTACTCAATACATGTCATGCATCATGACATTACATACAACTAACCCTTTACATTTCAGGAAAAGATACAATCAAATTCTCACAAAGTTCAAGTTATGAAGCCCGGGTACGACCGGATAGTATCTTGATTACTCCCTCATATTGTGAAGCCCGAAGAACGATCGGATAACAGTATCAGAACACCGTGAAGCCTGGAATCGACCAGATAGTGGTATCTCTTAAAAGCAAGCTATGAAGCCCGGGTTCGACTGGATAATAGTTTAATCTCCAGCAAGTTACTGTGAAGCCTGGATTATGACCAGATAGCGGTAAGAGACGCCTTGAAGCATGGATTCGACCAGATAGTGGCATATCATAAGCACAAGCCGTGAAGCCCGGATTCAACCGGATAATAACTCAGTAAGTTATTGTGAAGCCTAGATTACGACCAGATAGCAATGCAAGTTTCTGTGAAGCCTGGATTACGACCAGATAGCAGCCAAGAATACTACGAAGCCTAGATTCGACCAGATAGTGGTATATCTTTAATGCAAGTTATGAAGCCCGGGTTTGACCGGATAGTATCTTGATTTCTCCGAACACCACGAAGCCTAGATTCGACCGGATAATGGTATAATACATCGTAAAGCCTGGATTACAACCAGATAGCGGTAAAGAACACTGAAGCCTGGAATTACAACCAGATAACAGTAAGGGACTCTGTGAAGCTTAGATTTCGACCAAATAGCAGTTTACCCGGCCAGTTACTATAAAGCCCGGAGTCGACCGGATATTAGTAGGCCTTAAAATAAAATGGAAGCCCGGATGCGACTGGATAACCACTTGATTTCTGCTGAAGCCTGGATTTCTACCAGATAGCAGTTTATCTGGACAAATAATAAGAAGCCCGGAGTCGACCGGATATTAATGAGCCCTAAATTCAAGTTAAAGCCCGAATTACAACCGGAAAACAACTGAATTCCTTCTGAAGCCTGGATTACGACCAGATAATAATTGAGAAAGTGCAAAGCCTGAATTACGACCGGATAGCAAGTTTAATCTCATCTTCCCAGTAAGTCAATGTAAAGCCTGGATTACGACCAGATAGCAGTCGATCTTATCACTATAAAGCCTGGATCACGACCAGATAATAGTTCATTTTCACCTCCTCGACCAAGAGACTATTCCCCAGTAGAATAACGGACGATCGAAGCTCCTAAAATTCAACTTTTCTCTCAGGACAAAGACAAACATTCCCCAGCGGAATCTTCCTCAACAATAGGTATGAAAGCTCTCGCTAAGGAATCTCTTATGCGATCGATACTTCTTCTGATGGCATCTTTAAGCCCATCTCCCGTCATCAATCTCCAAATGGCATCTATAATCCCATTCCCAACATCTCAAAACAAGTACCACTTTATGCGAGTGCAAATTTCTGGGCACTCTAGTGTTCAATCATCTTCCACCTTCGGATCACGAAAGGCAGACACGTTAATCTACATCCTCAGGTTTAAGAAGATTGAACAGGGGCAGCTTTTGTACCCCAAAATTTTCCCTCCCATATTTCTCAATACATTTCAAGTGAGGTCTTCAAATTGCTCAAGGAAGTCCAAGGGTTGGCCAGACAAGCTCTCTCCTAAAAACAGTCTACCTCAAATTAGGGTTTCATGTTGCTTCAAGATACTTGAGTCCAAGGGATCCCAAATTCTCACCATTGTCCTAATATTTTCTCAAGATCATCCATGTCAAGTTTCAAGCCTTGCAGAGGAAGTTTGCTCAGTCAATTGCTCAAAGGCCTGAAAATCGATTGTGCTAGGGAAAAAGTCAACTATGGCCCACATACAGTCAAATTTCAAGATTTTTGGTCAACATTCTCATTTTGAAGTATTATTCATCATTCGATCAAAGTTTGATCATGATTCATCAAGGATTGCTCAAAATTCATCAAAACCCAAAAGTTGCTAAATTAGGGTTTTGTAGGAAAAGTCAACTCAACTTTGACCAAGCATAACTTTCTCATACTTTATGAGAAATGACCCATCCAAAGCTCATTTTTAAGAGGATGCAATGTTCTATAATTCATATTCATCTCCCAAGTTCAAAATATGCACTCACAAGAAGTTATGAATTTGGACATTATATGTCATTTTGAAAAGTCAACAAAAACACCTTTTTTGTCAAAGCTTTATACATGAACATGGAAGACTCAATTGAGATGAGACCAAAATGTTTGCTTAGAGGACATCTAAAGCTTTCTAAAAAGTCTAAGAACACCTTCAAAGAGTCAAAATTGAAGAAGTTATGCATTGGTGAAGTTGACCTTTTTTGCAAAATTGCCAAAAGTCAAAAGTGCCTCAAATTACAATTTTTTTCAAATGGGCCTAACTTTTTGCACTTGTTCTGAGTTTGTAGCATGGTCCACGAGCCCTAGCTCTTCCCATTTGTATTTATCTTATTTTTGCTATTTATTTTGATTTTTATTTCAATTAAATCAATTCAAATCAAAACAAATCATGAAAAAATCCAAATCATTCAAACTTCAAGATCTTGTGCATATTTCAGGTCCCATATACAGCTAGCAAGTGAATCAATTCATGCAAGGCATAGGTGGGCACAAAAAGATTGATTTTGGCCTATTTTGGAAGGAATTTTATGGAAATCAAATCAAGATCACAAATCATAATTGACAAAGATTGAGATCATATTTGTAAACCTAATTCATCCCTTGGTATATAGTGAACAATTGCAGCCATAAACAACAAGCTTTGGAGGCGTGATAAGTCAAAACTGAATTTAAAAAAATCACTCAAAAGTGTTGGTTCGAATTACTAGTTAGAGGAAGATTCAAGGCAATTTGAAGCAGCTAATCCACTCCCTGACCTTCTCTGAAGCAGATTCAATCGTTTGCCAGCCCTTCCAAGCCCAAAAACGGGACGTATAGTCATCACGGTTTGGTATATTTTCAAAATTCAATTATCCAAATTCTTGCATCTATATCATGTTTCAATAACATATTTGTAATCCTGATCATGTTTGCAAGCTGACAGTACCATTTAATTGCATTATTGTTAGCTGTATAGGAATCCACCATTGTTAGGGTTCCTTGTTGTGTTTTGGGTTTTTCTTACACAGGAAAATTGGTCCACAAGAAGGGCACCATAATGCTCAGCGGGCCAAGGCGGTTTGATTCATGGCTTTAGATTCCATTTATCATGCCTGAGTGAGATTTTGAAACAAGCAAGGGTTGTAGCTACGGACATATATCCGAAGGTAAAAGTCTCTAACTTTTACCAACAGAGAGAGGAAGAAGATGACATGCGTGGCACTCTCCCATTAGTCCATTTGAAAATTCGCGCGCAAGAATTTAACAAAGTTGTTTATATATATATTATTTATTTGTTCCTTTGTATACAACAAACGTGTGTAGCTCAACTGGAATTGATGCAGGTGGAAAAGGCTATAGGACATGGGTTCGAATCCCAGGTCCCCCATGTATTTCATATTTTTTTTCATTGCTTAATCAGGCGCGCGTATAGGTGTGATGACCACCATGGACCATCATCATCCAACCAACCAGATGTCCACAGGCCAGATCTGAAGGCTATCATGTAATGGTCCACCAAAAACCTTGGTCAACGCATAACGCTGGATCCAGGGAAGTCAACATGGACCTTTGATTTTGGGCCAAGAATTGCTAGCAACACACCCCTCCAATTGTTGTCCACAGGCCCATTCCCTTCTTTTTTTCTTTTATATTTTCTTAAATAATTCATTTAAATTATTTTTGCTAACACCAAATTAATTCCTTTTTTCATAAAAAACCATAAAATCAATTTTTATCCAATTAGATTTAGAATTTATTTTTTTATATACAAAAATTAATTTAATTAGTTTATTTAATTTTAGGGTAACTTTCATTATTTTGTGAATAAATTAAAACAAGTTAGAAATTAGGGTTTTGTTTAATTTAAATTCTATTTTCTTTTTCTTAAAATTAACCAAAAATACAAAAATAGGTCATGTAAATTATTTTCTTTAAATTAATTTAATTACTAATTAGATTTGTATTTAATTTAAAACCTTATTCTTTTTTTCTTAAAATAATGAAAACAATCAAAAATAGTTTTCCTTTAATTAGGCTAGACGGGGTCAAAATCCTAACTTTTCCCGTTCTTAATGCATCGCACGCGTTTTATTATTTTTACAATATTCATGTAATTGCTCATGGGATGTAATAGATTAATTAGAACTTTTTCGTTCATTTATCGTTTTTTTTACGGGTTGTTTTTGGCTTTGTAATTAATACTCCAAGCCTTGTAATAGCGTAGCTTTACTTTATGCACTTTAAATTCTTGCAAATATTAAACCGTTAGATGTATGGTATTAGGGTTGCATGACAAGAATGTATGTTAAATTTAAAACGGTTAGCAAACCCTAAATGTGCAAAGATAATAACTTGAAATTGAATCACTCGCACATGCACACTCCTAGGGTATAATCCCACTTCGGTTGCCTTCGGTAAACGATCATTAAGTATAGGGTATTTTAGTGGTCGCTCTTTTGTCTCAAAGATCAAAGTTGCCTCGGAAAGGTTGCCTCAGAATTGTTGCCTCGAATATTGATCTTAAGACATTAGGGTTATTACTAAGGCGTCCTAACATTGCTTTAGTGATCATACGTCCCTTTCGAATTGACCCTTTAAAACTCCAACCATGGTGCTACCCACTCACTAATAGTGGGATAGCGCTGTCTAAAGGAAACGAACATAGAACAATTCTTTTTTCGAGTAGGTAGATGCTAGTAGGTACTTGCTCAAAACAAACAAAATTTTCCACACTTACACTCTTTTCAAACAAAGTTTTCAAAAACACTTCGTAACACTCTTGAAGACAGAAGCAAGGGTTAAATCGAAGTCAAACAAAAAACTTTTTTTTCAAATCAAACACACAAGAAAATTTTGAAAAAATGATGAGCAAGTACCTAAGAGCCCGTGGAAAACCACAGATAGAAAGGGTGCTAATACCTTCCATTTCTATAATCTACCCCCCGTACTCAAAATCTCGAAAAAGGAATTTTTCTGTACTTTTTTCATTTCCAGTTGGATAAAATAAAAGTCGGTGGCGACTCTTGCTTACCGCGACATTTTGCAAACACAAACGCAAAACGCAAACCAGCATTTCAAACAGTTCCGGTTCTGCCACCGTATCACACCCACTTTTAAAATTTATCCCCAACAGAGTCACCAGTTCTGTAATACGGTGGAAGAACTGACTTTGTTGTTTTGCGCTTGATCTCAATTATTGTGGATAACAAGAGTCGCCATCGACTTTTCTTTTATCCAATAAGGAAAGGGTGAAAAGAACAGGAAATACCTTTGAGATATTTTCTTGAGTTCAGGGGGTAGATTATGAAAAGGGAAGGTGTTAGCTCCATTTTCATCCATAGTTATCTATGGGCTCTTAGTTGTTTGCTAGATCATTTTTTCTTTGTTTGAAATGTGCTTTGTGGTGGGTTTTGAAATTATTTTTGAAAAGCGCCTTCGTTGAGGAAAACTTTGTAATGATTCTCGTCTCTATAAGAATACATACAAAGTGTTGGACTTTTTGAAAATATTTTCATGTTTTGAAAGTGTTTGGTGTGTTTTGAAAAGATATTTGTTTTTGAAGATGGATTGTAAGCAAGCAACTAAGAATGTTCTACCTACTCGAAAGTCTTTTTGTTCATTCCTTCCTTTGATATTGCTATCTTACCATTGATTGGTAAGAAGCTTTATCTTTGGATGTAAAGGGACGGGCGTGGGTCATCATATAGTCATGAATAAAAATGTTGTGAGATATCTTAGAATTTCTATTGAGGGACTAAAATCATTTGTAAGGCAACATTCGAAGCGTCATCGAGGGACTATGATCTTGTATTTTTTTATTGCTTTTGCTAAGACGTCTCATATGCATATTATGACAATTTTCTCAAGGCAACAAGTGGAGTTAACCCTAGAGGTGCAGGTGTGTGAACAATGTTTTTGTTTGCATGCATTTTTGTCTTGAATTTA
Source organism: Vicia faba (assembly GCA_948472305.1). NCBI lineage: Eukaryota > Viridiplantae > Streptophyta > Magnoliopsida > Fabales > Fabaceae > Vicia > Vicia faba. The sequence goes on along the minus strand of OX451740.1, from coordinate 1,057,521,671 downwards.
GGGTTTTCTACTTGTTGATTTTAAATCTTGTCATACACACCCTAATTACTAGCATTTTATATGAAAGAGGTAAATTGCGGAAAGTAAATTTACTACGCTATTACATCATTTAGGGATGGGGTGTACAAATTTACAAATGGGGGTTACAAGAAATTAAATCCTAATTATCTATTACAACCATATTGAAACTTGAATAGTGTACAAGGAATATAATGTAGAAGACAAAATAGAAAAAAGGAAAAGATTTGTTTTGTTTTTGTTGAGAAAAGATTTTTATCCTAATTAACTAAAAGGAAATTTAATTAAACTAAAGAAAAATTAAGATTAATTTAAAGAAAAGAAAATAAATAGGAAAATGTTTTCGGTCTTTTTCATTGTAAGAAGTCAAATAAAATAAACTAAATAATTTAAATATTTTTGGTGTTTTTATGTAGAAAACAGTTTTTTTGTATTTAAAACAGTTTTTTGTGTAGAAAAACAATTTTATGCTTGGGCCCAGGGTCTGTTTGTTTGTAAACAGGGGGTCAGAAACATAAAAAAGGGTTGAATCCCAACTGTGGAAGCCTGAGTGTGCTTCCTGCAAACAAGACAAAGTGAGAAAATATGAAAAATGAACAAAAGGTCTCGCTGGGGCTTGAACCCATGACCTTCTACATGGCAAGGCTTTTAGCGCACGCTGTTTGTACCACTGGGTAGTCTGTTTCATCCGTTGGTTATACAACTTGCACTAGATAAAAAATGAACTCAGTTCTGGATGTTTAAATATGGCTTCATCTTCTTCCTTTGAGCGTGGGGATGTATAACTCATTTGTTGAGCTTCGAAAAGCTTCCTTTCTTAGCCAAATCGAAAGATGTAAGTATCAGACTCGCCTAAAGTTTGAAAACGAATCTAACCATATAATTTCAATAGTCATGGGTCGAAGGTTAGCATGAAATGCCAAAACTAAGACCTAACTGTTTAGAGATAAACTTTTTTAATATGCAAGCAATGACAATCAAAAATATGGACATGGTCAGCTTCCTAGACATGATATCTACATTTTTCCTTCATAAAGTATATAGAAATGATGTTTAAATGAAGAGTTATAAGTTTTAGAAAACTTACCTTTTGGAGTAACACTTGAGGGATTTCGACAGAACCTCCAGGAACAGTTTGATGATGGATTAAGCCTGCTTAAATCTCCCTTGAGCTAGTGGGATCACTACCTTGCTTTAAAAAAAGTCACTGAATCAAAGGTTGGTATATGGAAGTTAGGAGTGAATCGAAAGGCTCACTAACTTCCTTGAGTGGGTTTTTTGAGGGCTTTGGGACTGTTCCAAGGCTGGTATATGGAAGTTAAGGGGTGAATCGAAAGGCTGATATATGGAGTGAATCGAAAGGTTGGCTAACGCATGAAGGGATTTGAGAATTTTGTGGGTAAGGTCGGGATGTGCCAAGTTTTATGCTTAGATTTATGTTTGTGTGCAGGTTATGAGTTTTTGAAAGTTTGAGAGTATTTGAGGATTTTTTTCAACACAACAAAAGTCTGGCCCCTTAGCTTGCAAATGGTTTCTCTATTTATAGAGAAAAGGTTAGAGATGTTGGAGTAACTAAATTTGTAAGATAACAAACTATGGTTTGGTTGAAAGCGAAAAAATCAAGTTAAATGAATTTTCATGGTTCCCAAGTTCAAGTACAAACGTGGCCTGATGTTTGTTGGGTGCAGGAGATTTGACTTATGCTTTTGACACTGCTCGTATTCAGATAAAATTAGGTTGAGAGCTCAAAAAGCAGACTTTGTGATTAAAGTAATCTTTATAAACACGTAGCTTTTTGCCATTTCATCCAAAAATAGTATAATCCAGTGGATGAAGCTTCGAATCTTTGTGTAATGCATCACAAATTTGTGTAAGCCTCTGATTATGTAAAGATTTAGAAGCAACATAGCCTGAAAAGTGAGATTTGGAGGATAAGGTTATGAGATTTGACAACGTTCTTCAAAGCAGATTGCTCGAAGGGTTTAGAATTAGATTTGAAGTAGGTTGCTTCGAAGGAAACCAATGCCCAAATCGAAGCTTATTGATTAAACTTGATCGAAGGAGGCCACATGTCTAATTGAAGCTTGTGAACCAAGCTTGCATCGAAGGAGGCCAAATGCCCAATTGAAGCTAGTGAACCAAGCTTGCTCGAAGAAGGCCAAATGCCCAATCAAAGCTTGTGGATTAAAGCTTGCTCGAAGGAGGCCCAAATGCCCAATCGAAGCTTGTGAACCAAAGCTTGCTCGAAGGAGGCCCAAATGCCCAATCGAAGCCTCTGAACCAAGCTTGCTCGAAGGAAGCCAGATGTACAATCGAAGCTTATGAATCAAAGCAAATTTTTCTCTTCTTTGATTTGATGCTTGAGAGCCCAATATGATCCATAGAAACTACATGGGGCATTAAAAGTCCAATTGTACTTGTGCAAATTCAAACTCTAGTTTTAAGTCATCTGTGTTGAGGAAGTATCTTGAGCTGATCAAACCTTGTGCAGTCTTGACCCAATAGAAATCTTGTAAAAAAATTCTTGAGAAATGAGAGGGAAAATTTTGGGGTACAACACCGACTTTGGAGTTTCCCATTGCAACACAACATCTACTTTAGATGGATCTACAACAATTCCACCACCTGAGATCACATGACCAAGAAAACTAACCTCCTTTAACCAAAATTCACACTTAGACAGCTTTGCACACAACTTCTTATCTTTCAAGACTTGTAATACTATTCTTAAGTGTTATGTATGTTGTTCTTCCAACTTAGAGAAAATCAAAATGTCATCAATGAACACCACTACAAACCGATCCAAATAAGTATGAAAGATACTATTCATGTAATCCATGAAAACTCCCGGCGCGTTGGTAACACCAAAAGGCATCACCGAATACTCATAATGTCGATAACGCATTCTGAAATCCGTCTTCTGGATATCTTCATCCTTCACTTTAATCTGATGATATCCCGACCTCAAATAAATCTTACTAAACACACGAGCACCCACCAATTGATCCATCAAGTTATCTATTCTTGGAAGTGGATACTTGTTCTTAATCGTCACTTTATTCAATTGTCTATAATTAACATAAAGGCTCATACTTCCATCTTTCTTATTTACTAGAAACACTAGAGCTCCCTACGACGATACACTTGGTCTTAAAAACTTCTTTTCAAAAAACTCTTCCAATTGCTTCTTTAATTCCGACAATTCAGATGTAGACATCATGTATGGTGCCATAGAAACAGGTCTGGTACCAGGTACAAGATCAATAACAAATTCAAATTCTCTCTGGTGGTACATCAGGAATTTCATCAGGGAAAAATTCAGGAAATTTACCCACCACCTGCACTTCCTCAATTATAGCTTGATTCTTGATAGAGAGCGACGCCATCAACGAGAACATTTGAGCCTCTTCTTGCATCAACTTCCTCAACTGTGTAGCAGACAATAAACCAGCTTCCTCTTCTTCAGAAGTAGAAAACCTCACAGACTTGTTATAACAATTAATATGAACATAATTATGCTCTAACCAGTTCATACCCAGAATCACATACATCCCTCTCAAAGGCAAACAAACCAAATCAACAACAAAGTCTCTGTTGAAAATCGACAAAGGATACTTTAAACACACAAAAGAAGTAGTCACCGACCCCTTGGCTGGAGTGTCGGCGACCATCTCTCCATACATAGAAGACAACATAAGACCCAATCTTTCAACATAATCAGTAGTAATAAAGCAATGAGTAGCACTGGCATCAATAATAGTAATTAAAGGAGTACTATTAATGAAACATGTACCTCTGATAAGTCTGTATCAGTAGCTGCCTGATCCTCAACCAAAGCGAACACTTTACCACTGGTTTGTGCCTTCTTTGGTTTCTGACACTGACTACCAATGTGTAATTCTTCACCATAATTGAAACAAATCACCTCCTTATGCTTGCACTCAGATACAACATGTCCAGTCTTACCACAACGGAAACACCTCTTCACCTCAGCAGTACACACATTACTCTTATGCCCATATTTTCCATATTTGAAACAAACCATACCAGCAGGAGCATCTCCCCCACTGGTCCTCTGACCATGAGCAACCTTCTGTTTACCTTTACCAGCTAGGGCATCATAAGGCTTACCACGATTCTGTTGGTGCTTACCCCTCTTCTCACTGATAATCTTGTAATGAGCATTATTATCCTCTTCATAAATTTTGCAACTATCAATCAAATCAACAAAGACACATATCTTAATCTCTGGGCGCAACCTATTCTCAAACTTGATGCACTTTGAAAACTCAGCATTTGCCTCACTATAGTGCGGATAAAACTTAGCTAACTCATCAAACTTTGCAGCATACTCAACAACCAACATACTCCCTTGCTTCAGCTCAAGAAACTAAATTTCCTTCTTACCACGAACGTCTTCAGGAAAATACTTCCTCAGAAATTCCCTACGGAACACAGCCCAAGTGACATTTTCACCTGCAACTTCCAACCTCTGACAAGTCTCTAGCCACCAGTCATCAGCTTCGACTGCCAGCATATGAGTACCATATCACACCTTCTGCGCTGGAGTACAGTCCATCACGCGGAAGACTCTTTCAATCTCTTCCAACCAATCTAACGCTCCGTCAGGATCATAATTACCTTTAAAGGTAGGCAGATTCTCCCTCTGGAAGGTTGCTAAACTACGAGATCCAGCATTCCCGTCAGTGTTCGGATGATTCTCCATAACATACGCCATTGCTTCTAAAGCAGCATCAAGTGCAGCATCATTCCTTCCTGCCATCTCAACTTATCACTACAACATAAACAACGGTTAGAACTCGAATTAACAATACTCAATTGTTAAATAAAACTACGACTCGACAACTTGGTTGGACGGACCGACTTGCTCTGATACCACTAATGTAACACCCCAATTCTACCCAGTGCTTATTATAAAAATCAGGGCGATAAAATTCTGACAATCAAATCAGGATGCTACACATTCAACTTAAAACAACGGCACTCATTAATAGATACATAACACATTAAACTGGAATGAATCAACAGCAACATAAAATTAACATTTTAAAACAACAACATTCATAACTACGCAGCGGAATCCTAATATTCAACTTAAAAGAGTATAACATCTTTAACCAACTGAAACAACTTCAAAACAACCATTACTTAATAATATTCAACTTAAAATTCAATCTACTGAAATAATAAGAATAAAACATCAAGAGTTCATCCCCCCGAGTGTTACATATCAGAGCAGTGACACCGACTCAAACTACTAAAGGTATACCACCTTCACTTTGGGTTACCTGCGTGTTACCAACATCGGGGTAACATTCAAACAGAAGGGGTGAGATATCGAACAATATAATATAATATATGATAAATATTACATTAGGATCAGTTCATACATATTCACTACTTCTCAAGTTTTAACATCATAAGCATAATCAAATCAACCACACAACGACTCAGAATGCAATACCGAATACAACCCATCTTTATGCAAATGCATGTGGTACCAATGGAGCAGAACTCCCATCTTACAATTTTTTCAATAAATAGAGGCATCAACAAGGCATAAGGCTTCTTCGCAATTTTCCAATCCAGACCATCACAAAGTATACAAATGTATATGACTCAATGAATGCACTATCACATACTCACAAAATCATCATCCATCGCAAGGCATAAGCCCACATCACCATTGTTACCAGTAAATAGAGGTAATTCATCATCATTTAAAATTCCCTACAACTTCGCATTACCAAAAAGAATTCACAGTGAAAATCACAACAACACGACAACTATTCATAAATCAACATTGGCCATAAGCTTACCAAATCAATACCACATGCAATTCATATTTTTCAGCCAAGTGTTCAACACACCGTATCGACTAAAATATACAACAAATATTCTGTATAATTATTCGGACAATTCAACTATATCGACTTGATAATTATCTGCTAAATTTACTACTTTTTCTTCTCTGTACTACTATTATCAAACCCACACTGCTACTGCTAGTTCATACTATTCCTATTATTTCATTACTCTGCTAATCTAATAAACCTGCTACTAATTTATCTTTACTGTTAATATATATATTGGTTACTAATGTCTCTGTTATTTTAATATCAACTCTGCTATTTACTAACTCTGTTCTTTTAATAATTTGCTACTGAAACTTAATTAAGTTAAAATAGTTTTTATTTTTATGAAAAGACTAAGCATATATAAATATACTATGAAAACGTGCCCCTCAGCACAACTTTTTATGCCCCTAGGTACGCATTTGTGCCCCTAGGCACGCATAAGCATGCTGCCCAGTACAACCAAATGTGCCCCTCGACACTAAAACTATACCACTCGTCACACTCCCTTCTACCAAATTGTGTCAGTCGATACACCCTTATGCCCCTCGGCATACACCATCAACCGTGCCACTCGGCACACCAAATGTGCTGCTCGGCACATCGTGTTATCACGCAGACTTCTGTAATTTCTTCTACTTGTCCAAATTTCCTTCGATTCTCCGTTTCTCAAACCCAAACCAACACAATGTGTAATCATTGAAATAACCAACGTCAACATGGAATAATTTTCAACAACATATTCATTGATAAAATAGGTTAATTTTGCAGACAATTCATAAACAACTACAATAATTATATGCACCGCAACATTACACCAACCAAATTCCTACATAATATTCATCATAATTCCCATTATAGAGTCAGAACCCCACCCTTACCTTGGATTGAAGGTCTCTCTACAATTTTCCGATCAAATCCCGCTTCGCCTCTTCTCCTTATTCCTCTTCTTTGCAACTTCTCCTTCTTCTATAACTCCTACGATCAACTTCCAATTCTTTATTCTAAGTTAACCTAATTTTTATTATTACTAAACTTAACATTAATAGTATATTGGGCCTAATTCTCATACCCCCTTAATACAACATACCACCAAAATTAGCCCAATCACTAATACCAATAATTCCAACATTTATTATTATTAATCAACTAATTAATTAATTAATAATAATCTAACAACTTATACCCACGATTCTCAATATTTCACAACGTCAGCAAATAATCCAAAAATAATTTATTTAAATAATTAATTAAATCAACGGGCGTTACAGAATGCCTAAGTGGAGAACCACTACCTCGACCATGGAATGCTACAAAGCATAAACAATATTACATCTAGGTCCCTGATAAACGCTGGGGCCCAACAGTCGACGTACGCTCTCCGACAAACGACAAGGCTCGCTTAACCACAGAAGCATGTTGTGGTACGAACATAGCCTCCAACCAATACGAAAGGCGGGTTTTTTCCCATTGGTCGAGCAGAACCTTAGCCCGACGGGAACACCTCGATCGAGCTCCACTGTTGAAGTACCCAATAGGCAGAACAACCAGCTCGCGATGGGCAGTTCACGCCATGGAGTCAAGACCCTGACCGCGATCTTGACCTCGTCTATACGGACTCTTACTCTGCTTCCTCGACACATCACAACATGTTTCGACCACAACTAAGGTTGAGCGCAAACCTCTACTTAACAAAATTTCACATTTCACGAAAGACATAAATCAAGCACAAACGAGAATTAAATATCTAACATACTATAGAAAGGCGATATAAAGGTATTAACAAGAGCAAACCGCGAAGGCCGGTGTTCTCCAAATATTACAAACGTAGGGCACGCAGACCCGAACAAACGATAATGGGGCGAAGCCCTTGTCAAAAAGTTTACAAAAATATGGGCACGCAGGCCCCCAATCCAAATGATTACAAATTACGGACACGTAGGCCCCAAACAAAAACAACTAAGTCACCAAGAAAATATCGATCACTCCTCGAAGTACCCGCTTCCGTCGCTGGCTCGGAAGAATCAGGAGAAGGGACTACCCTACCATCAACCACCTGAGACAAAACTCAAGTGCCTTCAGTATTGAGCCCTAGATTCAGCAAGGCCAGCTGAACCATCGCGGTCTCAAAATTGTCAGACAATGCGTCCATGCAATCTGACTCAAGGACCTGGATTTGAGCAGCCAATTCTGCACGAGTCTTCAAGCTAGCGATTCCCTCGGGCTCGTCTTCCGCGGGAAGCATGGCAGCCTTCAAATCAGTGACCTCCTTCTCCAGATTTTTCTTCTCAAGCAGCAATGAGTGCCTCTCCTTGGAGGCTTTGACCACCTTCTCTTTTTATTTCGCTAGCTCATCAGCCGGCGCCCGGAACTTTTCCTTGTCTCGCTCGAGAGCGGCCTTTAACTTTTGCGCTTTTTCTTGGAGAGCCAATTTCTCCGACTCCAGCTTGCTCGCTATGGCAGAAGAACTAGAACCCTCACCTGCGAGGACAACAACCATCTCTGTGACCTTCATTAGACCAACCATGCTTGAGGCCAGATGTTTCCTCCTACCTTCCTCATTGAATAGCCTGATGACAGCGGATTCACCATCAGACACGGCCAGGGGAAATCCTTCAAAGAAATCCTTCTCTACAAAGCAAGGAGGAATGGTAAAGGCCGGAGTACCTGACTCATCGTCAGTCAAATCCATAGTCTCGCTTTCAGGGCGAATCCTCTTCTTTCTCGACACGGTCGCACGTTGAGTGACATCATGAGGCCCTGACGAACCATTGGACTCGTCCTTGACCTGTTCGAGAATAAGGCCAGGGCGTGTAGGATGGTTAGGCTTGACTAACCTCTTGCTATTATTTTTGTTCTGGGTCAAATTCAGTAAACATTCATGAAGCTCGACCATATCACCTACAAAATCAAAAACAACATGTTCGAGTTAGTATTTCTAGAGGGACATACCCAAAAAAAGTTAAAAACAGAATGCTATAGAGTCACGTGGATAGAGACCCAGAAGAACCATGGCATCCCCGTAGGTACGACATTCAACAAGAACCTTAGTGTTGATCGGGTAGGCCTCGAACGTAGGTTCGCCGTCTTCACCAAGAACATCATCTCCCTCCCTCGTCACCCACCTGGAGGGGAAGAAACCATCGACGAGTTTGTTAAGATTATCGAAGGCCCCCTCATCCTCGACGCCCTTGCTACTAGTAGAATTATGATAGTGGCTAGGCCTGTGGTCATAGTGAGACCGACACCAATGGATAGAGAACTTAGAGAGCCTACTGATTTCTTTGTTCCCATCTTCATCATAAAATACTTCCCCGTCCTCATCAATGATAGAAATTGGGTTGAACATTGCGTCCACTGCCTCTTGGGACGAGGGCTGCACGACATACCACTTGTCTTTAAAGTCACGGACAGAGTCCATATACATCTGAAACAGCCTCTTGGATTGCTTGAAAGAAACCCAACTAGGTTTTAGTCCCCTAGACTGCCATTAAAGATGGAAAACCCTCAAGAACAAAGGAATCGTCGCCCCAATCCTCAAGTATCAACAAGTAATCTCGAAAGCCCGTATAAAAGCGAACGTGTTGGGGTGCAGTTGGGAGGGCTCCAAGGACAAATGATTAAATACGCTCATTTGAAAGTTATTGAAGGGAAGACGAAGCCACATATCCCTGAAGACAATCTCGTACATAGGAAAGCGATCTTCCTGGAAAGAGAGCATATTCTGGCCGTAGGTGTCAGGCGAAAGATCATGAAGTTTCGCTTGAAACCCTCTTGGTCACCACCATATTCGACGATGGTGTACGCCTTCCTCCTTATATTATTAAAGACCGAGGCTATTCCTCGAGGCTCTGGCCCGACCCAAGACAATGAGGGATTGGTGACTGTGTCTACCAAGTGAACACGCTCATCGGCTCCACTCGTTTCTTCTATCTTGACCTGCTCAGTTGTCTCCATTGGTTCGGCCATTTCACTTGTAAAACAGAGGAACCAGTGACTTCGACAGTTAAATCAAATCCAACCTTCCACCGCAACACAAGTGAAAGGGGGTTGCTACGACCAAACCAGGCCGACGAATCCTCGTTCAGTAAAAGCAAACAAACTCATGAGCACCACGAGGAGAATATGGATCTCTCGAGCAACCTCATGAAGATGACGAGGATTAAATGAATCTCCTGAGCAATCCCACGAACATTGCAAGGAGAGAATGCATTCTCCGAGCAATTTCGTGAGTTCTGTGAGGATTGGGTGAGTATCACGAGCCAATTCGTGAGTATCACGAAGAGAAGTATAAACGTATCGAGGAAAAACCCCATGAATAGTGGAATTCATCAGGAAATCCATAAAGTGTGCGGGGAAGCCCCTCTAGAAACTTCCATAAAATGCAAAACCCAACTATAAACAAGAGTAATTGCATAAAAAACACTTACTTGATTAAGGTTGGTGGAGGTTCTGTGGCAGAAGCAGCGGCTGCGCTCACGGCTGGAGAAGGAAACTAAAGGCGGTAGAAAATTGAGGATGGTCGGGAGAAAGGAGAAGACAAGAACTTGGAAACATTACAAATGATCCCTTGGGAGTTATTTATAAATCTTGCACGGAAGATGAAGCGTCGCGTCGAACACCATGTCGGTTATTTATCTCTCTGTCGCCCACGCGTTCAGGGTCATAATTTCCCCTACTCCCTAGGCCATCATTCTATCCCAAAAGCTACACCACGTGGCTTACGAAGTGAACATCCTGTGAACTTCTTTCTCTCTGCGAGTCGAGGAGAAGATAAATTTTCTCCGTGAACACACTTCGATCTCCACTCGAGTATCCGCATATAAAAACGACCTCGTCCCTCGACGTGATAGGGGACCCAACAAAATTATTCTCCCCATACAGGGAATTTGGCCTTAAGTCATAACTCTTTTCCTCAGGAGCAACGACTTAGAGGGCTCCTGTTCTGGATTAGACCCGCATTTGGCTCAAACATCATATAAGGCCCAATCCAACTATGCTGCAGGAGAAGACTAGCGGGAGAGAATATGCCCTTGACCATGTCGGGCAGTAACTCCACTCCTCTTGTCAACCAGGATACGCCCTTCGGGGACAATCTCACCTCATGACTGGTGAGGAGGGCCAACAACGCTCATGAGGTCCTCGCGAGCACCCTCCTCGTAGGGAAAGCATCCAACGCCTCTGAATATCCTGGAGTTCCCTTGATCTCGAAGAGACCGCGTCCACGTCCTCCTGATGATTCGGAGGAGCCCATTTAGGTGGGAGACAACATGCTGACCTCCACTACACACGTAGGACCTGACAGTCTCCATTTTGGGTCTGCTTTGTCAGCCTAATATAGGGACCTTGGCCCAACGCCGGGGGATATAAATACCTTCTCACTTGAGAGGGTCAGGTATTCATTCATTCACCCAAACTCTAACGTTTTACTTGCACTTACTCCGAATCTTACTTTGGCATCAGAGTGTCTTGCAGGTACCCCTCCCCCCTTCCATTTCACATTCAACCAATGCTCGACTTAAAACTCGTGGACCTTGATAATCTCTTCTGATCAGGTACGATCAATTATCACTTCCCTATGCATATAAAAGTCATTTAAATTTTGCATCTATGCTTCATAGGCATGAATGATGTTATCTAGGCTCCATATTTAACATAACTTAAAATTCTAGCCACACCTAACAAGTGGGATTAGGTAAGTTCAACTTTTTTCTAGTTTCTATCATGCATGGTTAACTTTTTTCTAGCCATACTAACTGACATATCTCAGTTGTGATAAGTACCTTGGTTTGAGTTTTCCTCATCTCCTTTCATGAAATGGCTTCAATTTAAAAATTAAAAACAAACCGAGAATCAAAACAGAATGAATGAACTATGGGGTTCATATAAATATACTTGGTCCTTAGATATTTGTTTATAGAATGAATGGGGTCCATAGAAATTTGCCTTCCACCAAATTAGTTTCATCAAACCTTCAAGAGACACCATATTGGCTCAATTGAACTTACTTCAATAAACAAAAACTCAAAGCAGACAAACTTGAGGCTTAAAAGTAATATATTAAATTAAATAAAAAATGTTATTTGAACCACAATTTGGGACAACAAAGGGTTCAAACCTGAATATTTTGTACACAATCGGTGGGAAAGTTGTAGGAGTGAAGACAAAGTAGAACTTCTGTCAACCTCATTGTCTTGGATCAATCTTCCCATCATCATTATCCTCAACTCCAACCATTATTTCCATTGAATATCAACCAAATGCTCCTCAAGTACACAATCTATAAAACAAAGTAATATACATTGACAAACAAAAACCTTTTTCTATTCCAACATGCAACCCAGATAATAAAAAAAATGGAAAATTAGCAGTGTATATATCCTACAACATCAAAAATTAAAACTTTTCAAAAATAAGAATCACACTCCAAAAGCACCAATTTCACACAACCACAACATAATGACAAAATCTCCACTAAACAAACATACACAAACATTAAACCACCCCCTCCAATGCACCTGTTTTCCATAACCACAACATAAAAGCTAAAGACTTCACTACACACACAAGCGTGTGTGTGAGAGAGAGAGAGAGAGAGAGAGAGAGAGAGAGAGAGAGAGAGAGAGAGAGAGAGAGAGAGAGAGAGAGAGAGAGAGAGAGAGAGAGAGAGAGAGAGAGAGAGAGAGAGAGAGAGAGAGAGAGAGAGAGAGAGAGAGAGAGAGAGAGAGAGAGAGAGAGAGAGAGAGAGAGAGAGAACTCGTCATTAACTTGGCTATGGCTATTCAGTTTCAGTTTTGGCTCTCGGATAGTTCTTGACTATATTAGATATATTGTCAACAACATTTCCAACATAGCCTTCCAATGTTTTCACTTATATCACAACAATATCTGAAGTTCGAAAAATTCTTCTACTGCAACACTAAGTCTAACTACACCCAAACAATTCAACACTTCCACATTAAAAATTTGTAGAAAAAGAAATAAACCAGGTAATAAGATAAAATTTCATATAACAATTTCAATTAACAAGTTATTAAGAGGGAAACCAAAATTTATTTGATTGGAGTGAGATGGAAACTGAAATAATTCAAAATAAAATCATATTTTTATCTTGACTTATATTTATTTTATATTCATTTTTAATTTAATTATTAGCAATTTTGATCTATCAAATTTTTATATATTTTAAAAAATTTATGTATAAAATACTTTACATATATTGGTGTTTTAAAATTTAAAGAGGTATTAAAATTTATTTTAATTTAAAATGATATTTCCTTTTAAAAAATGTTTTACTATAATTTTTATTTAAATTGAAACTACATTGGCATTAACAAAAAATTTAAGTTTAATTATTTTACATAAAAAATCATTTAATGCGTTTATGAGAGAATTTGAGAGGGAAATATTAATGAGAAATAAAATTCTTCTCAAATTCTCTCAGAAAAGGTACCATTATCAAATATGTGAGGGAATTTGTGAGGAATATTTTGTGACATAATAATTACCTCACAAATTTTTATTCACTATTGAACAATGATGTATATAGTTTTCCTTCACTAAATTCATCGTAATTAGTGAGAGATTTACTTTCCTCACTAATTTCCATCTCTAAATTGCAGTTTTCTAGTAGTGGGTCGCGTCCATCGACTATAGCTTGATTGATATCGACTTATTACCGAAATTTGCAGAAAGGTGACACAAAGAGACCAACAACTTTATCTCTTGGTTGGTGAGATGACAATGACAATATATTATGTCTATTGTCTTCTTCATCTGTACGTTATTGTTCGTATTAGACCACATTGTGATTGTCAAAGGTTGAGAGGTTGAGATATTTGTGGATCCGATTGGAGCTAATTGAGAAGCAATTTTATGGGTGTGTGAAGTCACTAGAGGGGATCATGCATGCTTTAACACGTTGAATAAAAATCTTAATTGTATTTAAAAATAATAAAACAACATGACAATGAAGATGAAACCAACAAAGACACTCATATGACACCCACAATTAAAGCGTGTTATTTGTTGTTGGTGGATTCTGACATTTTCTCTAATAAAAATGTCATGTACGTTGATATGGTGTGTATGCGCTACTTTATTTGAGATATGCATTTTGTAACTTTACATATTAGGCTCACGTGGATCTGAGTGTTCACTGCTAGATTGGTTGATCTAAATTTGATGGTGTATATTGGCTTGTATTTAACGTCCTAGTATCCTAAATCGACATCAAGAGAAAAATAGGTATCTTCAAACATTTTGATGTCTAAGTTAGTGACCATCAAAGGTAGTATGAGGTATTTTAGGTTAGAAAAATATATACCTTGATTTGACGTATTGTCTTTCCCTATATAGTTAGGTCCTGGGATTTTGGGGACCTATAAACTTTTGTGGAAGAATAATTATCGAAAGAGACATATATCATAATATTATTCATTATGTGATATGACGATTCTACTTCAACCATCCACATTTGAGGTGTCTTCATAAGGACAACCCAACACGTGTTCCCGGGATCTTATAATCTTTCTCTCTAGGACATTTATGGTTTCATTGATATCTTGACCTTGATTCAATTATCCTTGACTTTTAGGGATCAAACTAGGTTCTATTCATTATGGATCAACACTCTTATTAAACCATTTAAATATGCTTCCATGCTTATGAAGGAAATGTAGCCCCCCAATGCTGGTTCAACGAATTCAGGGTGTGTCTTATGATCCAAGTTATTCTCCATGGCAGTCTCTTGGTCTTTATACTATCAGGTATTTCGGTGGATATTTCATCCATCATAAATTATATTGTCAATCTTGATATTTGGTATTCTCCATTTCCTTTGTTAAGGATTGATGGGACTCCTTAGGATCAATTGCCTTTATTCCTCTGTTACATGTCTGTAATACACTAGGAAAACTGACTTGGGTTTTGCGTTTTATCGCAAATGTTATGGATAACAAGATTCGCCACCTACATTTTTTTATCCAATAAAGGAAATGATGAAAAGAACAGGAAAGACCTTTTGAGAATTTTCTTGAGTTCGGGGGGTAGGTTATTAAAAGGGAAGGTTTTAGCACCCTTTTCATCCGTAGTTATCTACGGGATCTTAATTGCTAGTTCACTTTGTTTGAAAATTCTTTGTGTTTGTGTATGTTCGAAAATATTTTGAAAATGCCTAAGTGCGACAATTTTGTAATGATTCTCGTATCGTGGAGAATGACTACAAAATGTTTGTTTTTGAAAATATTTGTTGTTTTTAAAATTGTTTTTGGAAATTCAAATGTAAGGCAGTTTTCTTTATAATAACCCTTGTATCAGCCTCAAGAGTATTTATAAAGCATTTTGAAAGTAGTTGTTTTGAAGGTGTGAATATTATTTTTGTTTGTAAGCAAGCGATTACGAGCGATCTACCTACTCAAAAAGTCTTTGTTCTTTTACTCCTCCTTTAAATAGTGTTATCCTACCATTAGTTAGTAGGAAGTCTTATCATTGGATGTGAGGGACAAGTGTGGGTCATCGTACAGTCATAGAAGGCAACTTGTAAGACGCTTTAGCAATTGCCATAAGGGACTAAGATATTTTACTGAAGGCAACATTGAAGGGTCATCGAGGGACTACGATATTTTAATCGAGGGTCTTTGCTAAAGAATCCCACGTTCGAGGGACACGACTATTTATATCTGAGGCAACAAGTTAGGTTAACCTAGAGGTGCATGTGTGTAAAGTGTTTTGATTTAAAGTATTTTTATCTTTGAGATTAGATTTTCTAATATTTGCTTTTAATTTTGCCATACAAACCCTAATTACTAACAGTAATAAGGAAAGCAGTAAATTGCGAAAATTAAATATCCTACGCTATTACAAAGCTTCGGGGATGGGGTTACAAGTTTCTGAATGGGGATGAAATGTAAAGGAGTCCTAATTAAAGCTATTATAAACTTTAAGCATTTTACAATATTGTAAAAATATTTATGCAAAAGTAAAGTGTGCGAAGATGGTGAAAAGGAAAAAATGTTTTAAGAAAAACCCTAAAATGTTTCTAAATATTCAAGAAAAAAAGATTTTGTTGTTTTTGTTTTTTTAGAAAAATATTTGAAATTTGAAATAAACTTTAGACCTAATTCTAATTTAATTTACAATTTAGTTATTTTAAAATAAAATAAGGCGTGATTAAATTAATTAATCTTTAATATCAAAAATTAAATTAACTAATTAAAGTCTAAAGAATTCTAAGTATTTAGAAAATATTTTTTGGTCTTTTATTTAGAAAAGATATTTTATAGTATAAACTAATTCTAATTAAATAAAAAATCAAGGCGATTGAAATAAATTAATTTTTATTTGTCAAAAATTAAATTAACTAATAAAAAACCTAAATCTAATTTTTTTTAATCATTTATATGATTTTCTGATTTAAAAAATGATTAAAAAGAAAACCTATAATTTAAAGCAAAAAAAAAAAGAATTTTAAATGGGCCTGGCACTGCAAAAGAAAAATGAAGGGTGAGAAACCAAAAAAATCTAGTCCCAACAAACAAGAAGGTCCAGGCGATGTGTTGGATCCAATACAACTGACTTCAAAGGGTCCATGATGCACATGCGAATTTGAAGTGTTTGATTTTACTTGATGATCATCTAATGGTGTTGAGTTGAGAGTGTATCATTGTGTGTTGGAGTTGCTTGCACCTGATCAACAAAGAAAATATTGAAAAATAAAATGCCAGAGGCAGGGATCGAATCCATGCCATGGCACACTAACACTCTACACACACACGCTTGCCACTGGGGTGGATGTTTCATCCGGTTATGAAACAGCCACCAATTAATATAATATAAACTCATTTTCAAATATTTTTATAATGTCCACTTCTTCTTCTTCCTCGCGCCAAACCTCAACATCGCCATTTTTTATTTTAAAATTCTTCCATTTCTCAATCGTTTTAAAAAATGTAAACATCAAAGTTGTTCCAAATTTCACCACGAATTCAACCATACCATTAACTTAAGCTAAAACTCAAATATTAAAGTGAATTTTTGTTGGTACCAAACTGAACCCTAATATTTCCGAAATTTCAAATCCAAAATTCTTATCACACGGTCAACATAAATGAAAACTAAGGACATGGTTAGCTTCAGGGCATTGATATCTATATTTTTTCTTTAAAAAATAAATGCAAATGATGCTTGTACAGAGATTTCAAAGTTTAGAAAACTTACCTCTGAAGTGAGAATCGAGTTTGGAGTTAGAGCACTTTTGGAGGTGTTAGGATGATCTGGATAGCTTCACTGAACTCCCAGAAAGCTTTTACAATGCCTACCTTGGATTGAGATTGCCTTAATTCTTCTGGACAAGTCAAGTTTCAGTGGTGCAAAGTGAGGTTTAGACAATGATGGTGGACGTGTTACAGTGATGAAACATGGGTATGGATGGCTTCTATATGATGTATATATGATGTTTGAATGATAAAAAAGGAAAACGCACGAGTGAATTTGAAGTTGGGTGTTTGAAGATTCAAATATGCAACAATGGAGTTTTCTTTATGATTCTGAGTTTGAGAGTTTTTTAGGGCTTGCCAACTCGTGTGTTAGTTTGAAAATGATCTCTCTATTTATAGAGAAAAGGTTTGGGAGACTCAAGTAACTAGAATTGAAAGATAACAAGTTATGGTTTGAAAAAGTGAAAAATCAAGTTGGAAGAGTATCTATGGTTCCAAGGTTCAAGTACAAGCATGATATGTGGTTTGTTGGATGCAGGGAGTTTACTTTTGATGTTATAGATTGCTTGTACTCAGATGCAACAAGTTGGGAGCTCAAGAAGTTGACTTTGTGATTAAAGCTTGCTTTACAAGAATGGAAATGTAACCTTTCTCCCTTAAATGGAAAAATGGATTGGATAAAGCTTTAATCACTTAGATCATGGCTCAAAGGTATGTGTAATCTTCTGATTATGGATAGATTTGGAGGTTAGAGTTCTGAAAAGTGGGATTATGCAGCATGGCTTGAAGATTGGGTTATGAACTTGTCACAAAAATGACCTATAATGCAACCTTAGATACCCAACTTCATCTCTTCGATTCTCCTTGCTCAAGCATGATAAAATTGTTTTCCATGAAATTTTAGAAAGCTTGAAACATTGTCTACAACTTTCATGTTGTGAGTTTTGGCTAAATCAAATGGGAACTTAGTGGAAAATGGCCATGCAGTTGGGACGAAAATCTGATCAAAACTTGTAAAAAAAGTGTTGGATAAAAAACATCATAACTTCATGAGCTTATATCTCCTACATTAATAATTTTTTAAGGATCATCCCACATTAACAAAGTTGTAGAATTCATCAATCCCTACAACTTTCATGTTGAAAGTTTTCCTAGAATCAACTTGCATCTTGAGGAAACTTGCTTGTGAAGTTAGGGTTTATGTTAAGAACAAAAACACTTGGAATTTTTCTAAGTTTTAGAAAATTTTCCAAATATAAATTTTGTTGACTTTTTGATTTCTTGATGATAAAGTTTGATAGTTTTTAATATCTTGATGATTCTTGACTTTTGACTTCCAATGTTGACCAAAAGGTCAAAGTTTGACTTTTGAGTGACTGTTGACTTTTCATCAGTTGATTCAATTCTTCAACTTCAATTACTTGCATCTTTGGAAATGTTTTGAGCCATGTAATTAGGTCAAGATGTTGTATTTGAGTCCTTGAGATCATGCTCCAAGCCATTAGGTCATGCACTAGGCCGAAAGTCAATGATCAGTCATTCTTAGTTAAAACCCTAATTTGGCAATTTTTTGACTTCTGATGATTTGAGGGTTTTACTTGAGGAATCATGATCAAACCTTGATCAAATGATGAATACCACTTCAAAATGTTGATAAAAAATCTTGAAGTTTGACTGTATATTTGACCACAATTGACTTTTCACCCAATACAGTTGATTTTCAGTCATCTGAGCAATTGACTGGGCAAATTTGTGATGCAAGGCTTGAAACTTGACATGAGCATTATTGAGAAACTATGATGAACCATTAAAGTCACTTGTATCATTAGAAATCCAATTTTCCTTGAGAAAAACTAAAACCCTAGTTATAGACCAATGCTTAGGAGGAGATTTGACCAGTCAACTCTTAAGTGACTATGAGTATTTGAGAATCCTAGAAGAATGTCTTGAAGAAAATGGGAGGGAAAATTTTGGGGTACAACAACTGCCCCTGATCAATCTTCTTAAACCTGAAGAGTTAGATTGATATATCCTCCATTCTTGACTTGAAGGTGGAAGATGATTGAACACATAAGTGCCAAGGAATTTGCACTCGCATGTGTTCGAAGTAATGTTGTTGGTTGATTATACTGGGAATGGGCTTAAATATTCCATTTGGAGAGGTGATAGAGAATTTTTTAAGATGGGCTTATAGATGCCATCCAAATTAACCGTTGATAGAAATTAGACTAAGCCTACGCTTGACTTCAACTGGAAGAAGTATCAGAATAAATCTATGGTTGATTTAATCTGAGCCATAAGAGGTCTTTTTGTCTGTCTTTAACTGGAAGAAGTATCAGAATAAATCTATGATTGATTTAATCTGAGCCAAAAAAAGTCTACTGGAAGAAGTATCAGAATAAATCTATGCTTGATTTAATCTGAGCCAAAAGATTTCTTTGCCTGTCTTTAACTGGAAGAAGTATCAGAATAAATATATGATTGATTTAATATGAGCAAGAAAAAGTCTACTGGAAGAAGTATCAGAATAAATCTATGCTTGATTTAATATGAGCCAGAAGATGTCTTTGTCCGTCTTTAACTGGGAGAAGTATCAGAATAAATCTATAGTTGATTTAATCTGATCTAGAAAAGTGTCTACTGGAAGAAGTATCAGAATAAATATATGGTCGATTTAACTTGAGCCAGAAGATGTCTTTGAAGGAAGTGTTCATCGTGTAGATAGTCTCCCCGTCCTGTTTTTGGAATTGCTCTACAATCTATTTTTGTTGGTAAACCCGTCCTGTTTCGGGAGTTCATACCACTTTGTGATAAAGATAGTTTCCCCGTCCTATTTCGGGAATTGATCTTCATCTGACCATAAAGAAAGAAAGATAGTTTCTCTGTCCTGTTTCGGGAATTAATCTTTGCTCGGTTGTATAGATAGTTTCCCCGTCTTGTTTTGGGTATTAATCTGGAACCTGCTTTTTGAGAATTATTGATGATATTCGTCTGTTTGTGAACTTTACCTGAAAAGGAAAAGAGTTAGCTGTATGCAATGTCATGGTGTAAGAAATGCAGTGCGTAATGATGTTTCTCAAAATAAATGAGACTGTGCTATATGCGTTTCGTATGCATATGCTATGATAAGGTAAATGATGTATGAAGTGTATTTGTAAACCCGTGCAGTATTTTTGTCTAGGAAAGTAAATCTCTGACTGGTGTTGGGGATGAAGAACATGTGTAATATTCAACCTTGTATAGAACGCTTTTATTGGGGATTCCTGCTTGCTGTTTGAGGAAACTCCGCTGAGGAATGTTTTATTTTCCTGTTTTGCTATTGTTAAAAAATGAATAAGTTGCAGATGCTCTGGCTAATGTAAGGAAGGAGGTGAAGCGTAACACATAACTTTTGAGTTTTCTTTCCCACTGTTTTGACACAGTATTAGAACTTCTAGATTTTTTCTCACTGTTTTAGCACAACATCATAACTTCTAGATTTTTTTCTCACTGTTAGCACAACATCAGAACTTCTAGATTTTTTCTCACTGTTTTAGCACATCATCAGAACTTCTAGATTTTTTTTCTCACTGTTAGCACAGCATTAGAAATTCTAGATTTTTTCTCACTATTTTAGCACAGCATTAGAACTTCTAGATTTTTTTCTCACTGTTTCAGCATGCACAAAACTTCTAGGTTTTCTTACTATTTCAACACAACACACAGAGCTTCTAGGTTCTCCTCACTGATTATAACACAACGCAGAACTTCTAGTTTCCTCTAATGTTTCTTTCAAAACTTCAGCGCGCAGCAACCTAGAACTCCTGATCCCCTCTAATATTTCTTTCTGAACTACAACACGCCTAGCATCAGAACTTCTGGTCCCTTCCATAGTTGGTACAAGCTGGTAATCGGGGAAGGTAAAGCAATGTTGAAAAGGGTCAAAGAACTGGAAAAGCACCTTCATCATATCTTCATCAAAGCTAGAGGTAACCAAGTTAAGAAGTCGTCCCTGTCTTTTGGTGAACGGAGAATTCTCAGGGACCCTTGATGCTAACCCTTTGAGCTGAAAAGGTACTCGTATAAGGTTGACTTGGATTGTGTTTCTGCGAGTGGGAGTCATATCCTATAAAATAGAACAAAGATGAATATCGAAATCCTTGAAATGGTTAGTCTAAAATTTTATGGTATGATGTCATGATGTTATGTACAAGCATATGCACAAGTTAAATCAAACAAATCCTTAGGTTTAGGCTTGCATGAGGTTTATAGGTAAGTATCCTCTTAAAGTTTAGTTGGTTTAACCTTTCCTAGAAAGTAACGGGTTCTAGGGAATCTCAAATCATTGATCTTTCTTCATCGGGCATTATTTCAGCGCAAGCCTCTTTAATGGAGACCAAGATATCCCGAAAGTCCGATCTCAATGAGCGTAGTATCGAGTATCCACCAACTTCGGACTGCACCAAAGCCGGCTACCTCACTACTTCCTAATGGCCAAGTTGGTCAAGTAAGGTTCTAAAGTCAGTTAGTGCTTCATGACACCACACAGCGGCCCCGTATTCTCCTTGACTACTCAAGGGCTATCGATACCAACAAATGTGTTACACTAACATAGCTATTGCTTAGACCATGTCGGTATACCCCGCATAGTTTCCACAACTTATTGCTACTTACCTAAAAAGGTGCCCCAGATCAGGGTAGATGATCAAAACAAACCTGAACAAGGAACCATAGTATAAAGCAAACAAATAAAACAATGAAAAGCAATTAAAGGTGATCTAGCCCTAAGGTAACCCCACTTTTAATATTTTCCCCAACAGAGTCGCCAGTTTTGATCGCAATTGTTACGGATAGCAAAAGTCTCCACCGACTTTTCTTTTATCCAAAAGGAAAGGTTGAAAAGAACAGGAAAGACCTTTAGAGATGTTTCTTGAGTTCGGGGGTAGATTATGAAAAGGGAAGGTGTTAGCACCCTTTTCATCCGTAGTTATATACGGGCTCTTAGTTGCTTGTTAGATCACTTGCTTTTTTTTGAAAATGTGTTTGTGATGTGGGTTTTAAAAATATTTTGAAAAAGAATGTCTTTGTAATGGTTCTCGTTTCTATAAGAACGCGTACAAAGTGTTTGTCTTTTGAAAATGTTTCAAAATGAGAGTGTTGGTGTATAAAATGTTTTTGTTGTGAGCAAGCGAGCAACTAAAAGCAATCTACCTACTCAAAAGGTCTTAAATATTCTTTTCCTCCTCTTTTAGATGTTGCTATCTTACCATCGTTTTGGTAAGAAGCCCCATCATTGGATGTGAAGGGACGAGCGTGGGACATTTGCATAGTCATAGAAAGCAACGTATGAGACATTTTAGCAATGTCGTTTAGGGACTAGATTGTTTACCGAAGGCAACATTGAGGGTCATCGAGGGACTACGATCTTTTATCGAGGATCTTTGCTAAAATGCCCATATTCGAGGGACATGACTATTTTCCGAAAGGCAACAAAGTGAGATTACCCTAGAGGTGCTAGTGTGCAAGTGTGTTTGATTTACATGCATTTAGTCTTTGATTATGGTTATCTATTTATTAATTTTATCTTGCCATACATCCTTATTACTAACAATATATGAAAGCAAATAAAATGCAGAAAAAATAAATCCTTAGCTATTACATCATTTCGGGGATGGGGTGCATATTTACAAATGGGGATTTACAAGAATTTAAATCCTAATTATCTATTACAACCATATTGAATTGTACAACACAAGAAAATGAAAGGATTTGTTTTTGAAAATGGTTTTTTTTCTTAACAAATTAAGAGGAAAATAATTAGTTAATAAAAGAAAATATTTTTTATGCCCTTTTTTTATATTAATAAAAATAAATAAAATTATTGCTGAAAATAATAAGAATAAGAAAGAAAAGGAAAAAATAACGAAAATAGGATCACCACGTTGCTGAAAACAAAATGAAAGGGACCATAAGTTTTGATGTTAGGCGTGTTGTACTTCATAAACAAACGTTAGAGGGGATCAGAAATTCTGGGTTGTTGCGCGCTAATGTTTTGAAAGAAACATTAGAGGAAACCAGAAGCTCTGTGTTGTGTTATAATCAGTTAGGAGAACCTATAAGCTCTGTGTGTTGTGTTAAAACAGTAAAAAAAACCTAGAAGTTATGTGCATGCTGAAACAGTGAGAAAAAAAATCTAGAAGTTCTGATGTTGTGCTAAAATAGTGAGAAAATATCTAGAAGTTCTGATGTTGTGCTAACAGTGAGAAAAATCTAGAAGTTCTGATGATGTGCTAAAATAGTGAGAAAAAATCTAGAAGTTCTGATGTTGTGCTAACAGTGAGAAAAAATCTAGAAGTTCTGATGCTGTGCTAAAACAGTGAGAAAAAAATCTAGAAGTTCTAATACTGTGTCAAAATAGTGGGAAAGAAAAATCAGAAGTTTTGTGTTATGCTTCACCTCCTTCCTTACATTATCCAGAGCATCTGCAACTTATTCAGTTCTTAACAACAGCAAAACAGGAAAATAAAAAAAAACACGACAGTTTATAGAAATTCTAATCCTAATTCTGAGCCTAGTTTTCTTCAAGAAGTTCTGATCCACAGTTTTTCTACTTAGGTAATGATATGTGCAGTCTCAACAATATGATTGTTGTACCCCAAAATTTTCCCTCTCATTTTACTCAATACATGTCCATTGAGATCCTCAATTTGCTCAAGGTTGCCCAAGAGTGGACCAGACAAACTCTCTCCTAAGGCAGTGTACCTCAAATTAGGGTTTCCATTTTCATCAAGATGTGTGAACCACAAAGGACCCGAATGCTTTCCATGGTCCTAATATGTTATAAATACCCTCCATGTCAAGTTTCATGCCTTGCACAACAAGTCTGCTCAGTCAACTGCTCAGATGCTTGAGAATCGATTGTATTAGGTCAAAAGTCAACTGTGACCCACATACAGTCAAACTTCAATATTTTTGGTCAACATTAACATTTTGAAGTGACTTTCATCATTTGATCAAGGGTTGATCATGATTCTCCAAGGAATGTTCCAAAATCATCAAAACCCAAAAGTTGCTAAATTAGGGTTTCTTAGTAAAAGTCAACCAAACTTTGACCAAGCATAACTTCCACATGCTTTATCAGAAAATTTCCATCCAAGGCTCATTTTTAAGAGGATTCAATTCCATACAATTCATCTTAAGCCCACAAGTTCAAAATATGCACCCACAAAAAGATATGAATTTTTACATTATGGGTCCTTTTGAAAAGTCAACAAAAACACCTTTTGGGTCAAAGCTTCTTACATGAACATGAAAGACTCAATTGAGATGATACACAAAGGGTTATTAGGGGACATACTAAGATTTCTAAAAAGTCCAAGAACACATCTCTAGGGTTAAAATTGGAAGAGATATGCCTTGTCAAAGTTGACCCTTTTTGAAAAATTTCCAAAAGTCAAATGTGCTCAAAATGCATTTTTTACTAAATGGTTCTAACTTTTTATGCTTGCACCTCACTTATAATGTGGTCCACGACTCAAATATTCACCCACACATTATTTTCTTCATTTTTCAATTTATTTTGATTTTTTATTAATTTAAAATTGAATTAAATCAAATAATTGGTGAATAATAGCAAAGATATGATTTGATTTGGTTTTTGGATAGGTTGACAATCAAAATATGCTGAGTTATCAAGGCCAAAATGAATCAAGCATAATTGGTACAAGAAAGGGATGATTTGGCTCAAAATAGAAAGTTTACATGTAGCTTTAAAATCAAATCAAATCTCTTATAATTGCAAAGATTCAATCCATGTTTGTAACCCTAATTCATTCCTAGATATATATTGGACATGTACAAAGCATAGGACAAGGTTTTGCAGTTGTGAAAACACCAAAAAAAATTCAAAAAAGAGTGACAAAAAGTGTTGGATCGTTTTTGAATTTAGAGATCAATTCAAGCCATTCCAATGCTTCCAATCGTTTCTTGGACCTTCCCAGAAGTTAATACAATCAGTTGCATGCATTCTCACGCCCATAATCTCCCCCTAGCATTCATACGGTTTGCCCTTTATTTCAAAATCGATTATTGTATTTCTTGCATCATTAGCATGATTAATTTGTATATTTGTGATGTTTGAGATGTTTGCAAACTAACTGCATGATTCAATTGAATTTTTTACGCCTATATGTGCCTTTGCCATTGTTAGGGTTTGTGTGTGCAGTTTAGGAGTTTGTTCTACAGGTTAAATTGGGCAAAAAGAAGGGTACCATGATGTTCACAAGATCAAAATGAGTTGATATATATAGTTAGATTTCATTTATCTTGCGTTTTATGGATTTTTGAACGTTACAGGGCTATGGCTATGAAGCTTGTCCGGAGGTAAAAGGAAAGGATCTAAAACGACGGATGAGGAAGAAGAAGATCACGTGTCCAATCATCATTGGACTATTTAAAAGCTGGCGCGCGTTTTTTCTTTTATTCATTAATCCACTTATTTTTGATATAACATTAATTATTGTTATTATACTAACAAACAAGTTACATGGCTCAGATGGCAAGGCGTGTTTGGTGTTGAGTGTGAGGACCTGGGTTCGATCCCAGGACCCAACATTCCCTTTATGTTATTTTATTTTAACAGATCCAGCGCATCTCTCATCCTGATGTCCACCATATTCCACCAATCTCCAACCAATGGATTCATCATCCATTCAATCCAACGCACAGGAAGTGAGGGACCATGATGCATCCTCAAGTCAACGCTACAAGGAATCAAATGCTGACCGGGCTTGAGGGTTATTGGGCTTGAAAAATTCAGATTTACACCCCACATTTGCTAGCATACAGACCCAATTTGCATTTTCTTTCTATTTTCATTTTAATTTCTTTTATTTGTTTTAATTAATTAACAAAAATTATTATTTTTCTATAAAACTAAAAAAATCACCAAAAAATACATAAATATTATTTATTCAAATTAATATTTTTTTGAAAATAAATTAGGTTAACTAATTTATTTGATTATTTTGTTTCAATTAAAATTAAATAGAAATTAGGTTTTAAATTTTTTAATTAAATTGTTTCTCTTCTCAAATAAAATAAAACCACACAAATACATAAAATCCTTTTTTTGTAAAATATTTTATTTTTCTTGAAATTATTTAATTTGGTTTAGATTAGGTTAATTTCAATTTCTTTTTATAATTAAAATAATTAGAATTAGGGTTTTAGTCGTACGTAACTTAAATAATTATTTTCTCAAAAAATAACTTAAATATTTTATAGTCATATTTTTAGGGTTTTCAATTTCTCCTCGCATTTAATTTACCGTGCACATTTTTATTTGTTTTATTATTATTGTAACTGTTTTGAGCTTGTAATAGTTTTAATTAGGGTTTTAAATTCTGCACTTTTATTTCCTGTCAAGACAATTATGTAACTGTCAAAGCCTTGTAATAGCTAGGTTTATTTTTCGCACTTTAAATTCCTGCAAATATTTAACTGTCTAGATGCATGCTAATAGGATTGTATGGCAAGAATATCTAAAAATTAAAATGGTAGATCACCTAATGTGCAAAGACTAAATAACTGAAACAATTCATATGCACATATTCACTCCTAGGGTTTAGCTCACTTCGGTTGCCTTCGGTAAACAGTCATTAAGCGTAGGAGATTTTAGTGGTTGCCCTCCAGTCTAAAAGATCAAAATGTCCCATTCGAATGTTACCTCAGAAATGTTGCCTCGGAAAGATCTTAAGACTCTAGGGTTACTACTAAAGTTTTCTAATTGTTGCTTTAGTGATTGTACTTGTCCCTTTCGAATGTCCCTTACAAACTCCAACAACGGTGCTACCTACTCCTTAATAGTAGGATAGCGCTGTCTAAAGGAAAATGAATAATCTTTTTCGAGTAGGTAGATTAACTCTTAAGTACTTGCTCAAACAAATAAAATTTTCACACCAACACTTTTTAAAACAATTTTCAAAACAACTTCGTCACATCCTTGAGGACTGATACAAGGCTTATCACAAAGTAAAACATTTTCAAAAACAAGCACACACAAGCAATTTGAAAAATGAGCAAGTACCTAAGAGCCCATGGAAAACCATGGATAGAAAGGGTGCTAACACCTTCCCTTTCTATAATCTTTCCCCCGTACTCAAAATATCTCAAAAAAAGGTTTTTTCTGTTCTTTTTCCTTTTCCATGATTGGATGAAATAAAAGTCGGTGGCGACTTTTGCTTACCGCGACATTTTGCGAACAAAAAACGTAAAACGCAAACCAGTAAAAACAGTCGGTTCTGCCACCGTATCACAGAACTGGAAACTCTGCTCGGGACGTATAAGTGGGGTATACCTTGGTGTTTTACCCCAAAATTATCCCTCTCATTTATCAAGACCTTTCTCACAAGATCTCTTTGACTCAAGACTGGATTAGGGTTTGGTCAGCTCAAGACATTTCATCTTGCACTTATAACCCAAAATTAGGGTTTGAGTTTGCACAAGGATTTTTGGACTATTAATGCTTCATATGACTTTCAAACATCATTATGGATCCCTAAGATCACTCATGACAAGTTTCAAGCCTTGAACCATATTTTTGATCAGTCAATTGGACAGTTGACCTAAAAATCAGTTGTATTGGGGAAAAAGTCAACCATTGCCAATTTACAGTCAAACTTCATAATTTTTTATCAACATCAACTTTTTTTACTTATATGCATCATTTGGTTAAGTTTGGACCATAATTCCTCAAGAAATTTGATCAAATCACCAAAAGGGCAAAATGGTTAAAATTAGGGTTTTGATTAAGGAAGGGCAATTTATGATTTTTAACCTAGCAAATGACCAATTGAATTAAGACATGATTTCAAGGATTCAATTACATCATCTTAACTTAATTACATGGCTCAAAACATCTCAAATTCATTTGATTGACAGATGAAATTTGCAGTCAACTGATCAAAAGTCAACTATACACTGAAAAGTCAAACTTTCACTTTTTGGTCAAAATCAAGTACCAAGGGTCATAATTCATCAAAACATGTCAAAATGTGAAACTTGTTCATCAAGAAATCCAAGTTTGAAGATTAGGGTTTGAATTTGAAAATTTTCCTAACTTAGAAATTTACTAAGTATAGAAAATTTTCTTATTTTTTCTCAACTTTAGGCCACTTTTTCACCATGATGCATAATGATTCAAGGAAAGTTCCCAACATGAAAGTTGTAGACCTCCATGAAATCTACAACTTTTCTATACACACTTTTCCCTAAAGATGCTTAGATCTCAAGATATAAATTTATGAACACATGGTCATGAACTAAATAACTTAGTGAAATTTTGCCCTAATTTAGGCAGGTTTTGGACCCAACTTCATGGCCATTTTTCACCTAGTTCCAAGAGGTATCTCAAAATGAATTTCAAATAATATTTATAGAGAACATTACAAGCTTTCCAAAATGTCCAAGAACTCATGAAGATCATTTTTGAGTAGGGAGAATCGAAGAGATCAAGTTGGCAATTTCTCACTTTTTGTCCAAGCCATTTCATGAAGAACAAAGTTGCAGTCAGTACTTATGCTGGCTAATCCATGCTTTACAGGTCCAAAAATTGTTCCTCACTCCTTAATTAAATGCTTACTCAGTTGACAAAGCTTTGATCCATGCTTTAGAACCATTATCCAACTTGCAATTCCATTTATGGCAAAAAGTGACCATTGCCATTTTGAAAAAGATCAACTTTTGCAAACTTTGCAATCTTGAGCATTGGACCTGTCCCCTTGGAAAATACAAGTACCACAGACCTAAGGCAACTTGTAGATAAGATATACCAACCCTAAGCAAGCCATTACAAGCATGTAAAGCTTTGTCTTATCACTTTACTTCAAATACAAAAAAAGTGGCAAAAAGGCTAGAACATGCACAACTGTTAGAGGGTTCACATCAAACCAATTCCATACTAATATACAAAGATAATACAACTTAACACACGATTAAAAGAGGCCTGAAACACTCCCAACCAGAAAAAACACCAAAAATATGTCCAAACCTGCAGTTTTTGCATAAGCATATCCGTCTTCCATTTGGCTCGTGCGTTTTGAGTTTTGATCATTCAAACATCTTGCATACTTAATATCAAACCAATCCAGACCTTCATCCCTATTCTGTAATCACTTTTCCATCATCTGCCATTTTTGATTTCAGAACTTGTAGTTTGACTTGGCCAAGGAGTTTCAGATACTTTCAGAGCAAGGCAAGGGTTGGAGTACATTCAGGGAAGTTCAAGGAAGCTCAAGCAAGCATCAGGCCTCCATCAAACTCATCCCAGTTTCATCCATGATTCCAACTGAAGGAGTTAAAATATCAAACTCTATCTCTTTGTACAGGAAACCATAGGCCACTATTTGTGAATACAAAATGTAGTCCTCATCATAACGAAACTATACATATCTTTATCTTGCATTGATTTTACTTGAGCTGAGAGAATTTGGGACTTGAAATTTCTGAAAATATTAGGTTAAAATTTAGGGCTGTTAAAATTCTCTTTGGTCTTTGATAGTTAGCTTACATAACTTATATGGTTGGAATCGTGAGTTCAAGTACTACAACTTTCATGTTATGAGTTTTCATTTTCATGGAAGTATGAGAGAGTTACAGGATGTCTGGCCAAGCTTGAGGAAGAAGATGAAGTACAGGGCAAGGATTTGTTTTATGTTATCTTATTTTCGTTTCCCTTAAGACATTGGACGTATAGCCACCCCAGTGGCAAAGTAGCGCGCTGGTGAGACCCATGTCCTGGGTTCGAACCTGGGCACGCTACTTTTGTTTTTACATTTTGCCATTTTTTCAGTTTTGACATTTTTTGCAGGTTTGGGCTTTGTGCTTTGGGCCATAGTTTTTTTTACTAACACTCTTCTTCCAATCCGCTACATCACCTCCTTGCAAGCTTTTTATATTTTTTTATTTTTATTTTATTTATCTCATTTTCATTTACATATATATATTAAATATTTCTTTAATACATAAAAATCCCAAAAAATATAAATTAATAATATTGCACTTTTATTTTATTTTTAGTTTATTTCTCAAATAAAAAATATATTTTATTTTAATAAGGTATCATTTATTTTCTTAATAAACTTGTAAATATAATTAAAACATGTGTAGTTTAATTTATTTTTTATTTCATACCTATAAACATTTATTTTTGCATATATAAAATTTTTATATTTTTTATACAATATTATTTATTATTTTTATACATAGAATAATACATATAAAAACTTTATTTTCTTTTAAAATAATAATTAGGGTTAACCTCCTTTTAAAAATTAATTCCTTTTCCTTATATTTTTAGGTCTAGATGAAAAATTCTTTTACATAAAAACAAAACACAAAAAAAATCTTTTCTTACATATACATTATATTGCATTTTTTAAATATTGTATTGTATTTATTCTAATTCTTACAAATTAGATTTAGTTGTAATAATTTATTTAGGTTTATATTTTTGCAAATCCCCATTCAAACTTGAATTCCCCCCTCCCATAATTTGTTGTAATAGCTTAGAAATATTTACATTATGCAATTTATCGCTTTATATACCATGATTAGTAATTAGAGTTTGTATGACAAGAACAAAACAAAGCAAAATAGAACACCCTAAATACAAGACAAAATCAAAGCATGAAAATGATACACTTGCACACAAGCATCCTTAGGGTTTCTCCACTTGGTTTCCTAAAAATAAAATAGCCATGTTACGCATGCGAAGTATCTTGGCAAAAACAAAACAAATATAAGATCATAGTCCCTCGATGACGCTATTCAAAAGTTGCCTTACAAAATGATCTTGGTCCCTCAAAATGCTAAGATACTTTGCAAACATTTCTAATCATGGTTATACGATGACCCATGACCGTCCCATTTACATCCAAAGATAGGGTTGCTTACCAAATCAATGGTAAGACAACAATGTCAAAGGAATAGAAAATGCACAAGAAAGACATTTGAGTAGTTATATAGCTTCTAGTTACTTGCTCTATTTCAAACAACTATCCTTGCTATTTTCAAAACAAGCACACACATTTCAAAAACATCCTACAATCATTGAAAACATTTTCAAAAAAGACAAACATATTTGTATACATTCTTACGAACGAGAATCATTACAAAGATTGCCTAAACGAATGACCTCTTTTACAAAATACTTTCAAAACCACACCAAACATAATTTCAAACAACAAAAGCAAGTGATCTAAGAAAGTAACTAAGAGCCCATGGAAAACCATGGATGAAAAGGGTGCTAATAACTTCCCTTTTCATAATATACCCCCCGAACTCAAGAAAACATCTCAAAGGTCTTTCCTGTGCTTTTTCACCTTTCCTTTTGGATAAAAGAAAAGTCGGTGGCGACTCTTGCTAACCGCGACATTTGCGATAAAACGCAAAACCCTCAAGTCAGTTCTCCCACCGTATCACAGAACTGGCGACTCTGCTGGGGAATTTTATAGAAGTGGGGTTACCTTAAGGTTTAGATCACATTTATTTGCTTACATTTGTTTGACTTGTTTGCTTTACATTATGGTTCTTTGTTTGGGTTTGAATCCTCCATCCGGATTTGGAATACATTATAGGTAAATAGCAATACGTTGTAGAAACTGTACGGGGTATACCGACATGGTCTAAGCAATAGCTATGTTAGTGTGACATATTTGTGGGTACCGATAGCCTTTGAGTCAATCAAAGAGAATACGGGGCCGTTGAGTGATGTCATGAAGCACTAATGAACTTCTAGAACCCTTTACTTGACCAACTTGGCCTTTAGGATGTAGTGAGATGACCGGCTTTGGTGCAGTCCGAAGTTGGTAGATACTCGATACTACACTCATTGAGGTTTGGTTTCTTGGGATATTTCGGTCGCCATTAAAGAGGCTTGAGCTGAAACAATGACCAAGGAAACAATCCAGTGATATTGAGCTCCTTAGAACCCGGTTACTATTATTAGGACAGGTTGAGCCAATTAACCTTCAAGAGGGTATTTACCTATAAAACCCCATGCAAGCCTAAACTAAGGACTTGTTTGATTTTCTTGTATATGCATACTTGTACATAACATCATGGACATCATGAACATCATATGCATCCACTAACCATTTCAAGGATTTTGGAGATTCATCTTTGTTCTTGTTTTGTAGGATATGGATTAACTTCGCACGAAAATGATCCAAATCAACCTTGTAAGAATTCCTCCACAACTCAAGGAGCTAGCTTCAAGGATCCCTAAGAACTCTCCATTCACCAAGAGGCATGGTCGTCTACTCAACTTGGTCACCTCCAACACAGAAGAAGATATGATGAAGGTTCTCTTCCAGTTCTTTGACCCTTTGCATCATTGCTTCATATTTCCTGACTATCAGCTTGTGCCTACTTTGGAAGAATTCTCTCAACTCTTGAGGATTCCTATTCTCAATCAACTACCTTTCAACGGTACGGAAAGAGATCCAAAGCCAAAAGAGATTGCTTAAGCCCTGCACTTGCACTCATCTGATGTCACAACTCATTGGGAAACTAGAAGTGGTGTCAAAGGTTTCTTAGCAAAGTTTCTGTTTGAGAAAGCCCAAAGCTGTTAGAATTCCTTAGACTTGCAAGCTTTTGAGGAGATTGTGGCTCTTCTTATCTATGGGATGGTCTTGTTCCCCAATCCTGACCAGCTCATAGAGGTGAGCACCGTCAAAATCTTCATGTCACGCAATCCGGTGCCTACATTACTAGGGGATATCCTACACTCTTCTCACACTTGTACAATGAGGAAAAGAGGGGTCTTTATGTGTTGCACTCCACTCCTGGCAAGATGGTTTATTTCTCATCTTCCCCAATCAGTCTTAAAGAGTGAGCAAGGATTAAGGTGGTCACAAAGGTTAATGACGCTCAAACATTCAGATATTCATTGGTGCTCTCGATCCAAAGAGGATGTTATCATTGTTGACCGTTATGGGGAATTCCCTAATGTCCCTCTACTTGGCATTAAGAGAGGCATCACCTACAACCCATGCTTAGCTCTAAGATAGTTTGGTTATGCCCGAAGGGATGGCCCATATGAGATGCTGATTCAAGGCTTGGTATTCGACTACGACAACGACGATCAAGGTCTTCGCCGAAGATTCATCCGAGCTTGGAGGATAATAAACAAGGTGGATAGCAAGACTTTGGGACACAAGAATTCCATCCATCTTGAGCCTTACCTCAAGCGGGTACGAACCCGCACTCAAAGTCTTATGATGCCTTATCCTTCTATTCTCCCAATGATTATTGAGCCTGTTAAGGAAGGAGAAGTTCCATACACTATCCTACATCCTGACATGCCCACATCACTCGAAGATCTACAAAGGGATTAGATACAACTCAAAGGAGAGCGAGATACTTTCGAAGCCCAATTCCACGCAAGCAAGAAGAAGGTTTTGGAACTCACTAGGCTACTTCATGAGGAGCAGACTCTAAATGGCTACATAGCACCAAAGAGGATGCGCACTACTTTTTTATTTTAGAGTGTTGTATTATTTTGCCCAAGGGGCATTGATGTACTCAAACTCTTTTTTATTAATATAACGTGTATTTCTTTTTGTTAAAACAAATTTGACTCTTTTAAAACCCTTGAAAACATTGCATATGCACATATCATTCATCAAAACATAAAAAGGTCTTTTGAAACCAGTTTCCTTATCTCGCTAACTGGTTATTTCAGTAAGATAGATCTTGAACAGACGGTCAAAGATCTTCAAGCTCAAAACACGCAGTTTCAACAGTTACTCATAACCCTAGCCAAGGGGCAGGATGAGTTGAAAACTCTGTTAGCTGAAGAAAGAAAGAAGAAAACAAAGAAAGCCACTGGGGTTTTGAATATTGGGAGAAGTTTTCAGGGACAGACTAGAAGAACCTTGAATTTTGCAACCACTTCTGGGGAAGGAGAAGGAAAAGGAAAAGAAACAGCGGTTCTGTCAGAATCTGAAGAGGAGGAAGAAGAGGAAGACTACTATGAGGAACAGTACCCTCCGGCTGATGATAAGTACAAACATCTCGAAGATCGTTTAAGCGCTATGGAAATATAAAGGGTACCAGGTCTAGACTTTGAATAATTGGGGCTAGTATCAGGAATTGTGATCCCACTAAAGTTCAAAGTGCCGTTATTTGAAAAATATGATGGGGTGCCATGTCCTAAAATGCACCTATGATCATACGTGAGAAAGATTCAGGCGCACTCTACCAATAAAGACATGTGGGTGCATTTTTTCCAAGATAGTTTATCTGGAACACAACTCGATTGGTTTTACAAATTAGAAAGGGCCAACGTCCACAACTGGGAAGACCTTGCCGCAGCTTTCTATAAACAATACCAGTATAATGCAGATTTGGCGCCTACCCGTACTCAAATTCAGAGTATGGCTATGGCTTCAAATGAGGGTTTCAAAGATTACGCACAAAAATGGAGAGATCTAGCTGGGAGAGTGCAACCCCCTCTGTCTGAAAGGGAGTTGGTGGATATGTTCTTAGGAACTCTATCGGGCCCTTTCTTCAACCATTTGATTGGGAGCTCATCTACTGGATTTACTGAGTTAATATTAACCGGAGAGAGGGTGGAAGCCGACATAAAAAGTGGAAAGATTCAGAAGGATTCATCTGCCTCTATAGCTGTGAGAAAGCCTTTCACTGGAAAGAAGGAGGTATCTGCTGTTTATCCACAAAATAACCAAGGGAGAGCTGAACGCCGACCAATGGTAGGGTCCGTTATGATCCCAAAATCTACATCTGATCAACCAAGCAGTAACCAACCAAGGGTGGAAAGGCCAGTCCGACAATTCACCAGAATTAATATGACTCTAGCCCAGGTCTTACCACATCTTCTGAAATCTAATTTGTCAACCTTGAAAGAAGCTCCAAAGAATCCCAACACGGCATCCCCTCATTATCACCCGAATGCCAGATGCGCATACCATTCCGAAAGTCCGGGTCACGACACCAATAATTGTTGGGCTTTGAAAAACAAAATTCAAGACCTTATAGATGAAAAAGAGATTGAGTTTGAGGCGCCCGAGAAACCAAATCTCATTTCCGCTCCTATGGCTAGGCATGGTCATAACACTAATGTTGTCGAAGAAGATTTGTTTGTTGATACAGTAGATGAACTCTTAACCCCGCTCCCGATCATTAAGATAAACTTGTTGAAAGCTGGTATATTCCCAGGTTGTAATAAGGACTGCCATCTTTGCTTATCCTTACCAACTGATTGCCCTCTGTTGAAGACAGACATTCAACGCCTGATAGACAACCAAGAAATTCTGTTTGACAATGCTCCTGTTTCACCTGTTCCAGTTAAAGACGTTTCAATCATAACCATCTCCGCCAATCCTTCAAGGGTCCCCAAAAGACACGTTAGGATTACATCAGTTCCAAAGACTACTCCCCTTATAATTACAATGCCCGGGCCGATCCCATATGAATCAGATAAAAAAGTACCATGGAATTACGGTGGAGAAATCTACTACCATGGTATTAAACAAGATGGGCTGACCGCCGAAGAAGTGAGCTCCGAAGAAGAAGATTTCGACATTAGCAATATTTCTGGAACTAGTAAGATTACCCGTAGTGGTAGAATATTCTCTCCAAAGATTTCCCCTCCAAAGGCAGTTTTTGGACCCGTGGCCATTCCGAAGATTACCTCTGTACTAATAATCATACCTGCAAGTGCACCTACCGACAAAGACGACATGATCCCTACTGTTATCCCTACCAACACTTCTACTGCTGAAAATCGAGGAAAAAGCATTCAAGAGGAGCCTGTTCGGACGAAGGCTCAACCACTAGCTATCCCCGAAACATCCAAGAAGGAAATGGAAGAGATCCTGGGGATAATAAAGAAGAGTGATTATGACGTGGTTGAACAGTTGGGGCAAACCCCCTCCAAGATCTCCATGCTAGCATTGATTCTATGCTCTGAGGCACATGCGAAAGCTCTGGTAAAATTTCTGAAGACAGCCCATGTGCCATAAGAGACGTCTGCTAACCAGTTCCAAGATTGTGTGGCCAGTTTGACAGCTGATAACGGCCTAGGCTTCTCTGATGTTGATTTGACACCCAGAGGGAGGAAGCATAATGAGGCATTACATGTCTCTGTGGAGTGTAGAGGAACGACTCTAGCCCATGTCTTGGTGGACACGGGTTCATCTTTGAACGTCTTACCGAAGAAAGCCCTTGACAGATTGGATTGCGAAGGGCTGACATTGAAACCTAGTAACATAGTTGTGAGAGTGTTTGATGGCTCTAAGAGGATGGTCCATGGGGAGGTGGACATCCCGATAAAGGTCAGAACTCAAACTTTCAATTCAACCTTCTATGTTATGGAAATCCACCCCTCTTACTCTTGTCTGTTAGGACGGCCTTGGATCCATAATGCCGGTTTTGTCACCTCCATGCTACACCAAATGCTGAAGTACCTATTCCATGGAAAGATTATCACTGTCCACGGAGAGGAGGAGTACATGATTAGCCATCTGAATTCTTTCCGGTATGTGGAGTTGGATGGCGAGTTCATTGAAACTCCTTTTGAACATTTCGAAGAGGTCTTTCAAGAAGTAGCGGTAACCAAGGCGGTATCCCCGATTCCCAAGATCACAAGACCTCTGCTTCGGATGTCATCTCTAAAGGAAGACAAGGCAGTAGTAGAAGAGGGTGGATGCACCATCTGGGGGAAGCTTCCAGACATCCCGTATAAATCAGACAAGTTTGGCTTGGGGTTTACTTCAACTGCTCAGAAGGCTGTGCGTCGTGCCCGTGCTAGAGGGCCACCTTTGAGGATCAGTAACCAGGAGGTCAACACAGTGGAAGATGGTGAAGAAGATGGCAGCTGGGAAGATTGGATATTTCCTACTATCAACGGAGGACTTCACAATTGGGAAGCCAGAGACTTTGTCCCAATAACTTTCATCTCTCAGTAATTTATCTTTTACATTTCTGTTGGACTTGTAATGTTCACAAACAATTCGCACTTTAAAAACCTTGTGTCTTACCCGAGGCACAATGGTCCATTTGTAATGGTTTTTATTTCATCTTCATATGACATTCAATGAATCATGGACGCTTTTTCACATACAAACCTTTTGTGCTCATTGTCTTTCTTTTACATTTTATTGTTTAAATATGGCTATACCCTTACACACACCCACACTCATAAATGCAGGTACCCCTCCACTCCGGATCCCATGGGTAATGATACTGCTATAGCCTTTAGTGACTCTGAAGATCTAATCTACCAAGCCGAATACGAAGGTGAGGAAGATTGTGAAGTACCAGGGGAATTGGCCAGACTACTACAACAAGAGGAAAGAGCTATTCAGCCTCATGAGGGACCATTAGATACAATCAACTTGGGTACCGAGGAAGATAAAAAGGAAATCAAGGTGGGTGCCAATCTAGAGCCGAGTGTCAAGGAGCGTCTAATTCAGCTATTGCATGATTATGTTGAGATCTTTGCCTGGTCATACGAAGACATGCCAGGACTTGATACAGACATCGTGGTAAATCGTCTACCCACAAGAGAAGACTGTCCACCAGTGAAACAAAAATTCTGCCGCATGAGACCTGACATGTCAGAGAAGATCAAAGCGGAAGTCATGAAACAGTTCAATGCTGGATTTTTGGCTGTCACTTCCTATCCTCAATGGGTTGCCAACATTGTTCCCGTACCTAAAAAGGACGGCAAAGTACGAATGTGCATGGATTATAGATATTTAAACAGGGCCAGCCCTAAAGATGATTTTCCACTTCCCCACATCGACATCCTGGTTGACAATACGGCCCAACACAAAGTGTTTTCCTTCATGGACGGATTCTCAGGTTATAACCAGATTAAAATGGCACCTGAGGACATAGAGAAAACTACATTTGTCACACAGTGGGGCACATTCGGCTACAAAGTGATGCCATTCGGACTGAAGAATGCCGGGGCAACCTACCAACGCGCCATGGTAGCCTTATTTCATGATATGATACATCATGAGATAGAGGTCTACGTAGATGACATGATAGCCCGATCACAAACTGAAGAGGAGCACCTTGATCACTTACAAAAGTTGTTTGTGAGATTGAAGGAGTACAAACTAAGGTTGAACCCAAACAAGTGCACATTCGGAGTCCGGTCCGATAAACTCTTAGGTTTTGTCGTCAGCAACAAAGGTATCGATGTTGATCCTGCCAAGGTTAAAGCGATACAAGAAATACCTGCTCCTCGTACTGAGAAGGAAGTCAGAGAATTCTTGGGAAGCCTGAACTATATTGCCAGATTCATTTCTCACCTAACAGCTACTTGTGATCCAATCTTCAAACTATTGAAGAAAGATCAAGTAGTCAGATGGAACGATGAATGCCAGATTGCTTCTGACAAGACCAAAGAGTACTTACAAGAGCCTCCTGTTTTGATGCCACCAGTCGAGGGAAGACCACTAATCATGTATCTGACCGTTTTAGAGAACTCAATGGGGTGTGTATTGGGGAAGCATGAGGAGTCTGGACAAAAAGAGCACGCTATTTACTACCTGAGAAAAAAGTTTACCGACTGTGAAACCAGATATTCACTGCTCGAGAAAACTTGCTGCGCTCTGGCATGGGCTGCTCGCCGACTAAGACAATATATGTTGACTCATACCACTTTGTTGATATCTAAGATGGATCCGATAAAGTATATCTTTGAAAATCCTGCTCTGTCTGGGAGGATAGCTAGATGGCAGATGATCATAACATAATATGACATACAGTACACTACCCAGAAAGCTATAAAGGGCAGTGTGTTAGCTAATCATCTTGCTCATCAAGATGTAGAAGATTATCAGTCCATGAAGTTTGAATTCCCGGATGAAGACATCATGATGTTAGACAACTGTGAAGAGATCAAACCATATGACAGATCTGAACAAGGATCCTGATGGACCCTGTTCTTTGATGGGGCATCCAATGCACTTGGTAATGGTATCAGCATTGTACTCATATCTCCGGAAGGGTGTTGTGATACGGTGGGAAAACTGACTTGAGGTTTTGCGTTTGTGTTCGCAAATGTTTCGGTTTAGCAAGAGTCGCCACCGACTTTTTATTTTATCCAAAGGAAAGGTCAAAAAGCACAGGAAAGACCTTTGAGATGTTTCCTTGGGTTCGGGGGGTAGATTATGAAAAGGGAAGGTGCAAGCACCCTTTTCATCCATGGTTATCCATGGGATCTTAGTTACTTGTTTAGATCACTTGCTTTGCTTTTCCAATTGTTTGAAATGGTGCTTTGTGTGTGGTTTTGAAAATGTTTTGAAAAGAGGCCATCATTGTGGCAACCTTTGTAATGATTCTTGTTTGAATGTATACAAAGGTGTATTTGTCTTTTGAAAATATATTTAAATATTTTGAAAGTTTGATTTGGGAAATGTTTTGAAATTGTGTTGTGAGGTGTGTTTGAAAATAGCAAGGATGTTTTTGCAAGTTTTGATCAAGTAACTAAGATTTGTCTATCCTATTTTACTCAAAGGTATTTCCTACACATTTTTAACCCTTTTGACAGTGTTGTTCTACCATTGCATTTGGTAAACAACCTTGTATTAGGATGTTAAACGGGACAGGCGCGGGTCATCATATGGAGCATGATAGCAATTGTGCTAAGTATCTTTAGCAATTTTGAGGGACTAGATCATTTTTGTATAGGCAACCAAGATAGCGTCATCGAGGGACTATGATCTTTTGTTTTGTTTTTGTCAAGATACTCAACATGCATAACATGGCCATTTTAAAGGCAACAAGTGGATGAAACCCTAGGGGTGCATGTGTGCATTGTGTTATCAATTTACATGCTTTTTGTCTTTGTATTAGTCAAGCTATTTGTTTGATTTTGGATTTTTTCATACAAACCCTAATCTCTATCATGACATATTTGTAAGCATAAAGCGCGCGAAATAAATCTACACTATTACAACATTTGATATGGGGAAAGGGATACAATTTTTGAATGGGGGATATTTGCAAGAAAATAAAACCCTAATATTTACTATTACATCCAAATTGAATAAATGGTACAAATAAATAAATGGACAAGTATTTAAATGATCAATTAAATAAATATACAAAATATTATAAATATGCAAAAAATGCTTTATTTATTTGTATGTATATAAAAAAAAAATTTAATGTATATAAAGAAAAAGAAATAAAAGATTATTATTATTTTTTTTTATTAAGGGTAAAAACCCTATTTTTTTAAAGAAAGTATATATATTAATTATATTATTTATGTACAATAAAAATAAAAGAAAATATATACAAAAATAAAAACATATTAGAAAAAATATTATTTAAGTATAAATAGTAAAAATAAAAGTATAATATTTTTATGTATTATTTTTAAGTTTTCATTAAATAAAATAAAAGTATATAATCACTAAATTATTTTTATGTTAGAAAAATAAAAATAAAATACAAAAATAAATGTGAAAATTTATAAAAATAATTTTGGTATTTTTTTATGTTTAGAAAATAATAAAATAAAATCAGAAATGAAAAATAAATGCAAAAATACAAAAATATAAAGAAATGGGCCAAGGGGGTGCAGTCAGCAAGGCAGGGGGTGCAAAAAGTGAGCCAGAACCAAGCCCAACCCATGAACTTCATCTTCAACCTTTGTCAAAAACAAAAACGCGCGCCTTGTACAACTGTCCAGATCCTGCATACGTGCTCTAATGCAAAAACTCATAACATCAAAGTTGTAGCATTTTTCAAGACGAATTCAACCATATAAGAAACTTAATTTAACTCTCAAAGACCAGAGAGAATTTCTCTGGCCCTAATTTCTAACCTAACTTTTTCAGGAAGTTCATGAATCAAATTCTCTTAACACGTTTAACTTAAATGAAAACTGAGCATATGTACAACTTCATGGCTATGAATTCTACATTTTTTATTCACAAACCTAAGCCTAATGATTCCTAAATAGAGAGATAGGAAGTTGACAAAAACCTGTTTCAGTTGACTTCGTGTATGGCAATGTGGAGCTTTTCAGTGAGGCCTGAGATGTTTGGGAGCTTCCTTGAACTTCCTCTGACCTTCCCGAATGCCTAGTTTGCTTTGGATGTGCTTGAACAAGCCTGTAGAAGTCAACCTGCACAAGCTGAAAACAGAAATGGTGAAGCTTGCAAATGGAGTTACAGTTCAAGGCCAATGGTTGGAATAGCTTGGATAGGTTATATGGAAGGTGTTTGAATAGGTTTGGGACAAAACGCACGAGGGTTTTTTGCTATGGAACTCCAAGTGCAGGAACTGCCCTGTTTTTGCAAGAGGAAGGTGATTGGATGTTCAAGAGTGTTTGAGGGATTAAAGGCTCGTGTTTCAGGCTCAATTAAATGTCAAGAAGTTGTTTCAAATGCTTTCTAATCTTGGTTATAACAGATGTGCAAGCTCTGTTGTATTTGACAAGTTTCTTGTATTTTAAGCAAAAGTGAGCAATGATGCAAGACAGGCTTGTACAGGCTATCTACCAGCTTACACCTTGTGATCTTGGCCCCTCAAGTTGGTGGATATTGTGTGTTGTACCAAATCTTTGTTCAAGGCTCAAGGACTCTATTTGACATAAAGCAATTTTGACAAAAATGGCAATGTTGCCTTTTTGCTATTTAAGGATTAATTCTTTGTGTAATCCTCCCATGACCAAAAAAAAGCCTTAAACCAATGGATTTGCATTTAATTATTGAGTATGGAAGGGTTTTGGGACCTGTAATCAAGTACAAACAAGGCTGATTAGAGTTTGCAACTTGTATCAATATGAAAACGCCATGGATCAAACGTGAGTTTTTGCCAACTTCAAGCCTTCGATTCTCCCTAACCACAAATGATTTTGGAGGTTTCTTGGACTTTTTAGAAATCTTGTAACATGCTATATAATCCATATTTGAAATGCATTTTGACATTCCAAGTGGAACTATGTGAAAAATGGTCATGAAGATAGGTCAAAATCCTGCCTAAACTAGGGCAAAATCTCACTAAGTTAAAAGTTTCATGGACCCTTGTTCCAAAACTCATGATTTGAGATCCAAGCTTCTTTTGGGAAAACTTTGTGAATCAAAGTTGTAGACTTTGTGGATGACTACAACTTTCATGTTGGACGTTTTGTTTGAATCCAATTGCATCATGGTGAAAATGTTGGGCAAAGTTGGGAAAAAATAAGAAAATTTCATAACTTAGAAAAATTCTAAGTTATGAAAATTTTCAATTTTAAACCCTAATTTGCAAAATTAGGTTTCTTGATGAACAAGTTTCATTTTTTGACATATCTTGATTAAAAATGACCCTTGGCACTTGATTTTGACCAAAAAGTCAAAGTTTGACTTTTCAGTGTACAGTCAAATTTTGATCAGTTGACTGAAAAATTCATCTGTCAATCCAATGCATTTGAGATATTTTGAACCTTGTGAATAGATCAAGATGATGCCATTGAGTCCTTGAATCCATTCTTGAACCCAATTTTCCATTTCCTAGGTTAAAGTTCAGAAATTGCCCTTGTGCAGTCAAAACCCTA
Organism: Vicia faba; assembly: GCA_948472305.1. Taxonomy (NCBI): domain Eukaryota; kingdom Viridiplantae; phylum Streptophyta; class Magnoliopsida; order Fabales; family Fabaceae; genus Vicia; species Vicia faba. The sequence continues at coordinate 1,057,478,991 of OX451740.1, read as the reverse complement.
AAAATGACCATTTTGCCCTTTTGATGATTTGATCAAATTTCTTGAATAGTTGTGGTCCAAACTTGATCAAATGGTCCATATGATTCTATAATGTTGATGTGGATCAAAATTTGTGAGGTTTGACTGTAAATTGGCCACAGTTGACTTTTCCTCTAATACAACTGATTTATAAGTCAACTGTCCAATTGATTTGGCAAAAATTTGATTCAAGGCTTGAAACTTGGTAGAGGAAATCTTATAGGTCCAACATGAAGTATGAAAGTCACTTTGAGCATTGGAAGTCCAAAAATCCCTGTGCAAACTCAAACCCTAATTTAGGTCATCAGTGTAAGGAGATGTCTTGAGCATAGCAAAACCCTAATCCTGTCTGGAGTTCTAGGAGTCTAGTGAGGGGAAATCTTGATAAAATAAGAGGGAAAATTTTGGGGTACAACAGCTGCCCCTGTTCGATCTTCTTGAACCTGAAGAGTTAGATTGGCGAGTTTGCCTTTCGTGACTCGAAGGTAAAAGATGATTGGACACTAGAGTGCCCTTAAATTTGCACTCGTCAAAATGTAGCTGAGGGAATGGGCTTAAAGATGCCATTTGGAGATGATAGAATCTTGCTGGAGATGGGCTTAAAGATTCCATCTAAGACTTTTTTGTTGATAATTAGGAGAATGAACATCAGAATGGTATCCGTATCTGGAATGTATCTGAGTTGTATCTGGAGATTGGATTCGTATGAGCAAAGGAATGGCGTCCGTGTCTGGAGCATTTCCGAGCTGTAACTGTATTTGATTCTTGAATGAATATCAGAATGACTGCCGTGTCTGGAGTGTATCTGTATTGTATCTGAATTCTGAATGGGCGACAAAAAAAATCTGTGTATGGAGCATCTCTGGGCTGGGGATAAGTTCCGAATGAGTGACAGAATGGCAACTGTGTCTGGAGCGTATCTGGACTGTATCTGAAGTTGAGATCTGTATGAGTAGCAGAATGACTTCTGTGTCTGGAGTGTATCCGTACTGTGACTGGGATCTGAACAAGTGACAGAATGACATCCGTGGTTGGAGTGTATCTGAACTTGAGGTTGATAGTTGAATCTGAATGAGAAATAGAATGGCTTCCGTGTCTGGAGCATATCTAGTCTGTATCTGATTGCTGAAGTCTTAATGAGTGGTAGAATGACCTCCGTGTCTGGGGTGTATCCATATTGTATCTTGACTTTAAATTCTGAATGAATAGCAGAATGACTTCCATGTCTTGGAGTGTATCCGTACTGTATCTGAAATCATTGAACATTTGTTAAAGGTATCTTTTAATCTTATCCTGAAAAGGGTAAAATGTTAGCTAAAACACAAAGTTATGTTGCATGACATGTATAATGCAATAAAATGTTTTCTGTCAATGTTTATGATATATGAATGTAATGGATGCGCATGTAAGCTGATTAGCTGTCTTGCTGAGGGAAACAAATCTTTGATAGCTGGAGATAATGAAATATTTGACTGCCGTTGGGGAAAATAAATCCTTGACCGCTGTTGGGGATAGAAAATCCTTGGCAACTTGTGGGGATTAACAAGAACTTTGACAACTTTTGTAGGGATGTGAGAATCCTTCACGACTTTCTGGGGAATAAGGAAAACTCTGACGATCTCTACTGGGGAATCAAAACCTGGGAGGCTTCAACTGGAGAAATGAGATCGAGAATCTTCGATCCGCTGGGAAATAACTCTGTGGGGAGAATGTTTATTCCGTTGAAGAGTTCTCAAGGGTTTGGGTTGTATGCCAATCTACTGGGGAATTTGGAGGAAATTGGATGGTACTCCACCGGGGTTTAAGGGTTGAAGTTTTGGACTCCGCTGGGGATTGGGAGTTTGGAAACTTAGTTCTGATGGGGATTTTGATACTTAACTCCGCTGGGGATATGTATTTCAAAGCTTCAACTATGTTAAGGATCTGGATGATGTACTGTAGGGGATTTCCTCTAGAATAGCCTAAAGACATTTTCCTATACTTTCAACCTATCAGTAATTATCCTTTCTCATTTTGTTTTATTTGTAAGCAGTGATTATATTCAAATGCATATGCTCATTTAATAAATCATTTGACGTTTTCAAATAAAACACAAGTGTAAAAAGAAAGAAAAGGCAAACAAATTTTTGCACTTTGAAGTATCTTTATATTAACTTTGTGTAAGTATTTTGTACAAAGGAGACAAACATCCTAGTAAGAGAATGTTGTCATAAAAATGAGAAAATTTTATACAAAGAAAGATGGCTATGTGTAACAATTCCATGGGGTTCCCATTCTGCTATAGCCTTCTTAACTCTGAGTATCTTGTCCATTCGTTGCCTCGTTCGACGTTGATTAGGTTGATCAGAAACCCGGAGCTTGTCTGTGAAGAGATTGTTCTTAAAGTGATCCGACGAGACATAGTCATACGCTTTAATTCCCTAACTTTTGCTTGGATCGCCCTTTCGGGTTTTCGATCCACCGGGAAACCCTTTTTTCCCAAGTCACCCTTTCGGGTTTTCAACTTGCCGGGTGTACATATTTTTTTTATTTATCCCTAATTTTTGCCTGAACCGCCCTTTCTGGTTTTCGATTCACCGGGATGCCCATTTTTTCCCAAGTCGCCCTTTCGGGTTTTCAACTTGTCGGGTCGTTTATGCGTAGTATCTTTTGACTATGTCTACGTTCGCAGGGTGTGGTAGGTCATCACCGTCCATGGTGGTCAGGATCATTGCCCCACCAGAAAAGATGTTTTTGATCACAAATGATCCTTCGTAAGTAGGGGTCTATTTGCCCCTGGGATCACTTTGCGGCAAGATGATTCACTTGATTACAAGTTCCCCGACTTGATATACTTGTCTCTTGACTTTCTTATTGAAGGCCTTGATCATACGTTTCTGATACGCCTGACCATGACAAATAGCAGTAAGTCGCTTATCGTCAATCAAGTTAAGTTGATCAAGCCGGGTCTGAATCCAATCGTCTTCACTCAAACCAGCATCCTTTATGATTCTGAAGGAAGGAATCTGAACTTCCATAGGTAAAACAGCTTCCATGCCATATACCAAAGAAAAGGGGGTTGCCCCAGTTGAAGTGCGTGCCGTGGTACGGTACCCGTGCAGAGAAAATGGTAACGTCTCATGCCAATCCTTATAGGTGACTGTCATCTTTTGAATGATCTTTTTGATATTTTTGTTCGCAGCTTCGACAACACCGTTCATCTTAGGCCGATAGGGAGATGGATTGTGATGTTGAATCTTGAACTGCTCGCACAGAGCGGTGATCATAGTATTGTTCAAATTTGTATCGTTGTCAGTGATAATCCTGTCGGGGATACCATACCGGCATATGAGGTTCTGCTTGATGAAGCGGGCAACCACATTCTTGGTAACGGAGGTGAAGGAAGCTACTTCGACCCACTTGGTAAAGTAATCAATGGCCACCAGGATGAAACGGTGTCCATTGGATGTTGTAGGATTGATCTCTCCAATCATGTCGATTCCCCACATCGCGAATGGCCAAGGAGATGTTAAGACATTGAGAGGAACTGGAGGAATATGTACCTTGTCAGCATAGATTTGGCATTTGTGACAAGTACGGGAATATTGATGACAATCCGCTTCCATGGTAGACCAGTAGTAGCCTGCCCGTAGAATCTTCTTAGCCATTGTATGACCACTTGAGTGGGTGCCAAAGGTGCCATTATGTAGTTCATCCATGATCTTCTCAACTTTAACCTTGTCCACAGAACGGATTAGGACACAATCAAGATTGCGCTTGTATAAGATACCATTGCTCAGAAAGAACTTGGCAGCGAACCTCCTTAAGAACTTTTTATCGTTGACTGAAGCTCCTTCAGGGTACTCTTGTGCTTCAAGATACTTTTTGACGTCATGAAACCAAGGTCGGTCCACCACTTCTTCGGTATTAATCTCGTGACAATGTGCAGGTTCATCCATTCGTTCAATGGTGATTTGAGGTGCCTCATTATCCCAATTACGTTTAAACATGGATGACATTGTAGCTAACGCATCTGCCAACTGATTCTCTTCTCGCGGGAAGTGCTCAAAGTTGATCTGCTCGAAATGTGGTAACAATGTCAAGACATGTTCTTTGTAAGGGATGAGGTTAGGGTGCTTAGTATCCCACTCTCCTTTGATTTGACTGATAACCAAAGCTGAGTCCCCAAATACAATCAAAGATTTGATTCCCAAGTCCATAGCAGCCTTGAGACCAAAGATACAAGCTTCATACTCGGCCATGTTGTTGGTGCATTTGAAGCAAAGTCTAGCAGTGAAAGGTGTATGGCAACCTTCTGGAGAGATAAGTACCACGCCAATACTGTTCCCCAGTGCGTTGGAGGCACCATCAAAGTACAGGGTCCATCGGGATCCTTGTTCAGGTCCGTCATACGGTCTGTTCTCTTCAATGTTATCCAAAGTCATGATATCCTCGTCGGGGAAGTCGAATATCATGGATTGGTAATCTTTGACGGCTTGATGGGCCAGATGATCGGCTAGCACACTCCCCTTTATAGCTTTTTGGGTTGTGTAATATATATCATATTCGGTGAGGATCATCTGCCATCTAGTGATTCTTCCGGATAAAGTAGGCTTCTCGAAGATGTACTTGATCAGATCCATTTTAGAAATCAGCAGAGTGATATGTGTTAACATATACTGCTTTAGCCGGCGAGCAACCCATACCAAAGCGCAACAAGTTTTCTCGAGCAGTGAGTATCGGGTCTCACAGTCGGTAAACTTTTTTCTAAGGTAATAAATGGCATGCTCTTTTTGGCCAGACTCGTCATGTTGGCCCAGTACGCACCCCATTGAATTATCCAAAACAGTCAGATACATGATTAATGGCCTTCCTTCGACGGGTGGCATCAAGATAGGAGGTTCCAGCAAATACTCCTTGATCTTATCGAAAGTAACTTGACAGTCATCATTCCATTTAACCACCTGACCTTTCTTCAACAACTTGAGTATTGGATCGCAGGTAGATGTTAGGTGAGATATGAACCTTGCAATGTAGTTTAGGCATCCCAAGAAACCTCTGACCTCCTTCTCAGTGCGAGAGGCAGGCATTTCCTGTATAGCTTTGACTTTGGAAGGATCAACCTCGATGCCTTTGTTACTGACGATGAATCCCAAAAGTTTACCGGACCTGACTCCGAAAGTGCACTTGCTAGGGTTCAGTCTGAGCTTGTATTCTTTTAACCTGACAAACAGCTTTTGCAGATGGTCGAGGTGTTCTTCTTCTGTTTGTGAACGGGCTATCATGTCGTCTACGTAGACTTCGATCTCATGATGTATCATGTCATGAAACAAAGCTACCATGGCTCGCTGATAGGTTGCCCCGACATTCTTCAGTCCGAATGGCATCACTTTATAGCAGAAGGTACCCCACTGTGTAACAAAGGTAGTTTTCTCCATGTCTTCAGGGGCCATTTTGATCTGGTTGTACCCTGAAAATCCATCCATGAAATAAAATACCTTGTGTTGAGTTGTATTGTCGACCAAGATGTCAATGTGTTGTAGTGGAAAGTCATCTTTAGGGCTAGTCCTGTTTAAGTCTCTGTAGTCCACACACATTCTGACTTTGCCGTCCTTCTTAGGCACGAGCACGATGTTAGCAACCCATTGTGGATTGGAAGTAACAGCAAGAAATCCAGCATTGAACTGCTTCATCACTTCAGATTTGATCTTTTCGGACATATCGGGCTTCACTCGGTGGACTTTCTGTTTAATTGGTGGACAGTCTTCTCTGGTAGGGAGACGGTGAACCACAATATCTGTATCAAGTCCTGGCATGTCTTTGTAGAACCAGGAGAATATTTCAACATATTCATTCAACAACTGAACTAAGCGCTCTTTGAAACTTGGCTTCTAGGTTGGTACCCACTTTAACCTCTTTTCTGTCTTCGGCAGTACCCAAATTGATAGTCTCTAACAACTCTTCATGGGGAAAAATAGCCCTTTCTTCCTGTTGCAAAAGTCTAGCCAACTCTCCAGGCACTTCACAGTCTTCATCACCTTCGTATTCGGCATGATTGACCAGATCTTCAGAGTCACTGAAGGCCATAGCAGAATTGTTACCCATGGAATCCAGAGTGGATGGGTACTTGCATTTTGTGAGTGTGGGTGTGTGTAAGGGATAGCCACCTTTAAACAAAATAAAATGTAAAAATAAAGAAAATGAACACAAAAGTTTATATATGAAAACGTCCATGATTCATTAAAAATGGCATATGAAAATGAAGAATCAAAACCCTTACAAATGGACCTATATGCCCCGGGTAAGGCATAAGGCAAAAAGAGTGTACGAATTGTTTAATAATTTATTACAGACCAAACAGGAAATGTTCAAAAGATAAATTACTGATTGATAAAAGTAATGGGAACGAAGTCTTTCGCCTCCCATTTTTTCAGTCCTCCTTCAATAGTTGGATAGATCCAGTCTTAAAAAGTGCTTTCTTCTTCATCATCCTCTAAAGCATAAAATCCACGATGAGTGATTTTCAGTGGTGGTCCTCCAGCCCGGGAGCGACGCATGACCTTCTAACTAGCAGCAGTGAAACCCAAACCGAACTTATCTGTCTTGTAAGGAAAATCTGGCAGTTGACCCCATACTGTGCTTCCTCCTTCCTTGATCACAGCCTCCGCATCCTTAAGGGATGACATCCGGGACACAGGTTTGGTAATGATGGGCACCACAATCATTGTCTTGGCTACCGCAACTTCAGGAGAAACCTCTTCAAAGTGTTGGAAAGGTGTTTCTATGAATTCACCATCTAACTCCATGTAGCGGAAAGAGTTAAGGTGGCTTATCATATACTCCTCCTCACCATGAACTGTTATGATTTTACCCTGGACTGGGTATTTGAGCATCTGGTGTAGAGAAGAAGTGACTGCCCCAGCGTTGTGGATCCATGGTCTTCCCAACAAGCATGAATATGAAGGACGGATGCCCATCACATAAAAGGTAGAGTTGAAAATTTCCGTACCCACTTTAATTGGGATGTCCACTTCTCCGTGAACCATCCGCTTAGAACCGTCAAAGGCTCTAACAATAATATTACTGGGCTTTAGGGTCAAACCTTCACAGTCTAATCTGTCCAACGCTTTTTTAGGCAAGACATTTAAAGATGACCCGGTATCAACCAGAACGTGAGCAAGAGTGGTCCCTCTGCACTCTACTGAGACATGCAGCACATCATTATGCTTTCTTCCCTTAGATGTTAGATCGGCATCAGAGAAGCCAAGACCATTGTCAGCTGTAAGGCTAGCTACACACTCTTGAAACTGATCCGCAGAAGTTTCTTGAATCACGTGCGCCGTCTTCAGGAATTTGATCAAGGCTTTGGCATGAGCCTCGGAGCAGAGCAATAGAGCTAGAATGGAGATTTTTGAAGGGGTTTCCCCAGTTGTTCTACGACATCATAGTCACTTTTCTTAATTATCTTTAAAATCTCCTCCATTTCCTTTTGGGTGGTCTCGGGGATAACCAAAGTCTGAGCCCTCGTCCTGACGGGCGCTTCTTTGATCCCCTTACCTTTATCAGCAGTAACAACAGAGGGTATAGCTTCGGGAGTAACAATTTCTTCAATAATTGGACTTCACACATATATCTTGACTGGCACAGGAGCACTTGAGGGTCCGAAGATTTCCCTTGGAAGAGCAATCTCTGGAGAGAAGATTCTTCCGCTACGAATGATCTTACTTGTCCCCACAATATTTCCCACATCAGGAGTCTCTTCATCGGAACTTTCTTCGACTGATTCGATCTGCTTAACACCGTGGTAGAAGATCTTTCCTCCATAATTCCACGATATTGTCTTGTTGGACTTATATGGGATAGGCCCCGACATAGTAATCTTCAGAGGTACACACTTTGGATCGGGTGTACTCTTAACAGGTCTTTTGGAGACCTTGGAAAGATTGTCAGAAATGGTGATTATAGCAACATCATTGATTGGAGTAACATGAGTAACAAGAGTTTTCTTGAAGAGGATTTATTGAGTATCCATCAGGCGTTGGATGCCTGACTTCAATAGCGGAAAGTCGGATTGCAAGATCGAACAAAGGTACCAATCTTTTTCACAGCCTGGGAAAATCCCGGCTTTCAACAGATTCATCTTGATCATTGGCAACAAAGTCATTAAGTCATCAACAATAGTAACATGAAGATCTTCTACAATAGCATGGACATTATGACCATGCTTTGGCATAGGAGCGGATATCACATTAGGTTTTTTGGGGGCATCAAACTCCACCTCCTTGGCATCTATTAAATCCTTGATCTTATTTTTAAGGGCCCAACAGTTGTTGGTGTCGTGCCCCACACTGTCTGAATGATAGGCACACTTTGAATTTGAATGATAATAGGGAGAAGAGGTATTTGGGTTTTTCGGCACCTCTTTCAAGTTTGTAAGGTTTAACTTTAACAGATGAGGGAGAACCTGAGCAGGTGTCATATTGATCCAAGTGAATTGCCGTGCAGGCCTTTCCACCCTGGTTTGGTTAGCTCTGGGTTGACTGCTTCGAGGTTGATCGGATGAGGAGTTATGGATCATCACAACCCCCACCGCTGGTCGGCGCTCCATTCTTCCTTTATTTCTCTGGGTGTAAACAACATAAACTTCTTTCTTGGCTGGAAAGGTCTTCTTGATAGCGGCAGAAGCAGATGCATCCTTCTGAATTTTACCACTCTTAATGCCAGCTTCGACCCTTTCACCCGTCAAAATTAGCTCGGTGAACCCTGCAGATGAGCTCCCGATCAAGTGATTAAAGAATGGACCTGACAGGGTCCCCAAAAACATATCAACTAGCTCTCTTTCAGACAATGGTGGCTGCACCCTTCCATCCAAATCTCGCCACTTCTGGGCATACTCCTTAAAGCCTTCATTAGAGACCATACCCATACTCTGTAATTGAGTACGAGTAGGCACTAAATCTGCGTTATATTGATATTGTCGATAGAAAGCAACAGCCAAATCCTCCCAGTTATGTACATCAGATCTTTCAAGCTGATAGAACCAATCCAATTGCGTACCCGACAAACTACCTTGAAAAAAGTGGACCCACAAATCCTTATCAGAAGAGTGAGGTTGGATGTTTCTGACGTAAGACTGCAGATGCATCTTCGGACAAGACAAACCATCGTATTTAGCAAATGTAGGCACTTTGAATTTAGGGAGAATGACGATCCCAGCAACCAACCCTAGCTCCTCGAAATCCATCCCAGGCACTCTTTATACCTCCATGGCTGCCAGCCGATCTTCCAGATTCTTATACTTGTCGTCTGCAGGAGGGTACTTCTGCTCAGAGTAATCTTCCTCCTCCTCCTCCTCTTCTTCTTCTTCAGCTTCAGACTCAGAGGGCATTGCAACTCCCTTTCCTTTACCAACCCCTTCGTCAGACGTCGAGGGGAAATCTAGGACCCTTCTAGCCTAGTTCTCAAACCTTTTCCCCAAAGTAGCTACACCCGCTCTTTTCTTTTTCTTCTTTTATTTTTCCTTTTCTTTCTCTAACAGTGCTTTAAGGTCCTCTTGACCCTTTGCCAAGGTCATGAGGAGTTGTTGGAACTGCGAATTATGTGCTTGTAGGTCTTTGACCGTCTGCTCTATATCCATCTTGCTGAAATAAACAACAGAAAGATAAGGAAACCTGGTGTGAAGACCTGCTTATGCATATGATGAATGATATGTTATTCATGTAATGCATTCAAGGATTCAGAAATTCAAATTTGTTGTAAACAAAAAAGAACGCTCGTCATATTAATAAGAAAAATTTGTTAGTACATAAATGCCCCATGGGCAAAATATTACAAAATTCTAATGTAAAAAGATGTTGCACATCCTCTTCGGTGCGATGTAGGTGTTGAGAGTCTGCTCTTCATGGAGTCGACGAGTAAGTTCCAAAACCTTCTTCTCACTGGCGTAGAAGCTGGCTTCAAAAGTATTCTGTTCTTCCTTCAGTTGTATCTAACTCTTTTGCAAATCCTCCAACGATGTTGGCATGTCAGGATGTAGGAGGGTGTATGGAACCTCTCCTTCCATAACAGGCTCTTTGATCATAGACAGAATGTAGGGGTAAGGCATCATAAGATTCTGGGCGCGGGTTCGTATCCACTTGAGGTAAGGCTCAAGGGGGATGGAATTCTTGTGTCCCAGTGTCTTACTGTCCACTTTGTTGGGAATCCTCTAAGCTCGGATAAACCTTTGTCGAAGTCCTTGAGCGTCGTTGTCGAAGTCAAAAACCAAGTCTAGAATCAGCATGTCATGAGGGCCATCCCTTCAGGCATACCCAAACTGTCTCAGAGCTAAACAGGGGTTGTAGGTAATGCCTCCCCTAATGCCCAGTAGTGGGACATTAGGGAATTCCCTGCAACGATCGATGATGATGACATTTTCTCTGGACCGAGAACACCAATGAACATCAGAATGTGTAAGAGTCATCAATCATTGTGACCACCTCAAACCTTGCTCATTCTTCAAGATTGATTGGGGAAGGTGAGAAATAAACCAACTTGCTAGAAGAGGGGTACAACACATGAGATCACCTCTTTTCCTCATTGTTCGTGTGTAAAATGAGTGTAAGATGTCCCCAAGCAATGTAGGCACAAGATTCCGAGATATGAAAATCTTGAAAGCATTCACATCTATAAGTTGATCAGGGTTTGGGAACAAGACCAACCCATAGATGAGAAGTTCTACAATCTCCTCAAAAGCTTGCAGATCTAGAGAATTCCAGCAGTCTTGTGCCTTCTCAAACAGAAACTTTTCCAAGAAACCCTTGACACCACTTATGGTTTCCCAATGACATTTGATATCAGATGGGTGCAAGTGTAAGGCTTGAGCAACATCTTTAGGTTTTGGTTCTCTTTCCGTATCGTTGTAGGGTAGTTGATGGAAGATAGGAATCCTCAGGAGTTGAGAAAATTCCTCCAAAGTAGGCACTAGTTGGTAATCAGGAAATGTAAAGCGATGGTGTAGGGGGTCAAAGAACTAGAAGAGAACTTTCACCATGTCTTCTTCAATGTTGTAGTTGACCAAGTTGAGAAGTCTACCATGTCTTTCACTGAAGGGAGAATTCTCTGGAATCTTGGAAGTAAGCTCCTTGAGTTGAGGAGGAATTCTCACAAGGTTGACTTGAATAGTTTTCCTGCGAAGTGATTCCATGACCTAAAAAATAGGAACAAAGACGAAGATCCAAATCCTTGAAATTGTTAGTGGATGCATATGATGCTTTATGATGTTCATGATGTATGCACAAGTATATGTACAAGCAAGTCACACAAGATCCTAGTTTCAGGCTTGCATGGGGTTTCATAGGTAAGTACCCTCTTGAAGTTAGTTGGCTCAACCTGTCCTATAAATAGTAATCGGGTTCTAAGGAGCTCAATATCACTGGATTATTTTCTGTGTTCATTGTTTCAGTTTAGCCACTTAACTGGCGACCGAAATATTCCAAGAAAATAACCCTCAATGAGTGTAGTATCGAGTATCTACCAACTTCAGACTGCACCAAAGCCCGTCATCTCACTACCCCTAAAAAGGCCAAGGTGGTCAAGTAAAGGTTTTAAAAGTTCATTAGTGCTTCATGACATCACTCAGCGGCCATGTATTCTCTTTGATTGACTCAAAGGCTACCGGTACCCACAAATATGTCGCACTAATATAGCTATTGCTTCAACCATGTCGGTATACCCCACACAGTTTCCACAACGTATTGCTATTTACCTATGAATGTTTCCCAAATCCGGGTAGAGGATTTCAAACCCAAACAATAGAACCAAGTGTAAAGCAATCAAAGCAAACAAGATAAGCATGTAAATTTGATCTAAACCCTAAGGTTACTCCACTTTTAAAGTATCTCCCCAGTAGAGTCGCCAATTCTGTGATACAGTGGGAGAACTAACTTGAGGTTTTGCGTTTGTGTTCGCAAATGTTTCGGTTTAGCAAGAGTCGCCACCGACTTTTTATTTTATCCAAAGGAAAGGTCAAAAAGCACAGGAAAGACCTTTGAGATGTTTAATTGGGTTCGGGGGTAGATTATTAAAAGGGACGGTGCAAGCACCCTTTTCATCCATGGTTATACATGGGCTCTTAGTTACTTGTTTAGATCACTTGCTTTGCTTTTCCAATTGTTTGAAATGGTGCTTTGTGTGTGGTTTTGAAAATGTTTTGAAAAGAGGCCATCATTGTGGCAACCTTTGTAATGATTCTTGTTTGAATGTATACAAATGTGTATTTGTCTTTTGAAAAGATATTTCAATGTTTTGAAAGTTTGATTTGGGAAATGTTTTGAAATTGTGTTGTGAGGTGTTTTTGAAAATAGCAAGGATGTTTTGCAAGTTTTGATCAAGTAACTAGGAGTTGTCTACCCTATTTTACTCAAAGGTATTTCCTACACATTTTTAACCCTTTTGAAAGTGTTGTTTTACCATTGCATTTGGTAAACAACCTTGTATTAGGATGTTAAACGGGACAGGCGCGGGTCATCATATAGAGCATGATAGCAATTGTGCTAAGTATCTTTAGCAATTTTGAGGGACTCGATCATTTTTGTATAGGCAACCAAGATAGCGTCATCGAGGGACTATGATCTTTTGTTTTGTTTTTGTCAAGATACTCAACATGCATAACATGGCCATTTTAAAGGCAACAAGTGGATGAAACCCTAAGGGTGCATGTGTGCATTGTGTTGTCAATTTACATGCTTTTTGTCTTTGTATTAGTCAAGCTATTTGTTTGATTTTGGACTTTTTCATACAAACCCTAATCTCTATCATGGCATATTTGTAAGCATAAAGCGCGCAAAATAAATCTACACTATTACAACATTTGATATGGGGAGAGGGATACAATTTTTGAATGGGGGATATTTGCAAGAAAATAAAACCCTAATATTTACTATTACATCCAAATTGAATAAATGGTACAAATAAATAAATGGACAAGCATTTAAATGATCAATTAAATAAATATACAAAATATTATGAATATGCAAAAAATGTTTTATTTATTTTTATGTATATAAAAAAAAAATATTTAATGTATATAAAGAAAAAGAAATAAAAGATTATTATTATTTTTTTTTTGTTAAGGGTAAAAACCCTAATTTTTTTCAAGAAAGTATATATATTAATTATATTATTTATGTACAATAAAAATAAAATAAAATATATACAAAAATAAAAATATATTAGAAAAAAATTTTATTTAAGTATAAATAGTAAAAATAAAATTATAATATTTTTATGTATTATTTTTAAGTTTTCATTAAATAAAATAAAAGTATATAATCACTAAATTATTTTTATGTTAGAAAAATAAAAATAAAATACAAAAATAAATGTGAAAATTTATAAAAATAATTTTGGTATTTTTTATGTTTAGAAAATAATAAAATAAAATCAGAAACTAAAAATAAATGCAAAAATACAAAAATATAAAGAAATGGGCCAGGGGGTGTAGTCAGCAAGGCAGGGGGTGCAAAAAGTGAGCCAGAACCAAGCCCAACCCATGAACTTCATCTTCAACCTTTGTCAAAAACAAAAACGCACGCCCTGTACAAATGTCCAGATCCTGCATACGTGCTTTAATGCAAATACTCATGACATCAAAGTTGTAGCATTTTTCCAGACGAATTCAACCATATAAGAAACTTAATCTAACTCTCAAAGACAAGAGAGAATTTCTCTGGCCCTAATTTCTAACCTAACTTTTTCAGGAAGTTCATGAATCAAATTCTCTTAACACGTTTAACTTAAATGAAAACTGAGCATATGTACAACTTCATGGCTATGAATACTACATTTTTTATTCACAAACCTAAGCCTAATGATTCCTAAATAGAGAGATAGAAAGTTGACAAAAACCTGTTTCAGTTGACTTCGTGTATGGCAATGTGGAGCTTTTTAGTGAGGCCTGAGATGTTTGGGAGCTTGCTTGAACTTCCTCTGACCTTCCCCAATGCCTAGTTTACTTTGGATGTGCTTGAACAAGCCTGTAGAAGTCAACCTGCACAAGCTGAAAACAGAAATGGTGAAGCTTGTAAATGGAGTTACAGTTCAAGGCCAATGGTTGGAATAGCTTGGATAGGTTATATGGAAGGTGTTTGAACAGGTTTGGAATAAAACACACGAGGGGTTTTTGCTATGGAACTCCAAGTGCAGGAATTGCCCTGTTTTTGAAAGAGGAAGGTGATTGGATGTTCAAGAGTGTTTGAGGGATCAAAGGCTCGTGTTTCAGGCTCAATGCAATGTCAAGAAGTTGTTTCAAATGCTTTCTAAGCTTGGTTATAACAGATGTGCAAGCTCTGTTGTATTTGACAAGTTTCTTGTATTTTAAGCAAAAGTGAGCAATGATACAAGACAGGCCTGTACAGGCTATCTACCAGCTTACACCTTGTGATCTTGGCTCCTCAAGTTGGTTTATATTGTGTGTTGTACCAGATCTTTGTTCAAGACTCAAGGATTCTATTTGACATAAAGCAATTTTGACAAAAATGGCAATGTTGCCTTTTTGCTATATAAGGATTAATTCTTTGTGTAATCCTCCCATGACCAAAACAAAGCCTTAAACTAATGTATTTGCATTTAATTATTGAGTATGGAAGGGTTTTGGGACCTGTAATCAAATACAAACAAGGTTGATTAGAGTTTGCAACTTGTATCAATATGAAAATGCCATGGATCAAAAGTGAGTTTTTGCCAACTTCAAGCCTTCGATTCTCCCTAACCACAAATGATTTTGGAGAGTTCTTGGACTTTTTAGAAAGATTGTAACATGCTATACAATCCATCTTTGAAATTAAGTTTGAGATTCCAAGTGGAACTATGTTAAAAATGGTCATGAAGATAGGTCAAAATCCTGCCTAAACTAGGGCAAAATCTCACTAAGTTAAAAGTTTCATGGACCCTTGTTCCAAAAATCATAACTTGATATCCAAGCTTCTTTTGGGAAAACTTTGTGAATACAAGTTGTAGAATTTGTGGAGGACTACAACCTTCATGTTGGAAGTTTTGTTTGAATCCAATTGCATCATGGTGAAAATCTTGGGCAAAGTTGGGGAAAAATAAGAAAATTTCATAACTTAGAAAAATTCTAAGTTATGAAAATTTTCAATTTTAAACCCTAATTTGCAAAATTAGGTTTCTTGATGAACAAGTTTCATGTTTTGACATATCTTGATGAAAAATGACCCTTGGAACTTGATTTTGACCAAAAAGTCAAAGTTTGACTTTTCAGTGTACAGTCAAATTTTGATCAGTTGACTGAAAAATTCACCTGTCAATCCAATGCATTTGAGATCTTTTGAACCTTGTGAATAGGTCAAGATGATTCCATTGAGTCCTTGAATCCATGCTTGAACCCAATTTGCCATTGGATAGGTTAAAAATCAGAAATTTCCCTTGTGCAGTAAAAACCCTAAAAATGACCATTTTGCCCTTTTGATGATTTGATTAAATTTCTTGAAGAGTTGTGGTCCAAACTTGATCAAATGGTCCATATGAGTCTATAATGTTGATGTTGATCAAAAATTGTGAGGTTTGACTGTAAATTGGCCACAATTGACTTTTTCCCCAATACAGCTGATTTATTGGTCAACTGTCCAATTGACTGGGCAAAAATTTTATTCGAGGCTTGAAACTTGGTAGAGGCAATCTTATATGTCCAACATGAAGTATGAAAGTCACTTTGAGCATTGGAATTCCAAAAATCCCTGTGAAAACTCAAACCCTAATTTAGGTCATCAGTGCAAGCAGATGTCTTGAGCAGAGCAAAACCCTAATCCTGTCTGGAGTTCAAGGAGCCTGGTGAGGGGAAATCTTGATAAAATAAGAGGGCAAATTTTTGGGTACAAAAGGTGTCATACTCCCTTTACTTCCAGACTTTGCTTCAACTGTACGAACAACATGGCGGAATACGAAGCATGCATCTTTGGTCTCAAGGCTGCCATAGATTTGGGAATCAAATCTTTAGATGTGTTTGGAGACTTGGCTTTGGTCATCAGTCAGATCAAAGGAGAGTGGGACACTAAGCACCCAAATCGTATCCCTTACAAAGAACATTTCTTGACATTGCTACCACATTTTGAGCAGATCACCTTCGAGCATTTCCCGCGAGAAGAAAATCAGCTAGCAGATGCTCTAGCCACAATGTCATCTATGTTTAAACTTAATTGGGATAACGAGGCTCCCCAGATCACCATCGAATGAATGGATGAACCAGCCTACTGTCACGAGATTAATACTGAAGAAGTAGTGGACCAGCCTTGGTTTCATGAAGTTAAGAGGTATCTCGAGGCTCAGGAATATCCAGAAGGAGCTTCAATCAATGATAAAAAGTTCTTAAGGAGATTCTCTACTAAGTTATTCTTGAGTAATGGCATCCTGTACAAACGCAATCATGACTCTATTCTGCTCCGTTGTGTGGATAAAATTGAAGTGGAAAAGATCATGGCTGAATTTCATGAAGGTACCTTTGGCACTCACTCTAGTGGGCATATGATGGCAAAGAAAATCCTACGGGCAGGCTATTATTGGTCGACCATGGAAGCAGACTGCTATCAACACTCTCAGACCTGTCATAAGTGTCAAATTTATGCTGAAAAGGTGCACGTACCTCCGGTTCCTCTGAATGTCTTGACGGCTCCTTGGCCCTTTGCTATGTGGGGAATCGACATGATTGGGGAGATCAAGCCTACAGCCTCCAATGGACACTGCTTGATTCTAGTGGCCATTGACTATTTTACAAAATGGGTCGAAGCAGCTTCCTTCGCATCCGTTACTAAGAATGTTTTTTCCTGCTTCATCAAGTAAAATCTCATTTGCCGGTACGGTATCCCAGAAAGGATCATCACTGATAATGGTACAAACCTTAACAATAATATGATCACCGCCTTGTGCGAGCAGTTCAAGATTCAGCATCACAATTCATCCCCCTATCGGCCAAAGATGAATGGTGTCGTTGAAGCTGCAAATAAAAACATTAAAAAGATCATACATAAAATGACAGTCACCTACAAGGACTGGCATGAGATGCTACCATTTGCTCTCCACGGGTACCGTACCACGACACTCACATCAACTGGGGCAACACCCTATTCTTTAGTTTATAGCATGGAGGCTGTCTTGCCTGTTGAGGTTCAGATCCCCTCTTTGATAATTATGAAGGATGCAGGTTTGAATGAGAACGATTGGATCCAGACTCGACTTGATCAACTAAACTTAATTGATGAAAAGAGACTCACTACTATTTGCCATCGTAAGATGTACCAAAAACGGATGATCAAGGCTTTCAACAAGAAAGTTAGGCGCAAGGTATATCAAGTTGGAGATCTAGTGATCAAATGCATTATCTTACCACAAAGTGATCCCAGGGGAAAATGGACTCCTACCTATGAGGGACCATTTGTAATCAAGAACATCTTCTCCGGTGGGGCAATGATCTTAACCACCATGGATGGCGATGACCTGCCACACCCTGCGAACGCGGACATAGTCAAAAGATACTAGGCATAAGAGACCCGCTAGGTTGACACACCTAGGAAAAAAAAAGGGCATCCCGGCGAACCAAAAGGTTCGGGAAAAAATTAGGGATAAAATATTAAAAAAAATATGTACACCCGGCAAGTTGAAAACCCGAAAGGGCGACTTGGGCAAAAAGGGGTTTCCCGGTGGACTGAAAACCCGAAAGGGGTGTCCAGGCAAAAGTTAGGGAATTAAAGCGTATGACTATGTCCCGTCGGATCACTTTGAGGACAATCTCTTCACTGACAAACTTGGAGTTTCTGATCAATTCAATCATCTTCGGACGAAGCAATAAATAGACAAGATATTCAGAGATACAGAGGCTATAGCAGAATGGGAACCCCATGGAATTATCACACATAGCTATCTTTCTTTGTATAAATTTTTTCTTATGACACCATCCTCTTACTAAGATGTCTGTCTCCTTTGTACAAATACTTATTCAAAGTTAAATACAAAGATATCTCTTTAAAGTACAGAAAACTATTTGCCTTTTTCTTTATACTTGTGTTTTATTTGCAAAAACATCCAATGATTCATTAATGAACATATGCATTTGAACATAATTACTGTTTACAAATAAGCAAAATGAAAGAAGACAATTACTGACAGGTTGGAAAAATAGGAAAACGTCTTTAGGCTATTCCATGAGCAATCCCCACAGTATGTCATTTAGATCCCCAATGGAACTAAAACTTCAAATTATTAATCCTCGGTGGAAACCATCCAGTTTCTCCAAATTCCCCAGCAATTTGTTTTGAAGCCTGAAATCCAACCGGATAACAGCCGACTTCTGATACTCCCCAATGGAACAAAGACTCCCATTCATTAATCCCCAGTAGAAGTCATCAAAATTCTCTGGATTCCTCAAGGATATTCCTCAAGCAGTATATGGAATTGCTCTTACAATAGGATTTTGTCAATACTTCAATTTCAAGATATGAAGAATCCACATATCCTCAGCAGCGGTCAAGGATTTATTTTCCTCAATCATGCAGCAATACAGCAAATTGGCTTGCATGCACATACATTACACCCACATATCATAAACATTGATAAAACAAATATATTGCATTATACATTTCACGCAAAATAATTTTATGTTCCAGCTAACATTTTACCCTTTTCAGGATAAGATTAACGGCTACCGTTAACAATGTGCAATCAGATACAGTTCAGATACGCTCCAGACACGGATGCCATTCTGGTACTCATTCAGATTCAACTATCAGATACAGTTCAGATACGCTCCAGACACGGATTCATTTCTGATACTCATTCAGATTTCAAGTTCAAATACAGTACAAATACGCTCTAGACATGGATGCCATTCTGATACTCATTCAGATTTCAAGTTCAAATACAGTTCAGATACGCTCGAAACACGGATGCCATTCTGATACTCATTTAGATTTTAAGTTCATATACAGTAGGGATACGCTCCAGACACGGATGCCATTTTGATACTCATTCAGATTTCGAGTTCAGATACAGTATGGATACGCTCCAGACACGGATGCCATTATGATACTCATTCATATTTCAAGTTCAGATATAGTAGGGATACGCTCCAGACACGGATGCCATTTTGATACTCATTCAGATTTCAAGTTCAGATACAGTAGGGATATGCTTCAGACACGGATGCCATTCTGATACTCATTCAGATTTCAAGTTCAGATACAGTAGGGATATGCTCCAGACACATATGCCATTCTGATACTCATTCAGATTTCAAGTTCAGATACAGTAGGGATACGCTCCAGACACGGATGCCATTTTGATACTCATTCAGATTTCAAGTTCAGATACAATAGGGATATGCTCCAGACACGGATATCATTCTGATACTCATTCAAATTTCAAGTTCAGATACAGTAGGGATACGCTCCAGACACGGATGCCATTCTATTACTCATTCAGATTTAAAGTTTAGATATAGTATGGATACACTCCAGACACGGATGCCATTTTGATACTCATTCAGATTTCAAGTTCAGATATAGCTCAGATACGTTCCAAACGCGGACACCATTCTGATACTTATTATCTCAGCTTACAACTTACAATTCAACAAACATTCTTGGATGGCATCTACAAGCCCATATCCAACAGGATTCTATCACTTCTCCAAATGGCATCTTTAAGCCCATTCCCTCAACTACACATCACCGAGTGCAAATTTATGGGCACTCTAGTGTACAATCATTGTTTCACCTTCGAGTCACGAATGACAAAGCTCGCCAATCTAACTCTTCAGGTCTAAGAAGATTGAACAAGGGCAGCTGTTGTACCCCAAAATTTTCCCTCTCATTTATCAAGACCTTTCTCACAAGATCTCTTTGACTCAAGACTGGATTAGGGTTTGGTCAGCTCAAGACATTTCATCTTGCACTGATAACCCAAAATTAGGGTTTGAGTTTTCACAAGGATTTTTGGACTATTAATGCTTCATATGACTTTCAAACATCATTATGGATCCCTAAGATCACTCAAGACAAGTTTCAAGCCTTGAACCATATTTTTGATCAGTCAATTGGACAAATGACCTAAAAATCAGCTGTATTGGGGAAAAAGTCAACCATGGCCAATTTATAGTCGAACTTCATAATTTTTTATCAAAATTAACATTTTTTACTTATATTCATAATTTGGTCAAGTTTGGACCATAATTCCTAAAGAAATTTGATCAAATCACCAAAAGGGCAAAATGGTCAAAATTAGGGTTTTGACTGAGGAAGGGCAATTTCTAATTTTTAACATAGAAAATGACCAATTGAATTAAGACATGATTTCAAGGATTGAATTACATCATCTTTACTTAATTACATGGCTCAAAACATCTCAAATTCATTGGATTGACAGATGAAATTTGCAATCAACTTATGAAAAGTCAACTATACACTGAAAAGTCAAACTTTGACTTTTTGGTCAAAATCAAGTACCAAGGGTCATAATTCATCAAAACATGTCAAAATGTGAAACTTGTTCATCAAGAAATCCAAGTTTGAAGATTAGGGTTTGAATTTGAAAATTTTCCTAACTTAGAAATTTTCTAAGTATAGAAAATTTTCTTATTTTTTCTCAACTTTAGGCCACTTTTTCACCATGATGCATAATGATTCAAGGAAAGTTCCCAACATGAAAGTTGTAGACCTCCATGAAATATACAACTTTTCTTCACACACTTTTCCCTAAAGATGCTTGGATCTCAAGATATAAATTTATGAACACATGGTCATGAACTAAATAACTTAGTGAAATTTTGCCCTAATTTAGGCAGGTTTTGGACCCAAATTCATGGCCATTTTTCACCTAGTTCCAAGAGGTATCTCAAAATTCATTTCAAATATGAGTTATAGAGAACATTGAAAGCTTTCCAAAATGTACAGGAACTCCGAAAGATCATTTTTGAGTAAGGAGAATCGAAGAGATGAAGTTGGCAATTTCTCACTTTTTGTCCAAGCCATTTCATAAAGAACAAAGTTGCAATCAGTACCTATGCTGGCTAATCCATGCTTTACAGGTCCCAAACTTGTTCCTCACTCATTAATTAAATGCTTACTCAGTTGACAAAGTTTTGATCCATGCTTTAGAACCATTATCCAACTTGCAATTCCATTTATGGCAAAAAGTGACCATTGCCATTTTGAAAAAGATCAACTTTTGCAAACTTTACAATCTTGAGAATTGGACCTGTCCCCTTGGCACATACAAGTACCACATACCTAAGGCAACTTTTAGAGAAGAGATAACAACCCTAAGCAAGCCAGTACAAGCATGTAAAGCTTTGTCTTATCACTTTACTTCAAATACAAGAAAAGTGGCAGAAAGGATAGAACAGGCACATCTGTTAGAGGGTTGACATCAAACCAATTCCATACTAATATACAAAGATAATACAAATTAGCACACGATTAAAAGAGGCCTGAAATACTCCCAACCAGAAAAACACCAAAAATCTGTCCAAACCTGCAGTTTTTGCATAAGCATATCTATCTTTCATCTGGCTCGTGCATTTTGAGTTTTGATCATTCAAACATCTTGCATACTTAATATCAAACCAATCCAGACCTTCATCCATGTTCTGTAATCACATTTCCATCATCTGCCATTGTTGATTTCAGAGCTTGCAGTTTGACTTGGCCAAGGAGTTTCATATACTTTCAGAGCAAGGCAAGGGTTGGAGTACATTCAGGGAAGATCAAGGAAGCTCAAGCAAGCATCAGGCCTCCATCAAACTCATCCCAGTTTCATCCATGATTCCAACTGAAGGAGGTAAAATCTCAAGCTCTATCTCTTTGTACAGGCAACCATAGGCCACAATTTGTGAAAAAAAAAATGTAGTCCTCATCATAACGAAACTATACATATCTTTATCTTGCATTAATTTTACTTGAGCTGAGAGAATTTGGGACTTGAAATTTTTGAAAATATTAGGTTAAAATTTAGGGCTGTTAAAATTCTCTTTGGTCTTTGATAGTTAGCTTCCATAACTTATATGGTTGGAATCGTGAGTTCAAGTACTACAACTTTCATGTTATGAGTTTTCATTTTCATGGAAGTATGAGAGAGTTACAGGATGTCTGGCCAAGCTTGAGGAAGAAGATGAAGTACAGGGCAAGGATTTGTTTTATGTTATCTTATTTTTGTTTCCCTTAAGACATTGGACGTATAGCCACCCCAGTGGCAAAGTAGCATGCTGGTGAGACCCATGTCCTAGGTTCGAACCTGGGCGCGCTACTTTTGTTTTTACATTTTGCCATTTTTTCAGTTTTGACATTTTTTGCAGGTTTGGGCTTTGTGCTTTGGGCCATTTTTTTTTTTTACTAACACTCTACTGCCAATCTGCTACATCACCTCCTTGCAAGCTTTTTATATTTTTTATTTTTATTTTATTTATCTCATTTTCATACCTATAAACATTTATTTTTGCATATATAAAATTTTTATATTTTTTATACAATATTATTTATTATTTTTATACATAGAATAATACATATAAAAACTTTATTTTCTTTTAAAATAAGAATTAGGGTTAACCTCCTTTTAAAAATTAATTCCTTTTCCTTATATTTTTAGGTTTAGATGAAAATTTCTTTTACATAAAAACAAAACACAAAAAAAATCTTTTCTTACATATACATTATATTACATTTTTTAAATATTGTATTGTATTTATTCTAATTCGTACAAATTTGATTTGAATGTAATAATTTATTTAGGTTTATTTTTTTGCAAATCCCCATTCAAATTTGTATTCCCCCCTCCCATAATTTGTTGTAATAGCTTAGAAATATTTACATTACGCAATTTATCGCTTTATATACCATGATTAGTAATTAGGGTTTGTATGACAAGAACAAAACAAAGCAAAATAGAACACCCTAAATACAAGACAAAATCAAAGCATGAAAATGATACACTTGCACACAAGCATCCTTAGGGTTTCTCCACTTGGTTGCCTAAAAACAAAAATAGCCATATTACGCATGCGAAGTATCTTGGCAAAAACAAAACAAATATAAGATCATAGTCCCTCGATGACGCTATTCAAAAGTTGCCTTACAAAATGGTCTTGGTCCCTCAAAATGCTAAGATACTTTGCAAACATTGCTAATCATGGTTATACGATGACCCATTCCCGTCCCGTTTACATCCAAAGATAGGGTTGCTTACCAAATCAATGGTAAGACAACAATGTCAAAGGAATAGAAAATGCACAAGAAAGACATTTGAGTAGTTAGATAGCTTCTAGTTACTTGCTCTATTTCAAACAACTATCCTTGCTATTTTCAAAACAAGCACACACATTTCAAAAACATCCTACAATCATTGAAAACATTTTCAAAAAAGACAAACATCTTTGTATACATTCTTACGAACGAGAATCATTACAAATATTGCCTAAACGAATAGCCTCTTTTACAAAATACTTTCAAAACCACACCAAACACAATTTCAAACAACAAAAGGAAGTGATATAAGCAAGTAACTAAGAGCCCATGGAAAACCATGGATGAAAAGGGTGCTAATACCTTCCCTTTTCATAATCTACCCCCCGAACTCAAGAAAACATCTCAAAGGTCTTTCCTGTGCTTTTTCACCTTTCCTTTTGGATAAAAGAAAAGTCGGTGACGGCTCTTGCTAACCGCGACATTTGCGATAAAACGCAAAACCCTCAAGTCAGTTCTCCTACCGTATCACACTTAGGATCTATGTCATTAAATTGCTTCTCTTGATTGTCTTGATTGCTTTACTTTTGAGGCTTTGTTTGGGGTTACTATAGATCCTTCACCCGTATCTGGGAAACTTTTTAGGTAAACAGCAATAGATCGTGGAAACTGTACAGCGTAGACTGATATGGTTTCAGCGGTGGTTGTGTTGGTGTGGCACTTTGGTTGGTACTGGTATCCTTCATGGGGAAACGAGGAGAATACAGGGCCGCCGCGTGGTGCCCTAAAGCACTAACGGACCTTAGAACCTTAGTTGAATAAACTTGGCCATTAGAAAGTAGTGAGATAGTCGGCCTTGGTGTAGAGATGAGGATTGATTGATACTCGATGCTACACTCATTGAGATCAGACTTTCGGGATATTTCGTCCGCAAGAAAAGATCACTTGAGCTGAGACAATGACCGATAAAGGATGGTCAGTGATATTGAGATCCCTTAGAACCCGGTTACTTTTTAAGAAGAGTTTGAAACCAACTGAACTTCAAGAGGTTACTACCTTTAGCCTCATGCAAGCCTTAAACTTAAGGACATTGTGTGATTTGACTGTCTTTTCTATACCTGTGTTTGCTATACCTGTGGTTTATCATAACATCATTCATCATAACATGGCATCCATTCCTATTGCACTAACCATTTCAAATACTAAGGGAATTTATCTTTGTCCTATTTTGCAGATCATGGCTTCCATTCGTAGAAACACTATCCGAATCAGTTTTGTGAAGATACCTTCCCAACTCAAAGAGCTAGCATCAAGGGTTTCTGAAACTTCTGCATTCACTATATGACATGGTCGACTTCTCAACCTGGTTACTTCAAACTTTGATGAAAAGGTGATGAGTGTACTCTTCCAGTTCTTTGATCCAAAACACCATTGCTTCACCTTTCCAGACTATCAGTTGGTACCTACCTTGGAAGAATTCTCCCAACTGTTGGATATACCCATTCTTGAACAGTTGCCCTTCACAGGTCTAAAAGAAGTTCCTAAGCTAGAAGTCATTGCCTCAACTTTGCATCTTAAACGAGCCGACGTGGTATCCAATTGGGAAACAAGAAGCGAAGTCAAGGGTTTTCTAGCTAAGTTTCTGATAGACAAGGCCCAGTTGTTTTGGGATGATATGGATTTTAAGGCTTTTGAGGAGGTATTGGCTCTTCTAATCTATGGGTTAGTCCTATTCCCTAATCCGGACTCATTCATAGATATGAATTCTATCAAGGTTTTTCTCTCCCGCAACCATGTGCCTACCTTGCTCGGAGATATTTTGCACACACTCCATACTCGTACCATGAAGAAAAGAGGGACTCTTATGTGCTGCATGCCATTGCTATCGAGGTGTTTTATTTCTCACCTCCCTAAGTCCATACTAAAGAATGAACAAGGTTTGGGTTAGTCACAAAGGATAATGTCACTCGCTCATACGGATATTATTTGGTGTTCTCGAGCTATGGAAAACACTATTATTATTGACCACTGCGGGGAGTACCCTAATGTCCCATTACTTGGTATTAGAGGGGGTATAACCTACAATCCTTGTTTAGCTCTGCAAAAATTTGGTTACGCTCGAAGGGAGGGTCCCCACGAGTTATTTATTGAGGGCATTGTATTCAACTATGAGGATGATGTTAAAGAGTATCGCTGGAGGTTCATACGAGCTTGGGGCATGATAAATAGATTTGGCATCAAGACTTTGGGGCCGAAGGCTTCCATTCCTATGGAACCTTACCTCCAATGGTTACGAGCTCGCGCCCAGAAGCTTATGATGCCCTATGTGGCCGTTTTACCAGTGATTGTGGAACCCACTACTGAAGAAGGCATTCCTTACACGGTTATCTATCCTTATATGCCCACATATCTTGGGGAATTACAGAGGTCTTGGATTCAGTTGATAAAGGAGTGAGATACTTACAGGGATCAGTTCCATGCTCAGGAGAGGAAGGTTTTAGAGCTCACAAAGCAACTGCATGAAGAAAGAGGGATCAATGACTATCTCAGCACAAAGAGGAAGCATCCATGAGAGTTTTGATGTCTTTTATAGTTTCAAATTTGTTTTTAATTGTAACGCCTAAAAGGCATTTGAACTTCAAATTCAGCTAATAAAGTTTTTGTTTATTTTAGTTTGCAAATTTAAATTTCCCGAAGTCTTTGAAATCATTGCATACTGTGATACGGTGAGAGAAATCACTTGAGGTTTTGCGTTTGTGTTCGCAAATGTTTCGGTTTAGCAAGAGTCGCCACCGACTTTTTATTTTATCCAAAGGAAAGGTCAAAAAGCACAGGAAAGACCTTTGAGATGTTTTCTTGGGTTCGGGGGGTAGATTATGAAAAGGGAAGGTGCAAGCACCCTTTTCATCCATGGTTATCCATGGGCTCTTAGTTACTTGTTTAGATCACTTGCTTTTGCTTTTAAATTGTTTGAAATGGTGCTTTGTGTGTGGTTTTGAAAAATGTTTTTGAAAAGAGGCCATTGTTGTGGCAACCTTTGTAATGATTCTTGTTTGAATGTATAAAAAGGTGTTTTGTCTTTTGAAAAATGTTTCAATGTTTGAAAGTTTGTTTTTGGGAAATGTTTTGAAATTGTGTTGTGAGGTGTCTTTGAAAATAGCAAGGATGTTTTTGCAAGTTTTGATCAAGTAACTAAGAGTTGTCTACCCTATCTACTCAAGAGTCTTTCCTACACATTTTTAACACTTTTGACAATGTTGTTTTACCATTGCATTTGATAAACAACCTCGTATTTGGATGTTAAACGGGACAGGCGCGGGTCATCGTATTGACCATGATAGCAATTGTGCTAAGTATATTTAGCAAATTTTTGAGGGACTAGATCATTTTGTATAGGAAACCAAGATAGGTCATCGAGGGACTATGATCTTTTTGTTTTGTTTTTGTTTTGCCAAGATACTCAACATGCATACCATGGCCATTTTAAAGGCAACAAGTGGATGAAACCCTAGGGGTGCATGTGTGCATTGTGTTGTCAATTTACATGCTTTTATTTCTTGTATTAGGTCTAGCTATTTGTTTTTATTTTGGATTGTTGTACCCCAAAATTTTCCCTCCCATATTTCTCAAGACATTGCAAAAATAATCTCCAAATGTCTCAAGATTGCTCAAGAGTTGGACAGTCAAATCATCTTCTAAGGCAGTCAATCTCAAATTAGGGTTTTGTGTTGCATCAAGGTCCTTGAATCCAAATAACCTCAAGTGCTCCCCAATGTCTTAATATGTTCTCAAGTTCATCCATGTCAAATTGCAAGCCTTGCCGAGGAAGTTTGGTCAGTCAATTGCTCAAGAGGCCCAAAAATCGATTGTGCAAGGGCAAAAGCCAATTGTGACCCAAATACAGTCAAACCTCAAGATTTTTTGTCAACATTATCATTTTGAAGGATATTTAATCATTTGATCAAGGGTTGATCATGATTCATCAAGGATTGCTCAAAATTCATCAAGACTCAAAAGTTGCTAAATTAGGGTTTTGCAGGAAAAGTCAACTCAACTTTGACCAAGCCTAACTTTCTCATACTTTATGATAAATGACCCATATAAAGCTCATTTTTAATAGGATGAAATTTCCTACAATCCATCTTCACACCCCAAGATCAAGAAATGCACTCACAAAAAGTTACAAATTTGGACATTATAGGTCATTTTGGAAGTCAACAAAAAGACCTTTTTTGCCAAAGCTTATAACTTGAGCATGGAATATAAAAATTAGATGACACCAAAATTTTTGGTTAGAGGACATCTCAAGGTTTCTAAAAAGTCCAAGAACACCTCCAAAAGTTCAAAATTGAAGAAGTTATGCATTATTGAAGTTGGGCATTTTTCCAAAATTGTCAAAAGTCAACTATCCCCAAAACTTCAAATTCTATCAAATGGGCCCACTTTTTTCCACTTGATTTGATCTTGTCACACTACACACATGTCCTATCTTCAGTCTCGTGCCCAATTATTAGTTTTTCAATTTTATTTGATTTTTATTGAATTAATTCATTTTTAATCAATTTAAATCCAAATAAAATCCAAATCTTGATAACTTGGTATCTTTTTGATTGATACAGGTCTTAAATATCATTATGGACCTGATCAAATCCGAATGAAGCCATATCATGCACAAGATATTGGATTTGGAATCAAATTGTAATCTTTTTAATGGAGGATCATATCATATCTCCAAGCATTAATTTACAAAGATTCAAGTCCAAGTTTTTAACCTAATTCATTGCCTTATACATATACAAGGCAGGAGGCACGAATGAGAAACCTAGAGGCTGCATAATCACAAATACCAAACTTGAAAAAACTTGAAAAAAGCTTGAAACTGAAATCACCCTTGGAGTCCAATTCAAGGCCAAATCTCCACGCTATCCTCTTGCTGGACATCCACTGAGTCTGTAGCAATCAAAAGCAAGGTCGTTCACCTCATAAATCGCGTTGTAAGTCCCCCTGAAACTCGCCTTTTAGTTGAAATTGCATACTCATATTCCTGCGTTTTCTTTCCAAAATCTTTACACAATCATGTTTATCGTTCCATATAGAAACTTTTGGCATTATTTGATTGTGTTTTCATAGCCTGTAACCCCCTAGCCGATTCTAGGGTTCTTGGTATTCATTTTTGGGCATTTTCTCTACAGGTGAAATCAAGGCTATTGATGGACATGGATACGTTCTGGAGGGAGAGACGAGCATGACTGTGTTTTTTGTTTGAGTTTTCATGGCCTGGATTTGGTTTTAGGTTCGACCTAGGGATTTAGCTGCGGATATAAATCCTCAGGTAATATCTGTATGATTCCAAGGACAGGGACGAAGACGTGTCCCCATCCAATTCGTTCATTCAAACTTTCGCGCTTCTTTTTTTTAATTCTGGCATATTTATTTGTTTTATCATATAATGCTTATTGTTCATTCCACTAACAATTACAACACGTTGGCTGAGTGGTAGTGGAACGCTTGCATTGGCCTGCAAGACATGGGTTCGAATCCCAGGTCCCCAACATGTTTGTTATATTTTTCTTTCAGATATTCCAGCGTATCTCAGGCCTTGTAGTGCATCATACTCCCTCAGATATCAAGACGCCAAATGGCCTCCAGGCCAAATCTGATGGCCCAAAGGTGATGATTATCATAAGGCCAGGTCAACGTCCCACAGGGAATCAAGGAAGGTCAATGCAGGCTTGCACGTTTGGGCCTTTGAATTGCTGAACAAACCCCTGATTTGGGCCCAAACCCCCCTTTTTGGTTATTTCTTTTTCTTTCTATTTATTTTATTTATTTTATTTAATTGTTTGATTAATTATTATTTTTATTTAAACTAACCAATTAATCTTTTTTCTTAATAAAACCAAAAACCAAAAAAATATGTTTTATTTATTAAAATTAATTTCTGTATTTTATTTTTTGTAAATAAATAAATTTAATTAATTTAGTTTTAATTAGGTATAACTTTTAATATTTTTTGCAATAAATTAAAATTAATGTAGAATATTAGGTTTTACAAACTTTGACCAAATTTATTTTATTTCTTTTAAATATCCAAAAATCCAAAAAAAAAATCTTTTTCTTAATTAATTAATTAGTTTATTTAAATAACTTAGTTTAATTCCGTTTAAATCAAAAAATCACTTTCTTTTAAAAAAAGGTCAAAACCCTAAAAAATGCGCCCGATTTAACTTTCCGCATGCGATCTATTTTACCATATTGATGTAATTGTTTCCCGAAATGTAATAGCTTAAATAGGACTTTATTTTATCGCTTTATTTACTTTTCGCATTTTAATTTCAAGGGTTGTTTTTGTCGATGTAAATACCCGACGCCTTGTAATAGTTTAGATTCAATTTCTGCAATTTAAATTATGCAACTTATAAACTGTTAGATGTTCGATAATAGGGAATGCATGACAAGATTAAATGTATGAACTTAAAATCAACATAGATAACCACTAACATGTACAAAGATAACCACGCACATGTGCACTCTTAGGGTACACCTCACTTGGTTGCCTTCGAATGTGGTCATTGAGTATAGGAAGTTTTAGAGGTCGCCGTCTTGTCCAAAGATCGTAGTTGCCTCGAAACGGTTGCCTCGGGAAAATGATCTAAGACATTAGGGTTACCGCTAAGGCGTCCTAACATTGCTTTAGTGACCACACGTCCCTTAATTGAATTGACCCTTAAAACTCCAACGACGGTACTACCTACTCCTAAATAGTGAGATAGCATTGTCTAAAGGACATTTGTACAGATTAATTCCTTTTTCGAGTAGGTAGATGATTCTTAAGTACTTGCTCATTCTAAAACAAAACAAAAATTTTCGCACTTACACCTTTCAAACAAAAACTTCTTTCAAACCCACAAACACAAAGAAAAGCAATTTTTGAAAACACTTTGAGCAAGTACCTAAGAGCCCGTGGATAACCACGGATAGAAAGGGTGCTAACACCTTCCCTTTCTATAATCTACCCCCCGAACCCGAGAAACATCTCGAAAAAGGAATTTTTCTGTGTTTTTTTCCTTTCCTTGTTGAATAAAATAAAAGACGGTGGCGACTCTTGCTTATCGCGACATTTTGCGAAAACAAACGTAAAACGCAAACCAGCATTCCAAAACAGTCAGTTCTTTCCCACTGTATCACAGAACTGGCGACTCTGCTGGGGATCTTAATAAGTGGGGTGTACCTTAGGATTAGATCATTGTGTTTTTAATTGTTTGCTTTGTATGATTTATATTTGTGGGCTTGTATCGGAGTTACTATAGATCCTAACTCGGATCTGGGGAACACCCTTTAGGTAAGTAGCAATAAACTGTGAAGGAACTGTACGACGTATATCGATACGGTTGAAGCAGTAGCTACGTTGGTGTGGCACTTTAGTTTGTACCGATATCCCTTGTGTTGGAACGAGGAGAATATGGGTCTTCTAAGGGGTCATTAAGCACCAACTGACCTTAGAACCTTTAAATTGACCAACTTGGCCATAGAACAGTAGCAGTATGCTACACTCATTGAGACTAAACTCTCGCGATGATTTCGACTGCAAGAAAAGGTTGCTAAACTTGAATTATGACCGATTGAGGGTAGTCAGTGATATTGAGATCCTCTAGAACCCGGTTACTATTTTTAGGACAGGTTTAAACCAACTTAACTGAAAGAGGGTAGTACCTAAGCTCCTTGCCAGCCTGAAATCTAAGGGCT
Source organism: Vicia faba (assembly GCA_948472305.1). Classification (NCBI taxonomy): domain Eukaryota; kingdom Viridiplantae; phylum Streptophyta; class Magnoliopsida; order Fabales; family Fabaceae; genus Vicia; species Vicia faba. The sequence continues at coordinate 1,057,448,029 of OX451740.1, read as the reverse complement.
CTATGTGTGACTTGTGTGCCTTTACCATATTTGCTATTTGTGGATACTTGTGGTGTGCTTACTATCATGACATCATGACATTATAACATTGCATACATCTCACATTGGACTAACCTATTTCAAAGACAGGAGGGATTCATCTTTGTTCTGTTTTGTAGGTCATCATGATGCCCATGTGTAAGAATACCATCTGGATCAACTTTGTCTAGGTTCCCACCCTACTTAAAGATTTGGTTGCAAAGATGTCTGATACTACTTCCTTCCTCAGGAGACATGGTTATCTTCTCAGTTTGGTCACCTCCAAATTGGACGAGAAGATGATGAGTGTCCTAGTCCAGTTCTATGATCCGCTATACCATTGTTTTACTTTCTAGGACTACCAGTTGGTTCCCACCTTAGAAGAGTTCTCTGAGCTTCTTGGTATCTCTGTTCTGGAGCAGACCCCGTTTACTGGTTGGGAGGGGATTCTGAGACCCGAAGAGATTGTTGCAGCCCTTCACATGACAAAGGAAGAGGTAATGGCTAATTGGGAGACTAGAAGTGGAGCAAAGGGCTTTTTGACTAAGTTCTTGATTGGTAAGGCTAACTATTTCTAGGATAGTCTAGACTTCAAGGCATTCGAGGATTATCTGGCTCTTCTGATATATGGCTTGGTATTGTTTCTGAATCCTGACACTTTTGTTGATGTGAATGCGATAAAAATCTTCATCTCTCGCAATCTTGTACCCACTCTCTTGGGTGACATCCTTCATCAGCTTTATGCTCGTACTGCCCGAAAGCGGGGAACCTTGATGTGCTGTGCTCCATTATTGTCGAGGTGGTTTATTTCGCACCTCCCCAAGTCAGTGCTGAAGAACAAAGAAGGCATGGGATGGGCCTATAGGGTTATGTCTCTCTCGCATAATGGCATCATTTGGACTCTCAAGGGTATGGACGAGGTGACTATCATTGATCGCTGTGGGGAGTACCCTAATATTCCACCCTAATATTCCACTGATAGGAACTTGTGGAGGAATTTCTTACAACCCATGCTTAGCTCTACGTCAGTTTGGGCGAGCCAGAAGAGAAGGACCTCATGAGCTGTTAATGCCTAGCATCATCTTTGATTTTCAAGGGGATAGCGACGAGCAGCGTCGCAAATTCATAAGGGCTTGGGATAGAGTTCAGCAATAGTATCCACATGAGCTGGGCCCAAAGACTTCTCTTCCAATGGAGCTATATCTCGATGGGTCCGCATCCGTGCCCAAAAGCTGGGTATGCCTTATGAAGCCGTTTGGCCTATCATTGTTGAAGTTGCTAATGAAGAAGGGGTTATGCCAACCATCCTCCATCCTCATATGCCCACTAATATTGGGGCACTGAAAAGATCTTGGATGCAGCTGAGAGAGGAACGGGATTCTTACCGAGAAAAGTTCAACGAGCAAGAGCAGAAGATCCAGAAGTTGACTAGGCAGTTGGAGAACGAGCGGATCCTGAATGACTATGTCCGCACCGAAAAGAAGAGACCATGGGAGAATTCATTGACCTTTGATGATTTCCTTTCCGATTTTTATTTACTTTTCAGTACTTCCATTCTTGTAACACCTTAAGGGCATCATTTGAACAATTTGAATTCCAAAGTTTATCTAATAAAGTGTGTTTCATTTCTTGTTTACAAATTTGAATCCCTCGATTGTCTTTGAAATCATGTCATACGCATTTCATCCCATGCACTTCATAACAGGTGCCCTTTACAGGTCTCTTATCTTCTTCGTTGTTTATTTCAGCACTAATCATGTCTGCTGAACCTTCAACTGAGCAAGCCATCAAGGCCCTCCAGGCCCAGAATGCCCAATTTCAAGAGTTGTTCATGAATCTAGCTAAGGGTCAGCAAGACCTGAAGACCCTGATTCTGAAAGAGAAGAAGAAGAAGAAGAAGAGGACAATCCTGTTTAACACAGGGCACAGGTTTGGGAATAGGCTAAAGATTGAAGTTTATTTGACCACCTCATCTGGAGGGAAAGATAGTCAAGAAGAAAGGAGGGCTCCTAGCCCTGTCGTCTCCGACAACGAGACGGACTTCGATGAAGAACAGTATCCTCCAGCTGAGGATAGATACAAGCAACTGGAAGACCGGTTGAGTGCTATGGAAGTTCAGAAAGTGCCTGGTCTGGACTTTGGTGATCTGGGTCTATCATCTGGGGTGGTGATTCCCCACAAATTCAAGGCACCAGCCTTTGCTAAGTATGATGGAGTTTCTTGTTCGAAGCTGCACCTTCGGTCATATGTAAGGAAGATTCAGCCTTACACCGCTGATAAAAACCTATGGATCCACTTCTTCCAAGACAGTCTCTCAGGGACTCAGCTTGAGTGGTTTTATCAGTTGGACGGAGCCAGTATCCGCAGTTGGGAAGATTTGGCTACTACTTTCTACAGGCAGTACCAATACAATTCCGACCTTGCTCCTACGCGTACCCAACTCCAGGGTATGTCAATGGGAACGGGCGAAGGATTCAAAGATTATGCTCAGAAGTGGAGAGACCTCACCGGAAGAGTACAACCACCCTTGGCTGATCGGGAGCTTGTGGATATATTTCTGGGGACCCTGTTTGGTCCATTTTCAACCACTTGATTGGAAGCTCTTCATCTGGGTTTACAGAGCTTATTTTGACCGGTGAGAGGATTGAAGCTGGTATTAAGGCTGGGAAGATACAAAAGGGTGCTTCATCGAGCATCGAGAAGAAGCCTTTTAAGAAAGAGTCCAGTGATGTCTACAGTGCGAGAAGACAGAATAGACCTGAACACCACCAAGCTGTTAATGCGGTTGTTATTTCAAAACCTGCCGGTGCTCCTCAGCACAACCATCAACAAAAGGACGAGAGACCTCGAAGGCAATTCACCCGTCTCAACATGACCTTATCTCAGATTCTGCCACAGTTGTTGAAGACTAATCTGGTGATTCCAAAGGAAGCCCCAAAGAATCCAAATACAACGTCACCAAGGTATAACCCTAATGCCCTTTGTACTTACCACTCTGATAGCCCGGGACATAATATAGATGATTGTTGGACTTTGAAGAATAAGATACAAGACTTGATCGATGGGAAGGAGATTGAGTTAGAGGCGCCCAAAAGGCCTAATGTTATGACTGCTCCTATGCCCAAGCATGGAGTGAATTCTATAGACAAAGACTCATTTGTGGTTTCTGTGAATGATATTGTTACCCCTTTATTGACTGTAAAGAAGAACCTTTTGCTAGCCGGTTTATTTTCGGGCTGCGATGAAGGTTGCCGTATATGTTCTATTCTACCTATTGGTTGCCCACTTTTGAAATCAGGTGTCCAACGCCTGATGGATAGTAAAGAAATTTTGTTTGAGAAGACTGTTGTTCCTGTAGTCCATACTGAAGAAGTTTCCATTATTACCATTTTCGACAATTCTTCCAAGGCTCCCTCGAGGAAGCCTGTTAAAATTACATCTGTTCCAAGGATTGAACCTGTGATCATCACTGTTCCGGGGCTTATCCCCTATACCTCTGATAAAGCTGTCCCTTGGCAGTATGGGGCTGATGTGTATTTTCATGGAGTTAAACAAGAGTTGGATGCTGATACTGACGTCAGCAATATTGTTGGACCTGCTAAAGTCACCCGCACCGGAAGACTCTTCTCACCTAATATCTCTCCACCAACTGCCCGAAAACTTGTTGTTATTACACCTGCCAGTGTACCTGCTACTATTCCTGTCCAAGTTCCTATCCTTACCCATGTCGCCGAGTCCTCTAACACTCGGGGCAAAGGTATCACCAGTGAGCCTGCCCAGACGGAGGCACCGAAGACGATTACTGTTGAAGCTTCTAAACAAGAGATGGAAGAGATTCTGAAAATCATCAAAAAGAGTGACTACAATGTAGTTGAACAGCTGGGGAAAACCCCGTCCAAGATTTCTATGTTGTCACTATTGCTGTGCTCAGAGGCCCATGCCAAGGCTCTGATTACATTTCTGAAGACTGCCCACGTACCACAAGAGACATCAGCTGATCAGTTTACAGATTGCGTGGCAAATTTGACTGCTGATAATGGGTTGGGTTTCTCTGACGCCGACTTGACTGCTAAAGGGAAGAATCACAATGATGCCCTGCATGTCTCCATTGAATACAGGGGACTACTCTTGCTCATGTATTAGTGGATACTGGTTCCCCGTTGAACGTTTTTCCTAAGAAAGCTCTAGACCGGCTAGATTGTGAAGGGTTGGAGTTGAAACCAAGCAACATTGTCGTCAGGGCCTTTGATGGGTCGAAGAGAATCATGCATGGAGAAGTTGATATTTCGATCAAGGTTGGTTCTCAGGTTTTCAAATCTACATTCTATGTGATGGACATTCAGCCATCTTATTCTTGTTTGCTGGGTCGTCCATGGATCCACAAAGCTGGGGCCGTAACCTCAACGCTCCACCAGAAGCTGAAGTACCCGGCCAAAGGGAAGATTGTGACAGTATAGGGAGAGGAAGAATACATGGTGAGCCACCTCAACTCTTTCCGATATGTAGAGATGGACGGGGAGTTCATTGAGACTCCATTTCAACATTTTGAAGAGGTTCCCCAGACACTGGCGTCAGCTGAGACTGTTGTTAAAGATTCTCCTATGAAGATGGCTTCCTTTAAGGATGCCTGGGCTGTTGTGGAGAAAGGTGGGTGTGAAAATTGGGGACGACTCCCTGATTTTACACAGAAGAATAACAAGTTTGGTTTGGGTTTCACTGCAGAAGATCAAAGGGTTGTTCAGAATGCACGGATCGGAAGACCTCCCGTGTTCATCAGCAACTCGGGAGTGAATGCCATTGAAGACGATGTTGAAGAGTCTGAGTTCGACAGCTGGATCTATCCTATGACCGACGGTGGACAATGCAACTGGACAGCAAAGGACTTCATCCCTATTACTTTTGTTACCCAGTAATGAAACTTTTTTTTTTGAATTTGTAACAGACAATGTTTAAACTTTATGGCCCGATGTCCTACCCGGGGCACTGTGGCTTCATTTGTGAGGGCTTTATGTGTGTCATTTTCATATATCATTAATAAAAGCATTGGATGTTCTTGCATTTCAAATTTTGCGCTCCTTGTTTTCTTTATTATATATTGCAAAACAGCTATTTTACACACACTCACATACACAGGTCTACATCCACTCTGGATCCTACTGGTAACGACTTTGCTACTGTCGATTATGACTTCAAAAATCCGATCAACTTAGCTGAAGACAAAGGTGAAGATGATTGAGAAGTGTCAGGTGAACTTGCTAGACTGCTACTTCAAGAAGAGAGGGTTATTCAGCCGCACGAAGAGCCGGTGGAATCAGTAAATCTGGGTACAGAAGAGGATAAAAAGGAAGTTAAGATCGGTGCAAATCTGGAGCTTAAAGTGAAGCAACGGTTGGTTCAGATGCTGCATAACTACGTTGAGATCTTTGTCTGGTCTTATGAAGATATGCCTGGGTTGGATACCGATATTGTGGTTCATCGCCTGCCTACCAAGGAAGATTATCCTCCAGTAAAACAGAAGGTTCGCCGAATGCGCCCAGAGATGTCTGAGAAAATCAAGGCTGAAGTTATGAAACAGTTCGACGCCAGTTTTCTAGCAGTTACTTCTTACCCCCAGTGGGTGGCCAATGTGGTTCCTGTGCCGAAGAAGGATGGTAAGGTTCGAATGTGTGTTGACTACAGGGATCTGAACAGGGCGATCCCCAAGGATGATTTCCCTCTACCTCATATCGACGTTCTGGTTGACAACACCGCTCAGCATAAGGTCTTCTCCTTTATGGATGGCTTCTCCGGTTATAATCAGATTAAAATGGCTCCCTAAGACATGGAGAAGACGACCTTTGTTACTCAGTGGGGTACCTTTTGCTACAAGGTCATGCCTTTTGGACTGAAGAATGCTGGGGCAACGTATCAGCGTGCAATGGTTGCTTTGTTTCATGACATGATCCATCATGAGATCGAGGTATACGTCGATGATATGATTGCAAGGTCCCAGACTGAGGAGGAACACCTTGACCATCTTCAGAAGCTGTTTGACAGGCTAAAGTTGTATAAACTGAGGTTAAACCCGAACAAGTGCACCTTCGGGGTAAGATCTGGTAAGCTGCTGGGTTTCGTTGTAAGCGACAAAGGTATTCAAGTGGACCCTGCAAAAGTGAAAGCCATACAGGAGATGTCGGCTCCCAGAACAGAGAAAGAAGTCAGAGGCTTTCTGGGACGTCTGAACTACATTGCCCGATTCATCTCGCACCTGACTGCTACTTGTGAACCAATCTTCAAGTTACTGAAGAAAGATCAAGTAGTACGTTGGAATGATGAATTCCAGGCCACTTTCGAAAGAATCAAAGAGTATCTCCAAGAGCCACCTATTCTGATGCCACCAGTTGAAGGGAGACCTTTGATCTTATACTTGACAGTACTCGACAACTCAATGGGGTGTGTGATGGGTCAACATGACGAGTCTAGCCGAAAAGAGCATGCTATTTATTACCTTAGCCAAAAGTTTACCGACTGTAAGACCCGATACTCACTGCTCGAGAAAACTTGTTGCGCTTTGGCATGGGCTGCTCGCCGGCTGAGACAGTATATGTTGACTCACACTACTCTGTTGATATCAAAGATGGATCCAATCAAGTATATCTTCGAAAAGCCTGCCTTGTCCGGAAGAATAGCAAGATGGCAGATGATCTTGACTGAGTATGACATCCAGTACACAGCCCAAAAGGCAATCAAGGGAAGTGTGTTGGAAGACCATTTGGCACATCAGGCAGTGGATGACTACCAGTCTATGAACTTTGAATTTCCGGACGAGAATATCATGTTGGTAACTGATTGTGAGACACCTGGACCGGATGAAGGACCTAAAGAAGGATCCCGATGGTCTATGTACTTTGATGGAGCTTCAAACGCTTTGGGTAATGGCATTGGCATCATGATCATATCTCCTAAAGGCTCTCATACTCTGTTTACCGCCCGACTATGTTTCAACTGCACCAACAACATGGCGGAGTACAAAGCGTGCATCATGGGACTTCGAGCAGCAATTGGCCTAAGGATTAAGTTTCTGAGTGTCTTCGGAGATTCCGCTCTCGTGATCAGCCATATCAAAGGAGAGTGGGATACGAAACACCCGAATCTTATTCCTTACAAGGAGTATGTATTGACGTTGCTTCCCCATTTCGAGGAGATAACCTTTGAACATTTCGCTAGAGAGGAGAATCAGTTGGCGGACGCGCTAGCTACGATGTCGTCCATGTTCAAAGTCAATTGGGACAACGAGGCTCCCCAGATCATCATTGAAAGATTGGACGAACCTGCACATTGCTGTGACATTGAGGCTGAAGAGGTAATAGGAAATCCCTAGTTTCATGAGGTGAAGAGGTATCTTGAGGCTCAAGAATACCCCGAGGGTGCATCTGTTAATGACAAGAAGTTTCTGAGGAGGTTCGCGGCGAAGTTCTTCATCAGCAATGGCATTCTTTACAAGCGTAACCATGATTCGACCTTACTGCGTTGTGTGGATAAGAATGAAGCGGAAAGGATCATGACAGAGTTACATGAAGGTGCTTTCGGAACTCATTCCAGTGGACATACCATGGCAAAGAAAATCCTTCGGCCAGGATATTATTGGTCCACAATGGAAGCCGACTGTTATCTGCATTCTCGGACCTGTCACAAGTGCCAAGTCTATGCTGATAAAGTGCACATACCTCCAGTTCCTCTGAATGTCTTGACAGCTCCGTGGCCTTTTGCAATGTGGGGCATTGACATGATTGGTGAGATCAGACCTAGTGCATCCAACGGGCATCGTTTCATCTTGGTAGCGATTGATTACTTTACGAAATGGGTTGAAGAAGCTTCCTTTGCTACTGTAACCAAGAACGTCGTGGCACGGTTCATTCGGCACAATCTGATTTTTCGATACGGTGTACCAGAGAGGATCATTACGGATAATGGTACCAATATTAACAACAAGATGATCACTGAGCTCTGCGAGCAATTCAAGATACATCATCATAACTCTTCTCCCTACCGGCCGAAGATGAATGGTGATGTAGAAGCGGCTAATAAGAACATTAAGAAGATTGTGCAGAAGATGACGGTGACATACAAAGACTAGCACGAGATGTTACCATTTGCTCTTCATGGGTACCGTACCTCAGCGCGGACGTCAACAGGGGCAACACCCTACTCCTTGGTATATGGCATGGAGGCATTCTTGCCCATCGAAGTTCAGATACCCTCTCTCTGGATCATGAAGGATGCAGGTTTGAACTAAGACGACTGGATTCATAACCGGCTTGATCAACTAAACTTAATCGTCAAAAAGAGACTTACTGCTATTTGTCATGGTCAGACGTACCAAAAACGGATGATCAAGGCATTTAACAAGAAATTTAGACGACAAGAGTATCAAGTTGGGGACCTGGTGATCAAGCGCATTATCTTACCTCAAGGTGATCCCAGGGGCAAATGGACCCCAACTTACGAAGGGCCATTTGTGGTTAAGAACATTTTCTCAGGAGGAGCTATGATTCTAACCACCATGGATGGTGACGACCTTCCTCACCCCGTCAATGCAGACATAGTAAAAAGATACTATGCATAATCAAAGACCCGCTAGGTTGACTGGCCTAGGCAAAAATAAGGGCTTCCTGGCGAACCAAAAGGGTTCGGGCAAAAATAAGGGGATGAAAATGAAAAAAAATCTGTACACCCGGCAAGTCGAAAACCTAAAAAGGCGGCTTGGGCAAAAATGGGTATCCCGGTGGACTGAAAACCAGAAAGGGCGGTCCAGGCAAAAATTAGGGATCAAAGTGTAACACTATGTCTCATTGGATCATCTTGCATCCAGACTTCGGTATCGACTATCAAGCTCGAACAACACTAATCAATCTGACCTACCTTCAACCAAGTAGCAAAGTGATGAGATGCTTGAGGACATAAAGGTAATAGCAGAGTTGGAACCCAGTGGGATTATTCACATAGCAGTTTTGTTTTCTTTTCACAAATTGTAAATTCTATCTGTTCGGAGGCGTTCTCTTACTAGGACGTCAACCTCTTGTACAAAAACGCCTATTTACAGGCCAAACTTCAAAATCAATACAAATTCATTTTCAGACAAATTTCAAACCGTTTTTCCTTTATCTGTTTTGTTTTGCAAAGAACGTCCAATGTTCATTTTTGATATATGCATTTGACATTAATTGCTGCTCATAAGTATTTACATGCGAAACAAAAGATGAATTATGGGTAACATCAGAAACAGGGGCAATAAGAATTGTCCGAGCTGTAGGGTTGCTCTGTTCACCAGGTACAAAGGTAGATTCAGCTGAAGAATATGGCTAAGATACCTTCACTCCCCGCAGAGTAAGATAGTAATGGTAGCTCTCCCCCAGCTGAGACTTGCAACTGTGAACAAATCAGCAATACTCTCTCCAAGCAGAGTTTATCTACCATCAGCACTAAAAAGGTCTTAATATTCCCCAGCAAAGTATAAGAATATTCCCCAGCAAGTATAAGGGTATCCCCGGCAGTCTTAATATTCCTCAACAGAGTATAAGAATGTTCCCCGGCAGCATACAAGATACCCCCTAGTGGAGTCAATATTTCCCAGCACGGTCTGAAAAAGCTTCCCCAACGGAGTTGAATCATCTTCCCCAGTAGACTCTGGAAGTTTATCCCCAGCGGAGTTTAAGAATATTCCCCATCCAAGTTCAAAGGATCATTCCCAGCATAACTCAGAGGATTATCCCCATAAGAGTCTAAAGGTTATCCCCAGCAAGTTGCAACTGAAAGATCATCCCCAGCAAAGTTCTTTCCTTTCACAAACCGGAATTCAACCCTCAACAGATTCAATATCACCAGCAACGGTAATCCATCCCCAATGGAGTTTATCAGTGGAATCCTCAGTATAGCATCTCTTCCCCACAGAGTAATCTCTTCATCAAATTTATGCCCCAACAGAGTTCTCTTCTCCCGCAGGTTTATTCTCACAACCACCTGCGTTCACCATCCCCAGCGGAAGCGAAGAATTCAACTCTTGTCTCTAGCAGCTATCCGGGATTTATTTTCCCCAGCTAAAACATTACATTTCCATACATCATGATACAAGCATATACGCATCATACCATACAATCTCATTTATGTTGAGAACATCATTGCTTGATCCATATCATGCATTGCATATGACTGACCTTTACCTTTCAGGAAAGATGCAGTTAAATCCTCAACTATGTGGAAAACCTCCTCTAGTCCAGTTAAATCGATTCCTAAAGATTTTTATGGTGCCAATCCAGTCAAAGAAGACAAAACCTCCTTTGGCCCAGTTAAATCGATTCCTAAAGATTTTTCTGATGCCAATCCAGTCAAGAAGACAAGGCCTCCTCTGGTCTAGTTAAATCGATTCCTAAATATTTTTCTGGTGCCAATCCAGTCAAAGAAGACAAAACCTCCTCTGGTCCAGTTAAATCGATTCCTAAAGATTTTTCTGATGCCAATCCAGTCAAAGAAGACAAGACCTCCTCTGGTCCAGTTAAATTGATTCCTAAAGATTTTTATGATGCCAATCCAGTAAAAGAAGACAAAACCTTGCCTGGTCCATTTAAATCGATTCCTAAAGATTTTTCTGATGCCGATCCAGTCAAAGGCCTCATTTGGTCCAGTTAAATCGATTCCTAAAGATTTTTTTGATGCCAATCCAGTCAAAGAAGACAAAACCTCCTTTGGTCCAGTTAAATCGATTCCTAAACATTTTTCTGATGCCAATCCATTCAAAGAAGACAAAACCTCCTCTGGTCCAGTTAAATCGATTCTTAAAGATTTTTCTGGTGCCAATCCAGTCAAAGAAGACAAAACCTCCTCTGGTCCAGTTAAATTGATTCCTAAAGATTTTTCTGATGCCAATCCAGTCAAAGAAGACAAAACCTCCTCTGGTCCGGTTAGATCGATTCCTAAAGATTTTTCTGGTGACAATCCAGTCAAAGAAGACAAAACCTCCTCTGGTCCAGTTAAATCGATTCCTAAAGATTTTTCTGATGCCAATCCAGTCAAAAAAGACAAGACCTCCTCTGGGTCAGTCAGTTCGCCGATAAGATCTCCCGGATTCCTATTCCAGTCAAAGTTCAGACCACCTACCAACAATCTCCAAATGGCATCCGTAAGCCCATTCCCGTCATCACCAGGCTGATACCACTTCATGCGAGTGCAAATTTCTGGGCACTCTAGTGTTCAATCATCTTCCACCTTCGGATCACGAAAGGCCTGAAAGCCAATATATATCCTCAGGTTTAAGAAGATTGAACAGGGGCAACTGCTGTACCCCAAAATTTGCCCTCCCATATTTCTCAATACATTGCAAAAATAATCTCCAAATGGCTCAAGATTGCTCAAGATTGCTCAAGAGTTGGACAGTCAAATCATCTCCTAAGGCAGTCAATCTCAAATTAGGGTTTTGTGTTGCATCAAGGTCCTTGCATACAAATGAACTCAAGTTCTCCCCAATGTCCTAATATGTTCTCAAGTTCATCCATGTCAAATTGCAAGCCTTGTAGAGGAAGTTTGGTCAGTCAATTGCTCAAGAGGCCCAAAAATCGACTGTGCTAGAGCAAAAGCCAATTGTGACCCAAATACAGTCAAACCTCAAGATATTTTGTCAACATTCTCATTTTGAAGGATATTTCATGATTTTATCAAGGGTTGATCATGATTCATCAAGGATTGCTCAAAATTCATCAAGACTCAAAAGTTAGTAAATTAGGGTTTTGTAGGAAAAGTCAATTCAACTTTGACCAAGCATAACTTTCTCATAATTTATGAGAAATGACCCATATAAATCTCATTTTGAAGAGGATGCAATTTCCTACAATCCATCTTCACACCCCAAGATCAAGAAATGCACTCACAAAAAGTTGCAAATTTGGACATTATAGGTCATTTTTGGAAGTCAACAAAAAAACCTTTTTTGCCAAAGCTTATAACTTGAGCATGGAATATCAAAATGAGATGGGACAAAAAGTGTTGGTTATAGGACGTCTCAAGGTTTCTAAAAAGTCCAAGAACACCTCCAAAAGTTCAAAATTGAAGAAGTTATCTATTGTTGAAGTTGGGCATTTTTCTAAAATTGCCAAAAGTCAACTATCCCCAAAACTTCAAATTTTATCAAATGGGCCCACTTTTTTTCCACTTGGTTTGATCTTGTCACACTACACACGTGACCTATCTTCAGTCTTGTGCCCAATTATTATTTTTTCTATTTTATTTAATTTTTATTGAATTAATTCATTTTTAATCAATTTAAATCCAAATAAAATCCAAATCTTGATAACTTTGTATCTTTTTGATTGATACAGGTCTTAAATATCATTATGGACATGATCAAATCCGAATCAAGCCATATCATGCACAAAATATTGGATTTGGAATCAAATTGGAAGCTTTTTAATGGAGGATCATATCATATCATATCTCCAAGCATTAATTTACAAAGATTCAAGTCCAAGTTTTTAACCTAATGCATTGCCTTATACATATACAAGGCAGGAGGCACGAATGAGAAACCTAGAGGCTGCATAATCACAAATACCAAACTTGAAAAAACTTGAAAAAATCTTGAAACTGAAATCACCCTTGGAGTCCAATTCAAGGCCAAATCTCCATGCTATCCTCTTGCTGGACATCCACTGAGTCTGTAGCAATCAAAAGCAAGGTCGTTCACCTCCTAAATCGCGCTGTAAGTCCCCGTGAAACTCACCTTTCAGTTGAAATCGCATACTCATATTCTTGCGTTTTCTTGCCAAAATCTTTACACAATCATGTTTATCATTCCATTTAGAAACTTTTGGCATTATTTGATTGTGTTTTCCTAGCCTGTAACCCCCTAGCCGATTCTAGGGTTCTTGGTATTCGTTTTTGGAAATTTTCTCTACAGGTGAAATCAAGGCTATTAATGGACATGGATACGTTCAGGAGGGAGAGACGAGCATGACTGTGTTTTTTGTTTGAGTTTTCATGGCCTGGATTTGGTTTTAGGTTCGACCTAGGGATTTAGCTGCGGATATAAATCCGCAGGTAATCTCTGTATGATTCCAAGGACAAGGACGAAGACGTATCCCCATCCAATTCGTTCATTCAAACTTTCGCGCTTCTTTTTATTAATTCTGGCATATTTATTTGTTTTATCATATAATGCTTATTGTTCATTCCACTAACAATTACAAAACATTGGCCGAGTGGTAGTGGAACGCTTGCATTGGCCTGCAGGACCTGGGTTCGAATCTCAGGTCCCCAACATGTTTGTTATATTTTTCTTTCAGATATTCCAGCGTATCTCAGGCCTTGCAGTGCGTCATACTCCCTCAGATCTCAAGACGCCAGATGGCCTCCAGGCCAAATCTGATGGCCCAAAGGTGATGACTATCATAAGGCCAGGTCAACGTGCCACAGGGAATCAAGGAAGGTCAATGCAGGCTTGCACGTTTGGGCCTTTGAATTGCTGAACAAACCCCTGATCTGGGCCCAAACCTCCCTTTTTGGTTGTTTCTTTTTCTTTCTATTTATTTTATTTATTTTATTTAATTGTTTGATTAATTATTATTTTTATTTAAACTAACCAATTAATCTTTTTTTCTTAATAAAACCAAAAACCAAAAAAATATGTTTTATTTATTAAAATTAATTTCTGTATTTTATTTTTGTAAATAAATTAATTTAGTTTTAATTAGGTATAACTTTTAATATTTTTTGCAATAAATTAAAATTAATGTAGAATATTAGGTTTTACAAACATTGACCAAATTTATTTTATTTCTTTTAAATATCCAAAAATCCAAAAAAAAAAAAATCTTTTTCTTAATTAATTAATTTATTTATTTAAATAACTTAGTTTAATTCTGTTTAAATCAAAAAATAACAAAAAAATCACTTTCTTTCAAAAAAGGGTCAAAACCCTAAAAAATACGCCCGATTTAACTTTCCGCACGCGATCTATTTTACCATATTGATGTAATTGTTTCCCGGAATGTAATAGCTTAAATAGGACTTTATTTTATCGCTTTATTTATTTTTCGCATTTTAATTTCAAGGGTTGTTTTTGGCGATGTAAATACCTAACGCCTTGTAATAGTTTAGATTCAATTTCCGCAATTTAAATTTCGTAACTTATAAACTGTTAGATGTTCGATAATAGGGAATGCATGACAAGATCAAATGTATGAACTTAAAATCAACATAGATAACCACTAACATGTACAAAGATAAAATTAACCAAAACAACACACTCGCACATGTGCACTCTTAGGGTACACCTCACTTGGTTGCCTTCGAATGTGGTCATTGAGTATAGGAACTTAAAACACTTGGTTGCCTTTCAAACAAAAACTTCTTTCAAACCCACAAACACAAAGAAAAGCAATTTTTGAAAACACTTTGAGCAAGTACCTAAGAGCCCGTGGATAACCACAGATAGAAAGGGTGTCAACACCTTCCCTTTCTATAATCTACCCCCCGAACCCGAGAAACATCTCTAAAAAGGAATTTTTATGTGCATTTTTCCTTTCCTTGTTGGATAAAATAAAAGACGGTGGAGACTCTTGCTTACCGCGACATTTTGCAAAAACAAACGCAAACCAGCATTCCAAAACTGTCAGTTCTTTCCCACCGTATCACATGGATATTGCATACAAACCCTAATCTCTATCATGGCATATTTGAAAGCATAAAGTGCGTAAAATAAATCTAAGCTATTACAACATTGATATAGGAAGGGGGTACAATTTTGAATAGGGGATTATTTGCAAGAAATTAAAACCCTAAGATTATTACCACCAAATTGAATTCTTTACTCAAATGATAAATAAGCAATATTTAAATAGACAATTAAATAAATATGCAATATATTATAACTATGCAAAAAATATTTTTTGTATTATTTTTATGTATGTAAAAATATAATATTTAATGTATTAAAAAAAAAGAAAATAAAAGGCTATTTTTGTTAAAAGGGTAAACCCTAATTTGCTTTAAGAAAAAAAACATATATATCAATAATTATTTATTTATGTACAATAAAATAAAAATATGTACAAATGTAAAAATAAATAAAAATATGTTAGAAAAAATGTTATTTAAGTATGTAAATAATAAAAATAAAAATATAATATTTTTATGTATTATTTTCAAGTTTTTTATTAAAGAAAATAAAAGTATGTTATTTAATAATTATTTATATGTCCAAAAAATAATAAAAATAATAAAATAAAATGTGAAAATTTATAAAAATATTTTTGGTAATTTTTTAAGTTTAGAAAAAATAAAATAAAGTCAGAAATGAAAAAGAAATAGAAAAATATAAAAATATAAAACAAAGGGCCAAGGGGGTGTGAGAAGTAGGTCAGGGGGTGTCAAAAGCAAGGAATAGCCAGGCCCAGCCCAGCTACTTCATCTTCAACCTTCGTTCAAACCAAAACACGTGTGTTTCCTATACAAATGTCCAACTCCTGCATACGTGCTCTAAAGCAAAAACTCACAACACAAAAGTTATAGCATTTTTCAACATAATTCCAACCATATAAAGAACTTAATCTAACTCTCAAAGACCAGAGAGAATTTCTCTGGCCCTAATTTCTAACCTAACTTTTTCAGAATGTTCATCAATCAAATTCTCTCAACGCACTTAACTTAAATGAAATCTATGCATATGTACAGCTTAAGGGCAATGAGTACTACATTTTTTATTCACAAACCTAAGCCTAATGATTCCTAAATAGAGAGATAGAAAGTTGAAAAATACCTATTTCATTTGAACTCGAGTATGGCAATGCAAGGGTTTTTAGTGAGGCCTGAGATGTTTGTGAGCTTGCCTGAACTTCCTCTGACCTTCCCTAATGCTTTGTTTGCTTTGAGCTTGCTTGAATAAGCCTGCAGAAGTCAACCTGCACAAGCTGAAATCAGAAATGGTGAAGCTTGCAAATGGAGTTACAGTCAATGGCCAATGGTTGGGATAGCTTAGGTGGGTTATATGGAATGTATCGGAACTGGTTTGAGATAAAAAGCACGAGTGGTTTGTGATTTTGAAATCAAAATGCAAAAGCTACCCTGTTTTGCAAGAAGATGGTGTTTTTGTGTTTTGGATAGCTCGTGCTTCTGACTCAAGGCAATATGCAAAAGTTGTTTCAAATGCTTACCAACTTTGTTCTTATCAGATTTCAAAGATATGGATCTTTTGCAAGTTTACTTGGTTTTGAAGTAAAAGTGTGAAGTGATACATGAAAGGCCTGTACAGGCTATCTTCAAGCATGCACAAGATTGTTGTACCTTTGCCTAAGTTTATGGAACTTGTTTGCTGCAAAGAGAGGGGTTCAAGGCTCAAGGGAAGCAAGTTGACATAAAGTAGTGCTTTTATGAAAATAGCAATGCTCACTTTTTGCCAAAAATGGATTAAACTCTTGTGTAAACTTCCATTGATCAGAATAATGCCTTAAACCAATGAGTTTGCATTCAATTTTTGAGTGTGGAAGGGTTTAAAGACCTGTGAGCAAGTACAAGTGAGGCTGGATAGAGTTTTTAATTTGTGTCAACATGAAACATGTCATGGATCAAAGTGAGTTTTTGCCAAATTCAAACCTTCGATTCTCCCTAACCATAAATGATTTTGGAGAGTTCTTGGACATTTTGGAAAGCTTGTAACATGATCTACAATCCATCTTCGAAATTCATTTTGCGATTCCAAGTGGAAATAGGTGAAAAATTTCCATGAAGATAGGTCAAAATCCTGCCTGAACTACGGCAAAATTTCACTAAGTTAAAAGTTTCATGGACCCTTATTCCAAAAATCATAACTTGAGATCCAAGCTTCCTTTGGGAAAACTTTGTGAATCAAAGTTGTAGATTTTGTGGAGGACTACAACTTTCATGTTGGAAGTTTTGTTTGAATCCAATTTCATTATGTTTTGACACATCTTGATGAAAAATGACCCTTGGCACTTGATTTTGACCAAAAAGTCAAAGTTTGACTTTTCAGTGTAGAGTCAATTTTTGATCAGTTGACTGGAAAATTCATCCGTCAATCCAATGCATTTGAGATCTTTTGAACCTTGTAAATAGGTCAAGATGATGCCATTGAGTCCTTGAATCCATACTTGAACCCAATTTGCCATTGGCTAGGTGAAAAAAATCAGAAATTGCCCTTATACAGTCAAAACCCTAAAAATGACCATTTTACCCTTTTGATGATCTGATCAAATTTCTTGAGGAGTTGTGGTCTAAACTTGATCAAATGGTTCATATGGGTCTATAATGTTTATGTGGATAAAAAATTATGAGGTTTGACTGTAAATTGGCCATAGTTGACTTTTTCCCCAATACAGCTGATTTCTAGGTCAACTGCCCAATTGACTGGGCAAAAATTTGATTCAAAGCTTGAAACTTGGTATGATAAATCTTATAAGTCCAACATGAGGTATGAAAGTCACATGGGGCATTAGAATTCCAAAATTCCTTGTGCAAACTCAAACCCTAATTTAGGTCATCGGTGCAAGGAGATGTCTTGAGTAGAGCGAACCTTAATTTGGTCTTGAGTCCAAAGAGTCTTGTGAGGGGGAAATCTTGATAAAATGAGAGGGAAAATTTTGGGGTACAACAGCTTCCCCTGTTCAATCTTCTTGAACCTGAAGAGTTAGATTGGCGAGTTTTCCTTTCGTGACTCGAAGGTAAAAGATGATTGGACACTAGAGTGCCCGTAAATTTGCACTCGTCAAAATGTAGTTGAGGGAATGGGCTTAAAGATGCCATTTGGAGATGATAGAATCTTGCTGGAGATGGGCTTAGAGATGCCATCCGACATGTTTGTTGAATATCAGGAGAATGAACATCCGAATGGTATCCGTATATGGAATGTGTCTGAGTTGTAACTGTATTTGATTCTTGAATGAATATCAGAATGACTGCCGTGTCTGAAGTGTATCTATATTGTATCTGAATTCTGAATGGGCGACAGAATAGCATCTGTGTATGGAGCACCTCTGGGCTGGGGATAAATTCCAAATGAGTGACAGAATGGCGACCGTGTTTGGTGCGTATCTGGACTGTATCTGAAGTTGAGATCTGTATGAGTAGCAGAATGACTTCCGTGTCTGGAGTGTATCCGTACTGTAACTGGGATCTGGAAAAGTGACATAATGACTTTCGTGTCTTGAGTGCATCTGAACCTGAAGTTGATAGTTGAATCTGAATGAGAAATAGAATGGCTTCCGTGTCTGGAGCATATCTAGTTTGTATCTGATTGCTGAATTCTTGAATGAATAGTAGAATGACCTCCGTGTATGGGGTGTATCCATATTGTATCTTGACTTGAGATTCTGAATGAGTGATAGAATCACCTTCGCGTCTGGGGTGTATCCATACTGTATCTGAATATGAGATCCAAATGAGTGATAGAATGACCTCCGCGTCTGGGGTGTATCCATACTGTATCTGAATAAGAGATCCGAATGAGTAGCAGAATGACTTCCATGTCTTGGAGTGTATCTGTACTGTATATGAAATATTTGAATAGTTGTTAAAGATAGCTTTTAATCTTATCCTAAAAAGGGTAAAATGTTAGCTGAAACACAAAGTTATGTTGCATGACATGTATGATGCAATAAAATGTGTTCTATCAATGTTTATGATATATGAATGTAATGTATGCACATATAAGCTGATTAGCTGTCTTGCTGAGGAAAATAAATCCTTGATAGATGGAGATAGTAAAGTCCTTGACTGTTGCTGGGGAAAATAAATCCTGGACCGATGTCGGGAATTCCACAACCTTTGATTGCTAAAAAAAGAGAAATCCTTGGACCACTGTTGGGGATAGAAAAGTTTTGGCAAGTTGTGGGGATTAACAAGAACTTTGAAAACTTCTGTGGGAATGTGAGAATCCTTTACGACTTTCCTGGGAATATAGGAATCCTTCAAGTCCTTTGAAGTTGGAACATGATAGACATTTCGTTGTAATAATAATGTCGAGTGCTGCTTGAGAAACCTGCTTGTGGAGTCTCGAGAAACTTGATGACTGTGGCTGGGGATTGAGAATCTTCAATCCGTTGGGAAATAACTCTGTGGGGAGAAAGTTTATTCTGTTGGAGAGTTTTCAGGAGCTTGGGTTGTATGCCAATTTATTGAGGAATTATCTGAAGCTGTCGTCTGGTTAGCTGTCAAGTTCTAAGATAACTTGCATGGGAATTTTCTAGTTTTAAGACAAATCTCTAGGGAATTGGAGAAAACTGGATGGTCTTCCACCGGGGTTTAAGGGTTGAAGTTTTGGACTTCGTTGGGGATTGGGAGCTTGGAAACTTAGTTCTGGTGGGGATTTTGAAATTTGACTCCGCGGGGGCATATATTGCAAGGTTTTGGCTCCACTGGGGACTTCGATGATGTACTACAGGGGATTTCACTTGGAATAGCCTAAAGACGTTTTCCTATACTTCCAACCTATCAATAATTATTCTTTCCCATTTTCGTTTATTTGTAAACAGTGATTATATTCAAATGCATATTCTCATTTAATAAACCATTAGACGTTTTCAAATAAAACACAAGTGTAAAGAAAAATAAAAGGCAAATAGTTTTCTGTACTTTGAAGTATCTTTGTATTAACTTTGTGTAAGTATTTTGTACAAAGGAGACAGACATCCTAGTAAGAGAATGTTGTCGTAAAAATTGAGAAAAATTTATACAAAGAAAGATGGATATGTGTAAAAATTCCATGGGGTTCCCATTCTGCTATAGCCCTCGTAACTTTGGATATCTTGTCCATTAGTTGCTTTGTCCGACGATGATTGAGTTGATCAGAAGCCCGGAGCTTGTCTGTGAAGAGATTGTCCTTAAAGTGATCCGACGAGACATAGTCATATGCTTTAATTCCCTAACTTTTGCCTGGACCGCCCTTTCGGGTTTTCAATCCACCAGGAAACCCTTTTTTGCCCAAGTCGCACTTTCGGGTTTTCAACTTGTCGGGTGTACAAATTTTTTTTATTTATTCCTAATTTTTTCCTGAACCGCCCTTTCGGGTTTTCGATTCACCGGGATGCCCATTTTTGCCCAAGTCGCCCTTTCGGGTTTTCAACTTGTCGGGTCGCTTATGCGTAGTATCTTTTGACTATGTCTGCATTCGCAGGGTGCGGCAGGTCATCGTCGTCCATGGTGGTTAGGATCATTGCCCCACCAGAAAAGATGTTTTTGATCACAAATGGTCCTTCGTAAGTAGTAGTCCATTTTCCCCTGGGATCACTTTGCGGCAAGATGATCCGCTTGATTACAAGATCCCCGACTTGATATACTTGTCTTCTAACTTTCTTGTTGAAAGCTTTGATCATTCGTTTTTGATATGCCTGACCATGGAAAACAGCAGTAAGTCGCTTTTCGTCAATCAAGTTAAGTTGATCAAGCCGGGTCTGAATCCAATCGTCTTCGCTCAACCCAGCATCCTTCATGATTCTCAAGGAGGGAATCTAAACCTCGATAGGTAAAACAACTTCCATGCCGTATACCAAAGAATAGGGTGTTGCCCCAGTTGATGTATGTGTTGTGGTACGGTATCCGTGCAGAGCAAACAGTAACATCTCATGCCAATCCTTGTAGGTGACTATCATTTTTTGAATGATCTTCTTGATATTTTTGTTCGCAGCTTCGACAACACCGTTCATCTTTGGCCGATAGGGAGATGAGTTGTGATGTTGAATCTGGAACTGTTCGCACAGAGTGGTGATCATAGTATTGTTCAAATTTGTACCGTTGTCAGTGATGATCCTGTCGAGGATACCATAACGGCAAATGAGGTTCTGTTTGATGAAGCGGGCAACCACATTCTTTGTAACGGAGGCGAAGGAAGCTGCTTCGACCCACTTGGTAAAGTAATCAATGGCCACCAGGATGAAACGATATCCATTGGATTTTGTAGGCTTGATCTCTCCAATCATGTTAATTCCCCACATCGCGAATGGACAAGGAGTTGTTAAGACATTGAGAGGAACTGGAGGTATATGTACCTTGTCTGCATAGATTTGGCATTTGTGACAAGTACGGGAATGTTGATGACAATCAGCTTCCATGGTAGACCAGTAATAGCCTGCCCTTAGAATCTTCTTAGCCATCATATGACTGTTTGAGTGGGTGCCAAAGGTGCCATTATGTAGTTCATCCATGATCTGCTCAGCTTTAACCTTGTCCACACAACGGAGCAGGACACAATCATGATTGCGCTTGTATAGGATACCATTACTCAGAAAGAACTTGGCCGCAAACCTCCTTAAGAACTTTTTGTCATTGACTGAAGCTCCTTCAGGGTATTCTTGTGCTTCGAGATACCTTTTGATGTCATGAAACCAAGGTCGGTCCACTACTTCTTCGGTATTAATCTCGTGACAATGTGCAGGTTCGTCCATGGATGACATTGTAGCTAGCGCATCTGCTAGCTGATTCTCTTCTCGCGGGAAGTGCTCGAAGGGGATCTGTTCGAAGTGTGGTAACAATGTCAGGACATGTTCTTTTTAAGGGATGAGGTTAGGGTGTTTAGTATCCCACTCTCCTTTGATTTGACTGATAACCAAAGCTGAGTCCCCAAATACAATCAAAGATTTGATTCCCAAGTCAATAGCAGCCTTGAGACCAAAGATACAAGCTTCATACTCGGCCATGTTGTTGGTGCAGCTGAAGTAGAGTCTAGCAGTGAAAGGTGTATGGAAACCTTATGGAGAAATAAGTACCGCACTGATACCGTTTCCAAGTGCGTTGGAGGCACCATCAAAGTACAGAGTCCATCGGGATCCTTGTTCAGGTCAGTCATACGGTCTGTTTTCTTCAATGTTGCTCAAATTCATGATATCCTCATCGGGGAAGTCGAACCTCATGGATTGGTAATCCTCGACAGCTTGATGGGCCACATGATCGGCTAGCACACTCCCCTTTATGGATTTTTGGGTTGTGTACTGTATATCATATTCAGTGAGGATCATCTGCCATCTAGCGATTCTTCCGGATAAAGCAGGCTTCTCGAAGATGTACTTGATCGCATCCATCTTAGAGATCAGTAAAGTGGTATGTGTCAACATATACTTTCTTAGCTGGCGAGCAGCCCATACGAAAGCGCAGCAAGTTTTCTCGAGCAGTGAGTAGCGAGTCTCATAGTCGGTAAACTTTTTGCTAAGGTAATAAATGGCATGCTCTTTTCGGCCAGACTCGTCATGTTGGCCCAGTATGCACCCCGTTGAATTCTCCAGGACAGTCAAATACTTGATTAACGGCCTTCCTTCGACGGGTGGCATCAAGATAGGAGGTTCCAACAAATACTCCTTGATTTTATCGAAAGCAACTTAACAGTCCTCATTCCATTTAACCACCTGATCTTTCTTCAACAGCTTGAAGATTGGTTCACAGGTAGATGTTAGGTGAGATATGAACCTCGCAATGTAGTTTAGGCGTCCCAAGAAACCTCTGACCTCCTTCTCAGTGCGAGGGGATGGCATTTCTTGTATAGCTTTGACTTTGGCAGGATCAACCTCGATGCCTTTGTTACTGACGATGAATCCCAAAAGTTTACCGGACCTGACTCCGAAAGTGCACTTGTTAGGGTTCAGTCTGAGCTTGTACTCTTTCAACCTGACAAACAGCTTTTGCAGATGGTCAAGGTGTTCTTCTTCTGCCGGTGAACGAGCTATCATGTCGTCTACATAGACTTCAATCTCATGATGTATCATGTCATGAAACAAAGCTACCATGGGGCGCTGATAGGTTGCCCCGACATTCTTCAGTCCGAACGACATCACTTTATAGCAGAAGGTACCCCACTGCGTAACAAAAGTAGTCTTCTCCATGTCTTCGGGGGCCATTTTGATCTGGTTGTACCCTGAAAATCCATCCATGAAAGAAAATACCTTGTGCTGAGTTGTATTGTCAACCAAGATGTCAATGTGCGGTAGTGGAAAGTCATCTTTAGAGCTAGCCCTGTTTAAATCTCTGTAATCCATGCACATTCTAACTTTGCCGTCCTTCTTAGGCATGGGCACAATGTTAGCAACCCATTGTGGATAGGAAGTAACAGCAAGAAAGCCAACATTGAACTGCTTCATCACTTCAACTTTGATCTTTTCAGACATATCGGGCCTCATCCGGTGGACTTTCTGTTTAATTGGTGGGAAGTCTTCTCTTGTAGGGAGACGGTGAACCACAATATCTGCATCCAGCCCCGACATGTCTTCGTAGGACCAGGAGAAGATCTCAACATATTCATTTAGCAGATGAACTAAATGCTCCTTGACATTTGGTTCTAGGTTGGCACCCACTTTAACTTCTTTTCTGTCTTCCTCTATTCCCAAGTTGATAGTCTCTAACAACTCCTCGTGAGGTAGAATAGCCCTTTCTTCCTGTTGCAGCAGTCTAGCCAACTCTCCAGGAACTTCACAATCTTCATCACCTTCGTATTCGGCATGATTGACCAGATCTTCAGAGTCACTGAAGGCCATAGAAGAATTGTTACCCACGGAATCCAGAATGGAATGATACATGCATTTGTGAGTGTGTGTGTGTGTAAGGGATAGCCACCTTTAAACAAATAAAATGTAAAAAAGAAAGACAATGAACACAAAAGTTTATATATGAAAAACTTCCATGATTCATTAAAATGGCATATGAAGATGAAAAATCAAGCCCTTACAAATGGACCTATATGCCTCGGGTAAGGCATAAGGCAAAAAGTGTACGAATTGTTTAAAAATTATTACAGACCAACAGAAAATGTTCGAAAGATAAATTACTGATTGATGAAAGTAATGGGAACAATGTCTTTCGACTCCCAGTTGTTCAGCCCTCCTTCAATAGTTGGAAAGATCCAGTCTTCAAAATTGATCTCCTCTTCACCATCCTCCAAAGCATGAACTCCATGATAGGTGATCTTCACTAGTGGCCCTCCAGCCCGGGAGCGACGCACAACCTTCTGACTAGCAGCAGTGAAACCCAAGCCGAACTTATATGTCTTGTAAGGAAAATATGGCAGTTGACCCCATATTGTGCTTCCTCCTTCCTCAATCACAGCCTTCGCATCCTTAAGGAATGACATTTGGGACACAGGTTTGGTAATGATAGGCACAGGAGTCATTGTCTTGGCTACCGCAATTTCAGGAGAAACCTTTTCAAAGTGCTGAAAGGGGGTCTCGATGAATTCACCATCTAATTCAACATAGCGGAATGAATTCAGATGGCTTATCATATACTCCTCCTCGCCACGAACTGTCACAATTTTCCCCTGGACAGGGTACTTATGCTTCTGATGCAGAGTATATGTGACGGCTCCAGCATGATAAATCCAGGGCCTTCCTAACAAGCAAGAGTAGGAGGGACGGATGTCCATGACATAAAATATGGAGTTGAAAGTTTCCGTATGTACTTTAATCAGGATGTCCACCTCCCCGTGGACCATCCGTTTAGAACCATCGAAGGCTCTGACAATGATGTTGCTGGGCTTCAAAATTAGACCTTCACAATCTAGTCTATCCAATGCTTTTTTAGGCAAGACATTTAAAGACGACCCAATATCAACCAGAACGTGAGCAAGAGTAGTCCCTCTGCATTCCACCGAGACATGCAGCGCGTCATTATGCTTTCTCCCCTTAGATGTTAAATCGGCGTTGGAGAAGTCAAGACCGTTGTCGGCTGTTAGGCTGGCTACACACTCCTAGAACTGGTCCGCGGAGGTTTCCTAAGGCACATGGGCCGTCTTCAAGAACTTGATCAAAGCTTTGGCATGAGCTTCGGAATAGAGCAACAAGGCCAGCATATAGATTTTTGAAGGGTTTTTCCCCAGTTGTTCTACAACATCATAGTCGCTTTTCTTAATTATTTTTAAAATCTCCTCCATTTCCTTTTGAGTGGTCTCGGGGATCATCAAAGACTGAGCCCTCGTCCTGACGGGCGCTTCTTGGATCCCCTTACCTTTATCAGCAGCAACAGCAAAGGGTACAACTACGGGAGTAACAATTCCTTCAATCACTGGAGTTCGCACAGAGATGTTGACCGGCACAGGAGTAACCTTAGGAGCATTTGAGGATCCGAAGACTGCCCTTGGGGGAGAAATCTCCGGAGAGAAAATTCTTCCACTGCAGGTGATATTACTCGTCCCGCAATATTTCCTATGTCAGGAGTCTCTTCATCGGAACTTTCTTCAACTGATTCAATCTGCTTAACACCGTGGTAGAAGATCTCTCCTCCATAATTCCACGGTATTGTCTTGTTGGACTTGTATGGGATAGGCCCCAACATAGTTATCTTCAGAGGTACAAACTTTGGATCGGGTGTAATCTTAACAGGTCTTTTGGAGACCTTGGAAAGACTGGCGGAAATGGTAATTATAGCAACATCGTTGATAGGAGTTGGAGTAACAGGAGTTTTTTCAAAGAGGATTTCTTGATTATCCATTAGGCGTTGGATGCCTAACTTCAACGGCGGACAGTCGGATTATAGGGATGAACAAAGGTAGCAATCTTTTTCACAGCCCAGGAAAATCCTGGCTTTCAACAGATTCATCTTGATCATTGGTAATGGAGTCATTAAGTCATCAACAGCAGCAACATAAAGATCTTTTACAACAACATGGACATTGTGACCATGTTTTGGCATTGGGGAAGAGATCACATTAGGTTTTTCAGTTGCGTCAAACTCCACCTCCTTGGCATCTATTAAATCCTGGATCTTATTTTTGAGGGCCCAACAATTGTTGGTGTCGTGCCCCACGCTGTCCGAATGATAAGCACACTTCGCATTTGAATGGTAGTAGGGAGAAGAGGTATTCGGATTCTTTGGCGCCTCTTTCAAGCTTGTAAGGTTTAACTTCAACAGATGAGGGAGAACCTGAGCAGGTGTCATATTGATCCGGGTGAATTTCGGTGCAAGCCTTTCCACCCTTGCCTGGTTGGTTCTGGGTTGACTGTTTCGAGGTTGATCAGTTGTGGAATTCTGAATCATTACAACCCCTACCGATGGCCGACGCTCGACTCTTCTTTGACTTCTCTGGGAGTAAATAGCTGAGACTTCTTTCTTGGCTGGAAAGGTCTTCTTGATATTAGGGAAAGTAGATGCATCCTTTTGAATTTTACCGCTCTTGATTCCAGCTTCAACTCTTTCACCAGTCAGAATTAACTCGGTGAACCCCGTAGACAAACTCCCGATCAAGTGATTAAATAATGGACCTGACAGGGTCCCCAAAAACATATCCACAAGCTCTCTCTCAGACAATGGTGGCTGCACCCTTCCAGCCAAGTCCCTCCATTTCTGGGCATACTCCTTAAAGTCTTCATTAGAGACCATACCCATACTCTGTAATTGAGTACGAGTAGGTGCTAAGTATGCATTATATTGATATTGTCTGTAGAAGGCAACAGCCAAATCCTCCCAATTTTGCACATCAGATCTCTCAAGCTGGTAGAACCAATCCAATTGCGTACCCGACAAACTATCTTGAAAAAAGTGGACCCATAGATCCTTATCAGAAGAATGAGGTTGGATCTTTCTGACGTAAGACCGTAGGTGCATCTTCGGGCAAGACAAACCATCATATTTAGAAAATGTAGGCACCTTGAATTTAGGGGGAATCACAATCCCAGCAACCAAACCTAGCTCCTCAAAATCCAGCCCAGGCACTCTTTGTACCTCCATAGCTGCCAGACGCTCTTCCAGATTCTTGTACTTGTTGTCTGCAGGAGGGTACTACTGCTCAGAGTAATCTTCATCCTCTTCTTCTTCTTCTTCTTCCTTAGACTCGGAGGGCACTGCAGCTCCCTTTCCTTTACCTACCCCTTCATCAGATGTTGAGGGGAAATCCAGGACCCTTCTAGCTTGGTTCTCAAATCTTCTTCTCAAAGTAGCCACACCAACTCTTTTCTTTTTCTCCTTTTCTTTTTCCTTTTCCTTTTCCAGCAGTGCTTTAAGATCCTCCTGACCCTTTGCCAAGGTCATGAGTAGTTGTTGGAACTGTGAATTCTGCACTTGTAGGTCTTTGACCGTCTGCTCTATATCCATCTTGCTGAAATAAACAACAGAGAGATAAGGAAACCTAGTGTGAAGACCTGTTTATGCATATGATGAATGATGTGTATTCATGTAATGCATTCAAGGATTCATAAATTCAAATTTTTTGTAAACAAAAAAGAACGCACGTCATATTAATAAGATAGAATTTGTCAGTACATAAGTGCCCCATGGGCAAAATAATACAAAATTCTAAGGTAAAAAGACGTTGTGCATCCTCTTTGGTGCGATGTACGTGTTGAGAGTCTTCTCTTCATGAAGTCAACGAGTAAGTTCCAAAACCTTCTTCTCACTGGCGTAGAAGTTGGCTTCAAAAGTGTTTCGTTCTTCCTTGAGCTGTATCCAACTCTTTTGCAAATCCTCCAATGATGTTGGCATGTCAGGATGTAGGAGGGTGTATGGAACCTCTCCTTCCATAACAGGCTCTTTGATCATAGGTAGAATGTAGGGGTAAGTTATCATAAGACTCTGGGCGCGGGTTCGTACCCACTTGAGGTAAGGCTCAAGGGGGGTAGAATTCTTGTGTCCTAGTGTCTTACTGTCCACCTTGTTGGGCATCCTCCAAGCTCGGATAAACTTTTGTCGAAGTCCTTGAGCGTCGTTGTCGAAGTCAAAAACCAAGTATGGAATCAGCATGTCATGAGGGACATCCCTTCGGGCATACCCAAATTGTCTCAGAGCCAAGCAGGGGTTGTAGGTAATGTCTCCCCTAATGCCAAGTAATGGGATATTAGGGAATTCCCCACAACGATCAATGATGATGACATTTTCTCTGGACCGAGAACACCAATGAACATCAGAATGTGTAAGAGTCATCAACCGTTATGACCACCTCAAGCCTTGCTCATTCTTCAAGACTGACTGGGGAAGGTGAGAAATAAACCACCTTGCTAGAAGAGGAGTACAGCACATGAGAACACCTCTTTTCCTCATTGTTCGTGTGTGAAATGAGTGAAGGATATCCCCAAGCAATGTAGGCACAGGATTCCGAGATATGAAAATCTTGACAGCATTCACATCTATAAGCTTATCAGGGTTTGGGAACAAGACCAACCCATAGATGAGAAGTGCTACAATCTCCTCAAAAGCTTGCAGATCTAGAGAATTCCAGCAGTCTTGTGCCTTCTCAAACAGAAACTTTGCCAAGAAACCCTTGACACCACTTCTGGTTTCCCAATAACCTTTGATATTAGATGGTTGCAAGTGTAAGGCTTAAGCAACATCTTCAGGCTTTGGCTCTCTTTCTGTACTGTTGTAGGGTAGTTGATGGAGAATAGGAATCCTCAGGAGTTGAGAAAATTCCTCCAAAGTAGGCACTAGTTGGTAATCAGGAAATGTGAAGCAGTGGTGTAGGGGGTCAAAGAACGGGAAGAGAACTTTCACCATGTCTTCTTCAATGTTGGAGTTGACCAAGTTGAGAAGTCTACCATGTCTTTCAGTGAAGGGAGAATTCTCTGGAATCTTGGAAGCAAGCTCCTTGAGTAGAGGAGGGATTCTCACAAGGTTGACCTGGATTGTTTTCCTGCGGAGTGATTCCATAGCCTACAAAACAGGAACAAAGATGAAGATCCAAACCCTTGAAATGGTTAGTGGATGCATATGATACTTTATGATGTTCATGATGTATACACAAGTATATGTACAAGCAAGTCATATAAGTTCCTAGTTTCAGGCCTGCATGGGGGTTCATAGGTAAGTACCCTCTTGAAGTTTAGTTGGCTCAACTTGTCCTAGAAATAGTAACCGGGTTCTAAGGAGCTCAATATCACTGGATTATTTTCTGTGTTCATTGTTTCAGTTTATCCACTTTACTAGCGACCGAAATATTCCAAGAAAACAACCCTCAATGAGTGTAGTATCGAGTATCTACCAACTTCGGACTGCACCAAAGCTGGTTATCTCACTACCCCTAAAAAGGCCAAGTTGGTCAAGTAAAGGTTCTAAAAGTCCATTAGTGCTTTATGACATCACTCAGCGGCCCCGTATTCTCTTTGATTGACTCAAGGGCTACCGATACCCACAAATATGTCGCACTAATATAGTTATTACTTCAACCATGTCGGTATACCCCGCACAGTTTCCACAATGTATTGCTATTTACCTATGAATGTTTCCCAAATCTGGGTAGAGGATTTCAAACCCAAACAATAGAACCAAATGTAAAGCAATCAAAGAAAACAAGGTAAGTATGTAAAGGTGATCTAAACCCTAAGGTAACCCCATTTTTTTAAGTCGTCCCTAACAGAGTCGCCAATTCTGTGATACGGTGGGAGAACTGACTTGAGGTTTTGCGTTTGTGTTCGCAAATGTTTCGGTTTAGCAAGAGTCGCCACCGACTTTTTATTTTATCCAAAGGAAAGGTCAAAAAGCACAGGAAAGACCTTTGAGATGTTTTCTTGGGTTTGGGGGGTAGATTATGAAAAGGGAAGGTGCAAGCACCCTTTTCATCCATGGTTATCCATGGGCTCCAAGTTACTTGTTTAGATCACTTGCTTTTGCTTTTCAATTGTTTGAAATGGTGCTTTGTGTGTGGTTTTGAAAAATGTTTTTGAAAAGAGACCATCGTTATGGCAACCTTTGTAACTATTCTTGTTTGAATGTATACAAAGGTGTTTTATATTTTGAAAAATGTTTCAATGTTTGAAAGTTTGTTTTTGGGAAATGTTTTGAAATTGTGTTGTGAGGTGTGTTTGAAAATAGCAAGGATGTTTTTGCAAGTTTTGATCAAGTAACTAAGAGTTTTCTACCCTATCTACTCAAGAGTCTTTCCTACATATTTTTAACCCTTTTGACAGTGTTGTTTTACCATTGCATTTGGTAAACAACCTTGTATTTGGATGTTAAACGGGACAGGCGCGAGTCATCGTATTGACCATGATAGCAGTTATGTTAAGTATCTTTAGCAAAAATTTGAGGGACTAGATCATTTTGTATAGGCAACCAAGATAGCGTCATCGAGGGACTATGATCTTTTTGTTTTGTTTTTATTTTTCCAAGATACTCAACGTGCATACCATGGACATTTTAAAGGCAACAAGTGGATGAAACCCTAGGGGTGCATGTGTGCATTGTGTTGTCAATTTACATGCTTTTATATCTTGTATTAGGTCTAGCTATTTGTTTTGATTTTGGATATTGCATACAAACCCTAATCTCTATCATGGCATATTTGAAACCATAAAGTGTGTAAAATAAACCTAAGCTATTACAACATTGATATAGGGAGGGGGATACAATTTGAATAGGGGATTATTTGCAAGAAATTAAAACCCTAAGATTATTACAAACAAATTGAATTCTTTACTCAAATGATAAATAAACAATATTTAAATAGACAATTAAATAAATATGCAATATATTATAAATATGCAAAAAATATTTTTTGTATTATTTTTATGTATGTAAAAATATAATATTTAATGTATTAAAAAAAAGAAAATAAAAGGCTATTTTTGTTAAAAGGGTAAACCCTAATTTGCTTTAAGAAAAAAAAACATATATATCAATAATTATTTATTTATGTGCAATAAAATAAAAATATGTACAAATGTCAAAAAAAATAAAAATATGTTAGAAAAAATATTATTTAAGTATGTAAATAATAAAAATAAAAATAAAATATTTTTATGTATTATTTTCAAATTTTTTATTAAAGAAAGTAAAATTATGTTATTTAATAATTATTTCTATGTCCAAAAAATAATAAAAATAATAAAATAAAATGTGAAAATTTATGAAAATATTTTTGGTAATTTTTTAAGTTTAGAAAAAATAAAATAAAGTCAGAAATGAAAAAGAAATAGAAAAATATAAAAATATAAAACAATGGGCCAAAGGGGGTGTGAGAAGTAGGTCAGGGAGTGTCAAAAGCAAGGAATAGCCATGCCCAACCCATCTACTTCATCTTCAACCTTCATTCAAACCAAAATACGCGCGTTTCCTGTACAAATGTCCAACTCCTGCATACGTGCTCTAAAGCAAAAACTCACAACACAAAAGTTATAGCATTTTTCAACACGATTCCAACCATATAAAGAACTTAATCTAACTCTCAAAGACCAGAGAGAATTTCTCTGGCCCTAATTTCTAACCTAACTTTTTCAGAATGTTCATCAATCAAATTCTCTCAACACACTTAATTAAATGAAATCTATGCATATGTACAGCTTAAGGGCAATGAGTACTATATTTTTTATTCACAAACCTAAGCCTAATGATTCCTAAATAGAGAGACAGAAAGTTGAAAAATACCTGTTTCAGTTGAACTCGAGTATGGCAATGCATGGATTTTCAGTGAGGCCTGAGATGTTTGTGAGCTTGCCTGAACTTCCTCTGACCTTCCCTAATGCTTTGTTTTCTTTGAGCTTGCTTGAATAAGCTTGCAGAAGTCAACCTGCACAAGCTGAAATCAGAAATGGTGAAGCTTGCAAATGGAGTTACAGTCAATGGCTAATGGTTGGGATAGCTTAGGTGGGTTATATGGAATGTATAGGAACTGGTTTGGGACAAAACGCACGAGTGGTTTGTGATTTTGAAATCAAAATGCAGAAGCTGCCCTGTTTTGCAAGAAGATGGTGTTTTTGTATTTTGGAAGGCTTGAGGGTTGGATAGCTCGTGCTTCTGACTCAAGGCAATATGCAAAAGTTGTTTCAAATGCTTACCAACTTTGTTCTTATTAGATTTCAAAGATATGGATCTTTTGCAAGTTTACTTGGTTTTGAAGTAAAAGTGTGAAGTGATACAAGACAGGCCTGTACAGGCTATCTTCAAGCATGCACAAGATTGTTGTACCTTTGCCTAAGTTTATGTAACTTGTTTGCTGCAAAGAGAGGGGTTCAAGGCTCAAGGGAAGCATGTTGACATAAAGTAGTGCTTTATGAAAATAGCAATGTTCACTTTTTGCCAAAAATGGATTAAACTCTTGTGTAAACTTCCATTGATCATAATAATGCCTTAAACCAATAAGTTTGCATTCAATTTTTGAGAGTGGAAGGGTTTAAAGACCAGTGAGCAAGTACAAGTGAGGTTGGATAGAGTTTGTAATTTGTGTCAACATGAAACATGCCATGGATCAAAGTGAGTTTTTGCCAAATTCAAACCTTCGATTCTCCATAACCATAAATGATTTTTGAGAGTTATTGGATATTTTGGAAAGCTTGTAACATGCTCTAAAATACACCTTTGAAATGCATTTTGAGATTCCAAGTGGAACTAGGTGAAAAAGTGCCATGAAAATAGGTCAAAATCCTGCCTAAACTAGGGCAAATTTTCACTAAGTTAAAAGTTTCATGGACACTTGTTCCAAAAATCATAACTTGAGATCTAAGCTTCTTTTGGGAAAACTTTGTGAATAAAAGTTGTAGATTTTGTGGAGTACTACAACTTTCATGTTGGAAGTTTTGTTTGAATCCAATTGCATCATGATGAAAATGTTGGGAAAATTTGAAAAAAAATAAGAAAATTTCATAACTTAGAAAAATTCTAAGTTATGAAAATTTTCAATCTTTAACCCTAATTTGCAAAATTAGGTTTCTTGATGAAAAAGTTTTATGTTTTGACACATCTTGATGAAAAATGACCCTTGGCACTTGATTTTGACCAAAAAGTCAAAGTTTGACTTTTCAGTGTACAATCAATTTTTGATCAGTTGATTGGAAAATTCATCTGCTAATCCAATGCATTTGAGATCTTTTGAACCTTGTGAATAGGTCAAGATGATGACATTGAGTCCTTGAATCCATACTTGAACCCAATTTGCCATTGGCTAGGTGAAAAAATCAGAAATTGCCCTTATACAGTCAAAACCCTAAAAATGACCATTTTACCCTTTTGATGATCTGATCAAATTTCTTGAGGAGTTGTGGCCCAAACTTGATCAAATGGTTCATATGAGTCTATAATGTTGATGTGGATCAAAAATTACGAGGTTTGATTGTAAATTGGCCACAGTTGACTTTTTCCCCAATACAACTGATTTTTAGGTCAATTTTCCAATTGACTGGGCAAAATTTTGATTCAAAGCTTGAAACTTGGTATGAGCAATCTTATAAGTCCAACATGAGGTATGAAAGTCACATGGGGCATTAGAAGTCCAAAATTCCTTGTGCAAACTCAAACCCTAATTTAGGTCATCAGTGCAAGGAGATGTCTTGAGTAGAGCGAACCCTAATTTGGTCTTGAGTCCAAAGAGTCTTGTGAGGGGGAAATCTTGATAAAATGAGAGGGAAAATTTTGGGGTACAACACATACGTATCCCATTCATAACATTGCATCTACAGGTACCATTACAAGTTTCTCTTCTTCCTCGTTGTTTATTTTAGCAGAAATGTCTTCCGAGCAAACCATCAAGGACCTTCAGGCACAAAACGCCCAGTTCCAACAAATATTCATAAGTCTGGAAAAAGGGCAGGAGGATCTGAAAGCCCTCATCCTGAAAGAGAAGAAAAAAAAGAAGAAGGTTGTCGGTATTTTGAATATGGGCAGAAGGTTTGGAGAGTGGTTGAAACGAAAAGTCAACCTGACCTCTTCATCTAAGGAAGGGGAGAATCAGGAAGAAGAGAAGGACCCCAGTCCTGCAGTTTCTGAAAATGATACGGATTACAATGATGAGAAATATCCTCCTGCTGAGGATAGATACAAACAGTTGGAAGATCGTCTGAGTGCCATGGAAGTTTAGAGGATACCTGGACTGGATTTCAAAGAATTGGGATTGGTGTCGGAAGTAGTCATCCCACAGAAGTTCAAAGCTCCAGTTTTTGCTAAGTATGATGGGGTGTCCTGCCTAAAACTCCATCTCCGTTCTTATGTCAGAAAGATTCATCCCCACACCGCTGATAGAAATCTGTGCGTTCATTTCTTTCAAGATAGTTTGTCAGGGACTCAGCTTGAATGGTTCTACCAACTGGAGGGAGCCAATGTCCGAAATTGGGAAGATCTGGCTGATGCTTTCTACAAGCAGTATCAATACAATGCCGACCTTGCTCCTGCTCATACTCAACTCCAGAGTATGTCCATGGGGTCAAGTGAAGGCTTTAAGGACTATGAACAGAAATGGAGAGACTTGGCTGAGAGAGTTCAACCCCTATTGTCTGATAGGGAGTTGGTTGATATGTTTCTGGGGACGCTATCTGGTCCATTTTTCAATCATTTGATCGGCAGCTGGTTTCACCAAGCTGATCCTAATTGGAGAAAGAGTATAAGTTGGGATTCAAAGCGGAAAAATATAGAAGGAGGCCTCTTTGAGTTCAGTAAAGAAGCCTTTTGCCGGTAAGAAGGAAGCCAGTTCCATCTATAGCCAGGGGTGCAAAAATAGGGTTGAACATCGTCAGACAGTAAGTGCCGTAATGATACCTAGGCCTGCAGTTGCTCCATAATGCAACAATCAACAAAGGGTGGAAAGACCACAACGGCAGTTTACCCGCATCAACATGACATTGGCTGAAGTGCTACCTCATCTGCTGAGATCCAACTTGGAAACCTTGAAAGAGGCTCCCAAGAATCCAAATACTACATCTCCCCAATATAATCTGAATGCCTGGTGTGCTTATCATTCTGAATGTCCTGGCCACGATACAAATGACTTCTAGGCGCTGAGGAACAAAGTACAAGACTTGATTGAAGCCAAGGAAATAGATTTTTATGCTCTAGAGAAGCCAAATGTCATAACGGCTCCCATGCCCAAGCACGGTCGTGGAGTTAATGTTGTTGACACTGATTTGTTTGTTACCTCTGTTGATGAAGTTTCTACTCCTCTCATGACTGTCAAGAAGAATTTGTTGTTGGCCGGTTTATTTCTGGGTTATGGTTAAGGTTGCCACATGTGTTCATTTCTAACTTCTGGTTGCCGTTTACTGAAATCAGGTATTCGACGCCTGATAGATAGCAAAGAATTTTTTTTGAGAAAACTTTGGTTCCCGCTATTCCATTTGAAGACGTTGCTATTATAACCATTTCCGCCAATTCTTCCAAGGTCTCCTCGATAAGACATGTTAGGATTACATCTGCTCCAAGAATTTCTCTGTTGATAATTACTGTTCCTGGTCCTGTCCCGTATGTCTCGAACAAAACTGTCCCCTGGCATTATGGTGCTGATGTGTACTATCATGGCATCAAACAAGATTTGAAAGATGAAGAAGCTGATCCTGATATTGGTAACATTGTCGGAACCAACAAAGTTACCCAAAGTGGAAGGGTCTTCTCTCCCGAGATTTCCCCTAAGACTGTCCACAAACTTATTGTCATTCAATCTGTTGTTCCTGCTAGTATATCAACTACTTCTCCTGTTCTTACTCTAGTTATTACTCCTGTCAGCGAATCATCTGATACCCGTGGCAAAGAAATAATAGGTGAGCCTGCCCGGACGGAGGCGCCTAAGAAAATTGTTGTGGAAGCCTCTAAGCAAGAAATGGAGGAAATATTGAAAATCATTAAGAAGAGCGACTACAATATGGTCGAGCAGCTGGGGCGGACCCCATCAAAGATATCCATGTTATCCCTGTTGTTATGCTCCAAGGCCCATGCGAAGGCTTTGATTGCATTCCTCAAGATTGCGCATGTGTCGCAAGAAACTTCAGCTGATCAGTTCAAAGATTATGTGGCCAGCCTGACTGCTGATAATAGGCTGGTTTTTCAGATGCAGATTTGACACCAAAGGGAAGGAAGCATAATGATGCTATGCATGTCTCGATTGAATGCAGGGGCACCACTATGGCTCATGTGCTGGTAGATACTAGGTCTTCACTGAATGTTCTTCCGAAGAAGGCATTGGACCGGTTGGATTGTGAGGGTCTAACTCTAAAGCCTAGTAACATTATGGTAAGGGCTTTTGACGGATCGAAGAGAATGGTGCACGGGGAGGTGGACATCCTTGTCAAAGTGGGTTCTCATACTTTTGAGTCCACCTTCTACGTGATGGACATTAGGACGTCATATTCTTGTTTGCTGGGTCGTCCTTGGATCCACGAGGTTGGGGCAGTTACTTCCACACTCCACCAAATGTTGAAGTATTCGGTGAAAGGAAAGATTGTCACAGTGCGGGGTGAAGAAGAATATATGGTGAGTCACCTCAATTCCTTCTGCTACATAGAGATGGACGGGGAATTCATAGAAACTCCTTGTCAGAACTTCGAAGAGGTCCCTCAGATCTTAGCATCAATTGAAACTACTACCAACAAACCTCCTTTGAAGATGGCTTCTCTCAAGGACGCCAAGGTTGTGGTTGAAGAAGGTGGGTGTACCAATTGAGGTCAGCTCCCTCATTTCACTCAGAAAACTGACAAATTTGATTTAGGCTTTACTACAGGGGCTCAAAGGGCTGTTAGACACGCTCGGGCTGGAAGACCTCCCCTATGCATCAGTAATCGGGGAATTAATGCCATTGAAGACAGCGAGGAGGACTCAGACATTGACAGCTGGATCTACCCAACTACCAACAGTGGACTGAGTAACTGGACGGCTAGGGACTTTATACCAATTTCTTTTATTCCACATTAATTGACTTATTTGTTTTAAGATCTGTAATAAACAATTTGAAACTTTATGGCCTTGTGCTTTGCCCAAGGCACATTGGTTTTGTTTGTGAGGGCTATTATTTTTCATTTCATATATCATTAATAAAGCATTGGACGTTTCTTGCATACAAATTTTGCGCTCTCTGTTTTTCTTTCTTGCTTTCACTTTATCAAAACAGCTATTCTCTTACACACACTCACGTATCATAACGCAGATCCATATCCACTATGGATCCCATTGATAACAGCTCTGCTATTGCCAGTTATGACTTCAAAAATCCGATCAACCAAGTCGAGGACGAAGGTGAGGATGATTGTGAGGTGCCTAGAGAACTTGCTAGACTACTACAGCAGGAAGAAACGGCCATACAACTTCATGAAGAGTCGGTTGAGACAATGAATTTGGGTACTGAGGAAGACAGAAAAGAGGTTAAAATAGGTGCAAATCTGGAGCTTAGCGTCAAACAGAGGTTGATACAAATGTTGCACGACTATGTTGAAATCTTCGCCTGGTCCTATGAAGACATGCCTGGTTTGGACACTGATATTGTGGTACACCGCCTGCCGACTAAAGAAGATTGTCCTCCGGTTAAACAGGAGGTATGTCGTATGCGCCCTAAAATGTCAGAGAAGTTCAGGAAGAGGTTATGAAACAGTTCGATGAAGGATTCTTAGCTGTCACATCTTATCCATAGTGGGTTTCTAATGTTGTTCCGGTGCCTAAAAAGGACGGTAAGGTAGGGATGTGTGTGGATTACAGAGATCTGAACAGGGAAAGCCCCAAGGATGACTTCCCACTTCCTCACATTGATGTTCTGGTCGACAACACCGTGCAACACAAAATCTTCTCCTTCATGGATGGTTTCTCTGGCTACAACCAGATCAAGATGGCTCCTAAAGACATGGAGAAGACAACCTTCGTTACACAGTGGGGCACCTTCTGCTACAAGGTGATGCCTTTTGGGTTGAAGAACATTGGGGCAACCTATCAGCGTGCCATGGTCGCTTTATTCCACAATATGATTCACCACGAGATCGAAGTTTATGTTGATGACATGATAGCCAGGTCTCAGATTGAGGAAGAGCACCTTGATCATCTCCAGAAATTGTTTGACAGGTTGAAGACATACAAGCTGAGGTTGAATCCGAACAAGTGTACCTTCGGGGTAAGATCTGGTAAGCTTCTGGGTTTCATCGTCAGTGACAAGGGTATTCAGGTAGACCATGTGAAGGTAAAGGCCATACAAGAGATGTCGACTCCCCGCACAAAGAAAGAAGTTAGACGTTTCTTGGGACATCTGAATTATATCGCCAGGTTCATTTCACATCTGACTGCTACTTGTGAGCCAATCTTCAAGCTTTTGAAGAAAGATCAAGTGGTAAAGTGGAATGATGAATGCCAAACCGCTTTCGAAAGAATCAAAGAATACCTTCAAGAACCGCCAATTCTGATGCCTCCAGTTGAAGGAATACCTTTGATATTATACTTGACAGTGCTAGACAATTCAATGGGGTGTGTGCTGGGGCAGCTTGACGAGTCTGGTCGAAAAGAGCATGCAATATACTACCTTAGCAAAAGGTTTACCGACTATGAGACACGATACTCATTGCTCGAGAAAACTTGCTACGCTTTGGCATGGGCTACTCGCCGACAGAGACAGTATATGCTGACTCACACTACCTTGTTGATATCAAAGATGGATCCAATCAAGTATATTTTCGAGAAGTCCGCTCTCTCCGGAAGGATAGCAAGGTGGCAGATGATCTTAACTGAGTACGATATACAATATACAACCCAAAAAGCAATAAAAGGGAGTGTATTGGCCGATCATTTAGATCATCGGGCCATGGACGACTACCAGTCCATGAATTTTGAGTTCCCGGATGAGAATATTATGTTGGTGACTGACTACGAAGAACCTGGACCGGATGAAGGGCCTGAGGAAGGATCCGTATGGCCTATGTATTTTGATGGAACCTCAAACGCACTGGGTAACGGAATTGGCGCTGTAATCATATCTCCTGAGGGTTGTCATACTCCATTCATTTCCCGATTATGTTTCAACTGCACCAACAACATGGCGGAGTATGAAGCGTGTATCATGGGTATTCGAGCTACTATTGACCTGAGGATTAAGTTCTTAAGTGTATTCGGGGATTCCGCTATGGTGATAAGTCAGATCAAAGGCGAGTGGGATACGAAGCACCCGAATATCATTCCTTACAAAGAGTACGTACTGACATTTCTCCCACACTTTGAGGAGGTAACCTTTGAACATTTCCCACGAGAGGAGAACCAATTAGTGGATGCGTTAGCTACCATGTCTTCTATGTTCAAGGTTAGACGATACAATAAAGCTCCCCAAATCACCACTGAGAGGTTGGATGAACCAGCACACTACTGTGAAATTGATACCGAAGAAGTGGTAGACAAACCCTGGTTTCACGAAGTCAAAAGGTATCTCGAGGATCAGGAATATCCCGAAGGGGCATCTGTCAATAATAAGAAGTTTCTGAGAAGGTTCGCTGCAAAGTTCTTTCTCAGTAATGGAATCCTCTATAAACGCAACCATGACTCCACACTACTACGGTGTGTAGACAAGAGCGAAGCAGAGAGGATCATGACAGATCTACATGAAGGCACCTTCGGAACCCATTCTAGTGTACATACCATAGCTAAGAAGATCCTACAAGCAGGATATTACTGGTCCACCATGGAATCCGATTGTTATCAGCACTCTCGAACTTGTCATAAATGCCAAATTTATGTTGATAAGGTGCATGTACCTCCGGTCCCCTTGAACGTCTTGACAACTCCGTGGCCCTTTGCAATGTGGGGCATCGACATGATTGGAGAAATCAGGCCCACCGCTTCCAATGGAAATTGCTTCATCCTAGTAGCCATTGATTACTTCACAAAGTGGGTTGAGACAGCTTCCTTCGCTACAGTAACCAAGAATGTTGTGGCGCGATTTATCCGACATAACCTGATTTGTCGATATGGTGTACCAGAGAGGATTATTACTGACAATGGTATGAACCTCAACAACACAATGATCACCGAGCTCTGTAAAAAGTTCAAGATACAACATCATAACTCTTCTCCCCACCGACCAAAGATGAATGGGGCTGTTGAAGCAGCTAACAAGAACATCAAGAAGATTGTGCAGAAAATGACAGTGACGTATAAAGAATGGCACGATATGTTACCATTCTCTCTTCATGGGTACCTTACCTTAGCACGGACGTCGACAGGGGCAACACCTTACTCTCTGGTATATGGCATGGAGGCAGTCCTACCCATCGAAGTCCAGATACCTTCTCTCAGGATTATGAAGGATGCGGGTTTGAACAAAGACGACTGGATCCAAACCCGGCTTGATCAGCTAAATCTAATCGATGAAAAGAGACTTACTGCTATCTTCCATGGTCAGGCGTATCAAAAGCCAATGATCAAGGCTTTTAACAAGAAAGTCAGGAGTCAAGAATATCAAGTCGGGGATCTAGTAATCAAATGCATCATACTTCCACAAGGTGATCCCATGGGCAAATGAACCCCCACGTACGAAGGGCCATTTGTGGTTAAGAACATTTTCTCGGGAGGAGCTATGATTCTAACCACCATGGATGGTGACGACCTTCCTCACCCTATCAATGCAGACATAGTGAAAAGATACTACGCACAATCAAAGACCCGCTAGGTCGACTGGCCTAGGAAAAAATAAGGGCTTCCCCGCGAACCAAAAGGGTTCGGGAAAAAGTAAGGGATGAAAATGAAAAAATTTGTACACCGGCAAGTCGAAAACCCAAAAGGGAGGCTTGGGCAAAAAATGGTATTCTGGTGGATTGAAAACCCGAAAGGGTAATCCAGGAAAAAGTTAGGGATTGAAGCGTATCACTATGTCTCATTGGATCATCTTGTGACCAGACTTCGGTATTGACTATCAAGCTCAGACGGCGCCAACCAATCTGATCAACCTTCGGCCAAGTAGCAAAGTGATGAGACGCTTGAAGATATAAAGGCAATAGCAGAGTTGGAACCCAATGGGGTTGTTTCACATAGCTGTTTTTCTTTCTTTTACACAAATTGTATAATTTTTGTCTTTCGGCGACGTTCTCTTACTAGAGCGTCTGGCTCTTTGTACAAAACGCCTATTACAGGCCAACTTCAAAAATCAATACAAGTCATTTTCACAAGAAACTTCAATTTGTTTTTTCTTTTTCTATTTTGTTTTTCAAGAACGTCCAATAATTTATTTTTGATATATGCATTTGAAAATGATTGCCACTCATAAATATTTACATAAGAAACAAAGGCAATTACTCGTAATTCCAGAAATAGGGAAAAAACAAGAAGTGCCAAACCCGACGGTTACTCTACCCAGTAGGTATCAGGATAGAGCCAGCTTGGGAACATAATTATTGGTACATACACTTCCCACAGAGTAAAAGTATCCAAAGACATTGATGTCATCTTCCCTGAAATAGGACTTAACTATCCCCAGCCGAGGTTCGCAATCAAGGGCGAGTCAGTAAATTTCATCCCTCAGGCGAAGTTTATTTCTACGGATAAAGAAGCTCAATCTCCAACAGAGCTTATCATCTCCAGCAACGGAATGTCATCCCCAGCTAATTTTATTCCTCCAGATCAGCAGGTCTACCAACAGAGTATCTCCTCCCCCTAAGTTTGGTCCCCGCAGAGTTATTCTCCAGCATCTCTTCCCGACAGAATATTTACAAATCTCCAGCAATTGTCAGGGATTTATTTTCCCAGACACGAGCATAACCCGATAGCATTTCATGAACATACATCATGACATACACATGCATATCATATACATCATAATCTCGTTTATTTTGAGAACATTGTCTCACCCTGCATTTCATGCATCGCATATAACTAACCCTGATATCTTTTCAGGAAAAGAGGATTAGCTTCAACAAATTCAGTAGTTATACAAATCACATCTACAGACGACCAATGGAAACTCTGTTCTCGAAATCAAACGGGTCAACTAATCTATACTTTGAAGTAACCCTATGATCCAGGTTCCTTCTCACAACCCTACTATCCAGGATTTCATATCGAAGTAGCCCTACTACCCAGGTTCCTTCTCACAGCCCTACTATCCAGGCTTTCATATCGAAGTAACCCTACTATCCAGGTTCCTTCTCACAGCCCTACTATCCAGGCTTTCATATCGAAGTAACCCTACTACCCAGGTTCCTTCTCACAGCCCACCTATCCAGGCTTTCATATCCAAGTAACCCTACTACCCAGGTTCCTTCTCACAACCCTACTATCCAGGCTTTCATATCGAAGTAACTCTACTATCCAGGTTCCTTCTCACAGCCCTACTATCC
Organism: Vicia faba; assembly: GCA_948472305.1. Classification (NCBI taxonomy): domain Eukaryota; kingdom Viridiplantae; phylum Streptophyta; class Magnoliopsida; order Fabales; family Fabaceae; genus Vicia; species Vicia faba. Next base: position 1,057,406,087 of record OX451740.1, on the reverse strand, counting down.
AGGCTTTCATATCGAAGTAACCCTACGACCCAGGTTCCTTCTCACAGCCCTACTATCCAGGCTTTCATATCGAAGTAACCCTACTATCTCGGTTCCTTATCACAACCCTACTATTCAGGCTTTCATATCGAAGTAACCCTACTACCCGAGTTCCTTCTCACAACCCTACTATCCAGGCTTTCATATCTAAGTAACCCTACTACCTGAGTTCCTTCTCACAGCCTTACTATCCAGGATTTCATATCGAAGTAACCCTACTATCCAGGTTCCTTCTCACAACCCTACTATCTAGGATTTCATATCGAAGTAGCTCTACTACCCAGGTTCCTTCTCACAGCCCTACTATCCGGGCTTTCATATCGAAGTAACCCTACTATCCAGGTTCCTTCTCATAGCCCTACTATCCAGGCTTTCATATCGAAGTAACCCTACTACCCAGGTTCCTTCTCACAGCCTTACTATCCAGGCTTTCATATCGAAGTAACCCTACTACCCAGGTTCCTTCTCACAGCCCTACTATCCAGGCTTTCATATCGAAGTAACGCTACTATCCAGGTTCCTTTTCACAACCCTACTATCCAGGCTTTCATATTGAAGTAACCCTATGATCCAGGTTCCTTCTCACATCCCTACTATCCAGGCTTTCATATCGAAGTAACCCTACGATCTAGGTTCCTTCTCACAAACCTACTATCTAGGCTTTCATATCGAAGCAACCCTACTATCCAGGTTCCTTCTCATAACCTTACTATCCAAGTTCCTTCTCTCTTATATCCAGACAACAATTGACAACACTGTAAGACCGGTACCTGATCAAACACGATTGGTTTTGCATTTCCCCAGTAAGTCATGGTACAGCCTGTACATCGATCGGATATGCAGTTCACTTCTGCTTCCTCAAGCAAGAGTTATTTCCCCAATAGAGTAACAGACAACTAAAGCTCCTAAAATTCTATTTCTCCCAAGACAGATACCAACAATCCTTAGCAGATTCCTCATCAACCACAGGAGCAGGGACTCTCGTCAAAGGAATATCTCAGGAAATCAACATTCTCTAGATGGCATCTTTAAGCCCACCTCCGACGATTCTCCGTCACATCCAGGATGACATCTTTAAGCCCATCTTCGACAATCTTCTATCATCAACCTCCAAATGGCATCTATAAGCCCATTCCCGATATCACAAATCAAGTATTACTTCATGCGAGTGCAAATGTATGGGCACTCTATTGTTTAATTATCTTCCACCTTCAGATTACGAAAGGTAGACAGCCAATCTACATCCTCAGGTTTAAGAAGATTGAACAGGGGCAGCTGTTGTACCCCAAAATTTTCCCTCTCATTTTACTCAATACATGTCCATTGAGATCCTCAATTTGCTCAAGGTTGCCCGAGAGTGGACCAGACAAACTCTCTCCTAAGGCAATGTACCTCAAATTAGGGTTTCCATTTTCATCAAGTTGTGTGAACAACAAAGGACCCGGATGCTTTCCATGGTCCTAATATGTTCTCAAGACCCTCCATGTCAAGTTTCATGCCTTGCACAAAAAGTCTGCTCAGTCAACTGCTCAGATGCTTGAGAATCGATTGTATTAGGTCAAAAGCCAACTGTGACCCACATACAGTCAAACTTCAATATTTTTGGTCAACATTAACCTTTTGGAGTGACTTTCATCATTTGATCAAGGGTTGATCATGATTCTCCAAGGAATGCTCCAAAATCATCAAAACCTAAAAGTTGCTAAATTAGGGTTTCTTAGTAAAAGTCAACCAAACTTTGACCAATCATAACTTCCACATGCTTTATCAGAAATTTTTCATCCAAGGCTTATTTTGAAGAGGATGAAATTCCCTACAATTCATCTTCATCCCACAATTTCAAAATATGCACCCACAAAAAGATATGAATTTTTACATTATGGGTCCTTTTGAAAAGTCAACAAAAACACCTTTTGGGTCAAAGCTTCTTACATGAACATGGAAGACTCAATTGAGATAAGACTAAAAGGTTTGCTTAGGGGTCATCATAAGCTTTCTAAAAAGTCCAAGAACACCTCTCTAGGGTTAAAATTGGAAGAGATATGCCTTATCAAAGTTGACCCTTTTTGCAAAATTGCCAAAAGTCAAATATGCTCAAAAATGCATTTTTTGCTAAATGGGCCTAACTTTTTATGCTTGCACCTCACTCATAATGTGGTCCACGACTCAAATATTCACCCTCGCATTATTTGATTCATTTTTCAATTTATTTTGATTTTTTATTAATTTAAAATTGAATTAAATCAAATAATAGGTGAATAATAACAAAGATATGATTTGATTTGGTTTTTGGACAGGTTGGAAATCAAAATATGCTGAGTTATCAAGGCCAAAACGAATCAAGCATAATTGGTACAAGAAAGGGATGATTTGGCTCAAAATAGAAAGTTTACATGTAGCTTGAAAATCAAATCAAATCTCTCATAATTGCAAAGATTCAATCCAAGTTTTTAACCCTAATTCATTCCAGATATATATTGGACATGTACAAAGCATAGTACAAGGTTTTGCAGTCGTGAAAACACCAAACAAAATTCAAAAAAAAGTGACAAAAAGTGTTGAATCATTTTTGAACTTAGAGATCAATTCAATCCATTCCAACGCTTCCAATCATTTCTTAGACCTTCCTAGAAGCTAATGTGATCAGTTGCACGCATTCTCACGCCCATAATCTCCCCCTAGCATTCATACGGTTTGCCCTTTATTTCAAAATCGATTATTGTATTTCTTTCATCATTAGCATGATTAATTGGTATATTTGTGATGTTTGAGATGTTTGCAAACTAACTGCATGATTCAATTGAATTTTTTACGCCTATATGTGCCTTTGCCATTGTTAGGGTTTGTGTGTGCAATTTAGGGGTTTGTTCTACAGGTTAAATTGGGCAAAAAGAAGGGTACCATGATGTTCACAAGATCAAAACGAGTTGATCTATATAGTTAGATTTCATTTATCTTGCGTTTTATGGATTTTTGAATGTTATAGGGCTATGGCTACGAAGCTTGTCTGTAGGTAAAAGGCAAGGATCTAAAATGACGAATGAGGAAGAAGAAGATAACGTGTCCAATCATCATTGGACTATTTGAAAGCTGGCGCGCGTTTTTTCTTTTATTCGTTAATCCACTTATTTTTATATAACATTAATTGTTGTTATTATACTAACAAACAAGTCACATGGCTCAGATGGCAAGGCGCATTTGGTGTTGAGTGTGAGGACCTGGGTTCGATCCCAGGTCCCAGCATTCCCTTTATGTTATTTTATTTTAACAGATCCAGTGCATGTCTCATCCTGATGTCCACCATACTCCACCAATCTCCAGCCAATGGATTCATCATCCATTCAATCCAACGCACAGGCAGTGAGGGACCATGATGCATCCCCAAGTCAACGCTATAAGGAATCAAATGCTAACCGGGCTTGAAGGATTATTGGGCTTGTAAAATTCAGATTTGCACCTCTCCATTTGCTAGCATACAGGCCCAGTTTGCATTTTCTTTCTATTTTCATTTTAATTTCTTTAATTAATTTCTTTTATTTGTTTTAATTAATTAACAAAAATTATTATTTTTCTATAAAACTAAAAAATCACCAAAAAATACAAAAATATTATTTATTCGAATTAATATTTTTTTTGAAAATAAATTAGGTTAATTAATTTATTTGATTATTTTGTTTCAATTAAAATTAAATAGAAATTAGGTTTTAAATTTTGTAATTAAATTGTTTCTCTTCTCAAATAAAAAAACCACACAAATACATAAAATCCTTTTTTGGTAAAATATTTTATTTTTCTTGAAATTATTTAATTTGGTTTATATTAGGTTAATTTCAATTTCTTTTTATAATTAAAATAATTAGAATTAGGGTTTTAGTCGTACATAACTTAATTAATTCTTTTCTCAAAAAATAACTTAAATATTTTCTAGTCAGATTTTAAGGGTTTTCAATTTCTCCTCGCATTTAATTTACCGCGTGTATTTTTATTTGTTTTATTATTATTGTAACTGTTTCGAGCTTGTAATAGTTTTAATTAGGGTTTTAAATTTTGCACTTTTATTTCCCGTCAAGACAATTATGTAACTGTCAAAGCCTTGTAATAGCTAGGTTTATTTTTCGCACTTTAAATTCCTGCAAATATTTAGCTATCTAGATGCATGCTAATAGGATTATATGGCAAGAATATCTAGAAATTAAAACGGTAGATCACTTAATGTGCAAAGGCTAAATAACTGAAACAATTCATATCTACATATTCACTCCTAGGGTTTACCTCACTTCGGTTGCCTTCGGTAAACAATCATTAAGCATAGGAGATTTTAGTGGTTGCCCTCCAGTCTAAAAGATCAAAATGTCCCATTCGAATGTTACCTCAGAAATGCTGCCTCGAAAAGATCTTAAGACACTAGGGTTACTACTAAAGTTTTCTAATTGTTGCTTTAGTGATTGTACTTATCCCTTTCAAATGTCCCTTACAAACTTCAACGGCGGTGCTACCTACTCCTTAATAGTAGGATAGCACTGTCTAAAGGAAAATGAACAGTCTTTTTCGAGTAGGTAGATTAACTCTTAAGTACTTGCTCAAACAAATAAACTTTTCACACCAACACTTTTCAAAACAATTTTCAAAACAACTTCGTCACATCCTTAAGGACTGACACAAGGGTTATCACGAAGTAAAACACTTTCAAAAACAAGCACACACAAGCAATTTGAAAAATGAGCAAGTACCTAAGAGCCCATGGAAAACCATGGATAGAAAGGGTGCTAACACCTTCCCTTTCTATAATCTACCCCCCGTACTCAGAATATCTCGAAAAAAAGGTTTTTTCTGTTCTTTTTCCTTTTCCATGATTTAATGAAATAAAAGTCGGTGGAGACTCTTGCTTACTGCGACATTTTGCGAACAAAAAAATGCAAAATGCAAACCAGTAAAAACAATCGGTTCTGCCACCGTATCACAATGATATCTACATATTCAATGATGTTCTGAATGAAAATTTCAAAGTCAGAATGACTTACCTTGAATCTGAAGCATGTGTTTGAGACCTGAGCTGTTGCTTTTGAATGTTTCGGGGTGAGCAAGAAACGGAACAGAAAATGTTATGTTCTTTGATTCAAAGGGAAGAACAAAAATATCGTTTTGAGAATTTTGAGTTTTGAGAATGTTTGAATATTTTATTTTCTCTCTTTTTTATTGTATTTGACCACTCTCCCTTTTCCAAAAGCCAACCCTTTAAACGTGTGATGGAACAACTTATTTATAGATGAGTTTGTTGTGGTTTTGGGGGGGGGGGGGGGAACAAATGGGATTTAAACCTTTTTGGCATACTGCTACTTTGCTTTTTAAACACAGTTTTTATGTGCTAATTTGGTACAAATATGGGGTTTGAGAAAGTGCATGCGTGGACTGGATCAACAATAATTTGGAGTGATGTGGCAGCTGGATGCAGGACTATGCCATAGCAGTGCAACAGACTACTCAAATGAGGTTTTGGGGCTTTGTGATGTTCTGATCGAAGAAGACCAAAATAAAACTCGAAGGGTGATGTTCTGATCGAAGCGTAGAACATATGTTCCATATGCTGAAGAGTCATGTTCTGATCGAAGAACACAGTTTCCTTATGTTCTGATTGAAGAGTCATATTCTGAGCCGTCTTTGCAAATTCTGATCGTGCTTGCGTGAAATTTGGCCCAAAAGTTTTGAAATTATCATATTTCTTCATACTTAGAAAATTTTCTAAGTGTTTAGAAATTTGACTTTTTTCAAAGAAATTTCTGACTTTTAATTTCTTGATGAAACAATTTCTTGTCTTGATGAAATATGATTATTGAAACTTGGTTTTGAATCAAAAATCAAAGTTTGACTTTTCAGTGTGCTTTTGACCATTTTGCCCTTGTGAATAACTTTACTTGAAAAATTGTAATCCAAGACTTGAAACTTGATAGAGTCAAACATGAGGGTCCAGGATGATCCTTTGAAAAATGAGAGGGCAAATTTTTGGGCACAACATCTTCCCCTGTTCAATCTTCTTAAACCTGAAGAGTTAGATTGGCGAATATGCCACTCGTGACTTAAAGGTGGAAGATGATTGAACACTAGAGTGCCCAAAAATTTGGACTTGACGATATTGTGGTTGAGGTGTAAGGAATGGGCTTAAAGATGCCATTTATAGAAATTCTAGAGAGGTGGCGGAGATGGGATTATAGATTCCATCCAAAGGTGATTATTGATAGAAATTAGACTAAGTCTAAGCTTGACTTCAACTGGGGGAAAAATCAGAATAAACCTTAGGTCGATTTAAAACTGAATTTAGCAGAAGTCTTGAGTGATCTTTAACTGGAAAGAATTAGGATAAATCTTTGGAGTGATTCATCTGAACCAGAGAAAGCGTCTATTTAGAAAGAATCAGGATAAACCGTTGAGAGGTTTAAACTTAACCAAAAGGGGTATTGGGTATTCTTTAACTAGAGAGAATCAGAATAAATCTTAGAGCGATTTATCTGAACTAGAGAAAGTGTCTACTGGGGAAGAACCAAGATAGACTGTTGAGAGATTTAAACTGAACCAGCAGAGATCTGGAAAAGAAATCAGAATAAATCTTGGAGCAATTTATCTGAACCAGAGAAGATGTCTGTGGGACAGAATCAGGATAAACCGTTGAGAGATTTAAATTGAACCAGCAAGGGTCTGGAAAAAGAATTAGAATAAATCTTGGAGCGACTTATTTGAACCAGAGAAGATGTCTGCAGGGAAGAATCAGTATAAATCATTGAGAGATTTAAACTGAACCAGCAGGGGTCTGGAAAAGAGTTAGAATAAATCTTGGAGCGACTTATCTGAACCAGAGAAGATGTCTGCGGGAAAGAATCAGGATAAACCATTGAGAGATTTAAACTGAACCAGCAGGGGTCTGGAAAAGAATCAGAATAAATCTTGGAGCGACTTATCTGAACCAAAGAAGATGTCTGCGGGGAAGAATCAGGATAAATCATGAAGAGATTTAAACTGAACCAGAAGGGGTCTGGAAAAGAATCAGAATAAATCTTGGAGCGACTTATCTGAACCAGAGAAGATGTCTGTGGGAAAGAATCAGGATAAACCATTGAGAGATTTAAACTGAACCAGCAGGGGTCTGGAAAAGAATCAGAATAAATCTTGGAGAGACTTATCTAAACCAGAGAAGATGTCTGCGGGGAAGAATCAGGATAAATCATTGAGAGATTTAAACTGAACCAGTAGGGGTCTGGAAAAGAATCAGAGTAAATCTTGGAGCGACTTATCTGAACCAGAGAAGATGTCTGCGGGAAAGAATCAGGATAAACCGTTGAGAGATTTAAACTGAACCAGCATGGGTCTGGAAAAGAATCAGAATAAATCTTTGGTGCGATTTATCTGAACTAGAGAAGATGTCTATGGGAAATAATCAAAATAAACCGTTGAGAGATTTAAACTGAACCGGAAGAAGTCCAAAGGAAGTAATTGTCATGTAGATAGTCACCCCGTCTTGTTTCGGGAATTAATCTACAATTGATTTATTCATAGATATTTACCTTGTCTTGTTGAAAATTTGATGATAATTTTCTATGGATTGATCCTTCCTGAAAAAGGTAAAGAGTTAGTTGTATGTAATGCCATGATGTATGAAATGCATAGTGTAATGAGATTGTGATATATCTATTTGTGTCATTGATGTTTATGATGTATGGATGCGATGTATGCGCATATAAGTTGTTCTGCTACAGTGTTATTGGATTAGGGAAAATAAATCCCTGACTGCTGCTGGGAATGAGGAGTGTAAGCCTCCATGTATTGATAGATGGGTTTCTGTCATTAGAGAAGTAAAATATGTTGGGGAAATGAAACGTCGTGCATTTCTTGTGGACTTGGTGAAATCCTACTGGGGAATTCCTGAGCAGCGGGGTGACTTTCACTGGAGAGCCCTTGGAATAGTAACTGGAATTTTGCTCCGTTGGGGATATGAAGGCAAAAGATACCATTAGGCTGCATGCTGGAGATATGACAAAGATCATATAGCAGGATGTTCTTGCTTCTGCTCTGTTTTAGAGAAAGTATCTGCGGGGATTTTATGGAATGGCCCATAGATATTGTCCTGTTTCTTAAAGCCATTAGTAATTATCTTTCTGTTTAGTTTTCCCTTTTTTATGCGTTTATTTATAAACAGTAATTACATTCAAATGCATATGTTCAAAAATAAACATTGGACGTTTTTTGCAAAAAAAAACAGGAACAGTAAAAGAGAAATAAATAGTTTTGCACTTTCAAAGGAATATCACTGTATTAACTTGAATAAGTATTTTTGTACAAAGAGACGAGCATCCTAGTAAGAGAATGTCATCGTAAAAAATGAAAAATTGATACAAAGAAAAGACAGCTATGTAAAATAATCCCACGGGGTTCCCATTCTGCTATAGCCTTCATGTCTCTGAGCGTCTCATCCACTTGCTGCTTTGTCCGAAGCTGATTGGATTGATTAGAACCATTCAAGTTTGACGATTGGTGCCGAAGATTGGCTGTAAAGCGATCCAACGGGACATAATCATATGCTTTAAATCCATAAACTTTTTCCTGGATCGCTCTTCTGGGTTTTCAATCCACCGGGATACCCTTTTTTTCCCAAGCCGCCTTTTCAGGTTTTTAGCTTGTCGGGTATACAGATTTTTTTGTTGTATTTTATCCCTACTTTTTTCCTGAACCCTTTTTGTTCGCCGGGATGCCCTAATTTTTTCCTAGGCCAGTCGACCTAGAGGGTCTTTGTTCATGCGTAATATCTTTTAACTATGTCCGCATTTACAGGGTGCGGAAGGTCGTCGCCATCCATAGTGGTTAAGATCATTGCCCCGCCAGAAAATAGGTTTTTTTATCACAAACAGTCCTTTGTATGTAGGAGTCTATTTCCCCCTGGGATCACCTTGTGGCAATATGATACGTTTGATCACCAAGTCACCAACCCGATATACCTGACGTTTGACCTTCTTGTTAAAAGCTTTGATCATACGTTTTTGGTACATATGACCATGGCAGACAGCCGTAAGTCTCTTCTCATCAACTAAGTTCAACTGATCAAGTCGAGTTTGAATCCATTCATCTTCGTTCAACCCTGCATCCTTTATGATTCTCAATGAAGGTATTTGGACTTCAATTGGTAGGACAACTTCCATGCCATATACCAAAGAGAAAGGAGTTGCCCCTGTTGATGTGCGCGTTGTGGTATGGTAACTGTGGAGAGAAAATGGTAACATCTCATACGAGTCCTTATAGGTCACTGTCATTTTTTGTATGATCTTCTTGATGTTTTTATTAGCGGCTTTTATAGCGCCATTCATCTTCGGCCGGTAAGGAGAAGAATTATGATGCTAGATCTCGGATTGCACGCGTAGTGCAATGATCATAGTATTGTTGAGATTGGTACCATTATCTATGATGATTCTTACCGGAATACCGTACTGACAAATAAGATTCTATTTGATTAATCAGGCCATAACATTCTTGGTGACATAAGTGAAGGAAGCTGCCTCAACCCACTTTGTGAAGTAATCAATGGCAACCAAGATGAAGCGGTGTCCATTAGAAGCCGTAGGTTTGATTTCTCCAATCATGTCAATGCCCCACATCGCTAATGGTCAAGGAGAAGTCAGGATGTTTAAAGGAACTGGAGGCGCATATACCTTGTCTGCATAGATCTGACACTTGTGAATGGTTCATGAATGTTTGATGACAATCTGCTTCCATGGTGGACCAATAGTATCCTGCCCGTAGGATCTTTTTAGCCATCATGTGCCCACTAGAATGGGTGCCAAAGGTGCCTTCAGGTAAATCAATCATGATCTTTTCTGCCTCACTCTTGTCTATGCACCAAAGCAAAGTAGAGTTGTGATTACGCTTATAGAGAATTCCATTACTGAGGAAGAACTTAGCAGAGAATCTTCTTAGGAATTTCTTGTCATTGACTGAAGCTCCCTCCCGATACTCTTGGGACTCGAGATATCTCTTAATTTCATGGAACCAAGGCTTGTCCACTACTTCATCAGTATCAATCTCTTGACAGTAAGTTTGTTTGTCCATCCGCTCAATGGGGATCTGGGGAGCCTCATTATCCCACCTGATTTTGAACATGGATGACATAGTGGCTAGCGCGTCTACTAGTTGATTCTCTTCTCGTGGAAAATGATCAAAGGTAATTTCCTCAAAATGTGGGATTAATGTCAACGCATGTTCTTTATAAGGGATGAGATTAGGATGCTTCGTGTCACATTCTCCTTTGACCTGACTGATGACTAAGGCTGAATCTCCAAATACACTGAAGGACTTGATTCCCAAATCTATGGCAGCTTTGAGACCCATAATACACGCTTCATATTCCTCCATATTATTGGTATAGTTGAAACAAAGCCTAGAAGTGAAGGGAGTATGGCATCCTTTCGGGGATATGATCACAGCGCCTATGCCGTTGCCAAGTGTGTTGGAATCTCCATCAAAAACCAAGGTCCATCGGGATCCTTGTTCAGGTCCGTCATATGGTCTGAGTTCTTCACAATTATTTACCAACATGATGTCTTCGTCTGGAAATTCGAAATTCATGGATTGATAGTCATCTACATCCTGATGAGCAAGGTGATCGGCTAGCACACTTCCCTTTATTTCTTTCTGGGTAGTGTAGTGAATGTCGTATTCAGTCAGGACCACCTGCCATCTTGATATTCTCCCAGAGAGGGAAGGCTTCTCGAATATGTATTTAATTGGATCCATCTTGGACATCAATAAGGTAGTATGGGTCAACATATACTGTCTTATCCGGCAAGCAGCCCATGCCAGAGCGCAGCAAGTTTTCTCAAGGAGTGAATATCTGGTTTCACAGTCGGTAAACTTTTTTCTCAGGTAGTATATTGGATGCTCTTTTCGTCCAGACTCGTCATGCTGCCCCAACACACATCCCATTGAATTTTCCAAGACAATTATATACATGATCAAAGGTCTTCCCTCGACTTGCGGCATCAAAACGGGAGGCTCTTGAAGGTACTCTTTGATCCCGTCGAAGGCAGCCTGACAGTCGTCGTTCCATTCCACCACTTGATCTTTCTTCAGTAATTTGAAGATTGTTCACAAGTAGCGGTTATATGGGAAATAAACCGGGAGACGTAGTTTAGCCATCCTAATAACCCCATAACTTCCTTCTCAGTGTGAGGAACATGCATTTCTTGTATTGCTTTTACCTTTACAGGGTCCACTTCGATACCTTTTTCGCTGACAACGAAGCCTAAGAGTTTACCGGACCTCACTCCAAAAGTGCATTTATTTGGATTCAACCTTAGTTTGTATCTCTTCAGTCTTTCAAACAGTTTCTGCAGATGATCCAGGTGTTCCTCTTCAGTTTGAGATCTGGCTATCATGTCGTCCATGTAGACTTCTATCTCATGATGGATCATGTCGTGAAACAGAGCTACCATGGCACATTGATAGGTTTCCCCAACATTTTTCAAACCGAATGGCATAACTTTGTAACAGAATGTACCCCACTGTGTGACCGAGGTCGTTTTTTCCATGTCCTCAGGTGCCATTTTTATCTGGTTGTATCCGAAGAAACCGTCCATGAAGGAAAATACTTTATGATGTACGGTGTTATCAACCAGAATATTTATGTAGGGAAGCGGGAAGTCATCCTTGGGGCTTGCCCTATTCAAGTATCTATAATCCACACACATACATACCTTACCGTCCTTTTTAGGCACTAGAACAACATTGGCGACCCATTGTGGATAGGAGGTGACAGCTAAGAATCCGGCGTTGAACTGCTTCATGACTTCAGTCTTGATTTTCCCTGACATTTCAGGCTGCATGCGACGTATCTTCTATTTTACCGGAGGGCATTCTTCTTTTGTCGGTAGACGATGGACCACGATGTCAGTGTCGATTCCTGGCATGTCTTCATATGACCAGGAAAAGACTTCAACATAGTCATGTAGTAACTGAGTTAAGCACTTCTTTACACTAGGCCCTAGGTTGACACCTATCTTGACCTCTTTCTTGTCCTCTTCAGTACCTAATTTAAATGTTTCCACTGTCTCTTCGTGGGGTTGTATGGTCCTTTCTTCCTGTTGCAATAATCTGGCTAGTTCCCCTGGTACCTCACAATCTTCCTCACCTTCATCTTCGGCTTGGTAGATCGGATTTTCAAAGTCATGATTGGCCATAGCAGAATCGTTACCCATGGGATCCTGAGTGGATGTGGATCTGCATTTTGATATGTGAGTGTGTGTAAGAGCATAGCTATCTTTGAAAAATAAAAAGGTAGAAAAAGAAGAACAAAGAGCGTAAAATTTGCATGCAAAAACGTCCATGATTTATTGATGACATATGAAGATGAAATAACAACCCTCATAAATGGACCGTTGTGCCTCGGTTAAGACACAAGGTTTTAAAGTCTAAATTGTTTAATTATTACAAGTCCGAAAAAAAATTAAAAGACAATTACTCTTGAATAAAAGTAATAGGGACAAATTCTTTAGCTCCCCAATTGTTGATTCCTCCGCTGACGGTTGGAAAAATCCACTCATCCATGTCACAGTTGCCATCATTGTCTTCCACTGTGTTGACTCCCCGATTGTTGATAAGTAAAAGTGGTCCCCTAGTGCGAGTTCTTCGAACAACTCTTTGTGCCTCCGAAGTAAAACCCAAACCAAATTTGTTGGATTTGTAGGGAATATCCGGAAGTTGACTCCAGATAGTGCATCCACCTTCCTCAATCACTACTCTAGCATCCTTTAGAAAGGCCATTTTAATGGCGGTCTGGTAACTTTTGGAGTCTTGGTAGTAGTCTTGGCTGCTGCAACTGTTTGTGGGACCTCCTCAAAGTTCTGACATGGAGTCTCAATGAACTCACCATCCATTTCCACATACCTGAAATAATTCAGGTGGCTAACCATGTATTCCTCCTCCCCATGGACAGTGATAATTTTTCCCTTGATCGGGTACTTCAACATCTGATGTAAGGTAGAAATGACGGCACCAGCGCCGTGAATCCAGGGTCGGCCCAATAGACAGGAATAAGAAGGGAGGATATCCATCACATAGAAAGTTGAATCAAAAGTCTGAGTTCCAACTTTTATAGGGATGTCAACTTCTCTGGGCACTGTCCTCTTAGATCCATCAAAGGCCCTCACTACAATGTTATTAGGCTTTAAAGTGAGTCCCTCTCAATCTAGCCGGTCAAGAGCGTTTTTGGGCAAGACATTCAGCGATGAGCCCGTATCTACCAGAACATGGGCTAGCATAGTGCCCCTGCACTAAATAGAGACGTGCAAGGCATCATTGTGTCTCCTTCCTTTGGGAGTTAAGTCGGTGTTAGAAAAGCCCAATTCGTTATCAACAGTTAGAGTGGCCACACAATTCTCAAATTGATCCATTGAAGTATCTTGGGGTACGTGGGCGGTCTTTAAAAACTTTACCAAGGCCTTAGCATGAGCCTCAGAACATAAAAGTAAGGCCAACATTGATATTTTCGAGGGGGTCTGCCCCAACTGTTCCACAATGTTGTAGTCACTTTTCTTGATTATCTTTAGTATTTCCTCCATCTCTTTACTGGAAGCTTCAAGAATGACCTTTGTATGTGTCTTCTTCTGGACAGGCTCGGATAACACCTCCTTGCCCCTTGTCTTGCCAATAGGGATAACAATAGGATTGTCAATGGGGGCATCACTGGGAATGTTGGTAGGAGCGGTAGCGGGAATAACTACAGGAGTAGAAATGGTCTTTGGAGAGATCTCGGGTGAGAAGACTCTTCCACTTCTTGTTATCTTACTGGTCCCAACGATATTGGTGATGTCAGGATCAATGTCTTTCGTAACTTTGTCTTTGATAGCCAGTAGATCTTGCTTGACACCATAATAATAGACGTCAGCCCCATAGTTCCAGGGAACAACTTTATCTGAAGAATATGGGATTGGCCCCGGGATGGTGATGATTAGGGGGCAGACTTTGGAACAGATGTAATCTTGACAGGTCTTTTGGTGGAGACCCTGGGAGGATTATCAGAAATGGTGATTATTGAGACATCTTCACAGGAATTTCTGGTGAGAGGAACTTTTTCAAACAGGATTTCTTTGTTAGCCATCAGGCATTGGACACCTATCTTTAGTAACAAACAGCTATTTGGTAGAGACATGCATAAGTGACAACTTTCATCACAGCCCGGGAACAGACCGGCTTGCAATAGATTATGTTTAATAGTCAAAAGAGGAGTGGTTAAGTCATTCACGGAGGAAACAAAACAATCATCATCAACAGCATTGACACCTTGGCCGTGTTTGGGCATTGGTGTTGTTATCACATTAGGTGTTTCTAGGGGTCAAACTCAATCACTTTCACTTCGATAAGGTCTTGTACCTTATTCTTCAATGCCCAACAATTGTTTGTATCATGCCCCGTGCTTTCAAAATGATAAGCACATCGAGCATTCGGGTTGTAGCGAGGAGAGACTGTATTTGGTTTCTTGGGAGCTTCCTTTAGGGTCACCAGGTTGGACTTCAAAAGATGTGACAGAACTTGGGACAAGGTCATGTTGAATCGGGTGAATCGTCTCATGGGCGCCTCTGGCCTGCGTTGATAGTTTCACTGCTGATTTGGTATAGGATTAGAAATCATAACAGCCCCTATCGTCGGGTGACGTTCAGTTTTGTTTTGATTTCTATGGTCATATGCAACATTGACTTCCTTCTTTTTGGTAAAGGGTTTCTTCATCGTGCTCGATGATACATCTCTTTGGATTTTGCCACTTTTTATACCGGCTTCTACTCGTTCACCAGACATGATTAGCTCAGTAAATCTAGCCGAGGAGCTTCCAATCAAATGGTTGAAGAATGGACCAGATAACATGCCTAAGAACATATCCATCAATTCTCTGTTAGATAGAGGGGGTTGGACTCTTCCCGCAATATCCAACCATTTTTTAGCATAGGTTTTAAAACCTTCACCAGCACCCATGGACATGCCATGCAATTGTGTCCGAGTTGGAGCTAAGTCAGCATTATACTGGTATTGCTTGTAAAAAGCGGCCGCCAAATCTTTCCAATTGCGAATATTCGTCCCTTCCAACTGATAGAACCAATCCAACTGCGTCCCCGACAAACTTTCTTGGAAGAAATGCACCCATAGGTTCCTATCGGCAGTATGGGGTTGAATTTCCCTGACGTATGACCTTAAATACAGCTTTGGACAAGAGACACCGTCATATTTAGCGAAAGTGGGGACCTTGAATTTCTGTGGGATGAAAACCCCTGAGACAAGTCCTAGCTCTTCAAAATCCAATCCGGGTACCCTCTGTATTTCCATAGCATTGAGGTGATCCCCCAACTGCTTGTATATATCGCCAGCTGGAGGATACTGTTCTTCAGAGTAGTTCACTTCTTCCTCTTCTTCAGACTCTGGGTGGTCATTTCCTTCCTTGTTTTTCCCTTCTTGATTATCTCATTCACACGAAGAGGTTGTAAAATCTAGAGTTCTCCTTGCTGGTCCTTCGAACCTTCTTCCCAGATTCAAAACACCGACTGGTTTCTTCGCTTTCTTTTTCTTCTCTTTGATCAGCAAAGTTTTCAAATCCTCTTGTCCTTTCGCCAGAGCCAAGAGCATTTGTTGGAATTGAGCATTTTGTGCTTGGAGATCCTTTACTTTCTGTTCAATATCCATCTCACTGAAATAAACAGTAGAAATATAAGGAGACCTGCTATAAGAAACTTGTTCGTGTTATGTTGAATGAAAATGCATATGCAAATGATTTCAAGGAAATTAGATATTTAAATTTGTTTGGACAAAAAGGAAAGACACGTTGTATTAATAAATCCAAGTTTGAGTACATCATGCCTTTTTGGGATTACAATGAAAGAATTAAAATACAAAAACTCCTAAGACAAAAAGGTTGAATGCATCCTCTTTGGCGCGATGTAGGCGTTCAGACTCTGCTCTTCATGAAGTTTCTTGGTGAGTTCCAGAACTTTCTTATCACTAGCGTAGAATTGGGCTTCGAAAGTATCTCGTTATTCCTTTAGCTGAATCCAATATTTTTGCAAGTCTTCGAGAGAGGTAGGCATGTTGGGATGAAGGACAGTATACGGGACATCTCCTTCAACCACAGACTCTATGCTGATAGGGAGGATGGAGGGGTAAGTCATTGCGAGACTCTGAGCACGAGCACATACCCACCTAAGGTAAGGCTTAAGGGGAATGGAATTTTTGTGTCCCAATGTCCTACTATCCACCTTGTTTACCATCCTCCAAGTCCGTATAAACCTTTGACGGTATCCTTGATCGTCGCTTTCATAGTCGAACACCAAACCTTAGATGAGAAACTCATGAGGACCGTCTCTTCGGGAATACCCAAACTGTCGCAAAGCTAAGCAGGGGTTATAAGTGATACCTCCTTTAATGCCAAGCAGAGGGACATTAGGGAATTCCCCATAATGGTTGATGATAGTAATATCCTCCAAAGTTTGAGAACACCAGTGGATATCTGAATGTCTGAGTGATATCATCCTATTAGACCATCTCAAGCCTTGCTCGTTCTTCACAATGGATTAGGGAAGATGCGAAACAAACCATTTAGCCAACAGAGGAGTACAACACATGAAGGTTCCTCTTCTCTTCATAGTGTGAGAGTGGAGAGAATGCAAGATATCTACCAACAAAGTAGGCACTGGATTGTGAGATAAAAATATTTTGACGGAATTCACATCTATAAGTTGGGCCGGATTTGGAAATAGTACCAACCCATAGATGAGAAGAGCCAAAATTTCTTCGAAAGATTGTAAATCCAGATTGTTCCAACAGACTTGAGCTTTTTCCAATAAGAATTTGGCTAAGAACCCTTTTACACCACTTCTTGTTTCCCAATTAGCCATGACGTCGGATTGTTGCAAGTATAAAGCTCGGGCCACCTCTTTAGGGCTTGGGTCTCTTTCAGTACCATTAAAAGGTATTTGATCGAGAATAGGAATTCCCAAGAGTTGAGAGAATTCTTCCATAGTTGGTACTGAAGATGTGAAAAACACAAGAAGGGGGGTTGAATTGTTAAAACTTGAAATCAAATGCAGACAACACGTTATTTTTATCCTGGTTAGTTTGATCTCAAACTACTCCAGTCCACCTGTCAAGGTGATTTCGCCTCTCTCCAACGAGGTCTTAATCCACTATATTCAACTGAATACAAATCTGCTTTAACAACTGCTAAAGCCTTCTTGAGTCTAAACCATAGACTGGTTTCTCAAGGAAATTCTTTCTACAGAAAAATGAACAATTATGTGTGTTGAATGTTTTCTAGAAAAACGATATATCATAACTGTGATAATATACAAAATAAATCTTAGATGATACTAGATTGCTAGAGCTATAGAATAATCAATTGAGAGCTTTTAGCAAAAGTGAGAACGAGTTTGATGATGATTGCTTTTGGCGTGTATATGCGTGTAAGGTACTGTAGAGCATTAGCCATTTAACTTCTCACTGATTTGTTTAAATACTTCTTGGAATAGATACGTTGATGCCAATTATTCCATTTCAATGCTCATTACGTTATTTCCATTTTGAGAAGATCTTTGTCTTGGAATAAAGTCGTTGGTAATAAATCTGCCTTGAATGCAGTAACGTTAACTCTTCAGAATGTTCTGCTTGATTAAGATCAGAGTGTGTTGGCTTTGGCTTATTCTGGCATTTCTGAATGCTGATGACATAGTTAAGATCTTGATCAGAGTTAGAGTGTGTTAAGCGCAGATTCTGTTCATCAGACTTCAGCGTGAGCACATGTATGATCTTCTGGTTGACATCTTCTGATGTTGATGTTGATATTCTGATGCTGATTCCATCAGAGTTTCCTGCAAATACACAGCATAATTTTAAGTAGCATCTATGTCAAATATAAAACTCATAATTCATTTAATCTTGTATTTTGTTATCATCAAAACTCTAACTGAGGGTTGTAGAATCAAACTATGTTCTAACAATCTCCCCCTTTTTGATGATGACAAAAACTAGATTTTTTCAATTAAAATACAATGATGAAAGTATCAGAGTTTAAGGATAAAAAGGAAACAGTATCAGAGATAATCCATTAACGAATAAAAGTATCAGAGCTGAGAGGGTAAGGAATAAAAAGTATCAGAGTAATGATGAGAAAAACTCCCCCTGAGTTGATTATTCCTTTTGATTCCTTGAGACCTTGAGCATCAGAACTTTATTGAACCTTTCTTTGATCATCAGAATTTTGCTTTATCAGAGTTCTTCAGATTCTTGTACCTGTAAGCTTTTCAGAACAGCAAATATTTATGAATGTTAGAATGTTTGAGACTTTTGTCTCAATAAACCGTTATTGAAAAATATCATTCTTTCTCCCCCTTTTTGTCAACGATCAAAAAGCATATATAATCAGAGTTAAAAAAAACATTAGAGCAAAACACGTTTGTATTGAAACAGAAGCAATGATAGTTTATAACAAGTAGAAATATTACAGTCAAACATGAAAAGAAAACAAGGAAAACATAAGAAAAATCTAAGAAGAAGGAGGAAGTCGTGTGAACAACGCTTCCAACATGCTCTTGATTTGTTCGCTGGTTTCATTCTGCTTAGCTACCATGTTTGCAATAGATTCAATCTTGATATCCTGCTTGTCCATCCGTTCATTCATCAGCATGTCTGATCTCTTCAGATCCTCCAGAGTCTGCCTATCAACAGAGGAAGATTGAGGATCTTCAGATACAGGCTGCTTCTTAGAGCATTCTGTAGCTTCTTCTACTTGACCCAAGTCTTCAGCTTGAATAACCTGTTCTTCTGCAGCTTGAACTTGAGATGCTGGACTCTTTTCAGACCAAGGCTCACTGTCCAGATGCAGAACTTCTTCCTTCAGCACTTTGCTCAGAACTGGACCTTCCATTTCCTTCAGCAGATTGCTGAAGTTCTGCTGAACCTGTCCATAGCTCTGGTCTTGTAGCTTGAAGGTTTCAGCGCATACCCATCTTCTGAATTGAGTCCAGAGATGATCAGATACAGCAGGATCAACAACTTCCAGAGTTGCTTGTTTCAAAGAAGATATCTATTTTTGCATATCTGATTCAAAGTTCATCATGCTGGAGCCAACATCTGGTTGTTTCGGTTTGGGGATAGCTATTTTCTAGTTTATTGCAGCAAGGCGTTCAAGGACTGTTAAGTCAATGACTGTCTTGCTGTGGTTTTCTGTATTTTTCTTGGGTGAGGGAGTAGGAGAATCAGAAATAACGATTGGATTATGTGGAGTGTTTGGAGGAGTTGTTTCTGGTGATGAGGGAAGTTGAGCCATATTAGCAGTTGTACCATAAGGCAATTGAATGGCCAAGGGTTGTGGTTCAGGGGAGTCAGAGGTTTGAGCCTCAGAGTTTTGAGTCTCAGGCTGTGGGGATTGTGTATGTGGAAGAGATGGTGGATTACTTTCTGGTTGGGGAGAGGAAGGTTGTGGAATTTCTGGTTCTGGTATGGGAGAGGGTGGAGTTTCTGGTATTGGTGAAATTGGGATGTTAGGTTGAGGAGAAGTGGGAATTTCTGGTATTGGATTTGGATTTTGTGTATGGGGAGCGGAAGAATGTTGGTCTATGTCAGATAGAACTTGTGCAAGTTCTGGTTCTGGAATGGTTGTAGTGTTTGGATTTTGTGGTTTTGAGCGGGATCTTCTGAGGGTTAATGACTCAGAAGGGTCAAAGTCTTCAAAATCTTCAAAGGTTTGGGGTGTTGGGATATCAGATGGAATTGGATTTGGAGTAGGAATGAATATGGAACTAGCAGTTGAATCTAAAACAAATATAGAAACAGGATTACCTCTTTTCTTTGGAGTCTGTTGTGATGATCCTTCTGGAGAAGCTTTTCTCTTATTAGTCTTCTTCAGAGCAACCTCTGGTGCCTTCTGCTGGAGATCTTGAATGTTTAGATTGGGTGTTGTACCATCAGCTTTGCACGCATCCAAGTATCTCAGAACTATTTGAGGCTTGGAGTCAATCTCTGAGAACAAAGGGAAGTCATCCAGAGGAATTCTTCTCCTGGAGATTTCAGCAAAAGGAGTAACGCTGGGCTCCTTCTTAATGTTCTCTATCAGCTTCATCTTCTTTAGATTCTTGGCATTCAGCTGCTTGCCAACAGATGGTTCCAGGGTGTTGATCTCTTGTGCTTCTATCAAGTGTTCAATCAGCCTATTCTCAGTCAGAATATCTGATATCAATCTACCCAAGGGTATCCAATCCCTTTTAGTGTGTTCTTCTTCTCTAGTCTCCTTGACGCTGGTTCTCAGATGGTTGAACAGAAGATGAGCTAGATTAATCTTTACCTTCTGATTGATAAAATAGATCAGAAATTGTTGATCTATGTTTATATAATCAGGAGAGCTTATGGGCTTCCTGTGATTGAAACAGCCCAGAATAATCTTTGCCCAAATTCTGTGCTTATCTCTCAGATCCCTTATCTTGCTGGAGGGAAGCCCCAACGTGAAAATTTCCCTTGCTACAACAGCAACATCTGAGCACCTTTCTGCCATGTCTATACAGCGAATACCACCACCATTGTATCCAATCAGTTTTTCAATTAGGTCTTCAGTAATCACAATTTTCTTCCCCATGATGTAAGAAGTGACTTGGTGATTTGAGGAAGACGCATGAATCCATAATTCCTTAACCAAAATAGTAAAAGTTGGACCCACCAACCTGTCAAAGTATCTCTCCCATCCTTGATCTTGAATCTCTTCTGATAAATCAAAACCATTTTCCTTCAAACTGTTGAAATCCACTATAATCTCTGACAGAACTTCCAGGTTCTTGACTGGAGTGAGTAGAGTTCTGAGAGGAACCTCATATTGCTCGGCTGATGCATCTTTTTGGGAACCTGAAGAGATATTGCTGGAAGACGCCATTGTTCACACGAGGTTTTGAGAGAAAAAAAATGAAAGGGTTTTCTTGAGCAGTAAGAACACAAACACAGATATCAGAATAATTGATTGAAAATGAAGGTAAGGGTAAACATTGTGAATGTGTGTTAATGGTGTTTAAATAGATTTTGAAAAAGTTTTTGAAAACATAAACGCTTAAGAGAGAGAAATAAATCATGATTAATAGCATTAATGATTGCTGATTTTAGGGGATTTCAGAAAGATACTTAAACGGTTACCAGTGACATGTGTCTCAATGCAACCAATCAGTGTTTTGCCTTTTCAGAAGCGTGAACGCGTGTTCAGCCTCAGGAACCAGCTGATGAATGGATGACACTTGTTTGCTTTGAGTGAACATCACTTCTATCCTTGAACTAAAGAGCTCAGAGCTTCACGGATAGATCTGATATAATCTGCATTTCTAAAAATTCTGAAAGAGGATTGATCAGAATTTCAGAGTAATAAACATGATTCTGAAGGTTAATATATAGAATTAAAACAGTTTTATTCTGGACAGAGCTTCATGCTGAGATGATTCAGAATGAAGTTGAACCTATCTTCAGAAAGTGGTTTTGTGAAGATATCAGCCCATTGATGGTCTGTATCAATAAATTTTAAGTTTAAAATGCCTTTCTGAATATAGTCCCTAATAAAATGATGTTTTATTTCTATATGCTTAGCCCTAGAATGCAAAATTGGATTTTTACTTAAGCAAATGGCAGAAGTATTAACACAGAGTATAGGAATGTTACTCTCATAAATCTGGAAGTCCTCAAGTTGACTTTTCATCCAGAGCATTTGTGTGCTGCATCCAGCTGCTGCTATGTATTCAGCTTCTGTTGTTGATAGAGCAATGGTGGATTGTCTTTTGTTGGACCACGAGATCATATTTTCTCCCAGAAACTGGCAGCTTCCAGAAGTGCTTTTACGTTCAACTCTGTCTCTAGCAAAGTCAGCATCACAGTAACCTACTAAGTTGTAATCACCATATTTTCTATAAAACAAACCCAGATTAGTAGTACCTTTCAGATACTTGAAAATTCGCTTAACAACTGTTAAGTGAGATTCTCTAGGATCTGATTGGAATCTTGCACAAATGCATACACTGAATAAAATATCAGGCCTTGAGGCTGTAAGATAAAGAAGAGAACCAATCATACCTCTGTAGACTTTCTGTTCTACCTTTTTGCTTACCTCTTCTCTTTCCAGAATGCACGTGGGATGCATTGGAATCTTTGATGGCTTACATTCTGAGAGATCAAATTTCTTCAGAAGTTCTCTGACATATTTGCTCTGATGAATGTAAGTTCCTTCTGGGGTTTGATTGATCTGGATGCCCAGAAAGAATTTCAGTTCCCCCATTAGACTCATCTCAAATTCTGCCTGCATATACTTAGCAAATTCTCTTCCCAGAGAAGGTTTAGTAGATCCAAATATAATATCATCAACATAAATCTGACAGACTAAAATTTCATTCTTAATTGCCTTACAGAATAAGGTTGTGTCCACCTTCCCTCTGGTGAATTCCTTTTCTAACAGGAAGTTACTTAGTCTTTCATACCAAGCTCTGGGAGCTTGTTTCAGACCATACAGTGACTTCTTTAGTTTGAAAACATATTCTGGATTTATTGAACTTTCAAAACCAGGGGGTTGGTGCACATATACCTCTTCTTCTATATATCCATTTAATAATGCACTCTTGACATCCATCTGATACATAGTGATGCCTTTATTAACAGCAAAAGAAATTAAAAGTCTGATAGATTCTAACCTGGCGACTGGAGCAAAGGTTTCTGTATAGTTTATCCTCTCTTGCTGACTATAATCTTGTGCTACCAATCGTGCCTTGTTTCTGATGACTTCACCTTGTTCATTCAGCTTGTTTCTGAACACCCATTTTGTTCCAATGACGTTGAATCCTTTTGGTTTAGGAACCAGATCCCATACGTCATTCCTGGTGAATTGATTCAGCTCCTCTTGCATTGCTAAAATCCAGTCATTGTCCAGAAGTGCTTCATCAATTGAGGATGGTTCAATCATAGAAACAAGTCCCATGAGGGATTCTTCAGAGTTTCTGAAGCTGGCTCTTGTTCTGATTGGATCTTCCTTTCTTCCCAAGATTGTTTCTTCTGGGTGATCCATGCTGCTTCTGGTTGGTCTTTTCTGAGGTTGATCAACAGAAGATGCTGGATTGCTTGCAGTGCCTCTTTCTGATGTTGAGGGAGTGTCTCTGTTAAGAGCTTCTGATGACTTGTCTTCAGTACCTGTGAATTCAACTTCCATACCTGCAAATACTTCATTCTGCTTTGACTTTTCAGAGTCAAGCTTATCATCAAAACGAACACTGATTGATTCTTCCACAATCTGTGTTTCTGTATTGTATACTTTGTACCCTCTTGAGCGTTCAGAGTATCCTAACATAATACACTTCTGTGCTTTAGAGTCAAACTTGTTCAAATAATTTTTAGTATTCAAAATAAAACAATTACATCCAAATGGATGAAAATATGAAATGTTGGGCTTTCTGTTCTTCCACAATTCATATGGAGTCTTTTCCAGAATAGGTCTTATGGAGATTCTATTCTGAATGTAGCACGCTATGTTTATTGCCTCTGCCCAGAAGATCTTAGCAACATTAGTCTCGTTGATCATGGTTCTGGCTATTTCTTGCAATGTTCTGTTCTTTCGTTCTACAACTCCATTTTGCTGGGGAGTTCTAGGACAAGAGAAATCATGTAGAATGCCTTTGTCATTAAAAAATGATTCAAAATCTTTGTTTTCAAACTCTCCACCATGATCACTTCTGACTTTGACGATTCTAAGATCC
This sequence comes from Vicia faba, assembly GCA_948472305.1. Taxonomy (NCBI): domain Eukaryota; kingdom Viridiplantae; phylum Streptophyta; class Magnoliopsida; order Fabales; family Fabaceae; genus Vicia; species Vicia faba. The sequence continues at coordinate 1,057,382,277 of OX451740.1, read as the reverse complement.
TTTTCATTCTGAACATGGTTACAGAAGGTGACAAACACAGAGTGTGACTGGTCCTTGTGTCTTAAGAACTTTACCCATGTCCATCTGCTATAGTCATCTATGATTACTAACCCATACTTCTTGCCACTGACTGAAGCAGTTTTAACTGGTCCAAATAAGTCAATATGCAGAAGTTCTAATGGTTTAGAGGTAGAAATAACGTTTTTAGATTTGAAAGCAGGTTTAGCAAATTTGCCTTTCTGACATGCTTCACACAGAGCATTTGAATTGAACTTCAGGTTAGGAAGTCCTCTGACCAGATTGAGTTTGTTAATCTGAGATATTCTTCTCATACTAACATGCCCCAATCTTCTGTGCCAGATCCATTGCTCGTTGTTAACAGACAGAAGACACTTTACATTCTGACTTTTCAGTTCAGAAAGTTTGATTTTGTAAATGTTGTTTCTCCTCTTTCCATTAAACAGGATAGTCCCATCTTTCTGACTAACAGCTTTACATGAATTTTGATTAAAGATTATATCATAACCGTTATCACTTAATTGACTTATGGATAACAGGTTATGCATTAATCCATCTACTAATAATACATTACTTATAGAGGGAAGATTTCCGTTACCTACTGTTCCAGAGCCAATGATCTTTCCCCTTTGATTGCCTCCAAAGCCTACATGGCCTCCAGGCTTAAGTTCCAGGCTTTGGAACATATGCCTTCTTCCCGTCATGTGCGTGAGCAGCCAGAGTCCAGGTACCATGACTGGTGTTTCTGCTTTGCTGCTAAAGATATCTGCAACATGTATTATTTTATCCTTAGGTACCCATATTTTCTTGGGTCCTGATTTGTTAGTTTTACCAAAACTCTGGTTGAATTTTGGTTTGACAGAATAATGACTACTGGTATATTTAATGTCGTGTGTGTGCCCATATACAAAGTGTGACTTAAGAGGAGTTCGTTTAATCACTAAATCCATGGCATTCTTAGGTGTAGGTACCTTACCTTGGTATCCTATTCCCTTTCTTCCATTTCTGCTAACTCCATAGATCATTGAAGCCATTTTGCTTCTATCTATGCTTTTAGCAAGAAACTTCTGAAAGTTGTGATCATACTCCTTGATGATCTCATCAGCACTAATGGGAGTTTCAGGAATTGTTTCCTTCTAAGAGTTTTGTAAAAGATTTTCTAATTTTGAAACTTTATTTTTCAACTCAGAATTTTCCAATTTGAGACTCTCAGTTTTATCAGAGTCAGAAGCAAGATCCCTTTTCAGGTTTCTGAATTTGACTCTGATCTGCTGATATCGTTCCAGAATCTCATTAAGGCTTTCAGCTAGTTCAGCCTTAGTAAAATTAATAGCAAAGTCAGGAAATACCTATTCTGTGTCTGATTTAGAGTCTGATTCAGAAGCTTCACTGTCTTCTGATATGTTTGCCATGAGAGCTATGTTTGCTCTCTCATCATCTGATTCTGAGTCAGCTTCAGATGTGTTAGAGTCATCCCATGTGGCCATGAGACTTTTCTTCTTTTCCTTGCCAAACTTTCTTCTAGGCTTTTCCTTCTGAAGCTTTGGGCAGTCACTCTTGTAGTGTCCTTGCTCGTTGCATTCATAGCAGATGATGTCCTTGTTGTTTGGCTTTCTGCTTCCTGAAGAGCCTTCAGATCTTCTGTATCCAGAGGTGGGTTCTGACCTTCTGTATCTGGAGGAGGATTCGTTTTGGTTCTCAGATCTTCTGGGAGTCCTGAACTTTCTTTGCCTCTGCTTCCACAGTTGGTCCAACCTTCTGGAGAGGAGAGACAATTCATCTTCTTCTGATGAGGACCCATCAGAGGTTTCTTCAACAGCCTGCAAAACCTTGGAGTCAGATTTTCTGTTAGATTTTAAAGCTAAAGGCTTACCTTGCTTTTGAGGTTCATCAACTTCTAGCTCTATCTCGTGACTTCTGAGGGAGATGACAAGTTCCTCCAGAGAGATTTTGTTGAGATCCTTAGCTAGCTTCAGCGCTGTGACCATTGGCCTCCACTGTTTTGGCAAGCTTTTGATGATCTTCTTGACATGATCAGCAGTAGAATACCCTTTGTCCAGAACTTTGAGACCATCAACCAGAATCTGAAATCTTGAGAACATTGTTTCAATAGATTCACTTTCTTCCATCTTGAATGCCTCATACTTCTGAATGAGCGCAAGAGCTTTAGTTTCTTTAACTTGAAGGTTGCCTTCATGCATCATTCTGAGAGAATCAAACATGTTCTTAGCAGTGTCTCTGTTTGATATTTTTTCATATTCAGAGTAAGAGATAGCACTGAGAAGAATAGTTCTGGCCTTGTGATGATTCTTGAAATCACGCTTTTGTTGGTCAGACATTGCTTTCCTGTCAATCTTCTGACCACTTGCATTCACTGGGTGCGTGTATCCATCTGTCACCATATCCCACAGATCAGCATCATGGGCTAGAAAGAAACTTTCAATTCTGTCTTTCCAGTAATCAAAGTTCTCTCCATCAAAGACTGGAGGTTTGCCACTGAATCTGTCTCTTTCTTCGTTGTTTTCATTGCTGATGTTGTGATGTGTTCCTGCCATAGTGTTTTTCAATGCTGGATCTTGTACTGACACAGTTAAGTGTTATGAACTCAGAACCATGCGCTCTGATGCCAATTGAAGATGTGAAAAATACAAGAAGGGGGTTAAATTGTTAAAACTTGAAATCAAATGCAGACAACACATTATTTTTATCCTGGTTCGTTTGATCTCAAACTACTCCAGTCCACCCGTCAAGGTGATTTCGCCTCTCTCCAACGAGGTCTTAATCCACTATATTCAACTGAATACAAATATGCTTTAACAACTGCTAAAGCCTTCTTGAGTCTAAACCACAGACCGGTTTCTCAAGGAAATTCTTTCTATAGAAAAATGAACAATTATGTGTGTTGAATGTTTTATAGAAAAACGATATATCACAACTGTGATAATACACAAAATAAAGCTTAGATGATACTAGATTGCTAGAGCTATAGAATAATCAATTGAGAGCTTTTAGCAAAAGTGAGAACGAGCTTGATGATGATTGCTTTTGGCGTGTATATGCGTGTAAGGTACTGTAGAGCATTAGCCATTTCACTTCTCACTGATTTATTTAAATACTTCTTGGAATAAATACGTTGATGCCAATTATTACATTTCAATGCTCATTACGTTCTTTCCATTTTGAGAAGATCTTTGTCTTGGAATAAAGCTGTTGGTAATAAATCTTCCTTGAATGCAGTAACATTAACTCTTCAGAATGTTCTTCTTGATTAAGATCAGAGTGTGTTGGCTTTGGCTTATTCTGGCGTTTCTGAATGCTGATGACATAGTTAAGATCTTGATCAGAGTCAGAGTGTGTTAAGCGCAGATTCTGTTCATCAGACTTCAGCGTAAGCACATGTATGATCTTCTGGTTGACATCTTCTGATGCTGATGTTGATATTCTGATGCTGATTCCATCAGAGTTTCCTACAAATACACAACATAATTTTAAGTAGCATCTATGTCAAATATAAAACTCATAATTCATATAATCTTGTATTTTGTTATCATCAAAACTCTAAATGAGGGTTGTAGAATCAAACTATGTTCTAACAGGTACAAGCTGGTAATCGGGGAAGGTAAAGCAATGGTGCAAAGGTTCAAAGAACTGGAAAATCACCTTCATCATATCTTCATCAAAGCTTGAGGTAACCAAGTCGAGAAGTTGTCCATATCTTTTGGTGAACGGAGAATTCTCAGAGACCCTTGATGCTAAACCTTTGAGCTGAAAAGGTACTCATACAAGGTTTACTTGGATTGTGTTCCTGCGAGTGGGAGCCATGTCCTGAAAAAAAGAACATAGATGAATCTAAAAATCCTTGAAATGGTTAGTCTAAAATGCTATGGTATGATGTCATGATGTTATGTACAAGCATATGCAAAAGTTAAATCAAACAAATCCTTAGTTTTAGGCTTGCATGAGGTTTATAGGTACGTACCCTCTTGAAGTATAGTTGGTTCAACCTGTCTTAGAAAGTAACAGGTTCTAGGGAATCTCAAATCATTGATCTTTCTTCATCGGGAATTGTTTCAGCGCAAGCCTCTTTAATGGCGACCAAAATATCCCGAAAGTCCAATCTCAATGAACTTAGTATCGAATATCAACCAACTTCAGACTGCACTAAATTCGTCTACCTCACTACTTCCTAATGGCCAAGTTGGTCAAGTAAGGTTCTAAAGTCAGTTAGTGCTTCATGACACTACACAGCGGTCCCGTATTCACCTTGAATACTCAAGGGCTACCAGTACCAACAAATGTGTCACACTAACTTAGCTATTGCTTAGACCATGTCAGTATACCCCGCACAGTTTCCATAACTTATTGCTACTTACCTAAAAAGGTGCCCCAAATCCGGGTAGAGGATCAAAACAAACCCGAACAAGGAACCATAATATAAAGCAAACAAATCAAACAATGAAAAGCAATTAAAGGTGATCTAGCCCTAAGGTAACCCCACTTTTAATCTTTTCCCCAGCAGAGTCGCTAGTTCTGTAACGCGGTGGGAGAAGTGAGTTGGGATGTTTTGTGTTTGATCGCAATTGTTACGGATAGCAAGAGTCGCCACCGACTTTTCTTTTATCCAAAAGGAAAGGCTGAAAAGAACAAGAAAGACCTTTAGAGATGTTTCTTGAGTTCGAGGGGTAGATTATGAAAAGGGAAGGTGTTAGCACCCTTTTCATCCGTAGTTATCTACGGGCTCTTAGTTGCTTGCTAGATCACTTGCTTTTTGTTTGAAAATGTGTTTGTGATGTGGGTTTTGAAAGTATTTTGAAAAATAATGTCTTTGTAATGGTTCTCGTTTCTATAAGAACGCGTACAAAGTGTTTGTCTTTTGAAAATGTTTCAAAATGAGAGTGTTGGTGTATATAATGTTTTTGTTGTGAGCAAGCGAGCAACTAGGAGAAATCTACCTACTCAAAAGGTCTTAAATATTCTTTTCCTCTTCCTTTAGATGTTTCTATCTTACCATCGTTTTGGTAAGAAGCCCCATCATTGGATGTGAAGGGACGGGCGTGGGACATTTGCATAGTCATAGAAATCAACCTATGGGACCTTTTAGCAATATCGTTTAGGGACCAGATCGTTTACCGAAGGCAACATTGAGGGTCATCGAGGGACTACGATCTTTTATCAAGGGTCTTTGCTAAAACTCCCATATTCGAGGGACATGACTATTTTCCGACAGGCAACAAAGTGAGATTACCCTAGAGGTGCTAGTGTGCAAGTGTGTTTGATTTATATGCATTTAGTCTTTGATTATGGTTATATATTTATTAATTTTATCTTGCCATGCATCCTAATTACTAACAATATATGAAAGCAAATAAAATGCAGATAAAATAAATCCTAAGCTATTACATCATTTCGGAGATGGGGGTACATATTTACAAATGGGGATTTACAAGAATTTAAATCCTAATTATCTATTACAACCATATTGAATTTTACAACACAAGAAAAGGAAAGGATTTATTTTTGAAAATGGTTTTTTGTCTTAACAAATTAAGAGGAAAATAATTAGTTAATAAAAGAAAATATTTTTTATGCCCCTTTTTTTATATTAATAAAAAAAATAAAATTATTGCTAAAAATAATAAGAATAAGAAAGAAAAGGAAAAAAATAACGAAAACATGATCAGCACGTTGCTGAAAACAAAATGAAAGGGACCAGAAGTTCTGATGCTAGGCATGTTGTAGTTCAAAAAGAAACGTTAGAGGGGATCAGAAGTTCTGGGTTTCTGCGTGCTGAAGTTCTAAAAGAAACATTAGAGGAAACTAGAAGTTTTATGTTGTGTTATAATCAGTGAGGAGAACCTATAAGCTCTATGTGTTGTGTTAAAATAGTAAGAAAACCTAGAAGTTCTATGCATGCTGAAACAGTGAGAAAAAATCTAGAAGTTCTGATGTTGTGCTAAAACAGTGAGAAAAAATCTAGAAGTTCTGATGTTGTGCTAACAGTGAGAAAAAATATAGAAGTTCTGATGCTGTGCTAAAATAGTGAGATAAAATCTAGAAGTTCTAATGTTGCGCTAACAGTGAGAAAATATCTAAAAGTTCTGATGTTGTGCTAAAACAGTGAGAAAAAATCTAGAAGTTCTAATACTGTGTCAAAACAGTGGGAAAGAAAACTCAGAAGTTTTGTGTTACGCTTCACCTCCTTCCTTACATTAGCCAGAGAATCTGCAACTTATTAAGTTCTTAACAACAACAAAACAGGAAAATAAAAAAAACATGATAGATTATAGAAATTCTAATCCTAATTTTGAGCCTATTTTTCTTCAAGAAGTTCTGATCCACAGTTTTTCTACTTAGGTAATGATATGTGTAGTCTCAACAATATGATATCTACATATTCAATGATGTTCTGAATGAAAAGTTAAAAGTCAGAATGACTTACCTTGAATCTGAAGCGTGTGTTTGGGATCTGAGCTGCTGCTTTTGAATGGGACATAGTCGTACGCTTTAATCCCTAACTTTTTCCTGGACCGCCCTTTCGGGTTTTCAATCCACCGGAATACCCTTTCTTGCCCAAGTTACCTTTTCAGGTTTTTGACTTGTCGGGTGTACAATATTTTATATATATATATATATATCCCTAATTTTTGCCCAAACCTTTTTGGTTTGCCGGGATGCCCTTATTTTTGCCTAGGCCAGTCAACCTAGCAGGTCGTTTTTATGCGTAGTATCTTTTGACTATGTTTGCATTCACAAGGTGTGAGAAATCTTCACCGTCCATGGTGGTTAGTATCATAGCACCTCATGTAAATACTTTCTTGAAAACAAATGGCCCTTCGTAGGTAGGAGTCCATTTTCCCCTAGGATCACCTTGCGGTAGAATGATGTGCTTTCTTACCAAGTCACCATCTTGATATACCCGATGCTTAATTTTCTTATTGAATGCCTTGATCATACGTTTCGGATACATTTGACCATGACAAACAGCCGCAAGCCTCTTTTCATCAATCAAATTCAACTGATCCAACCTAGTCTGAATTCACTCGTCTTAGTCTAAGTCCACATCCTTCATAATTCTTAGAGAAGGGATCTGAACTTTGATAGGTAAGACAACTTCCATACTGTAGACCATAGAGAATGGGGTTGCCCCAGTTGATGTTCGCGCTGAAGTGCGATAGCCATGGAGAACAAATGGTAACATCTCATGCCAGTATTTGTAAGTCACAACCATCTTCTGTATGACCTTCTTAATATTCTTGTTGGTAGCTTCCACTGCACCATTCATCTTTGGTCGATATGGAGAAGAATTGTGGTGCTTGATCTTGAACTGCATACAGAGTTCAATGATCACAGTGTTGTTGAGATTAGTACCATTGTCCATGATGACTCTCTCGGGGATGCCATACCAACAAATAAGATTATGTTTTATGAATCGGGCTACCACATTCTTGGTAACATATGAAAATGAGGCCACTTCAACCCATTTTGTGAAATAGTCAATGGCGACGAGAATGAAACGATGTTCGTTAGAAGCAGTAGGCTTGATTTCTCTTATCATATCAATGCCCCACATTGCGAATGGCCAAGGAGCAGTCATGACGTTCAAATATACTGGAGGCATATGAACTTTATCAGCATAGATGTGGCACTTATGAAAAGTTCTTGAGTGGTGGTGACATTCAGTTTCCATAGTCGACCAATAGTAACCTACTCTTAAAATCTTCTTAGCCATAGTATGTCCACTAGAATGAGTACCAAATATGCCTTCATGCATATCCTCCATAATTTTCTATGCTTCCTTCTTATCCATACAACAGAGCAGAGTTGAATCATGATTTCGCTTGTACAAAATTCCATTGCTCAAGAAGAACTTGGCTGAGAACCTCTGTAGGAATTTCTTGTCATTGATTGATGCCCCTTCAGGGTATTCTTAAGTTTTAAGGTATCTTTTCACTTCATGAAACTAGGGTTTTTCTTCTACACCATCAGTGTCAAGTTCATAGCAGTGTGCCGGTTCGTCGACTCTTTCAATGGTAATTCTGGTATCCTCGTTGTCCTATCTGATATTGAACATGGAGGACATGGTAGCTAACGCATCCGCCAACTAGTTCTCTTCTCTTGGGATGTGCTCAAAATTAATCTCTTTGAAGTACGAAATCAAAGTTAGAGCATGCTCTCGGTAAGGGATAAGATTCAGATGCTTTATATCCCATTCTCCCTTGACCCGAGTGATTACCAAGGCTGAATCCCCATATATGCTCAGTGTGATCGGTGGATCTGGAACTGACTGTTTAAAGCTGGTTCGCGAAATGTCGCGGTAAGCAAGAGTCGCCACCGTCTTTTATTTTCTCCAAATGGAAAGGACAAAAGCACAGAAAAATTCCTTAAAGAGATTGCTCTCGGTTCGGGAGGTAGGTTATAGAAAGGGAAGGTGTTAGCACCCTTTCTATCCATGGTTATCCATGGGCTCTTAGATACTTGCTCACTTGTGTTTTCAAAATGGTTTGTTTGCTTTTCAACTGTGGGTTTTAAAAAGTTTCTTTGAAAATTTCAGTTCGACTCTTGTATCGGTCCTCAAGAGTGTTTGAAAAATTGCTTTCGAAAGCTTTTGAAAAGGTGTCGGTGTGAAAAGTATTTTTGATTTGTTTTGAAATTTAGAGCAAGTATCTAGAGAACCTACCTACCCTAAGGAATTCGTCTGTGTAAATGTCCTTTAAAGTAGTGCCATCCCACCATTGAGAGGTAGGTAGCACCACCGTTGGAGGTGTTCGGGTCAATTCGATGTTCGGGACATGGTGATCACCAGAGCAATGGGAAGACACCTTAGAAGCTACCCTCATGCCAGGTTCCCGGATCATGAGGACTTACTAAGACATCCTCTACTCGACGATCACCTTTCGAGGCAAGGCAACAGTGAGGCGTACCCTAGGGGTGGTGTATGCGATTTGTGTGTCGTTTTCATTTGCATTTATCTTGTCATGTTATTGGTGTTCTACGCTTGTTTTTTTTATTTTGTCCATACATTCTTTCATGCTTTTGATTAACAGTTAAAAGTTGCGAGGAAAAGTAAATCTAAAGCTATTACAAATGGCGCGGGTCCACATCGCCAAAATTAACCAGGACCCGATTTGACAGAAAAAAAATAATAAATAGACAAAGTAAATAAAGAATTGAAAAGTGCGAGAAATAATTTACAAGGCTTCGGGAGAGGTACATAAATATTTAAGCGAGATAAAAATAAATGTGCGAATAAACAATTAAGTCGAAATGAGGGCGTTGGACCCTTTTTGCAAAATATTAAAATTACATGAATTAATTAATTTAAGAAAAGAAATTGTTTTCGTTTTTTGGTATTTTTATGTATTTTAAGATTTAATAGAAAAAAAATTAATTGCAATTAAACGCTAACCCTAATTCTATTTTATTTTAATTTATTAAGAAAACATTAGAATTTAACCTAAACTAAACCTAATTTTTATATACAAATTTAATTATAAAAATAAATAAAATAAATAAATATTATTATAAGAAAGAAAAATTAAAAAGGAATAAAAACATTAATTAAACCTAATTCTATGTTTTTTATATTTTTTATTAAAAGAATTAAAATTGCAAACCTAATTTAAAACTAAATTCAATTACATGCAAATTTATTTGAAAAAAAATACTAAAACTATTTATTGTATTTTTTATCTTTTCTGATTTTTTTATGAAAAATAATTAAGTTAAATAGAATTAATTAAAATAAATAATAATTGAAAGTAAACAAAATAATAAAATCAAAAAAAAAGAAAAAAAAACATTGCAAACCTCAGGGGGTGTTGTCCCCAATTGTGAGGCTTTTCTTCAGCAATTTGAGCCCATTAGCAATTGGCCTGTAAGACTTTTTCCACTAGCGTGCTGGCGTGTTGACTGGGACTCACCGTGTCTCTCAATTCATAGCCTTTGATCTGATTCTGATGGACGCGTGGATGGCTAGGTGGAGAAGGTGTACCATGGTATTCAATATTGGCGCTGTACATGAACATGAATTGGAAAATGATATTGAAAGTGTGAAGACCTGGGGTTCGAACCCAGGTCATGTGCTTTGCCAATAGATTCGCTTGCCATATGTGCCAGTTCACGCATTTGATATATAATAAACAAACAAATATAATAAATAAAAACAAGAATGTTAGTGGGTCTGCGCGCGGAAATTTAAACTAGCCTATCACGTCTTGCCACGAGGTCATCTTCCTCGCATGTTTTATTTTTTTTCTGAAACAAGAACACATTGGCCACGGTTTTCAAGCGTTCTCCTAGGCAACTTTCCAGAAAATAGCGATTAGCTCTCAGGCACTCATAAATTGAGCGCGATGAGGCCATTGTTTTCGTCCAAACTCCCTGAATCCATCCATGGTATTGTGGTGGTCGAATTTTACAGTATTAGGAAACCCCTAATTGGGAGTCCAAGAAACCCTAGCCTGCATCAATGGTAAAATCATGTACATAGCACGAAAACGCAATTAATTTGTATGGTTAGTTTCAGAATCTCATAATGAACATGAATCAATGAATAAAAGTTACAAAGGATGCGTGAATCATGATGCACGATTATGAATTTTTCTTGATACAGTTTGCACTCGTGTTACCAATTCCTTGAGTCTTGATGGATGTTAGTGATTGGAATATGTCAAGTGATGCTTGAGGAAGCTATTGGAACAAAAATTCAGCCTTGAATCGCCCTAGAAGTGAGTTTTCAGAATTGACTTTTTTGAGAAAAATTTCAAGTTTGGTTATGGCTTTGTTGAGCAGCTGCGTGTGTCTTCTCATTAGGGTTTCCTTTAGGCTTATGTAGTGAGTCCATTAGGTCAAGAAAAGTAGAACAAATCCAATGCAATGATGGTTTTTGAAAATTTGATTTTCTAAGATTTTCTCAATCTTTTTCCATGTGCTTTTTGATACAAATCAGCTCCAATTGCTCCAATTCTTTCCATATTGACTTATGCACGAAATCTTGAGAGTAAAACATGCACAAAAAGATTTAAAACTTTAGGTTAGCATTTTTCATACATTTATTTTGATTTAAATGAATCATTATAAATAAAAATTCAAATAAATAAATAAAAAATGAATAAAGACTTCCCTTTGGGCCAAATAGTCGTGCATATGTCATGGATGATGAATTATGGAAGAAAAATGGGCCCATTAGCAATTTTAGGTCATTTGAATCAATGTTGACTTTTCAAAATATCCAAAAATTTCCCAACTTCTACAAGGCATAACTTGCTCAATTTTTAAGCTTTTCTCATGTTCTTGGACATTTTGGAAAGGTCTTTGAGTCCTCTAACCAATGTCTTTGGTCCCATGTCATTTTGATTTACCAATCTCAAGTTATGGTCTTTGACTTAAAGTCTCTTTTTGTTGACTTTTGAAAATGACCTATAATATTGAAATTGATAACTTTTTGTGAGAGCATTTCTTGGACTTGAAGTATGAAGATGAGTTGTAGGAAATGTCCTTCTCTTCAAAATGAGCTTTGGATGGAATTTTTCTGATAATCCATGTGAAAGTTATGCCCTGGTCAATTTACAGTTGACTTTTTCAGCTGTCTAAATAAGGAAACTTTTGCATCTTGATGATTTTTGAGCCAAGCTTTGAGAATCATGATCAAGCATTGATAAAATGATGTTTGTGGCTTCAAAATGATATGTTGACCAAAAATTTGAACTTCTGACTGTCAAATGACCATTTTGCCCCTACAGTTGACTGTAGTGCAATTAGGGTTTTTGACTGTGCAATTTTGTGCTGAAAGTCTTGAAACTTGATATGAGGATGCTTGACCATATTTGTAGGCATATGAGACTTGATTGGACCTTTGGAAACTTCATTTTCTTGATCAGAACACAAACCCTAATCTTGACTGTATAGGAGACTCTTGCACTGTGCAACCCTTGGGGAATTTTGCAGCTTGACTTGGCAATTTCTTAAAGAATATGGGAGGGAAAATTTTGGGGTACAACAGTTGCCCCTGTTCAATCTTCTTAGACCGGAAGATGCAGATTGGCTGACGTGCCTTTCGTAATCTGAGGGTGGAAGATGATTGAACACTAGAGTGCCCAGAAATTTGCGCTCACATAGTAGCAGTGATGGTGGAAATGGGCTTATAGATGCCATTTAGAGTTTGATGAATAGGATGATGGGCTTATAGATTCCATCTGGATGTTGATGAATAGGATGATGGGCTTATAGATGCCATCTGGATGTTGATCGCGTAGGAGATTCCTTAGCGAGAACCTGCATACCTGCAAAAGAAACATGAGTACCTGACACGTTGCAGGAGTTGATTTCCGATGCTTGGCATAGATATGTCCTGACTGGTTACGGGAGCTGAGTCTGGAGCTTCAAACGGCCATGAATGAACCAGGGATGGTTACTACCTTAGCATGAATGGTAAGAGAACCTTGGGTGACTTTAACTTCAACAACGCTCGTTGAGAAAAATCTTGGTGGAAATTACCATCTTCACAGTATCAGGAAGAGAACCAATAGGCAATTATAATCTGAAAGGGAATTACATCTCACACACCGTCGGGGAGAGAACCATAGGAAATTATAATCTGAAAGGAATTATCACCTCACTCACCGTCGGAGAGGGAACCATAGGAAATTATAATCTGAAGAGGAATTATCACCTCACTCACCGTCGGAGAGGGAACCATCTGAAAAGGAATTATCACCTCACTCACCGTCGGAGAGGGAACCATCTGAAAAGGAATTATCACCTCACTCACCGTCGGAGAGGGAACCATCTGAAAAGGAATTATCACCTCACTCACCGTCGGAGAGGGAACCATAAGGAAAGGAATTATCACCTCACCCACCGTCGGAGAGGGAACCATCTGAAAAGGAATTATCACCTCACTCACCGTCGGAGAGGGAACCATAAGGAAAGGAATTATCACCTCACTCACCGTCGGAGAGGGAACCATCTGAAAAGGAATTATCACCTCACTCACTGTCGGAGAGGGAACCATCTGAAAAGGAATTATCACCTCACTCACCGTCGGAGAGGGAACCATAAGGAAATTATAATCTTAAAGAAAACCCAAAAATGGAAATCTCATGCACCGTCGGAGAGAGAACCAATAGGAATTTATAATCTGGGATAACTTCTACTGAGTCTTTATCAGAAAAATCTGTTGGGAGTCGATTTAGCTGGACTAGAGAAGGCCTGGGACTGGAAAAGAAATCTTCGAAGTCGATTAACTGAACCGGTCTAGGTCTTGAAATATGATTGAGAATTTCAACTGCATCTTTCCTGAAAGGTAAAGATCAGTCATATGCAATGCATGATATGGATCAAGCAATGATGTTCTCAACATAAATGAGATTTGTATGATATAATGCGTCTATGCATGCTATAATGATGTATGTGATGTTTTATGAATGTGTTTTGCGTCTAGGAAAGTAAATCCTTGACGGGTGCCGGGAAGTCATTCCTGGGCTGATGTTGGAGAATAGATTTTGCTTCCGCTGGGGATGATAACTGCAAGAATAGCGGTAGGAGAAGATGACTCCGTTGCGGAATAAACTTGGCAAATGGAAGATTCTGCAGGGAGAAAAGATACTCTAGCGACCATGCTGGGAAGCAATACTCTGTGGGAAGAGGGATGCCTTGCTGAGTGTTGATAATAATTTGCTGGGGATATGAAGACTGTATTGACGACGACCTTTCCGTGGCTTTTGGCTGAGGATAACCCAGTTATATCCTGTTAAGGAAATAACTCTTTAAATAAAGCCGGGCGACGCGTTTGTGCTCTGCGAGGGGATAAGCTTACAGAATCTACTGGGGATAAGCTTACTGCTTGGGGAGATGAATTCCAACTTTCCTGGGGAACTAGGTTGGACTCTCCTGGGGAGATTTTGAACTGTAATTTGAAAGTTGAAAGAGGGAACCTATGTAGGGTTACCTGCTGATGAGCTCATGTAAAACCGCATCTGAAATGGAGAAGGAACCTGTGTAGGGTTACTTTGATGATGAGTTCGTGTAAAACTTCGTTCTTGGAAAGGGAGAACCTGTGTAGGGTTTCTGGGTGACGAGTCCATGTAACACTGCATCTTGAAGAGAGGGAACCGGTGTAGGGTTGCTTGATGTCGAGTTCGTGTAAAACTATGTTCGGAGAAGGAGAACCTATATAGGGTTGCCTGGTGAGGTAAGTTCGTGTAAAACTTCTTGATGAACCGGGGTGAGGTTATCTTGGGCTAAATCCATGTAAGACTTCTGGGGGGAACCGGGGTTAGGTTGCCGCAGGATAAGTTCGTGTAAAACTTCTTGACAAACCGAGGTAAGGTCATCTTGAGATGGGTCCATGTAAGACTCTTGGAGGAACCGGGGTTAGGTTACGGCAGGATAAGTTTGTGTAAAACTTCTTGATGAACCGGGGTTAGGTCATCTTGAGATAGGTCCATGTAAGACTTCTGGAGGAACCGAGGTTAGGTTACTTGGATAAGTTTGTGTAAAAACTTCTTGATGAACCGGGGTAGGGTTATTTGTGATAAATCCATGTAAGATTTCTAGAGGAACCGGGGTTAGGTTACTTCGGGATAAGCTTGTGTAAAAACTTCTTGACGAACCGGGGTTAGGTCATCTTGAGATAGGTCCATGTAAGACTTCTGGGGGAAACCGGGGTTAGGTTGCCGCAGGATAAGTTCGTGTAAAACTTCTTCGGAAAATTGAGAAGGAACCGGTGTAGGGTTGCATGATTTTGATTAAGTGTATGATTGTCCTGTTTGGGTTTCGGATGTTAACCCACGATCTGGAATTTGTAAAGGTAGATGGTAATCATCCTTATGTTGATCTTTCTTTTGTACTTTGGTTGACAGAGCAATTGGATCGCCTGGATAACTCATTATTGCCCCTGCTTCGGAGATAAGGGAAGAGGATACCTGTGTGGGTGATTGACAAATCTTCGGGTAGACAAGTGACGAGGTGCCGGGACATAGTCGTACGCTTCGATCCCTAACTTTTGCCTGGACCGCCCTTTCGGGTTTTCAGTCCACCGGGATACCCATTTTTGCCCAAGACGCCTTTTCAGGTTTTCGACTTGCCGGGTGTACATATTTTCCATTCTCATCCCTTATTTTTTCCCGAACCCTTTTGGTTCGCCGGGAAGCCCTTATTTTTGCCTGGGTACGTCGACCTAGCGGGTCTTTGATTTCGCGTAGTATTCTTTCGACTATGTCCATGTTCTCAGAATGTAGGGAGTTGCCCCTGTTGGAAGTATTTTGCCATGCCCCAGATAATGGGCAATGCTCCTACTGTGCCCCTTGATTGGAGGTACTTCTGTTCACAAGGTGTTCATCGTGCGAATTTCCCTGTTGTTCAAACAAATAGTCATATGCAAACAAGGTTATTTTAAGAATGCAAAAGCCTATGTCTGTCTTGAATTTTGAAAAATGCATTTTTTGTAATGCAGTGCGGTGTCAACTCAAGATTTTACAGCAAACCTTCAGGAGTCAGGATACCTTCGTAACAGTATGCTTTCGAACTAACCCATGCTTCAGCTAGGACTTTTAAGGGTTGTAACGTGGCCTGGTTCACGGTTTAAGAAACAAAGGATAAAGGCTCAAACTATTTGTACCCACCCGCTCTTCGTGATGTTCTCCAAACCTAAACTCAGTTGATCATACGTTAGACCTTGTTTGAGTCTTGCTCTGATTTTCCAGTGATGGTTCGGACATTGATGATTTATTCTGACTAGGCAGTCATTTTTGTTTTTGTTGAGGGTTTGTGAGACCTCTTTCTTTTGATTTTTTTTGTTACCCCTTTTTTTTGCCTGAACTGTTTCCTTTTTTGGAATTACAGTCAGCGGGATGCCCCAGTTTTGTAAGTCTCCTTCATGGGTTTTGACTTAATGGGTTTCTTTCTTTTTTATTTTGAGAGATATAATGACTGCCTATCCTTGTGATTGTTCGGAATCATCATTGTCTTTCTTTGTTTTATAAGGACCTCTTTTGGTGCCATTCGTTATGCACTTGGATCAACTGAGAAAACTACCCTGCCCCAGGTTTTGATTACGGGTTTTAAATTTCGAAAAGAAAAAACTCCTACTTCTTTGGCTCAGAGGGGTTGACGAGGGATTATCTTCCTTATAACTCCAGTGTTTAGGATTTGAAACAATGCCTGTACCTCATCAGCTAGGTCTGTTCAAAAGCATACTGTACATGGTGGTATCGTTTTCGTCATCCTCCCTCAAGAGGTTTAGAATTTTCAGTCAAGAGTTGATCATCACAAAAATATGAAAGCAGTTTTAAGTACAGTAAACATAATTAATTCAAGACAGACATGTGTAATGCATTCATGAAATAAAAGAGTTTAACATGATAATTGTTTGTTTGAACAAGGAAAGAAAAATACAACTTGAATTCAAATGAACAAAAATCTAGCCATGCTTTGGCAAGGGAGCAGTGATCACGTTGGGGGTCTCAGCAGGTTCAAATTCAATCTCTTTAGCATCGATCATATTCTGAATCTTGTATTTCAGCGCCCAACAATCCTCGGTATCGTGCCCCGGGCTATCAGAATGATAAGCACACCTTGCTTCTGGATTGTAGCTTGGAGAGGAGGTCTTGGGGTTTGCAGGAGGGTTGATTACTGTAATCAGGTTCATCTTCAACATGTGTTGCAATGCTTGTGACCATGGCATGTTAATGTTGGTGAATTGTCTTTTAGGCTCGTCCGGCCTTCGCTGATTTCCCTTTTGTGGTTGGCGGCGTGGTGCAGAACCAGAGATCATGACTGCCCCTGCATGTTGGTCACGACGACTCTTTTGGCTGTATGTAGCATTAGATTCTTTCTTTCCCGTGTAAGGCTTTCTGTGAGTATCAGAAGGTGTGGCCTCTTGAATTTTCCCACTCTTGATACCAGCTTCAATTCTTTCGCCAGTTAGGATGAGGTTGGTAAATCCTGCAGATGAATTACCGATGAGATGATTGAAGAATGGCCCGGATAGGGTCCCCAAGAACATATCAACGAGTTCCCGGTCAGTTAATGGAGGTTGAACCCTTCCAGCAAGGTCTCTCCATCTCTGCGTGTATTCCTTGAAACCTTCACTTGACCCCAGCGACATACCCTGGAGTTGGGTACGTGTAGGAGCAAGGTCGGCATTGTACTGGTATTGCTTATAAAATGCAGTGGCTAAGTCCTCCCAGGTATGGATGTTGGCTCCATTAAGTTGATAAAACCAGTCAAGCTGAGTCCCTGAAAGACTCTCTGGGAAAAAGTGGATCCATAAGTTCCTGTCGGCCGTGTAAGGTTGGATCCTCCTCATGTAGGACCTGAGATGCAGCTTTGGACAGGATGCCCCGTCGTACTTTGCAAAGGCAGGTGCCTTGAATTTTTGCGGGATCACTACCCTAGAAGACAGACCTAGATCCTCGAAGTCCAGGCCAGGCACCTTTTGTATCTCCATAGCACTTAACCGGTCTTCCAACTGTTTGTACCTATCCTCAGCCGGAGGGTACTGTTCGTCGTTGAAATCTGTCTCGTTGTCGGAGACCAGTGGACTGAGAACCCTTTCTTCTTGATGACTGCCTTTCCCCACAGATGGAGTTGTCCTCTCAGCTTGATCCTGCAGGGTGTTCCCAGATCTGCGTCTAGGGCTGAACAAAACAGTCTTCTTCTTCTTCTTTTCCTTCTTCAAGAGCAAAGCCTTCAGATCTTGTTGCCCCTGGGTCAAATTCATGATCAGCCCTTGGAACTGGGCGTTCTGAGCCTGGAGGGCCTTGATAGTGTGCTCGGTTGAGGATTCAGGATTCATAACGAGACTGCTAAAATAAACAGCGAAGAAGTGTAAGCAACCTGAAAAGAGGAAAAAACCTGCTATGCACATGATGAATGATATGTGTTTATGCAATGCATTCAAGGGTTCGAAAGTTCAAATTTGTTGTAGACAAAAAGGAACACACGTTATCATTAAGGAAATCATTGTTTAATACATCAAGGCCTCATGGGCAAAGTAATACAAAAATCAAATCAATCCCAAAATATGCTGCGCATCCTCTTTGGAGCTATGTAGGTGTTGAGATTCCTCTCCTCATGCAACAGGCGGGTGAGCTCCAAGACCTTCTTTTCACTGTCATGCAGACTGGTTTCAAGAGAATTCCATTCTTCCTTAAGCTGGATCCAGCTCTTCTGCATCTCTTCCCAGGATGTGGGCATATCAGGGTGCTGAATAGTGTAGGACACTTCTCCTTCCAAGACTGGTTCTTTGATCAAAGGGAGCATATGAGGATAAGGCATCACTAACTTCTGGGAGCGGGCGCGTACCCACTTGAGATAAGGTTTCAACGGGATGGAGTTCCTGTGCCCCAGTGTCTTGCTGTCTATCCTACTCGGCATCCTCCATGCTCTAATAAATCTCTGGCGAAGTCCTTGAGTATCGTTGTCGAAGTCAAAAACTATGTCAGGGATTAACATGTCATGAGGACCATCCCTCCGAGCATAGCCAAACTGTCTCCAAGCCAGGCATGGGCTGTAAGTAATACCTCCTCTGATTCCAAGTAAAGGAACATTAGGGTACTCCCCACAACGATCAATGATAGTGACATCTTCTCTGGACCTAGGGCACCAATGTATATCTGCATGTGTAAGAGTCATCAACCGTTGTGACCATCTCAAACCCCGCTCATTCTTCAAGACTGATTGTGGAAGGTGCGAAATAAACCACCTTCCCAGGAGAGGAGTGCAACACATAAGGACACCTCTTTTTCTCATGGTTCGAGTGTAACATGAGTGAAGGATGTCCCCCAGCAACGTAGGTATAGGATTCCTGGACATAAAGATCTGAACAGCACTGATATCAATAAGATGATCTGGATTAGGGAACAACACCAAACCATAGACAAGGAGGGCCACAACCTCTTCAAAAGCTTGCAAGTCAAGGGAGTTCCAACATTCATGGGCTTTTTCAAACAGAAACCTGGCTAAGAACCCTTTGATACCACTTCTAACTTCCCAATGTCCCTTGAGGTCAGATGACTGTAGGTGCAAGGCTTTAGCAATCTCTTCAAGCTTAGGTTCCTTTTCTGTACCGTTGAAGGGTAGCTGATCAAGGATAGGGATCTTCAGGAGCCGGGAGAACTCCTCCAATGTAGGTACCAGCTGATAGTCCAAGAAGCTGAAACAGTGATGCAGAGGGTCAAAGAACTGGAACAGGACCTTGATCATGTCTTCCTCAATGTTGGTGTTGACCAAGCTGATGAGGCTTCCATGTCTTTCACTGAATGAAGAGTTCTCGGGAATCCTGGATATAAGCTCCTTAAGCTGAGGAGGGATCCTTACAAGACTGACTTGGATTGTCTTTCTACGAACAGTTTCCATGTCCTACAAAACAAAGAACAAAGATGAAAATTCGAACCCCTGAAATGGTTAGTCAATGCATATGATGCTGAATGATGTCATGATGCTATGATTAAACACACCACAGATATTTGCAAAGACAAACATGTAAGGCACACAAGGCACACAAGACAAGCCCTTAAGGTTTAAGGCCAACATGGGGTCTGGGTAGTACCCTCTTGAAGTTGGTGGGTTCAACCTGTCCTATCAAAGTAACCGGGTTCTAAGGTTCCCAATATCACGGGATTGCTTTCATTGTTCATCGTTTCGATTTAGCCACTGAACTGGCGACCGAAATATTCCAGGAAAGCAACCCTCAATTGAGTGTAGTATCGAGTATCAACCAACCTCGGACTGCACCAAAGTCAGTTATCTCACTACCCTAAAGAGGCCAAGATAGTTCAATTAAGGTTCCTAAGGTCTGTTGATGCTTCACGACACCACACGGAGGCCCCGTACTCTCCTTGACTGAACTCAAGGGTTACCGGTACACACCAAAGTGCCACATCAACGTAGCAGACTGTTTCAACCATGTCGGTATACCCCGCACAGTTCCCTCACAGCCTTGTTGCTACTTTCTAAGAAGGTATCCCCCAGATCCGGGTTAGGATCTATAGAACTCCCAAGCAACCCACAATTTAAAGCACACAAGGAAAACAATTGAAAACACAGTTATGAACTATCCCTAAGGTACACCTCACTTTAAAAAGACATCCCCAGCAGAGTCGCCAGTTCTGTGATCGGTGGATCTGGAACTGACTGTTTAAAGTTGGTTCGCGAAATGTTGCGGTAAGCAAGAGTCGCCACCGTCTTTTATTTTCTCCAAATGGAAAGGACAAAAGCATAGAAAAATTCCTTAAAGAGATTGCTCTCGGTTCGGGAGGTAGGTTATAGAAAGGGAAGGTGTTAGCACCCTTTCTATCCATGGTTATCCATGGGCTCTTAGATACTTTCTCACTTGTGTTTTCAAAATGGTTTGTTTGCTTTTCAACTGTGGGTTTTAAAAAGTTTCTTTAAAAATTTCAGTTCGACTCTTGTATCGGTCCTCAAGAGTGTTTGAAAAATTGCTTTCGAAAGCTTTTGAAAAGGTGTCGGTGTGAAAAGTATTTTTGATTTGTTTTGAAATTTAGAGCAAGTATCTAGAGAACCTACCTACCCTAAGGAATTCGTCTGTGTAAATGTCCTTTAAAGTAGTGTCATCCCACCATTGAGAGGTAGGTAGCACCACCGTTGGAGGTGTTCGGGTCAATTCGATGTTCGGGACATGGTGATCACCAGAGCAATGGGAAGACACCTTAGAAGCTACCCTCATGCCAGGTTCCCGGATCATGAGGACTTACTAAGACATCCTCTACTCGACGATCACCTTTCGAGGCAAGGCAACAGTGAGGCGTACCCTAGGGGTGGTGTATGCGATTTGTGTGTCGTTTTCATTTGCATTTATCTTGTCATGTTATTGGTGTTCTACGCTTGTTTTTTTTATTTTGTCCATACATTCTTTCATGCTTTTGATTAACAGTTAAAAGTTGCGAGGAAAAGTAAATCTAAAGCTATTACAAATGGCGCGGGTCCACATCGCCAAAATTAACCAGGACCCGATTTGACAGAAAAAAAATAATAAATAGACAAAGTAAATAAAGAATTGAAAAGTGCGAGAAATAATTTACAAGGCTTCGGGAGAGGTACATAAATATTTAAGCGAGATAAAAATAAATGTGCGAATAAACAATTAAGTCGAAATGAGGGCGTTGGACCCTTTTTGCAAAATATTAAAATTACATGAATTAATTAATTTAAGAAAAGAAATTGTTTTCGTTTTTTGGTATTTTTATGTATTTTAAGATTTAATAGAAAAAAAATTAATTGCAATTAAACGCTAACCCTAATTCTATTTTATTTTAATTTATTAAGAAAACATTAGAATTTAACCTAAACTAAACCTAATTTTTATATACAAATTTAATTATAAAAATAAATAAAATAAATAAATATTATTATAAGAAAGAAAAATTAAAAAGGAATAAAAACATTAATTAAACCTAATTCTATGTTTTTTATATTTTTTATTAAAAGAATTAAAATTGCAAACCTAATTTAAAACTAAATTCAATTACATGCAAATTTATTTGAAAAAAAATACTAAAACTATTTATTGTATTTTTTATCTTTTCTGATTTTTTTATGAAAAATAATTAAGTTAAATAGAATTAATTAAAATAAATAATAATTGAAAGTAAACAAAATAATAAAATCAAAAAAAAGAAGAAAAAAACATTGCAAACCTCAGGGGGTGTTGTCCCCAATTGTGAGGCTTTTCTTCAGCAATTTGAGCCCATTAGCAATTGGCCTGTAAGACTTTTTCCACTAGCGTGCTGGCGTGTTGACTGGGACTCACCGTGTCTCTCAATTCATAGCCTTTGATCTGATTCTGATGGACGCGTGGATGGCTAGGTGGAGAAGGTGTACCATGGTATTCAATATTGGCGATGTACATGAACATGAATTGGAAAATGATATTGAAAGTGTGAAGACCTGGGGTTCGAACCCAGGTCATGTGCTTTGCCAATAGATTCGCTTGCCATCTGTGCCAGTTCACGCATTTGATATATAATAAACAAACAAATATAATAAATAAAAACAAGAATATTAGTGGGTCTGCGCGCGGAAATTTAAACTAGCCTATCACGTCTTGCCACGAGGTCATCTTCCTCGCGTGTTTTATTTTTTTCTGAAACAAGAACACATTGGCCACGGTTTTCAAGCATTCTCCTAGGCAACTTTCCAGAAAATAGCAATTAGCTCTCAGGCACTCATAAATTGAGCGCGATGAGGCCATTGTTTTCGTCCAAACTCCCTGAATCCATCCATGGTATTGTGGTGGTCGAATTTTACAGTATTAGGAAACCCCTAATTGGGAGTCCAAGAAACCCTAGCCTGCATCAATGGTAAAATCATGTACATAGCACGAAAACGCAATTAATTTGTATGGTTAGTTTCAGAATCTCATAATGAACATGAATCAATGAATAAAAGTTACAAAGGATGCGTGAATCATGATGCACGATTATGAATTTTTCTTGATACAGTTTGCACTCGTGTTACCAATTCCTTGAGTCTTGATGGATGTTAGTGATTGGAATATGTCAAGTGATGCTTGAGGAAGCTATTGGAACAAAAATTCAGCCTTGAATCGCCCTAGAAGTGAGTTTTCAGAATTGACTTTTTTGAGAAAAATTTCAAGTTTGGTTATGGCTTTGTTGAGCAGCTGCGTGTGTCTTCTCATTAGGGTTTCCTTTAGGCTTATGTAGTGAGTCCATTAGGTCAAGAAAAGTAGAACAAATCCAATGCAATGATGGTTTTTGAAAATTTGATTTTCTAAGATTTTCTCAATCTTTTTCCATGTGCTTTTTGATACAAATCAGCTCCAATTGCTCCAATTCTTTCCATATTGACTTATGCACGAAATCTTGAGAGTAAAACATGCACAAAAAGATTTAAAACTTTAGGTTAGCATTTTTCATACATTTATTTTGATTTAAATGAATCATTATAAATAAAAATTCAAATAAATAAATAAAAAATGAATAAAGACTTCCCTTTGGGCCAAATAGTCGTGCATATGTCATGGATGATGAATTATGGAAGAAAAATGGGCCCATTAGCAATTTTAGGTCATTTGAATCAATGTTGACTTTTCAAAATATCCAAAAATTTCCCAACTTCTACAAGGCATAACTTGCTCAATTTTTAAGCTTTTCTCATGTTCTTGGACATTTTGGAAAGGTCTTTGAGTCCTCTAACCAATGTCTTTGGTCCCATGTCATTTTGATTTACCAATCTCAAGTTATGGTCTTTGACTTAAAGTCTCTTTTTGTTGACTTTTGAAAATGACCTATAATATTGAAATTGATAACTTTTTGTGAGAGCATTTCTTGGACTTGAAGTATGAAGATGAGTTGTAGGAAATGTCCTTCTCTTCAAAATGAGCTTTGGATGGAATTTTTCTGATAATCCATGTGAAAGTTATGCCCTGGTCAATTTACAGTTGACTTTTTCAGCTGTCTAAATAAGGAAACTTTTGCATCTTGATGATTTTTGAGCCAAGCTTTGAGAATCATGATCAAGCATTGATAAAATGATGTTTGTGGCTTCAAAATGATATGTTGACCAAAAATTTGAACTTCTGACTGTCAAATGACCATTTTTCCCCTACAGTTGACTGTAGTGCAATTAGGGTTTTTGACTGTGCAATTTTGTGCTGAAAGTCTTGAAACTTGATATGAGGATGCTTGACCATATTTGTAGGCATATGAGACTTGATTGGACCTTTGGAAACTTCATTTTCTTGATCAGAACACAAACCCTAATCTTGACTGTATAGGAGACTCTTGCACTGTGCAACCCTTGGGGAATTTTGCACCTTGACTTGGCAATTTCTTAAAGAATATGGGAGGGCAAATTTTGGGGTACAACACTCAGGAACTTTATTCTTAAGTCAATAGCAGCTTTAAGACCCAAGATGCATGCTTCGTACTCATCCATATTGTTGGTATAGTCAAAGAAAAGTCTGGTAGTGAAGGGCGTATGGAAACCTTGAGGAGAGATAACTACAACACCAATTCCGTTTCCAAGTGCGTTAAAAGCTCCATCAAAAACCATATTCCATCGGGATCGTAGCTCAGGTCCTTCATACGGTCCAGGTTCTTCTCAATTTGTAATTAGCATGATGTTCTCATTCGGGAATTCGAAGTTCATAGATTGGTAGTCGTCTACACCTTGATGTGCCACATGATCTGCCAGTACGCTTCCTTTGATTGATTTTTGAATGGTGTACTGAATGTCGTATTATGTCAAGATCATTTACCATCGGGCTATTCTTTCAGAGAGAGTTGGCTTCTCGAATATGTACTTGATAGGATCCATTTTAGAGATTAATAGAGTAGTATGAGTCAACATATATTGTCTTAGTCGGCGAGCAGCCCATGCCAAAGCGCATCAAGTTTTCTTGAGAAGTGAATATCTTGTTTCACAGTCAGTAAACTTTTTCTAAGGTAGTATATTACATGCTCTTTTCGACCACACTTGTCATGCTGCCCCAGCACACACCTCATTGAGATCTCTAGCACTGTTAGGTACATGATTAAATGTCTTCCTTCAACTGGTGGAATCAGAATCAGAGGTTCTTGTAAGTACTCTTTGATTTTATCAAAGTCTATTTTAAAGTCGTCATTCTTACTACTTGATCTTTCTTCTACAACTTGAAGATCGGCTCATAGGTAGCAGTCAAATGAGAAATGAATCAGGCAATATAGTTTAGTCGTCCTAAGAAACCTCTAACCTCCTTCTCACTACGGGGAGCCTACATTTCTTGAATGGATTTAACTTTTGCGGGATCAACTTTAATACTTTTATCGCAGACAACAAAAGTCGGGAGTTTATCGTACCTCACCTCAAAGATGCATTCGTTTGGATTCATCCTTAACTTGTACTTGTTCAGCCTTTCAAATAACTTATGTATATGATCAAGATGTTCTTCTTCAGTCTGTGATCTTTCTATCATGTCGTCGATATAGACTTCTATCTCATGATGAATCATGTCATGGAACAAGGCTACCATGGCACGTTGATAAGTTGCCCCAACATTCTTCAACCCAAAAGGCATGACCTTGTAATAGAAAGTGCCCCACTGTGTGAAGAAGGTAGTTTTCTCCATGTCTTCAGGCGCCATCTTGATTTGATTATAAACCGAGAAACCATCCATGAAAGAGAATACCTTATGCTGAGCAGTGTTGTCGACCAGAACATCAATATATGGTAGTGGGAAGTCATCTTTGGGGCTTGCCCTGTTCAGATCCCTGTAATCTACACACATACATATCTTGCCATCTTTCTTTGGTACCATAACAACATTAGCAACCCATTAAGGATATAAAGTCACTACTAAGAACCTTACTGTTGTACCCCAAAATTTTCCCTCCCATATTCTTCAAAGTTTTGACAAGCATCATCTAAATTTGCTCAAGTCTACTCAAGGGTTGCACAGTCAACCACCCTCGTAAGCCAGTCAAATTAGGGTTTTGGTTCCTGCAAGGAAGTTAAAGTTTTCAAGGGCTCAATCAAGTCCCATATGCTCATATACATTGTCAAGCATCTACATGCCAAGTTTCAAGGCTCACAAGGTCAAGTTGCACAGTCAAAAGCCCTAATTGCTCCACAATCAACTGTAGGGGTAAAATGGTCATTTGGCAGTCAAAAGTCAAAAATTTTGGTCAACATCTTATTTTGAAGCCACAATCATCATTTGGTCAAATCTCGACCATGATTTCACAAGAATGGCTCAAAAATCATCAAGATGCAAAAGTTTCTATTTTTGGAGAGTTGAAAAAGTCAACTGTAACTTGACCAAGGCATACCTTTTTGATGGTTCATCAGAAAAATCCCATTCAATGCTCATTTTGAAGGGGATGACATTTACTACAACTCATCTTCACATTCCAAGTCCAAGAAATGCTCTCACAAAAAGTTATCAATTTCAACATTATAGGTCATTTTCAAAAGTCAACAAAAAGGCATTTTAAGTCAAAGACCATAACTTGAGATTGGTAAATCAAAATTCCATGGGACCAAAGGCATTGGTTAGAGGACTTCAAGACCTTTCCAAAATGTCCAAGAACATGTTCATATGATCAAAATTGAGCAAGATATGCATTGGAGAAGTTGGGAAATTTTTGTGAAATGGCAAAAGTCAACTATCCTTGAAACTTTAATTTTTGACAAAATGGCCCACTTTTTTCTACTTGATTCAGCCTTGTCATGCCACCCACGTGTCCCATGATCAATTTCAAGATTAAACATTAATTTTTCTATTTTTATTTAATTTTATTTGATTTAATTCATTTTAAATCCATAAAATTCAAATAAAATAAAAAAAAATTAATTCAATAACATCTTTTGATTTGAATGGCTTTCATGTGTCATAATACACCTACCAAATTCGTGCCAAGCCCATTTTAAGCATGAAAATTCAAATTTGAACAAAATTGGAAAATGCTTTAATGGTGGTTATGAAGAAATCCAAAAACATCATTGCAATGGATCATTGGCTCTTAATGTGACTGATTCTCATTCATACATACATATGCAAGTGTTCCAGACCAGATTCACGACCTAGAGCTCATTGAAACGGCCAAACCAAATTCCAAAAACTTGAAGAAAAGTTGAAAACCGAAATCAATCTTCCAGGCGAATTCAAAACCTTTTCTTGATTCAAACACCTTGCATAAGTCTCCAGAAACAATTTGCAACCAAGAAGGAGCTCTAACACTCAAAGAATCATCCACAACAAGTCCCACGGTTTGAATATTTTTCCATAATCGCATATCCTTATTCATGCATTTTTAACCTCTTTTTTGGATTGATTTGTGTTAATAGGACCATTCTGAAGCTATTGGTATGATTCAATTTGATTATGGTGTTCTGAATTAAAAAACACCATTGAAGCAACCTAGGGTTTCGAAGCTTGGATTTTAGGGCTTTGCACATACAGAAAAATTGGACCTTGAAACGTATATGGTTGAATTCGTCAAGGCCAGACGAATTCAACCCAACCGTCGCGCCTTTTTTATATTACCTGTAGCCCTAATCGCTATTTTTGACGTTTGCATTTTGTGGGGGTTTAAAACCCCCGCTATTTGATTGTTTTTGTTACAGGCCAGGTGAAGAAGATGATACGTGGAAGCATGTGACTGGGGCATTCAAACTTAGCGCGCGTTTTTTCTGATTTCCAGCATAGTTATCATTATAATTATATTATATTTGTTGGTTATTACGTTAACAAAGACAACGCGATGGCTCAGTGGTTGATGACGTGCTTGGCAATTGTTGGGACCTGGGCTTCGATTCCCAGGTCCACCCAAAACTCTATGTTATTTTTCATAATGTGTTCCTATGCAGATTCACAATAATGTTCCACCATGAACCTTCAGCGCTCCACATGCCAAGTGGTCATGCTCATCAATCCAATGGCTACAAGGGAAGGAACATCATGTTCTCAGGTCAAAGCAGGCATAGGCGATTCCCAAAGTCAACAAGGCTTGGAGTGTTCTTGGGCCAGAATTTCTAAATCAAACCTCCATCTGGGCCTTCAAACCCCCCCTGGTTTTGCTATTTTATTTTATTTTCTTTTTTCCCTTTTAATTATTTCATAACTAATTATTATTATTTATTAACTAACAAATTAATTTTCATAATAAATTCAGAGATCACAAAATTGTAAATATTTTTATTATTTATTATTTTTACTATTAACTATTATTTTTGTAAATAAATACTAACAATTAATTAGTTTAAATTAGGTTCAATTTTGATTCCTTTTTTTTAAAAAAAAATAATTTAGAATTAGGACTTTCAACTTTTAATTTATTTTTTTTTATTTTATTAAAAACATAAAAAACACAAAAATATCATTTTCTTAATTAATTAATTAATTAATTAGTTATTAGTTTTAATTTCATTAATTGCAAAAAAGGGACAAAAATTTAATTCTTATTCAAAGAAGGGTCAAAACCCTAAGACGTTCCAATTTAATTCTTTCGCGCATTATTCTTATTTTTGATTATTTATGTAACTGTTTCCGAATATGTAATAGTAATTAGGTTTATCTCTTTATTTACTATTTCTCGCACTTTATTTCCAAACGGGTTTTGTTTTTTGGCGATGTATAGACCCGCGCCTTGTAATAGCTAGATTTACATTTTTGCAATTTATTTTCCACACTCCTAACTGCTAATATGCCTGCAAGAATGTATGTAAATAAAATTAATCTGTAACTCACAAATAACATGTACAAAGACAATTAACTGAAAAACAACACACAAAGCACATGCCACTTCTAGGGTACGCCTCACTGGTTGCCTCGACGTGGTCATCAAGTATAGGGTGTCTTAGAGGTCTCCCTTCTATCCAAAAGATCCAGTTGCCTCGAAACAGTTGCCTCAGATACAAAGGATCTAGGACATTAGGGTTACTTCTAAGGTGTCCTACCATTGCTTCGGTGACCACGCATGTCCCTTAATCGAATTGACCCGAACAACTCCAACGACGATGCTACCTACTTCTCAATAGTGGGATAACACTATCTAAAGGACTCTTACACAGCCTAATTCCTTAGAGTAGGTAGATTCTCCTGGGTACTTTCTCTTTTCAAACAAACAAAACAACTTTTCGCACTCACACTTTCTAAAAGTTTTCAAACAAATTTTTCATACACTCTTGAGGACAAATACAAGAGTTACTTAGAAATCTTTCAAACGAAACTTTTTCAAAACCCACACACACTTGAAAAGCAAACAATTTTGAAAACATAAGAGCAAGTACCTAAGATCCCATGAATAACCATGGATAGAAAGGGTGCTAACACCTTCCCTTTCTATAAATCTACCTCCCGAACCGAGAAAAATTCTCGAATAAGGAATTTTGTTGTGCTTTTGTCCTTTCCATGTTGGAGAACATAAAAGACGGTGGCGACTCTTGCTTACCGTGACATTTCACGAAACCAGCTTAAAAACAGTCAGTTCTATTTCCACCGATCACAGAACTGGTGACTCTGCTGGGGAGCATAAAAGTGAGGTGTACCTTAGGATTAGATCACACTTATGTTTTCAATTGCTTTGCTTTGATTGCTTTATATTTGTGGGCTTTGCATCAGAGTTTCATAGATCCTAACCCGGATCTGGGGATACCCTTTTAGGTAGCATAAGCTGTGAGGGACCTGTCCGGCGTAGACCGACACGGGTGAAGCAGTGGCTACGTTGGTGTGGCACCTTAGTCTGTACCGATATCCCTTGTGTTGCAACAAGGAGAATATGGGTCTTCTGGGGAGTCATTAAGCACCAACCGACCTTAGAACCCTAATGTGACCCAACTTGGCCATAGAACAGTAGCAGTATGCTACACCCATTGAGGCTAAACTCTCGTGATGGTTCTGGCCGCAAGAAAAGATTGCGACGCTGGAGTTATGACCGATTGAGGGTAGTCAGTGATATTGGGATCCTCTAGAACCCGGTTACTTTTGATAGGACAGGTCTTAACCCACGAAACTGAAAGAGGGTAGTACCTGAACTTCATGCTGGCCTAAACTCTAAGGGTTGTCTGGTGTGACTTGTGTGCCTTATCATGTTTGCCTTTGTGAATACTTGTGGCGTGCTTTACCATAACATCATACCATCATACCATTACATGCATCCTGCATAAGGACTGACCTATTTCAAAGACAAGAGGGTTTCACCTTTGCTCTGTTTTGTAGGACATCATGATGCCTGTGCGAAGGAACACTATCCGGCTCAATTTTGTTCACCCACCTGATTTGCTTAAAGAATTGGTTGACAGAATTCCAAACACTGCTTCCTTCATCCAGAAGCATGGTTCTCTTCTCGGTTTAGTCACTTCAAAGTGGGACCAACAACTGATGAGTGTCCTGACCCAGTTTTATGATCCCTTGTACAATTGCTTCACCTTTCAAGACTTCCAGCTGGTCCCTACCCTGGAAGAATTCTCTGATTTGCTTGGTATCCCTAGCTTGGATCAGACCCCATTCACTGGTTGGGAAAAGACTCTTAGGCTTGAGGAGATTGCTGCAGCCCTTCCCTTGACCAACAAGGAGGTAATGGACAACTGGGTGACTAGAAGCGGAGTTAAGGGCTTCTTGGCTAAGTTTCTGATTGGTAAGGCTAACAGTTTCTGGAATGACTTAGACTTCAGGGCGTACGAGGACATTCTGGCTCTCTTAATCTACGGTCTAGTATTGTTTCCAAATCCTGATAACTTTGTCAATATCAATGCCATAAGGATCTTCATGTCTTGGAACCCTGTACCCACTCTCTTGGGTGATATACTGCAACAACTCTATGCTCGTACTGCCCGAAGACGAGGAACTTTGTGGTTTTGTACTCCTTTGTTAGTGAGGTGTTTTATTTCGCACCTCCCCAAGTTTGTGTTGAAGAACCAAGAAGGAAGAGGCTGGGCTCATACGTTAATGTCTCTCACTGATAATGACATCATTTGGACTCTCAGAGGTTTAGATGAGGTGGCTGTTATTGATCGTTGCGGAGAGTATCCTAGTGTTCCATTGATTGGTACTCGGGGCGGAATCTCTTATAATCCATGTTTAGCTCTCCGTCAATTTGGAAGAGCCAGAAGAGCAGGGCCTCATGAGATGTTGGTACCTCACATCAGTTTTGAGTTTCAGGTAGATAGTGACGAACTGCGCCGTAGATTCATCAAAGCTTGGGACGGAATTCACAAAGCTGACCCACATGAGTTGGGACCGAAGACTTCTCTACCAATGGAACCCTATTACAGATGGGTCCGCATCCGTGCTCAGAAGTTAGGTATGCCATATGAAGCTGTCAGGCCTATCATTCTTGAAATTCCTGATGGAGACGGGGTTCCTCCAACCATACTCCCTCTTCAGATACCCACTGATGTTGATACACTAAAGAGGTCTTGGCCGCAACTACAGGAAGAGCGGGATTCTTATCGGGAAAAGTTTAACGAACAGGAACAGAAGATCTAGAAGTTGACCAAGCAATTGGAGAACGAGCGGATCATGAATGACTATATCCGTACTGAGAAGAGGAGGCCATGGGAGCACTGATGGGCTTTGGATGTTTCCTTTACAACTTTTATTTCCTTTTCAGTATTTTCATTCCTGTAACGCCTAAGGGAAATTTGTTGAACAATTTAAATTCCAAAGTTTAAATCTAATAAAGTGTGTTCCTTTTGTCTACAAAGTTGATTCCCGATTGTCTTTGAAAACATAATTCATACGCATTTCATTCATCATATGCATCACAGGTACCCTTTTTCTACAGGTTGCTTAATCTTCTTCGCTGTTTATTTCAGCACTCAATCATCATGAATCCTGAACCAACTACTGAACAAGCTATCAAGGCCCTCCAGGCCCAGAACGCCCAGTTTCAAGAGATGGTCATGAACTTAGCCCAGGGACAACAGGAGTTGAAGGCTTTGCTCCTGAAGAAGAAGAAGAAGAAGAGGATTGTGTTGTTCAACACTGGACGCAGACTCGGGAATACACTGCAGAATGAAGCTGAGAGGACTACTCCATCTGTTGGGGAAGGCAGTCACCAGGAGGGAAGGGTTCCTAGTCCCGTGGTCTCTGACACAGAGACAGATTTCAATGATGAACAATACCCTCCTGCTGAGGACAGGTACAAACAGCTGGAGGACCGACTAAATGCTATGTAGATTCAACGTGTGCCTGGGTTGGACTTTGGAGACCTAGGTTTATCTTCTGGGGTGGTAATCCCACACAAGTTCAAGGCACCTGCCTTTGTGAAGTACGACGGGGCTTCCTGTCCTAAGCTGCATCTCCATTCTTATGTAAGGAAGATCCAGCCTTACATTGCAGACAAGAACTTATGGATCCATTTATTCCAGGAGAGTCTTTCAGGGACTCATCTCGAATGGTTCTATCAGCTGGATGGAACCAACATTCATAACTGGGAGGACTTGGCTACTGCTTTTTATAAGCAGTATCAGTAACATTCCGACCTCGCTCCCACGCGTACCCAACTCCAGGGTATGTCACTGGGAACGGGTGAAGGTTTTAAGGAGTACGCGCAGAAGTGGAGAGATCTGGCTGGCAGGGTGCAGCCACCGTTGATTGATCGTGAACTCGTGGACATGTTCTTGGGGACCCTGTCTGGTCCATTTTTCAACCACCTGATTGGTAATTCCTCTGCTGGGTTTACAGACCTGATCCTGACTGGTGAGAGGATCGAAGCTGGTATCAAATCGGGGAAGATACAGAAAGGTGCCTCCTCGAGCTCTGAAAAGAAGCCCTTCAAGAAGGAAGCTAGTGTTGTGTATGGTCCCAGAAGACAGAATAAACCAGAACACCGCCAAGCTGTTAACGCGGTGGTAATTTCAAAGCCTGCTGCTGCTCCTCAGCAATACAACCAGCCAAGAGTTGAGAGGCCCAAAAGACAGTATACTCGGCTCAGCATGACCCTATCTCAGATATTTCTGCAACTGCTGTCAACCAATCTGGTAACTGTCAAGGAAGCTCCGAAGGTGGTAGACACAACATCTCCGAAGTACAACCCCAACGCCCGTTGCGCTTATCACTCTGATAGCCCGGGGCATTCTACTGATGATTGTTGGGCTCTGAGGAATAAGTTTCAGGACCTTATTGATGCTAAGGAAATACAGTTCGAGGCGCCCGAAAGACCCAATGTTGTGACTGCTCCCATGCCTCAGCATGGAGTGAATGTTGTGGAAGAAGACCGGTATATAGCCTCTGTGGATGAGATTGTTACTCCGTTGCTGACCATCAAGAGGAACCTGTTGCTAGCCGGTTTATTTCCGGGATGTAGTAAAGGTTGCTCTCTATGTGCTGTTTCACCTGCTGGTTGTTCTTTGTTGAAGTCAGGTATCCAAAGCCTGATGGATAATAAAGAGATCTTGTTCGAGAAGATTGCTATTCCTGATGTCCCTGCTGAAGAAGTGTCTATCGTCACTATTTTTAACAACCCTCCTAAGGCTCCCTCAAAGAAGCCTGTCAAAATCATGCCTGTTCACAAGATTGCTCCTATCATCATCACTGTTCCGGGGCCCATTCCCTATAAATCTGACAAAGCTGTCCCGTGGCACTATGGGGAAGATGTTTATGTTCTGGGAGAAAAACAAGAGTTCGATACTAGTACTGGTGTCAGCAACATCACCGGGCCTGCCAAGGTCACTCGCAGTGGAAGACTGTTCTCACCTGATATTGCGCCACCAGCTATTCAGAGGCCTCTTGTCATCACACCTACCAGTGTGCCTGTTTCCCCACCTGATCAAGTTTCTACCCCTGCTGCCGAGTCATTTGACGCTCGGGGAAAGGGGATCACTACTGATGTGCCTTCCCGGATGGAGGCACCGAAGACCAATGTTGAAGCTTCTAAACAAGAGATGGAAGAGATTCTCAAAATTATCAAGAAGAGTGATTTCAACGTCGTTGAGCAGCTGGGGCACACCCCCTCTAAAATCTCTATGCTATCATTGTTGTTGTGTTCAGAGGCCCACGCCAAGGCTTTGATCTCCTTCCTGAAGACGGCCCATGTGCCACAAGAAACGTCTGCTGATCAATTTACTGATTGTGTGGCCAACTTGACTGCTGATAATGGGTTGGGTTTCTCTGACGCCGATCTGACTGCCAAGGGAAAGAACCATAATGATGTCCTGCATGTCTCCATTGAATGCATGGGAACTACTCTTGCCCATGTGCTGGTTGACACTGGTTCTTCATTAAACGTACTACCCAAGAAAGCTCTAGACAGGCTGGAC
Source organism: Vicia faba (assembly GCA_948472305.1). Lineage (NCBI taxonomy): Eukaryota > Viridiplantae > Streptophyta > Magnoliopsida > Fabales > Fabaceae > Vicia > Vicia faba. The sequence continues at coordinate 1,057,348,536 of OX451740.1, read as the reverse complement.
TATGAGGGTTTAGAGCTCAAACCAAGTAACATTGTTGTCCGGGCCTTTGATGGGTCCAAAAGGATGGTACATGGTGAGGTTGACATCCCAATCAGGGTTGGTTCACAAGTCTTTGATTCAAAATTCTATGTGATGGATATCCGACCGTCCTACTCTTATTTGTTGGGTCGTCCTTGGATCCACAAGGCAGGAGCTGTGACCTCCATATTGCATCAGAAGCTTAAGTACCCGGTCAGGGGGAAGATCGTAACAGTGCAGGGGGAGGAAGAATATATGGTCAGCCACCTCAACTCGTTCCGATACGTAGAAATGGATGGGGAGTTCATTGAAACCCCCTTTCAACATTTTGAAGAGGTGCCTCAGACATTGGCAGCAGCAGAGACAGTGACTGCAGAAGACTCTCCTTTGAAGATGGCTTCCTTGAAGGATGCCCGGGCTGTGGTTGAGAAGGGCGAATGTGCGAACTGGGGCCGACTTCCTGATTTCACTCCAAAGACTGACAAGTTTGGCTTGGGTTTCACTGCAGAAGCTCAGAAGGCTGTGCGCAAGGCAAGGATAGGAAGACCTCCTGTATTCATCACCAACCCGGGAGTAAATGCTATTGAAGACGATGTGGGGGAATCTGATTTTGACAGCTGGATCTACCCAACGACCGACGGTGGACCAAGCAACTGGACTGCAAAATATTTCATACCTATTACTTTTGTCACTCAGTAATGAACTCCTTTGTTTTAAAGTTATAACGAACAATATTACCAAAACTTTATGGCCCGGTGTCTTACCCGGGGCACCGTGGCTTCATTTGTGAGGGCTTTTGTGTGTCACTTCCATATATCATTAATAAAAGCATTGGACGTTTTTCACATTTCAAATCTTGCGCTCTTTTTCTTTCTTTATTATATATTGCAAAACAACTATATTTACACACACTCACTTATACAGGTTCCAATCCACTCTGGATCCCACTGGTAACGACTCTGCTACTGCCAGTTATGACTTCGAAAATCCGATCAACTTAGCCGAAGATGAAGGTGAAGATGATTGCGAAGTGCCTGGTGAGCTTGCAAGACTGTTACTCCAGGAAGAGAGGGCCATTCAGCCACATGAAGAGCCGGTGGAAACGGTAAATCTGGGTACTGAGACAGACAGAAAGGAAGTCAAGATTGGTGCCAATCTAGAGCTCAGTGTGAAACAACGGTTGATTCAGATGCTGCATGACTACGTGGAAATCTTTGCCTGTTCTTACGAAGACATGCCTGGGTTGGATACCGTCATTGTGGTTCATCATTTGCCTACCAAGGAAGGCTGCCCTCCGGTTAAACAGAAGGTCTGCCGTATGCGTCCAGAGATGTCCGAGAAAATCAAGGCTGAGGTTATGAAACAATTTGATGCCGGTTTTCTAGCAGTGACTTCTTACCCTCAGTGGGTTGCCAACGTGGTTCCAGTGCCAAAGAAAGATGGTAAGGTCCAAATGTGTGTTGATTACAGGGATTTGAACAGGGCAAGCCCCAAGGATGACTTCCCCTACCACATATCGACGTTCTGGTTGACAACACTGCTCAGCATAAGGTATTCTCCTTCATGGACGGGTTCTCCGGTTATAATCAGATCAAGATGGCTCCTGAATACATGGAGAAGACCACTTTTGTTACTCAGTGGGGCACCTTTTGCTACAAGGTCATGCCTTTTGGGTTGAAAAATGTTGGGGCAACCTACCAACGTGCCATGGTTGCTTTGTTTCATGACATGATCCACCATGAGATCGAAGTATATGTCGATGATATGATTGCGAGGTCCCAAACAGAGGAGGAACACCTTGACCATCTACGGAAGCTGTTTGACCGTCTGAAGTTGTACAAGCTGAGGTTGAACTCAAACAAGTGCACCTTTGGTGTGAGATCTGGAAAATTGCTAGGCTTCGTCGTGAGTGACAAAGGTATTCAAGTGGACCCTGCCAAAGTGAAATCCATACAAGAGATTCCAACTCCCAAGACAGAGAAAGAAGTCAGAGGCTTTCTAGGACGGCTGAATTACATTGCCTGATTCATCTCGCACCTAACCGCTACTTGTGAACCAATCTTCAAGCTACTGAAGAAAGATCAAGTGGTAAGTTGGAACGATAAATGTCAGGCCGCTTTCGACATAATCAAAGAGTATCTCCAAGAACCACCCATTCTTATGCCACCGGTTGAAGGGAGACCTCTAATCTTATACTTGACAGTACTTGACAGCTCAATGAGGTGTGTGCTGGGGCAGCATGACGAGTCTGGCCGAAAAGAGCACGCTATTTATTACCTTAGCAAAAAGTTTACCGACTGTGATACCCGATACTCATTGCTCGAGAAAACTTGTTGCGCTTTGGTATGGGCTACTCGCCGGCTGAGACAGTATATGTTGACTCACACTACTCTGTTGATTTAAAAAATGGATCCAATCAAGTACATATTCGAAAAGCCCGCTCTGTCCGGAAGAATAGCAAGATGGAAGATGATCTTGACGGAATATGACATCCAGTACACGACTCAAAAAGCAATCAAGGGAAGTGTATTGGCGGATCATTTGGCACACCAGGCAGTGGATGACTACCAGTCGATGAACTTTGAATTTCCAGACGAGGATATCATGGTAGTGACTGATTGTGAGGTACCTGGACCGGATGAAGGACCTGAGGAAGGATCCCGATGGTCTATGCACTTTGACGGAGCCTCGAACGCTTTGGGTAATGGTATCGGCGCTGTGATCATATCCCCTAAAGGCACTCATACTCCCCTCACTGCCTGGCTATGTTTCAACTGCACCAACAACATGGCGGAGTATGAGGCATGTATCATGGGTCTTCAAGCTGCAATTGACTTAAGGATCAAGTATCTGAGTGTCTTCGGAGATTCCACTCTCGTGATTAATCAGATCAAAGGCGAGTGTGATACGAAACACCCAAATCTTATTCCTTACAAAGAGTATGTGTTGACGTTCATTCCCCACTTCACGGAGATAACTTTTGAACACTTCCCAAGAGAGGAGAATCAGTTGGCGGACGCGCTAGCTACGATGTCTTCTATGTTAAAAGTTAAATGGGACAACGAGGCTCCCCGAATCATTATCTGGAAATTGGACGAACCTGCATATTGCTGTGATCTTGAGGCTGAAGAGGTAACTGAAAGACCTTGGTATCATGAAGTGAAAAGGTACTTGGAAGCTCAAGAATACCCCGAGGGTGCATCCGTTAATGACAAGAAGTTTCTGAGAAGGTTCGCAGCAAAGTTTTTCCTCAGCAACGGCATTCTATACAAGCGAAACCATGATTCAACCTTACTGCGTTGTGTGGATAAGACGGAAGCAGAAAGGATCATGGCAGAGCTACATGAAGGTACCTTTCGAACACATTCCAGTGGGCACACTATGGCAAAGAAAATCCTTCGGGCAGGATATTTCTAGTCCACAATGGAAGCTGACTGTTACCAACATTCTCAGACATGTCATAAATGCCAGATATATGTTGATAAGGTGCACGTTCCTCCAGTACCTCTGAATATCTTGACATCACCTTGGCCTTTTGCAATGTGGGGCATTGATATGATCGGTGAGATCAGACCTACGGCATCCAACGAGCATCGCTTTATCCTGGTAGCGATTGATTACTTCACAAAGTGGGTTGAAGCAGCTTCCTACACTATCGTAACTAAGAACGTCGTGGCACAGTTCATTCGGCACAACTTGATCTGTCGATACGGTGTACCAGAGAGGATCATTACGGACAATGTTACCAATCTTAACAACAAGATGATCACTGAGCTCTGCGAGCAATTCAAGATACAGCACCACAACTCTTCTCCTTACCGGCCGAAGATGAATGGGGTTGTCGAAGCAGCTAATAAGAATATCAAGAAGATTGTGCAGAAGATGACAGTGACCTACAAAGATTGGCACGAGATGTTACCGTTTGCTCTTCACGGATACCGTACCTCAGCAAGGACGTCAACCGGGGCAACACCCTTTTCCTTGGTCTATGGCATGGAGGCAGTCTTGCCTATTGAAGTCCAGATACCCTCCCTCGGGATAATGAAGGATGCAGGTTTGAACGAAGATGACTGGATCCAGACTCGACTTGATCAGCTAAACCTAATTGACGAAAAGAGACTCGCCGCTATTTGTCATGGTCAAACGTGCCAAAAACGGATGATCAGGGCATTTAACAAGAAAGTCAGACGACAATAGTATCAAGTCGGAGACCTGGTAATCAAGCGCATCAATCTTCCTCAAAGTGATCCCAGGGGCAAATGGACCCCTATGTACGAAGGGCCATTTGTGGTTAAACATGTCTTCTCAGGAGGAGCTATGATTCTGACCACCATGGACGGTGACGACCTTCCTCACCCCGCCAATGCAGACATAGTAAAAAGATAGTACGCATGAATAAAAGACCCGCTAGGTTGACACACCTAGGCAAAAATAAGGGCTTCCCGGCGAACCAAAAGGGTTCGGGCAAAAATAAGGGATGAAATAAAAAAATCTGTACACCCGGCAAGTCGAAAACCTGAAAAGGCGGCTTGGGCAAAAATGGGTATCCCGGTGGACTGAAAACCCGAAAGGGCAGTCCAGGAAAAAGTTAGGGATAAGCGTAATACTATGTCTCATTGGATCACCTTGCATCCAGAATTCGGTATCAACTATCAGGTTCAGACGGCATCGATCAGTCAGCTTCATCTCCAACTAAGCAACAAAGTGATGAGACGATTGAAGACATAAAGGCGATAGCAGAGTTGGAACCCAGTGGGATTTTTCACATAGCTGTTTTTGTTTTCACAAAAATTGTATAAACTCTATGTTGTTCAGCGGTGTTCTCTTACTAGGACGTCAGCCTCTTGTACATAAACGCCTATTTACAGGCAAATTTAAAAATCAATACAAATTCACTTTTTCAGACAAATTTCCAGTTGTTTTTCCTTTTTCTGTTTTGTCTTGCGAAGAACGTCCAATGTTCATCTTTGATATATGCATTTGACATTAATTGCTAATTCATAAATATTTGCATATGAAACAAAGGATCGATTACAGGTGACATCAGAAACAGGGGCAATATTGAATTGTCTAAGTGATCTAGTTGCTCCGTCCACCAAGGTACCAAGGTAGGTTCGGCTGAAGAACGTAACCAGGATACCTTCACTCCCCGAGTAAGACAAGACCCAGCAATACTCTCCCCGAGCAGAGTTGGTCTCCCATCAGCCCTGGAAAGGCACAGTATTTCCAGCAAGTCAGTGACGCTCTCCCCAAGCAGAGTTAGCCTACTGTCAGCCTCAAAGAAGCTGGGTCTCCCCAGAAAATCTCAATATTCCCCAGCGGATTATACAGATATTCCTAACAAGCATCCCCGGCAGTCTTAGTATAAGATTGTTCCCCGGCGGAATACCAGACACCCCAGTGGAGCCATTTCCCAGTACAGTCTCAAAAGTCTCCCCAGGAGAGTTGAATCAATCTCCCCAGTAGGTTCTGGAAGCTTATCCCCAGTAGATTCTGGAAGCTTATCCCTGCAGGGCACAAACGCGTCTCCCCGGCTTTATTCAAAGGTTATTCCCCACCAGAGCTTATAACTGGGTTATCCTCAGCTAATCACCACGGAAAGATCGTCCTCGGCGAAGTTCTTCCTACCCCCAGCGGAGTTCATCAAATTCCCCAACAAAACATATCAACGGTATCCCCAGCGGAGTTATCATCAATTTCAAAACCTCAGCGAAGTATCTCTTCCCACAGAGTAATCTCTCCAACAAGTTTATTTCCCAACGGAGTCATCTTCTCCTACCGGTCTATTCTTGCAACCATCATCCCTAGCGGAAACGAAGAACTCTACTCTTCAACATCAGCCCAGGATTTAACTTCCCGACACTCGTCAAGGATTTATTTTCCTAGACGAAAATACATTCATCACATTATCATACACCTTGACGCATGCATATACGCATCATATCACACAATCTCATTTATTCTTGAGAACATCATGACGTCACGCATTTCATACATCATGACATTGCATACAACTGATGTTTTTCCTTTTCAGGAAAAAAGTCAATCCAAAGATAATTACTATCAACTGTCGCAATTCCAGATTCGATTCCTGTATCTAGCCAGGGCATATCTGTTGATGACAAATTCCAGATTCGATACCTATATCTAGCCAGGGCATATCTGTGAGTAACTGATTGTAGATTCGATTCCTGTATCTAGCCAGGGCATGTCTGCATGAAGAGTTTAGAGATTCGACTCCTGTATCCAGCCAGGGCACATCTGTAAACGACTAATTCCAGATTCAATTCCTGTATCTAGCCAGGGTACATCTGAAGAGTTTGAAGATTCAATTCCTGTATCCAGCCAGGGCACATCTGTAGACGACTAATTCCAGATTCGATTCCTGTATCTAGCCAGGGCACGTCTGAAGAGTTTGAATATTCGATACCTATATCTAGCCAGGGCACATCTGTAGACGACTAATTCAAGATTCGATTCTTGTATCTAGCCAGGGCACATCTGAAGAGTTTGAAGATTCGATTCCTGTATCTAGCCAGGGCATATCTGTAGATGACTAATTCCAGATTCAATACCTGTATCCAGCCAGGGTACATCTGTAGACGACTAATTCCAGATTCGATTCCTGTATCTAGCCAGGGCACATATGAAGAGTTTGAAGATTCGATTCCTGTATCTAGCCAGGGCATATCTGTAGATGACTAATTCCAGATTCGATTCCTGTATCTAGCCAGGGCACATCTGAAGAGTTTGAAGATTCGATTCTTGTATCCAGCCAGGGCACATCTGTAGACGACTAATTCCAGATTCGATTCCTGTATCTAGCCAGGGCACATCTGAAGAGTTCGAAGATTTGATTCCTGTATCCAGCCAGGGCACATCTGTAGATGACTAATTCCAGATTCGATTCCTGTATCTAGCCAGGGCATATCTGAAGAGTTTGAAGATTCGATACCTGTATCCAACCAGGGCATATCTGTAGATGACTAATTCCAGATTCGATTCCTGTATCTAGCCAGGGCATATCTGAATAGTTTAAAGATTCGATACATGTATCCATCCAGGGCATATTTGTAGATGACTAATTCCAGATTCGATTCCTGTATCTAGCCAGGGCATATCTGAAGAGTTTGAAGATTCGATACCTGTATCCAGCCAGGGCATATCTGTAGATGACTAATTCCAGATTCGATTCCTGTATCTAGCCAGGGCATATCTGAAGAGTTTGAAGATTCGATTCCTGTATCCAGCCAGGGCATATCTGTAGATGACTAATTCCATATTCGATTCCTGTATCTAGCCAGGGCATATCTGAAGAGTTTGAAGATTCGATACCTGTATCCAGCCAGGGCATATCTGTAGATGACTAATTCCATATTTGATTCCTGTATCTAGCCAGGGCATATGTGAAGAGTTTGAAGATTCGATTCCTGTATCCAGCCAGGGCATATCTATAGATGACTAATTCCAGATTCGATTCCTGTATCTAGCCAGGGCATATCTGAAGAGTTTGAAGATTCAATTCCTGTATCCAGCCAGGGCATATCTGTAGATGACTAATTCCAGATTCGATTCCTGTATCTAGCCAGGGCATATCTGAAGAGTTTGAAGATTCGATACCTGCATACAGCCAGGGCATATCTGTAGATGACTAATTCCAGATTCGATTCCTGTATCTAGCCAGGGCATATCTGAAGAGTTTAGAGATTCGATACCTGTATCCAGCCAGGGCATACCTGTAGACGATTAATTCCAGATTCGATTCCTGTATCCAGCTAGGGCATATCTGTGAGTAACTGATTGTAGATTCAACGCCTGTATCCGGCCAGGGCATGTCTGCATGAAGAGTTTAGAGATTCGACTCCTGTATCCAGCCAGGGCACGTCTGTAAGCAACCTTTTGAAGTTCCAGATTCGATACCTGTATCTAGCCAGGGCATGTCTGTGAGCGACTGAGTGAAGATCAACACCTGTAACAGGCCAGGAAATTATCTTTCTCAGGTACGCAAGTTCTCGCTAAGGAATATCTTACGCGACCGACACCTAGATGGCATCTATAAGCCCATCCTCCCATACCATCTTTCCAAATGGCATCTATAAGCCCATTCCCGACAAGGTTCCGTCACATCTCCAGATGGAATCTATAAGCCCATCCTCCTATCCACCATCTCTCCAAATGGCATCTGTAAGCCCATTCTCGACATCACACTACTGACATTCTACTATGCGAATGCAAATTTCTGGGCACTCTAGTGTTCAATCATCTTCCACCTTCGGATCACGAAAGGCACACAAGCCAATCTACATCCTCAGGTCTAAGAAGATTGAACAGGGGCAACTGTTGTACCCCAAAATTTGCCCTCCCATATTCTACAAAGTTTTGACAAGCATCATCTAAATTTGCTCAAGTTTACTCAAGGGTTGCACAGTCAACCACCCTCCTAAGCCAGTCAAATTAGGGTTTTGGTTCCTGCAAGGAAGTTGAAGTTTTCAAGGGCTCAATCAAGTCCCATATGCTCATATACATTGTCAAGCATCTACATGCCAAGTTTCAAGGCTCACAAGGTCAAGTTGCACAGTCAAAAGCCCTAATTGCTCCACAATTAACTGTAGGGATAAAATGGTCATTTGGCAGTCAAAAGTCAAAAATTTTGGTCAACATCTTATTTTGAAGCCACAATCATCATTTGGTCAAATCTTGACCATGATTTCACAAGAATGGCTCAAAAATCATCAAGATGCAAAAGTTTCTATTTTTGGACAGTTGAAAAAGTCAACTATAACTTGACCAAGGCATAACTTTTTCATGGTTCATCAGAAAAATCCCATCCAATGCTCATTTTGAAGGGGATGACATTTCCTACAACTCATCTTCACATTCCAAGTCCAAGAAATGCTCTCACAAAAAGTTATCAATTTCAACATTATAGGTCATTTTCAAAAGTCAACAAAAAGGCATTTTAAGTCAAAGACCATAACTTGAGATTGGTAAATCAAAATGCCATGGGACCAAAGGCATTGGTTAGAGGACTTCAAGACCTTTCCAAAATGTCCAAGAACATGTTCATATGATCAAAACTGAGCAAGATATGCATTGGAGAAGTTGGGAAATTTTTGTGAAATGGCAAAAGTCAACTATCCTTGAAACTTCAATTTTTGACAAAAGGGCCCACTTTTTTCCACTTGATTCAGCCTTGTCATGCCACCCACGTGTCCCATGATCAATTTCAAGATTAAACATTAATTTTTCTATTTTTATTTAATTTTATTTGATTTAATTCATTTTAAATCCATAAAATTCAAATAAAATCAAAAAAAATTAATTCATAACATCTTTTGATTTGAATGGCTTTCATGTGTCATAATAAACCTATCAAATTCGTGCCAAGCCCATTTTAAGCATGAAAATTCAAATTTGAACAAAATTGGAAAATGCTTTAATGGTGGTTATGAAGAAATCCAAAAACATCATTGCAATGGATCATTGGCTCTTAATGTGTCTGATTCTCATTCAGACATACATATGCAAGTGTTCCAGACCGGATTCACGACCTAGAGCTCATTGAAACGGCCAAACCAAATTCCAAAAACTTGAAGAAAAGTTGAAAACCGAAATCAATCTTCCAGGCGAATTCAAAACCTTTTCTTGATTCAAACACCTTGCATAAGTCTCCAGAAACAATTTGCAACCAAGAACGAGCTCTAACACTCAAAGAATCATCCATAACAAGTCCCACGGTTTGAATATTTTTCCATAGGCAACCGTTTAGAGGTCGCCCTTCTGTCCAAAAGATCCAGTTGCCTCGAAACGGTTGCCTCGGATACAAAGGATCTAGGACATTAGGGTTACTTCTAAGGTGTCCTACCATTGCTTCGGTGACCACACATGTCCCTTAATCGAATTGACCTGAACAACTCCAACGACGGTGCTACCTACTTCTCAATAGTGGGATAGCATTATCTAAAGGACTCTTACACAGCCTAATTCCTTAGAGTAGGTAGATTCTCCTGGGTACTTGCTCTTTTCAAACAAATAAAACAACTTTTCGCACTCGCACTTTCTAAAAGTTTTCAAACAAATTTTTCATACACTCTTGAGGACAAATACAAGAGTTACTTAGAAATCTTTCAAATGAAACTTTTTCAAAACCCACACACACTTGAAAAGCAAACAATTTTGAAAACATAAGAGCAAGTACCTAAGAGCCCATGGATAACCATGGATAGAAAGGGTGCTAACACCTTCCCTTTCTATAAATCTACCTCCTGAACCGAGAAAAATTCTCGAATAAGGAATTTTGTTGTGCTTTTGTCCTTTCCATGTTGGAGAACATAACAGACGGTGGCGACTCTTGCTTACCGCAAAATTTCGCGAAACCAGCTTAAAAACAGTCAGTTCTATTTCCACCGATCATACCTACATTGAATTGTTTCATAACCTCGTCCTTGATCTTCTCAGACATCTCAGGACGCAGGCGATGAACTTTCTGCTTAATCAGAGAACAACCCTCTTTCATTAGAAGATGATGAACCACAATATCAGTATCAATCTCTAGCATGTCTTTGTATGACTAATAAAATACCTCAACATAGTCGTGCAACATCTGAATCAATTTGTTCTTGACACTGTCTTCTAAGTTGGCGCCTATCGTGACTTCTTTCTTATCTGTCTCAGAACCCAAGTTTACCAATTCGACCGGCTCTTCATATGGTTGGATAGCATTTTCTTATTGTATTAAGAGTCTGGCTAGTTCTCCAGGTATTTCATAATCTTCCTCATTTTCGTCTTCGGCTTGGTAGATTGGATTTTCAAAGTCATAAGCGAGAATAGCAGAATTGTTACCAATGAGATCCATAATGGATGGGAATCTGCAATGTAGTGTGTGGGTGTGTGTAAGAACACATAGCTATTCGAAAATGCAATGAAGTAAAAGAAAGACAGAGAGCGCAAAATTTGAATTCAAAACATCCAATGTTTTCATTAAATGAAAATACGGCATATGAAATGACAACCCTTAACAAATGAACCATTGTGCCCCGAGCAAGACACAAGGTTTAAAGTCATTGTTTTTAAAAGAAATTACATAACCAAACTTCTTAAAGCAATAAAAACAGAAATAGCCATTACTCTTAGCTGAAGGAGATAGGGAAAATGTCTTCTACTTTCCAATTGTCGAGTCCATTGCCAATGGTAGGGAATATCCAGTTGTCGAAGTCACAATCACTGTCAACATCCTCTATAGCGTTGACTCCATTGTTGCTGACACAGAATGGAGGTCTTCTAGCACGAGCGCGACGAACAATTCTTTGAGCCTCTAAGTAAATCCCAAACCAAACTTATCATATTTGTAGGGGATGTCAGGAAGCTGACCCCAAACAGTACAACCACCTTCTTCTATAGTTTCTTTAGCATTTTTCAAGGAAGCCATCTTGTGTAGAACCCTGGTAGTCTTTGGAATGGAAAAAACATCTTCAACAACAGCAGGGGAAATTATTTTAAAAGCTTGGCAGGGAGTCTTAATGAATTCACCATCCATATCCACATACCAGAATGAATTCAGATGGCCGACCATGTACTCCTCCTCTCCGAAGACAGTAACAATCTTCCCTTTCACAAGATACTTTAGTTTCTGGTGCAAGGTGGAGGTAACAGTGCCTGCCCCATGGATCCAGGGGAGTTATAATTGACAAGAATTAGCTGGCCGGATGTCCATTACATAGAAGGTGGATTCAAAGATTTGTAAGCTCACTTTGATCGGGAGGTCTACTTCTCCATGTACCATTCTTTTTGATCCGTCAAAGGCTCGAACTACGATGTCTCTAGGTTTTAGCACAACCCCTTCATAATCCAGTCTATTGAGGGCGCCCTTTGGTAGAACATTCAGGGAAGAACCAGTATCAACTAACACATGAGCCAAAGTAGTTCCTCTGCATTCAATGGAGACATACAGGGATCTATTATGATTTCTCTCATCCGGAGTCAGTTCAGCATCCGAGAAACCTAATCCATTGTCATTCGTTAAGCTAGCAACGCAACTTCCAAATTGAACGGCAGAAATCTCTTGTGGTACATAAGCAGTCTTCAAAAATTTCATTAAAGCTTGTGCATGAGCTTCAAAACACAGTAGCAGGGATAACATAAAGATCTTGGATAAGGTCTTCCCCAACTGTTCAACAATTTTGTAGTCGCTTCTACGAATGATTTTCAAAACTTCTTCCATTTCTTGTCCTGAGGTATCCTTGACTACAGTTTCTTTTGGTTCCTCCGTCCGGGTAGGCTCTATCATTTTCTCTTTACCTCGAGCTTTAGCAGTTATCTTGGTCACTGTAACTTGGATAAGTGGAGAGATTTCCGAGGAGAAAATCCTTCCACTTCTAGTAATTTTGCTAGTCCCCGCAATATTTTCAATGTTGGGATCAGCCTCTTCATCATCTTCATCAGACAATTCTTGTTTAACACCATGGTAATAGACATCAGACCCATAATTCCATGGAATAGCCTTCTTCGAGGAATATGGGATGGGCCCAGTTTTTGTAATGATCAAGGGAGAAGCTTTTGGATTGGCAGTAATCCTTACAGGACCCTTGGAAGTGATCTTGAAAGGAGTACCAGATATGACAGATAAATCTCGACACAAATTCTCAGCATATGGAACTTTCTCAATCAAAATTACATGTTCATCCATCAGGCTTTAAATTCCTTCCTTTAGTAACCCGCATCAATTGGGTTGAACTGCACATCAATAACATTCTTTAACACAACCCAGAAATAAACCGGCTTGAAGAAAATTATTCTTGACTATTGAGAGAGGAGTAACCACATCACTTATAGAGGTAAGATACAGAACATCTTCAATAGCATGTATGTCTTTGTCATGCTTCGGCATAGGAGCAGTAATCACATTTGGAGTCTCAGGAGGGTAGAATTCAATTTCCTTGTTGTCAATTATGTCTTGGATTTTGTTTTTCAGGGTCCAACGGGTGTTGGTGTCATGCCCAGGACTGTTTGAATGATAGGCACATCTTGCATTTAGATTGTACTTTGGAGAGGATGTGTTGTGTAATACGGTGGGAGAACTGACTTGGTTGTTTTGTGTTTGATCGCAAATGTTACGGTTTAGCAAGAGTCGCCACCGACTTTTCTTTTACCCAAAAGGAAAGGTTGAAAAGAACAGGAAAGACCTTTGAGATGTTTTCTTAAGTTCGGGGGTAGATTATGAAAAGGGAAGGTATTAGCACCCTTTTCATCCATGGTTTTCCATGGGCTCTTAGTTACTTGCTAGATCACTTCCTTTTGTTTGAAAGTGTGCTTTGTGTGGTTTTTGAAAGTATTTTGAAAAGGTGCCATCGTTTAGTCGAACTTTGTAATGATTTTCGTTCGTAAGAATGTATACAAAGTGTTTTGATCTTTTGAAAATGTTTTCAAGTTTGAAAGGTGTTTTGAAAGTGTTGGTGTTTGTTTTGAAAATAGCAAGGATGTTTTTGGTTTTGAAACTGAGCAAGTAACTAGGAACATTCTACATACTCAAAAGTCTTTCATGTTCATTTCCTCTTTCCTTTGACATTGTCATCTTGCCATTGATTTGGTAAGTAACCCTATCTTTGGATGTAAAAGGGACATGCGTGGGTCATCGTATAACAATGATTAGCAATGTTGCAAGATATCTTAGCATTTTCTTTAGGTACTAAGATCATTTTGAAAGGCAACATGGATAGCGTCATCGAGGGACTATGATCTTGTATTTTGTTTGTTTTTGCTAAGATACCTCATATGCATAATATGGTCATTTTTGTAAGGCAACCAATTGGATTTACCCTAAGGGTGTTTGTGTGCAAGTATGTTGGTTTACATGCTTGATTTGTCTTTGATTAGGATTTGCTATTTGTTGGTTTTAATCTTGCCATACAAAACCCTAATTACTAGCATTTGTATATAAAGCATTTAAATTGCAGAAAATAAAAATACTAAGATATTACATGATTTAGGGGAGGGGTGTACAAATTACAAATGGGGAATTGCAAGAAATTAAAATCTAAATAAATTATTACAACCATATTGAATTTGAATAATGTAACAATAAAGATAAAAATGCAAGAATATAAAGTGTAAGGAGAAATGTGATCTTTGTTTGATTTTTCATGAAAAGGGTTTTTGACTTAATTAATTAAAATAAAATAATCAACTAAAAAATAAGAAAATTAAGATTAAGTTAGTAAAATAAACTAATTTAAAGAAAATAAGTTTTTTAAGGTTTTTTTGTGAATTTAATTTAATTAGTAAATAAAAATAATTAAATAAAAGATCTTAAGTTCTAAATTGATTTTATTTTACAAGAGAATAATATAATAATAATTAATATTAAATTATCTAAGTATTTAAAAAAAGTAAACTTAATTATTTAAAGGAAATGTTTTTGTTCTTTTGTTATTTTGTGAAGAAAATTAAACTAAATAAATATAAATAGTAAAATATAAATATTTTTTTGGATTTTTTATTAATGAAAATAATAATAATAATATTAATAATAATAATAAAAGTTAAAAAAAGTAAAAAAAAAAATAAATAAATAAAAAGTCAGGGAGGTTGATAAGTGAAACAAGGAATATTATTTAAGAAAAAAAATCAGGCCCATAGGATAGAGGCCCGAGTGCTTTCCTGAAACCAAAAAAATGTCAAAAATGTGAAGAAAAAAAAAAGGCAACACGCTGAGGTTTGAACCCATGACCGCTTGATTACCAGCGTGTTGCCTTACCACTGGGGTGGCTATACATCCGTTAATATAACTGAAATGATAAATATATAATACAAAACAAGTCTTGAATACACTTCATCTTCAACCTCCAGCCAGACCACCTGTAACTTCACATTTCTCAACAAAAATGGAAAATGCAAACATGAAAGTTGCTCCATTTTTCCATATGAATCCAACCGTATAAATATCATGAGCTATAAATTAAAGATGAATGAGAATTTTTGAAAGTACCAAATTCTGACCTAATTATTTTCAGAGGTTCAATCCTAAAATTCTCCTAGCTCAATCAATATAAATAAAATCTATAGACATGTACAACTTTAGGGCAATGATGTCTACATTTTATCTTCACAAATGCAAGTCTAACAATGCCTAAGTAATGAGATAGAAGTTCAAGAAAAATACCTCAAAACTGGAAATCGTGAAATGCAAATGAGCTTGATTCAAGGTGCTGCAATGATCAGGTTAGCTTCCTCAAGTTCCTAGGAAGCTAATGCAATGGTTTGCTTGAGCAATGGATGGCTGGAATGGCTTGGAGAAGTCAATGTGCAGACTCTGTTTTTTGGTTATGGAGGTTATGGTAAATGGTGTTACAGTTCTGGAAGGAGGATGGGGGTTGAGTAGTATTTGATGTAAGGAAGCTTTAGGTACCAAAATGCCAAGAAACGCACGAGGGAAATATGAGTTTGGTGTTCAAGGTCAGAAACTGTGCAACAATGGAGCTTTTGGGAAATTTCTGATTTGAGAGAGTTTTGGTGTGTTTCAGGGTGCTTTAGCTCGTGTTCTAACTCACAAATAGTGCCTCTATTTATAAGCAACAAGTTTGGAAGCTTGTTATTGATAAGAATTCAAAATCATAAGTTAAGCATAACATGTGATTTTTGAGAAATCCAAGTTTCAAAGCTTTGTGTACTTGCTAAGATAGAGTGGTTTTGCTTTAAACACACTTGCTTCTGACTTTGTAGATGGAGTGTGATCAGAGGGAACAAGTTAGAGGCTCAAGAATTGACTTTGTACATAAAGCTTGCTTTTCCAAAATGGAAGTGTTCACTTTGTGCCATTATTGGAAATGTGAATTGAATAAAGCTTAAACCACTTGGATTAAAGCTAAAAAGTTTGTGTAATCCATTAATGATGTATAGATACATAAGTTAGAAGGCCTGCAAAGCAATATTATGCATCCTAACATTGAAATTGCATTTTTGTTCATCATGAAAATGACCTATAATTTTAGTTTGAAACCCTAACTTCCTCTCTTCGATTCTCCTTTCTCAAGAATGATCTCAATGAGTTATTGGACATTTTAGAAAGCTTGTAATGTGATATCCAACCCTATTTGAATCACTTATGAAAATTACCCTTGGAACTATATGAAAAATTGCCATGAAGTTAGGTCAAAATCCTGCCTAAACTAGGGCAAAATTTTCACTAAGTGTTTAGTTTCAAGACCATGACATCATGGATTAATAACTTGAGATCCAAGAATTTATGGGAGAAGTTGTGTAAATCAATGTTGTAGATCTCATGGATATATACAACTTTCATGTTGAAAGTTTCTTTTGAATCATCTTGCATCTTGGTGAAAAATTGGCTCAATGTTGTGAAAAAACATGAAGTTTTCAACACTTAGAAAAATTTCTAAGTTTGAAAATTTTGACTTTTCAAAATGAAATCTTGAATTTTTGATTTCTTGATGAACAAGTTTCATATTTTGACATGTTTTGATGAACTGCGATTTTTGACACTTGATTTTGACCAAAAAGTCAAAGTTTGACTTTTCAGTGTATAATTGACTTTTGATCAGTTGACTGAAAATCAACTATCAATCCAATTGATCTTAAGAAATGTTTTGAGTCATGCCATTAGGTCAAAATGAATTAAATTTAACTCTTTAAATCATTACTCAAACCAACTAACCATTTTCTAGGTCAAAAATCAGAAATTGCTCTTTCTCAGTCAAAACCCTAATTTTGACTATTTTTCCCTTTTGATGATCTGATCAAATTTCTTGAGGAATTATGGTCCAAACTTGATAAAATGATACATATGAGTTCATAATGTTGATATGGATAAAAAAATATAAAGTTTGACTATAAATTGTCCATAATTGACTTTTTCCCCAATACAGTTGATTTTTAGGTCAACTGCTCAATTGACTGACCAAAAATGTGATCTAAGGATTGAAAGTTGACATGAGTAATCTTAGGGGTCCATAATGATCCATGAAAGTCATATGAGGCATTAAAAGTTCAATTATCCTTGTGCAATCTCAAACCCTAATTTCAGTCGTCAGTGCTTAAGGAGGTGTCTTGAGCTGATCAACCCTTGTGCAATCTTGAACCAAAGGAGATCTTGTGAGAAAATATTTGATAAATGAGAGGGAAAATTTTGGGGTACAACATCTGCCCCTGTTCAATCTTCTTAAACCTGTAGAGTTAGATTGGCGGATCCGCCATTCGTGACTTGAAGGTGGAAGATGACTGGACACTAGAGTGCCTAGAAATTTGCACTCGAAGATGGATTGTGAATGGGTTTATAGATGCCATTTGGAGGAATGGGGGAGATTTTCCAGAGATGGGCTTGTAGATGCCATCCAAAGGTGACTGTTAACAGAGAATGTACTAAGTCTGAACTTAATTTCAATTGAAAAAGAATCAGAATAAATCTTTGGAGTGACTTATCTGAACCAGAAGAAGTCTTGTATGTTGTTTGATTGGGAAGAATCAGAATAAATATTTGTGCGATTTATCTAAACCAGAGAAAGTTCCTGTGGGGAAAGAAATAGAATAAATCATTGAGAGATTTATCTGTACCCGAAAAATTCCTTTGGAAGGTATCAGAATAAACCGTTGAGGGATTTAAACTGAACCAAAAGAGATCTTGAATATTCTTAAACTGGAAAGAATCAGAGTAAATCTTTGTGTGATTAAAGCGTTTTCGGGAAAGAATCAGATTAAAGTGTTGAGATATTTATCTGAACTCAAAGTTTTTCTTTTGGAAAGTATCAGGATAAACTGTTGAGAGGTTTAAACTGAACCAAAAGAGATCTTGAATATTCTTTAACTGGAAAGAATCAGAGTAAATCTTTGTGCGATTTATCTGAACCAGAGAAAGTGTCTGCGACAAAGAATCAGAATAAATCGTTGAGAGATTTATCTAAACCGGCAGGGATCTGGAGAAGAATCAGAATAAATAGTTGGGAGATTTATCTGGACCAGAGAAGACAGATGTGGGAAAAGAATCAGAATAAATTATTGATAAATTTAAACTGAACCGACAGGAGTCTGAAAGAAACATATGTTGTATAAATGGTTGACCAATCCTTTCTTGGGAATTGATCTGTAATTGACTTGTTGAAAATTTGATGACAATTTTCTGTTGGTTGATCTTTCCTGAAAAAGATGAAAGGTTAGTTGTATGCAATGTCATGATGTCTGAAATGCATGGTGTAATGATGTTATCAAAATAAATGAGATTGTGTTGTATGTATTTGTGCTGTCAATGTTATGACGTATGGGAGCGATATATGGACACGTTAATTTTTATGCCATAGTGTTGCTGGAGTCGGGGGAAATAAATCCCGGAGTGTTGCTAGGTATGAGGAGTGCAAGTCTTCATGTTTTGGAGCTGCTGATGAATTGAGGAGCTACCATTTGTTAGAGAAATAAAATCTGTTGTATAAAGGAAACGTTGTGTATTGCTTATGAAATCCTGTTGGGGAATCCTGAGAAATTGGGCGACTTTTACTGGGGAGTGATAACTGGAATTTTTGTTCCGCCGGGGATGTGAGAGAGCTTGATATCATTAAGCTGCATACTGTGGAGGATTTTATGGAATAGTCTAAATATATTATCCTTTTTCTTAAAGCCATTAGTGATTGTCTTACTATTTTCTGTTCCTTTTTTTGTTCATTTGTAAATAGTAGTTACGTTCAAATGCATATGTTCAAAAATAAATCATTGGACTTTTTCGCAAACAAAACACGAAAAAAGAAAAACAGATAGTTTTGCACTTTCAAAGGGATATTTTTGTATTAACTTGAATAAGTATTTTTGTACAATGAGACAAACATTCTAGTAAGAGAACGTCGTCGTAAAAAAATGAAAATTTGATACAAAGAAAAGATAGCTATGTGAAATAATCCTATGGGGTTCCTATTCTGTTATAGCCTTCGTGTCTTTGAGCGTCTTATCCACTTGCTGCCTTGTCTGAAGTTGATTGGATTGATCAGAGCCGCTGAGTTTGTCAGTCAAAGCTAAAGGTTGTCTGTAAGGTGATCCAACGGGACATAGTCATACTCTTTAATTCCCTAACTTTTTCCTGTACCTCCCTTTCGGGTTTTCAGTCCATCGGGATACCCCTTTTTGCCCAAGTCGCCCTTTCGGGTTTTCAACTTGTCGGGTGTACAGATTTTTTTGTTTTATCCCTAATTTTTTCCTGAACCTTTGTGGTTCACCGGGATGCCCTTGTTTTTCCTAGGTGTGTCAACCTAACGTGTCTCTTATGTGTAGTATCTTTTGATTATGTCCGTGTTCACAGGGTGCGGAAGGTTGTCACCATCGATATTGGTCAAGATCATTGCTTCACCAGAGAATATGTTTTTTATCACAAACGGTCCTTCGTATGTAGGAGTCCATTTGCCCCTGGGATCACCTTGTGGTAATATGATACGCTTAATTACCAATACACCAACCTGATATACCTGAAGTCTGACCTTTTTGTTAAACGCTTTGATCATACGTTTTTGGTACATCTGGCTGTGACAGACAGCCGTAAGCCTCTTCTCATCAATTAGGTTTAACTGGTCAAGCCAAGTTTGGATCTAATCATCTTCATTCAGCCCTACATCCTTTATGATTCTCAAAGGTATTTGGACTTCAATTGGTAGAACAACTTCCATGCCGTATACCAAGAGAAAGGAGTTGCCCCTGTTGATGTACGCGTCGTGGTACGGTAACCATGGAGAGCAAATGGTAGCATCTCATGCTAGTCCTTATAGGTTACTGTCATTTTTTGTATGATCTTCTTAATGTTCTTATTAGCAGCTTCGACAGCGCCATTCATCTTTGGCCGGTAAGGATAAGAATTATGGTGCTGGATCTTGAATTGCGCACATAGTGCGATGATCATAGTATTGTTGAGATTCATACCATTGTTCGTGATGATTCTCTCTAGGATACTGTACCGGCAGATGAGATTATGTTTGATGAACCGGGCCACAACATTCTTGGTAACGGAAGCGAAAGAAGTTGCCTCAACCCATTTCGTGAAATAGTCAATGGCCACCAAGATGAAGCGGTGCCCATTAGAAGTTGTAGGTTTGATTTCTCCAATCATATTGATTCCCCACATAGCAAATGTCCAGGGAGCAGTCATGACATTTAGAGGGACTGGAGGCACATGCTCTTTGTCAGCATAGATCTGACACTTGTGACAGGTCTGTGAATGCTGATAGCAATCTGCTTCCATGGTAGACCAGTAATAACCTTCCCGTAGGATTTTCTTAGCCATCATATGCCCACTGGAATGGGTTCCAAAAGTGCCTTCATGTAGATCAACCATGATCTTTTCTGCCTCAACCTTGTCTATGCAACAAAGTAAAATAGAGTCATGGTTGAGTTTGTAGAGAATGTCATTACTGATGAAGAACTTAGCAGAGAATCTCCTTAAGAACTTCTTATCATTGACTGATGCTCCTTTCGGATACTCTTGAGCCTCGAGATACCTCTTAACTTCATGGAACCAAGGCTGGTCCACTACTTCTTCAGTATCGATCTCGTGACAGTAAGTTGGTTCGTCCATCCGTTCAATGGTGATCTGGAGAGCCTTGTTATCCCACTTGAGTTTAAACATGGATGACATTGTGGCTAGCGCGTTCGCTAGTTGAGTTTCCTCTCGTGGAAAATGCTCAAAGGTAATTTCCTCTAAATGTGAGATTAATTTCAACACATGTTCTTTGTAGGGGATAAGGTTAGGGTGCTTAGTGTCTCATTCTCCTTTGATCTGACTGATGACTAAGGCTGAATCTCCAAATACACTTAAGGACTTGATTCCCAAATCTATGGCATCTTTGAGACCAAAAATACATGCTTCGTATTCTACCATGTTATTTGTACAATTAAAGAAAAGTCTTGCAGTGAAGGGGGTATGACATCCTTCAAGGGATATAATTATAGTACCTATGCCATTGCCGAGTGCGTTGGACGCCCCATCAAAAACCAGGGTCCATCGGGATCCTTGTTTAGGTCTGTCATATGGTCTGAGTTCTTCGCAGTTGTTTACCATCATAATGTCTTCATTTTGGAATTTGAATTTCATGGACTGGTAGTTATCCACAGCTTGATGAGCAAGGTGATCAGCTAGTACACTGTCCTTTATTGCTTTTTGGGTAGTGTACTGAATGTCGTATTCAGTCAGGATCATCTGCCATCTCGCTATTCTTCCAGAGAGAGAAGGCTTCTCGAATATGTATTTTATTGGATCCATCTTAAATATCAATAAGGTAGTATGGGTCAACATATATTATCTTAGCCGGCGAGCAGCCCATGCCAGAGTGCAACAAGTTTTCTCGAGCAGTGAATATCTTTTTTCACAATCGATAAACTTTTTGCTCGGGTAGTAAATAGCATGCTCTTTTCGGCCAGACTCGTCATGTTGCTGTTGTACCCCAATTTTTTCCCCTAAGATCTCTTCATCATACCATGTTGATTCACTCACAATAAGATCACACTAGGATTCTTGGTTCCCCTCCCTACTTTGAGTTTTGCTCCTTTTGAGGGATTACCAAGCACCTTGACTTATGTTCCTTTTGTGATCATGAATATTGTTTTGATTTCTTCACTTAACTAATAAAATACAATGTTGGCTTGTCTTGCTTGTTATCCATGTAGGTAAGGGCAGTGAGATCTAACAAGTTACTCTATGGGTTCATGAGTTTATTTCCATGCCCTAGTCAATATAGCTTGAGAAGTTCAAACCTCGCCATTGGATTGGTTTTGGGAGAATTGGCATGGCAAGGTTGCTTTGGTTCATCACATTTCAAGGTTATTAGATTTGACTCAAAAGTACAAGGGGTTGATTGGAGAAGTTGTCATGTTTTGACAAGGCCTTGTTTCCTATTGGTCACAAGAGCATATTTCTCTAAAAATTCAAGATATGGAAGTGGTTTTGGTGGCTAAGAGTTCTAATTATCATCCTCAACAATCTCTATTCACAAAGGAAGAGTATTGGCACAAAAAGTTTGTTCAAACTTGGCAAAGTTCCACCAAGCTTTCTCTTGATCTAGAAGCTAGGGTTTTGAACTTCAAAGGAGTATATCTTGCTCACCTTTTGGTATTTTTGAGTGATTCCAAATACATACTTCTCTTTAAAGGGTTATCAACAAATAACTTCAAAAGTTCCAAGGAGTTTTCATGTAGAAGAAACTTGTTGAAGAAGAAAGATTACAAGTCATCCAGATGAATCCACAATTTTACATAAGTAACTTCAAATGATCATAACTTGGTCAATTTCCATCACCTTGAGTCCATTCTTTTTCCATAATGATCTTGAAGATGTGAACTTTATGCCTTCTTTTATGTGCAAAATGGGAAAATGGATGGAGGTTTCCTTAAATATGTAAAAGATTATAGGTCATTTCATGATTTTTGGCCAACTTCAACAAGACATAACTTGCTCAATTTTTGGATATTTTGAGTGGTTCAAGTTTCAAAATGTCATTCAAGAGATCTACTTCATTCCATCTTTTTTGGTCAAGGGAAAATTCCAAGTGGAAGGCCATGTTTGGATGCAAAAGATTATAGGTCATTTTTGAAGAAGAATTTGAAATATTTCTAAGTATGGAAAGTCAACCTTTTTTCTTCAACTTTGACTCAATGTAACTTTCATCTCAAGTAGCCATTTAACACCATTCTTTTTCCATTGCAAAGCTTGTAACCTCATCTTTCTAAAGCATTAAGAATCATGCCCTAAGACCCCTTGAGTTGAAAATTCCATTGGTCAGAAGTTGGCACTTTGAAATTGAATTTCTCACCAAGTCAGAATTTTGAAATCCATAATATGGCCTCTAATCACAAGTTTTCCACGCGTTTTTGCCTCTAAACATGTTTAGCACATCAAAACGCAAGAATTGGATGAGTTTTGATGAAGTTTGTATCACACTTCACTCGTGCATCAGGTTTGCACGAATTCCCTCCAAAACGCATCATTCACTCTTCCTTTTGATCCCATTCGCTTCTCCTATAAATACATGAACTATCCCATTCAATTTCCCAAGCTTGGATAGCCAGAATCACCCTGCCAAACTTGCTCCATAACTCAATTTTCTGTAACTTCAAAATCCATTCTCGAGCCTTTTCCAATCCTGTTTTTCCATCAATTCACCTTCCTTGATCTTCCCTGAAGCTAACCGCATAATTACATTCAAGAATCGTGCCCTATACTGCTCCATAGAAGTCCAGTTTCAGAGCTCTGCAACTCAACTTCAATAGGTAGATTCCTTCATCAATTCTTCAAAACTCTGATATCATTGTGTTGCTCTCATTGCCTTGGTTTTTGTTGCAACACTTACCTTTTACTGGAAACACGTTTTAACCATGAAATTTCAAATCCCTTTTCAAAACTTTCCTTCCAAATTGCTTGAGCTACAGTTTATATAAATTTGGCGCGAGAGTGTGGTTGTCTTCGTCTTGAAGAGACAAAGCGAATGATATAGGTCTGAGCTTCTGATTTTACAGTTTGAGAGACCTGCAATTCGTGATGGCTAGAGGTTGAAGATGACCAACGTGTCATCTTCCAACCAATGAAGGCGCGCCATCTGTATTTTTCAAATCTTGATTTAATTAATGATTCTATACAATATTCACTAATGGCCATGATATGCACAACGCGCCAAATCCCTTGGATTTGATTACTAACGCGTTTTGACTCTCATCCAATGGTCCACATATTTTAATTTTATTTTCTTTTTCTGATTTTTATGTTTTAATTGTTTTAAATTTCAAAAAATCATAGAAAATTCATTTTTAGTCCAAAACATCTGAAAAAATTATGAAAAATATTTTTGATCATTCTCTTTCTGATTTTTATTTTTTCACAATTTAATTTTATGTTTTGGTATTTTTTTATAAATTTTACACTTATTTGATTTGTTTTAAATGTTTAAAAATATTTTTATACATTTTAAAATTCTGAAAAAATTATGGAATGATCCAATGATATTGTGACAAATATTGGTGACCTTATTTTATTTTTGTTTCTGACTATACTATTTTTTAATCATTTTTTGTTTATTTTACCCATTTATTTTAATTTTAAAAATAGTTTCTGACTTTAAAAAATTACCAAAAAATTTGTAAAATTATTTGAGCCTTTTTCTGATTTTTTTTTCTATGGTCTTACAATTTAGTTTTTGATTAATTTGAACATAGTTGATATTTTTCTCATTATTTTCTATTTTTAAAACATTTTTAAAATCCTTTTTTGTGTATATTAAATGTGATATTATTTTGTGATTATTTTCTGGCTAATCTTGGGTTAGATTTTGGATCATGAACTTTATTAACATCATTGGATCCATGGTGTTGAGTTTAACTCCACAAAAATGGATGAATGATTTTAATAATAGTTTGATTAAAATTTAATTCAAAAGTGGTTTGTATATTTTTTTCCCATCCCTCTTCATCTCATCCCTTTCTTATTGCACTAAATGTTGTTGGAGCATGATCTCTATATCATGTCTCAAAACAAATGGTGCATAGATTGCTATTGACTGGCCTTAAAATAGGTGCGACTTCTATATAAGTCCACTTACGATTGCTTAACATAGCGCTAAATTTTGTCCTGATTCGAATAAATGATCATTCGTGGCCAAACTTATGATTGTAAGCCCAAGTATGTTAATTTGATCTCTTTGATCCAATAACCTTGAGATTCATTATGTGGAGGCTTTGGTTCTACCAATCCTCTAATGGATCTACAACACCTTTGGTCAACGCGGATCACTTAAACATCGTTGATCATTAAAATGGTACTTGTGAGAATTCCAAATGGATGATATACTTGACAAAAAACAAATCCAACTTGTTGTGTGGAGGCCTTGGTTCTACCAATCCTCTAATGAGTTCCAAATGCAAGCTTCAAGATGGTCATCCAACTAACCACTAATTATTGAATTGTCTTACCTTATGCTTTTATTCTTTTTTATGCTTTATGTACCATTTACCTTTAGCATTTACATTTCATTCCATTTTCATCTTTGCTCATTTGATCATTTACTTTCTTGCCATTTTTACTTTTCTCACTTGAGCTTTTCTTTTCCTTTCTTAAGATACTTAATAATCAACATAAACCCTAAAAAATCTTTAATGGTACTTGGACTATTTGGTTACTATCCTTGGCATTATGGAGCATGGGACTTTTTCTTGGACTTAGGATTAGAAACCTTGGCCTATCTTGGAGACCTTGTGATCTTATCTGATTATTTTTTCTGGAGTTCTTGAGGTTTACCTCAAGATATTGGGTTGTTTGTTTGTTTTTGTGTGCAGGTTTTTGTGATTACATCCTCTGTTTGTAATCTGGAATTCACCTGTATACAGCCGTTACTCTGCCTAATTTTTGTGAAGACTTAATACACTTGAAGTTTGGTTCTCTCAAGAGGTCTAGTATTTTTGCTTGCTTGGTTTCAATCCAAGGAATGGGAATTCTATCTTGACTCATAATGTCAAGTATTAGCTTCTTGTTTGTTAGTTGGTTATTATCCCTAGCTTTTACCTTATGCTTTAGGATAGTCTCTTCTCCTCCCATCTTCTTTAATTTCAAAATATTCTCCCTCTTTTTGAAAACTCTTCTTGTTTTGAAACTTGAACCATTTTCATAATAAACCTGGACTTATGTCCATGCATCTTCAAAACATTTTCATAAATAAACCCCCAATCAACTTAATGATACCTTGAAATTTTTTGTGAGAAGACTAAAAGTAAATCAATCTCATTTCAAACCATCCTGTCATTTTGGCTTTTTTATCTTTAAAATTTTCTCAAAAGATTAGACTCTTGTTAATCTTTGTAGTGATGCAAACAACTATACTTCTACAACATATAGTGAAGAGAGATGTTTTCCACTTGGGTGTTGAGTGAGGCATTGTTGATTTTGAAATCCAAGCCATATCCTCGACTTTGAGATGATGCAAATTCTCCTTTCTCATGATTGTGGGTAGTAAGTGTGTTTTCCACACGGACAATGACGATGATGTTTTATCTTATAAAATTAACCAACGCATTTGTGTTTCAAATTTTTAAAAGAGGAACTACGTGTACCCTATTGCACGAAAGGTGGTACATAGGCACTAAAGGATCACAACCGTGGCGAGTGCAAAAATTATAAAATAAATACGCTTCTTTCCTCACCTCCACCATCCACTTTTTATATACAATAGTTTTTATAGCCAAAATATACAGATTTTACAAAGAGGCTCCTGCAGAGTACCGTAGATGTTTAGGGTGCTAATACCTCTCCTTTGCATAACCAACCCCCTTACGTTGAATATTTCCCCCTCTTTTTTGGGTTATTCTCTCTTTTCCCATTCCTTTGGAAATAATAAAGCGCGGTGGCAATTTTTATTTTGATTTGTATAAAGTCTAGTCAATCCAATGGCTTAGTCTTGAATATCTCTACCGCTACAGAAAAATGGCGACTTCACTGGGGAAAGATTGACCTCTTGTTGGTCCATCCCTAAGTGGGTTAAGCCTCTCTTTGTTTATATCTGTATGTGTGTTATTATTGTTTTTTGTATTATATGTTGTATATATGTTTGTCTGGATTTTCCTGGTTTTCAGGGTGCTTGGTGATTACTCATAAGTCCTATACCCAGACTTGGGCAAACGTTAAGATAGGACGGGCGATATAGTCATGTTAACTTTGAGGGAGTAATCCCAAAAAAGGAGGCATGATATCCCCCACTCAGTGGAGGCCCCTTTGACTGTAGTGTCTTTTATCGAGTAATCGGGAAGACATACTGCTTTCCACCTGGAAGCCTGCTGAAACTGAGGACCGTAGAATACCAAACCCATCTTGACCTTTTAGGTGTAGTGCAGAAGCTATGACAGAGTAATCCGGAAATATTTGTCACGCGATACTACACTCGGACGAGTCTTTCTTGAGAATATTACTAATTACCGAGTTAATCTGGAAGTTGGTAATATCCGAAGGAAGGATGTAGACTCTGGGAACCTCTAGAACCTTGTTTGGCAGGTGATAACTTTAGACCAACACCTTATGGGTAGTACCTTCGATCTCATGCTCGTGACGTTGAACCTATGAATCCTATATGTGTGATCTTGTGTGTGATTGTTGCATCATGCATCCATGCACTCATAAGCATCTTTTGAAGAAACCATATTTCAAGGGATTTAAAGGTTGACTATTTGTGAATATCATAGGTGCTTTTTAACCATGGATTCTGGAAAGAGAAAGACCAAGAAGTACAATTTCAAGGATCCTAAGATAGATGAGTTGATCAGTCTAATTCCCGAGATCGAGTGTTCTGCAGACTTTCGGAAGAAGTATGGATCCATTATTCCTCTCATGAAGCTGAAGATGAAGGAGGGTATTCTCTCGACCTTGGTCCAGTTCTATGATCCGATGTATCATTGCTTTAGTTTTCCCGACTATCAGTCGATGCCTACACTGGAGGAGTACTCTTATCTATTAGATTTATATGTTATCGATCGTGTTCCTTTTACTGGTCTGGAGGGTGAGCCAAAACCACATGAGATTATTGCTTTGGTTCATCTTGGGAAATCAGAGGTGGAAGCCCATATGACTACTAAAGGAGGGATTATAGGATTACCAGCTCAATTCTTACTGGAGAAAGCTCGTTACTTTTCCAGAATGAAGAGTACAGTTGCTTTTGAGGCCGTCTTTGCTCTACTTGCTTACGGGTTGTTCTTATTTCCTAATATGGACAAGTTTGTTGACATTAATGCTATCAAGATCTTCATGATTGGAAACCCAGTTCCTACATTGTTGGGTGATGCCTATTACTCTATTCATCCTCGGAATTCTTATCACGGGGGGATGATTGTCTGTTGCACGCCTCTGTTGTACCGGTGGTTTATCTCTCATATGCCTCAGTCTGATGCTTTTTGGGATGTCAAGAAGGAACCCTGTTGGGCTCTTAAGATCATGGCACTTACTCACTCGGATATTGATTAGTATCATCGAGCTTACCAGGATATAGAGATTATTGAAAGTTGTGATAGTTTCCCCAATGTACCTCTTCTTGGCAACAACTTGGTTATTCGATGAGGGATAAATCGAATAGTATTCATTTGAGTAGTCTCTTTTTGAAGGAAGGGGAAGACCATAAGGAAGCTAGGGAGCAGATTGCGAAGGCCTGGCGTCACATTCATAAGAAGGGTAGGAAGGATTTGGGACCTAGGGGTGTTGTTTCTTTGGAGCCATATCTTTGGTGGGTCCAATCGAGAGCCATTCAGTTAAAGATGTCGTATACCCAGAAGACACCCATGCCTGATCTATTTGTGAAGACCACTCCTCCCTTATTAGATGACCTAGAAGAGCTGCAGCTTGCTTTGGTTAGGATGCAACAGGAAAGGGATGCTTGGAAGAACAAGTTCCAGACTTTAGAGAGTTCCTACAGAGCAGACCTAAAGGAGAAAGACGACTTGATTGAGATCCTTGAGAGTCGAGCGGTAGAGTCTATGGAGAGGCAAGGGGATTTATTTTCTCCTGGGCCTCAATCAGGTGTTGATCACTCACTTCTTGATTCAGATGATTGGAAGGAGGTTGCCATCAGATATACGGAAGAAAAACAGAGGTTGAAGGCTCATATTGCCAGGCTCACGGGGAAGCGCCGGCATATAGAGTGATCTCCATCAGTTTTACTTCTTAGGGTTTTAGATTTAATTTTCATCTTGTACTTGGGATCATTGAAACTTGAAATCCATTTTGGAGTTATTATAATAAAATTTTCAGTATTTCAAAAGCGCTATTACTTTGATGTTTGCAATATGTCTATAAACTTTAAATCCCTTGAAATATTAAATAACAAAATAAAAATAATCATATGCATTGCATACCATGCATCATATTGCACATATTTCTTGCATTTGTTATGCATATCCAGGTGTTTTACCAAGCTTCTTTACTTCGTTCAGCAAGCTGACTCATCACTACAACACTCGGGCTAATTTCAAAAAGAAGATGGACAACTTAGAACAAGAGAATCGCGAGCTGCGCGAGGAAGTTTCTGCTTTGAAGGCCTGCATGCCCAATCTAACTACTCTGATGGAAGCTCTGGTGGCTGCTCAGAATCATCCACCGAGTGTTCAACTTCAACCAACAAGGGCAACTACTGAAGCTCTGACTGTTCCCGTATATGCTACTCCAATTGTTGTTCAAAACCGCATGCCTCAAGGTTATCCATGGGGAATTCTAGAGAATTTTGCACCTGGAGGTTTCAATCTTGGGCCTCAAGATACTCCAG
This sequence comes from Vicia faba, assembly GCA_948472305.1. NCBI lineage: Eukaryota > Viridiplantae > Streptophyta > Magnoliopsida > Fabales > Fabaceae > Vicia > Vicia faba. The sequence goes on along the minus strand of OX451740.1, from coordinate 1,057,319,263 downwards.
TGGTTCAGACTATTGTTACTCCAGTACCTCTTGTGGTGCATGTTGTTCCTGCTGCGCCTCCTTCGGTGAATATGGTTCCGTTTGTTAATGATGATGTGTGTCGTCCTTTCCCTCCACCAAGTAAAGACTTGGGTCTTTATGACAGAATGGATGATTTTCAAGAGCAGTTTGACAAGATGCAGAGAGAGATGAAGGCCCTCAGGGGGAAAGAGTTATTTGGGCAGAATGTGAATGAGCTATGTTTGGTCCCAAATGTTAAGATACCTGCTAAGTTTAAGGTCCCGGAATTTGAGAAGTATAAGGGAAACACTTGCCCTCGTGCTCATCTGGTTATGTACGCGAGGAGAATGTCTACTAATACTAGTGATCAGCGTCTGCTGATTCACTTTTTTCAAGATAGTTTGACTGGTGTTGCGTTGAAGTGGTATATGAGTTTGGACAGCGCCAATATCCATAATTTTAATGATTTGGGAGAAGCATTCATCAAACAATACAAGTACAAAGTGGACATGGCGCCTGACCATGATCAACTTAGGGTCATGGTTCAGAAAGACGGGGAATCGTTCAAAGAGTATGTGCAGAGATGGCGCGAGGTAGCCGCCCAAGTGATTCCTCCCATGGAAGAGAAGGAGATGACTAAGATTTTCTTGAAGACGCTGGATACTTTCTACTACGAGAGGATGGTAGCAAGTGTGCTAAGTGACTTTACTGAGATGGTAGGAATTGGTATCCGCTTGGAATAGGCTGTAAGAGAAGGTCGTTTGACAAAGAATGAAGGATCTGGAGGTGCGAAGAAGCCATCTTATGGGTTTACTAAGAATAAAGAAGGAGATGCAAATGTTGTTATACAAGAGAGGAGGGTAAACACTCTTAAGAAGGAATTATCAGCGTCATCAGCAAGTCTCCTCAATTACTCCTGTTATGAGTGCAGCTCCAACTACCGTTGCTTATCAGAGACTGTCCCAGCAGGGGAATCAAGGGTATACTCAGAGAAGAGAGAGTCATGACCCTATTCCCATGAGCTATACAGAGCTACTACCAGCATTGATTCAGAAAAATTTGGTCCATACACGACCACCTCCCGCCGTACCATCACCATTGCCTTGGTATTACAAGGCAGACCAAACATGTGCTTTTGATCAGGGAGCACCGGGGCATAATGTTGAGAATTGTTATCCTTTGAAGAATGAGGTGCAGAAATTGGTAAAGTCTGGTGTTCTATCTTTCAAGGACATGGGACCTAATGTGAAAGATAATCCTCTACCCAAGCATGGGGGAGTAAATGTTGTAAATATGGTGGCCGGTTGTCCAGGCGACTTCCGGATTTTTGACATTAATCTGGTTAGAGGAGATTTGGTGAAAATTCATGCAAACCTCTGTGAATTTAGATACTATACGCATGACCATACCGGTTGTGCTATTTGCAATACAAACATACAGGGTTGTAAGAAGATAAAGGTTTATTTACAAGAGATGGTGGATGAGGGCCTCATCCACATAATTAGGCCTAGGGCAGAGTATGAAGAGGAAGTGAACATGGTTTCTGGATGTTCTGGTGAATTCAGAATTTTTGATGTGGGGTATATGAATGAGGATCTCGTGCAGTTGCATGCTACCTTCTGCCATACAGCTGGTCAGGTGGAACACCAATATGGATCTTGCCTAATTTTCTGTCGAGATCCCCGAGGATGTTCAATCGTGAAGAAGGGTGTTTAGTTGATGTTAGACAATGGAACTATCAAGATCACAGGTCAGAGGGATGATTATCATGAAGTTGATATGGTTGAGGTTTCTTTAAAGGAAAAAGAGTCAGAGGAAGCGTATGCCTCCGCGAATGAGTATTTCTCTTTAGACGAAGATTTGTTTTCCAGAAATGACTTATTGATGACTGGTGTTATTGAAGAAGGGGTAAACGTCATTGTGCCTTGTTTCGGTGCACCGGCCCATTTTGAGGTGGAGTATCATAGCAAGCCAGCTCTTACCCCATTGGTAATTAGTTTTCCAGGTCATATCCCCTACAAATCAGATAAGGTTGTGCCTTACAAATACAACGCTACAATCTTAGAATATGGGGTGGAAGTTCCCATCCAGCCAATGCCCGATGTTGGAAATATAGCTGAAAACAGCAGGGTGACCCGTAGCGGTCGTGTGTTTGTGCCGGTTGTTCAGAGAGATGTTATTGCTGGAAAGAAAATTACTGAGAATGATGAACCTAAGAAGACTACAGGAGAGACTAGTGGAGCTACGCTAGAGAAATAATTGGATGATATTTTAAAGATAATTAAGATGAGCGACTATAGAATTGTAGATCAGCTACTGCAAACTCCTTCAAAGATATCTATCTTAGCTTTATTAATGAACTCCTCTGCTCATAGAGAATCCTTGATGAGGGTATTGGACCAAGCTTTTGTGGAGAGTGATATGCCAATAGATCAATTCAGCAGCGTAATAGGAAACATTACGTCATGTAATAACTTGAGTTTCTGCGATGATGAATTACCAGATGAAGGGAGGAATCACAACCTGGCCCTCCACATATCTATGAACTGCAAGAATGATTCCCTATCTAATGTGTTAATTGATAATGGATCCGCGTTGAATGTTATACCGAGGAGTACTCTCATGAAGTTGAAAGATCAAGGAACACCTATACGCCCGAGTGGCATCATTGTGAAAGCATTTGATGGGTCGAGGAAATCTGTCATCGGTAAAGTGGACTTACCTATCCATATAGGACCACATTTGTTCCAGATAACCTTCCAGGTCATGGACATTGTTCCCGCTTACAGTCGTTTTCTAGGACGGTTGTGGATACATGAAGCAGGGGTTGTCACTTCAACTTTACACCAGAAGCTAAAGTTCATACGTGCAGGGAAGGTGGTGATCATAAATGGGGAACATGCATTGTTGATATCTCATTTGTCCTCCTTCAGTATTGTAGAAGCAGATGAAGGTACTGTGGGAACCCAGTTCCAAGCCTTATCCATTGATAACATAAGAGGAAATGATAATTCCATGGTCTCGCTGAAGGACGCGCAACAGGTTGTGCGCAATGGTCCTAATGCAGTTTGGGGATGAATTATGGATCCACCCGTGAACAAGAACAGAACTGGCTTAGGGTTCTCTTCGAAGAATGACAAAGGTAAGGGCATGAAGCCGAAGTCTACTATGAGCAGCTATCATGATGTTTTCCGCAGCGGAGGTTACCTCCATCCAACTGATTCTGGAATTAATGCTGTTAAGGAGGATGAAGCAGAGCAGGAAATGCCGAGTTATGTGACGTATGGAGTCAGGGTTCAAAACTGGGTCACCATTGATGTTCCCTCTTGCATACATGTTTCAAAGTAATTTGATTTGTTAATATTTTTTTCTTGAAAAGCTTTCACTCTGCCCAAGGTGGAAGTATTAATGTTGTAGGGCTTATCTGTTTGTTGTGACTTTTAAGATCATTAATAAAAGGTGTCTTTGCTTCCCGAATTATGTTTTTATTTCCTTCTTTTTCTTGGGAAATGGTAATAAAAAAACCATTTCAAAATAAATAATAACTGAAATTCAATCTGCATGATCACTTATTATATGTGTCGGTTTCTAAATGCAATCACAAATCATATGTGCAGATTAACTAAAAAAACCATTGAATATAATGACCCTGCACCCTCTCCCAACTTTGAATGTCCTGTGTTTGGGGCTGAAGAAGAAGATTATGATGAGATTCCAGAAGAGGTCTCACAGTTGCTTGAGCACGAGGAAAATACCATTCAGCCATATAAAGATCCTTTGGAAGTGATCAATTTGGGTTCAGAAGAAGATCCAAAGGAAGTCAAGATTGGAGCATCACTGCATCCTGGTGTGAAGAGCAGGTTGATTGAGCTGTTGAAAGAGTATGTGGATATTTTTGCTTGGTCTTACCAAGATATGCCTGGTCTAGATACAGATATTATCGAGCACCGTTTGCCGTTGAAGCCAGAGTGTCCGCCAATTAAACAAAAGTTGAGAAGAACTCGCCCAGATATGGCAGTAAAGATCAAAGAGAAGGTTCTAAAGCAGATTAATGCTGGTTTTCTTGTGAAGTTAGTGTATCCTCAATGGATTTCCAATATTGTCCCAGTACCGAAAAAAGACAGAAAAGTCTGCATGTGCGTAGATTATAGAGATCTAAATAAAGCTAGTCCAAAAGATGATTTTCCATTGCCACATATCGACATGTTAGTGGATAGAACAGCAAAATTCAAAGTATTCTCGTTCATGGACGGATTTTCTGGGTATAATCAAATAAGAATGACTCTAGAGGACATGGAAAAAACAACGTTTATCACACCCTGGGGCACATTCTGTTTTAGAGTGATGCCCTTCGGGTTGAAGAACGCTGGTGCAACGTACCAGAGGGCTATGACAACCCTATTCCATAATCTGATGCACAAGGAAATTGAAGTATATGTTGATGATATGATTGCCAAATCCCAGACTGAAGAAGGGCATATAGAAGATTTGTTGAAGTTGTTTCAGCATTTGAGGAAGTATCGTCTCTGCTTGAATCCAAATAAATGCACCTTCGGTGTTCGATCGGGGAAGTTGTTGGGTTTCATTGTTAGCCAGAAAGGAATTGAAGTTGACCCTGATAAAGTCAAAGCAATTCAAGAAATTCCAGCACCAAGAACTGAAAAGCAAGTCAGAGGTTTCCTCGGGCGTTTGAATTATATTTCCATATTCATTTCCCACATGACTGCAACATGTGAACTGATCTTTAAGTTGTTAAAGAAATATCAAGGTTGTGTGTGGACGGATGACTGACAAATGGAATTTGAGAGTATTAAGGAATATCTGCTTGAACCTCCTATCTTGCTCCCTCCCGTAGAAGGAAGACCGTTGATTATGTATCTGACAGTGTTAGATAAATCCATGGGTTGTATTCTGGGACAACAAGATGAAACAGGGAATAAGGAGTTCGCCATTTATTATCTCAGTAAAAAATTCACTGATTGTGAGTCGCGGTATTCCGTGCTGAAAAAAACATGTTGTGCTTTGGCCTGGGCGGCAAAGCGTTTGCGGTAGTATATGTTGAATCACACCACTTGGTTGATCTCCAAAATGGATCCAATCAAGTACATTTTTGAAAAACCTGCTCTTACTGGGAGAATTTCCCGCTGGCAGATGCTGTTATCTGAATATGATATCAAATACCGCACTCAAAAAGCTATTAAAAGTAGTGTGTTGGTTGATTATCTGGCTCACCAACCAGTGGAGGATCACCAGTCTGCAGAATATGAATTCCCCGATAAGGATGTGATATTCCTGAAAGTGAAAGATTATGATGAACCATTACCTGAGGAAGGTCCTGACCTTTGAATTTCTTTGGAGTATGATATCTGATGGAGCTGTGAATTCTTATGGTAAAGGAATTTGTGTTGTGATTGTCACTCCTCATGGATCACACATTCCTTTTACTACAAGGTTAACATTTGATTGCACTAATAATATGGCAGAATATGAGGCTTGCATCATGGGTCTCGAGGAAGCTATTGATCTCAGAATCAAAATTCTAGATGTGTATGGTGATTCAGCTTTGGTAATAAATCAGATTAAAGGAGAATGGGATACTCGTCACCCTAGCTTGATCCCTTACAAAGATTATGTTAGAAGATTATTACCATTCTTCAATAAATTTGAATTCCATCACATCCCTAGAGATGAAAATCAAATGGTGGATGCTCTGGCAACTCTGGCTTCTATGTACCAAGTGAATACTTGGAATGATATACCCCAAATTACGGTTCGACGGCTGGATAGGCCGGCTCATGTGTTTACAACAAAGGAGGTAGTAGATGAAAAACCTTGGTATTATAATATCAAGCATTTTGTTCAGACTCAAGAATACCCGATTGATGCGTCAAAGAAAGATAGAAAAACATTGAGAAGATTGGCAGGCAGTTTGTTCCTCAGTGAAAATGTGTTATACAAGAGAAATTATGACATGGTCTTGCTCAGATGCGTTACAAGAGAAAATGTGTTATAATTACTGTTTACAAATAAACCAAATGAAAAAAAGGCAATTATTGATAGGTTGAAGGAATAGGGAAATACCTCTAAGCTATTCCATAAGAAATCCCTGCAGTACGTCGTTTAAATCCCCACGGAACAAAGCTTCAAATTATCAACCCCCGGTAGAAATCATCCAATTTCTCCAAACAGTTTAAGCAACATGTGACATTTTCCTTACAACAGATTTTATTTCTCTAAACGGAAATTCATCAACGCTTCGACTTCAAGACATGAAGACTTATATATCCTCAACAGCAATCAGGGATTTATTTTCCCTAATCCAACAGCAGTGCAACTGATTAGTTCACCTACACATACATCGCATTCATATATCATAAACAATGATAATACGAACGCATACAACATAATCCCACTATGCATACATTTCATGTACCATGACTTTGCATTTTAGCTAACATTTCACCCTTTTCAGGATAAAGTTAACAAGCTACCATTACCAATATTTGAAACCTTTTGATACAGTTCAGATACGCTCCAGATACGGACGCCATTCTGATACTCATTCAGATTCAACAGTTCAGATACAGTACATATACACTCCAGATACGGACGCCATCCTGATACTCATTCAGATTAAACCTTTTGATACAGTTCAGATACGCTCCATACAAGGATGCCATTTTGATACTCTTTCAGACTCAACTTTCAGATGTAGTTCAGATACGCTCTAGATATGGTCGCCATTCTGATACTTATTCAGATTCAACAGTTCAGATACAGTTCAGATACACTCCTGATACGGATGCCATTCTGATACTCATTCAGACTCAACTTTCAGATATAGTTCAGATACGCTCCAAATACGGACACCATTCTGATACTCTTTCAGATATAATGCAGATACGCTCCAGATATGAATGTCATTTTGGTACTCATTCAAAAGCAGCCTTCAGATACAGTTCAGATACGCTCTAGACACTGACGCCATTCTGATACTCATTCTTTCTGCATACAAATTACAATTCAAAAATCATTCTTGGATGGCATCTACAAGCCCATCACCAACAAGTTTCCATCACCTCTCTAAATGGCATCTTTAAGCCCATTCCCTCGACTCTCACATCACCGAGTGCAAATTTCAGGGCACTCTAGTGTCCAATCATCTTCCACCTTCGAGTCACGAATGGAAAAACTTGCCAATCTACCTCTCCAGGCATAAGAATATTGAACATGGGCAGCTGTTGTACCCCAAAATTTGCCCTCTCACTTATCAAGAATTTGCTCACAAGATCTCATTGGGCTCAAGACTGCACTAGGGTTTGATCAGCTCAAGGCACCTCCTTAAGCACTGATGACCAAAATTAGGGTTTGATTTTTCACAAGGATTTTTGAACTATCAATTCTCAATATCACTCATGTCAAGTTTCAAGTCTTGGATCACACTTTTTATCAGTCAATTGAACAGTTGACCTAAAAATCAACTATATTGGGGAAAAAGTCAACCATGGCCAATTTATTGTCAAACTTCATAATTTTTTATCGACATCAACATTTTAAACCCATATGTATCATTTGATCAAGTTTGGACCACAATCCCTCAAGAAATTTGATTAAGTCTCCAGAAGGACAAAATGGTCAAAATTAGGGTTTTGACTGGGAAAGGGAAATTTCTGATTTTTGACCTAGCAAATGATCAATTGGTTAAATTCATGATCTTAAGAGTCCAATTGCATCATTTTTACCTAATTACATGATTCAAAACATTGCAAGACCATTGGATTGATAGATGAATTTTGCAGTCAACTGATCAAAAGTCAACTGTATACTGAAAAGTCAAACTTTGACTTTTTGGTCAAATTCAAGTACCAAGGATCATAATCCATCAAAACATGTCAAAATATGAAACTTATTCATCAAGAAACCAAGAAATCAAGATTTCATTTTGAAAAGTCAAAATTTCTAAACTTAGAAATTTTTCTAAGTGTTGAAAATTTCTTATTTTTTCATAACTTTGAGAAACATTTTCATTATGATGCAAGATGACTCAAAGGAAACTTCCAACATGAAAGTTGTAGATATCCATGAAATCTACAACTTTGCTTCACACAACTTCTCCTAAAAGTGCTTGGATCTCAAGTTATAATTTTGTGAATACATGCTCATGAACTAAAAAAGACTTAGTGAAATTTTGCCCTAGTTAGGCAGATTTTTGACCTAACTTCATGACACTTTTTCGCATAGTTCCAGGGGGAATATTCAAAATCAATTAAAAGATGAGTTGTAGAGAACATTTCAAGCTTTGCAAAATGTCCAAGAACTCCTTGAGATTATTCTTGAGTAGGGAGAATCGGAGAGATGAAGTTAGGGTTCCATTCTTGTTTTTCAAGCCAGTTTCATGATGAACATTGGATCCAATCTTCAAGCATGTTGTACAAATCTCACTTTGAAGGCTTCTAACTTGACTTTCACTCCATAATTAAATGTTTTCACAGTTTTTGGAAGCTTTAATCCAAGCATTCAATGCACTTTACAAATATAATTCCATTTTTGGAAGAAAGGCAACATTGCCATTTTAGAAAAGCAAGTTTTATGCAAAGTCAGCCTGCATTGAGCCTTGCATTTATTCTTTCTACACAAACACACTCTACACAATCAGAACAAGTGTGTTTAAAGGTTTCAGCCACCCTACAAGCCTTGTACCTTACATTGAAACCATGCTTATCAACTTTGCTTCAAAAACAAGTAACCAAGCCATAACACGTGAGTTTCAAATTCTGAGTTGTGACAAACCTCCAAAACTCTTACTTATAAGTATACACACTATTTGCAAGTTAACACACGAATGATAGTGCCCTGAAACTACCTCAAACACTCAAAAACCATAAACCTGTTCAAGAACACTATTAACACACAGTTCTGAACCAAAACTCATGATCTTCATTTCCACTCGTGCGTTTTGAAAACTAATCACTCAAACACCTTCTATACATCATACCAAAGCAATCCAGGCCCCTGTTTCAATATTGTAGCTCCTCCATCACCATCCACCATTTTCAAATATCAAGCTTGCAGGTTTACTTGAGTAGAGAGATTCAAGGACTTTCAAGGCAAAGTAAGAGTTGGAATACACTTAAGGAGGTCCAGGCAAGATAAACAGATCCTCAGGCCATCTCAAAAGTTTCTCAAACTCCATTCACGACTCCAGCTGCAAGAGGTAAAAACTCAAACTTCTATCTCTTCATACAAGCATCATTTGATCCTGATTTGTGAAAACAAAATGTAGATATCCTTGCTCTAAAGCTAACCATGTTCATATTTTCCATTTATATTGATTGTGCATAGAGAATTTTGGATTTGAAATTTCTGAGAAAATTAGGTTTCAATTTAGGGTCAGCCAAAATTAGTTTTTATCTTTGACATTTAGCTTACATACGTTATATGGTTGAATTCGTGGGATGAAACACCACAACTTTCATGTTTGAACTTTCCATTTTTGTGGAGAGATGAGGAAGATACAGGTGGTCCGGCTAGGCACGAGGTTGAAGATGAAGTTGCCTTCAGAAAGCAGTTTCTAATATATATATTTATGCTTTGATTATATGACCAGATGAAATAGCCACCACAGTGGCAAGCGCGCGTGTACTAAGTCATGTGTTACCTAAAGGGCGAGGGTCCGAACCAGTGTGAACCCCCCTTTTGCATTTTTTTCATTTTTTTTATTTCCTAACACTTTTTTTTGCAGGCGCTGGGCCCTTTGGGCCTGGCATTTTTTTTATTTCTGCTAGCATACTCCCCTGTTTACTTGTGACACCCCTTGGCCCATTTTATTTTTATTTATTTATTCATTTCTTTTTCTTTTAAATATATTTTCTTAAAATACAAAAAAATCATATGAAGTATAAAAATAATAGATTTATATTTTGACATAATTTAAATATTTTTCCAGATAAAAAAATTAATTATTTTATTCATTATAACTTATTTACTTTTATTAATTTTCTTATAAATTAAATTAAAACTAGATTATTATTTATCTAAATATATTTAGTTTAATATAAAAAAGACCAAAATATTTCATAACACCACATATTATTTTCAAGACAAAAATATAAAAAAAAAATACTTTTCCTTTAAACTTATTTTTCTTTAATCAACTAAAATAGATTTAGGGTTTTGTTAAAAAATCTTTTCTTAATTAAAATCTTTTCTTAATTAATTTCTTTTCTTAATTAAATTCAGTTAATTTAATTTAATTACCTTTTTCTCTAATTTGGTTTAGGTTAAAACCTTCTTCATACAAAAATCCAAACACAAAAATCTTTTCTTTCAATTTGCATTTGTACTTTATATATTCCTTCAATTATTTGTACAATATTCAATTTGGTTGTAATAGATTAATTAGGTTTATATTATTGCAATCCCCATTCATAAATTGTATACCCCCCCCCCTCCCACAAATGTTGTAATAGCGTAATAACTTTAAATTTCACAATTTATCGCTTTTACATAATATGCTAGTAATTAAGGTTTGTATAGAAAGAATAAAATCAATCAAATAGAAAACTCTAATCCAAGACAAGAACAAGCATGCAAATAACACACTTGCACACAAGCACCCTTAGGATAAAATCCACTTGATTGCCTTATACAAAATGGCCATATTACGAACGTAAGGTATCTTAGCAAAAAAACAAGCAAATACAAGATCATAGTCCCTCGATGACGCTATCTAAGCTTGCCTTACAAATGGTCTTAGTCCCTCGAAAAAGAATGCTATGATACCTTGAAACATTGCTAATCATGGATATATGATGACCCACGCCCGTCTCGTTTACATCCAAAGATAGGGTTGCTTACCAAATTAATGGTAAGACAACAATGTCAAAGGAAGAGAAAATGAACAAGAAATACATTTGAGTATGTAGATTTCTCCTAATTACTTTCTCCATTTCAAAACAAACAACCTTGCTATTTTCAAAAACAAACACCTACACATTTTAAAACATCTTACAAACTTGAAAATATTTTCAAAAGATCAACATCTTTGTATACATTCTTACGAAAGAGAATCATTACAAAGATTTCCTAAATAATGGCCTCTTTACAAAATACTTTCAAAAATCACACAAAGCACAATTTCAAACAAAAGCAAGTGATCTAGCAAGTAACTAAGAGCCCATGGAAAACCATGGATGAAAAGGATGCTAATACCTTTCCTTTTCATAATCTACCCTTCGAACTCAAGAAATAAATCTCAAAGGTATTTCCTGTGTTTTTTCACCTTTCCTTTTGGATAAAAGAAAAGACGGTGGAGACTCTTGCTACCCGCAACATTTGCGATCAAACGCAAAAACTTCAAGTCAGTTCTCCCACCGTATCACAGCAATGTTGCAAGATATCTTAGAATTTTCTTTAGGGACTAAGATCATTTTGAAAGGAAACATGGATAGTGTCATCGAGGGACTATGATCTTGTATTTTGTTTACTTTTGCTAAGATAACTCACATGCATAATATGGCCATTTTTGTAAGGCAACCAAATAGATTTACCCTAAGGGTGTTTGTATGCAAGTGTGTTGGTTTACATGCTTGATTTGTCTTTGATTAGGGTTTGCTTTTTGTTGGTTTTAATCTTGTCATACAAAATCCTAATTACTAGCATTTGTATATAAAGCATTTAAATTGCGGAAAATAAAAATATTAAGCTATTACATGATTTAGGGGAGGGGTGTACAAATTACAAATGGGGAATTGCAAGAAATTAAAATCTAAATAAATTATTACAACCATATTGAATTTGAATAATGTAACAATAAAGATAAAAACGCAAGAATATAAAATGTAAGGAGAAATGCGATCTTTGTTTGATTTTTCATAAAAATGGTTTTTGACTTAATTAATTAAAATAAAATAATCAACTAAAAAAAATAAAATTAAGATTAAGTTATTAAGATAAACTAATTTAAAGAAAACAAGTTTTTTAAGTTTTTTTGTGAATTTAATTTAATTAGTAAATAAAAATAATTAAATAAAAGATCCTAAGTTATAAATTGATTTTATTTTACAAGATAATAATATAATAATAATTAATATTAAATTATCTATGTATTTAAAAAAAGTAAACTTAATTATTTAAAGGAAATGTTTTTGTTCTTTTGTTTTTTTGTGAAGAAAAATGAACTAAATAAATATAAATAATAAAATATAAATATTTTTTTGGATTTTTTATTAATGAAAATAATAGTAATAATAATAATATTAATAATAATAATAATAAAAGATAAAAAAAGTAAAAAAATAAATAAAAATAAATAAAAAAAGTCATGGAGGTTGATAAGTGAAACACAGAGTATTGTTTAAGAAAAAAAATCAGGCCCATAGGATAGAGTCCCAAGTGCTTTCCTGAAACCAAAAAAAATGTCAAAAATGTGAAGAAAAAAAAGTAAAAGGCAGCGCGTTGAGGTTCGAACCCATGACCTCTTGATTACCAACGCGCTGTCTTACCACCGGGGTGGCTATACATCTGTTTATATAACTGAAATGATAAATATATAATACAAAACAAGTCCTGAATACACTTCATCTTCAACCTCCATCCAGACCACCTGTAACTTCACCATTTATCAATAAAAATGGAAAATGCAAACATGAAAGTTGCTCCATTTTTCCATATGAATCCAACCATATAAATATCATGAGCTATAAATCAAAGATGAATGAGAATTTTTGAAAGGACCAAATTCTGACCTAATTATTTTCAGAGGTTTAATCCTAAAATTTTCCTAGTTCAATCAATATAAATAAAATCTATGGACATGTACAGCTTCAGGGTAATGATGTCTACATTTTATCTTCACAAATGCAAGCCTAACAATGCCTAAGTAATGAGATAGAAGTTCAAGAAAAATACCTCAAAACTGGAAATCGTGAAATGCAAATGAACTTGATTCAAGGTGCTACAATGATCAGGTTAGCTTCCTCAAGTTCCCAGGAAGCTAATGCAACGGTTTTCTTGAGCAATGGATGGCTGGAATGGCTTGGAGAAGTCAGTGTGCAGACTCTGTTTTTTTGTTATGGAGGTTATGGTAAATGGTGTTACAGTTCTGGAATGAGGATGGGGATGAGTAGTATTTGATGTAAGGAAGCTTTAGAAACCAAAATGCCAAGAAACTCACGAGGGAAATATGAGTTTGGTGTTCAAGGTCAGAAACTGTGCAACAATGGAGTTTTGGGAAAATTTTTGATTTGAGAGAGTTTTGGTGTGTTTCAGGGTGCTTTAGCCCGTGTTCTAACTCACAAATAGTGCCTCTATTTATAAGCAACAAGTTTGGAAGCTTGTTATTGATCAAAATTCAAAATCACAATTTAAGCATAATATGTGATTTTTGAGAAATCCAAGTCTCAAAGCTTTGTGTACTTGCTAAGATAGAGTGGTTATGCTTTAAACATACTTGCTTCTGACTTTTTAGATGGAGCATGATCAAAGGGAACAAGTTAGAGGCTCAAGAATTGTCTTTGTACATAAAAGCTTGTTTTTCCAAAATAGAAGTGTTCACTTTGTGCCATTAATGGAAATGTGAATTGGATAAAGCTTAAACCACTTGGATTAATTCTCAAAAGTTTGTGTAATCCATTAATGATGGATAGATACACAAGTTAGAAGGTCTATAAAGCAAGATTATGCAGCCTAACATTGAAATTGCATTTTTGTTCATCATGAAAATGACCTATAATTTTAGTTTGAAACCCTAACTTCCTCTCTTCGATTCTCCTTGATCAAGAATGATCTCAAGGAGTTCTTGGAGATTTTAGAAATATTGCAATGTGCTATACAACCCTTCTTTTAATTACTTTTGAAAATTCCCCTTGGAACTATATGAAAAATTTCCATGAAGTTAGGTCAAAATCCTGCCTAAACTAGGAAAAAATTTTCACTAAGTGTTTAGTTTCAAGACCGTGACTTCATGGATTAATAACTTGAGATCCAAGTATTTCTAGGAGAAGTTTTGTAAATAAATTTTATAGATATCATGGATATATACAACTTTCATGTTGAAAGTTTATTTTAAATCAACTTGCATCTTGGTGAAAAATTGGCTCAAAGTTGTGAAAAAACATGAAGTTTTCAACACTTAGAAAAATTTCTAAATTTGAAAACTTTGACTTTTCAAAATGAAATCTTGACTTTTTGATTTCTTGATGAACAAGTCTCATATTTGGACATGTTTTTATGAATTTTTATTTTTGACACTTGATTTTGACCAAAAAGTCAAAGTTTGACTTTTCAGTGTATAGTTGACTTTTGATTAGTTGATTGAAAATCAACTATCAATCCAATTGATCTTAAGAAATGTTTTGAGTCATGCCATTAGGTTAAAATGATGCAATTGAACTTTTGATATCATGCCTCAAACTAACTAACCATTTGCTAGGTCAAAAATCAGAAATTGCCCTTTCTCAGTCAAAACCCTAATTTTGACAATTTTGCCCTTTTGATGATCTGATCAAATTTATTGAGGAATTATGGTCCAAACTTGATCAAATGATACATATGAGTTTATAATGTTGATATGGATCAAAAATTATGAAGTTTGACTGTAAATTGGCCACAATTGACTTTTTCCCCAATACAACTGATTTTTAGGTCAATTGTTCAATTGACTAAGCAAAAATGTGATCCAAGACTTGAAACTTGACATGAGTAATATTGGGGGTCCATAATGATCCATGAAAGTCATATGAGGCATTAAAAGTTCAATTATTCTTGTGCAATCTCAAACTCTAATTTCAGTCATCAGTGCTTAAGAAGGTGTCTTGAGCTGATCAACCCTTGTGCAGTCTTGGACCAAAGGAGATCTTGTGAGAAAATATTTGATAAATGAGAGGGAAAATTTTGGGGTACAACATGTTTGGATTAGGAGGAGGATCTCGGAGTTTTATGAGGTCATCCTTTAACAAATGCTGCAATGCTTGAGCCAATGGCATATTAATCCTGGTAAACTGCCTCCTTGGAGCGTCTGACCTACGTTGGTTGCCTTATTGTTATTGTTAAATAGGCGCCTGATTAGAGATTAACACCACTCCCACATATTGATGGCAGTCAGTTTTACTATGTCTTTTCTGGCCATAGAAAACATTAGTTTCTTTTTTACCAATGAAGGGCTTCTTCATAACATTAAAAGGTGTAGCCATCAGAATCTTCCCACTCTTAATACCACTTTCAACTCGTTCGCCAGTCAAAATCAGCTCAATAAACCCTGATGAAGAACTCCCAATCAACAAATTAAAGAATGGGCCCGTTAGAATGGCCATGAACATATCCACCAATTCTCGATCAGTCAAAGGAGGTTCCACCCTTCCAGCTAGGTCCCTCCATTTTTGTGCATACTCCTTGAACCCTTCATTCGAGCCCACGGACATGTTTTGCAACTGCATACGAGTCGGTGCAAGGTCAGCATTATATTGATACTGCTTGTAGAAAGCGGCAACCAAGTCTTCCCATGTGTGGATGTTGGTTCCTTTCAGCTGATAGAACCATTCAAGTTGAGTACCGGACAAACTTTCTTGAAAGAAATGGACTCATAATTTCCTATCAGTAGTATGGGGTTGGATTTTTCGAACATACGACCTCAGATGAAGTTTGGGACAGGATACCCCATCATATTTAGAAAATATAGGGACCTTGAATTTGTGAGGGATGACCACCCCTAGGATCAGACCTAGTTCTCCAAAATCTAATCCATGAACTTTCTGGATTTCCACGGCTTTGAGTCGGTCTTCCAATTGCTTGTATTTATCATCTGTAAGAGGGTACTATTCGTCGGAGTAGTTTTTATCTTCGGAACCTTGATTGTTTTTACCTTCACCCCTGGAACTTCTATCATCCTCCTCTTGGTTATCATCTTCCTCAGAGGAAGCATCATTCACTCGAACTGGTTGAGAAGGACCTTTGAATCTTCTCCCCATGTTGAGGATAACAACCTGCTTCTTAGTCTTCTTTTTTCTAGTGAGGAGCGTCATCATCTCTTGTTTCCCTTTGGCCAGATTCAGAAGAGTCTCTTGAAATTGTGCATGCACAGTTTGGAGATCCTTGACAGTTTGTTTAAAAGACATCTTATACTGAAAGAAATAGTAAATAGATGAGGAAACCCGTATCGGAAAACCTTCTTATGAAATGATGCATGATATGTGGATGCAATGTTTTCAAGGACCTTAGGAGATTTAAATTTGCTAGCCAAAAATGGAAATAGAAACAGATATTTCATTAATAAGTTTAGAGTTACAAATTGCCTTCTAGGCTTACAATGAAAAGCAAATGGGTCTCAAGGAGATAACAATTTGAACTTCTAAAACCTAAGACTCAAGTCTCCCACAGACGCTTTCTCTTCGTGTCGATGTATGCATTAAGGGTTTACTCCTCGTGAATTTGCTTGGTGAGCTCCAACACTTTCTTCTAACTTGCATAGAACTGAGCTTCAAAGGTCTCCCGTTCTTTCTTGAGTTGAATCCATGACTTATGCAATTCTTCAAGGTCAGTAGGCATGTCCAGATGGAGGGTGATACGAGAAACGTCTCCTTCGACAACATGCTCTAAGACCACCGGTAGAACAGCTGGATATGGCATCATAAGGTTTTGAGCATGAGCTCGTACCCATTTGAGATAAGGATCCAAAGGGATAGAATTCTTTTGTTCTAAAGTTTTGCTGTCAACCTTGTTTACCATTCCCCAAGTACGTATAAACCTTTGACAATAACCTTGAGGATCATTTTTATAGTCGAATACAGAACCCTGGATAAGTGCGTCATGAGGACCATCTCTTCGAGCATAACCAAACCGTCGTAGATCCAAAGAAAGGTTGTAAGTAATACCTCCCCTAATGCCATGGAGTGGAACATTAGGGAACTCCCCACAGCGGTTAATGATAGTAACATCTTCCAGAGATCGGGAACACCAATAGATGTTTGAATGAGAAAGTGACATCATCCTTTGAGACCACCTTAAACATTTCTAATTCTTCAATACTGATCCGAGAAGGTGCAGAATAAACCACTTAGATAGCAGAGGTATGCAACACATAAGAGTTCCTCGCTTCCTCATAGTACGAGTGTGAAGAGAATGCAGAATGTCTCTGAGCAAAGTAGGCACAGGGTTATGAGAAAGAAATATTTTGATGGTGTTCACATCTATGAGTTGGTCTGGATTAGGGAATAGCACCAACCCATAGATTAGAAGAGCCAAAATTTCTTCGAAAGCTTGAAAACTCATAGCATCCAAAAACAGTCGAGCCTTCTCTAACAGAAATTTAGTAAGGAAACCCTTGACTCCACTCCTTGTTTCCTAATTAGCCACAATGTTGGACCACTTCAGGTGTAAGGCTGATGCAATTTCTTCAGGTTGGGGATCTTTCTCTAAACCGGTGAAAAGAATTTGATTAAGGACAGGTACTCCTAGTAATTGAGAAAATTCCTCCATTATGGGTACCAACTGATAATCGGGAAAGTGAAGCAGTGATGTACAAGGTCAAAGAATTGGAATAGAACACTCATCATATCTTTTTCAAAACCCGAGGTAACCAAACTGAGTAGTCTACCATTCCTTTTGATGAATGGAGAACTTTCGGGAACTCTTGATACTAACTTCTTAAGTTGAGAAGGTATCCTCACAAAACTGATCCGGATAGTGTTTCTGTGAGTGGAAGCCATAACCTACAAAACCGAATAAAGATAAATCCCTAGGTCCGTGAAATGGTTAGTGAAAATGATATGGTATGATGTCATGATGTTATGATGTCATGTTAGAAAATTAATCATACAAAAACAAAGCACACAAAGCCTTAGGTTTAAGGTCGCATGGAGTTTATAGGTAAATACCCTTTTGAAGTTTTTAGTTTGGCTCAACCTTACCTAAAAGAAGTAATCGGGTTCTAGGAGCCTCAATATCATTGATCTTTCACTCAGGCATTTTTTCAGTACAAGCATCTAAATTACGACCAAAATATCCCGAGAGTCCAATCTCAATGAGTGTGCATCGAGTATCAACCAACTCCAGTCTGCACCAAAGCCATTTATCTCACTACTTTATAATGGCTAAGTTGTGTCAACTAAGGTTCTACAGTCAGTTAGTGCTTATGACACCACACGACAGCCTAAAATTATCCTTGACTTACTTAGGAGACACCAGCACCAACCAATGTATCGCACTAACGTAGCCATTGTTTCAACCATATCATTCTACACCGTACAGTCTTCATGATCTATTGCTACTTACCTAAAATGCCTCCAAATCCGGGTATAGGATCTATACAAGAAATAAACCCAAGCATATCCCGAAATATAAAGCAAACAAGGCAAACAAATAAATTAATAAAGGTGATCTAGCTCTTAAGACAACCCCACTTTTAGTTAAATTTCCCAGCAGAGTCGCCAATTCTGTTTCTGAGGTGGGAGAACTGACTTGGGTTTTGCTTTTTATCGCAAATGTTGCGGATAGCAAGAGTCACCACCGGCTTTTCTTTTATCCAATAAAGGAAAGGATGAAAAGAACAGGAAAGACCTTTTGAGAATTTTCTTGAGTTCGGGGGGTAGGTTATGAATAGGTAAGGTGTTAGAACCCTTTTCATCCGTAGTTATCTACAGACTCTTAATTGCTAGCTCACTTTGTTTGAAAATGCTTTGCGTTTGTGTATATTTGAAAATATTTTGAAGATGCCTAAGTGCGGCAATTTTGTAATGATTCTCGTATCGTGGAGAATGTATACAAAATGTTTTCTTTTGAAAATATTTGTTGAAAGGAAGTATTATTTTTTTAAGTGTTTTTGAAAATGCCAATGTAAGGAAATTTGCTTTATAATAACCCTTGTATCAGTCCTCAAGAGTGTTTATAAAGTATTTTAAAAGTAGTTGTTTTGAAAGTGTGAGGTGTGAAGATTGTTTTTGTTTATGAGAAAGCAATTACGTGCGATCTACCTACTCAAAAAGTTTTTGTTCTTTTCCTCCTCCTTTAGATAGTGCTATCCTACCATTAGTTAGTAGGAAGCCTTATCATTGGATGTGAGGGACAGGCATGGATCATCGTACAATCATAGAAGGCAACTTGTAAGACGCTTTAGCAATTTTCGTAAAGGACTAAGATCGTTTACTGAAGGTAACATTGAAGGGTCATTGAGGGACTACGATCTTTTAATCGAGGGTCTTTGCTAAAGCATCCCACGTTCGAGGGACATGACTGTTTATATCTGAGGTGACAAGTGAGGTTAACCTAGAGGTGCGTGTGTGCGAAGTGTTTTGATTTCAAGTATTTTTGTCTTTGAGATTAGGGTTTCTAATGTTTGCTTTTAATTTTGCCATACAAACCCTAATTACTAACAGTAATAAGGAAAACACTAAATTATGGAAATTAAATATCCTACGCTATTACAAAGCTTCGGGGATGGGGGTACAAGTTTATGAATGGGGATGAAATGTAAAGGAGTCCCAATTAAAGCCAATACAAACTTTAAGCATTTTATAATATTGGAAAAATATTAATGCGAAAGTAAAGTGAGCGAAGATAGTGAAAAGGGGAAAATGTTTTAAGAAAACCCCTAAAATGTTTCTAAATATTCAAGAAAAAAAGATTTTGTTGTTTTTGTTTTTTAGAAAAAATATTTGAAATGTGAAATAAACTTTAGACCTAATTCTAATTTAATTTTCAATTTAATTATTTTAAAATAAAATAAGGTGTGATTAAGTTAATTAATCTTTAATATCAAAAATTAAATTAACTAATTAAAGTCTAAAGAATTCTAAGTATTTAGAAAATATTTTTTGGTGTTTTGTTTAGAAAATATATTTTATAGTATAACCTAATTCTAATTAAATAAAAAATCAAGGTGATTGAAATAAATAAATTTTTATTTGTCAAAAATTAAATTAACTAATAAAAAACCTAAATCTAATTTTTTTAATCATTTTTATAGTTTTATGGTTTAAATAAAAATGATTAAAAAGAACACCAATAATTTAAAGCAAAAAAAATTTTAATGGGTCTGGCACTACAAAATAAAAATGAGGGGTGAGAAACCAAAAAAATCCAGGCCCAACAAACAAAAAGGTCCAGGCATTATGCTGGATCCAACGCATCTGGCTCCAAAGAGTCCATGATGCACATGCGAATTTGAAGCGTTTGATTTGACTTGATGATCATCTAATGGTGTTGAGTTGAGAGTGTATCATTACGCGCTGGAGTTGCTTGCACCTGATCAACAAAGAAAATATTGAAAAATAAAATGCCAGAGGCAGGGATTGAACCCATGCCCTGGCACACTAACGCTCTACACACACACACGCTTGCCACTCGGATGGCTGTTTCATCCGATTATGAAACAACCACCAATCAATATAATATAAACTCATTTTCAAATATTTGAAATGTCAACTTCTTCTTCTTCCTCGCGCCAGACCTCAACATCACCATTTTTTATTTTCAAATTCTTCCATTTCTCAATCATTTAAAAAAATGTAAACATCAAAGTTGTTGCAAATTTCACCACAAATTCAACCATGCCATTAACTTAAGCTAAAACTCAAATATTAAAGTGAATTTCTGTTGGTACCAAACTGAACCCTAATATTTCAGAAATTTCAAATCCAAAATTTTCATCACACGATCAACATAAATGAAAATTAAGGACATAGTTAGCTTCAGGGCAATGATATCACATTTTTGCTTTAGAAAATAAATGCAAATGATGCTTATACATAGATTTCAAAGTTTAGAAAACTTACCTCTGAAGTGAGAATCGAGTTTGGAGTTAGAGCACTTTTGGAGGTGTTAGGATGATCTGGATAACTTCATTGGACTCCCAGGAAGCTTTTGCAATGCCTACCTTAGATTGAGAGTGCCTCAATTCTTCTGGACAAGTCAAGTTGTTGTGGTGCAAAGTGAGGTTTGGACAATGATGGTGGAGGTGTTACATTGATGAAACATGGGTATGGATGGATTCTATATGATGTATAGATGATGTTTGAATGATAAAAAAGGAAAACGCACAAGTGGATTTGAAGTTGGGTGTTTAAAGCTTCAAATGGGCAACAATGGAGTTTTCTTGATGATTCTGAGTTTGAGAGTGTTTTAGGGCTTGTCAACTCGTGTTAGTTTGCAAATGATCTCTCTATTTATAGAGAAAAGTTTTGGAAGACTCAAGTAACCAGAATTGAAAGATAACAAGTTATGGTTTGAAAAAGTGAAAAATCAAGTTGGATGAATTTCTATGGTTTCAAGGTTCAAGTACAAGCATGATTTGTGGTTTGTTAGGTGCATGGAGGTTACTTCTGATGTTAGAGATTACTTGTACTCAGATGCAAAATGTTGGGAGCTCAAGAAGTTGACTTTGTGATTAAAGCTTGCTTTACAAGAATGGAAATGTAACCTTTCTCCCTTAAATGGAAAAATGGATTGGATAAAGCTTTAATCACTTGGATCATGGCTCAAAAGTATGTATAATCTTCTGATTATGGATAGATTTGGAGGTTAGAGGCCTGAAAAGTGGGATTATGCAGCATGACTTGAAGATTGGGTTATGAACTTGTCATAAAAATGACCTATAATGCAACCTTAGATACCCAACTTCATCTCTTCGATTCTCCTTGCTCAAGCATGATAAAATTGTGTTCTTTGACATTTTAAAAAGCTTGAAATATTGGCTACAACATTCATGTTGTGAGTTTTGACTAAATCAAATGGGAACTTGGTGAAAATGGCCATGAAGCTGGGACAAAAATCTGATTAAAACTTGTAAAAAAATTTCTAAATGTTGGATAAAAAACATCATAACTTCATGAGCTTATATCTCCTAGATTAATCATTTTTTAAGGATCATCCCACATTAACAAAGTTGTAGAATTCATCAATCCCTACAACTTTCATGTTGAAAGTTTTTCTTGAATTAACTTGAATCTTGAGGAAACTTGCTTGTGAAGTTAGGATTTATGTTAAGAACAAAGAATTTTTTTAAGTGTTAGAAAATTTTCCAAATTTGACTTTTGTTGACTTTTTTATTTCTTGATGATAAAGTTTGATAGTTTTGAATATCTTGATTATTCTTGACTTTTGAATTCCAATGTTGACCAAAAAGTCAATGTTTGACTTTAAGTGACTATTTACTTTTCATCAGTTGATTTAATTCTTAAACTATCAATCACTTACATCTTTGTAAATTTCTTAAGCCATGTAATTAGGTCAAGATGTTGTATTTGAGTCCTTGAGATCATTCTCTAAGCCATTAGGTCATGCAGTAGGCAAAAAGTCAATGATCAGTCATTCTCAGTCAAAACCCTAATTTGGCAATTTTTTGACCTCTAGTGATTTGAGCGTTTTCCTTAAGGAATCATGATCAACCCTTGATCAAATGATGAATATCACTTCAAAATGTTGATGTTGACAAAAAATATTGAAGTTTGACTTTATATTTGACCACATTTGACTTTTTACCCAATATTATTGATTTTTAGTCATCTGAGCAATTGACTGGACAAAATTGTGATGCAAGGCTTAAAACTTGACATGAGCATTATTGAGGACCTATGATGAACCATTAAAGTCATTTGTAGTATTATAAATCTAATTTTTCTTGAGAAAACCAAAACCCTAGTTATAGACCATTGCTTAGGACAAGATTTGACCAGTCAACTCTTAAGTGGCTTTGAGTATTTGAGAACCCTAGAAGAATGTCTTGAAGAAAATGGTAGGGAAAATTTTGGGGTACAACAATGTCGTTTAAGGTGTGTAGCATGATGGTCTATCAATATGTGTAATATGTTTATTGTTTGGTAATCATAATTGTCATTATTACTCCGATGACATCATCCCTAGTGACGCGGCCGTAGCTCATTGGTTGATACCCAACCCTTAGGGTCTTTTGTTTTTTGAACATTGGATCTTTATCTATTCTTATTCTAATCTTTAAATAGGAAGGCACCTATACAATCAAAGATGAGTTATTTATGTAACTGTTTTTGTTTTCATTTCACTCATGCTCTCTATCGTTGTCTGCATTTTTCTTGACGTGTTCTCTTTCTTCAATGTTAGCTTATTCTCCTTTGAGGCATTTTCGTTCTCCATTCTTAAATTTCATCAATTTTTCTACTAGTAAGCTTATATTATGCTTCCTCATTCACCATTTGTTTTGTTTTCTTCATTGAAATTAAGTTCTTTTCTTTTTTATGAGTAATAATAATTAGATAGTGATCTAATTTCTCCTCCTCTAAATCTCCACCCTTACCTGTTTCATTGATAATGATTAGGTAATTTGCTCACGTTTTGGGGTGATTACTGGTACCATAGTGTTTGTGCTTTTCATTTCTTTCAGGCTAAGAGGAGGCGTGAGCAATTTGGGCTACCTTCTCAGAACCCACTCTTCTCTTTGCATGGAAAAGTACCATGGTTCAAGCCATTAAGTATCCTCTTATGATCCTATAATGATGAGGAAATGTGTAACTGATATCCCTTGGTAGATGAAACTTACTCAGGGATCCCTTGGTGCATTATGACTTTGGTTAATCAGAAATATGAAGTGGTGAGGGATATTAGTGGTCCATTTAGTGCTTTAGAGGTTGTGGTTTCAATCTTCTTCAATAACATTTTCCAAATTTTTCCCTACCCAAGTTTCCCAATATTCGACGTGGTATTCTAAGAAATCAGGTTCTTATTCCCTTCACTCTTAATATAATTATACTTAATTGTATGCTAGTAATGTTCAATAAACAAAACCAATTGGATATAATAACTAGGCGATGACTAACGAATTTAAGTTAATTTCTTAAGAACCGTGTCTTTTTCAATGGTTTTGCAACCATGAATCTAGTAAATTATATAATTCTAAAGCCAATTTTGAAATAGAACTTTCATAAATATGAAATGTGTGAGAATCACTTATCTTTCATTAGTGGCATCAGTGTTGTGATCCAATCCTCGTTTTAACTTGGTTAAAATATCTACGATGGTGGTAGTTGTAAAAAGTATTGTTACAGTTATGAATGACATCTCCATCGAAGAAATTTTTAACCAGAGCATTGATGTGCAATCTCATCGGCCTTTTAGTTCTATAAAATTCACATGATTCCTATTTTTTTGTGGTTCTCTTCTTCCAATTTTAGAACGTAAAATTTAGAATAATTATTCCCCATGATTGATCATATGAAGAATAGTGGGCCAGTATCTCTGTCACTTCCTCGTCAAGATCATAACTTTTATAGATATGTTTACTTATCCTGTATGGAATTTTTCGCTAGATAGAGATCACGACGAGGCTTGATCATGTGACACTGATGATGGATACCTCTACGCTATTGATGATGGAATCAACAATATTGCGTTCGGAGGAAGTATTGTGTTGATCAGTTACAAATGTGTAAGTCTTGCATAACCTGACACCTTCCAACTCAGTTGTCAACAATTCTAGAAACCAGCTCCATGAATCCTTGGTTTCACCTTCTAAATAAATTATATTAGAAGAATTTGATCATTTGGGTCCATTCCAATGGCTGATAGTATTTATCCTCCATATAATAGACCTTTAAGAAACACACATCCAATCCTATAATGGGCATGCACTTGAAAAAGCTATCTCTGCAAGCTTTAAAGCATATATACCTCCTATGAAAGTGTGATTTCAATGGCCTTTCAAGATGCTCAATGATTTTCTCTCCACCTTGAAATGGTTTAGTTGTAATTTTCACAGTTGACCTAGAGTTTAACTTTAACAACTCATGGCCATAATCATACATCCTTGTATATTGCTCCCTAAATTAATCATCCATAGTATCCACAACTAATGTCTTGGCTCTATAAGCAAGTGTCTTATTTATCCCTATATTCCAATTTTGATGAGTCTTCTCCATTATATCTATCAACTTTAAACTTGGGTTTTATCTTACATTAGTTTGTATCTTTTTGCCTAACCACTTGGAAGTAAGGAACTTAACCTTATAATCTTTACTACTTCTATGCTTGTCAACTTTGTTTCTTAATTTCCAAGTCTTCTCTCGTGGTATTTTTGCACAGTAAGCCTTCTCTGGATAATCCACCTTGCATATCAATCTCATCATCTTGTTATCATTTTCTTAAATTTCATATTCCTGCAATAATTAATAGCATATATTCCCATCCCTTCCTTAAAATCCTCCTTTGTAGCAAAATATGTGCCTACTTCTTACTTGTAATTTTCCATTCTTCTTGGAATCTTGAAGGTTTGAAAATCAACCTTTGAAATATTTTCATCTTCACTGTCATACTCATTAGGTATCTCATAACCGTCATATTCATCAATGTTACTCAATCCTTTAAAATTATCCTTAGTCAATCCTCTACATTCACACCATCATTCAAACCATTCTCTTTATCAGCTTACTACTTTGTTTACTTGGTCTCCATACCTTGCCTTTCCATTTCCCATTCCCATTCTCTTTCCATTTTCTTTTTCCTTTCCCTTCCCTTTAGATTTACCCATACCCTTACTCTTTCCTTTCCCTTTAGATTTACCTTTTGCGTACCTTGATCCTCCACTTCTTTCTCTTCTAACACTTCTTCAATTGAAATATCTTCATCAATTCCACTTCTTGCCTCATCTTTTTTTTATTCCATCCTTATAGAGATTAGAAATGACTGTTTAAAAAATAGGCTTGGTTTTCCTTATTTTAGATTCATCTCTTATTAGTGGGTTTTGGCCTAGTCCCCGATATTTTTGTGTATCTTCTCCTTTTTTTTTCAATATATGGCCCTTTATTCAAAAGAAAATTCCACTTCTTTCTGATTACGTTTAAGTGCATCATCCAATTCTTGGTTCAAGTTTATTCCAACATCTACCCCATGGTTACATTCTAGTCCTTCATCTTCTCGCTGGTTACAATCAAGTCCTGTATCCACTCCCTGGTTCAACTTAGTGGTTCCATCAATAATATAATCTTGTTCTACAACATTAATCCCTCCCTCAGTGGTCCCTCCCTCATTTCTCTCTTCACCCAATTTAGTATCCCCTCCCTCATTTCTCTCTTCACCCAATTCAGTGGTCCCATCTAACTTGTATTTTACTCTATTATTCAATTCCTCCAATATGTCTTTTACAACATTATTCACTTCATCCAAATTTTCTTTTTTCAATCATTCCCCCCCCCCCCCCCCCCCACCTTGTCATTTTCCAATACAACACATTTTTCTTCTTTTTCATCAAGTACTACAACATTATACACTACTACAGAAAAGTTATATAGTAACCGTTGGAAAAGGGATACCACAATGCATGACCAACCGTTGTAAGGTAAGGATTGTTTGTATGTATGATATTTTCTACCATGGGTGTGCAACCGTGATTATATGTTAAGTATCGCGGTACCAACCATAATGGTTATTACTGTTTTGGTATATACACTAAATTTATTATAGATTATGTGGAATTTTTATTTCAGCGATGCTCACTAAACATATTACCTTTAATTCTGATCTAGAACATTATAATATGACAAATTAAGTTATATTAGAAGAATAAATTACACGTTCAATGCTAAATAAGAATTTTTCAACTCCTTATCCGTATTTTACTCTTTAATTATTAGAACTTGTTTTAATGCTCCTAGTTCTTCAACCTTATTCCTTCACCTCTAGTTTATTTTGCAATATATTAGTTACATTGCAAACTTAATTAGATGTGAAGGAAGAGGAGGTTGAAAAGTTAGAAGCATTAAACCAAGTTTTCACTATTAAAGAACAAAATTCAAATAATAGACTGTGGATTCTTGTCTAAAATTGAACGTGTAACTTGTTTTTAAATATAACTTTATCTATCATATTATAATCTTCTAATTCAATCCAAAAAGTTATATATTCAGTAAGGTGTTGGAAAAAACAAGCAAACCACATATGATATAATAAACTCATCTAAAACAAATATTGAACACAACATTCATCAACAATAAACCTTAAACAACATAGAACATACTTGTCCCATAATTGAATCAAAACGAAAGGAATAGAGGATAAAGCTGAAATGAGAGCAACAAATACGTGTTTGCAACACTCACATAAGTTTGCTGCACTCACTTTAGTTTCATCCTCGTTAATTTTTCATCCATCCAACAATACCTACAGGTAAAAACAAGCAAAAACATAAACAAAAAAATAAACAAGTCAGAACATTAAATATTAGGGTTTGAAACATAAACAATAGCAAGATTTAAACATTATATGTTATGGTTTAAAAGATAAATAATAAGCAGAAATTGAAACTAAATGATAATAGATAAAGAGAAATGTAAATGAAATCACTGCATAAGTTTAATAAATAAACCTAAAGGTAGCCATTGGTTTGAAGAAGACGATATAGTTGTATTAGTCTGATGAAGACGAATCTGAAGGTTGTCGTATGTGAGAAGAGAGACATGGATGTTAGGGTTATGATTTGAGAGAAGAGTGAAATATGTTAGGGTTTTCTTTTGAGAGAAACGACTGTTATGTTCGGAGTGAGAAATAATTTTGCTTATATATAAATAAATATCACTTTTCATCACAGTTGCTAAGACTAATCGTCATGAAATGATTGAACTTTACACCACAGTTGACTAACAGAACTTTTGTGATATACACAAATCAGTTGATAAAATGGGAAATTGAAGGAGCTAGGATTTGAACCCTGTAACTTATGGTACATTTCACTATGAGGTTTAACTATGACCTTAGTGAAATGTCTTTTAGTAAATACTAAAAAAAAGCGCTAAAACATGAGTTATTACCATGATTAACATGAAGGTCGTTGTAATATTGTTTTACGAAAGGTTTTTTCCATAGTAGTGATACTCAATTGAAGGTATTGTCTCTTCAATTATATCAGGTTGTGACAGTGGATGAAGAACATATAAATGCACATTCCCATTAACCAATGTAATGATTTTCATCTTCTTTGTACCCATGTCCTCTTTCAATGGAACAATCTCATTAATCTCAGCTGTATCATAATACCACATGCTCTCCATTTTTGGGTACCCTAAGTCTTTCAAACCACTCAACACTTCAAAATAACTTCAGTAATCAGGGTCATATTTCTAAACCTCTGATAACCTCTGATAACCTAATTTCATAAACTCAGTAAACTCACTTACATGATGCACAACACACTCAAACATATTATCCATTCTCTATTCAAGATAAAAATGTATACAAAATCAGCTAAGAAGATGCAACAAACATATAGGTGCAATTTTTAACATGTTATAGCAATGTTAAGATGCAAAAAACATAAAATAAATGTACCTTTTGAACTTCAGAAATGAACTATGGAGGAGAGCATTGTGGAGATTTCATCTCACTTCAAACTTCTTCTTCTTTTAGGATTTGTAGGGTTTACGCCTCTTCCTCGTCTTCTACCTCTCTTCATATTCTCTTCACACTTCAGAACAAGGATTTTTTTTCTATCTTCAACCATATTCATCTTCTTAGGAAAGCTAGGGTTTCTTCATATTTTGTACCTCTTTCTCCGTATTCTTTTCGTCTCTTGTAACTCTGAACAAATATGGTTACTTAATTTTTGAATAAAATGTGTTTAAGCGATTACCGTTCATAATAATATATTCCAAATAATCATAAAAGTCATGCCAGATAAATATATCCAACTAGATTGTCATGTCGGTAAAACTTAATGTGTTTTCACAAAATTTGACAAAAATGATCAAATTGGATAACATAAGTATTTTAAGAGGCTAACATGTAACACTTTTTTAATGTCCTCTTTCAATGGAACAATCTCATTAATCTCAGTTGCATCATGATACCACATGCTCTCCATTTTTGGGTACCCTAAGTCTTTCAAACCACTCAACACTTCAAAATAACTTAAGTAATCAGGGTCATATTTCCAAACCTCCTCTAACCTCTGATAACCTAATTTCGTAAACTCAATAAACTCACTCACATGATGCATAACACACTCAAACCTATTATCCATTCTCTATTCAAGATAAAATTGTATAAAAAATCAGCGAAGAAGATGCAACAAACATATAGGTGCAACTTTTAACATGTTACAACAATGTTAAGATGCAAAAAACATAAAATAAATCTACCTTTTAAACTTCAGAAATGAACTATGGAGAGAGCATTGTGGAGATTTTGTCTCTCTTCGAACGTCTCCCTCTTCTAGGATTTCTAGGGTTTACACCTCTTCTTCGTCTCCAGTACGTCTCTTCATATTCTCTTCACACTTCAGAACAAGGATTTATGTCTATCTTCAACCATATTTGTATTCTTAGGAAAGCTAGGGTTTCTTCATCTTTTGTACCTCTTTCTCCGTATTCTTTTCTTCTCTTGTAACTCTGAACAAATATGGTTACTTAATTTTTTAAGAAAATGTGTTTCAGCGATTACCGTTCATAATAATATATTCCAAATAATCATAAAAGTCGTGCTAGATAAATATATCCAACTAGATTGTCACGTCGGTAAAACTTAATGTGTTTTCACAAAATTTGACGAAAATTATCAAATTGGATAACATAAGTATTTTAAGGGGCTAACAAGTAACATTTTTTATAGATAAAAGACTGAAATGAAACATTAAATTAAATTACTAAAACATACATTAAACCTTTATCTTTTTATACAACAATGATTACATTTCTTAACACATGTGAAAATAACAAAACTATTTATAATAAAAAATGAAGATAATAATATATTAATTAAATTCAATTTTATAAATGTATTTTACTAATTTATTATTTGTCTTTTATTCAGATCTCCAGTTTTCTTTTCTACTAATAGGATTTTTTTAAGGCCAAAAGATAAATAAATTAAAGCAATGCATAAGAAATGCCCAAAATACAAACTCGTCTGTTACAAACTCCACTACAAATTACATTAATAAAAAATTGGATTTTTTCTAGACATACCCTCCATTTGACTCCAGCCACTAACAACTTAAGCACAACTCAGTAACAATCTGATACATGACACTTTCCATCTATCTAAATTGATATAACACCAATATCTGCCGAGATCTAATAACAGCATGCCCAATATTTTCACAGATCTAATAACAATAAGCCCAAAATGAATTAATGCGTTACCAATAACAAATCATGCCAAATCAACCAACCAACAGATACGCAACACCTCGGCCGAAATAGATCCTGAAATGCACAACCTACGGAATTCTACATCAGGTCCACAAAAATATAATTTAACATAATCATACATCCACCTACAGAGAAGCAATCTCAGTGGTGTAGCCAAGATGAACTCCTTTAAATGATCTGCTCCTAAATTGACAACGATATGAACACCTATTAGCAAAGCACACTGATTTAGAATTACAAACCATTATGGACCAATACAACACCAAATCTTCTAATGACTAGCTGCATCAAAAATTTGCAAAGGGACACCAACAACTCTGTCCAAAATAAGAGAATCTACACCAATAACAGCTCTTGCCCGGACGACCATCAAATATGCAAAAACTTATGCCAAAACAAAACCTGGAACCATAGCTATCAGCTCATGTTCCAGATCCACGATCCTGATGAATTCCCACCATAATCTGCTCCCAAACTGTTCTTGAAGAGCTGAACCAAACAGATCAAAGTCCATTCTAGTCCAGATGAATTATAAAACAGAACTCCAATACAACTACCAAATAACAAATCTACTTCTATAACATCAATCAATCTGAAAATGCATAAATATAGGGCAGTAAGATTCAGCACCACCAGGCCCAGAAAAATGAACTGATAGACTATCACTATTGCCTAATACCAACAAGCAAAAAATTGAACAACACGGATGAAATATACTAGCTAAGTCTCCGCGATAATCTGCTTTCAATCAAACAGAAAAACTAGATTAGCCACCAATAAAAAATAAAAAATGCAGCTACACTGCAGAACAGATCCCCCAAGCTATCAAATAGAGCTTCCCTTGAATCAGTCCTTTGGATATGTCATCCAATGATTGAGATCGTAGTTGAAACCAATCACCTTACTCTTTATCAAATTCCATGATACGGGTTGAAAGCCTTCAAATATTGGTGAATTTGCTCCTCCAACATTCTTGAAAATTTTCTTGTTGTGATTTATGACCAAACACAAGCGAACCAGATGACGGTTGTTGTACCCCAAAATTTGCCCTCCCATATTCTCCAATAAACTGCCAAGTCAAGCTACAAAATTCCCCAAGAGTTGCACAGTGCAAAGGCCTCCATACAGTCAAAACTAGGGTTTGTGTGCTGATCAAGAAAATGGAGTGTTCAAAAGCCCAATCAAGTCTCACATGCCTACAAAGATGGTCAAGTATCCTCATATCAAGTTTCAAGGCATTCAGCTCAAAATTGCACAGTCAAAACCCTAAATTGCACTACAGTCAACTGTAGGGGCAAAATGGTCATTTGACAGTCAAAAGTTCAAATTTTTGGTCAACATATCATTTTGAAGCCACAAACATCATTTGATCAATGCTTGATCATGATTCTCAAAATTTGGCTCAGAAATCATCAAAGATGCAAAAGTTACTATATTTGGACAGCTGAAAAAGTCAACTGAAATTGACCAGAGCATAACTTTCACATGGATTATCAGAAAAATTCCATCCAAAGCTCATTTTGAAGAGAAAGACATTTCCTACAACTCATCTTCATACTTAAAGTCCAAGAAATGCTCTCACAAAAAGTTATCAATTTCAACATTATAGGTCATTTTCAAAAGTCAACAAAAAGGGACTTTAAGTCAAAGACCATAACTTGAGATTGGTAAATCAAAATGACATGGGACCAAAGGCATTGGTTAAAGGACTCAAAGACCTTTCCAAAATGTCCAAGAACATGAGAAAAGCTTAAAAATTGAGCAAGTTATGCCTTGTAGAAGTTGGGAAATTTTTGTGAAATGGCAAAAGTCAACTATCCTTGAAACTTCAATTTTTGACAAAAGGGCCCACTTTCTTCCACTTGATTCAGCCTTGTCATGCCACACACGTGTCCCATGATTAATTTCAAGACCAAATATTGATTTTTCTATTTTATTTAATTTTTGATAATTTAATTCATTTTAAATCTTTAAAAATTCAAATAAAATTCAAAAGTCAATGAAATAGTGTCATTTGAATTGGGATAGCTTCCATATATCATGTGCCAGCTCACAAACTCATGCTAGGGTTAGATTATACACCAAGTCTTGGTTTTGCCTAAAAAAAAGGGAAAGTTTGTTAAGGGTGAAAAAACCTAAACCTAATTCTCTTATTTCATGGATCTTTGACCTAGTTTAGGGTTATGTTGTACACCAAGTCTTGGTTTTTCTTAAAAAAAGGGAAAGTTTGTTAAAGGTGGAAAACCTAAACCTAATTCTCTTATTTCATGGATCTTTGACCTAGTTTAGGGTTATGTTGTACACCAAGTCTTGGTTTGCTTAAAAAAAGGGAAAGTTTGTTAAAGGTGGAAAACCTAAACCTAATTCTCTTATTTCATGGATCTTTGACCTAGTTTGTACCATAATTCCCTTCCAACATAAATATTGAAGCAAACCCTAAAGCCAAGGGGGCACAAGCTGCTACAGAACACCATAAGCAAATTCCAAAATTCAAGGAAAATTTGAAAACCGAATTCCACATTCAAGCACAATTCAAAGCCTTAGAGTGATTCCAACACACTACTGATCTTCCCAGGAACGGATTGGAATAAAAAAAAAACAAGCCATAAAGCTCCAAGAACACGCAAGAACAAGTCACACGGTTTGAATTTTTTCCATAAACGCATACTTCGATTCATGCATCATTAACGTATTTTGTGGATTGTTTTGTGCTCACAGGGACTGTACGAAGCTTTTGGTACAATTTAATTTGATTATAACGCCCTGAAACAAAAAACCTCCACTTTAGGGCCTGAAACCCCTGGTTTGCTTTCTCTATATTTTTCTTGTTTTATTTTTAATTCTTATTTTATTTTCTTTATTTGTTTAAACTAATTACTATTTCTTTACAAATTATAAAATACACAAAAGTCAGAAAAAGAGAACAATATAATATTTATTTTATTTTAGTTATTTTCATAAATAAATTGTATGTAAATTAACTTAGTATTAATTTAGGTTGCAACTTTAATTCTTTCTTCCATAAAAAAATCCAAAAATATAGCATTAGGTTAATGACTTTTTTTTATTCCTTTTAATTTTCCTTGTTTTTTGCCATAATATTAGTGATTTATTTATTTTCATATTTGAACTTGTAAACTAATTAGGGCTGCATTTAGGTTAAATTTTAATACTTTCATAATAAACTTAAAAATATTTAGAAATAGGTTTCATTAATTTTGATTCTTTAATTCTTTTTTCTTACAATAATAATACTCATTTTATCTATTTTCTATAATTAAATTTGGCATGTAAATTAACTTAGATTTAAATTAGGTTAAAACTTAATATTTTCACAATAAACTTAAAAAACATTAGAATTAGGGTTTGACATTTCATTTTAATTTTCATTAGTTATTTTTTCCATTAAATCTTAAAAAATACAAAAATACCAAAAACATTCTTTTTCTTTAATTTTAATTCTTCATTAGTTCTAATTAATTAATTCATTAACTTTAAATATTTTTGCAAAAAGGTCCAACGCCCGTGTTCATAATTTATTTAATTTCGCGCATTTATTTTATGTCGTTTCTTATTGTAATTCTCCCAAAGCGTTGTAACAGTTTATACTTCTCGCGCTTTTATTTGCTTTATTTACTTTCTGTCAAATCGGGTTCGGTTTAATTTTGGCGATGTGGACCCGCGCCATTTGTAATAGTCTTAGATTTACTTTTCCCGCAAATATTAACTGTTAAATAAGCATGCAAGAATGAATGGATAAAATAAAATCAAGCGTAGATCACAATGAACATGACAAGACAAATACAAATGAAAACGACACACAATTCGCACACACCACCCCTAGGGTACGCCTCACTGTTGCCTTGCCTCGAAAGGTGATCGTCGAGTAGAGGATGTCTTAGTAAGTCTTCATGATCCGGGAACCTGGCATGAGGGTAGCTTCTAAGGTGTCTTCCTATTGCTCTGGTGATCACCACGTCCCTATAAACTCGAATTGACCCGAACACCTCCAACGGTGGTGCTACCTACCTCTCAATGGTGGGATGGCATTACTTTAGAGGACATTTACACAGACGAATTCCTTAGGGTAGGTAGACGACTCATGGATACTTGCTCTCTTCAAAAACAAAACGAATAATACTTTTCACCAACACATTTTTTAAAAGCTTTCAAAGCAAATTTTTCAAACACTCTGACGTACGAGTCGAACTGAAATTTTTCAAAGAAACTTTTTTAACCCACATTGAAAAGCAAACAAACACTTTTTGAAAACACATTGAGCAAGTATCTAAGAGCCCATGGATAACCATGGATAGAAAGGGTTCTAACACCTTCCCTTTCTATAACCTACCTCCCGAACCGAGAGCAATCTCTTTAAGGAATTTTTCTGTGCTTTTGTCCTTTCCATTTGGAGGAAATAAAAGACGGTGGCGACTCTTGCTTCCGCGACATTTCGCGAACCAGCGTTAAACAGTCAGTTCCAGATCCACCGATCACAGAACTGGCGACTCTGCTGGGGATATAAACTTAAGGTGAGGTATACCTTAGGGCTAGGTCATAACTATGTTTTCAATTGTCTTCTTTGCTTGCTTTATTATTGTGGGTTGCTTGGGAGTTCTATAGATCCTAACCCGGATCTGGGGAATACCTTCTTAGAAAGTAGCAACAAGGCTGTGAGGGAACTGTGCGGGGTATACCGACATGGTTGAAACAGTCTGCTACGTTGATGTGGCACTTTGGTGTGTACCGGTAACCCTTGAGTTCAGTCAAGGAGAGTACGGGGCCTCCGCGTGGTGTCGTGAAGCATCAACAGACCTTAGGAACCTTAATTGAACTATCTTGGCCTCTTTAGGGTAGTGAGATAACTGACTTTGGTGCAGTCCGAGGTTGGTTGATACTCGATACTACACTCAATTGAGGGTTGCTTTCCTGGAATATTTCGGTCGCCAGTTCAGTGGCTAAATCGAAACGATGAACAATGAAAGCAGTCCCGTGATATTGGGAACCTTAGAACCCGGTTACTTTGATTAGGACAGGTTGAACCCACCCACTTCAAGAGGGTAGTACCCCAAACTTCATGCTGGCCTAAACTCTAAGGGCTCTTTTGTGTGACTTGTGTGCCTTTGTACTTGCCTACTTGCATGCTTGTTAGCTGACACATGAACTACTTACAGGTTTTGTTTATAGTCCTTAGCTAGGACTCATGACAAGGTTTACCAAATTTCTTGCAGGTTTTGTTTATAGTCCTTAATTGGGACTCATAACAAAGTATACTGAATTTCTTGCAGGGTCTG
Organism: Vicia faba; assembly: GCA_948472305.1. Taxonomy (NCBI): domain Eukaryota; kingdom Viridiplantae; phylum Streptophyta; class Magnoliopsida; order Fabales; family Fabaceae; genus Vicia; species Vicia faba. The sequence goes on along the minus strand of OX451740.1, from coordinate 1,057,283,871 downwards.
TTTATAGTCCTTAATTGGGACTCATAGCAGGGTTTACCTACATCACCCCATGCATAGCATGGCATCATACCATTGCATACCATTGCATACATCCTAACCCATTTCAAGGATCTCAAGGGCTTGTGATGCAGGTCATGATGAACCAACTGCCCAGCAAGGGGCAAAGAGGATTTATTTTCCTCTAGCTAAGGTCGTCAGGGGCTATGACCCACTGGATATGGTGAGCCTTTGACCCTTGAAGAAGGGCTCTCTACAACAGGAGGTTCCTTCAATCAAGTTGCCAGTTTCCAACTCTAACAAGTTTCTCTGTTTACCCTGCGAGATCCTTGAAAACATCACATGCATGTCATACATCTCATTGCATTGCAGGTATCCCTTTGACAGGTTGCTTACTCTTCTCCGCTGCTTATTTCAGCCAATCATCATGAATCCTGAATCATCATCCGAGCAGACTATCAAGGACCTCCAGGCTCAGAACGCCCAGTTCCAAGAGCTGATCCTGAATTTGACCCAGGGGCAACAAGATCTGAAGGCTCTGCTCCTGAAGAAGGAGAAGAAGAAGAAGAGGACTGTTTTGTTCAGCCCTAGACGCAGATCTGGGAATGCACCGCAGACTGAAACTGAGAGGACTACCCCATCTGTGAGGGAAAACAGTCACCATGAGAGAGAGGTGCCTAGTCCAGTGGTCTCCGACAATGAGACAGATTTCGACGACGAACAGTACCCTCCGGCTGAGGATAAGTACAAACAGTTGGAAGACCGGTTAAGTGCTATAGAGATACAAAAGGTGCCTGGTCTGGACTTCGAGGATCTAGGTCTGTCTTCTGGAGTGGTGATCCCGCACAAATTCAAGGTACCTGCCTTTGCTAAATACGACGGGGCATCCTGTCCTAAGTTGCATCTCAGGGCTTATGCAAGGAGGATCCAGCCCTATACAGCTGACAAAAACTTATGGATCCATTTCTTCCAAGAGAGTCTTTCAGGGACTCAGCTCGAGTGGTTCTATCAACTGAATGGAGCCAACATCCGTACCTGGGAAGACTTAGCCACTGCATTTTACAAACACTACCAGTATAATGCCGACCTCGCTCCCACGCGTACTCAGCTTCAGGGGATGTCTATGGGTACAGGCGAAGGCTTCAAAGAGTATGCTCAAAAATGGAGGGACCTTGCTGGAAGGGTACAACCACCTCTGATGGACCGCGAGCTCGTCGACATGTTCTTGGGGACCCTGTCTGGCCCATTCTTCAACCACCTAATTGGGAATTCGGCTGCTGGGTTTACAGATCTTGTCTTGACTGGGGAGAGAATCGAAGCTGGTATCAAGTCGGGGAAGATTCAAGAAGCCGCATCTGCTGATGCTCAGAAAAAGCCCCACAGTGGGAAGAAAGAATCCAATGCTATACATGTGAAAAAGGGTCGTCATGATGTAGGGGCAATCCAGATTTCCGATCCCACGCCCGTTCAACCAAGAAAGAGCAATAGGCGTAGGATAAAGCATCAAGATAGGAAGTATACTGACATCAACATGTCTTTGTCTCAGGCATTACAGCAATTGCTGAGGGCGAAAATGATCACACTTAAGGATCCTCCTCAAAATCCTGACACTTCCTCTCCCAAGTACAACCCGGGTGTGAGATGTGCCTACCATTCTGACAGTCCTGGACATGACACCGACGACTATTGGACCTTGAAGAACAAGATCCAGGATTTGATTGACGCCAAGGAGGTCGAGTTTGAACACTGATCCTACACCAAATCGTCGAGAATGTCTTTTGTTCATTCAAATGTTCAAGTTGTATTGTTCTTTGATTGTTCAAACATTTATTCATGTTAAACATTGTTATCACATTAATGCATTGCTTATGTCTATTTTGAATCAATATATTCGCATTTTACTATATGCAAATTGTTTCATATTTTTCTGATGATCAACTCTTGGTTAATAATTCTAAGCCTCTTGAGGGAGGATGACGAAAACGATACCACGATCTACAGTATGCTTTTGAACAGACCCCGCTGATGAGGTACAGGCATTGTTTCAATCCCTAAACACTGGAGTAATAAGGATGATAATCCCTCGCCAACCCCTCTGAGCCAAAGAAATAGGAGTTTTTCTTTTTGAAATTTAAAACCCTTAATCATAACCCGGGGCAGGGTAGTCTTCTCAGTTGATCCAAGTGCACAATGAATGGCACCAAATGAGTTTTTTCCAAAAAAAACAAAAGACAGTGATGGCTCCGAACAATCATAAGGACAGGCAGTCATTATCAAAAATCATAAACGAAAAAGCCCAAAAAGTCTGAACCTACAAAGGGGACTTATGAAACTGGGGCATCCCGCTGACTGTAATTCCAAAAAGGAAACAGTTCAGGCAAAAAAAGAAAGGGATAACAAAAAAGAAGAGGTCCTATAAACCCTCAGCAAAAAAAGATGACTGCCCATTCAAAATAAATCATCAATATCGGAACCATCACCGAAAAATCAGAGCAAAGACTCAAACAAGGTCTAACGTATGATCAACTAAGTTTAGGTTTGGAGAACATCACGAAGAGCGGGTGGGTACAAATAATTTGAGCCTTTACCCTTTGTTTCTTAAACCGTGAACCAGGCCACGTTATAACCCTCAAAAGTCCTAGCTGAAGCACGGGTTAGTTCGAAAGCATACTGTTACGAAAGGTATCCTGACTCCTGAAGGCCTACGGTAAATACGGAGTTGACATCACGTTTTACAAACATTCATTTGTTTTATGAAAAAGAATGCATTTTCAAAATCTTCAAGACAGACATAAGCTTTGCATTTTTGATATAACATTGTTTGCATATGACTTTTTGTTTGAACAGCAGAAGTTCGCACGACGAATGCCTACTGAATAGAAGTACCTCCAATCAAGGGGCAGACATGAGCATGGTCCATCATCTGGGGCAATCCAATCAAGATTCGGAGAATCTCTCAAATCTCCGCTTGAGTCACTTGGGGCATTTCAACAACGAATTTGGCCTGATCAAACACCTTCTGGTGGCATGACAAAACACTTCTAACAGGGGCAACTCCCTACATTCTGAGAACATGGACATAGTCGAAAAAATACTACGCACAATCAAAGGCCCGCTAGGTTGACATACCTAGGCAAAAATAAGGGCTTCCCGGCGAACCAAAAGGGTTCGGGCAAAATGAGGGATGAAATGGAAAATCTGTACACCCGGCAAGTCGAAAACCTGAAAAGGCGGCTTGGGCAAAAATGGGTATCCCGGTGGACTGAAAACCCGAAAGGGCGGTCCAGGCAAAAGTTAGGGATCAAAAGCGTACGACTATGTCCCGTCATCTTATCATCTGCCTACCAGAAGAAGGTTTGACCCTCAACAACTATCAGCACCCCACAAGTGCCTCCCCCATAGAAACAGGGGCAATAAAGAATGGTCTAAGCAATCTGATTGTTCTGTCCTCCAAGGAATCAGGGTAAGCTCCGTTGAAGAACATAGCCAACGCATTTCAAAGCTTCCCCAGGAAGGTTGGAATCTATCTCCCCAGTGAAGTCCATTCATACTTCCGATACAGCAAGGTATCCTCAGCGAGTCATCCTCAACAATTCAGCAAAAGCATCTCCCCACAGAGTATTGCTTCCCAGCATGGTCGCTAGAGTATCTTTTCTCCCTGCAGATCCTTCCATTTGCCAAGTTTATTCCGCAACGGAGTCATCTTCTCCTACCGGTATTCTTGCAGTTATCGTCCCCAGCGGAAGCAAAATCTATTCTTCAACATCAGCCCAGGATATGACTTCCCGGCACCCGTCAAGGATTTACTTTCCTAGACGAAAAACACATTCATAAAACGTCACATACATCATTATAGCATGCATATACGCATCACGAACACACAATCTCACTTATCACATCTCGCATGACATACATTATGACCTTGCATACAACTAACTCGTTACTTTTCAGGAAAGAACGATCAACAGATAAAAGTCTTTACCCGTTGAGGTAGTAATCGTCCCAGATTCCTTCATCACCCGTTGAGGTAGTAATCGTCCCAGATTCCTTCATCACCCGTTGAGGTAGTAATCGTCCCAGATTCCTTCATCATCCCGCTGAGGTAGTAATCGTCCCAGATTCCTTCATCACCCGTTGAGGTAGTAATCGTCCCAGATTCCTTCATCATCCCGCTGAGGTAGTAATCGTCCCAGATTCCTTCATCACCCGTTGAGGTAGTAATCGTCCCAGATTCCTTCATCACCCGTTGAGGTAGTAATCGTCCCAGATTCCTTCATCACCCGTTGAGGTAGTAATCGTCCCAGATTCCTTCATCACCCGTTGAGGTAGTAATCGTCCCAGATTCCTTCATCATCTCGCTGAGGTAGTAATCGTCCCAGATTCCTTCATCACCCGTTGAGGTAGTAATCGTCCCAGGTTCCTTCATCATCCTGCTGAGGTAGTAATCGTCCCAGATTCCTTCATCATCCTGCTGAGGTAGTAATCGTCCCAGATTCCTTCATCGTCCTGCTGAGGTAGTAATCGTCCCAGATTCCTTCATCATATATTCGGAGTAGCAATCGTCTCAGATTCCTTCATCACATCCTTATCAAAAAACCTCTCTAGTCCAGCTAAATCGACTCCCAACAGATTTTTCTGATGAAGACTCAGTAGAAGTTATCAGGTTATAATGTCCTATTGGTTCTCTCTCCGACGGTGCATGAGATTTCCATTTTAGGTTTTTTCTCTGAGATTATAATTCCATTTTGGTTCTCTCTCCGACGGTGCATGAGATTTCCATTTTAGGTCTTTCTTTCAGATTTTATAATTCCATTTTGGTTCTCTCTCCGACGGTGCATGAGATTTCCATTTTAGGTTTTCTTTAAGATTATAATTCCATTTTGGTTCTCTCTCCGACGGTGCATGAGATTTCCATTTTAGGTCTTTCTTTCAGATTTTATTTTCCTATTGGTTCTCTCTCCGACGGTGCATGAGATTTCCATTTTTAGGTTTTCCTTTGAGATTATAATGTCCTATTGGTTTTCTCTCCGACGGTGCATGAGACTTCCGTTTTAAGGTCCAGCTTTCAGGTTATAATTTCCTTTGGTCCTCTTCCCGATACTGCGAAGACGGTAATTCCCATCAAGATTTTCTCAACGAGCGTTGTTGAAGTTAAAGTCACTCAAGGTTCTCTTACCATTCATGCTAAGGCAGTAACCATCTCTGGTTCATTCATCGCCGTTTGAAGCTCCAGACTCAGCTCCTGTAACCAGTCAGGACACATCTATATCAAGCATCTGAAATCAGCTCCTGCAACGTGTCAGGTACTCATTTTTCTTTTGCAGGTATGCAGGTTCTCGCTAAAGAATCTCCTACGCGATCAACATCCAGATGGCATCTATAAGCCCATCATCCTATTCATCAACCCCCAAATGGCATCTATAAGCCCATTCCCCCATCACTGCTACCATGTGAGCGCAAATTTCTGGGCACTCTAGTGTCCAATCATCTTCTACCTTCGGATTACGAAAGGCACGTCAGCCAATCTGCATCCTCAGGTCTAAGAAGATTGAACAGGGGCAACTGTTGTACCCCAAAATTTGCCCTCCCATATTCTCCAATAAACTGCCAAGTCAAGCTACAAAATTCCCCAAGAGTTGCACAGTGCAAAGGCCTCCATACAGTCAAAACTAGGGTTTGTGTGCTGATCAAGAAAATGGAGTGTTCAAAAGCCCAATCAAGTCTCACATGCCTACAAAGATGGTCAAGTATCCTCATATCAAGTTTCAAGGCATTCAGCTCAAAATTGCACAGTCAAAACCCTAAATTGCACTATAGTCAACTGTAGGGGCAAAATGGTCATTTGACAGTCAAAAGTTCAAATTTTTGGTCAACATATCATTTTGAAGCCACAAACATCATTTGATCAATGCTTGATCATGATTCTCAAAATTTGGCTCAGAAATCATCAAAGATGAAAAAGTTACTATATTTGGACAGCTGAAAAAGTCAACTGAAATTGACCAGGGCATAACTTTCACATGGATTATCAGAAAAATTCCATCCAAAGCTCATTTTGAAGAGAAAGACATTTCCTACAACTCATCTTCATACTTCAAGTCCAAGAAATGCTCTCACAAAAAGTTATCAATTTCAACATTATAGGTCATTTTCAAAAGTCAACAAAAAGGGACTTTAAGTCAAAGACCATAACTTGAGATTGGTAAATCAAAATGACATGGGACCAAAGGCATTGGTTAAAGGACTCAAAGACCTTTCCAAAATGTCCAAGAACATGAGAAAAGCTTAAAAATTGAGCAAGTTATGCCTTGTAGAAGTTGGGAAATTTTTGTGAAATGGCAAAAGTCAACTATCCTTGAAACTTCAATTTTTGACAAAAGGGCCCACTTTCTTCCACTTGATTCAGCCTTGTCATGCCACACACGTGTCCCATGATTAATTTCAAGACCAAATATTGATTTTTCTATTTTATTTAATTTTTGATAATTTAATTCATTTTAAATCTTTAAAAATTCAAATAAAATTCAAAAGTCAATGAAATAGTGTCATTTGAATTGGGATAGCTTCCATATATCATGTGCCAGCTCACAAACTCATGCTAGGGTTAGATTATACACCAAGTCTTGGTTTTGCCTAAAAAAAAGGGAAAGTTTGTTAAGGGTGAAAAAACCTAAACCTAATTCTCTTATTTCATGGATCTTTGACCTAGTTTAGGGTTATGTTGTACACCAAGTCTTGGTTTTTCTTAAAAAAAGGGAAAGTTTGTTAAAGGTGGAAAACCTAAACCTAATTCTCTTATTTCATGGATCTTTGACCTAGTTTAGGGTTATGTTGTACACCAAGTCTTGGTTTGCTTAAAAAAAGGGAAAGTTTGTTAAAGGTGGAAAACCTAAACCTAATTCTCTTATTTCATGGATCTTTGACCTAGTTTGTACCATAATTCCCTTCCAACATAAATATTGAAGCAAACCCTAAAGCCAAGGGGGCACAAGCTGCTACAGAACACCATAAGCAAATTCCAAAATTCAAGGAAAATTTGAAAACCGAATTCCACATTCAAGCACAATTCAAAGCCTTAGAGTGATTCCAACACACTGCTGATCTTCCCAGGAACGGATTGGAATAAAAAAAAACAAGCCATAAAGCTCCAAGAACACGCAAGAACAAGTCACACGGTTTGAATTTTTTCCATAAACGCATACTTCGATTCATGCATCATTAACGTATTTTATGGATTGTTTTGTGCTCACAGGGACTGTACGAAGCTTTTGGTACAATTTAATTTGATTATAACGCCCTGAAACAAAAAACCTCCACTTTAGGGCCTGAAACCCCTGGTTTGCTTTCTCTATATTTTTCTTGTTTTATTTTTAATTCTTATTTTATTTTCTTTATTTGTTTAAACTAATTACTATTTCTTTACAAATTATAAAATACACAAAAGTCAGAAAAAGAGAACAATATAATATTTATTTTATTTTAGTTATTTTCATAAATAAATTGTATGTAAATTAACTTAGTATTAATTTAGGTTGCAACTTTAATTCTTTCTTCCATAAAAAAATCCAAAAATATAGCATTAGGTTAATGACTTTTTTTTATTCCTTTTAATTTTCCTTGTTTTTTGCCATAATATTAGTGATTTATTTATTTTCATATTTGAACTTGTAAACTAATTAGGGCTGCATTTAGGTTAAATTTTAATACTTTCATAATAAACTTAAAAATATTTAGAAATAGGTTTCATTAATTTTGATTCTTTAATTCTTTTTTCTTACAATAATAATACTCATTTTATCTATTTTCTATAATTAAATTTGGCATGTAAATTAACTTAGATTTAAATTAGGTTAAAACTTAATATTTTCACAATAAACTTAAAAAACATTAGAATTAGGGTTTGACATTTCATTTTAATTTTCATTAGTTATTTTTTCCATTAAATCTTAAAAAATACAAAAATACCAAAAACATTCTTTTTCTTTAATTTTAATTCTTCATTAGTTCTAATTAATTAATTCATTAACTTTAAATATTTTTGCAAAAGGGTCCAACGCCCGTGTTCATAATTTATTTAATTTCGCGCATTTATTTTATGTCGTTTCTTATTGTAATTCTCCCAAAGCGTTGTAACAGTTTATACTTCTCGCGCTTTTATTTGCTTTATTTACTTTCTGTCAAATCGGGTTCGGTTTAATTTTGGCGATGTGGACCCGCGCCATTTGTAATAGTCTTAGATTTACTTTTCCCGCAAATATTAACTGTTAAATAAGCATGCAAGAATGAATGGATAAAATAAAATCAAGCGTAGATCACAATGAACATGACAAGACAAATACAAATGAAAACGACACACAATTCGCACACACCACCCCTAGGGTACGCCTCACTGTTGCCTTGCCTCGAAAGGTGATCGTCGAGTAGAGGATGTCTTAGTAAGTCTTCATGATCCGGGAACCTGGCATGAGGGTAGCTTCTAAGGTGTCTTCCTATTGCTCTGGTGATCACCACGTCCCTATAAACTCGAATTGACCCGAACACCTCCAACGGTGGTGCTACCTACCTCTCAATGGTGGGATGGCATTACTTTAGAGGACATTTACACAGACGAATTCCTTAGGGTAGGTAGACGACTCATGGATACTTGCTCTCTTCAAAAACAAAACGAATAATACTTTTCACCAACACATTTTTTAAAAGCTTTCAAAGCAAATTTTTCAAACACTCTGACGTACGAGTCAAACTGAAATTTTTAAAGAAACTTTTTTAACCCACATTGAAAAGCAAACAAACACTTTTTGAAAACACATTGAGCAAGTATCTAAGAGCCCATGGATAACCATGGATAGAAAGGGTGCTAACACCTTCCCTTTCTATAACCTACCTCCCGAACCGAGAGCAATCTCTTTAAGGAATTTTTCTGTGCTTTTGTCCTTTCCATTTGGAGGAAATAAAAGACGATGGCGACTCTTGCTTCCGCGACATTTCGCGAACCAGCGTTAAACAGTCAGTTCCAGATCCACCGATCACAACGGTGATCATCTATAAGACGGTCTTACCACCACTAATCAAACCAAAAAACTACTGAAGATTCTGCAAAACATCATTGTGAAAAATAGAGGATATATTTAGCCATCTTAGGATCTCGCTCCATGTTAAGGAGACTATCGGACATTCGAAGATAATGTGAACGACATTCTCCTCCTTTCCGCAACCGAAGGATCATGAATTTTGAGATGTAACTAAGATGCCTCTTTTGGTTAGATTCTCCTAGTCGGAATTTTATTCTGCAAAAGTATCCAAACAAATGTCGATACCTTAAGAGGGACTAGTTTACTCCAAGCAATTGCATAAGACTTATCCTCATTAATACCTAAAGCCAAACTATTTAGGATTGAAGAATAAGCGTCTTTGACCGAATAATCTATATTGGACCATCTCCACCTATCCTTGTCATTTTCATTCAATTTGATTCTCCCATCATATCTCTAATGCACTTCTCCAACTCAATATCACCATCCTCTAAAGGTCTAGACCAACTGACCGACCACTCTGAACTACCCATATTGCTCCTAACTAATTCACTTATCGAAGCATCTTTATCTACAACTAACACATATAGGTTTGGATATAATTCTTTCTGCTTTCTTCCTCCAAACCAAGGGTCAGACCAAAACGATGAACCATACTATTTCTTATCTCTATGGACAACTTTTCATCAAACCAACGCAAATTAATCTTGAAATATTAAATTAGATTAGATTAGATTTGATTAGATTTAATATTTAATATAATCCAAGTTGCGTTAGACCAAGCCCAATTAGGGTTGTATATAAATAGTCATAGTGTGTATCATTATTTGTATACTTGAATAATATAAATTCTTATTTCCTTTATTATTCTCTCTTTCTCTCCTCACTAAAAGTGTCTCACGCATTAACAAATTAGTATTCAGAGCTTCCGGTTATTGTTCATGATCAAGTTTTCAAGAATTTCACGTCAGAGATCGTTTTTCTAGGGCAAGTAAATCAACTGCTGCGAAGATGGCTAGTGATAAGGGAATTCCAAATTCTATTACAATGCTTGACGGTAAAAATTGGATCCGATGGAAAAAACAGATGCAATCCTTATTTGGCTTCCATGAAACCCTAGAAGTGGTTACCGACGGCGTTCCGGCATTGGCTACAAATGCAACCGACGAACAAAAAAAATCCCACAACAAAGTCAAGAAAAAAGATTGCAAGGCTTCTTATTGCATTCAAACGGTTGTCGATGCTGCTAACTTCGATAGAATCTCTCATGCTGAAACAGCGAAGGAGGCATGGGATATTCTGGTAAAGTATTTCGAAGGAGGTGAGAAAGTCAAGGTTGTCAAATTACAAACCTTGCATTGACAATATGAGTTGTTGTCGATGGGAGAAGATGAAAAAGTTGCAGAATATGTGTCGAAGGTTCAGAAACTCGTCCATCTCATGAAGGGTTGTGGTGAAACCATTACTGATAAGATGATAGTTGAGAAGGTAATGAGAATGTTGACCTCTCACTTTGATCACGTTATCGTAGCTATTCAAGAATCCAACAATCTTGAAACCACTAAAGTGGAAGATTTGGTTGGTTCGTTGGAGGCGCATGAGATGAGGATTGTTGAAAGGAAAGGAGTTCAGGACTCGATACAGGCACTGCAAGATCAATCATGGAAAAAAGATGGTGGTTCCAACAAATTCAAAGGCAAGTTCGACAAGACTCATGGCAAGAAGTCTTGGTCAAATTCCAATAAGAATAAGGTCGAAGATAGGTCTTCTGAATCCTCGAAAAGGGGAGGAGGAAACTATCGAAAGGACAAAGAAGATAAGAAAGGTATGCAGTGTTATAACTGTGAAAAGTGGAGACACTTGGCCAAGAATTGTTGGTAAAGAAGAGACAAGGGATCGAAAGGAAAGGACGAAGGAGCGAACCTTGCACGCCAATATTCAGATGATTCTGAAGGTGGTATGATGGTTATGGCTGCAGTTGCAGATAACCATGTTGAATCTAATATCTGGTTTCTCGACTCAGGTTGCTCGAACCACATGACTGGTTGAAAGGAGTGGTTGGCAGATTTTGACGAGTCGAAGAAGAGCAAGGTAAAACTTGCTGATAATAGTTAATTGCAAGCAGAAGGTACTGGAAACATAGTCTTTCAAATGAGTAATGGAGGGAAAGCTATGATCAAAGATGTGCTCTATGTACTTGGAATGAAATGCAACTTGTTAAGTGTTGGACAAATAGTTAAAAAAGGTTTCTCAGTTGTCATGAAAGATGGAATTTTGAAATTGTTCGACACTAAGAACAATTTGATTTTAAAATCTCCATTGTCGAAGAACAGGACATTTAAGACTATGATCAGTTCGACAGAAGTTCAATGTTTGAAAACTATTGTCGACCACAAAGGTTTGGACATTTGAATTTTTGATCACTTAATCAACTGATTACTCAAGATATGGTTACTGGTATTCCAAGTCTTGAGATTCCTGGAAAACTTTGTGAAGGTTGTTTAGTAGGAAAGAAATACAAAAATTATTTCGTTTCGAGTATGTCAATGAGATCATCTTGCATTCTCGAAGTGGTGCATTTAGATGTATGTGGTCCATTTGAAGAACATACAATTGGTGGAAACAGATATTTTGTTTCCTTTGTCGATGAGTTTAGTCGAAAGCTGTGGATCTATGTGATCAAACAAAAGGACGAAGTATTCGAAATCTTTAAGAGATTTAAGATACTTGTCAAAAACCAGAGTGAGAAGAAGATCAAAGTTCTACGAACAGATGGAGGTGGCGAATACACATCCAAGATGTTTGAAGATTTTTGTGCAGAACATGGTGTTGATCATGAGGTAACTGCTCCTTAAACACCTAAACATAATGGAATTGCTGAAAGAAGAAGTAGAACTATATTAGATAGGAAAAATGCATGCTGAAGCAAAAGAATTTGCCAAAATCTTTACGGGGAGAAGCTGTTTCGACTACAGTTTATATTTTGAATAGGTGTTCTACTAAGATATTGAAGAACAAGGTTCCTGAAGAAGTGTGGAGTGGCAAACGATCATCAGTAAGTCACTTGAAGGTGTTTGGCTCTATATGTTACAAGCATGTTCCTGATGCAAGGAGAAGGAAGCTTGATGACAAGAGTGAATCTATGATTCTAGTAGGATATCATAAAACTGGTGCATACAGATTATTCAATCCAGTTAATGAAAAGATTGTGTTGAGTCGAGATATTGTGATTAATGAAAATTTTGCCTGGGATTGGAATTCTAGCAATTCAATTAACAAATCAGTAATGAACTTTGATTTCGACGAAGAAACTAATGAAGTAGAGGTCGAAGGAATTGTTGAGAATCCAGTCGAAGTCGAAGAAGAAGCGGTTGTTGACACTCCCGTCACAGTCGAAGTCGAAGAGGTTGTGGCTGAAACAAGCCAAAGACCTCAAAGAAATAGAGTTCTTCCAACAAGACTTCATGATTATAAAGTGATGGGTGATGATGAAATCACACCAGATGGAGAATTAGTTCATTTTGCTTTACTTGCAGGTGCTGAACCAATCAACTATAGCGAAGCTTTAAAGATTAACAAGTGAAAGTTAGCTATGGTCGAAGAGTTACAGGAAATCGAAAGAAACAACACATGGGAGTTATTCGAATTGCCAACACATACAAAAGTTATCGAAGTAAAGTGGGTGTTCAAGTTGAAACACAATGCAGATGGGTCAATAGCAAGACATAAAGCAAGATTAGTAGCTCGAGGTTTTCTTCAAAGAGCAGGACTTGACTACTCTGAAGTATTTGCTCCAGTAGAAAGATTAGAGACTGTTTGACTAGTAGTAGCATTGGCATGCAACCAAGACTGGTCAACATTTCATCTACATGTGAAATCAGCATTTTTGAATGGTCCTTTAAACAAAGAAGTTTATGTCACACAACCTCATGGGTTTGTGATTCAGAAGGAAGCGAGTAAAGTATATAGATTGCACAAAGCGCTCTATGGCCTCAAGCAGGCACCTAGGGCATGGAATAAGAAGATCGACTCATACTTAGTCGAATTAGGATTTGTCAAATGTAAATCAGAGTATGGTGTCTATGTTCAGGTTGTAGCACAAGATATAACAATCATTTGCTTGTATGTTTATGACTTGCTAGTAACTGGAAATAGTTTGGAGAACTTGTCGAAGTTCAAAGAGCTGATGACGAAGGAATTTGAAATGTCGAATCTAGGAAAATTGTCTTATTTTATAGGCATGGAATTTCAAATGTCGAAGCAAGGTATGGTGCTACATCAAAGAAAGTATGTCAAAGAAATACTCAAGAGATTCATAATGGATGATTCGAATCCTGCATCCTCACCTGTCGAACCAAATGTGAAGTTGGAGAAGAATGGAGAGGAAGACAAAGTTGATGCAACTTTGTTCAAGCAAATTGTGGGATCTCTGAGGTATGTGTGCAATAGTCGACCTGATATAGGTTTCACAGTCGGATTAGTAAGCAGATATATGGGTGAACCAAGAGTGTCACATATGAAGGCTGCAAGAAGAATCCTTCGATATTTGAAGGGTTCAATAAATTGTGGATTACTATTTCGACGAGATTCTGAAGGCAAAGAAGCAATAGTTAATTATTTTTCAGATGCTGATTGGTGTGGAGATAAGGAAGATCGAAGAAGCACAACTGGATATTTCTTTCAAGTATTTGGTGCCCCAATCTCATGGTGTTCGAAGAAGCAACCTGTGGTGACATTGTCATCGTGTGAAGCTGAATATATAGCGGGATCCTATGTTGCATGTCAAGCAATTTGGATCAGATCTGTACTTGAAGAAATGACTGTCGAAGTGAAGAAACCTCTAGTATTGCAAATCGACAACAAGTCAGCCATAAATCTGGCGAAGAATCCAGTTCTGCATGGAAGAAGTAAACATATTGAAGCAAGGTTACACTTCTTGAGGGAAAAAGTAAATCAAGGTGAACTTGAAGTTAGGCATTGCTCAAGTGAAGCACAGTTGACCGACATTTTCACCAAAGGATTGAAGATCGACAGATTCCCGAATTTGAGAAAGAAATTAGGAATGGTTCAGATTGACTATTTTTGAAGATGTTCGACAACTTGAATTATGGAGGTGTGTTGAAATATTAAATTAGATTAGATTAGATTTGATTAGATTTAATATTAATATAATCCAAGTTGTGTTAGCCCAAGCTCAATTAGAGTTGTATATAAATAGTCACAGTGTGTATCCTTATTTGAATATTTGAATAATACAAATCCTTATTTCCTTTATTATTCTCTCTTTCTCTCCTCACTAAAAGTATATCACACACTAACAATTAAAACCTTCAACCCCACCATCAATCGATTGAATGTCTCTCCATCAAAGTGAACTACCAATCATAAACGGTCCAATATCATTCCCCTGAACTTACAATCCAATATTTTAACCCAAAATTTGTCTTTTTCGTTGAGAATTTTCCACCTCACTTACCCAATAAAACTGAATTAAAGACCTTTAAGTTTTTTAAGTCCAATCCCCATCTTTCTTATCTCGGCAGACCTTGTCCCATTAAACCCTATTGATTTTCTTGCTTTCTACTTATAAGATTTAATTAATGCACGTGAAAATTGACCAATTAATTGAGTTCGACAACAAATGTTATAACGAGTAAAAGATTGAACATGAAATGTTGCTTTCAATGTTGCTTTCGTACACTTTCAACCGTTGATAGGTTATTGTCAATACTCCATCGTTGAATGCTGAGGCAATTAAAACATGAAACATAAAAAGAAAAAACGTATATGTATATAAATGAAGTAATAAATCTCAAAGTGATTGGCATTTAATTCAGTCTTAGACTAGAAAAGTACAATATGCTCTAGAAAAAGTTATTTAGAAAAATAGTCAACCCCATCAATTTTTTTTAAAGAAGCCAAAGGCCCTACCTCCTATATTTTGAGAATTTTTGATTTTTTTTTATAAGAGAGATTCTAAATTCTAAATAAAAAATAATTACAAAAATTATGGAAATTAAACCTAACCCAACAAAATAAAAAAGAAAAAAGAAAAATAATTACATAAGAATAACTTGAAAAAATTCAAAACTAAAACTGATCAAACACCAAAAAGAAAATGAAAAGTCAGACTAACTAATCAAATCGTGCACAAATATGTAATTTGGATTTGCATATTTGTCTGTTCAAAACCAAGCTGTACTTGATTAGTTGTCGATGGCGTGTGAGTTTTCAGACGTGTTTCTTGATGAGATTACAGATGTGTTTCCAGAAAGAGAAGTCAAGTTCTCCATTGATCTTATACCAGATACCAGATCTATTTCTATGGCATCGTACAAGATGTCGGTGTTGGAGTTATCAGAATTGAAAAGCAACTAGAAGATCTGTTGAAAAAGAAGTTTGTGAGACAAAGTGTGTCATCTTGAAGAGCTCCAGTACCATCTATCATATAAAAACTTTAATGATTCTAGAAAAGACATAAATACCCTTGCTACTATCACAATGTGCCACGTCTTCTTTTGAGAACTATCTATTATGCCTCATCTGTTTACCTCAACCTAACTATGCAATTCAAAAAACAAATTTTTCTTCCCCCCAAATGCTTGCTGACGTTCTCTCACTTCCTCTTCATCTTTATTCTCTCTTCCTCTATCTCTGTCATCATTTTCTTGCCTTTCTGTATTCTCTCTCTGCATTTCATCTCTTTCTTAAATTTGTTCAAATCTCGTCTTTGAACCTGACCAAATTTTCGTCGAAGTTGTCAGATGCGTTTGAGATGGAAGATCTGAAGTGTAAAATGACAGTGGCATTATGGTTCTGCGTGCGAACTCATGGTGACTATCTGTTGATGATAGGGGTGGCGCGATTGAAGATGGCAGAGTTTTTGTGGTCTGAAAAGGAAATCGAACAACAGTGGTGTGTGATTCAGTTTGCGGTAGTGTGATGGTCGATTTGAGTGAAACACGTGTGTGACACAGGTAAACTCAGATTTACTCAGTTTCAGACCATTTTTTCTTCTCTTCCTTGGTTTGTTTAAATCTTCTGGATTTGGTTAGTCAGGCCATTTTTGTTGTTAGTGTTGTGTTGTGTTGAGTATGTTTTTGTTGTTGATGCGGTTTTTGTTGTTTGAAGGTCATGAAATATTGTGGATGACAATAAGCAATGTTCAGGTGTTAATAGGAAGTTTCAATTGCTTGCAAGGATCTGATGGATGAATTTGAATTTTGTTTATGTTTCAGGTGTCCTGTTTCCAGTGTCGGTATAAATTCGATTTTTGATTTTTAAGAATATCTGATATTTAGATTTTTGGCTCTGATATCAGATCTAGATGAGAGAAGAAAACTTTGTAACTGCAATTTCAGATGTTGAAGTAGAAAAGAATTTGGAACATTCACTGACTCTGAGCATCTCATCGGTGATGACAATAAGAATTAGTTTTCCATAAATCCTATCAACACAATCATCGGTTTGTTATTTTTTATATTTGTTCGATCTACTCAATATTATGCACATATGTTGTTTCTCGTTTTAGTTTGGGGTGAAAACAAAATTCCTATCCTGGTTTTTCATAATGGGAGAGAGTTATGACTTCTAATTTCTAACTAAATTAAATCACAAATAATGTTGAAACAAAAAGAACCTGAAATGAAGCTTTGATGTTGCTTTAATTGGTTGGAGTCACTTAATCAACCTTCTACCGATACTTGTTTAATTTGCTTTAATTTATTTTTGTGAATTTTTTCCTAATTGCGATGATTTTGTGTTAATCATAACTTTACTATTTAAGTTTTATAGTTTCATGGTTTATTATTTGGCCTGGCTGAAAGCTCAATCCCCTAGTTTACATGACTCGTATTTTTCTCTCTAATTGTCTTAATTAGGATAAGGTTTTGAAAATAGGTATATATAAAGATAATCTTATTCTCTCTTTGTTTTCTATTTTAGCTACGATAAATATTATTGTGTGTGTATTATGATTCAATGATGTTGATTTATATCCTACTTATTTTTATTAGAGATTTATTATTTGAAAAGTGTGTTTGATGAAGTGTGTTTCTATTAGAAATTGTAAATGTAAATGTTTCTAAATTTGTGTATTTTTTCTAATAATATTAATAATAATAATAATAATTTATTTTTGTATTTTTTGGAGCTATATAATGGTTAAATATAATATAATTGATATATCTTTTAAAAAGAAAATTTTCGATAAAGATGAAAATTGTATGGCTTCAACATCGATACTTGAGAAGTAAGTTTCTGATGATAAAACAATTCAATTTCAATCAGATGAGAAACTCCGTAAGATTCAACAAGCCATCATGGAAAAATTTGATATCAATCATTTAGAATGTGATTCGGGTAAACGTCTCCAAAGTTGGGAATGTCTAGTAAATCAAAGAGAATAAGTTCGAAGATCTTATCTTAATTAGGATTCCTGATCGTGAAAATAGCAAGTGTATTATTTTGTCTCTTGTAATAACAGGGAAAATTCCCCAAATGTCGATCTCAAGGACTGCACAAAATTACCAAGGTTAATGCGAGGTTCGATTAAACAAAACTCAATTTGGGGTTTAGTTTGGTTATTATACTTAACAATAATTAAAAATATGCGAAGGTAAATTATGACCTTTTTTCCTAGTGTGAATACTATGTTAGGGGTAAGTGTGTGGTTTTCCCTATAATGACCTTCACTATTGATCTCTTCTACAAATTCATTACCTTTAACTACCGACCCTTTAGATTATTTTCCTCTAAGTCCTTAGTGAGAAAACCTTTAACCATCCATCCTCAATCCTAAATTCTTAGAAATATCTGATGGAGTCAAGCCTTTATCTTATCAAAGATTAAATCCGGTGACTATAGGGTATCCCTAGTCCTAGATGATATCTACTATAGCCTAATCATACAAAAACCTTAACAACTGATGTGCAACTGGTTGCTAACCGTAACACAATCCTAATTGGTCCCAACAGTAGAGCATTAGAAACCTTGAACAATTAAATTGAAAGGAAACTATTGTATTAAAATCAATATTTTATAGTCAATACATTCGTAAATCAAGGACACCCCCTAGCATTGGGGGGTTTAGCTGCACATAATATTCAAAGAGATTTCAATAATAACAACGATAGATATTACACAAATTAATGGTGAACTCTGATATTCAATTGCTTCCGCTCATGAAAGGTCTTCGTTCTCCCAAAACTTGCATAGACTTCAGTCTTTTATCGTCAAATTCTCTAGTCGTCAAAAGTCCCTTTTTTCTTCTCCAAATCAAGTATTTATAGTGTCAGATCATCCCTTTATGATGCCAAATATCTACAGTACCCTTAATGATCTAAGAATACAAGAAAAATCTCAAAATTGGACTTTCACACGCCTAAGCTGACACGGGCCGTGTCACCGAACACGGGCACCCATGTTAGAATTCGTGCTTTGCTTTGTTCCATCATTTGGCCCAGCTGAATTGACACGGGTCATGTCAGTGGACACATGCACCCGTGTCAGCTCCTGTGATTCTTCCTCCAACGTTCATATTTCAGCTGACTTGACACGGGCCGTGTCCTATGACACGGGCGCCCGTGTCACCTTCTGTCTTACTCTTTATCTTCACTTTACCAAGTCCTCCCCCTGACATGGCCCATGTCAGGCGACACGGCCACCCGTGTCAGGGCTCCTGAAACCCTTTTTTCGAAACTCTGACTTCTGCACCTTTCTGCCCTGATTTGTCCTGTTTTATTCTTTTGAACCTGAAAATAGTTAAATACAAAACCAAAGCATAAAATGTGGTAAAATGAAATAAAACATCATTCAATTAAATGAAATGATAACTAAAATAAATGCTAAATTCCTGTGTAAAAACATTGGTCAAACTCCCTCAAACTTAAACCGTTACTTGACCTCAATCGACCATTACAAGAACTCATGAAAATCACAGTAGCCCGATACTCATACGTGAGACATCCATTCAAATTAATCAAAAAATAGTTCGTCTGATGTTCACGTGACGCGGAGAAATTGCTTAAGAATCTTTAACTTTAGAGTTTCTTCTTCAGATACCTCTCTAACTATGCTTTGTACTTAAGTCTCTTTTTTATTTTCCTTCTTTTTCATTCGGACAATCAAATTAAGGAAATGATAATTATTGATGATCATCACACGCACAAGACTGATTAAGAGAGATATTTGCTCAGAAACCAAATAAGAGCTTTTGGTCCTTTATAAATTTCGATGAAATTTTCAAAGCTTTGCAGTTTATGTATTATCCTTTATGGATGACGTTTGGGGATCAACCCCCTTTGGGATGAATAACCTGGTGTTGTACCCCAAAATTTGCCCTCTCATATTTCTCAAAACATTTCAAGAAAGATCTCCAAGTTGCTCAAGGTAGCCCAAGGGTTGACCAGACAAGCTCTCTCCCAAAGCAGTCTACTCAAATTAGGGTTTCATGTTGCATCAAGATCCTTGAGTCCAAGTGACCCCAAGTTCTCACCAATGTCCTAATATATTCTCAATATCATCCATGTGAAGTTTCAAGCCTTGCAGAGAAAGTTTGCTCAGTCAATTGCTCAAAGGTCCAAAAATCGACTATGTTAGGGAAAAAGTCAATTGTGGCCCACATACAGTCAAACTTCAAGATTTTTGGTCAAAATCCTCATTTTGAAGTATATTTCATCATTTTATCAAGGGTTGATCATGATTCATCAAGGATTGCTCACAATTCATCAAGATTCAAAAGTTGCTAAATTAGGGTTTTGTAGGAAAAGTCAACCCAACTTTGACCAAGCATAACTTTATCATAATTTATGAGAAGTGACCCATCCAAATATAATTTTGAAGAGGATGCAATTTCCTACAATCCATCTTCAGCTCCCAAGATCAAAATATGCACTCACAAGAAGTTATGAATTTGGACATTATAGGTCATTTTGAAAAGTCAACAAAAACACCTTTTTTGTCAAAGCTTCATACCAAAAGGGTTGCTTAGAGGAAATCTCAAGCTTTCCAAAAAGCCCAATAACACCTCCAAAGGTTCAAAATTGAGGATGTTATGCATTGTTGAAGTTGACCCTTTTTGCAAAATTACCAAAAGTCAACTATGCCCAAAACTTCAAATTTTGCCAAATGGGCCCATTCTTTTGCATTTGTTTTGAGTTGGCATTATAGCCCACGTGCTCTAGCCTTGGCCATGTTTCCATATCATATTTTTATTAATTGTTTTGATTTTTATTTGAATTAATTTGAATTAAATCAAAACAAATCAAATAAAATCAAAATTATTGAAAACCAAAGATCTTTTGATGATTTCAGGTTTCATTGGACAGCTAGCACCATTCCAAATTCATATCAAGGCAATTGTGTACAAAAAGATTCAAAATAAGCCAATTTTGGAAAGCTTTAAAGGAGGATCAAATCAAATATCAATTTTATTGAAAGAGGAAGATTTGGGCAAGGCAATCAACCCTAATGCATTGTGTGGTACGTAAGCGTTACGTGCAGACCAAAAGCAGGGTTAGAGATCAAGCATAGAGTGAAAGAAAAATCTGAAAAAATACCAAAAAAGTGTGAGATCGAAACAGGGCTTAGAGGCATCCTCAAGGCTTAGCACTTGTCCCAATCGTCTCCTGGCAATATCCACAAGCGAAAGCAACCAAAAGAACATGTTTCCAAACCCTCCCACGCGCTGTAAGTCACTCACGAACCCTCCCTGTTCTTGATTTCGTATTTTGAAAATTAGGCATTGTTAACATGAATTGATGGCATATTCTGGATCACCATATCATTTGCAAGCTTTTTTCAATAACCAATTTCATTTATATGATCTATATCATGGATCACCATTGCTAGGGTTTTGTGTTTGGTTTTAGGGCTTTTTGTTTCAGGAAAAATTGGCCCTAATAATGGGCATGGTTGCAATCAGGAGGATGAGACGACCTCAACCATGGTCTTAGAATTCATTTTCATGGCCTGTACGAGATTTTGGAATGGACACGACTTGTAGTGACGGCCAACGTCCGTAGGTATAAGTGTTACAGATTTTTAGCTACGCAGGGAGCACAGGGATGATGCGTTGGCACTCCCCCATTTGTCCATTCAAATAGCGCGCGGTTTTTTTATTTTTCTGGCCATTAGCTTTTGTTTTTTTATATTATTATTGCATTGTATTTCATTAACAAATAGAACCACATGGCCTAGTGGTTGCCACGCATGATTTCAGAGCATTAGAGGCTGGAGGTCAGGGGTTCGATCCCTGCCTCCAGAATTTGTTATTTTTCCAAATTATTTCAGGTAATCAGGTGCACACTCAAGCCAAGCATCCATCATGGACATTCACCATCCAGCGCGCCAGATGGCCAGATGGCCAGATCTGGTGGCCAGCATTGAAGGTGTACCATGGATCCAGTCAAACGCACACGCAGGGGATCACAAAAGTCAATTGGATCTTCACAAATGGGCCAACATCCTTGCTATTCACACCTCACTTTCTCAGGCCCATTCTATACTTTTCTTATATTTTGCTTATTTAATTTCATTATTTTATTTGTTTTTATTTAATTATTAACCAATAGATTAATTTCTTTTTATCAAAAAATCACAAAAAAAATATTTTTTACCCAATTAAAATTCAGAACTTTATTAATAAATATTAATTAATTAATTAGGTAGATTAATTAGGTAACTTAAATTTATTTTGTATATAAATAAAATCAATTAGAATTAATAGGTTTTAACATTATTTTAACCATTTTATTTTCTTTCCTAAAATAACAAAAATTCCAAAAATATGTCATTTAATATTTTTTTTTCATTAATTAATTTATTTAATAATTAATTTAGCATTTAATTTTAGGATTTGATTTCTTTTCTTTAAAAATAATAAAAACAACAAAACATTTTTTTTAATTAGGAGGGTCAAAACCCTAGTTTCGTATTCGATCCAATTTTCTCGCGCAATTTATTTTTCTTTATTCAATTATTGTATCTGCTCCCGATTTGTAATATTTAATTAGGACATTTACTTTTACCGCTTTTTATTTTATTTTCAAAGGGTTATTTTTTGGCGATGTAAATACCGACGCCTTGTAATAATTTAGTTTAATTTCGCACCTTTAATTTATGCAAATATTCAACTGCTAGATGTTTGATAATAAGGTTTACATGACAAGAATGAATGTTTAAATCTTAAAACAGTTAGATCGCCCTAAACATGTGCAAAGATAAAAATAACTGAAATCAACACACTCGCACATGCGCACTCCTAGGGTACACCCCACTTGGTTGTCTTTGTAAACGTTCATGGAGTATAGGTTGTTTTAGAGGTTGCCCTCTTGTTTAAAAGATCATAGTTGCCTCGGATATCGTTACCTCGGATAAATGATCTAAGACATCAGGGTTACCGCTAAGACGTCCTAACATTGCTTTAGTGACCATACATCCCTTTCGAATTGACCCTCAAAACTCCAACGACGGTGCTACCTACTCACTAATAGTAGGATAGCATTGTCTAAAGGAAATTAGCATAGAACGATTCCTTTTTCGAGTAGGTAGATTAGTTCTTAGATACTTGCTCAATCAAAACAAATTTTTTTCACACTTACACTCTTTTACAAACAAATTTTCAAAAACACTTCATTACACTCTTGAAGACAGAAGCAAGAGTTAAATCGAAGTTAAAACAAAAAATTTTCAAAGCACACAAACACAAAGAGAACAATTTTAAAAATGATGAGCAAGTACCTAAGAGTCCGTAGATAACTACGGATAGAAAGAGTGTTAATACCTTCCATTTCTATAATCTACCCCCCGTACTCAGAAATATCTCGAAAAAGGAATTTTTCTGTGCTTTTTTCCTTTCCTTGTTGGATAAAATAAAATACGGTGGCGACTCTTGCTTACCGTGACATTTTGCGAACACAAACGCAAAACGCAAACCAACATTCCAAAAACAGTCCGGTTCTGGCCACCGTATCACAGAACTGGCGACTCTGCTGGGGAAGTATAAGTGGGGTGTACCTTAGGAATAGTTCATCATATTGTTTTCAATTGCTTGATTTGATTGCTTTATTTTGTGGGCTTTGTATCGGAGTTACTATAGATCCTAACCTGGATCTGGGGATACCTTTTAGGTAAGTAAAAATAGACTGTGAGGGAATTGTACGACGTAGACTGATACGGTTGAAGCAGTAGCTACATTGGTGTGGCACTTTAGTTTGTACCGATATCCCTTGTGGAGGAACAAGGAGAATATGGGGCTGCTAAGGGGTCATTAAGCACCAACTGACCTTAGAACCTATAATTGACCAACTTGGCCATAGAAAAGTAGCAGTATGCTACACTCATTGAGACCAAACTCTCGCAATGATTCTGGCCGCAAGAAAAGGTTGCCAAACTAGAATTATGACCGATCGAGGGTGGTCAGTGATATTGAGATCCTCTAGAACCCGGTTACTATTACTAGGACAGGTTGAACCAACTGAACTGAAATAGGGTAGTACCTAAACTCCATGCCAGCCTGAAATTTAAGGGCTATATGTGTAACTTGTTTGCCCTTACCATGTTTTCTATTTGTGAATACTTGTGGTGTGTTTCTATCATGACATCATGCATCATGACATTGCATGCATATTGCATTGGACTAACCATTTCAAAGACCAATGGGATTCATCTTTGTTCTATTTTGCAGATCATGGCATCTATGCGTAGCAACACTATTCGGATCAGCTTTGTACAAATTCCCACTCAGCTTAGAGATCTGGTTTCCAAGGTTCCTGAAACTTCCTCTTTCGACAGAAGGCACGGTCATCTCCTTGGTTTGGTCACTTCCAGATTAGATGAGCAGATGATGAGTGTTTTGTGCCAGTTCTTTGATCCATTATACCACTGCTTCACTTTCCCGGACTATCAGTTGATCACTACTCTGGAGGAGTTCTCAGATCTACTTGGTATTTCTATTCTAGAGCAGACGCCATTTACAGGTTGGGAGGTAGCTCTTAGGCCAGAAGATGTTTCTACAGCCCTACATCTGACAAAGGCTGAGGTAATGTCCAACTGGGAGACTCGGAGTGGGACAAAAGGGTTCTTGGCTAAATTCTTGGTTGATTAGGCTAATCAGTTCTGGGACAGTCTAGACTTTCAGGCGTTTGAAGACATCCTGGCTCTTCTTATATATGGTCTAGTTCTGTTTCCTAACTCAGATTCTTTTGTCGACGTGAATGCAGTGAAGATCTTCATGTCCCGTAATCAGGTGCCCACTCTCTTGGGTGATATCCTGCATGCTCTTTATGCCCGTACTGCTCGGAAACGAGGAACCCTTATGTGTTGTGCACCATTGCTAGAGAGGTGGTTTATTTCCTACCTCCCCAAATCTGATTTGAAGAACAAGGAAGGAATGGGTTGGGCCTATAGAATTATGTCCCTTGATCACACGGACATTATCTGGAGCACTAAAGACATGGAAGAAGTAGTTGTTATTGATCGCTATGGGGAATACCCCAATGTTCCACTACTTGGAATTAGAGGAGGGATTACCTATAATCCTTGTTTGGCCTTACGTCAGTTTGGGCGAGGTAGGAGGGACGAACCTCATGAGTTGCTGATTCCAAGCATTGTCTTTGACTTCCAAGCGGATAGTGAGAAGCATCGCCGCAGGTTCAGACGAGCTTGGAACAGGGTGCACAAGTCTGATCCACATGAGCTAGGGATGAAGACCTCTCTTCCGATGGAACCGTATCTTCAGTGGGTCCGTACAAGTGCTCAAAAGCTGGGAATGCCGTACGAAGCTGTCTTACCAATAATTGTTGAGAGTGCTGATGAAGAAGAGGTTCCTCCTACCATCCTCCATCCTTACATGCCTACTGACATTGGGGCATTAAAGAGGTCTTGGATCCAGCTAAGAGAAGAGCGGGATACTTATAGAGAAAAGTATCATGAGCAGGAGCGGAAGATCCTAAAACTTACAAGGCAGCTGGAGAATGAGAAGGTCCTCAATGACTATGTCAGCACCAACGGAAAACGACCATGGGAGCGTTGATGTCTTTTGTTATTTCTAGTGTTGATTTACTTTTCAGTTTTTCCTTTTGTAACACCTTAAAGGCATTTGTCAGACATTGTTTCAAGTTTTTAATCTAATAAAAGTGTGTTTCATTTTGGTTTACAAATTTGAATCTCCGAGGTCTTTGAAATCATATCATATGCATTCCATTCCCATGCACCTCATTACAGGTACCCTTACAGGTCTCTTATCTTCTTCGTTGTTTATTTAAGCACATCATGTCTTCTGAAACATCAACTGATCAAGCTATCAAGGCTCTGCAAGCTCAGAACGCCCAATTCCAGGAAATGTTCATGAACTTGGCCAAGGGTTAGCAAGATCTGAAGACTCTTATCTTGAAGGATAAGAGGAAGAAGAAGAAGAAGACGATCCTCCTTAATATGGGTCACAGGTTCGGGAACAGATTGAGACAGGATGTTGATTTATCTCACTCATTTGGAGGGGGAGAAAATCAAGAAGAAAGGAGGGCACCTAGCCCTGTGGTTTCTGACAACGAGACTGACTTTGACAAAGACCAGTATCCTCCGGCTGAGGACAGGTATAAGCAACTTGAAGACCGGTTGAGCGCAATGGAGATCCAAAAGGTCCCTGGTCTGGACTTTGGAGATTTAGGTTTTGCATCTGGGGTGGTGATTCCCCATAAGTTTAAAGCACCAGTCTTTGCTAAATACGACAGGGTCTCCTGCCCAAAGCTACACCTCCGCTCGTATGTTAGAAAGATTCAACCATACACCGTTGACAAGAACCTTTGGATTCACTTCTTTCAAGATAGTCTTTCAGGGACTCAACTTGAATGGTTCTACCAACTGGAAGGAGCTAACGTCCGTAACTGGGAGGACCTTGCTGCTGCTTTCTACAAGCAGTACCAATATAATGCCGACCTTGCTCCCATGCGTACCCAACTTCAGGGTATGTCCATGGGTGCGAGCGAAGGTTTTAAAGACTACGCTCAGAAGTGGAGGGACCTTGCTGGAAGAGTACAATCCCCTTTGGCTGATAGGGAGTTAGTGGATATGTTTCTGGGGACCTTGTCTGGTCCGTATTTTAATCATTTGATTGGAAGTTCATCATCCGGGTTTACTGAACTGATAATGACTGGGGTAAGAGTTGAGGCCAGTATTAAGAGCGGCAAGTTACAGAAAGGTGCTTCGTTAAGTGTCGAGAAGAAGCCCTTCAAGAAGGAGTCCATCGCAGCTTATAGCGCAAAGAGCCATAACCGACCCGAGCGCCGCCAAGCAGTTAATGCGGTAGTTATACCAAGACCTGCTGTTACTCCTCAATGCAAGAATCAACCAAGGGCAGAAAGGCCGCAAAGACAATTCACTCGGCTCAGTATGACCCTGTCTCAAATTCTGCCGCAGTTATTAAAGACCAATCTTGTGATTCCGAAGGAGGCCCTGAAGAATCCCAACACTACGTCACCTCTGTACAATCCGGACGCCCGCTGTGCTTTTCACTCCGATAGCCTGGGGCATGATACGAATAATTGCTGGGTCTTGAAGAATAAAGTGCAGGATCTGATTGATGCTAAGGAGATCGAGTTTGAAGCGTCGGAAAAGCCTAATGTTGTGACTGCTCCTATGCCCAAGCATGGAGTGAATGCTGTAGATGAAGACTCGTTTGTTGTTTCTGTGAAAGACATTGCTACTCCATTGATGACTGTGAAGAAGAACCTTATGTTAGCCGGTTTATTTCTAGGTTGTGATGAAGGTTGCCATCTGTGTTTTGTCCTACCTACTGGTTGTTATCTTTTGAAGTCAGGTGTCCAACGCCTGATGGATAATAAAGAAATTTTGTTCGAGAAAACTGTTGTTCCTTTGGTTCCTTTTGAAGATGTTTCTATAATTACCATTTCTGCCAATTCTTCCAAGGCTTCCTTGAGAAAGCCTGTTAGAATTACATATGTTCCGAGAATCGCTCCATTGATTATTACCATTCCTGGGCCTATCCCCTATACATCGGATAAGGCTGTCTCGTGGCACTACGGGGCTGACGTGTATTATCACAGAGTTAAACAAGACTTGAATGCTGAAGAGGTTGATACTGACGTCAACAATATTGTTGGATCTAGTAAAGTCACCCGAAGCAAAATACTTTTCTCCCCTAAGATTTCTCCACTGACTGTTCGGAAGCCTGTTGTTATTACACCTGCCAGTACACCTGCTACTGTCCCTGTTCATGTTCCAATCCTTACCCCTGTTGCTGAGTCATCTGACACTCGGGGCAAAGGGATCACCGGTGAGCCTTCCCGGACGGAGGCACCGAGAAAGATTACTGTTGAAGCCTCTAGACAGGAGATAGAGGAAATTTTAAAGATCATCAAGAAAAGTAACTACAATGTAGTCGAACAGCTGGGGAAAACCCAGTCAAAGATCTTTATGTTGTCCTTATTGTTATGTTCAAAGGCCCATGCTAAGGCTCAGATTGCTTTCTTGAAAACTGCACACGTACCCCAGGAAACATCTGCTGACCAGTTCAAAGATTGTGTGGCTAGTTTAACTGCTTATAATGGTTTGGGTTTCTCCGACGCAGACTTGACTGCTAAGGGGAAGAATCACAATGACGCTTTGCATGTTTCAATCGAGTGCAGGGGCACTACCCTAGCTCACGTATTGGTGGATACTAGGTCATCGCTGAATGTTTTACCCAAGAAAGCGTTGGACCGGTTAGACCGTGAAGGGCTGGTGCTAAAGCCGAGTAACATCGTGGTTAGGGCCTTTGACGGGTCCAAGAGGATGGTACATGGAGAAGTGGATATTCCAGTTAAGGTTGGTTCTCAGATTTTTCGCGTCTACATTCTATGTGATGGACATTCGGCCATCTTATTCTTGTTTACTGGGTCGCCCGTGGATCCATAAAGCTGGGGCAGTAACTTCTACGCTCTACCAGATGCTGAAATACCCAGTAAAAGGGAAAATTATTACAGTACGAGGAGAGGAGTACATGGTGAGCCACCTCAACTCTTTTCGGTATGTGGAGATGGACGGGGAGTTCATTGAAACCCCGTGTCAACATTTTGAGGAAGTCCCCCAGACGCTAGCATCAACTGAGACTGTTGCTGAAGATCCTCCAATGAAGATGGCTTCCCTAAAGGATGCCCGGGCTATTGTTGAAAAAGGTGGGTGTGCGAATTGGGGTCGACTCCATGACTTTGCACATAAGACTGACAAGTTTGGTTTGGGTTTCACTGCAGAAGCTCAAAGGGCCGTTCGGCATGGAGGATCGGAGGACCTCCCCAGTTTATCAGCAATTCGGGAGTGAATGACATTAAAGACGATGATGAAGAGTCCGAGTTTGATAGTTGGATCTACCCGACTACCGACGGCGGATTAAGAAATTGGACGGCAAAAGACTTCGTGCCAATTTCTTTTATTACCCAGTAATGAGACTTTGTTTTGAGTTTGTAACAAACAATTTTAAACTTTACGGCCCGGTGCCTTGCCCGAGACACCGTGGCTTTGTTTGAGGGCTTATTATGTGTCATTTCCATATATCATTAATAAAAGCATTGGACATTTTTACATTACGAATTTTGCGCTCCTTGCTTTTTTTTCTTTTCTATCTTACAAAACAACTATTTTACACACACTCACATATACAGGTCTACATCCACTCTGGATCCCACTGATAACGACTCTGCTACTGCCAATTATGACTTTGAAAGTCCAATCAACTTAGCCGAAGACGAAGGTGAGGATGATTGCGAATTGCCTGGGGAACTTGCTGGACTGTTACTTCAGGAAGAGAGGGCCATACAGCCGCATGAAGAGCCAGTGGAAACAGTGAATCTGGGTACAGAGGAAAATAAGAAAGAGGTCAAGATCGGTGCAAATCTGGTGCCTAGCGTTAAGCAACGGTTGACTCAGATGTTGCGTGACTACGTGGAGATATTTGCCTGGTCTTATGAAGATATGCCTGGTTTGGATACTGATATCGTGGTTTACCGCTTGCCTACCAAGGAAGACTGTCCTCCAGTGAAACAGAAAGTTCGCCGAATGCGCCCAGAGATGTCTGAGAAAATCAAGACTGAGGTTATGAAACAGTTTGACGCCGGTTTTCTAGCAGTTACTTCTTACCCACAGTGGGTGGCCAATGTGGTTCCGGTGCCGAAGAAGGATGGTAAGGTTCAAATGTGTGTTGACTATAGGGATCTGAACAGGGCGAGCCCCAAGGATGATTTCCCTCTGCCTCATATCGACGTTCTGGTTGACAACACCGCACAGCATAAGGTTTTCTCCTTTATGGATGTTTTCTCCGGTTATAATTAGATTAAGATGGCTCCCGAGGATATGGAGAAGACAACCTTTGTTACTCAATGGGGTACCTTTTTCTACAAGGTCATGCCGTTCGGATTGAAGAATGCTGGGGCAACGTATCAGTGCGCCATGGTCGCCTTGTTCCATGACATGATCCATCATGAGATTGAGGTATATGTTGACGACATGATTGCAAGATCCCAGACTGAGGAAGAACATCTTGACCATCTTCATAAGCTATTTGACAGGTTGAAGTTGTACAGGCTAAGGCTAAACCCGAACAAGTGCACCTTCGGGGTGAGGTCTGGTAAACTGTTGGGTTTCGTCGTAAGTGATAAAGGTATACAAGTGGATCCTGCAAAGGTGAAGGCCATACAGGAAATGCCAGCTCCCCGAACAGAAAAAGAAGTCAGAGGCTTTCTGGGACGTCTGAACTACATTGCCCGATTCATCTCACACCTGACTGCTATTTGTGAGCCAATCTTCAAGCTACTGAAGATAGATCAAGTGGTAAGATGGAACGATGAATGTCAGGCCGCTTTTGAAAGGATCAAGGAATATCTCCAACAGCCACCCATTCTGATGCCTCCAGTTGAAGGGAGACCTTTAATCTTATACTTAACAGTACTCGATAATTCAATGGGATGCGTGTTGGGGCAGCATGACGAGTCTGGCCGAAAAGAGCATGCTATTTATTACCTTAGAAAAAGTTTACCGACTGTGAGACCCGATACTCGTTGCTCGAGAAAACTTGATGCGCTTTGGAATGGGCTGCTCGTCGGCTGAGACAGTATAAGCTGACTCACACTACTCTATTGATATCAAAGATGGATCCAATTAAGTATATCTTCGAGAAGCCTGCCTTGTCCGGAAGAATAGTGAGATGGAAGATGATCTTGACTGAGTATGACATCCAATACACGACCCAAAAGGCAATTAAGGGAAGTGTGTTGGCAGATCATCTAGCACATCAGGCAGTGGATGATTACCAGTCTATGAACTTTGAATTTCCGGATGAGAATATCATGATAGTGACTCACTGTGAGACACCTGGACCGGATGAAGGACCTGAGGAAGGATCCCGATGGTCTATGTACTTTGATGGAGTTTCAAACGCTTTGGGTAATGGCATTGGTGCCGTGATCATATCTCCTGAAGGCTCTCATACTCCGTTCACCGCCCGACTATGTTTCAACTGCACCAACAATATGGCGGAGTATGAAGCGTGCATCATGGGTCTTTGAGCAGTAATTGACCTAAGGATTAAGTTCTTAAGTGTATTCGGAGATTCCGCTCTCGTGATTAGTCAGATCAAAGGCGAGTGGGATACGAAACACCCGAATATTATTCCTTATAAATAATATGTGTTGACGTTGCTTCCACACTTCGAGGAGATAACCTTTGAACACTTCCCTAGAGAGGAGAATCAGTTGGTGGACGCGCTAGCTACGATAACTTCTATGTTCAAGGTCAGATGGGATAACAAACCTCCCCAGATTACCATTGAAAGGTTGGACGAAACTGCACATTGCTGTGACATTGAGACTGAAGAGGTAGCAGATAAACCTTGGTTTCATGAGGTGAAAAGGTATCTTGAAGCTCAGGAGTACCCCGAGGGTGCATCTGTTAATGACAAGATGTTTCTGAGGAGGTTCGCGACGAAGTTCTTCATCAGTAATGGTATCCTTTACAAGCGTAACCATGATTCAACCTTACTGCGGTGTGTGGATAAGAGCGAGGCAGAAAGGATTATGGTAGAGTTACATGAAGGTACTTTCGAAACTCATTCCAGTGGACACACCATGGCAAAGAAAATCCTACGGGCAGGATATTATTGGTCCATAATGGAAGCCGACTGTTATCATCATTCTCGGACCTGTCACAAGTGTCAAGTCTATGCTGATAAGGTGCACATTCCTCCAGTTCCTCTGAACGTCTTGACAGCTCTGTGGCCTTTTGCAATGTGGGGCATCGACATGATCGGCGAGATCAGACCTACAGCATCTAACGAGCATCGTTTCATCCTGGTAGCAATTGATTACTTTATAAAGTGGGTTGAAGCAGCTTCCTTTGCTACCGTGACCAAGAACACCGTGGCACGGTTTATTCGGCACAATCTGATCTATCGATATGGTGTACTAGAAAGGATCATTACGGACAATGGTACAAATCTCAACAACAAGATGATCACTGAGCTCTGCAAGCAGTTTAAGATACAGCATCACAACTCTTCTCCCTAATAGCCGAGGATGAATGGGGCTGTAGAAGCGGCTAATAAGAACATTAAGAAGATTGTGCAGAAGATGATGGTGACATACAAAGACTGGCACGAGATGTTACCATTTACTCTTCATGGGTACCGTACCTCAGCGCAGACGTCAACAGGGGCAACGCCCTATTCCTTGGTATATTGTATGGAGGCTGTCTTGCCCATCGAAGTTCAGATACCATCTCTTCGGATTATGAAGGATGCAGGTTTGAGCGAAGATGACTAGATCCAAACTCGGCTTGATCAGCTGAACTTAATCGACGAAAAGAGACTTACTGCTATTTGTCACGGTCAGACGTACCAAAAACGGATGATCAAGGCATTTAACAAGAAAGTCAGACGACACGAGTATCAAGTTGGGGACCTGGTTATCAAGCACATCATACTGTCACAAGATGATCCCAGGGGCAAAAGGACCCCTACTTACGAAGGGTCATTTGTGGTTAAGAACATTTTCTCAGGAGGAGCTATGATTCTAACCACCATGGATGGTGAAGACCTTCCTCACCCCGTCAATGCAGACATAGTGAAAAAATACTATGCATAATCAAAGACCCACTAGGTCGACTGGCCTAGGCTTAAAATAAGGGCTTCCCGGCGAACCAAAAGGGTTCGGGCAAAAATAAGGGATGAAAATGAAAAAATATGTACACCCGGCAAGTCGAAAACCTGAAAAGGCGGCTTGGGCAAAAAAGGGTATCCTGGTGGACTGAAAACCCGAAAGGGCGGTCCAGGCAAAAATTAGGGATTAAAGCGTAACACTATGTCTCATTGGATCACCTTGTAACCAGACTTTAGTATCGACTGTCAAGCTCGGACGGCACTAATCAATCTGATCTACCTTCAACCAAGTAGCAAAGTGATGAGATGCTCGAGGACATAAGGGCAATAGCAGAGTTGGAACCCAGTGGGATTATTCACATAGCTGTTTTTCTTTGTTTTTCACAAATTGTATAAATTCTATTTGTTCGGCGGCGTTCTCTTACTAGGACGTCAGCCTCTTGTACAAAAACGCATATTTACAGGCCAAGCTTCAAAGTCAATACAATTCATTTTCACAAATAAATTTTTCTTTTTTCTGTTTTGTTTTACAAAGAACATCCAATGTTCAGTTTTTGATATATGCATTTGACATTGATTGCTGCTCATAAATATTTACATACAAAACAAAAGACGATTACTTGTAATATCAGAAACAGGGGAAAATGAGAAATGTCCAAACCATACAGTTCCTTTGTCCGCCAGTTACAGGGATAAACCTAGCTGGAGGAAACGATTGAAAGTACATTCATTCCCCGCAGTGTAAGAGAAAGACAATGGTGTTAGCTCTCCCCAACTGAGACTCGCAACTGTGAATGAATCGGTAATATTCCCCCCAAAGCAGAGTTTATCTACCATTAACACTGAAAAGTCTTATCATCCCCAGCGGAGTAAAAAATATCCCCAGTGGAGTTTGAAGAATTGTCCCCAGTAGACTCTGGAAGATTATCCCCCGTAGAGTCTAAAAGGTTATCCCCAATGAAGTCGCAACTGGAAAATCATCCCTAGCGAAGTTTATTCCTTCAACAAACAGAAACTCAATCCCCAACAAGGTTTATTACCGCCAACAACGGTAATTCATCCCCAGCTGAATTTATCAGCGGAATCCTCTATAGAGCATCTCTTCCCCACAGAGTAATCTCCTCATCAGTTTATTCCCCAGCGAAGTTATCCTCTCCTGCAGGTTTATTCTCACAATCATCTTCGTTCACTATCCCCAGCAGAAGCGAGGAATTCAACTCTTTGCTCCAGCAGCTATCCGGGATTTAGTTTCCCCAGCTTAAAGCATCACATTTTCATACATCATGACACATGCGTATACGCATCATACAACACGATCTCATTTATTTTGAGAACATCATTGTTTGATACATATCATGCATTACATACAACCAACCTTTATCTTTCAGGAAGGATACAGTTACATTCTCACAAGATTCAAGCCATGAAGCTTCTACCTCAGTCGAATTACGGACGAGTTCCTAAATCTCAACAGAGATGTTTTCTTAGTTGAATTACGGGAAAGTTCCTAAATCTCGACGAAGATGTTGAATTACGGGCAAGTTCCTAAATCTCGACGAAGATGTTGAATTACGGGCAAGTTCCTAAATCTCGACGAAGATGTTGAATTATGGGCAAGTTCCTAAATCTCGACGAAGATGTTGAATTACAGGCAAGTTCCTAAATCTCGACGAAGATGTTGAATTACGGGAAAGTTCCTAAATCTCGACGAAGATGTTGAATAACGGGCAAGTTCCTAAATCTCGACGAAGATGTTGAATTACGGGCAAGTTCCTAAATCTCGACGAAGATGTTGAATTACGGGAAAGTTCCTAAATCTCGACGAAGATGTCGAATTACGGGAAAGTTCCTAAATCTCGACGAAGATGTCGAATTACGGGCAAGTTCCTAAATCTCGACGAAGATGTCGAATTACGGGAAAGTTCCTAAATCTTGACGAAGATGTTGAATTACGGGCAAGTTCCTAAATCTCGACGAAGATGTTGAATTACAGACAAGTTCCTAAATCTCGACGAAGATGTTGAATTACAGACAAGTTCCTAAATCTCGACGAAGATGTTGAATTACGGGCAAGTTCCTAAATCTCGACACCTTAGTTGAATTACGAACGAGTTTCTAAATCTCGACACCTCAGTTGAATTATGGACGAGTTCCTAAATCTCGACACCTCATTTGAATTACGAACGAGTTCCTAAATCTTGACACCTCAGTTGAATTATGGACGAGTTCCTAAATCTCGACACCTCATTTGAATTACGAACGAGTTCTTAAATCTCGACACCTCAGTTGAATTACGGACGAATTCCTAAATCTCGACACCTCGGTTGAATTACGGACAAGCTCCTAAATCTCAGCAAAGTTGTTTCCTCAATTGAGTACGTACGATTGAAGTTCCTAAATATCAACGGAGACGACTCACCAGCAGAATAACGGACGACGAAGCTCCTAAATTTCTATCTCTCTCCATGAAAGATCAGACTGCCCTAGAGGAATCTTCCTCAACAACAGGTATACAAGCTCTCGCTAAGGAATCTCTTATGCGATCGAAACTCCTCCAAATGGCATCTATAAGCCCATTCCCGGCATCATAAGACAATTATCATTTCATGCGAGTGCAAATTTCTAGGCATTCTAGTGTTCAATCCACTTCCACCTTCAGATTACGAAAGGCACGAAAGCCAATCTGCATCCTCAGGTTTAAGAATATTGAACAGGGGTAGCTGTTGTACCCCAAAATTTTCCCTCTCATATTTCTCAAAACATTTCAAGAAAGATCTCCAAGTTGCTCAAGGTAGCCCAAGGGTTGACCAGACAAGCTCTCTCCTAAGGCAGTCTACTCAAATTAGGGTTTCATGTTGCATCAATATCCTTGAGTCCAAGTGACCCCAACTGCTCACCAATGTCCTAATATATGCTCAATATCATCCATGTCAAGTTTCAAGCCTTGCAGAGAAAGTTTGCTAAGTCAATTGCTCAAAGGTCCAAAAATCGACTGTGCTAGGGAAAAAGTCAACTATGGCCCACATACAGTCAAACTTCAGGATTTTTGGTCAACATCCTCATTTTGAAGTATATTTCATCATTTTATCAAGGTTTTATCATGATTCATCAAGGATTGCTCACAATTCATCAAGATTCAAAAGTTGCTAAATTAGGGTTTTGTTGGAAAAGTCAACCTAACTTTGACCAAGCATAACTTTCTAATACTTTATGATAAATGACCCATCCAAAGCTCATTTTTAAGAGGATGAAATTTCCTACAATCCATCTTCAGCTCCTAAGATCAAAATATGCACTCACAAGAAGTTATGAATTTGGACATTATAGGTCATTTTGAAAAGTCAACAAAAACACCTTTTTTGTCAAAGCTTCATACTTAAGCATGGAATATCAAATTGAGATGATACCAAAAGGGTTGCTTAGAGGACATCTCAAGATTTCCAAAAAGCCCAAGAACGCCTCCAAAGGTTTAAAATTGAGGAAGTTATGCATTGTTGAAGTTGACCCTTTTTGCAAAATTGCCAATAGTCAACTATGCCCAAAACTTCAAATTTTGCCAAATGGGCCCATACTTTTGCACTTGTTTTGAGTTGGAATTATAGCCCATGTGCTCTAGCCTTGGCCATGTGTCCATATCATATTTTTATTAATTGTTTTTATTTTTATTTGAATTAATTTGAATTAAATCAAAACAAATCAAATAAAATCAAAATTATTGAAAACCAAAGATCTTTTGATGATTTCAGGTTTCATTGGACAGCTAGCACCATTCCAAATTCGTATCAAGGCAATTGTGTACAAAAAGATTCAAAATAAGCCAATTTTGGAAGGCTTTAAAGGAGGATCAAATTAAATATCAATTTTATTGAAAGAGGAAGATTTGGGCAAGGCAATCAACCCTAATGCATTGTGTGGTACATAAGGGTTACGTGCAGACCAAAAGCAGGGTTAGAGATCAAGCATAGAGTGAAAGCAAAATCTGAAAAAATACCAAAAAAGTGTGAGATCGAAACAGGGCTTAGAGGCATCCTCAAGGCTTAGCACTTGTCCCAATCGTCTCCTGGAAATCTCCACAAGCGAAAGCAACCAAAAGCACACGTTTTTAGACCCTCCCACGCGCGGTAAGTCACTCACGAACCCGCCCTGTTCTTGATTTTGTATTTTGAAAATTAGGCATTGTTAACATGAATTGATGGCATATTCTGGATCACCATATCATTTGCAAGGTTTTTTCAATAACCAATTTCATTTATATGACCTATATCATGGATCACCATTGCTAGGGTTTTATGTTTGGTTTTAGGGCTTTTTGTTTCAGGAAAAATTGGCCCTAATAATGGGCATGGTTGCAATCAGGAGGATGAGACGACCTCAACCATAGTCTTAGAATTCATTTTCATGGCCTGTACGAGATTTTGGAATGGACACGACTTGTAGTGACGGCCAGCGTCCGTAGGTATAAGTGTTACAGATTTTTAGCTACGGAGGGAGGACAGGGATGATGGGTTGGCACTCCCCCATTTGTCCATTCAAACAACACGCACATTTTTTTTTATTTTTCTGGCCATTAGCTTTTGTTTTTTATATTATTATTGCATTGTATTTCACTAACAAATAGAACCACATGGCCTAGTGGTTGCCACGCATGATTTCAGAGCATTAGAGGCTGGAGGTCAAGGGTTCGATCCCTGCCTCCAGCATTTGTTATTTTTCCAAATTATTTCAGGTAATAAGGTGCACACTCAAACCAAGCATCCATCATGGACATTCACCATCCAGCGCGCCCGATGGCCAGATGGCCAGATCTGGTGGCCAACATTGAAGGTGTACCACGGATCCAGTCAAACGCACATGCAGGGGATCACAAAAGTCAATTGGATCTTCACAAATGGGCCAACATCCTTGCTATTCACACCTCACTTTCTCAGGCCCATTCTATACTTTTCTTATATTTTTCTTATTTAATTTCATTATTTTATTTGTTTTTATTTAATTATTAACCAATAGATTAATTTCTTTTTATCAAAAAATCACAAAAAAATATTTTTTACCCAATTAAAATTCAGAACTTTATTAATAAATATTAATTAATTAATTAGGTAGATTAATTAGGTAACTTAAATTTATTTTGTAAATAAATAAAATCAATTAGAATTAATAGGTTTTAACATTATTTTAACCATTTTATTTTCTTTCCTAAAATAACAAAAACTCCAAAAATATGTCATTTATTTTTTTTCATTAATTAATTAATTTAATAATTAATTTAGCATTTAATTTTAGGATTTAATTTCTTTTCTTTTAAAATAATAAAAACAACAAAACATTTTTTTTAATTAGGAGGGTCAAAACTCTAGTTTCGTATTCGATCCAATTTTCTCGCGCGATTTATTTTTCTTTATTCAATTATTGTATCTGCTCCCGGTTTGTAATATTTAATTAGGACATTTACTTTTACCGCTTTTTATTTTATTTTCAAAGGGTTGTTTTTTGGCGATGTAAATACCCGACGCCTTGTAATAATTTAGTTTAATTTCCGCACCTTTAATTTTTGCAAATATCCAACTGCTAGATGTTTGATAATAGGGTTTGTATGACAAGAATGAATGTTTAAATCTTAAAACAGTTAGATCGCCCTAAACATGTGCAAAGATAAAAATAACTGAAATCAACACACTCGCACATGCGCACTCCTAGGGTACACCCCACTTGGTTGCCTTCGTAAACAGTCATGGAGTATAGGTTGTTTTAGAGGTCGCCCTCTTGTCTAAAAGATCATAGTTACCTCGAAATGGTTGCCTCGGATATCGTTACCTCGGATAAATGATCTAAGACATTAGGGTTACCGCTAAGACGTCCTAACATTGCTTTAGTGACCGTACGTCCCTTTCGAATTGACCCTCAAAACTCCAACGACGGTGCTACCTACTCACTAATAGTAGGATAGCATTGTCTAACGGAAATTAGCATATAACGATTCCTTTTTCGAGTAGGTAGATTAGTTCTTAGATACTTGCTCAATCAAAACAAATTTTTTTCACACTTACACTCTTTTACCAACAAGTTTTCAAAAACACTTCATTACACTCTTGAAGACAGAAGCAAGAGTTAAATCGAAGTTAAAACAAAATTTTCAAAGCACACAAACACAAAGAAAACAATTTTGAAAATGATGAGCAAGTACCTAAGAGCCCGTAGATAACTACGGCTAGAAAGGGTGCTAATACCTTCCCTTTCTATAATCTACCCCCTATACTCAGAAATATCTCGAAAAAGGAATTAGTGATACGGTGGGAGAACTGACTTGAGGTTTTGCGTTTGTATTCGCAAATGTTTCAGTTGAGCAAGAGTCGCCACCAACTTTTTATTTTATCCTAAGGAAAGGTTAAAAAGCACAGCAAAAACCTTTGAGATGTTTTCTTGGGTTCGGGGAGTAGATTATAGAAAGGGAAGGTATTAGCACCCTTTCTATCCATGGTTATCCATGGGCTCTTAGTTACTTGATTATATCACTTGCCTTGCATTTTCAATTGTTTGAAATGGTGCTTTCAATTGTTTGAAATGGTGCTTTGTGTGTTTTGAAAGATATTTTGAAAAGAGGCCATTTGTTATGGCAACCTTTGTAATGATCCATGTTTGAATGTATACAAAGGTATATTTGTCTTTTGAAAAGTTTTCAATGTTTTGAAAGTTTTGTTTTGAAATTGTGTAGTGATGTGTGTTTTTGAAAAAAAGGCAAGGATTGTTTTGCAAGTTGGTTAAGTAACCAAGAGCTATCTACCCTAAATTTCTCAAAGATCTTTCCTATGTTTTAACCCTTTTAACAATATTGTTCCACCATTGTATTTGGTGGACAATCTTGTGTTAGGATGTTAACGGGACGGGCGCGGGTCATCGTTTAGACCATGAATGCAATGGTGCCAAGTGTCTTTGGCAACTTTTCCTTTAAGGGACTTGATCATTTTTAGGCAACTTGAGAAAGCGTCATCGAGGGACTATGATCATTTGAATTGTTTTTGTTTTGCCAAAGATACTCAACATGCAAGCATGGCCCATTATTGAAGGCAACCAGTGGAGTAACCCTAAGGGTGCAAGTGTGATTGGTGTTGTCCATTTTCATGCTTGTTTATCTTTGAATCAGGTCAAGTTATTCGTTATTTGATTTTTGCATACAAACCCTAGGTCTATCATGGCATAATTGGAAAGCTTTTAAATGCGGAATTTTAAAGCCCTAGACTATTACAACATGATTATGGGGATGGGGGTACAAATGTTTGAATGGGAGTATTTGACAAGAAATTTAAATCTAGGCTATTACATCCATATCGAATATGCAAGTATTTAAATGTACAATATTCATAACATCAAATAAATATCAAAATGCAATGCATTATGCACAAAAATGTTTTTATATGTATGTAAAAGTGTTTTTCAATGTAAAATATAAACAAAAATAAAAAGTCAATTTTTTTTGGATATTTTCATGGTTTAGGGCAAAACCCTAGTTTACTAAATAAATGGTATTTATTAATTATATTATATACAATATTTGTTAATTATATAAAAAAAAAAGAAGTATATTGTGAAAAAAGTATTTTTGATGTCATATATTAATAAAAATAAAAAGGTATTATTTTTACATTTTTATCCTAAATAATTTAATAAAATACAAGTATTTATATTATACACATTTAAATATACTAGATATATACAAATATTTAAAATATTAATTATTTTTTAAAAAAAGAAGTATATTTTTAGAAAATGTTTTTAAAAATGCAAAATAAAAATAATAACTAAAAATATATTTTTTGTATTATTGTTTTGTGTTTTTAATAAAAAGAAATATATTGGTTTATATATATATGCTTAAATAAACAAACAAATGCCAAATAAATACAAAAAAGGGTGGAAAAAATAATTTTAATATTTTTTATATTTTGACAAAAAATAATAAGTCAGAATCAACAAGAAAAAATCAAAAATGATTAAAAAATCACACAATGGGCCAGGGGGGTGCAAAAATGAAAAAAGTGGTGTAAACAGAAAAATAACTCAGGCCCAGCCCAAGGGGCTTGTCTTCAACCTCCAGCCATTTCTGTCAAAAACGCGCACCCTCCATGCTTGATTCAAACTTCCTGATTCTTTGATTTTTATCCAAAACTCACAACATGAACAATATAGAGCATTAAATCACGAGTTCATACATATAAAAAAGTTGTTCTAACTCTCAAAAATGAGAGAGAATTTCTTCTCCCCCAATTCCTGACCTAAGTTTTTTTCAATGTTCAGGTTCAAAATTCTCCCAGCACACACAACATAAATGAAAAGTAAATATATGGGTAGCTTCAGGGCCATGAGTAGGACATATTTTCTTCACAAACTTAAGCCTAAGTATGCTTGGATAGAGAGATAGAAGTTCACATTTTACCTGTCTCAGCTTGACTCGAACAGAGTAATATGGCCAACTTCAATGGTGTTTGAGGACTTGTACAACTTGTTTGAGGTCCCAGGAACCTTCTCCTATGCTTGGTGTGCCTTGAATCCTTCTGAATCAAGCTATGGAAGTCAACCTGCAACAATGAAAAGTGAAAATGGAAACCTTGGTTATGGATGTTACAGTTCAAGTTCAATTCTTGGAATAGTTTCAATGGATGGTAAGGAGTGTGTTTGAACAAGCTTTGGCCAAAACGCACGAGTGGAAGTGTTTGTGGAAGTCAAGTTGCAGAAGGGACTATGTTTTTGCAGCAAGAAGGTGTTTCTGTGAATGAGGAGGTATTGAAGGTGGTTTGGTCGTGCTTTAGGTCAGTTAGGGAGTATGAAATGTGTTTACAAAGTTTGTTTTTGCTCTTGCTTGCAGGAAGTGAATGTGGTATATCTTTTGCAATGTTTCTTCTTATCTAAGCAAAGATTGTCAAGTTGGATTATAGGCTACTACAGGCCCCTCAAGCATGCTGCAAACTTGGTTCTTGATCAGTGGGATTTGTCCACAAACTTGTGCCTCAAAGATCTTCTTGTACTTCCAAGATATGGACTTTGACATAAAGCATTGCTTTTTTAAAATGGCAAACTTGCTTTTTCCATATATGGATTGATTTTGTGTGTATTGTCCAAATGAACAAAATAACACTCTAACACAAAGGATATGCATTTAATTATTGAGTGTGAATGAGATTAGAGGCCTGTAATCTAGCTTGGACCATGCTGACTTGAAAATGGCAAAGTTATGAACATGTATTTGGCTATGAACAAAGTGACTTTTGCCCATCTTTGCCAATTCGATTCTCCCTAACCACAAGGGTGTTCGAGAAGTTCTTGGACAATTTGGAAAGACTGGAATGTGTACTACAATCCATCTTTGTAATGCAAGTTGAAATTCCAAGTGGAAGCATGTGAAAAGTGGCCATGAAGTTAGGCAAAAATCCTGCCTAGAATAGGTCAAAATTTTTCTAAGTTAAGAATGTTTTGCACCCTTGTTCCAAAAATCATAACTTGAGCTACAAGCTTCTTTTGAGGAAACTTTGTGAATAAAAGTTGTATATTTTGCAATGGACTACAACTTTCATGTTTTGAGTTTTGTTTGAATCCAAATGTATCTTGATGAAAAAATGGGACAAAGTTAGGAAAAAATAAGGAAATTTTATAACTTAGAAATCTTCTAAGTTATGAAATTTCTTCATTTTAAACCCTAATTTGCAATTTTGGGTTTCTTGATGAACAAGTTTCATAATTTGACATGTCTTGATGAAAAATGAATCTTGGCACTTGATTTTGACCAAAAAGTCAAAGTTTGACTTTTTAGTACACAGTCAAATTTTGATCAGTTGACTGGAAAATTCATCTGTCAATCTTGTACATTTGGGATCTTTTGAACTTGTTGAATGGATCAAGACAATGCCATTGGGTCCTTGAGTCCAAAAATGAGCTTGGTTTGCCATTGGTTAGGTCAAACAGTCAAAAATTGCCTTTGTGCAGTCAAAACCCTAAAAATGACCATTTTGCCCTTTTGGTGATCTGGTCAAATTTCTTGTGGAATTGTGATCCAAATTTGACCAAATGGTCCATATGAGTTCATTATGTTGATGTGGGTCAAAAATTATGAGGTTTGACTGTCCATTGGCCACAATTGACTTTTTCCCCCAATACAGCTGTTTCTAGGTCAAATGTCCAATTGACTGGGCAAAGATTGGAATCAAGGCTTGAAACTGGGTATGGATAAACTTGTGAGTCCAACATGAAGCATGAAAATCAATTTGGGCATTTTAGGTCAAAACATCTTTGTGCAAACTCAAACCCTAATTTGGGTCAACAGTGCAAGGAGGAGTCTTGAGCAGAGCAAACCCTAACTTGATCTTGAGCTCCAAGAGTCTTGTGATGAGAAAATGTTGATGAAATGAGAGGGAAAATTTTGGGGTACAACAGTTTCCCCTGTTCAATCTTCTTGCACCTGAAGAGCTAGATTGGCAAGTTTGCCTTTCGCGTCTCGAAGGTAAAAGGAGATTGGACACTAGAGTGCCCTTAAATTTGCACTCGTCAAAACAATGGATGCGGGAATGGGCTTAGAGATGCCATTTGGAGATGGGCTTAAAGATGCCATCTGGAGGGGTGACAGAATCTTGTCGTGGATGGGCTTAAAGATGCCATCTGAAATGTTTGTTGAACTACAATGTGATTGGTCAGAAGAATGAGGATCAAAATGGTATCCGTATCTGGAATGCCTTTGAGCTGTATCTGGAGACTGAGTTGGTATGAGCAAAAGAATGGCCTCCGTGTCTGGGGCGTTGTTGGCTGAAGATTTTGATAATGTTATTTAGA
This sequence comes from Vicia faba, assembly GCA_948472305.1. Classification (NCBI taxonomy): domain Eukaryota; kingdom Viridiplantae; phylum Streptophyta; class Magnoliopsida; order Fabales; family Fabaceae; genus Vicia; species Vicia faba. The sequence continues at coordinate 1,057,240,887 of OX451740.1, read as the reverse complement.
ATTCAAAAGAGTTAAAAGTTCTGATCAAAATGGAATTAAATGCCATATTTCGAAGTTGCAGAAGCAGTGTTTCGAATGAGTGTGTCAAAGCTTGAAGCTTCGAACGGTGATTATGGGAACATATCCAAAGGGGTCTCGAAACAACAGCGAGGCTAGGTTTGAGAAGAGCGTTCGAAACGGAGAAACACCAAAGAATTTAAAATTCAAATGGAAGCGGGACTTTCAAAGTTTGAAAGTTGTGTGTTGGAGCATTTGGGGACACGTGGAAAGATGAAAGAAGCATTGTCTTGCATGTTCGAAACGTGGCATGATCCTATAGCGAGACCGTTAGGGTCGAATTAGTATAAATAGAAGTCTTAGTATTAGGATTTCAGTGTGTCATATCTGTTATACAAAATACTCAATAACATTCAAACTACCACATGGCAAGGGAAACGAATGCAAGAGAAATGTATGTATGATAGCACCATGTATTTCTAACTTAATGAAAGCCTTTTTACCATTTCCAGTACTTTCTTCTTTTCTTTTTGTCGAATAACATTTGCAAGTTTATTTATTTACTGTCTTTTCATTTCAAAGTCTTTTCCTCAAAGTTTTACGTCTTACTGCTTTCTTTATACTTCGAGCAATTTATATTTCAGAGAACTGTTACACTTTCAATACCTTTACTTTCAAGCATTGTTTTTCAAGCGCATACTTTTACTTAAAATCATTTATAGATTTCTTGCATTAAACGCTTTCTTCACATTTTGAACTTCTACATTCCAGAAACCTTTTATGTTAAATGCTTTATAAATCGAAACCATTTACTTCACTTTTCATACAGTTTTATATGTCTCTTCAATCAGCATTACAATTAGCATTTATTCATATAACTTAGTTTTCATATACATTTTGACCACATTTTCAAACTCTTAGAAAGAAGGATCGAAATAAACCAAACACTTGTACAATAGCAACCATGAATAATTGTTCGATTGTGAGAGTAACCTTAATATCCAAGGAGTCCTAGGATCAATCTAGTCGATCCTGTGAGTTACCAGAGAGATTGAATAGCGTTAACAAAGATTATTCGATAGTTTGGAAGACTAGCGGTTGTTTCCCAGAAATCACTGGAAACAAATTGGCACACCTGGTGGGACCAATAGTTGGATATCAGAATTAAGGATTGTCGAGACGTAGCCATCCCAAAAACGTAGGAACCTAAGAAGTTTGCTGTTTTATGAACCTGAGAAGTGGTAAGATAACCAACAGCATCCAACCTTTATCCAGAAGAAAACGTTTGGACAAAATGTCTAATTCAGACAATCAACAAGGAAACCAAGGTGACCCACATGCAACAGGCACTAACGCGTCCATTTCGAGCGGAACATCTAATGTAATCCCTTCGAATGCACAGTCTGTTGCATCTTCAACCAGTAACATAGCCACCACTGGAGTAAGTGGCATATCAACTAACGGTTCGATCTTAGGAAATACTGGAACTATGGGCTACCCTGGGGGATTCGTTCCACCACCAGGAACACAATCCCATTTCGCCACACCATCAACTAGACCACCCGGCTTTGATGGGAATAGAATTAGAAGTTCTTCTTACGGAATGCCAACATCTTTTATGGCAGGTTTACACAATTCCACATCGAATTCATCCCCACAACTAGGATCTGGGTCTGGGGCGAACCAATTTACGACAAATAACCAAGGGTCAGTGGGTTATAGCACGTTGCCTATCCTAACCACAGATAACCAGTTGGCTTTTAGGCAATTGATGGATGACAGCAACCACAATATGATAGGGGTGTTAGCGCAAACCATGCAGGAAATATTTGCCCCAATAGTTCAGAATGTGACTGTGACGAACAGGGAAAACGCTGACAATATGAGTCGAATAGCAGATTTCTTTGCTCCCACAGAAAGGCGTAGGCAGAACCAGGCGGAATTTTGAACAAACATGCCTGTTATAGAACGAATTGCTAACGACCCAATTCATAGACCACCCAGAGAAGAAGCTAACTTAGGGGCCAGAGCACCAAGGTTAGAAGCCCCAATAATTTCGGGCCCACAAAGGGAAGTTATGGAACCAGGGGCAAGGAACGAAAGGCCAGAAGCCCCATAATTTCGAGAAGAACAACCTAGGGGAGTTGTTTTGGTTGGTCGAAATCAAGATGCCGATGCCGTCGTTCATAGGATTCGAAACGATAACATCTTGGCGGAAAATAACCTAACCACCATGATAGAGAGGATCATGGCCCAGAATGGCCTCAATACGGGAATGAGGAGGCCAAATTACGCTTCTCCTATATTGGATTGTATAATGCATACTGATTTACCAAGGGGATACAAAGTCCCTAAATTTACAAAGTTCGCTGGGGATACCAACGAATCAACAGTCGAACACATAGCGAGATATCTAACCGAAGCGGGAGATATAGCCAATAATGAAGATCTCAGGATCAAATACTTCCCAAGTTCCTTAACAAAGAACGCCTTCACTTGGTTTACCACGTTGCCTCCTGGGTCTATTGACACTTGGACCCTTTTAGAGAGATTATTCCATGAACAATTTTACATGGGACAATCGAAAATAAGTTTGAAGGAATTGGCCAGTGTTAAGAGAAAGTTCACTGAACCCATAGATGATTATTTGAATAGATTTAGGCTGTTAAAATCCAGATGTTACACAGTAGTGCCTGAACATGAGTTAGTCGAAATGGCCGCTGGGGGGTTGGATTATTCTATTCGAAAGAAATTAGATACTCAGTATTTGAGGGATATGGCTCAATTAGCCGATAGGGTTCGACAGGTCGAAAGACTAAAAGCTGAAAAAGCCAGAGTCTTTAAGAATAGTAAGAAAGAAAGGGTTTCCTATGTTGGGACTGAGGAAGTAGAAGAATATCCTGAATTCGAATTCGAAGAGGTCGAAATCGACCTCGCTGAATTAAAACAGGCCCCACCTTACTCCTGCAAAATGTTAGTTCCCACGAAAGGGAAAGATATTGTTGAAAATGAGAAAAGTGACAAGTTTCCAAAGAAGGTTTATACCTTCGACGTCACTAAGTGTGACGAAATTTTTGACTTGCTTGTCAAGGATGGCCAACTAATTGTGCCATCAAATGTCAAAATACCTCCCTTGGACCAGAGGAAGAAAAGGGGATTTTGCAAATATCACAGTTTCCTAGGCCACAAGACCTCACAATGTTTTCTTTTCAGGGACTTGATTCAAAACGCGATCAAAGATGGCAGACTAAAGTTTGCTGACAAGGTGAAGATGAAAGTGGACGAAGATCCTTTGGACGTCGCAGACACCAACTACTCCGAGCCTGCATGCATTGGAGAGGTCAACATGGTGGAAACTGATCGAAGCGACGCCCTAACAGGAGATAAGGACACTGAAGTCGAAAACTGGGTGATGGTCGAAGTCAGCGAGGAAGTCACTGAAGACATCCAGAATACGCCAGATACTTCGATTGCTGCACCTGTGGCTGTTGCAGGAGAAACCCAGGCTACTGAAGGCCAAGGGAATCAAAACGAAGGGTTGACACAAGTCACTGAGGGCTTGAGGTTGGAATTGGAGAAAGTCCAAATTACGCAGCCAGTTCCCCTTCAGAAGGAGACATGGGACACTCTAGGGGAACCCAGTGGAAAATTTGACTATCTGGTCAAATATTCTGCCCCAGAGAGTTCGAAGGTCCAGATCGAAGACATAAAGCCCACAGGATGGGGCGATGACGAAACTAAAGAGGGGGATGTGGAAATAAATATGGTGGATATGGAAGGACCCCGTTCTGAGATGGAGGAAGTGGAAAAATACTTAGAAAAAGAAAAGCACATAATGGGGGATAATCACACTGGAGATGCTACTCTCAAAGACTACCTCATGACATGCCACAAAGGAGATCCAGGCATGATATTGTGCCCTAGGTGCAGCATCCTCTGCAACCAAAGAATTGCTGCAAATTTCGAAAGGGTACAGAGGGCTCGAACTGGCAACAATTGGCGCCAGGATAACCAGCTTTTTAGGTGCTATCCCAAGGCTGGAGAGAGTTTGTTGGAGTTTGTTTTTCGCTGCTACAAAGGGGAAACTAAGTGCTTGGTTTGCCCAAGGTGTTATGCTGTGTATGACCAAAGCATGGCCAGGGCCTTCGAAACGATCCCCTTCGCCCCTTGCTGGAACCATCAAGAAACTGCCCAGATGGGCCCGCGTTTCGACAGCAGATACAAACAGCGAAGACCTGATAGCCCTCACCCCAAAGTTGCTCGAAGAGTGACTTTCAAACTCCCTGCTGAAGTACCAACCGATAGATGGCTACAAGTCAGAAATGACAAAGGCAAAGACAAATGGAGGGGTGCTGAACGAAATGCACGCCATGCTGTGACATACAGGAGGCAATTCAACACACAAAAAAGGGAGGAAGTAAGATTAGAGAATTACAAAGGAAGGAACCCCATGTCAAGATCCCAGTGGCGCAGACAGCAAAGGATTCGAAAGGCTGAGAGAGAAGCTGTGGCAAACAAAGGGGATACTTCAACGAAGATACAAGGTGAATCGAGCACCAACAAACTAAAAAATCAGACTGAAGAGAAACCTCCAGTAAATAGGAGGCTTTTTTCTGAAGATCAACGAGACGAACCAAAGGAATACACTCCAGGCCCGGAAGAGGACGAAGATATGATAACAGATAACTTCGAATCGGAGGGGGAGTCTTCATTCAACCTGAACTGTAACGTGGTGTCTGTGCTTCCCTGCGAATTTGGGCAAGAAACCGAAATCAATGAATATGAGGAGGAAGACACCACAGATTTAATGAAACATAGGCCCGTATGCTATTACGTGATGGACAATGGGGCTTTTGAGGAACAAAATGCGTTCTTCGAACGTCCAGAGCCTGCAATGAAGAATCATCTCAAGCCACTTTTCATTCGAGCGAAAGTGGGTGTCCATGGTGTGAACAAAGTTCTAGTGGATGGGGGTGCTGCAGTCAACCTGATTCCCCATTTTATGCTAAAGAGGTTAGAGATCCGTGAAGGAGATATCAAGCCCCATAATATGGTTCTGTCCAATTATGAGGGAAAAGTGGGCAAAACACTGGGGGTGGTCCAGTTGGAATTAACAATAGGCTCAAGTTGCAGGCCCACCATGTTTATGGTGATCGAAGCCAAGGCCAACTATAACCTACTGCTAGGAAGAGAATGGATCCATGGTGTGGGGGCAGTTCCTTCGTCAATGCATCAACGACTAATTCTGTGGAGAGATGACGGAATCGTGGAAAACATCGAAGCAGACCAGAGTTACTTTATGTCAACTGTCAATTTAGTTGACAAAAGGGATTATGATAAAAATCTGGCAAAGATTGCTCCATGTGTTCCAAACGATGAGATGAATGAAACTAGAAACGCCCACTACTACATGACACTTCGTCATGATGGTCTTTACTGGGATAGAACAATAATCAGTGAAGAAGAGGAAGTTGAAGGTGCCATACAAAAACGGCCAGCAGGCTGGGACTTCGACAACCTTAACCATGACTGAGTCTACCTTCTTCGAAAGGATTTCGGCCTATATGGCTGAGAATGAATTGAAAGCGGCTCTAGAGGCTGAAATAAATGAATCAACTGTAAAGACGAATAAAGTTAGTGGGGGGGTTCGAAATGCTCACCCATCAAAGAGTTGGAGATGGATCAAAGGTTGGATGCCATCTATGACAAAGAACCCTTAGGCTTCGAAAGGGACCCCATAAACTCAGGTGTCAAAATGTTGGCACAGGACCCGCTCGAAGAAGTCAACCTAGGGGATGAAAAAACGAAAAGAGTAACTTACATAAGTGCTAAACTTAGCCCAGGCCTCAAGGAAAAAGTGATCGAAGTCCTTAAGGAAAACAAAGATTGTTTCGCATGGGATTATGATGAGATGCCTGGTTTAAAGAGGGAGTTGGTCGAACATAGACTGCCAATCAAAGATGGCAAGAAGCCCATCAAACAAACTCCCAGGAGATTCGCACCAGCGGTTCTCACAAAAATTAAAACTGAGATCGAAAGATTGCTTCGCTGCAAATTCATCAGAACAACAAGGTACGTTGAATGGTTAGCAAACATAGTACCTGTTATTAAGAAAAATGGTTCTTTAAGAATTTGCATAGATTTTAGGGATTTAAATACTGCAACCCCTAAGGATGAATATTCCATGCCCGTGGCAGAAATGCTAGTAGATTCTGCTGCAGGATTCGAATACTTGAGCATGTTAGATGGATACTCTGGATACAACCAGATTTTCATTGCTGAAGAAGATGTTGCAAAAACAGCATTTCGTTGCCCAGGAGCCTTAGGCACCTACGAATGGGTGGTGATGCCTTTTGGTTTAAAAAATGCTGGGGCAACTTATCAAAGGGCGATGAATTCAATCTTTCATGACTTCATCGAAACTTTCATGCAGGTGTATATTGATGATATAGTCATCAAATCTATATCTGCAGAAGCACATTTGCATCATTTAAGCCAATCATTCGAACGAATGAGAAAACATGGCTTAAAAATGAATCCCCTTAAATGTGCATTTTTTGTGCAGGCTGGAGATTTTCTTGGTTTTGTGGTCCACAAGAAAGGAATTGAAATCAACCAGAACAAAACCAAAGCCATAATGGAGACGAAAGCACCTGCGTCAAAAAGGGAGTTGCAATCTCTACTAGGGAAAGTTAACTTCCTCAGAAGATTCATTTCGAACCTGAGTGGAAGGACCCAAGCTTTCTCTCCGTTACTTCGTCTGAAGCAAGGTCAGGCCTTCGAATGGAACGAAGTTCACCAGGAGGCGTTTGACAAAATAAAAGAATATCTTTCCCAGCCTCCTATTTTGTCTCCACCATCATGGGGGAAGCCCATGAGATTGTACATATCTGCTTCTGAAGTTAGCATAGGTAGTATGTTAGCACAAGAGGATAACAATGGCGTCGAAAGAGCCATATACTATTTAAGTAGAGTGCTAAATGATGCAGAGACCAGATATAGCAATTTAGAAAAGCTATGTCTCTGTTTATATTTCTCTTGTATGAAACTCAAGTATTATATAAAACCTGTTGATGTTTATGTTTCGTCTCACTTCGATGTCATTAAACATATGCTTTCAAAGCTAATAATGCATAGTAGAGTTGGAAAGTGGGCTCTGGCCTTAACAGAATATTCATTGACTTTCATGCCCTTAAAAGCTATGAAAGGTCAAGTGATTTCTGATTTCATTGTGGATCATTCGTTGGTTGAGCAGACAAGCATGAGTTACGTCGAAATGCAACCATGGAAATTGTACTTTGACGGTTCAACCCACAGGAATGGAAGTGGTGTTGGAGTCCTTCTAATTTCTCCTGAAGGAATTCCAACAAAATTCAAGTATAAATTGGATGGTCCTCGTTGTTCGAACAACGAAGCTGAGTACGAAGCGCTCATTGTTGGACTTGAAGCTTTGTTGGAATTGGGGGCAACCAGAGTCGAAATTAAAGGAGACTCTGAATTGGTGGTCAAACAAATCACAAAAGAATACAAGTGCATAAAGGAAAATTTAATGGTATACTTCGTCATAGTCAATAGGCTATTAAGAAAGTTTGAATACATGGATATTCAACACATACCAAGATTGGAAAACCAAGAAGCAAATGACTTAGCGCAGTTGGCTTCAGGTTATAGAGTATCTACCAAGAATCTTAAGGATTTGGTTGAAATAAGGGGAAGAGTTATGGCTACTAGATTCACACCATCGGATCTGGAAAGTATGAGATTGGGATATGCTGAGAAACAAGGATTCGAAATTCTAGCCATAAATACTTTGTCAGATACAGATTGGCGAAGTCCATTAAAGAGTTATTTAGCAGACCCAACTCTAAAGGTAGATAGAAAAACAAAATATAGAGCATTGTCATATCTCCTCATGGGGAACGAATTGTTCAAAAAGACCCAAGAAGGTGTTTTATTGAAATGCCTAGGAGAAAGTGAGGCATATTTAGCATTGTCTGAAGTCCATAATGGGGCATGTGGGGCACACCAAGCAGGCCATAAAATGAAATGGCTGCTATTTCGATATGGTTTGTATTGGCCTATCATGCTCAAAGATTGCATAGACTTTGCTAAAGGATGTGAGGAATGTCAGAAACATGCAGGAATTCAACATGCCCCTGCAAGCGAGTTGCATTCGATCATCAAACCATGGCCATTCAGAGGATGGGCATTGGATCTGATAGGGGAAATAAATCCTGCTTCGTCCAAAGGTCAGAAATATATCTTGGTAGGAGTAGATTATTTTACCAAATGGATCGAAGCTATACCTTTGGTAGTTGCTGATCAAGAGGCAATTATCGAATTTATACAAAAGCACATTATCTATAGGTTTGGATTGCCAGAAAGTATAACTACAGACCAAGGCTCTGTATTTACTGGTAGAAAGATGCAAGGATTTTCCCAAGAAATGGGGTTTAGATTGCTAACATCAACACCATATTATGCTCAAGCAAACGGACAAGTCGAAGCAGCAAATAAAGTAATAATAGGATTAATCAAGAAGCATATTGGCAAGAAGCCAAGAAATTGGCACAAAACTCTGGACCAAGTGTTATGGGCGTGTAGAACATCTCCTAAGGAAGCCACTAACACTACGCCTTTCCAACTTACATTCGGCCATGATGCAGTTTTACCAGTAGAGATTCATCTGCAATCAGTTCGAATCCAGAAACAAAACGAAATTCCAGCTGCATTATATTGGGAAATGATGATGAATGAATTAGTTGAGTTGGACGAAATTAGGTTACATGCGTTGGAAATTTTGATGAGGCAAAAAGAAAGAGTGGCCAGAACATACAATAAAAGAGTGAAGAAAAAAGTATTCGTTATTAATGACTTGGTTTGGAGAGTCATATTGCCTATGGATAAGAAGAACAAAGCATTAGGTAAATGGTCACCTCATTGGGAAGGACCTTTTCGAATATTAAAAGTATTCTCAAACAATGCGTACGAAGTCGAAGAACTCTTGGATGATAAACGTGTCCTAAAGGTTAATGGGAAATATTTAAAGAAATATAAGCCAAGCCTGCGGGAGATTCGAATAATAACAACGTAAACAAAATATTATAAAAGCCAAGATGGCAAGATAGAATGCCAAAATGGCGTTGTTCGAATATTACATGTAAAAATCTAGAAATAAACATTATTTTTCAATCGATTAAAGGTGCTTCGAAATGTTTCAAGTCTCTGCTGAGCAAACCGCCTGGCACCTTCCAAGGTTGCCACTTCTCCTTTAAGTTGTTCTGCAGTCTCCATTTCTGCAAGCCCCTGGTTGAGAAGCTCTTCGAATTGGTTACCTGCAGGATTAGTTTCGAAGGCTAGTTGTTGTTCCTTAGCCTCCTTAACTTTCTGCTGAAGTTCCAGAATCTGCCTTTCCCAAACAAGAATGGACTCAGCTCGAGCCTCATATTCAGTTTTCGCCTGCTTCAGATGCATAGCTTGATCCTCAGCTTCTTGAGAAAGCTTCGAAGCTTGTTCATAAGCGGCATCCATAGCAATGCATTTCTCGTGAACCTTCTTGGCAGCAGATTCGTCTTGGAGAAGATAGCCAGTTACGTTGTCCAGCAAATTCTGAAGATCAAACAAGAGAGTACTAACTGGCAAAGAGCAGTTGGAAAGATTAACCTTTGTGAGCAGCTCCTTCATAGTATAGCAAGCAGTACTGTCTTGTTTAAGCACTTCGAATATATCCACATTGAGAATAGTTCTCCTAATTTTGTTGAGAAGAACAACTCTTTCATCTGTGGGAAGAGGATAGCTGGTTGAACTTGTGCCAGCCCTAGCGAGTGGAACGTCCCTCTGAGCCAGCTTTGCCTTCATATACCCAATGGGGTCATTTCGCCTCAGAAGTGCCAGTTCCTCGTCAGTCATTCGAGACGGAGAGGATTGGGGGAATTCCACGTGTAGGGGAACCACGTTTGTTTCAACCTCTAGGGTTTCGTTGATTGCATCACCATCCCCTTCATTTGCTTCGTGCTCTTGATCTTCTTCATCTTCGTCCAAATCTACCACTTCGATACCATCTTTTTCGCCGCTATGTGCGTTAGACTCCGTCCCGGCAGTCGAACCATCATTGACGTTTTCCTCGTCATTGACGTTTTCCTCGTCGTTGACGTCTTCCTCGTCATTTGCGTTTTCCTCCTCAGATTCTTCGTCTGCAGATTCTTCGAATCCTTGCCCAGAGTCAGCTTTTTCTTCTTCAGTCTGAGTATCCTTTGGGTCCTCTTGAAGAGTTTCAAGAGGGGACTTTTGAAGAACCCTTTGTGAATCATCTGCAGACGTTTGAAGTATCGTTTCGTTCACCTCTTTCAGAGGAATGGAGGTGCCTTGGTCATCTGGCTGTTCAGAAGTTCCAGCCAAAACCGCCACATTGGAAGAACCTTTGTTTTGGACCAAATTGCTGGAATCTCCTTGAGGAGAGGAGTTAAGCGGAGCAGCAACTCTGGACGGTGAGGTCGAAATGGTAGAAGTGGGATTCAAGATGTTCTGCAAGGAGCAACAGAATGTTAAAGAAAAACATTCACCAAGGTAATAAGAAGTTAAACATTTTTAGAAGAAGTTCGATTTACCTGTGGGCCCTCAGAGGAGAGGTTACTAGCTATGCGTTCCAACTGTGGGTTGGAGGTCGAAGGTGGATTTTTGGATTTTGGTAAGGGAGCAGCATCCCTGGAGTCGAGTCCAGAGACACTAGGCACAACAGTGCTTTTAGGTGTAGCTTTCTTTAGCTTCTTCTTCGAAGCAGTATTTGAGTTTCCTCCAGCAGTGGGATCTTCCCCAGTAGTGCTTGGTTTCCGCTTCTTGGGAGTAGTGGGAGGAAGCTTGTTAGTCTGAACGAATTTTAACGAATTTAGATATAAAGAGCTTGAGTGAATTCGAAGCATCAAAAACTAAGTGATTACCGTTGGAATTGGGGCACTTGTTGTTGGCGTTATTGTTGTTGTTGTAGTTGCAGCAGTAGTAGTTGTTTCGGGTGGATTAGCTTTTTCGGTAGTTTCGATGGAGGCTTGAGAGGCACTCCCTTCCTTCGATTTCGAGGCAGCGGTCTTTATCCTGATAGCTGAAAATCAAAACAATTAAAGCAAAGGTTAAAGATATGGAAAATAAAAGACATTTGGGATTTTTTCCCAAGCATTCGCACCTGTGCCTTGATCAGATTTAATTGACATGGCAGAAAGGTCATATCGAAGGTGTCCTGGGAAATCATGAAGCCAGTATCGAGCCCATGTCACAGTCTCAGATGGCTTTGGTTTCCTTTGAAGATATTTGAACATCTCTTTGCAAGTAAACCACCATGGATATGGGGGAAACCAAGCCAGAGCCAGTTCTGAGGTAGGTAATCTGGGAAATTTAGGTGGATGCATTTCGAATGCCAACCTATACCTATCCTCAGGTGACAGCCCTGAAGGAAGTTTTAGCTTAGAAACTTTTTGTTTAAATTTTTCCTTCAAGGTCTCAGCTGCTTGATGCACAGTGGAGTCCAAGCGCGTGGGGTCGTAAGTAGTTTCAAAATAATTTTGAAAAGCTTTTATCTCTTTGGCATGAGTAAACATACCTTTCTTTGCTGGTACCTGCACATCGAAGGCATCAATTAGTTTCTGTCGAATTGTAAGTGTATCGAACATGCAAGTTTGATAAAACTTAATCCACCACTCCAGAAATCCTTTAGCCGCGAGATGGGTAGGTTCGAAGGCTATCAGTTCGAATTGGGCAAAGCCTTGATATTGTTCTTGCTGGATCTTGGCTTCCCTTGCCTTGAAAGTTCGACCAGATGTGATGGCGCTCTCAGTTTGGAACAAAGGTTCAGGAATCAGTTGGTATAAGCCAAACTGCCTCGAAACGAAGTTTGGTTGGTAGGCAAAGAGAAGAATTTGGTTCTTAGCAGGGGTTATCCTCGAAGAGATGAGTCTGGGAAGCAAGAAAGCTCTCCATACATCTTGGATCTCCTTGCTCTTGATGGCTTCTGAGAGAGCCATGGTGAACCAAGAAGGTCCATGAGCCCTCGAAGCAAAAGGCGCCATGCTCTCTTCGAACTTATGCCTTTTTGAGAGTATCATGATGTACTTCGAGAATTGAACCTTGAAGTCATCCTTGTCATCATTAGGAGTTAGTCTTTGAAGCCTAGTGCCTTCGACTATCCTATCACTTATTTCTGAATCTTGCTCATCTATGGTGTTGGCGGTTGATAAAGAAGGTTCGAACATGGCATTCAGCCATAGTTGAAGTAACCAAAATGGGCCAGCTAATAGAATGTTTTTGGAAGTGTGGGATTTAAGGCTCGAAACAGCTGACCTCAAGCTCTCATAGAGGTCAACTAAGAGTAATTCACTTAGGCGCACTTTGCGATTTTCGTGTAAATCCCTAGCTAAAGGAATGAACCTACTAGCTACCTGCAGGGATCTACTGCAGAAAACGTACCTAGACAGCCACAGGGTCAAGAAAGCAATGTGCTCTATGTCAGACACATTATCCCCTTCAGCATGATAATGGCTGATAAATTTGGAAAAGCTGGCTAACTTGACTTCGAAGTCAATTATGCTTGAGTGCTCTTCATTGTCAGGAACATAAGTTTCTCCCACTGGCGACAGCCCAGTAATGGCCGCTATATCGAAGAAGGTTGGGGTAATCATTCCACCTGGGAGATGGAAAGTGTTGTAGGTACTATCCCAGAAATAAAGGGACGCAAACAGCAGAGGATGGCTATAGGTGAATCCAGGTTTCGATAGCTTAATGAGGTTATAAATGCCTAATTCTTCCCATTGCTGGGATTTCTTGGCTTCTACTTTCGTGAACCAGTTTTGATAGGAAATATCAGAAGTAGGGCAAGATCGAAATGGTTTAAAATTGATTTTTACATAATCCAAAACAAATGGGTCCTTGGGAGGAACAGTTGGGGTTTCTGCGGTATTCGAACTAAGAGATTCTACTGCCCTAGGGGCATCCATTTTGTTGAATAAAGGTTTGAAGCTATAACATACGGGAAAAATTGTCCTAGTGTCCTTTAGTATTTCAAAAACTGTAAGAGGGCCATTTAAGGCTAACCTCTTACCAGCAACATGGGTAGGGATGAGTACCTGTGATGCGTACAACATTTCTTTTTCTTTGGAAATCATTTGAGGAGCAAGAGCAGATTGGCCTTGAATGTTGACGATTTTACTCTCCATGGTTGCTCCTGTAGTTTTTCCTTTCTTCTTTGAGACTTTCTTGAGTTGGGAAGAGGTGGAGGAAGACATTTTTGTTGTTTGAGAGCTTAGATTTTTTTATGAGAGAAGAAGAGTAAAAATTCAGAGTATGAAAGATTTAGAGTGTAAAAAAGAAAAAGGAAGAGTAAATTGACGTTTTATAATGAGAAGATTAAGCATCCACCGAGTAAAAGTGTGATACATGGAGATCATGGGTTGGTGTGATGAAGAGGTGGCGAGAAGTTGATATAGGTAATAGGCGTGATTTAAAAACAATCATTACTTATAACTGCACCACGCTGTGAAGTGACTCTGGGCGGTTAAGGAACCCAAAAGGTGCTATGATTGATGTGACTGGAGTCAAAGGCATTAAATGTTATGATGATTCGAAAATCCTATCAAAATCTTGTATAAATGTTTAAAATAGGTATTTCTCAAAGAGATTGAAATACATATTTTAAAGGGGCAATTTGTTGGCTGAAGATTTTGATAATGTTATTTAGAATTCAAAAGAGTTAAAAGTTCTGATCGAAATGGAATTAAATGCCATATTTCGAAGTTGCAGAAGCAGTGTTTCGAATGAGTGTGTCAAAGCTTGAAGCTTCGAACGGTGATTATGGGAACATATCCAAAGGGGTCTCGAAACAACAGCGGGGCTAGGTTTGAGAAGATCGTTCGAAACGGAGAAACACCAAATAATTTAAAATTCAAATGGAAGCGGGACTTTCAAAGTTTGAAAGTTGTGTGTTGGAGCATTTGGGGACACGTGGAAAGATGAAAGAAGCATTGTCTTGCATGTTCGAAACGTGGCATGATCCTATAGTGAGACCGTTAGGGTCGAATTAGTATAAATAGAAGTCTTAGTATTAGGATTTCAGTGTGTCATATCTGTTATACAAAATACTCAATAACATTCAAACTACCACATGGCAAGGGAAACGAATGCAAGAGAAATGTATGTATGATAGCACCATGTATTTCTAACTTAATGAAAGCCTTTTTACCATTTCCAGTACTTTCTTCTTTTCTTTTTGTCGAATAACATTTGCAAGTTTATTTATTTACTGTCTTTTCATTTCAAAGTCTTTTCCTCAAAGTTTTACGTCTTACTGCTTTCTTTATACTTCGAGCAATTTATATTTCAGAGAACTGTTACACTTTCAATACCTTTACTTTCAAGCATTGTTTTTCAAGCGCATACTTTTACTTAAAATCATTTATAGATTTCTTGCATTAAACGCTTTCTTCACATTTTGAACTTCTACATTCCAGAAACCTTTTATGTTAAATGCTTTATAAATCGAAACCATTTACTTCACTTTTCATACAGTTTTATATGTCTCTTCAATCAGCATTACAATTAGCATTTATTCGTATAACTTAGTTTTCATATACATTTTGACCACATTTTCAAACTCTTAGAAAGAAGGATCGAAATAAACCAAACACTTGTACAATAGCAACCATGAATAATTGTTCGATTGTGAGAGTAACCTTAATATCCAAGGAGTCCTAGGATCAATCTAGTCGATCCTGTGAGTTACCAGAGAGATTGAATAGCGTTAACAAAGATTATTCGATAGTTTGGAAGACTAGCGGTTGTTTCCCAGAAATCACTGGAAACAGGCGTATCCGAGCTGTAACTGAGTTTGAAGGTAGAATGAATATCAGAATGACTGCCGTGTTTGGAGTGTATCTGTATTGTATCCGGTTAACAGAGAAATATCTGTATGGAGCAACTGCGTGCTGGGGGCAAATTCTGAATGAGTGACAGAATGGCAACCGTGTTTGGAGCGTATCTGGACTGTATCTGAAGTTGAGATTTATATGAGTAGCAGAATGACTTCCGTGCCTGGAGTGTATCTGGAACTGTAACTGGGATTTGAGATCCGTATGAGTAATAGAATAACTTCCGTGTTTGAAGTGTATCTAAAACTGTAACTGGGATCTAAATAAATGACAAAATGACTTCCGTGGCGAACGCACTGGGGAGAATCAAACTGCTGTTGTAAGGGTCAAAATGGTATCCGTGCTTGGAATGCATTGAACCTTGAGGTGGATAAGTGAATCTGAATGAGAGATAGAATGGCTGCCGTGTCTGGAGCGTATCTAGTCTGTATCTGATTGTTGTAGTTTAAATGAGTAGTAGAATGACCGCCGTGTCTGGGGTGTATCTGTACTGTATCTGACTTGAGATTCTGAATGAGTAATAGAATGACCGCCGCGTCTGGGGTGTATCCATACTGTATCTGAATAATTGTTAATGATAGCCTTTTAATCTTATCCTGAAAAGGATGAAATGTTAGATAAAACACAAAGTTATGTTGCATGATATGTATGATGCAATATATATGTTATATCAATGTTTATGATATGAATGTAAGTGAATGCGCATGTAAGCTGAAGAGTTGTCTTGCTGAGGATAGATGAGTCCTGGATGTCTGGAGATAAAAGAATCTTGACTACTGCCAGGGGAAGTGAATTCTTGACTGCTGTAGGGGATTGCAAAAATCTCTGATTGCTGAAGATGAGATATCCTTGTTGACTACTGCTGGAGAATCAGGAACTTGGGTTTGTATGCCAATCTACTGGGGAATTCCTGTCCTGAGGAGATCTTCATTGGGGCATATCTGAATATCCTGTGAGGAACTGAAAATGAGAGTCTTCATTCTACTTGGGGAATGCAAAATATTCAATGGTTGAGGGACCTTAGGACCACTGCTGGGGATTGGAACTCCTTGGTGATTTGTAGGGAATGAGAACTTATGATGATCTCTACTGGGGAGTTCAGAACCTGATAGACTTATGCTGGAGGAGTGAGACTGAGAATCTTCAATCTGGTGAGAAACATCTCTGTGGGGAGAAAGTTCACTAGTCTGGTTCCGCTGGGAATTGATAGTTGAAAGTGTTAGCTCCGCTAGGGATTAGATTTTCAGATTTCTTAAGGCTCCACTGGGGATACCGAAACTCTGAGGGGAATTGAGTTCTGGAAGGCTCTCTGGCTGGGGAAATCAGCTTTGAGAAAGCTTTTGTTCTGCTGAGGATCCTGAAGTTTTAACTCTGTTTGGGGAGTTAAGTCCTGGATTTTGACTTTATTGAGGAATTTGGAGTTTAGAACTGCCGGGGATTCCTTCTGAAAGGGCATCAAGGTATTCATCTGTACCTTCAACTTATCAGTAATCATCTCTTCTTGGTTTGTAAGGAAAATGATTATGTTCAAATGCATATGCCTATTTAACAAAACGTTGGACGTTTCTCAAATAAAACATAAGTGCAAAAGAGAAAAAGGAAGACAAAGCAAATTTCTGTATTTGGAAAAGTATTTGTATTAACTTTTTATGAGTATCTTTGTACAAAGGAGACAGACACCCTAGTAAGAGGATGCTGCCGTAAAGAATTGAAAATTTTATACAAAAGAAAGATGGCTATGTGCAACAAATCTATGGGATCCCATTCTGTTATGGCCTTCACAACTCTGAATATCTTGTCCATTCAAATGCTTCGTTTGCCGATGACTGGATTGATCAGAAGCTTGGAACTGGTTGATGAAGAGATTGTTCTTTAAAGTGATCCGACGAGACATAGTCATACGCTTTAATTCCCTAACTTTTGCCTGGATCGCCCTTTCGGGTTTTCAATCCACCGGGAAACCCCTTTTTGCCCAAGCCTCCCTTTCGGGTTTTCGACTTGCCGGGTGTACAGATTTTTTTGTTTTATCCCTAATTTTTGCTTGAACCGCCTTTTCGGGTTTTCGGTTCACCGGGATGCCCATTTTTGCCCAAGCCGCCCTTTCGGATTTTCGACTTGTCGGGTTATTTTATGCGTAGTATTTTTTGACTATGTCTGCGTTCGCAGGGTGCGACAAATCGTCGCCATCCATGGTGGTCAGAATCATTGCACCACCAGAAAATATGCTCTTGATCACAAATGGTCCTTCGTAAGTAGGAGTCCATTTGCCCCTGGGATCACTTTGCGGTAAGATAATCCGCTTGATTACGAGATCTCCGACTTGATATACTTGATGTCTGACTTTCTTGTTGAAAGCCTTGATCATCCGTTTTTGATACGTTTGACCATGGCAAACAGCAGCGAGTCGCTTCTCGTCGATCAAATTGAGTTGATCAAGTCGGGTCTGAATCCAAACGTCTTCATTCAAACCAGCGTCCTTCATAATCCTTAAAGAAGGAATCTGAACTTCAATGGGTAAGACAACTTCCATGCCATATACCAAAGAAAATGGGGTTGCCACGGTCGAAGTTCGTGCCGTGGTACGATATTCGTGTAGAGAAAACGGTAACATCTCATGCCAGTCTTTGTAGGTGACTGTCATTTTCTGAATGATCTTCTTAATATTTTTGTTCGCAGCTTCAACAACACCGTTTATCTTCGGCCGATAGGGAGATGAACTGTGATGATAAATCTTGAACTGTTCGCATAGAGCGGTGATCATAGTATTATTCATATTTGTACCGTTGTCTGTAATGATTCTGTCGGGGACACCATACCAGCATATGAGGTTTTGCTTGATGAAGCGGGCAACCACATTTTTTGTAACAGAGGCGAAGGAAGCTGCTTCGACCCATTTGGTAAAGTAGTCAATGGCGACCAGGATGAAGCGATGTCCATTAGACGCTGTGGGCTTGATCTCTCCAATCATGTCAATGCCCCACATTGAGAATGGCCAAGGAGCTGTCAGAATGTTGAGAGGAACAGGAGGAATATGAATCTTGTCAGTGTAGACCTGACATTTATGGCAAGTACAGGAATGCTGATGGAAATCTGCTTCCATGGTAGACCAGTAATAACCCGCCCTTAGAATCTTCTAAGCCATAGTATGCCCGCTCAAGTGGGTGCCAAATGTACCGCTGTGTATCTCGGTCATGATTAGCTCTGCTTCAGCTTTGTCTACACATCGGAGTAGAACACAATCATGGTTGCGTTTATAGAGGATGCCGTTGCTCAGGAAGAACTTGGCAGCAAATTTCCTTAGGAACTTCTTGTCATTTACGGAAGCTCCTTCGGGATATTCTCTAGTCTGGAGATACCTTTTGATTTCGTGAAACCAAGGTTGTTCCACTACATCTTCGGTATTAATCTCATGACAATGCGCAAGTTCATCCATTCGCTCGATGGTGATTTGGGGAGCCTCGGTATCCCAGTTGAGTTTAAACATGGAAGACATTGTAGCCAGAGCATCGGCAAGCTGACTCTCTTCTCGCGGGAAATGCTCGAAGGTGATTTGCTCGAAATGAGGCAACAATGTCAGGATATGTTCTTTGTATGGGATAAGATTAGGATGTTTGGTATCCCACTCTCCTTTGATTTGACTGATAACCAAAGCCGAGTCCCCAAATACGATCAACGATTTGATCCCCATGTCAATAGCAACCTTGAGACCAAAAATGCAAGCTTCATATTCAGCCATGTTGTTGGTACAGCTGAAGCAAAGTCGGGCCGTGAAAGGCGCGTGACAACCTTCCGGGGAAATGAGTACCGCACCGATACCGTTTCCAAGTGCATTTGAAGCACCATCAAAGTACAGGGTCCATCGGGATCCATTTTCAGGTCCGTCATATGGTCCGTTACCTTTAATGTTGTCCAAATTCATGATGTCCTCGTCCGGGAAGTCGAATCTCATGGACTGATAATCTTCGATGGCTTGATGAGCTAGATGGTCAGCTAGTACACTCCCTTTTATAGCCTTTTGGGTAGTATACTGGATGTCATACTCAGTTAGGATCATTTGCCATCTAGCTATTCTTCCAGATAAAGCAGGCTTCTCGAAGATATACTTGATAGGATCCATTTTGGAAATCAGCAAGGTGGTATGAGTCAGCATATACTGCCTTAGTCGGCGAGAAGCCCATACCAAAGCGCAACAATTTTTCTCGAGCAGTGAGTAGCGAGTCTCACAGTCGGTAAACTTTTTGCTAAGGTAATAAATAGCATGCTCTTTTCGACCAGACTCGTCATGATGGCCCAAAACACACCCCATTGAGTTATCCAAGACGGTCAGGTACATGATCAACGGTCTTCCTTCGACGGGTGGCATCAGAATAAGAGGTTCTAGCAAATACTCCTTGATCTTATCAAAAGCAAATTGGCAATCGTCGTTCCATTCGGCTACCTGATCTTTCTTCAATAATTTGAAAATTGGCTCACAGGTAGACGTCAGATGAGAGATGAATCTGGCAATATAGTTCAAGCGCCCCAAGAACCCTCTAACCTCCTTTTCAGTACGGGGAGCAGGCATTTCTTGTATTGCTTTCACTTTTGCTGGATCGACCTCAATGCCCTTGTTGCTGACAATAAATCCTAGAAGTTTACCAGACCTAACTCCAAAAGTACACTTACTTGGATTCAGCCTGAGTTTATACTCTTTCAGCCTGGCAAACAGCTTCTGCAAATGTTCAAGGTGTTCCTCCTCTGTTTGTGATCGAGCTATCATGTCGTCTACGTAAACTTCGATCTCATGATGTATCATATCATGAAACAAAGCTACCATGGCGCGCTGATAAGTTTCCCCTGCATTCTTCAGTCCGAACGACATCACCTTGTAGCAGAAGGTACCCCATTACGTAACAAAAGTTGTTTTCTCCATGTCCTCGGGGTCCATTTTGATCTGGTTGTAGCCCGAGAATCCATCCATGAAGGAAAACACTTTGTGCTGAACTGTGTTGTCAATCAAAATGTCGATGTGCGGTAGCGGAAAATCATCCTTAGGGCTGGCCCTATTCAAATCCCGGTAGTCCACACACATTCTGGCCTTGCCGTCTTTTTTAGGTACTGGCACAATGTTAGCAACCCATTGTGGATAGGATGTAACAGCCAGAAAGCCAGCGTTGAATTGCTTCATTACTTCTGCTTTAATCTTCTCAGACATGTCGGGCCTCATTCGGCGGACTTTTTGCTTGACTGGTGGACAATCCTCTCTTGTAGGGAGACGGTGAACCACGATATCAGTGTCTAAACCCGGAATGTCTTCATAAGACCAGGCGAAGATTTCAATGTATTCATTTAACAGCTGTACCAAACGCTCCTTGACACTTGGTTCCACGTTGGCACCCATTTGCACTTCCTTCCGGTCTTCCTCTGTTCCTAAGTTGACAGTTTCCAACAACTCTTCGTGAGGTAAGATGGCCATTTCTTCTTGTTGTAGAAGTCTGGCTAGCTCCCCTGGTACTTCATAATCTTCGTCATCTTCATACTCAGCCTGATTGACCAAATCTTCAGAGTTATTGAAGGACATAGCAGAATAGTCACCCATAGAATCCAGAGGGGATGGGTACCTGCATTTGTGAGTGTGGGTGTGTGTAAGGGATAGCCATCCTTAAACAAACAAAAATGAAAAAGGAAAGAAAATGAACACAACAATTTATCAATGAAAAACGTCCAATGAATCATTAAACATGGCATATGGATATGAAGAGAATCAAAACCCTTACAAATGGACCTACATACCCCGGGCAAGGCATGGGGTGAAAAAGTAGTGTGCAGATTGTTTAAAAGTAATTATTACAGACCAACAGGAAATGTTCGAAAGATAAGTTACTAATTAATGAAAGTAATGGGGATGAAGTCTTTCGCCTCCCAGTTGTGTAGTCCCCCTCCGATGGTTGGGAAGATCCAGTCTTCAATGTTACCCTCTCCGTCTTCGTCTTCCAAGGCATTGATTCCATGAGGAGAAATCTTGATGGGTGTTCTTTCAATTTTTGAGCGACGCATAGCTTTTTGCCCCGCAGCGGTAAATCCCAACCCAAACTTATCTGTTTTGTGAGGAATGTCAGGCAGCTGTCCCCATGTCGAGCTCTTCCCCTCCTTCATTGCAGCCTTTGCGTCTTTCAGAGATGCCATCCTGGCCACCTGCTTGGGTACCTCAGCTACTGCCTTTGCTACAGCAACCTCGGGAGCAATTTTCTCGAAGTGTTGGAACGGTGTCTCAATGAATTCGCCCTCTACTTCCACATACCGAAAGGAGTTCAGGTGACTGATCATATATTCCTCTTCACCGTGTACAGTTATAATCTTCCCTTTGACAGGGTATTTCAGCATTTGATGTAGAGAGGAGGTGACTGCCCCAGCATTATGTATCCATGGTCTTCCTAGAAAGCAAGAGTATGACGGACGAATGTCCATCACATAGAAAGTTGAGTGGAATACTTCAGTTCCTACCTTGATAGGAATGTCGACCTCCCCATGCACCATTCTTTTAGACCCGTCAAAGGCCCTGACAATGATATTACTTGGTTTCAGCTCCAAGCCCTCGCAATCTAATCGATCCAAAGCTTTCTTAGGCAGCACGTTCAGAGAAGAGCCAGTGTCGACCAAAACATGTGCAAGAGTAGTTCCTCGGCATTCAACCGACACATGTAATGCGTCATTATGCTTTCTTCCCTTCGGAGTCAGGTCAGCATCAGAGAAACCTAGATCGTTGTCTGCGGTCAGGCTGGCTACACAATCTTGGAATTGATCGGCTGAGGTTTCCTGGGGAACATGGGTTGTCTTCAGAAATCTTATTAATTCCTTGGCATGAGCCTCAGAACAAAGCAGCAATGCTAACATGGAGATCTTCGAGGGGGTTTGCCCCAGTTGCTCCACCACGTCATAATCACTCTTCTTAATTATTTTCAGAATCTCCTCCATTTCTTTCTTAGAGGTTTCGGGGATAACCAATGGCTGAGCCCTCGTCCTGACGAGCTCATCTTGGATCCCTTTCCCCTTATCAGCAGAAGTAGGAGGGACGACCACAGGAGTAACAACTTCTTCAATTAACAGAGTTCTTGCATAAAGTTTCATCGGTGTAGGAGTAACTTTGGCAGCGGCTGAGGGTCCAAAGACTGCCTTTGGAGGGGCAATCTCTGGAGAAAATATTCTCCCACTTCGGGTAATCTTGCTTGTACCGGCAATGTTTCCAATGTCGGCATCTTCTTCGTCAGAGCTCTCTTCAGTTATCTCAACTTGTTTAACACCATGGTAGTAGATTTCTCCACCGTAATTCCATGGTATTGATTTGTCAGAAATGTAGGGGACAGGCCCAGGCAAGGTTATTTTCAGAGGAACAAACTTCATAGAGGATGTAATCTTAACAGGCTTTTTAGGGACCTTGGAAAGATTGGTGGAAATGGTGATTATTGAAACATATTTAATAGGAGTTGGAATAGCAGGAATCTTTTCGAAAAGAATTTGTTGGCTGTCCATTAGGCTTTGGATGCCTATCTTCAGCAATGGACAGTCGATTGGTAAGGAGGAACAACAGTAGCAGTCTTCTTTACATCCTGGGAAAATCCCAGCCTTCAACAGATTTAACTTGATTGTCAACAGTGGGGTTACCAGATCATCCACAGCAGAAACATACAGATCTTCTTCAACAACATGAACATGATGGCCATGCTTTGGCATCAGAGCGGATATTACATTCGGCTTCTCCGGAGCATCGAACTCGACCTCTTTTGCATATATCAAGTCTTGAATTTTATTCTTTAGCGCCCAACAATTGTTGGTGTCATGTCCGGCGCTATCAAAATGGTAGGCACATTTGGCATTGGCATGATAGTATGGAGATGTGGTGTTAGGGTTTTTCGATGCCTCCTTTAAACCAGTTAGTTTCAACTTCAACAAATGGGGAAGAACTTGTGCAGGTGTCATATTGATGCGGGTGAACTGCCTTTGTGGCCGTTCTACCCGTTGCTGATTTGGTCTGGATTGATTGTTACGAGGCTGATCATTTGATGAATTTTGAATCATCACGGCCCCTACAGTCGGTCGGCGCTCATTTCTTCCTGAGCCCTTTTGAGAGTACACAACAGCTGCCTCTTTCTTGGCCGGAAATGATTTCTTAGCAGTTGTAGATGCAGAGGCCTCCTTTTGAATCTTCCCATTCTTAATACCAGCTTCCACCCGTTCGCCAGTCAGAATCAATTCAGTAAACCCTGCGGAAGAGCTCCTGATCAAATGGTTGAAGAATGGACCAGATAGGGTCCCCAAGAACATATCAACTAGTTCCCTATCAGAAAGAGGTGGCTGCACTCTTCCGTCCAAGTCGCGCCATTTCTGGGCGTATTCTTTGAATCCCTCATTTGAGGCCATTCCCATACTTTGTAGCTGAGTACGGGTTGGCGCCAAGTCATAGTTATATTAATACTGGCGATAAAAGGCAGCTGCCAAATCCTCCCAACTATGTACCTCTGACCTCTCAAGCTTGTAAAACCAATCTAGCTGTGTACCAGACAGGCTATCTTGGAAGAAGTGTACCTAAAGATTTCTGTCGGATGAATGAGGATGAATTTTCCTGACATACGACCTCAGGTGCATCTTCGGGCAAGACAACCCGTCATATTTTGAAAAAATTGACACCTTAAACTTTGGAGGGATCACAATTCCAGCAATCAATCCCAATTCTTCAAAATCTAACCCAGGAACCCTTTGCAGCTCCATAGCTTCCAGTCTATCCTCTAGGTTTTTGTACTTGTCGTCCGCTGGCGGGTATTGTTGCTCTGAGTAGTCTTCATCTTCCTCAACCTCTTCCTCTTCAGCCTCGGACTCAGAAGGTAGTGCATCCCCTTTTCCCTTACTGGTTTCCTCCTCAGATGCAGAGGGAAATTCAAGAACTCTTCTAGCTTCATTCTCAAACCTTCTTCCCAGTGTAGCTACCCCAACTCTTTTCTTCTTCTTTTTCACTTTCTCTTGCTCTTTGTTCCCAAGCAGTGTTTTTAGATCCTCCTGACCCTTTGCCAAGGTCATTAGGAGTTGTTGAAACTGTGAGTTTTGTGTCTGTAGATCTTTGACCGTCTATTCGAGATCCATCTTACTGAAATAAACATCAGAGAGATAAGGAAACCTGGTGTGAAGACCTGTTTATGCATATGATGAATGATATGTTTATTCATGTAATGCATTCAAGGATTTAGAAATTCAAAATTGTTGCAGACAAAAAGAACACACGTCATATTAATAAGAAGGAATTTGTCAGTACATAAATGCCCCATGGGCCAAATATTACAAAAACTTCTTAAGGTAAAAAGACGTTGCGCATCCTCTTTGGTGCGATGTAAGTGTTGAGGGTCTCCTCCTCATGAAGTCGGCGGGTGAGCTCTAAAACCTTCTTCTCACTGGCGTAGAAGCTGGCTTCAAAAGTATTTCGTTCCTCCTTGAGTTGGATACAACTCTTCTGCATCTCTTCCCATGATGTTGGCATGTCAGGAATTAAGATGGTGTATGGAACCTCTCCTTCCTTAACGGGCTCTTTGATCAAAGGGAGAATGTGAGGGTAAGGCACCATAACACTCTGGGCGCGGGTTCGTACCCACTTGAGATAAGGCTCAAGAGGGATGGAGTTCTTGTGCCCCAGTGTCTTGCTATCTACCTTGTTAGGCATCCTCCAAGCTCTGATGAATCTTTGGCGAAGTCCTTGCGCATCGTTGTCGAAGTCAAAAACTAGGTCAGGAATCAGCATGTCATGAGGACCATCCCTCCGTGCATATCCAAATTGTCTCAAAGCTAGACAAGGGTTGTAGGTGATGCCTCCCCTAATGCCAAGTAATGGCACATTAGGGAACTCTCCACAACGATCGATGATGATGACATTTTTTCTGGACCGAGAACACCAATGTACATCAGAGTGTGTGAGGGTCATCAATCGTTGTGACCACCTTAAGCCTTGGTCATTCTTCAAAACAGATTGTGGAAGGTGCAAAGTAAACCACCTTGCAAGGGGAGGAGTACAACACATGAGAACACCTCTCTTTCTCATTGTTCGTGTGTAAAATGAGTGGAGGATGTCCCCAAGCAATGTAGGTATGGGATTCCTGGATAGGAAAATCTTGACAGCATTGACATCTATAAGCTGGTCAGGATTTGGGAACAAGACCAACCCATAAATGAGAAGTGCCACAATTTCTTCAAAGGCTTGTAGATCCAAGGAATTCCAACACTCTTGTGCCTTCTCAAACAAGAATTTTGCCAAGAAGCCTTTGACACCACTTCTAGTTTCCCAATGCCCCTTGATGTCAGATGGTTGCAAGTGTAGTGCTTGAGCAACATCTTCAGGCTTTGGTTCTTTTTCCGTACCGTTGTAGGGTAGTTGATTAAGAATAGGAATTCTCAGGAGTTGAGAAAACTCCTCCAAAGTAGGCACCAATTGGTAGTCGGGGAATGTGAAACAGTGGTGAAGGGGGTCAAAGAATTGGAACAGCACCTTTACCATGTCTTCTTCAATGTGGGTGTTGACTAGGTTGAGCAGTCTACCATGTCTTTCACTGAAGGGAGAGCTTTCCGGAATTCTGGATGTAAGCTCCTTGAGTTGAGGAGGGATTCTCACAAGATTGACTTTGATAGTTTTCCTGCGAAGAATTTCCATGACCTACAAAACAAGAACAAAGATGAAGATCCAAACCCTTGAAATGGTTAGTGGATGCATATGATGCTTTATGATGTTCATGATGTATGCACAAACATATGTACAAGCAAGTCACACAAAACCCTAGTTTCAGGCTTGCATGGGGTTTCATAGGTAAGTACCCTCTTGAGTGAAGTTGGCTTAAAAACCTGTCCTATAAATAGCAACCGGGTTCTAAGGAGCTCAATATCATTGGATTGTTTTCCATGTTCATTGTTTTGGTTTAGCCACTTAACTAGCGACCAAAATATTCCAAGAAAACAACCCTCAATGAGTGTAGTATCGAGTATCTACCAACTTCGGACTGCACCAAAGCCGGTCATCTCACTACTCCTAATAAAAGGCCAAGATGGTCAAGTAAGGTTCTAGGTCATTAGTGCTTAGTGACATCACTCAGCGGCCCCGTACTCTCCTTGATTGAACTCAAGGGTTACCGGTACTCACAAATATGTCGCACTAATATAGCTATTGATTCAACCATGTCGGTATACCCCACACAATTTCCACAACGTATTGCTATCTATGAAATGTTTCCCAAATCCGGGTGTAAGATTTCAAGCCCAAACAAAAGAACCAAGATGTAAAGCAATCAAAGCAAAACAATTAGTCATGCAAGAGGGTGATCTAAGCCCTAAGGTTACTCCACTTTTAAAATGATCCCCAGCAGAGTCGCCAGTTCTGTGATACGGTGGGAGAACTGACTTGAGGTTTTGCGTTTGTATTTGCAAATGTTTCGATTGAGCAAGAGTCGCCACCGACTTTTTATTTTATCTTAAGGAAAGGTTAAAAAGCACAGCAAAAACCTTTGAGATGTTTTCTTGGGTTCGGGGAGTAAATTATAGAAAGGGAAGGTATTAGCACCCTCTCTATCCATGGTTATCCATGGGCTCTTATTTACTTGCTTAGATCACTTGCCTTGCATTTTCAATTGTTTGAAATGGTGCTTTCAATTGTTTGAAATGGTGCTTTGTGTGTGTTTTGAAAGATATTTTGAAAAGAGGCCATTTGTTATGGCAACCTTTGTAATGATCCATGTTTGAATGTATACAAAGGTGTATTTGTCTTTTGAAAAGTTTTCAATGTTTTGAAGGTTTTGTTTTGAAATTGTGTAGTGATGTGTGTTTTTGAAAAAAGGCAAGGATTGTTTTGCAAGTTGGTCAAGTAACCAAGAGCTATCTACCCTAAATTTCTCAAAGATCTTTCCTATGTTTTAACCCTTTTAACAATATTGTTCCACCATTGTATTTGGTGGACAATCTTGTGTTAGGATGTTAACGGGACGGGCGCGGGTCATCGTTTAGACCATGAATGCAATGGTGCCAAGTGTCTTTGGCAACTTTTCCTTTAAGGGACTTGATCATTTTTATGCAACTTGAGAAAGCATCATCGAGGGACTATGATCATTTGAATTGTTTTTGTTTTGCCAAAGATACTCAACATGCAAGCATGGCCCATTATTGAAGGCAACAAGTGGAGTAACCCTAAGGGTGCAAGTGTGATTGGTGTTGTCCATTTTCATGCTTGTTTATCTTTGAATCAGGTCAAGCTATTCGTTATTTGATTTTTGCATACAAACCCTAGGTCTATCATGGCATAATTGGAAAGCTTTTAAATGCGGAATTTTAAAGCCCTAGACTATTACAACATGATTATGGGGATGGGGGTACAAATGTTTGAATGAGAGTATTTGACAAGAAATTTAAATCTAGGCTATTACATCCATATCGAATATGCAAGTATTTAAATGTACAATATTCATAATATCAAATAAATATCAAAATGCAATGCATTATGCACAAAAATGTTTTTATATGTATGTAAAAGTGTTTTTCAATGTAAAATATAAACAAAAATAAAAAGTCAATTTTTTTGGATATTTTCATGGTTTAGGGAAAAACCCTAGTTTTCTAAATAAATGGTATTTATTAATTATATTATATACAATATTTGTTAATTATATAAAAAAAAAGAAGTATATTGTGAAAAAAGTATTTTTGATGTCATATATTAATAAAAATAAAAAGGTATTATTTTTACATTTTTATCCTAAATAATTTAATAAAATACAAGTATTTATATTATACACATTTAAATATACTAGATATATACAAATATTTAAAATATTAATTATTTTTTAAAAAAAGAAGTATATTTTTCAAAAATGCAAAATAAAAATAATAACTAAAAATATATTTTTTGTATTATTGTTTTGTGTTTTTAATAAAAAGAAATATATTGGTTTATATATATATATGCTTAAATAAACAAACAAATGCCAAATAAATACAAAAAAGGGTGGAAAAAATAATTTTAATGTTTTTTATATTTTGACAAAAAATAATAAGTCAGAATCAACAAGAAAAAATAAAAAATAATTAAAAAATCACACAATGGCGCAGGGGGGTGCAAAAATGAAAAAAGTGGTGTAAATAGAAAAATAACTTAGGCCCAGCCCAAGGGGCTTGTCTTCAACCTCCAGCCATTTCTGTCAAAAACGTGCGCCCTCCATGCTTGATTCAAACTT
This sequence comes from Vicia faba, assembly GCA_948472305.1. Taxonomy (NCBI): domain Eukaryota; kingdom Viridiplantae; phylum Streptophyta; class Magnoliopsida; order Fabales; family Fabaceae; genus Vicia; species Vicia faba. The sequence goes on along the minus strand of OX451740.1, from coordinate 1,057,212,755 downwards.
CCTGATTCTTTGATTTTTAGCCAAAACTCACAACATGAACAATATAGAGCATTAAATCACGAGTTCATTCATATAAAAAAGTTGTTCTAACTCTCAGAAATGAGAGAGAATTTCTTCTCCCCCAATTCCTGACCTAAGTTTTTTTCAATGTTCAGGTTCAAAATTCTCCCAGCACACACAACATAAATGAAAAGTAAATATATGGGTAGCTTCAGGGCCATGAGTAGGACATACTTTCTTCACAAACTTAAGCCTAAATATGCTTGGATAGAGAGATAGAAGTTCACATTTTACCTGTCTCAGCTTGAATCGAACAGAGTAATATGGCCAACTTCAATGGTGTTTGAGGACTTGTACAGCTTGTTTGAGGTCCCAGGAACCTTCTCATATGCTTGGTGTGCCTTGAATCCTTCTGAATCAAGCTATGGAAGTCAACCTGCAACAATGAAAAGTGAAAATGGAAACCTTGGTTATGGATGTTACAGTTCAAGTTCAATGCTTGGAATAGTTTCAATGGATGGTAGGGAGTGTGTTTGAACAAGCTTTGGCCAAAACGCACGAGTGGAAGTGTTTGTGGAAGTCAAGTTGCAGAAGGGACTCTATTTTTGCAGCAAGAAGGTGTTTCTGTGAATGAGGAGGTATTGAAGGTGGTTTGGTCGTGCTTTAGGTCAGTTAGGGAGTATGAAATGTGTTTACAAAGTTTGTTTTTGCTCTTACTTGCAGGAAGTGAATGTGGTATATCTTTTGCAATGTTTCTTCTTATCTAAGCAAAGATTGTCAAGTTGGATTATAGGATACTACAGGCCCCTCAAGCATGCTGCAAACTTGGTTCTTGATCAGTGGGATTTGTCCACAAACTTGTGCCTCAAAGATATGCTTGTACTTCCAAGATATGGACTTTGACATAAAGCATTGCTTTTTTAAAATGGCAAACATGCTTTTTCCATATATGGATTGATTTTGTGCGTATTGTCCAAATGAACAAAATAACACTCTAACACAAAGGATATGCATTTAATTATTGAGTGCGAATGAGATTAGAGGCCTGTAATCTAGCTTGGACCATGCTGACTTGAAAATGGCAAAGTTATGAACATGTATTTGGCTATGAACAAAGTGACTTTTGCCCATCTTTGCCAATTCGATTCTCCCTAACCACAAGGGTGTTTGAGAAGTTATTGGACAATTTGGAAAGATTGGAATGTGTACTACAATCCATCTTTGTAATGCAAGTTGAAATTCCAAGTGGAAGCATGTGAAAAGTGGCCATGAAGTTGGGCAAAAATCCTGCCTAGAATAGGTCAAAAATTTTCTAAGTTAAAAATGTTTTACACCCTTGTTCCAAAAATCATAACTTGAGCTACAAGCTTATTTTGAGGAAACTTTGTGAATCAAAGTTGTATATTTTTCAATGGACTACAACTTTCATGTTTTGAGTTTTGTTTGAATCCAAATGTATCTTGATGAAAAAATGGGACAAAGTTAGGAAAAAATAAGGAAATTTTATAACTTAGAAATATTCTAAGTTATGAAATTTCTTCATTTTAAACCCTAATTTGCAATTTTGGGTTTCTTGATGAACAAGTTTCATAATTTGACATGTCTTGATGACAAATGAATCTTGGCACTTGATTTTGACCAAAAAGTCAAAGTTTGACTTTTCAGTACACAGTCAAATTTTGATCAGTTGACTGGAAAATTCATCTGTCAATCTTGTACATTTGGGATCTTTTGAACTTGTTGAATGGATCAAGACAATGCCATTGAGTCCTTGAGTCCATATATGAGCTTGGTTTGCCATTGGTTAGGTCAAACAGTCAAAAATTGCCTTTGTGCAGTCAAAACCCTAAAAATGACCATTTTGCCCTTTTGGTGATCTGGTCAAATTTCTTGTGGAATTGTGATCCAAATTTTACCAAATGGTCCATATGAGTTCATTATGTTGATGTGGGTCAAAAATTATGAGGTTTGACTGTCCATTGGCCACAGTTGACTTTTTTCCCCAATACAGCTGATTTCTAGGTCAACTGTCCAATTGACTGGGCAAAGATTGGAATCAAGGCTTGAAACTTGGTATGGATAAACTTGTGAGTCCAACATGAAGCATGAAAATAACTTTGGGAATTTTAGGTCAAAACATCTTTGTGCAAACTCAAACCCTAATTTGGGTCAACAGTGCAAGGAGGAGTCTTGAGCAGAGCAAACCCTAACTTGATCTTGAGCTCCAAGAGTCTTGTGATGAGAAAATGTTGATGAAATGAGAGGGCAAATTTTGGGGTACAACAGAATTTTTCTGTGCTTTTTTCCTTTCCTTGTTGGATAAAATAAAAGACGGTGGCGACTCTTGCTTACCGCGACATTTTGCAAACACAAACGCAAAACGCAAACCAGCATTCCAAAAACAGTCCGGTCCTGGCCACCGTATCACACCTGGTGAGGGTTACCCAACTTAGTGAGCCAGTTTCCTCTTACCGCCTTTTCATCATTTGGTTCCAAATTTATTTCTTTCTCCTTCAATCGTACATGCATGCGAATCTATGTTATTCTAGACTGTGAGGATAAACCACTTTAGGAATACTTCTCAGGATTTAAGCACTGTGCTACAAATCTACACATTAGACTCGTATCCTATCACATTATTCCGAACTTCATACCCTCGAATAACTATCCCTTTGTCTCTATATATTATTCTCGAACTCTATGAGACTCAAGTTCTTGATCAAAACAAAAAATTTCAGTCAACTTGAAGGACTTCAACTCATGGGTTTACACAGTAATTCGCAGAGCACTAAAAAATAATTCGAAAAGAAGAAAAGCAATAAAACCCCCCAAACTTGAACTGAACATTGACCCTAATGTTTCGGAACAAGCTCGAGAGGGTGACTCACAGAGGGTAATGTAACACATGTTGCAGCCTCCTACCTCTCCCCATTAAGACTCCCTTTTTATTACCTGCAAATAAAATAAAAAGAAAATTAAGTTAGTAAAAGCGTGGGTTGCCTCCCACGAAGCGCTGCGTTTAATGTCGCATGGCTCGATGGGTCATCCCCTTATGGGGGGTACTTCCTCTTCCACACCTTTTTGCATGTTTCTTCCGCAAACCAAAACTCATTCAGATCAAAAGTGTCAACCCATTTATGCTTCCAGTCACTTCCAACTTCCAACTTCCATCTTTTCAGTTCGGTGTTCCTTCTTCTTTTTCTTCTTTCCTTGTTGACTGCGCTTAGGAATTTTTATTGATGCCACTTGAGAAATTTTTCCTGAGACCTCTTCTGGGAGTGACTGTAAACTGTTGTCTTCTTCTTCAACTCTGATCATTCCGATTGAATATTTATCCTTTTCACCTGCAACCTGCTTCTTGATTTCCAACATCTTCAAGGTTATCACCTCATCAAATAATTCCAATGTCAGATTACCTGTCTCGATATCAAAATTGCATTGAATCGTCAGTATAAATGGTCGACCCAGAATGATAGGAGTCTCTTTATCTTCCGGTATGTCCATGATCTGAAAATCAACTGGGAAAACAAAATTGTCAATTTCCACTACGACATCTTCAGCTATCCCATATGATTGCTTGATGGTGTGATCAGCAAATTTTAATTTTGTTCCACTCCCGCTTATTTTCTCAATACCGAGCTTCTTGAAAATCGATAATGGCATTAAACTTAAACTCGAGCCAGAATCAACTAGAACTCTCTTGAAAGCTCTGTCTTTTATTGTGTATTGTATTGCAATTGACCCTGAATCCCTCTGCTTGATAGGTATTTTTCTCTCGGGCGCAATTGTATATAATTTCTCATCAACAGCTACTGATCCCTCTCCTGTTGATTTCTTCTTTGATAATACCTCCTTCATGAATTTCTGATACAAAGTAATTTTGTCGAGCGCTTCAAAGAACGGTATGTGGATCTCTAGCTTTTAGGAAATTTTGATAAATTTCTCAAAATCTTTTTCTTTTGTGTCCTTCTTTGCTACTCGAGATGGATACGACAGCTTGACCATAGGTTTAGTCTTCTCTTCAACTGGATTTATAGGTGATATCACTCTTCCTATTTGTTCATGTTCTCTCTCACTTCCATATATACTTTTATGATATTGTTGTCAAACTTTACCTCATCTAGTTTTTCTCTGTTCACTTTCTCACTCCTTGTTTTGAGAGCATTCACATTCTCGTGACTTTTTTGTATTTCTTGTGCTTGCAGAGCTACCTGTTGAGAAATCTGTCCCATTTAAACTTCCAAATTTTTTATTGCAGCTATGGTATTTCTGTAATTACTCCTTGTCTTTTCTTGAAATTAAGAGGTTTGGGCAGCCATCTTTTCAATTGCTACCTTCCACTCTGCGTTTTGAGGAGTTTGTTGCTGCTGATCTTTCCAAGAGAAATTAGGACGATTCTTTCACCCAGGATTATAGGTGTTAGAATATGGGTTGTTTTGCCTCAAGAATTTTATCTTCTCAATTTGTTGTGGGGTTGCCAGACATTGCACACTACTGTGCGGTCCACTAAAAATTTCACAAGCTACCTGTTGAATTTGAGCTACCTGTTGAGTACCCATATTCATTGCTTTCAGCTTCTTCTCTACTTCTGCAACAATGACTTCTTCAATTTTTAATTGCTTATTAATTTCCAACTTTAAATCAATCACTCCCTCTGGTTTGCTTACAACTCTGTCATATAGATCCAGGTGCTCATTTGCAGTAATTGCTTCAATGATCTTCTTCACACCAATGGATGTTGCGAAGTTGGATGAGCCCCCAAATGCTGTATCAATAAGCTACTTTGTCTTCATTCGGAGGCCATTTACAAACATCTGCATTTTCTTAATTTGACTCATGTTATGCGTGGGACATGCTATTAGTAACCTCTTGAACCTCTTGTAAGCTTCAACTAGTGATTCTCCTTCTTTCTGCTTAAAACTCACAATTTCATATCTTTTACGAATGTAAACCGAAGCAGGAAAGTATTCATCAAGGAAAGTCTGCTCCATCTGTTCCCATGTGGTGATACTTCCAGCAGGAAATGAGTAGAGTCACTCTTCAGCGTCTTCATACAGCGCGAACGGGAACATCCTTAATTTCTTGGCTTCTTCAGAGTGACCCTCAATCTTCAAAGTAGTGCTCATGGTGAGAAATCTCTGCAAATGCTTATTGGCATCTTTATTGATCTTTTCGGTGAAATATTTGTTCTCGAGTTGGCGGATGGTTGAAGGATGCAATTGAAAGTTTGCAACATTTACCGGTTGATTCACAATAGTCAAACGACCTGTTGGAGCATTTGCTCCTCCGTAGTCCCCACGAAGTCTCTCTGGTGGCGTATTTTCAGCCATTAGTTTTACCTCTTCAGACACTGAATCTGAAGGATTCGAAGAACCTACTGACTCCTGTCTATCTAACCGAGATAGTCTGTGACTCACGTGAAAATTTCTTTATATTTCTGCGTCAAAGAAAATCCAACTGAGGACTTTCCTCGCATGCAAAGGTTAAGAAAAATCAGTAAAACAAAAATATGGAAATTACAGAAAAGAAATTTTAGTTATAGAGCAACAAAATTTTAATTGAACTCCAAATAAACTCAATGATTAGGCAGTCCCCGGCAACAACGCTAAAAACTTGATCTCTAAAATAACAAGTGTATTATTTTGCCTCTTATAATAATAGGGAAAATTCCCTGAATGTCGATCTCAAGGACTGCATAAAATTACCGAGGTTAATACAAGGTTCGATTAAACAAAACTCAATTTGGGGTTTGGTTTGGTTATTATACTTAACAATAATTAAAAATATGCGAAGGTAAATTATGACCTTTTTCCTAGTGTGAATACTATGCTAGGGGTAAGTGTGTAGTTTTCCCTATAATGACCTTCACAATTAATTACCTTCAACTACCGACCCTTTAGATTATTTTCCCCTAAGTCCTTAGTGAGAAAACCTTTAACCATCCATCCTCAATCCTAAGTCCTTAGGAATATCTGATGGAGTCGAGCCTTTATCTTATCAAGGGTTAAATCCGGTGACTATAGGGTATCCCTAGTCCTAGGTGATATCTACTATAGCCTAATCATACAAAAACCTTAACAATCGCGGTCTAGCTGGTTGTTAACCAGAACTCAATCCTAATTGGTCCGATTAGGAAAACATTAGAAACCTTGAAGGATTAAATTGAAAGGAAACTACTGTATTAAAATCAATATTTCATAGTCAATACATTCGCAAATCGGGGACACCCCCTAGCATTGGGGGATTTAGCTGCACATAATATTCATAGAGATTTCAATAATAACAATGATAGACATTACACAAATTAATGGTGAACTCTGATCTTCAATTGCTTCTACTCATGAAAGGTCTTCGTTCTACCAAAACTTGCATAGACTTCAGTCTTTTATCGTTAAATTCTGCAATCGTCAAAAGTCCCCCTTTTCTTCTCCAAATCTAGTATTTATAGTGTCAGGCCATCCCTATGTGATGCCCAATGTCCACAGTACCCTTAGTGATCCAAGAATACAGGAAAACCTTAAAATTGGACTTTCAAATACCTAAGATGACACAGGTCGTGTCACCGAACACAGGCACCCGTGTCAGAATCTGTGCTTTACTTTGTTCCATCATTTGGCTCAGTTGAATTGACACGGGCCATGTCAGTGGACACGGACACTCGTGCAGCTCCTGTGATTCTTCCTCCAACCTTCATACTTCATCTAACTTGACACAGGTCGTGTCCTGTGACACGGGCGTCCATTTTTCCTTCTGTCTTGCTCTCTATCTTAACTTTACCAAGTCCTCCTAGAGACACGGCTCATGTCAGGAAACACAATCGCCCATGTCAGGGCTCCTGAAACACTTTTTCCTGGAACTCTGACTTCTGCACATTTCTGCCCCGATTTGTCCTGTTTTATTTTTTTGAACCTGAAAATACTAAAATACAAAACCAAAGCATAAAACACGGTAAAATGAAACAATAACTAAAATAAATGTTAAATTTCTATGTAAAAACCACTGGTCAATCCCTATCATTTCCAAGTTGAAAATTTTCTCCCTTAATAGTGATAAATATCTAAGATGATTTCAAGCATTTTAGTTTTACATGTTTCCTTCATGGTTAGAGGTATTCTCCAACTAATGATATTGCTTATTCTTTACTTTATTAGTTGTTCCATAAAAAAACGAAGTGCATATCTTAGAGTTGGCGTCTTTACTAGAAAATGATTTAAAACACGGAGTAAGGTCAATTCCGGAAAGAAATGTGTTTTTCTTAATTACATTGGATTGAGTTCTTGTTCGCCTTACAATAATGCTTTGAAACCTTCTCAAGAGTTGTTCAATCAATCAATTTACATCAGAAATATTCTTAATGTAAAATGTGTCGATCAAGTCGTCCAAAATAGACTCCGTCTCAAGACCTCTATTGATACCATTTATTTGTGTGCTTTTCAATATTTTTCCTTTAAAGGCCATAACGAATCACTTGGATCAAAAAATAGAGGTGACTATCTTGAAATGGTATAACTCTTAGCATCATACAATGATGTACTTGCAAAAGGAGTACTAGAGAATGCTCCATATAATTCAAAGTATACATCTAAAGATAGTTTTGTATATCATGTCTAGTAAATGAAAAGTAATATTTAAGAATAGATTAAATTTTGTATAACTTTTCATGAATCGTGTGATGAATTTTTAACAAAGCAAATGGCTATTATCTTGAGGTTGGTGGATAAAAATGGGTGTATTTAAGAATGATTTTTTGAGATGTTGGATGTTAAGGACACTGTGGCCATCACTTTTAAAATTTCAATTTGTGATATTCTTTATTGGCATGGTATTAATGTTTCATATATTCGTAGATAGGTGTATGATGGTCCTTGTAATATCAGAGGGGTGGAATGGATTCCAATGCTTATTTCTCAAGGATTATCCTTATACTTATTGCATATTGTTTTGCACATAGATTACAGTTTGTCTTGGTTGCTGCTTCATGAGAAGTTTTTATTATTCATGATTTCTTTTCACATTTGATTCTCCTTTTCAATATTTTATGTTCCTCTAGTAAGCGGCACAATGAATTAAAAATGCCATATTAGATGAGATTTCACATTTTCTAGAGGTTGATGAGCTTAATAGTGCTAAAGGACTAAATCAAATTGACACTTTAAAATGAATCAGATATACACATTATAGCTCACTTTTTATCGATTTGTAGTATGATAGATTGTAAAAATTCAACTTGTTTAATTCTTTCACATATTAGAAAAAAATGAGTGAAGTTATGCCTCACATGGGAATGATAATGTTGCTTATAAGTTTACGAAATCACTTGAGTTTACGTTAACTTAGCACGTGATGTGAGAGCTTATGGGAATTATATATTGTTTCTGGCAAATTTTATAATAGAACTCTAAGATATAATTAATGTTATTTAGTTAGTCACCACTATAAAGCATTAATTCAAAAGTTAAAAGATGATGAATGAGATGATTTATTGAAATATGTAATATTATTTTGTGAAAAACATGATATTGATTCCCCTTAGCATAATGCAATTTTTATAAAGTGTGAAGATTATGCACGTCATCAAATGAATCATATCACTATGAATTAATATTTTAGAGTGAATCTCTTTTGTGTTACAATTGATCAACACCTAGAAGAATTGAATCATAGATTTTGTGAGGAAAAATGAAACTTTTAAGTCTAAGAAATAATTTAGTTCCTAAGAATATTTAAAATGAATTTAATATGAATAATATGTGTTCTCTTATAAATAATTATACCCAATAGAGGTTAGTGAGCAAGAGAAAATTAGTTTGAAATATCAACTTCAATACTTTTATCTTAATGTTATTAGTCATCCAAATTTAAATAATCTATCAATTATGTCTGAATTACGTGAAACTCTAAAAAAGATAAATAAGACATATATATATTTTTTAATTGGTATATTAATATTTTATAAATCTTTCATTTTCTACGGCTATTACATAAAGATCATCCTCATCAATAAAAATAATCAAGACAAAATTGTCCAATAAATTAGAGTATGGATTTCTTCCTTACAAAATGAGAATTTACATTGAAAAGTAAATAGTTTAACACTACAACACTAATTTAATTATTGATGAACTCTAATATTTAAAAGAGTGGAAGACAAGACTTTAATTTGAACTCAGGTATCTTCTTTTATATATTTTATTATTTGTTTTGTGGTAACGTTATTTTGAATATTTAAAAAATATTTCAATTTTATAATATTTTATTAAATTTCAATTTTAACTTTTTTAGTTTATACTTGTCGTTCCCACTGATATTTTAGGAGAGATTTGTCAATGCCCATATATCAAAAGTCTACAACAAAGTTTTGTATCTTTCTTGAAGATGAGCTTATTTTTCTATATTTATTTGGTAAATGTGCTATTGACGAAGAAAATTAAATTAAATTTATTTTACTCAATAAGAATTATTTTATTTTAGAATCTCCAAAAATAAATTTTTAATTTTATAATTATAATGATAATATTTAATTTGATAATTCTAAAAAAATAGATTAATACATATAATATTTTTATCGATATCAATACATAATGATATCAATATATAATATGTACACTAATTTTTTATTTTTTTAGAATGCAAATTTGAGTATTTTATACTCTTTATTTTTTCTTTAAAATTATATTAGAAATTTTTACTTTTCATAAGTATATATTATGAAGTTTTGTTAATTTTTTTCTTAAAGTATACAATCAACATAAAAAACATTTAATATTATAGTATTTTAAATTATTTTTAAATTATAATTAATTATTAATAATAAAATAAAATATATTGGTGCCGCAAACGTCTAGTAATTATATACGGGAGAAAATAAATTGGATAACTCATTATTCAATTTAATTTAACTTATAAATTTATAATTTTATCTAAACCGACACAATAATATGGAGGTGATAATTTTATATCACTCAAATTGGTGTATTATATACGGATTGAGTTATAGATTTTGCTAAATTTAAATCAAATCTATCCATGTACACCCTTAATTTAATTGCATTAATATAGAAATGAACTTGGGAGATAAGAGTGTACATGAATTAGGTAAATCTAATAAATTCGGCTAAACCCATTCAAATCGACTAAAAAAATACGGTTTTTAAAAATGAAAAGTCATTCAAAGTAATTGGATTTTGAGTAAATCCGGATCTAACACACGAAATTCATGGGTTATTGAGCGACTAATTTTTTTTGCTCTTTTTTATAATTTGATGAGTGATAACTTTGATGTGCTTGATCTTGGTAGCTTCAATTAGAGTTTGCTAAATATTTTTTTTATATTTTGTGACTCATGATTTAAACTTATTTAAGATGTCATATTTTGATTATTTTGATGTTAATTATTATAAGTTACACATATTTTATGCAGTTCTTGGTACTACTATACCGTAATGCAACTTTGGTTTTTGCAAATGTGTTTATGATGAATTTTACCGTGCATTTGAAAATTTGATGCTTAAAAAATAGCCGTAATAGACTAAATTACTTTTTAAGATAAAAATGATTAGAAATTTTTTTAGAAAATTATATGATACATCATTTATAATTATATAAGTAAAAAAAAATAAGTAATCACTATCCAACTCAATCTAACCCATAAATTTGTGAGTTTATCCAAATCGACCCAATTGATATTGTGGATAGTTATTGATCGCACCTGAATCGTCACTGGCCCACGAGCTTGAGTTAAACGTCAGTTGTTGAAAGTAAAGTGGAGGGGGGTGTACCTGCAAGGTACTCCGATGCCAAAGTAAGAATGGAAACAATCAGAGTGCAAGTACTATAGTAAGAGTAAATGAATGAATTATTGACCCTCTCAAGTGAGAGAGTATTTATAGCTCACAGTGTTAGGCCAAGGTCCCCATGTTAGATTGATTAAGCAGGCCCAAAATGGAGACTGTCAAGACTTACGTGTGTAGCGGAGACCAGCACGTGGTTTTCATCGTGAATGAACTCCTCTGAATTGTCAGAGAGACGTGGATGTGGTCTTTTCAAGGTCAAGAGGACTCTGTGATATTCGAAGGCGTTGGTGTCTGCCCTACGAGAAGGGTGCTTGTGGTGACCTTTTGGGTGCCGCTGATCCTCCTCGACGGTCACGTCGCGAGGATGTCCTCGGAAGACATATCTTGGACGTGAGGAGTGGAATCATTGTCCGGCATAGTCAATGACAGATTCACTCCTGCTGATCTTCTCTTGCAACATAGTTGAATTTTGTATGATGTTTGGATCAAATGTGAACCCAGTATGGAACAGTTATTTTATCTCACCCAAACTAATATATCTGAAATAAGTTAGATTTTGATTTATCTAAATTCAACTCAAACTGATTCATATACACTCCTATTGAGAATATACACATAGTTATAGAAAAGGAAATAAATGCAGAAACAAATTAGTTAATCATTAACATATAGTATTGGATTTCTTTGGTGGGAGACCCTTCCAAATTTCATCATAGAAAGTTCTTTAATCAGCGACTTGATTTATAAAGCAAACAACCGAGCTTCCTCCTTCGAAAATTCTTTTAGCTGTCTAGCAGACAAGAATTCGGTCTTTTCTTCATCACTAGGAGTAAGAAACCACATAGATTTATTGTAACAATTGATCTTAACATGGTTGATCTCCAACAGTCCATTCCCAAGATAATATCCAGGTCCTTCAGTGGAAAACAAATAAGGTTAACACGGAAATTCCTATCGTAAATCGACAGAGAACAATTCAAACAGGCCATAGAAGTAGTCACTGATCCCTTCGTTGGAACATCAATAACCATTCCTCTGCTCATAGACAATAATACAAGACCCAATCTTTTCACACAATCAACATTAATAAAAGAATGTGTAGCACCATTATCAATAATATTAATTAAGGAAATACTATTAAAGAAACATGTACCCTCTAATTAACCGGTCATCAATGGAAGTCTGAGTCCCTACCAGAGCAAACACCTTTCCCCGGGCTTGCTTTGGTTTATGACACTTAGTACAAATATATCCCATTTCACCGTAATTGTAGCAAGTCACCACCTTATTTCTATAATTAGCAGTCAGGTGTCCTGTCTTATCGTATCAGATACACTTATTCTCTTCACCAGTATATTCGCTAGCGCGATGTCCCCTTTCGCCACACATATAACACTTTAAAGGAATAGAATTACCTCCCCCACTTGGCCTCTTGCCTTCAGGGGCTCTCTGCTTACCTTTTTCAACTAGAGTACTGTAAGGCTTCCTACGATTCTGATGTTGTTTTCCTCTCGTCTCACTCAGACTTTTGTAGTGAGACGAATGAGCTTTTCTATCTTCTTTGAAGATCCTACAACTATTCACCAACTCTGGAAATCTACGAATCTGCTGATACCCTATAGCCCGCTTGATCTATGGATGTAACCCATTCTAGAACTTGATACACTTTGAGAATTCAGCAATTGCTTCACTATAATGAGAATAAAACTTCGCCAATTCCACAAACTTAGTAGCATACTCAGTCATAGCCAAATTTCTCTGTTTCAATTCCAAGAACTCAATTTCCTTCTTTCTGCGAATATCCTCCAGAAATTACTTCCTCGGAAATTCCTTGCTGAACACAGACCAAGTAATAACCTCACCTACACCTTCGATCCTCTGACGGGTTCTAACCCACCATTCTTCAGCCTCCTCAGCCAGCATATGCGTACGAAATCGCACCTTTTGTGCCTCTGAACAGTCCATTACTCGAAATATTCTTTCAATCTCCTTGAGCCAAGTATGCGCTCCATCAGGATCATACCTACCCTTGAACATAGGTGTATGGTTTCTCTAAAACTTTTCCAAGATACGGGACTCACCATTCCCACTAGCGTTAGGCTGATGTTGCACAGCCTGCAAAGCAGCAGCAAGTTCAACATCATTTCTTCCAACCATTTCTCTATTGCACACCATAACAGAACAATGGTTAAAATAAACATATAAACTGTTGTTGTACCCCAAAATTTTCCCTCTTTCTTTCTCAAGACATTTCTCATAAAGGATCATCAATAGCTTCAAGTTTACACAAATGTTGACTAGGTAAAAACACCTCATAAACACTGATGCCTCAAATTAGGGTTTGGATTTTCACAAAGACAATTGGGCTTATAATGCCTCAAATTGAATTCATGGATCATTATAGACTTCCAAGAATACTCATGACAAGTTTCAAGTCTTGAATCACAATTTTGCTCAGTCAATTGATCAGATGACTGACAATCAGCTGTATTGGATAAAAGGTCAACTGTGATCAACTTACAGTCAAACTTCATGATTTTTGGCCAACATCAACATTTTAAGGTCCTATTCATCATTTAATCAAGCATTGATAACAATTCCTTAAGAAAAGCATTCAATTTACCAAAAGGGCAAAATGGTCAAAATTAGAGTTTTGAATATTGACTTTTTGACCTAATACATGATCCAATGGCTTGAAGCACAATCTCAAGAACTCAAATACAACATGTTGGCCTATTATCATGGCTCAAATAATCTTTAAAAAACAATGGATTGGTAGTTGAATTTTTGATCAACTGATGAAAAGTCAGCTGATACACCAAAAGTCAAACTTTGACTTTTTGGTCAAATTTGAGTCTCAAAGATCAAAATTCATCAAGACATTCTAAAATTTGAATCTTGATCATCAAGAAATCAAGAAATTAAGAAAGTCAAAAGTCAATTTGAAAAGTCAAAATTTTCAAGACTTAGAAATTTTTCTAAGTGTTTTTGTACATGATAATTTCACTACTTCATGCCAATTTTTCACCAAGATGCAAGATGATTCAAGGAAAACTTTCAACATGGAAGTTGTAGATCTTGATGAACTCTACAACTTTGTATTACAGGGTTGATTTCCAAAAAATTCTTAGATTTGAAGATATAAGCCCATGAAGTCATGCACTTTTTCTAAAAAAAACACTTGGTGAAAATTTTGATCAAGTTGGTCAGGATTTTGCCCTAACTTCTTGGCCAATTTTCACCTAGCTCTAATTTGATTTATAAAAAATGGAAAACATGAAAGTTGTATAGGATGTTTCAAGATTTTCAAAATGTCAGTGAACTTGAAGAGATCATTTTTGAGCTATGAGAATCGAAGAGGAGAAGTTGGGCTTCCAATCTTGCATTATAAGCCATTTTTGTGATGAGTTCACAACCAAAGCTCCAACCAAAGCTACAAGATATCTACTTCCAGGCTATGTTCTCTCCAAATCTATGCATAATCGAGCAATTACATAAACCCTAAGTGTATTACACAAATATTTGAAGCTTTGTCCAAGTCTTAATACCATTTATGGTTAGAAATGCAAAAGCAACATTTCCATTTGCATAAAGCTTCACTTTTCCAACTACTCTATTATTTTAAGCTTTAAATATGTTCTAAAGATCACATCAAATCTCTCAACATCAGAAGCAATCCACAAAATCTACAAAGCTTAGCTAAGTTCCTTGATTCACTTCTTTCTTCATCATGAAGCAACTTGTCTTTATGAATTTCAAAAATGCATAACATGTGATTCTGATCATCTCAAGTCCACAAACCTTTTCTATATAAATAGAGGTATAATTTGCAAGCTAAACCAAAAATTCAAGAGCCTTAAAACTCACTCAAACTTCCTAGAACTCAGAGTTGCATCCAAGCCTCCATAACTTGTCATTTCTGGCCAAAAACTTCAATCTCATAATCCACTCGTGTGTTTTCCCTCTAAATCATTCTCAAAGATTCTATACATAAAATATAATCCATCCCAACACCTGTTACAGTTTTGTAACTCCATTTTTCATCTTCTTCCAAACGCAAAACCAGAAGCCTGCACATTGACTTCTACAAGGAGTTTCAACCACTCTTAACTCAAGTTAAGTATTACATTAGCTTCCTAGAGATCCAAGGAAGCTAACCAGATCATTGCAGCACCTTGAAACAAGCTCAAACTCAAAACATGAATTCCATTTTCAAGGTAATTTTTCTTGACTTTGAACTCTTCATACAAGCATCATTAGTGGTTCATTTGTGAAGATAAAATGTAGATATCATTTCCCTGAAGCTAACCATATGCTTACTTTTCATTTTCATTAACCATGTGTTGAGAATTTTAGAATTGAAAATCCAGAAAAGTTAGGTTTTATTTTGGGGCCAAATAAAATTCTCATTCATCTTTGATTGATAGTTCATGAAATTTATATGGTTGGAATCATGGTAAAAATGGAGAAAGTTTCATATTTATACTTTTGCAAATGGTTGAGAAATAAGTAAGATCAGAGATTCAAAAATCTTGTCCATAAAAGCTAGCATGAGGAAGAAGAAGATGATACATTCAGGATTGAGTTTGTAAGATATTTATTGGTTTGTGTATTAAACACCGGATGTATAACCACCCCAGTGGTAGAGAGTGCGCGCAGAAGGCTTGGAACTATAGGGACCTGGGTTCGAGCCCCAGTGGTACCCTTTTATTTTTCACTTAATTTGTTCTTGAAGATTCAGTGTTAGCTAGCTTGAGGCGTGCACCATGCACCTCACATCTACATCACATGATCATCCTACCATCAAATCCAGCGCTCCATATGAGCAAGTCTATGATGCACCACCATAAGCCAGTAACATTGGATCCTAAAACAGGCGCTTAGACCTCCATTAGTTTGGGCTTTCTCTTTTTATTTTTACTTGCTAACACCCCCTTTTATAGTTCAAAGAAACACAAGCCCATTTCCATCTTTTTTTTATTATTCATTATTTTCTGACTCAACAAAAATAGACTTGGGCCTAGAAACAAAAACCTTTTACTTTCATACTTCCCACATTATTTTTCAAACCCCTTGATTTTTTTTTAATTTATACCTTTATTTTATTTTCTTTTCTATTATTATTATTATTATTATTATTATTATTATTATTATTATTATTATTATTATTATTATTATTATTATTATTATTATTATTATTATTATTATTATTATTATTATTATTATTATTATTATTATTATTATTATTATTTATTTAATTGAAAATACCAAACATATTTTTTATACTTAGATTAAAGATAATTATTTTTCTCTTTACTTTATTTTTAAACATAAAACCCTAAAAAATATTTTTCTAATAAATTTAAATTCTTTTTCTTTCTTCTATTTAATTGAATTAATATTAGACTTAGTTTTATTTTAATTTTATTTTTAATTAAATTAACTAAGAATCTAGGAACTTAATTAATTATTTTCTTTCGTTTTTTTACTAGTTTAGTTAGAACATTTTTCATACAAAAAACCATGAAAAACAATTTTCTTTTCTTGTACATTATCTTTATATTCTTGTACATTTTATTTGGAATCATTCAATATGGTTGTAATAGTAATTAGGTTTTAATTTCTTGCATCCCTATTTGTAATTTGTATCCCCATCCCCTAAATGATGGAATAGCGTAGAACTTTAAATTTCTTCAATTTGTCGCTTTCAATACTATTGCTAGTAACTAAGGTTTGTATGGCAAGACTAAAATCAAACAAGTAGACAATCCTAATTCAAAACAATTTAAATGAAAACAACACACTTCGCACACTTGCACCTCTAGAGTTAACCCACACTTGTTGCCTTAGAATAAATAGTCATGTCCCTCAAACGTGGGATACTTTAGCAAAGACCCTCGATTACAAGATCGTAGTCCCTCGATGACCCTTCGACGTTACCTTTGGTAAACGATTTTAGACCCTTACGACAAATTGCTAAGGGATCCTACAATGTTGCCTTCTATGAATGTACAATGACCTACACTTGTCCCTCACATCCAATGATATGGTTACTTACTAACTAATGGTAAGACAACACTATCTAAAGGAGGAGGAAAAGAACAAAGACTTCTTTTGAGTAGGTAGAACGTTCGTAGTTGCTTGCTCACAAATATTTCAAAACAAAAACATATTTTAAAACACACCAACACTTTCATGAAATATTTTCAAAAGTCAACACTTTGTAAACATTCTTATAGAGATGAAAATCATTACAAATTTTTCCTAAACAAAGGCACTTTTCAAAAATACTTTCAAACCCACACAAATGCATTTTTACAAAGAATTTCAAAGTGAGCTAGCAACTAAGACCCTGTAGATAACTACGGATGAAAAGGGTGGTAACACCTTCTGTTGTACCCCAAAATTTTCCCTCTCACTTATCAAGAATTTGCTCACAAGATCTCCCTTGACCCAAGACTGCACTAGGGTTTGATCAACTCAAGACACCTCCTTAAGCATTGATGACCAAAATTAGGGTTTGAGATTGCACATGGATTTTTGAACTTCTAATACCCCATATTATTTTCATGGATCACTATGGACCCCCAAGATCACTCATGTCAAGTTTCAAGCCTTGGATCACACTTTTGCTCAGTCAATTGAGCAGTTGACCTAAAAATCAACTATATTGGGGAAAAAGTCAATTATGGACAATTCATAGTCAAACTTTATAATTTTTGATCCACATCAACATTTTAAACTCATATGTACCATTTCATAAAGTTTGGACCATAATTCCTCAAGAAATTTGATCAAATCTCCAAAAGGGCAAAATGGTCAAAATTAGGGTTTTTGACTGAGAAAGGGCAATTTCTGATTTTTAACCTAGAAAATGATCAATTGGTTTAATTAATGATCTCAAGAGTCCAATTGCATCATTTTGACCTAATGGAATGGTTCAAAACATTGCAAGTCCATTGGATTGACAAATGAATTTTCCTAGTCAATTATTCAAAAGTCAACCGTATACTAAAAAGTCAAACTTTGACTTTTTGGTCAAATTCAAGTGCCAAAGATCATAATTCATCAAAACATGTCAAAATATGAAACTTATTCATCAAGAAATCAAAAAGTCAAGATTTCATTTTGAAAATTCACAATTTCTAAACTTAGAAATTTTTCTAAGTGTTGGAAATTTCATGTTTTTTCATAACTTTGAACAAAATTTTCACCATGATGCAAGATGATTCAAGAGAAACTTCCAACATGAAAATTGTATATCTCCATGAAATCTAAAACTTTGCTTTACACAACTCCTTCCAAAAATTCTTGGATCTCAATTTATAATTTTATGAACATAGGGTCATGAAATTAAACACTTAGTGAAATTTTGCCCTAATTTGGTCAGGATTTTGACCTAACTTCATGACACTTTTTCATATAGCTCCAAGGAGAATCTTCAAAAGAAATTCAAAGGTGGGTTGTAGAGAACATTGCAAGCTTTCCAAAATGTCCCAGAACTCCTTGAGATCATTCTTGAGTAGGGAGAATCGAAGAGATGAAGTTAGGGTTTTCACACTTAAATTACAAGTCATTTTGTGATGAACAAGAATTCAATTTCAAACCTATGTTGCACAATTTTGATTTTCAGGCCTCTAAACCTCAAGATCTATCCATAATCAGAAGATTACACTTTCTTTTGAGCTATTATCCACTTGATTCAAGCTTTGTCCAAGTAAATTTTCCATTAATGGAACAAAGTTCACACTTCCATTTTGGAAAAGTGACTTTAATCACAAAGGCAACTTGTATGGAGATTTGCACCTGTTCTTTCTGCATAAGCATGCTCTATAAACTCAGAATAAACATGTTTAAAGTGGCAATCCACCCTACAAGACATGTACCTTGCATTGAAACCATGTTTTTCAAGATAACTTCAAAACAAGTCAAAAACTCATAACATGTGAACTTGTACTTCTGATCACCCAAGCTGTCAAAACCTTTTCCTATACATTGAGACACTATTATGCAACTTAGGACATGATTTTTGCAAGCCTGAAACTCTTTCAAATTCCCTCTATCCAGAAATTGCACACAAACTCCATTTTTGTGCAGGTTTTGACCTTGAACTTGTATCTTCTATTTCCCTCGTGCGTTCTTTGACCTTTTAGTTCCTAAAGCTCCTATACATCAAATATAACTTGTCCCTGTCCCTGTTACATGACTGTAACACCATTTGCATCAAACTCCATAACCAAAAAAAGAGCATTGCACATTGACTTCTCCAAGTCATTTCAGCCACTCTTAACTCAAGCAAACCATTGCATTAGCTTCTTAGGACCTCAAGGAAGCTAACCTGATCATCACCATCACTTGAAACAAGCTCAAACTCCAAACACAATTTTCAGTTTTGAGGTAATTTTTCTCAACTTGGAACTCTTCATACAGGCATAATCAATAGTTTATTTGTGAATAAAACATGTAGATATCATTGCCCTGAAGCTAACCATGTCCTTAGTTTCCATTAATTTTGCTTGAGCTTAGAGAATTTTGAAACTAAAATTTCTGAAATTTATAGGGTTCAGATTAGGGACATTATAAGTCTTGCTTATCTTTGATCTATAGTTTTAATACTTTACATTTCTGGAATCGTGAGAAAATTTTCTACAAGTTTCATGTTTACAGTTTTCATTTTTGATGAGAAATAAGCAAGTTACAGTTGGTCTGGCTGGAGGTTGAAGATGAAGTCTTCAGAACATGTTTTACCTTACATATTTATTATTTTATTTGTATTAACGGATGTATAGCCACCCCAGTGGTAGAAGCGCACTCCTGTAACCTATGGGACCTGGGTTCGAGCCCCAGTGGTGCTCTTTTCATTTTTCATATTTTTACAATTCTGACTTTTTTTGTTTGCAGGGCTGGGCCTCTTTGGGCCTGACTTATTTTTCTATTTTTTTGCTGATTGACCTCCCTACTTCCTCTTGGCACCCCTTGGCCCAAGTTTTATTATTTATTTATTTATTTCATTTTTCTTTTCTTAAATATATTTTCTAAATACTAAAAAATCATAAAAATATAAAAAAATGATATATTTATATTTTGACTTAGTTTATTTTATTTTTCTCAAAAAAATATTTTTATTAATTATACTTTATTCATTTTTTTACTTATTATTTTGTAAATATAAATAAATTTAGGTTATTAGTTATTTTCTTTCATACTAATTTAAATGCATTATTTTTTATATAAAAGGGACTAAAAATAATTTATAATGCTATAAATATTTTCAAGATGAAAAATACCAAAAAATACTTTTCTTATAATTATTTCCTTTTGATTAATTAATAGAACTAGGTTTTCATTTAAAATCTTTTCTTAATAAATTCATACTTAATTAACTATTTTCTTTATTTAATTAGGTTAAGACAAAATCTTTTTTTTCATGAAAACCAAACAAAAATCATTTTCTTTACATTTTTGCATCTTGTACATTTATTCATTTTTATATGTTGTATTTATTTAATTCCTTATATATTCATACCAATTCAATATGGTTGTAATAGGCTAATTAGGTTTAAATTCTTGCAATCCCCATTTACAAATTGTACACCCCCTCCCCACAAATGTTGTAATAGCGTAGTAACTTTAAATTTCACAATTTATCGCTTTTACATAACATGCTAGTAATTAGGGTTTGTATGGAAAGACTAAAACCAATACTTAGAAAACCCTAATTCAAGACAAAAACAAGCATGAAAACAATACACTTGTACACGAGCACTCCTAGGGTTATTCCACTTGACTGCCTTATACAAAATGGCCATATTACGCATGTAAGGTATCTTAGCAAAAACAAGCAAATACAAGATCATAGTCCCTCGATGACGCTATCTAAGTTGCCTTACAAATGATCTTAGTCCCTAAAAAAGAATGCTAAGATACCTTGCAATATTTCTAATCATGGTTATACAATGACCCACGTCCGTCCCGTTTACATCCAAAGATATGGTTGCTTACCAAATCAATGGTAAGACAACAATGTCAAAGGAAAAGAAAATGAACAAGAAAGACTTTTGAGTAGGTAGAATATTCCTAATTACTTGCTCCATTTTAAAACAAACATCCTTGCTATTTTCAAAAACAAACACTTACACTTTAAAAGCATCTTACAAAACTTCAAAATATTTTCAAAAGATCAACATCTTTGTATACATTCTTACGAACGAGAATCATTACAAAGATTGCCTAAACAATGGCCTCTTTACAAAATACTTTCAAAAACCACACAAAGCACAATTTCAAACAAAAGCAAGTGATCTAGCAAGTAACTAAGAGCCCATGGAAAACCATGGATGAAAAGGGTGCTAATACCTTCCCTTTTCATAATCTACCCCCCGAACTCAAGAAATAATCTCAAAGGTCTTTCCTGTGCTTTTTCACCTTTCCTTTTGGATAAAAGAAAAGTCGGTGGTGACTCTTGCTAACCGCAACATTTGCAATCAAACGCAAAACCTTCAAGTCAGTTCTCCCACCGTATCATAGAACTAGCGACTCTGCTGGGGAATATTCTAAAAGTGGGGTTACCTTAGGGTTTAGATCACATTTACTTGCTTTCATTGTTTGACTTGTATGCTTTACATTATGGTTCTTTGTTTGGGTTTGAATCCTCTACCCAGATTTGGGATATATTATAGGTAAGTAGCAATACATTATGGAAACTGTGTGGGGTATACCGACATGGTCTAAGAAATAGCTACGTTAGTGCGACATATTTGTGGGTATCAGTAGCCTTTGAGTTAATCAAAGAGAATAAGGGGCCGCTGAGTGATGTCATGAAGCACTAATAAACTTTTAGAAACTTTACTTGACCAACTTGGCCTTTAGGATGTAGTGAGATTACCAGTTTTGGTGCAGCCTAAAGTTAGTAGATAATCGATACTACACTCATTGAGGTTTGGTTTCTTGGGATATTTAGGTCGCCATTAAAGAGGCTTGTGCTGAAACAATGACCAAGGAAACAATCCAGTGATATTGAGCTCCTTAGAATCCGGTTACTATTACTAGGACAGGTTGAGCCAACTAAACTTCAAGAGGGTACTTACCTATAAAACTCCATGCAAGCCTAAACATAGGAATTTGTTTGTTTTGTTTGTATATACATACTTGTACATAACATCATGAACATCATAACATCATACACATTCACTAACCATTTCAAGGATTTTTGGATTCATCTTTGTTTCTTGTTTTATAGGATATGTATTCTCTTCGCATGAAGACTATTCAAGTCAACCTTGTAAGGATCCCTCCACAACTTAAGGAGCTAAGGATTCCTGAAAACTCTCAATTCACCGAGAGACATGGTCGCCTACTCAACTTGGTAACCTCCAACAAAAATGAGGACATGATTAAGGTGCTCTTTCAGTTCTTTGATCCTTTACACCATTGTTTCACATTTCCCAACATTAACTTGTGCCTACTTTGGAAGAATTCTCCCGACTCTTGAGAATTCCCATTCTCAATCAACTACCTTTCAACGGTATGTAAAGAGATCCAAAGTCAGAAGATATTGCTCAAGCTCTACACTTGCAATCATCTGATGTCACAACCAATTGGGAAACAAGGAGTGGTGTCAGGGGTTTCCTAGCAAAGTTCTTGTTTGAGAAAGCCCAAAACTGTTGGATTTACTTGGATTTGCAAGCCTTTGAGGAAATTATGGCTCTCATCATCTATGGGATGGTTTTGTTTCCAAATCCTGACTAACTCATAGATGTGAACACCGTCAAAATCTTCATATCCCGCAACCCGATGCCTACAATGCTAGGGATATCCTACACTCTTTTCACAATGAGGAAAAGAGGTGTCCTTATGTGTTGCACTCCTTTCTTAGCAAGATGGTTTATTTCACATCTTCCCCAATCTGTATTAAAGAATGAGCAAGGTTCAAGGTGGTCACAAAGGTTGATGACGCTCTGTGATCGGTGGATCTGGAACTGACTGTTTAACGCTGGTTCGCGAAATGTCGCGGAAGCAAGAGTCGCCACCGTCTTTTATTTTCTCCAAATGGAAAGGACAAAAGCACAGAAAAATTCCTTAAAGAGATTGCTCTCGGTTTGGGAGGTAGATTATAGAAAGGGAAGGTGTTAGCACCCTTTCTATCCATGGTTATCCATGGGCTCTTAGGTACTTGCTCATTTGTGTTTTCAAAAATGGTTTGTTTGCTTTTCAACTGTGGGTTTTAAAAAGGTTTCTTTGAAAATTTCAGTTCGACTCTTGTATCGGTCCTCAAGAGTGTTTGAAAAGTTGCTTTCGAAAGCTTTTTGAAAAGGTGTCGGTGTGAAAAGTATTTTTTGAATTTGTTTTGAAATTAGAGCAAGTATCTAGAGTCGTCTACCTACCCTAAGGAATTCGTCTGTGTAGATGTCCTTTAAAGTAGTGCCATCCCACCATTGAGAGGTAGGTAGCACCACCGTTGGAGGTGTTCGGGTCAATTCGAAGTTCGGGACATGGTGATCACCAGAGCAATGGGAAGACACCTTAGAAGCTACCCTCATGCCAGGTTCCCGGATCATGAGGACTTACTAAGACATCCTCTACTCGACGATCACCTTTCGAGGCAAGGCAACAGTGAGGCGTACCCTAGGGGTGGTGTGTGATTTGTGTGTCATGTTCATTTATTTTTGTTTTTTGTCATGTCATGGGTGATCTACGCGTTTGTTTTTATTTTATCATTCATTCTTGCATGCATTTATTAACAGTTAAAAAGATGCGGAAATTAAAAGTTCTAAACTATTACAAAGGCGCGGGTCCACATCGCCAAATTTAATCTAGGACCCGATTTGACAGAAAATAAAGAAGTGCGAGAAATTTAATTTACACGGCTTTGGGAGAATTACATAAATATTTAAAAGAAGGAAATAAATAACAATGCGCAAAGAGAATAAAAAAATCGCAAGCGAGGGCGTTGGACCCTTTTTAATGAAATTAAATTATGATTATTAAATTAATGAAATTAAAAAGAAAAAGAAATTATTTTTTGAGTTTTTTGTATTTATGGTTTTTTATGAGAATTTAATGAAATTAAAACCTAATTCTAGTTTTTTTTATTTATTAAGAAAATATGAAAATTACCTAAAATTAAACCTAATTAATTAATGCAATTTGATTTATAAAAATAATAGTAAATAATTAATTATTAGAGATGATAAAATAAAAGAAAAAGTAATTAAAATAATTAAACCTAATTCTACAAGTTTTTAATTTATTAAGAAAAATATTTGAATTAAACCTAATTTTACAAAGCTAAATTAATTAATGATATTTACTTAAAAAATATTAACATAAAATATATTTTTTGATTTTTTATGACTTTTCTGATTTTTTGTATTATTTTTATAGTTTATGAAAATAAATTGGTTTAAAGAATTAAATTAAAAAACTAATTAAAACAAAAATAAAAAAATATGAGAAAAGAATAAGAAAGGCAAACCATGGGGGTCTGTCCCCAAATTGGAGGTATGATTGTAGCATTTTAGGCCCATCTTTGGAGGCCTTCGTTGACTTTTCCTGGAAGCGTGTCACTTCTTTGACTCATGCCCATGGTATTCACCAGATCTAGGCCTTCAAATTGTCTCCATTGGCCAAGTGGCATGGTTGGATCAGGGGTTGTATGGTGGAACCCTGGAAGCGAGCTACACCCAAGCGCGATTAGAAAAATAATATGGAAAGGGATGGGGACCTGGGATTCGAACCCAGGTCCCAGGGATTACCAACACTATGCTTTTCCAACTGCTCCAACTACGCTTTTTGTTTATAATGTAACTAATAAATAATATGAAATAAAACAAGAATTAGTGGACAGATTAGCGCGAAAATTCAAATACTCCAATCATTGCCTTACACATCACCGTCTTCTTCCTCATTTTGCTTTTTCCTGAAACATAAAAAAGGTTAGCGGGGGTTTTAAACCCCCCCAAAATGCCATCTTTTCAATAATAGCGAATAGCCCATGTGGTCACATAAATTAGGCGCGAGGGGTGTGTTGTATTCGTCCCAGCTCCCTGATTTCAACCATGGCATTGAGGTTCTCTAATTTTATAGTATTTAGAAACGCCTAATTTGAAAGTCCTGTAACCCTAGCGTCCTTTAATGGTGATTCTTCATACAACGCGTAAAAACTCAATTAAAGCACACAGTTAGCTTTAGAATCAATCAATGAATACAAATCAAGAATCAAAATGCATGGATATGGCCTGAATAATAAAACACGATTATGCAAAAAGAAGAACACAGTCTGACTTATAATTACCAATTCTTGATGTTTCAAGCTATGATTTTGATCCAAGCACCTTCCTTGATGTCTCAGCAAGACAATGGAACAATTATTTTGGCTTGAATCGCACTAGAACCTAGTTTTCAGTTTTGGAATTTCTTGTCAAAAACTCAAACTTGGTTATGGATGTATGGCGCAGCTTGGAGGTTTTTAGCACTAGGCAACCCTTGGGGAGATTTTGAAGCTTGCTTGGCAAATCTTGAAGAATATGGGAGGGCAAATTTTGGGGTACAACAGTTGCCCCTGTTCAATCTTCTTAGACCTGAGGATGCAGATTGGCTGACGTGCCTTTCGTAATCCGAAGGTGGAAGATGATTGAACACTAGAGTGCCCAGAAATTTGCGCTCACATAGTAGCAATGTGATGATGGGAATGGGCTTATGGATTCCATCTGGAGATTTATGGATAGGGTGATGGGCTTATAGATGCCATGCTAAGAGATGATGGAAGGTGGATGGGCTTATAGATGCCATCTGGGTGTTGATTGCGTAAGATATTCCTTAGCGAGAACTTGCGTACCTGCAAAAGAAAATGATTACCTGACCTGTTACAGGAGCTGGTCTTCAAATTCTTTGTGTAGATGTGTCCTGACTGGTTACAGGAGCTGGATCTGGATCTTCAAAAGGTGATGAATGAACCAGGGATGGTTACTACCTCAACAGGGACGGTGAGAGAACCTTGGATGACTACTACCTCAACAGTATCACTGAGAGAATCTGGGGACAATTACTACCTCCGCAGTAACGGGGAGAGAACCATAGGCGACTTCTACCTCAACAGTAATCATTGAGAGAATCTTGGGCGACTTCAACCTCAACAGTAATCATTGAGAGAATCTTGGGCGACTTCTACCTCAACAGTAACGCTGAGAGAATCTT
This sequence comes from Vicia faba, assembly GCA_948472305.1. Lineage (NCBI taxonomy): Eukaryota > Viridiplantae > Streptophyta > Magnoliopsida > Fabales > Fabaceae > Vicia > Vicia faba. The sequence continues at coordinate 1,057,186,767 of OX451740.1, read as the reverse complement.
GGGGCGACTTCTACCTCAACAGTAACGCTGAGAGAATCTTGGGCGACTTCTACCTCAACAGTAATCATTGAGAGAATCTTGGATATCTTCTTCTGAGTCTTTATCAGGAAAATCTGTTAGGGGTCGATTTAGCTGGACTAGAGAAGGCCTTTGACTGGATAAGAAACAGAAAAATCTTAGGGTCGATTTAACTGAACCGGTCTAGGTCTTGAAATCTTCAACTGGATAAGAAACAGGGAGATCTTAGGGTCGATCTGACTGAACCGGAGAAGGCCTTGGACTGGATAAGAAACAGAAAAATCTTAGGGTCGATTTAACTGAACCGGTCTAGGTCTTGAAATCTTCAACTGGATAAGAAACATGGAGATCTTAGGGTCGATCTGACTGAACCAGAGAAGGCCTTGGACGGGATAAGAAACAGTAAAATCTTAGGGTCGATTTAACTGAACCGGTCTAGGTCTTAAAATCTTCAACTGGATACGAAACAGGGAGATCTTAGGGTCGATCTGACTGAACCAGAGAAGGCCTTGGACGGGATAAGAAACAGTAAAATCTTAGGGTCGATTTAACTGAACCGGTCTAGGTCTTGAAATATAGCTGAGAACTTAACTGAATTTTTCCTGAAAGGTAAAGGTCAGTCATATGCAATGCATGATATGGATCAAGCAATGATGTTCTCAACATAAATGAGATTTGTAAGATATGATGCGTATATGCATGCTATAATGTATGAGAATGTGATGTTTATGAATGTCTGTTTTCGTCTTAGGAAAATAAATCCTTGATGGGTGCCGGGAAGTCAACTCCTGGGCTGATGTTGAAGAATAGATTTTGCTTCCGTTGGGGATGATAGTTGCAAGAATACCGGTAGGAGAAGATAACTCCGTTGGGGAATAAACTTGGCGAATGGATTACTCTGCGGGGAGAAAAGTACTCTAACGATCTTGCTGGGAAGCAATACTCTGTGGGGAGAGAGGTACTTTGTTGAGTTGTTGATAACTTGCTGGGGATACCATTGTTGTGTTGGAAGTGTTAATAGACTTCGCTGGTGATAAGAAGACTTCGTCGAGATCGATCTCTCCGTGGCTTTTGGCTGAGGATAACCCAGTTATACCCGGGTATGGAAATAACTCTTTGAATAAAGCCGGGAGACGCGTTCGTGCTCTGCGAGGATAAGCTTCCAGAATCTACTGGGGATAAGCTTACTGCTTGGGGAGATGAATTCCAACTTTCCTGGGGAAATCTTGATTGGACTCTCCTGGGGAAGTTTTGAACTGTATCGGGGGAGTGACTCCACTGAATGTTTGATATACCGCCGGGGAACAATCTTTAGACCAAGATTGCCGGGGATGCTTGTTAAGAATGTATATATGCTGCTGGGGAGTGTTGGGATCTGCTGGAGGGTACCCAACTTTCCTTAAGGTTGATAATATAGCTTGGCTTGAGGAGAGTATACTGCTTGCTGGCTCACTCTCTGGGGAATTAAGATATCTGGTTATGTTCTTCAGTTGAAACCACCTTGATACTTTGGAGGACAGAACAATTAGATTGTTTAGACCACTCTTTATTGCCCCTGTTTCTAATGTTACCTGTAATTAATCCTTTGTTTCGTATGCAAATATTCATGAGTTAGCAAATTATTGTCAATGCATATATCACAAATTGAACCTTGGACGTTCTTCGCAAAACAAAACAGAAAAAGGAAAAACAATTGGCACTTTTAACTGAAAAGTATATTTGTATTGATTTTTGAATTGCCCGTAAATAGGCGTTTTGTGTACAAGAGGCTGACGTCCTAGTAAGAGAACGCCGCCGAACAAAAGAGTTTATACAAATTTTGTACAAGAGAAAATAAAACAGCTGTGTGAAGTGAATGATCCCACTGGGTTTCAACTCTGCTATTGCCTTTATATCTCCGAGCGTCTCATCACTTGATGACCTTAGTTGAAGATGAAGCTGATTGATCGATGCCGTCTGAACTTGATGTGGATACCGGATTCTGGATGCAAAGTGATCCAATGAGACATAGTATTACGCTTTATCCCTAACTTTTGCCTGGACCGCCCTTTCGAGTTTTCAGTCCACCGGGATACCCATTTTTGCCCAAGCCGCCTTTTCAGGTTTTCGACTTGCCGGGTGTACAGATTTTTTCATTTCATCCCTTCATTTTGCCCGAACCCTTTTGGTTCGCCGGGAAGCCCTAATTTTTGCCTAGGCATGTCAGCCTAGCGGGTCTTTTTTATGCGTAGTATCTTTTTACTATGTCTGCATTGGCGGGGTGAGGAAGGTTGTCACCATCCATGTTGGTTAGAATCATGGCTCCTCCTGAGAACACATGTTTAACCACAAATGGCCCTTCGTACGTAGGGGTCCATTTGCCCCTTGGATCACTCTGAGGAAGGATGATTCGCTTGATTACCAGATCCCCAACCTGATATTCCTGTGGTCTGACCTTTTTGTTAAATGCCCTGATCATCCGTTTTTGGTACGTCTGACCATGACAGATAGCAGCAAGTCTCTTTTCGTCAATAAGGTTTAGCTGATCAAGTCGTGTCTGGATCCAATCATCTTCGTTCAGATTTGCATCCTTCATTATCCGGAGAGAGGGTATTTGCACTTCGATCGGTAAGACTGCCTCCATACCGTAGACCAAGGAGAAAGGAGTTGCCCCGGTTGACGTCCTGGCTGAGGTACGGTACCCATGTAGAGCGAACGGTAACATCTCGTGCCAATCTTTATAAGTCACTGTCATCTTCTGCACGATTTTCTTAATATTTTTATTTGCTCCTTCTACAGCCCCATTCATCTTCGGTCTGTAAGGAGAAGAGTTGTGGTGCTGTATCTTAAACTGCTCGCAGAGCTCAGTGATCATCTTATTATTAAGATTGGTACCGTTGTCTGTAATAATTCTTTCTGGGACGCCGTATCTACAGATCAGGTTATGCCGAATGAACTGTGCAACAACAGTCTTGGTTACCGTAGCGTAGGAAGCTGCTTCGACCCACTTCGTGAAATAATCAATCGCTACCAGGATGAAGCGATGCCCGTTAGATGCCGTAGGTTTAATCTCACCGATCATGTCTATGCCCCACATTGCAAACGGCCAAGGCGCAGTCAGAACATTCAGAGGAACAGGAGGAACATGCACCTTGTCTGCGTATATCTGGCATTTATGGCATGTCCGAGAATGTTGGTAGCAGTCAGCTTCCATGGTGGACCAGAAATACCCTGCCCGAAGGATCTTCTTTGCCATAGTGTGTCCACTGGAATGTGTTCCGAAGGCCCCTTCATGTAGCTCTTCCATGATCCTTTCTGCTTCTGTCTTATCCACACAACGCAGTAAGGTCGAATCATGGTTTCGCTTGTACAAGATGTCGTTGCTAAGGAAGAACTTAGCTGCGAACCTTCTCAGAAACTTTTTATCATTGACAAAGGCACCTTCAGGATACTCCTGAGCTTCCAAATATCTCTTCACCTCATGGTACCAAGGCTTCTCAGTTACCAACTCAGTCTCGAGATCACAACAGTATGCCGTTTCTTCCAGTTTCCAGATGATGATCCGGGGAGCCTTATTATCCCATTTGACCTTGAACATAGAAGACATTGTAGCTAACGCGTCCGCCAGCTGATTTTACTCTCTCGGAAAGTGTTCGAAGGTTATCTCTGTGAAGTGGGGGATCAAGGTCAACACACATTCTCTGTAAGGAATAAGATTCAGATGTTTCGTATCCCACTCTCCTTTGATCTGATTGATCACAAGAGCGGAATCTCCGAAGACACTCAAATACTTAATCCTTAAGTCAATCGCAGCTTGAAGACCCATGATGCATGCCTCATACTCCGCCATGTTATTGGTACAGTTGAAACATAGCCGGGCAGTAAGTGGAGTATGAGTGCCTTGAGGAGATATGATTACAGCGCCGATACCGTTACCCAAAGCATTGGAGGCTCCGTCAAAGTGCATAGACCATCGGGATCTTTCCTCAGGTCCTTCATCCGGTCCAGGTACTTCACAATCAGTCACAATCATGATGCTTTCGTCCGGAAACTCGAAGTTCATTGACTGATAGTCGTCTACTGCCTGATGTGCCAAGTGGTCTGCCAATACACTTCCCTTGATGGCTTTCTGGGTTGTATACTGAATGTCGTATTCCGTCAAGATCATTTGCCATCTTGCTATTCTCCCAGACAGAGCAGGCTTTTCAAATATGTACTTTATAGGATCCATCTTTGAGATCAACAAAGTAGTGTGAGTCAGCATATACTGTCTCAGCCAGCGAGCAGCCCATACCAAAGCGCAGCAAGTTTTCTCAAGCAGTGAGTATCGGGTCTCACAGTCGGTAAACTTTTTGCTAAGGTAATAAATGGCATGCTCTTTTCGGCCAGACTCGTCATGCTGCCCCAGCACACACCCCATTGAGTTGTCAAGCACTGTTAGGTATAATATCAGAGGTCTCCCTTCAACCGGTGGCATAAGGATGGGTGGTTCTTGGAGATACTCTTTGATTCTGTCAAAAGCGGCCTGACATTCATCATTCCAACGTACTACCTGATCTTTCTTCAGCAGCTTGAAGATTGGCTCACAGGTAGCAGTCAGGTGTGAGATGAATCGAGCAATGTAATTCAGGCGTCCTAGAAAGCCTTTGACCTCCTTTTCTGTCTTGGGAACTGGCATCTCTTGAATGGCTTTGACCTTGGCAGGGTCCACTTGAATACCCTTGTCACTTACAACGAAGCCTAACAACTTTCCAGATCTGACCCCGAAGGTGCACTTGTTCGGGTTCAACCTCAGCTTGTACAACTTCAGACGGTCAAACAATTTCTGCAGATGATCTAGGTGCTCTTCCTCAGTCTGGGACCTTGCGATCATGTCGTCAACATACACTTCTATCTCATGATGGATCATGTCATGAAATAAAGCAACCATGGCACGTTGGTAGGTTGCCCCAGCGTTCTTTAGTCCAAAAGGCATGACCTTGTAGCAGAAAGTGCCCCACTGAGTAACAAAGGTAGTCTTTTCCATGTCTTCAGGAGCCATCTTGATCTGATTGTAACCTGAAAAACCATCCATGAAAGAGAACACCTTATGCTGAGCTGTATTGTCAACAAGGACATCAATGTGAGGTAGGGGGAAGTCATCTTTGAGGCTGGCCCTGTTCAGATCCCTGTAGTCGACACACATTCTGACCTTACCGTCTTTCTTAGGTACCGGCACCACATTAGCAACCCACTGAGGGTAAGAAGTCACTGCAAGGAAACCGGCATCAAACTGCTTCATAACCTCGGCTTTGATCTTTTCAGACATCTCTGGACGCATACGACGGACCTTTTGTTTAACCGGAGGGCAGTCTTCCTTAGTAGGCAAATGATGGACCACAATATTGGTATCCAACCCGGGCATGTCTTCGTAGGACCAGGCAAATATCTCCACATAGTCATGTAACATCTGAGTCAACCGTTGCTTCACGCTGAGCTCTAGGTTGGCACCAATCTTTACCTCTTTCATGTCTGCCTCAGTACCCAGATTTATTGTCTCCACTGGCTCTTCGTGTGGTTGAATTGCCCTCTCTTCCTGGAGTAACAGCCTTGCAAGCTCGCCAGGCACTTCGCAATCATCTTCACCTTCGTCTTCGGCTAAGTTGATCGGATTTTCGAAGTCATAACTGGCAGTAGCAGAGTCGTTACCAGTGAGATCCAGAGTGGATTGAAACCTGTATGAGTGAGTGTGTGTAAATACAACTGTTTTGAAATATATAAAGGAAGGAAAGAAAGAAAAGGAGCATAAGATTTGAAATGCGAGAAAATGTCCAAGATTTTTATTCATGATATATGAAATGACAATTTATATGCCCTCACAAATGAAGCCAACGGTGCCCCGGGTAAGACACCGGGCCATAAAGTTCAATTTATTGTTTATTACAAATAACAAAACAAAGAAATTTATTACTGCGTAACAAAAGTAACAGGTAGATTGTCTTTTGCACTCCAATTGTTAGGTCCACTGTCGGTTGTCGGGTAAATCCAGCTATCAAACTCAGCTTCATCCACTTCATCTTCATCCCCAATAGCATTCACTCCATGAGCAGGCAGGGGAGCTGTCACTACATTAGGCTTCTCAGATGCCTCAAATTGTACCTCCTTGGCGTCAATAAGGTCCTGCAGCTTGTTCCTTAAGGCCCAACAGTCGTTTGTGGAATGCCCCGGGCTATCGGAGTGGTAAGCACAGCGGGCATTCAGATTGTATTTGGGAGAGGCAGTGTTTACAACTTTCGGGGCCTCCCTGACAGTCACTAAATTGGTGGATAGCAACTGTGGCAAGATCTGCGATAGGGTCATACTCAAACGGGTGAACTCTCTCCGGGGTCTTTCAGTCCTTTGAGGATTGGTTTACCGAGGAGCGGCAGCAGGCTTGGCAATCATCACCGCGTTGACAGATTGGTGGCGCTCAGGTTTCTCTTGTCTTCTAGAGCCGTATACAGCACTGGCCTCCTTTTTGAAGGGCTTCTTCTCAGAGCTTGACGATGCACCCTTCTGAATTTTACCCGACTTTAACCCAGCCTCACTACAAGAAAAAAAGAGATTTACGACACATAAATTGCGACAGTTCCCATAAAACCGTCCTTATTCCTGAATTGCGACAGTTGTCACGACGGTTAGGCTCAACCGTCGTAGATTTTCAAGCATTATGAGTCACTTTCTCCTAAGTTCAACCATCTTTCTCTCTTCGCCTATTCAAATCGATGATGAGCCACTTCGCAACGCCTCCACACGCCCTCAGAATCTTTTAATCTCTGCTCATCTCGCTCAAATAGAGAATCGAAATAAAGGGAGAAATAGAGAAGGTAAATGGGAAGGAATTAAGCTACAATGAATTTGTTGAAAGATAATCTATTTGCAAAAATGTTTCTCAAGTAGTTTTTTTCTACACTTACATTACATTTTTTGTATTGTAATAACTTCTCTATTTTTGCACTAATTCAATAAAAAATTTAATATAATTTCGAGTTTTGCAAAAAAAAATGTTGATTTTTTTTATATCTCATCTCACACGACAAAAGGAAAAGGAAGGAGTAAACAGCATCACGTGCGTTGTCCATACTCTCTCTCTCTATCAACCCGTCCCACCAATACAGCAAGATCCCCTTCGACACACCGGTATGTAAATGTAACCCACTCTGAATCCTAGACCAAAAATAAAATTTTAAAAAATAAAAAAAATAATAGCTTACGATTTCAAGGTTTTGTTTCGAACGCAGTATAATCCGATTCCGGTTTCCATGGAAACAATCTCAAAGATCTAGCTTCTAGCAGACGATTTTTTTTTTGCCGATGGCGATCCTCTATGCCTTGGTTGCCAGAGGCACGGTGGTTCTGGCGGAGTTCAGTGCCGTCACCGGCAACACAGGCGCCGTCGCTCGTCGGTTACTCGAGAAGCTTCCTACCGAATCGGATTCCAGACTTTGCTTCTCTCAAGATAGATATATCTTCCACATACTCCGATCCGATGGCCTCGCGTACCTTTGTATGGCCAACGACACCTTCGGAAGTGAGTAGCTCGCCGTTCTTTTGTTTTCTTGATTTATTGTTTTTGACCTAATTGCTTTAATATCCAATTCTAATGTTTGTGCTGAAAAAATGATTATGGAAGGATCAGTATTCTTTCTAGAATGAAGATAGGGTTTACTTGGAGTGGTTTTGGTTAGTTTCTTTTGTTTAAACTTATAATGATTATATGATTGTTATAAATTGAAAATGAACTGTGTTGGTGTGGTGAAATTGAAAAAAAAAAAGGTGTGATTGAAGTCTGCATCATTGTTTATGTGTTGTTAGTTAGTTCATCTATTAAGAGATTCAATTGTGTTGCGGAGAGGTGTTCTTCAGAGGTTTTTCTGGCTTCTGTTGAGTGTTTGGAACTGATCAGGCTTGATACTGCAAATTATGCAACCGCGTTAGAAGCAGAATCAAACAGAGGCTTCATTCAATTGGCATCTGAGGAACATGGTGTGGCACCGTGTCTGATGCTGTCATTGCTTTTGAATGACACTTTTCCGTAAGGTAAAAGGGAGAAGAACAAACCAGTGATGCTAACTGGATTAATGGACAATCATTGGAAGGCTTGCACTGATTGGGTTAACCCTAATGGAAAACCTAATCTCCAATTTTTCTCCACTCATTTTGGTTCCTCCAAAGTTCAGGTTGATAAATTGTTACTTCTAAGTTAATTTCCTTAAAATCAATATTTAACATTGGTTGTTGGATATAATTTGTTGGTGATTATTGGTGATTGTAATTTGTAGTTACACTCAAACTTTGTAAGATTGAGATTCCTTTAACTCGTTTGAAAATTTGAAATGTTGATGCTATCAGCTGATTGAAATTTTGGTCATGGAAAGGTTGCAGACTGTGATACCAGAGATTTTACTGATCAAAAAAGGGAGGACATGTTGGTTTCCGATTTCGTTCGACTTTGCTTTAAATATGAAGGTTCTGCAGTTCAGTGCAGTAATCAAATTGGTGTAAGTAATGGTGACTCTGCATCTGTACCGTATTTGAAGGATTGGCATTTTGTGAAGGTATCATTTTTGGCTTTTCATCACTTTATCATTCATTGTTGTACATTTGTAGTGCCTTTTCATAATTTACTTTGAAGTCTGCCCCTGTCAACCTAGATAATCCTCTTGTTGCATTAGAGTTATCATATGTTATGTTATACTACAGATGATGATTTACTAAGTAATTTCTTTTTCTAACTATTGCAGGAGTATCCTGATTACGTACCATACATCACTCCGATGTTCTTTTGTGATGATTGGCTCAACTTGTATCTCGATAACTTTAGAATGAATACTTATTCCGACAGAGACCAGCAAAATAAGGAAATATGTTGCTCTGACTATCGTTTTGTTTACATGGGAGTAAAAGGTGTGATTTTAGTTGGGAAGAAATCTTGAAATGACCATGAATCTCAGATGATTCTGCACTTTTCTATGCGAAGAGATGAGCAATCCAACAGTAACTTCTTACTTTCACTTCTTCTGGCAGGATCTTGGACTCCTCTACATGCTGATGTTTTCAGAGCAGCTCCGAAGGCTCTTCAAATTGATGAAGATGGTGAGAAAATCAGATAGCAATCTCTTCAGAAACTTAGGTACGAATACCTTACTTTCTCACTTTGAATTCACATTTCATTGGTAATTCATCTTCTTCAAATCTCTTCCACGAATTTGCTTCTTGTTTTTACTACAGTGTTATATGGAATTATTATCCTGTGTGATTTGAAAATCATTGAACATGATGATGATGCAGTTTTGATGAAGTATGCGTGATGTTGATTATCGTTGTTGAGAAGCCGATTCGGACTTGTTGATGAAAATGATTTTGTGTAGAGAAGCAGTTAGAGAGTGAGTTTTGGAGAGATGAAGTTCTGAGAAGAGTTTCGGATGTGTGCAGAACGAATTGTTGAAGTTTTAGAAGTGAAATCGTTGAAGACTCATAGAAGATTTTTTGTAATTCTCTCAAGTTGTAGCAAACCAATGTAAATATTAAAATGAAATTTGGCCTTTGATGATATTTGAATTTTTCTTGTTTATTGGTAAAATTTGCACTTCTTTTTACCTTTGATCACATTTTTTTGATATTATTGATGATTATTTGATATTAAATGTTTTTATTGTAATTAACTTTATTATGTTGAAAAGTGATAGAAAATAAAATAAAAATACTATAAATAAAAAAATATTAAAGTAAATAATAATTTAAATATAATAGTAAAATATTATAGTAAAATAATATTATATTTAAAATTATTTTACTAAATAATAATTTAAATAAAAATATTATTTGAAATTTATAAATCAGATTACGACGGTTAAAACCGCCGCAATTTCTAACCTACGGCGGTAGAATAACCGTCGCAAACAACAACAAAAACAAAAAATAAAGTCAAATTCACGACGGTATATAACCGTCGCTATCTGTTGTGCGTGACAGTTTTTGCAACCGTCGCGAAATAGGCTGGGGACGCACGATTCTGCGACGGTACTTCTACCGTCGTAGATTGTAAATTGCGACGGTTTTAACCGTCGTAATCAGCCAAAATAACCGTCCCAATCTATCATTTTTCTTGTAGTGCCTCTATTCTCTCTCCAGTCAGAATAAGATCAGTAAACCCTGCAGATGAGTTACCGATAAGATGGTTGAAAAATGGCCCAGATAGGGTCCCCAAGAACATGTCTACCAACTCCCGGTCAGTCAACGGAGGCTGCACCCTGCCAGCCAGATCCCTCCACTTCTAAGCGTACTCTTTAAAACCTTCGCTTGAACCTAGCGACATACCCTGGAGTTGGGTACGTGTAGGGGCAAGGTCGGCATTATATTGATACTGCTTATAAAAAGCAGTAGCCAACTCCTCCCAGTTACGAACCTTGGTCCCATCCAGCTGATAGAACCATTCGAGATGAGTCCCTGAAAGACTCTCCTGGAAGAAGTGGATCCACAAATTCTTATCCACTGAGTACGGTTGGATCTTCCGCACGTACGATCTGAGATGTAGCTTGGGACAAGATGCCCCGTCATATTTGGTGAAAGATGGTGCTTTGAACTTATGAGGAATAATCACACCAGTAGACAAACCCAAATCTCCAAAATCCAGCCCAGGCACCTGTTGGATCTCCATTGCATTCAATCTGTCTTCCAACTGCTTATATCTGTCTTCTGCAGGAGGATATTGCTCCTCATCAAAATCAGTCTCGTTGTCGGAGACTACCGGACTAGGACCTTTTTCCCTTTGAGGGGTACCCTTGCCTATAGAAGAACCAGCCTCTTCATTCTGCAGAGTATTGCCAAACCTTCGGCCCGAGTTGAAAAGAACAGTTCTTCTCTTCTTCTTCTTCTCCTTCTTCAGGAGCAGAGCCTTCAGTTCTTCTTGGCCCTGAGCCAAACCCATGATTAGTTCCTGAAATTGCGCATTCTGCGCCTGAAGAGCCTTGATGGACATCTCAGTTGATGATGAGTCAGGATTCATGATGCTGAAATAAACAGCGAAGAACGGTAAGCAACCTGAAAAGAAGAAAACCTGCTATGCACATGATGAACGATATGTGTTTATGCAATGCATTCAAGGGTTCGAAAGTTCAAATTTGTTGTAGCCAAAAAAGAACACACGTTATCATTAAGGAAATAATTGTTCAGTACATCAAAGCCTCATGGACACATATTACAAAGCAAATCAATCCCAAAAGACACTATGCATCCTCTTTGGAGCTATGTAAGTGTTGAGATTCCTCTCCTCATGCAATAGGCGGGTGAGCTCCAAGACCTTCTTTTCACTAGCGTGTAGACTGGTCTCGAGAGAATTCCGTTCTTCCTTAAGCTGGATCCAGCTCTTCTGCATCTCTTCCCAGGATGTGGGCATATCAGGATGCTGAATGGTGTAGCACACTTCCCCTTCCAAGACTGGTTCTTTGATTACAGGGAGCATATGAGGATAAGGCATCACTAACTTCTGGGAGCGGGCTCGTACCCACTTGAGATAAGGTTCCAACGGGATGGAGTTCCTGTGCCCCAGTGTCTTGCTGTCTATCCTACTTGGCATTCTCCAGGCTCTGATAAATCTCTGGCGAAGTCCTTGTGCATCGTTGTCGAAGTCAAAAACTATGTCAGGAATCAACATGTCATGAGGGCCATCCCTCCGAGCATAACCAAACTGTCTCCAAGCCAGGCATGGGTTATAAGTAATACCTCCTCTGATTCCAAGTAAAGGAACATTAGGGTACTCCCCGCAATGATCAATGATGGTGACATCCTCTCTGGACCGAGGGCACCAATGTATCTCTGCATGTGTAAGGGTCATCAACCGTTGTGACCATCTCAAACCCCGCTCGTTCTTCAAGACTGATTGTGGAAGGTGCGAAATAAACCACCTTCCCAGGAGAGGAGTGAAACACATAAGGACACCTCTTTTTCTCATGGTTCGAGTGTAACATGAGTGAAGGATGTCCCCCAGCAACATAGGTATAGGATTCCTGGACATGAAGATCTGGACAGCACTGATATCTATAAGCTGATCTGGGTTAGGGAACAACACCAAACCATAGACAAGGAGGGCCACAACTTCTTCAAAAGCTTGTAAGTCAAGGGAGTTCCAACATTCATGGGCCTTTTCAAACAGAAACCTGGCTAAGAACCCTTTGATACCACTTCTAACTTCCCAATGTCCCTTGAGATCAGATGATTGTAGGTGTAAGGCTTTAGCAATCTCTTCAAGCTTGGGTTCCTTTTCCGTACCGTTGTAGGGTAGTTGATCAAGGATAGGGATCTTCAGGAGCCGGGAGAACTCCTCCAATGTAGGTACCAGCTGATAGTCCAAGAAGGTGAAACAATGATGCAGAGGGTCAAAGAATTGGAACAGGACCTTTATCATATCTTCCTCAATGTTGGTGTTGACCAAGCTGATGAGTCTTCCATGTCTTTCACTGAATAAAGAGCTCTCGAGAATCCTGGATATAAGCTCCTTAAGCTGAGGAGGGATCCTTACAAGGCTGATTTGAATTGTCTTTCTGCGAACCGTTTCCATGTCCTACAAAACAAAAACAAAGATGAAGATTCGAACCCCTGAAATGGTTAGTCAATGCAGATGATGCTGGATGATGTCATGATGCTATGATTAAACACACCACAGATATTTACAAAGACAAACATGTAAGGCACACAAGGCACACAAGACAAGCCCTTAGGGTTTAAGGCCAACATGGGGTATGGGTAGTACCCTCTTGAAGTTGGTGGGCTCAACCTGTCCTATTAGAAGTAACCGGGTTCTAAGGGTCCCAATATCACGGGATTGCTTTCATTGTTCATCGTTTCGATTTAGCCACTGAACTGGCGACCGAAATATTCCAGGAAAGCAACCCTCAATTGAGTGTAGTATCGAGTATCAACCAACCTCGGACTGCACCAAAGTCAGTTATCTCACTACCCTAAAGAGGCCAAGATAGTTCAATTAAGGTTCCTAAGGTTTGTTGATGCTTCATGACACCACGCGGAGGCCCCGTACTCTCCTTGACTGAACTCAAGGGTTACCGGTACACACCAAAGTGCCACATCAACGTAGCAGACTGCTTCAACCATGTCGGTATACCCCGCACAGTTCCCTCACAGCCTTGTTGCTACTTTCTAAGAAGGTATCCCCCAGATCCGGGTTAGGATCTATAGAACTCCCAAGACAGTCCCACAATTTAAAGCAAGCAAAGCAATACAATTGAAAACACAGTTATGAACTAAGCCCTAAGGTACACCTCACTTTATAAAGAGTCCCCAGCAGAGTCGCCAGTTCTGTGATCGGTGGATCTGGAACTGACTGTTTAATGCTGGTTCACGAAATGTCGCGGAAGCAAGAGTCGCCACCGTCTTTTATTTTCTCCAAATGGAAAGGACAAAAGGACAGAAAAATTCCTTAAAGAGATTGCTCTTGGTTCGGGAGGTAGATTATAGAAAGGAAAGGTGTTAGCACCCTTTCTATCCATGGTTATACATGGGCTCTTAGGTACTTGCTCATTTGTGTTTTCAAAAATGGTTTGTTTACTTTTCAACTGTGGGTTTTAAAAAGGTTTCTTTGAAAATTTCAGTTCGACTCTTGTATCGGTCCTCAAGAGTGTTTGAAAAGTTGCTTTCGAAAGCTTTTTGAAAAGGTGTCGGTGTGAAAAGTATTTTTTGAATTTGTTTTGAAATTAGAGCAAGTATCTAGAGTCGTCTACCTACCCTAAGGAATTCGTCTGTGTAGATGTCCTTTAAAGTAGTGCCATCCCACCATTGAGAGGTAGGTAGCACCACCGTTGGAGGTGTTCGGGTCAATTCGAAGTTCGGGACATGGTGATCACCAGAGCAATGGGAAGACACCTTAGAAGCTACCCTCATGCCAGGTTCCCGGATCATGAGGACTTACTAAGACATCCTCTACTCGACGATCACCTTTCGAGGCAAGGCAACAGTGAGGCGTACCCTAGGGGTGGTGTGTGATTTGTGTGTCATGTTCATTTATTTTTGTCTTTTGTCATGTCATGGGTGATCTACGCGTTTGTTTTTATTTTATCATCCATTCTTGCATGCATTTATTAACAGTTAAAAAGATGCGAAAATTAAAAGTTCTAAACTATTACAAAGGCGCGGGTCCACATCGCCAAATTTAATCCAGGACCCGATTTGACAGAAAATAAAGAAGTGCGAGAAATTTAATTTACACGGCTTTGGGAGAATTACATAAATATTTAAAAGAAGGAAATAAATAACAATGCGCAAAGAGAATAAAAAAATCGCAAGCGAGGGCGTTGGACCCTTTTTAATGAAATTAAATTATGATTATTAAATTAATGAAATTAAAAAGAAAAAGAAATTATTTTTTGAGTTTTTTGTATTTATGGTTTTTTATGAGAATTTAATGAAATTAAAACCTAATTCTAGTTTTTTTTTATTATTAAGAAAATATGAAAATTACCTAAAATTAAACCTAATTAATTAATGCAATTTGATTTATAAAAATAATAGTAAATAATTAATTATTAGAGATGATAAAATAAAAGAAAAAGTAATTAAAATAATTAAACCTAATTCTACAAGTTTTTAATTTATTAAGAAAAATATTTGAATTAAACCTAATTTTACAAAGCTAAATTAATTAATGATATTTACTTAAAAAATATTAACATAAAATATATTTTTTGATTTTTTATGACTTTTCTGATTTTTTGTATTATTTTTATAGTTTATGAAAATAAATTGGTTTAAAGAATTAAATTAAAAAACTAATTAAAACAAAAATAAAAAAAATATGAGAAAAGAATAAGAAAGGCAAACCATGGGGGTCTGTCCCCAAATTGGAGGTATGATTGTAGCATTTTAGGCCCATCTTTGGAGGCCTTCGTTGACTTTTCCTGGAAGCGTGTCACTTCTTTGACTCATGCCCATGGTATTCACCAGATCTAGGCCTTCAGATTGTCTCCATTGGCCAAGTGGCATGGTTGGATCAGGGGTTGTATGGTGGAACCCTGGAAGCGAGCTACACCCAAGCGCGATTAGAAAAATAATATGGAAAGGGATGGGGACCTGGGATTCGAACCCAGGTCCCAGGGATAACCAACACTATGCTTTGCCAACTGCTCCAATACGCTTTTTGTTTATAATGTAACTAATAAATAATATGAAATAAAACAAGAATTAGTGGACAGATTAGCGCGAAAATTCAAATACTCCAATCATTGCCTTACACATTACCGTCTTCTTCCTCGTTTTGCTTTTTCCTGAAACATAAAAAAGGTTAGCGGGGGTTTTAAACCCCCCCAAAATGCCATCTTTTCAATAATAGCGAATAGCCTATGTGGTCACATAAATTAGGCGCGAGGGGTGTGTTGTATTCGTCCCAGCTCCCTGATTTCAACCATGGCATTGAGGTTCTCTAATTTTACAGTATTTAGAAACGCCTAATTTGAAAGTCCTGTAACCCTAGCGTCCTTTAATGGTGATTCTTCATACAACGCGTAAAAACTCAATTAAAGCACACAGTTAGCTTTAGAATCAATCAATGAATACAAATCAAGAATCAAAATGCATGGATATGGCCTGAATAATAAAACACGATTATGCAAAAAGAAGAACACAGTCTGACTTATAATTACCAATTCTTGATGTTTCAAGCTATGATTTTGATCCAGGCACCTTCCTTGATGTCTCAGCAAGACAATGGAACAATTATTTTGGCTTGAATCGCATTAGAACCTAGTTTTCAGTTTTGGAATTTCTTGTCAAAAACTCAAACTTGGTTATGGATGTATGGCGCAGCTTGGATGTTTTTAGCACTAGGCAACCCTTGGGGAGATTTTGAAGCTTGCTTGGCAAATCTTGAAGAATATGGGAGGGCAAATTTTGGGGTACAACAGTTGCCCCTGTTCAATCTTCTTAGACCTGAGGATGCAGATTGGCTGACGTGCCTTTCGTAATCCGAAGGTGGAAGATGATTGAACACTAGAGTGCCCAGAAATTTGCGCTCACATAGTAGCAATGTGATGATGGGAATGGGCTTATGGATTCCATCTGGAGATTTATGGATAGGGTGATGGGCTTATAGATGCCATGCTAAGAGATGATGGAAGGTGGATGGGCTTATAGATGCCATCTGGGTGTTGATTGCGTAAGATATTCCTTAGCGAGAACTTGCGTACCTGCAAAAGAAAATGATTACCTGACCTGTTACAGGAGCTGGTCTTCAAATTCTTTGTGTAGATGTGTCCTGACTGGTTACAGGAGCTGGATCTGGATCTTCAAAAGGTGATGAATGAACCAGGGATGGTTACTACCTCAACAGGGACGGTGAGAGAACCTTGGATGACTACTACCTCAACAGTATCGCTGAGAGAATCTGGGGACGATTACTACCTCCGCAGTAACGGGGAGAGAACCATAGGCGACTTCTACCTCAACAGTAATCATTGAGAGAATCTTGGGCGACTTCAACCTCAACAGTAATCATTGAGAGAATCTTGGGCGACTTCTACTTCAACAGTAATGCTGAGAGAATCTTGGGGCGACTTCTACCTCAACAGTAACGCTGAGAGAATCTTGGGAGACTTCTACCTCAACAGTAATCATTGAGAGAATCTTGGATATCTTCTTCTGAGTCTTTATCAGGAAAATCTGTTAGGGGTCGATTTAGCTGGACTAGAGAAGGCCTTTGACTGGATAAGAAACAGAAAAATCTTAGGGTCGATTTAACTGAATCGGTCTAGGTCTTGAAATCTTCAACTGGATAAGAAACAGGGAGATCTTAGGGTCGATCTGACTGAACCGGAGAAGGCCTTGGACTGGATAAGAAACAGAAAAATCTTAGGGTCGATTTAACTGAACCGGTCTAGGTCTTGAAATCTTCAACTGGATAAGAAACAGGGAGATCTTAGGGTCGATCTGACTGAACCAGAGAAGGCCTTGGACGGGATAAGAAACAGTAAAATCTTAGGGTCGATTTAACTGAACCGATCTAGGTCTTGAAATCTTCAACTGGATAAGAAACAGGGAGATCTTAGGGTCGATCTGACTGAACCAGAGAAGGCCTTGGACGGGATAAGAAACAGTAAAATCTTAGGGTCAATTTAACTGAACCGGTCTAGGTCTTGAAATATAGCTGAGAACTTAACTGAATTTTTCCTGAAAGGTAAAGGTCAGTCATATGCAATGCATGATATGGATCAAGCAATTATGTTCTCAACATAAATGAGATTTGTAAGATATGATGCGTATATGCATGCTATAATGTATGAGAATGTGATGTTTATGAATGTCTGTTTTCGTCTTAGGAAAATAAATCCTTGATGGGTGCCGGGAAGTCAACTCCTGGGCTGATGTTGAAGAATAGATTTTGCTTCCGTTGGGGATGATAGTTGCAAGAATACCGATAGGAGAAGATAACTCCGTTGGGGAATAAACTTGGTGAATGGATTACTCTGCGGGGAGAAAAGTACTCTAACGATCTTGCTGGGAAGCAATACTCTGTGGGGAGAGAGGTACTTTGTTGAGTTATTGATAACTTGCTGGGATACCATTGTTGTGTTGGAAGTGTTAATAGACTTCGCTGGTGATAAGAAGACTTCGTCGAGATCGATCTCTCAGTGGCTTTTGGCTGAGGATAACCCAGTTATACCCGGGTAGGGAAATAACTCTTTGAATAAAGCCGGGAGACGGGTTCGTGCTCTGCGAGGATAAGCTTCCAGAATCTACTGGGGATAAGCTTACTGCTTGGGGAGATGAATTCCAACTTTCCTGGGGAAATCTTGATTGGACTCTCCTGGGGAAGTTTTGAACTGTATCGGGGGAGTGACTCCACTGAATGTTTGATATACCGCCGGGGAACAATCTTTAGACCAAGATTGCCGGGGATGCTTGTTAAGAATGTATATATGCTGCTGGGGAGTGTTGGGATCTGCTGGAGGGTACCCAACTTTCCTTAAGGTTGATAATATAGCTTGGCTTGAGGAGAGTATACTGCTTGCTGGCTCACTCTCTGGGGAATTAAGATATCTGGTTATGTTCTTCAGCTGAAACCACCTTGATACTTTGGAGGACAGAACAATTAGATTGTTTAGACCACTCTTTATTGCCCCTGTTTCTAATGTTACCTGTAATTAATCCTTTGTTTCGTATGCAAATATTCATGAGTTAGCAAATTATTGTCAATACATATATCACAAATTGAACCTTGGACGTTCTTCGCAAAACAAAACAAAAAAAGGAAAAACAATTGGCACTTTTAACTGAAAAGTATATTTGTATTGATTTTTGAATTGCACGTAAATAGGCGTTTTATGTACAAGAGGCTGACGTCCTAGTAAGAGAACGCCGCCGAACAAAAGAGTTTATACAAATTTTGTACAAGAGAAAATAAAACAGCTGTGTGAAGTGAATGATCCCACTGGGTTTCAACTCTGCTATTGCCTTTATATCTCCGAGCGTCTCATCACTTGATGACCTTAGTTGAAGATGAAGCTGATTGATCGATGCCGTCTGAACTTGATGTGGATACCGGATTCTGGATGCAAAGTGATCCAATGAGACATAGTATTACGCTTTATCCCTAACTTTTGCCTCGACCGCCCTTTCTAGTTTTCAGTCCACCGGGATACCCATTTTTGCCCAAGCCGCCTTTTCAGGTTTTCGACTTGCCGGGTGTACATATTTTTTCATTTCATCCCTTCATTTTGCCCGAACCCTTTTGGTTCGCCGGGAAGCCCTAATTTTTGCCTAGGCATGTCAGCCTAGCGGGTCTTTTTTATGCGTAGTATCTTTTTACTATGTCTGCATTGGCGGGGTGAGGAAGGTTGTCACCATCCATGTTGGTTAGAATCATGGCTCCTCCTGAGAACACATGTTTAACCACAAATGGCCCTTCGTACGTAGGGGTCCATTTGCCCCTTTGCCCCTTAGACTTTGCTACGACATCTGGTGAGAAAGATAGTCAAGATGGGAAGGGAAAGGAAACAATTGTTCAGTCTAATTCAGAAGAGGAAGAGGAAGAAGAAGACTATTATGAAGAACAATACCCTCCATTCGACGACAATTATAAGCATCTAGAAGAACGGTTGAATGCAATGGAAATCCAAAAAGTGCCTGGCTTGGACTTTGAGGAATTGGGGTTAGTGTCGGGGATTGTCATTCCTCCAAAATTCAAAGCACCTGTGTTCGCCAAATATGACAGAGTTTCATGCTCTAAAATGAATCTCTGGTCCTATGTGAGGAAAATCCAACCCCATACCGATGACAAAGATTTATGGGTACACTTCTTCCAAGACAGTCTGTCTGGAACTCAACTCGACTGGTTTTATCAGTTAGAAAGAGCCAATATCCATAACTGGGAAGATCTTGCTGCAGACTTTTACAAACAATACCAATACAACGCTGATCTTACGCCTACTCGTACTCAGCTCCAGAGTATGGCCATGGTTTTAAGTGAAGGCTTCAAGGACTATGCGCAAAAATGGAGAGACTTGTCTGGAAGAGTTCAACCTCCCCTGTCTAAAAGAGAATTAGTAGACATGTTTTTGGGCACCTTGTCTGGTCCCTCTTTCAATCACCTAATTGGGAGTTCATCGGTAGGTTTTACTGAACTGATATTGACCGGAGAAAGGGTAGAAGCCGGGATAAAAAGTGGAAAGATTCAAAAATATGCATCCTCTACTACTGTAAGGAAGCCATTTATCGGAAAGAAAGAAGTGGTTGATGTTTATCCTTAGAGAAATCAAGATAGGGCTGAATGCCGTCCAATGGCGGGGGCCGTTATGATTCCTAAACCTACACCTGATCAGCAAAGAAACAATCAGCCAAGAATGGAAAGACCAGTCAGACAGTTCACCAGAATTAACATGACCCTGTCTCAAGTATTGCCGCATTTGTTAAGGTCCAACCTAGTGACCTTGAAAGAAGCTCCAAAGAACCCTAACACAACATCTCCTCACTATCATCCTAATGCCCGTTGTGCATACCACTCTGAGAGTCCCGACCATGACACTAACAACTGTTAGGCTCTAAAGAACAAAGTACAAGACCTCCTTGAAGCCAAAGAGATTGAATTCGATGCGCCAAAAAAGCCCAATGTCATTTCATCCCATATGCCCAAACATGGCCATAATGCCAACGCCATTGAAGAATATATGTTTGTTACTTCAGTTGATCAACTTATGACCCCACTCCTGACTATCAAAAAGAACTTATTTAACGCCAGTGTTTTCCCGAACTGCGATAAAAGATGTCATTTCTGTTTGTCCTCACCAACCAGCTGTCCTTTGTTGAAAGCAGGCGTTCAGTGCCTAATAGATAACAAGGAGATTTTGTTCGAAAATAGTTTTGTACCACCTGTTTCTTATAATGATGTTTCCATTGTGACCATTTCCGACAATTCTTCCAGGGTCTCCACCAAAAGACCCGTTAGAATTACATCAGTTCCAAAAGTAGCTCCTTTGATAATTACAATGCCTGGACCAGTCCCGTATTTGTCAGACAAAACCGTACCATGGAATTATGGAGGGGATGTCTACTACCATGATATCAAGCAAGATTCGCCAGCTGCCAAAGATTCAAGTTCTGAGAAGGATGACTCCAATATCAATAACATTTCCGGGACTAGCAAGATTACCCGAAGCGGAAGGATATTCTCTCCAGAAATTGCTCCCCTAAAAGCAGTATCTGGACCCGTAATCATTCTTGTTGTTGTTGCTCCTCTGAAGGCTATTCCCAGTCCCACAATCATCTCTACCAATACTCCAACTGACAAAGCTGTTATAACTCTTGTTATCACTCCTACTGACACTCTTGCTGCCAAGTTAACCAAGACTCGAGGAAAAGGTGTTCTGGTTGAGTCTGTCAAGACGAAGACACAATCATTGGCTATCCCTAAGACCTCCCCGAAAGAGATGGAGGATGTAATCTCAAGCCTCAACTCAACTTTAGTTTTGATGAAAGACAAACAAGCTAGTTTGATGAAAGACAAACAAGCATTATGGAAAGAAGGAAAAGAAGTGGAAATCATCTTAAAGCATCATTCACTCAAAGCTTCAAGGAACTTGGCAAGCAATCAAGTATATCAATTCTCAATTAAACTACATTGATTAGAAATGCTCAAAAATGATATACACACTTGCCACATCACTTCAATTCTATTTCAAAACATTTTTTAAGTTTTTCTCTGCTGTAAATCGATTAACATCTTGTGTAAATCGATTTACACATGTTTTTTTCAAAAAACTGTTTGCTCCTGCCAGCAATCGATTTACAGGTTGTGTAAATCGATTGATCACAGAACAAACTGATTTTTTAACACTTGTAAATCGATTGACACAACATGCTAATCGATTTACACTTCAAACTTTTTGAAATTCTGAACGTTACAAACACGTGCAATCGATTTGCATGTTATGTTAATCGATTTGCACATTGAAAATTTTGAAAAATCTGAACTGGTTTCAAGATATCCTTCATACCTTTTCTCCAATAGTTGCATGATCAAACATTGCATCTTGTCAAGTTTCACAAACAGAAAAGTGTCCTTTTGGAAAGGTATCTTGATTACTATATATTACAAAATATTTCAAATCATAAACAACTCTTCTCTTGCAATAAAATCTGAACTTTGTAAAATATTCAAACTTCATATTTCTTAACTTTTAAGAACAAAGATTTTCTGCACTTTCACACATATAAAGAACAGAAATCTTTGAGCATTATCTAACCATTGTGTTACAGTTTGAATTGCTTACAAGAGAAGAAAGAAGAAACTTCAAAGAAGTCACTCTATGTGATCAACATCTTTCAAGAAATCATACTTCATAAAAACATACAAAGTGTAACTTATTTCCAGGATTGTTGGAATTAAGTATTAGATTACTTTTGTTCCTTGTTGTCCATTATTGGAAACAAGAGGTATCTTTTGAGAGGATTGTTCTCATTAGACTTATTGGAAATCCAAGAGGGTGTTCTTCGTTATTTGTTAGGTTCTTTAGTGGATAAGACTAGGAAGAGTCTTGTAAAAGTTCTAACAATATAGTAAAATCTCTTGCGTGTTTGCAAGGGGACTGGACGTACTTCCGGGGTGTGGAAGGAACCAGGATAATTCTCCGTGTCTCTTTACTTTCTGCACTTTACAGTTTTTCAAAGCACTAAATCAAAACCAGAAAGTATAAAATAAGTCAAAAATCGACCATCACCTAATTCACCCCCCCTCTTAGGCGCAATCTTAATCTTACAATTGGTATCAGAGCAGGTTATAGGTAACCTGCTCCTAGAGATCCAGAATGGCTTCCGCAAATCATCAACCAGTTTTCAGAGATGGTGGTAGTAACAACAAGCCTCCTCTATTTTGTGGTGAATATTTTGACTTTTGGAAAATACGCATGAAGGCGCATTTAGAAGCACAAGGAGAGGAAGTATGGGATGCTGTTGAAAATGGTCCATTTATCCCGATAACGGTAATCAATGGCGTTGGGTCTGCAAAGCCCAAAACTGCATGGGACGACGATGATAAAAAGAAAGTTCTCTATGACAAAAAGGCAATAAACCTTCTTCAAGGTGCTCTCAGTATGGACGAATTTTTCCGTGTCTCAAACTGCAAAACAGCAAAGGAAATTTGGGATACCTTGGTTCAAACTCATGAAGGAACGGCTGAAGTAAAAAGATCAAGGCTAAATACCTTGAGTCAAGAATATGAACTATTTCGAATGCAGCCCGGAGAATCCATTCTTGACTTACAAAAGAGATTTGTGCATTTGACAAATCACTTAATTGCTCTTGGTAAAACCCTGTCAAATGATGAACTCAACTTGAAAATCCTTAGATCATTGACTAGGGAATGGCAACCAAAGGTAACGGCAATCTCGGAAAAGAAGAGTCTCTCCGCAATGACTTCCGCTACATTATTCGGCAAACTTCAAGAATACGAAACGGAACTCGGTAGACTTGAAAAACATGAGAATCTAGAAAATAAGTCCAAAAACATTGCCTTAAAAATTGATTCAAAAGAAGTGGTAAAAGAAGACAATCCGGAAGAAGATGAAAATTTCATGCTTCTAGTGAAAAGACTTGAGAAGTTTTTTGGCAGAAATGACAAAGGCGGATCTCATGCACATAAGAGAAAGCACTTCAAGAAAAGAGAAGCCTCCACATCAACTCAAGATGTCTCATGTTATGAATGTGGAAAGCAAGGACACATCAAGCCAAACTGTCCAAATCTCCCAAAGAAAAATGGATTCAAAGGAAAGGACTCAAAACAAAAGAAAGCCTACATAGCATGGGAAGATAATGATATGAGCAGTTCATCGGAATCGGAAAGCGGCGAATGTGCAAACTTAGCCTTAATGGCATCGCATCACTCCGACAATGAAGAAGAGGTTAGTAATGAATTTAATCTTTTTGATGATGATGTTCAAGGTGCAATTGATGAACTCTTGAAAGAATGCAAAAGTTTATACAAAAAGGTGTCAAAACAAGAAAAAGAACTTCTAAGTTGTCTAGAAAAAATTGACACCATGACTAAAGATTTTGATCTTCAAAAACAGAATTTTATAAAAGAAAAGGAAAACTTTGCATGCTCCAAGTGTGAATCAAATGTCTTTCAAATTGTTCAATTGAAAAGAGTCATTGAACGATATGAAAAAGGACAAATAGGATTGGAAGGATTACTAAGCCAACAACGTTATCCTAATGATAAAAGAGGTCTTGGTTATGTGAATACTAAGAAACCAAGTAACAATCCCACTGTTTTTGTAAAGGCTAGTAATAGTTCCAATCCCAAGAAAGTAGAAAAGAAGCAAGTTGTTCATAATCATCAAAAGAAAAAGGCTAATATATCTAAAAGAAAACAAATGCCTAGATACAAGAGTAAATTTGTTCCAAACTGTTTTTACTGTGGTATTATTGGACACACACCAAATGCATGCTATATTAGAAATTTCAGTATGGCTAGTGGACATTATGCATGGGTGAAAAAGGGAACTAACTATGAAGGACCCAAGGCAACTTGGGTACCTAACAAGAAATAATTTGTTTTTGTAGGTATGCTTGAAATCCACTTCAAATGTTTGGTATCTTGACAGTGGATGTTCAAAGCATATGACAGGAGATGTACACCAATTTTCATATCTAGTACATAAAGCCAAAGGGTATGTGACCTATGGAGACAACACCAAAGGAAAGATTCTTGGCGTTGGAATAGTTGGCACACCTCCATCCATTTAAATTGAGGATGTTCTCTATGTTGAAGGATTAAAGCACAACCTTCTTAGCATAAGTCAACTTTGCGATAGAGGGTTCAAGATCAAATTCAACAAAGAAGAATGCCTTATTATGGATGAGGCAACCAATGAGGTAAAACTCAAAGGTATAAGATCTAACAATATTTTTGTGATTACTCTAGATGATTTGTCTATGAAGGTACAATGTCTTATGGTAAACAACAATGACGCTTGGTTATGGCATAAGAGGATTGCTCACATTCACATGGAGCACTTGAACAAATTGGTTAAGCATGACTTAGTTATTGGTCTACCAAAGATGAAGTTCATCAAAGACAAATTATGTAGTGCATGCCAAAAAGGCAAACAGACCAAATCAACTTTCAAACCAAAGAATGTGGTTTCAACAACAAGACCACTTCAATTGTTGCACATGGATCTTTTTGGTCCATCTAGAACAAGAAGCTTCGGAGGTAACATTTATGCATTAGTTATTGTAGATGATTTTTCCCGTTTCACTTGGACTTTGTTTTTAGTACACAAGAATGAAGCATTCAAGGCATTCAAGAGATATGCAAAACAAGTTCAAAATGAGAAGTCATCAAAGATAACATCAATCCGAAGTGATCACGGTGGAGAGTTCCAAAACAGTCTATTTGAAGAATTTTGTGAAGAAAATGGGATCTTCCACAATTTTTCAGCACCAAGAACTCCACAACAAAATGGAGTAGTTGAAAGGAAAAATAGGTCTTTGGTGGAACTTGCTAGAACCATGCTAAGTGACTCAAGTTTGCCTAAATATTTTTGGGCGGATGCGGTAAGCACGGCATGTTATGTAAGCAATCGCGTGATCATAAGACCTATACTAAAGAAAACTCCATATGAGATCTACAAAGGAAGAAAACCAAATATCTCTCACTTTCATATTTTCGGGTGCAAATGTTTTGTCCTTAACAACGACAAAGACAATCTCGGTAAGTTCGATGAAAAATCGGATGAAGGTATCTTTCTTGGTTACTCCCTTTCTAGCAAAGCTTTTAGAATTTACAATAAAAGAACTTTAACTATAGAAGAATCAATGCATGTTTCTTTTGATGAATCTAACACCTCCAAGGAGGAAGTTGCTATTTGTGATGATGATGATTCTATAGATCTATCTCATGAGATTTCCTACGGAGATGGAAAAATAGTCAATCCGGAACAAACACATGAACTTTCACATCAAAATGAAAATGATGATGATCTTCCTCAAGAATGGAGAACTCATCGTGATCATCCAATTGACAATATAATTGGAGATATTAGCAAAGGAGTATCTACTCGGCTAAATCTTAAGGATGCATGCTTAAATATGGCGTTTGTATCTCAAGTTGAACCTACTAAAGTGGCTCAAGCACTAGAAGATGATCAATGGATCCTTGCCATGCAAGAGGAGTTAAACCAATTCGAGCGGAATGAAGTTTGGGAACTTGTTCCTAATCCAGGAAATAAACGTATCATTGGAACCAAATGGGTTTTCAAAAACAAGATGGATGAAAATGGAATAATCACTCGAAACAAGGCAAGACTAGTTGCTCAAGGATACAACCAAGAGGAAGGAATTGATTTCGAAGAAACTTTTGCTCCGGTAGCACGTTTGGAAGCAATAAGACTATTGCTTGCATATGCATGCTCATTGGACTTTGAACTTTTTCAAATGGATGTAAAAAGCGCATTTCTCAACGGATTCATAAATGAAGAAGTCTATGTAAAGCAACCTCCCGGATTTGAAGACTTCAAACATCCTAATCATGTCTTCAAACTGAAGAAAGCTCTCTATGGGCTGAAGCAAGCACCAAGGGCTTGGTATGATAGACTAAGCGCATTCCTATGTGAAAAAGGGTTTGTAAAGGGTAAAGTTGATACCACTCTCTTCATAAAAAATGTTAATCATCATACCTTACTTGTACAAATCTATGTAGATGATATTGTTTTCGGTTCAACTAACCAAAATATGTGCAAGGAATTTTCGTCTATGATGCAAGGAGAGTTTGAGATGTCTATGATGGGAAGATTGAATTTCTTTCTTGGTCTTCAAATTAAGCAACTCAAACATGGTATCTTCGTAAACCAATCAAAATATTGCAAAGACCTTATAAAGAAGTTTGAGATGGAAAGTAGCAAAGAAAGTGCAATTCCTATGGGATCCGGCACCTATCTTGACCCAGATGAATCAGGAAATTCTATTGACATAACTAAGTATCGTGGAATGATTGGCTCACTCCTTTATTTAACAGCAAGTAGACCTGACATTATGTTCAGCGTTTGCCTATGTGCAAGATATCAAGCCAATCCTAAAGAGTCTCACCTTGCAGCAGTCAAGCGCATAATAAAATATCTCAAAGGAACAACCAACGTCGGATTATGGTATCCAAAAGGTAGTATGTGCAATCTAGTTGGTTATTCTGATGCTGACTATGCAGGTTGCAAAACTGATCGCAAAAGTACAAGTGGAACATGTCACATTCTTGGAAATGCCTTGGTTTCATGGTCATGCAAAAAGCAAGCAAGCGTAGCTCTCAGCACTGCCGAAGCAGAATACATTGCGGCTGGAAGTGGATGCGCTCAAATTCTTTGGCTAAAACAACAATTACTTGACTATGGAGTAAACCTTGGATGCATTCCTCTTCGATGTGATAACACAAGCGCGATCAATATTACGAAAAATCCAGTTATGCATTCCCGGACGAAACACATTGACATCAGACATCATTTCATCCGAGACCATGTACTCAAAGGAGATGTCGAGATCACATTTGTGGACACTCAAAATCAACTCGCGGACATCTTCACAAAACCACTTGCAAAGGATGCATTTTTCAAAATTCGTCGTGAACTTGGAATCCTCGATGAACAAGATATTTAAGGTGCACTCAATCCTTGACTATACCTTAATGTACATATATATGTGGTTAGACATTGCTTCAAATGTTAAAAATAATGATGTTTTAAATTTTCTCTTTAAGTAAATCGATTTACACCATATGTCAATCGATTTACTACTGAAGCAAATCATTTTTTTAATAAAATCTTGTGTGTAAATCGATTTACACAATATGTAAATCGATTTACCACTGAACGAAAATTACTTTTTATGAAAATGTTCTGTGTAAATCGATTTAACCAAGGGGTAAATCGATTTACCACAGAATCTGAAGCATTTTCTATGTATTTTCTCTATGCAATTTATTTTGTTTTAACATGTGATACTTGTATGAGCTTTTAATATATTGGTCAAACATTCATTGTCTCTCAACCTCCCATCCTACTATTGCCCAATCAATGAAACCTTGACCAAATCACCAAATTAAAACCTCATAAAGACCTCACTTACTCTCTATATTATTTAAACTCACCAAAACTATCTCATAACACCAACACACTCTCTCACATAACAACTCAAAGAACTCTATATCTCTCTTTTCAAAACCCTAACAAGATCCATGGCTCCCAAGAGAAAAGCCTCTGCCTCAGAGAAAGGAAAGAAGCCAGCTTCGTCAACATCTGAAAACTCTGTGCTCGAGTACCTCTCGGATCCACAGCGGGACAGATTTCTCAAGCATTTTCAAAAGAAAATCATCTCTACTCCAAAGTTTGGTATGTTATCTACTTTTCCAGATGAATGCTTCTCATTTCAAAGAGATTTCATTGCTTATGGTTTAGAGCCATTAATATCTTCACATGGGTTCTATTACCCGGATCTGGTTAGAATTTTCTACAGCAACATGTGCTATGACAACAACAAATGTTATACATATGTCCTTGGAAAAAGAATCCCTCTGTATTCCAAAACTATTGGCAGAATCTTGAACATTCCATATTCTGGAAGTACCCTCTATGATCCAGAAGATGCTGCTTGGGAAAACTATCAGAAGCGAGAATTTTTCTATAGCATTGGAAGGTTATCAGAATCTGAATACCGTGCCAAGCGGATTCACAGTCTTGGCGGGGTTACTCCAGCTAGGGACACATGGAGTGCTGGAAATTTCCATATTGATGATAGGTTGTTTCACTATTTTCTGGTGTATATTCTGTTTCCTAGAGCAGGGAATCATTGTACAGTGACCGACCTAGAATTGCAAATCATCTATGCAAGGAAAAATGGAATCCCGGTTAATTGGGCAAAATTGATTGTGGTGCATATGCTAAAAGTTGCCGCAAGGGCCACCTTTCTACCATATGCATATTTCATTACAAGGATTATGGCAGCTTTTGATATAGATTTCACTGGATTTGAGCGGATTGAAATGGATCCAATCACCACTAGGATCTCCATCAAAAATGTTGATTCAAGAATGGGTGTTCATTTCAATGCTGAAGCAAAAACCATAACTTACATTGGAGAAGATGTGGTCGGCGATGAAGGTCATAATGCAAATGAAGAAGACCATGAAGTTCCTCCTCCTGCTGCTGCTTCTGGTCCCACAAATCAAGATGTTATGGATTTCATGACGCAACAGTTTGCTTCTCTCAATTCTAACATCAATGCTCGATGGACGGAGATAAATGACTCTACCTCATCTCGAATAGATGCTTTTCAGAATAATGTGAACCAACAATTTTCATATCTTTATTCACATCTTCATATCCCTCCATACGACCCAACCAATCCTGCACCTCCGCCTCCTCAATACACCGAACCACCTCTTCAACAACAATTTCCTTATCAAGGACCTTTCTAAAATGTTCTTGATCAATGTTATTAAATTCTTAGTATAAGTATCATTATGGATTTTGTCTTGTTTTATTTTGTTCATTTTATGTATTGTGTTCTTAAAACTTTGTTCGATAATTTTGAAAGTTTTGTGTTTTTCATTCATGTTCCTATACATTTCTTTCTGGTATACTTTCTTGTTGCATCTTTCCCTTCTTTTTGATAATGTCAAAGGGGGAGAAGGATGTAATAGCACTTTATGGTTGTTTGTTTTCATTGTCTTTACAGAGCAAACTTTCAAATCTTTTTCTCCATAGGGGGAGAAATCTTCTCAGGGGGAGAAAACACCTTTTGCTCAAATTCTGATCAACACATAAAGGAAAATGGTTTGTCATCATCAAAAAGGGGGAGAATGTAATCTCAAGCCTCAACTCAACTTTAGTTTTGATGAAAGACAAACAAGCTAGTTTGATGAAAGACAAACAAGCATTATGGAAAGAAGGAAAAGAAGTGGAAATCATCTTAAAGCATCATTCACTCAAAGCTTCAAGGAACTTGGCAAGCAATCAAGTATATCAATTCTCAATTAAACTACATTGATTAGAAATGCTCAAAAATGATATACACACTTGCCACATCACTTCAATTCTATTTCAAAACATTTTTTAAGTTTTTCTCTGCTGTAAATCAATTAACATCTTGTGTAAATCGATTTACACATGTTTTTTTCAAAAAACTGTTTGCTCCTGCCAGCAATCGATTTACAGGTTGTGTAAATCGATTGATCACAGAACAAATTGATTTTTTAACACTTGTAAATCGATTGACACAACATGCTAATCGATTTACACTTCAAACTTTTTGAAATTCTGAACGTTACAAACACGTGCAATCGATTTGCATGTTATGTTAATCGATTTGCACATTGAAAATTTTGAAAAATCTGAACTGGTTTCAAGATATCCTTCATACCTTTTCTCCAATAGTTGCATGATCAAACATTGCATCTTGTCAAGTTTCACAAACAGAAAAGTGTCCTTTTGGAAAGGTATCTTGATTACTATATATTACAAAATATTTCAAATCATAAACAACTCTTCTCTTGCAATAAAATCTGAACTTTGTAAAATATTCAAACTTCATATTTCTTAACTTTTAAGAACAAAGATTTTCTGCACTTTCACACATATAAAGAACAGAAATCTTTGAGCATTATCTAACCATTGTGTTACAGTTTGAATTGCTTACAAGAGAAGAAAGAAGAAACTTCAAAGAAGTCACTCTATGTGATCAACATCTTTCAATAAATCATACTTCATAAAAACATACAAAGTGTAACTTATTTCCAGGATTGTTGGAATTAAGTATTAGATTACTTTTGTTCCTTGTTGTCCATTATTGGAAACAAGAGGTATCTTTTGAGAGGATTGTTCTCATTAGACTTATTGGAAATCCAAGAGGGTGTTCTTGGTTATTTGTTAGGTTCTTTAGTGGATAAGACTAGGAAGAGTCTTGTAAAAGTTCTAACAATATAGTAAAATCTCTTGCGTGTTTGCAAGGGGACTGGACGTACTTCCGGGGTGTGGAAGGAACCAGGATAATTCTCCGTGTCTCTTTACTTTCTGCACTTTACAGTTTTTCAAAGCACTAAATCAAAACCAGAAAGTATAAAATAAGTCAAAAATCGACCATCACCTAATTCACCCCCCCTCTTAGGCGCAATCTTAATCTTACAGAGGAAATCCTAAAGATCATAAAAAAAGCGACTACGGTGTAGTCGAGCAACTGGGGAAAACTCCATCTAAAATTTCCATGCTGGCTTTACTACTATGTTCCGAGGCGCATGCAAAAGCCTTGATATAATTCCTAAAAACTACCCATGTACCACAAGAAACATCTGCCGATCAGTTCCAAGACTGTGTAGCCAGCTTGACCGCAGATAATGGTCTAGGTTTTTCGGATGCTGATTTAACACCGAGAGGGAGGAAGCATAATGAGGAACTGCATGTCTCAGTGGAATGCAGGGGCACAACCTTGGCTCATGTTTTGGTGGACACTAGCTCATCTCTGAATGTATTGCCTAAAAAAGCTCTTAATAGGCTTGATTGTGAGGGATTGACATTAAATCCAAGCAACATAGTAGTGAGGGCTTCTGATGGATCGAAAAGAATGGTGCATGGGGAAATGGATATCCCCATAAAGGTTGGAACCCAAACATTTGATTCAACTTTTTATGTAATGGATATTCGCCCTTCATACTCCTGCTTTCTAGGACGACCATGGATTCACAATGCTGGCGCTGTCACTTCTACGTTACACAAAATGTTGAAGTATCCGATTCAAGGGAAAATTATCACCGTTCATGGAGAAGAAGAGTATATGATCAACCATCTCAATTCCTTCATATATATGGAATTAGATGGTGAATTTATTGAAACTCCATTCCAACACTTTGAGGAAGTCCCGCAAGATGTGACAGTAACCAGGGTTGTTCCCAAGATCACAAGGCCTCCACTCAAGATGTCATCTTTGATGGATGCAAAGGCAGTGATAGAAGAAGGTGGGTGCACTATTTGAGGACAACTCCTAGATATCCCATACAAGTCTGACAAGGTTGGCCTAGGTTTCACTTCAGGTGCTCAAAAGATTGTATGCCGCGCTCGTGCCGGAGGACCATCCCTGAAGATCAACAACTGTGAAGTCAACGCGGTAGAGGATGATGAAGAGGGTTGCAACCTGGAGGATTGGATCTTCCCAACTGTCAGTGGAGGGCTCGGAAACTGGGAGGCTAGAGAGTTTGTCCCGATCACTTTTATCCCACAATAATTTGTCTTTACATTTTGTTGGATCTGTAATATTAAAACAATTCAAACTCTTAAAACCTTGTATCTTACCCGAGGCACAATGGTCCATTTGTAAGGGTTATTATCTCATTCCTATATGACATCAATGAATCATGGACGTTTTGCATACAAACTTTGTGCTCATTGTTTTTCTTTTTTTTTTACATTTTCATTTCTTTCAAAGATAGTTATACTCTTACACACACTCACACTCACAATGCAGGTCTACATCCATTCGAGATCCCATTGGTAACGATTATTCTATGGCCTTTTGTGACTCCGAAACTCTAATCTACCAAGCCGAAGACGAAGGTGAGGAAGATTTTGAAGTACTAGGGGAACTCGCCAGGTTACTGCAACAAGAAGAGAGAACCATTCAGCCCCACGAGGAACCCATGGATACAATTAACCTAGGTACCGAGGAGGACAAAAGAGAATTCAAGGTGGGTGCCAATCTGGAACCCAGTGTCAAGGAGCGGCTGATTCAGTTGTTACACGAGTATGTTGAGGTCTTTGACTGGTCGTATGAAGACATGCCAGGACTTGATGCAGATATTGTGGTACATCGTCTACCTATAAAAGAGGATTGCCCACCAGTAAAACAAAAGGTCCGTCGAATGCGACCAAATATGTCAGAGAAGATTAAAGCAGAAGTCATGAAACAATTCAACGCTGGATTCTTATCTGTCACCTCCTATCCGCAATGGGTTGCCAATGTTATCCATGTGCCCAAAAAGGACGACAAGGTACGAATATGCATGGACTACAGAGATTTAAATAGGGCAAGCCCTAAGGATGACTTCCCACTTCCCCATATTGACATCCTAGTTGACAATACTGCATAAAACAAAGTGTTTTCCTTCATGGACGGTTTCTCAGGTTACAACCAAATCAAAATGGCGCCTGAAGACATGGAGAAAATAACATTTGTCACACAGTGGGGCACATTATGCTACAAGGTTATGCCACTAGGACTGGAGAATGCTGGGGAAACCTATTAGCGTGCCATGGTAGCTCTATTTCATGACATGATACATCACAAAATAGAGGTCTATATGGACGATATGATAGCTAGATCTCAAACAGAAGAAGAGCATCTTGATCATTTACAGAAACGATTAAAAAAGTACAAACTGAGGTTGAACCCAAATAAGTGCACATTTGGGGTGAGGTCTGGTAAGCTCCTAGGCTTTGTCATCAGCAATAAGGGTATTGAAGTAGATCCTGCCAAGGTGAAAGCGATACAAGAGATGTCTGCTCCTCGTACTGAGAAGGAAGTCAGAGGATTCTTGGGACGCTTGAACTACATTTCCAGATTCATTTCTCACCTGACAGCTACCTGTGAACCAATCTTCAAACTACTGAAGAAAGATCAGGTAGTCAAATGGAATGATAAGTGCAAAATTCTTTTAACAAAATCAAATAGTATTTACAAGAGCCTCCTGTTTTAATGCCACCAGTCAAGGGAAGACCATTGATCATGTATCTGACCGTTATGGAAAATTCAATGGGGTGTGTGCTGGGGCAGCATGACGAGTCTGGACGAAAAGAGCATGCCATTTATTACCTGAGCAAAAAGTTTACCAAATGTGAAACAAGATATTCACTGCTAGAGAAAACTTGCTGCGCTCTGGCATGGGCTGCTCACCAGCTATGACAATATATGCTGACCCAGACTACCTTGTTGATATTTAAAATGGATCCAATAAAATACATCTTCGAGAAACCTGCTCTCTCTGGGAGAATAGCGAGATGACAGATGATCCTAACAGAATATGATA
This sequence comes from Vicia faba, assembly GCA_948472305.1. NCBI lineage: Eukaryota > Viridiplantae > Streptophyta > Magnoliopsida > Fabales > Fabaceae > Vicia > Vicia faba. The sequence continues at coordinate 1,057,153,196 of OX451740.1, read as the reverse complement.
TACAGTATACTACCAAGAAGGAAATAAAGGGCAATGTACTAGCTGATCACCTTACTCACTAAGCTGTGGAAGACTACCAGTCCATGAAGTTCGAATTCCCATATGAAGACATCATGATGGTAAACAACTGTGAAGAACTCAGACCATATGACAGACCTAAACAAGGATCCCGATGGACCCTGGTTTTTGATGGGGCATCTAACGCACTCGGCAACGGTATTGGTGTTGTCCTCATATATCCTTAAGGATGTCATACTCCTTTTACTGCAAGACTCTTCTTTAGTTGTACAAATAACATGGCGGAATACGAAGCGTGCATCTTTGGTCTAAAAGTTGCCATAGACTTGGGGATCAAATCTTTGAATGTATTCGGAGATTTGGCTTTGGTTATCAGCCAGATTAAAGGGGAGTGGGACACCAAACACCCTAACCTTATCCCTCACAAAGAACATGTTTTTACATTGCTCCCACATTTTGAGAAGATTACCTTCGAGCATTTCCCGCGAGAAGAAAATCAGCTAGCAGACGCACTAGCCACAATGTCATCTATGTTTAAACTTAAATGGGAGAAAGAGGCTCTCCATATCACCATTGAACAAAGGGATGAACCAGCACACTGTCATGAGATTAATACTAAAGAATTAGTGGACCAACCTTGGTTTCACGCAGTCAAGAAGTATCTCGAGGCTCAAGAATATCCAGAAGGATCTTCAGTCAATGATAAGAAGTTCCTAATAAGATTCTCTGCTAAATTATTCCTTAGTAATGGCATCCTTTACAAACGCAACCATGACTCTGTGTTACTTCGGTGCGTAGACAAGGTTGAAGCGGAAAAGATCATGGCTGAGTTACATGAAGGCACTTTTGGAACCCATTCCAGTGGGCATACGATGGCAAAGAAAATCCTACGGGCAGGCTATTACTAGTCTACCATGGAAGTAGATTACTATCAACATTCTCGAACCTGCTACAAGTGTCAAATTAATGCTAATAAAGTGCACGTACCTTCGGTTCCTCTGAATGTCTTGACGACTCCTTGGCCCTTTGCTATATGGGGGATTAATATGATTGGGGAAATCAAGCCAACAACCTCTAATGGAAACCACTTCATCTTAGTGGCCATTGACTATTTTACAAAGTGGGTGGAGGCATCTTCTTTCGCTTTCGTCACCAAGAATGTTGTCGCCCGGTTCATCAAGCAGAATTTCATCTGTCGGTACCGTATCCTGGAGAGGATCATCATAGACAATGGTACAAACTTGAACAATACTATAATCACTGCCTTGTGCGAACAATTCAAGATCCAGAATCACAATTCTTCCCCTTACCGGCCAAAGATGAATGGTGTTGTCGAAGTCGCGAATAAGAACATTAAAAAGAGCATACAGAAAATGACAGTCACATACAAAGACTGGCATGAGATGCTACCATTAGCTCTCCACGGATATCGTACTACAGATCGCACATCAACCAGGGTAACACCCTATTCTCCGGTTTACGGCATGGAAGTTGTCTTACCTATTGAGGTCCAGATCCCCTCTCTGAGAATTATGAAGGATGCAGGGCTGAATGAAGACGATTGGGTCCAGACTAGACTTGATCAACTAAACTTGATTGATGAGAAAAGGCTTACTGCTGTTTGTCATGGTCAAATGTATCAAAAACGGATGATCAAGGCTTTCAACAAAAAGGTCAAACGACAAGTCTATCAAGTTGGGGATCTGGTGATCAAACGTATCATACTGCCGCAAGGTGATCCCAGGGGAAAATGGACTCCTACATATGAAGGACCATTTGTAATAAAAAACATATTCTTTAGTGGAGCAATGATCTTGACAACCATGGATGGTGACGACATGTCGCACCCTGCAAACGCAGACATAGTCAAAAGATACTACGCATAAGAGACCCGCTAGGTTGACACACCTAGGAAAAACAAGGGCATCCCGGCGAACCAAAAAGGTTCGGGAAAAAATTAGGGATAAAAAAAAGGTGTACACCCGGCAATTTGAAAACCCGAAAGGGTGACTTGGGAAAAAAAGGGTTTCCCGGTGGACTAAAAACCCGAAAGGGCGGTCCAGGTAAAAGTTAGGGAATTAAAGCGTATGATTATGTCCCGTTGGATCACCTTATGAACAACCTTTGGCTTCAACTGGAAAACCCATAGGTTCTAATCAATTCAATCATCTTCAGATGAGGCAACAAATAGACAAGATGCTCAGAGATACGAAGGCTATAGCAGAATGGGAACCCTGTGGGATTATCGCACATAGCTATCTTTTCTTTGTATCAAAATTTTCATTTTTTACGACAGTATTTTCTTACTAGAATATTTGTCTCATTATAAAAAAATACCTACTCAAAGTCAATACAAAGATATCCCTTTGAAAGTGCAAAACTATCTGTTTTTTTTTCTTACTCTTGTGTTTTGTTTACAAAAACGTCCAATGATTCATTTTTGAACATATGCATTTGAACATAATTACTGTTTATAAATAAACAAAATAGGAAGACAATCACTGATGGCTTTAAGAGGTAGGGAAATCTCTCTATGTTATTCCCATAATCCCTCGCAGTGTGCAGTTTAATCCCCAGCAAAACGAAGCTTCCAATTATCAATCCCCAGTAGAAGTCGTCAAATTTCTCAGGATTCCCCAAGCAGGATTTCTCAAGTAGTACATGGCATTTCCCTTACAACAGAGTTTATTTATCCAAGTAGAAATTCATCAAAACTTAGACTTCACAACATGAAGACTTATACTCCATATCCTTAGCAGCAGTCAGGGATTTATTTTCCCCAATCTAACAGCAGTGCAGCAAACTAGCTCACATACGCATACATTGCATCCTGTGATACGGTGGGAGAACTGACTTGAAGGTTTTGCGTTTGATCGTAAATGTTGCGGTTAGCAAGAGTCGCCACTGACTTTTCTTTTATCCAAAAAAGGAAAGGTGAAAAAGTACAGGAAAGACCTTTAAGATTGTTTCTTGAGTTAGGGGGGTAGATTACGAAAAGGGAAGGTATTAGAATCCTTTTCATCCATGGTTTTCCATGGGCTCTTAGTTACTTGTTAGATCACATGCTTTTGTTTGAAATTATGTTTTGTGTGGTTTTTGAAATTATTTTGTAAAGAGGCCATTGTTTAGGCAATCTTTGTAATGATTATCGTTCGTAAGAATGTATACAAATATGTTTGACTTTTTGAAAATGTTTTCAATGTTTGTCAGATGTTTGGAAGTGTGTGTGTTTGTTTTTGAAAATAGTAAGGATATTTGTTTTGAAATGGAGCAAGTAACTAGAAGTAATCTACCTACTCAAATGTCTTTCTTGTTCATTTTCTTTCCCTTTGATATTGTTGTCTTACCATTGATTTGGTAAGTGTGATACGGTGGGAGAACTGACTTGGGTTTTGCGTTTGTTTTCGCAAATGTTTCGGTTGAGCAAGAGTCGCCACCGACTTTTTATTTTATCCTAAGGAAAGGTTAAAAAGAACAGCAAAAACCTTTGAGATGTTTTCTTGGGTTCGGGGAGTAGATTATAGAAAGGGAAGGTATTAGCACCCTTTCTATCCATGGTTATCCATGGGCTCTTAGTTACTTGCTTAGATCACTTGCCTTGCATTTTCAATTGTTTGAATGGTGCTTTCAATTGTTTGAAATTGTGCTTTGTGTGTGATTTTGAAAGAGGTTTTTGAAAAGAGGCCATTGGTGGCAACCTTTGTAATGATCCATGTTTGAATGTATACAAAGGTGTATTTGTCTTTTGAAAAGTTTTCAATGTTTTTTGAAAGTTTGTTTTGAAGTTGTGTTGTGATGTGTGTTTTTGAAAAACGGCAAGGATTGTTTTGCAAGATAGGTCAAGTAACCAAGAGCTATCTACCCTAAATTTCTCAAAGATCTTTCCTATGTTTTAACCCTTTTAACAGTATTGTTCCACCATTGTATTTGGTGGACAATCTTGTGTTAGGATGTTAACGGGACGGGCACGGGTCATCGTTTGGACCATGAATACAATAGTGCCAAGTGTCTTTGGCAATTTTTCCTTTAAGGGACTTGATCATTTTTAGGCAACTTGAGAAAGCGTCATCGAGGGACTATGATCATTTTGATTTGTTTTTTTGTTTTTGCCAAAGACACTCAACATGCAAGCATGGCCCATTATTGAAGGCAACAAGTGGAGTAACCCTAAGGGTGCAAGTGTGATTGGTGTTGTCCATTTTCATGCTTTTTTATATTTGAATTAGGTCAAGCTATTTGTTGGTTGATTTTTGCATACAAACCCTAGGTCTATCATGGCATAATTAGAAAGCTTTAAAATGCGGAATTTAAAGTCCTAAATTATTACAACATAATTATGGGGATTGGGGTACAAATGTTTGAATGGGGGTGTTTGACAAGGAATTTAAACCTAGGCTATTACATCCATATTGAATATACAAGTATTTAATGTACAATATTAAGACAAATATAATAAATATGCAAAAATGCTCTCCTGGTACTTCACAATCTTTGTCATCTTCATACTCAGCCTGATTGACCAAATCTTCGGAGTTATTGAAGGACATAGCAGAATAGTCACCCACAGAATCCAGAGTGGATGGGTACCTGCATTTGTGAGTGTGGGTGTGTGTAAGGGATAGCCATCCTTAAACAAACAAAAATGCAAAAGGAAAGAAAATGAACACAGCAGTTTATCAATGAAAAACGTCCAATGAATCATTAAACATGGCATATGGATATGAAGATAATCAAAACCCTTACAAATGGACCTACATGCCCCGGGCAAGGCATGAGGTGAAAAAGTAGTGTGCAGATTGTTCAAAAGTAATTATTACAAACCAACAGGAAATGTTTGATAGATAATTACTGATTAATAAAAGTAATGGGGACAAAGTCTTTCGCCTCCCAGTTGCGTAGTCCCCCTTCGATGGTTGGAAGATCCAATCTTCTATGTTGGCCTCTTCATCTTCACCTTCCAAAGCATTGATTCCAAAAGGAGAGATCTTGATGGGTGCTCTTTCGACCTTTGAGCGGCGCATAGCTTTCTGCCCCGCAACAGTGAATCCTAGTCCAAACTTGTCTGTTTTGTGAGGAATATCTGGCAACTGCCCCCATGTTGAGTTCTTCCCTTCCTTCATTGCAGCCTTCGCGTCTTTTAGAGATGCCATCCTGGCCACCTGCTTTGGTACCTCGGCTACCGCTTTTGCTACTGCCACCTCAGGAGAGACTTCCTCAAAGTGCTGGAATGGCGTTTCAATGAATTCACCCTCCACCTCTACATACCGAAAGGAGTTCAGGTGGCTGATCATATATTCCTCTTCACCATGCACGGTTATGATCTTTCCTTTGATAGGGTATTTCAGCATTTGATGTAGGGAGGAGGTGACTTCCCCAGCATTGTGTATCCATGGCCTCCCTAGTAAGCAAGAGTATGACGGACGGATGTCCATCACATAGAAAGTTGAGGGGAACACTTCAGTGCCTACCTTAATGGGAATGTCGACCTCCCCATGTACCATTCTCTTCGACCCGTCAAATGCCCTCACAATGATATTACTTGGCCTTAGCTCCAAGCCTTCACAATCCAATCGGTCGAGAGCCTTCTTAGGCAGCATGTTCAGAGAAGAACCAGTGTCGACCAAAACATGGGCCAGAGTAGTTCCTTGGCATTCTACTAACACATGTAATGCGTCATTGTGTTTTCTTCCTTTCGGAGTCAGGTCAACATCAGAGAAACCCAGGCCATTGTCTGCGGTAAGGCTGGCTACACAATCTTAGAATTGATCGGCTGAGGTTTCCTGGGGCATATGGGCTGTCTTCAGAAATTTTATCAATGCTTTGGCGTGCGCCTCTGAACAAAGTAGTAATGCTAACATGGAGATCTTCGAGGGGGTTTTCCCCAGTTGCTCTACCACGTCATAATCACTCTTCTTAATTATCTTCAGAATCTCCTCCATCTCTTTCTTAGAGGTTTCGGGGATGACCAAAGGTTGAGCCCTCGTCCTGACAAGCTCATCTTGGATCCCTTTCCCCTTATCAGCAGAAGTAGGAGGGACAACAACAGGAATAACAACATCCTCAATCAACGGGGTTCTAGCGGAAAGTTTTATTGGTGCAGGAGTAACTTTGGCAGCAGCTGAGGGTCCAAAGATTGCCTTTGGAGGGGCAATCTCTGGAGAAAATATTCTACCACTTCGAGTGATCTTGCTTGTACCGGCAATGTTTCCAATACCGACATCTTCTTCGTCAGAGCTTTCCTCGGTTATCTCAACTTGTTTAACACCATGGTAGTAGATTTCTCCACCGTAATTCCATGGTATTGTTTTGTCAGAACTGTAGGGGACAGGCCCAGGCATGGTTATTTTCAAGGGAACAATCTTTGTAGAGGATGTAATCTTAACAGGCTTCTTGACAGCCTTGGAAAGATTGGTGGAAATGGTGATTATTGAAACATCTTTAGTAGGGGTTGGAATAGCAGGAATCTTTTCAAACAGAATTTGTTGGCTGTCCATTAGGCCTTGGATGCCTATCTTCAGCAATGGATAGTCAATGGGTAGGCAGGAACAACAGTAGCAGTCTTCTTTACATCCTGGGAAAATCCCAGCCTTCAACAGATTTAACTTGATTGTTAACAGCGGAGTCATCAGATCATTGACATCAGAAATATACAGATCTTCTTCAATAGCATGGACATTTCGACCATGCTTCGGCATTGGAGCGGATATTACGTTTGGCTTCTCTGGAGCATCGAACTCAACCTCTTTTGCATCTATCAAGTCTTGAATTTTATTCTTTAGCGCCCAACAATTGTTGGTGTCATGTCCTGCGCTATCAGAATGGTAGGCACATTTAGCATTCGGATTGTAAGCTGGTGAGGTTGTATTCACATTTTTCGGCGCTTCTTTGATATTTGTGAGATTCAGCTTCAACAAATGGGGAAGAACTTGTGCGGGCGTCATATTGATGCGGGTGAACTGCCGTTGTGGCCGTTCTCCCCATTGCTGTTTAGGTCTGAACTGATCGTTGCGAGGCTGATCATTTGATGATTTTTGGATCATCACGGCCCCCACAGTTGGCCGGCGCTCAGTTCTTCCCACTCCTCTCTGAGAGTATACAACAGTCGTTTCCTTCTTCGCCGAAAATGATTTCTTAACAGTTGTAGATGCAGAGGCATCCTTTTGAATCTTCCCATTCTTAATACCGACTTCCACCCGTTCGCCAGTCAGAATTAATTCAGTAAACCCTGCGGAAGAGCTACCGATCAATTGGTTGAAGAACGGGCCAGATAGGGTCCCCAGGAACATATCAACGAGTTCTCTATCAGAAACAGGTGGCTGCACTCTTCCGGCCAAATCACGCCATTTCTGGGCGTATTCTTTGAATCCCTCACCTGAGGCCATCCCCATACTCTGTAGTTGAGTACGGGTTGGCGCCAAGTCAGAGTTATATTGATATTGGCGATAAAAGGCAGCGGCCAAATCCTCCCAACTACGTATCTCTGACCTTTCCAGCTTGTAAAACCAGTCTAGCTGAGTACCAGACAGGCTATCTTGAAAGAAGTGTACCCAAAGATTTCTGTCGGATGTGTGAGGTTGAATTCTTCGGATGTACGACCTTAGGTGCATCTTCGGGAAAGACAACCCATCATACTTTGCAAAAATTGGCACTTTGAACTTTGGAGGGATCACAATTCCAGCAATTAATCCCAAATCTTCGAAATCCAACCCGGGAACCCTTTGCAGCTCCATGGCTGCCAGCCTATCCTCCAGGTTTTTGTACTTGTCATCCGCCGGCAGGTATTTTTGTTCTGAGTAGTCTTCATCTTCTTCAGCCTCTTCCTCTTCAGCTTCTGATTCAGAAGGTACCGCGGCCCCTTTTCCCTTACTGGTTTCCTCTTCAGATGCGGAGGGAAATTCAAGGACTCTTTTGGCTTCACCCTCAAACCTTCTTCCCAGGGTAGCTACCCCCACTCTTTTCTTCTTCTTTTACACTTGCTCTTTGTTCCCAAGCAGGGCTTTTAGATCCTCCTGACCCTTTGCCAAGGTCATTAGGAGATGTTGAAACTGTGAGTTTTGAGACTGCAAATCTTTGACCGTCTGTTCGAGATCTATCTTGCTGAAATAAACAGCAGAAAGATAAGGAAACCTGGTGTGGAGACCTGCTTATGCACATGATGAATGATATGTTTATTTATGAAATGCATTCAAGGATTTAGAAATTCAACATTGTTGCAAACAAAAAGAACACACGTCATATTAATAAGAAGAAATTTTGTCAGTACATAAATGCCCCATGGGCCAAATATTACAAAAAACTTCTCAAGGTAAAAAGACGTTGCGCATCCTCTTTGGTGCGATGTAGGTGTTGAGGGTCTCTTCCTCATGGAGTCGGCGGGTAAGCTCCAAAACCTTCTTCTCACTGGCGTAGAAGCTGGCTTCAAAAGTATTTCGTTCCTCCTTGAGTTGGATCCAACTCTTCTGCATCTCCTCCCATGATGTTGGCATGTCAGGATATAGGATGGTGTAGGGAACCTCTCCTTCCTTAACGGGCTCTTTAATCAAAGGGAGAATATGAGGGTAAGGCATCATAAGACTCTGGGCTCGGGTTCGCACCTGTGATACGGTGGGAGAACTGACTTGAGTTTTGCGTTTGTTTTTGCAAATGTTTCGGTTGAGCAAGAGTCGCCACCGACTTTTTATTTTATCCTAAGGAAAGGTTAAAAAAGCACAGCAAAAACCTTTGAGATGTTTTCTTGGGTTCGAGGAGTAGATTATAGAAAGGGAAGGTATTAGCACCCTTTCTATCCATGGTTATCCATGGGCTCTTAGTTACTTGCTTAGATCAACTTGCCTTAATTTTCAATTGTTTGAAATGGTGCTTTGTGTGTGTGGGTTTGAAAATGTTTTGAAAAGAAGCCAATGTGGTGGCAACCTTTGTAATGATCCATGTTGGGATGTATACAAAGGTGTATGTCTTTTGAAAAGGTTTTCAATGTTTTTTGAAAGTTGTTTTGAAAGTGTATTGATGTGTGGTTTTGAAAAATAGGCAAGTGTTTTGTTTTGCAAGTTTGATTCAAGTAACTAAGAGTTTGTCTACTCCTAAATTTCTCAAAGATTTCTCCTATGTTTTTAACCCTTTTAACAATTTTGTTCCACCATTGCATTTGGTGGACAATCTTGTGTTAGGATGTGAAAGGGACGGGCGCGGGTCATCGTTTAGACCATAATTGCAATGGTGCCAAGTATCTTTGGGCAATTTCTCTTGGAGGGTCTTGATCATTTTTTAGGCAACTTTCGAAAGCGTCATTGAGGGACTATGATCATTTGAATTGTTTTGTTTTGCCCAAAGAGACCGAACATGCAATATGGCCCATTATTGAAGGCAACAAGTGGAATACCCTAGGGGTGCAAGTGTGATTAGTGTTGTCCATTTTCATGCTTGTTTATCTTGAATTTAGGTCAAACTATTTTTGGTTAATTGATTTGCATACAAACCCTAATTCTAACATGGCATAATTAGAAAGCATTAAAGTGCGAAAAATAAAGTTCCTAAGTTATTACAACAATATATGGGAAGGGGGGTACAAATGTTCAAATGGGGATATTTTAGCAAGAAATTAAACCTAAACTATTACATCCAAATTGAATTATACAAATTATTTAATATACAACAATTAAATAAAAATATAATAAATATGCAAGATGCAAAAAATGTTTTTTATATGTATGAAAAAAAGTGTTTTTTTGTGTTAAACAAACAAAAATAAAATTAATCAATTTTTTGGTATTTTCATGCATTTAGGTCAAAACCCTAATTTATTAAATAAAAGGTATTAATTATTTAATATGTACAATATTTATTAGTTATGTACAAAAATGAAAATGAAATATATTTGTCAAAAAGGTATTTTTAATAAAAAATAAAAATGTATATATTTTGTATTTTTGTCCTAAATATTCTAATAAATATATGTATTTGTATTATTTATTAAATATATTAAATATGTACAAAAATAAAATATTTAATATTTACAAAAAAAGTATATTTTATATAAAATGTTTTCAGAAGATAAAAATAAAATAAAATTAGAAAATAAATGTATTTTGCTTTATTTCTAATATTCTAAACAAAAAGTAATAAGTATTTATTTATATATATAACTAACTAGAGCTAATAAATATCAAATAAAAATGCAAAAAATGTGAAAAATGTTTTTTTAATATTTTTTATGCTTTAATGAAAAATAACAAATCAGAATAAAAAAGAAAAAATTGAAAATGGCAAATAAAACTCAAAATGGGCCAGGGGGGTGCAACTGTAAAAGCAAGGTGCAAAAAGGAAATCAACTCAGGCCCAGCCCAAGAAGACTTTGTCTTCAACCTTCAGACAAAACCTTTGAAGACACGCGCCTTTTCTTGCTTCAAACACAACTCATGATTCCTGGACTTTTAGCACAAACTCATAACATGAAAAGTGTTAAGCATCAAGCCACGATTCTGGACATGTAAAGAACTCATCCTAACTCTCAGAAATGGGAGAGAATTTCTCCATTCCCAAATCTTAACCTAACTTTTTATCAATGTTCAGACCTCAAATTCTTATAGCACATGCAAAATAAATGGAAAGTAAAGATATGTATGGTTTCAGGGACATGAGCATGACATTTTTCATTCACAAACTTAGAGCTAATTCTTCCTATATTGAGAGATAGAAGTTCATGAACATACCTGTTCAGTTGGAATCGTGTCTGGCAATGGAGGAGCTTTCAGGACAAGATAAGGATTTGGATAGCTTGCTTGATGTATGAGGATGTTATTCCAATACTTGGTATGCTTTGAAACCTTCTATATCAAGCTGCAGAAGTCAACCTGCAAGAGGAAGAAATGAAAATGGACAAACTGATTAGAGGTGTTACAGTCTACTTCTAATGCTTTGGACAGTTTGTATGGATGGTAGGGAAAGTGTTTGAACTGGTTTTGGCCAAGATGCACGATGGAAATGAACTATGCCACTCAAACTGCAGGGATGCCCTATTTCTGTGCAGTTCAATGGTGATTCTGTGAATGGAGAGGTATTGGAGGTGATAGGCTTGTGTCTCAGGTCAGGATGGAGGTTTAGAATGTGTTTTACAAGTTTGCTTAAGTTGGTCTTGGAAGAAATGAGAGTTGTGTGTTGTTATGCTAGGTTACTTCAACTTTAAGCAAGAAAATGTCAAGTGGTGTTTCTAGCTTGTACAGGCCCCCAATCTATGCTGCATACTTTGGCCTTGATCAGTGTAATTAGTTCATAAACTTGTGCCAAAAGGATCTGCCTTGTACTTGCTTGGATTTGCAATTGACATAAAGTTTAACTTTTCTAAAATGGCAAAAATGCTTTATCTAAAATGGCTTAATCTTGCATATAATGTTTGAACACACAAAATAAGGCCTTGGCACAATGAGTTAGCATTAAATTATTGAGTGCAAATGGGATATAGGACCTGTAATCAAGGAATGCAAGCTGAGTTCAAAATGGCACAAGTGTATGAACATGTAAATTGGCCAAATCAAAAGTGAGTTTTTCCCAACTTGCCAAATTCGATTCTCTCTAACCATGAGGTTGTTTGATGAGTTCTTGGACATTTTGGAAATCTTGGAATGTGTACTACAATCCATCTTTGAAATTCAAATTGAAATTCCAAGTGGAAGTATGTGAAAAGTGGTCTTGAAGTTAGGTAAAAACCTTGCCTAAAATAGGTCAAATTTCTCTAAGTTAAGAATGGTTTGGTACCCTTGTTCCAAAAATTGTAACTTGATCTACAAGCTTCTTTTGAGAAAACTTTGTGAATCAAAGTTGTAGATTATGAAATGGACTACAACTTTCATGTTTTGACTTTTGCTTGAATCCAAATGAATCTTGGTGAGAAAGTGGGATAAAGTTAGGAAAAAATTAGGGTTTTTCATAACTTAGAAAAATTCTAAGTTATGAAAAATCTTCATTTCAAACCCTAATTTGTGATTCTTGATTTCTTGATGAACAAGTTTCATGATTTGGCATGTTTTGATGAAAAATGAATCTTGACACTTGATTTTGACCAAAAAGTCAAAGTTTGACTTTTCAGTATACAGTCAAAATTGATCAATTGACTGGGAAATTCAACTGTCAATCTTGTGCATTTGGGATCTTTTGAACTTGTTGAGTATGTCAAGACAATTCCATGGGGTCCTTGAGTCCATATGTGAGCTTGGTTTGCCATTGGCTTGGTCAAACAGTCAAAAATTGCCTTTGTGCAGTCAAAACCCTAAAAATAACCATTTTGCCCTTGTGGTGATCTGATCAAATTTCTTGTGGAATTGTGATCCAAACTTGATGAAATAGTCCATGTGAGTTCATAATGTTGATGTGGATCAATTTTCATGAGATTTGACTGTCAATTGGCCACAGTTGACTTTTTCCCCAATACAATTGATTTTTAGGTCAACTGTCCAATTGACTGGGCAAAAATTGGAATCAAGGCTTGAAACTTGGTATGGATAAACTTGGGAGTCCAACATGAAGCATGAAAGTCATCTTAGGCATTTTAGGTCAAAATATATTTGTGCAAACACAAACCCTAATTTGGGTCAACAGTGCAAGGAGAGGTCTTGAGCAGAGGAAACCCTAACTGGATCTTGAGCTCCAAGGGTCTTGTGATGAGAAAATGTTGAGAAAATGGGAGGGCAAATTTTGGGGTACAACAGTTGCCCCTGTTCAATCTTCTTGAACCTGAAGAGTTAGATTGGCAAGTTTGCCTTTAGTGACTCGAGGGTAAAAGGAGATTGGACACTACAGTGCCCTGAAATTTGCACTCGCATGTTGGAGTATCAGCAAATGTGATGTCGGGAATGGGCTTATAGATGCCATTTAGAGAGATGGTGGATAGGGAGATGGGCTTATAGATGCCATCTGAAAGCGTGACAGAAACTTGTCGGGAATGGGCTTATAGATGCCATTTGGAAGTGTTGATCGCATAAGAGATTCCTTAGCGAGAACTTGCGTATTTTGAGAAAGACAGATGTTTTCCTGGCTTGTTACAGGTGTTGATCTTCAATCTCCTCATGCAGATATGCCCTGGCTAGATACAGGTATCGAGTCTACAATCGGTTGCTCACAGATATGCCCTGGCTGGATACAGGTATCGAATCTGGAATTAGTCGTCAACAGATATGCCCTGGCTAGATACAGGAATCGAATCTTCAAACTCTTCAAATGTGCCCTGGCTGGATACAGGAATCGAATCTGAAATTAGTCGTCAACAAATATGCCCTGGCTGGATACATAAATCGAATCTTCAAACTCTTCAGATGTGCCCTGGCTGGATACAGGAATCGAATCTGGAATTAGTCGTCAACAGATATGCCCTGGCTGGATACAGGAATCGAATCTTCAAACTCTTCAGATGTGCCCTGGCTGGATACAGGAATCGAATCTGGAATTAGTCGTCAACAGATATGCCCTGGCTGGATACAGGAATCGAATCTTCAAACTCTTCAGATGTGCCCTGGCTGGATACAGGAATCGAATCTGGAAACTGATCACTCACAGATGTGCCCTGGCTAGATACAGGAATCGAATCTGGAATTGTGACAGTTGAGGGTAGTTGTCTTTTGGGTTATCTTTTTCCCTGAAAAGGCAAAATATCAGTTGTATGCAATGTCATGATGTATGAAATGCATGATGTCATGATGTTCAAAATGCGATAGTGTCGTATGCACTTTATCATGTATGTAAGCAGGATGTATGAAATGTGAAATGTTCATGAATGTATTTTCGTTTAGGAAAATAAACTCTTGACGACCGGCCGGGGAATAAAATCCTGGGCTGACGTTGAAGAGTAGAGTTCTTCGTTTCCGCTAGGGATGATGGTTGCAAGAATACACCGGTAGGAGAAGATAACTCCGTTGGGGAATGAAACTTGTTGGAGAGATTACTCTGAGGGGAATTACTCTGTGGGAAGAGATACTTCGCTGAAGTTTTGATGAGAGCTCCGCTGAGGATTTCAATGATGGACTCCGCTGGGGATAACAATGATAAACTCCGCTGGGGATTGTGTTGATAAGTTATGTTGGGGAACTTTGATGAACTCCGCTGGGGATTGGAAGAGCTTCGCCGAGGGCGATCTTCCGTGGCAATTAGCTGAGGATAACCCAGTTATAAGCCCTTGTGAGGAATAACTTTGAATAAAGCCTGGGAGAGACGTCCGTACTTTACAGGGGATAAGCTTCCAGAATCTACTGGGGATAAGCTTCAAGACCTGCTGGGGATATGGATTCCAAATTTCCTGGGGAAACTTTCGGACTGTACTAGTAAATGGTTCCACTGGGGGTGTCTGTATTCCGCCGGGGAACAATCTTAGATCAAGACTGTCGGGGATGCTTGCTGATGAATGCCTATACTCCGCTGGGGAATGTTGCTATCTTGTCTTACTCTGTGGGGAGTTGAGATAACTTGGTCACATTCTTCAGTTGAATCTACCTTGGTACCTTGGCGGACAGAGCAACTAGACTGCCTGGACAACTCTACATTGCCCCTGTTCCTGATGTCACATGTAATTAGTCTTTTGTTTCATATGCAAGTATTTATGAATTAGCAATTTAATATCAAATGCATATATCAAAAATGAACATTGGACGTTCTTCGCAAGACAAAACAGAAGAAGGAAAAACAATTGGCAATTTTTTTGGAAAAGTGAACTTGTATTGATTTTGAAATTTGCCTGTAAAATAGGCGTTTTTGTACAAGAGGCTGACGTCCTAGTAAGAGAACGCCGCCAAATAACATAAAGTTTATACAATTTTGAAAAGGAAACAAAACAGCTATGTGAACAATATTCCCACTGGGTTCCAACTCTGCTATTGCCTTTATGTCTTCAAGCGTCTCATCACTTTGCTGCTTAGTTGAAGATGAAGCTGATTGATCAATGCCGAAGTCTGAGCCCGATTAGTTGATGCCGAATTCTGGATGCAAGGTGATCCAATGAGACATAGTGTTACGCTTTATCCCTAACTTTTGCCTGGACCGCCCTTTCGGGTTTTCAGTCCACCGGGATACCCATTTTTGCCCAAGCCGCCTTTTCAGGTTTTCGACTTGCCGGGTGTACAGATTTTTTCATTTCATCCCTTATTTTTGCCCGAACCCTTTTGGTTCGCCGGGAAGCCCTTATTTTTGCCTAGGTATGTCAACCTAGCGGGTCTTTTATTCATGCGTAGTATCTTTTTACTATGTCTGCATTGGCGGGGTGAGGAAGGTCGTCTCCATCCATGGTGGTCAGAATCATGGCTCCTCCTGAGAACACATGTTTAACCACAAATGGCCCTTCGTATGTAGGGGTCCATTTGCCCCTGGGATCACTTTGAGGAAGGATGATGCGCTTGATTACCAGGTCCCCAACTTGATACTCTTGTGGTCTGACTTTCTTGTTAAATGCCCTGATCATCCGTTTTTGGTACGTCTGACCATGACATATAGTGGTGAGTCTCTTTTCGTCAATTAGGTTTAATTGATCAAGTCGAGTCTAGATCCAGTCATCTTCACTCAAGTCTGCATCCTTCATTATCCGGAGAGAGGGTATCTGGACTTCAATTGGCAAGACTGCCTTCATGCCATAGACCAAGGAAAAAGGTGTTGCCCCGATTGACGTCCGTGCCGAGGTACGGTACCCATGAAGAGCAAATGGTAACATTTCGTGCCAATCTTTGTAGGTCACTGTCATCTTCTGCACAATTTTCTTGATGTTCTTATTTGCTGCTTCTACAGCCCCATTCATCTTCGGCCGGTAAGGAGAAGAGTTGTGGTGCTGTATCTTGAATTGCTCGCAGAGCTCAGTGATCATCTTGTTGTTAAGATTGGTACCATTATCCGTAATGATTCTTTCCGGGACGCCGTACCGACAAATCAGGTTATGCCGAATGAAACGTTCCACGACGCTCTTGGTTACGGTGGCGTAGGAAGCTGCTTCTACCCATTTTGTGAAATAATCAATCGCTACCAAGATGAAGCGATGCCCGTTGGATGCCGTTGGTCGGATTTCACCGATCATATCAATGCCCCACATTGCAAAAGGTCAAGGTGCCGTCAGGACATTCAGAGGAACCAGAGGGATGTGCACCTTATCAGCATAGATCTGGCATTTATGACAAGTTTGAGAATGTTGGTAACAGTCGGCTTCCATTGTGGACCAGAAATATCCTGCCCGAAGGATTTTCTTTGCCATGGTGTGTCCACTGGAATGTGTTCCAAATGTACCTTCATGTAGTTCCATCATGATCTTTTCTGCTTCAGTCTTATCCACACAACGCAGTAAAGTTGAATCATGATTTCGCTTGTAGAGAATGCCGTTGCTGAGGAAGAATTTTGCCGCAAACCTTCTCATGAACTTCTTGTCATTGACAGACGCACCTTCAGGGTATTCCTGGGCTTCCAAGTATCTCTTCACCTCATGATACCAGGGTTTTTCAGTTACCTCTTCGGTCTCAAGATTGCAGCAGTATGCAGGTTCGTCCAACTTCCAGATAAGAATCCGGGGAGCCTCGTTGTACCATTTGACTCTGAACATTGAAGACATCGTAGCTAGTGCGTCCGCTAACTGATTCTCCTCTCTTGGGAAGTGTTCAAAAGTTATCTCTTCAAAGTGGGGAAGCAAAGTCAACACATACTCCTTATAAGGAATAAGATTCGGGTGTTTTGTATCCTACTCGCCTTTGATCTGATTGATCACGAGAGCCGAATCTCCGAAGACAATCAGAAACTTGATCCTTAAGTCAATCGCAGCTTGAAGACCCATGATACAAGCCTCATATTCTGCCATGTTGTTGGTGCAGTTGAAACACAGCCGGGCGGTGAGTGGAGTATGAGTTCCTTTGGGGGATATGATTACAACGCCGATTCCATTACCCAAAGCGTTCGAGGCTCCGTCAAAATGCATAGACCATCGGGATCCTTCCTCAGGTCCTTCATCCGGTCCAGGTACTTCACAGTCAGTTACTACCATGATATCTTCGTCCGGAAATTCAAAGTTCAATGATTGGTAATCGTCCACAGGTTGGTGTGCCAAATGATCTGCCAATACACTTCCATTGATTGCTTTTTGAGTCGTGTACTGGATATCATATTCCATCAAGATCATTTGCCATCTTGCTATTCTTCCAGACAGAGCAGGCTTTTCGAATATGTACTTGATGGGATCCATCTTTGAAATCAATAGAGTAGTGTGAGTCAGCATATACTGTCTCAGCCGGTGAGCAGCCCATACCAGAGCGCAGCAAGTTTTCTCGAGCAGTGTGTACTGAGACTCACAGTCGGTAAACTTTTTGCTCAGGTAATAAATAGCGTGATCTTTTCGGCCAGATTCGTCATGCTGCCCCAGCACACACCCCATTGAATTGTCAAGCACTGTCAAGTATAGTATTAGAGGTCTCCCTTCCACTGGAGGCATAAGAATGGGTGGCTCTTGGAGATATTCCTTTATCTTTTCGAAAGCGGCCTGACATTCATCGTTCCAACGTACTACTTGATCTTTCTTCAGCAATTTGAAGATTGGCTCACAGGTAGCAGTTAGATGTGAGATGAATCGGGCAATGTAATTCAGTCGTCCTAGAAAGCCTCTGACTTCTTTCTCTGTCTTGGGAGTTGGCATCTCTTGTATGGCTTTCACCTTGGCAGGGTCCACCTGAATACCTTTGTCGCTTACAATGAAACCTAGTAATTTTCCAGACCTCACCCCAAAGGTGCATTTGTTTGGGTTCAACCTCAGCTTGTACAACTTCAGTCGGTCAAACAGCTTCCGCAGATGGTCAAGGTGTTCCTCCTCAGTTTGGGACCTTGCAATCATATCATCGACGTACACTTAAATCTCATGGTGGATCATATCATGAAATAAAGCAACCATGGCACGTTGGTAGGTTGCCCCAACATTTTTCAACCCGAATGGCATGACCTTGTAGCAGAAGGTGCCCCACTGAGTCACAAAGGTAGTCTTTTCCATATCTTCAGGAGCCATCTTGATCTGATTATACCCTGAAAAACCATCCATGAAGGAGAACACCTTGTGTTGAGCAGTATTGTCAACAAGAACGTCGATGTGAGGCAGAGGGAAATCATCCTTAGGGCTGGCCCTGTTCAAATCCCTGTAGTCAACACACATTCTGACTTTACCGTCCTTCTTCGGCACTGGCACCACGTTGGCAACCCACTGAGGGTAAGAAGTCACTGCTAGAAACCCGACATCGAATTGCTTCATAACCTCAGCTTTGATCTTTTCAGACATCTCTGGACGCATACGGCGGACCTTTTGCTTTACTGGAGGGCAGTCTTCCTTGGTAGGCAGGTGATGAACCACAATGTCGGCATCCAAACCAGGCATGTCTTCGTAAGACCAAGCAAAGATTTCCATGTAGTCATGCAGCATCTGGATCAATCGTTGCTTCAAGCTGAGCTCTAGATTGGCACCAATCTTGACTTCTTTTCTATCTGTCTCAGTACCCAGGTTTACTGTTTCCACTGGCTCTTCATGTGGCTGAATGGCCCTCTCTTCCTGGAGTAGCAGTCTTGTGAGTTCACCAGGCATTTCACAATCATCTTCACCTTCATCTTCAGCCAAGTTGATCGGATTTTCGAAGTCATAGCTGGCAGTAGCAGAGCTGTTACCAGTGAGATCCAGAGTGGATTGAAACCTGTATAAGTGAGTGTGTGTAAATATAGCTGTTTTGCAATATATAACACAGAAAGAAAAAGAGCACAAGATTTGAAATGCAACAAACGTCCAATGTTTTGATTAATGATATATGGAAATGTCATACAAAAAAGCCCTCATAAATGGAGCCACGGTGCCCCGGGTAGGACACCGAGCCAATAAAAGTTTCAACATATTGTTTGTTACAAATTGAAAATCAAAAGAGTTCATTACTGCGTGACAAATGTAATAGGTGTAAAATCTTTTGTCGTCCAGTTGCTTGGTCCGTTGCTGGTTGTTGGATAGATCCAACTGTCAAATTTTGCTTCCTCTACGTCCTCCTCGATAGCATTCACCCTTGGGTTGGTGATGAACACCGGAGCCTTTCTGATCCTTTCTTTGCGAACAGCCCTCTGAGCCTCTGCAGTGAAGCCCAGCCCAAACTTGTCGGTCTTTTGAGTGAAGTCAGGAAGTTGACCCCAGTTTGCGCACTTTCCTTTCTCGATTACAGCCCGGGCATCCTTCAAGGAATCCATCTTCAAAGGAAAGTCTTCTTCAACCACTGTCTCAGCTGACGCCAATGTTGGAGGTACCTCTTCAAAATGTTGAAAGGGGGTTTCAATAAACTCCCTGTCCATCTCGATATACCGGAATGAATTCAAGTGACTTACCATGTATTCCTCCTCACCCTGCACAGTAACAATCTTCCCCTTAACAGGGTATTTGAGCTTCTGGTGTAGAGTGGATGTTACGGCCCCAGCTTTGTGAATCCAAGGTCGACCCAGCAAACAGGAATAAGATGGACGAATATCCATCACATAGAACATCGAGTCAAAGACTTGGGAACCCACACGAATATGAATTTCTACCTCACCATGCACCATCCTCTTAGAACCGTCGAAGACTCTAACAATGATGTTACTAGGTTTCAATTCCAGACCCTCACAATCCAAATGATCTAAGGCCTTCTTGGGCAATACATTCAGGGAAGAACCGGTGTCCACCAACACGTGTGCAAGAGTAGTGCCCCTGCATTCTATAGAGACATGCAGGGCATCATTGTGATTTTTTCCTTTAGCGGTAAGGTCGGCATTCGAGAAACCCAAACCATTGTCAGCGGTCAAATTAGCCACACAGTCAGTGAACTGATCTGCAGACGTCTCTTGCGGCACATGGGCCGTTTTCAGAAATGAGATCAGGGCCTTGGCGTGGGCCTCTGAGCACAACAGCAATGATAGCATAGAGATTTTGGAGGGGGTATGCCCCAGCTGTTCAACGACATTGAAGTCACTCTTCTTAATGATTTTAAGGATTTCCTCCATCTCTTACTGGGAGGCTTCAACAGCGGTCTTTTTTGGTGCCTCCGTCCGGGCAGGCAAATCGGTAGCAACTTCTTTGCCCCGAGCATCAGAGGACTCGGCGGCAGTAGTAGACATAGGAACTTGATTTGAAACATGCACACTTGCGGGTGTGATGATAAGAGGTTTTCGGATAACTGGTGGTGCAATGTCAAGCGAGAATAGCCTGCCACTGCGAGTAATCTTGGCGGGACCAGTGATGTTACTGATACTGGTACCGGTGTTGAACTCCTGCTTCACTCCAAGCACATACACGTCTGCCCCATAGTTCCATGGGACAGCCTTGTCAGATTCATAAGGGATGGGCCCCGGAACAGTAATGGTAATGGGTGCAACAGACATAATTTTGACTGGCTTCCTTGGGAGAGCCTTGGTAGGATTGTTGAAAATTGTGACGACAGATACTTCTTCAATGGAAACAAACGGAACAGCAGTTTTCTTGAACATAATTTCTTTGCTATCCATCAGGCTTTGGATGCCTGATTTCAGCAGCGGACAACCGGTAGGGATAACAGCACACAGGAGGCAACCCTTGCTACAACCCGGAAATAAACCGGCTAGCAGTAGGTTCCTCTTAACAGTCAATAGAGGGGTAGCAACATCATTCACCGAAACAACATACAAATCTTCCTCAATGGCATTTACTCTATGCTGGGGCATAGGAGCAGTTACAACATTTGGCCTCTCAGGCGCCTCAAACTGAATTTCCTTCGCATCGATAAGGTCTTGAACCTTATTTCTCAGGGCCCAGCAATCATCAGTAGTATGCCCGGGGCTATCAGAATGATAAGCACAACGGGCATTTGGGTTATACTTAGGAGATGCAGTATTCACGACCTTTGGAGCCTCTTTGATGGTCACCAAGTTAGTTGATAGCAGTTGTGGTAAGATTTGTGACAAAGTCATACTCAGCCGAGTGTATTGCCTTTTGAGCCTCTCACCCCTTTGTTGATTGTACTGCTGAGGAGCAGCAACAGGTTTTGAAATTACCAAGGCATTGACAGCTTGGCGGCTTTCTGGCTTGACTTGTCTTCTAGGACGATAGACGGCACTAGCTTCCTTCTTGAAAGGCTTTTTCTCAGTACTTGCAGAGGCTCCTTTCTGTATCTTTCCTGACCTGATGCCAGCTTCTATCCTTTCACCCGTCAGGATCAAATCCGTAAACCCAGCGGAGGAATTACCAACCAGATGATTGAAGAATGGACCGGACAAGGTCCCTAGAAACATGTCAACCAGCTCACGATCAGTCAAAGGAGGCTGCACCCTGCCAGCCAAATCTCTCCATTTTTGCGCATATTCTTTGAATCCTTCGCCTGCTCCTAGTGACATACCCTGAAGTTGGGTACGCGTAGGAGCGAGGTCAGAATTGTATTGATATTATCTATAAAATGCGGTAGCCAAATCTTCCCAATGTCGGATACTGGTTCCATATAGCTGATAAAACCACTCAAGCTGTGACCCCGAAAGGCTATCTTGGAAGAAGTGGATCCAAAAAATTTTGTCTGCCGTGTAAGGTTGGATCTTCCTTACGTACGATCTGAGATGCAGCTTTGGACAGGAAGCCCTGTCGTATTTGGCAAAGGCAAGCGCCTTGAACTTGTGTAGGATTACCACCCCAGAAGATAACCCTAAATCTCCAAAATCCAGCCCCGGCACATTTTGAATCTCCATGGCACTCAAGCGGTCCTCTAATTGCTTGTATCTGTCAGCAGCGGGTGGGTATTATTCGTCATTGTAATCCGTCTCGTTGTCAGAGACTGCAGGACTAGGAGCTCCTCCCCCTTGGGGACTGTCTTTCTCTACAGAGGAAGTAGTTGGATCAGCCTCGTTATGGAGTGTGTTCCCAAACCTGCGTCCAGTATTGAATAACACAGTCATCTTCTTCTTCTTCTTCTTTAGGAGCAGAGCCTTCAACTCTTGTTGACCTTGGGCCAGGCTCATTACCATCTCTTGAAACTGGGCACTCTGGGCCTGGAGGGCCTTGATTGCTTGTTCACTGGATGATTCAGGATTCATGATGACTATTCAAAATAAACAGCGAAGAAGATTAAGCAACCTGTAGAAAAAAGGGTACCTATTATGCACATGATGCATGAGATGCAATCTATGCAATGCATTCAAGGATTTTAGAAATTCACAATTGTTGCAAACAAAAAGAACGCACGTCATATTAATAAGAAAAGATTTGTTAGTACATAAATGCCCCATGGGACAAATATTACAAAAACAACTTCTCAAGGTAAAAAGACGTTGCGCATCCTCTTTGGCGCAATGTAGGTGTTGAGGGCCTCTTGCTCATGGAGTCGGCGGGTGAGCTCTAGAACCTTCTTCTCGCTGGCGTAGAAGCTGGCTTCAAAAGTGTTCCGTTCCTCCTTGAGTTGGATCCAACTCTTTTGCATCTCCTCCCACGATGTAGGCATGTCAGGATGTAGGATGGTGTAGGGAACCTCTCCTTCCTTGACGGGCTCTTTAATCATAGGGAGAACATGAGGATAAGGCATCATTAGACTCTGGGCTCGGGCTCGTACCCACTTGAGATAAGGCTCAAGAGGGATGGAGTTCTTGTGCCCCAGTGTCTTGCTGTCAACCTTGTTGGGCCTCCCCCAAGCTCTGATGAATCTTTGGCGAAGTCCTTGCGCATCGTTGTCGAAGTCAAAAACTAGGTCAGGAATCAACATGTCGTGAGGGCCATCCCTCCGTGCATATCCAAATTGCCTCAAAGCTAGGCAAGGGTTGTAGGTGATACCTCCTCTGATTCCAAGTAAAGGAACATTAGGAAACTCTCCACAACGATCGACGATGATGACATTTTCTCTGGACTGAGAACACCAATGTACATCAGAGTGAGTAAGAGTCATCAACCGTTGGGACCACCTTGAGCCTTGGTCATTCTTTAAGACAGATTGTGGAAGGTGCGAAATAAACCACCTTGCAAGAAGAGGAGTACAACACATGAGAACACCCCTCTTTCTCATTGTTCGTGTGTAAAATGAGTGAAGGATGTCCCCAAGCAATGTTGGTATTGGATTTCTGGACAAGAAGATTTTGACGGCGTTGATCTCCACAAGCTGGTCAGGATTTGGGAACAAGACCAACCCATAGATAAGGAGTGCCACAATTTCTTCAAAGGCTTGTAGGTCCAATGAATTCCAACATTCTTCTGCCTTCTCAAACAAGAATCTTGCTAGGAAACCTTTGACGCCGCTTCTAGTTTCCCAATGCCCCTTGATGTCAGAAGGCTGTAGATGTAATGCTCGAGCAACATCTTCCGGCTTTGGTTCCTTTTCCGTACCGTTGAAAGGTAGTTGATTAAGGATAGGAATTCTCAGGAGTTGAGAAAACTCTTCCAAAGTGGGCACCAACTGGTAGTCGGGGAAAGTGAAACAATGATGAAGAGGGTCAAAGAACTGGAATAGCACTTTCATCATATCCTCTTCAATGTTGGTGTGGACTAAGCTGAGCAGTCTACCATGTCTTTCACTGAAGGATGAGCTTTCCGGAATTCTTGATGTGAGCTCCTTGAGTTGAGGAGGGATTCTCACAAGTTTGACTTGGATGGTTTTTCTGCGAGGAATTTCCATGACCTACAAAACAAGAACAAAGATGAAGATCTAAACCCTTGAAGTGGTTAGTAAATGCATATGATGCTTTATGATGTTCATGATGTATGCACAAGCATATGTACAAGCAATTCACACCAAACCCTAGTTTCAGGCTTGCATGTGGTTTCATAGGTAAGTACCCTCTTGAGTGTAGTTGGCTTAAAAACCTGTCCTATAAATAGTAACCGGGTTCTAAGGAGCTCAATATCACTGGATTGTTTTCATTGTTCATTGTTTTGGTTTAGCCACTTAACTAACGACCAAAATATTCCAAGAAAACAACCCTCAATGAGTATAGTATCGAGTATCTACCAACTTCGGACTGCACCAAAGCCGGTCATCTCACTACCCCTAATGAAAGGCCAAGATGGTCAAGTAAGGTTCTAGGTCATTATGCTTAGTGACATCACTCAGCGGCCCCGTACTCTCCTTGATTGAACTCAAGGGTTACCGGTACTCACAAATATGTCGCACTAATATAGCTATTGCTTCGACCGTGTCGGTATACCCCGCACAGTTTCCACAATGTATTGTTATCTATGAATATTTCCCAAAATCCGGGTGTAGGATTGTAAACCCAAACAAGAGAGCCAAGATATAAAGCAATCAAGACAAACAATTAGTCATGCAAGAGGGTGATTAAGCCCTAAGGATACTCCATTTTTAAAATTGTCCCCAGCAGAGTCGCCAGTTCTGTGATACGGTGGGAGAACTGACTTGAGTTTTGCGTTTGTTTTCGCAAATGTTTCGGTTGAGCAAGAGTCACCACCGACTTTTTATTTTATCCTAAGGAAAGGTTAAAAAAGCACAGCAAAAACCTTTGAGATGTTTTCTTGGGTTCGGGGAGTAGATTATAGAAAGGGAAGGTATTAGCACCCTTTCTATCCATGGTTATCCATGGGCTCTTAGTTACTTGCTTAGATCAACTTGCCTTAATTTTCAATTGTTTGAAATGGTGCTTTGTGTGTGTGGGTTTGAAAATGTTTTGAAAAGAAGCCAATGTGGTGGCAACCTTTGTAATGATCCATGTTGGGATGTATACAAAGGTGTATGTCTTTTGAAAAGGTTTTCAATGTTTTTTGAAAGTTGTTTTGAAAGTGTATTGATGTGTGGTTTTGAAAAATAGGCAAGTGTTTTGTTTTGCAAGTTTGATTCAAGTAACTAAGAGTTTGTCTACTCCTAAATTTCTCAAAGATTTCTCCTATGTTTTTAACCCTTTTAACAATTTTGTTCCACCATTTCATTTGGTGGACAATCTTGTGTTAGGATGTGAAAGGGACGGGCGCGGGTCATCATTTAGACCATAATTGCAATGGTGCCAAGTATCTTTGGGCAATTTCTCTTGGAGGGACTTGATCATTTTTTAGGCAACTTTCGAAAGCGTCATTGAGGGACTATGATCATTTGAATTGTTTTGTTTTTCCCAAAGAGACCTAACATGCAATATGGCCCATTATTGAAGGACACAAGTGGAATACCCTAGGGGTGCAAGTATGATTAGTGTTGTCCATTTTCATGCTTGTTTATCTTGAATTTAGGTCAAACTATTTTTGGTTAATTGATTTGCATACAAACCCTAATTCTAACATGGCATAATTAGAAAGCATAAAAGTGCGAAAAATAAAGTTCCTAAGTTATTACAACAATATATGGGAAGGGGGGTACAAATGTTCAAATGGGGATATTTTAGCAAGAAATTAAACCTAAACTATTACATCCAAATTGAATTATACAAATTATTTAATATACAACAATTAAATAAAAATATAATAAATATGCAAGATGCAAAAATGTTTTTTATATGTATGAAAAAAAGTGTTTTTTTGTGTCAAACAAACAAAAATAAAATTAATCAATTTTTTGGTATTTTTATGCATTTAGGTCAAAACCCTAATTTATTAAATAAAAGGTATTAATTATTTAATATGTACAATATTTATTAGTTATGTACAAAAATGAAAATGAAATATATTTGTCAAAAAGGTATTTTTAATAAAAAATAAAAATGTATATATTTTGTATTTTTGTCCTAAATATTCTAATAAATATATGTATTTGTATTATTTACTAAATATATTAAATATGTACAAAAATAAAATATTTAATATTTACAAAAAAAGTATATTTGATATAAAATGTTTTCAGAAGATAAAAATAAAATAAAATTAGAAAATAAATGTATTTTGCTTTATTTCTAATATTCTAAACAAAAAGTAATAAGTATTTATTTATATATATATAACTAACTAGAGCTAATAAATATTAAATAAAAATGCAAAAAATGTGAAAAATGTTTTTTTAATATTTTTTATGCTTTAATGAAAAATAACAAATCAGAATAAAAAAGAAAAAAATTGAAAATGGCAAATAAAACTCAAAATGGGCCAGGGGGGTGCAACTGTAAAAGCAAGGTGCAAAAAGGAAATCAACTCAGGCCCAGCCCAAGAAGACTTTGTCTTCAACCTTCAGACAAAACCTTTGAAAACACGCGCCTTTTCTTGCTTCAAACACAACTCATGATTCCTGGACTTTTAGCACAAACTCATAACATGAAAAGTGTTAAGCATCAAGCCACGATTCTGGACATGTAAAGAACTCATCCTAACTCTCAGAAATGAGAGAGAATTTCTCCATTCCCAAATCTTAACCTAACTTTTTATCAATGTTCAGACCTCAAATTCTCATAGCACAGGCAAAATAAATGGAAAGTAAAGATATGTATGGTTTCAGGGACATGAGCATGACATTTTTCATTCACAAACTTAGAGCTAATTCTTCCTATATTGAGAGATAGAAGTTCATGAACATACCTCTTCAGTTGGAATCGTGTCTGGCAATGTAGGAGCTTTCAGGACAAGATAAGGATTTGAATAGCTTGCTTGATGTATGAGGATGCTATTCCAATACTTGGTATGCTTTGAAACCTTCTATATCAAGCTGCAGAAGTCAACCTGCAAGAGGAAGAAATGAAAATGGCCAAACTGATTAGAGGTGTTACAGTCTACTTCTAATGCTTTGGACAGTTTGTATGGATGGTAGGGAAAGTGTTTGAACTGGTTTTGGCCAAGATGCACGATGGAAATGAACTATGCCACTCAAACTGCAGGGATGCCCTGTTTTTGTGTAGTTCAATGGTGATTCTATGAATGGAGAGGTATTGGAGGTGATAGGCTTGTGTCTCAGGTCAGGATGGAGATTTAGAATGTGTTTTACAAGTTTGCTTAAGTTGGTCTTGGCAGAAATGAGAGTTGTGTGTTGTTATGCTAGGTTACTTCAACTTTAAGCAAGAAAATGTCAAGTGGTGTTTCTAGCTTGTACAGGCCCCCAATCTATGCTGCATACTTTGGCCTTGATCAGTGTAATTAGTTCATAAACTTGTGCCAAAAGGATCTGCCTTGTACTTGCTTGGATTTGCAATTGACATAAAGTTTAACTTTTCTAAAATGGCAAAAATGCTTTATCTAAAAATGGCTTAATCTTGCATATAATGTTTGAACACACAAAATAAGGCCTTGGAACAATGAGTTAGCATTAAATTATTGAGTGCAAATGTGATATAGGACCTGTAATCAAGGAATGCAAGCTGAGTTCAAAATGGCACAAGTGTATGAACATGTAAATTGGCCAAATCAAAAGTGAGTTTTTCCCAACTTGCCAAATTCGATTCTCTCTAACCATGAGGTTGTTTGATGAGTTCTTGGACATTTTGGAAAGCTTGGAATGTGTACTACAATCCATCTTTGAAATGCAAATTGAAATTCCAAGTGGAAGTATGTGAAAAGTGGTCTTGAAGTTAGGTAAAAACCTTGCCTAAAATAGGTCAAATTTCTCTAAGTTAAGAATGGTTTGGTACCCTTGTTCCAAAAGTTGTAACTTGAGCTACAAGCTTCTTTTGAGAAAACTTTGTGAATTAAAGTTGTAGATTTTGCAATGGACTATAACTTTCATGTTTTGACTTTTGCTTGAATCCAAATGAATCTTGGTGAGAAAGTGGGACAAAGTTAGGAAAAAATTAGGGTTTTTCATAACTTAGAAAAATTCTAAGTTATGAAAAATCTTCATTTCAAACCCTAATTTGTGATTCTTGATTTCTTGATGAACAAGTTTCATGATTTGGCATGTTTTGATGAAAAATGAATCTTGACACTTGATTTTGACCAAAAAGTCAAAGTTTGACTTTTCAGTATACAGTCAAAATTGATCAATTGACTGGGAAATTCAACTGTCAATCTTGTGCATTTGGGATCTTTTGAACTTGTTGAGTATGTCAAGACAATTCCATGGGGTCCTTGAGTCCATATGTGAGCTTGGTTTGCCATTGGCTTGGTCAAACAGTCAAAAATTGCCTTTGTGCAGTCAAAACCCTAAAAATGACCATTTTGCCCTTGTGGTGATATGATCAAATTTCTTGTGGAATTGTGATCCAAACTTGATCAAATGGTCCATGTGAGTTCATAATGTTGATGTGGATCAATTTTCATGAGATTTGACTGTCAATTGGCCACAGTTGACTTTTTCCCCAATACTGTTGATTTCTAGGTCAACTGTCCAATTGACTGGGCAAAAATTGGAATCAAGGCTTGAAACTTGGTATGGATAAACTTGGGAGTCCAACATGAAGCATGAAAGTCATCTTAGGCATTTTAGGTCAAAATATCTTTGTGCAAACACAAACCCTAATTTGGGTCAACAGTGCAAGGAGAAGTCTTGAGCAGAGGAAACCCTAACTGGATCTTGAGCTCCAAGGGTCTTGTGATGAGAAAATGTTGAGAAAATGGGAGGGAAAATTTTGGGGTACAACAGTTGCCCCTGTTCAATCTTCTTGAACCTGAAGAGTTAGATTGGCAAGTTTGCCTTTCGTGACTCGAGGGTAAAAGGAGATTGGACACTACAGTGCCCTGAAATTTGCACTCGCATGTTGGAGTATCAGCAAATGTGATGTCAGGAATGGGCTTATAGATGCCATTTAGAGAGATGGTGGATAGGGAGATGGGCTTATAGATGCCATCTGAAAGCGTGACAGAAACTTATCGGGAATGGGCTTATAGATGCCATTTGGAAGTGTTGATCGCATAAGAGATTCCTTAGCGAGAACTTGCGCATTTTGAGAAAGACAGATGTTTTCCTGGCTTGTTACAGGTGTTGATCTTCAATCTCTTCATGCAGATATGCCCTGGCTAGATACAGGTGTCGAGTCTACAATCGGTTGCTCACAGATATGCCCTGGCTGGATACAGGTATCGAATCTGGAATTAGTCGTCAACAGATATGCCCTGGCTGGATACAGGAATCGAATCTTCAAACTCTTCAGATGTGCCCTGGCTGGATACAGGAATCGAATCTGAAATTAGTCGTCAACAGATATGCCCTGGCTGGATACAGGAATCAAATCTTCAAACTCTTCAGATGTGCCCTGGCTGGATATAGGAATCGAATCTGGAATTAGTCGTCAAATGATATGCCTTGGCTGGATACAGGAATCGAATCTTCAAACTCTTCAGATGTGCCCTGGATGGATACAGGAATCGAATCTGGAATTAGTCGTCAACCGATATGCCCTGGCTGGATACAGGAATCGAATCTTCAAACTCTTCAGATGTGCCCTGGCTGGATACAGGAATCGAATCTGGAAACTAATCACTCACAGATGTTCCCTGGCTAGATACAGGAATCGAATCTGGAATTGTGACAGTTGAGGGTAGTTGTCTTTTGGGTTATCTTTTTCCCTGAAAAGGCAAAACATCAGTTGTATGCAATGTCATGATGTATGAAATGCATGATGTCATGATGTTCAAAATGCGATAGTGTCGTATGCACTTTATCATGTATGTAAGCAGGATGTATGAAATGTGAAATGTTCATGAATGTATTTTCGTTTAGGAAAATAAACTCTTGACGACCGGCCGGGGAATAAAATCATGGGCTGACGTTGAAGAGTAGAGTTCTTCGTTTCCGATAGGGATGATGGTTGCAAGAATACACCGGTAGGAGAAGATAACTCCGTTGGGGAATGAAACTTGTTGGAGAGATTACTCTGAGGGGAATTACTCTGTGGGAAGAGATACTTCGCTGAAGTTTTGATGAGAGCTCCGCTGAGGATTTCAATGATGGACTCTGCTGGGGATAACAATGATAAACTCCGCTGGGGATTGTGTTGATAAGTTATATTGGGGAACTTTGATGAACTCCGCTGGGGATTGGAAGAGCTTCGCCGAGGGCGATCTTCCGTGGCAATTAGCTGAGGATAACCCAGTTATAAGCCCTTGTGAGGAATAACTTTGAATAAAGCCTGGGAGAGACGTCCGTACTTTACAGGGGATAAGCTTCCAGAATCTACTGGGGATAAGCTTCAAGACCTGCTGGGGATATGGATTCCAAATTTCCTGGGGAAACTTTCGGACTGTACTGGTAAATGGTTCCACTGGGGGTGTCTGTATTCCACCGGGGAACAATCTTAGATCAAGACTGTCGGGGATGCTTGCTGATGAATGCCTATACTCCGATGGGGAATGTTGCTATCTTGTCTTACTCTGTGGGGAGTTGAGATAACTTGGTCACATTCTTCAGTTGAATCTACCTTGGTACCTTGGCTGACAGAGCAACTAGACTTCCTGGACAACTCTACATTGCCCCTGTTCCTGATGTCACCTGTAATTAGTCTTTTGTTTCATATGCAAGTATTTATGAATTAGCAATTTAATGTCAAATGCATATATGAAAAATGAACATTGGACGCTCTTCGCAAGACAAAACAGAAGAAGGAAAAACAATTGGCAATTTGTTTGGAAAAGTGAACTTGTATTGATTTTGAAATTTTCCTGTAAAATAGGCGTTTTTGTACAAGAGGCTGACGTCCTAGTAAGAGAACGCCGCCAAATAACATAAAGTTTATACAATTTTGAAAAGGAAACAAAACAGCTATGTGAACAATATTCCCACTGGGTTCCACCTCTGCTATTGCCTTTATGTCTTCAAGCGTCTCATCACTTTGCTTCTTAGTTGAAGATGAAGCTGATTGATCAATGCCGAAGTCTGAGCCCGATTAGTTGATGCCGAATTCTGGATGCAAGGTGATCCAATGAGACATAGTGTTACGCTTTATCCCTAACTTTTTCTTGGACCGCCCTTTCGGGTTTTCAGACCACCGGGATACCCATTTTTGCCCAAGCCGCCTTTTCAAGTTTTCGACTTGCCGGGTGTACAGATTTTTTCATTTCATCCCTTATTTTTGCCCGAACCCTTTTGGTTCGCCGGGAAGCCCTTATTTTTGCCTAGGTATGTCAACCTAGCGGGTCTTTTATTCATCCGTAGTTTCTTTTTACTATGTCTGCATTGGCGGGGTGAGGAAGGTCGTCACCATCCATGGTGGTCAGAATCATGGCTCCTCCTGAGAACACATGTTTAACCACAAATGGCCCTTCGTATGTAGGGGTCCATTTGCCCCTGGGATCACTTTGAGGAAGGATGATGCGCTTGATTACCAGGTCCCCAACTTGATACTCTTGTGGTCTGACTTTCTTGTTAAATGCCCTGATCATCCGTTTTTGGTACGTCTGACCATGACAGATAGCGGTGAGTCTCTTTTCGTTAATTAGGTTTAATTGATCAAGTCGAGTCTGGATCCAGTCATCTTCACTCAAGTCTGCATCCTTCATTATCTGGAGAGAGGGTATCTGGACTTCAATTGGCAAGACTGCCTCCATGCCATAGACCAAGGAAAAGGGTGTTGCCCCGGTTGACGTCCGTGCCGAGGTACGGTACCCATGAAGAGCAAATGGTAACATTTCGTGCCAATCTTTGTAGGTCACTGTCATCTTCTGCACAATTTTCTTGATGTTCTTATTTGCTGCTTCTACAGCCCCATTCATCTTCGGCCGGTAAGGAGAAGAGTTGTGGTGCTGTATCTTGAATTGCTCGCAGAGCTCAGTGATCATCTTGTTGTTAAGATTGGTACCATTATCCGTAATGATTCTTTCCTGTGGGATTATCGCACATAGCTATCTTTTCTTTGTATCAAAATTTTCATTTTTTACGATAGTATTTTCTTACTAGAATATTTGTCTCATTATAAAAAAATACCTACTCAAAGTCAATACAAAGATATCCCTTTGAAAGTGCAAAACTATCTGTTTTTTTTCTTACTCTTGTGTTTTGTTTACAAAAACGTCCAATGATTCATTTTTGAACATATGCATTTGAACATAATTACTGTTTATAAATAAACAAAATAGGAAGACAATCACTGATGGCTTTAAGAGGTAGGGAAATCTCTCTATGTTATTCCCATAATCCCTCGCAGTGTGCAGTTTAATCCCCAGCAGAACGAAGCTTCCAGTTATCAATCCCCAGTAGAAGTCGTCAAATTTCTCAGGATTCCCCAAGCAGGATTTCTCAAGTAGTACATGGCATTTCCCTTACAACAGAGTTTATTTATCCAAGTAGAAATTCATCAACACTTAGACTTCACAACATGAAGACTTATACTCCATATCCTTAGCAGCAGTCAGGGATTTATTTTCCCCAATCTAACAGCAGTGCAACAAACTAGCTCACATACGCATACATTGCATCCTGTGATACGGTGGGAGAACTGACTTTAAGGTTTTGCGTTTGATCGTAAATGTTGCGGTTAGCAAGATTCGTCACCGACTTTTCTTTTATCCAAAAAAGGAAAGGTGAAAAAGTACAGGAAAGACCTTTGAGATTGCTTCTTGAGTTAGGGGGGTAGATTACGAAAAGGGAAGGTATTATAATCCTTTTCATCCATGGTTTTCCATGGGCTCTTAGTTACTTGTTAGATCACATGCTTTTGTTTGAAATTATGTTTTGTGTGGTTTTTGAAATTATTTTGTAAAGAGGCCATTGTTTAGGCAATCTTTGTAATGATTATCGTTCGTAAGAATGTATACAAATATGTTTGACTTTTTGAAAATGTTTTCAATGTTTGTCAGATGTTTGGAAGTGTGTGTGTTTGTTTTTGAAAATAGTAAGGATATTTGTTTTGAAATGGAGCAAGTAACTAGAAGTAATCTACCTACTCAAATGTCTTTCTTGTTCATTTTCTTTCCCTTTGATATTGTTGTCTTACCATTGATTTGGTAAGTGTGATACGGTGGGAGAACTGACTTGGGTTTTGCGTTTGTTTTCGCAAATGTTTCGGTTGAGCAAGAGTCGCCACCGACTTTTTATTTTATCCTAAGGAAAGGTTAAAAAGCACAACAAAAACCTTTGAGATGTTTTCTTGGGTTCGGGGAGTAGATTATAGAAAGGGAAGGTATTAGCACCCTTTCTATCCATGGTTATCCATGGGCTCTTAGTTACTTGCTTAGATCACTTGCCTTGCATTTTCAATTGTTTGAAATGGTGCTTTCAATTGTTTGAAATGGTGCTTTGTGTGTGATTTTGAAAGAGGTTTTTGAAAATAGGCCATTGGTGGCAACCTTTGTAATGATCCATGTTTGAATGTATACAAAGGTGTATTTGTATTTTGAAAAGTTTTCAATGTTTTTTGAAAGTTTGTTTTGAAGTTGTGTTGTGATGTGTGTTTTTGAAAAACGGCAAGGATTGTTTTGCAAGATAGGTCAAGTAACCAAGAGCTATCTACCCTAAATTTCTCAAAGATCTTTCCTATGTTTTAACCCTTTTAACAGTATTGTTCCACCATTGTATTTGGTGGACAATCTTGTGTTAGGATGTTAACGGGACGGGCACGGGTCATCGTTTGGACCATGAATACAATAGTGCCAAGTGTCTTTGGCAATTTTTCCTTTAAGGGACTTGATCATTTTTAGGCAACTTGAGAAAGCGTCATCGAGGGACTATGATCATTTTGATTTGTTTTTTTGTTTTTGCCAAAGACACTCAACATGCAAGCATGGCCCATTATTGAAGGCAACAAGTGGAGTAACCCTAAGGGTGCAAGTGTGATTGGTGTTGTCCATTTTCATGCTTTTTTATCTTTGAATTAGGTCAAGCTATTTATTCGTTGATTTTTGCATACAAACCCTATGTCTATCATGGCATAATTAGAAAGCTTTAAAATGCGGAATTTAAAGTCCTAAATTATTACAACATAATTATGGGGATGGGGGTACAAATGTTTGAATGGGGGTGTTTGACAAGGAATTTAAACCTAGGCTATTACATCCATATTGAATATACAAGTATTTAATGTACAATATTAAGACAAATATAATAAATATGCAAAAATGTATTATGCACAAAAATGTTTTTTTTTATGTATGTAAAAGTGTTTTTTCAATATAAAATATAAACAAAAATGAAAAGATTAATATTTGATATTTTTATGATTTTAGGGTAAAACCCTAATTTTCTAAATAAATGGCATTTATTAATTATATTATATACAATATTTATTAATTATATACAAAAAATAAAAAAGAAGTATATTGTGAGAAAAAAGTATTTTTGATGTCATATATTAATAAAAATAAAAATGTGTTATTTTCATATTTTTATCCTAAATATTTAATAAATATACAAGTATTATATTATATATATATTTAAATATACTAAATATGTACAAAATAAAAATATTAATTATTTACAAAAAAAAAGAGTATATTTTTAGAAAATGGTTTCAAAATGTAAATAAGAAATAAAAACTAAAAAAAAAAATATATATTTTTATATTGTTTTCTAGGTTTTTGAATAAAAAAGTATAAATATATTTATTTACATGTGCTAAATGAAAGAAATAAATACCAAATAAATGCAAAAATGTGAGAAAAAAATATTTTTAGTGTTTTTTCATGTTTGAATAAAAATATAGAATAAGAACCAAAAAGAAAAATGCAAAAATAGTGAATATTTCACACAATGGGCCAGGGGGATGTAGGTGGAAAAAGATGGTGCAAAAAGAAAAAACAACTCAGGCCCAGCCCAAGTCAAGCTTCTTCAACCTCCAGCCATTTCTGTCTCAAAAACGCGCGCCCTCCATGCTTGGTTCAAACTTCCTGATTCTTTGACTTTTAACAAAAACTTACAACATCAAAAATGTAGAGCATCAAGTCACGATTTCAGACATATAAAGAAGTTGTTCTAACTCTCAGAAATGAGAGAGAATTTCTTCTCCCCCAATTCCTGACCTAAGTTTTCTTCCATGTTCAGGTCCAAAATTTTCTTAACACACACAATATAAATGAAATGTAATCACATGGGTAACTTCAGGGCTATGAGTAGAACATGCTTCCTTCATAAACTTAAGCCTAACTATGCTTGGATAGAGAGATAGAAGTTCAAAATTTTACCTGTTCATCTTGAGTCGTGTGCAACAATGGAGGTACCTTCAATGGAGTTTGAGGACTTGTACAGCTTGCTTGAGGTCCAAGGATGCTCCTCCAACCTCTAACTTGCTTTGAAACTAACTGAATCGAGCTATGTAACTTAACCTGCACAGCTGAAAAGTGAAAATGGCAAACTTGGTTAGGGATGTTACAGTCTGTATCTAGGGCTTGGGATAGTTTGTATGGATGCTATAGAATGTGTTTCAAGTGGTTTGGGCAAAAATGCACGAGTGAATGATGCTGGCCAAGTCAAAATGCAGAATGCCCTGTTTCTTGCAGAAAAATGGTGATTTTATGAATGGGAAGGTTGGAGTTGTGGTTTGGTCGTGCTTTAGGTCAGTTAGGGAGTATGAAATGTGTTTACAAAGTTTGTTTTAGTTGGTCTTTGCAGGAATGTGAGTTGTGGTTCAATATGCAAGTTTTCTTCTTCTTTAAGCAAACAAAAGGCAAGTTGGGTTATAGGGCAATACAGGCCCCTCAAGCATGCTGCAAACTTGGTTCTTGATCAGTGGGATATGTTCACAAACTTGTGCCTCAGAGATTTGTTTTTACTTCCAAGATATGGACTTTGACATAAAGCATTGCTTTTTCAAAATGGCAAACTTGCTTTTTCCATTTATAGGTTAATTCTTTGTGTAATGACTATATGAACAAAATAATGCTAGAACACAATGGATTGGCATTTAATTATTAAGTGTGAATGGGATTAGAGGCCTGTAATCTAGTTTGTGCAAGTTGAGTTTGAAAATGCAAAGTGTATGAACATGCCTTGGTCAAGAACAAAAGTGGATTTTGCCCAACTTTGCAAATTCGATTCTCCCTAACCACAAGGGTGTTTGAGAATTTCTTGGACAATTTGTAAAGCTTGGAATGTGTACTACAATCCATCTTTGTAATGAAAGTTGAAATTCCAAGTGGAAGCATGTGAAAAGTGGCCATGAAGTTGGGCAAAAATCCTGCCTAAAATAGGTCAAAAAAAATTCTAAGTTAAGAATGTTTTGCACCCTTGTTCCGAAAATCATAACTTGAGCTACAAGCTTCTTTTGAGGAAACTTTGTGCATCAAAGTTGTAGATTTTGCAATGGACTACATCTTTCATGTTTTGAGTTTTGCTTGAATCCATTTACATCTTGATGAAAAAATGGGACAAAGTTAGGAGAAAATAAGGAAATTTTATAACAGAAAATTTCTAAGTTATGAAATTTCTTCATTTTAAACCCTAATTTGCAATTTTGGGTTTCTTGATGAAAAAGTTTCATAATT
Source organism: Vicia faba (assembly GCA_948472305.1). Lineage (NCBI taxonomy): Eukaryota > Viridiplantae > Streptophyta > Magnoliopsida > Fabales > Fabaceae > Vicia > Vicia faba. The sequence continues at coordinate 1,057,116,979 of OX451740.1, read as the reverse complement.
TGACATGTCTTGATGAAAAATGAATCTTGGCACTTGATTTTGACCAAAAAGTCAAAGTTTGACTTTTCAGTATACAGTCAAATTTTGATCAGTTGACTGGAAAATTCATCTGTCAATCTTGTGCATTTGGGATCTTTTGAACTTGTTGAATGTGTCAAGACCATGCCATTGAGTCCTTGAGTCCATATGTGAGTTTTATTTGCCATTGGTTAGGTCAAACAGTAAAAAACTGCCTTTGTGCAGTCAAAACCCTAAAAATGACTATTTTGCCCTTTTGGTGATCTGATCAAATTTCTTGTGGAATTGTTATCCAAACTTGACCAAATGGTTCATATGAGTTCATAATGTTTATGTGGGTCAAATTTCATGAGGTTTGACTGTCAATTGACCACAGTTGACTCTTTCCCCAATACAGCTGATTTATATGTCAATTATCCAATTGACTGGGCAAAGATTGGAATCAAGGCTTGAAACTTGGTATGGATAAACTTGTGAGTCCAACATGAAGCATGAAAGTCACTTTGGGCATTCTAGGTCAAAACATCCTTGTGCAATCTCAAACCCTAATTTGGGTCAGCAGTGCAAGGAGGGGTCTTGAGCAGAGCAAATCCTAACTTGATCTTGAGCTCCAAGAGTCTTGTGATGAGAAAATGTTGATGAAATGGGAGGGCAAATTTTGGGGTACAACAGTAAGAAACCCTATCTTTTGAGGTAAACGGGACGGGCGCGGGTCATCGTATAACCATGATTAGCAATGTTGCAAAGTATCTTAGCATTTTTGAGGGACTAAGATCATTTTATAAGGCAACTTTGAATAGCGTCGTCGAGGGACTATGATCTTATATTTGTTTGTTTTGCTAAGATACTTCGCATGCGTAATATGGTCATTTTTGTGTAAGGCAACCAAGTGGAGTAACCCTAGGGAGTGCTTGCGTGTAAGTGTGTTATTTTTATGCTTGATTTTGTCTTGGATTAGGGTTTTCTATTTGATTGGTTTTATCTTGCCGTACAAATCCTAATTAATAACATGTTATGTAAAAGCGATAAATTGCGAAATTTAAAGATTACTACGCTATTACAATACTTTGTGGGAGGGGGTATACAATTTATGAATAGGGATTTGCAATAATATAAATATAATTAAACTATTACAACCAAATTGAATTTGTGCAAATATTGGAATAAATAATGTACAATATAAATTAAATATGCAAAGATATGTATGCAAGAAAAGGTTTTGTTTTGTTTTTTATATGAAAAAAAGTTTTAATCTAAGCCCAATAAATAAACCAAAATTGAACTTAAATTAGGTAAGAAAGAAAAATTATTTTTAGAAAGGATTTTTGACTAATCCTAATTTTAATTTGTTAAAAGAAAATAAATTTTTCTAAGTATTTTTTTATATTTTTTTGTCTTAAAAATAATAAATAGTATTTATGAAGTATTCTGGTCCTTTTATATGTTAAAATAAATATTTATAAGTGTGAGAAAAAGAATAAATAATTAACCTAATTTTATTTTTTATTTACAAGTTTATTAAGAAAAAAAATAGTTAATACATAACTAAAAAATATTTTTTTTATGAGAAAATAAAATAAAACAAACAAAATATAATATTTATCATTTTTATATTTTTATAATTTTTTAATATTTAAGAAAAATATATTTAATGAAATAAAACAAAATAAAATAAATAAATGAAAATAGTTGGGCCAGGGGTGTTGCAAGAAAAAGGAGGCAGGAGGTTAGCAAAAAAAAACATAGGGCCCAATGTGCTGAGCCCACGCTGCAAACAATCAAAAAAAGATGAAAAATGTGGAAAAATGCAAAAAGGCAGCGCCAAGGCTCGAACCTGTGACCTTAGGCATTTCTGCGTGCTGCCTTACCACTGGGGTGGTTGTACATCCGTTAATTCAAATGAAAACAAAAACACATAACATGAATCACTTCCTTGCCATGTACTTCGTCTTCTTCCTCTAGCCAGCCGGACCACCTGTATCTCTCTCATTTCTCCATGAAAATGGAAACTCCAAACATGAAAATGATAGCATTTCTTCCCACGATTTCAACCATATAACTCATGTAAACTAAGAGTCAAAGATCAAAGCTAATTTTATTGTCCCTAATTTAAAACCTAATTTTTACAGAAATTTCGAATCCAAAATTCTCAATACACAATGAATATAAATGAAATCTATGAACATGATTGGCTTTAGTGCAAGGATATCTACATTTTATTTTCACAAATCGAGATCAAAGGATGCCTGTATGAAGAGATAGAAGTTAGAGTTTTTACCTCTTTTAGTTGAGATCGTGAATGGAGTTTGAGCAAGTTTTGAGAAGGCCTGAGAATCTATTTAGCTTGCCTGGACCTCCCTGAGTGTGTTCCAATCCTTACTTTGCCTTGAAAGTTCCTGAATCTCCCTACTCAAGTCAACCTGCAAGCTTGAAATGCAAAAATGGAAGATGGAGAATTAGGAGTTACAGTGAAGGGATAATGGTCTGGAACACTTAGATATGATGTATGTCAAGTGTTTAGGTGATTAAAACTTAAAACGCACGAGTGGTTTTTGAGATTGCTATGCAAGGTGCAAAACTGCAAGTTATGGCAGGTTTTCAGTGGTAGAGAGTTTCTGAGCTTTAGAAATCATGTTCTAAGTCACAATACCTTTGTGTATAAGTATAGAAAAGGTTAGACATCAAGCTTCCTAAAGAGTTGTGAGTTATAGCCTTTTGGCCCTATTGCTTGCTTTTGAAGAAAAGTGAGGAGACAAATCTCTATGTGCTTGTACAAGCCTGATCTGAGTTGGTACAGGTCTTAGACACATTGCTTTTGGTTTATAAGGTTTGTGTGTGCAGAAAGAACAAGTGAAAAGCTCAAGGAGTTGACAATTGCAAAAGTTGTGCTTTATCAAAATGGAATGGCTTGAAATCAAAGTGAGAAATTGCCAACTTCATCTCTTTGATTCTCCCTACTAAAGAATGATCTCAAGGAGTTCTATGACATTTTGGAAAGCTTGAAATGTGCTCTATAACTAATCTTTAAATTACTTTCAAAGATTCCCCTTGGAACTATGTGAAAAATTGGCATGAAGTTATGTCAAAAACCTGCCTAACTAGGGCAAAATTTCACTAAGTTATTTTAGTTCATGAGCATGTATTCACAAAATCATATCTTGAGATACAAGCATATTTAGGATAAATTGTATGTATCAAAGTTATAGATTTCATGGATATCTACAACTTTCATGTTGGGAACTTTCTTTGAATCATTTTGTATCATGGTTGAAATCTAGCTTAAAGTTGAGAAAAAATAAGAAATTTTCTATACTTAGAAAAATTTCTAAGTTAAGAAATTTCAAATTTCAAAACAAAATCTTCAATCCTTGATTTATTGATGAACAAGTTTCACATTTTGACATGTTTTGATGAATTATGATGCATGGCACTTGAGTTTGACCAAAAAGTCAAAGTTTGACTTTTCAGTATACAGTTGACTTTTTTGATCAGTTGACTGAAAAATTCATCTATCAATCCAATGGATTTGCAATGTTTTGAACCATGTCATTAGGTCAAAATGATGCAATTGAACTCTTGAGATCATGCTTTAAACCAATTGACCATTTTCTAGGTCAAAAATTAGGAATTGCCCTTTCTCAGTGAAAACCCTAATTTTGACCATTTTTCCCTTTTTATGATTTGATCAAATTTCTTGAGGAATTATGGTCCAAACTTGATCAAATGATACACATGAGTCCAAGATGTTGATATGGAATACAATTTTTGAAGTTTGACTGTAAATTGGTCATGGTTGACTTTTTCCCCAATACAACTGATTTTTAGGTCAACTATCCAATTGACTGATCAAAAATGTGATTCAAGGCTTGAAACTTGACATGAGTAATATTAGGGGTCCATAATGATCCTTGAAAGTCATATGAAGCATTGATAGTCCAAAAATCCCTGTGCAAACTCAAACCCTAATTTTGGTCATCAGTGCATGAGGAGATGTCTTGAGCTGATCAAACCCTAATCCAGTCTTGATTCAAAGATACCTTTGTGAGGAAAATCTTGATAAATGAGAGGGAAAATTTTGGGGTACAACAACTGCCCCTGTTCAATCTTCTTAAACCTGAAGAGTTAGATTGGCAAGTTTTGCCATTCGTGACTCGAAGGTAGAAGATGATTGGACACTAAAGTGCCCAGAAATTTGCACTCGATGATGAGTGGTTGAGGGAATGGGCTTAAAAATGCCATTTGGAGAGGTGATAGAATATTGTTGGAGATGGGCTTGTAGATGCCATCCAGAATGTTCGTTGAATTGTAACTTGTAAGCTGAAAGAATGAGTATCAGGATGGCATCCGTATCTGGAGTGTATTTGAACTGTATCATGAAGTTGAATCTGAATGAGTATCAGGATGGCATCCGTATCTGGAGCATATCTGAACTGTATCATGATTGCATATTGTTAACGGTAGCTGTTAATCTTATCCTGAAAAGGGTAAAATGTTAGCTAAAATACAAAGTTATGCTGTATGGAATGTATGATGCAATGTATTTGCTTTATCAATGTTTATGATATATGGATGCAATGTATGCGTATGTGAACTAATTTGATGTATTGTTGTTTGATTGAGGAAAATAAATCCGTGAATGCCGCTGAGGATATGTGAGTTTTCATGTTTTGAAGTTGAAGTACTGATGAATTTTTGTTGAGAGAAGTAAATTATGTCGTGAGGGCAATGCCATGTACTGCTCGTAAGATCTGTTGGGGAGTCCTGAGAAATTTGACGACTTTTACTGGGGATTGATAACCGGGAACTTTGTTCTGCTGGGGATTTAAATGATGTACTGTAGGGGATCACTTATGGAATAGCCTAGAGACATTTTCCTGTTCTTTCAACCTATCAGTAATTGTCTTTCTCATTTTGTTTATTTGTAAACATTAATCATGTTCAAATGCATATGTTCAATAATGAATCATTGGACGTTTTTGTAAATAAAACACAAGCGTAAAGAAAAAGACAAATAGTTTTTGCACTTTCAAAGGGATATTTTGTATTGACTTTGAATAAGTATTTTGTACAAAGGAGACAAACATTCCAGTAAGAGAATGTTATCGTAAAATAAGAAAAATTTGATACAAAGAAAGATAGCTATGTGTAATAATCCCATGGGGTTCCCATTCTGCTATAGCCTTCGTACGTCTGAGCATCTTGTCTATTTGTTGTCTTGTCCGAAGATGACTGAATTGATCAGAACCTCTAGGTTTGTCAGTGGAAGCCAAAGATTGTTTGTAAAGTGATTTGGCGGGACATAGTTGTACGCCTCAAATCCCTAACTTTTACCTGGACTGCCTTTTCAGGTTTTCAGCCCACCGAGAAACCCTTTTTTGCCCAAGTCTCCCTTTCGGGTTTTCAACTTGTCGGGTGTACAGATTTTTTTGTTTTATCCCTAACTTTTTCCCGAACCTTTTTGGTTCGCCGGGATGCCCTTGTTTTGCCTAGGTATGTCAACCTAGCGGGTACCTTATGCGTAGTATCTTTTGACTATGTCCGTGTTTGCAGGGTGTGGCAGGTCGTCACCATCCATGGTGGTCAAGATCATTGCCCCACCAGAGAATATGTTTTTTATTACAAATGGTCCTTCATAGGTAGGAGTCCATTTGCCCCTGGGATCACTTTGTCGCAATATGATGCGTTTGATCACTAGATCCCCAACTTGATATACTTGGCGACTGACTTTCTTGTTGAAAGCCTTGATCATCCGTTTTTGATACATTTGACCATGGAAAACATCAGTAAGTCTCTTTTCATCAATCAAATTCAGTTGATCAAGTCGAGTCTGGATCTAATCGTCTTCGTTCAACCCTGCGTCCTTCATAATCCTCAGAGAGGGGATCTGAACCTCAATAGGCAAGACAACCTCCATGCTGTAAACCAAATAATAAGGTGTTGCCTCGGTTGATGTGCAAGCTGTGGTACAATAACCGTGGAGAGAAAACGGTAACATCTTATGCCAGTCTTTATATGTGACTGTCATTTTCTGTATGATCTTCTTAATGTTTTTATTTGCAGCTTCGACAACACCATTCATCTTTGGCTGATAGGGAGAAGAATTGTGATGCTGAATCTTGAGTTGCTCGCATAATGCGATGATCATAGTGTTATTGAGATTTGTACCATTGTTAGTGATGATCCTTTCCGGGATACCATACCGGCAAATAAGGTTTTGCCTGATGAAGCGGGCAACAACATTCTTGGTAACAGAAGCGAATGAAGCTGCCTCCACCCATTTTGTAAAATAGTAAATGGCCACTAGGATGAAGCGATGTCCATTGGAGGCTGTCGGCTTAATTTCCCCAATCATATCAATTCCCCACATAGAAAAGGGCCAAGGATCCGTCAAGACATTCAGAGGAACCGGAGGTACGTGCATCTTGTCAGCATAAATTTGACACTTATGGCAGGTTCGAGAGTGTTGATAGCAATCTGCTTCCATGGTAGACCAATAATAGCCTGCCCGTAGTATTTTCTTCGCCATCGTATGCCCACTGGAGTGGGTGCCAAAAGTACCTTCATGCAATTCAGCCATGATCTTTTCAGCTTCAACCTTATCCACGCACCGAAGCAAAATGGAGTCATGATTGCGTTTGTACAAGATGCCATTACTCAGAAATAATTTAGCAGAAAATCTCCTTAAGAACTTCTTGTCGTTGATTGAAGCTCCTTACGGGTATTCTTGGGCCTCGAGATACCTCTTGACTTCGTGAAACCAAGGTTGGTCCACTACTTCTTCAGTATTAATCTCGTGACAGTGTGCTGGTTCATCCATTCGTTCGATGGTGATCTGCGGAGCCTCGTTATCCCAATTAAGTTTAAACATAGATGACATTATGGCTAGAGCGTTTGCTAGCTTATTTTCTTCTCGCGGGAAATGCTCGAAGGTAATCTTCTCAAAATGTGGTAGAAATGTCAAAACATGTTCTTTGTAAGGGATAAGGTTTGGGTGCTTGGTGTCCCATTCCCCTTTGATCTGACTGATGACCAAAGCTGAATCTCCAAACACATCTAAGGATTTGATTCCCAAGTCTATGGCAGCTCTGAGACCGAAGATGCACGCTTCGTATTCCGCCATGTTGTTTGCATAGTTGAAGCAAAGTATGGCAGTAAAGGGAGTATGACACCCTTATGGAGATATGAGTACAGCATCGATACCATTGCCGAGTGAATTGGAGGCTCCATCAAAGAAAAGAGTCCATCGGGATCCTTGTTCAGGTCCGTCGTATGGCCTGACTTCTTCATAGTTGTCTAACATCATGATGTCTTCATCTGAGAATTCAAACTTCATAGACTTGTAATCTTCTACAACTTGGTGAGCGAGATGATCAGCTAGTACACTCCCCTTTATAACTTTCTGGGTAGTATACTGTATGTCGTACTCTGTTAGGATCATCTACCATCTAGCTATTCTCCCAGAAAGAGTAGGCTTCTTGAAGATGTACTTTATCGGATCCATTTTAGATATCAACAAGGTAGTATGAGTCAGCATATACTGTCTCAGCCAGCGAGCAGCCCATGCCAGAGCGCAACAAGTTTTCTCGAGCAGTGAATATCTGGTTTCACAGTCGGTAAACTTTTTGCTCAGGTAGTAAATAGCATGCTCTTTTTGGCCAGACTCGTCATGTTGCCCCAGTACACACCCCATCGAGTTTTCTAAAACAGTCAGATACATGATCAATGGTCTTCCCTCAACTGGTGGCATTAATACAGGAGCTTCTTGTAAGTATTCTTTGATTTTGTCAAAAGCAACTTGGCATTCATCATTCCATTTGGCTACTTGATCTTTCTTCAATAGTTTGAAGATTGGCTCACAAGTAGCTGTTAGGTGAGAAATGAATATGGCAATATAGTTCAAACGTCCCAAGAATCCTCTGACTTCCTTCTCAGTACGAGGAGCAGGCATCTCTTGTATTGCTTTAACTTTGGCATGATCGACCTTAATACCTTTGTTACTGGCGACAAAGCCTAGGATTTTACCGGACCGTACCCCGAATGTGCACTTGTTTGGATTCAACCTCAGCTTGTACTTCTTCAGTCTCTTAAACAAATTTTGTAAGTGATCAAGATGCTCTTCTTCTGTTTGTGATCTGGCTATCATATCTTCTACGTAGACCTCTATTTCATGATGTATCATGTCATGAAATAAAGCTACCATGGCGCGTTGATAGGTTGCCCCAACATTCTTCAATCCGAATGGCATTACCTTGTAGCAGAATGTGCCCCACTGTGTAACAAATGTTGTTTTTTCCATGTCCTCAGGTGCCATTTTGATTTGGTTATAACCTGATAATCCGTCCATGAAGGAAAACACATTGTGTTGTGTCGTATTGTCAACTAGGATATCAATGTGGGGGAGTGGAAAATCATCTTTAGGGCTCGCCCTATTCAAATCTCTGTAGTCCACACACATTCGTACTTTGCCGTCTTTCTTGGGCACGGGAACAATGTTGGCAACCCATTGAGGGTAGGAAGTGACAGCCAAGAATCCAGCATTGAATTGCTTCATAACCTCCGCTTTAATCTTTTCTGACATATCAGGTCTCATGCGGCTAACCTTTTGCTTTACTGGCGGACAATCTTCTCTTGTAGGCAGACGATGTACCACGATGTCTGTATCAAGTACTCGCATGTCTTCATATGACCAGGCAAATTTTTTAATATAATCGTATAACAACCGAATCAGATGCTCCTTGACACTGGGCTCCAGATTGGCACCCACCTTGACCTCTTTTTTATCCTCCTCGGTACCCAGGTTGATCGTATCCACAGGTTCCTCGTGAGGCTGGATGGTTCTTTCCTCTTGTTGTAGCAGTCTAGAAAGTTCCCCTGGTACTTCACAATCTTCCTCACCTTCATCTTCGGCTTGGTAGATTAGATTCTCAGAGTCATAGATGGCCATAGCAGTATCGTTACCCATGGGATCCAGAATGGATGGATACCTGTATTTGTGAGTGTGGGTGTGTGTGTGTGTAAGGGTATAATTATCTTTAAAAGAAAATAAAATATAAAAGAAAAACAATGAGCACAAAAGTATGTATGCGAAAAACGTCCATGATTCATTGATGTCATATGCAGATGAAATAATAACCCTTACAAATGGACCATTGTGCCTCGGGCAAGACACAAGGTTTTAAGAGTGCGAATTGTTTTTGAATATTACAGATCCAACAAAATGTAAAGATAAATTGTTATGGGATAAAAGTTATTGGGACGAAGTCTCTAGCCTCCCAATTGCTGAGCCCTCCATTGACAGTCAGAAAGATCCAATCCTCCAGGTTGCAATCATCTTCACCATCTTCTACCGTGTTGACCTCACGATTGCTAATCTTCAAGGGTGGCCCTCCAGCACGGGCATGACGTACAGCCTTTTGAGCACTTGAAGTGAAGCCTAGGCCAAACTTGTCATACTTATACGGGATATCCGGAAGTTGCCCCCAGATGGTGCATCCACCTTCCTCTACCACTGCTTTGGCGTCCGTCAGAGATGACATCCAGAGTGGAGGCCTTGTAATCTTGGGAATATGGGACACAGTCTTGGTCACTGCTACCTCTTGGGGGACCTCTTCGAAGTGTTGAAATGGAGTTTCAATGAACTCTCCATCCAATTCCACATACCTGAAGGAATTGAGATGACTGATCATGTATTCTTCCTCTCCATGGACAGTGATAATCTTTCCTTGAACCATATACTTCAGCATCTGGTGCAATATAGGGGTAACAGCGCCAACATTATGGATCCATGGCCATCCTAGCAGACAGGAGTAAGAAGGGCGGATATCCATTACATAAAAGTTTGAGTCCCAACCTTTATGGGGATATCCACCTCCCCGTGTACCATCCTCTTCGAGCCATCAAATGATCTTACTACTATGTTGCTTGGCTTTAACTCTAGTCCCTCGCGGTCAAGTCTATCAAGAGCTTTTTTTGGTAAAACATTCAAAGATGAGCCAGTCTCCACCAAGACATGGGCCATAGTTGTGCCCCTACATTCTACAGAGACATGTAACGCCTCATTGTGCTTTCTTCCCCTTGGTGTCAGATCAGCATCCGAGAAGCCTAGGCTGTTATCCGCTGTCAAGCTGGCCATGCAGTCTTGAAATTGATCAGCAGACGTCTCTTGAGGCACATGGGCTATTTTTAAGAACTTCACCAAGGCTTTCGCATGTGCCTTGGAACACAGTAGTAATGCCATCATGGAGATCTTGGAGGGAGTTTGCCCCAATTGTTCAACTACATCGTAGTCGCTCCTCTTTATAATTTTTAGGATCTCCTCCATTTCTTTCTTAGATGTCTCAGGGATGGTCAGTGATTGAGCCTTCATCCGGACAGGCTCAACCAAAACACCTTTTCCTCGAGTTTCAGCAGCAGGAGTGTTGGTAGGAATGACAATAGGGGTTGTAACGGCTTCTCCAATAGGAGAATTTGCAGAGATGATTATGGGTACGGAAGTAACCTTTGGAACAACCACGGGTCCAAAAAACTGCCTTTGGGGGGGCAATTTCTGGAGAAAAGATCCTACTGTTTCGGGTAATTTTACTAGTTCCGACAATATTTCTGATGTAGGAATCTTCTTCTTCGGAGTTTATCTCTTCCGCAGCCGGCCAGTCTTATTTGATGCCATGGTAGTAAATGTCCCCTCCGTAATTCCACGGCGCAGTTTTGTCTGATACATATGGGACTGTCCCAGGCATTATGATTATTAGAGGAATTGCTTTCGGAACCGATGTAATTCTAACGGGTCTTTTGGTGGAGACCCTGGAAAAATTGGCGGAGATGGTAATGATTGAAACATCTTCAACAGGAACAGGTGAAATAGGAGTAATTTCAAACAAAATCTCTTTGTTATCTATCAAGCGTTGAATGCCTGTTTTCAACAAAGGGCAATCAGTTGGTGAGGACAAGCAGAGGTGGAAAACTTCATTATAGCCCGGGAACACACTGGCTTTCAACAAGTTTATCTTAATGGTTGGAAGTAGAGTCATGAGTTCATCAACTGTGGTAACAAACAAATCTTCTTCAATAGAGTTGGTGTTGTGACCATGTCTGGGCATAGGAGCAGAAATGACATTTGGCTTCTCGGGCGCATCAAACTCAATTTATTTTGCTTCAATGAGGTCTTGTATTTTGTTCTTCAAGGCCCAACAATTATTAGTATCGTGACCAGGAATTTCAAAATGATATGCGCAACGGGCATTGGGATGATAATGAGGGGATGTTGTGTTGGGGTTTTTCGGAGCTTCTTTCAAGGTTGCCAAATTGGATTTCAGAAGATGCGGTAACACTTGAGACAGAGTCATGTTAATTTTGGTGAATTTCCTGACTGGCCTTTCCACCCTTGGTTGATTACTTCTTTGTTGATCAGATGTAGGCTTTGGAATCATAACAGCCCCCACCATTGGTCGGCGTTCGGCCCTCTCTTGGTTTCTTTGCGGATATACAACAGTTATCTCTTTCTTCCCGATAAAAGGCTTCCTTACAACTGTAGAAGAAGATGAATCCTTCTGAATCTTTCCACTTTTTATACCAGCTTCCACCCTCTCTCCGGTCAGTATTAGCTCAGTAAATCCTATAGATGAACTTCTGATTAAATGATTGAAAAAGGGACCAGACAAAGTGCCTAGGAACATGTCTACCAATTCCCTTTCAGACAGAGGGGGTTTAACACTTCCAGCCAAATCTCTCCATTTTTGTGCGTAATTCTTGAAACCTTCATTGGAAGCCATAGCCATACTTTGGAGTTGAGTACGGGTAGGCGCCAAATCAGCATTGTATTGATATTTCTTGTAGAAAGCTGCGGCAAGATCTTCCCAATTATGGAAGTTGGCTCTTTCTAGTTGGTAAAACCAGTCAAGTTGTGTTCCAGACAATCTGTCTTGGAAAAAATGCACCAACAAGTCTTTATCAGCGGTGTGGGGTTGAATTTTTATCACATATGACCGGAGATGTATTTTCGGGCATGACACTGTTTACCTTGGTATTTGGTAAACAACCGCTGATCCTCCAAATGGTTACTTATTTGGTTACTCGCAGGATCGATCAGATTGATCCTAGGACATAGGTTGATTTTGAAGTTTGGTTAAATTGGATATTGGTTAAATGACAATAAAATAAAAGAAGCTTTAAGTAAATTGCATGAAGAAAGGACTTGGTAAAATAAATAAGGCTTTAAATGAAAGGGCTTCGACAGGAATGTAAAGAAGAAAGCAAGTAAATTTCTGGAAAAGTAAATGACTTTGATTAATAAAGTTGGTGTTTCACACATACATTTCTCAACAATTCTTTCTCACACGCTGGGTACTCGAATCTATATGAGTGACTTTGTATAGAATTGTGAACACACGCGAGAAACTACATGACTACTACTATTTATACTAAAACATCCCAAGTAACCGTCGGGCAGTTACACTGCTTCGAGATGAGTCCACTTGGCACGTTCTCAACGTTCGACGCTCCAGATCTTTGCACGTTGCACCAGGTAACCGCTGGAAACCGTTTCCCCTCCAAACGCTTGAATTTCAAACCGTTCCACTCTGGACCATCGAACACCTTTGTCGAGAAGAATCTTCGACGAGAAATACCTTCGACGTCGAAGGCAACCAACTTCTCCCTTGGAAGAAATCTTCTAAGTACTTTGCCATCTTTCGATGGGCATTTCGACAGACTTAGCCAGTCGAAAACATCCTTCAGCTTTAATGGCTGACATTAATAAAACAAGGGTGTCGAATTTAGGAGCCAACAAATTGCCCCCCAAGAATGCCTTATTTCGACTCTGAAAGAAAAAGGCATTCTTTGAAACGCCATTCGACACCTGTCTTTTCACGCTTAGTCACAAATTAATTTGTGCACTTTTTGTTGTCTTCTACCAACCACTGGCAATCCCAAGAAAACCATCATTTATCCGTACCTAAGACGTCACTTTAGCACATCGTGCAGTGCCAAACGTCATTTCAGAATTTGTCATTATGACAATTCCCAAAAACGAGGACGCACGCTGCGTCCCTCTATTTCTGCAGAACGGCTAAAACAACAGGGGGATGCCACGTGTCCCACTATCTCCTGCAATAATTAAATGGCATTTAATGTCCTCGGTTTTGGGGATTTTCCCCCACTACTATAAATAGCAGTAAGTACCCCATTGTGGGACTTTTTACGCCATCTAGCTTTCAGACTTCTCCATTTTCATACAAACTTGTCATCTTTGCAAAAACCTTTCCTCCTTCACTTCGTCTTCAACCTCATCATTAACAATGGCATCTGGTTCCAGTGCTCCTAGCGCTACTGTACCATCTGGAAACGCCAAACCTAAGGTTTTCGTCACCGCTCCAGTAGTAACTTCTACGGGCCAACGAAGGGTCCCTGAACCCTTGGACATCGCCGTACGTGATGCTTACTCACACCACCTTATGATCCCGGTTGGATACTCCAACCAGATCTTTGCTATGTCTGGCCCCTTGTATCCAAGTATTGCTGAGGCCATGAAGATCAAGAGTTATTTTCCGGTAGTTGAGAAACTCAAACCGGTTGCATGCGCCAAGAAAGACGCAGAGGACAATGAAGACCCTGCGCATGAAAAAATCGACCTCCGCTTCTTCAACAAAGGTGTTAGGGCTTTCAGGTCTGGCCCTAGCCTTACTCCTGATTACGTTGCTTGGCTGGAAAAGATGGAGAAAAGCCAAGCTTCGATCTGGAAAAACATGGGGATTTTCGACCTGGTGATGCTGTCGAAGACAAGTTTGAACTATTCTCCGGAGATGTTGATAGCTTCTCTACTTTTCTGGGACTATTCCCACTTTACTTTCCATCTTCCCCGTGGGATGCTGACTTCTACACTCTTCGATGTGGCCGCTATCACTGGCCTTTGACCCACCGGGGACTACTTCGATCCGGAGGAGATGTCGGAGGATCAAATTGGATTCTCTGACACCAAACCAACCTATACCACCTTCATCAACCACTACCACGACAGGTCGACAGATGCTGTGTCGGATGTCGAACACATAGCGTTTCTAGCCTTATGGCTGACTCGCTTTGTGTTTTTCTCGAAGTCCTTACAGGTGACCAAGAAGATGGTCACTCTCGCCACTCAACTCCATCATGGCCAAAATATCTGTTTGGCAGAATTGATTTTGGCCAGCCTCTATGATTCGATTAGTAATGGGGCAACTCTTCTAAAAATTATCGAGAACAGGGCCAGTTTGCTACTTGCTGGGCCTTTTTGGCTGCTCCAACTGTGGCTCAATGCCACCTTCGAATCCTTCTTGCCTAAGAAGGTTCAAATAAATGAGCAGGCTCCAGAGATAGCGAACAGACGCGTCGAAGGAACCAGACTGGCTCTGTTGACGCCTATGGAAGATGGTCTGGAGTTTCAGCAAACTTTCACCAACTTCGTTCTGATGTTTGCTCGAAGGAAAGAGTTTGCTTCAACTATGGCTCCGTTTGCTCGACGGAAGGTAGGCCCAACATGGTTCACAAGGCCACATCCAAGGACGTCGAGTGGTCCTAATGTTGACGAACATACAATACTGTGGGAGGCGTTCCTCACACCAAGGATCATGCCTCTTCGATTCAGGAGCTCTAAGACTCACTTTAGTCTGATTGCATACCAACCAAACCTGGTATCTCGCCAGTTTGGTATTATTCAAACCCTACCTTCTCCAATTTTTCCAAGAGAGAAGTCTATGTTGTACTTCTGCAATGATTACACCGAAGAAGCTGCCATTAAGCATATCGGAAGATATGCTGGTCGAACAGTTCTCTCGTTGTTTGACTACCAGCTCAACTTTCTTTGCTCACCATCCTTCGAGGAGTGGTGGAAAAGTTATTACGCTGAGGAGTTTTTCGACGAGAAGGACTTCGTGGATGAGCTTCAGAAATCTTTTGTCCTTGTGTTGGACAAAATAAAGAAATGTAAGTTCATCCTCTCACATTACTTTGTCTTTCTCTTTCGACTGCTAGCCTGTTAACTATTTATTTGATTTCAGTTGTTCGAAAGCCTGCAGCCAAAAAGGCTGCAGAAGGCCAACAGGGAGGAGGCCCCTCAACAAAACCTCCACCGCCGGCGAAGACTACAGCGCCGGCGAAGACCACAACCAACCAACAGGGGGAAGGCCCTTCGAAGAAGCTTTCTGTATCGGTAACCAGACTTTCATTATTTTCTTCTGGCATTCGATTTTTGACTTTCGATGCAATTGCCAAATCGAATTCCTATTGGTTTTTTTAGGCACCTTCGCCCAAGAAACGGCCAGCACTGGTGGTCGAATCTGGGAGCGATGAAGAAGGTGATTCTCCCCCTGCTCCTCTAAAAAGGCGAAAGCTGACGAAGGACGCTCCTGCTCCTGCTCCGGAGGGTCGAACAATTAGAATCAAGGTTGCTGGAAGAAAGCCCAGGCCACCTCCAGTGATCATTGAGGAACCAACGGAGGAGGAACTAAACGTTCTTCTCAATAAGCCTGTCGAAAGCGACAATTCCAGCCCTGGGGCTGAAGCTAATTTACAGGTAATCTCTTAGACCTCTTTGTAACTTAGGTATAGATACCTGCATTCGATTATGTCTCTTTCGACTTCTGAAGATTCTTCTTCTTTCCTTTTTCAGGACACCACTGAAAGCTCTCCGCCAAGGACCTCTGAAACGCTGGAGTCTGCTGAACTCAGCAGGCCGCAAGAAAAAGGCTTGGAAAATGACGAAGCCCGTACTGAAATAAATGAGGCCAATGCTGAGACGGTAGAAAAACCAGCAGAAGATCCTCAAACGGAAGAACAACAGCCAAAAGAGGTTCAGGTGGTGGATCTGTCGGAAGAGAATCGTGACGAAGGGGACCAAGGCAATGCTGGCGAAGAAAACCAAGGTGCCGCTGGCGAAGAGAACCAAGGTGACGCTGGCGAAGGGCACCAAGATGACGCTGGTACTGCCCCAGTCCGAGTCAAAGGGAAACAAGTCGAGACACCTAACACTCAACAGCCTCAAACCCAAGACAATGCTGTTGCAAGGGTTGCTACCTCAACGAAGCACAGGTCGAAAGAGGACTTAGAACTCTTGAAACAAACTGACCCTGTTAGCTATCTCAACGCAATCATCGAGAGCAAGAGTTCGTCTGATGCCAGTCAGGAGGTTCCTACCCTGTCGGGGAAGTCCACTGAAACCTCTCCTCTCGATGAAGCTTTGGCGAAGGTTAAGGCCCAGTTTTTCAAGAAGGACTTGATGAAGGCTTTAGAGGGGGACCCCACTGCTCCATCGTACTTGAGGGATGTTTTGAATGCTGTCGACTTGTTAGCTGTAGCTCCAGAAGTTTCAGGCTTGATCATGGAGTTACACTCTATGATTGATCAAGTCTCAGCAGATTATAGGCGCCAAAGGGGTTTTAATAGTCAGCTTGAGGTGTTATATGGCAAAAGCTCCTCTGCGTGGACTGCTGTTTCGGATACGACTTCTCGAATTGCGGAGTTGTCGAAGCAAAAAGCATCTACGCAGGAAGAAGTCGATGCCATCGATCGAGAGAATGCTTCCTTCAGGGCACAAATCGAAGAAATAGAGGCTAAGATAAATGCCAACACTAAACGCAAGGAGGAACTTCTTTCGACCATCCCAGACACCGAGAGTCAAACTGAAATCAAACAGGGCCTGGAATTTGCTGAGAAGGCCCAAGGCTTCGACGCTCAGATTGCCAAGCTTGTGCAGGAGAATGCCTGGTGCAAGAAAAGATTGGAGCTGCAGCAAGTCAAATACCTTCGACTCAAGGACTCTGTTCCCTTCTGATTGATTCAGCTTTTGTAACCATATTTTGTAATCTATATTCGACAACATTGCCATCTTGGCTAAAATTTATAAAAATTTCCATTTTGGCTTTTTATGGTCAATTTAGTCTTGTTATTTTATTATTTTATTTTTATCTCTTGGAGTGTAGGTTTGTATTTTTTCAAATATTTACCATTTACTCTCAAGAGCCTTTTATCTTCACCTAACTCTTCGACTTCATAGGCTCCACTTGAAAAAGTTTGGATAACTCTGAATGGTCCTTCCCATTTGGGTGACCATTTCCCCATGCTTCGATCCCTTCGATCCATGGGAAGAATTACCTTCCAAACTAGTTCTTCAGGCAAAAATACCTTAGGTTTTACCTTTTTATTATAAGAGTCTTCTACTCTTTTCTTCTGAAGCCTGAGTAGGTCAAGAGCGCGCAATCTCTCTTCGTCTAAATCCACCAGTTCGTCTAACATCATGTTCCAATAAATCTCAGAGGGAATATCATAATGCCTCTGAACCCTTGCAGATTGAAGACAAATTTCTGCTGGCAACACTGCATCATGGCCAAAAGTTAGCCTATATGGTGTTGTACCTGTGGCTTCTTTTGGGGACGTTCGACAAGCCCATAAAATCTGGTCTAGCGTCTTGTGCCAATTCTTTGGTTTCTTCCCAACATGCTTTTTTATCAAGCCAATCACTACTTTGTTTGCTGCTTCGACTTGACCATTCGCCTGTGCATAATAAGGCGTTGATGTTAGGAGTTTGAAACCTGTTTCCTGAGCAAATTCCTGCATCTTTCGACCAGTGAAAACTGATCCTTGATCAGTTGTTATCGTCTCAGGGATTCCATACCTAAAGATAATGTTCTTTTGAATAAATTCAATGACATTTTCTTGGTCTACATTGACTAAAGGGATAGCTTCGATCCACTTAGTAAAATAATCAATGCCTACCAGTATATATTTCTGACTCTTTGATGATGCTGGTCGAATCTCTCCAATGAGGTCCAACGCCCATCTTCTAAAGGGCCAAGGCTTCACTATCGAGTGAAGTTCGCTTGCTGGTACATGTTGGATGCCTGTGTGGACTTGACACTCTTGACAACCTTTGGCGAACTCAACACAATCTTTCAGCATAGTGGGCCAATATAGTCCTTGTCGAAACAACAACCATTTCATCTTATGGCCTGCTTGGTGAGCCCCACATGCTCCAGCGTGCGTAGTCGAAAGGGCTATGTATGCTTCAGTTTCACTTAAACATTTTAGAAATACCCCTTCAGGCGTCTTCTTGAATAACTCATTACCCATGAGTACATAACTCAACGCCCTGTATTTTGTTTTTCGTTCTGTCGAAGCTCCTGGATTTTGAAGATAGTCCACAATGGGTTTCCTCCAATCTTACTCTGACAAATTATCTATGAACGAAATTTCGAAGTTACTTTGATCAACATATCCTAGTCTCGTCGATTCCAAGTCTGTTGGTGATAGACAA
The DNA here is from genome assembly GCA_948472305.1 of Vicia faba. Lineage (NCBI taxonomy): Eukaryota > Viridiplantae > Streptophyta > Magnoliopsida > Fabales > Fabaceae > Vicia > Vicia faba. The sequence continues at coordinate 1,057,098,684 of OX451740.1, read as the reverse complement.
GTTGCTTTTATCTTTTCTCGAACTTCGATTGCTCTTTGTAATCTCGTTTTTGAAATCTTATACCCAGATGCAATTTATGCCAAGTTGTTGGCTATTTGATTTTCGACTCTGGGTATGTGTCGAATATTGACCGTTTCAAATTTTTTCAATAAACGATTTGCTATCACAAAGTACATAATGAGATTTTCTCTTATGCATTTATATTCCTTTGTGACTTGCTTAATGACTAACTCTGAGTCTCCCATTATTTCGACTCGAGTTGCCCCCAATTCCAACAATATCTCAAGGCCAGTAATTAGAGCTTCATACTCAGCCTCATTGTTCGAACAAGAACCTGATATTTTGTACTTGAATGTTGTTGGAATTTTTTCTGGAGAAATGATCAAGACTCCTACCTCTGTTCCATCTTTATGGCTGGAACCATCGAAGTAGAATTTCCAAGGCTCTATCTCCACATAATTAATATCCTCAACTTGAATTGAGTGGTCGACTATGAAGTCTGCAACCACTTGTCCTTTTACTGCCTTATGAGGCATAAAGGTCAAGGAGTATTCAGTTAATGCTAATGCCCACTTGCCAATTCGACTGTGCAAGATAGGTTTCGACAACATATACTTGAAAACATCAAAATGAGACGAAACATACACATCAACTGGTTTTATATATTGCTTGAGTTTTGTACAAGAGAAATACAGACATAGACACAATTTTTCAACTTCACTATATCTAGTTTCTGCATCGTTCAAAACTCTACTGAGATAGTAAATGGGTCTTTCGACTCCATTCTCATCTTCTTGGGCTAACATGCTTCCCAAAGTTTTGTCGGATGCAGCTATGTACAATCTCATGCTCCTATTGCTACAAGGAGGCACCAAAATAGGTGGCTTAGTGAGGTACCCTTTGATTTTGTCGAAGGCTTCTTGTTGCTCTTGCCCCCATTCGAACCCTTCTTTATTCAGTCGAAGTAAGGGTGAAAAGGCCTGAGCTTTCCCACTTAGATTAGATATGAATCTCCTTAAGAAATTTATCTTGCCTAACAGAGATTGCAGTTCCTTCTTATTCGATGGCGCTTTCGCTTCCAGAATTGCCTTCGTCTTGTTCTGGTTGATTTCGATTCCATTCTTGTGGACAACGAAGCCCAAGAAATCTCTAGCTTTCACACAGAATGCACACTTCAAAGGGTTCATCTTCAGACCATGTTCTCTCATTCTTTCGAATGATTGTCGAAGGTGGTCAATATGATTCTTCCTGGAAACAGATTTTATAACAATGTCATCAATATATACTTGCATAAAAGTGTTAATAAAATCATGGAAGATAGTATTCATTGCTCGCTGGTACGTTGCCCCAGCGTTCTTTAGGCCAAAAGGCATCACTACCCATTCGTAAGTGCCTAAGGCCCCAGGGCATCGAAAGGCTGTTTTCGACACATCCTCTTCAGCAATGAATATTTGATTATATCCTGAATAACCATCGAGCATACTCAGGTATTCATAGCCAGCGGCAGAATCGACTAGCATTTCCGCCACAGGCATAGGATATTCATCTTTGGGTGTAGCAGCATTCAAATCTCTGAAATCTATGCACACCCTTAACGTACCATTTTTCTTAATTACTGGCACAATGTTTGCAATCCATTCGACATACCTTGTAACACGTATGAATTTGCATTTCAGCAGTCTTTCGACTTCCGTTTTGATCTTCGACAGTATTTCTGGAGCGAAGCGCCTTGGATTTTGCTTGATTGGCTTCTTCCCAGGTTTGATTGGCAACTGAAGTTCTACCAATCCTCTGTCGAGACCAGGCATTTCGTCATAATCCCATGCGAAACAGTCTTTGAACTCTTTCAGCAATTGGATTACTTCCAACCTAAGTTCTGGATCAATTTTGGCGCTGATGTAAGTTGGCCTTTTCTCTGACCCTTTGCCTAAGTTGATTTCTTCTAAAGGATCTTGCGCTAACATTTTAATGTTGTTCGCCAAGGGGTCCTTTTCGAAGCCCAAAGGCTCATCGTCATAGATGGCGTCGAGCCTCTGTTCCTGCATTTCTTCTGGCATGATATCAGGGGGTCTTGGATCGAAATCCTTTCCTGGACCTGCAGCAGATAACTGTTGATTATTGGCCTGTGTGGCCATATACTTCACTTCGGCTTCGAGAGCCGTTATCATCTTAGTTTCGGCTACATAAGCCGAAATTCGCTTCAAAGATTGTGACTCAGTCATTATCACTGAATTCACTTCCCCAACCAGTTGGTTGGATATCAGTTAACCCACTGAAGTCTATGTGGGACAAGTCTTCTCTGTCCCATTGGAAACCATGCTCAGGATGCAGGTATAGGGAACAAAAAGTGTTTGGCGCTGGCGCCATGTCGAAGTCAGGTGTTGGACATGGCCCTATGTGAGCCAAGTTCTTGTCGAAATCTGCCAACCCTAGGTGATTCACTTCGCCCAGGTAGTAGCTTTGATCTGCCTCTATGTTTTCGACCATCCCATCTGGACGCCATAGAAGCAGCCTCTGATGCATTGATGATGGCACAGCTCCAACACCATGAATCCATTCACGGCCCAACAAAAGATTGTAGTTAGGTTTGGCCGATATGACCATGAACATTGTTGGTCGAAGGATAGACCCTACTTTGATATCTAGCTGGATCACTCCCATAGTGGTCCCTATGCCGCCCTCATAGTTCGACAAGACCATGTTGTGAGGTTTAATGTCCTCATCCCTTTTGCCAATTTTCCTTAGCATAAAGTGAGGAATAATGTTGATGGTTGCCCCACAATCGACCAAAATTTTATTCACAGTAGTTTCTTCGAGTTTAGCCCTTATAAATAAAGGCTTGAGGTGATTTTTCATCGCCTCTGTAGGTGGCTCGAAGAACCCATTTTGTTCCTCAGTGGTGCCATTGTCCATGACGAAATAGCACACTGGCCTGTGTTTGGCCATTTCTTGTTCCACTTCCCAGTCACTTACTTCGACCTCCACCTGTCGGTTGAATTCTCTGGGCAGCACTGAAACTATATTCACCATTATGTCCAAAGTATCATCAGACTCGGAATCGTCTTCGTCTTCGACTTCACTTTGGTTAGGCCAAACTAGCCTGTTGGTTACTGGCTCTCTTTCTAGAGGTTTCCTTTGCTTCCTTTGAGGAACATTCGAACTGGTTTCTGCCTTTGGTTGGTTGGCAGCCTCCCTTTCATCTTTTCGTCTCCTCTGGTATCTCCTCCATTGAGATCGAGACATGGGATTTTTACCTTTGTAGTTGCTTGACACTTGAGCAACTTTAGGTGCAGCAACATGAGGCTCTTTCTTTTGAGTCAAAGAGGAACCTCTTGGCACGTCGAAAGAGTGCCATCTCTCCTCACTTGGCCTTTTTCGACCAGAGGTTTTGTACCAAGTATCTACTGGCACATTTGTGGGAGGCCTAAAAGTCAATGGCCTATTTTCTTGGTTTGAACCTCTTTGGGAGGCTCTTCTGGGATCATGTCGAAGATCAACATTTTCCCTTCTCTTATTCGCTGCCCTTACGCCTTGAATGTGCTCAGCAGCCTTTTTGTCAAAGATCGAACTGCATCTTGGACACAGCATCACCTCTGATTTCTTTTTCTGGCATCTCTATAGAAAATCTGCCAGGTTTTCATTTTCCCGAGGGAAAGCAGTCTTATTAGCTTGTTCTTGCCTCATGGCCTCTTCTGATGCTTTTGGGTCAGAAAGTTCGACCATGTTGATATTCATTGTATCTTTGTTAGCAAGAGTTAACTGCTTCATTTGTATCTCCAGATTCTCCGTCTGGCCTTGAACTGTGGCCAAGTGGGAACTGGGTTTTGGTCCAGTTTTTTGTGCTTCAGCGGCCTCCAACTTTGGGCTTTCGACCGCTTTCTGAACTGCTTCAATTGTCTTCCTGGATAAATTTCCAGAAAAACTGCCAAAGATTGGCATGTTGATGTGGTCCTTTGAGACTTCGACCATCGTAATTCTTGGCTTCTTCGACTGGCTCCTGGTTGCCTCTATCACGTTCACCTCAGAGGGCTCAGCATAGTGGGCTTCAGCCTGCAATGGATTTGAGTCGACAGCCATGGGGGTTTTGTCAGCAAACTTCAACCTCCCTTCTTCGATAGCGTCTTGCACAAGATTCCTGAAAAGAAAACATTGAGAAGTTTTATGGCCCAAAAAATTATGATATTTGCAAAAACCTCTCTTCTTTCTTTGATCAAGAGGAGGCACTTTTACCCCTGGGGGTACTATCATTTGGCCATCTTTAACCAACAAATCGAATATTTCATCACATTTTGTGATGTCAAAACTATAAGTCTTTTTGGGGAACCTATCGTTGGTCCTTTCTGGACCAATGGGATTTTTCCCACTTGAGGGGACTAACAGTTTACAAGAGTATGGTGGCCCTTGTTTCAGTTCTGCTAAATCGACTTCTCCTTCTTCGACAGCTAAAGTATCGTCGAAGGATTCCGGATCTTTGTCATCCATCTCAACGTACACTATCCTCTCTCTCTTGTGAGTTTTCGTTGCTTTTGCTTTTTCAGCTTTGAGGCGTTCTACCTGTCGAACTCTATCGGCCAGTTGGGCCATGTCTCTCAGGTATTGGGTGTCTAGCTTCTTCCTAATGGAATAATCTAAACCGCCTGCGGCCATTTCGACTAACTCATGTTCTGGCACTTGTGTAAAACATCTCGCCTTGAGCAGCCTAAACCTATTTAGATATTCGTCTATAGGTTCAGTGAAACGTCTCTTCACACTGGCCAATTCTTTCAGGCTTATCTTGGTTTGCCCCATGTAGAATTGTTCATGGAACAATCTTTCCAACTGGGTCCAATGATGGATCGAATTGGGGGGGGGGGGGGGGAGAGTTGTAAACCAAGTAAAAGCGTTCTTTGTTAAAGAACTTGGGAAGTACTTGATCCTCAGGTTTTCGTTATTCGAAATGTCACCTGCTTCGATCAAGTATCTCGCCACATGCTCGACAGTAGATTCTGTCGTGTCCCCAGAGAACTTAGTAAATTTGGGGACTTTGCATCTGGGAGGTAAGTCTGTCTGTAACACGTACTCTGACAATGGAGATGTAAAGTTGGGCCTTCGAAAGCCCATGTTCATCCCATTTTGAGTCATGATCCTTTCGATCATGGTTGCCAGATTATTTTCCAAGCCCGTATTTTGGTATTGGATATGCTGGACTACTTCGTCAGCATTTTGGTTTCTGTTAACTAACCTTACCTCTGGGGTTATTACCCTAGGTTCCTCGACGGGTTGTTCCAATCATGCCCTAAGGTTTTCTTCGACAAGTTGTTGAGCCTGGTTAATGGTGGTTTCTTCCTCTAAGTATATCCCCTGATTTCCCCTTATTTGCGCCCTTTGGGGCTGTCGAATAGGTTGGGGTACTCCAAAGAAATCAGCCAAACGCGTCATTTGCGCTGTCACTTGCTGATTCGATTGAGTAGTGTTTTGTATTAGAGGGTTTAGCACTGTACTCAAAGTTTGTGCCAACATTTGCACCATATCATGGTTGCTTTCGTCCATTTGTTGCCTCAAGACTGTTGTCGAGGCATTTGTAAAGCCATGGGCTACTTGGGACGTTCCTCCTAAGAGTTGGGTCCTATTTCTATTCGCCATGCCTACTCCAGAACCTTGGAGTGGCGAAGAGGCACTCACTAAAGGGTCTGAAAAAGTGGACGTAGCATTCGTCAGGCTAGCCAATTCAGAAGTTGGCATACCATAGAGTGGCATAAATCCTGGTGGCGCAAAAGGCCTTGTGCCTAAATTTCCCCTTGGTGGGGGAGTTCCCAAAGGCATCCTGGGGCCCGTGAACGAAAGTAATGGCCCCGTTGCTGTGACCGTTACTGCTGGTGTCGAACAAACAGTTGTCGCTTCACTTACGGTCGTATTAACCGTTGTTCCCACATTCGTTTGTGGGATTTCGTTATTGTTTGGCGGATTCGCCATCTCTTCCCTTCTTCTGGCAGTATTGTTATCGTTAGTGTATATTCTACCACTTCTCAATAACATACAACACTCCTCGAAAAGATGAGATTATTTTCAACAATCAACACACAGTCCCACCAGGTGTGCCAATTTGTTTACCTTGGTATTTGGTAAACAACCGCTGATCCTCCAAATGGTTACTTATTTGGTTACTCGCAGGATCGATCAGATTGATCCTAGGACATAGGTTGATTTTGAAGTTTGGTTAAATTGGATATTGGTTAAATGACAATAAAATAAAAGAAGCTTTAAGTAAATTGCATGAAGAAAGGACTTGGTAAAATAAATAAGGCTTTAAATGAAAGGGCTTCGACAGGAATGTAAAGAAGAAAGCAAGTAAATTTCTGGAAAAGTAAATGACTTTGATTAATAAAGTTGGTGTTTCACACATACATTTCTCAACAATTCTTTCTCACACGCTGGGTACTCGAATCTATATGAGTGACTTTGTATAGAATTGTGAACACACGCGAGAAACTACATGACTACTACTATTTATACTAAAACATCCCAAGTAACCGTCGGGCAGTTACACTGCTTCGAGATGAGTCCACTTGGCACGTTCTCAACGTTCGACGCTCCAGATCTTTGCACGTTGCACCAGGTAACCGCTGGAAACCGTTTCCCCTCCAAACGCTTGAATTTCAAACCGTTCCACTCTGGACCATCGAACACCTTCGTCGAGAAGCATCTTCGACGAGAAATACCTTCGACGTCGAAGGCAACCAACTTCTCCCTTGGAAGAAATCTTCTAAGTACTTTGCCATCTTTCGATGGGCATTTCGACAGACTTAGCCAGTCGAAAACATCCTTCAGCTTTAATGGCTGACATTAATAAAACAAGGGTGTCGAATTTAGGAGCCAACTGACACTCCATCATATTTTGCAAACATAGGCACTTTGAATTTTGGAGGAATCACAATCCCCGACACTAGTCCCAATTCCTCAAAGTCTAAGCCTGACACCTTTTGTATTTCCATCGCACTCAAATGCTCTTCGAGATGTCTGTACTTATCATCAGCTAGAGGATACTTTTCCTCAGAGTAGTCTTCCTCTTCTTCCTCCTCTTCTTCTGATTCTGACAGGACAACTGTTTCCTTGCCTTTTCCTTCTCCTTCACCGGAAGTTGTTTCAAAGTTCAAAGTCCTTCTTGTCTGTCCCTGAAATCTTCTCCCCATATTTAAGACTCTAGTTACTTTCTTTGTTTTCTTTTTCCTCTCTTCCGCTAGTAGAGTCTTCAGTTTTTCTTGCCCATTGGCCAGGGTCATGAGCAACTGTTGAAACTGCATGTTATGAGCTTGGAGATCTTTCACTGTTTACTCGATATCCATCTTACTGAAATAAATAGTAGAGAGATGAGGATACTTGTTGCAAAAAGACATGTTTATGTTATGATGAGTGATATGTGCATATGCAATGTTTTCAAGGATTTTGAAGATTCAAGTCCGTTTTAGACAAAAAGAAACACACATTATATTAATAAGATGAAGTTTGAGTACATCAATGCCTCTTGGACAAAATAATACAAAACTCTAAGATAAAAAAGTAGTGCGCATCCTCTTTGGTGCAATGTAGGCATTTAGAGTCCGCTCCTCATGAAGTAGCCTAGTGAGTTCCAAAACCTTCTTCTCGCTTGCATAGAATTGGGCTTCAAAAGTATCTCGCTCTCCTTTGAGTTGTATCCAATCCCTTTGTAAGTCTTCAAGAGATATGGGCATGTCAGGATGTAGGATAGTGTATGGAATATCTCCCTCCTTAACAGGCTCAATGATTACCGGAAGGATGGAAGGATAAGGCATCATAAGACTTTGAGAATGGGTTCGTACAAATTTGAGGTAAGGCTCAAGAGGGATGGAATTCTTGTGCCCAAAAGTCTTGATATCCACCTTTTTTAGCATCCTCCAAGCTCGGATAAATCTCTGGCGAAGACCTTGATCGTCGTTGTCGTAGTCGAATACCAAACCTTGAATCAGTATCTCGTGCGGGCCATCCCTTCTGGCGTAACCAAACTGTCTTAAGGCTAAACAAGGGTTGTATGTGATGCCTCCCATAATGCCAAGTAGAGGGACATTAGGGAATTCTCCACAACGATCAACAATGATAACATTCTCTTTGGATCTGGAGCACCAATGAATGTCTGAATGTTTGAGCGTCATTAACCTTTGTGACCACCTTGAACCTTGCTCATTCTTTAAGACTGATTGGGGGAGATGAGAAATAAACCATCTTTCCAGGAGAGGGGTGCAACACATAAGGACACCTCTTTTCCTCATTGTGCGAGTGTGAAAAGAGTGTAGGATATCCCCTAGTAATGTAGGCACTGGGTTGCGTGACATGAAGATTTTGAAAGCGTTCACATCTATGAGTTGGTCAGGATTGGGAAACAAGACCATCCCATAGATAAGAAGATCCACAATTTCCTCAAAGGCTTGCAAGTCTAAGGAATTCCAAGAGCTTTGGGCTTTCTCAAACAGGAACTTTGCTAAGAAGCCTTTGACACCACTCCTAGTTTCCCAATGAGTCGTGACATCAGATGAGTGCAAGTGTAGAGCTTGAGCCATCTCTTCTGGCTTTGGGTCTCTTTCCATATTGTTGAAAGGTAGTTGATTGAGAATGGGAATCCTTAAGAGTTGGGAGAATTCTTCCAAAGTAGGAACAAGTTGATAATCGGGAAATGTGAAGCAATGGTGCAAAGGATCAAAGAACTGAAAGAGCACCTTCATCATATCCTCATCAGTGTTGGAGGTGACCAAGTTGAATAGACGACCATGTCTTTCAGTGAATGGAGAATTCTCAGGGATCCTTGAAGATAGCTCCTTAAGTTGTGGAGTAATTCTTACAAGGTTGACTTGAATAGTTTTCCTGCAAAGTGAATCCATATCCTATAAAACAATAACAAAGATGAATCCCAAAATCCTTGAAATGGTTAGTGGATGCATATGATGTTCATGATGTCCATGATGTCATGTACAAGTATGCATATATAAGCAAAGCAAACAAGTCCTTAGTTTAGGCTTGCATGGGGCTTTATAGGTAAGTACCCTCTTGAAGTTTGTTGGCTTAAACCTGTCCTAGTAATAGTAACTGGGTTCTAAGGAGCTCAATATCACTGGATTGTTTCCTTGGTCGTTGTTTCAGCTCAAGCCTCTTTAATGGCGACCGAAATATCCCAAGAAACCAAACCTTAATGAGTGTAGTATCGAGTATCTACCAACTTCAGACTGCACCAAAGCCGGTCATCTCACTATATCCTAAAGGCCAAGTTGGTCAAGTAAGGGTTCTAGAAGTTCATTAGTGCTTCATGATATCACTCAGCGGCCTCGTATTCTCTTTGGTTAACTCAAGGGCTACTGGTACCCACAAATATGTCACACTAACACTGCTATTGCTTAGACCATGTCGGTATACCCCGCACAGTTTCCACAACGTATTTCTATTTATCTATAATGTATCCCAAATCCGGGTAGAGGATTCAAACCCAAACAAAGAACCATAATGTAAAGCATACAAATCAAACAATGTAAGCAAGTAAATGTGATCTATCCCTAAGGTAACACCACTTTTATAATTATCTCCAGCAGAGTCGCCAGTTCTGTGATACGGTGGGAGAACTGACTTGAAGGTTTTGCGTTTGATCGCAAATGTTGCGGTTAGCAAGAGTCGCCACTGACTTTTCTTTTATCCAAAAAAGGAAAGGTGAAAAAGCACAGGAAAGACCTTTGAGATTGTTTCTTGAGTTCGGGGGGTAGATTACGAAAAGGGAAGGTATTAGCACCCTTTTCATCCATGGTTTTCCATGGGCTCTTAGTTACTTGCTAGATCACTTGCTTTTGTTTGAAATTGTGTTTTGTGTGGTTTTTGAAAGTATTTTGTAAAGAGGTCACTGTTTAGGAAATCTTTGTAATGATTCTCGTTCGTAAGAATGTATACAAAGATGTTTGTCTTTTTGAAAATGTTTTCAATGTTTGTAAGATGTTTGGAAGTGTGTGTGTTTGTTTTTGAAAATAGCAAGGATAGTTGTTTTGAAATGGAGTAAGTAACTAGAAGTAATCTACCTACTCAAATGTCTTTCTTGTTCATTTTATTTCCCTTTGATATTGTTGTCTTACCATTGATTTGGTAAGAAACCCTATCTTTGGAGGTAAGCGGGACGGGCGCGGGTCATCGTATAACCATGATTAGCAATGTTGCAAAGTATCTTAGCATTTTTGAGGGACTAAGATCATTTTATAAGGCAACTTTGAATAGCGTCATCGAGGGACTATGATCTTATATTTGTTTGTTTTGCTAAGATACTTCACATGCGTAATATGGCCATTTTTGTGTAAGGAAACAAAGTGGAGTAACCCTAGTGAGTGCTTGTGTGCAAGTGTGTTATTTTCATGCTTGATTTTGTCTTGGATTAGGGTTTTCTATTTGATTGGTTTTATCTTGCCATACAAACCCTAATTACTAACATGTTATGTAAAAACGATAAATTGAAAAATTTAAAGATTACTACGCTATTACAACACTTTATGGGAGGGGTATACAATTTATGAATAGGGATTTACAATAATATAAATATAATTAAACTATTACAACCAAATTGAATTTGTACAAATATTGAAATAAATAATGTACAATATAAATTAAATATGCAAAGATATGTATATGCAAGAAAAGATTTTGTTTTGTTTTTTATATGAAAAAAGTTTTAATCTAAGCCCAATAAATAAACCAAAATTGAACTTAAATTAGGTAAGAAAGAAAAATTATTTTTAGAAAGGATTTTTTACTAATCCTAATTTTAATTTGTTAAAAGAAAATAAATTTCTCTAAGTATTTTTTTTATATTTTTTGTCTTAAAAGTAATAAATAGTATTTATGAAGTATTCTGGTCATTTTATATGTTAAAATAAATATTTATAAGTGTGAGAAAAAGAATAAATAATTAACCTAATTCTATTTTTTATTTACAAGTTTATTAAGAAAAAAAATAGTTAATACATAACAAAAATATATATTTTTTTATGAGAAAATAAAACAAAACAAACAAAATATAATATTTATCATTTTTATATTTTTTATGATTTTTTAATATTTAAGAAAAATATATTTAATGAAATAAAACAAAATAAAATAAATAAATGAAAATAGTTGGGTCAGGGGTGTTGCAAGAAAAAGGAAGCAGGAGGTTAGCAAAAAAAACATAGGGCCCAATGTGCTGAGCCCACGCTGCAAACAATCAAAAAAAGATGAAAAATGTGGAAAAATGCAAAAAGGCAGCACCAAGGCTCGAACATGTGACCTTAGGCATTTCTGCGCGCTTCCTTACTACTGAGGTGGCTGTACATCCGTTAATTCAAATGAAAACAAAAATACATAACATGAATCACCTCCTTGCCCTGTACTTCGTCTTCTTCCTCTAACCAGCCAGACCGCCTGTATCTCTCTCATTTCTCCATGAAAATGGAAACTCCAAACATGAAAATGATAGCATTTCTTCCTACGATTTCAACCATATAACTCATGTAAACTAAGAGTCAAAGATCAAAGCTAATTTTACTGGCCCTAATTTAAAACCTAATTTTTACAGAAATTTCGAATCCAAAATTCTCTATACACAATGAATATAAATGAAATATATGAACATGATTGGCTTTAGTGCAAGGATATCTACATTTTATTTTCACAAATCGAGACCAAAGGATGCCTGTGTGAAGAGATATAAGTTAGAGTTTTTACCTCTTTCAGTTGAGATTGTGAATGGAGTTTGAGCATGTTTTGAGAAGGCCTGAGAATCTGTTTAGCTTGCCTGGACCTCCCTGAGTGTGTTCCAATCCTTACTTTGCCTTGAAAGTTCCTGAATCTCCCTACTCAAGTCAACCTACAAGCTTGAAATGCAAAAATGACAGATGGAGAAGGAGGAGTTACAGTGAAGGGATAATGGTCTGGAACACTTAGATATGATGTATTTTAAGTGTTTAGGTGATTAAAACTTAAAACGCACGAGTGGTTTTTGAGATTGCTATGCAAGGTGCAAAACTGCAAGTTATGGCAGGTTTTCAGTGGTAGAGAGTTTGGGAGAGTTTCTGAGCTTTATCAACCGTGTTCTAAGTCACAACACCTTTGTGTATAAGTATATAAAAGGTTAGACATCAAGCTTCCTCAATATTTTTGAGTTATAGCCTTTTGGCTCTATTGCTTGCTTTTGAAGAAAAGTGAGGAGACAACTCTCTATGTGCTTGTACAAGCCTGATCTGAGTTGGTACAGGTCTTAGACACATTTCTTTTGGTTTATAGGGTTTGTGTGTGCAGAAAGAACAAGTGCAAAGATCAAGGAGTTGACAACTGCAAAAGTTGTGCTTTATCAAAATGGAAATGACAACTTTGTGCCATTTATGGAATTATAGTTTGGACAAAGGCTCTAATGCTTGGATCAAATATCTATCAGATGTGTAAACATTTAATTATGGAGTTAGAAACAAGTTTGAGGCCTTCAACTCAAAGGTTATGCAGTCTAGGCTTGAATTTGAATTTTGGTTCATCATGAAATGGCTTGAAATCAAAGTGAGAAATTGCCAACTTCATCTCTTCGATTCTCCCTACTCAAGAATGATCTCAAGGAGTTCTTGGACATTTTGGAAAGCTTTCAATGTTCTCTATGACTCATATTTGAATTTCTTTCAAAGGTTCCCCTTGGAACTATGTGAAAAATTGGCATGGAGTTAGGTCAAAAACCTGCCTAACCAGGGCAAAATTTCAATAAGTTATTTTAGTTCATGAGCATGTATTCACAAAATCATATCTTGAGATCCAAGCATCTTTAGGAGAAATTGTATGAAGAAAAGTTGTATATTTCATGGATATCTACAACTTTCATGTTGGAAACTTTATTTGAATCATTTTGTATCATGGTTGAAATCTAGCTTAAAGTTGAGAAAAAATAAGAAATTTTCTATACTTAGAAAAATTTCTAAGTTAAGAAATTTCAAATTTCAAAACAAAATCTTCAATCCTTGATTTCTTGATGAAAAAGTTTCACATTTTGACATGTTTTGATGAATTATGATCCTTGGCACTTGAGTTTGACCAAAAAGTCAAAGTTTGACTTTTCAGTATACAATTGACTTTTGATCAGTTGACTAAAAAATTCATCTATCAATCCAATGGATTTGCAATGTTTTAAACCATGTCATTAGGTCAAAATGATGCAATTGAACTCTTGATATCATGCCTTAAACCAATTGACCATTTTCTAGGTCAAAAATTAGGAATTGCCCTTTCTCAGTTAAAACCCTAATTTTGACCATTTTGCCCTTTTGATGATTTGATCAAATTTCTTGAGGAATTGTGGTCCAAACTTGATCAAATGATACATATGAGTCCAAGATGTTGATTTGGGTAAAAAATTATGAAGTTTGACAGTAAATTGGTCATGGTTGACTTTTTCCCCAATACAACTGATTTTTAGGTCAATTGTCAAATTGATTGATCAAAAATGTGATTCAAGGCTTGAAACTTGACATGAGTAATCTTAGGGGTCCATAATGATCCTTGAAATTAATATGAAGCACTAATAGTCCAAAAATCCTTGTGCAAACGCAAACCCTAATTTTGGTCATCAGTGCATGAGGAGATGTCTTGAGCTGATCAAACCCTAATCCAGTCTTGAGTCAAAGATACCTTTGTGAGTAAAATCTTGATAAATGAGAGGAGAAATTTTGGGGTACAATACATCCATATATCATAAACATTGATAACAAGAATGCCTTATACTATGCATTTCATACAACATAAACATTGCATGTTAGCTAACATTTTATCTTTTTCGGGATAAAATTAATCAAACAGCTACCATTAACAATGTTCAAAGTCTTTAGATACAGTTCAGATATGCCACAGAACCGACCATTCTGATACTCATTCAAGATTCAGCTTTCGGATACAGTTCAGATACGCCCCATACACGGCCATTCTGATACTCATTCAAGATTCAACTTTCGGATACAGTTCAGATACGCCCTAGACATGGCCATCATGATACTCATTCAGATCTCAAACTTTCGGATACAGTTTAGATACGCTCCAGACACGGATGCCATTCTGATACTCATTCAGATTCAACTTTTCAAATACAGCTCAGATACACTCCATACACGGATTCTGTTAGAACAAAGTTTGAATCCACTACCCTATGTTTAAGTTTTGATGATAACAAAATGAAATGATATATTATTTATATGATTCATGTATGAACTATTTGCTGCCTAAAAATATCACGTTCTGCCTTGCAGAAACTCTGATAGGTATCAGCAAGAGCACACTTAATCAGCATCAGAATATTGGTTCTTGACACCAACATCAGAAGTTGCTATATCAGAATACCAGAATCAGAAGATCAACTCACGTGTATGCTGAAGCTTGATGAACAGAACTGCGCTCAACACTCTGATAAATAAAACAACAGTTCATCAGCAGTTAAGCAGAGTCAGAATGAGCCAAGCCAGAACATGCATTAAGTAAGCAACGGTATTGTGCATTGAAAGCGTATTATTACCAACGGCCTCATTCCAGACAAGATCTGCTTGATAAGGAAAGGTTGTTATTAGCATTGAATCAAGAATATTGCTCCAACATTCAACAATCTCAGTGCTATATAAACAAGACTATGAAGATTGAATTGGCTAATGCTCTCCAACATTTTACACGCCTAAAAGCTGATCATAATCTTCCTTCTCTCAGTTTGCTAAACGTTGCATATCTCCTTACTCAATCATTATTTAGCAACCTAGTTTCATAAACTTAAGTTGTGTATACATCACAGTTGTGATACATTTTTGTAGAAAACATTCACACCTAGATTTATCTTCTTTGTAAGAAAGTGTTTCCTTGACAAACCGGGTTGTGGTTTGCATCAAGAAGGCTTTAGCAGTTTTTAAAGCAGTTTGTAATATTCAGTTGAATATAGTGGATTAAGACCTCGTTGGAGAGAGGCGAAATCACCTTGACGGGTGGACTGGAGTAGTTTTAGATCAAACGAACCAGGATAAAATATCTTGTTCATTGCATTGATTTTCAGTTTTACAATTCAACCCCCCCCCCCCCTTCTTGTGTTTTTCACTTCTTCAATTGGCATCAGAGCGCCTGGTTCTGAGCTAAAACACTTAACCGTGTCAGTACAAGATCCAGCGTCAGAAAAACACAATGGCAGGAAACTATTCTCACACCAGCAATGACAACCATGAGGACAGAGACAGATTCAGCGGCAAACCTCCAGTCTTTGATGGAGAAAACTTTGATTACTGGAAAGATAGAATTGAAAGCTTCTTTCTGGCACATGATGCTGATCTGTGGGATATGGTGACAGATGGATACACGCACCCCGTGAATGCAAGCGGTCAGAAGATTGATAGAAAAACAATGTCTGACCAACAAAAGCGCGACTTCAAGAATCACCACAAGGCCAGAACCATCCTTCTCAGCGCCATCTCCTATACTGAATATGAAAAGATCTCCAACAGAGACACAACAAAGAACATTTTTGACTCACTCAGAATGACGCATGAGGGAAACGTTCAAGTTAAAGAAACTAAAGCTCTGGCGCTCATTCAGAAGTACGAGGCGTTCAAAATGGAAGAATCTGAATCCATTGAAACAATGTTCTCAAGATTCCAGATTCTGGTAGCTGGTCTCAAGGTTCTGGACAAAGGATACTCTACTGCTGACCATGTCAAGAAAATCATCAGAAGTTTACCCAAGTAGTGGAGACCAATGGTTACAGCTCTGAAGCTAGCAAAAGATCTCAACAAAATCACTCTAGAGGAACTTATCAGCTCCCTCAGAAGTCATGAGATAGAGCTAGAAGCTGACGAGCCTCAGAAGCAAGGTAAGCCTTTAGCATTAAAATCTAACAAAAAATCTGAGTCTAAAGTTTTGCAGGCATTTGAAGAAACATCTGATGGATCCTCATCAGAAGAAGACGAACTCTCCCTCCTCTCCAGAAGAGTAAATCAACTGTGGAAGCAGAGGCAAAGGAAGTTCAGGAATCCCAGAAGATCTGATCAGAACGAGTCCTCTTCCAGATACAGAAGGACATATTCCTCCTCTGGATACAGAAGATCTGAAGGCTCCTCAAGTAGCAAAAAGCCAAACACCAAGGACATCATCTGCTATGAGTGCAATGAGCAAGGACACTACAAGAGTGACTGCCCAAAGCTTCAGAGGGAAAAGCCCAAAAATAAGTTTGGAAGAGAAAATAAGAAAAGTCTCATGGCTACATGGGATGACTCTGACTCGTCTGAAGCTGACACAGAATCAGATGATGAGAGGGCAAACATAGCTCTCATGGCTAACATTTCAGAAGATAGTGAAGCTTCTGAATCAGACTCTGAATCAGACACTGAAGAGGTATTTCCTAACTTTGCTGTTAATTTTACCAAGGCTGAACTTACTGAAAGCCTTAATGAGATTCTGGAAAGGTATCAGCAAATTAGAGTTAAATTCAGAGACCTGAAAAGGAATCTTGAATCTGACTCTAATAAGACTGAGAGTCTCAAATTGGAGAATTCTGAGCTGAGAAATAAGATTTCAAAATTAGAAAACACTTTACAAAACTCTCAGAAGGAACCAATTTCTGAAACTCCCAGCAGCGCTGATGAGATCATCAAGGAGTATGATCACAGTTTCCAGAAGTTCCTTGCTAAAAGCATAGATAGGAGCAAAATGGCTTCAATGATCTATGGAGTTAGCAGAAACGGCAGGAAAGGAATAGGATACCAAGGTAAGGTTCCTACACCAAAGAATGTCATGGACTTAACCATTAAACACACTCCTCTGAATTCACATTTTGTGTATGGTCACACACATGATATTAAATACACTAGTAGTAAGCACTCTGTGAAACCAAAATTCAACCAGAGTTTTGGTAAAACAAACAAATCAGGACCCAAGAAAATCTGGGTACCTAAGGATAAAATAATACATGTTGCAGATATCTTTAGCAGCAAGTCAGAAACACCAGTCATGGTACCTGGACTCTGGCTGCTTGCGACACATGACAGGAAGAAGGCATATGTTCCAAAGCCTGGAACTTAAGCCTGGAGGCCACGTTGGCTTTGGAGGCAATCAGAGGGGAAAGATAATTGGATCTGGAACTGTAGGTAATGGAAATCTTCCCTCTATTAATAATGTTCTGCTAGTAGATGGATTAATGCATAATCTGTTATCCATAAGTCAATTAAGTGATAACGGTTATGATATAATCTTTAATAAAAAATCATGTAAAGCTGTTAGTCAGAAAGATGGGACTATCCTGTTTAATGGTAAGAGGAAAAACAACATTTACAAAATCAAACTTTCTGAACTAAAAAGTCAGAATGTAAAGTGCCTTCTGTCTGTTAACAACGAGCAGTGGATCTGGCACAGAAGATTGGGGCATGTTAGTATGAGAAGAATATCTCAGATTAACAAACTCAATCTGGTCAGAGGACTTCCTAATTTGAAGTTCAATTCAGATGCTCTGTGTGAAGCATGTCAGAAAGGCAAGTTTGCAAAACCTTCTTTTAAATCTAAAAATGTTGTTTCTACCTCTAAGCCATTAGAACTTCTGCACATTGACTTATTTGGACCAGTTAAAACTGCTTCAGTCAATGGCAAGAAGTATGGGTTAGTAATCGTAGATGGCTATAGCAGATGGACATGGGTAAAGTTCTTAAGACACAAGGACGAATCACATTCTGTGTTTGTTACCTTCTGTAACCAAGTTCAGAATGAAAAGGATCTTAGAATCATTAAAGTCAGAAGTGATCATGGTGGAGAATTTGAAAACAAAGATTTTGAGTCATTCTTTAATGACAGAGGCATTCTGCATGATTTCTCTTGTCCTAGAACTCCCCAACAAAATGGAGTTGTAGAACGAAAGAACAAAACATTGCAAGAAATGGCCAGAACCATGATCAATGAGACAAACGTTGCTAAGATCTTCTGGGAAGAGGCAATAAACACAGCGTGCTACATTCATAATAGAATCTCAATAAGACCTATTCTGGAAAAGACCCCATATGAATTGTGGAAGAACAGAAAGCCCAACATTTCATATTTTCATCCATTTGGATGTACCTGCTTTATGTTAAATACAAAGAATTATTTGAACAAGTTTGACTCTAAAGCACATAAGTGTATTATGTTAGGATACTCTGAACGCTCAAGAGGGTACAGAGTATACAATACAGAAACACAGATTGTGGAAGAATCAATCAGTGTTCGTTTTGATGATAAGCTTGACTCTGAAAAGTCAAAGCAGAATGAAGTTTTTGCAGGTATGGAAATTGAATTTACAGGTTCTGAAGACAAGTCATCAGAAGCTCTCAACACAGACACTCCTTCTACGTCTGAAAGGAGCACTGCTAGAAATCCTACAACAGCTGCTGATCAACCTCAGAAGAGATTACCCAGAAGCAGCTTGGATCACCCAGAAGAGACTATCTTAGGAAGAAAGGAAGATCCAATCAGAACAAGAGCAAGCTTCAGAAACTATGAAGAAACACTCATGGGACTTGTGTCTCTGATTGAACCTTCTTCTATTGATGAAGCACTTCTGGATAATGACTGGATTCTGGCAATGCAAGAAGAGCTGAATCAATTCACCAGAAATGACGTATGGGATCTTGTTCCCAGACCAAAAGGATTCAACGTCATTGGAACAAGATGGGTGATCAGAAACAAGCTAAATGAACAAGGTGAAGTCATCAGAAACAAGGCACGACTGGTTGCACAAGGTTATAGTCAGCAAGAGGGGATAGACTATACAAAAACCTTTGCCCCAGTCGCCAGGTTAGAATCTATCAGACTTTTAATTTCATTTGCTGTTAATAGAGGCATCACTCTGTATCAGATGGATGTCAAGAGTGCATTCTTAAACGGTTATATAGAAGAAGAGGGTTATGTGCACCAACCCCCTGGTTTTGAAAATACAAAACATCCATAACATGTTTTCAAACTAAAGAAGTCACTATATGGTCTGAAACAAGCTCCCAGAGCTTGGTATGAAAGGCTAAGTAACTTTCTGTTAGAAAATGAATTCACCAGAGGGAAGGTGGACACTACCTTATTCTGTAAATCAGTTAAGAATGACATCTTAGTCTGTCAAATTTACGTTGATGATATTATTTTTGGTTCTACTAATCCCTCTCTTGGAAGAAAATTTGCTAAGTGTATGCAGGCAGAATTTGAGATGAGCCTCATGGGGGAACTGAAATTCTTTCTAGGAATTCAAATCAATCAAACTCCAGAGGGAACTTACATTCATCAGAGCAAATACATCAGAGATCGTCTGAAGAAATTTGACCTCTCAGAATGTAAGCCATCAAAGATTCCAATGCATCCCACGTGCATTCTGGAAAGAGAAGAGGTAAGCAAAAATGTAGAACAGAAAGTCTACAGAGGTATGATTGGTTCTCTCCTTTATCTGACTGCTTCAAGACCTGATATATTATTCAGCGTTTGTATTTGTGCTAGATTCCAATCAGATTCTAGAGAATCTCACTTAACAGCTGTTAAGCGAATTTTCAAGTATCTGAAAGGTACTACTAATCTGGGTTTGTTTTATAGAAAATCTAGTGATTACAGTTTAGTAGGCTACTGCGATGCTGACTTTGCTGGAGACAGAGTGGAACGTAAAAGTACTTCTGGAAGCTGCCAGTTTCTGGGATAAAATATGATCTCTTGGTCCAGCAAAAGGCAATCAACAATTGCGCTATCAACAACAGAAGCTGAGTACATAGCAGCAGCAAGATGTAGCACACAAATGATCTGGATGAAAAGTCAGCTTGAAGACTTCCAGATTTTTGAGAGTAACATTCCTATACTCTGTGATAATACTTCTGCTATTTGCTTAAGTAAGAATCCTATTTTACATTCCAGAGCTAAGCATATAGAAATAAAACATCATTTCATTAGGGACTATACTCAGAAAGGAATTTTGAATTTAAAATTTATAGATACAGACCATCAATGGGCTGATATCTTCACTAAACCCCTTTCTGAAGATAGGTTTAATTTCATTCTGAAACATCTCAGCATGAAAATCTGCCCAGAGTGAAAATGTTTTAATTCCATATATTTATCTTCAGAATGTATTTGTTTTACTGTGAACTTCTGATCAATCTCTTTTCAGAAAGATAGAACATGCAGATTGTATCAGATGCAAGTCTAAAGATCTGAGAGTCTAAGCTCAAAGACAGACGTGCTGATCACTACATCAAACAAGTGTCATCCAATCATCAGCAAATCTCTGAAGCAGAACGCGTGCACGCTTCTGAGAAGGCAAAACGCTGATTGGGTGCATTGAGACACATGTCTGGTAACCGTTTTTAAGTATCTTTCTCAAATCCCCCAAAATCAGCAAGCATTAAATGAAAGTAATCATGTGTTTAAAACGTAATCATGATTTTATTTCTCTCTCTTAAAAACGTTTACTCTTTCAAAATATTCGGAACCCTATTTAAACACGTTAACCTCTCATTTTAATCTTTTACAGTTTCTCACTATTTCTCAAGCATTCTCTGCATTTTTCTGTGTTCATCTCTCTCAAACCTTTTTCTCAGTTTTTCTCAAAATCCCTAAGTGTGAACATGGCAACCTCCAGCAGTGCTTCTGCAGGTTCTCAGAAGAAAGCATCATCTGAACAGTATCAAGTGCCATTCAGAACACTCCTCACTCCTGTGAAGAATCTTGAAGTGTTATCTGAATTGATCATTGATTTTGGAAGTCTGAAGGAAAACGGTTTTGACCTAACAGAAGAAGTTAGGGCACAGAAATGGGAAAGGTATTTTGACAGGTTGGTTGGACCAACATTTCCAATGTTAGTCAAGGAGTTCTGGATTCATGCGACGGCTTCAACGCATCAAGTCACCTCCTACATTATGGGGAAGAAGATTGTGATCACTGAGGATCACATAGCAAGGTTAATCGGTTACAGTGGCGGTGGCGTCCGCTGTATTGATATGGCTGAGAGATGTGCTGACGTGGGCGTCATAGCACAAAGGATTTTCACCCATGGGGTGCCCAGCAGCAAGATCAAAGATCTGAAGGATCATCACAGAATTTGGGCGAAGATAATTCTGGGGTGTTTTAACCATAGGAAGCCAACTAGTTCCCCTGATTACATAAATGTGGATCAGCAGTTTATGATCTACTTTATCAAATCAGAAGGTAAAAATCAACTTGGCTCATCTTCTGTTTAACCACCTCAGAACAAGCATGAAGGAAACCAGGGAAGAAGAAAGAACAAAGAGGGATTGGATACCCTTTGGAAGGTTGATATCAGATATTCTGACTGAGAATAGGCTGATAGAGCATCTGATAGAAGCTCAAGAGTTAAGCACCATTGAACCAACGGTTGGGAAGCCTCTGAACGCGAAGAACTTGAAGAAAATGAAGTTGATAGAGAATATCAAAAAGGAACCCAGCGCTACTCCTATTGCTGATATCTCCAGCAGAAGAGTCCCACTGAGTGACTTTCCTTTATTTTCTGAGATAGAATCCAAGCCAGTGGTAGTTCTCAGATATATGGACGCGTGCAAAGCTGATGGTACAGATCCCAATCTGAAGATCAAAGATCTGCACCAATCTCAACCAGAAGTGACTCTGAAGAAGACGAAGAAAAGGAAGGCACCTTCAGAAGGATCATCCCAGCAGACACCCAAGAAAAGAGGTAATTTATCTGCTGCTTCTGTTTTAAATTCTTCTACTATTCCAGCATCAATTCCACCTCCAACCTCTCATAGAATCTCAATCCCCATCCCAACAATAGATGAAACTGAACCAGAAGATGACCCTTCTGAGGCATTACAACTCAGAAGACCCAGAACCAAACATCCCAAACCAACAATCTCAACAACATCAGCCATTGACAAAGTGCTGTCTGACATTGATCAACACACTTCTGATCACTCCTCCATTAATCCAAACTCTGAACCACAAATTGTTCCTTCTCCACAACCAGAACAACAACAATCTGCTGAAGAACCAGAACAACAACAACCTCTCTCATCCATTCCAGAAGAACCTCTTATCCCTGAACAACCAGAAATTCCAACAACTTCTCCACAACCAGCAATTCCGTCTCCCTCTCCTCAACCAGAAATTCATCCACCATCACCTCAACCTGAGTTTCATCACTCTGAAACTCCAACTCCTCCACCTTCTGAACCTCATTCACCTCAACCATCACCTCTGGCAATCCAGCTGCCATGTGGAACAACAGTCACAATGGCCCAGCTGCCATCCTCACCAGAATCTACACCACCAAATACTCCCAAAACACCAAATAGTCCAATCATCATTTCTGATTCTCCCACTCCATCTCCAAAACAAACAGCTCCCAAGCAAACCACCGAAAACCCCAGCAGGACCTTCATAGACTTAACAATCCTTGATCGTCTTGCTGATCTGAAACATAAAATAGCCATTCCAAAACCAAAACAACCAGATGTTGGCTCTGGTATTATGAATTTTGAAACAGGTTTGCAGCAGTGGATTGCTTCTCTGAAGCAAGTCTGTCCTGGAATGATTGACCCAGCTACCTCTGACCAGCTCTGGTCACAATTCAGAATTTGGGTACGTGCTGAAGCCCTCAAGTTGCAGGATATCAACTATGAGCAGGCACAACAGAACTTCAGCAAGCTGCTGAAGGAAGTTGAAAGTCAGCTGCCACAGGAAGACGTGCTCCCTCTGGATAGTGAGCCATGGTCTGAGAAACAGCTAGCTTCAAAGGTGCAACCAGAAGAAGACAAGACCATTAAAGCTGAAGCAAGTCAAGAAGAATATGTTGCAGAAAGCTCTCAGAAGCTCCCTGCTTCTGATGTTTCTCAAGCTGCCTTGGACAGGCAGACTCTGGAAGAGCTGAAGCTGAATGACATGCGTCTGCAGCAAAGGATGGATGAAAATGACCAGAAGATGAAAGAAAGGATGGATGTGCAGGATAGCAAGATTGACACTGTTGTCAGCATGGTACACAAGCAGAATGAGACTGCTGATCAGATCAAAGCCATGCTGGAGAACCTGTTCACACGCCTTCCTCCCCAACCTTAGTTTTCCATTCATGTCATTTTCATGTTTTCTTTGATTATCTGTTGTACTGTTTTGTTTGATTCTGAACCTTTTAATATGACAAGTTTTTCTGCCTTAAATGTTTAGCACATCACTTACACTTTTTGATTGCTGACAAAAGGGGGGAGAACAAGAATGATATTTTAAATAATAACGGATTACTAAGACAGAAATTCTCGAACATTCTAACTCTGATATACTTGAATATGTTCTCTGTTTTGCTTAAGTCTACAGGTACAAGAAAGCTCCATGATACTCTGAAGACTAAAGCTCTGATACTCTGACCCGCTCTGATACTCTGACCCAAAGCAAAGCTCTGACAAGAAAATCTCTGATACGCTGATCTGAAGCTCTGCTCTGATATGCTGATCTAAAGCTTCTGATAGTCAAAGACTCTGATACTCTGATGTTCAAAGAAAGGCAAAAAGATATGATCCTGAAGAACTCTTGGAATCAAAAAGGGAAGTAATAAACTCAGGGGGAGTATCTCTCAACTCTTATCCCTTATCTTTGATAACCTCTTACTCTGATACATCTTATCATTTAGTTACCTCTGATACTTTTTCACGTTATTTTCAATTAAAAATATCTAGTTTTTGTCATCATCAAAAAGGGGGAGATTGTTAGAACAAAGTTTGAATCCACTACCCTATGTTTAAGTTTTGATGATAACAAAATGAAATGATATATTATTTATATGATTCATGTATGAACTATTTGCTGCCTAAAAATATCACGTTCTGCCTTGCAGAAACTCTGATAGGTATCAGCAAGAGCACACTTAATCAGCATCAGAATATTGGTTCTTGACACCAACATCAGAAGTTGCTATATCATAATACCAGAATCAGAAGATCAACTCACGTGTATGCTGAAGCTTGATGAACAGAACTGCGCTCAACACTCTGATAAATAAAACAACAGTTCATCAGCAGTTAAGCAGAGTCAGAATGAGCCAAGCCAGAACATGCATTAAGTAAGCAATGGTACTGCGTATTGAAAGCGTATTATTACCAACGGCCTCATTCCAGACAAGATCTGCTTGATAAGGAAAGGTTGTTATTAGCATTGAATCAAGAATATTACTCCAACGTTCAACAATCTCAGTGCTATATAAACAAGACTATGAAGATTGAATTGGCTAATGCTCTCCAACATTTTACACGCCTAAAAGCTGATCATAATCTTCCTTCTCTCAGTTTGCTAAACATTGCATATCTCCTTACTCAATCATTATTTAGCAACCTAGTTTCATAAGCTTAAGTTATGTATACATCACAGTTGTGATACAGTTTTGTAGAAAACATTCACACCTAGATTTATCTACTTTGTAAGAAAGTGTTTCCTTGACAAACCGGGTTGTGGTTTGCATCAAGAAGGCTTTAGCAGTTGTTAAAGCAGTTTGTAATATTCAGTTGAATATAGTGGATTAAGACCTCGTTGGAGAGAGGCGAAATCACCTTGACGGGTGGACTGGAGTAGTTTGAGATCAAACGAACCAGGATAAAAATATCTTGTTCATTGCATTGATTTTCAGTTTTACAATTCAGCCCCCCCCCCCCTTCTTGTGTTTTTCACTTCTTCAGATTCCATTCTGACACTCATTCAGATTCAACTCTCAGATACAATTAAGATACTCTCCAGACACAGATGCTATCCTGACACTCATCCAGATTCAACTCTCAGATACAGTACAGATACGCTCCAAACACGGACGCAATTCTAATACTCATTCAACTTACAAATTATAATTCAACAATCACTCTTGGATGGCATCTACAAGCCCATCTCCAACAACTTTCTATCACTTCTCCAAATTTCATCTTTAAGCCCATTCCCTCTACCATCACATCACCGAATGCAAATTTCTAGGCACTCTAGTGTCCAATCATCTTCCACCTTCGAATCACGAATGGAAAAAATAGCCAATCTAACTCTTCAGGTTTAATAAGATTGAACAGGGGCAGCCGTTGTACCCCAAAATTTTCCCTCTCACTTATCAAGAATTTGCTCACAAGATCTCCCTTGACCCAAGACTGCACTAGGGTTTGATCAGCTCAAGAGACCTCCTTAAGCACTGATGACCAAAATTAGGGTTTGAGATTGCACAAGGATTTTTGAACTTATAATGCCCCATATGATTTTCATGGATCATTATAGACCCCCAAAATCACTCATGTCATGTTTCAAGCCTTGGATCACACTTTTGCTCAGTCAATTGAGCAGTTGACCTAAAAATCAACTATATTAGAGGAAAAGTCAACTATGGCCAATTCACAGTCAAACTTCATAATTTTTTTTCCACATCAACATTTTAAACTCATATGTACCATTTGATCAAGTTTGGACCATAATTCCTCAAGAAATTTGATCAAATCTCCAAAAGGGCAAAATGGTCAAAATTAGGGTTTTTGACTGAGAAAGGGAAATTTCTGATTTTTGACATAAAAAATGATCAATTGGTTTAAGGAATGATCTCAAGATTCCAATTGCATCATTTTGACCTAATGGCATGGTTCAAAACATTGCAAGTCCATTGGATTGACAGATGAATTTTCCCAGTCAACTGATCAAAAGTCAACAGTATACTAAAAAGTCAAACTTTGACTTTTTGGTCAAATTCAAGTGCCAAAGATCATAATTCCTCAAAAAATGTCAAAATATGAAACTTATTCATCAAGAAATCAAAAAGTCAAGATTTCATTTTAAAAAGTCAAAATTTCTAAACTTAGAAATTTTTCTAAGTGTTGGAAATTTCATGTTTTTCATAACTTTGAACAAAATTTTCACCATGATGCAAGATGATTCAAGAGAAACTTCCAAAATGAAAGTTGTATATCTCCATGAAATCTACAACTTTTCTTTACACAACTCCTTCCAAAAATGCATGTATCTCAAGTTATAATTTTATGAACATAGGGTCATAAAGTTAAACATAGTGAAATTTTGCCCTAATTTGGTCAGGATTTTGACCTAACTTCATGGCACTTTTTCATATAGCTCCAAGGGGAATCTTCAAAATAAATTAAAAGATGGGTTTTAGATAACATTTCAAGCTTTCCAAAATGTCTAAGAAATCCTTGAGATCATTCTTGAGTAGGGAAAATCGAAGAGATGAAGTTAGGGTTTTCAAACTTGAATTACAAGTCATTTTGTGATGAACAAGAATTCAATTTCAAACCTATGATGCACAATTTTGTTTTGCAGGCCTTTAAACCTCAAGATCTATCCATAATCAGAAGATTACACTTGCTTTTGAGCTATTACCCACTTGATTCAAGCTTTGTCCAAGTAAATTTTCCATTAATGGAACAAAGTTCACATTTCCATTTTGGAAAAGTGACTTTAATCACAAAGTCAACTTGTATGGAGCTTTGCACCTGTTCTTTCTGCACAAGCATGCTCTATAAACTTAGAACAAACATGTTTAAAGTGGAAAGCCACCCTACAAGACATGTACCTTGCATTGAAACCATGTTTTTCAAGATAACTTCAAAAACAAGTCAAAAACTCATAACATGTGAACTTGTATTTATGATCACCCAAGCTGTCAAAACCTTTTCCTATACATTGAGACACTATTATACAACTTAGGACACAATTTTTGCAAGCCTGAAACTCTATCAAATTCCCTCTAGCCATAAATTGCACACGAACTCCATTTTTGTGCAGGTTCTGACCTTGAACTTGTATCTTCTATTTCCCTCGTGCGTTCTTTGGCCTTTTAGTTCCTAAAGCTCTTATACATCAAATATAACTTGTCCATGTTCCTATTACACGACTGTAACACCATTTGCATCAAAATCCATAAACAAAAAAGGGAGCATTTCACATTGACTTCTCCAAGTCATTTCAGCCACTCTCAACTCAAGCAAACCATTGCATTAGCTTCTTAGGACCTCAAGGAAGCTAACCTGATCATCACCATCACTTGAAACAAGCTCAAACTCCAAACACGATTTTCAGTTTTGAGGTAAGTTTTCTCAACTTGGAACTCTTCATACAGGCATCGTCAATAGTTTATTTGTGAATAAAACATGTAGATATCATTGCCCTGAAGCTAACCATGTCCTTAGTTTCCATTAATTTTGCTTGAGCTTAGAGAATTTTGAAACTGAAATTTCTGAAATTTTTATGGTTCAGATTAGGGCCATTAAAATTCTTGCTTATCTTTGATCTATAGTTTTAATACTTTACATTTCTGGAATCGTGAGAAACCTTTCTACAAGTTTCATGTTTACAGTTTTCATATTTGATGAGAAATAAGCAAGTTACAGTTGGTCTGGATGGAGGTTGAAGATGAAGTCTTCAAAACACGTTTTACCTTACATATTTATTGTTTCATTTGTATTAACGGATGTATAGCCACCCAATGGTAGAAGCGCGCGCCTGTAACCTATGGGACCTGGGTTCGAGCCCCAGTGGTACCCTTTTCATTTTTCGTATTTTTACAATTCTGACTTTTTTTGTTTGTAGGGCGCTGGGCCTCTTTGGGCCTAGCTTATTTTTTTATTTTTTTTGCTGACTGAGCTCCCTACTTCCTCTTGGCACCCCCTGGCCCAAGTTTTATTATTTATTTATTTATTTCATTTTTCTTTTCTTAAATATATTTTCTAAATACTAAAAAATCATAAAAATACAAAACAAAAATGATATATTATATTTTGACTTAGTTTATTTTATTTTTCTCACAAAAATATTTTTATTAAGTATACTTTATTTATTTTTTTACTTATTATCTTGTAAATAGAAATAAATTTAGGTTATTAGTTATTTTCTTTCATACTAATTTAAATGCATTATTTTTTATATAAAAAAGGGACTAAAAATAATTTATAATGCTATAAATATTTTCAAGATAAAAAATACCAAAAAATATTTTTCTTACAATTATTTTCTTTTGATTAATTAATAGAACAAAGTTTTCATTTAAAATCTTTTCTTAATAAATTCATACTTAATTAAATATTTTATTTATTTAATTAGGTTAAGACAAAATCTTTTTTTCATGAAAACCAAACAAAATTCATTTTCTTTACATTTTTGCATCCTTGTACATTTATTCATTTTTATACGTTGTATTTATTTAATTCCTTGTATATTCATACCAATTCAATATGGTTGTAATAGGCTAATTAGGTTTAAATTCTTGCAATCCCCATTTACAAATTGTACACCCCCTCCCTAAAAATGTTGTAATAGCGTAGTAACTTTAAATTTCACAATTTATCGCTTTTACATAACATGCTAGTAATTAGGGTTTGTATGGAAAGACTAAAACCAATACTTAGAAAACCCTAATTCAAGACAAAAACAAGAATTAAAACAACACACTTGCACACAAGCACCCCTAGGGTTATTCCGCTTGGTTGCCTTATAAAAAATGTCCATATTACGCATGTAAGGTATCTTAGTAAAAATAAGCAAATACAAGATCATAGTCCCTCGATGACGCTATCTAAGTTGCCTTACAAATGATCTTAGTCCCTAAAAAAGAATGCTAAGATACCTTGCAACATTGCTAATCATGGTTATACGATGACCCACGCCCTTCCCGTTTACATCCAAAGATAGGGTTGCTTACCAAATCAATGGTAAGACAACAATGTCAAAGGAAAAGAAAATAAATAAGAAAGACTTTTGAGTATGTAGAATGCTCCTAATTGCTTGTGTAAGTACGAAGTGCGCCTAAGAGAGGGGGGGTGAATTAGGTACTTTAAAAAATTACGGTTTTAGTGATAATGGTTCTTATTTTTTTGGTTAATGGTAAGTTTAGGAAAGCGTAAAGTGCAGAAAAATAAAGAGAAACGGGCGATATATCCTGGTTACCCTCACAGTCCGAGAGTACTCCAGTCCCCTTTCAACATGAAAGAGATTTTCTTATTGTGGCAAACTTAAACATGAACTACCAAACAACCAAGAACAATCCTCTTGGACCAAGAACAATCCTCTTGGACCAAGAACAATCCTCTTGGATTTTCACTATGTCAACTATGAGAACAATCCTATCAAAGTGACTACACTTGTTTCCAACAATTTTGGAAAGACAAGATTTCAAAAACACTTAAACTTATTTCCAACAATCCTGGAAAAAATAAGTAAGTAACTATCAATATTTGAGTTTGAGTGAGTTGAGTAGTATTGATCACTTAGTGTGATTTAACAATGTATGATCTTCTCTTCCAATAATATTATTGTACAATGACTCAAGATATAATTGCTCAAAGTTTTCTGTTTGATAATGTATGAAAATATGCAGAAAACTTATGCATGAAAGTGAAGGAATGCTTGAGATTGTATTTTGAAAAATTCAGAAAATATTTGGAAGAGGTGTTGAAACAGATTTTGAAAATGAATATTTATATGTTCATAACACCCTTTTGAAACATCATGAAGTTTTGAAAATGTATCATGAACAAATGCCAAGTTTGAGTGAAACGTTTCAATAAAAAGGTATGATGAACAGGCATGTGAAAAGCTACTGTTTTTCAAAATCGTGCAGCATGCAATCGATTGCACCCTTTGTGTAAATCGATTGCACAAGGTTTCAACAACTATATTTTCAAAAAATTTAAGTGTGCAATTGATTGCACTAGAAATGTAAATCGATTGCATGTAAAGTCAGTAACAAAAAGTAAGTGAGTGCAATCGATTGCACAAGCAATGTAAATAGATTTCCCTGAGAAACAGAAGCAAACATTTTCAAAATTTTAAGTATGCAATCGATTGTACAAGCAGTGTAAATCGATTGCACAAAGAAACAAAAGCAAAAGATCTGAAAAATTGGAGCATGCAATTGATTGCACTAAAATGCAAGTCGATTACACTTAAGTGAAAAGTGAAATTTTAACTTTGAAAAGCTTGATTAATGATTTTTAAACATTTCTTTTTCATTTTGAGCATCTATATATTAAGATAAAAGTAAGTAATATTATTATATCTTGAAAGTTGTTGAGAGCTTTGAATTTAAGATATTGTCCTTAGATGCTTTGAGCTTAATCATAAATCTTTGTCTTCTTTGTCAATCATGGTTTGTCTTCATCAAAATAAAAGCTTATTTGAGAAGCTTTATTTTACATTCTCCCCCTTTTTTGATGATGACAAACAATCTTGCTTTATGTGATGTACTTTACGGAAGAGCTTTTCCTCCTAAGATGCAAAACTCTCCCTATGTAGGAGAGGGTTGGAATCCTTTGCATTTCTTCATCTTGGTTGGAGAGTACCTTAAAAATTAAGACAAGTAAAATACAAGAATAAAGTACCACATCTTTCTCCCCCTTTGACATTATCAAAAAGAAGGGAAAGATGCACAAAACAAACAATAATAAAGCAATATATCGAGAAAACTTAAATTTAAACAAGAAACACAAATTGTTTAAGGATTACACAGAAAATTGAACAAACAAAACATTGAGTAACAAGACAATGACATAAAAAAATGTTAGCCAGAACTTCGAGGGTGATGCTTGTCCGGGTGGTTATAGGACCAAGAGCCTTGATTTGGGAATTATTGTTGATGTGGGGGTTCTTTGTAGTGTTGAGGAGGTGCAGCTGGATTTTTTGGATCATATGGTGGAATATGAAGATGAGAGTAAAGTTATGAAAATTGTTGGTTCACATCCGTGCGGAAGTCATTTATCCGGGTCGTAGTGGAATCATTGATCGCACTCCATTGATTGTTGATGTTGGTGTTCACGGAAGCAAACTGTTGAGACATGTAATCCATAAGCTCTTGATTGCTTGGACCAGAGGGAGCAGTAGGAGGAGGAGGCACAACTTCACCGCCTTCGACTTCTTGGTCATTTCCTTCATCGCCAACAACATCTTCACCAATGTAAGTGATGGTTTTTGTTTCCGGATTGTAATGCACGCCCATTCTGGAGTCAACATTCTTAATGGAGATCTTGTTTAGATTAGGATCCATATTCACCTTTTCAAACCCAGCAAAATCCAAACCAAATTCCTCCATAATTAAAGTAACAAAATAAGCATATGGAAGAAATTTAGATTTTGCATCGACTCTCAGAATATGCACCATGATAAGCCTTTCCTAGTTTACACGTATCCCTTTCTTTCTTGCATAAATTAGCTGCATTTCCAAGTCGGTAACAGTGCAGTGGTTTCCAGCTCTTGGAAACAAAATATAGACCAGAAAATAATGATATAGGTGATCGTCTATATGGAGGTTACCTTCACTCCAGGAGTCTCTGGATGGAATTACTCCACCAAGACCACGAATCCATTTGGCACGAAATTCAGCTTCACTTAACCGCCAAATGCTGTAAAAGAACTCCTTTTTCTGGTAGTCATCCCATATCTCATTTTCAGGTTCATATAGGGAACTTCCAGTGAAAGGAATATGAAGGATCTCACCAACAACCTGAGGAGTTAGAGAGATACGAGTACCTAGCACATATGTGATTATTTTGCCTTTGTGGGGTGTTAGATTGCTGAAAAACATTCTTACCAAATCCGGGTAATATGGACCGAACGAGGAAATCAAGGGTTCTAGACCATAAGCAACTAGATCATTTTGAAAGGAAAAACATTCTTGCGGAAAGGAGGATAGCATACCATATTTGGAGTTGGATACTATTTTCCTTTGAAAGTATTTAATAAATTTGGCTTCTTGCTCTTAGGTGAGAGGTGAAAGCAATGGATTGGATTTTGAATCAACCATTTTCTTCCCTTTTTCTGAAGCTGGAACCTTTCTCTTTTGTCTTGAAGCCATGGGTATGGAGTTTTAGGGTTTTGGGGTTTTTAGGTTTTGTGAGAGAGAAAGGTATTTGTGAGCTGAGATTTGGAAATGATTTGGGTAGATATGGAATGAGTGTTTTGTATGAAAGTGTATCTGGCTTGGGAATATGAGAGAGAGGGATTCTGACCAACATAATTTTTCTGTCATAAAAGCAAGTTGCAGTACGTGCAATCGATTTGCATTTCAGGTGCAATCGATTTGCACACAAACAAAATCAAAATAAAACAGAAACACATAGAGTGCTATCGATTTGCATTGAAGGTGAAATTGATTTGAACTAGAAACAGAATGGACAAAATTGAAAAAACCCAGTGAGCAATCGATTGACACTCTTTGTGCAATCAATTTGCATCAACAAAAAAATGTCCAAAACCAAATTTTTCTTAAAAATTTAAATACCACATAACATAGATTCACATATAGCATGTATAAGACATATATAAAATTATATCAAGGGTAGAATGCACCTTATAAGTCGTGTTCGTCAAGTATGCCAAGCTCTCTTCGAATTTTGTAGAACGGTTCTCTTGCCAAAGGTTTGGTGAAGATATCGGCAAGCTGATTATGAGTATCTATGAAGGTTACCTAGACATCTCCTTGAAGAACATGATCACGGAGGAAATGATGTCGAATGTCTATGTGTTTAGTTCTTGAATGCATGACGGTATTATTTGTAATGTTAATTGCACTTGTATTGTCGCATCTTAGAGGAATGCACCCTAGATCGAGTCCGTAGTCACGAAGTTGTTGTTTTAGCCATAAAATTTGAGCGCAACTACTACCCGCTTCAATATATTAAGCTTCGGC
Source organism: Vicia faba (assembly GCA_948472305.1). NCBI lineage: Eukaryota > Viridiplantae > Streptophyta > Magnoliopsida > Fabales > Fabaceae > Vicia > Vicia faba. The sequence goes on along the minus strand of OX451740.1, from coordinate 1,057,066,034 downwards.
CGTGCTAAGAGCAACACATGCTTGTTTCTTGCAGACCCATGATACTAATGCATTACCAAGAATGTGACAAGTACCACTTGTGCTTTTTCTATCTGTTTTACAACCTGCATAATCTGCGTCAGAATAACCAATTAAGTTGCAAACACTACCTTTAGGATACCATAATCTGACATGCGTTGTCCCTTTGAGATACTTCATGATCCTCTTTACCGCTGTGAGATGAGATTCCTTTGGGTTAGCTTGAAAGCGGGCACAGATACAAACACTAAACATTATGTCAGAACGGCTTGTCGTCAAATACAATAAGGAGCCATTATACCTCGATACTTAGTGATGTCGATGGAAACACCTAATTCATCTTGATCAACATATGAACCAAAACCCATTGGTGTAGACATTGCCTTACAGTTATCCTTGTCAAAACTTTTCAAGAGTTCCTTGCAATATTTGGATTGGTTGATAAAGATGCCATCTTTTAGTTGTTTGATTTGAAGTCCAAGAAAATAGTTCATTTTACCCATCATGGACATTTCAAATTCTCCTTGCATCATTGATGATAATTCTTCACACATTTCTTGATTTGAAGAACCGAAAATGATGTCATCAACATAGACTTGTGCTAGCAAAGTGTCGTCTTTGATTTTCTTGATAAATAGAGGCTTGTCAAACCTTTGCCCTTTTCGAAACCTTTTTCGCATAAGAAGTTGCTTAAACGATCATACCATGCCCTTGGTGCTTGTTTCAATCCATAAAGAGCTTTTCTTAATTTAAATACATGATATGGATTCTTGAAGTCTTCGAACCCCGGGGTTTCTTAACGTAGACTTCTTCAGTGATATATCCATTCAAGAATGCGCTTTTGACATCCATTTGGAAAAGCTGAAAATTTAATGAACAAGCATAGGCAAGTAAGAGACGAATAGCTTCTAACCATGCAACTAGAGAGAAAGTTTCTTCAAAGTCTATTCCTTCTTCCTGATTGTAGCCTTGTGCTACCAATCTTGCTTTGTTGCGAACAATTATTCCATTCTCGTCATGTTTGTTTTTAAACACCCATCTTGTTCCAATAATGTGTTTGTTGCTTGGCCTAGGGATGAGTTCCCAAACTTGATTCCTTTCAAATTGATTCAATTCTTCTTGCATAGCGATAATCCATTGGTCATCGCCTAAGGCTTCATCAACTTCGGAAGGTTCAACTTGAGAGACAAACGCCATGTTTAGGCAAGCATCCTTGAGATTTAATCTTGTAGACACACCTTGACTTATATCACCAATTACTTTATCAATAGGATGATCTCTATGAGTTCTCCATTCTTTTGGTAGATCATTGAGATTTGATTCTTGTTGAGGTGATTCTTCGTGTTGAATGGGTTGATCTTTGGAAGAATTTTCTTGAGGACCTTCTAGTATTTCATCATCATTATCACAAACAATATTATCCTCCTTGGAGGGGTTAGTTTCATCAAAAGAAACATGCATAGATTCTTCAATTGTCAAAGTTCTTTTGTTGTATATTCTATATGCTTTACTAGAAAGAGAGTAACCAAGAAAAATACCTTTATCGGATTTCTCATCAAACTTACCAAGGTTATCTTTGTCATTGTTTAAGACAAAGCATTTGCATCCGAAGATGTGAAAGAAAGCAATGTTTGGTTTTCTCCCTTTGAAGAGTTCATATGGAATTTTCTTTAAGATTGGTCTAATGGTAACTCTATTGCTAACAAAACATGCCGTGCTCACCGCATCCTCCCAAAAGTATTTTGGAAGATTTGAATCGCTAAGAATTGTTCTAGCAAGTTCCACAAGAGACCTATTCTTTCTTTCTACCACTCTATTTTGTTGAGGAGTCCTTGGTGTCGAGAAGTTGTGAGATATTCCATGTTCTCCATAAAATTCTTCAAATAGAGCATTTTGGAATTCTCCTCCATGGTCACTCCTTATTGAGGCAATTGTTAGAGACTTCTCATTCTGAATTTGTTTAGCATACTTCTTGAACGCCTTGAATGCATCACTTTACTTCACTAAAAAGAATGTCCGAGTATATCTATAGAAATCGTCAACAATAACCAAAGCATACACATTACCTCCAAAACTCCTTGTTCTCGATGGACCAAATAAATCCATATGTAACAATTATAGTGGCCTTGTAGTGGACACCACATTCTTAGATTTGAAAGTTGATCTAGTTTGTTTCCCTTTTTGACAAGCATCGCATAGTCTATCTTTGAAGAAATTTCTCTTAGGCAATCCAATGACAAGATCATGCTTGATTAATTTATTCAGGTGTTCCATGTGAATATGAGCAATTCTTTTGTGCCACAGCCATGAATCATCGTTGTTCGCCATGAGACATTTAACCTTCAAAGATGGATCATCAAGGGAAATCATGAATATATTATTGATTCTTTTACCTTTAAGTATATCCTCATGAGTGACTTCGTCTTCTATCAAACATTCATCCTTGGTGAACTTGATTTTGAAGCCTTTGTCACAAAGTTGGCTAATACTAAGAAGATTGTGCTTTAGTCCTTCAACATAAAGAACATCTTCAATGGATGTGAAAGGTGGAGCACCAAATTTGCCTTTGCCTAGGATTCTTCCCTTATTATTGTCTCCATAAGTGACAAAACCCTTGGCCTTTAGCGCTAGATTTGAAAATTGGTTTATATCTCCTGTCATATGCTTTGAACAACCACTATCAAGATACCAAAGATTGCATGTGGTCTTCAAGCATACCTGTAAAACAAATTAGGTTTTGTTAGGTACCCAAGTTGCTTTGGGTCCTTCATAATTAGTGCCTTTCTTTACCCATACATAATGCCCACTTGCCACACTGAAGTTTCTAACATAGCAAGCATTAGGTGTATGGCCTTTAATGCCACAATAAAAACAAGTAGGTTCAAAGTTACTTTTATATCTAGAAGGATAAGATTTCTTCTTAGGAAATGTTTTCTTTTTAGGATAGTGACGAACTATTTTTGGTTTGCTCACTTTCTCTTTGGATGATTGATCACTAGCCTTAACAAAGATAGTATTGTTAGAACTTGGTTTTGAAAACTTTGAGTATCCAAGTCAACTTTTATCATTGGAGTATCTTTGTTGGCTAAGAACACCTTCCAATCCAATTTGGCCTTTTTCATATCTTTCAATGACTCTTTTTAATTGTACAATTTGGAAAGAGAGTGAATCACAATTTTTGCATACAAAATTCTGTTTTTGTTCATCACTTGATTTTTGTTTTTCTTCTTTGAAATCTTTTTCCATAGAATCATATTTTTCTTCTAGGGGTGAAATTTGTTTCTTTTATGATGAAATGATTTTATACAGAATTTTTCATTCATTCAATAGTTCATCTATAGCACCTTGTGCATCACTATCAAAAAGAGAAAATTCATTACTAACCTCGTTGTCTTCATCATCGGAATGGTGTGAGGCCATCAATGCTAGATTTGCACTTTCATCACTATCATAATCGGATGAGGAACTTATTTCATTGTCCTCCCATGCGACATTATAAGCCTTTTTGTTCTTGAATCCCTTCTTGATTTTGAAGCCACCTTTCTTGGAGAGTTTTGGACAATCCGGCTTGATATGACCTTGCTTACCACATTCATAACATGTGATTTCTTGTGTTGATGTGGAAGCTTCCTTTTTCTTAAATTGTTTCTTTCCTTTTGAATGAGAAAAATGTTTGTCATTTATACCAAAGAACTTACCAAGCCTTTTAACAAGAAGCATGAAGTTTTCATCTTCTTCCGGATTTTCTTCCTTTTAAACTTCCTTGGAATCTATCTTTAAAGCAATATTCTCAGATTTCTTCTCTTGATTTTCATGCTTTTAAAGTCTTCCGAGTTCCATTTCATATTCTTGAAATTTTCCAAATAATGTTGCAGATGTCATGTTGGAGAGACTTTTCTTTTCTGAAATTGTTGTTACCTTTGGTTGCCATTCCCTAGTTAAGGACCTAAGTACTTTCAGATTTAGTTCATCATTCGTCAAAATTTTACCAAGAGCACTTAGATGATTTGTCAAGTGCACAAATCTCTTTTGTAAGTCAAGAATGGTTTCTCCGAGATACATTCGAAATAATTCGTATTCTTGACTTAGGGTATTTAGTCTTGATATTTTTACTTCAACCGTTCCTTCATGAGTTTGTACCAAGGTATCCCATATTTCTTTTGCTGTCTTGCATGCCGAGACACGGAAGAATTCATCCATGCTAAGTGCACCTTGAAGATGGTTTATTGCCTTTTTATCATAGAGAACTTTCTTATTATCATCATCGTCCCATGCAGTTTTAGGCTTTGATGAGCCAACACCATTGATTACCGTTATAGGGATAAATGGACCATTTTCGACGGCATCCCATATTTCTTCTCCTTGTGCTTCTAGATGTGCCTTCATGCGTATTTTCCAGAAGTCAAAATATTCACCACAAAATAGAGGAGGCTTGTTGTTACTACCACCATCTCTTAAAACGGGATTTTGATTTGCGGAAGCCATTCTAGATCTTTTAGGAACAGGTTACCTATAACCTGCTCCGATACCAATTGTAAGTACGAAGTGCGCCTAAGAGGGGGGGGGGGGGGTGAATTAGGTACTTTAAAAAATTCTGGTTTTAGTGATGATGGTTCTCATTTTTTTGGTTAATGGTAAGTTTAAGAAAGCTTAAAGTGCAGAAAAATAAAGAGACACAGGCGATATATCCTGGTTCCCCTCACAGTTCGAGAGTACTCCAGTCCCCTTTCAACATGAAAGAGATTTCCTTATTATGGCAAACTTAAACAAGAACTACCAAACAACCAAGAACAATCCTCTTGGACCAAGAACAATCCTCTTGGATTTTCAATATGTCAACTATGAGAACAATCCTCTCAAAGTGACTACACTTGTATCCAACAATTTTGGAAAGATAAGATTTCAAAAACACTTAAACTTATTTCCAACAATCCTGGAAAAAATAAGTAAGTAACTATCAATATTTGAGTTTGAGTGAGTTGAGTAGTATTATTCACTTAGAGTGATTTAATAATGTATGATCTTCTCTTCCAATAATATTATTGTACAATGACTCAAGATATAATTGCTCAAAGTTTTCTGTTTGATAATGTATGAAAATGTGCAGAAAATTTATGCATGAAAGTGAAGGAATGCTTGAGATTGTATTTTGAAAAATTCAGAAAATATTTGGAAGAGGTGTTGAAACAGATTTTGAAAATGAATATTTATATGTTCATAACACCCTTTTGAAACATCATGAAGTTCTGAAAATGTATCATGAACAAATGCCAAGTTTGAGTGAAAGGTTTCAATGAAAAGGTATGATGAACAGGCATGTGAAAAGCTATTGTTTTTCAAAATCGTGCAGCATGCAATCGATTTCACCCTTTGTGTAAATCGATTGCACAAGGTTTCAACAACTATGTTTTCAAAAGTTTTAAGTGTGTAATCGATTTCACTAGCAATGTAAATCGATTGCATCTAAAGTCAGTAGCAAAAAGTAAGTGAGTGCAATTGATTGCACAAGAAATGTAAATCGATTGCACTGAGAAACAGAAGCAAACGTTTTGAAAATTTTAAGTATGCAATCGATTGCACAAGCAGTGTAAATTGATTTCACAGAGAAACAGAAGTAAAAGATCTGAAAAATTGGAGCATGCAATCGATTTCACTAAAATGCAAATCGATTGCACTTAAGTGGAAAGTGAAATTTTAACTTTGAAAAGCTTGAGTAATGATTTTTAAACATTTCTTTTTCATTTTTTAGCATCTATATCTTAAGATCAAAGTAAGTAATATTATTATACCTTGAAAGTTATTGAGAGCTTTGAACTGAAGATATTGTCCTTAGATGCTTTGAGCTTGATCATAAATCTTTATCTTCTTTGTCAATCATGGTTTGTCTTCATCAAAACAAAAGCTTATTTAAGAAGCTTAATTTTACAACTTGCTCCATTTCAAAACAAACATCCTTGCCATTTTCAAAAACAAACACTTACACTTTCAAAACATCTTACAAAACTTGAAAACATTTTCAAAAGATCAACATCTTTGTATAGATTCTTACGAACGAGAATCATTACAAAGATTACCTAAACAATGGACTCTTTACAAAATACTTTAAAAAACCACACAAGGCACAATTTCAAACAAAAGCAAGTGATCTAGCAAGTAACTAAGAGCCCATGGAAAACCATGGATGAAAAGGGTGCTAACACCTTCCCTTTTCATAATCTACCCCCCGAACTCAAGAAATAATCTCAAAGGTCTTTCCTGTGCTTTTTCACCTTTCCTTTTGGATAAAAGAAAAGTCGGTGGCGACTCTTGCTAACCGCAACATTTGAGATCAAACGCAAAACCTTCAAGTCAGTTCTCCCACCGTATCACACCTTCCCTTTTCATAACTTACCCCCGAACTCAAGAAAATTCTCAAAAGGTCTTTCCTGTTCTTTTCACCCTTTACTTTACTGGATAAAAGAAAATTCGGTAACGACTCTTGCTATCCGCAACAATTGCGATAAAATGAAAAACACCCAAATCAGCTCTCTCACCGTATTACAGAACTGGCGACTCTACTAGGGAAGAAACTTAAAAGTGGGGTTACCTTAGAGCCTAGATCATATTTAAATGCTTTCATTGTTTGACTTGCTTGCTTTACTCTTAATAGGGTGTTTGGGTTTTGTATAGATCCCCTACCCGGATCTAGGGGAATTATTAGGTAAGTAGCCATAGATTGTGGAGACAGTACAACATAGACCGATATGGTTAAAACAATGGTTATGTTAGTGTGACACATTTGTTGGTACCGATATCCCTTGTGTTGAATCGAGGAGAATACAGGGCCGTTGAGTGGTGTCATGAAACACTAACTGACTGTAAAACCTTTAGTTGAACAACTTGGCCATTAGGAAGTAGTGAGATAACCGACTTTGGTGCAAAGCTGAAGATTTGTTGATACTCGATGCTACACTCATTGAGATCATACTTTCGGGATATTTTGGCTGCAAGAAAAGATTGATTGTGCTAAAACAATGCCCGATGAAGAAAGATTAGTAATATTGAGATTCCCTAGAACCTGGTTGCTTTCTAGGACAAGTTGAACCAACTAAACTTCAAGAGGGTACGTACATATCAAACCCGTGCAAGCCTAAGCCTAAGGTCCTTGTGTGCTTTGTTTGTGATTATTTGTTCATGACATCATAGACATCATAACATCATAAGCATTCTCACTAACCATTTCAAGGATTTAGGAATTTATCTTTGTTCTGTTTTGTAGGACATGGCTTCCACTCGTAGAAATACCATCCGAGTCAACTTCGTGAAAGTGCCTCCTCAACTTCAAGAGTTAGCATCAAGGGTGCCTAAATATTCTCCCTTCACCAAGAAATAGGGTCGACTTCTCAACTTGGCTACCTCAAGCTTTCAAGAAGAAATGATGTGTGTGTTTTTTCAGTTCTTTGATCCTCTGCATCATTGCTTAACATTCCACGACTACCAATTGGTTCCTACATTGGAAGAATTCTCTCAACTGATAGGAGTGCCTGTGCTTGATCAAATACCATTCACCGGTTTAGAGGAAACTCCAAAGCCTGAAGTTATTGCCAAAGTCTTACATTTGAACAGATCCGACATCGTGGAAAATTGGGAAACAAGGAGTGGAGTTAAGGGTTTTCTAGCCAAGTTTCTGTTGGAGAAGGCTCGATTGTTTTGGGAAGATATGAATTTTCAAGCTTTTGAGGATGTCTTGGCCCTTCTAATCTATGGTTTTGTTTTATTTCCCAATCCAGACCAACTCATAGTGTGAATACCGTCAAGGTTTTTCTCTCTTGTAATCCCGTGCCTACGCTACTCGGAGACATCCTACATTGTTTTCAAACTCGCACTATGAAGAAGAGAGAGACTCTTTTGTGTTTTATTCCATTAATGTCTAGGTGGTTTATTTTGCACCTACCTCGATCAACATTGAAGAATGAACAAGGCTTGACATGGTCTCAAAGGATGATGTCTCTCTCACACTCGAATATTCATTGGTGTTCCCGATCTTTGGAGGATATTACCATCATTGACCTTTGTGAGGAGTTCCCTAATGTTCCACTCTTGGGAATTAGGGGAGGTATTACCTATAACCCTTCTCTTGCATTACGATAGTATGGGTATGCGTGAAGAGATGGTCCCCATGATGCGCTCATCCAAGGCTTAGTATTCAATTACTAAGGTGACGTCCAATGCTATCGTCAAAGGTTCATACGAACTTGGAGAATGGTAAACAAGGTGGATATAAAGACTTTGGGGCATAAAAATTCCATCCCTCTTGAACCTTACCTCAAGTGGGTATGAATTCGTGCTCAAAACCTCATGATGCCTTACCCATCCATCCTACCTGTAATTATGGAGCCTGTTGTTGAGGGAGACGCCCCTTACACTCTTATTCACCCTAGCATTCCTACCGACTTCAAGGAATTGCAAAGATCATGGATTCAACTCAAAGGGGAATGAGACACCTTTGAAGCATAATTATACGCAAGCGAGAAGAAGGTTTTGGAGCTCACGAGGCAACTTCATGAAGAGCGAAGTTTGAATGCTTACATTGCACCAAAGAGGATGCGCCCATGGAAAGCTTGAGTCCTTTTTGTTTTAGGAGTTAATTTTGTATCATTTCGAAACCTTTTTGTTTCTTCCATTGTAAGCCCAAGAGGCATTTGTAATTCCTGAATTTATTAATGCAATTAATGTTTGTTGTCTTCTCTTTGTCTAGGAAATTTAAATTTCTTAAAATCCTTGAAAACATTGCATTAGCATAACATGCATCCTATCATAAGCAGGTTTTTCGACACCGGTTTCCTCATCCTTTTACTGTTTATTTCAGTATAAGATGGATCTCGAGAAAAATGTCAAGGACTTGTGTTGTACCCCAAAATTTTCCCTCCCATTTCTCATTGATTTCTCATCACAAAGCCCTTGGAGATCAAGATCCAGTTAGGGTTTCATCTGCTCAAGACTTCTCCTTGCACTGTTGACCCAAATTAGGGTTTGTGTTTGCACAAAGATGTTTTGACCTAAAATGCCTAAGATGACTTTCATGATTCATATTGGACTCCCAAGTTTACCCATACCAAGTTTCAAGTCTTGATTCCAAGTTTTGCCCAGTCAATTGAACAGTTGACCTAGAAATCAGCTGTATTGGGGAAAAAGTCAACTGTGGCCAATTGACAGTCAAACCTCATGAAAATTGACCCACATCAACATTATGAACTCACATGGACCATTTGATCAAGTTTGGATCACAATTCCACAAGAAATTTGATCAGATCACTAAAAGGGCAAAATGGTCATTTTTAGGGTTTTGACTGCACAAAGGCAATTTTTGACTGTTTGACCTAGCCAATGGCAAACCAAGTTCACATATGGACTCAAGGACCCCATGGAATTATCTTGACATGCTCAACAAACTCAAAAGATCCCAAGTACACAAGATTGACAGTTGAATTTCCCAGTCAATTGATCAATTTTGACTGTATACTGAAAAGTCAAACTTTGACTTTTTGGTCAAAATCAAGAGTCAAGATTCATTTTTCATCAAAACATGTCAAATCATGAAACTTGTTCACCAAGAAATCACAAAATGCAAATTAGGGTTAGAAATGAGAATTTTTCATAACTTAGAATTTTTCTAAGTTATGAAAAACCCTAATTTTTTCCCAACTTTGCCCCACTTTTCCACCAAGATCTATTTGGATTCAAACAAAAGTCAAAACATGAAAGTTGTAGCTTGTTGCATAATCTACAACTTTGATTCACAACGTTTTCCCAAATGAGGCATGTATCTCAAGTTACAAATTTTTGAATAAGGGCACTAAACCATTCTTAACTTAGTGAAATTTTAACCTATTTTGACAAGGTTTTCTACCCAACTTCAAGGCCATTTTCCATACACTTCCACTTGGAATTTCAATTTTCATTTCAAAGATGGATTGTAGTACACATTCCAAGCTTTCCAAAATGTCCAAGAACTTATCAAACAACCTCATAACTTGAGAGAATCGAATTTCACAATATGGCAAAAACTCACTTTTGAATTGGCTATTTTTCATGTTCATAATTTGTGCAAACTTCTCAAACCAGCATGCCCCTTGATTACATGTCCTTAAACAATCCAACACTCAATAATTTAATGCATGTTCATTGTGCTAAAGCATTGTTCTTTGAGTTCAAGCATTACATACAAGTTTAATCCATTTATGGAAAAAGCAAAATAACCATTTTTGAAAAGTTAAGCTTTATGTCCAATTGAAAATCCAAGAGGTACAAATGAAATCTAATTGGCACAAGATTATGAGCAAAACACTCTGATCAAGGAGAGATTATGCAGCACATTAGGGGGCCTCTACTGACCTAGAACACAACTTGGACATTTGTTGCTTAAAGTGTAAGTAACTTGGCATTTTGTAAGATAACTCTCATATCAGCTTACAAACACTAAGGCAAACTTGTAAAACAGATCCAAGACATCCCAACCAAGCTAGTACACGACCCTAACAACCCTCATACACTCCCAATCCGAGAATCACCTTCAAACTGCAAGAACAGGGCAAGGCCTGCAGTTTGAGTGCCATCTCCCATTTCTCTCAAGCTTTCTTGCCCAAACCAGTTCACACACATACCCTAGCATCTATGCAAGCTAACCATGACTTGAAACACGGCCTGTAATTCCTCTAACAAGTTCCACCATTTTCACTTTTTCATTTTGCAGTTGAAGTTCTACAGCTCGATTCAAGGTGTCTCAAGGCAAAGTAAATATTGGAACAGCATCACCACACCTCAAGGAAGCTATACCAACCATTATCTTGCACTGAAAGCTTCCCCATTGCCAGATAGAACTTCAACTGAACAGGTATTTTGGTGAACTTCTATCTCTCTTATTAGGCATCATTAGCTCTAAGTTTGTGAATAAGCAATGTTCTACTCATGCCACTGAACCTGTACATGCTTTTACTTTTCATTTCTTTTGCCTGAGCTGTGAGAATTTAAGGTTTGAAAATGGCAGAAAATCTAGGTCAGGATTTGGGGGAGAAGAAATTCTCTCTCATCTTAGAGAGTTAGATCAAGTTCTGCATATGGTTGGATTCGTCTCTTGATGCTGAACATTTTTTATGTTATGAGTTTTCATTAATAAGCCAGGAATCAGGATGTTTGGATGGAAGAACAGGGCGCGCGTTTTTTTGAATAATGTTGTTCAGAGGTTGAAGAAGGTGCCTCATGGGCTGGGCCAGCTTTGGTTCTGCTTTTTGCACCATATTTTGTGATTCATACCCCCTGAGCCCATTTGCTTGATTTAATGTTTTTTTTTTCTTTTTTCATTTTGACTCATTTATTTTTTTTAATAATGTTTAAAACCTGAAAAATCATTTTTGCACCATTTTTGCATTTTTTTAAGTATTTATTTGTTTATATATACTATTATACATAAATATATATATATATATATACTATTATTTAGAAATATTATTAATAATGTAAACATATTGTATTTCTGATTTTTATTTCATTTTCCCCTTTTGAAATATTTTGTATAAAAAATACATTTTTTATTTTATAAAATTAAATATTATTATTTTGTGCATATTTAATATATTTTGTAAAATAATATAAATATACATATATATATATATATATATATATATATATATATATATATATATATATATATATATATATATATATATATATATATATATATATATATATATATATATATATATATATATATATATATATATATATATATATATATATATATATATATATATATATATATATATATATATATATATATATATATATATATATATATATATATATATATTAGTACACTTAGGGTAAAATACCAAAAATATACATATTTTTATTTTTATTAATATTTAACACTAAAAATACATTTTTATAAATATACTATATTTTATTTTATTTTTGTATGTAAATAGTAAATATTATATATATTAAATAATTAATACCCTTTTGATTAAAACTAGGGTTTTGCCCTAAATATGAAAATACTCCAAAAATAATGCCTTTTTTTTATTTCTTTTTATTTTACATAAATAATACTTTTTTCATACATATAAAAATTCTTTTTACATTCTTGCATATTTGTATTATTTCTATTTAATTTATGCTTTTAATCTTATTGTAAATATTCAAAGAAAATGATGTAATAGCTAGATTTAATTTCTTGTCTAAATAATCCCCATTTGAAACATTTGTACCCCCTCCCCATATTATTGTGTTGTAATAGTGTAGGAACTTTATTTTTCGCACTTTAACGCTTTTTAAATATGCCATGCTAGAATTAGGGTTTGTATGCGAATAAAACGAACAAAATAGTTTTGACCTAATTTCAAGATAATCAAGCATGAAAATGGACAACACATTTCACACTTGCACCCCTAGAGTATTCCACTTTGTTGCCTTCAAATAAATTGGGCCATATTGCATGTTGGGTTTCTTTGGGTAAAACAAACAATCAAATGATCATAAGTCCCTCGATGACGCTTTCAAAAAGTTACCTAAAATGATCAAGTCCTTTTCAAAGAAAAATTGCCCAAAGACATTTAACACTATTGCAATTATGGTCCAAACGATGACCCACGCCCGTCCCTTTCACCTCCTAATACAAGATTGTCCACCAAATGCAATGGTGGAACAAAATTGTCAAAAGGTTTAAAATATAACAAAAATCTTTGAGAAAATTTTAGGGTAGATAACTCTTAGGTACTTGCCAATTTACAAAGAAAACACTTGCCTAATTTCAAACCACACTTCACAAATACTTTCAAAACAAAATTTCAAAAAACCTTGAAACGTCTTTTCAAAAGACAAAACACCTTTTTGTAAAACATTCGAGTAAAGAATTGCTACAAGGGTAGCCTAGACAAGGCATCTTTTTTAAAACATTTTCAAAACCACACCCCAAGCACCATTTCAAACAATTGAAAACCAAGGCAAGTTGATCTAAGCAAGTACCTAAGAGCCCATGGATAACCATGGATAGAAAGGGTGCTAATACCTTCCCTTTCTATAATCTACTCCCCGAACCCAAGAAAAATCTCAAAGGTTTTTGCTGTCCTTTTTAAACCTTACCTTAGGATAAAATAAAAAGTCGGTGGCGACTCTTGCTCACCCGAAACATTTGCGAAAACGAACGCAAAACCCTAGTCAGTTCTCCCACCGTATCACAGAACTGGCGACTCTGCTGGGGAGAATTTTAAAAGTGGAGTAACCTTAGGGCTTAGATCACCCTCTTGCATGACAAATTGTTTGAATTGTTTGCTTTATATCTTGGCTCTATTGTTTGGGTTTACAATCCTACACCCGGATTTTGGGAAACATTCATAGATAGCAATACGTTGTGGAAACTGTGCGGGGTATACCGACACGGTCGAAGCAATAGCTATATTAGTGCGACATATTTGTGAGTACCGGTAACCCTTGAGTTCAATCAAGGAGAGTACGGGGCCGCTGAGTGATGTCAGTAAGCACTAATGACCTAGAACCTTACTTGACCATCTTGGCCTTTTATTAGGAGTTGTGAGATGACCGGCTTTGGTGCAGTCCGAAGTTGGTAGATACTCGATACTACACTCATTGAGGGTTGTTTTCTTGGAATATTTTGGTCGCTAGTTAAGTGGCTAAACCAAAACAATGAACAATGAAAACAATCCCGTGATATTGAGCTCCTTAGAACCCGGTTACTATTTATAGGACAGGTTTTTAAGCCAACTACACTCAAGAGGGTACTTACCTATGAAACCCCATGCAAGCCTGAAACTAGGGTTTTGTGTGATTTGTTTGTACATATGTCTTGTGCATACATCATAGACATCATAAAACATCATATGCATTCACTAACCATTTCAAGGGTTTTGGATCTTCATCTTTGTTCTTGTTTTGTAGGTCATGGAAATTCCTCGCAGAAAAACCATTCAAGTCAACCTTGTGAGAATCTCTCCTCAACTCAAGGAGCTCACCTCAAGAATCCCGGAAAATTCATCCTTCAGTGAAAGACATGGTAGATTGCTCAGCCTAGTCAACACCAACATTGAATAAGACATGATGAAAGTGCTATTCCAGTTCTTTGACCCTCTTCACCACTGTTTCACTTTCCCTGATTATCAGTTGGTACCCACTTTGGAGGAGTTTTCTCAACTCCTGAGAATTCCTATCCTCAATCAACTACCCTTCAACGGTACGGAAAAGGAACCAAATCTGGAAGATGTTGCTCGAGCATTACATCTACAACCATCCGACATCAAGGGGCATTGGGAAACCAGAAGCGGCGTCAAGGTATTCTTAGCAAAATTCTTGTTTGAGAAGGCATAAGAATGTTGGAATTCATTGGACCTACAAGCCTTTGAAGAGATTGTGGCACTCCTTATCTATGGGATGGTCTTGTTCCCAAATCCTGACCAATTGGTAGATGTCAACGCCGTCAAAATCTTCTTGTCCAGAAATCCAATACCAACATTGCTTGGGGACATCCTTCACTCATTTTACACACGAACAATGAGAAAGAGGGGTGTTCTCATGTGCTGTACTCCTCTCCTTGCAAGGTGGTTTATTTCGCACCTTCCACAATCTGTCTTGAAAAATGACCAAGGCTCAAGGTGGTCCCAATGGTTGATGACTCTTACTCACTCTGATGTACATTGGTGTTCTCGGTCCAGAGAAAATGTCATCATCGTCGATCGTTGCGGAGAGTTTCCTAATGTTCGTTTACTTGGAATCAGGGGAGGTATCACCTACAACCCTTGCCTAGCTTTGAGGCAATTTGGATATGCACGGAGGGATGGCCCTCATGACATGTTGATTCCTGACCTAGTTTTTGACTTCAACAACGATGCGCAAGGACTTCGCCAAAGATTCATCAGAGCTTGGGGAAAACTCAACAAGGTTGATAGCAAGACTCTGGGACACAAGAATTACATCCCTCTTGAGCCCTATCTCAAGTGGGTACGAGCCCGAGCCCAAAGTCTAATGATGTCTTATCCTCATGTACTCCCAGTGATTAAAGAGCTCGTCAATGAAGGAGATGTTCCCTACACCATCCTACATCCAGACATGCCTACATCGTGGGAGGAAATGCAGAAAAGTTGGATTCAGCTCAAGGAGGAACGGAATACTTTTGAAGCTAGCTTCTACGCCAGTGAGAAGAAGGTTCTAGAGCTTACCCGCCGACTCCATGAGCAAGAGGCCCTCAACACCTACATCGCACCAAAGAGGATGCGCAATGTCTTTCTGCCTTAAGAAGTTATTTTGTAATATTTGGCCCATGGGGCATATATGTACTAACAAATTTCTTCTTATTAATATGACGTGCGTTCTTCTTTGTCTGAAACAATTTTGAATGTTCTAAATCCTTGAATGCATTGCATACATAAGCATACCATTCATCATGTGCATAAGCAGGTCTCACTCCAGGTTTCCTTATCTGTCTGCTGTTTATTTCAGCAGGATAGATCTCGAGCAAACAGTCAAAGACCTACAAGCTCAGAATGCACAGTAAGCTCAGAATGCACAGTTCCAGCAACTCCTGATGACCTTGGCTAAGGGTCAGGAGGATATCAAGACTCAATTGGGGAATAAGGACCCGGTGAAAAAGAAGAAAAAGAGGATTGGGGTGGCTACTTTGGGGAGAAGATTTGACGGAGAAGCTCGGAGAGTGCTTGAATTTCCTCCTACTTCTGATGAAGGGACTAGTAAAAGAGATGGAGCTGCGGTGCCTTCCGAGTCTGATGCGGAAGAAGAAGAGGTTGAAGAGGATGAAGATTATTCTGACCAGCAATACCCACCCGCTGATGATAAATACAAGGGTTTAGAAGACAGGTTGGCCGCCATGGAATTACAAAGAGTACCGGGTTTGGATTTTGAAGACTTGGGTTTGGTCGTCGGGATTGTGATCCCCCCAAAATTCAAAGTGCCAGTGTTTGTGAGGTATGATGGGTTGTCCTGTCCCAAAATGCATCTCAGGTCCTACGTGAGAAAGATTCAACCCTATACGGCAGATAAAAACCTCTGGATTCATTTCTTTCAAGACAGCCTTTCGGGAGCTCAGTTGGAGTGGTTTTATCAGTTAGAAGGAACCAGTGTCAGAAATTGGGAAGATTTGGCCACCGCTTTCTACAAACAATACCAGTATAATTCTGATTTTGCTCCTACTCGTACCCAACTTCAGGATATGTCACTAGGAACAAGCGAGGGATTCAAAGAATATGCACAAAAATGGAGGGATTTGGCTGGCAGGGTGCAGCCTCCTTTAACCGACCGTGAACTCGTTGATATGTTTCTTGGGACCCTATCTGGGCCATTTTTCAATCATCTAATTGGTAACTCTTCTGTGGGGTTTACCGATTTAATCTTAACAGGAGAAAGAATAGAAGCTGGCATCAAGTCAGGAAAGATTCAGAAGAGTGTTGCTGCGAGTGTTGAGAAGAAGCCTTTTAAGAAGGAAACAACTATGGTATATTCTCAGAGAATAGCAGGGAAGACGGAGCGTCGGCCAACTGTGGGGGCCGTAATGATTCAAAACACTCCAAGTGAGCAGCCTCGCTATAACCAGTCCAGACCAAATCAACAACGAGTGGAACGGCCACAACGGCGGTTCACCCGTATTAACATGACTCCAGCGCAAGTACTTCCCCATCTATTGAAGTTGAATCTCGCCACCATCAAGGAGGCACCAAAGAATGTGAATACGTCCTCTCCACATTATCATGCCAATGCTAAATGCGCCTACCATTCAGACAATGTTGGACACGACACTAATGATTGTTGGGCACTCAAGCATAAAATCCAAGACCTGATAGAGGCTAAGGAGGTAGAGTTTGACGCTCCAGAGAAGCCCAATGTGATATCTGCACCCATGCCGAAACACGGCCGAAATATCAACGCCATTGAAGAAGATTTGTATGTTGCTGATGTCAGTGATCTGACTACTCCACTACTAACCATTAAGTTGAATTTGTTAAGGGCCGGGATCTTCCCGGGATGTAAAGAAGATTGCTATTATTGTTACTCTCTGCCGTTTGATTGTCCGCTACTGAAGAAAGGCATCCAAGGCCTTATGGATAGTCGACAAATTTTATTTGAAAAAGTTTCTGCTGTTCCAGTTCATACTGAAGATGTCTCAATCATAACCATTCACGCCAATCTTTCCAAGGCCGTCAAAAAGCCTGTTAAGATTACACCAGCTACGAAATTTGTTCCTTTGAAGATAACAATGCCAGGGCCTGTTCCCTATGTTTCTGAGAAGTCGATACCTTGGAACTATGGCGGTGACGTCTACTACCATGGTATCAAACAAGTCGAAATAACTGAAGAAAGTTCGGATGATGAAGAAGCCAGCATTAGTAACATTGCGGGCACTAGCAAAATCACCAGGAGCGGGAGAATATTTTCTCCAGAGATTGCCCCTCCAAGAGCGATCTTTGGACCCTCATCAGTTGACAAGGCCATCCCGGCGCCTATAAAACTCTCTGCTAGAATTCCTCTGATTGAAGACGTTGTTGTTCCTAGTACTGTCTCTCCTACCGTTGCTGACAAAGGTAAGGGAATCCAAGATGAGCTCGTCAGGACGAGGGCTCAACCCTTGGTAATCCCAGAAACCTCCAAGAAGGAAATGGATGAGATTTTGAGGATAATCAAGAGAAGCGATTACGATGTGGTAGAACAACTGGGGCAAACCCCCTCCAAGATCTCCATGCTGGCGCTACTACTTTGCTCGGAAGCGCACGCTAAAGCTCTGATAAAATTCCTGAAGGCAGCTCATGTGCCCCAGGAAACCTCTGCGGATCAATTTCAAAATTGCGTGGCTAGCCTGACTGCGGAAAATGGATTAGGTTTTTCTGATGCCGACCTAACTCCTAAAGGTAGAAATTACAATGATGCTTTGCACATTTCAGTCGAGTGTCGAGGAACTACTCTCGCACATGTCTTGGTTGATACTGGTTCGTCGCTGAATGTTTTGCCTAAGAAGGCCTTGGACCGACTAGATTGTGAGGGGTTGGAATTGAAGCCGAGTGATATTGTTGTCAGAGCTTTCGATGGTTCGAAAAGAATGGTCCATGGAGAGGTTGAAATTCCCATCAAGATAGGCACTGAGGTGTTTAAATCCACTTTCTATGTGATGGACATCCGTCCATCATACTCTTGCTTGCTGGGTAGACCTTGGATACACCATGCTGGGGCAGTCACCTCCTCCTTACATCAGATGTTGAAGTATCCTGTTAAGGGAAAGATCATTACCGTCCATGGCGAAGAAGAGTACATGATTAGCCACTTAAATTCTTTCTGGTATGTGGAGGTTGAAGGAGAGTTCATTGAGACACCGTTTCAACATTTTGAAGAAGTCCTTCCTGAAATAGCAGTAGCAAAGTTGGCAGTTGAGGCACCGAGACAGATGGCCAGGATGGCATCTCTGGAGGACGCATGGGCCGCAATAAAAGAAGGGAAGAATTCAGCATGGGGGCAGTTACCTGACATTCCACATAAGACTGACAAGTTTGGATTAGGGTTCACAGCCGCTGGCCAGAAAGCTATGCGCCGTGCGAAGATTGAAAGAGCGCCAGTCAAAATTTCTCCCTACGGAGTCAACGCTTTGGAGGATGAAGACAAGGAGAGCAACATTGAAGAGTGGATTTATCCAACTATCAAGGGAGGATTGAGCAACTGGGAGGCAAAAGACTTTGTCCCCATCACTTTTATTCATCAGTAATTTATCTGTTAAAAATTTCTTATTTGGTCTGTAATATTTACTTTCAAACAATCCGTACACTATCTTTTCACCTCATGCCTTGCCCGGGGCATGTAGGTCCACTTGTAAGGGTTTGGTTATTTTTCATATCCATATGCCATGTTTAATGATTCATTGGACGTTTTTCATTTGATAAACTGCTTGTGTTCATTTTCTTTCCTTTTGCATTTTTTGTTTAAGGATGGCTATCCCTTACACACACCCACACTCACCAATGCAGGTACCCATCCACTCCGGATTCCATGGGTGACTATTCTGCTATATCTTTCAATAACTCTGAAGATCTGATCAATCTAGCCGAGTATGAAGATGACGAAGGTTGTGAAGTACCCGGGGAACTAGCCAGACTTCTGCAACAAGAGGAAAGGGCCATCTTACCTCATGAAGAGCCATTGGAAACTGTTAACTTCGGAACCGAGGAAGACCGAAAGGAGGTGCAAGTGGGTGCCAATCTGGAACCAAGAGTCAAGGAGCGCCTGGTACAGTTGTTGAATGAGTATGTTGAGATCTTCGCTTGGTCTTATGAAGACATGCCGGGTTTAGACACAGACATCGTGGTTCACCGTCTCCCCACAAGAGAGGATTGTCCACCGATCAAGCAAAAAGTTCGCCGAATGAGGCCTGACATGTCCGAAAAGATCAAAGCAGAAGTAATGAAGCAATTCGACGCTGGCTTCCTGGCTGTTACGTCCTATCCTCAATGGGTCGCTAACATCGTGCCAGTACCTAAGAAAGATGGCAAAGTCAGGATGTGTGTGGACTACCGGGATTTGAATAGGGCCATCCCTAAAGATGATTTCCCGCTACCTCATATTGACATCTTGATTGACAATACAGCTCAGCATAAAGTGTTTTCCTTCATGGATGGATTCTCGGGCTACAATCAAATCAAAATGGCCCCCGAGGACATGGAGAAAACTACTTTCGTCACGCAATGGGGCACTTTCTGTTACAAGGTGATGCCGTTCGGGCTGAAGAACGCAGGGGCAACTTATCAACGCGCCATGGTAGTTTATTTCATGATATGATACATCATGAGATTGAAGTTTACGTAGACGATATGATAGCTCGGTCACAAACAAAGGAAGAGCACCTTGAACATCTGGAGAAGCTGTTTGCCAGGTTAAAAGAATACAAGCTCAGGCTGAATCCAAGTAAATGCATTTTTGGAGTTAGGTCTGGTAAACTCCTGGGATTCATTGTAAGCAACAAAGGCATTGAAGTCGATCCGGCAAAAGTAAAAGCAATACAAGAGATGCCTGCTCCCCATACTGAGAAGGAGGTTAGAGGATTCTTGGGGCGCTTGAACTATATTGCCAGATTCATCTCACATCTGACTTCTACCTGTGAGCCGATTTTCAAACTCTTGAAAAAGGATCAGGTAGTCGAATGGAACGACGATTGTCAAGCTGCTTTTGATAGAATCAAGGAGTATTTGCTAGAACCTCCTATTTTGATGCCACCCGTCGAAGGAAGACCATTGATCATGTATTTGACCGTCTTGGATAACTCAATGGGGTGTGTTTTGGGCCAGCATGACGAGTCTGGTCGAAAAGAGCACGCTATTTATTACCTTAGCAAAAAGTTTACCGACTGTGAGACTCGCTACTCACTGCTCGAGAAAACTTGCTGCGCTTTGGTATGGGCTGCTCGCCGACTAAGAAAGTATATGTTGACTCATACTACCTTGTTGATTTCCAAAATGGACCCTATCAAGTATATTTTCGAAAATCCCGCTTTATCTGGAAGAATAGCTAGATGGCAAATGATCTTAACTGAGTATGACATCCAGTACACCACCCAAAAAGCTATAAAAGGGAGTGTACTAGCTGACCATCTGGCTCATCAGGCTATCGAAGATTATCAATCCATGAGATTTGATTTCCCGGACGAAGACATCATGAATTTGGACAACATTGAAGGTAATGAATCGTATGACGGACCCGAAAAGGGATCCCGATGGACCCTGTACTTTGATGGTGCTTCGAATGCACTTGGAAACGGTATCGGCGCGGTACTCATTTCTCCGGAAGGTTGTCACACACCTTCACGGACCGACTTTGCTTCAGCTGCACAAACAACATGGCTGAGTATGAAGCTTGCATCTTTGGTCTCAAGGCTGCTATAGACTTGGGGATCAAATCTTTGATCGTATTCGGGGACTCGGCTTTGATTATCAGTCAAATCAAAGGAGAGTGGGATACCAAGCATCCTAATCTTATCCCATACAAAGAACATGTCCTGACATTGTTGCCTCATTTCGAGCAAATTACCTTCGAGCATTTCCCGTGAGAAGAGAATCAGCTAGCAGATGCTCTAGCCACAATGTCCTCCATGTTTAAACTCAACTGGGATAACGAGGCTCCCCAAATCACCATCGAGCGAATGGATGAACCTGCGCATTGTCACGAGATTAATACCGAAGAATTAGTGGAACAACCTTGGTTTCATGAAATTAAAAGGTATCTCGAGACCAAAGATTATCCAGAAGGAGCTTCCGTAAATGACAAGAAGTTCTTAAGGAAATTTGCTGCCAAATTCTTCCTGAGCAACGACATCCTTTACAAACGAAGCCATGATTGTGTATTACTCCGATGCGTAGACAAAGCTGAAGCAGAGTTGATCATGACTGATATACACAGCGGCACATTTGGCACTCACTTAAGCGGGCATACAATGGCTAAGAAGATCCTAAGGGCAGGCTATTACTGGTCTACCATGGAAGCTGACTGCCATCAACATTCTCGTACTTGCCACAAATTCCAAGTTTACGCTGACAAAGTTCATATCCCTCCGGTCCCTCTCAACGTCCTGACTGCTCCGTGGCCCTTTGCAATGTGGGGCATTGATATGATTGGAGAGATCAAGCCCACGGCTTCCAATGGACATCGCTTCATCCTGGTTACCATTGACTATTTCACCAAATGGGTCGAAGCAGCTTCCTTCGCCTCTGTTACTAAAAATGTGGTTGCCCGCTTTATCAAGCAAAATCTCATATGTCGGTATGGTGTTCCAGACATGATCATCACAGACAACGGTACAAATCTGAATAACACGATGATCACTGCATTGTGCGAACAGTTCAAAATTTATCATCACAATTCATCTCCCTATCGGCCGAAGATGAACGGTGTTGTTGAATCTGCGAACAAAAACATTAAGAAGATCATTCAGAAAATGATAGTCACTTACAAATACTGGCATGAGATGTTACCGTTTGCTCTGCATGGATACCGTACGACGACACGTACTTCAACTGGGGCAACCCTATTTTATTTGGTTTATGGCATGGAAGCTGTTTTGCCTATGGAAGTCCAGATCCCTTCTCTAAGGATTATGAAGGATGTAGGTTTGAATGAAGATGATTGGATGCAGACCCAACTTGATCAATTCAGTCTGATCGACGAAAAGCGACTTGCTGCTATATGCCACGGTCAGACGTATCAAAAGCGGATGATCAAGGCCTTCAATAAGAAAGTCAGACGTCAAGTGTATCAAGTCGGAGATCTCGTAATCAAGCGGATTATCTTACCGCAAAGTGATCTCAGGGGCAAATGGACTCCTACGTATGAAGGACCATTTGTGATCAAGAGCATATTTTCTGGTGGTGCAATGATTCTGACCACCATGGACGGCGACGATTTTCCGCACCCTGCGAACGCAGACATAGTCAAAAGATACTACGCATAAAATGACCCGACAAGTCGAAAACCCGAAAGGGAGGCTTGGGCAAAAATGGGCATCCCGGTGGATCGAAAACCCGAAAGGGCGGTTCAGGCAAAAATTAGGGATAAAAACAAAAAAATCTGTACACCCGGCGAGTCGAAAACCCGAAAGGGCGGCTTGGGCAAAAAGGGGTTTCCCGGTGGATCGAAAACCCGAAAGGGCGATTCAGGCAAAAGTTAGGGAATTAAAGCGTATGACTATGTCTCGTCGGATTACTTCAAAGACAATCTCTTCACCAACCGGTTCCAGGCTTCTGATCAATCCAGTCATCGTCAAGCGAAGCAGTGAATGAACAGATATTCAGAGTTGTGGAAGCTATAGCGGAATGGAATCCCATGGAATTATTTCACATAGCCATCTTTATTTTGTATAAATCTTTCAATATTTACGACAAAATCCTCTTACTAGGATGATTGTTTCCTTTGTACAAATATACTCATAGAAAATCAATACAAATACTTTTCCCAGAAATTTGTGTCATTTCCTTTTTCTTTTCTCTTGCACTGTTTGTTTTATTTTGAAAAACATCCAATGATTTGTTAAATAGGCATATGCATTTGAACATAGTCATTTCCTTATCAAGAAAGAGGATTACTGATAGGTCGAAGGTACAGTTGGATAACCCGATACCCTTTTAAAGGAAACCCCCGGGAGATTTGGAATCCATATCCCTAGCAAGTCTTGAAGCTTATCCCCTGCAGAGTACGGACGTCTCTCCCGAGTTTTATTCAAAGTTATTCCTCCCAGGGACTTATAACTGGGTTATCCTCAGCTAACAACCACGGAAGATCGCACTCGCCAAAATTCTTCCTATCCCCAGCGGAGTTCATCAAAGTTCCCCAGCAGTAACTTATCTTTACAATCCCCCGGCCAGAGGATCCTCAGGAATCCAATTTCCCTCAGAATTTAAGTTTCAATATCCCCAGCGAAGCCAGACTAATGAACCTTCTCCCCACAGAATTTTTGGAGAATAAATCTTGAGTTCCCCCAGTGAAGTAGCCAGAGATGCTTCCCGCCAAACTGAAGATTCTCCGTCTTGCATCCCCGGCATGAGTCTACTAGATTGGTACTCCCCAGTAGAAGTCATCAGGAATTCACCAGAGGCTTGGTATACAACCCAAGCTCCTTGTTCCCCAGCAATAGCCAAGGAATTGTTCTTCCCGGCAGCAGTCAGGATGCTTTTATCTTCAGCCATCCAGGATTCATCTGTCCCAAGCAAGACAGCTCATCAGCTTACATGCGCATTCGTTACATTCATATCATAAACATTGATATAACATATATTGCATCATACATTTCATGCAACAAAATTTTGTGTTTAGCTAACATTTTTTCCTTTTCAGGATAAGAATAAAAAGCTATCCTTAACAATTTCAGATGCAGTTTTACACGAGCTCATCATCAAGCAACCCTACACCGGTTCCTCCTCAAGCTCCAAGATTTCTGAAAACAGTTTACGGGTTCTCCAAGTAACGGTTGTTAACCTATCGCTTGTTCAGTTTCTTCTCAAGACTTCTGAAAACAGTCTATGGATTCTTCCCAACAATGGATGTTAATCTATCACTTGTTCAGATGCAACCTTTTGAAAACAGTTTACGGACGCTTCCCAACAACGGATGCTGCTCTATTGCTTATTCAACTTCAAGATTTCTGAAAACAGTTTACGGGTTCTCCAAGTAACGGATGTTAACCTATCGCTTGTTCAGTTTCTTCTCAAGACTTCTGAAAACAGTCTATGGATTCTTCCCAACAACGGATGTTAATCTATCACTTGTTCAGATGCAACTTCTGAAAACAGTTTACGGACGCTTCCCAACAACGGATGCTGCTCTATTGCTTATTCAACTTCAAGATTTCTGAAAACAGTTTACGGGTTCTCCAAGTAACGGATGTTAACCTATCGCTTGTTCAGTTTCTTCTCAAGACTTCTGAAAACAGTCTATGGATTCTTCCCAACAACGGATGTTAATCTATCACTTGTTCAGATGCAACCTTTTGAAAACAGTTTACGGACGCTTCCCAACAACGGATGCTGCTCTATTGCTTATTCAACTTCAAGATTTCTGAAAACATTTTACGGATTCCTCCCAACAACGGATGTCAATCTATTGCTTATTCAGACCCCCAGTTCGAAGAGGGTCCAAAACATGGACACCTTTCTGATACTCATTCCAGATGGCATCTTTAAGCCCATCCCCGACAAGTTTCTGTCACCTCTCAAGACGGCATCTCTAAGCCCATCTCCAAATGGCATCTCTAAGCCCATTCCCGCAGCCATTGCTTTGACAAGTGCAAATTTCCGGGCACTCTAGTGTCCAATCTCCTTTTACCCTCGAGTCACGAAAGGCAAACTTGCCAATCTAACTCTTCGGATTCAAGAAGATTGAACAGGGGCAACTGTTGTACCCCAAAATTTGCCCTCCCATTTCTCATTGATTTCTCATCACAAAGCCCTTGGAGATCAAGATCCAGTTAGGGTTTCATCTGCTCAAGACTTCTCCTTGCACTGTTGACCCAAATTAGGGTTTGTGTTTGCACAAAGATGTTTTGACCTAAAATGCCTAAGATGACTTTCATGATTCATATTGGACTCCCAAGTTTACCCATACCAAGTTTCAAGTCTTGATTCCAAGTTTTGCCCAGTCAATTGAACAGTTGACCTAGAAATCAGTTGTATTGGGGAAAAAGTCAACTGTGGCCAATTGACAGTCAAACCTCATGAAAATTGACCCACATCAACATTATGAACTCACATGGACCATTTGATCAAGTTTGGATCATAATTCCACAAGAAATTTGATCAGATCACTAAAAGGGCAAAATGGTCATTTTTAGGGTTTTGACTGCACAAAGGCAATTTTTGACTGTTTGACCTAGCCAATGGCAAACCAAGTTCACATATGGACTCAAGGACCCCATGGAATTATCTTGACATGCTCAACAAACTCAAAAGATCCCAAGTACACAAGATTGACAGTTGAATTTCCCAGTCAATTGATCAATTTTGACTGTATACTGAAAAGTCAAACTTTGACTTTTTGGTCAAAATCAAGAGTCAAGATTCATTTTTCATCAAAACATGCCAAATCATGAAACTTGTTCACCAATAAATCACAAAATGTAAATTAGGGTTAGAAATGAGATTTTTTCATAACTTAGAATTTTTCTAAGTTATGAAAAACCCTAATTTTTTCCCAACTTTGCCCCACTTTTCCACCAAGATCTATTTGGATTCAAACAAAAGTCAAAACATGAAAGTTGTAGCTTGTTTCATAATCTACAACTTTGATTCACAAAGTTTTCCCAAATGAGGCTTGTATCTCAAGTTACAAATTTTTGAATAAGGGCACTAAACCTTTCTTAACTTAGTGAAATTTTAACCTATTTTGACAAGGTTTTCTACCCAACTTCAAGGCCATTTTCCATACACTTCCACTTGGAATTTCAATTTTCATTTCAAATATGGATTGTAGTACACATTCCAAGCTTTCCAAAATGTCCAATAACTTCTCAAACAACCTCATAACTTAAGAGAATCGAATTTCACAATATGGCAAAAACTCACTTTTGAATTGGCTATTTTTCATGTTCATAATTTGTGCAAACTTCTCAAACCAGCATGCCCCTTGATTACAGGTCCTTAAACCATCCAACACTCAATAATTTAATGCATGTTCATTGTGCTAAAGCATTGTTCTTTGAGTTCAAGCATTACATACAAGTTTAATCCATTTATGGAAAAAGCAAAATAACCATTTTTGAAAAGTTAAGCTTTATGTCCAATTGAAAATCCAAGAGGTACAAATGAAATCTAATTGGCACAAGATTATGAGCAAACTCTGATCAAGGAGAGATTATGCAGCACATTAGGGGGCCTCTACTGACCTAGAACACAACTTGGACATTTGTTGCTTAAAGTGTAAGTAACTTGGCATTTTGTAAGACAACTCTCATATCAGCTTACAAACACTAAGGCAAACTTGTAAAACAGATCCAAGACATCCCAACCAAGCTAGTACACGACCCTAACAACCCTCATACACTCTCAATCCCAGAATCACCTTCAAACTGCAAGAACAGGGCAAGGCCTGCAGTTTGAGTGCCATCTCCCATTTCTCTCAAGCTTTCTTGCCCAAACCAGTTCACACACATTCCCTAGCATCTATGCAAGCTAACCATGACTTGAAACACGACCTGTAATTCCTCTAACAAGTTCCACCATTTTCACTTTTTCATTTTGCAGTTGAAGTTCTACAGCTCGATTCAAGGTGTCTCAAGGCAAAGTAAATATTGGAACAGCATCACCACACCTCAAGGAAGCTATACCAACCATTATCTTGCACTGAAAGCTTCCCCATTGCCAGATAGAACTTCAACTGAACAGGTATTTTGGTGAACTTCTATCTCTCTTATTAGGCATCATTAGCTCTAAGTTTGTGAATAAGCAATGTTCTACTCATGCCACTGAACCTGTACATGCTTTTACTTTTCATTTCTTTTGCCTGAGCTGTGAGAATTTAAGGTTTGAAAATGGCAGAAAATCTAGGTCAGGATTTGGGGGAGAAGAAATTATCTCTCATCTTAGAGAGTTAGATCAAGTTCTGCATATGGTTGGATTCGTCTCTTGATGCTGAACATTTTTTATGTTATGAGTTTTCATTAATAAGCCAGGAATCAGGATGTTTGGATGGAAGAACAGGGCGCGCGTTTTTTTGAATAATGTTGTTCAGAGGTTGAAGAAGGTGCCTCATGGGCTGGGCCAGCTTTGGTTCTGCTTTTTGCACCATATTTTGTGATTCATACCCCCTGAGCCCATTTGCTTGATTTAATGTTTTTTTTTTATTTTTCTTTTTTCATTTTGACTCATTTATTTTTTTTAATAATGTTTAAAACCTGAAAAATCATTTTTGCACCATTTTTGCATTTTTTTAAGTATTTATTTGTTTATATATACTATTATACATAAATATATATATATACTATTATTTAGAAATATTATTAATAATGTAAACTTATTGTATTTCTGATTTTTATTTCATTTTCCCCTTTTGAAACATTTTGTATAAAAAATACATTTTTTATTTTATAAAATTAAATATTATTATTTTGTGCATATTTAATATATTTTGTAAAATAATATATATATATATATATATATATATATATATATATATATATATATATATATATATATATATATATATATATATATATATATATATATATATATATATATATATATATATATATATATATATATATATATATATATATATATATATATATATATATATATATATATATATATATATATATATATATATATATATATATATATATATATATATATATATATATATATATATATATATATATATATATATATATATATATATATATATATATATATATATATATATATATATATATATATATATATATATATATATATATATATATATATATATATATATATATATTAGTACACTTAGGGTAAAATACCAAAAATATACATATTTTTATTTTTATTAATATTTAACACTAAAAATATATTTTTATAAATATACTATATTTTATTTTATTTTTGTATGTAAATAGTAAATATTATATATATTAAATAATTAATACCCTTTTGATTAAAACTAGGGTTTTGCCTTAAATATGAAAATACTCCAAAAATAATGCCTTTTTTTATTTCTTTTTATTTTACATAAATAATACTTTTTTCATACATATAAAAATTCTTTTTACATTCTTGCATATTTGTATTATTTCTATTTAATTTATGCTTTTAATCTTATTGTAAATATTCAAAGAAAATGATGTAATAGCTAGATTTAATTTCTTGTCTAAATAATCCCCATTTGAAACATTTGTATCCCCTCCCCATATTATTGTGTTGTAATAGTGTAGGAACTTTATTTTTCGCACTTTAACGCTTTTTAAATATGCCATGCTAGAATTAGGGTTTGTATGCGAATAAAACGAACAAAATAGTTTTGACCTAATTTCAAGATAATCAAGCATGAAAATGGACAACACATTTCACACTTGCACCCCTAGGGTATTCCACTTTGTTGCCTTCAAATAAATTGGGCCATATTGCATGTTGGGTTTCTTTGGGTAAAACAAACAATCAAATGATCATAAGTCCCTCGATGACGCTTTCAAAAAGTTACCTAAAATGATCAAGTCCTTTTCAAAGAAAAATTGCCCAAAGACATTTAACACTATTGCAATTATGGTCCAAACGATGACCCACGCCCGTCCCTTTCACCTCCTAATACAAGATTGTCCACCAAATGCAATGGTGGAACAAAATTGTCAAAAGGTTTAAAATATAACAAACATCTTTGAGAAAATTTTAGGGTAGATAACTCTTAGGTACTTGCCAATTTACAAAGAAAACACTTGCCTAATTTCAAACCACACTTCACAAATACTTTCAAAACAAACTTTCAAAAAACCTTGAAACGTCTTTTCAAAAGACAAAACACCTTTTTGTAAAACATTCGAGTAAAGAAGTGTTACAAGGGTAGCCTAGACAAGGCATCTTTTTTAAAACATTTTCAAAACCACACCCCAAGCACCAGTTCAAACAATTGAAAACCAAGGCAAGTTGATCTAAGCAAGTACCTAAGAGCCCATGGATAACCATGGATAGAAAGGGTGCTAATACCTTCCCTTTCTATAATCTACTCCCCGAACCCAAGAAAAATCTCAAAGGTTTTTGCTGTGCTTTTTAAACCTTTCCTTAGGATAAAATAAAAAGTCGATGGCGACTCTTGCTCAACCGAAACATTTGCGAAAACGAACGCAAAACCCTAGTCAGTTCTCCCACCGTATCACAACTTGCATACTCAACACTCTCAATTCCAAGAGGCTCTGCTCAACTTAGTAAAGGGGGCAGAAAGAAATGATGACTATTATTGTTACGAAGAAGAAGACAAAGAAGAAATCTATAATCAACATGGGGAAGAGGTTTAAAGGGCCCGCCAGACAAGTCCAAGTTGAAGAGGATTCCTCTGAAGAAGATGAAAATCAAGATGAAGATACTAGGAGCACCCGTGCTGGGGGTGGAAACAATCAAATCTCTGAAGACGAGGATTTTACTGATAAGAAATACCCGCCGACTGACGACAAATATAAGCAACTTGAAGAGAGACTGAAAGCTGTGGAGATCCAAGTTGTGCCTGGCTTGGACTTTGAAGACTTGGGTTCGGTACCTAGGGTAGTCATTCCTTACAAATTCAAGATCACAGTCTTTGCCAAGTATGATGGAGTTTCATGTCTGAAGCTTCATTTAAGATCTTATGTCTGTAAAATCTAGCTGCACACCGCCAATAGGAAACTATGGGTGCACTTTTACATGAGAGTCTATCGGGGACATAGTTGGAATGGTTTTACCAATTGGAAGGAACTAACATCCATACTTGGGAGGATTTAGCCGCTGCCTTTTATCGCCAATATCAATATAACGCTGATCTTGCACCAACTCGGGTGAAATTGCAAGGCATGACCATGGGTTCAAATGAGGGCTTCAAAGAGTACGCTCAAAAGTGGAGAGACTTGGCTGGCAGGGTGCATCCACCTCTAACTGATAGGGAATTGGTAAATATTTTTATGGGGACATTGACTGGACCATTTTTCAACTTGCTGATTGGAAGTTCATCTTCCGAGTTTACTGAATTGATCTTAACTTGGTGAGAGGGTTGAAAGCAGGATTAAAAGTGAGAAGATACCCATGGCCTCCGCCTCAAATGCTGTGAAAAATTCATTTATTGGTAAAAACGAGACTAATGTTGTGTATGGGTCAAGAAGTCGTGCGAAGAATGACTGTCATCATTTAGTAGGCGCAGTTTTGATCTCCAATCCAACCCCAACTCAACGTCTGCATCAACAAAATAATAAACAATAAAGACCAGACATCTCGAGGAGACAATTTAACAAAATCAACATATCACTATCTCAAGCTTTGCAACACTTATTGAAAGCTGATTTGGTGACTTTGCGAGATCCCCCTTCCAACCCTCACACTACTTCCCCAAAATACAACCCCAATGCCAAATGCACTTACCACTCAAATAGTCTCGGACATGATACCAATGATTGTTGGTCTCTAAAAAAACATCCAAGACTTAATTGATAACAAGACAATTAAATTCGAACCTCCTCCAACTCCTAATATGATCACCGCATCCATGCCAAATCATGGTAAGGGTGTCAATGCTATTGAAGATACATCTTTTGTTTCCTTCATCAAAGATTTGACCACTCCTTTGTAGACTATTAAAAAGAATTTGTTGAAAGTCGGGGTATTCCATGGTTGTCTTGAAGATTGTTTCTGTTGTGTTGTACAAATTAATGGTTATGGATGGCTGAAGAAAGGTGTCCAACACCTGATGGATATCCATGAGATTCTATTTTAAAAAACTCCATCTGTGAAAAGTTTGACCCAAAGTGTATCTCAAGAATTTGAAGACGTGTCCATCATTACTATATCAAACAAACCTATTAGGATCACCTCCAAAAGTCCTATTAGGATTTTCGTTGAACCAAGAATAGATCCTCTAATTATCACCACATCAGGGCCAGTCCCCTACTCTTCTGATAAGGTTATGCCCTGGAATTACGGAGCGGACGTGTATTACCATGGTATCAAACAAGATTCATGGATTGATGAAGATGAAACTGCTGACATTACAAACATTACTGGATAAAGTAAAGTGACTAGGATGGGGAGGATCTTCTCTCCAGAGATTTCACCTCCGTTAACCATAATTACACCCATTCATATTACTGTTGTTAAACCTCTTGCTGATACTCGAGGAAAGGAAAAAATGAGTGAGCCTTCCAGGATGGAGGCGCCCATAAAAGATATTACCATTGAGGACCCATCTACCCGAGAGATGGAGGAGATTTTAAAAATTATTAGAAAAAAGTGACTATAAGATAGTGGAACAGTTTGGGAAAACACCCTCGAAGATTTCCATGTTGTCTTTGTTGCTATGTTTTGAGGCACATGCTCAAGCCCTGATAAAATTCTTGAAAAGTGCACATGTCCCACAAGAAACTACAGCCGACCAATTTGAAAACTGTGTAGCAAGCTTGACTGCCGACAACGGTCTAGGGTTCTCCTATGCAGATTTGACCCCGATGGGGAAGAATCATAACAAAGCTCTCCATATTTCCATAGAATGCAAGGGAACCACCCTAGAACATGTATTAGTGGATACTATATCTTCTCTCAATGTCTTACCAAAAGGAGCTCTAGATAGGTTGGACTGTGAAGGTTTGGTACTAAAGCCTAGCGACATCATGGTGAGAGGTTTTGACGGATTAAAGAGGATGGTCCATGGAGAAGTTGATCTCCTTATCAAAGTTGGGTCTCAGGTTTTCAACTCAACATTCTATGTGATGGATATCCATCCTGCTTATTCATGCATGCTTGGACTCTCATGGATCCAAGGGGCAGGTGCAGTGACTTCCATACTACATCAAAAGTTGAAATATACGGTCAAGGAGAAAATTGTCACTGTATGCGGAGAAGAAGAGTTTATGATCAGTCATCTGAATTCATTCAAGTATATTAAAATGGATGGCAAGTTCGTTGAAACTCCTTGTCAAGACTTTGAGGTGCTCTCTCCCATGGTTGATGTTTCCACGACCACTCCTGACACTCCCAAAGCTGCTAAAGATACACTGAGGATGGCCTCTCTCAAAGATGCCCGTGCTGTTGTCAAAGACAGAGGCTGCACCATTTGGGAAAAACTCCTTGATATCCCTTTCAAGTTAGACAAATTTGGGTTGGGCTTAACTTCTAAAGCTCAAAATGAGGTCCTACGTGCTCGTGCAGGGAAACCACCTCTCCGTATTAGTAACCATGAGGTTAATGCTCTTGAAGACTCTGATGTTTATTGTGACTGGGACGACTGGATCTACCCAACTGCTGATGGAGGACTCAAAAACTAGCATACCAAAGACTTCATTCCAATCTCCTTCAACCAGGAGTAATTGCCATTTCTTGTTTTTATTACTTTGAGAAATTTTTCTATAATTTCCATTTAAACAATGACTTTAAACCGCGTGTCTCGCCCGGGGCACAGTGGTCCATTTGTTAAGGGTTTGTCATTTTCAAATGCCATATGCTCATTTTAATGAAACATTGGACTATTTTTCATTCAAATTTTTCGCTTTTTGTCTTTCTTTTACTTTTATTACATTTTCAAATAGCCATGTGACCTTACATGCACAAACACACATTTGCAGATCCACATCCACTCTGGATCTCATTGACAATGATTCTGCTATTTCCATCTATGACTTTGAAAATCCAATCTATCAAGCCAAATACGAAGGTGAGGAAGATTATGAAATACCTGGGGTACTCGCAAGACTCCTGGTACAAGAGGAAAAGGCTATTCAGCCACACAAAGAGCCAATTGAAATGATAAACCTGGGTACTGAGGCAGATAAGGAGGAAGTTAAGATTGGAGCTAACCTAGAAGTCAGTGTTAAAGGAAGATTGGTTCAAATGTTGCATGACTATGTGGAAGTGTTTTCTTGGTCGTATGAAGATATGTCAGGGCTTGATACTAATGTTGTGGTTCACCGTCTGCCAATGAAGGAAGGTTGTCCTCCGATCAAGAAAAAGGTTTGTCGCATGCGACCAGATATGTCTGAGAAGATAAAAGTTGAGGTACTGAAGCAGTTCAATGCAGTTTTCCTAGCAGCGGCGTCATGTCCTCTATGGGTTGCAAATGTTGTCCCAGTACTGAAGAAAGAAGGAAAAGTCCATATGTGCATAGACTACAGGGATTTTAATAGGTCAAGCCCCAAGGATGATTTCCCACTACCACACATTGATGTCTTTATTGATAGCACTGCTCAAAATAATGTCTTATCCTTCATGGATGGATTCTCCGGTTACAACCAGATCAAAATGGCACCCAAAGACATAGAGAAAACCACTTTTCTCACATAGTGAGGCACCTTCCATTATAAGGTCATGCCATTTGGTTTGAAGAATGCAGGTGCAACTTATCAAAGGGCTATGGTAGGTATATTTCATGATATGATTCATCATGAGATAGAAGTCTATGTTGATGACATGATTTCAAGATCGCAAACTGAGGAAGAAAACCTTGATCATCTTCACAAGCTATTTGAGAGGTTGAAGGAATACAAGTTGAGGCTGAATCCCAACAAATGCACCTTAGGGGTAAGCTCTAGGAAACTCTTAGGGTTTGTCGTCATTGGAAAAGGTATTAAGGTCAACCCTGCAAAAGTCAAAGCCATACAAGAAATTTCAGCTCCCTGTACTGAGAAGGAGGTCAAAGGTTTCTTAGGTCAACTCAACTATATTGCCCGATTCATATCTCACTTAACTGTTACTCCTTAACCGATGTTGAAACTATTGAAGAAAGATCAAGTAGTCAGATGGAATGACGATTGCCAAGAAGCTTTTGACAAGATCAAAGAATACTTACAAGAACCTCAAATCCTGATGCCTTTAGTTGAAGGAAGACCTCTGATTATGTACTTGACTGTATTAGAGAATTCAATGGGGTGTGTGCTAGGTCAACATGACGAGTCTGGCCGAAAAGAGCATGCAATATACTACCTTAGAAAAATGTTTACCCACTGTGAAACCAAATATTCACTGCTCGAGAAAACTTATTGCGCTTTAGCATGGGCTGCTCGCCAGCTAAGACAGTATATGTTGACTCACACCACTTTATTGATTTCTAATATGGATCATATCAAGTATATCTTCGAGAAGCCAGATCTCTCCAGACAAATAGCCAGATGGCAAATTATTTTGACTGAATATGACATCTAATATACTACACAAAAAGCAATCAAAGGAAGTGTACTGGCAGATCATTTGGCCTATCAAGCTGTTAATGACTACCAATCCATGAACTTTGAATTCCCAGATGAGAACATCATGATAGTGACAGACCGTGAAGAACCTGGACCGTATGAAGGACCTGAGTAAGGATCCCGATGGACTATGGTTTTTGATGGAGCTTCCAACGCATTGGGTAACAGAATCGGTGTTGTAATCATTTCTCCCGAAGGGTGCCATACCCCTTTCACTACTAGACTATGTTTTGATTGTATAAATAACATGGTTGAGTATGAAGCTTGCATCTTGGGTCTAAAGGCTTCCATTGACTTAAGAATCAAATTCTTAAGCGTATACGAAGATCTGGCCTTGGTAATTAATCAATTCAAACGAGAGTGGGATACCAAACATCCAAATCTGATCCCTTACAAAGAGCTTGTGCTAACCTTGATTTTGTACTTTGAAGAGGTCACCTTAGAGCATATCTAGAGGGAAGAAAATTAGTTGGCTGATGCCTTAGAAACTATGTCGTCTATGTTCAAGGTCAATTGGGACAACGAAGCTCCCAGAATTACTATAGAAAGATTTGATGAACCTGTGCACTGTTACGAGATTGACACTGATGAGGAGAAGCCTTGGTATCATGAAGTGAGGAGGTACCTTGAAGAAAAAGAGTATCCTGAGGGAGCCTCAATAAACGACAAGAAATTCCTGCGAAGGTTCTCAACCAAATTCTTCCTAAGCAATGGGATTTTGTATAAGCGCAACCATGACTCTACTCTGCTCCATTGCATGGACAAGAAGGAAGCAGAAAAGATCATGGAGGATATGCATGAAGGTATCTTCGGAACTCACTCTAGTGGGCATTCCATGGCCAACAAGATTTGGAGGGCTGGTTGTTATTGGTCAACAATGGAAACTGATTGTCACCATCACTTGAGGACTTGCCATAAATACCAAGTTTATGCAGATAAGGTTCACGTGCCTCTGATCCCTTTGAATGTCATGACTTCTCCTTGGACATTCGCAATATGGTGCATTGACATGATCGTAGAAATCAAGCGCATTGCATCTAATTAACATTGTTTCATCCTCGTCGCCATTGATTACTTCACTAAGTGGGTCGAAGCAGCTTCATTTGTTTTAGTCACCAAGAATGTTGTAGCCCAGTTCATCAAACATAACCTTATCTGTCGATATGGCATCCCTTAAAGGATCATCGCCGACAACAGAACCAACCTCAACAATGCTTAATCACTAAACTCTGCATGTAGTTCAAGATCAAGCATCATAATTCTTCTCCATACAGACCTAAGATGAATGGCGCAGTGGAAGCCACCAACAAAAATATAAAGAAGATTGTACAACAGATGGTGATGACCTATAAAGACTAGCATGAGATGCTTCTATTTGCTCTTCATGGCTACCATACTTCGGCTCGAACATTAACTAGGGCAACCCCAATCTCTTTAGTCTATGGCATGGAGGCCGTCCTGCCTATTGAAGTTTAGATTCCTTCTTTAAGGATTATGAAAGAATAAGACTTAGAAGAAGACGAATGGATCCAGACTAGGTTGGATCAGTTGAACTTGATTGACGAGAAAAGACTGACTGTTGTTTGTCATGGTCAAATGTATCATAACCATGTGATCAAGGCATTCAACAAGAAGATTAAACCTCGAGTATTTCAGACTGGAGACTTGGTAATAAAGCGTATTATTTTGCCACAAGGCGATCCCAGGGGAAAATGGACTCCCACTTACGAAGGACCATTTATTGTTAAGAATGTATTCTTTGGCGGTGCCATGATGCTAACCCCCATGGGCAATGAAGATTTCCCGCATCCTGTGAACGCTGACATAGTCAAAAGATACTACGCATGAGAATGACCCGCTAGGTTGACATACCTAGGAAAAAATAAGGGCATCCCGACAAACTATAAAGGTTTAGGCAAAAATTAGGGATATATACAAAAGATTATACACCCGACAATTCGAAAACCCAAAAGGGCGGCTTGGACAAAAAAGGGTATCTTGGTGGGCTGAAAACCTGAAAGGGCGGTCCAGACAAAAGTTAAGGTTTAATGTGTATGACTATGTCCCGTGGAATCACTACAACCAACTTTATTACCAAGGTCCAATGATACAAGATCAATTCAATTTCTTTCGACGACAAGGGATGATGTTTTCGAAGACATAAGGGCAATAGCGGAGTTGGAACTTAATGAGATCACTTCCACATGGATATACATTTCGTTTTCACTTTGTATATTTTTCATTTTTCGATAACTTCCTCTTACTAGGATTTCCGTCTCTCTATACAAAAAAATGCCTGTTTATAGGCAAGACATCAATGCAAATATACTTTAAAGTGCAATTTTTTTTGTTTTTTCTATTTTGATTGCAAAAACGTCCAATGACTAAAATTGAATGAACATATGCATATGAACATGATTAACTATAACAGACAAGAACAGTGATGAGCATTTACTTAAATATTTAGGATATCCCCACAGCGTCACCTTAATAAGATTATCCCCACGAAGTGAATTCATACATCCAGAGTTCCAATCAGCATATTTCCTGGAAATTCTCTTCCCCAGCCATGTTTTTTAAACCAGAAAAGAAACCTTGCAAAATATTCTTCCCCTGATGAATACATTTCCCTAGTGAGGTCTTCAGAATACCTTCCTCGACAGGGTTTATTTCCCCAACAGACTACAATCTCCCCAGCTTGAGTTTACTTCTCAGACAATTATAAATCAACGGACAACACCCCTTGTCCCCAGCAGGGTTGATACTATCACCATAAAGTTTCTACAAAACCTGGAATTCGACCAGATACCGGTTAACTTTATCCTCTCCAAACAAGTCAGGAAATCATCCACCTATTTTATCCCCAATCAAGGTATAATTCCCCAGTAGAATAATGGACAACCAAGGTTCCTGAACTCTATTCCCCAAGTAGAAATCAACATTCCCCGCAGAGTTTCATCAAATAGCAAACAAGAATTCCCAGTGGAAGCATTCTAAAACAAGATACACATACTCTTCATCCCCAACAGTTGTCAAGGATTTATCTTCCCAAACAAAGATACACTTTAATAACATTTTACATTCACACATCATGACATATGCATACAAAACGCATATAGTATAATCTCATCTATTTTGAGAACATCATTATGCAATGCATGCATCATGACGTTGCAGTACAACTAATTCTTTTCCTTTTCAGGAAATATCAGTCACCAGATGAATACCATCAACAACAAAAATTTTATCTGTTGCTTCAGTTTAAATCAACCAATGATTTATCCTGATTCCGTTCGGGTAGACGCTTTCACTAGTTCAGTTAAATCGCTCATAAGATTTATACTGATTTATTATCCAGTTAAAGATTATTCAAGACCTCTGCTGGTTCATTTTAAATCAACTGATGATTTATCCTGATTTCATTCTGGTAGACACTTTCTCTGGTTCAATTAAATCACTCCTAAGATTTATACTGATTCATTATCCAGTTAAAGATTATTCAAGACCTCTGTCGGTTTATTTTAAATCAACCAATGATTTATCCTGATTCTGTTCTGGTAGACACTTTCTCTGGTTCAATTAAATCGCTCTTAAGATTTATGCTGATTCGTTATCCATCTAAAGTTTATTCAAGACTTCTTCTGATTCAGTTTAAATCAACCAATGATTTATCCTGATTCCGTTTTGGTAGACACTTTCTCTGGTTCAGTTAAATCGATCCTAACATTTATGTTGATTCCTTATCCAGCTAAAGTTTGTTCAAGACATCTGCTGGTTCAGTTTAAATCGACCAATGATTTATCCTGATTACATTCCGGTAGACGCTTTCTCTGGTTCAGTTAAATCGCTCCTAAGATTTATGCTAATTCGTTATCCAGCTAAAGTTTATTTAAGACCTCTGCTGGTTTATTTTAAATTTTCCAAAGATTTATTCTCATTCCGTTCGGGTAGACGCTTTCACTGGTTCAGTTAAATCGCTCCTAAGATTTATACTGATTCACTATCCAGTTAAAGATTATTTCAAGACTTCTGCTGGTTTAGTTTAAATCGACCAATGATTTATCCCGATTTCATTCTGGTAGACGCTTTCTCTAGTTCAATCAAATCTCTCCTAAGGTTTTTCCGATTCTTAGTCAAAGACAAAGACAGACATCTACTATTCTAGTATAAATCGACCAAAGATTTATTTTGATGTTTCTTCCAATCTATATCAACAAATACTTTGGATGGAATCTTTAAATCCATCTTTGATAACTCTTTATTATCTCTCCAAATGGCATCTTTAAGCCTATTCCCGATACAATCAGCCAACACATTATTTTGTGCATCAGCGAGTGCAAATTCCTGGGCACTCTAGTGTTCAATCATCTTCCACCTTCAAGTCACGAACGACGGACCTGTCAATCTAACTCTTCAGGTTTAAGAAGATTGAACAGGGGTATCTATTGTACCCTAAAATTTTCCCTCTTTTTTTCTCAAGACATTTCTCATAAAGGATCATCAATAGCTTCAAGTTTGCACAAATGTTGACTAGGTCAAAACACCTCATAAACACTGATGCCTCAAATTAGGGTTTGGATTTTCACAAAGAAAATTGGACTTCTAAGGCCTCAAATGACATTCATGGATCATTATAGACCTCCAAGAACACTCATGATAAGTTTCAAGTCTTGAATCACAATTTTGCTCAATCAATTGATCAGATGATTGAAAATCAGCTGTATTGGGTAAAATGTCAATTGTGATCAACTTAAATTCAAACTTCATGATTTTTGTCCAACATAAACATTTTAAGGTCCTATTCATTATTTAATTAAGTATTGATCACAATTCCTCAAGAAAAGCATTCAATTTACCAAAAGGGAAAAATGGTCAAAATTAGGGTTTTGACTGACCTTTGACTTTTTGACCTAATACATGATCCAATGGCTTGAAGCACAATCTCAAGGACTCAAATACAACATGTTGGCCTATTCTCATGGCTCAAATCATCTTTCAAAAACAATGGATTGATAGTTGAATTTTTGATCAACTAATGAAAAGTCAATTGATACACCAAAAGTCAAACTTTGACTTTTTGGTTAAATTTGAGTCTCAAAGATCAAAATTCATCAAGACATTCAAAAATTTGAAGCTTGATCATCAATAAATCAAGAAAGTCAAAATTAAATTTGAAAAGTCAAATTTTTCAAGACTTAGAAATTTTTCTAAGTGTTTTTGTACATGATAATTTCACTACTTCATACCAATTTTTCACCAAGATGCAAGATGATTCAAGGAAAACTTTCAACATGAAAGTTGTAGATATTTATGAACTATTAAACTTTGTATTAGAGGATTGATGTCCAAAAATTCTTAGATTTGAAGATATAAGCCCATGAAGTCATGCACTTTTTCTAAAAAAAACACTTTGTGAAAACTTTGATCAAGTTGGTCAGGATTTTGCCCTAACTTCTTGGCCAATTTTAACCTAGCTCCAATTTTATTTAGCAAAAATGGAAAACATGAAAGTTGTATAGGATGTTTCAAGCTTTTTAAAATGTTTGTGAACTTGAAGATGTCATTTTTGAGCTAAGAGAATCGAAGAGGAGAAGTTGGGCTTCCAATCTTGCATTATAGGCCATTTTTTAGATGAATTCACAACCAAAGGTCCAACCAAAGGTACAAGATATCTCTTTTCAGGATATGTTCTCTCCAAATCTATGCATAATCGAGCAATTACATAAACCCTAAGTGTATTACACAAATATTTGAAGCTTTGTCCAAGTCTTGATACCATTTATGGTTAGAAATGCAAAAGCAACATTTCCATTTGCATAAAGCTTCACTTTTCCAACCAGTCTCTTCTTTCAAGCTTGAAGTTTGTTCTAAAGATCACAAAAAATATCTCAACATCAGAAGCAATCCATAAAATCTACAAATCATGGCTAAGTTCCTTGATTCACTCCTTTCATCATCATGAAGCAACTTGTCTTTATGAATTTGAAAAATGTATAACATGTAATTCTGATCATCTCAAGTCCTGAAACCTTTTCTCTATAAATAGAGGCATCATTTGAAAGCTAACCCATGAATTCAAGAGCCCTAAAACTCACTCAAACTCCCTAGAACTCAGAGCTTCATCCAAGCCTCCATAACTTGTCATTTCTGGCCAAAAACTTCAATCTTATAATCCACTCGTGCGTTTTCCCTCTAAATCATTCTCAAAGCTTCTATAAATCAAATATAATCCATCTCAACACCTGTTACAGTTCTGTAACTCCATTTCATCTTCTTCCAAACTCAAAACTGAAGCCTGCACATTGACTTCTACAAGGAGTTTTAGCCACTCTCAACTCAAGCTAAGCATTGAATTGGCTTCCTAGAGATCCAAGGAAGCTATCCAAATCATTGCAGCACCTTGAAACAAGCTCAACTCAAAACACGAATTCCAATTTTAAGGTAAGTTTTCTTGACTTTGAACTTTTCATACAAGCATCATTAGTGGTTTATTTGTGAAGATAAAATGTATATATCATTGTCCTGAAGCTAACCATATGCTTACTTTTCATTTTCATTAATCATGTGTTGAGAATTTTAGAATTGAAAATCCATAAAAGTTAGTTTTTATTTTGGAGCCAAATAAAATTCTCATTCATCTTTGATTGATAGTTCATGAAATTTATATGGTTGGAATCTTGGTAAAAAATGGGGCAAGTTTCATGTTTATACTTTTCCAAATGGTTGAGAAATTAGTAAGATCAGAGATTCAAAAATCTTGCTCATGGAAGCTGACGCGAGGATGAAGAAGATGACACATTCAGGATTGAGTTTGAAATATATTTATTGGTTTATGTATTAAACACCGGATGTATAACCACCCCATTAATAGAGAGCGCGCGCGTAAGGCTTAGAACTATAGGGACCTGGGTTCGAGCCCCAGTGGTACCCTTTTATTTTTCACTTAATTTGTTCTTGCAGATTCACTGTTAAATAGCTTGAGGTGCGCACCATGCACCTCACATCTACATCACATGATCATCCTACCATCAAATCAAGCGCTCCACGTGAGCAAGTCTATGATGCACGACCATAAGCCAGAAACATTGGATCCTAAAACAGGCGCCTGGACCTCCATTAGTTTGGGCTTTCTCTTTTTATTTTTACTTGCTAACACCCCCTTTATTTCTCAAAGCAACACAGGCCCATATCCATCTTTTTTTTATTATTCATTATTTTCTGACTCAACAAAAACAGACTTCGGCCTAGAAACAAAAACCTTTTACTTTCATACTTCCCACATTATTTTTCAAACCCCCCTAACTTTTTTTTAATTTATACCTTTATTTTATTTTATTTTATTTTCTATTATTATTATTATTATTATTATTATTTATTTAATTGAATATACCAAACATATTTTTTATACTTAGATTAAAGATAATTATTTTTCTCTTTACTTTATTTTTAAACATAAAACCCTAAAAAATATTTTTCTAACAAATTTAATTTCTTTTTCTTTCTTCAATTTAATTTAATTAATATTAGACTTAGTTTTATTTTAATTTTATTTTTAATTAAATTAACTTAGAATCTAGGAACTTAATTAATTATTTTCTTTCTTTTTTTTACTAGTTTAGTTAGAACATTTTTCATACAAAAAACCATGAAAAACAATTTTCTTTTCTTGTACATCATCTTCATATTCTTGTACATTTTATTTGGCATCATTCAATATGGTTGTAATAGTAATTAGGTTTTAATTGCTTTCATTCCCATTTGTAATTTGTATCCCTATCCCCTAAATTATGTAATATCGTATAACTTTAAATTTCCGCAATTTATCGCTTTCAATACTATTGCTAGTAACTAGGGTTTATATGGCAAGACTAAAATCAAACAAGTAGACAACCCTAATTCAAGACAATTTAAATGAAAACAACATACTTCTCACACTTGCACCTCTAGGGTTAACCCACACTTGTTGCCTTAGAATAAACAGTCACGTCCCTCGAATGTGAGATACTTTAGCAAAGACCCTCGATTACAAGATCATAGTCCCTCGATGTTACCTTCGGTAAACGATCTTAGAACCTTACGACAAATTACTAAGGTATCCTACAATGTTTCCTTCTATGATTGTACGATAACTCACGCCTGTCCTTCACATCCAATGATATGGTTGCTTACTAACTAATGGTAAGACAACACTATCTAAAGGAGGAGGAAAAGAACAAAGACTTATTTTGAGTAGGTACAACGTTCATAGTTGCTTGCTCACAAACATTTCAAAACAAAAACATCTTTCAAAATACACCAACACTTTCATGAAATATTTTCAAAAGTCAACGCTTTGTATACGTTCTTGTAGAGACGAGAATCATTACAAAGTTCGCCTAAACAAAGACACTTTTCAAAAATACTTTCAAACCCACACAAACACATTTTTACAAAGCATTTCAAAATGAGCTAGCAACTAAGAGCCAGTAGATAACTACAGATGAAAAGGGTGCTAACACCTTCCCTTTTCATAATTTACCTCCCGAACTCAAGAAAATTCTTAAAAGGTTTTCCTGTTCTTTTCACCCTTTCCTTTATTGGATAAAAGAAAAGTCGGTGGCGACTCTTGCTATCTGCAACAATTGCGATAAAACGCAAAACACCCAAGTCAGTTCTCCCACCGTATTACAACAGTATTCCACTATCACACACTACAAACTCATTAACTTAGTCGGATGAACCGACCTGCTCTGATACCACTAATGTAACACCCTAAATATTCCTCGCGTATTATCATGTAATTATCAGAGTAAAAAAAAAATACATGTATTTAGGATATTGCGATCTCAACCAAAACCTTCTCATACAGTTGATATGTAACACATATTTTTCGAAAATTGTAAATATTATAATCATAACAACCATGCAGTCTTAAACTTCAAATTCTCATTTAAACAGTAGAAGCAACTCGACCTTTAACAATTGTCGACATCAAAACATAATCATGTTTCTAAACCAAATAATCATAGTTATAAATTTTTTAGAGATTATACATAATCCCACAACAATTATAACCAAAAACATAACATTCTGTTTGTTGTAACCGGTTTTAAATTGTGAGTCGTCACCCTTAATTTTTATCCTAAGGAAGGGAATATAAAAGTTAACCCTAATTTAGACAGAGATTCTAAGTTGTTGGACTCGTTCTTAGACGAAGGGAAGGTGTTAGGCACCCCTCATCTACCTTGTTCACAAGGATACTAGGGTTTAGGAACACAATCTTTAGAAAATAGGGTTTTAATTTTTTATTAGGGGAACTCACCACGATTCTAGTCGTATGCCTATGTATCCTCTAATGAGGAATCAGAGTCTCAATTCGTAGTTCATAGTTGGTTGGTGTTTTTTATGAATTACGAAGATGTTTGAATTCCCCTTGT
The DNA here is from genome assembly GCA_948472305.1 of Vicia faba. Classification (NCBI taxonomy): domain Eukaryota; kingdom Viridiplantae; phylum Streptophyta; class Magnoliopsida; order Fabales; family Fabaceae; genus Vicia; species Vicia faba. The sequence goes on along the minus strand of OX451740.1, from coordinate 1,057,022,201 downwards.
ACTAAGTCTAGATGTATGAATAGCGGAGTTGTTAGACGAAGTTCGCAGTCGATTAAAATATTTTCGTAATCCTTTTTGAAAATTGTTTTAGAGTTATTTAAGTTATTAAGAAAATGATTTGGTGTTGGTTAAATATTTTTAAGTGTATTAAATATAAAAATATTAATTATAATATAAAAATAATAAAGTATAAAAAATAATTAATAAAACGTAGGGCCGTATTTTGTTTGGGCTAAGTAAATCAGGGGGTGTGGAAAGTAGGGCCCTGAATTCAGATATTGAATTCAGACCCAAATGCAAAGGGGGGGTGTAACTCCTAATGTGATAGTAAATGTATGGGCTTATTCAGCAAGGGTCCAAGTTCAGATATTGAACTAGGGCCCAATAGCGCAGGGGGTGTGATCTCTTAACGTAGTAGCAAAACAAAATAGAGGGTGTGGCTAGTGATGGGCATAGAACCAAGATTGTAAATGCTTGGGGGATCCATTGGATCTTATGCGAGCGGATACATAGAATTACAGTAGGCATGCGTTTTAGGGATGCTGGATGATGATCAAACGGTGGATGTTAAGGGAACACGATAAAGGTGATGACATGATCCAAATGAATCATATTTGTTTACTTTTTCCACATTTCTTATTCATTTACACTCTTCATTCTCTCTTTCTATTTTATCTGTTCTCTCTCTTCTAAACCTAATACCTTAGCCTTACAACCCTAATCAACGACGACACTCGTCCCTCTTTCCCTAAACTAAAACCCTAACCAACCTCAATTTAACCTAACAAAACCCCAATCGTGATGGAAAAACAAAGAAAACACAAAAGCTAAGTTACCTCTACGCGACTGTTCTTCGAGCCTCCTCTGTTTAACTCTCTCTCTATGATCTCTTTATCCTTTTTCGTTTTGCAGTTACTTGACGAAGGTGGTGATGGAAGTGGCGGCGACACGATGGAGAAGCGCTAGGGTTTCAGATTTTGAAACCCTAAGCTTACAAGGAGCGACAATGTTAAAAAGCTCACGGCAAAGGTTCTCGAATCTCTCCCTTCTCTCAAGATTTTTCTCTTCTTTTCTTCGATCTCCCTTCTTCTCTTTAGAATTAGGGTTCTTTTTATAGTGTTTTTTAGAGAACATATTAGGTATATTTCTATATGATTGTCGTTATTCTTAGTGATATTGGTTAGAAATTAGGATTGATTAGAGATTAGGACATTTGATTTTGTTGTAATTGATATGGATTGTAGTTGATTCAAATTTGTATAAGATTTGATTAGATCTGTGTTGAGATTTATTTTGTAAATTAATTCAATTATGTTTGTAAATATGGCCAATTCGTTATGTATGGTTGATAAAAATTTGATTTTTTCATTAATGCTTGATTATAGCAATATTTGTATAACCTTAAAACATGTGTTTCTTCTTCTTGATTTGAACGATATGTGTTTTGGGTTGGGCTTGCTAGTGAAGAGAATGATCTGACCGAGCGATTAGGGTTGATGGTTTTAATTTTGACTTTTCTTAGTCAACGTTTTTTTCCAAGTAATAAAACAAACACAATTTTAATTAAGTTCATAGTAGTAATAATTTTAATAACGTTAATAATAATTATGTAAAAACAAATACAATTTCTCAAGACAAAAAACCTGAGACAGGCCAATCCGTTCAATTATTAGGCCTCCAAAAAGTGAATTTCTATGGGCCTTCCTGATTAAAATAAAATATACACCCCCTAACCTTATTTAAAACAGGACTTAACACTATAGCGGACCGATCCGATTAACAATAAACACCTCATGTAATCAGCATACCCCCATTATATTTATTCATTGAATTCTAAATGGGCTAATATATCTAACAAATACATCCCTCTTGCAAGAGAAACCAAATGGGCCATCAATTTTACATGGGCTTTCCTGATTTAAAAAGGCTCATTAATTCTTAATAAGGTAAAACCCCCTTTATAAACTTAAACCCCATGAATATATGAATTTGACAACAGTATATTATAAAGCAAATGATAACTCTGGAAATTAATAAGGAATAAAAATGATTAGAAACCAATAGGGCAAATTTGGGGTATGACAGCTGCCCCTATTTAATTGCCTTTCGATTGAATAGTGCGAGAATACGCAGGTCTCGTACACTTTGATCAGAAGTTTATTAAATAATGGAAGACCCTAAGATTTGTCTGAGAGATTATAAGGATATGTTGTACAACGTTTCTATTGGTATTAAAAGTAGGCATAGATGATGGTGTACCATCTTACCAGCGTTTGAACCAAAGTTTTGATTTGACTTAGATACGACGACGCGGATAACAAGTCGATATCTAAAAGTGATTTTAAATATTTTTTTCATATTTACCATAACCTAGGAGGTAAAATAATACAAGTTTGAAAAGTTAACTTACTAATGCTTTGAGACTAATAAGTAAGTTTACAACACAAATCTTGTGTATTCATCGCAACCTAGGGGATGAATAAAACAAAGTTTGATAACACATTGCTGCATGCAGACTGATGCAATGAGTTATGCAGATTTCATTATGTTTAATATAACCTAGGGAGTAAACAGAACGAGGATGAACATGCACATTTATCACAACCTAGGGGATAAAAGACAACAGGGGTGGGCTTATGTTATTCATCACAACCTAGGGGATGAATAGTATAACCCTGAAAATTCGCATACCTATCGCAACCTAGGGGATAAATATTTGAAGAATTTGTGTGTTTACCACAACCTAGGGGATAAACGGCACAAAGATGTACTCACGTATTCATTACAACCTAGGGAATGAATAATATGAACCTGGTAATTCACACATCTACCACAACCTAGGGGGTAGATGATTAAAAAGTGTTTTGGTGATCAAATCTTAGATAACTAGATCAAAGATAAGATCAGGGTTTTACCGGTTGTTTCTATTTTTAACCAAGGTAATTGTTTGCTTTGATAATCTGCCAAAGGGGCCCAAGATATTGGTTTTAACCAAAGTGTGTTGGAAAAATTCCATGTATGATGTATTATACATAATGTCATAGATTGATATGGAACCCAAAGTGTATATGCATCAAGTATTTTGTGTATGCCCAAAATGAACCAAATGTGTATATACCCAAATGTAATAAAAATGTTTTTTGATATTCTCTCCTTTTAAACCATTGGTTTTGTGTTACCGACTCTCCAATATTTCGTTGTTTGTAGTATTATTGATTTGATTTGAAAGTTGTCATCAAGATCTTGATATTGGCATTGCAGGCGCAGGTGTATGTGTGGACGTCGGTGTGGATGCGAGCATGGACGTAGACATTTGATATGGACATGGATGTAGGCATGGACGTAGATGTAGGCGTGGATTATCTTTTAATGTTTTTTCTAACCAAATCCCCAAAATGATTTCAACGCAGTATTCATAAAAATAATCGTAGTATTTTGCAAACAAATATGAAAAGGAAAAGCACAATTAAAAGATTTGAAAAAGTTAATGTTTTATTGATAAATATGCCTTTGAATAGGCGAGAGTACAAGATGCAATTCCTTAAAAGAGGTCATTATAGAAAGTTTTAAAAGTGAAAATGGCAATGAAAATGATAATTATTATTGTTGTTTCCCCAATATCCTTTTGATAGATCCAATCTTAGTTGCTTCTGAGTCAAATGATTTGGATCAATCCCTTCCTTTGTGGTCACAGTCGTGTTTCTTAGATTGTAGTCTTTTTGTTCTTTATAATTTTTTGAATAAGATCCCTAATTTTTCCTGGATCGCCATTTCGAGTTTTCAATCCACCGGGAAATTTTGTTGTGTATGTCCCTAATTTTTTCCTGGTTCTCCCTTTAGGGTTTTCAATCCACCGGGACACTCCTTTTTGCCTAAGTCACCTGTTTAGGGTTCAAACTTAGCGAGCCTTTAATACATAGTATTTTTTGACTGTGTCGGAATTTTCTGAATGTGGTATTTCTTCCCCATCCATTGTTGTGAGGATGAGATCACCACCGAAGAATGTCATTTTTACCATATATGGACCTTTATAGTTGGGTGTCCATTTACCGCGTGAATCGAGGCAAGGTAGCAGAATCTTCTTGAGCACCAAATCCCCTTCTTTGAACACTCGAGGATGAACCTTCTTGTCAAATGCTTTCTTCATCCGCTTTTGGTACAAGTGATCGTGGCACAAGGCCGTCAAGCATTTCTCTTCAATGAGGTTGAGCTGATCAAGTCGCGTGTGAAACCACTCTACTTCTTTAAGCGTTGTTTCCATTAGAACTCGAAGTGATGAAATTTCTACTTCAACTGGGAGTACTGCCTCCGTGCCATATACTAGCAATAAAGGAGTGTCACATGTTGATGTATGCATGGAAGTACAATAGCCATGTAGAGAAAAGGGAAGAATTTCATGCTAATATTTATATGTCTTCACCATGTTATGAATGATTTTCATGATGTTCTTATAGGCAGCTTCAACGGTCCCGTTCATCTTGGATCGATATGGTGAGGAATTATGATGATTAATCTTGAAATTATCGCATAACTCCTTCATCATTTTTTTGTTCAGATCGGACCCGTTGTCTGTAATGATTCTTCTTGGAACCCGATATCTGCATATGAGATTTTGCTTGATGAATCGAGTAACCACTTGACTTTTTACATTTGCGTAGGATGTCGCTTCTACCCATTTGGTGAAGTAATCAATGGAAACTAGTATGAACAGGTGCCTATTAGATGCTTTCAATATGATCATTCCTATCATATCAGTTCCCCTCATTGAAAATGGCCAAGGAGATCTCATGACATTCAAAGAATTTGATGGCACATTCATTTTGTCGCTATAGATTTGGCATTTGTGACATGTCTTTGTATAATGGTAGCAATTGGCTTCCATTGTTATCCAATAATAACCCGCTCGCAGGATTTTCCTAGCCATGGCATGTCCATTTGTATGAGTTCCAAAGGTACCTTCATGGATTTCTCTCATAAGTGTATCTGCTTCTTATTTCTCCATGCACCTGAGTAACACCATATCATAGTTTCTTTTGTACAATACGTCAGCATTCAGAAAGAATTTTGAGGCTAGCTTCCACAGTTTGTTTGTCAATGATATATGCATTTTCTGGATATTCTTGTTTCTAAAGGTACCTCTTGATGTCGTAGAACCAAGGCTTGTTATCTGGTCCCTCTTCAATAGCAAGGCAATGTGCAGGCTCTTCAAAATGTCTGATTATAATGTGTGGTTCATGGTTTGGCCAAGTTTCTTTGAACATGGCTGATAGACTTACCAAGGCGTCTGCCATCTAATTTTCTTCTCGTGTGATATGACTGAAGGTAATGTTAGTGAATTTTTTACCTAGCTTCAAAACATGATCCCGATATGGAATCAACCTGGGATGTTTAGTGTCCCATTCGCCATTGACTTGGTATATGACTAGCGTGAAGTCTCCAAATACTTCAAGATGTTTGATTCTCATATCGATAGCAGCTTCTAGGACCAGGATACAAGCTTCATATTCAGCGATATTGTTGTTGCAGTCAAAATATAACCTTGCTGTAATACGGTGGGAGAACTGACTTTTAGTTTTGCGTTTTATCGCAAATGTTGCGGATAGCAAGAATCACCACTGACTTTTCTTTTATCCAATAGGGAAAGGTTGAAAAGAATAAGAAAGACCTTTGAGAATTTTCTAGGTTTGAGGGGTAGGTTATGAAAAGGGAAGGTGTTAGCACCCTTTTCATCCGTAGTTATCTACGGGATCTTAATCTCTAGCTCACTTTTGCTTTGAAAATGCTTTGCGAATGTATTTGAAAATATTTTGAAAAATGACTAAGTACAAAAACTTTGTAATGATTCTTGTATCGATTAAGAATGCGTACAAAGTGTTTGTTTTTTTGAAAATATTTTAGAGAATTGTTTTGTGCGAAAAAGATGTTTTGAAATGTTTGTGAGCAAGCGATTAAGAACTATCTACCTACTCAAATATCTTTTGTGTTATTTTTCTCCTCCATTAGATAGTTCTATTCTACCATTAGTTGGTAGGAAGCTGTGATACGGTGGCAGAAATGACTGTTATACTGGTTTTGCGTTTGTATTCGCAAATGTTGCGGTAAGCAAGAGTTGCCACAAATTTTTCTTTTATCCAACAAAGGAAAGGGTGAAAAGAATAGAAAAGGGCCTTTCGAGATTATTTCTGAGTAAGGGGGGTATATTATGGAAAGGGAAGGTGTTATCACCCTTTCCATCTGTAGTTTATCTACGGGCTCTTAGATGCTTAGCTCATTTTGAAATACCTTGTGCTTTATGTGTTTTGAAAATTATTTTTGAAATTCAAAATATCAAGGTAGTTAACTTTATGATAACTCTTGTATCAGTCCTCAAGAGTGTTGATAAAGCGTTTTGAAAATGTTTTTGAATGTGTTTTGTGTATGTGTAAAAGTTTGTTTTGTTTTGAGCAAGCATCTAAGAACTATATACCTTTACTCGAAAGGGTTTTTCTTTTCCTCTTTTCCTTTAGACAGTGATATCCTACTATTAGTAAGTAGGTAGCCTTAGCCGTTGGATGTTTGAGGGACATTCAAAGGGAAGTTTATACAATCACAAAAGCAACTGGGCAAGAAACCTTAGTAACTATCCTAGGGCTTTAAGATCATTTTTACCGAGGCAACATCGAGAGGGTCATCTAGGGACTTATGATCTTTAAACCGGAGGGTAGCCACTAAAATCTCTCACGTTTCGAGAGTTGTGACTGTTTTTTCCGAAGGCAACCAAAGTGGGATACCCTAGAGGTGCGCATGTGAAATTATGTTATATTTAGTTATTTATCTTTACATTAGGTTTGCTAGCGTTTGTTTGTTATTCTTGCCATACAATCCTATTACGCATACATCTAACAATTAATAGTTTGCAGAAATTAAAAGTGTGAAAATGTAAATCCTAAACTATTACAAGGCTTCGGGGAGGGGGATTAATTATATGTCCAAAACTAGGAGGGAAATAAAGAAAATGATAAATGTATAGTCCTAATTAATTCTATTACATCCAGTATGCAGTTACAAAAATATGAAAATAAAATGCAAAAGATAATTAACGTGCGCGAATTGAAAATACGTCTAAAAATCCTAAGGTATAAGAAAAAATATTTTTGTTGTTTTTTTGTTTTAATTAAGAAATTAAATTAATCCTAAGTCTATTTAATTTTTTTTTAAAAATGTTAAAGTGATTAGTTAATTAATTTACCAAAATTAAAACTTAATTAAGAAAATTCCTAAGTCTATTTTTATGTGATTTTTACATTTGTTTATTGATTAAAATAAAAATAAATAAATAAATAAAATGAATAAAATTAGAAAATAAAGATGGACCTAGTAACAAAAGTAAACAGGGGGTATGGTTTGGATTTTTGTAAAGCCCAGACTGGCGTTGGATTCAATGAGGGAGCTCTTTGAAGGTTCATGGTGAGGCACACGTTTGAGGCCTTCAGATCTGGATCAGATAAGGATCCATTGGTTATGATCATGTGGTGTATGGTGTATGCGTGGAATCTACAAGCATTAGATCTGCAAGACAATTGTTAGAAAAAACGAAACGAACGACCTGTGTATAGAACCCATGTCTCTTCTCTTTGATTCGAACCTCCCCCTAATTTGAACCCCTTGAGTCTGATTCTGGGTTGTTTTGACTTGAAACTGCCTGTATCATGAGCTTCCAAGGCAAATTCAGATTGTGCCCTAACGATGACACAATCTTATTCCTGCATGTTATCTTGCATGTGATATGTTCATACAAACACAAACAACATTAGCAGCGCAAATATGCAAGAAATATGTGTTTAAATGGCCTGGAAATACAGTTTTGATTTTGTGAATCCTTACCAATTGGAGATGCTTCGATATGTAACCCTGGTCGTGGAACTGCTCGTGTAAGGGCCTGGGTGGCTTCCTGGAAGTCTTAGGAGAATGATTTGGGCGTTAGTTTGGATTTAGAAGGCCTGCGAAGCTGGTTTTGAATTTTGACAACTTATAAAATTTTTGAGAGTTTTTTATGGTTTTTTGAGGCAATGTGTGATCGTGGAGCTTTGATAGGCAATTTGTCCGTCTTGCTTCTGATTTAGTCTTGTACTTCTAGGGGTGCAGGGTCAACAAATATGGCATGAATCAGCCATTAACTATGGCTTTGAAAGCAAAATCATCAAATTTGAAAAGTTGCCATTCTGAGATATTTCATGCCATTTTGAACTTTGAGTGAACCTGGACAGGTTTCATCCCATTAGGTGTTAGTTTCGACTTGCATCTCCATTTCACATCAATTAATTCTTTCAACAAGCTCCCAAGCTTTATTCTTTTCGATGGCTCTGAGTTCCAATTCAAATTTCTCAAGACTTCATCATCATGGCTTCTTCGATTAAGTCACCATCTACATCGATTGCTTGATCTGGAAACATCAGCCTAATCGAACATTTCTTGTTCATTTTGATATCCTTTCCCTCAATTCGACCAATCGAAGTATCAACTCTTCATCTTGACTTGTCGAAGCTTCGCTCTGTTCTTTTCGATCTCCTTTCCTTCAATTCAACCAATCGAAGTATCACCTCTTCCTTTGGTTTGGTCGAAGCTTAGTTCTGTTCTTTTCGATCTCCTTTCCTTCAATTTAACCAATCGAAGTATCACCTCTTCCTCACTATGCCTGAAACATATTGATCCAAAAACTCTAAGATGACTTATATTTGGCTGATTCGACCCTAAGTCCTTCTATGAAATCACGCCCCATTCGAAGGTTGCATATCCTTCTAACCATTAGACTTCTATATGCTTATTCAAAGCTTTTGAATTCAAAATCTTCTTACTTTCGAAGCGCCAATTCAAATCAACATGACAGTCGAAATGCCTTCCCTTGAAACACTTCGAATAGTTTATATTTCAATAGTTCGAAGACGAACTCTTCGATAACGGTTCAACATAGTGAAGCTCTTTACTAGCTCTTCATCATTCAAAGACTTCATAAAATCCTCCTCACACTTTCTTTCGAACTATTCTTTCTTCGACAATCTGCTTCGTTGGGTATCAAATTAGAATGTGTAATACTGTCAAAGCTGCTTCGACCCAAAAGATCTTAGGCATATTTTCAGCTTTCAACTTACATCTCGTCAGGTTCAAGACACCTCTTTTCTTTCTTTCAGATATGGCATTATTCTGAGGTGTATAGGGTGCCATGGAAATCATTTGAAGCTTTTGCAAACCAAAGTTCTTTGTGAGAAATGAAACCTTAGATGGAAATCCATTGCTTAGGAGGAGAATTTGTCTGGTCAATTCTTGGTCAAACTTGATCAATTGGGGACCTCAATGAGTGTGCCTTCAATAGAATGAGAGGGAAAATTTTGGGGTACAACAGAAGCCCTATCGTTGAATACGAAGGAACAGGTGTGGGTCATCGTACAGTCATAAAGGCAACTCGTAGAGGTGCTTTAGCAATTTTATTGTAAGGGACTAGATCGTTTAACGAAGGCAACTTTCGAAGGGTCATTGAGGGACTACAGTCTTTTTAATCGAGGGTCTTTGCTAAAGCGTCCCCACATTCGAGGGATATGACTGTGTTTCCGAAGGCAACAAGTGAGGTTCACTAGAGGTGCGTGTGTGAAGAGTGATTCATGTTCAGTTATTAGTCTTGTAATTAGGGTTTTCTACGATTGTTTTTATGTCTTTCCATACAAACTCTAATTACTAGCAAAATAATATAGCAATAATGAAAAATAGTAAAGTGCGGGAAATAAAATTCTATGTTATTACAAGGCTTTGGGAGTGGGGGTACAAATAGTAAAATCGAGGGGAAAAGTAAACCCTAATTAAATTATTACAACCGTAAATAGTTACATAATTGGAAAAAGAACACGAAAGTAATAAAGTAAGTGAGCGGTAAAAAGGAAAAGGAAAGAGAAAATTGTTTTGTGATCGTTTTGATAAAAAAAATTGATGATTAACCTAAAACCTAATTGATTTTAATTGATTAAAAAGTTAGTTAATTAAATTAAACAAAAACCTAAAATCTAAGTTGATTTTAATTTAATTAAGAAAACCAGAAGAAAAAAATTAAATTAGGTTTGATTTTAATTTTAAAAAACCTAAAACTAAATTGGGGTTTATTAAGAAAAATCAAAGGTTTGTGAAAAATGTTAGGTTTTATGAAAAAGGAAGAAAAGGAAAGGACAAGAAGAATAGAGAATTGTTACAAAAAAAATAATCAAATGGTAGGGGTGAGCGTTGAACCCACGCTGTCAGGACTTTTTAGCAGCACAATCACCACCAGGCCAAGCGCGCCTTGGTGTTAGGATCTGGCCTCAGTGCATTATGTAATAAACCTGCAAAACATGAAAATGTTAGAAAAATAAGTGGCAAAAGGCTGGATCTAACCCAGGACCTTTGACACAAATGACTTAACGCGCTTCTACTGCTGGGACGACTGTACATCCATTAATTTATATCAAACCATAAATATATAATATACAGAAACCACTTGAACTGGAGAGGCGCCGGAGCCCTAGCTCCGGTCGTCTTCTCCGGCTGCCCTTTTTTGCCAAACTTGGAAAATACATAGAATTAGTAATCCAAAAACATCTTACACCCTAAAATCGAGCGCTGCGAGTTTGATGGGATAATTATTGTGGGCTAAAACTCAATGGTTTTTGAGTTATGAAGAAAAACGCATGGGTCAATGCAATGATGGTGGTTCACGATTTAGAATGCATGGAATCATTGTGATGATCCAAACCTGTTCAAATACATCTCAGAAGTATGTTAGTAACATTAGTATGACTTAAAACGAAACAAAAATTAAAATATGAATTTTGCAAAGTTTATGAAATCAGAGATGCATGTATGGCGTTTTCATGAGCTTTGGAACATCAAAACCGATCCAACCTTACTTTGTATGATTGCTAGGAGTGAATGAGATGGTTGTTTTGTAGTGCGAGGGTTTGTGATAAGGGTTTCAAGAATTTAGGGTTCTTGAAAAATTTGCTCTTTTTTGACAAGTTTGTGAGGCAAGATTTTCGTGTCCCTGTTTGTATGAAAAGAATGAGATTATATAATGGAAATTAGGGAAAAGATATGGGCTTGGTCTTTGTAAGAAAGACCTATATTTTATCTTAGTTATTTTTGAAATGTTAATGAATAAATCAAAATAATTAAAATAAAAATAGGTCAAGGGGTGTACGAACAATATTTGAGGTGTATGAGGAGTGTAATACACGTTTGGACTCTTAAACCATGGCCCAATAGCCCAAAATATCAAGCTTGCTCAATTTGAACTTCATGCATTTGCTCAAAACTTCCCAACTTGCATTGGTCATAACTCACGCAATTTTCATCTTTTGAATGTGATCTTGGAATTTTTGGAAATCTCAAGATGTCCTCTACAATCCCTCTTTTGATCATTTTTGCATTTGGAGATTTATCTTGATGTAAGTTGCGTTGACAAAAAGTGTCTTTTTGTTGACTTTTGAAATGACCTGTAATGTATTGGCTCATATCTCTCAAATGAAGCATTTTTTGGACTTCAGCTTAGAGATACAAAGTTGTACATAATTGAATTTCCGTCAAGATGGGCTTTGGTTGGGGAAAAGTTGATGAAGCATGGAAAGTTATGCTTGGTCAAAGTTCAGTTGACTTCTCCTAAGGAAACCCTAATTTGGCAACCTTTGACTTTTGATGATTTGAGGGCTTTTCTTGAGGAATCACGATCAACCCTTGATTAAATGATGGATATGATTTCAAAATCTTGATGTTGACCAAAAATCTTGAAGTTTGACTGTATGTTGACCACAATTGACTTTTTGTCCAATACAGTTGATTTTCAATCATCTGGGCCATTGACTGAGCAAACTTGTGATGCAAGGCTTAAAACTTGATATGAGCATTCTTGAAGACATATGAATAACCATGAAAACCACTTGAGACCTTAGAAACCCAATTTTCTCTGTGAAAGATAAAACCCAAGTTATAAGTCCATTGCTTAGGAGGAGAATTTGTCTGATCAATTCTTGAGCAACCTTGAGCATTTGAGAACCATAGGAGAATGTCTTGAAGAAAAATAGGAGGGAAAATTTTGGGGTACAACAACTGCCCCTATTCAATCTTCTTAAACCTGAAGAGTTAGATTGGCATGTCTGTCATTCGTGACTTGAAGGTAGAAGATGATTCAACACTTAAGTGCCCAGAAATTTGCATTCACATGTGCAGGAGGTAACACTGTTGGTTGATAATATTGCTTGAATAGGCTTAAAGATGACATTCAGAGAGACGACAGAATATCGTCGAAGATGGGCTTATAGATGCCATCTAAAGTAACTGTTGATAGAATATCAGAATGATTCTACGCTTGATTGTATCTGAGGAATGCTTCTTAGAATGAATCTATCTGATCCTATCTGAGGGAAATGCTTTTCCGAATGAATCTTTGAAGGAAATGATTTTCATAATAAATCTCTGAAGGAAGATGATTTTTAGAATAAGTCTCTGAAGGAAGATACTTTTCAGAATTCAGTCTCTGGAGGAAAGTGTTTGTCATGTAGATAGTCTCCCCGTCCTATTTGTGGAATTGATCTACAATCTGTTTTTGTTAGTAAACCCGTTCTGTTTCAAGTGTTCATACCACTTGGTGATGAAGATAGTCGCCCCGTCCTATTTTGGGAATTGATCTTCATTTGTCCATAAAGATAGAAAGATAGTTTCCCCGTCCTGTTTCGGGAGTTAATCTATGCTCGGTTGTATAGATAGTTTCCTCGTCCTATTTCGGGAGTTAATCTTCAACCTATTCATGTAGATAGTCTTCCCGTCCTGTTTCGAGAATTGATCTACAATTTGTTTTCACATACAGTTGCCTTGTCTTGTTTCAGGAATTAATATGTGTCTGGTCATCCAGATAGTTGCCCTGTCTTGTTTCAGGAATTAATTTGCGACCTATTTAAAAATTGTTGATGATATTTGTATGTTTTTAGACTTTACCTAAAAAGATAAAGAGTTAGCTGTAAGCAATGTTATGATGTATGAAATGCATTGTGTAATGATGTTTCTCAAAGTAAATGAGAATGTGCTATATGCGTTTCGTATGCATATGCTATGATATGTGTAAATTATTTATGAATGTGAAATGTCGTTGAAGAGTATTGGTAGCTTCGTGCAACATCTCTGACTGGGGAAAATAAATCCCTGACTGTTGTTGGGGATGAAGAATATGCATAACTGTAATACGGTGGGAGAACGACTTTTGGTTTTGCATTTTATCGCAAATGTTGCGAATAGAAAGAGTCGCCACATAATTTTCTTTTATCCAATAAAGGAAAAGATGAAAAGAACATAAAAGACCTTTGAGAATTTTTCTGAGTTCGGGGGGTAGGTTATGAAAAGGGAAGGTGTTAGCACCCTTTTGATTCGTAGTTATCTACGGCATCTTAATTGCTAGCTCACTTTTGAAAATTCTTTGTGAATGTGTAAGTTTTGAAAATATTTCGAAAATGCCTAAGTTCGGCAACTTTGTAATGATTCTCTTATAAGTTAAAAATGCATACAAAGTGTTTGTTTTGAAAATATTTCGGAAGAGAAGTGTATTGTGTGAAAAATGTTTTGAAATGTTCGCGAGCAAGCGATTAAGAACTATCTACCTACTCAAAAGTTTTTCGTTCTTTTCCTCTTCCTTTAGATAGTGTTATCCTACCATTGGTTAGTAGGAAGTCCTATCATTGGATGTTTGAGGGACAGGCGCGGGTCATTGTACAGTCATAAAAGAAACATATAGGGATACCTTTAGCAATTCGAAGGGATCATCATCATGTATTCATAGGCAACATCGAGGTACAAGATCATTTACCGAAGGCAGCATCGAATGGTCATCGAGGGACTATGATCTTTATGATGATTTTTAACCGAGGGTCTTCGCTAATGGTATCCCTGTGTTCGAGGGACATGATTGTTTTATCCGAAGGAAAAAAGTGGAGTCACAATAGAGGTGCGTGTGTAAATTGTATTTTGATTCAGTTATTTTATCTTGTATTTAAGGTTTTCTAGCATTTGATTTTTAGTCTTCCCATACAAGTCTATTAGCATACATCTAGCAGAGTTATAAGGAAAGCGGTAAAGACAAAAAATAAATTTCCTATGCTATTACAAAGCTTCGGAGAAGGGAATACAAACCACAAAATTTAGGGGAAATAGAAAGCAAAATAAAAAACCTATTTAATCTACTACAACCTTTAGCCGTTACAATATTATAAATCAACTAATGCAAAAAATAAAGAGTGCGGGAGATTGTAAGAAGAGAAAGATATGGAAACAAAGTCTTGATAAAAATGACGATTAGTATAACCTAATTAATATTAAATTAATAAAAAGGAGTTAATTTAATCCTAAAATAAAAAACCCTAATTTATTTTTAATGAAAAATAATTTAATGATAAAACCTAAAGAAATTAATTTAATTAATTCAATTAATTTATTCAAAAAAATTAATTTTATTTAATTAAATTTAAAAAAAAGTCAAGTTGATTTAACCTAAATCTAAAAAAGTTAATTATATTTTAAAAAAGAAATTGAAATAAAAAATGAAAAAAAGGAATTGATGGGCCTGAAAGAGTAATTCTGGGGGTGTGAGAAAAGCAATTCGCCAGGCCCAAGACTGCAAGCCCAATATTTATGTGGGGTCCAGTGCATTACTCTCCAAGGGTTCCAAGATATGCACTGAAATATGAGCGTTGGATCTGGCAGCTTGAAGATCTGATGGTGATGAATAGAGGGTGTATGATGCACGCGCTAGCTGATTCACACTAGATCTATAAAAGAGAAAACATGAAAATAAAATACAAGAGGAAAGGATCGAACCCATGCCCTGATATATGAACACCTTTACAAACACACTCCTATCGCTGAGGAGGCCTTTACATCTGGTTATGTAAGTCAAATAATAACAATATAACATATAATCAAATATGATGACCGGAGAAGCGCCGGAGTCCTAGCTTCGGTCGTCTTCTTTGGTGACCTGCAAATGTCAAAACCTGCGAAAATAAAGTGTTAGTAATCCAAAACATAATTTCCCCCCTAATTCAACCCTCCTGAATCCAAATCTGAACTTAGTTTTAGCCAAAAGTGCTTGTATCGTGAGTTTTGAATCAAATGAATCCGATTAGAGCTAATTATGGCATCTTGCAAACTAGCATGCATGGGACCATAATACTTATTCAAACCTGTTCAAACAACACTCAGAAAACTATTAGAAGCATCAATTCAGTTTGAAATAAAACCAAATTAAAAATATAAATTTTCAGAAAAAATGTAAATTGGTTATATTATGATGTATGGTTTCACATGCTTAGGACCATGGAAATAGATCCAAACTTACCCTTCAATACTCCTGGAGATGATTTGAAGGAGGATCTCACAATGAGAGTGCTTGCAACGTGGGTTATGAAACTTGAAGATTTTTAAAATTTTGAGAATTTTGGTAACCTACTTTGAGGCAAGGATTTGTGTCCATTGCATTTGGTCTTGTTATTCTTATATAGAGGAAGGAGTATAGTGAACAAATATGGAAAGAAGATAATGCAATCATGGCATGAATTATTTCAAAAAAACCAATTGAAAACTTTCCAAAAAAATAAAGACATGCTTCCATATAGGTCTCTCACGGTTTTGGCATGTTCGGCATGTGTTCTCGGGCCTCCATGTGATTGAAATCAACAGCCCATGCGCCTAGGCCCAATGCTTTTACATTTTATTTGATTTATTTGCATTTAAATGAATAAAAATTAAAATAAAAGAAATAAAAATAATAAAAAATAAGTGAATGGATTTAGAGGTCCTTTGACACATTGGGAACATGTTTGAACATTAAAAGTTAGGCCCACTAATTTAAAATTTCAAGTGGCACACTTTTCATTTCATGTATTTTACCAAAATTTCCCAAATTTCAATGGTCATAATTCTCTAAATTTTTTCATCTTTTGAAGGTGATCTCTGACTTTTTGGAATTCTCAAGATGTCCTCTTCAATTTCTCTTCTGATCATTTTTGCATTTGGAGACTTTATCTTGATGTAAGTTGCCTTGACAAAAAGTGTCTTTTTGTTGACTTTTGAAATTACCTATAATGTATGGGCTCATATCTCTCAAATGAAGCACTTTTTAGACTTGAGCATACATATACAAAGCTGTAGAGAATTGAATTTCCTTAAATATGGGCTTTGGTTTGGGAAAGTTGATGAAGCATGTGAACGTTATGCTTGGTCAAAGTTCAGTTGACTTCTCCTAAGGAAACCCTAATTTGGAAACTTTTGACTTTTGATGATTTGAGAGCTTTCCTTGAGGAATCATGATCAACCCTTGATCAAATGATTAATATCACTTCAAAATATTAATGTTGACCAAAAATATTGAAGTTTGACTATATGTTGACCATAGTTGACTTTTTACCCAATATAGTTGATTTTCAATCATCTGAGCTATTGACTGAGCAAACTTGTGATGCAAGACTTGAAACTTGACATGAACATTTTTGAAGACCTATGGAGGGCCATGGAAACCACTTGAGACCTTTGAAACCCACACTTCCTTGAAAAACACAAAACCCTAGTGTTGTACCCCAAAATTTCCCTTCCAATTTTTTCTTCAAGGCATTCTTTCAAGGGTCCTCAAATACTCAAGAATCTCAAGGGTTGATCAGTCAAGAGGCTCCTCCTAAGTTAAAGGTCTACAGCTAGGGTTTTGATTTTATCAAGTAAATTTGGGTTGAAAAGGCCTTAATTAATTTCTATGATTCTCCATAGGTCCTTGTGATACAGTGGGAGAACTGACTTGAAGGTTTTGCATTTGATTGCAAATGTTGCAGTTAGCAAGAGTCGCCACCGACTTTTCTTTTATCCAAAAGGAAAGGTGAAAAAGCACAAGAAATACCTTTAGAGATATTTTCTTGAGTTCGAGGGGTAGATTATGAAAAGGGAAGGTATTAGAACCCTTTTCATACATGGTTTTCCATGGGCTCTTAGTTACTTGCTAGATCACTTGCTTTTGTTTGAAATTGTGCTTTGTGTGTGGTTTTTGAAAGTATTTTTGAAAATGAAACTTCGTAATGGTTCTCGTCTCTATAAGAACACACACAAAGTGTTTGTTTTGAAAATAGTTCAAAGAGGTTTTTGTGATATGTGTTTTTGAAAGTGATTTTGAAAAGGTGTCTTTGTGATGATTCTTGTCTCTATAAGAACGCATACAAAGTGTTGTCTTTTGAAAATGTTTCAAATGAGAGTGTTGGTGTAAAAATGTTTTTGTTGTGAGCAAGCGAGTATGTTTAACTTCAAGATGTTTAACTTATCATCAGCTGGAGGGTATTGTTCCTCAGAGTAGTCTTCCTCTTCTTCCTCCCCTTCAGATTCTGACGGGACTGATGTCTCCTTGCCTTTCCCCTCTCCTTCACCGGATGTTGTTGCAAAATCCAAAGTCCTTCTTGTCTGCCCATGAAATCTTCTTCCCATGTTTAAGACTCTAGTTACCTTCTTTGTTTTCTTCTTCCTCTCTTCAGCCAGCAAAGTCTTCAACTCTTCTTGCCCCTTGGCTAGGGTCATGAGCAGTTGTTGAAACTGCGTATTCTGAGCTTGGAGATCTTTCACTGTTTGCTCGAGATCCATCTTACTGAAATAAACAGTAGAGAGATGAGGAAACTTGTTGCAAAAGACCTGTTTATGTTATGATGAATGATATTTGCATATGCAATGATTTCAAGGATTTCAAAGATTCAAATTTGTTTTAGACAAAAAGGAAACACACGTTATATTAATAAGATAAAGTTTGAGTACATCAATGCCCCTTGGGCAAAATAATACAAAACTCTAAGATAGAAAAGTAGTGCGCATCCTCTTTGGTGCAATGTAGGCATTCAGAGTCTGCTCCTCATGAAGTAGATTAGTGAGTTCCAAAACCTTCTTCTTGCTTGCGTAGAATTGGGCTTCAAAAGTATCTCGCTCTCCTTTGAGTTGTATCCAATCCCTTTGGAGGTCTTCAAGAGATGTGGGCATGTCAGGATGTAGGATAGTGTATGGAACGTCTCCTTCCTTAACAGGCTCAATAATTACCGGGAGAATGGAGGGGTAAGGCATCATAAGACTCTGAGAAAGAGTTCGTACCCATTTGAGGTAAGGCTCAAGAGGGATGGAATTCTTGTGCCCAAAAGTATTGCTATCCACCTTGTTTAACATCCTCCAAGCTCGGATAAATATCTGGCGAAGACCTTGATTGTTGTTGTCGTAGTCGAATACCAAATCTTGAATCAGCATCTCGTGCGGGCCATCCCTTCGAGCGTAACCAAATGTCTTAAAGCTAAACATGGGTTATAGGTGATACCTACCATAATTCCAAGTAAAGGGACATTAGGAAGTTCTCCACAACGGTCGACAATGATAACATTCTCTTTGGATCGGGAGCACCAATGAATGTCTGAATGTTTGAGCGTCATCAACCTTTGTAACCACCTTAAACCTTGCTCATTCTTTAAGACTGATTGGGGAATATGAGAAATAAACAATCTTGCCAAGAGAGGGGTGCAACACATAAGAACACCTCTTTTCCTCATTGTGCGAGTGTGAAAAGAGTGTAGGATATCCCCTAGCAATTTAGGCACCGGGTTGCATGATATGAAGATTTTGACGGCGTTGATATCTATGAGTTGGTCAGGGTTTGGAAATGAAACCATACCATAGATGAGGAGGGCCACAATTTCCTCAAAGGGTTGCAAGTCTAGGGAATTCCAACAGCTTTGGGCTTTCTCAAACGGAAACTTTTCTAGGAAGCCTTTGACACCACTCCTTGTCTCTCAATGGGTTGTGACATCAGATGAATGCAACTGTAGAGCTTGAGAAATCTCTTTTGGCTTTGGATCTCTTTCTGTATCATTGAAAGGTAGTTGATTGAGAATGGGAATCCTCAAGAGTTTGGAGAATTATTCCAAAGTAGGTACAAGTTGATAGTCGGGAAATGTGAAGCAATGGTGTAAAGGATCAAAGAACTGAAAGAGCACCTTCATCATGTCCTCATCTGTGTTAAAGGTGACCAAGTTGAGTAGGAGACCATGTCTCTCGGTGAATGAAGAGTTTTCAGGAATCCTTGAAGCTAGCTCCTTAAGTTGTGGAGGGATTCTCACAAGGTTGACTTGAATAGTTTTCCTGCGAAGTGAATCCATATCCTACAAAACAAGAACAAAGATGAATCTCAAAATCCTTTAAATGGTTAGTGGATGTATATGATGTTCATGATGTCCATGATGTTATGTACAAATATGCATATACAAGCAAAGCAAACAAGTCCTAGGTTTAGGCTTGCATGGAGTTTTATAGGTAAGTACCCTCTTGGAGTTTAGTTGGCTTAAACCTGTCCTAGTAATAGTAACCGGGTTCTAAGGAGCTCAATATCATTGGATTGTTTCCTTGGTCATTGTTTCATCTCAAGCCTCTTTAATGGCAACCGAAATATCCCAAGAAATCAAACCTCAATGAGTGTAGTATCGAGTATCTACCAACTTCGGACTGCACCAAAGTCGGTCATCTCACTACATCCTAAAGGCCAAGTTGGTCAAGTAAAGGTTCTAGAAGTTCATTAGTGCTTCATGACATCACTCAGTGGCCCCGTATTCTCTTTGATTAACTTAAAGGCTACCGGTACCCACAAATATGTCGCACTAACGTAGCTATTGCTTAGACCATGTCGGTATACCCCGCACAGTTTCCACAATGTATTGCTACTTACCTATAATGTATCCCAAATCCGAGTAAAGGCTTCAAACCCAAACAAAGAACCATAATGTAAAGCATAAAAGTTAAACAATGTAAGCAAATAAATGTGATCTATCCCTAAGGTAACCCCACTTTTAGAATTTTCCCCAGCAGAGTCGCCAGTTCTGTGATACGGTTGGAGAACTGAATTGATTGTTTTGTGTTTTATCACAAATGTTGCGGTTAGCAAGAGTCGCCACCGACTTTTCTTTTATCCAAAAGGAAAGGTGAAAAAGCACAAGAAAGACCTTTGAGATTGTTTCTTGAGTTCGGGGGGTAGATTATGAAAAGGGAAGGTGTTAGCACCCTTTTCATCTATGGTTTTCCATGGGCTCTTAGTTACTTGGTAGATCACTTGTTTTGTTTGAAATTGTGCTTTGTATGGTTTTGAAAGTATTTTGTAACAGAGGCCATTGTTTAGGCAATCTTTGTAATGATTATTGTTTGTGAGAATGTATACAAAGATGTTGGATCTTTTGAAAATATTTTTCAATTTTTTAAGATGTTTGGAATGTGTATGTTTGTTTTGAAAATTGCAAGGATATTTGTTTTGAAATGGAGCAAGTAACTAAAAGTAATCTACCTACTCAAATGTCTATCTTGTTCATTTTCTTTTCTTTTGACATTGTTGTCTTACCATTGATTTGGTAAGCAACCCTATCTTTGGATGTAAATGGGACGGGCGTGGGTCATCGTATAGCCATGATTAGCAATGTTGTAAGGTATCTTAGCATTTTTTGAGGGACTAAGATCATTTTGGTAAGGCAACTTTGAATAGCGTCATCGAGGGACTATGATCTTGTATTTGTTTGTTTTTGTTAAGACACTTTACATGCGTAATATGGCCATTTTGTATAAGACAACCAAGTGGGATAACCCTAGGGGTGTTTTCTGTGCAAGTGTGTCATTTTCATGCTTGATTTTGTCTTGGATTAGGGTTGTCTATTTGATTGGTTTTATCTTGCCATACAAACCCTAGTTACTAGCATGTTATATAAAAGCGATAAATTGCGAAATTTAAATGTCATACGCTATTACAACATTTATGGGAGGGGGTATACAATTTATGAATGGGGATTGCAATAATATAAACCTAATTAATCTATTACAACCAAATTGAATATATACAAATATTGGAATAAAAATGTACAAGATGAATTAAATATGCAAAGATATGTAAATGCAAAGAAGATTTTTGTTTGTTTTTTTTATGAAAAAGATTTTAACCTAAACCTAATAAATAAATCAATTAAGAAAAAAATTATTTTTTAGAAAAGATTTTTGAATAAACCCTAATTCTATTTGATTAAAAGAAAGTAAATTTCTTTAAGAAAAAGCAAGTATTTTTTTATTTTGTCTTGAAAATAATACATGGCATTATGAGGTATTTTGGTCCTTTTATATTAAAATAAATATTTAATGGGTATAAAGAAAAAAATAAATATTAAACTAGTTCTAATTTAATTTACAAAGTTATTTAAGAAAAAGGGATAATATATATAACTAAATAAAATATTTTTTTGTGAGAAAAATAAAATAAAATAAGCTAAAATATAAATCTATCATTTTTATATTTTTTATGATTTTTGATATTAAGAAAAATATAATTAATAAAATAAAAATGAAAGTAAAATGAATAATAAAAAATATATTGGGCCAGGGGTGCTGCAAGCAAACAGGAGGTGAGTGTTAAAAAAAATCACAAAGCCAAAAGTTCAGAGGCCCACGCTGCAAATGGGACAAAAAAATGGAAAAATGTGAGAAAAATTGCAAAAGGCAGGCGCCAAGGCTCGAACCCGTGACCTATAGCATTTATGCGCGCTGCCTTACCACTGGAGTGGCTGTACATCCGTTTATAGAAACACAAAGATAAATATATATTAGAAAATGCCCCCTGAAGGCAGCTTCATCTTCAACCTTGAGCCATGGCCGGACCACCTGTATCTCTCTCATTTCTCCATGAAAATGGAAAGTCCAAACATGAAAATTACAGTGTTTCTTCTCACGAGTTCAACCATATATTTTATGTAAACTAAAAGTCAAAGATCAAAGTTAATTTTGCTTGCCCTAATTTGAAACCTAATTTTTACAGAAAATTCAAATCCAAAATTCTCTATGCACAGTTAATATAAATGAAAACTATGAACATGGTTAGCTTTAGTGCAATGATATCTACATTTTGTTTTCACAAATCAGGACCAAGGGATGCTTGTATGAAGAGATAGAAGTTTGAGTTTTTACCTCTTTCAGCTGAGATCGTGAATGGAGTTTGAGCAAGTTTTAAGAAGGCTTAAGAATCTGTTTAGCTTGTCTGGACCTCCCTGAGTGTATTCCAATCCTTACTTTGTCTTGAAACCCCTTGAATCTCTCTACTCAAGTAAACCCGCAAGCTTGATAGTTGAAAATGGTGGATGGAGGAGGAGGAGTTGCAGTGAGGGAACAGGGGCCTAGATCACTTAGATATGAAGTATATTAAGTGTTTAGGTGGTTAAAACTCAAAACGCACGAGTGGATTTTGAGATGACTGAATAAGGTTCAAAACTGTTAAGCTATGGCATATTTTCAATGGCAAAGTGTTTGGGAGTGTTTCTGAGTCTTAGCATCCATGTGATAGGTTGCAATACCCTTGTGTATAAGTATGGAAGAGGTTAAACATCAAGCTTTCTCAATATTTTTAAGTTATAGCCTTTTGGCTCTATTACTTGCTTTTGAAGAAAAGTGAGAAGACAAGTCCCTAAGTGTTGTACAAGCATGGTCTAGTTTGGTAGAGGTTTCAGGTAAGTTGCTTTTGGTTTTGGCTTTGCTTGTGTGCAGAGAAAACAAGTGCAAGGCTCAAGGAGTGGAAAATTGCAAAAGATGTGCTTTATCAAAATGGAGATGGCACCTTTGTGCCAAAAATGGAATTATTCTTGTACAATGCATTCAATGCTTGGCTAAAAGATCCCAACAACTATGAAAACATTCAATTATGGAGTGAAAGTCAAGTTAGGAGCCTGCTGTTTACAGTGATTTCTGGTAAACAACCGCTAGTCCTCCAGACTATCAAATAATCTTAATGACTGTTATTTAATCTCTCTGGTAACTTGCAGGATCGACTAGATTGATCCTATGGGGTATTGGTCGTTTGGATAAATCTAATTGTAAAATTGATATTCATAGTTAAGATTTGTATTTAGAATGTTTTATAAACGTTCAATTCACTTCGATTACCATGTTAAAAGAATCTAATGACATGATCAAGTAAAGAAATACGAAACTGAATTGAATGAATAAAGATTCGATTGCAAAGAAATGTTTAAATGCAGAAATAAGTAAATGACTTTGAATGTAAAGACTTTAATGTAAAAAGCATGAATATAAAAGCATGAAATGTAAAAGAGTTTCTGAAATGTAAAGGATTCGAATAGAAGAAAAGCGTTTAAATGCAAGAAATAAGTAAATAACTTTGAATGTAAAGGTATTTGAATGACATTGACATGAAAATGGAAGATAAACTGGAAAAGATAAAGAGTTTTACTGAATTATAAATGTTTGGTGTTATCATACGTACATTGTTCGAGCATTCGTTTCCCTATCCATGTGGTATTTTGAATATTTACTGAATTTTGTACAATAGATATGACACACGAAATCCTAATACTAAGACTTCTATTTATACTACTTCGACCATAACGGTCTTGCTTATAAGATTCTTCCACGTTCGGAACATGTAGAGCACTTCTCCTCTCTAGCTTCCACGCGTCTTCGAATGCTCCAGCGCATATATATTTGAATTCCAACATCCCGCTCGCGTTTGAATTTCAAATGCCTTGGCAATCTTCGCTTCAAACTCATTTCATAGACACAGTCTCGTTACCACTTCGAGGCTTCTTTTAAATATATCTTCACAACTGTCACTCGAAGCTCCGAGCTTTGACATGTCCGTTCGAAGAACCGCTTCTACCATTCCGAACTGTAACATTTTGCTTTATTCCAACGAAACATCCATATTGCTTCATTTCGAACTGTATCATCAAAATCTTCAGCCAACAAAATGCCCCTTTAAAATATGTATTTCGATCCTTTGAGAAACACTTATTTTAAATATATTTGCAAGATTTTGATGTGACTTTTGAGTAATCATAACATTTATTGTGTATGACTTCAACCACGTCAATCATGACGCCTCTTGGATTTCTTAACCGTCTTGAATCAGTATTCACAGCATGGTGCGGTTATAAAACAATGATTATTATTAATCACGCTTATTACCAATATCAGCCTTTACGCCACCTCCTCCTCAATCCAACCCACGACTCCCACGTATCCTAGTCTCACTTAGTGGATGTTTAAGCTTCCACACTATAAAAACTAATCAACTTAGTCTTTTATTCTTTTTTCACATTCTGAAACTTTTTCTTCCTCTCCTCTTACTAAAACCCTAAAACTTCCAACAATCTTTCAACAATGTCTTCAACAACATCATCCCAACTGAAGAAAACTTCCAAGAAGAAAAGCAAGAACACAGGAACAATTATGGAAAGCAAGGTCGGTACTTATCAAGGTCAATCTGTGCTTATCCCTCAAATGATCTCCAAGGAAAAGGAAATGCTCTACGCCTCTCAGGTATTGATTCCAACTAATGTTGCTGGAAAGAGGTTTGCTCTAATGGGTCCTCTTACAGTTTTTGAAATCTTGAAAGATACTAGAAAAATCTTCCCTGTCTGTTACAACTTTAAGCCCTTGTTTAATAAGATGGATATCCCTAAGATAGGCGAGTCTTCTGATTCGAAAACCATAGAAACTCCAACCGTTCCCCCAAAAGATCCCTTTGTGTTAGACTACGTGAAGAGCAACTTTAAACCATTCTGATCCTGCCCTACCTCTGACATAGCTTACCAAAACTGGCTCACCAAAGTAGAAGCCAAGAAATCCCAGCAATGGGAGGAATTAGGAATCTATAATCTGATTAAGTTATCGAAACCAGGCTTCACCTATAGTCATCCACTGTTATTTGCATCCTTATATTTCTGGGACAACACCTACAACAACTTTCATCTCCCTGGGGGAATGATAACACCCACATTTTTCGATATAGCAGCCATCACTGGTTTGTCACCAGTAGGAGAAACCTACATCCCTGATAATGAAGAACACTCCAGCATTATTGACTTCGATGTCAAATTAGCCAGTTTTTCCAAATTCATTAGCCATTACCACACTGAAGGAGATAGTGTGTCAGATGTGGAACATATTGCTTTTCTCACTTTATGGTTATCAAGATACGTATTCTGTAGCAGGTACTTACAGGTAGCAAGCAGGTTCATCCCTTTAGCTAGAGACTTACATGAGAATAGGAGGTTATGTTTGAGCGAACTGTTACTTGTTGATCTTTACGAAGCTTAAGATCAGCCGTTTCGAGTTTGAAATCCCATACTCCCAAAAACATCCTTCTAGCTGGCCCCTTCTGGTTACTCCAATTATGGCTTAATGTCATGTTTGAATCCTCATTATCAACTGCTGACACCGTTGTTGAACAAGATCCGAAGATAGCGGATAGAATTATTGAAGGTACAAGGCTGCGAAAACTCACCCCGAATGATGACAAAGATGACTTCAAGGTCCTTTTCTCAAACTACATCATGATTTTTTCCAAAAGACACAAATTTGAAGAGACCATGGCACCCTTTGCTTCAAGGACTCATGGACCATCATGGTTCACCATGTCTCTTTCAGAAGCAGTTAAAAGTAAAGAAATTCAAGATATTTGGAAAGCCTTTTTGCTTCCTAGATTAATTTCCTCACGAATCACTCCTTCCAAGAATCAAATCTTCCTCTTTGCCTATCAACCTAACTTTGTTTCCAGACAATTTGGCCTGTGTCAGTTAATCCCTGAACCTCTGTTCCAAACACAGAGTGCCATCACTTCAGGCAAAACATTCAAAGCAAGAGAGGCCAAGCTGCAACAAGAACAATATCAAGACTTCGCTCAATTCGAACTACTACCTTTTGAACCCACACACTTCACAGCGAAGGGTTTTCTGGAATGGTGGACTAAGTTCTACCAATCTTATATGTTCAATACCCTCTCCATTCAACAGAAACTAACTGATGCGTTCGATGTGAAGGTACACTCCAAGAAAGGTATGTTCACTCACACCAAAGAGATTAGGGCTTTTCAGAACTATTTCGAAACAACTTATGATCCTACACGCTTGGAAACCACTGTGTATCGAGTATCCCAGACCTTGAAGGAAAAATTTAAAGAAAAAATTTCTAAGTTCAAACTTCCTTCAGGGTTGTCACCTGAGGATAGGTATAGGTTGGCACTCGAAATGCATCCACCTAAATTTCCTAGATTGCCTACCTCAGAACTGGCTCTGGCTTGGTTTCCTCCATACCCTTGGTGGTTGACTTGCAAAGAGATGTTCAAATACAAATCTCAAAAGAAACTAAAGCCATCTGAGACTGTGACATGGGCTCGTCATTGGATCCATGATTTCCCAGGACATCTTCGTTATGACCTTTCTGCCATGTCGATTATATCTAATCAAGGCGCAGGTGCGAATGCTTGGGAAAATCCCAAATGTTTCTTACTTTCTTCATTTTTAACATTTACCTTAATTGTTTCGATTTTTAGCCATCAGAATAAAGTCCGTTGCTTCGAAGTCTAAAGAAGGAAGTACCTCCCAACAATCTGTCGAAACCACTGAGATGTGCCCTTAGCCATACCAACAACAACTACTGCAACAACAACAACACCAACAATAACAACTGTTCCAACTCCAAAGGTAATCAATTAGCCCTGATGTTTCGAATAAACTGAAATTCATGATTTATATCTCACTCATGTTTAAATCTTTTCAGACTAACAAACTCTCACCAACCACTCCGAAGAAAAGGAAACCAAGCACTACTGGGAAGAATCCAAATGCTGGAGGGAATTCACCAACCGCTTCAAAGAAGAAGTAGAAGAAAGAAGTTTCCAAAGGCGCTGAACCAACTGGCATTTCTGGACTCGATTCTAGAGATGTTGCTCCCTCAACAAAATCCAAAAATCCACCATCGACCTCCAACGTAATGTTGGAACATATAGATAGTAACCTTTCCTCTGAGAATCCACGGGTAAATTGAACTCGAATCTTTAACAAAAATAGTTATTCATTACCTTGGTGCATGCTCTTAATATTCTTTGTCTCTGTAGGACATTTCGAATCCAACTCCTATTACTTCGACTCCTCCATCAAAGACTGTTGTTCCCATCAACTCTCCTCCTCATGGGGACTCCAGTAACCTGGTGCAAAACAAAGGATCCTCCAACATGGCGGTTCCGACTGGGGCTTCAGAGCAACAAGATGACCAAGGCACTTCTCCTCCTTTGAAAGAAACGAACGAAGCAACGCCTCATGAGTCTACAGAGATTTTACTAGAAACTTCTCTTCCAAAGTCTCCTCTTGAAACCCTTCAAGAGAGCCCAAAGGACATTCATGCTGAAGAGGAGAAGGCTGATTCTGATCAAGAGAATGAAGAATCTGCAGAGGAAGGATCCGAGGAAGAAGATGCCCATAATGGTTCGACTGATGGAATAGAGTCAGATGTCAATAGCAGTGAGAACAATGATATCGAAGTGGTGGATCTGGTTGATGATGAAGAAGGTAATGAGCAAGAAAAAAGTGAAGGTGATGGTGACCTGACCAATGAGCCTATGGAAGTCGAGATGGATGTGACTCCCTTGCGTATGGAACTTCCTCAATCGTCTCAATCTCAAATGACTGAAGAGGAGTTAGCTCTCCTAAGACGAAATGACCCAATTGTGTATATGAAGGCTAAACTAGCTCAAAGGGACACTCCTCTTGCTAGAGCTGGTACTAGTTCGACTAACGATCCATTGCCCTCAGATGATAGAGTTGTACTCCTTAACAAAATTAGGAGAACAATCCTTGATGTGGACTTGTTCGAAGTGCTCAAGAAGGATAGTACAGCTTGCTATACCATGAAGGAGCTACTTACGCAAGTTAACCTCGCCACCTGCTCTTTGCCAGTCAGCACCATATTATTCGATCTTCAAGCTTTGTTAGATAACGTAACTGGGTGTCTTCTTCAAGACGAATTTGCTACTAATAAGGTCCAGGAGAAACGAACTGCCATGGACGCTGCTTATGAGCATGCTTCGAAGCTCTCTAAAGAAGCTGAAGACCAAGCCATGCATATAAAGCAAGCCAAAACTAACTATGAAGCTCGAGCTCAGTTTATTCTTCTCTGGGAAAAGCAAATTCAAGAGCTCCAACAAAAGGTTAAGGAGGCTCAACAACAACAATTGGCATATGAAACCAATACTGCTGGCAATCAGTTCGAAGAGCTCCTCAACAAAGGACTTGCAGAAATGGAAGCAACAGAGCAACTTAAGGGAGAAGTAGCTACCCTGGAAGGAGCAAGGCGCTTCACTCAACAAAGGCTTGAGTCTTTTCGGAGTACTTTTGATAGATTGAGGAACAATGCCTATTTTTAAATCTCTGTTTATTTAATTAGTTTTGAATCTTGGTTGAATTTCGGTCTGTAATATCCAAACAACGCCATTTTGGCAATCTATATTACCATTTTGGCATTCCTTTATGATGTTTCGATTATGTTGTTATTATTCGAATCTCCTGCAGGCGTGGCTTATATTTCTTTAAATATTTCCCATTAACCTTTAGGATTCGCTTATCATCAGCCAACTCTTTGATTTCATATGCATTGTTTGAAAATATCTTTACTATTCAAAAAGGTCCTTCCCAATGAGGTGACCATTTACCTAATGTTTTATTTTTCTTGTCCATGGGCAATATGACTTTCCAGACTAAGTCATTAATAGTGAATGCTTTTCCTTTCACCCTTTTGTTATATGCCCTGGCTACCCTTTCCTTTTGTCTCATTAGGATTTCCAATGCATGCAATCTAACTTCATCTAACTCAACTAACTCATTCATCATCATCTCCCAATATAATGCGGATGGGATCTCGTTTTGTCTTTGAATTCGAACTGATTGTAGATGAATTTCTACTGGTAGAACTGCATCATGACCAAATGTTAGTTGGAAAGGCGTGGTGTTAGTAGCTTCTTTAGGAGGTGTTCTACAGGCCCATAGTATTTGGTCCAAAGTCTTGTGCCAGTTCCTTGGCTTTTTACCAACATGTTTCTTAATTAACCCTATTATCACTTTATTGGTTGCTTCGACCTGACCATTTGCTTGAGCATAATATGGTGTTTATGTTAGTAATCTAAACCCCATCTCTTGAGCAAATTCTTGCATCTTCCTACCAGTAAACACAGAACCTTGGTCTGTGGTTATGCTCTCTGGCAATCCGAACCTATAGATAATTTGTTTCTGTATGAACTCAATAATAGCCTCTTGATCAGCAGCTATTAATGGTATTGCTTCGATCCACTTGGTAAAATAATCTATTCCTACCAAGATATATTTCTGTCCTTTAGACGAAGCAGGATTAATTTCTCCTATTAAATCTAATGCCCATCCTCTAAAGGGCCATGGTTTAATGATCGAATGTAACTCACTTGCAGGAGCATGTTGAATCCCTGCATGTTTCTGGCATTCTTCACACCCTTTAGCAAAGTCTATACAATCTTTGAGCATGCTGAGCCAATATATGCCATATCGAAATAACAACCATTTCATTTTATGACCTGCTTGATGTGCCCCACATGCCCCATTGTGGACTTCTGACAATGCTAAGTATGCCTCACTTTCTCCTAGGCATTTCAGTAATACGTCTTCCTGGGTCTTTTTGAACAATTCATTTCCCATGAGGACATATGATAATGCTCTATATTTTATCTTCCTATCAACTTTCAATGTTGGATTTGTTAAATAACTCACAAGTTGACTTCGCCAATCTGCATATGATAAGGTGTCTATGGCTAGTACTTAGAATCCCTGTTTATCAGCATAACCTAATTTTATATTCTCTAGATCTGATGGTATGAGTCTAGTAGCCATAACCCTACCTCTTAATTTGACCAAATCCTCAAAGTTTTTGGTAGAAACTTTATAACCTGAAGCCAACTGTGCTAAGTCATTTGCTTCTTGGTTTTCTATTCTTGGTATATGTTGAATATCCATGTATTCGAATTTTCTAAGTAGCCTGTTAACTATGACGAAGTATGTCATCAGATTTTCCTTTATGCATTTGTACTCCTTTGTTATTTGCTTGACCACTAACTCTGAGTCTCCTTTAATTTTGACTCTAGTTGCCCCCAATTCCAAAAAGCTTCAAGTCCAACAATAAGCGCTTCGTACTCAGCTTCGTTGTTCGAGCAACGAGGACCATCTAACTTATACTTGAATTTTGTTGGAATTCCTTCAGGAGAAATTATAAGAACTCCAACACCACTACCATCCCTATGGGTCGAACCATCAAAGTATAATTTCCAAGGTTGCATTTCAACGTAACCCATGACAGTCTTTTCGACCAGTGAATGGTCCACAATGAAATCAGAAATTACTTGACCTTTCACAGCTTTTAAAGGCATGAAAGTCAAAGAATATTCTGTTAAGGCTAAAGCCTATTTACCAACTCTGCTCTGCATTATTGGTTTCGAAAGCATGTGTTTGATAACATCGAAATGAGATGAAACATAAACATCAACATGCTTTATATAATACTTAAGTTTCATACAAGAAAAGTACAAACAAAGACATAGCTTTTCTATATTGCTATATCTAGTCTCTGCATCATTCAATACCCTACTTAAATAGTATATGGCTCTTTCGATGCCATTGTTATCTTCTTGTGCTAACATACTACCTATACTAACTTCAGAGGCGGATATGTACAATCTCATGGGCTTTCCCCATGAAGGTGGAGACAAGATAGGAGGCTGAGAGAGATATCTTTTCATCTTGTCAAATGCCTCCTGATGGGCTTCGTTCCACTCGAAGGTTTGGCCTTGCTTCAAACGAAGCAACACAGAGAAAGCTTGGGTTCTTCCACTTAGATTCGAAATGAACATTCTGAGAAAGTTAATCTTCCCTAGCAAAGATTGCGGCTCCCTTTTTGATGTAGGTGCTTTCGTCTCCATTATGGCTTTGGTCTTATTTTGGTTGATCTCAATTCCTTTTTTATGAACCACAAAGCCAAGGAAATCTCCAGCCTGCACAAAAAATGCACACTTAAGGGGGTTCATTTTTAAGCCATGTTTTCTCATTCGTTCGAATGATTGGCTCAAATGATGCAAATGGGTTTCTGCAGATATAGATTTGATGACTATATCATCAATATACACCTGCATAAAGGTTTCAATGAAATCATGGAAAATCGAATTCATTGCCCTTTGATAAGTTGCCCCAGCATTTTTTAAACCAAAAGGCATCACTACCCATTCGTAGGTGCCTAAGGCTCCTGGGCAACGAAATGCTGTCTTGGCAACATCTTCTTCAGCAATAAAAATCTGATTGTACCCAGAGTATCCATCTAACATACTTAAATATTCGAATCCTGCAGCAGAGTCTATTAACATTTCTGCCACAGGCATGGAGTACTCATCTTTAGGGGTTGCAGTATTTAAATCCCTAAAATCTATGCAAATTCTCAGAGAGCCATTTTTCTTAATAACAGGTACTATATTTGCTAACCATTCAACATACCTTGTGGTTCTGATGAATCTGCAGCGCAGCAACCTTTCGATCTCAGCTTTGATCTTTGTGAGAACCGATGGTGCGAATCTTCTAGGAGTTTGCTTGATGGGCTTCTTGCCATCCTTGATTGGAAGTCTGTGCTCCACTAACTCCCTCTTTAAACCAGGCATTTCATCATAGTCCCACGCGAAGTAATCTTTGTTTCTCTTGAGGACTTCGATCACTTCCTGCTTGAGGCATGGATTAAGTTTTGCGCTTATGTAGGTTATTCTTTTCATGTTCTCATCCCCCAAATTCACTTCTTCGAGCGGATCCTGCGCCAACATTTTGGCACCTGAGTCTGTGGGGTCCTTCTCGAAGCCTAAGGGTTCTTTATCATAGATGGCATCTAGCCTTTGATCTATTTCGTGTTCTTCAAAGGGTGAGCCTTTCGAACCATCCCCATTTATTTTGTTCACTTCTACAACCAATTTATCTATTTCAGCCTCTAAGGCCGCTTTCCATTCGTTCTCAGCCATATAGGCCGAAATCCTTTCGAAGAAGGAGGACTCAATCATGAGCATGGTTGTCGAACTCCCAGCCTGCTGGCCGTCTTTGTGTAGTACCTTCGACTCCTTCATCTTTACTGACTATTCTTCTATCCCAATACATGCCATCATGGCGAAGGGTCATATAATAGTGTGCGTTCCTGGTTTCGTTGATTTTGTCGTTAGGGGCACAAGGAGCAATTTTGGCCAAGTGTTTGTCATAATTTCTCTTATCAACTAAGTTGACTGCTGTCATGAAGTAGCTTTGGTTAGCTTCTATGTTCTCAACAATGCCATCTTCTCTCCATAATACTAACCTCTGATGCATTGATGAAGGAACTGCTCCTACGCCATGGATCCACTCTCTTCCCAACAACAAGTTGTAGTTGGCTTTGGCTTCGATCACCACGAACATGGTGGGCCTGCAGCTCGATCCTATCGTCAAGTTCAGTTGAACTACCCCCAATGTTTGACCTACTTTCCCTTCATAGTTGGATAGGACCATGTTGTGTGGTTTGATGTCACCCTCGTGTATTCCTAACTTTTTCAGCATGAAATGGGGTATTAAGTTAACTGCAGCGCCTCCATCCACTAGGACCTTATTTATGCCATGGGTATCAACCTTTGCTCGAATGAATAATGGCTTCATATGATTTTTCATAGCTGGCTCTGGGTGCTCGAAGAAAGCATTCTGCTCTTCGACAGCTCCGTTATCCATTACGTAGTAACACACTGGCCTGTGCTTCATCAGATCTATTGTATCATCCTCCTCATGCTCTTCGATTTCAGTTTCCTGTCCAAACTCACAATGTAGTACATATACCACGTTGCAATTGATATTGAGTGAAGACTCCCCCTCTGATTCGAAGTTGTCCGTTAGCATATCCTCGTCTTTTTCTGGACTTGGTGTGTACTCCTTCGATTCATTTGGTTGTGTTTCAGAGAAGAGTCTC
The DNA here is from genome assembly GCA_948472305.1 of Vicia faba. Taxonomy (NCBI): domain Eukaryota; kingdom Viridiplantae; phylum Streptophyta; class Magnoliopsida; order Fabales; family Fabaceae; genus Vicia; species Vicia faba. The sequence goes on along the minus strand of OX451740.1, from coordinate 1,056,989,318 downwards.
CTACTAATTGGGGGTTTGTCCTCAGGTTTATTATTTGGTGTAGGTTTGTTGGTGCTTGATTCTCCTTGGTTTTTGATCGAAGTTGCTCCTTTATCTGCCATAGCTTCCCTTTCAGCCTTTCGAATTCTCTGTTGCCTTCGCCATTGTGATCTTGACATAGGGTTTCTTCCTTTGTAGTTTTCTAACCTCACTTCTTCCCTCTTCGCCATATTGAATTGCCTTCTATATGTCATGGCGTGGCGTGCGTTTCGTTTATTATTTCTCCATTTGTCTTTGCCCTTGTCAGTTCTGACTTGCAGCCATTTGTCTGTTGGTATTTCAACAGGAATTTTGAACGTTACCCTTCGAGCGCCTTTGAGATGAGGACTATCAGGCCTTCGTTGAGTGTATTTGCTCTCGAAACGTTGGCTCATCTGACCAGTCTCTTTGTGGTTCCAGCATGGGGCGAAAGGGATTGTTTCGAAGGCTCCGGCCATATTTTGATCGTACACTGCAGAACACCTTGGGCATACTAGGCATTTGGTTGCCCCTTTGTGACAGCGAACCAAAAACTCCAACAAACTTTCTCCAGCTTTAGGGTAACATCTGAATAACTGGTTATCCTGGCGCCAGTTGATGCCAGTTCGTGCCCTTTGTTTCCTCTCGAAGTCTGCAGCAATTCTTTGGTTGCAGATGATGCTGCATCTAGGGCATAGTATCATTTCGGCATCTCCTTTGTGGCACAACATGAGGTAGTCTTTAAGACTGGCATCCCTAGCATAACTATCCTCTATTTTGTATTTTTCTTTTTCTAAGTATCTTTCCATTTCCTCAATTTCAGAACGAGGTCTCTCCATATCCACCATGTTGACATCTACATCCTCCCCCTTTATGTCATCATCTCCCCATCTTGTAGGTTTGACATCTTCGATTTGGATTTTTGAACTTTCTGGGGCAGAATACTTCACCAAGTAGTCAAACTTTCCACTGGGCTCTCCCAAAGTATCCCATATTTCTTTCTGAGGGGAGGTTGGCTTTGTGATCTGGACTTTCTCCAATTTTAGCCTCAGGCCTTCAGTAACCTGTGTCAACTCTTGCTTTTGGTTCTCCTGGCCTTTAGTAGCCTGGATCTCTTTCGAAATAGCCAAAGGTACTGCTTCGATCGAAGCCTCTAGTTGCTTGTGGACGTCCTCAGTGACCCCCTTGTTGACTTCGACTAACACACAATTTTTATTCGCAGTGCTTTTTTCTCCTAATAGAGTGTCATCTTGATCTGCTTCCACCATATTGATTTCTCCAATGCATGCAGGCTCGGAGTAATTGGTGTCTGCAACATCCAAAGGGTCTTCATCTACTTTCATTTTTGGTTTGTCAGCAAATTTCAATCTGCCATCCTTAATTGCATTTTGAATCAGATCCCTGAAAAGAAAACACTGTGAGGTTTTGTGGCCTAGGAAACTATGATACTTACAAAATCCTCTTTTCTTTCTTTGATCTAAAGGAGGTATTTTGACATTCGATGGCACAATTAGTTGGCCATCTTTGACAAGCAAATCAAAAATCTCGTCACACTTTGTTACATTGAAAGTATACACCTTCTTTGGGAATTTGTCACTTCTCTCATTTTCAACAATTTCTTTCCCTTTTGTGGGAACTAATAATTACAAGAGTAAGGTGGAGCCTGCTTTAATTCAGTGAGATCAATTTCGACCTCTTCGAATTCAGGGTAATCTTCTGCTTCCTCAGTTCCGACATAGGAGACCCTTTGTTTCTTGTTATTTTTAAAAACTCTGGCCTTCTCGGCTTTTAGTCTTTCGACTTGTCGAACCCTGTCTGCTAGTTGGGCCATATCCCTCAAGTGTTGTGTATCTAATTTCTTTCGAATGGAGTAATCTAGGCCACCAGCAGCCATTTCGACTAACTCATGTTCGGGAACTACTGTGAAACATCTAGACTTCAAGAGTCTGAACCTATTCAGATAATCATCTACGGGTTCAGTAAACTTCCTCTTGAAACTGGCTAACTCTTTCAAGCTTATTTTAGATTGTCCCATGTAGAATTGTTCATGAAATAACCTCTCCAACAGAGCCCAAGTATCTATGGACCCAGGAGGCAAAGTGGTGAACCATGTGAAAGCGTTCTTAGTTAGGGAACTTGGGAAATATTTAATCCTAAGGTCTTCATTATTTGCTATATCTCCTGCTTCGGTTAGATACCTGGCTATGTGTTCGACTGTTGATTCATTGGTGTCTCCAGCGAACTTTGTAAATTTAGGGACTTTATATCCCCTTGGTAAATCAGTGTGCATCACATAATCTATTATGGGAGAGGAATAGTTTGGCCTTCTAATACCTGTATTGAGACCGTTTTGAGCCATAATCCTTTCTATCATGGTGGTTAAATTATTTTCTGCCAAGATGTTATCGTTTCAAATTCTATGAACGACTTCATCAGCATCTTGGTGTCGTCCCACCATGACAACTCCTCTAGGTTGTTCTTCTCGAAACTCTGGGACTTCTAACCTTTCGACCCTTGCCCCTGGTTCTATAATTCCCCTTTGTGGGTCTCGAATCACTGGGGCTTCTAACCTTTGTGCCCTTGCCCCCAAGTTAACCCCCTCTCTGGCAGGTCTATAGGGTGGGTCATCAGCAATTTGCTCTATGATGGGTATCTTCGCTCGAACCCCCACCTGATTCTACCTACGCCTTTCTGGCGGAGCGAAAAAATATTCTATTCGACTCATGTTGTCCGCGTTTTCTCTGTTGGTTACAGTTATGTTTTGTACTATTGGGGCAAAGATTTCTTGCATAGTCTGCGCTAACACTCCTATCATATTATGGTTACTATCATCCATTAATTTCCTAAAGGCCAACTGATTTTCTGTGGTTAAGATAGGCAATGTATTGTGACCCACTGAACCTTGGGTATTTGTCATAAATTGGTTGGCCCCAAATCCGGATCCAAATTGTGGTGACGAATTTGATGTGGAATTGTGTAAACCTGCCATAAAAGATGTTGGCATTCCATAAGAGGGATTTCTGTGTCTGTTACCATCGAAACTGGGTGGTCTAGTTAGTGGGGTGGCGAAATGGGCTTGTGTCCCTGATGGTGGGACAAATCCCACCAGATAACCAGTGGTCCCTGTATTTCCTAGGGTCGAACCGTTGGTTGTCACGCCACTTGCTCCATTTGTGGCCACACTACTGGTAGAAGATGCAACAGACTGTGCATTCGTGGGGATCGCGCTAGACGTCCCTGTCGAAACAGACGCATTGGTGCCTGTTCCATGTGGGGCATTTTGTTCCCCTTGTTGATTGTTTGGATTAGACATCTTGTTATTACGTCTTCTTCTGGGTAAGGGTTGGTTGCTATTGATTAGTCTACCACTTCTAAGGTTCATATAACAACGAACTTATCACTCAGAAAGAACTTTTACAATGATTATACCCTAACAATCTTTACTTTGTTTTAAATTTCGTAACGACCAATGATTGTCCCACCGGGTGTGCCAATTTGTTTACAGTGATTTCTGGTAAACAACCGCTAGTCCTCCAGACTATCAAATAATCTTAATGATTGTTATTTAATCTCTCTGGTAACTTGCAGGATCAACTAGATTGATCCTATGGGGTATTGGTCGTTTGGATAAATCTAATTGTAAAACTGATATTCATAGTTAGGATTTGTATTTAGAATGTTTTATAAACGTTCAATTCACTTCGATTACCATGTTAAAAGAATCTAATGACATGATCAAGTAAAGAAATACGAAACTGAATTGAATGAATAAAGATTCGATTGCAAAGAAATGTTTAAATGCAGAAATAAGTAAATGACTTTGAATGTAAAGACTTTAATGTAAAAAGCATGAATATAAAAGCATGAAATGTAAAAGAGTTTATGAAATGTAAAGGATTCGAATAGAAGAAAAGCGTTTAAATGCAAGAAATAAGTAAATAACTTTGAATGTAAAGGTATTTGAATGACATTGACATGAAAATGGAAGATAAACTGGAAAAGATAAAGAGTTTTACTGAATTATAAATGTTTGGTGTTATCATACGTACATTGTTCGAGCATTCGTTTCCCTATCCATGTGGTATTTTGAATGTGTTGTACCCCAAAATTTGCCCTCCCATATTCCTCAAGATTTGACAAGAATCATCTTCAAATGGTTCAAAATTTGCTCAAGAGGTAGACAGTCAAACCATCTCCTAAGACAGCCAAAATTAGGGTTTTGTCCTTTCAAGGAATTTGAGGTTTTCAATGGTTCAACCAAGTCTCAAGGGTCCATATACATTCTCAAGCATCTACATGCCAAGTTTCAAGTCTCACAATGCCAGTTTGCACAGTCAAAAGCTTCATTTGCTTCACAGTCAACTACAGGGGTAAAATGGTCATTTTACAGTCAAAAGTCAGAATTTTTGGTCAAAATCTTATTTTGAGCTCACAATCATCATTTGATCAAGCCTTGATCATGATTCCACAAGCATGGCTCAAAAAATCATCAAGGATGCAAAAGTTACTATTTTTGGACAGCAGAAAAGTCAACTGTATCTTGACCAAGGCATAACTTTTTCATGGTTCATCATAAAAATCCCATCCAATGCTCATTTTGAAGGGGATGACATTTCCTACAACTCATCTTCACATTCCAAGTCCAAGAAATGCTCTCACAAAAAGTTATCAATTTCTACATTATAGGTCAATTTCAAAAGTCAACAAAAATGCATTTTAAGTCAAAGACCATAAATTGAGATTGGTAAATCCAAATGACATGGGACCAAAGGAATTGGTTAGAGGACTTCAAGACCTTTCCAAAATGTCCAAAAACATGGTCATAGGATCAAAATTGAGCAAGATATGCATTAGAGAAGTTGGGAAATTTTTATGAATTTGCAAAAGTCAACTATCCTTAAAACTTCAATTTTTGACAAAAGGGCCCACTTTCTTCCACTTGATTCAGCCTTGTCATGCCACACACGTGTCCCATGATTAATTTCAAGATAAAACATTTATTTTTCTATTTTATTTAATTTTTATTGATTTAATTCATTTTAAATCTATAATAATTCAAATAAAATCTAAAAATCAATGGAATAGTATCTTTATGATTTGAACAGCTTTCATATATCATGTGCCAACTAACCAATTCGTGCTAGGGCTTTTTTGTACATAAAATCTTAGATTTGCTTCAAATTTGGAAAGGTTTTCAATGGTGGTCAATCAAATCTCCAAACTTCAATACACAAAGATACAAGCCCAAATTTTGACCTAGACTGATTGCCTTATACATATACAAGGAGCCTAAACCTAATTCACGACCTAAGCATTGCTAAAAACGGCCAAGGAAAAACTGAAAAAGTGTTAGAAAAGTGGGAGATCAAGAACACTATTGGAGGCGTTTTCAGACAAAAATAAGAACGTGGTTCCCTTCCTTGCTATCCACTGAAGCTAACGCGACCAATATCACGTCCTAAGATCCACTGAACAGCGCTGTAAGTTCTCACAAACTGGCCCCTGAACACGAAAACTCAACTCTCAATTCTTGCATTTTTTCTTCAAAATGTTGACATATTCATATTCATTGCTTGATTTCTAACATAACTGCAATAACCAGTTTTGTTTTTATGCCCTATACTGAGATGCCTGATTCTAGGGTTTATATGCTTGCTTTTTAGGCGTTTTCAGTGCAGGGAAAATTGGCCACAATGGTTGGTACAGGAGTGATCAGGAGATGGAGACGAGACCAACCATGGTCTTGGAATGAGTTTTTGAAGCCTAGGGACAATTTTAGGAAGAACCTACGGAGCTTCCTGCGGATAAAAATCCGCAGGTAAAAAACCAGTGATAAACGAAGAAGACGCTGACGCGTCTCCCTCCTATTCGCCCTTTTCAAAAATCGCGCGTTTATATTTTTTTTCCAGGCATATGTTTTGGTTTACTAATATAATAATTATGTGTTGTCTTAATAACGAATGAAGCGTGCAGCTCAGATGGCCAAGGCGTTTGTGTATTGATCATTGGGACCTGGGTTCGAATCCCAGGTCCCCCAAAATATTTGTTTGTTCTTTTCTTCATGTGTTCCTATGCAGGCTATCCAAAGCGTCCCACCATGCATCCTAAACATCCAGATGCCGAGTGGCTACAGGCATGCATCCAAAGGCCAAGAGTGAGTGACTACCATGCTCCCAGTCAACACGTACCATAGACAATCTCAAAGGTCAAAACAGGCTTGCAGCTTAATGGGCCAGGAATTTCTAAACTCACCTCCAAAAAAGGCCTGGCACCCCCCTGGTTTATTATTTCTTTTTATTTTTCTTTTTCTTTTATTTTCTTTTAATTATAATTATTATCATTATTATTATTAACTAACAAATAATTATTTTCATAATTAACTCAGAAAACAATATTTTCTTCTTATTATTATTATTTATTAATTTCACCTTAATTTAATTATTTTTGTAAATAAATTCTAAATATAATTAATTTAGTTAATTAGGTTAACTTTGACAATTTTTGCAATAAAAAAAAATCAATCTAGAATTAGGGTTTTGACAACTTTATTTTATTTTATTTTTATTTTCATTAAAAACCTAAAAATACTGTTTTTCTTGTAATTATTTAATTAATTAGAGTTAGGTTTAATTAATTGCAAAAAGGACTAAAATTCCATGCTTTTCTCAAAAAAAGGGTCAAAACCCTAAGGACGTCCCCGATTTAATTTCTTTTCGCGCAGATTTATTTTTGATTCATCATTTTGATCATATTTATGTATTTGCTCCGGGAATGTAATAGATAATTAGGACCTTTTATCGCTTTCTTTATTTTCTCGCATTTCTTTTCAAGGGTTATGTTTTTGGCGATGTAAATACCCGACGCCTTGTAATAGCGTAGATTTACTTTCCGCAATTTATTTTCCGCAATTATTAACTGTTAACTATGCATGACAAGACTTGCCTGAAAATTAAAATCAAAATGTAGCTCACCATAATACATGTGCAAAGATAATTTAACATGAAACCTGACACACTCGCACAAGCCACTCCTAAGGTACGCCTCACTTGGTTGCCTCGAGGTGGTCATTGAGTATAGGGTGTTTTAGAGGTCGCCCTCTTGTCTAAAGATCCAAGTTGCCTCGAAACGGTTGCCTCAGATAAAAAGGATCTAGGACATTAGGGTTACCGCTAAGGCGTCCTACTATTGCTTTGGTGACCACACATGTCCCTACAATCGAATTGACCCGAATAACTCCAACGACGGTGCTACCTACTTCTCAATAGTGGGATAGTACTGTCTAAAGGACATTTACACAGCTTAATTCCTTAGAGTAGGTAGATTTCTTCTTGGTACTTGCTCTTTCAAAACAACAAAAATACTTTTCGCACTTACACTTTCAAAAAAGTTTTCAAACAAACACTTCATACACTCTTGAGGACTGATACAAGAGTTACCTAGAAGTTTTTAAAACGAAACTTTTTCAAAACCCACAAACACAAGAAAAGCAAAACATTTTTGAAAACATAGTGAGCAAGTACCTAAGAGCCCGTGGATAACCACAGATAGAAAGGGTGCTAACACCTTCCCTTTCTATAATCTACCTCCCGAACCGAGAAAACATCTCGAAAAGGAATTTTGTTGTGCTTTTGTCCTTTCCTTGTTGGAGAATATAAAATACGGTGGCGACTCTTGCTTACCGCGACATTTCGCGAACCAGCATTTCAAAACAGTCAGTTCTATTTCCACCGATCAAAGCATTCTCTGAAACTTGACTTGACTGGCCCAGATGATGGACAATGATCATGTCTGCCCCTTGGTTGGAAGTGTTTCTCCATTTGATGTGATCCTTCTTATTGAAAATGTTTTTGTTCACAAGATATTCATTGTGCGAATTTCTCTTCTGTTGAACAAATAGTCATATGCAAACAATGTTATTTTAAGAATGCAAATCTTATGTCTGTCTTGAGGTTTTTGAAAATGCATTTTCAGTAAAACAAGTGAATTTTTTGTAAAATGTGATGTCAACTCAAGATGTACAGCAAGCCCTATAGGAGTCAGGATACCTTTTGTAACAGTATGCTTTCGAACTAACCCATGCTTCAGCTAGGACTTTTAAGGGTTATAATGTGGCCTGGTTCACGGTTTAAGAAACAAAGGATAAAGGCTCAAATTGATTTGTACCCACCCGCTCTTCGTGATGTTCTTCAATCCTAAACTCAGCTAATCATGCGTTAGACCTTGTTTGAGTCTTTGCTCTGATATTCTGGTGATGGTTCGAATGTTGACAGTTTATTTTGAATAGGCAGTCATTTCTTTTTGTTGAGGGTTTGTAGGACCTCTTTTGTTTTGATTTTGTTATCCCTGTTTTTTGCCTGAACTGTTTCTTTTATGATTACAGTCAGCGGGATGCCCCAGTTTTGTAAGTCTCCTTCATAGGTTTTGACTTATTGGGCTTTTGTTTTTTGAAAGATAACGACTGCCTGTTTTGACGATTGTAGGGAACCATCACTGTCTTTTGTTTCGGAAGGACTCCTTTGTTGCCCTTCATTGTGCACCTGGATCAACTGAGAAAACTACCCTGCCCCAGGTTATGATTAAGGGTTTTAATTTTTGAAAATAAAAACTCCGACTTCTTTGGCTCAAAGGGGTTGACTAGGGATTATCTTCCTTATAACTCCACTGTTTAGGATTTGAAACAATGCATGTACTTCATCAGCGGGGTTTGTCCAAAAGCATACTGTAAAGATCGTGGTATCCTTTTCGTCATCCTCCCTCAAAAGGTTTAGAATTTTTAATCGAGAGTTGAACATCACAAAAAATGAAAGCAATTTGAATATAGTGAATACGAATGGATTGATTCAAAACAGACATATGCGATGCATTGATGAAATAAAAGAGTTTGCTATGACAATAGTTGTTTGAATAAGCAAAGAAAAATACAACTTCGGAATTCAAATAAACAAAAATCTCTCAATCCTAGCCATGTTTTGGCAAGGGAGCAGTGATCACATTGGGAGTCTCAGAAGGCTCGAATTCGATCTCCTTAGCATCAATCATGTCTTGGACCTTGTTCTTCAGAGCCCAAGAGTTGTTTGTGTCATGTCCTGGACTGTCAGAGTGATATGCACACCTTTCATTGGGATGATAGGTAGGAGCGGAAGTGTTTGGATTCCGGAGAGGAGCCCTTAATGTAATCAGCCCTGCCTTCAACATTTGTTGTAGCGCTTGAGCCAGTGACATGTTGATCTTAGTGAATTGTCTTTTAGGTGCGACCTCCTTTCGTTGATGCCCCTGTCTTTGCTGAGCAGGCGTAGGATTAGAGATCTGGGTTGCCCCTACATGTTGATCATGATGACTCTTTTTACCATACACTGCATTGGTCTCTTTCTTCCCATTGTAGGGATTTTTCTGAGCATCGGAAGGTGTAGCTTCTTGGATCTTCCCACTTTTGATGCCAGCTTCAATTCTCTCACCAGTCAAGATAAGGTCTATAAACTCGGCTGAAGAATTCCCAATCAAATGGTTGAAGAATGGACCAGACAGGGTCCCTAAGAACATATCAACAAGCTCGCGGTCAGTTAACGGTGGCTGCACCCTTCCAGCAAGGTCTCTCCACTTTTGAGCATACTCTTTAAATCCTTCACCCGTCCCTAGTGACATACCCTAGAGTTGGGTACGCGTAGGAGCGAGGTCGGAATTATACTGATACTGCTTATAGAACGCAGTAGCCAAATCCTCCCAGTTATGAATACTGGCTCCATCCAGCTGATAGAACCATTCAAGTTGAGTCCCTGAAAGACTATCCTGGAAGAAATGGATCCACAAATTCTTGTCGGCTGTATAAGGTTGGATCTTCCTTACATACGACCGGAGGTGCAACTTAGGACAGGAAGCTCCGTCGTACTTCGCAAAAGCATGTGCCTTGAACTTATGTGGGATCACCACCCCAGAGGATAATCCTAGGTCTCCAAAGTCCAACCCGGGCACATGTTGAATCTCCATAGCACTTAAGCGGTCTTCCAGCTGTTTGTACCTGTCCTCAGCAGGAGGGTACTGTTCATCATTATAATCTGTCTCGTTGTCGGAGACCACGGTACTAGGAACCCTTCTCTCCTGGGGACTGTTTTTGCCTACAGATGAGGTAGTCAGCTTAGCCTCATTCTGTAGTCCATTCCCAAATCTGCGTCCAGTGTTGAACAAGACGGTCCTCTTCTTCTTCTTATTTCTCTCCTTCAGAATCAGAGTCTTCAAATCCTGTTGACCCTGGGCTAGGCTCATAACCAACTCTTGGAACTGGGCATTCTGGGCCTGGAGGGCCTTGATAGCTTGTTCAGTGGAAGGTTCAGAAGACATGATGATTGCTAAAATAAACAGCGAAGAGGATAAGTGACCTGTAAAAAGGGTACCTGTTATGCAATGATATGTATGATATATGTATGCAATGTTTTTAACGATCTCGCGGGGTAGACAAGAAAATTGTTAGAATTTGAATTCGATAGCTTGATTGAAGGAACTTCATGTTGTTGAGAATCCTTCTTCAAGAGTCAAGGCTCACCATATCGAGTGGGTCATAGCCCCTGACTCGAGTTATCAACCTCGGCTAGAGGAAAATAAATCCCCTTTGCCCCTTGCTAGACATTTGGTTCGTCATGACCTACATCACAGACCCTTGATATCCTTGAAATGGTTAAAGAAAATTCTATGGTATGATGTTATGATGTTATGATGTTATGTACAGGTATGCAAAAGTGTGAGGTGTAAGTAAGCCCTGCGATAAATCCAAATTGTTGGATAAGGACTGTAAACAAGAACCTGCAAGGAACCCCTGTTGTCAGATAACAAGAATGTGCAAGTAGTTCAAGTTTGAAGGCACACAAGTCACACAAAAGAGCCCTTAGATTTCAGGCTAGCATGGAGTTTAGGTATTACCCTCTTTCAGTTTCGGTTGGTTAAGACCTGTCCTAGAAAATAGTAACCGGGTTCTAGAGGATCTCAATATCACTGACTACCCTCAATCGGTCATAACTCCAGCTTCGCAATCTTTTCTTGCGGCCAGAACCATCGCGAGAGTTTAGCCTCAATGAGTGTAGCATACTGCTACTTTTCTATGGCCAAGTTGGGTCAATTTAGGGTTCTAAGGTTAGTTGGTGCTTAATGACTCCTCAGAAGACTCATATTCTCCTCGTTCCAACACAAGGGATATCGGTACAGACCAAGGTGTCACACCAACGTAGCCACTGCTTCACCCGTGTCGGTCTACGCCGGATAGGTCCCTCACAGCTTATGCTACCTAAAGGGTATCCCCTAGATCCGGGTTAGGATCTATGAAACTCCGATGCAAGCCCACAAAATTAAAGCAAACAAGGCATACAATTGAAAACAAGAGTGGTCTAATCCTAAGGTACACCTCACTTATAAAGTATCCCCAGCAGAGTCGCCAGTTCTGTGATCGGTGGAAATAGAACTGACTGTTTTGAAATGCTGGTTCGCGAAATGTCGCGGTAAGCAAGAGTCGCCACCGTCTTTTATATTCTCCAACAAGGAAAGGACAAAAGCACAGCAAAATTCCTTTTCGAGATGTTTTCTCGGTTCGGGAGGTAGATTATAGAAAGGGAAGGTGTTAGCACCCTTTCTATCTGCGGTTATCCACGGGCTCTTAGGTACTTGCTCACTATGTTTTCAAAAATGTTTTGCTTTTCTTGTGTTTGTGGGTTTTGAAAAAGTTTCATTTTGAAAACTTCTAGGTAACTCTTGTATTAGTCCTCAAGAGTGTATGAAGTGTTTGTTTGAAAACTTTTTTGAAAGTGTAAGTGCAAAAAGTATTTTTGTTGTTTTGAAAGAGCAAGTACCCAGGAGAAATCTACCTACTCTAAGGAATTAAGCTGTGTAAATGTCCTTTAGACAGTACTATCCCACTATTGAGAAGTAGGTAGCACCGTCGTTGGAGTTATTCGGGTCAATTCGATTGTAGGGACATGTGTGGTCACCAAAGCAATAGTAGGACGCCTTAGCGGTAACCCTAATGTCCTAGATCCTTTTTATCTGAGGCAACCGTTTCGAGGCAACTTGGATCTTTAGACAAGAGGGCGACCTCTAAAACACCCTATACTCAATGACCACCTCGAGGCAACCAAGTGAGGCGTACCCTAGGAGTGGCATGTGCGAGTGTGTCAGGTTTCATGTTAAATTATCTTTGCACATGTATTATGGTGAGCTACGTTTTGATTTTAATTTTCAGGCAAGTCTTGTCATGCATAGTTAACAGTTAATAATTGCGGAAAATAAATTGCGGAAAGTAAATCTACGCTATTACAAGGCGTCGGGTATTTACATCGCCAAAAACATAACCCTTGAAAAGAAATGCGAGAAAATAAAGAAAGCGATAAAAGGTCCTAATTATCTATTACATTCCCGGAGCAAATACATAAATATGATCAAAATGATGAATCAAAAATAAATCTGCGCGAAAAGAAATTAAATCGGGGACGTCCTTAGGGTTTTGACCCTTTTTTTGAGAAAAGCATGGAATTTTAGTCCTTTTTGCAATTAATTAAACCTAACTCTAATTAATTAAATAATTACAAGAAAAACAGTATTTTTAGGTTTTTAATGAAAATAAAAATAAAATAAAATAAAGATGTCAAAACCCTAATTCTAGATTGATTTTTTTTATTGCAAAAATTGTCAAAGTTAACCTAATTAACTAAATTAATTATATTTAGAATTTATTTACAAAAATAATTAAATTAAGGTGAAATTAATAAATAATAATAATAATAAGAAAATATTGTTTTCTGAGTTAATTATGAAAATAATTATTTGTTAGTTAATAATAATAATGATAATAATTATAATTAAAAGAAAATAAAAGAAAAAGAAAAATAAAAAGAAATAATAAACCAGGGGGTGCCAGGCCTTTTTTGGAGGTGAGTTTAGAAATTCCTGGCCCATTAAGCTGCAAGCCTGTTTTGACCTTTGAGATTGTCTATGGTACGTGTTGACTGGGAGCATGGTAGTCACTCACTCTTGGCCTTTGGATGCATGCCTGTAGCCACTTGGCATCTGGATGTTTAGGATGCATGGTGGGACGCTTTAGATAGCCTGCATAGGAACACATGAAGAAAAGAACAAACAAATATTTTGGGGGACCTGGGATTCGAACCCAGGTCCCAATGATCAATACACAAACGCCTTGGCCATCTGAGCTGCACGCTTCATTCGTTATTAAGACAACACGCAATTATTATATTAGTAAACCAAAACATATGCCTGAAAAAAATATAAACGCGCGATTTTTAAAAAGGGCGAATAGGAGGGAGACGCGTCAGCGTCTTCTTCGTTTATCACTGGTTTTTTACCTGCGGATTTTTATCCGCGGGAAGCTCCGTAGGTTCTTCATAAAATTGTCCCTAGGCTTCAAAAACTCATTCCAAGACCATGGTTGGTCTCGTCTCCATCTCCTGATCACTCCTGTACCAACCATTGTGGCCAATTTTCCCTGCACTGAAAACGCCTAAAAAGCAAGCACATAAACCATAGAATCGGGCATCTCAGTATAGGGCATAAAAACAAAACTGGTTATTGCAGTTATGTTAGAAATCAAGCAATGAATATGAATATGTCAACATTTTGAAGAAAAAATGCAAGAATTGAGAGTTGAGTTTTCGTGTTCAGGGGCCAGTTTGTGAGAACTTACAGCGCTGTTCAGTGGATCTTAGGACGTGATATTGGTCGCGTTAGCTTCAGTGGATAGCAAGGAAGGGAACCACGTTCTTATTTTTGTCTGAAAACGCCTCCAATAGTGTTCTTGATCTCCCACTTTTCTAACACTTTTTCAGTTTTTCCTTGGCCGTTTTTAGCAATGCTTAGGTCGTGAATTAGGTTTAGGCTCCTTGTATATGTATAAGGCAATCAGTCTAGGTCAAAATTTGGGCTTGTATCTTTGTGTATTGAAGTTTGGAGATTTGATTGACCACCATTGAAAACCTTTCCAAATTTGAAGCAAATCTAAGATTTTATGCACAAAAAAGCCCTAGCACGAATTGGTTAGTTGGCACATGATATATGAAAGCTGTTCAAATCATAAAGATACTATTCCATTGATTTTTAGATTTTATTTGAATTATTATAGATTTAAAATGAATTAAATCAATAAAAATTAAATAAAATAGAAAAATAAATGTTTTATCTTGAAATTAATCATGGGACACGTGTGTGGCATGACAAGGCTGAATCAAGTGGAAGAAAGTGGGCCCTTTTGTCAAAAACTGAAGTTTTAAGGATAGTTGACTTTTGCAAATTCATAAAAATTTCCCAACTTCTCCAATGCATATCTTGCTCAATTTTGATCCTATGACCATGTTTGTGGACATTTTGGAAAGGTCTTGAAGTCCTCTAACCAATGCCTTTGGTCCCATTTCATTTGGAGTTACCAATCTCAAGTTATGGTCTTTGACTTAAAATGCATTTTTGTTGACTTTTGAAATTGACCTATAATGTAGAAATTGATAACTTTTTGTGAGAGCATTTCTTGGACTTGGAATGTGAATATGAGTTGTAGGAAATGTCATCCCCTTCAAAATTAGCATTGGATGGGATTTTTCTGATGAACCATGAAAAAGTTATGCCTTGGTCAAGATACAGTTGACTTTTCTACTGTCCAAAAATAGTAACTTTTGCATCCTTGATGATTTTTTGAGCCATGCTTGTGGAATCATGATCAAGGCTTGATCAAATGATGATTGTGAGCTCAAAATATGATGTTGACCAAAAATTCTGACTTTTGACTGTAAAATGACCATTTTACCCCTACAGTTGACTGTGAAGCAAATGAAGCTTTTGACTGTGCAAACTGGCATTGTGAGACTTGAAACTTGGCATGTAGATGCTTGAGAATGTATATGGACCCTTGAGACTTGGTTGAACCATTGAAAACCTCAAATTCCTTGAAAGGACCAAAACCCTAATTTTGGTTGTCTTAGGAGATGGTTTGACTGTCTACCGCTTGAGCAAATTTTGAACCATTTGAAGATGATTCTTGTCAAATCTTGAGGAATATGGGAGGGCAAATTTTGGGGTACAACAGAATGTTTAATGAATTTTGTACAATAGATATGACACACGAAATCCTAATACTAAGACTTATATTTATACTACTTCGACCATAACGGTCTTGCTTATAAGATTTTGCCACGTTC
The DNA here is from genome assembly GCA_948472305.1 of Vicia faba. Classification (NCBI taxonomy): domain Eukaryota; kingdom Viridiplantae; phylum Streptophyta; class Magnoliopsida; order Fabales; family Fabaceae; genus Vicia; species Vicia faba. The sequence goes on along the minus strand of OX451740.1, from coordinate 1,056,974,142 downwards.
GGAACATGCAGAGCACTGCTCCTCTCTAGCTTCCACGCGTCTTCGAACGCTCCAGCGCATATATATTTGAATTCCAACATCCCGCTCGCGTTTGAATTTCAAATGCCTTGGCAATCTTCGCTTCGAACTCATTTCACAGACACATTCTCGTTACCACTTCGAGGCTTCTTTTAAATATATCTTCACAATTGTCACTCGAAGCTCCGAGCTTTGACATGTCCGTTCGAAGAACCACTTCTACCATTCCGAACTGTAACATTTTGCTTTATTCCAACGAAACATCCATATTGCTTCATTTCGAACTGTATCATCAAAATCTTCAGCCAACACCTGCAAAGTAATATTTGTTCAGCATGCTTGAGGATTTGAATTTTTGTTCTTCATGAAATGACTTGAAATCAAAGTGATAAATCACCAACTTCATCTCTTCGATTCTCCCTACTCAAGAATGATATCAAGGAGTTCTTGGATATTTTTGAAAGATTGAAATATGCTCTACAACCTATATTTGAAATGCTTTTGGAAATTCCCTTTGGAACTATGTGAAAAATTTCCATGAAGTTAGGTCAAAAAACTGCCTAACTTGGGTAAAATTTTACTAAGTTATTTTAGTTCATGAGCATGTATTCACAAAATTATATCTTGGGATCCAAGCATTTTTAGGAGAAATTGTGTGAACCAAAGTTTTAGATTTCATGGATATCTACAACTTTAATGTTGGAAGTTTCCTTTGAATCATCTTGCATCATGGTGATAATTTGGCTCAAAGTTGAGAAAAAATAAGAAATTTTCTATACTTAGAAAATTTTCTAAGTTAAAATTTTCAACTTTTCAAAACAAAAACTTAAACCCTTGATTTCTTGATGAACAAGTTTCTCCTTTTGACATGCTTTGGTGAATTATGATCTTTGGCACTTGATTTTGACCAAAAAGTCAAAGTTTGACTTTTAAGTATACAGTTGACTTTTGATCAGTTGACTGCAAAATTCATCTGTTAATCCAATGGATTTGTAATGTTTTGGGTCATGCCATTAGGTAAAAACTATGCAATTGAACTCTTGAAATCATACTTCAAATCAATTGATCATTTGCTAGGTCAAAAAATCAGAAATTGCCTTTTCTCAGTCAAAACCCTAATTTTGATCATTTTGCCCTTTTGGTGATTTGTTCAAATTTCTTGAGGAGTTGTGGTCCAAACTTGATCAAATGATATATATGAGTATAAGGTGTTGATGTGGATAAAAAATTATGAAGTTTGACTGTAAATTGGCCATGGTTGACTTTTTCGCAATACAGTTGATTTTTTAGGTCAACTGTTCAATTGACTGATCAGAAGTGTGATTCAAGGCTTGAAACTTGACATGAGTAATATTGGGGTTCCATAATGATCCTTGTAAGTCATATGAAGCATTAATAGTCCAAAAATATTTGTTCAAACTCAAACCCTAATTTTGGTCATCAGTGCATGAGGAGTTGTCTTGAGCTAGTCAAACCCTAATGCAGTCTTGAGTTCAAGAGATCTTGTGAGGAAATTCTTGATAAGTGAGAGGGTAAATTTTGGGGTACAACACTCATTCTCTAGGATGATTCCTGCGCCGCTCCCGGTCGAGTTGGATGCTCCATCGACAAAGATGATCCACTTGTGCTCTTTCCATACAGGGGGGTTGTGAGCGGTCATCTCAGCAACGAAATTGGCCAAAGCCTGTGCCTTTAGGGATTTCCTGCTCTCGTATTGGATGTCGAACTCAGAAAGTTCCAAGGACCACTTCAATATTCGACCCGTCATGTCTGGTCGACCCAGGAGCTGTTTCACGGGCTGGTCTGTTTGCACTACGATCATGTGTGCGAGGAAGTAGTGTCTGAGCCTTCTCGCTGCATTGACGAGGGACAGAGCTACCTTTTCTATCTATTGGTATCTAACATCAGGCCCTTAAAGCGCTTTGCTCGTGAAATAAACGAGTTTTCTTCCGTCGCGCGTCTCACGAATGAGGGTTGCGCTGACGGCTTCGACCGAGACAGCTAGGTATAGAAATAAGGTTTCCTCATCAACTGGTCGTGATAACACAGGAGGCTGCGAGAGGCTTTGTTTAAGATGGAGCAGCGCCTTCTCGCATTCCTCGGTCCATTCGAAGGTCGCTTCCTTGCGAAGAAGCTTGAAGAAAGGGAGGGCGTGTTGAGCGGATTTTGGAATGAAACGGGATAGTGAGGTGAGCATGCCATTCAAGACTTGTATGGATTTTTTTGATGTAGGTGTGGGGAGGTCGGAGAAAGCCTGAAACTTGTCGGAGTTGGCTTCGATTCCATGTTCTGTTAAGTAGAAGCCGAGGAACTTGCCCTCCTTGACCCCCAACGTGCATTTCTCGGGGTTAAACCTTATTTTGCATTGCCTCGCTTGGGCAAAGACTTCCCTAAGATGAGTGGCATGGTCGGTGTCTGCTCAGGACTTGACGATCATGTCGTCCATATATACCTCTAGCATATCCCCGATTTGGTTGCGAAAGACTTTATTCATCATCTGCTGATACGTTGCTCCTGCGTTTTTTAGACCAAAGGGCATTACGTTGTAGTAATAGTTGCCCGAGCTAGTCATGAAAGCGGTGCAGTGTTTGTCGCCTATTGCCATTGGGATTTGGTTGTAGCCCGAATAGGCTTCCATAAACGATAGAATTTTATAACCGGCCGAGTTATCGACCAGCATATCAATATTAGGTAAAGGAAATGCATCTTTGGGGCATGCCCGGTTAAGATCGGTGTAGTCAATGCACATTCGCCATTTTCCATTATTTTTCTTGACAAGTACAACATTTGACAGCCAGGTTGAATACCGGGCTTCAGAAATAAAATTTACCTCTAAGAGGTCTTTTATAGCTTTTTCAGCAGCCTCCGTTTTCTCTGGAGACTGCTTATGTCTACGTTGCATTATTGCCCAAGCGAATGGATCAATGGCGAGTTGATGACAGGCGACCTCAGGGTCGAGATCGGGAATCTCCACAGTGAGGAGCCCAGTGCCAATCTTCACTCTTCTTCTTGGGTCTTTACCGAGGGGGACGAGTTCGAAGTCCCCGTCCGGAATTGGTCAAAGGGAGACTTGCTCGCCGCTGGGAGGCTCATCCTGGTCGAAGCTAGTGTCTAGGGATATCGATTCGACCTTTGGAGGAGCTCTCTGCTCTTCTACTCTGACGGGATCTGACCGCTGAGGTTCTGGTCGCGTAGTTGCAGCTTTCTTGGTGGGCCTTGTGCTGGTGTCGATCGTGTTGTGTCCCTTGGATGCCACATTAAAACACCTTCAGGCAGCTACCAGGTCACCTTGGATAGTGGCAACTCGTGCCCTTTTGGTGTAAAAATTCATTTTTAAATCGACGGTGGAGGGCACCGCGGCCAGCTCTGCCAGTGTCGGCCTTCCCAGAATGCAGTTGTAGAGGGGGGGAAATCAATGACGAGGAAGTGCACCTTGACTTGCCTCGTAGAAGTATCCTCTCTGAACGTGACCATGAGCTCGACGTATCCCCAAGGCTTGGAGGTCGATCCGTTAAAGCCCTGCAGGTCCGACCCCACGTATGGTGAAAGGTGAGAGTCGTTGAGTTGCAGGGTTCGGAACAGTTGGTTGTACATCACGTCGATGGAACTTCCCTCGTCGACGAGGACGCGATGTACGTTGAAGTTGGCCATTCTTGCCCTTATCAGCAGAGGGATGGCCGGATTGGGGGCCTCTTCAGGGAGCTCCTCGAGGTAGAAGGTGATTGGCTCTGATCTACCTCTCACCTTTTCAAAGGTCACCGTTTGAGGGGGGGTCGTGTCGACCAACTCGTCCAACTTCCTCTTAGCTGAATTTATGGTCAAATCATTGAATCCTCCACCATTGATGACCATGGCGGAGGGGAAGTGTTCCCACCTGCTGTGCGTAGACAAAGGTTCTTGCAAATGTTCGGGGACATAAAAGTCCTTGGGTCTTGTGACGGAGAACGGGGTTCTGATGGGAACCGACTCGTCAGATGGTCGGAGATCCTCTTCTGCTTCCCTCGTCTCACGGGCATCCCAACGAGGAGCATCGTTTTGCCGGTATTGTGCAAGTCTTCCCCCTTTTATGAGGGTCTCAATGGCTTCCTTGAGGTGGACGTAGTCTTCGGTCAGGTTCCCGTGGCTCCGGTGGTACTGGTAGTATTTGCTTCGGTCCACCCCGGGTTTGGCAGGAGCTGGACGGGAACATTTTTCATCGCCATCCTTCAAATCTGTACTTGCGCACTCCGCTAAGATGCGCTTGCGGGAAGCCGTAAGCGGAGTGTATTCTGTGAACCTTCCCGATGGTACCCTTTTTTCTCAGGCGTCTCAGGGTTTATCGTCCCTTCTCTTTTCCCCAGTTCGTCGAGGAGGAGCAGTGTCTTGTCGCAGATTGCTGTTGGATCCGCGGTTTCAGGGGTCTCAGGCACTGTTGGCCACTTCTCTCTCCTCGTAGTCCATGTAGGCCCTGGCCTTTTCGAGGAGGGTATCAAACGTTCGGGGTGGTTCGATGCCCACGGCTTTTCTGAATTCGGTGCCGGGGAGGAGCCCCCTCTCCAGCAGGTATCTCTTCATATGGTCCGTGCAGGGGACCTGGATGGCTTCCCAGTTGAAGCGGTTAATGAATTCTCTCAAGGTCTCACCGTGCTTCTAGACGATGGCCTCGAGCGCTGCTTCGGTCTTCGGGTGTCGTCGCGAAGCAGTGAACAAGCTGATGAACTGGTTCTTCAAGTTTCTCCAAGAGGTAATTGACCCCGGGGCGAGACTTTTGTACCAGTCCATAGCCGTTTTCCTCAGGGTCATGGGGAACAACCGACATTTGATTGGTCCCCTGACGTTGTGGTAGCAGCATGGCTTTGAACCCGTCTATATGATCGACCGGGTCGGCGACGCCGTCATACTCCTTTAAGTGGGGAGGCTTCTCCATGCCCGGGGGAATGGGCGCCTCCATGATAGCTTGTGACAAGGGACCGTGGGGGTTGTCCTCGTCACTCCGTTCCGGGGAGCGGGACGGGGATTCGATGTATTGGCGGTTACGGTGGCCCTGGTCGCGTGGAGCGTTCGAGCGGTGTGACCGTTGATGGTTTCCCCCGTGTTTGTCTCTGGGAGATCTTCGTTCTTGCCGTGAGGGTCCATGGTCGCGCCTTCCTGCATCAACGAGTGGTTCCCTCTCCAAAGGGGGTCGTCGCCCGATTGGTCGAGGCGACGGGCTTCGAGAGATGTCCTGATTCTGTCTCTACGGGGGAGATCAGGGACGTTCGTCCGCTTGTCGAGGGGGAGGAGATTGAGGTCTTTTGTGCCTTCTAGGGGGCCTTCGTCCGTCCTCAAGTTCTCTCAGTCTTTCCCCTTGGGCAAAGATGAGATAGTTGGTTTGGTTAATCGCCGCGAATAGTGCCCTGGTCGTGGCGTCCGCCCCGGCGGGGACGGGGACCTCGTGGAATTAGACGGCTGGGTAGTTTAGATGAATTGGTTGATCTTCTTCAAGTCGAGGAGGGATTGATGAAGAAGAAGCCGTGGCTCCGTCCCAGTAGTTAGAAGGTCAGGGGATGTTGACGTCAGGGACCGTATTATGGTCGGTGGTACCGGTGTTGTCGAGGCCGACATTATTATCGGTGATGTTGTTGTTAACGTCGATGACACAGACGTTCTGTTTGTCTTGAGTTTGGTCATCCATGACCGTCGAGGATTGTTAGCTTTTTCTTTTAAACGGAGAGATGACAGGGAAGCTCAGTTTCCCACATACGGCGCCACTGATCTGACCTGACCAGAGACGGATGAGGAACTAAGTCCCACGTCTTATTTTCAATAAGAGCATCATATTCGTCTTTCATGGCCATTTTCCAATTTTGATCATTTAATGCATCAATGGGATTTGTAGGTAGAGGGGATATGGAGGTTGAGGTTGATGTATGGAGATTGAAGAGTTTGCGAGGTTTGACGATACCGTGTTGGGCTCTGGTTGTCATTTGAGGGGAGAGGGGCTGATTTTGTTGTGAAGGTGGAGGAGTCAGAAGTGATGTAGTGGATAGGGATGAGACGATATTTGGTAATGATGGGTTTAGAGGTGATGTTGTGGATGGGGATGATGTTATGGTTGGTGAGGTGGGATTGTGGGAGGGTGACGAAGGCGAATTCAAAGAAGATGGTGATGGTTGGTAAATGTTTGTTTGAACTGGTGTAGTTAGGGGTGAAGTGCGATTTTGATGGTTAGAGGAGGGAGAACTATAGGAATAGGATGGAAGGAAGGGTGTGTCGTCATCCAAAAAATTATAACCAACCGTTGTAGGAACATTTGGATTAGAAAACGAAAGCTTAGTTTCATCAAAAATGACATGCCGGGAAATAAATATTTTACGGCTAGATAAATCATAGCATTTATATCCTCTATGATTTGAGGGATATCCTAAGAAGACACAAGGTGTAGACCGAGCTTGTAACTTATTTCTATATGATGAAGGGATGAGAGAATAGCAAAGACATCCAAAGACACGAAGGTAGGTATAGGCCGGATCTTTTTGGTAGAGTATTTTAGTGGGTGATTGAAGGGAAAGCTTTTTATTTGGAAGGATATTATGTAGGTAAGTGGCCATGTGTAGTGCATGATGCCACATTGATGGAGGTAAAGAGGCATGGGCGAGAAGGGTACGGATGATGTTGTTTATGGTACGAATTTTTCTTTCGGCTTTTCCATTTTGTGAGGAGGTGTGAGGACACGAAAATCTAAAAGACATTCCATTTTTTTTACAAAAATTATGAAACATAGTGTTATCATATTCTTTACCATTGTCACATTGGAAACATTTAATTTTTCTTTCAAATTATGTTTCAATGTGAGTTCTAAATTGAAGAAAAATGGAATGAACCTGAGATTTTGTATGAATTGGAAAAGTCCATAAAAAATTTGTGTAATCGTCAAGAAATAACACATAGTAACGATGACCTTCTGAACTAAGAATTGGTGAAGTCCAGAGGTCGCTGTGCACAATATCAAAAGGCATAAAAGTACGAGACACAGAGCTATAAAAGGGAAATTTTATTTGTTTTCCAAGAGGGCATGAATTACAAAAGTAATTATTCCGAGACTTATTACATTGGAGAAAGTTGTCTCTGTGTAGAGAACTTAAGATAGTAGCTCCTGGATGTCCTAAACGGTTGTGCCATAATTCTGTGGATATTGCGGCAAAGGTGGATGGTGGTAAGGTTTTATTAGGTGGTCTTGTGGCAATGGGATAGAGGTCACCAGAACTGTTACATCTCATTAACAGTATTCCTGTCTGAAAATCCTTCACAGAAAAACCAAAAGGATCAAATTCAACCGACACATCATTATCTATGGTAAATTTACAAACAGAGATAAGATTTTTTATGAGTTTTGGTGCATGTAAAACATTAGGTAATTTTAGTAAATGAAGGGAATTTGGTAATGATGCATGTCCACAACCAATTACAGGAATATTTTGACCACTACCGACAGTAATATTATTACTCATATTGAAATAGGATGAGAGATTACCTCCGTTGGCCGTCATATGCGAGGTTGCTCCGGTGTCCATGCACCACTGATCATCAGGAGTAGAAAGTGAGAGAGTATGCATGGCAGCTTGAATATCTGTTGGAGCATATGAGGAGGTTGGCGCTGTGTTGGCGACATAAGCTTGATTTGGAGCATATGAGGAGGTTGGCGCTGTGTTGGCGACATAAGCTTGATGTTGTACCCCAAAATTTGCCCTCCCATATTCTTCAAGATTTGCAAAGAACATGCTTCAAAATCTCCCAAGGGTTGCACAGTTCAATGGCCTCCTAACAGTCAAAAACTAGGGTTTTGGTTCTGGCAGAGAAATTGAAGTTTCCAAGGGTCCAAACAAGTCCCACATGCCTATAAACATTGTCAAGCATCCTTATGTCAAGTTTCAAGACTCATAGCACAAAATTGCACAGTCAAAAACCCTAATTGCTCAGCAGTCAACTGCAGGGGCAAAATGGTCATTTGGCAGTCAAAAGTTCAAATTTTTGGTCAACATCTTATTTTGAAGCCACAAACATCATTTTATCAATTCTTGATCATGATTTTCAAGGCATGGCTCAAAAAGTCTCAAGATGCAAAAGTTTCCATATTTGGACAGTTGAAAAAAGTCAACTGTAACTTGACCAAGGCATAACTTCCACATGGTTTATCAGAAAAATTCCATCCAAAGCTCATTTTGAAGAGAAAGACATTTCCTACAACTCCTCTTCACACTTCAAGTCCAAGAAATGCTCTCACAAAAAGTTATCAATCTCAACATTATAGGTCATTTTCAAAAGTCAACAAAAAGGCACTTTAAGTCAAAGGCCATAACTTGAGATTGGTAAATCAAAATGACATGGGACCAAAGGCATTGGTTAGAGGACTTCAATACCTTTCCAAAATGTCCAAGAACATGATCAAAGCTTAAAAATTGAGCAAGATATGCCTTGTGGAAGTTGGGAAATTTTTAGAATTTTTGAAAAGTCAACTTTGCTTCAAATGCCTCAAAATTGCTAATGGGCCACATTTTCTTCCAAGAATCATCATCCAAAAGTTATGCACGACCCATTGACCCAAAGGGGAGTTATTTCATCATTTTTTATTATTTATTTGAATTTTTATCACCATTAATTCATTTCATTAAAATAAAATATGACAAAAATAGCAAAGCATGTGTTTTAAATCTTTTGCAGCATATTCTCTCATCTACTCACTCAAGATTTCGTGCACACTCAATATGGCAAGAATCTCCATTGATTGGCATAAGAATGGTATGAAAAAAAGATTGAAAAAGATACCATTAAAAATCAAATATTGAAACATTGATTGCAAAGGTTTATGGACTTGGATTTCTACCCTAATTCGTTCCATATACATACACAAACACAACCCTAATGCTCAGAACCTGGAAGTTGCGCCCAAGAAGAAGATACACTTTGCACTTTTCTCTAAAAAATTTCAAAACTGAAAACACAGTTAGAGTTTGTTTCAAGGCAAAATAACCATTCCATAAGCTTGCTTACATTGCCAGGGATCTTTCCCAATCAAAATAAAGTCTTCATACAGCCAGAAACGGTAGAATCACGTGGCCCTGTTTCCAATTTTGTTCATAATCGTATTTGCATTTGCACCTCTTTTCCATATGTTTTAAGCATTGATATATACTAACATGGTTATTCTAAAGCTGTTGGCATCATTTAATTGAGTTTTTGTGCCCTGTACGAGAATCTGCCATGGAAATTTTCTAGGTTTTAAAGCTCCTAAATTGGGGACTTTTGCATATGGAAAAATTAGACAGCAAGACTTATACCATTGAAATCGTGACGTTCCAACGAACCTAAAACACTCATCGCGCCTTTTTTATATTTGTTCAATTCCTATTCGCTATTTTTTGGTGTTTCAGATTGTGGGGGTTCAAAACCCCCGCTATCTAGTTTTATTTTTCAGGTAGAACAAACAGCAATTGAAGAAGATGATGCGTGGAGTAGTGTGATTGGTGCGTTCAAATCGTTGGCGCGTTTTTTTGTTGATTCCAGAATAATTGCATGTTTCTCTTATATTATTTGTGTCCCATATTAATAACAAAGAGCATAAGCAGCGCAGCTGGCAAAGCATTTGCACGGTAAGCATTGGGACCTGGGTTCGATCCCCAGGTCCCCCATATTTCTTTCTATTTTTTCTTATAACATGATTAGGTGTCCAACACGCCCAGAGGTCCACCAAATGCCTTGCCTGCTTGATTGCCACATATCTCTGAAGATCAATCCATTGGCTATCACCAGCTATCCACCATACGCATCAGTCAACACGTCCATATGCAAGCCAGAAAAGTCAAAAGGGCCTTCTTCAAATGGGCCAAATTGCTGTGAATTCACCTACAACTTTGGGTCAACACCCCTCTTGTTTGTATCTCTTTCCCTTTTTCTTTTTTCTTTCTTTTATTTTATTTGTTTTAATTATTTTCTTTTAATTCATAAAATAAACTTTATAACATAAAAATACACAAAAAAATCAGAAACTATAAAAAATAAAAATATGTTTTAATATTTAATTCATAAGTAGTTTTGTAAATAAATTTTGTTAACTAATTTAGTTTTAATCTTAGGTTTAATTTTAATGTCCTTTTTTAATAAACTAAAAATATAAAAATTAGGGTTTCTAGCTTTTTTTTTTACTCTTTCTTTTTATAATTAAAATTTCTTCTTATTATTATTAATAATTAATTATTTTTATAAATAAATATGCCATGTAAATAATTAATGTAAATTAGGTCAAACTTGAACTTATTTCTTTAATAATTAAAAAATACTTAGAATTAGGGTTTTAATTCCATTTAATTTTCTCATTAAGTTCCATAAATACAAAAACTCCAAAAAATAAGTTCTTACTTTTATTTAATTTAATTAATTTACGATTTCGATTTAATTTCTTTAAAAGGGTCCAACGCCCTCGCATTCTCGATTTTATTTCTTTTTGCACATTTACTTTTATTTCCTTTTATGAATATAATGTATTTACCCCAAAGCCTTGTAATAAATTAATTAGGACATTTATTTTCCGCATTTTTATTTTATTTCAAATCGGGTCTTGGTTTAATTTGGCGATGTAGACCCGCGCCTTTGTAATAGCGTAGGACTTTTAATTCCGCACCTTTTAACTGTTAATAACCACATGAAAGAATGAATGCCAAAAATAAAAACAAAGCGTAGATCACCAATGCATGACAAGATACACATGATTGAAAATAACACACAATTCACACACCACCCCTAGGGTACGTCTCACTGTTGCCTTGCCCCTCGAAAAGTGGTCGTCGAGTAGAGGACGTTTTAGTAAGTCCTCATGTCCATGAACATGGCATGGGGGTAGCTTCTAAGGTGTCTTCCTATTGCTCTAGTGACCACACTGTCCCTAATCCTCGAATTGACCCGAACTCCTCCAATGGTGGTGCTACCTACCTCTCAATGGTGGGCTGGCACTACTTTAAGGACATTTACGCAGACGAATTCCTTAGGGTAGGTAGATGACTCATAGATACTTGCTCTCTTCAAAAACAAATCAAAACTCTTTTCACACCGACACTTTTCAAAAAGCGTTCAAAACAATTTTTCAAACACTCTTGAGGACTGATACAAGAGTCGATCTGAAATCTTTAAACGAAACTTTTTCAAACCCACTCACACTTTGAAAAGCAAACACTTTTGAAAACACAAATGAGCAAGTATTTAAGAGCCCATGGATAACCATGGATAGAAAGGGTGCTAACACCTTCCCTTTCTATAAATTTACCTCCCGAACCGAGAGCAATCTCTATAAGGAATTTTTCTGTGCTTTTGTCCTTTCCATTTGGAGAAAACAAAATACGGTGGCGACTCTTGCTTCCGCGACATTTCGCGAACCAGCGTTAAACAGTCAGTTCCAGATCCACCGATCACAGAACTGGCGACTCTGCTGGGGACTTCTTATAAAGTGAGGTGTACCTTAGGATAGTTCATAACTGTGTTTTCAATTGTTTTGACTTGTTTGCTTTAAAATTGTGGGTTGCATGGGAGTTACATAGATCCTAACCCGGATCTGGGGATACCCTGTTTAGGTAGCATAAGCTGTGAGGGACCTGTCCGGCGTAGACCGACACGGGTGAAGCAGTGGCTACATTCGTGTGGCACCTTGGTCTGTACCGATATCCCTTGTGTTGCAACGAGGAGAATATGGGTCTTCTGAGGAGTTATTAAGCACCAACAGACCTTAGAACCTTAAATGACACAACTTGGCCATTAGAACAGTAGCAGTATGCTACGCCCATTGAGGCTAAACTCTCGTGATGGTTCTGGCCGCAAGAAAAGATTGTGATGTTGGAGTTATGACCGATTGAGGGTAGTCAATGATATTGGGATTCTCTAAGAACCCGGTTACTTTTGATAGGACAGGTATGAACCAATAAACTGAAAGAGGGTAATACCTAGACCTCATGCTGGCCTAAACTTTAAGGGCTTGTCTTGTGTGACTTGTGTGCCTTACCATGTTTGCTCTGGTAAATATTTGTGGTGTGCTTTATTATAACATCATAACATCATGAGCATTGCATGCATCCTGCATAAGGACTGACCATTTCAAAGACAAGAGGGTTTCACCTTTGCTCTGTTTTGTAGGACATCATGATGCCTGTGCGAAGGAATACTATCCGGTTCAACTTTGTTCACCCACCTGAGTTGCTTGAAGAGTTGGTTAGCAGGATTCCAAATACCACTTCCTTCATCCAGAGGCATGGTTCTCTTCTCAGTTTAGTCACTGCAAAGCGGGATCAACAGTTGTTGAGTGTCCTGACCCAGTTCTATGACCCTCTGTACCAGTGTTTCACCTTTCAAGACTTCCAGCTGGTCCCTACCCTGGAAGAGTTCTCTGATTTGCTTGGCATCTCTATATTGGATCAGACTCCTTACACTGGTTTGGAAAAGACCCTCAGGCTTGAGGAGGTTGTTGCAGCTCTTCCTTTGACCCATCAAGAAGTAATGGACAACTGGGTGACTAGAAGCGGAGTTAAGGGTTTCTTGGCCAAGTTTCTGATTGGTAAAGCTAACAGTTTCTGGAATGACTTGGACTTTAGGGCATATGAAGACATCCTAGCTCTCTTAATCTATGGGATAGTCTTGTTTCCTAATCCTGACAACTTCATCAATGTCACTGCCATAAGGATCTCCATGTCTCATAACCCTGTGCCCACTCTCTTGGGTGACATCCTGCAACAACTTTATGCTCGTACTGCCCGAAGATGAGGAACTCTGTGGTGTTGTATCCCTTTGTTGGTGAGGTGGTTTATTTCGCACCTCCCTAAGTTCGTGCTGAAGAACCAAGAAGGAAGAGGTTGGGCTCACAGGTTAATGTCTCTCACTGATAAGGATATTATTTAGACTTTCAGAGGTTTGGATGAGATAGCTGTTATTGATCGTTGCGGAGAATACCCTAATGTTCCTTTGATTGGTACTCAAGGAGGGATCTCTTACAATCCATGTCTAGCGCTCCGTCAGTTTGGAAGAGCCAGAAGAGCAGGGCCTCATGAGATGTTGGTGCCTCACGTCAGTTTTGAGTTTCAGGTGGATAGTGACGAGCTGCGTCGTAGGTTCATCAAAGCTTGGGACAGAGTTCATAAAGCTGACCCACAAGAGTTGGGGCCAAAGACTTCTCTACCTATGGAAGCCTACTGCAAATGGGTTCGCATTCGTGCTCAGAAGTTAGGTATGCCATACGAAGTTGTCAGACCCGTCATTCTTGAGTATCCTGACAAAGATGGGGCTCCTCCAACTGTCCTCCCTCCTCAGATACCTACTGATTATGAGACATTAAAGAGATCTTGGTCGCAACTGCGAGAAGAACGGGATTTGTATCGGGAAAAGTTCAATGAGCAGGAATTGAAGATCCAGAAGCTGACAAAGCAGTTGGAGAATGAGCGAGCTCTGAATGACTACATCCGTACTGAGAAGAGGAGACCCTGGGATCAATGAGGAGCTCTGGATGTTCTTTTACAGTTTTATTTCCCTTTTCAGTATTTCCATTTTTGTAACGCCTAAGGGCTACCTGTTGAACAATTTAAGTTTCAAGGTTGAATCTAATGAAGTATGTTCCTTTTTGTTCACAAAGTTGATTCCCGATTGTCTTTGAAAACATAAATCATACGCATTCCATTCATCATGTGCATAGCAGGTATTCTTCTTTTCAGGTTGCTTACTGTTCTTCGCTATTTATTTCAGCATCATGAACCCTGAATCATCAACTGAGATATCTATCAAGGCCCTTCAGGCGCAGAACGCGCAATTTCAGGAGCTGATCATGGGTTTGGCTCAAGGCCAAGAAGAGCTGAAGGCTTTACTCCTGAAGAAGGAGAAGAAGAAGAAGAGAACTGTTCTTTTCAACTCGGGCCGGAGGTTTGGTAATACTCTGCAGAATGAGGAAGCTAGTTCTTCTGTAGGCAAAGACAATCCCCAGGGGGGAGGAGCTCCAAGTCCGGTAGTCTCTGACAACGAGACTGACTTCAATGAGGAACAGTATCCTCCGGCTGAAGACAGATACAAGCAGTTGGAAGACAGACTGAACGCCATGGAGATCCAACAAGTGCCTGGGCTGGATTTCGGAGATTTGGGCTTATCTACTGGTGTGATCATTCCCCACAGGTTTAAGGCACCATCTTTCACCAAGTATGACGGGGCGTCTTGTCCCAAGCTACACCTCAGATCTTATGTGCGGAAGATTCAGCCGTACACAGTGGACAAGAATTTGTGGATCCACTTCTTCCAGGAGAGTCTTTCAGGGACTCATCTCGAATGGTTCTATCAGCTGGATGGGACCAAGGTTCGTAACTGGGAGGAGTTGGCTACTGCTTTTTACAAGCAGTATCAATATAATGCCGACCTTGCTCCTACATGTACCCAACTCCAGGGTATGTCGCTAGGATCAAGCGAAGGTTTTAAAGAGTATGCACAGAAGTGGAGGGATCTGGCTGGCAGGGTGCAGCCTCCGTTAACAGACCGTGAGCTGGTGGATATGTTCTTGGGGACCCTATCTGGGCCATTTTTCAATCATCTTATCGGTAATTCGTCTGCAGGGTTCACTGATATTATTCTGACTGGGGAGAGAATAAAGGCTGGAATGAAGTCCGGTAAAATTCAGAAGGGTGCATCTTCAGGTTCTGAGAAGAAACCCTTTAAAAAGGAGGCCAGTGCTGTGTATGGGCCTAGGAGGCAAGAGAAACCAGAACGCCGCCAATCTGTCAACGCGGTGATGATTGCAAAGCCTGCTGCCGCTCCTCGGCAAACCAATCCACAAAGGGCTGAAAGACCCAGAAGAGAGTTTACCCGGCTGAGTATGACCTTGTCGCAAATCTTGCCGCAGTTGCTATCAACCAACTTGGTGACCGTCAGGGAGGCCCCGAAGGTTGTGAATACTGCCTCTCCCAAATATAATCCAAATGCCCGCCGTGCTTATCACTCTGATAGCCCAGGGCATTCCACTGATGACTGTTGGGCCTTAAGGAATAAGGTGCAAGACCTTATTGATGCGAAGGAGGTACAGTTTGAGGCACCTGAGAAGCCCAATGTGGTGACTGCTCCCATGCCTAACCATGGAGTGAATGCTATCAGGGAGGATGATGAAGTGGATGAAGCTGAGTTCGATAGCTGGTGTTGTACCCCAAAATTTTCCCTCCCATATTCTTCAAAATTTGCCAAATCAAAGCTTCAAAATCTCCCCAAGGGTTGCACAGTTCAAGGGCCTCCTAACAGTCAAGAACTAGGGTTTTGGTTCTGGCAAAGTAATTGAAGTTTCCAAGGGTCCAATCAAGTCCCATATGCCTATAAACATGGTCAAGTATCCTCATACCAAGTTTCAAGACTTACAGCATAAAATTGCACAGTCAAAAACCCTAATTGCACTACAGTCAACTGTAGGGGCAAAATGGTCATTTGACAGTCAAAAGTTCAAATTTTTGGTCAACATCTCATTTTGAAGCCACAAACATCATTTGATCAATGCTTGATCATGATTCTCAAAGCTTGGCTCAAAAAGTCTCAAGATGCAAAAGTTTCCATATTTGGACAGTTGAAAAAGTCAACTGTAACTTGGCCAAGGCATAACTTCCACATGGATTATCAGAAAAATTCTATCCACATCTCATTTTTAAGATAAAGACATTTCCTACAACTCCTCTTCATACTTCAAGTCCAAGAAATGCTCTCACAAAAAGTTATCAATTTCAACATTATAGGTCATTTTCAAAAGTCAACAAAAAGGGACTTTAAGTCAAAGGCCATAACTTGAGATTGGTAAATCAAAATGACATGGGACCAAAGTCATTGGTTATAGGACTCAAATTCCTTTCCAAAATGTCCAAGAACATGAGCAAAGCTTAAACATTGAGCAAGTTATGCCTTGTGGAAGTTGGGAAATTTTTGGATATTTTGAAAAGTCAACATTGCTTCAAAAGTCTTAAAAATGCTAATGGGCCTCTTTTTCTTCCAAGAATCATTATCCAAAACATGTGCATGACCATTTGGCCCAAAGGGAAGTTTTTCATCATTTTTATTTTATTTATTTGAATTTTTAATTGCTAGAAATTCATTTAATTTATTAAAATACATGAAAAATACTAAACCTAACTTTTTAAATCTTTTTGTGCATGAAATAGTCTCAAGATTTCGTGCATGATCTGATTTAGAAAGAATCCATGTAATTGGATATGATTGGCACCAAAAACATGTGAAAAAGATTGAAAAATTATGGCTTGAAAATCAAATATTTTCCACATCAATGCAAGGATCCTTTGGCTCTGAATTCTTACCCTAATCATTCCATACATAAGCATGAAGCCAACCCTAATGCCAGAGACCAAAAAGCTGCGCCATACCTCCATAACCAAACTTGAGTTTTTTGACAAAAATTCCAAAACTGAAAACTAGGTTCTAGGGCGATTCAAGCTAAAATAGCTATTCCATTGTCTTGCTGAGACATCAAGGAAGGTGCCTGGATCAATATCATAGCCTGAAACATCAAGAATTGGTATATCAGAGTCAAGCTTTTCACGGAAATTTCCATAATCGAATCATGAATTTCATGCATTTTTCGTGTGTTTTCTTTATTGATTTACATTGAGTGATTGATTCTAAAGCTAACTGCATATTTTAATTGAGTTTTTGTGCCAAATTAGAGGATTCACCATTGATACAGGTTAGGGTTACCAAGCTTTCAAATTGGGCGTTTCTAAATGCTGTAAAATTGGAACACCATAATACCATGTTTGAATTCAGCATGCTTGGACGATTCTAAAGCAATCCTCGCGCCTAATTTATATAATACCATGGCCTAATCGCTATTTTGAAAACAAGCATATTTTGGGGGGGTTTAAAACCCCCGCAATCCAATTGTTTTTTATTTCAGGAAAACGCAACCAGGAAGAAGATGACTATGTGGCAGGACACGATAGGAGGATTCAAATAATTAGCGCGTTTTTTTGTTCTGTCCACTAATCCGTTTTGTTTTTCATTATATTATTTGGTTTCCAATAGGTTAATGAATGAACGCGTTAGCTTGGATGGTGAAAAGTGACATTGGTAACCTTTGGGACCTGGGTTCGAATCCCAGGTCCCCACTCTCTTTCAATATTTTTTCTCTCAATCTAATCCCATGCAGATTCAGTACTAGGGTTCACCATACCCTCCACATCCAGGCCTTCCACGTGCATCCTGAGATCAATCAAAGGGCCATAATTTGTAGAATATCATGGATGTTAGTCAACGCATATGCATGCTTCCTGAAGAAGTCAAATAAGGCCTTGAAACCTTGGGCCAACAATGCCAATTACACCTCCAATTGGGGACAGAACCCCCCAAGGTTTGCTATGTTTATATTTTCTATTTTATATTTTAATTAGTTTCCTTTAAATTCTTTAACTTAATTTGTTTTTTTTTTCATAAAATATAAAATAATATAAAAATCAGAAAGTTACAAAATTCAAAATATATTTTATTTAACTAATACTTTTGTAAATAAATCATTAATTAATTTAGTTCTAGGTTTAATTCAAATATATTTTCTCAATAAATTAAAAATTGGTAGAATTAGGGTTTTTAAGTGTTCTTATCCTTTTTCTTTTCTTTCACAATAATTAAATTATTAAATATTATTTTTGTAATTAAATTACCATGTAAATAATTAGGTTTAATTTTAGGTTAAAATGTAATATTTTCTTAATAAATTAAAAAACGATTAGAATTAGGGTTAATTAATAGTCTAATTTCATTTAATTCTCATTAAAATCATAAATACAAAAACCTCAAAAAACAATTTCTTTTTCATCTTAATTTCATTAATTTAATAATTTTTATTAATTTAATTAAAAAAGGGTCCAACGCCCTCGCTTTCAATTTCAATTCAATTCGCACATTTTATTTATTTCTTGTAAATATTAATGTACCTCTCCCAAAGCCTTGTAAACTCGGACATTTTATTTCTCGCACTTCTTTATTTTCTGTCAAATCGGGTCCTGGATTAAATTTGGCGATGTGGACCCGCGCCTTTGTAATAGTTTAGAACTTTTAATTTCCGCATCTTTTTAACTGTTAATAAATGCATGCAAGAATGAATGACAAAAATAAAAACAAACGCATAGATCACTTTGACATGAACAAGATAAATGCAAATGAACATGACACACCAATCACACACCACCCCTAGGGTACGCCTCACTGTTGCCTTGCCTCGAAAGGTGATCGTCGAGTAGAGGACGTATTAGTAAGTCCTCATGATCCGGGAACCTGGCATGAGGGTAGCTTCTAAGGTGTCTTCCCATTGCTCTGGTGATCACCATGTCCCGAACCTCGAATTGACCCGAACACCTCCAACGGTGGTGCTACCTACCTCTCAATGGTGGGATGGCACTACTTTAAAGGACATTTACACAGACGAATTCCTTAGGGTAGGTAGGTTCTCGTAGATACTTGCTCTAACTTCAAAAACAAATCAAAACTCTTTTCACACCGACACTTTTCAAAAAGCTTTCAAAACAATTTTTCAAACACTCTTGAGGACTGATACAAGAGTCGATCTGAAATCTTTAAACGAAACTTTTTCAAACCCACTCACAATTGAAAAGCAAACATTTTGAAAACACAAATGAGCAAGTATCTAAGAGCCCATGGATAACCATGGATAGAAAGGGTGCTAACACCTTCCCTTTCTATAAATCTACCTCCCGAACCGAGAGATAATCTCATAAGGAGTTTTGCTGTGCTTTTGTCCTGTCCATGTTGGAGAAAATAAAAGACGGTGGCGACTCTTGCTTCCGCGACATTTCGCGAACCAGCGTTAAACAGTCAGTTCCAGATCCACCGATCACAGCTGGATTTATCCAACGGCCGACAGTGGACCTAGCAATTGGATTGCAAAAGACAACCTACCTGTTACTTTTGTTACGGAGTAATGAATTCCTTTGTTTTTGTTATTTGTAATAAATAATGAATTAAAACTCTATGGCCCGGTGTCTTACCCGGGGCACCGTGGCTTCATTTGTGAGGGCATATTAATTGTCATTTCATATATCATGAATAAAGACCTTGGACGTTTTCTCGCATTTCAAATCTTATGCTCCTTTTCTTTCTTTCCTTTCTTTATATATTGCAAAAACAGCTGTATTTACACACACTCACCCATACAGGTTTCAATCCACTCCGGATCCCACTGGTAACGACTCTGCTACTGCCAGTTATGACTTCGAAAATCCGATCAACTTAGCCGAAGACGAAGGTGAAGATGATTGCGAAGTGCCTGGCGAGCTTGCAAGACTGTTACTCCAGGAAGAGAGGGCAATTCAACCACATGAAGATCTGGTGGAAACGATAAATCTGGGTACCGAGACAGATAGGAAAGAAGTCAAGATTGGTGCCAACCTAGAGCTCAGCGTGAAGCAACGGTTGACTCAGATGTTACATGATTACATGGAAATCTTCGCCTGGTCCTACGAAGACATGCCTGGTTTGGATACTGATATTGTGGTCCATCATTTGCCTACCAAGGAAGACTGCCCTCCAGTTAAGCAAAAGGTCCGTCGTATGCGTCCAGAGATGTCTGAAAAGATCAAAGCGTAGGTTATGAAACAGTTCGATGCCGGGTTTCTTGCAGTGACTTCTTACCCTCAGTGGGTTGCTAATGTAGTGCCGGTACCAAAGAAAGATGGCAAAGTCAGAATGTGTGTTAATTACAGGGATCTGAACATGGCCAGCCCCAAAGATGACTTCCCTCTACCTCACATTGATGTCCTTGTTGACAATACTGCTCAGCACAAGGTATTCTCGTTCATGGATGGTTTTTCAGGTTATAATCAGATCAAGATGGCTCCTGAAGACATGGAAAAGACTACCTTTATTACTCAATGGGGCACCTTCTGCTACAAGGTCATGCCATTCGGGTTAAAAATGCTGGGGCAACCTACCAATGTGCCATGGTTGCTTTATTTCATGACATGATCCATCATGAGATTGAAGTGTATGTCGACGACATGATTGCAAGGTCCCAAACTGAGGAGGAACACCTTGACCATCTGCAGAAGCTATTTGACCGTATGAAGTTGTACAAGCTGAGGTTGAACCCGAACAAGTGCACCTTCGGGGTAAGGTCTGGCAAATTGCTAGGCTTCGTTGTAAGTGACAAGGGTATTCAAGTGGACCCTGCCAAGGTTAAAGCCATTCAAGAGATGCCAGTTCCTAAGACAGAGAAAGAAGTCAGAGGTTTTTTAGGACGCCTGAATTACATTGCTCGATTCATCTCACACCTAACTGCTACTTGTGAACCAATCTTCAAGCTGCTGAAGAAAGATCAGGTAGTACGTTGGAATGATGAATGTCAGGCCGCTTTTGACAGAATCAAAGAGTATCTCCAAGAACCACCCATCCTTATGCCACCGGTTGAGAGGAGACCTCTGATATTATACCTAACAGTGCTTGACAATTCAATGGGGTGTGTGTTGGGGCAGCATGACGAGTCTGGCCAAAAAGAGCATGCCATTTATTATCTTAGCAAAAAGTTTACTGACTATGAGACCCGATACTCACTGCTCGAGAAAACTTGTTGCGCTTTGGTATGGGCTGCTCGCCGGCTGAGACAGTATATGCTGACTCACACTACCTTGTTGATCTCAAAGATGGATCCTATAAAGTACATATTTGAAAAGCCTGCTCTGTCCGGGAGAATAGCAAGATGGCAAATGATCTTGACAGAATACGACATCCAGTACACGTCTCAGAAAGCTATCAAAGGAAGTGTATTGGCAGACCACTTGGAACATCAGGCAGTAGACGACTATCAGTCAATGAACTTTGAATTTCCTGACGAGAGCATCATGATAGTGACTGATTGTGAAGTACCTGGACCGGATGAAGGACCTGAGGAAGGATCCCGATGATCTATGCACTTTGACGGAGCCTCCAATGCTTTGGGTAACGGTATCGGCGCTGTAATCATATCCCCTCAAGGCACTCATACTCCACTCACTGCCCGCCTATGCTTCAACTGCACCAACAACATGGCGGAGTATGAGGCATGCATCATGGGTATTCAAGCTGCGATTGACTTAAGGATCAAGTTTCTGAGTGTCTTCGGAGATTCCGCTCTCGTGATCAATCAGATCAAAGGAGAGTGGGATACGAAACATCCGAATCTTATTCCTTACAAAGAATGTGTGTTGACCTTGATCCCCCACTTCACAGAGATAACCTTTGAACACTTTCTGAGAGAGGAGAATCAGCTGGCGGACGCGTTAGCTACGATGTCTTCTATGTTCAAGGTCAAATGGGACAATGAGGCTCCCCGGATCATCATCTGGAAACTGGACGAACCGACATACTGTTGTGATCTTGAGACTGAATTGGTGACTGAGAAGCCTTGGTACCATGAGGTGAAGAGATACTTGGAAGCTCAGGAATACCCTGAAGGTGCATCTGTCAACGATAAAAAGTTTCTGAGAAGGTTCGCAGCAAAGTTCTTCCTTAGCAACGGCATTCTGTACAAGCGAAACCATGATTCGACCTTATTGCGTTGTGTGGATAAAACTGAAGCAAAAAGGATCATGGCAGAGCTACATGAAGGTACCTTCGGAACACATTCCAGTGGACATACTATGGCAAAGAAAATCCTTCGGGCAGGGTATTTCTGGTCCACAATGGAAGCCGACTGCTACCAACATTCTCGGACATGTCACAAATGCCAGATTTATGCAGACAAGGTGCACGTTCCCCCAGTTCCTCTGAACGTCCTGACTGCACCTTGGCCTTTTGCAATGTGGGGCATAAATATGATCGGAGAGATTAAACCTACGGCATCCAACGGGCACCGCTTCATTCTGGTGGCGATTGATTACTTCACGAAGTGGGTTGAGGCAGCTTCTTATGCTACTGTAACCAAGAACGTTGTGGCACGGTTCATTCGGCATAACTTGATTTGTCGATACGGCGTCCCTGAAAGGATCATTACAGACAACGGTACCAATCTCAATAACAAGATGATCATTGAGCTCTGCGAGCAATTTAAGATACAGCACCACAACTCTTCTCCTTACAGACCGAAGATGAATGGGGCTGTAGAAGCAGCAAATAAAAATATTAAGAAAATTGTGCAGAAGATGACAGTGACTTATAAAGATTGGCACGAGATGTTACCGTTCGCTCTACATGGGTACCGTACCTCAGCAAGGACGTCAACCGGGGCAACTCCTTTTTCCCTGGTCTACGGTATGGAGGCAGTCTTACCGATCGAAGTGCAGATACCCTCTCTCCGGATAATGAAGGATGCAGATCTGTGCGAAGATGATTGGATCCAGACGCGACTTGATCAATTAAATCTAATTGACGAAAAGAGACTTGCTGTTATTTGTCATGGTCAGACGTACCAAAAACGGATGATCAGGGCATTTAACAAAAAGGTCAGACCACAGGAATATCAAGTTGGGGATCTGGTAATCAAGCGCATCATTCTTCCTCAGAGTGATCCAAGGGGCAAATGGACCCCTACGTATGAAGGGCCATTTGTGGTTAAACATGTGTTCTCAGGAGGAGCCATGATTCTAACCAATATAGATGGTGACGACCTTCCTCACCCCGCCAATGCAGACATAGTAAAAAGATACTACGCATGAAAAAAAAAGACCCGCTAGGTTGACATACCTAGGCAAAAATTAGGGCTTCCCGACGAACCAAAAGGGTTCGGGCAGGCAAGTCGAAAACCTGAAAAGGCGGCTTGGGCAAAAATGGGTATCCCGGTGGACCAAAAACCCGAAAGGGCGGTCCAGGCAAAAGTTAGGGATAAAGCGTAATACTATGTCTCATTGGATCATTTCGCATCCAGAATCCGGTATCAGCATCAAGTTCAGACGGCATCGATCAATCAGCTTCATCTTCAGCTAGGTCATCAAGTGATGAGACGCTCGAAGATATAAAGGCGATAGCAGAGTTGGAACCCAGTGGGATCATGCTTTTCACACAGCTGTTTTATTTTCCTTTGTACAAAGTGTATAAACTCTTATTCGGCGACGTTCTCTTACTAGGACGCCAGCCTCTTGTACATAAACGCCTATTTTACAGGCAAAATTCAAAAATCAATATAAATACACTTTTCAGTTAAAATTGCCAATTGTTTTCCTTTTCTGTTTTGTTTTGCGAAGAACGTCTAAGGTTCAATTTGTGATATATGCATTTGACACTAATTGCTAACTCATAAATAATTGCATACGAAACAAAGGATTAATTACAGGTAACATTAGAAACAGGGAAATAATGAGTGGTCTAAGCGATCTAATTGTTCTGTCCATCAAGGTATCAAGGTAGGTTCAGCTAAAGAACATAACCACTATATCTTAACCCCCCAGAGAGTGAGTCAGCAAATCAATGCACTCTCCCCAAGCAAAGCTATTATCAGCCTTAAGGAAGTTGGTTATCCCCCGCAGATCTCAACATTCCTCAGCAAAGCATACATATATTTTCAACAAGCATCCCCGTCAATCTTGATCTAAGATTGTTCCCCGGCAGTCAACCAGACATTCAGTGGAGTTACTTCCAGTGCATCTCAAAGTTTCCCCAGAAGAGTCCAATCCAGTTTCCCCAGGAAAGTTGGAATCCATCTCCCCAAGCAGTAAGCTTATCCCCAGTAGATTCTGGAAGCTTATCCCCCCCTACAGAGCACGAACGCGTCCCCCGGCTTTATTCAAAAGTTATTTCCCTACCAGGATATAACTGGGTTATCCTTAGCCAAAAGCCACGGAAAGATCTCCCCCGACGAAGTCTTCCTATTCCCAGCGGAGTCTATTAAACACTTCCAACATATCAATGGTATCCCCGGCGGAGTTATCATCATCCCAGCAAAGTATATCTCTCCCCACAGAGTATTGCTCCACAGCAAGATCGCTAGAGTAATTTTCTCCCCGCAGAGTGTTCTATTCGCCAAGTTTATTCCCCAACGGAGTTATCTTCTCCTAACGGTATTCTTGCAACTATCATCCCCAGCGGAGACAACAAAGCACTATTCTCAAACATCAGCCCAGGATGTGACCTCCCGACACCCGTCAAGGATTTACTTTCCTAGACGAAAAACATACATTCATAAACATCACATTTCCATACATTATAGCATGCATATATGCATCATATCTTACAAATCTCATTTATGTTGAGAACATCATTGCTTGATCCATATCATGCATTGCATATGACTGACCTTTACCTTTCAGGAAAGATCCAGTTAAGTTCTCGGCTATATTTCAAGACTTTAGTCTGGTTCAGTTAAATCGATTCTAAGATTTTTCTGATTCTTATCCAGCCAAAGGCCTTCTCTGGTTCAGTCAGATCGACCCTAAGATCTCCCTGATTCTTATCCAGTGGAAGATATTTCAAGACCTTGTCCGGTTCAGTTAAATCGACCCTAAGATTTTTCTGATTCTTATCCAGCCAAAGGCCTTCTCTGGTTCAGTCAGATCGACCCTAAGATCTCCCTGATTCTTATCCAGTGGAAGATATTTCAAGACCTTGCCCGGTTTAGTTAAATCGACCCTAAGATTTTCCTGATTCTTATCCAGTCAAAGGCCTTCTCTGGTTCAGTCAGATCGACCCTAAGATCTCCCTGATTCTTATCCAGTTGAAGATTTCAAGACCTTGCCCAGTTCAGTTAAATCGACCCTAAGATTGTCCTAATTCTTATCCAGTCAAAGGCCTTCTCTGGTTCAGTCAGATCGACCCTAAGATCTCCCTGATTCTTATCCAGTTGAAGATATTCCAAGACCTTGCCCGGTTCAGTTAAATCGACCCTAAGATTTTCCTGATTCTTATCCAGTCAAAGGCCTTCTCTGGTTCAGTCAGATCGAACCTAAGATCTCCCTGATTCTTATCCAGTTGAAGATATTCCAAGACCTTGCCCGGTTCAGTTAAATCGACCCTAAGATTTTCCTGATTCTTATCCAGTCAAAGGCCTTCTCTGGTTCAGTCAGATCGACCCTAAGATCTCCCTGATTCTTATCCAGTTGAAGATATTCCAAGACCTTGTCCGGTTCAGTTAAACCGACCCTAAGATTTTCCTGATTCTTATCCTGTCAAAGGCCTTCTCTGGTTCAGTCAGATCGACCCTAAGATCTCCCTGATTCTTATCCCAATAGAAGACATCCAAGATTCTCTCATCGTTACTGTTGAGGTTGAAGCCTCCTAAGATTCTCTCATCGTTACTGTTGAGGTTGAAGTCGCCCAAGATTCTCTCATCGTTACTGTTGAGGTTGAAGTCGCCCAAGATTCTCTCATCGTTACTGTTGAGGTTGAAGTCGCCCAAGATTCTCTCTCTGTTACCGTTGAGGTAGTAATCGCCCCAGATTCTCTCATCGTTACTATTGAGGTAGTAATCGTCCAAGGTTCTCTCACCGTCCTGTTGAGGTAGTAACCATCCCTGGTTCATTCATCGCCTTTTGAAGCTCCAGATTTAATTCCTGTAACCAGTCAGGGCACATCTACACAAAGAGTTTGAAGACCAGCTCCTGTAACAGGCCAGGTAATCATTTTCTTTTTCAGGTACGTAAGTTCTCGCTAAGGAATCTCTTACGCGATCGACACCCAGATGGCATCTATAAGCCCATCATCCTATCCATCAATCTCCAAATGGCATCTATAAGCCCATTCCCACCATCACACTACTATGTGAGCGAAAATTTCTGGGCACTCTAGTGTTCAATCATCTTCCACCTTCGGATTATGAAAGGCACGTCAGCCAATCTGCATCCTCAAGTCTAAGAAGATTGAACAGGGGCAACTGTTGTACCCCAAAATTTGCCCTCCCATATTCTTCAAGATTTGCAAAGAACATGCTTCAAAATCTCCCAAGGGTTGCACAGTTCAACGGCCTCCTAACAGTCAAAAACTAGGGTTTTGGTTCTGGCAGAGAAATTGAAGTTTCCAAGGGTCCAAACAAGTCCCACATGCCTATAAACATTGTCAATCATACTTATGTCAAGTTTCAAGACTCATAGCACAAAATTGCACAGTCAAAAACCCTAATTGCTCAGCAGTCAACTGCAGGGGCAAAATGGTCATTTGGCAGTCAAAAGTTCAAATTTTTGGTCAACATCTTATTTTGAGGCCACAAACATCATTTGATCAATTCTTGATCATGATTTTCAAGGCATGGCTCAAAAAGTCTCAAGATGCAAAAGTTTCCATATTTGGACAGTTGAAAAAAGTCAACTGTAACTTGACCAAGGCATAACTTCCACATGGTTTATCATAAAAATTCCATCCAAAGCTCATTTTGAAGATAAAGACATTTCCTACAACTCCTCTTCACACTTCAAGTCCAATAAATGCTCTCACAAAAAGTTATCAATCTCAACATTATAGGTCATTTTCAAAAGTCAACAAAAAGGCACTTTAAGTCAAAGGCCATAACTTGAGATTGGTAAATCAAAATGACATGGGACCAAAGGCATTGGTTAGAGGACTTCAAGACCTTTCCAAAATGTCAAAGAACATGATCAAAGATTAAAAATTGAGCAAGATATGCCTTGTGGAAGTTGGGAAAGTTTTGGAATTTTTGAAAAGTCAACTTTGCTTCAAATGCCTCAAAATTGCTAATGGGCCACATTTTCTTCCAAGAATCATCATCCAAAAGTTATGCACGACCCATTGACCCAAAGGGGAGTTATTTCATCATTTTTTATTATTTATTTGAATTTTTATCACCATTAATTCATTTAATTAAAATAAAATATGACAAAAATAGCAAAGCATGTGTTTTAAATCTTTTTGCAGCATATTCTCTCATCTACTCACTCAAGATTTCGTGCACACTCAATATGGCAAGAATCTCCATTGATTGGCATAAGAATGGTATGAAAAAAAGATTGAAAAAGATACCATTAAAAATCAAATATTGAAACATTGATTGCAAAGGTTTATGGACTTGGATTTCTACCCTAATTCGTTCCATATACATACACAAACACAACCCTAATGCTCAGAACCTGGAAGCTGCGCCCAAGAAGAAGATACACTTTGCACTTTTCTCTAAAAAATTTCAAAACTGAAAACACAGTTAGAGTTTGTTTCAAGGCAAAATAACCATTCCATAAGCTTGCTTACATTGCCAGGGATCTTTCCCAATCAAAATCAAGTCTTCATACAGCCAGAAACGGTAGAATCACGTGGCCCTGTTTCCAATTTTGTTCATAATCGTATTTGCATTTGCACCTCTTTTCCATATGTTTTAAGCATTGATATATACTAACATGGTTGTTCTAAAGCTGTTGGCATCATTTAATTGAGTTTTTGTGCCCTGTACGAGAATCTGCCATGGAAATTTTCTAGGTTTTCAAAGCTCCTAAATTGGGGACTTTTGCATATGGAAAAATTAGACAGCAAGACTTATACCATTGAAATCGTGACGTTCCAACGAACCTAAAACACTCATCGCGCCTTTTTTATATTTGTTCAATTCCTATTCGCTATTTTTTGGTGTTTCAGATTGTGGGGGTTCAAAACCCCCGCTATCTAGTTTTATTTTTCAGGTAGAACAAACAGCAATTGAAGAAGATGATGCGTGGAGTAGTGTGATTGGTGCGTTCAAATCGTTGGCGCGTTTTTTTGTTGATTCCAGAATAATTGCATGTTTCTCTTATATTATTTGTGTCCCATATTAATAACAAAGAGCATAAGCAGCGCAGCTGGCAAAGCATTGGCACGGTAAGCATTGGGACATGGGTTCGATCCCTAGGTCCCCCATATTTCTTTCTATTTTTTCTTATAACATGATTAGGTGTCCAACACGCCCAGAGGTCCACCAAATGCCTTGCCTGCTTGATTGCCACATATCTCTGAAGATCAATCCATTGGCTATCACCAGCTATCCACCATACGCATCAGTCAACACGTCCATATGCAAGCCAGAAAAGTCAAAATGGTCTTCTTCAAATGGGCCAAATTGCTGTGAATTCACCTACAACTTTGGGTCAACACCCCTCTTGTTTGTATCTCTTTCCCTTTTTCTTTTTTCTTTCTTTTATTTTATTTGTTTTAATTATTTTCTTTTAATTCATAAAATAAACTTTATAACATAAAAATACACAAAAAAATCAGAAACTATAAAAAATAAAAATATGTTTTAATATTTAATTCATAAGTAGTTTTGTAAATAAATTTTGTTAACTAATTTAGTTTTAATCTTAAGTTTAATTTTAATGTCCTTTTTTAATAAACTAAAAATATAAAAATTAGGGTTTCTAGCTTTTTTTTTTACTCTTTCTTTTTATAATTAAAATTTCTTCTTATTATTATTAATAATTAATTATTTTTATAAATAAATATGCCATGTAAATAATTAATGTAAATTAGGTCAAACTTGAACTTATTTCTTTAATAATTAAAAAATACTTAGAATTAGGGTTTTAATTCCATTTAATTTTCTCATTAAGTTTCATAAATACAAAAACTCCAAAAAATAAGTTCTTACTTTTATTTAATTTAATTAATTTACGATTTCGATTTAATTTCTTTAAAAGGGTCCAACGCCCTCACATTCTCGATTTTATTTCTTTTCGCACATTTACTTTTATTTCCTTTTATGAATATAATGTATTTACCCCAAAGCCTTGTAATAAATTAATTAGGACATTTATTTTCCGCATTTTTATTTTATTTCAAATCAGGTCTTGGTTTAATTTGGCGATATAGACCCGCGCCTTTGTAATAGCATAGGACTTTTAATTCCGCACCTTTTAACTGTTAATAACCACATGAAAGAATGAATGCCAAAAATAAAAACAAAGCGTAGATCACCAATGCATGACAAGATACACATGATTGAAAATAACACACAATTCACACACCACCCCTAGGGTACGTCTCACTGTTGCCTTGCCCCTCGAAAAGTGGTCGTCGAGTAGAGGACGTTTTAGTAAGTCCTCATGTCCATGAACATGGCATGGGGGTAGCTTCTAAGGTGTCTTCCTATTGCTCTGGTGACCACACTGTCCCTAATCCTCGAATTGACCCGAACACCTCCAATGGTGGTGCTACCTACCTCTCAATGGTGGGCTGGCACTACTTTAAGGACATTTACACAGACGAATTCCTTAGGGTAGGTAGATGACTCATAGATACTTGCTCTCTTCAAAAACAAATCAAAACTCTTTTCACACCGACACTTTTCAAAAAGCTTTCAAAACAATTTTTCAAACACTCTTGAGGACTGATACAAGAGTCGATCTGAAATCTTTAAACGAAACTTTTTCAAACTCACTCACACTTTGAAAAGCAAACACTTTTGAAAACACAAATGAGCAAGTATCTAAGAGCCCATGGATAACCATGGATAAAAAGGGTGCTAACACCTTCCCTTTCTATAAATCTACCTCCCGAACCGAGAGCAATCTCTATAAGGAATTTTTCTGTGCTTTTGTCCTTTCCATTTGGAGAAAATAAAAGACGGTGGCGACTCTTGCTTCCGCGACATTTCGCGAACCAGCGTTAAACAGTCAGTTCCAGATCCACCGATCACACTTGATGAGATGGCTTGGGACCAAGGATGCCGGGTTGTTCCTTTGGATTTCTTGCTGTTGGATACGGACAAGGTGGTGTAGCCCATGGTTGCCATGGCGGGGAGCTCCATTGTTGATATTGATTTGGGTATGGCGGATAAGCCCACTGCTGATGCGGGTAATATGGTGAAGGCCATTGGTGTTGCGGAGCACGACCTCCGCCACGTCCATTGTTTCGCCCTCGGCCTCGTCCACGCTGTCCTCTGCCATTGTTTCGGCCACCACGGTTGTGGTTACTGTTGTTATCGCGGTTAGGACGGGATGCCGATGAATTAACTGATGCGTCATTGTGAGACGCCATGAAAGATGAATTTTCGACTGAGCTTGACACCTTTTTCTGCAGTGTTGTTTCTTCCAAAATGATCATGGAACGAGCTTTATAGAACTGAGGAAGTGAATCAGCATGACGAATTTGAGATCCCACAGTAGCATATGCATCGGTTAGTCCCGAAATGAGTTGAAGAACTAAACGTTCATTCGATACAGGGGCACCAACATTAGCGAGTTGATTAGAGAGAGATTTGAGATGCTGACAGTAGGAGGAAGCATCAGAGAATTGCTCCATATGAGTTTGCGAAAATTCTTGCTCTAGGTAGAGAGCCCTAGAATTCTTGTTATCATAAAAGATGTCGAATAAGCGATTCCACGCGATTTCAGCGGTGGAATTATGTTCGATGATGGTGTTGAGAAGATCATCGGAGATTGTTCCATATATCCACTGCAAAACGACGGCGTCGAGACGAAGCCATGACTGTGGATCGGTAGTTTTGAGAGAGAGATCTGCGGCTGGTTCAGAGGGATTGATATGGTCAATTACTTGAAAAACTCAAGCATGAATTTTGAAAAGTTCTGACCACGTGTTATACGTGCCCTTTTCAATGCTCAGAGTAATCTTGATGAAATTAGTAATATTTGGGACAGTGAGAGCAGGGTGAATCGGTGTAGGAATGGTAGGTGGTGGAGGAGGGTCGGTATGACCAGATGATTTCGGGGAAGAGTTGTTGTTAGAGGAATCAGAAGTGGTAGTCATGGCTGTTTCGCGGTAGTTGAAGAGAAAAAGAATGAGGGATAGAAAGGAAGAAGGTTTTACGACTGTTTTTAGGGTTTGGAATAAACCAAACTGATACCATGTAAGATAATTTAGGCCGTGCCTTTTCATTCATGTGATAGTCATTTATATACACAGTACAAATATGTGGTTATGATTCTAATAATCATTGGTAATCAATACTAATAATAATCTTTCTATATTTACATATCTAATAAATATTATTGACATAGAGGTTTAGAACAAAATCAATTTGATTAGATTTCTGTAGATACAAACTTACTATGTGAAGAACAAGCATGTGATGGATATTGAAATTAAGCTTACTTATACCTGGATTATAAAGGCGGTACTCAATCAAAAAGATGATGTAAAGAATATGGAAGAATGGGATGAAATCATGGGATGTAATAAATTCAACATGGGTAAAATCTACAAAACACTGCAAGATTATATTCGAAAAGTTGAATGGAGGAGACTGATGTTTGGCAATAATGCTAGACTCCAAACCTGTTTTATCCTATGACTTATTTGTCATGAAAAAAAGAGATATTGGTCAAGTAAGCATATTGTGCAGTTAGAAAAAGTATGAAATATTCTTTCAACAACGAGTCAAAGAGATCGAGATTCAAGGAATATCAGTTACAGTTACTAGCATACAACTTCCAGTATCCATTTGCCACGGTTCATCTTCTGTAAAATGAGATTCCACATTCTCTTAAACAATACTTTGAACACTCTTGAAGGTGTTTAAACTGTGCCAAACACACATGATGCGTATAAATTTGAATTGGATTAGTCAATAAACATTCAGTGTCCCAAATACAAGACATAAAATAATCAAATCAACTACAAACTAGGGACTAAAACACTCTTTAGAACCCTACTCCTACAAACATGACACAACAAACAACACATCAAGCATCATTGCTTGCTTAAACCATCCCAAAATACAAACTCAACTTTTCAACAACATATAGAACAACGAATAATTCCATTCTCATTACAATAACCACACTTGACACTTTTCTTCATCTTCTCATCCAAAACCTTACAACTTCCGTTACATTCCCTGCACATCACAAACCTCATTCCTCCACACCCTTCACAAACTCCTAACGCCCTTGGAATCCCTTCCAAAAGAACCCCCAATTTCTCCTCATCTTCCAATCTCACTACGTCATCAACTCCTCCAATAAATCTCCCCTTCACAAACACAACCGGAACTTGAACTTGTTTCATTTCCATTAACTTCTTCAATTCCTCCTTAAACCCGGAATCCATAGACACATCGCGCTCGCGCAAACACACACAATAAGATTCAATGATCGATCTAACTTTATTACAATCTTCAAAAGTCTTTCTGATTCCTCTTAACGTGGTTGTGTAAATCACAACAGAATTTTCCCCTCCCGGAGGACATTTGCTCTCATACAAATTCAAAAGTGTGATTGAGTCGACAGACTTCCTCTCTCTTCTAGTTTTCGCAGTAGCAAAAACAACTCTCTTGATTTGTTCTTCCTCTTCTGAAAGTTCCGGTTCAAACAAAGGACTAGAAATGGAACCGGTACTCTTTCTCTCATTCCCAAAACTGTTTCTTTTAGCAGAAAACGGAGAACCTTTATTCTTAGGAGATGAATTTGCGGTGGATTTGAAAATTCCTTTAGGACTATAACTATAATCCAAGCGACGAACACCGCCTCTAACCATATTAGTAACTTGAACCTTATTCTCCTTCCCTGACGATTTCTTGAGTGTGGTTTTCGGTGACCCAAATTGATTAAGAAACTTCAAAGGACTTCTTGTATCAGAAGCCAAAAACCCTCGAAGAAAAGGTGCGGACTTTGGGCTTTTCTTAGGGACATTCGAAATGGGTACTCCTTCTTCAAGACCCTCCATGAGTTCCCAAGCATTGATTTTGATAACAGTTTCTGTTTCTTTGTCTCTCTGTGTTGGTGATGGGTTTGGTCTCGACACTGTTTCTGCTTCTGTTTCAGAAACTTTTGAAACACTGGAATCGGAAGAGTCATTGGAATCCGAAGAGTCGTTTCTGTTGCTGTTGTTGTTGCTGTTCTTGTCTAGACTCAGTGCTCCGTAGGTTGAGGAAGTGAGAGAAACGACATGGTTAAGGTAACCATTTTCTTGGTTGATGTCTTTTTTGATGAGTTTAGAGGAAACGCAACCCATGAATGATAGCGATGGGTTTGAAGAAGAACAAACCTCTGTTACTTTCTCTCTCTAACTCTGTGATTTTTGTTTTGTAGTTTTATCAAGGTTGTGTTACAAACCAACGGCTCTTACGTTGTCCTAACGGTTACCTCAACCACAATGGGCCCAACGGTCAAAAAATTCGAATCCCTTTTCTAATGTGAAACTGGTTTTTTTCTTTTCACTTTTATGGTTACATTAATTACAGATGATTTTTAACCATTAGTAGATAATTTTTTAAAACATATATGCATTGAACCTGGATCATTTAATAAAAAACTAACAATTTACTATAATATTAAAATAAAAGTAATGCTAACAAATGTTTCAGAAATATATTTTAAAGATTTTAAATAAAAAAGATATTTTAAAGAAATTGTTATTTTAATTTTTAATATATTGAATACAAATATTTTTAAAATATATTTATTTTTAAAAATCTATATATTTTTAATCTTTAAAAAAGTTAAATATTTCAATCTTCAAGACAATGAATATATTACCCTTGGCTCAACTATCCAACCGATCATTTGGTCTTCAATTGCAACTTTTACTCAATTCTACTTATGTTTTCATGTACAGTTGAGTTTGGTTACGAAACATTTTTATTTCTCCAATTAAATGCCTTTGGTTTTTACTTATGAGTTCTGATTATTGTATCATTTCGCAGGCCCCAATGTGTCCCATCCATACAGAGTAATTGGTTCTCCAACCTCCCTCTTTCACTTCTTTTCATCGATTCTCTAATAACTTCTCCTTGTATAATCAAACGCTCTCAACTTCTCATTATCTCCTCTTCTCGCCAGCAACTTGAAATCTGAATTGATTTAAAATCTGCAGTCAATGTTTTCCAACAGTTTCCAAATGGTCAGACCTTTCGAGATGATTGGTGACATCAATAACCGAAAAGAGCTGTGGAAGCTCTCCGTTAAGATACATCATAAATGGAAAGTGTCGATGACTAACAAGAAACATTTTGATATAGTGGTGGTAGACAAACAAGTGAGTTTCAATGTTCTTACCCCTTTCATCGTTTTCTATTTTGTTGTGTGTTAATTGCGGTGGAGACAAACAATAATAATGAATCATGATTTATATGGTATAGTTTAGGGAGAAATGTTTCATGTTAAACACACGTGAAATATGTTAGGTCTTGAGACTTAATTTTTCAACTCTGCTACACATTTCAGAAAAGTCTTGTCCTAGTTTTTTTGGATTCTTCAGGGTTATGCTTTTATGTACGCAAAGCTTTTGAGCAACAATATTGTTTTGTGGGTTGTTTTTTAGTTTGTTGATGACTGTGTTCCATATTGTGTTGAGTGTGTTTGTGACTTTGTTGTAGGGCCATGACATTCATGTGGTTGTTTCAATTATATTTAGGCAAACATTTGACTTTGTTTTATCCGTTAACTTGATGTGCATGAGGTCAAACTTTCAAGTAGTGCCAAATGACTTGACGTTCATACCTACAAACCACAAATATATTTTGAAGTTCACTAGTGGAAGCACCATAGGAGATATCGACAAACACGACATCCGTGATAAGATGACCAACTTGACCCCATTTGCTGATATCATTTTGAGAAAATGGCACAAGCATCTCCTAACTGGTATTGTTCCACATATTTTCATTTCCATTATGCATTAAACTTGAAGAAAACTATATTTTCATAACTATCAATCAAAATTTTTTCATAGACATCATCGGGGTTGTTGATGAAATTGGATACTCCCAGTCGCAAATGGGTGGGAAGAAACCACAAATTAACTTGGTCTTGAGAGATTTGGAGTATGTTTCTTAAACTAACCGGTTGTATTATAGTTGCATTATTCGTTGTGACTTCTACGTCCATATACTCACTAACCATGTCTATTACTTTTAGCGACAACATTGTATATTATTGGTTTTTACTTATCCATTTTTCTGTTTTTCAATTATGTAATTCCATTCTGAGTTTGTAAGGAAATTTCCCTTTGCTATTACTAATACCTACAACGTTATCAAAATACATATCAATGATGATATCTCGGAGATTATCAAATTTCAGAAATGGTACTTAACATATTACACTACTACGAAAATGGGCTTTCACAGCGCTTTTTTTTGCCCTTTAAAAGCGCTTAAAAGCGCTGCCGTAGCCAGCGCTGGCGTAGGCTACGAAAGCGCTTTTTTCTGGCCAAAAGCGCTGTCGTAGGTGGACCTATCCCAGCGCTTTTTCCTTAAAAAGCACTTTGATAGGGGGGTCTTTCCCAGCGCTTTTTGAAAAGCGCTTTGATAGGTGTGCTATTTAAATTTTTTTTTTTATTTATCAGGCCTTTTACAGCGCTTTTTATGGAAAAAGCGCTTTGATAGGGGGGTCTTTCCCAGCGCTTTTTCCATAAAAAGCGCTTTGATAGGGGTTCTATTTAATTTTTGTTTTTTTATTTATCATGGCTTTTACAGCGCTTTTTATGGAAAAAGCGCTTTTGATAGGGGGGTCTTTCACAGCGCTTTTTCCATAAAAAGCGCTTTGATAGGGGGTTTCTATTTAATTTTTTTTTTATTTATCCTGCCTACGAAAGCGCTTTTTAGCCAAAAGCGCTTTCGTAGCTCATACAAATTTTTTAAAGTGAAACCTATAATTTGAGGTTCCCTGTGCGGCCTGTAATTTTTTTTTGGTCCAATAATTTAACCTGTAATTCAATCCTTATCTATACATATATTTTAAGAAATCGGTATTATATTAACAGAAACCGGTATACCATATAATATTCAATCCTTATCTATATATATGTAACTAAATCATATATAACTAAATTTGTAACCATATATACATTTGTAACCATAACTAAATCACATACAAAGTATCGTGTTAATTTGTAACCATATATATATACATATGTAACTAAATCATATATAATTACATCGAAAATAATGCTCCACCGACACGGTCGTCATCCTGCAAAGTATGAATATGAACAACACGGTAAATTAAACAAACAATATTAAAGGCTCCAACACAATCAAACTAACACGTACAATAATATTTTATTCATACCCATCAGAATAATCTGTTTTCAACATAAAATTGACATATTTCCTCTTTGACTTCTTCCACTTGAACTTTCGTGTACGACATAGTATAGAGGTCATCAAAGTACTATATAAGAAATTATTACTTCAGTATATGCATGATGTTATTAAATGTAGAAATCATACAAAATTATTCTAAGTTATAAATCCATACCGTGCTTGGAATCTCTACTTGATTTTTATGAAGGATTTCTTTCATAAACCTCAAGCAAAAGTATCCGCAATCTACATCGTTATTCTGTAACGGACACTGCATAGAAAAACAGAATATATTTTATAGTTGTCGTGTAATTTTATCAAGTAACATAACTATTATTATAAGCAACTAATTTTGTACCTGCACTTTAATCCAAGTAATATTTGATGATTTACTCCGGGGTACCTGTGCGTCCCTTTGACTACGAAATATTTGTATTGATCTAAGAAAATAAAAACATATATTTAGATCAATCTCACAGAAATAATTAAATATATAAATATACACGAATAGTTAGAACGATCTCACTTACTGATCAACAGTTTCCTTCATAGCGGGATAGTTAGTCCATTCCCCGTCTACCGAATTCAGAAAGTACACAACTTCTTTAATCGGATCGATAGCCAACAACAACCAGTGTTTTCTAAAAATTTAAGCAACAGTTTAGAAGAAAAGTTTCTACGCAAAATAAACAAAGATATATTAGAATAAATGAAAAACTCACCCCACTGGAACAGTGTTATACGGCAAAATAAACAAGCTATCTGGGTTGCCGACGTAGGCTGTGTATCGATTCACTAAGTACTCCCTAACTGAACCCGGTTCCCTGACAATTGTCGCTCCTCTGACAATATGGGCAGACAAGAAATGGAAGCGTCTTGCCAATACAGTCTCGCGCATTTTTTTATCGTACAACAACCTTAAATAAAAACATATAAACATTAGACTATTTTCATTGAAATGTGTAAATAAATTGTTCAACTAATTAAATGATATATTTATCGGAATACCGGATGTATGCGTGAACATTGCCGATGCCTAATTCACCATGCGTCATAATCTCAGTCATTTCATCCATTCCTATCGTTTCTTGGCAGTCAAGACCAAAGATATCTGCATCCATAAGGATTAGACGAATACCACCTGACTTCAAATCTGAGGTTTCCAAAAGTACTCCAAGTGTATTCCGATATCGAGGTACAAAAACGCCTCTTCCCCCGCCTCTTCCCCCCTTATGCATTGACTTTTTCGGGGGTGGTCTGCTACGAACAGGCTGGGTCACTTGTTGTGACACTTTCGTAGATACCTAACAATCATATAACTTAGGTAAATTATAAAATCGTTCAGTTTTAAATTCATATCATATAATAAACAATTTAAGTGTACCTCTGGAATTGATGCCATAGACTCGCCGCCTTGCTGCAAAATCTCCTTACCCTTATTAGCGGGTTTTGTAGGAGGCTAATATTAAAAAATATTTAACTTAACGGTTCAGAATTGACATTTGAAATCTAAATGATTCATATTAACGGTTTTAAACATACCTCATCATCAATGAAAATGAGGTCCAAGGGCCATGCAACAAACGACCCTACTGCGTCTCGCACCGATCTTATATCCAAGGCCACGTCAGGTACCGGTACCAACGCATCGGGATCAATAGGATAATCTACTGATACTCTCAGGTGTCCAGCCGGGATCGGTGTATTATGAATTAAATCTCCCAAAGTGTTGTACACTTTTCCCTTGCCAACAAGGTGATAATCTGATGCCATTACGTATAGTTGGCAAGATGAAATGCCCTAAACCAATATGCATACATATTACTTTTAATTCAATAATAGAAAGAGGTGGAATAAAAATGAGAAACTTGAACAATAGAGATTTATCAATATATTTATAATTACCTCAGGAAATTTATTCTGACGGTTGATACTAGCGTTGTCACTAGTTTCTTTCGCCATTGCCGCATTGCCCTTTTCCCTCATTAATACCTCTTTATCTCTTTCCAATGCATTGACTTTTGCTTGTAATTCCATAAGTACATTCATCACTTCTGCATTGGTAGGATTTCTTTTCCGAGAATGCTGGTAGAAAGAGGTTGGAGTCACACCATGACCTTTACCCCTCACCCGACCGGAATACTCAGGAACATTCAGTGCTTTACTAAGTACGCTCCTCGTATCCTGGTCGTCACCGGTGGACTCCGTTTGTGACAATGTCTCCTGAAAATAATGGAGATAAAAAAATCAATTAAATAGTCATAAAAATTTGATTTAATTAAAGACACAATGTTATACTTACGCATTCATCATAAATTCTTAGAACACTTGGATCAACAGCTTGATTCTTGCCCACACGAGCTTCCTTCCACAGCAAATGTGCTGGAAGTGAGGTTTCATCACTTTTCGTCTCCTCTAACTATGCATAGAAACAAACGGTTAGATCGTCAAATACAACACATTAAGACAATTAATAAGAACATATCATTTCTATTTATTACTTACAATTTTTTCCTCTAAGCGTGCATATCCCAAACGCCCTTTTTTGTATGGATACGCGGGCTTTGATGCTCTCTCACTATTTTTGGCACTCTTTTGCCGGAATTCGTCATCTCTTTGTCTAATAAACTCAGTCCAATCTTCTTGTTTAATGAAAAGATTATACTTTTCTGGCCTTCCGGCCGGGAACTCTTCCAGCCACTTTCCTTTGTCATCCTTAAGATAGGTGTTCGTCAACAGATTTTTCCACCCTCTAAATCTTTTCCCGGCCAACCCAAGTACGAAGCCTTTACGCTCATCTGGAACGTTAAAAGACCGCTGCGTATAAACCATATAAACATATAAGTAATTTAAAAACCATATAAACCATATAAACATATAAGTAGTTTAAAAACCATATACACCATATAAACTTATAAACTTATAAACATATAACCATATAAACCATATAACATACATACCTTAACATCTTCCCAAAACATTTCTTTTCCTTGCTTCAATGCTTCACATTGTTTCTCATTCCATCTAGATATGGAGATTGGCACATGCATACGAACAAGTGTACCAACGTAGCTTGTGAATTTTGAAGCATTAACCCCAACTACTTGATTTGAATGATTCCAATCTACATTATATATCACTCCCTTATCTCTAGCACGAATGATTTCGCGCATTATGGTGATGCCTCGTGAAACATCATTTGCTGAAGTATCATCCGCTGCATGATTTGATTCTTGTGAGTTTTCATGATCTTGTTGGTTTCCTGGTGGGTTTTCTTGTTGGTTTCCTTGCGGGTTTTCTTCATTGCTAGCCATTAGACCTGTAACAAAAGTCAAACAAGCACATTAGTACACTACATGAAAATGGATAGTCGAAAAAGATATGAATAGCACTAAAGGAACTCAAAATTGAATAAAATGCTAAAAAACCAAACTTGCAAGAAATAAACCTCACCATCAGCTCCGGAAACATTGTTCTACTAAATAAACACTAGTCACATTCGCAAAAATTCAAAACGGTTCAAAAGATATGCCAAAAATTCAAAACATTATTCACATATTACTTACAATATTAGGCTATAATTATAATAATACCTTTTTCACTAACGTCTCTTTCTTTTCTTGGTAGCAATATATTTTACGCTTCTGTTAACAACTCGGATGGTTGGATTGATCCAAATACCCTCATTATGATCATCTCTAGTACAAGGTTCATTCTCATTTTGATCGTTTCTTGTACAAGATTCAATGCCAACGCCAATATCACCTTGATCTCCAATGTTTTCATCAATTACTTTGTTAGACAAAAGCACTATAGACCATTTCGTACTTGTCGGATCATTGACATAGAACACTTGTTTAGCCTGAGAGGCTAGAATAAAAGGTTCATCTTTGTACCCCACCCTATTGAGATCCACTTGCAAAAATCCTGACTTATCCATTCGTACGCCATTATTATTTTCAACCCACTTGCAATCAAATACAGGAATCTGAAACTTCCCGTAATCAAACAACAAAATGCGCTCGATAACCCCAAAATATGACAGATTTGCAAATTTCGGGTTTAAGTCATTCGCACTTGATATGTGCATCGCTTCAGCTACCAAGGTAACACCACTATTCTGCATAGTACTTTTATCATCCTGTTCTTTGGTATAAAATGTGTATCCATTAATTGCGTATGCGCTATAAGAAAACACAATCATACTTGGACCATATGCTAAACATCTCAACCTTTCTGTTACTGAAGCAGGATCCGAACGATACTTTGAATAAATTTGTTCCTTAAACCACGGTATGAAACTTCGATTGTGCTCTCGTACTATCCAATTCTCATTTCTATTCAGATTTAAACCTCGAAGAACACCCTTGTGCATTTCAGCATACGGCTCAACCTCAATCTCATTGTGCAGAACATACAAATGCACCTGATCCCGTTCGACCATTGACACTGTCACAACTTTATTTCCAATTAGTCTTTTTCCTTCTTTTTTCTCGACAATATGAGATTTGGGGAGTCCAATTGATTGAACATTTGACAGATATTCAGTGCAAAACTCAACCGCTTCTTCAACAATGTATCGTTCCGCAATACAACCCTCCGGTCGACTTCGGTTTTTCACGTACCCTTTTAAAATTTTCATATAACGTTCAGTAGGGTACATCCATCTCATATAAGCTGGTCCGCACAACTGTGTCTCTTTGACAAGATGAACGACTAGATGAACCATTATGTCAAAAAACGAGGGAGGAAAATACATTTCAAGCTCACATAAAGTAACAACCACCTCTTTTTGCAATGTTGGTAAGATCGCAGGATCGATCACCTTGCTGCAAATTGACTTGAAGAAAAAACACAACTTAGTTATTGCGCTCCTTACTTTTTATGGCAGAATAGAACGTATACCTATTGGTAGAAAATGTTCCATTATAACATGGCAATCATGAGTCTTTAAACTCTTTAACTTTAGGTCTTTCATTGACACAAGTCTTCTAATATCTGATGAGTAGCCTTCTGGAACTTTAACTTCACTGAGGAACTTACACAATATTTTCTTCTCCTTTCTAGATAGAGTGTAAACAGCAGGTGGTAGATATGTGCGTCTTCCTTTCGTCACGGGTGCCAATTCAGTTCTAATTCCCATGTTTAACATGTCCTTCCTTATGTTAATGCCATCCTTAGACTTTCCTTGTATATTGAGTAACGTACCAATAACACTATCAAATACATTTTTTTCAATATGCATAACATCGAGGAAATGTCTTACGTACAACGACTTCCAATATGGAAGTTCAAAAAAAATCGACCTCTTCTTCCACCCACTCGTGACAAGTCTATGTGCAAAAGGCTTGCCAAACTCAGTACTCACATCTTTCACCTTTTCAAAAATCTGATCACCTGTCAACATATGTGGAGCTCTACCGTGTTCTGCCTCTCCATTGAATGCCTTTCTCCACCCACGATAGTGATGATTAGAATTTAAGAATCTACGATGACCGAGAAAAACATTCTTCTGACAAAAGTTCAATCGCATCGTATCGGTTTCATCTTCACAAACAGGACACGCTTTTTGACCCTTAATGCTGTACCCTGATAGATTTCCGTACGCCGGAAAATCATTAATTGTTCCAAACAACATCGCCCTCAAGTTGAAACTTTCTTTCCTATACCCATCGTAAACCTCCACACCGGTCTCCCACAAAAACTTCAAATCTTCGACTAAGGGTGCCAAGTACACGTCTATGTCATTCCCTGGTTGTTTGGGCCCAGAAATTAACATAGATAGCATCATGTACTTACGCTTCATACATAGCCACGGAGGTAGGTTATATATCATAAGAATCACAGGCCAGGTGCTATGCGAGATACTTTGAATACCATGCGGGTTCATTCCATCAGTAGACAACGACAAGCGAAGATTTCTTGCTTCTTTTCCAAATTCAGGATAATCAATATCAACTTTCGTCCACTGTGGTGAGTCTGCCGGATGTCGCAACTTCCCATCAATAATTCTTTCATCTGCATGCCAAGTCAAGTGTCTTGAATCGGTCTCACTACGATACATGCGCCTAAATCTCGGAATTATAGGAAAATACCATAACACCTTTTCCGGAGACAACTTTTCCTTATATCGAGGGGCACCGCATTTAGGACACTCATTTAACACTGCGTACTCGTTTCGAAATAAAACGCAATCTTTTGGACATGCATGTATCTTTTCATAGCTCATGCCAATAGAGGACAACATCTTTTTGGCCTCATACGTTCGATTGGGAAGAACATTATCCTCTGGTAGCATTTCTTTCACGAGGGCTAATAACTGTGTGAAACTTTTATCCGACCATCCGTTGTCCGCCTTTAAGTTGTACAACTTTAACACCGCAG
This sequence comes from Vicia faba, assembly GCA_948472305.1. Classification (NCBI taxonomy): domain Eukaryota; kingdom Viridiplantae; phylum Streptophyta; class Magnoliopsida; order Fabales; family Fabaceae; genus Vicia; species Vicia faba. The sequence continues at coordinate 1,056,931,853 of OX451740.1, read as the reverse complement.
ACAATCTTGTGAATTTTGTACAACCATCATACAACGGTTTCTCTGCATCGCTTACCAACCTCTCGAACATTTTGGGACAATCCTCAAGATCTTCTTCAAGCGCTTCTGCAATCTCTTCGACTCGATCATAATCGTATGCGTCTGCGAAATCCTCATTTGAAGCATACGTCGTATTATAACTCGATTCAACATTCCCGCTACTTTTCTCACCATGCAAATTCCAACATGCATAACTTCTATCAATTCCATGCATCAGTAAATGCGATTCCAACTGAACCGCGTCAACCCGTCTCCCATAACAGCATCTCAAGCAAGGACATATCATTCCATTGGGTTCTCTGGCGTGCGCAACGGCAAACTTAACGAATTCTGATACCCCATCCTCATACTCTTTCGACAATCGATTGGCAGTCATCCATTTTTTATCCATGGTTTGACTATAGCAACTAATTAGTCACGCAACTATAGCAAAATAATAATTAATTACCTGTAAAGAAATTCAACATATCAGGTAATCAAATTCATAGTTATTCTTGCCTCACCTTAAGCATGTGCTAAACAACTCATAACTAATTACTAACTAGTGAAGTCGGATACTAGTGATTCAGTCTTGGATACTAGCGAAGATATTAAAGTATATTAGAATTAATACTCTTGATGAGTTTGTTAGTTAAGAGTCGGTTTTTTCCTAAGGTAAGGGAACAAAATCCCAAGTATCATTAATTGACCTTGTAACTTATTTAGCAAGGCAAGGACCACGAAGTCTGTTATGGTATGCATATTTCATAAATGACTCATGATCTTGTGTTCAATATTGTTTATAATGGTCTCAAAACATTATTTATGATTGATATCAATAAGGTCCTACACATATTGCATATAAATCCGATATATATTTAGCTATTAGATGTATATTAACTCTGTTGTCAATTTGAAGAAACTTATGATGTGAGATGTCTAAAACATGTCTACCATTGGGTTAACTTCAACAAAATGTAACAACATACATCAGGTTTCTTTCACCATTTGAATGTCTTAATTTCAAGTAGGTTATATGTTGGTATCATATCAAAAGGTAAGGTATGTATATGAATTATATTTCAAATAACTTCCTATTAGACAAACTATTTGATCTTTTCTCCCTCACTAGGCCTTATTACAATACATCAAATTATACTAATTGGGTAATTGTTTAGTAAAAACCCTTAGCAAATATATATACACTACTCATTCGTTTCACAAGTAATATAAGCCTTTTACATCCTAAAACATAACAACTCAATATCTATTTCTCATCCAATCCTTTAACATAAACAAAATAATGGGTTTCCACATTATTATTAGAAGAACGTCATTTTTCATAACCCAAGGATCTACCAAGGAATTTGAAGTCCCTAAAGGCTATCTCGCAAAGCAAAGCAACATGTTAAATGCATTTCTCTCATATTATTCATAAACTCTGAAAAATACACAAATAAATCCAATAGAATGGATATACTCAAACACAACCCAACACCCTTAACAATCTGCCACAACACTAAAAACAGTAGGCTCACACTAGCACCAAAACATAAGAATGAGTAAAAATAACTTGCTTCGAATACAGTCAAAGCCCTAACGTAGCTCATAAAACCCATGGATCTAACCAAAAACAAGTATCACTCCCACCACGAACTACCTATTTCAAATTTCCTGTTGTGAGCCACCCTTCCACATCAGAACCAGTAAATAATCAACTAATAAAATGTTAACAATCATTTGACCAAAACTAACTAACTTTCCTGATAGCATTGAGATGAAGTCCAATTAAAATATACATCCAATGCTATCATGTATGTTACAAATCTAACCTTGATTGTTGTTTTACATCCAATTTGCATCCATTTTAATATTTTGCAGCAATTTTACTTGTTATATGCTCTTCAAACTATACAATAATGTACATTATGTTTGGTCTCATTTGACACAACCATTATATAGAAATACATTGGTAATGTCATCTTACATTGTCAAACTATTTGTCCTAGTGCAAGGGAAGTGTGGACATCTCGGAATATGCTAATGATGTCAACAAGAACAATAACATTAGAAGCTAAGCCATTATTCAAACTACAAGACTATGCTAACGGTGTCAACAAGAACAATGACATTAGAAGCTAAGCTATTATTCAAACTACAAGGTCATATGTAAAACTACATTAGTCTACACTATAGTCATGTCGATGATACAAAAGTGCGTGAAATAACCTTAGACCAACATTCACTTATAACAAAAAATTCTAAGATAACTCACACGTAGGTATTCTTCCTCCAAGTAGGCGGTATTGGTCCAGTGAGAAGGTTTCCAGTAAGAAATCTACCACAAAAGAAAATAAAGATATCAATATAAAAAGGTTAATATTTATTGAGCTAGACTGAGCATTGAGGGAGATAAGCTAGTTATATTGAATCGATTTAGTTAACTGTCTTGAGGGACCGTTCTATACAGAAAAGTGTTTTAATCAAGGTTGTCAAGATCTCAATCTATATCTTAAAATCTTATTATTTTGCAATCTTACTCACCCCAACGATCCTGATCTTAAATAGAATTTTGTTGTAGCCAAATTGTAAAAAACAAATAGTAAAACTGTTGAAAACAAATACAATGAACTTGATCCTATGAATTAAAACTGAAGGTTGTAGCCAAACTGTAGAAAACAAATACCCCAATGTAAGAAACTGATCCTATGAGATAAACTAAGATATTCTAACATTAATAGTAGAGTAATGTAAGATTCTTTTCGTATATATATTCTCACACATTCGAGGGCAAGTGAGTATGCTTACAAATCAGTAATACTAGTAAGGTTCTAACTTCTAAATTGATTGTTTCAATCCTTGTTGAATGTTTAAAATCTTGATCATCAACCTATTTCAATTCTATTCTCCTATTTCATATCATATTGTTAACAGTTTCTTATTGGGATTTTGTGTACTGTTTTTTTTTCCTGATGGCTGCTTCTTTGGTATCAGGTGAAGAAAATTATCATCCATGCTATGCGTGATGTGGTTGAAAAATTAGAGAAAGCAAGGTTAGTGATTGCAAACTTCAGACTCTTTGTTTATGAAATTGTATACAGTATACTTGCATCTCTTGATTATCCTGTTTGCTTTGTTGTCAAAGGCATTGATAAATTAAATCCTATGTAAATTGATATTTGTTAGGTTCTCTAGACTAACAGAAAAAACAAGCATTGTTCTAAATTCCATCAGCTACGATCAATTAAAGGCATTGTGCTTATGCTATTGAACTTGTGTTCTTGAAGAAAACAAAAACAAAAACAAATAACCAATGAACCATAATTTGAAATATGATAAAACTGAACCTAGATGAAGTTTATCAATGATGAGAATGAACACAATGTTCAACAGTGTTCTCCCTTCCAACACCAGACAATATACATTTTAATAGAACAAAAAAAAAACAATAGCTACTTCCAGTACCTAGTTCTAATAGTTGCATTAACAAAAAATCTGAGTAAATGAACTTACTCTGTATTCTTTGAGGAAGTAGACGAAGACGAAGACAGTTTCACGGAGGAAGACGAAGACTTGCGACGACAGTGAGGACGAACGAAGACAGAGACAGTTTCACGGAGGAAGACGAAGACTTGCGACGACGGCCGGAGGACGGACGAAGACGGAGGAAGAAGGTTGGGGTTAGGGTTTTCTACGAAATCGTGTTTGTGGAAGAGAAGAAGAGCTATTGTACTGTGCGTTTGAAGAAGAGAAAAGAATGAATAATGTTATTTTGATGTTTTAATTTATTAAATTAAAAATAATATAAGCTATAACAGCGCTTTTGAAAGCGCTTTCATAGGGGGGCTTTTACCAACGCTTTTTAGGGTAAAAGCGCTTTCATAGGTCCAGCTATGCCAGCGCTTTTGAAAGCGCTTTCAAAGGCCAATCTTCCACAGCGCTTTTTAAAAAGCGCCTTCATAACCCTATTATTTCGTTTTTATTAATATTTTTATTTGACCTACCACAGCGCTTTTAATGTAAAAAGCGCTTTCGTATCCCCCACCTATGCCAGCGCTTTTAAAAAAGCGCCTTCGTAGGTTTTCCTTTTTTTTAATTTTGTTTTTTGTGAAGGCTATGGCAGCGCTTTTTCAATAAGCGCTTTAGTAGAGGCGCTGCAAAAAGCAGTTTTTGGCGTAGTGTTATTTGACAGCCTGGTTTTTTATCACTGATCTTGTTTTGTTCAAGTGCAATAACTCCACCATTTTTTTGTGTTACACCAACAGTTTGCCAAAATATTGTCATTTGGGAAAATCCCATACCGAAAGTTCAAAGAGCACCCGTGATTGGTCACAACAATCTTCGGGTATCACCTTTCCCCCATTGATACGTTTTTTACAAAAGCAATCCACCTACCACTCGAAGAAATAACTGTCTTGTCTGAGGTTTAACATACCCAAAACATCTGTATTGCTCAATTATAAATAGTGTTTACCTATTAACTTTGACTTAAATTTATATGATTTGCAACCCATAATGTGCGTCATAGTTGCTACTACTGACAAGCTTATTGGTGATGATCCAAATGGATGGTACGACAAAGCGTGCCATCAATGTCCTCGGTTGCAAAGGGCGACGATCCACCTTACTTGTGCATGGCTGGACACCAAACTGAGGCTCAGATATGGAGGTTATGTTTCTTAACTTATGCTGCACCCTTTTGTACATTTTGTATAATTTATGAGTCTCTCAAATATTTCGATACTGTAGGTTTATGATGATAATTGAAGTTCTCCATGATGAATGTACTGGGAAGTTTGTGTTTTGGGACCGCGAGGCGGAGAAACTATTGAAAACATCAGCTGCAGAACTTTGTTCAACCATGATAGAGGTAGTGTCAACATCGTTTCATGTAATTTGAAATGGATAGCTTCAACGATGTTGAAAATTAAACTTTATGGTGGTTTCTTTCATAGGCTGGAATAACTGACCCTCTCGAGTTTCCCCTTGCGTTGGATGCAATGTTGGGGTTGAAGTTTGCATTCAAGGTCAATTGGAACCCTTGAAGGAGAAGTGGATCTCTTATCATGTATCTTAAAGACAAACAAATTATTGATCAACTTGAAGGTCAGGAAGATGTGAATGGATCAGAAGAGGTAATGACCCTCTATTTGTGCAACAACTTTACGTTTTCCCTTAACTTTAATATTGCCCATTATTGATGTTCCTACTTTGCATGAGCCAAATACCATCATTGATGCCACTTCCCAGTCAGTACAAGTATATAATTTGAACACCTCTAGACTCCAATTTTGATAACCATTGACATCTATTTTTTTCTATGTCTAACATTGCTAAACTGGAACGTTTCATGACATTCTAATCTAATTTTCACCAGAAAATGGAGAGTGTCGGCAAGGACGTTCCCTTTGAGAAACTATCTCCTATAACAGTAAATGACTATTGCATCTAACATTAGTTAATTTTTTCGGTTTCATAGTAAAGTTGCCACACTTCTAATCCTTTGTGCTAATCGTCTAACAGGAAGGTGAAATTTCTTTGGGACACGTTCCTGATCTTGTCACACCTACAGAAAATATGAAGAGGATGTCTCCTGATGACACAATTGAATCATCGATAAAAACTCTTGCGAAAGGGAACCTTTCATTTACTAAAGTCAAGAAGGTTACCAAACAGGGAAAAATCAACAGTATAGAACTTATAATGTGCAGCTACATAACAAACTTTTTGGATATCACTAAACAAAACTATCTTCAACTGAAGCGTGTGAAAACGATGATTTCAAAGCACGAGGGTGCTATATATTTTTTGTAAACCAATGAATACACCTATACCATTATGGTTTGGTATTTGAAAGAATTATGTTTAAAATATTTGACAATTTGTTAATGCATTGCAATGTGAAATATGTTTTATTGTATTCTAAAGGGGTTTATTATCCCTATGACCTATGTTTGAGGTTAAACCTTCCTAACGTAATGCATATTTTGTGTGTAATTTCATATTCGTTTTCATAATAGATATAAACTAGACATTTTGCATATTATTTAGTTTTGTTGCTACACTAAGTACACTTTTTCCTCTGCTTAACCAAAATTTACACCCAGTTTCTATGTAAAATATTTCAAATCATTAACCATTACTACAACTGACTTTGAAAACATAATGAAATTTTACATGGAGGCTATCTACTAATACGTATGTGTATTCATTGTAATAGGAGATAGAGAAAATACAAGAAAGGAAGTTCGAATTGGTTTTTTAGAAAATATTCCCTTTTAGAAAACTATTTGATTGAACTATGAAAGAATATATAATGCTAGAAATAAAAAAGACACATTCAGTTATCCAGATTCACCTCTAACTAGACTACTTCTGTCCACCCTTCTCATGTGATTTTGCTTTCAACAAGGACTTAATCCACTATAACCAAATCTGATTACACATGTACACAATAAGTCTGATCAACATTTTCCTCAACTTAACCAAAATTTACACCCAGTTTCTATGTAAAATATTACAAATCTGCCCTTTTATTTTTTATGCTTTATACGCCATTTACTTTTAGCATTTACATTTCATGTTATTTTCATCTTTGCTCATTTGGGTATTTACTTTCTTGTCATTTTTATTTGTTTCTCATTTGAGCTCTTATTTCCTCTTTGAAGACACCTAATAATTTGACCATTACTACAACTGACTTTGAAAACATAATGAAATTTTACATGGAGGCTATCTACTAATACATATGTGTATTTATTGTAACTGAAGGTAGAGAAAACTCAAGAAAAGGGGGGTTCGAATTGAATTTTTAGAAAACATTCCCCTTTAGATAACTACTTGATTGAACTATGAAAGAATATATAATGCTAGAAATAAAAAGGACACATTCAGTTATCCAGGTTTACCTCTAACTAGGCTACTTCTGTCCACCCTCCTCATGTGATTTTGCCTTCAACAAGGACTTAATCCACTATAACCAAATATGATTACACATGTCCACAATAAGTTTGATCAACCTTGCTGATAACCCCAACAAGTTCAACTAATCCTTATTGCCATTTCTGTAAAGACCATAACACATGCCTTCTTGAGAATTCTGAGTCAATCGAGTCTTTCAAAGAACATCATAATGATACGTTCAGTGATCTCCACGAAATATAACGATCATTGATCCACCTAGAATCTGACCAATATGGTCTTCTAGAAAGGATTTCGTCCACGATGACCACAACCAATCGTCTTCTCAAGTCTTCTGATCTTCACAAGATCACTTGAAGAACACCCAATTTTAAACAATTTTTTTTCTTCTGGAGATTACATAAGTGCTTCTTATCAAACAAATTACTCCTAATTTAAGTACATATTTTTGACACAAATTCTGAGCAACAACTCTTGTGTACAAACAATTTACATGAAGATCTTAAGATATAACACAACGTAGGGAACAACTCTTGTGTTTTACATGATTCTACAAAGATGAATATTGTAATACGGTGGAACAACTGACTTTTTTGGTTTTATCCAAAATGTGTGGATAGGTATAGTCGCCACCGACTTTTATTTTTTCCAATATAAGGAAAGGCTAAAAAGAACATGAAAGACCTTGATAGATTTTGAGTTCGGAGGATAAGTTATGAAAAGGGAAGGTGTTAGCACCATTTTATCCGTAGTTACCTACGGGCTCTTAATCACTAGCTCACTTTGAAAAATTGCTTTGTGTGTGTGATTTATTTGAAAATATTTGGAAAAGCCAAAGTACGGCTTACTTTGTAATGGTTCTTGTATCAGTCCTCTAGAACGCGTACAAAGTGTTCTAGAAAATATTTCGAAAGTGTGATGTGTAAAATGTTTTTTAGAAATAATTGTGAGCGTGCGATTAACAGTTCTTACCCACTCAAGTTCGTTCTTGTTATTTTCCTTCTCCATTAGAGATAGCGCTACCTGTACCATTAGTTGGTAGGAAGCCCTATCTATTGGATGTGAAGGGATAGGCGAAGGGTCATCGTATGGTCGTTGAAGGAAACATATAGAGATACTTTAGCAACTTATTGAAGGGACTAGATCATTTTTCGTAGGCAATGTCGAAGGGTCATCGAGGGACTATGATCTATATTCAAAGGGACTTTTCTAAAGTATCCCTATTTCGAGGGACATGACCATGTTTCCGAAGGCAACAAAGGGAGGTTACCCTAGAGGTGAAAAGTGTGAATAATGTGTTTAGTTCAGTTATTTATCTTGAATTAGGGTTATCTAACGATTGTTTTTAGATCTTGCCATACACGCCTAATTACTAGAAGTATAATATATACAGAAAAGTAAAGGTGCGGAAAGTAAATTCTAAGCTATTACAGGGCTTTGGAGGCAATTACATAAAAAAGATGCGGAAAATGAAATGCCGAAACTAAACCCTAGACTATTACATCCTGTAAGCAGTTATATAATAGGAAAAATGCGGAAAGATAAAGCTAAACTATTACAAGAGAAAGTCGTGTGACCTATACAATTTCTCTAAGAATTTAAATGCGAAATAAAAAATGTTCAAAAAATGTTTGAATGTGATTTTTTATGAAATTAATTTGATATTAATTAAAAAACCCAAGTTTAATTAATTTTAATTAAAAAAACCTAAAGTCTAATTAATTTTATTATTTAAGAAATAATGGTTAATTAATTAATTAAAACAAGAGAATTAAATGTTAATAAAAAAAATCTAAACCTAATTAATTAGGGTTAAAAAAGGTTAGTTTTTAAGTTAATTAAAATAAGTTAGGGTTAATGGAAGGAAAACCAATGAAAATAAGGTGAAAACCAAAATAAGGAAAAAATGCATGGGGTAGGTGTTAAACCCAATCCCACTTGCTTCATAGTTGCACAGCTTGCCACCAGGCCAAACGCTGGTTGGTGATAGATAATAGGCGCAGAGCATAATATATGAAACCTGCAAAAATTATGAAAATAACAAAAAAAGATGCAAAAGGCAGGGATCGAACCCACGCCCTTGTATACCAAAGCCTTAGCGTGCGCGTTCTTGCCACTGGGGTGGATGTTTCATCCGTTCATATAACCAAACAAAATAAATATATTATAAACAAAATAGATGGATCGGAGAAGCGTCGGAGCCCTAGCTCCGGTCGTCTTCTCTGATGAGCACGTTTTCTCAACTTGCAAAATAAAACATGTTAGTGATTAAGAAAGACCTTATACTCTCCGATGAGCCCTAGCTCCGGTCGTCTTCTCCGATGATCACGATTTACAGCATGTCCCTGGGCCTCCGAAATATTTGAAACAAAAGTCTTCTAAGCCTTATACCTTCACTTACTATTTATTTGATTTAATTTGCATTTAAATGAATAAAAATTCAAATAAAAGAAATAAAAATCATAAAAAATATGTGAATAGTTTTGGGGTCCCCTAACATGTCATGAGCACGATTGAACTTCAAAAATTAGGCCCATTAGTCCAAAAGTCCAAAATTGTTCAATTGGGGTTTCATACAATTTCACAAAATTACCCAACTTGTGCAACTCATAACTTGCTCAATTTTTATCATATCAATATGATCTTAGACTTTTTAGAAAGCTCAAAATGTCCCCTACAATTCTCATGTTGATCATTTTTATATTTTAATGTTTTATCTTGATGTAAATTGCTTGGACAAAAAGTGTCATTTTGTTGACTTTTAAAATGACCTATAATGTTTATGCTCATATCTCTCAAATGAAGAATTTTTGGGCCTTGAGCTTAGAGAGAAAAAGTTGTATAGAGTTTAACTTCCATAAAAATGGGATTTGGTTGAGAACTTTCTTATGAAGCATGTGAAAGTTATGCTTGGTCAAACTTCAGTTGACTTCTTCTAAAGAAAATCCTAATTTAGCAACTTTTGACTTTTGATGAATCTTGAGTTTTCTTGATGAGTTATGATCAACCCTTGATTAAATGATGAATATAACTTCAAAATATTTATTTTGACCAAAAATCTTGAAGTTTGAATATATGTTGACCATAGTTGACTTTTTACCCAATACAGTTGATTCTCAATCATTTGAGCAATTGACTGAGCAAATTTGCGATGTAAGGCTTGAAACTTGACATGATGATTATTTGAAGTATATGGGGAACCATGAAACTCACTTGAGGCATTATAAGTCCCATTTACTTTAGAATACCAAAACCCTAGTTGTAGGCCATTGCTTTAGGAGGATGATTCATCTGATCAATTCTTGAGTAATCTTGAATACTTGATAACCTTAGGAGCATGAGAAAGTATTTTGAAAATTAGAGGGAAATTTTTTGGGTACAACAAATATAATCTAAGTTTGAGTGCAACATCTTGTAGTCTTCTTATCTTCATCTTCTTCATTAAGCAAGCTATGAGCAACAACTCCTTGTTTCTTCATAATTCTTTCAAGATGTATGTGATTGAGAGTTTGAATAGCATCTTATAGAATTCTTCTTCTTCATCTTCTTTCTTTGTTAGGCAAGATATTATCTTCTTTCTTTGTTAAGCAAGATATGAGCAACAACTCTTTGCTCTTTATTTCATCTCTTTAATGTTGTAAGATGTTTTATATTAAGAGTAACAAAGTTATATGGACTCCGAAATTGTCGTCTTCGTTGTCATCGTCAATTTGAATTTCAAGCTTTAGTCTTCTTATATAGACTTCAGATGAAAGAGTTGTTGTAAGGATAAAGAAGTATTTTCCCCTTCCAACGGTTGATTCCCAATGAATATATTCAAGAGAGGTTTGAAACAGTATGAAACGTCACTTTCCTATACATGCTGCTTGCACTAGTTAGCGTGCGACAGTGGGAGAACAACTTTTGTAAATAGTACAACCAATATCAAATATGTGGTGTATTGTATTCTTCTTGACTAAGTTTCTTGATCTTTATATTCTGATGATGTACTTCTGATTCTGAAGTATTAAGCTTGGAAGAGATCAATCACTTGTCTTCGTTCTTCTGATTAACGACTGATGAGTAGTTCATAAACTACTTTGATGTTGTAGCGTAGGAAGACCAGAGTGGTCAGAACCAAATCTTATCTTCAGAATTATAGGCAGCAGCCTATCTGAAATACGAAGCTTTTCTTTTGATCTAGAACTAGTCTTGAAGCTATATTTATTTTCTAATATGAGAGATGAATATTGTGTTGAGAAGATGTTTCATTTAAGATTCTTTTAATAGTGGATTCTTATTTTCATAATAACGACAACAGCCTATTTGAGAAACAAGTCTTGACATTGTACGTGAAAGCTTTTATGATGATATCAAAATCTTTTCTGATGATGGATCTTGAAATCAGATATTGTGATAACAGCCTATCTGATTCTCAAGTATTTAAATTCTTGAGCTTTGATTTTTTTCTTGCTGAATTGATTCTGATTAAGGAGTGATAATGATCCAGAAGATTCTTCTTTGTTGTAGAGTCATAGTCTTTATGATATTTGAACATTATCTTCAGATATACAAGCAACAACTTATCTGATGAACAACTTCTTTGAGTGAAATCTCTTATGATCTACTTCATGAATTGATCCTTGATTATTGATAATAAGCCTTTTTGAGATGCATATCTGATGTCTGATTTCTGAAGCAGAAGCTTATATCAGTACATCTGACTTTAACGTTGAATTCCTTTTTTATGATCTCTTGATCTTTGGATTGATTCCCTTTCTGATGAACATTCAACAATCCTTAGAGCTGCTGATGTTTCTTTAGAGAGGGTCGCAATATTTCTTCTGTTGAGTGCAGTGGTGTTTCAGATGATGTCTTTCTTTTGATGAATATTATTTCTACTGAGTAGATTTCCTTGAGAAGATATCATCCTTTAATTTTGTCTTCTGATGGACTTTGTGATGTTGATTAGAAATGAGTCCAGAAGATTTTTCTTTTCTTGATTCTTTCTTCTGATGGAATACTTCTGATGTTGAATGAAGGTGCATATTCCATGAACTCTTCGAGTCTTTAGAATCTTGACTTCGTCTTCAGAAATATGAGCAACAACTCTTGTGATGAACAAATCTTTGACTTCTGATTCGAAAGTAGAAGCTTTCTCTATATATGTTCAGAATCTTGACTTCGTCTTTAGAATTATAAGCATCATCTCTTCTTATGAATTAGTCTTGTCTTCTGACCTTTGCGTTTGAAACTTGTTTCTTGTATGCTCTTGATTTATGATATTGAAAGCAACAACTTATCAAAAACTCTTTCCTCTTGGACACTCATTGAGATTATTTTCTTGTCGAACATTCATCATTCCATAGAACTACTGATGTTACATTAGAAACAAAACTCAATGGTTCTTCTTCTGAGTGATAAAGTAATTCTGATGATATCTTGATTAAGATTACCCAGAATTTTAATTATGTATCTGCACACTCAATGAAACCATTAGTACTAAAATTGTTTCTCATAAAATATATGCTTATTATCATCAAAACACAAAGATTAAATACAAATCTAAATCTTGTTCTTATAGTAACAACTAGTAGAATATTCGTGTGTCCGCATCGGTAAGTTCATTCATATTTTAGATCATTAGATAAGTCTTTGTTGTTTCTGATATATAATTGTAATATACTAATAACTCTGAATATTTAAAAATAAAGATATAGCAAATCAATAACATGATAAATCTAATATGTCTAATAACTATAAATATTTACAAATATTTTATTGATTAAAATAAATAAATAAATAAATAAATATATATATATATATATATATATATATATATATATATATATATATATATATATATATATATATATATATATATATATATATATATATATATATATATATATATATATATATATATATATATATATATATATATATATATATATATATATATATATATATATATATATATATATATATATATATATATATATATATATATAATAGTGAATTTGAGTGATAAAAATCACAATAGATGATAACATTTATAAATATCACTCTCATTGTTTTCATTGAATACAATAACAAATTGACAGTTTTAGTGATAAAATTTACAAGAGTTTCATTACAAATTACAAAATGAGAAACTATAATATAACACCGGAAGTTTCATCACATGAGTTTCCTAATATTGTATAATATATAAGTCTAAATGCCTTTTTTCAAAAAAAAAAAAAAAACCAAATGTCAAATCTTAAGATTTCAGGTCCTTCGAACTCTAGACAAAACCTGAATAACAGGAATATTGAAAAGTGTTTAGTAAATTAAAGTACCTCATGGAGTTTATTGAATACCAAGTGTCAAATAGTGTTATTTTTAGCAAGTCTGATATACGATACTAATGTTCCACACTCTTCTAGCTCTTCAAATTTTCATGCAGTTCTCATGCAGAATGATTGTAGCAATCCAAATTTGTCTTTAAGGTAAAAAATTTATACATTCTATTTTAGAAATTTTTTTTGGAATAACCATGTATTAAAAAAATTTCGCAAATAACCATGTTTTAGAAAAAAATTACGTAAATAACCATGTTTCAGATGACTCCCCAAAGGAGTAGCCATCTCACTTGGCGCCTACACCTACTTTTTAAGGGGAGGCGCCATCTCACTTGGCGCCTAGGTGCTTAGGGCTTGCGCTAAGCCAAGTGAGATGGCGCCTTAGTGCATTTTCTAGGGCAATTTTCGCATTTTTTTTCAATGCCGTACGTTACGTATTCGATATGGGATCAACAAAATTGACTTTTTATTTACAAAATATGATTACACATATAAGTATTATGTAAAAAAAATAGATTAATCAGTAGTCCCCCGGAACCCGGTAATGACCCCCGGTTCCGCATCCCCGTCCTCGCCTTTCCCGTGCTGGGTTTCATCGTGGTTCCTACTGTGGCAGGGTTGATGGCCCAGCGAAGTCAATATGTTCCGGATCCATGAAATCATTCAGATCTCCATATCTAGAAGATCCTCTTTGGTACAGTCGGTTACCCATACCCTCAAAGTTTGGTCGTGTTGTCGGTGGGTGGGGTTCCATGGTTGGTCTGTAGCATTGGTCGTTTGAGTACGGGGGGTAGAAAGGAAATGGATCTTGGGGTGTTTGGTATTGAGAATGTTGGGTGGTTTGGTGATATTGTGGTTGATGGTAAGTTGGGTCGGTTGGTTCATAATCTTCCGACATTCCCAGATCAGGGCTAAGGTTGGATGTTAAGGGGCCCATATTGGGATATGCAGAAGACTAAAATTGTGTGTGGGGTATGCGGGTGTGTTGTCGGTATTGTGATTGAAATTGCGGCTGAGTGTGATGCATTTGGGGGTATTGGTACTGAGGTGGTGATTGTGGTTGGTTGTGGGGCATGTGGGTGTAATTGTATTATGGTGGTGACTATGGTTGGGTGTTTGTGGTTCTATTTCATCTGGGGGGTTGGTGGGAGGTTGATGTGTGTTGGGTTTGTTGTTGGGGAAATGAGGGTTGTGCCCATTGTTTTCGTGGGTCAACCAAATACCTTGGATGAGACACGTGCATTTCAGGGGTACTAACCAATCTGTACCAAGATAAATACTGATCCGTGTGTCGCATATTACCATGGTTAAGGAAAATTGGGAATTGCAAGACATGTCGGTGACGCCTCTGCCACATCTTACACCATTCTGGAGAAAAGTATTTCCAGTTGGTAAGACCCCATTGGGCGTCGACCCTTTTGAGATGCCAAGGGGACAAACAAGTCGGATTGCTGGGTATCTCTTGATGCATTCCAAACTGCATCTTCACACGGTCGCTGTGGTGCATCTCCACAACATTGAACCGTATGATTGCAGTCTTTGTGCTCTAAATTGCTGCATCCTCGGGGTTTGGTTCATGGCCCATACCCAAATATGGTATCCAGACAAACTGCAGATAAAATTAAATCAGGTTAATGAAAACGTAATATATAAATAATTTAAAAGTAGAAAAGTTGAAAGGTACGGCGTACATCATCCGGGCCAAGGTGATCCAATAGATTGCGGTATAGTGCGACATTGAATCTTGGATTCTTGCTGTAATCCATACCCCTCACGCAATACCTAAAAGAAATGAAAAGTATTTTATTTTTATCATATATTTGGTGAAGAGATGAATAGTAATAAATGATATAATTGATGACTTACTTTGTTGCGTATGGGAAAACAAATGTGTTGTTGTTGACGGGGTTTAGGGACTCCATCCTCCACCAACCCCAGACTTGAAGTAAAAAAGCGCAGCCATAAAATGTACATTTTTCCTTGATTGCATTTTTACACAAGGAACTGTATAGGCGGGCTAAAACAGCAGAACCCCAACTATACTTTCTAGTTTTTTCGAAGTCTCTAAGTAAATTTAAATACATAAAATTTACACTATCTCCCGTACTTTCGGGGAATAAAAAGGTTCCAAATAGTATCATTATATAAGTTCTAGCTTTTATTACCTTGGCTAGATCGGAGGAATTTTCGTTTAATTCCAGAGTCGCATAATGATTTTTTAGCTCAGTTAGTAGTATACCCTGACCTCTCGCACCACCACCGTCAACCATATCCCTGCCCAACAATTCTTCACACAAAGAATTGGGTTGTTGAACCGACCCGTTAACGGCCTTACCGTCGACAGGGAGACCCAATAACATGTACATGTCCTCTAGCATGACGATACATTCACCTATTGGTAGGTGAAATGTATGAGTCTCTGGTCTCCACCTTTCCAACATTGCAAGCATGAACTTTGAATCAATTGTGCAGTTGGAGATCTTTATAACATTTCCAAAACCTGCGTATTCTAGATATGGTACGATCAATGGGTCTGTAGTAAGGTAGTCGTGTGACCAGATTCTGAATCTTTTGGTATCCTAAGTTAATAATGTAAAAGGTGTAAGAGTAAGTAAGATGAATAAAGCATTACTAGAAGTATGAAAAATGTATAACTATAAAAGAAACTTACAAATGCTACAATGTTTTCCCTTGTGCCTCTGTGAGAATCGCCCATTGTGAGAAGAGCCATTGTTGAAAATGCCTGAGATTATGAAAGAGTTTGGAATTGTAAGAGATTATGAAAGAGTTTGTAGCAGAGAGTGAGACGATTGTGGATGCGAGAGAAGTATGTAATGCTCTGTATTTATAGGAAATTTTTTCATAGAGTAAGTGAGGTGGTAGGTGGGTGCATGCATGCATGATAAGTGTCACTCTTGTAGAGTAGGCGCATGCTAGGTGGCAGCCTTGGAGAAGGCATCTCTGAATGTATGTAACACGATTGGACATGAAGGGAGGCGCCATTGGACTTGACGAAAGAGTACAAAATTGAAAGGTGTCGCCATCCCCATTGGCGAATAAGAGGTGGCATGGGTTGCAGAGTAGGTGACAGCCTTGGAGAAGGCATCTCTGAATGTATGTAACACTATTGGACGTGATGGGAGGAGCCTTAGAGGTTACATTGTAGGTGCAGAGTAGGCGCGGGCTAGGTGGCAGCCTTGGAGAAGGCATCTCTGAATGCATGTAACACGATTGGACATGAAGGGAGGCGCTATTGTACTTGGCGAAAGAGTACAAAATTGAAAGGTGTCGTCATCCCCATTGGCGAATAAGAGGTGGCATGGGTTGCAGAGTAGACGCAGGCTAGGTGACAGCCTTGGAGAAGACATCTCTGAATGCATGTAACACTATTGGACGTGATGGGAGGAGCCTCAGAGGTTACAGCCTTGGTTAATTCAAATTCAATATGACCTATTTAGTCTTACATTTATCAAAACACTGATTCACTTAATCTCTCAAACACTAGAACATTAAAAAATTCATGCAAATAACTCATAAACTTCAAACCTTCCAACCTTCAAACCTTCAAACCTTCAAACAGTCATACACAATGGCCTCTGCACCCCAATATGTCATCAGTGCACATTTCAACGGTGAGACATACATTTGTCCCACCTATGGGTTTCTGTTTAGAGACACAGACAACATCTGATTTTGTTTAAACAGAAAATCCAATTTCTTGTACTTTAAAAAATGATTGGAGGCCAAACTTGGACGAGGCCCCGTGACACAAATATTTTATCAGAATCCGGTTTTTTTGGTAACAACCAAATAATATTTTATAAGGTTGAGGTTCAAGATGACGAAGATCTTCATAATATGTTTTCCAGTCATGAGTATTTTGGGTACGACTCTATTGATTTGTACATTATGCTGCAAGAGCCTCAGCTGTCACAAGTGGTTGATCATTTGGAGACAGAACAAGCAGAAGTAGATGCAGTTGATGAAGAAGAAGAAGATGACGAGTTGGAGTTTGACGAAATGGTCAATGATGATTCTGAAGACGAAGGGATACCTGGTATTCCTGCAAACGAGATCTACACCCCACCTCCGCACATGACAAACTTCAACATGGGCGGAGATGAACCGTATTCTGATTTATTTTTTAATCCATATATGCAGTCGGATAAAAACTTAAAAGAGAAAGACAAATTTCGTAACAGAGAAGAATGTATCAGAGCCATCAAAAAATTCCACATGCTTAACTCGGTCGATTTTAAGGTGGACCGTGTAAATCCAGAAAGGTATAAGATCAAGTGTGTCCACCCTGATTGTATGTTCAAGCTCACTGCATCATACAGATTAAGAGGTGATTGTTGGGTCATAGGTTTCATGTCTACCCACACTTGTGTCAATTCTACTCAATCACAGGATCATCGAAAACTTAATTATGATATCATTTGTCAAGAAATCCTACCACTTGTCAGCAACGATCCATCTTTGAAGGTGAAAACCATAATCTCCCACATCACTACGGTTTTTAACTATACTCCGTCTTACTGAAAGGCGTGGTTAGCAAAGACCAAGGTGATTGAAAAGGTATATGGAAAGTGGGAGGAGTCATACCAAGAACTTCCTCGCTACCTGAATACACTCCAGACTTATTCTCCGGGGTACTATTTACATTCTGGAAACAGTGCCAGCATACGCCCCGGATGATAGTCAACTCAACGTAAATGGAATATTCAGTCGAGTGTTTTGGGCTTTTCAACCTTGCATCACAGGGTTTGCGTCATACAAACCTATTATATAAATTGATGGGACTTGGTTGTATGGAAAATACAAAGGCATGCTACTGATGGCAGTTGCATAAGATGGCAACAATAACATTTTCCCAATTGCCTTTGCCATAGTCGAGGGGGAGACTGGTGGTGCTTGGAGCTTTTTTCTGAAAAATTTGCGAACACACGTGGCTCCTCAACCAGATCTCTGTTTGATCTCGGATAGACATGCATCCATTGAAAATGCATACAATAATCCTGCAAACGGTTGGCATGACCCTCCTTCTACGCATGTCTATTGCGTTAGACATATCATCTAAAATTTCACGAGGGAGATCAAAGACAAAACACTAAGAAAAGCGGTTATGAATGCGGGATATGCATTGACACAACCTACATTCAAATATTATCGCAACGAGATCCGTTTGTCAAATCCGGAAGCCGATAGGTGGATCAACAATATTCCGGTAGAAAAATGGACTAGGTCATATGACAATGGCCAAAGATGGGGCCACATGACAATAAATCTAATTGAATCGATGGATGGGATATTCAAAGGCATACGAAACCTCCCGGTCGCTGCTTTGGTAAAATCAACATATTTTAGGATGGCTTCGTTGTTTGCCAAAAGAGGTGAAATGTGGAATGCGGTGTTGCAATCTGGACAACTATAGAGTGAAAGCTGCGTGAAGTACATTAAGGCAGAAAGTGCCAAAGCCAACACCCATATGGTTATACGCTTTGACCGACACAGCCACAACTTCATTATGAAAGAGACAATCGACCACAACGAGGGCCTGCCAAGACAAGAATATAGGGTTGTACTACCTTCTCGTTGGTGCGATTGTGGCAAGTTTCAAGCCTTTCGTATGCCTTGCTCTCATTTCATTTTCGCGTGTGCCTATACTCATCAAGACGCGCTACAACTTCTGTCACACATTTACAAATCTGAAACGTTGCTCAATATTTACAACAACAACTTCCTTTTGGTAGCAAAACCAGATTATTGGCCTGCATACGACGGTGAAATAGTATGGCACAATGACCAAATGCGAAGGAATAAAAAGGGTCGTCCCAAAAGTAAGCGCATCACAACCGAAATGGACTCCCTTGACAAGCTGGAAAGAAAGTGTGGTTTATATCGTCAGGTCGGACACAATCGCAAAAATTGTTCGAAGCGGGCTACTGCCTCAACCACATAAAAATTGTATTACATAAAATATTTCCTTTATTACGTTGTAAACATTAGGGTTTTTCGTTAACAGTATTTGTTACAATAAACATTGCGCGAACAAGAAAAAAAACACGATATTTCGTCTACGAAATTACAACTGTTAAAACAATATCATCTGACCCATGCATCATCAACATTACGTTGTTGTCTGTTTTGACTTCCTCCAACCAAACATTAGGTCTTCCTGTCGCATGTGAGGTTGCTCTTCGTCTTCGCTGAATCCTTCTAATTTCCCCCCCTCCACGATGTCTCCATCTAGCCATCGCATCAACTCCCGCTTCAGACGCTCCATGGAGTGAATGTGTCAGAATTTCATTTTTATCGGAGGTTTTATGGCGGAGAAGATAACGTAACCATCTCTGGTAAAAATCATGGGCGATGTTATGACGCAAATCACAGAGTAAAAAATAATAAAACAGTGCGAGAAAGTGTGAGAAATGACGGAGAAACGGACGAATTATTTATAAAAATAACATTTTGCCCTAGGAGCCAAGTGAGATGGCGCCTCCTCTCACTTTTAAAGTGTAGGCGCCATCTCACTTGACTAAAATAGAGAGGAGGCGCCAAGTGGGATAGCGCCTAGGACTAAATGCTTAATAGAGGCGCCAAGTGAGATGGCTCCTCCTTTGGAGAGTCATCTGAAACATGGTTATTTGTGTAATTTTTTCCGAAACATAGTTATTTGTGAAATTATTTTTTAATACCTAATTATTCCAAAAAAAAAGTTCTCTATTTTATATCACTATTTTTAAGCTGGTTTGTCACTAAAATTGGAAATGACAAGGAATATATCATGTGAGCTCAAAATATACTCAGCTATTGAAATGAAAATATGTAATATTTTGTTCTACATACATGTATCCATCTATGCATATATGCAAATTGTTAAACACAATGCGTTTTGGTTGGTGTAAATCTTTAACTCGATGTTTTAGAAATGAAACATATTTGAAATAATTACATTTTCTTCATAACTTGTGTGTTTCGACATGCTTTAGATATTTTTTTAACACCTTATAATGATGAATTATTTCACTTGTGCATTAAAAAAAATAGTTGTTCTAGTGTTTTAAACATTATTTATAAGATGTCTTATTATGATGTATATATGACGTACAAGTATTGGGTTCTTTGACTGCTAGCAACACAACTGCAAAATAAAGGTCGTACACTCACATAATTTATTTACCATGCATTGTATCATTTTTTATTTACTTAGTAAGGTTTGTTCTTCAGAACTTGATGAATCAATGATAGACGAGCTTGTAATTCTTCCACAATGCAAACAACAAAAGAAGTTTTTATTGGTATGCCACATTCTTCTCTATGAGCCTTTGGCAGTTACATCAATTTATATAATTGATGTAGTGAAGACAAAGACACAATGTTCCTAAACACATTATTTGAACCTAGACATCTACACTAAATATAAACCTGATAGTACCACTTCTTTAACACTTCAATGGCATGCTGTTTAAATGAGACAACAAAGTAATATTGTTGATTTGATATCCCAGCCCTTCGCGGAAATAATACAGGCGCGGAGGAAAATGATACATGTTAAATCAATCTAATTCAAAACCATATAAAGTTCTTGGTCAGTATATTATGATAGGAAGTAAAGTGTGGCAACCTTCATGACAAAACTATCTTCGTCAGCCGAGAAAGAACGCTCACAGCAGGGGCAAATATGATGAGCTCTGGAAACCCTTTCAAAAGAATCATACATTTGTCTCATACCATCGGCAATGTTATATTTGCTGCAGGCGATCAACAGAAGAAGAAAAATAACAAAACTCGTTAACAACAACGTACATCAAAGCAAATCTATAAAATGAAACAGAAAGGAAAAGAAAAAGTGAAAAAAAACGGCAAAGCTGTTGAATGAACTTTAAATATTATTATTAGTGGATTTTTTATTAAATAAGATAGTGAGAAGGTTAAAAATCAAATGTAATTTAGAAGGTCAAGAGATAGTGGGTTATAATAATATTTACTAATAGCATTTACTTTCCTAGAATGGTAGAAGTTTTTGAGTTTATATAAAGACTAAGATTGTATTTTATTTTCAACAACAAAAAGTAGAAGTTTGCTCCTTATTTAACAAATTGATATCAGAGCAAATAACAAACATGATGAATCAAATGTCGTTGTCACGGCTAACGAAGTCAAATTACGAAAATTGGAGTATCCTAATGAAAGCTCTTCTTGGATCTCTAGACGCGTGGGATGTGACCAGAGATGGGTTTGAAGAACCAACAGATGTTGGGGGATATATGACCGCTCAAAATAAGGCGCTGAAAGAGATACGATCGAAGGACAAAACGATATTATACATGTTGTTCAGGGCTGTAGACGAATTAGGCTTTGAAAAGATTACTGGTTCGACTACGTCGAAAGAAGCATGGGACACGTTAGAAAAAGTATTTAAAGGAGCAGATCGAGTGAAGCAAGTTCGACTTCAAACTCTTCGTGGCGAATTGGTGAAGATACAGATGAAGGAGACAAAAACTATATCTGACTACATCACACGTGTACAAAAGGTGGTGAACCAACTCACCAGAAATGTCGAAACAATAACTGATGCACGAGTTGTTGAAATGATCTTGAGATCTTTAACAGATAAATTTGAGAATATTGTGTGTGTAATAGAAGAGTCGAAGGATCTTTCGACGCTCTCAATCGAAGCACATGAACAACGAAAGATGAAAAAGAAGGAAGAAGCAGTCGAAGAAGCAAATCAAACCAAGGAGTCGAACAAAGACGAAAAGGTACTCTTTTCTCAAAACTTCAGAGGAAGAGGACGTGGTCGTGGAGGTCGTGACAATGGTCGAAGTGGTCAAAGCAGCAACTTTGAAAGAGGACAATCGAACCAACAAAACTGATGTGGCAGAGGACGTGGTCAAAGAGGTGGTCGATCAAACCACTCCAACTTCGAATGCTAAAAGTGTGGGAAGTATGGTCATTACACGAAGGATTGCAACTCCTACAAATGTTACAACTGTGATAAAGTGAAACATCTTGCAAAAGATTGTCTAATCGAAAAGAAGATTGAAGAAACAACCAATCTAGCCTTGGAACCTGAAGCGAATGAAGGCTTTCTCCTGATGGCTCAAGACGAAATCAACACCAATAATGACAATGTTTGGTATCTTGACTCGGGAGCAAGTAATCACATGTGTGGTTACAAACACCTGTTTAAAGAAATGAATAAAATTGAAGATGGTAATGTGTCTTTCGGGGATGCATCGAAAGTGAAGGTCGAAGGAAATGGCACAATCAGTTACTTACAGAAGGATGACTTGATTGGATCAATTGAAGATGTTTACTATGTGCCAGATCTCAAGACCAACATCTTGAGTTTGGGATAACTTACATAAAAGGTGTTTTGATACTTATGAAAGATCGAATACTGCATTTGAAGGACAAAGTACGACATCTGATCGTCCGTGTCGAAATGGAAAGAAATCGAATGTACAAACTGAACCTGAGGAATATTCGAGAGAAATGTCTGCAAGTCGAAATGCAAGACAAAGCGTCACTATGGCATATGCGCTTTGGTCATCTACATCATATTGGTTTGAGAAGGTTGGCAAAAAGGAACATGGTGCATGGACTACCAGACATGGATTATGAAGGAAAATTTTATGAAGAATGTGTACTCTGCAAACAAACAAGAACCTCATTTCAAAAGAAGGTAGAATATCAAGCTAAACATATTCTCGAATTGATTCATACTGACATATGTGGGCCAATCACTCCAGAATCCTTCAGTGGAAAAAGGTACTTCATTTCCTTTATCGACGATTTCTCACGAAAGACCTGGGTTTATTTCTTGAAAGAAAAGTATGAAGCATTAGAGGTGTTTAAAAAGTTCAAAGTAATGGTGGAGAAGGCAACAAATAAACATATCAAAGCAGTTCGATCTGGCAGAGGTGGTGAGTACACTTTGACGACCTTTATGAAGTATTGTGAAGAGCAGGACATAAGGAGATTCCTAACTGCACCATATTCACCTCAGCAAAATGGTGTGGCGGAAAGAAAGAATCGAACTATTCTTGACATGATTCGATCAATGCTTAAAAGCAAGAACATGTCGAAAGAATTATAGGCAGAAGCTGTATAATGTGTTATTTATATTCAGAATAGATGTCCACATTCGAAGTTAGAAGATAAAACACCACAAGAAGCATGGAGCGGACAGAAGCCAACAATTTCTCATCTCAAAGGATTTGGTAATGTATCTTATGCACATGTACCAGATCAACAAAGAACAAAACTTTAAGACAAAAGTCAAAAGTATATATTCATTGGATATGATGAGAAGACAAAAGGGTATAAGTTATTCGACCCCATAAGCAAGAAAGTGATCGTGAGTAGAGACGTTCAAATAAACGAAGCAAGCAAGTGGGACTAGAACAATTCGACAGAAGTTATTGATGCAGTCGAAGAATCATCTATAACTATACCAACAAGCATCTCAATAGAACATAAAGATAATGAAGATGAAGATGAACCTCTACAACCCATAATGCAAAGTTTGCAAGATTTATATGATTCAACAAATGAGGTACACCTTGTGTGCCATCTGGAAGATGCTGAAAACATCAGTGTCGAAGAAGCGTTACGAGACAAGAACTGGAAAAGTGCCATGGACAAAGAGATTAGAGCAATAGACCACAACAACACTTGGGAGCTAGTCGAATTTCCAAAAGGTAGTCAACCCATTGGTGTAAAGTGGATATTCAAGAAAAAGATGAATGCTCAAGGAGAAATCAAACGGTTCAAAGTGCGACTTGTTGCGAAGGGATACAAACAGAAAGAAGGAATTGACTATGACTAAGTGTTTGCACCTGTTACAAGAATGGAGACTGTGATACGGTGGGAGAACTGACTAGTATTTTGCGTTTGTATTCGCACTTGTGCGGTTGAGCAAGAGTCGCCACCGACTTTTTATTTTATCCTAAAGGAAAGGTTAAAAAAGCACAGCAAAAACCTTTTGAGATATTTCGTGGGTTCGGGGGGGGTAGATTATGAAAAGGGAAGGTATTAGCACCCTTTTCATCCATGGTTATCCATGGGCTCTTAGTTACTTGGTTTTTTAGATCACTTGCCTTGATTTTTGATTGCTTGAAAATGTGGTGTGTGTGTGTGTTTTGAAAAATGTTTTTGAAGAGATGCCTTGTCTTAGGCTAACCAATGTATTTGACTCGTGTTTGAGTGTTTTACAAAAGTGTGGATCTTTTCGAAAAGATGTTTCAAATGTTGAGAGTTTGTTTGAAAATGTTGTGGATTGTGGTTTTTGAAAAGAAGGCAAGTGTTTTTGCAAATTGATCTCAAGTAACTAAGAGTTTTGTCTACCCTATTGTACTCGAAGGTTTTTGTTATGTTTTAACCCTTTTTAACAATTTTGTTCCACCATTGAATTTGATGGACAATCTTGCGTTTGGGAAGTTTAACGGGACGGGCGCGGGTCATCGTATGGACCATGAATGCAATGGTGCCAAGTGTCTTTGGCAATTTGTTTTGAAGGGACTATGATCATTCCGTTTTAGGCAACATTCGAAGGCGTCATCGAGGGACTTATGATCATTTGAATTTGTTTTGCCAAAGATACTCGACGTGCAAGCATGGCCCATTTTGGAAGGCAACATGTGGGATTACCCTAGAGGGTGCAAGTGTGATTGTGTATTGATTTCATGTATTTGTCTTGTATTAGGTTATCTAGCGTTTGATTTTATGTACATGCAAACCCTAGGTCTAACCATGGTATAATTGGAAAACTGTAAATTGCAGAAATGTAAACTCTACGCTATTACAAAATAAGTATCCGGGAGTGGGGGTACATGTGTATGAATGGGGATGAGACTTATAGTATTCAATAAGTTACAACCAAATCGAATCTGCGATGAAATGTAAATATTGAATATACAAATATAAAATAAACAAATGTGTATAGGGCAAAGTGAATGTATTGTGTAAGTGTAAGTGTGAGATGTATATGTGATTATTTACATGTGTGGAATGTGAAATTAGTGAAGTATTGTTAGGTATTTGTTTTTGACCTAAATATGCGTTTAATGAATCTTCGATTTGTATATTTTTAATATGTACAAAAGAAATGTGTTTTAATTGAATGTTCAAGTTCTAATTAAATTATGATGTTTTAAGAAAAGAAAATATTTCTAAGTTAAAAAAGGTATTTTTCATTTGTTATGTACAAATTTTAATTAAGAAAAAGGAAAAAAAAGTTTTCAATTTTAATCACATGATGTAAAATGTATTTTTGTAGTTTGTGTTTAATATGTACAAAAAGTGTTTTTTAACTAAGTGCTTATGAGTTTAATATTAAAAAGAGTATTTTATCAATTATGTACAAAGATATATCTTAATTAAATAAGAAAGAGTATTTTCAATTTTAATCATATGATAAAAAAATGTATCTTAATTATTTATGTACAAAATATATTTTAATTAAATGAAAAGAAGAATGTTTTTTTTCAAATATATTGTATATTAAAAAATGTAAAAAAAATGTATTTTATTATTAATATAATTTTTATAAAGAATAAATAATAAGAAAAAGAATATATTGTTTATATAATATAAAAAAAAGGTTAGTGTTAATGTTTTGTTAGAAAGGAAAAGAAAAGAAGCATTTTAATGGGCTTCAGAGAAATTTGAAACGGGTCAGGCCCATTGCTTGAAACAATTTTTAGGGTTTGAGATTTTGTTGTTCAGTTGGAACAAAAGGGATTAGGGTTTGTTAGACGCGCCGTTCGTACTTTTCTTCTTCGTCTTCCTCGTTGGTTCTTCTGAATCTCTGAGTTCTCTCTCCCGTTTGTCCATGGTCACCGGCGCTACCCCCACATCTCTCTTCTCTCCAGCTCGAGTTCAAAGGTCTCATTACAACAAGGTTTGCTTTAGATATTTTTTATATCCCTTTTTTTACGAAATACTTGCGTTGTTTCAAATTGAATTTTGACCCTTAAATCTGTTGTTATTATGGAGGTGAAGTAGAAAAAGAGAGGGAGAAAGGCGTACTACCTGATCTTGGAGAAGGAGGAGAGATAGGGTAGGCGGCGCTCAGGAGGCCGGGACGAGCGAGACGACAGTGAGGATGCTGGGCTTGCGCTTTGGTAACGTTTGAATTTTCTTACTTTAGGGTTTGATGATGATTTTCCTTTGCCCTGAAAACCCTTTTAATATTCACTTCTTTATCTCTCCTCTTCGTTGGTTTGCCCCCCGTTGCCTTTGAATGTGTTGCCTATTGAAACACCTTCTATCTCAATTGCACTGAACTTACTTTTGACCGTTTGTTGAGATGCTTGCTTATGTTGCTTTTTGAATATTTTCTCTCTTCTTCTCTTGCTGCCCTGAACTTGCCTTGAGTTGGATTTTTCCCCGCCCAGTGATGATGTCCTTCTGAGGGCTCAGAGTTGGCCCTGAATACTTGAGTATGCCTTGTGTTGCCTTAAACGCTTTGTTGAAATACTTGTTGAAAATGTGTTTCTGAATGTTTGTTTATGGTGAAGGGTTTCTGAGTTCACTTCTTTCCTCTTCTCTATCGCCCACTTTGCCTTTGAATGTGTTATTTATTGCCCAATGATGAGCATTTCCTCTGAGGGCATTGATGTTTGGATTGAATGGTTTAAGGTTTTAAACTGTACAGGCTGGGTCTTTGAGGCTTTTATGGTTAAAGCTTTATCAGTCTAAGGCTTGGTTTGGTCTTGTGGCCTTTGAGGGTAAAGCTTAATGCAGGTTCAAGTTTGACAATAGGTATGGTGTTTGACAGGTGAGGTTTCAGGCTGGATGAGGTCTTGATGTTCAGGCCATTGTTTGGCTTGTATGGTTATGAGGTTTTGTTTGCTTTTTGTATGTGGTTTGCTTCAGCAGGTCTCAGGTTATGTGTTTGAGCTTGAGGTTTAAAGGTTTGGCCTTGGGTTTGAACTTGGTAGCAGGTTCTGTTTAGGCTTGGATAATGCAGGTTCTTTTGTTTTCTGGTTTATGCAGTTTTGGTTTTGACTTGCTAGTTTCCTTTTGGCTTCAGCAGGTTTTCATATTGGTTCAGGGTTGGGTTTGAAAGGGTTAATGCAGGTATGATTGTCTTAGCAGGTTCAGGCTAATGCAGATTGGTATGTTTTCTGGTTTATGCAGTGAGGAGTCTTTGTATATTTTTCTTGTATCCCTTGTGAAAGTTCTGCCTATCCTGCCTATCCTGCCTAAGCCTGAAAATCTGCTTCTTATCTCTCTTCTCTTTCTCTCTTTGTACAGTTAAAAGAATTTTAAATGTTTTTTACTGTACTTTCTGAAGGGGCCACTGATGGGAAATGATGAAAGAAAAGAAAGCTTGCTTGCATATAGGATTTCCTCTGCATCTTTATCTTTCTTTGACAGCTTGTGTGCTTTTTGATATCTTTGCTAAATCTTTTCATGACAGCCTTGGCACTTTTGACAGCAAATTGTACTTCTTGGATTTTGATAGAAAGTTGTAACTTGGATTTTTCAGTTTGGTTGAACTGGGACTATGCAGTTTTGACATTTTAAGATTATGCATTTTGACATTTTGCATTTATGATAAAATTCTTCCCTCTTTGTGAACCGGGAGAAATCCCGTGATTTGCAGAGAGGGTTAACTGATCCCAGTCAGTGGCCCTTAATGATGACTGCAATTTTTATCTGTCTTTTTACTTTAACTGCTTTTTGACTTTTCCTTTTCTTTTTGCAGATGAATAATGGATGGAGGGGTACTAAAATGGAGACTGAAGAATTAGAAAAATAGGATAGTTTTCTTTTTATTCAATATTTAAATTAATGTAAACTATTGTTTGTAATTTAAATTATAAACAATATTTGTACAAATAATTCAAATATTAATAAAAATCTTTATTATCCAACTAATTCTAATTCTCTTTCTTTATTGTTTATTTATTTATTTAAAACTCTTTGAATTAAAATAATTGAAACGATAAATTTCAATCACTTAATTTAGAATAATAAATAATTTAAATAAACAATACTTTAGCACGTTGATCAATTAAACCTGTCCTTTCCAATATCCAAAGCAAAGCAGCAGTTAACCAAAATAAACCGATCAAGCGCATTCCCTTTTCACTGATTCTTTTGCCAAGCGCTGTAATTCCAAACTGCATATTTCTTTTGACTGACTCAAACAAACCAACGTGAATTCAACCCAACTGCCTCTTTTACTGATTAAATCAAAACAAAGCGAATTCAACCCGAATCTTGAAAAATCTTGCAAAATGCTGTGGAATTTAAATCCTTCTGAGAATATGCCCATAAAAACCTTAATTCCTGATTAAATGCCAAATAACATTCGCCTGACCAAAATTGAACCAAAATCAACCAAAACCCTAAACCAACTGTGAAACAAACCAGAGTCCTGAAAATCAGAAAAAACCCTAATTTCGCTTGACTGACAAGAAAAGTCCGTTTGTCCGATTCTTGAGCCAATTTGAAAAATCAGGAAAGGCTTGAAGCTGAGATTTCTTGTGGAAAAATGCGAGGGCAAATTTTGGGGTACAACAGTTGCCCCTGTTCAATCTTCTTGGACCTGAAGAGTTAGATTGGCAAGTTTGCCTTTCGCGACTTGAAGGTAAAAGAAGATTGGACACTAAAGTGCCCAGAAAATTTGCACTCGGCGATATGATGGTAGAGGTGAATGGGCTTAAAGATGCCATTTGGTGATGAGCTTAAAGATGCCATCTGGTGCGATAGAATTTTGTCGGGGATTGGGCTTAGAGATGCCATTTGGTGATGGGCTTAAAGATGTCATCTGGTGACTGCTGGTAGGAGGATGGGCTTATAGATGCCATCTGGACATGTTGAACTGTATGTCAAAAGTGAGTGGACAAGTGTCAGGAGGGCATCCATGTTTTGGAACATCTCTGAAT
This sequence comes from Vicia faba, assembly GCA_948472305.1. Lineage (NCBI taxonomy): Eukaryota > Viridiplantae > Streptophyta > Magnoliopsida > Fabales > Fabaceae > Vicia > Vicia faba. The sequence continues at coordinate 1,056,902,683 of OX451740.1, read as the reverse complement.
TAGGGGTCTGAATAAGCAACAGATTGACGTCCGTGTCTGGAGAATCCATAAACTATTTTCAAGAGTTTTGAGATTGAATAAGCAATAGAGCCGCATCCGTTGTTGGGAAGCGTCTGTAACCTGTTTTCAAAAATTGCACCTGAACAAGTTGGTAGATTGACATCCGTTGTAGGGAAGAACCTGTAAACTGTTTTCAGAAGTCTTGAAGTTGAAGAGGAACTGGTGTAGGGCTTCCTGATGATGCGTCTGAATGAACCTGGAATAAGTATCAGAATGTCGTCGTGTCCGGGTCACATCTGAACTATTTCTGGATGAATCTTGGGAGATGATCTGTGTCTGTCGACTGATCTTACCTGAAAAGGCAAAGGGTTAGTTGTATGCAATGTTATGATGCATGATGTAATGTACGGGACATCAATATTTATGACATGAATGTGATGAATGCGCATGCAAACTGATGAACTATCTTGCTGAGGATAAATGGATCCGAGATGGCTGAAGATAAAAGCATCTTGACTGCTGCCGGGGAAAATAAATCCTTGGCTGCTGCTGGGGAAGAGAATTCCTGATGACCTCTACTGGGGAGCTCCAAACTAGTAGACTCATGCTGGGGAGGTCAGATTGAGAATCTTCATCTTGATGGGAAGTAACTCTGGCGACTTCACTGGGGAACTCAAGATTTGCCCTTTCCAAAACTCTGTGGGGAGAAGGTTCAATGGTCTGGCTCCGTTGGGGATTGATAATTTGAAGTTTTAGCTTCACCGGGGATAATGAAGCTTGACTCTGAGTGGAGCTAGCTTGAGAAGAATCTGAATAAGCGATAGGTTAACCTCCGTTACTTGGAGCACCCGTGAACTGTTTTCAGAAATCTTGAGATTGAATCAGCAATAGAGCCGCATCCGTTGTTGGGAAGCGTCCGTAAACTGTTTTCAAAGGTTGAGAAGAGTCTGAACAAGTCGGTAGATTGACATCCGTTGTTGGGAAGAATCCGTAAACTTGTTTCAGAAGTCTTGAAGAGGAACCGGTGTAGGGTTTCCTGATGATGAGCTTGTGTAAAACTGTATCGGTTTTTTTGAACACTTTTGACATTCGAATGCCCCAAGTGGTGATGTAGATAAATTCCTGGCTTATTACAGGTGTTGGTCTACAATCGGTCGTTCACAGATGTTTTCCTGGGTTGTTACAGGTGTTGATCTGGAATTCTTCAGACATGCCCTGGCTGGATACATGAATCGAATCTGGAAAGGTGATAGTTGATAGATATGCCCTGGCTGGATACAGGAATCGAATCTTCGAACTCTTCAGACGTGCCCTGGCTAGATACAGGAATCGAGTCTGGAAATGTGGTCAACAGATATGCCCTGGCTGGATACAGGAGTTGAACCTGGAATTGTGATAGTTGATAGATATGCCCTGGCTGGATACAGGAATCGAATCTTCAAACTCTTCAGACGTGCCCTGGCTAGATACAGGAATCGAGTCCGAAAATTTGGTAAACAGATATGCCCTGGCTGGATACAGGAGTCGAATCTGGAATTGTGATAGTTGATAGATATGCCCTGGCTAGATACACGAATCGAATCTTCAAACTCTTCAGACGTGCCCTGGCTAGATACAGGAATCGAGTCTGGAAATGTAATGATTGATTTGTTGAACACTTTTGACATTCGAATGCCCCAAGTGGTGATGAAGGAATCTTGAATCAGATTACTCTGCATATTGAGAGATTTCTTGAAATCTTGACTGGACTGCCCCAGGTTAACTGGACTTAGAAAGATCTGTTGGACCTTGACTGGACTGCCCCAGGTTAATTGAATTATGATATGTCATGCCCCTTGTTGATAGGAGATTTGATGGAAGTGTTATCCTCTTGAAGTGATTTTTGCTTACTGAGAGAGTTTTCGTTCCTCCGAACATTCGCTGTATGAATTTCTTCGCTGTCAAACAAAAAGGTCAAATGCAGACAGTGATATTCGAATAATGCAAAGTTTATGTTTGTCTCGAAGTTTTGAAAAATGCGTTTTTAGCAGAAAACTTTTTTTATAAGACAAATCAACACAAGATTTAGAGTAAAGCCTTACAGGAGTCAGGATACCTTTTGTAACAGTATGCTTTCGAACTAACCCATGCTTCAATTAGGACTTTTGAAGGGTTGTAACGTGGCTTGGTTCACGGTTTTAAGAAACAAAGGATAAAGGCTCAAAGTATATTTGTACCCACCCGCTCTTCGTGATGTCCTTCAACCTAAGCTCAGTTAATTGCATCATACTCTGTTTTGAGTTTGGAACGACTTTTGGGCGATGGTTCACTAGTTTGAATTTGGGGAGACAGTCATCATCTCCTTTTTCTTTTCCAACATTTTTTCATGTTGTTGAGAATTTTGTAATGACCTCACTATTTTGATTTTGATTTGTTATCCCTAACTTTTGCCTGACTGTTCCCGTTTTCCGGGATTGCTGTCAGCGGGATGCCCCAGCTTTCTTAAGCCTCCTTTATAGGTTTTGGCTCAGTGGGCTTTTCTCTTTTGAGAGATTGACTGTCTATGTGATAGGGAACCACCCTTGTCTTTTGATTCCAAATGAATGCTTTCTTTTTTGACATCGTTCATTGTGTTACGTGTAACACCCCATTTTCAATTATTTGATTTATTTAAATTTGGGAAATTATTTTATTAGAATTAATAAAATAAAAAGGGATTATTTATTTTGAAATATGGAGGAAAATAAAAGAAATAAGAAATGCTAAGTTTTTAAGTTATTGGGCTTGGATGTTGTTAGTAAAGAGTGGGGGTGAAAAAGAAGTAAAGTTATGTTTTGGAACTCAAGTTACTTTTCTCATTTTTCACGATAAACAGAAGTTGGGAATTTGGGGAAATAGAGCTCTGAAGGTACGAAGAACGAAGAACGAAGAACATTGCTCAAAAAGTTCAAAGCTGCTAATTGATAAGGTAAGGGGGGCTATTACTCGATTTACCTTTGTTTATGGGTTTATGTACGGTTGATTTGGGTAATCGTAAGGAAAAACCCCAATTGTTAGATGTTATTAGGAATCGATACCCTTAGGATTGAACCTTGTTAGAAAAGGGTTAGGTTCCCAATTGTTATGAATCGATTAGGAATTTTAGGTTCCAAATGGTGGATTGGGAGTATAACTGCATGATCGTGAATTTACCTTAGAGGTTTAGGGATAACCTTAATGTTTTCAAAAATTCCCGAAAAAGGACGAGTAATCACTGTTAAGGTTACTATAATAATGGTTGGTAATTATGGAATGGATGTGTTGTTTTGCGTTGTGAAATATCGATGTCGTTAGGTACCGAAATATGCGTTTAGCCGGCAATTTTCCCGCGTTTGGCTGCTGTTCTGAGCTGCTGCAGGTTCAGGAAAATCCTGTACGCGCTCAGCAACACGGGCCGTGTTGCACAACACGGGCACCCGTGTTGCTCTTCTGTGTTGGGGAGATAGTGTGCTTCTGGTTGCACAACACGGGCCGTGTTGCACGACACGGGCACCCGTGTTGACCCCCCTGTAATGAGAAAAATGTGTTTTCTGGATATGTTACAACACGGGCCGTGTTGCACCACACGGGCACCCGTGTTGAGTCCCTGTATTGATGAAGAAAAGTTGTGTTTTCTGGACGTGTTGCCCAACACGGGCCGTGTTGCACAACACGGGCACCCGTGTTGAGGCTACTGTGTTGATTTTTCTGAACTTTGTTTTCAGTGCTTGATTTTGGATTTTATTGCCATGCTTTTGGATAATGTTATCGAGCATGAATTTATGATATGACTTGATATGATTGATGTTTAAATAGTATGTTGAGTGATTACATACTATCCGTATCTTGTCATGATTGATGTTGTTGATGTGCATGATATGTTGATTGATGTTCATAGTATGCTGAGTGTTACATACTTACATATCATGTTGCATTTGTTAATTCCCATTGTGTGGAATTAACATGGTGGCCAATATACGTGTCCGCGATTTAATGGAACGTTGAGGTGGTAGCCGTGTCCGCGATATAATGGAACGGTGAGTTATCCGTGACCCGAGATTTAATGGGGCGGTGAAGTGGTACCACATGCATGGGTGTGTTGCATTGCCTTGAATATAACATGAATGGATGAGTTTTCCAATGTTGTATTTGATTGTTTGTATGCACGTATGATTGCTAAATGGTTGACGATGTTTGATGAGTATTTACAAATATGAAAAGTAATGTATCATGGGTATATGAATTGTAAAGGTTTATGTAAACTATGAAATATGCTAATTATTGGGTGATGCTTATGATTTCCTGAATTGATTGTTATGAACGTATAATCAAATGTATAATTGAGATGCTCACCCCTACTGTTGAATATTTCAGATTGAGGAGCTTCGTTCAGGTGCTTGGCGAAGGCTTGTCGTTCTAGTTTACTTTCGTTTTAGTATTATCCGGGTCATGCTCTGATAGTTGTAACTCCGGGAACGTTTGTTTGTCGAGCTGTTTTAATCAGACTCGTTTAATTTCCTTATGTTTTGTTATAATATGATGTTGATATTTTCCAGGTGTTAATCCCTGATGATTGAAAATATTATAACTTTGGTTTTATTAAATAAATTATTCCGCTGTGTAAACATGTATGAGTTACTACTAAGATTATGCATGACAGGGATTTGTGTTGTTTTTATTAAAAGAGAATTGTAGCATCCTCGATTATACATGTACTCTGAAATTATGATTTTAATATTTGTGAAAATTTTATTCGGGGTTTTTAGAGGGTGTTACAATAGTGGTATCAGAGCATAGTCGGTCGTTGCGACCAGAGTCTTGAGTCAGTCATCCCTTTTGTATGCGATTAGTGTAAGGTAACACTGTCGATACTGTATTCTAATGAAGAGTATGTTTTGATTCTCAGGAATATGGCTGGAGGAGGTAACGGACGAAACGATGCTGCACTAGCTGAGGCTTTGGGGATGTTAGCTGGTGTACTTGTTGGAAACCCAACTGGAGGCGTGATTGGTGCTGATAGGCAATTGGGAAATTTCCAAAGGAACAATCCTCCGTTGTTCAAAGGTACCCATGACCCTGAAGGTGCTCAGAAGTGGCTGAAGGAAATCGAAAGGATTTTTCGTGTGATTGATTGTGCTGAAGATCTGAAGGTCAGATATGGTACGCATATGTTGGCAGAAGAGGCCGACGACTGGTGGATTGCCACAAGGACTGAAATGGTTCAGGATGGAGAGGCACTGACTTGGGCTAACTTCAGAAGGGCTTTTCTGAGGAGGTACTTTCCTGAAGATGTTCGGGGAAGAAAGGAAATTGAATTCTTGGAGCTTAAGCAGGGCAATCTGACTGTTAGTGAATATGCTACTAAGTTCACTGAGCTGGCAAAGTATTATGCTCACTACAACAATGATGAGGCTGGAGAATTCTCTAAGTGTATCAAATTTGAGAATGGTCTCCGAGATGAGATTAAGCAGGGAATCAGGTACCAGCGTATTCGTAGATTTTCTGATCTGGTGGATTGTAGCAGAATTTTGGAAGAAGATATTACCAAGAATAGGTCGTCTCACTCTCGTGGGGCTGTTGATAAAAGGGGAAAGCAACATATGGACCGTGGCAAGCCATATGGTAGAGATAACCAGAGATCAGGCGGTTGGAAAAGGCCTAGTGGAGGAGATTCTAAGGCTCCTATCAGATGCTACAGGTGTGGTGAGTCTGGTCATCACGTTCGAGATTGCAAGAGTGATGAGAAGAAGTGCTATAAATGTGGAAAGGCTGGTCATTTGTCTATTGATTGCAAAGGGAAGTCTGTTACTTGCTACAATTGTGGCGAAGAAGGTCACATTCGTCCGCAGTGTCCTAAGCCTAGGAAGGATCAGTCAGGTGGAAAAGTGTTCGCTCTGTCTGGATCTGAGACTACTCCAGAGGATCGATTGATTAAAGGTACGTGTTTTATTCATGGCACACCTTTAGTTGCAATTATTGATACTGGTGCAACTCATTCTTTCATTTCTTTGGATTGTGCTGAGAGGTTGAAACTGGACATATCTGGTATGCGAGGTAGCATGGTTGTTGATACTCCTGCATCGGGTTCAGTGACAACTTCACTTGTATGTAAGAATTGTCCTATTGAGATTTTTGGTAGAGGTTTCGGTATGGATTTAGTGTGCCTACCGCTTGAACAAATTGATATTATCCTTGGGATGAACTGGTTGGAATTCAACCGGGTTCATCTGAACTGCTTTGCTAAGACGGTGATTTTTCCAGAAGCAGTTGGTGTCGAGAATTTGACTATGACTGCTAGGCAGGTACAAGAAGCAATGGAAGACGGTGCTAATGTGTTTATGTTACTTGCTTCGTTAGATGCAACAGGAAAGGTCAGGAGTGGTGAATTGCCAGTGGTGTGTGATTTTCCAGAAGTCTTTCCGGATGATGTCGGTGAGTTACCTCCAGAGAGAGAAGTGGAATTTTCTATAGATTTGATTCCTGGTACGAGACCGGTGTCGATGGCGCCATATCGTATGTCTGCGTCTGAGTTGGCTGAATTGAAGAGTCAGTTGGAAGATTTACTGGAGAAGAAGTTTATTCGTCCAAGTGTTTCGCCTTGGGGTGCTCCGGTATTGTTGGTTAAGAAGAAAGAAGGTTCTATGAGACTGTGTGTTGATTACAGACAATTGAACAAGGTAACCATTAAGAATCGGTATCCGTTACCGAGGATTGATGATTTAATGGATCAACTAATTAGAGCCAGTGTATTCAGTAAGATTGACTTGAGATCGGGATATCATCAGATTCGTGTGAAAGCGGAAGATATTCAAAAGACTGCTTTTCGAACGAGGTATGGGCATTATGAATATTCTGTTATGCCGTTCGGAGTTACTAATGCACCTGGTGTTTTCATGGAATATATGAACAGGATTTTTCATCCGTATCTGGATAAGTTTGTTGTGGTTTTTATCGATGACATTCTGATTTATTCCAAGAATGACAAAGAACATGCGGAACATCTCAGAATTGTGTTAGAGTTGTTGAAAGATAGGAAGTTGTATGCAAAGTTGTCCAAATGTGAGTTCTGGCTGAATGAAGTTAGTTTTCTTGGACATGTGATTTCTAAGAATGGTATTGCAGTGGATCCTACAAAAGTAGAAGCGGTATCTCAGTGGGAAGCGCCGAAGACTATTTCTGAAATCAGAAGTTTTCTTGGTCTTGCAGGTTATTACAGAAAGTTTATCGAAGGATTCTCAAAGTTAGCATTGCCGTTGACGAAATTGACTCGTAAAGGACAAGCGTTTATTTGGGATTCTGATTGTGAGAAAGGTTTCCAAGAATTGAAGCGGAGATTGACTAGTGCTCCTATTCTGATTTTGCCGAATCCGGTGGAACCTTTTGTGGTTTATTGTGATGCATCTCTGATGGGATTAGGTGGTGTTTTAATGCAGAATCAACAGGTAGTTGCGTATGCTTCGAGACAGTTGAAGGTTCATGAAAGGAACTATCCTACTCATGACTTAGAGTTGGCAGCAGTTGTGTTTGTCTTGAAATTGTGGAGACATTATCTGTATGGTTCGAGATTTGAAGTGTATAGTTATCATAAGAGTTTGAAGTATCTTTTCGATCAGAAAGAGCTCAATATGAGGCAAAGAAGGTGGTTGGAATTTCTCAAAGATTATGATTTTGGTTTGAATTACCATCCTGGTAAGGCAAATGTGGTTGCAGATGCTTTGAGCAGGAAATCCTTGCATATGTCTATGATGATGGTTCGTGAATTGGATTTAATTGAACAATTCCGAGATTTGAGTTTAATTTGTGAAAGTACTCCGAAGTGTGTTCGTATGGGTATGTTGAAACTTACTAGCGGTATTCTAGAAGAGATCAGGATCGGGCAGAAATCTGATGTTAATTTAGTTGATAAATTGACATTGATCAACCGAGGCCAAGGTGGTGAGTTTAGAATTGATGAAAATAATGTTATGAGATTTGGCGATAGAGTTTGTGTTCCTGATGTTGCAGAAATCAAGAAGAGTATATTAGAGGAAGGACATCGCAGTGGGATGAGTATTCATCCGGGCGCCACGAAAATGTATCATGATTTGAAGAAATTGTTTTGGTGGCCGGGAATGAAAAAGGAAATAGCTGAATTTGTGTATGCATGTTTAATCTGTCAGAAATCGAAGATTGAGCATCAGAAGCCGTCTGGATTTATGCAACCAATGTTTATTCCAGAATGGAAGTGGGATAGTATTTCTATGGATTTTGTATCCGGGTTGCCGAGGACTCCTAATAATTGTGAAGCGATATGGGTAGTTGTGGATAGGTTGACTAAGTCTGCTCATTTTATACCGGTGCGAATGGATTACTCAATGGAGAGATTGGCACAGTTATATATTGAGAAAATAGTGAGTTTGCATGGAGTTCCTTCTAGTATTGTGTCAGATAGAGATCCGAGATTCACTTTGAAATTTTGGGAAGGATTGCAGAAGGCTTTGGGTACTAGATTGAGGTTGAGTTCAGCTTACCATCCTCAGACTGATGGACAGACGGAGAGGACGATTCAATCGTTAGAAGATTTATTGCGTGCTTGTGTTTTAGAGAAGGGTGGAGCTTGGGATAGCTATTTTCCATTGATTGAATTTACTTATAACAATAGTTACCATTCGAGTATTGGTATGGCTCCGTTTGAGGCATTGTATGGTAGACGGTGTAGAACGCCTTTGTGTTGGTATGAATCTGGAGAAAGTTCGGTGATTGGGCCAGAGATTGTTCAGCAGACTACTGAAAAGATCAAATTGATTCAAGAGAAGATGAGAGCTTCTCAGAGTCGTCAGAAAAGTTATCATGATAAGAGGAGAAAGAATTTAGAATTCAGTGCTGGAGATCATGTGTTTATGAGAGTTACTCCGATGACGGGTATTGGTCGAGCGCTGAAATCTAAGAAGTTGACTCCGCGTTTTATTGGTCCGTTTCAGATTACAGAAAGAGTTGGAGAAGTTGCTTATCGTATTGCTTTACCTCCGAGACTTGCGAATTTGCACGATGTTTTTCATGTTTCTCAGTTGAGGAGATACATTCCAGACCCATCTCATGTAATCCAAATAGACGATGTACAGGTGAGAGATAACCTGACAGTAGAAACATTGCCTATGAGGATAGAAGATCGGGAAGTGAAACAGTTAAGAGGTAAAGAGATAGCATTAGTGAAGGTTGCTTGGGGAGGTCCAGCAGATGGAAATATCACTTGGGAGCTGGAGAGCCAGATGAAATAGGCTTATCCGGAACTGTTCGTCTAAGGTATGTTTTCGAGGACGAAAACTCTTTTAGTGGGGGAGAGTTGTAACACCCCATTTTCAATTATTTGATTTATTTAAATTTGGGAAATTATTTTATTAGAATTAATAAAATAAAAAGGGATTATTTATTTTGAAATATGGAGGAAAATAAAAGAAATAAGAAATGCTAAGTTTTTAAGTTATTGGGCTTGGATGTTGTTAGTAAAGAGTGGGGGTGAAAAAGAAGTAAAGTTATGTTTTGGAACTCAAGTTACTTTTCTCATTTTTCACGATAAACAGAAGTTGGGAATTTGGGGAAATAGAGCTCTGAAGGTACGAAGAACGAAGAACGAAGAACATTGCTCAAAAAGTTCAAAGCTGCTAATTGATAAGGTAAGGGGGGCTATTACTCGATTTACCTTTGTTTATGGGTTTATGTACGGTTGATTTGGGTAATCGTAAGGAAAAACCCCAATTGTTAGATGTTATTAGGAATCGATACCCTTAGGATTGAACCTTGTTAGAAAAGGGTTAGGTTCCCAATTGTTATGAATCGATTAGGAATTTTAGGTTCCAAATGGTGGATTGGGAGTATAACTGCATGATCGTGAATTTACCTTAGAGGTTTAGGGATAACCTTAATGTTTTCAAAAATTCCCGAAAAAGGACGAGTAATCACTGTTAAGGTTACTATAATAATGGTTGGTAATTATGGAATGGATGTGTTGTTTTGCGTTGTGAAATATCGATGTCGTTAGGTACCGAAATATGCGTTTAGCCGGCAATTTTCCCGCGTTTGGCTGCTGTTCTGAGCTGCTGCAGGTTCAGGAAAATCCTGTACGCGCTCAGCAACACGGGCCGTGTTGCACAACACGGGCACCCGTGTTGCTCTTCTGTGTTGGGGAGATAGTGTGCTTCTGGTTGCACAACACGGGCCGTGTTGCACGACACGGGCACCCGTGTTGACCCCCCTGTAATGAGAAAAATGTGTTTTCTGGATATGTTACAACACGGGCCGTGTTGCACCACACGGGCACCCGTGTTGAGTCCCTGTATTGATGAAGAAAAGTTGTGTTTTCTGGACGTGTTGCCCAACACGGGCCGTGTTGCACAACACGGGCACCCGTGTTGAGGCTACTGTGTTGATTTTTCTGAACTTTGTTTTCAGTGCTTGATTTTGGATTTTATTGCCATGCTTTTGGATAATGTTATCGAGCATGAATTTATGATATGACTTGATATGATTGATGTTTAAATAGTATGCTGAGTGATTACATACTATCCGTATCTTGTCATGATTGATGTTGTTGATGTGCATGATATGTTGATTGATGTTCATAGTATGCTGAGTGTTACATACTTACATATCATGTTGCATTTGTTAATTCCCATTGTGTGGAATTAACATGGTGGCCAATATACGTGTCCGCGATTTAATGGAACGTTGAGGTGGTAGCCGTGTCCGCGATATAATGGAACGGTGAGTTATCCGTGACCCGAGATTTAATGGGGAGGTGAAGTGGTACCACATGCATGGGTGTGTTGCATTGCCTTGAATATAACATGAATGGATGAGTTTTCCAATGTTGTATTTGATTGTTTGTATGCACGTATGATTGCTAAATGGTTGACGATGTTTGATGAGTATTTACAAATATGAAAAGTAATGTATCATGGGTATATGAATTGTAAAGGTTTATGTAAACTATGAAATATGCTAATTATTGGGTGATGCTTATGATTTCCTGAATTGATTGTTATGAACGTATAATCAAATGTATAATTGAGATGCTCACCCCTACTGTTGAATATTTCAGATTGAGGAGCTTCGTTCAGGTGCTTGGCGAAGGCTTGTCGTTCTAGTTTACTTTCGTTTTAGTATTGTCCGGGTCATGCTCTGATAGTTGTAACTCCGGGAACGTTTGTTTGTCGAGCTGTTTTAATCAGACTCGTTTAATTTCCTTATGTTTTGTTATAATATGATGTTGATATTTTCCAGGTGTTAATCCCTGATGATTGAAAATATTATAACTTTGGTTTTATTAAATAAATTATTCCGCTGTGTAAACATGTATGAGTTACTACTAAGATTATGCATGACAAGGATTTGTGTTGTTTTTATTAAAAGAGAATTGTAGCATCCTCGATTATACATGTACTCTGAAATTATGATTTTAATATTTGCGAAAATTTTATTCGGGGTTTTTAGAGGGTGTTACATTACGAACTGAGAGTTTGCGACTTCAATGCGCATTTTCTTTTGAATTAACTGAGAGACTACCCTGCCCCAGGTTTATATCAAAGGTTTTTATTGTTTAGAACAGAAAACTCCTACTTCTTTGGCTCGAAGGGGTTGACTAGGGATTAACTTCCTTATAACTCCAGTGTTTGGGAATTGAAAGAAATGCCTGTACATCATCAACGAGGTCTGTTCAAAAGCATACTGTATAAGATCATGGTATTGTTTCGTCATCCTCCCTCTAAAGGCTTACAGCTTTTTATCAAGAGTCAAATATCATAAAGAAAAGCATAAGAGTAGTGAAACGAATGGATGAATTCAAGACAAACATATGCAATGCATTAATGAAAACAGAGTTTAACATCAACAGATAATTGTTTGACAGCAAAAGAAATTACAACTTTGAAAATTCAAAAAGACGCAAAAGTCTTTCAGCTTGAGCTTCGTCACTTCAGGTGGAGAACCCTTTAACGGAAGATCTTCATCTCACCGTCTGGCATGAATTCTAGCACCCCAATGTCAATCAGATTTTGAATCTTGTTCTTCAAGGCCCAACAGTCGTTGGTGTCGTGTCCCGGGCTGTAGGAGTGGTAAACACAGAATGCGTCGGGATTATAGTGAGGAGAGGAGATATTGAGCTTCTGAGGAGGGTCCTTTACGGTAAGCAAATTGACCTCCAACAGGCGCTTCAGTATGAAGAATGATGGTATTTCAGTCTCCGTGAACTGTCTTCCCGACTTTTCTTGTTTACGCCGATTACCCCGTTGATGCTGGCGAGGTTGTTGATGGGCTTGTGACCCTGAAGCTAGCAAAGGAGCTTTCCCCTTGTCTTCTTGAGTGGATGGAGGCTGAGCGGTGACTTGCTCTTCCACCTCAGATGTTTGCCCCAGTTGGTTGTTTGGAAGCAATTGGCGGACAAGAACTCTGAGTTCCTCTTGCCTTTGAGATAGGTCTTGGATGAGAGCCATCTGGCCCACCAACTGTCCCATCATTTGGGTCCTCAAGGTTGTCAGATCAAACTGCAGCTCCGCAATCTGATCACTCCTGGCATTGTTGGAATTCCCCAAGCTCTTGGTTAGGAGAGCTTTCATCTCTTCTTGCCCCAGAGACAAGTTCAGGAACATCTCCTGCAGCTGAGCAGTCTGGTCTTGGATGTCTTTGACAGACCTTTCTAGAGCCATCTCTTGCTGAAATAAACAACAGGAGAGTAAGGAAACCTGAAAAAGGAAAGATTGTCAAAATGCAATGCATGATATGTGGATGCATGCTTTCAGGGATCTCTTGGGGGTAAACACAAGAAAATGTTAGAGGTTGAACTCTGCTCTTGGATTGGAGATCTCTGCACCGGTGGACGTCCTTCCACGAGAATCAAGCTCACCATGTCGAGTGGGTCATAGCCACTGATTCAAGTTGTTGCACTTGATCTTTGATTGGAGAACTTTGTTTAGGTGGATGTCCTTCCACGAGAATCAAGCTCACCATGTCGAGTGGGTCATAGCCACTGATTCAAGTTGTTGCACTTGAACTTTGACTGGATTGGTTAGAGGAGACACCTCTTGCCCCTTGGTAGATGTCTGGTTCAACGTGACCCTGCATCAAAAGAACCCTCGAGATCCTTGAAATGGTTATTGAAAATGCTATGGTATGATGTCATGATGTTATGTACATGTATGCACAAGCAAGTAAGTGTATATACAGACAAACATATTCACACAAAGCAAACAAGTCCCTAGGTTTAGGCTTGCATGAGGTTCAGGTACTACCCTCTTTCAGTTCGTTGGTTAAAACCTGTCCTATCAAAAGTAACTGGGTTCTAAGGAGCTCAATATCATTGGATTGTTTTCTGTGTTCATTGTTTCGGTTTAGCCATTTACTGACGACCAAAATATTCCAAGAAAACAATCCTTAAAAGAGTGTAGTATCGAGGATATACCAACTTCGGACTGCACCAAAGCCGGTCATCTCACTACCCCTAAAAAGGCTAAGATGGTCAATTAAGGTTCTAAGAGTTCGTTAGTGCTTCACGACATCACACAGCGGCCCCGTACTCTCCTTGACTACTCAAGGGTTACCGGTACTCACAAATATGTCACACTAACATAGCTTACTGCTTCAACCATGTCGGTATACCCCGCACAGTTCCCTCGCAGTTTTTTTGCTATTTACCTAAGAAGGTGCCCCAAATCCGGGTATAGGATTTACAACAAACCCAAACAAGAACCCAAAAGATAAATCAATCAAGGCAAGCAAAGCAAGAAAATAAAGGTGATCTAAACCCTAAGGTAACCCCACTTTTAAATTTCTCCCCAGCAGAGTCGCCAGTTCTGTGATACGGTGGGAGAACTGACTAGTATTTTGCGTTTGTATTCGCACTTGTGCGGTTGAGCAAGAGTCGCCACCGACTTTTTATTTTATCCTAAAGGAAAGGTTAAAAAAGCACAGCAAAAACCTTTTGAGATATTTCGTGGGTTCGGGGGGGGGGGGGGGTAGATTATGAAAAGGGAAGGTATTAGCACCCTTTTCATCCATGGTTATCCATGGGCTCTTAGTTACTTGGTTTTTTAGATCACTTGCCTTGATTTTTGATTGCTTGAAAATGTGGTGTGTGTGTGTGTTTTGAAAAATGTTTTTGAAGAGATGCCTTGTCTTAGGCTAACCAATGTATTTGACTCGTGTTTGAGTGTTTTACAAAAGTGTGGATCTTTTTGAAAAGATGTTTCAAATGTTGAGAGTTTGTTTGAAAATGTTGTGGATTGTGGTTTTTGAAAAGAAGGCAAGTGTTTTTGCAAATTGATCTCAAGTAACTAAGAGTTTTGTCTACCCTATTGTACTCGAAGGTTTTTGTTATGTTTTAACCCTTTTTAACAATTTTGTTCCACCATTGAATTTGATGGACAATCTTGCGTTTGGGAAGTTTAACGGGACGGGCGCGGGTCATCGTATGGACCATGAATGCAATGGTGCCAAGTGTCTTTGGCAATTTGTTTTGAAGGGACTATGATCATTCCGTTTTAGGCAACATTCGAAGGCGTCATCGAGGGACTTATGATCATTTGAATTTGTTTTGCCAAAGATACTCGACGTGCAAGCATGGCCCATTTTGGAAGGCAACATGTGGGATTACCCTAGAGGGTGCAAGTGTGATTGTGTATTGATTTCATGTATTTGTCTTGTATTAGGTTATCTAGCGTTTGATTTTATGTACATGCAAACCCTAGGTCTAACCATGGTATAATTGGAAAACTGTAAATTGCAGAAATGTAAACTCTACGCTATTACAAAATAAGTATCCGGGAGTGGGGGTACATGTGTATGAATGGGGATGAGACTTATAGTATCCAATAAGTTACAACCAAATCGAATCTGCGATGAAATGTAAATATTGAATATACAAATATAAAATAAACAAATGTGTATAGGGCAATGTGAATGTATTGTGTAAGTGTAAGTGTGAGATGTATATGTGATTATTTACATGTGTGGAATGTGAAATTAGTGAAGTATTGTTAGGTATTTGTTTTTGACCTAAATATGCGTTTAATGAATCTTCGATTTGTATATTTTTAATATGTACAAAAGAAATGTGTTTTAATTGAATGTTCAAGTTCTAATTAAATTATGATGTTTTAAGAAAAGAAAATATTTCTAAGTTAAAAAAGGTATTTTTCATTTGTTATGTACAAATTTTAATTAAGAAAAAGGAAAAAAAAGTTTTCAATTTTAATCACATGATGTAAAATGTATTTTTGTAGTTTGTGTTTAATATGTACAAAAAGTGTTTTTTAACTAAGTGCTTATGAGTTTAATATTAAAAAGAGTATTTTATCAATTATGTACAAAGATATATCTTAATTAAATAAGAAAGAGTATTTTCAATTTTAATCATATGATAAAAAAATGTATCTTAATTATTTATGTACAAAATATATTTTAATTAAATGAAAAGAAGAATGTTTTTTTTCAAATATATTGTATATTAAAAAATGTAAAAAAAATGTATTTTATTATTAATATAATTTTTATAAAGAATAAATAATAAGAAAAAGAATATATTGTTTATATAATATAAAAAAAAGGTTAGTGTTAATGTTTTGTTAGAAAGGAAAAGAAAAGAAGCATTTTAATGGGCTTCAGAGAAATTTGAAACGGGTCAGGCCCATTGCTTGAAACAATTTTTAGGGTTTGAGATTTTGTTGTTCAGTTGGAACAAAAGGGCTTAGGGTTTGTTAGACGCGCCGTTCGTACTTTTCTTCTTCGTCTTCCTCGTTGGTTCTTCTGAATCTCTGAGTTCTCTCTCCCGTTTGTCCATGGTCACCGGCGCTACCCCCACATCTCTCTTCTCTCCAGCTTGAGTTCAAAGGTCTCATTACAACAAGGTTTGCTTTAGATATTTTTTATATCCCTTTTTTTACGAAATACTTGCGTTGTTTCAAATTGAATTTTGACCCTTAAATCTGTTGTTATTATGGAGGTGAAGTAGAAAAAGAGAGGGAGAAAGGCGTACTACCTGATCTTGGAGAAGGAGGAGAGATAGGGTAGGCGGCGCTCAGGAGGCCGGGACGAGCGAGACGACAGTGAGGATGCTGGGCTTGCGCTTTGGTAACGTTTGAATTTTCTTACTTTAGGGTTTGATGATGATTTTCCTTTGCTGTGAAAACCCTTTTAATATTCACTTCTTTATCTCTCCTCTTCGTTGGTTTGCCCCCCGTTGCCTTTGAATGTGTTGCCTGTTGAAACACCTTCTATCTGAATTGCACTGAACTTACTTTTGACCGTTTGTTGAGATGCTTGCTTATGTTGCTTTTTGAATATTTTCTCTCTTCTTCTCTTGCTGCCCTGAACTTGCCTTGAGTTGGATTTTTCCCCGCCCAGTGATGATGTCCTTCTGAGGGCTCAGAGTTGGCCCTGAATGCTTGAGTATGCCTTGTGTTGCCTTAAACGCTTTGTTGAAATACTTGTTGAAAATGTGTTTCTGAATGTTTGTTTATGGTGAAGGGTTTCTGAGTTCACTTCTTTCCTCTTCTCTATCGCCCACTTTGCCTTTGAATGTGTTATTTATTGCCCAATGATGAGCATTTCCTCTGAGGGCATTGATGTTTGGATTGAATGGTTTAAGGTTTTAAACTGGACAGGTTGGGTCTTTGAGGCTTTTATGGTTAAAGCTTTATCAGTCTAAGGCTTGGTTTGGTCTTGTGGCCTTTGAGGGTAAAGCTTAATGCAGGTTCAAGTTTGACAATAGGTATGGTGTTTGACAGGTGAGGTTTCAGGCTGGATGAGGTCTTGATGTTCAGGCCATTGTTTGGCTTGTATGGTTATGAGGTTTTTGTTTGCTTTTTGTATGTGGTTTGCTTCAGCAGGTCTCAGGTTATGTGTTTAAGCTTGAGGTTTAAAGGTTTGGCCTTGGGTTTGAACTTGGTAGCAGGTTCTGTTTAGGCTTGGATAATGCAGGTTCTTTTGTTTTCTGGTTTATGCAGTTTTGGTTTTGACTTGCTAGTTTCCTTTTGGCTTCAGCAGGTTTTCATATTGGTTCAGGGTTGGGTTTGAAAGGGTTAATGCAGGTATGATTGTCTTAGCAGGTTCAGGCTAATGCAGATTGGTATGTTTTCTGGTTTATGCAGTGAGGAGTCTTTGTATATTTTTCTTGTATCCCTTGTGAAAGTTCTGCCTATCCTGCCTATCCTGCCTAAGCCTGAAAACCTGCTTCTTATCTCTCTTCTCTTTCTCTCTTTGTACAGTTAAAAGAATTTTAAATGTTTTTTACTGTACTTTCTGAAGGGGCCACTGATGGGAAATGATGAAAGAAAAGAAAGCTTGCTTGCATATAGGATTTCCTCTGCATCTTTATCTTTCTTTGACAGCTTGTGTGCTTTTTGATATCTTTGCTAAATCTTTTCATGACAGCCTTGGCACTTTTGACAGCAAATTGTACTTCTTGGATTTTGATAGAAAGTTGTAACTTGGATTTTTCAGTTTGGTTGAACTGGGACTATGCAGTTTTGACATTTTAAGATTATGCATTTTGACATTTTGCATTTATGATAAAATTCTTCCCTCTTTGTGAACCGGGAGAAATCCCGTGATTTGCAGAGAGGGTTAACTGATCCCAGTCAGTGGCCCTTAATGATGACTGCAATTTTTATCTGTCTTTTTACTTTAACTGCTTTTTGACTTTTCCTTTTCTTTTTGCAGATGAATAATGGATGGAGGGGTACTAAAATGGAGACTGAAGAATTAGAAAAATAGGATAGTTTTCTTTTTATTCAATATTTAAATTAATATAAACTATTGTTTGTAATTTAAATTACAAACAATATTTGTACAAATAATTCAAATATTAATAAAAATCTTTATTATCCAACTAATTCTAATTCTCTTTCTTTATTGTTTATTTATTTATTTAAAACTCTTTGAATTAAAATAATTGAAACGATAAATTTCAATCACTTAATTTAGAATAATAAATAATTTAAATAAACAATACTTTAGCACGTTGATCAATTAAACCTGTCCTTTCCAATATCCAAAGCAAAGCAGCAGTTAACCAAAATAAACCGATCAAGCGCATTCCCTTTTCACTGATTCTTTTGCCAAGCGCTGTAATTCCAAACTGCATATTTCTTTTGACTGACTCAAACAAACCAACGTGAATTCAACCCAACTGCCTCTTTTACTGATTAAATCAAAACAAAGCGAATTCAACCCGAATCTTGAAAAATCTTGCAAAATGCTGTGGAATTTAAATCCTTCTGAGAATATGCCCATAAAAACCTCAATTCCTGATTAAATGCCAAATAACGTTCGCCTGACCAAAATTGAACCAAAATCAACCAAAACCCTAAACCAACTGTGAAACAAACCAAAGTCCTGAAAATCAGAAAAAACCCTAATTTCGCTTGACTGACAAGAAAAGTCCGTTTGTCCGATTCTTGAGCCAATTTGAAAAATCAGGAAAGGCTTGAAGCTGAGATTTCTTGTGGAAAAATGCGAGGGCAAATTTTGGGGTACAACAGAGACAATTTGATTGCTCATTTCTCAAGCTGCTCAATTCAAATGGCCAATATTTCAAATGGATGTCAAGACAACATTTTTGAATAGTGTACTCGAAGAAGAAATCTATGTCGAAAGACCACTTGGATAAATGAGAATTGGAGAAGAGAAGAAGGTGCTGAAATTGAAGAAAGCGCTATATGGGCTGAAGCAAGCACCACATGCATGGAACACACGCATTGACACATATTTCAAAGAGAATGGATTCGAGCAATGCCCTTATAAACATGCCCTCTATGTGAAGAAAAATAGAAATAATGTATTACTTGTTGCTCTCT
Source organism: Vicia faba (assembly GCA_948472305.1). NCBI lineage: Eukaryota > Viridiplantae > Streptophyta > Magnoliopsida > Fabales > Fabaceae > Vicia > Vicia faba. The sequence goes on along the minus strand of OX451740.1, from coordinate 1,056,883,862 downwards.
ATATTGATGACCTTATTTTTCTAGGCAGTGATGTTTAGATGATAGAAGAATTCAAGAGCACTATGACACGCAAATTCGAAATGACAGACTTAGGTCTGATGAAATTCTTTCTTGGTCTGGAGGTTCAAGAAGAAGAAACTGGAATCTTTATCTCACAAGAAAAATATGCAAAAGAAATCTTGGAAAAATATAAGATGAAAAACTGTAATCCAACTTCGATGTCAATGGAACCAGGTGCAAAACTATCAAAATTTGATGGAGGAGAATGTGTCGAAGTAAGCAAATATCAAAACTTGGTAGGTAGTCTTCGCTATCTCACATGCACAAGGCCAAACATTTCATTAAGTGTTGGCATTGTAAGTCGATTCATGGAGGAGCCAGTGCACACACATTAGAAGGCATTGAAATGAATCCTAAGGTACATCCAAGGAACAGTGTCACTTGGAATGTTTTATTCAAGAACAAAAGACTAAAAGTTAGTTGATTACTCTGACAGTGACTGGTGCGAAGATATAGACGACCGAAAAAGCACTTATGAATATGTGTTCTTCATGGGAAACACTGCATTTACTTGGCTTTCTAAAAGGCAACCTATAGTAACACTTTCGACGTATGAAGCTGAATATGTGGCAGCATCTTGGTGCGTTTGTCATATAGTATGACTTAGAAGATTAATGAGTAAAATGGAGCTAAAACAGGAAGGTGCAACTGTAATACAAGTTGACAACAAATCAGCAATCGAGTTGGCAAAGAATCCAGTGAACCGTGAAAGAAGAAAACACATTGACGTTTGCTTCCACTTCATTCGAGAACATGTGAAAGAAGGAAGTGTCGAATTGAGGCATGTAGCAAGCAAAGATAAAGCAGCAAGTGTGTTCACTATACCATTATCGAAAGAAATTTTCAACAGAGGCAAGAAATTGATAGGCATGATGGATGGAAGAAATATTTAAGTTTACAGAGGAGTTTTGTTGAATAAACTTTAAATGCTATTAGTAGTGAGTTTTTTATTAAATAAGATTGTGAGAAGGTTAAAAATCAAATGTAAATTTAGAAGGTCAAGAGATAGTGGGTTATAATACTATTTACTAATAGCATTTACTTTTTTAGAATAATAGAAGTTTTTGGGTCTATATAAAGACTAAAATTGTATTTTATTTTCAACAACAAGAAGTAGAAGTTTGCTCCTTATTTAACAAACCAACCACCACTTGAGCTCGCCGTCACCAAAATCGCACTACATCAAGTGTTTCTCCACAACAACGATTTCATTTTCACTTCCAATCAACAACACGACAATAATGACTTTATGATTATAATTGGGTTGAGTTTGATGAAGGGGAAGAAACCGGTAAGAAACGAGAGAGAGTGACAAAGTTGATTTCGGAGAGAGAAATGTAGTGTGAAATGAGATAGATGGAAATATAAGTGAAAAAGTAGTGGAAAATGAAAAATATATCGCACAAACCTTTCTTTTTTCTTTTATCATTAATACAAAGAAATTTGACAAAAGTAAATGTCACTTAGCATAAATGAATAATCTGATTGGGTAGTACATAAATTTATTTAATGAATCATCATTAAGGGTATAATGTAGTGGAAATTTTTTTTATCAAAGGAAAAGATTGAAAGTGCTTAAGAATCTTCCAATCTTAATTATATAGTAGACTCTATATTATAGCTAAAAAAAACAAACATTATATATTATAGATTTTATCTATATGGAGAATCAATGTTTATCCTATGGATAAAAGCCTTTAAACTCATCACATTAATCTGACCCTGTCGTATTTATTATACAACTGCCTGAACTTTCTTGTCTCCTAAACATTAACTTCAGTTGTTATACATGTTTCAAAGAACCATGCCATAACCACCAGCATTAAAGCTTTTTGAAGGTACCTTCTATTTTTTTCCATTGGTTGCGCATAATTATTTGTTAGTGATTTCAATTAATAGTTTTATAAAGCCAAGTGTAGCAGAATTGAGTCTAATATTACTCTATCAAAACAATGCAATTCATGAACATACATATGTTATTGCTGTGAATCATTGTTGATTAATGTCCCTTATAGATCGCTGAATAGACTTCCTGTTGGCAAATAACACATTTCGAAAAAAATGTCTAATATTAATGAGTCACTTGTGTCAATTGCAAGAAAGAGGAGGAAATTGATGTTGTTGGACAAAAAAACGTAACAAATCGGTTGCCAACAAGGAGAATTTCAATGTTTCAACATTCAAACCATTGATTCCTAATTCAGCAGCATCCTAACTAATACATTCAACGCCATTAACAGAAATTGGTAATATCACTCATATTGCACTGTCTACTCGACATGTACTCCCTACTGGGCAAGTGAAACGGAGGCGATTTGAAATGCATTATGGGGTCAATTTATTTTTCACCTTCAACTGTGCAATACCCCTTGAGGTTCAATCACTTATTCTCATGTACGCAACTACTGTAACCCGTAATACACTAGTATTGTCCACCACTAGCCAAAGACACTCTCTGATAGACAAAAAAAACCTTTCTCCATGCAACTCCCATTAATAATCAAGCGCAATCAACAACCTTTATTGCATCGCTTTTAACGGACACGGTTGGTACACAATCTGCTAATGAAGCAATTAATGTACGTTCACCTTTCCGCATTAATACACCCACAAATGGACTAAAACCACCAACCATATCATCCAAACCAACAAACTTTTCTGTATCTTCTTCTAATGCAGAATCTTCATCTTATATTGTTGCATCTAACACCAGTCTTCCCCGCAATAGAAGTTGTAAGTTCCTTAGTTTTAAGGATTGACATTAATTTTTGTAAAACAAATATAACAACAACATGTTAGATAGGATGTATTAACTTGGTAACAAGAACAGGTTGAATAATAAGTCCTATCTTATGTTAGGACATGTTGAGTTGAAGTGTTTCAACATCTGGAGCAACATCTCAGATAAGATGTCATATGCAGGGTCATACAACATCGCGTATGAGCTGAACATGATATGTTTGTTTTATTAAGTCACAAAGACAAAATATACTTTGAGGATATTACAATATCCTATGTGGCGCTAATTTGTAGGTCAAGAAGAATTAAGAAGAATATTGAAGAATATCGACTTTTTAAATATGGAGATAATTTAGGAAGATTTGATTGAAGACCTATTTTGTAGTAGAATTTTTTGCAGATTTGTAACAGCCAAAGAGCTATGATTTGAAGGCCCAAATCCAGTTAGGTATAGGTTATAAATAGAAGCTTTTTAACCTAGGATTGGTAACAGCCGAGTATTGTAAAGATGTAATCATTAGGGATGAGTCTGTAGCCACTCTCTAGGAGAGTTGGTGTAAGTGAACCACCTAGGTTGTGAGATGGTCACTGTGTTCTCACTCAGAAACCTGTAGCTAATGAGTTGAGTATTTTTCTTGGAGGAAGCTTGTAAGAAACTCCAATTTGTATTCTTAGTCAAGAGTCTTGGCTAGAAATTGTCATGGAAGTCAGTCTTCTAGTTTATTTGTCATGGAAGTGTGTCTTCCTATTTGTTTTGATCCAATCGCTGTCTATGATTGAAGAGGGATTGAGGATGACCTCATATCTAGGTGAGTATTATATAGAAATATAGCACGGGTAGTGATTAAGTGAGAAGTTGTAAACGAGGGAGTTTAGCTTCGAATTGATACTATCATAGTGGATTTGTTTCTAGCTTGGTAGCCCCCAGGGTATGAAGGTTGTTCCAAACTGGATTAATAATTTTGTGTGTTGTTTATACTTTTCAGTATTGTTTTCAATGTTTATACCATGTCTGTTTGTTTATGTCGGGTCAGATGTCTCAACATGTCATAGGACATCTGAGTTCTGTCATACTAGAATTTCAATTGGTATCAGAGAAGGCATCTTGTCTGTTTCTGGATGGGATTCGTGGGGGATACTTTCTGGTGTATGTGCAAGGTAAAAGGTTTCTACTGAAAAGATATTTAAACTTGGATAGTTCATATTGTTTTTTAATGGTCCCTTGAAGCGAAGGATGGACTATTCTTGACTAGATTGGACATGTCTGTTGTGTTCAGGCGTGTAGCTATGATGGAGAGCTGATGTTTTTGGTTTGATTTATTTTCAAACCTATATTGACCTGGTGCACCTGAAGTGTGGAGTTTGTATGCAAGGTTTTGTTGTGCCTGAAGGATGTTGAGGAGATGTTGTTTGTTCTGCTGCATGGTATTTGTTATAAACCTGGTTGTTCCTTGTGTCTCAAGCAAAGGAAGGGCATTAGGGTTTCGTCTTCTCGGCAGGTTTAGCGTGTGATGTTGTAGTATGTGCAAGACAACCTCAACTAACTCTGAGAAGTTTTCAATGATACTTGAGTTGTATCTCTCAAGTCCATTCATAAAGGTACTTTTGATGAGTTTGTTGCAGAAAGACTAAAGCCATTTATTTTGGCTTTAGTAGAGTCTTTCTAATACTTAACCTAATTAAGAAAGTGACTCCAAATCTTGTTACTGGTTGATACTGCTGGAGCTTGGATTATTTTTGAAGACCTTGAAGGTGATCAAGGGATGTTTTATCTTTTTGGAAGCAGTAATGGCTTCAGAACCAAGCTCAGTTTTATGTTCCAGAAGAAGGGAACAAATGTCCTACTAGATGTTGAGATATCATGTCAGCAGATGTGCAGCCTCCTGTTGAATGGCAGATGATTTGGGTGCTAAACAAATGTGTGTTAATCACATGTGTTTGGAACCTACTCCTGATCTGGAAGAGGAGGCATATGGGGTGTGTATCAAAGATATGTTACCCAGAAAAACATGTCTTAGATTGATGGATTGGTTAAAGGTTGGCCAACCAACTGGCTACTTCTTGGTTCAGTTTATTTATAATCCAAGTAAGTAGAAGTGCAGAGGATGAGCTCTAATTCTAGTAGAGTTTAGTTTTCTCAGCCAAGTCTCTTGAATATGAAGGTCAAGTTCATATGTCAAGAACATTCTCTTTGTCACCTAGTTTCTTCTGATCAAAGAAGCCAAATGTATGTGATACTGTTCAGGTGGAACAGTTTCTGCTACAACAGAGAAAAAATTGTGTGGGTATGCACTAACCACATATTGTGATACTATTAATGAGAAGAACATATGATTATCAAGATATTCATAGTAGTTAATGAAGAAGAATCCCTAATCTGGAGATGGAGATTCTTGAGATTTCAGATATAATGTCTTGACATCTTTGTATTGAGAATTTATTTTTCCTCAGCGTGTCTGACTGGTGTTTCTCTCAAACAGGATGCATGATGTTTACTCAAACTTGATATCTCTTATCAAGTCTATGAGAACATTAAACTCTTGTTTTGCTAAAGTGGAAGAGACACTCTAGGGGTTGTGTGCAATAAAGATGCATCAACCTGAGGTAAGTTAATGTTTTGGAAGATTAACTTACATTTATGATAATGGGATAAACAAACTCTTATGGATAGTCTGTTCATGGTATGATGATCAGTAAATACCATGATTGTTATGCTATGCATTTTAGAGGGAATCTCCTCTTTATGAGCAGAAGGATGGAACTTTATAGGAGGTCTGGTTATTGTGATTTTGAAGAAGCCTCCTGAAGTATGGTATCAGTTGTTGATTGAAATCTACATATACGACGAGCTGCTGAAGTATGGTTCTCTTGCATTCTCTCTCAAGAGTGTTTGTATGGATTCCTATGGTGTTGTCTCCAGAACCATACTTAAAAGTGAAATCCATGTAACTAAGATTGATGTCGAAAAAGATGTTGGAACATCATCTCAGGTGTTTGCAGCTTCATGGAAGGAAGTTGTATTGAAGATCATGGGGTGAGAATTGTTGATCAGCAATGGATTCCAAAGTTAGAATCTATGACTATGATGGAGTATGAGATCCATCCTCTAACCAAGTCTGGAATATTATGAGGAATCCTCTTGTGCAAAGAGAATAAAGAAGAAGAATGGAAGCATCATCTGCAGTTTATGTGTGAGGAAGTTTTCTTCTGATGACAAACACCTTGACGGTAACTGGGTATTAGTCTGGTGAAGATGTGCACTTGACTGATGGTAAAGACTTTGTCGGGAGCTAGGTACTTATCTGATATGTGGATGTAAATCTGCTTTTTGAACTCTTTGTTTCAGAATTTTTTTTTGAGAGTTTATGACATTCAGGTGTTTGTGATAACCTGAATGACCTGCAGAAGGTGTGTTTTTTTGGGCTTATTGGAAGCTTCTTGAAGGAATTCTCTTCATAATAAGTCCTTTGAATGGTATGGTGATGGTTGGATTCTGATGTCTTAAATGATGTTGTAACATTATGTTGGGATGTGCTTGGGATTATGCATGTGGAGTTGGAAGCTCGAGCACTGGTGTCAGAAGTGGCAATTCTGACTTTATGGATTAGAATGTGCAGACTTGGATCCCGTCTGTAGTAGTATGCTCAATAAACACATGACTACTGTGTTGAAGACCCCACTAGTATCAGCAATTACTAGTGGGTGTAAGGGCATAATAATGTTGTCAGATATTGTGATCTGATCAGGATGTTTTTAAAGAGGCGTTTTTTTCCTGCAAGTAACCCTATGGGTCCTTGGGTTAGTCTAGATCATAGTGAAGCTATTAAGCAAACTGAGAATGTATCGAGGCTGTGAGTTTATTTCAGACCAAGTATGCATGACATCTAGAAAAATAAAAAGGTCATGATATTGTATGGAATTAAGAGGACATTTATCATATGTGTCTTTAATAAAAGGAAGATCCGGAGCTGAAGTGTCGACTTTAGAGTATTTTCACAAGGGTGTAGTTATGGTTCAACATGTGTGGGAAGATATGACCCCTCCCTATTAAGTGTTCCTCTTCAGCAAGACCCTTAGTTATCCATGACAGGGGAGGTTTTTCCTGTCTATGGGTTGTTGCTATAATGCAGACCTTATGTAGCTTGCACGCTGTTCAAAGTGTATGGTTGGTTATAGCCTTGTTAAGCCAACACTCGCATGCTCCCTCAGATGATTCAGAAGGACAATGTTGCACCTGTCTTTGGGATGTTTTAATTATTATAAGTGAAGGGAGTATACTTAGAGTTCAGTGGAAGACAATCTTTTTGTGAAGCATCTTTATCTTAGTTGAAGAACTGTTGGTCAAAGTTGGTTTGGTCACAACAGACATTATCTGACCAGAAGTCAGGACTTTGTTCAGGATATTTTTTTGGGAAACCAACAAAAGAGGTTATGAATGGTGGTTTTAAGTATGTCAGAAAGGAAAATTCTACAGGGTCTGACTATGCATGTGCATATGGTGACAACTACCATCTCTAGAAGAACTGGTCCAAATATTTTGAATGAAGAAAAAACTAATTTGGATGATACACAGTTATATTTGGTGCCGTTTTGTTCTCCTAAAATAATGTTACTATTTGACCAAGACCTTGAAAGAGTCAAGGATTGTTATTTCCCAAGTGAATGCTAAACTATTTATAGAGGCCCCTTATTCCCTCTTCCACCTTGTGAGTATTTGGTAGTTTCATCTCTGTTATGGGTTCTGTTCGGGTCTGGTTGAATTGTGCTTGGGTATGGTTCTATGAAGGCTTCCTTTGCAAATATTTGGCTAAAAGGGGGAGAAAGGTGCTAAAGGTGGTGCTCATTCTGAAGGTTATTTTTCCAGATCCAGATGTGTCACAAAGGTATCAGATAGGATGTTTTATTTTGTCTTGTGTTTGGGTTAACTTTTGTGACTTATGATCTGAGTTGTGAACACAATTATGACCTGTGTTTTGAGTTACCCAGGTTGACTGGTGGGTGCTTTATGGTTCACTAATGTCACCATTCAAATGAAAGGCATATTCATTTGTACAAGAATAGGTTCCTGGGTTGAGGGGGAGAGAAGACTATCTTCTTCCTCGTCTGCATCATGTGCATCAGATGGCTTCAGGACTTTCTTAGTATTTAGCCTGAGGTTGTTGTTCCTTGATGCTGAAGTTTATTTTGCAATAGAGCTGATAGAAAGAAGATGTCAAACAAGATGTCCTGGAATCTTAACTAATGACTGACTCCATGTTGATGTGCTTAGTAGCTTCTGAAGACTAAGCTGATTTTTGTGTATTGTTGTAATATTGAGTTGAAATTTTAGTATATTTGTTTTAGCCAAAATTTGCCAAAGGGGGAGATTATAAGTTCCTTAGTTTTAAGGATTGGTATTAATTTTTGTAAAACAAATATAGAAGCAATATGTTAGATAGGATGTATTAACTTTCTAACTGGAACAGGTTGAGCAAGAAGTCCTATCTTATGTTAAGACATGTTGAGTTGAAGTGTTTCAACATCTGAAGCAACATATCAGATAAGATGTCCTATGCAGGATCATATGACATCGCGTCTGAGCTGAACATGATCTGTTTATTCTGTTAAGTCATAAAGACAAAATATACTTTGAGGATATTACATTATCCTATGTGGCACTGATTTGTAGGTCAAGAAGAATCAAGAAGAATATTGAAGAATATTGACTTTCTAAATATGGAGATAATTTAGGAAGATTTGATTGAAGACCTATTTTGTAGTAGAATTTTCTGCAAATTTGTAACAGCCAAAAAGCTGTGATTTGAAGGCCCAAATCCACTTGGGTATAGGTTATAAATAGAAGCTTTGTAACCTAGGATTGGTACCATCCGAGTATTGTAAAGATGTAATCATTAGGCTGATTCTGTAGCCACTCTCTAGGAGAGTTGGTATAAGTGAACCACTCGGGTTGTGAGATGGTCATTATGTTCTCACTCAGAAACCTGTAGGTAATGAGTTGAGTATTGTTCTTGGAGGAATCTTGTAAGAAAATCCAAGTTGTGTTCTTAGTCAAGAGTCTTGGCTAGGAATTGTCATGGAAGTGAATCTTCTACATCATAAACTCCTAACCTTACATAACTCATGTCCGCAGGATATTCTTCCAATGATGACAATTCTAATTAGGATTCAGATCAAACTATGGTAAATTCATCAGATTCTGAAAATGAAGTTATGGAGAACCTATTGACTCTCACCTACAAGGTTATTTCATGTATTCATCTATTATGTTACACAATCTGAGAGTTTCATCTGTAGAAATATTTTTGACTTGATTTGATTTTCCAAAGCAGAGTATGCGATATTGGAAACCCAGTTTGGGAGTGCCAGCATTGTAAATCTTGTATGTGGTATCAAGAGCGTAAAGGCAAGAATAGACATACAACAATAGCAAAGTTTCATATATGTTGCAGGAGTGGGAAGGTGGTCGTGCCACTATTGAAGACGACCCCTCCTCTGTTACATCAACTCCTCTATGATACAACATCCACCAAAAGTAAAAATTACCAGGCCAACATTAGAACTTACAACACTATGTTCTCATTCACTTCTCCCGGGATGAAATTTGACACAACTTATTCCAAAGGCAGCGGTCCTCCTACTTTGAGACTACATGGTCAAACATGTCATAGAATCGGAATGGTGGTTCTATAAATTAGTGTACCTCCTCAGTATGCTCAGCTATACATTTTTGACACGGATAACGAGGTTGAAAATAAATTACATTGTTTCAGGTGAATTTCCCGCTTTTCATGTTATTCCATAATCTGACTTTTGGAATGAAGATTTGCTAAATCTTATAGATTTCTTCATGAAGGGATGATAAAAAGCTTGACAAGTTTTATACTCCAAAATTTCCCCTCCCATTTTCTTTAAAACATGCTCACAAAGATCTCAAATACTCAAAACTACTCAAGAGTTGACTGGTCAAACCTCTTCCTAAGCAAAGGTCTTCAATTAGGGTTTGGTTCTTCTCAAAGAAGATTGGGTTGCAAGGGTCTCAAATGACTTTCATGGTTCATAATAAGTCCTCAATAATTCTTATGTCAAGTTCCAAGTCTTGCATCACATGTTTGCTCAGTCAATGGCCCAGATGATTGAAAATTAACTATATTGGGTAAAAAGTCAACTAAGGTCAACATACAGTCAAACTTGAAGATTTTTTGTCAACATCAACATTTTTAGGTTATATTCATCATTTGACCAAAGGTTGATCATGATTCCTCAAGGAAAGCCCTCAAATCATCAAAGGTAAAAAATTGCCAAATTAGGGTTTTGATTGAAGATGACTGATCATTGACTTTTGGCCTAGTGCATGAACTAATGGCTTAAAGCATGATCTCAAGGGCTCAAATACAAAATATGAACCTAAATACACGGCTCAAGACATTTCCAAAATACAAGTGATTGATAGTTGAAGAATTGAATCAATTGATAAAAAAGTCAACAATCATACAAAGTCAAACTTTGACTTTTTGGTCAATATTGGAATTCAAAAATCAAGAATCATAAAAACATTCAAAATCATCAAGTTTTATAATAAAGAATAAAAAAAAGTCAACAAAAGTTAAAAGTTGGAAAATTTTCCAACACTTAGAAAAATTTCTAAGTGTTTTGTTCTTAACAAAGTCACTACTTTATGGCCATTTTTCACTAAGATACAAACTGAATCAAGGAAATCTTTCAACATGAAAGTTGTAGGGATTAATGAATTCTATAAATTTGTAAATGTGGGATGATCCTAAAATAGTTCTTAGATTAAGAGATATGAGCTCATGAAGTTCTGATACTTTTTACCTAACACTTAGAAAAATTTTCAACAAGTTTTGATAACTTTTTTATCTCAACTTCTTGGCCAGTTTTCACCAATTTCACTTTTGTTTTAGCCAAAATGGTCAACATGAAAGTTGAAGATCTTGATTCAAGCTTTGAAAAATGTCCAAGAGCATGAAAATATCATACTTGAGCTAAGATATTCGAAGATTTGAAGTTGGTATTTCATTCTTGAATTATATGTCATTTTTGTGATGAACATATGGCCAAATCTCACACCATGCTTAGAGATCTCACTTTGCAGGCCTCGAAACTCCTAAATCTATCCATAATCAGAAAAATAAACGAAAACTTCAGCCATTATCCAAGTTTTCAAGCCATGTCCAAGGGACCATTCCATTAATGGCACAAAGGCACCATTGCCGTTTTCATAAAGTAAGCTTTAATCACAAAGTCAACTTCTTGAGCTCCTAACTTGTTTCATCTGAGTACAAGCAATCTAAAAAGCAAGAAACAAGCTCCCTGCACCCAACAACTCTAGAGCACACTTGTACTTCTCCATTGGAACCACCATTTTCACATAAACTTTTTTTTTCACTTCCAACCAACCAATAACTTGTTATCTTGCAAATCTGATTACTTCAACTTCTCAAACCTTTTGCCTATAAATAGTGCGGTCATTTGTAATCCAACACACGAATTCACAAGCCCTCTAAACCTCTCATACACTCTCAAACTCAGAATCACCAAGAAAACTCCATTAGTGCATATCTTGAGCCTTAAGAAGCCAACTCTCAATCCACTCGTGCGTTTTCCTTTTTATCATTCAAACATCATCTATACATCATATAGAAGTTGTCCAAGCACTCAAACCACTTATGTAACGTCATCTTCATCATCCACCATTTTCACTTTTAATACTTGCAAGTCGACTTAGTCAGAGGTATCCAGATGTTCTCAGCACCAAGTGAGTATCCAAACAGCTTCCTCAGAGTCCAAGCAAGCTCACCAAATCATCATTTCACCTTTGGAAGTTCTGTAGAGGGCATTGAATTTTTATATCAAGAGGTAAGTTTTTTCAAACTTTGAAATCTCTATACAAGCATCATTTACATTTATTTTCTAAAGCAAAATGTAGATATAATGCCTCTAAAGCTAACCATGTCCTTAGTTCTCATTTAAATTGGCTGTGTGATAAGAATTTTGACTCTGAACCGTTAGGGTTTGTTTTTGGTACCAACAGAAATTCTCTTTAATCTTTGAGTTTTAGCTTGAGTAAATTACATGGTTGAACTCGTGATTAAATTTCAAGAAAGTTTGGTGTTTACACTTTTTAAAATGGTTGAGAAATGAAGCTTTTGGAAAAATAAAAAATGTTGTTGTTGTTGTCTGGCGCGAGGAAGAAGAAGAAGTGGGAATTCCATTTTTTGAAAATTAAGTTTGTAAAATATTTACTGGGGGGTGTTTCATAACCGGATGAAACAGCCACCCCAGTGGTAAAACAAGCGCACGTGTAACCTTAGGGACCTGGGTTTGAGCTCCAGTGGTACACTTTTGTTTTTTCCCCACATATTTTCCTTGCAGATCCAGTGCAATAAGCCAACATGCGCATGCCATACACCTCCTCAATCATCACCATCAGATCCAGATCTAATGGACTCAGATCAAGCCCCATGATACACCTCCTGGAAGTCATCCATACTGAATCCATCGTAGACCTGGGCTTTGTCCAGTTTGGGCCTATTATTTTGCCTTTTCTCACCCCCATTTTACTTGTTTACACCCAAACCCATTTTACTTTCTTTTTTGTTTTAATTAACTTTTTTTTTCTTTTCTAATCATTTTTATTTAATTAGGAAAAAATATCATAAAATCATAAAAATCATAAAAAAATAGGTTTAGATTTTAATTAATTAATTTAATTTTTATAAATAAAAATTAATTTAATTTAATTATAGTTTGTTATATTGTTTTAATTAGTTTGTAAATTAATTAGAATTAGGGTTTATATTATAAAGTATTATTCTAAATAAAACATCAAAAATATTTTCTAACAATTAGTTTCTTTTTTTTTAATTAAAATTAATTTAGACTTAGGTTTTTTTAATTAAGTTAACTAAATTATCTTTCTTTTTAATTAATTAAATTAATTGACTTTTTTTTTTATTTATTATTAAATTTAACTTAGTTTCTTTAGGTTTTTAATAAAAAAATTTTAATGAAAATTAATCAAATAATTAGGTTAATCATCAAACTTTTTCTATCAAAAAATCACAAAACAATTTCCTTTCTCTTTTCTTTATTTTACATTTTCGCGTATCATTTCGCATTTTTTCGATTATGTAATTGCATACGATTTGTAATAGTTTAATTAGGCTTTTACCTTTTTTTCCCATTCATAAATTTGTACCCCCATTCCCGAAGTGTTGCAATAGTGTAGGACATTTAATTTCCTCAAATTACTGTTTTCCTTATCACTATTAGTTTAATAGGATTGCATGACAAGATGTAAAAAGAACAAACATTAGAAAACGTAATCTCAAGACAAATACTTGTAATCAAAACACTTTGCACACGTGCACCTCTAGGGTGACCCTCACTTGTCACTTCGAATTTAAAAAGTCATGTCCCTTGAATGTGGGATGATTAACAAAGACCCTCAGTTAAAAAATCGTAGTCCCTCAATGACACTTCGATGTTGCCTTCGATAAACGATCTTAGTCCCTTACGAAAATTGCTAAAGCATCCTACAAGTTGCCTTCTATGACTGTACGATGACCCGCGCCTGTCCTTCACATCCAACAACAGGACTTCCTACTAACTAATAGTAGGGTAGCATTATCTAAAGGAGGAGGAAAAGAATAAAGACTTTTTGAGTAGATAAATCGCTCGTAATCGCTTGCTCACTAACTAAAACAATTTCCACACCTCACACTTTCCAAAACAACACTTCCTTTCAATAAATATTTTCAAAAAAATTTTTTGTATACATTCTCAATGATATGAGAATTATTACAAAAGCACAAAGAATTTCCAAAAGTGAGCTAGCGATTAAGAGCCTGTATATAATTACAGATGAAAAGGGTGCTAACACCTTCCCTTTTCATAACCTACCCCTTACTCAGAAAATTCTCAAAAGGTCTTTCCTCTTCTTTTCACCCTTTCCTTTATTGGATAAAAGAAAAGTCGGTGACAACTCTGCTGGGGAGTAACTAAAAGTGGGGTTACCTTAAGAGATAGATCACCTTTATTGCTTTACTTGTTTGCCTTGTATGCTTTATATTTCAGGATATGATTGGGTTTATTTCTTGTATAGATCCTATGCTCGGATCTGGGGCATTTTAGGTAAGTAGCAATAGGTCGTGAAAACTGTACGGCTTAGACCAATATGGTTGAAACAATGGCTATGTTAGTGCAACATAATGGTTGATGCCAGTGTCCCTTGAGTCAGTCAAGGAGAATTCTGAGCTGCCACGTGGTGTCATAAGCACTAACTTACCTTAGAACCTTAGTTGACACAACTTAGCCATTAGAAAATAGTGAGATGGTCGGCTTTGGTGCAAACTGAAGTTGGTTGATACTCGATGCTACACTCATTGAGATTGGACTCTCGGGATATTTCGGTCACAAATGAGATGCCTGTGCCGAAACAATGCCTGATAGAAAGATCAGTGATATTGAGGCTCCTAGAACCCGATTACTTCTTTTAGGATAGGTTGAGCCAACTAAAACTTCAAGAGGGTACTTACCTACAAAGTCCATGCAAGCTTAAACCTAAGGCCTTGCGTGTTTTGTTTGTGTATGATTAATTGTTCGAACATGACATCATAACATCATGACATCATACCATATCATTTTCACTAACCATTTCAAGAACCAAGATATTTATCTTTGTTCTGTTTTGTAGGTTATGGCTTCCGCTCGCAGAAACACTATCTGGATCAGCTTTATAAGGGTGCCTCCTCAGCTTAAAGAGTTAGTCTCAAGGGTTCCCGAAATTTCTCCATTCATCAAAAGGCATGGTCATCTACTCTGTCTGGTTACTTCGGGTTTTGAAGAAGACATGATGAGTGTTCTATTCCAGTTCTTTGACCCTGTACATCATTGCTTCACCTTTCCAGCTTATCAGCTAGTACCCACAATGAAAGAATTCTCTAAGCTGCTGGGAATACTTGTTCTTGATCAGACACCTTTCACTGGTTTAGAGAAAGACCCACAACCTGAAGAAATTGCAGCAGCCTTACATCTGAAGCGGTCCGACATTGTATCTAATTGGGAAATGAGAAGTGGAGTCAAGGGTTTTCTTGCTAAATTTATGTTAGAGAAGGCTCGACTGTTTTTGAATGCTATAAGTTTTTAGGCTTTCGAGGAAATCCCGGCTTTGTTGATCTATGGTTTGGTGCTATTCCCTTATCCAAAAAAACTCATAGATGTAAATGCCATTAAAATATTTATTTCTCGTAACCTTGTGCCTACTTTGTTTGGAGACATTATTCATTCTCTTCACACTCATACTATGAGGAATCGAGGGACTCTTATGTGTTGCATACCTTTCTTATCTAGGTGATTTATTTCTCACCTTCCATGATCAGTAGTGAAGAATGAACAAGGTTTGAGGTAGTCTCAAAGGATGATGTCGCTCTCTCATTCAGATATCTATTGGTGTTCCCGATATCTGGAAGATGTTACTACCATTGACCATTGCGGGGAATTCCCTAACGTTCCACTCCTTGGCATTAGGGAAGGTATTACCTACAACCCTTCTCTAGCTCTACGTCAATTTGGTCATGCTCAAAGAGATGGTCCTCGTGACATACTTATCCATGGTATTATGTTCAACTATGAAAATGATCCTCAAGGTTACCGTCAAAGGTTTATATGTGCTTGGGGCATGGTAAACAAGATTGATAGCAAGACTTTAGGACAAAAGAATTCCATCCCTTTGGAGCCCAACCTCAAATAGCTACGAGCTCGCGCTCAAAACCTCATGATGCCATATCCAACTGTTCTATCGGTGATCATAGAGCCTGTTGTCGAAGAAGACGTTTCTCGCACCATCCTCCATCTAGATATGCTCACTGACCTTGAGGAATTGCAGAAGTCCTGGATTCAACTCAAGGAAGAATGAGACACCTTTGAAGCTCAATTCTATGCAAGTTAAAAGAAAGTGTTAGAGCTTATAAAGCAACTTCACGAGGAGCAAATCCTTTATGCATACATCGACACAAAGAGGAAGCGTCCATGGAGACTTGAGTCTTAGGTTTTAGAAGTTCATATTGTTGTCTCTTTGAGACCATTTAATTGTAAGCCTAAGAGGAAATTGTAATTTTGAACTTACTAATGAAGTGTTTGTTTCTGTTTCCTTTTGATTAATGAATTTAAATCTCCCAAGGTCCTTGAAAAAATCCAATCTACATATCATGCATCATTCCATAAACAGGTTTTCCAAATACATGTCTTCTCATCTGCTTACTGTTTATTTTAGTATAAGATGGCCCTCGAACAAACTGTCAAGGATCTGTAGGCTCAACATGCACAATTTCAATAGACTCTTCTAAATCTGGCCAAAGGGCAACAAGAGATGATGGCACTCCTCACCAAGAAAAATAAGACTAAGAAGCCGACTATTATCCTCAATATGGGGAGAAGATTCAAAGGTCCTGCTCAACCAGTTCGAGTGGATGATGTTTCCTCTGAGGAAGACGACTGCCAAGAAGAGGATGGTAGAAGTGTCAGGGGTGAAGGTAGAAATAACCAGGGTTCTGATAATATTACTGAAGATGAAGACTGCTCCGATAAATAATATCCTTATGCAAATGACCGTCTCAAAGCTATGGAAACCCAGAAAGTGCCTGGATTGGATTTCAGAGAGCTAGGTCTGATCCCGGGGGTGGTCATCCCTCTCAAATTCAAGGTCGTATCTTTGCTAAATATGATGGGGTCTCTTGTCCCAAACTTCATCTGAGGTCGTATGTTCGAAAAATCCAACCTCAGACTGCTGACAGGAAATTATGGGTCCATTTCTTTCAAGCAAGTTTGTCTGGTACTCAACTTGAATGGTTCTACCAGCTGGAAGGAACCAACATTTACACATGGGAAGACTTGGTTGCTGCTTTTTACAAGCAATATCAATATAATTCTGACCTGGCGCCGACTCGTGTACAATTGCAAATCATGTCCATGGTCTCGAATGAAGGGTTCAAGGAGTATTCCCAGAAGTGGAGAGACTTAGCTGGAAGGGTCCAACCTCCCTTGTTTGACCATGAGTTAGTTGATATGTTCATGGGTACTCTAACATTCCCATTTTTTAATTATCTGATTGGGAGTTCTTCATCTGGCTTTACTGAGCTAATTATGACAAGAGAAAGAGTTAAAAGTGGTATTAAGAGTGGGAAGATTCTGATGGCTGCATCTTCTAATACTGTGAAGAAGCCCTTCGTTGGTAAAAAAGAAGCCAATGTTGTCTATGGTCGGAAAGGCCATAGTAAAAATGACTGCCATCAGTCTATGGGAGCGGTATTCATCTCTAATCTGGCGCCTGTTCAACAACAACAGGGTAACCGACGAAGGCCAGAAGCTCCGTTAAGACAATTTACCAAGATAGGTATGCCTTTATCTTAGTCATTACAACATTTGTTAAAGGCTGAACTCATTTCACTGCGGGATCCTCCTCAGAATCCCAACAGATCCTCTCCAAAGTACAACCCAAATGCGAGGTGTGTCTATCATTCAAAAAATCCTGGGCACAACACCAACAATTGCTAGGCCCTGAAAAACAAAATCCAAGACAAGATTGATAACAAGGAAATTGAGTTCGACTCTCCAGAGACTCCGAACGTGATTACTGCACCTATGCCTAAGCATGAAAAAGGCATAAGTGCTATTGAAGATATTTTATATGTTGCCTCCGTAAGTGATGTGGTTACTCCTCTCTCAATAGTCAAGGAAAATTTGCTACAAGCCGGTTTATTTCCGAGTTGTGTTAAAGAATGTTATTGTTGTGCAGTTCAACCCAATGGTTGCGGGTTACTAAAGGAAGGCATTCAACACCTGATGGATGAACATGTAATTTTGATTGAGAAAGTTTCGTATGCTGAGAATTTGTGCCAAGATTTGTCTGTCATATCTAGTACTCCTTTCAGGATCACTTCCAAGGGTCTTCTAATGATTAGTGCCAATCCAAAAACCGCTCCTTTAATCATTACAACACCCGGGCCCATCCCATATTACTCGGAGAAGGCTATTCTATGGAATTATGGGCCTGATGTATATTACCACGACATTAAACAAGAGTTGTCTGACGAAAAGGATAAAAAGGCTGATCCCAATATTGACAATATTGCAGGGACAAACAAAATTACTAGAAGTAGAAGGATTTTCTCCCCGAAAATCTCTCCACATGTTCAAGTCACAATTACTAAGACAACTGTCGGGGCTCAGGGTAAAGAGCTAATGATAGAGCCTGTCCAGATAGAGGCGCTAAAAGAAGCTGAAATCAAGGACACCTCTGGACAAGAGATGGAAGAGGTTTTGAAAATCATCTGCAAGAGTGACTATAAAATTATTGAACAACTGGGGCAGATCCCATCCAAAATCTCCATGCTATCTTTACTGCTGTGTTCTGAAGCACATGCATATGCCTTAGTAAAATTCTTGAAGACTGCTCATGTGCCGCAAGAAATTTCAGTTGATCAATTCATAAGTTAT
Organism: Vicia faba; assembly: GCA_948472305.1. Lineage (NCBI taxonomy): Eukaryota > Viridiplantae > Streptophyta > Magnoliopsida > Fabales > Fabaceae > Vicia > Vicia faba. The sequence goes on along the minus strand of OX451740.1, from coordinate 1,056,865,547 downwards.
GTGGCTAGCTTAACAACTGATAATGGATTAGGCTTCTCCGATGTTGACTTGACTCCAGAGGGGGAGAAATCATAATATGGAATGTATGTCTCCATTGAATGCAGGGGCACTACGTTGGCTTATGTGTTAGTTGATATTGGCTCTTCTCTAAATATCTTGCCAAAGGGCGCTCTCGACAGATTGGATTGTGAAGGGGTTATGCTGAAACCCAGCAACATTATAGTTCGAGCCTTTGACAGATAAAAAAGAATGTTACATGGAGAAGTGGACCTCCTGATCAAAGTGGGTTCATAGATCTTTGATCCACCTTCCATGTAATGGACATTCGGGCACCTTATTCTTGTCTATTAGGATGCCCCTGGATCCATGAGACAGGCGCTGTTACCTCCAACTTACACTAGAAATTAAAGTATCTTGTAAAAGGGAAGATTGTTACTGTTTGCGGAGAAGAGGAGTACATGGTCAGCCATCTGAATTCGTTCCGGTATGTAGAAATGGACGGTGAATTCATCGGGAATCCCTACCAAGATTTTGAAGTAATTTCCCCTGCTACTATTAAAGATGTTTTTGCCATTCCAAAGACTACCAGGGTTCCGCACAAGATGGATTCCTTGAAAGATGCCAAAGATACTATAGAAGAAGGTGGTTGAACTATTTTCGGTCAACTTCCTAATATCCCATACAAATCTGACAAGTTTGGTTTGGGCTTTACTGCAGAAGGTCAAAGGGATGTACGTCGCGCTCGTGCTAGAAGACCTCCATTCTGCATCAACAATAACAGAGTCAACGCTATAGAGGATGCTGACAATGATTGTGACTTTGATAACTAGATCTTTCCTACCATTGGCAACATGCTTAATAATTGGAGGGCAGAAGACATCATCTCTATCTCCTTTAGTTAGGAGTAATAGCTATTTTTGTTTTATTGCTTTAATAAGTTTGGTTATGTAATTTCTTTTAAAACAATGACTTTAAACCTTGTGTCTTGCCCGAGGCACAATGGTTCATTTGTTAAGGGTTGTCATTTCATATGTCATATTTTCAGTTAATGAAAACATTGGACGTTTTGCATTCAAATTTTGCGCTCCCTGTCTTTCTTTTACTTTATTGCACTTTCAAATAGCTATGTGTTCTTACACACACCCACAAACTACATTTCAGATCCCCATCCACTCTGGATCTCGTTGATAACGATTCTGCTATTGCCGCTTATGACTTTGAAAATCCAATCTACCAAGTCGAGGACAAAGGCGAGGAAGATTGTGAAATACCTTGAGAACTGGCAAAACTCTTAATACAAGAGGAAAAGGCTATCCAACCGCATGAAGAGCTAGTCAAAGTTGTAAACTTGGGTTCAGAGACAGACAAAAAAAAGGTCAAGATAGGCGCCGACTTAGAGGGCAGTGTCAAGAACAAGTTGATTCAGATGTTGTACGATTATATGGAGATATTTTCTTGGTCATACGAAGACATGCCAGGGCTTGATACTGATATTGTGGTTCACCGTCTGCCGATGAAAGAGGGTTGTTCTCCGGTTAAACAGAAAGTCTGTCGCATACGCCCTGAGATGTCAGAGAAAATCAAGGTCGAGGTTATGAAGCAATTCAATGCAGGGTTCTTAGCAGTAACATCATATCCTCAATGGATTGCTAATGTTGTTCCGGTACCAAAGAAAGATGGCAAGGTACATATGTGTGTAGATTACCAGGATCTGAATAGGGCGAGCCCCCAAAGATGACTTCCCGCTGCCACATATTGATATCTTGGTCAAAAACACTGCTCAGCACAAGGTATTCTCCTTCATGGATGGTTTCTCGGGTTATAATCAGATGAATATGGTGCCTGAAGACATGGAGAAAACTACCTTCGTGACACAGTGGGGCACTTTCTGTTACAAGGTCATGCCTTTTGGGTTGAAGAACACCGGGGAAACTTATTAATGTGCCATGGTAGCCTTATTTCACGACATGATTCATCATGAGATAAAAGTCTAGATCGACGACATGATAGCAAGGTCATAGACTGAAGAAGAACATCTTAATCATCTGCATAAGTTATTTGGAAGGATGAAGAAGTACAAACTAAGGCTAAATTCGAACAAATTCACTTTTGGGGTGAGGTCTGGGAAACTCCTAGGTTTCGTCATCAGTGGTAAAGGTATTGAAGTTGATCCTGCAAAAGTTAAAGCTATTCAAGAAATGCCGACTCCCCGTACTGAGAAAGAGGTAAGAGGTTTCTTAGGATGACTGAATTACATTTCCCAATTTATTTCCCGTTTGACTACTACTTATGAACCAATCTCCAAGCTGTTGAAGAAAGATCAAGTAGTAAAGTGGAACGACGACTGTTAAATAGCCTTTGATAAAATCAAGGAGTACTTACAAGAACCTCCGATTTTGATGTCACCGGTTGAAGGAAGACCTTTAATCATGTACCTAACAATGCTAGAGAATTTAATGGGGTGTGTACTGGGGCAGCATGACGAGTCTGGTCGAAAAGAGCATGTAATATACTACCTTAGCAAAAAGTTTACCGACTATGAAACAAGATATTCACTGCTCGAGAAATCTTGCTTCACTTTGGCATGGGCTTCTCACCAACTAAGATAGTATATGTTGACTCATACTACTCTATTGATCTCTAAAATGGATCCCATCAAGTACATATTCGAGAAGCCATCCCTCTCCAGAAGAATAACCCAATGGAAAATGGTCCTAACAAAATACGACATTCAGTACACCACTCAAAAGGAAATTAAAGGAAGTGTATTGGCTGATCATTTATCACATCAAGCTGTAGACGACTACCGATCTATGAACATCGAATTCCCAGATGTGAACATTATGCTAATTACAGATTATGAAGAGAATCAATTGGCGGACTATGGTTTTTGACGGAGCTTCTAATGCAGTTGGCAATGGAATCGGTGTTGTAATTATCTCTCCCCAGGGTTGTCACACGCCCTTCACTTCCAAACTTTTCTTTGACTGCACCAATAACATGGTTGAATATGAAACGTGCATCATGGGTATTAAAGCTGCTATTGACATGAGAAACAAATTCCTGAGCGTATATGGGGATTCAACCTTGGTAATCAGTCTGGTCAAGGGAGGATGGGATACGAAGAATCCGAATCTTATCCCTTACCGAGAACATGTGCTAACCTTGATTATGTACTTCTAAGAGATTGCTTTTAAGCATATCCCAAGAGAAGAGAATCAGTTGGCGGACACATTAGCTACCATGTATCCATGTTCAAGATCAGATGGGACAATGAGGCTCCCATAATTACCAATGAAAGATTTGATGAACTGACACATTGCTACAAAATTGATACTAATCGAGTAGATGAAAAACCTTAGTTTCATGAAGTGAAAAGGTATCTTAAAGCTCAAGAATACCCTGAAGGGGCATTGATCAATTACAAGAAATTCCTATGGAGGTTCTCAGAAAAGTTCTTCTTGAGCAATGGAATTTTATACAAGCATAATCATGGTTCAACTCTACTTCGTTGTGTAGACAAGAAGGAGGCAGAGAAAATTATGGAGGATATGCACGAAGGCATCTTTGGTATTAACTCCAACGGGCATACTATGGCTAAAAATATTCTGAGAGCAGGTTACTATTGGTTGACTATGGAAACCGACTGTTATCACCACTCGAGGACTTTTCATAAGTGCCAGATCTATGCTGATAAAGTTCATGTGCCTCCAGTTCCTCTGAATGTTATGACTGCTCCTTGGATATTCGCAATGTGGGGCATTGATATGATCGGATAAATCAAGCCTACTGCTTCTAACGGACATCGCTTCATTCTCGTCGCCATTGAATACTTCACAAAATGGGTTGAAGCAGCCTCGTTCGCCTCTGTTACTAAGAATATGGTCGCCCGGTTCATAAAACATAATCTTATTTGCCGGTATGGCATCCTCGAGAGAATCATCACGGACAATGGTACCGACCTCAACAACACTATGATCACTGAACTTTACATGCAGTTCAAGGTCAAGCATCACAACTCTTCTCCGTATCGACCAAAGATGAATGGCGCAGTGGAAGCCACCAACAAGAACATTAAGAAGATTATACAGAAGATGGTTGTGACCTACAAAGACTGGCACGAGATGTTACCATTTTCTCTTCATGGCTATCGCACTTTAGTGCGGACATCAACTGGGGCAACCCCATTCTCTTTGGTCTATGGCATGGAAGTTGTCATGCCTGTAGAAGTTCAGATTCCTTCTCTGAGGATTATGAAAGATGCATACTTAGACGAAGATGAGTGGATTCATACCATGTTAAACTAGTTGAATCTAATTGATGAAAAGAGGCTTGCGGCTGTCTATCACGGTCAGATGTATCAGAAAAGTATGATCAAGGCATTCAACAAGAAAATCAACCATCGGGTATATCAGGTTGGTGAATTGGTAATAAAGCGCATCATTCTACCGCAAAGTGATCCCAGGGGCAAATGGATTCCCACCTACGAAGGGCCATTTGTTTTCAAGAAAGTATTTTCGGGCGGTGTTATGATACTAACCACCATGGATGGTGAAGATTTCCCGCACCCTGTGAATACAGACATAGTCAAAAGATACTACACATGAAAATGACCCGCTAGGTTGACTGGCCTAGGAAAAAATAAGGGCATCCCGACAAACCAAAAGGGTTCGGGAAAAAATTAGGGATATATATATATATATATATATATATATATATATATATATATATATATATATATATATATATATATATATATATATATATATATATTATATATATATATATATAAAAGATTGTACACCCGACAAATCAAAAACCTAAAAAGACAGTTTGGGCAAAAAAGGGTATCATGGTGGACTGAAAACCCGAAAGGGCCGTCCGGGCAAAATTCAGGGATTAAAAGCGTACGACTATGTTGCATTGGATCACTTACTGCAAGCTTTATTACCAAATTCAAAAGTTCAATGAACATATCACTTCAATCAACTTTTTTCGACAACAAGGGATGAGATGTTCGAAGACATAGGGGAAATAGCGGAGTTGGAACCCAACGAGATCATTTCCACATAGCTATATGTTTTGTTTTCACTTTGTACTATTTTGATTTTATGAAAATTTCTTCTTACTAGGATTTATGTCTCTTTGTACAAAATCACCTGCTTATAGGAAAACTATCAACACAAATACACCTTAAAATTCAAACTTTTTATTTTTTATTTTTTGTTTTGTTTGGAAAAACGTCCAATGACTAAAATTGAATGAACATATATGCATAAGAACAAGAATAAACGTTTACTCAAGACTTTATAAGTTGGGACGACGTTCAAGTTGTCTACAAATCCTCAGAGATGCTTCCATGAGATTATCCCCACAGAGTAATCTTCACAAATTTATCTTCAATAAAGATACATTCCCCGCAATTTCCCCGGCAGACCCCCCAGCGGATAAAATAATATGATCTTTTCCCAGCATTATCACCCACCTACGGAGTCCCAATCAGTAAAATTCACGGAAGTTCTCTTCCCCAGCTGAGTTTATTCTTCCAAAACTATAAAATACCCTGCAAATTTCTTCTCTCCAGTAGAACTCATTTCCTCAGCAAGGGTGTTTCCTCAGCAGAGTACTTCTCCGTCAACAAGGTTTATTCCCCCAACATGGTTTATTTTCCTAACAAATTACAGTCTCCCTAAGTTGAGTCTTTTCCTCAGATGGCTATGAATCACCGACAAAATTCCTCTTCCTAGTGAAGTCGCCACCACCCCCAGAGAGTTGCTACAAAACCTGGAACTAGACCAAATATCAGTCAACTTTATCCTCACCAGATGAGTCAGAAGGTATCCATCTCTTTTATCCCTAGTCAGGGTATATAAGAATTAAACTCCAAAAACGAGTCAGAAGGTTATCCATCTCTTTTATCCCCAGTCAGGGTATATAAGAATTAAACTCCCCAGTGGAGTGATGAATGACTAATGTTCCTAAACTCTTCTCCCCAAACAGAAGTCAACATACCCCAACAGAATTTCCTCAAACAACGAGCATAAATCCCCAACGAAAGCATTCTAGACAAGGTTTAAGATTACACATGTTCTTCAACCCCAACACCAGTCAGAGATTCATTTTCCCCAGCAAGATGTCATACGAAACTGCTGATACACTTCCAACAACATTTCACATGCATACATCACTTACCAATATCATAGCATATGTATATGAAACACATATAGCAGTCTCATTAATTTTGAGAACATCATTATGCAATGCATTTTCATACATCATGACATTGCATATAGCTAACTCTTTACCTTTTCAGGAAATATCAATCAACAGACAAACATCATCAACTACTTATATGACCCGACAGTCTTTGTAACACCCTAATTCTACCCGACAATTATATATGCAAATCAGATTTATAAAATCGTTCAAGCAAACGAATCAGGATGCCACAAATTCAACTTTAAAAACACATTGCATTCATCGTGGATACATAACACTTTAAAATTCGGATGAACCATCATCATAATAATTAAATCTCTTAATTCAACAATTTAAACATCTAAGCAGCGAAATTCATAATAACATCTTTATCCATCGTTACAGCAACTTCAAAACAACACATACTTAACAACGATCAAATTAAGGTTCAACAAATGAATAATCAAAAATTAAAAGCAACAATCGTTCATCCCCCCGAGTGTTACATATTAGAGCAATGACATCGACTCGAACTACTGAAGGTATACAACCTTCACTCTCAATTACCAGCACGTTACCAACGTAAGAGTAACATTCAAACAGATGGAGTGAGATATCTAACAATATAATAAAACGTATGATAATTAATATATTAAATTAGATCACATAACATCACCACTTCTTATCTCATAATCAACAATAATCGCAACGAAAATACCAACTATAATACACATTCATCACATCAATTCACAACTTCTTTATGCAATCATATAATGCGACTCAATACTATGCAAATGCATGTGGTACCATTGGAGCATAACTCCCATCTTAAAAATCTACCAATAAATAGAGGCATCAACAAGGCATAAGTCTCCATCTTAATATTCGCCAATACATGCCATCTTAACGAGCATAAGCTCCATCTTGAAATGCAATGTATGCGACACAATCATGAATGTAATGACAACACCATAATTAACAACATCTCAATGCAAACATCATCGTTGGCCATGGGCCTACATCTTAATAGCTGCCAATTATTAGAGGCATCTCAACATCTTCCATCAATATCATAATTCATCAAACATCATATATATATATATATATATATATATATATATATATATATATATATATATATATATATATATATATATATATATATATATATATATATATATATATATATATATATATATATATATATATATATATATATATATATATATATATATATATATATATATATATATATATATATATATATATATATATATATATATATATATATATATATATATATATATATATATCATATATTCACAGTAACTCAGCCACAACAATAATACAACAACAATTCACCAGTCTCGCAATGTTGGCCATAGGCCTACAACATGACATGGCCTATAATAAATTAATCATCTAAGGCTTACTTCTAAATCACCAAAACTCTACATATTATTCATTCTGTAATACTACATTATTATCATCATTAATCCTAATGTTACAAACCAAACCGCAATCTATAATCATCTCATCCTCATCATTCTTCACAAAAATCAACATAGCGACCAATGCGGGAATTAACTCTAATCCTAATTTAGATACTAGGATTATCCTTCCTATTCTTCATTGTGATCCTTAAGAATGAAGTTCATCGCGTTATCTATTCAACGCTTTGAACGACACCTTAAACAGAGTCCAAAAACTCAAGTTACAGCCTTTGGAAAACGAACCTGTCAAAAACCAGACAACATGGATCGACGCATAATGCCTTGGGTCGATGCATACTGGACTGAATGCGCTACATGAGTTGACGCATACTCTCTTGTATAAACTCATACTGAGTCTAAAACACTGCATGTATCGATACATGCTCCTTCGTGTCGACTCATCCTGAGTCTAAAAGCTCTCATGTACCGACGCAGGACTCCTTCGTGTCGACTTATCCTGAGTCTAAAGGCCTTCTTGTATCGACACATAGCATTTGGGGTCACACATACTATTATTTCATGGATATTTTCTACGATTTCAATGCGCTTTCACTATGGATTCCATACTTTAAGCCCTAAAAACATCCTCTAATCATAGATAATCATCAATTACAATTATCCTATAATTCTACATCAAATATACAGCATTGGAACATCATTATTCATCTTTCAATCATCGATTTCCATCATACAACATCATATATAATTCAATCATAAACCAAACAATCTTTCACCTCTAACCCCACATACCAATTATCACAAACACTATTATAGAGTCAGAACCCCACCCTTACCTTGGATTGAAGGTTGCTCTATACTTTCCGGTTGAATTTCCGTTCTACCTATTTCCTCCTTTCCAACAACTTTCACGTTCTCTTCTTCCAACCCTTATTCTTCTTACTGCTTCTTCTTTTCTATTATTTCTCACAATAATAAAATAAACCTATTATTCTCTTTATTCCTTAATGGGCTTAAGACTACTACACCCTCTTATTACTACTTCCATCCTTAAAAACAAGCTCACATCAAATAATATTATCCTTCTCATAATATTATTCCACAACTTAATAAAATAATTAAATCTAACTAATCACACAACTTCACAAATATTCCAAAAATAATGTAATTAAATAATTAATTAAATTATGTGCGTTACAACTCTCCCCCACTTAGAATATTTTCGTCCTCGAAAATTTACCTTAAACAAACAACTCAAGATAGGAGTCTCGCATCTTGCTCTCCAACTCCCAAGTCATGCTTTCTCCGGCAGCTCCAAGCCAAACCACTTTAACCAAAGAAATATCTTTTCCCCTCAGAGTCTTTATTTCACAATCCGCGATCCGTACAGGCATCATCTCCATCATAAAATTATCCTACACTTGCACATCATCCATATGAATCACATGAGATGGATCTGAAATATATTTCCGGAGTTGTGACACATGAAACAAATCATGCAAATTCGAAAGATTAGGTGGTAAAGCCACTCTATAAGCAAGGTTCCCCACTTTCTCCAAAATCTGATATGGTCCAATAAAATGAGAAGTGAGCTTCTTAGACTTCAATGCTCGCCCAACACCAGTCACAGGTGTAACTCTTAAAAACACATGGTCACCCGCTTGAAATTCTAAATCTTTCCTTCGCTTGTCATGATAACTCTTCTGTCTACTTTGGGAAGCTTTCATCTTTTCTTGAATCAACTTCACCTTCTCGTTAGTCTCACGAACAAGCTCGAATCCAAGTACTACTATCAGAGGAGTAGAAATTTCTTCAACAGAGGTCACAAACAAATCGGTGTCAACAATATTAACTCCACGACCATGTTTGGGCATGGGAGCAGTTATAACATTCGGCTTTTCTGGAGAATCAAACTCTATCTCCTTAGCTTCCAGCAAATCTTGTACTTTGTTTCTCAGGGCCCAGCAATCATTTGTATCATGGCCTGGGCTCTCAGAATGGTAGGCGCACCGCGCGTTGGGATTGTATCTAGGAGAAGTAGTGTTTGGATTCTTGGGAGCCTCTCTCAAGGTCGCCAAGTTGGATTTTAACAAATGAGGCAGAACTTCAACCAAGGTCACACTGAGGCGGATAAACTGCCGTTGTGGTCTTTCCACCCTTTGTTGATTGTTGCGTTGTGGAGCAACTGTGGGTCTTGGTATCACTATAGCATTTGCCGTTTGACGATGTTCAGATCTGCTTTGGCCCCTTGGGCCATAGACTGCGCTAGCTTCCTTCTTACCAGTGAAAGGATTTTTTACCGAACTTGAAGAGGCATCCTTCTGTATTTTACCACTTCGAATGCCAGCCTCCACTCTTTCTCCAGTAAAAATCAACTCAGTGAAACCAGATGATGAGCTGCCGATCAAGTGATTGAAAAATGGACCTGATAGTGTCCCAAGGAACATATCCACCAACTCCCTATCAGACAAAGGGGGTTGAACTCTTCCAGCCAAGTCTCTCTACTTCTGAGCATAGTCCTTAAAACCTTCACCTGCACCCATGGACATACCCTGGAGCTGAGTACGAGTGGGAGCAAGGTCGGCGTTATACTGATACTGCTTGTAAAAAGCAGCAGAAAGGTCTTCCCAGTTTTGGACACTGGCCCCTTCCAATTGATAGAACCATTCAAGCTGAGTCCCTAACAGACTATCTTGAAAGAAATGCACCCACAAATTTCTATCAGCAGTGTGGGGTTGGATTTTCCTGACATACGAGCGGAGATGGAGTTTTGGACAGGATACTCCGTCGTACTTGGAAAATACCGGAGCTTTGAACTTATGAGGGATCACCACTCTCGATACCAGTCCCAATTCTCCGAAATCTAAACCAGGTATTTTCTGAATCTCCATAGCACTCAGACGGTCTTCTAGCTGCTTGTACCTATCCTCGGCAGGAGGATATTGCTCATCGTCATAATCAGTACCGTCTTCAGAAACTGCAGGACTGAGGTCCTTTTCTCTTTCTTGGTTCTCCCCGTCCTTGGACGAGGAGGTCAGATCAGTTGGTTGTCTCAACCTTTCTCTGAATCTTCTACCCATGTTCAGAATACCGACCTTCTTCTTCTTCTTCTTCTTCTTCTCTTTTAGAATAAGGGTCTTCAGATCCTCTTGCCCTTTAGCCATACTTATGAACATCTGTTGGAACTGGGCGTTCTGTGCCTGAAGATCTTTGATGGCTTGATCGGAAGATATTTCTGCTATAATAAACAGCGAAGAAGATGAGAAACCTGTAAGGGTACCTGTAATGGTGTGCATGATAATGGGATGCGCATGTAATGATTTCAAAGACTTTGGGAGATTTAAATTTGTAAACCAAAAATAAACAAAACTTTATTAGCTTAACTTTGAAAGGTTCAACAATGCCTTTAAGGCGTTACAGAAGAGTAAATAAAACAAAATCTAAAACTAGAAAAAGCAAAAACAAAAGTCCCATGGTCGCTTCCTCTTTGTGCTGATGTAGTCATTGATCACTCTTTCTTCCTCGAGCTACCTGGTAAGCTTCAAAACCTTCCTTTCTTGCTCATGATACTGTTACCGGTAAGTGTCCCGCTCATTCCTTAGTTGAATCCAAGACCTCTTCAACTCCCTAAGATCAGTGGGCATGTAAGGATAGAGAACCGTGTAAGGGATGCCTTCTTCATTAGTGGGCACAATAATCACTGGTAATACGGCCTCATAGGGCATCCCATGCTTCTGGGCACGAGCTCGGACCCATTGGAGGTAAGGCTGCATAGGAAGGGAAGTCTTTGGTTCCAACTCTTGAGGGTCAGATCTGTTCACCATGCCCGTATAAACCTCCGACGATTCTCCTTAACATCCTCCTTATAGTCAAATACAATGTCCTCAAGAAGTAACTCATGGGGACCATCTCTCTGTGCACGACCAAATTGTCGTAAAGCTAGACAAGGATTGTAGGTTATATCTCCTCTGATTCCAAGCAATGGGACATTAGGGTATCCTCCACAACGGTCAATAACAACAGTGTCTTCCATAGCCCGGGAACACCAAAGAATATATGTATGGGCAAGTGAAATTATTCTGTAGGACCAACCCAAACCTTCTTCATTCTTCAGCACAAACTTAGGGATGTGAGAAATAAACCACCTCGACAGCAACGACATGCAACACATAAGAGTTCCTCTTCTCCTCACGGTACGAGTATAGAGGGCGTGCAAGATATCTCAAAGTAAGGTAGGCACAGGGTTGCGATAGAGGAAAATCTTGACAGCATTCACATCTACAAAGGAATCCAGATTTAGGAAGAGAACCAAACCATAAATAAGGAGAGCCAAGACATCTTCAAAAGCTTGAAAATCTAAATCATCCCAGAATAGTTGAGCCTGGTCCATCAAAAATTTGGCTAGAAAACCTTCGACCCCACTCCGTGTTTCCCAATTGGATACTACATCAGCCTGTTTCATATGCAGAGTTGAGGAAATGTCTTATGGTCTAGGAACTTATTCCATACCTGTGAAGGGTACCTGTTCAAGGATGGATATGCCCAATAGATGAGAGAACTCTTCCAAGGTGGGTACTGGTTAGTAATATGGAAAGGTGAAGCAATGATGCACATAATCGAAGAACTAAAATAGTACGCTCATCATCTGCTCATCATGATTTGAAGTAACCAGACTGAGAAGTTAAACATGTCTCTTAATGAACATAGAAGTCTCGGAAAATCTTGAGGCTATCTCTTTAAGTTGGGCAGGTATTTGCATAAAGTTAACTCGGATGGTATTTCTGCGCATGAAAGCCATGATCTGCAAAACAGAACAAAGATAAATTCCCTTGGTCTTTGAAATGGTTAGTGTAATGAAGCATGAATGCCATGTTATGATGCATGATGTCATGATAAACCACATGTATAGCAAACAACAAGTATGGCAAACACAGTCAAATCACACAAGACCCTTAGGTTTAAGGCTTGCATGAGGTCAATGGTAGCACCCTCTTGAAGTTAAGTTGGTTTCAACCTGTCCTAGAAAAATAGTAACTGGGTTCTAGAGGATCTCAATATCACTGACCATCCTCCATCGGTCATGGTTTCAGCTCACGCAATCTTTTCTTGCGGCCAGAACTATCTCGAGAGTATGGTCTCAATGAGTGTAGCGTCGAGTATCAACCATTTCTCAGCTCTATACCGAGGCCGGCTATCTCACTACTTTATAATGGCCAAGTTGGGTGATTAAAGGTTCTAAGGTTAGTTGATACTTAACAACACCATACAGCGGCCCCGTATTCTCCTTGTTTCTCCATAAGGGATACTGGTATCAACCAATGTGCCACATCAACGTAGCTACTGCTTTAACCGTATCGGTCTATGCTGTACAGTTCCCTCACAGTCTTTTGCTACTTACGTAAAAGGTATCCCCATATCCGGGTTAGGATCTATAGTAACCCCAAACAGAACCCTCAAAAATAAAGCAAACAAGGCAATCAAAATAAGCAAATATGATGAACTAGATCCTAAGGTATACCCCACTTATTAGTCCCCAGCAGAGTCGCCAGTTCTGTGATACAGTGGCAGAACCGGACTGTTTGAAATGTTGGTTTGCGTTTTGTGTTCGCAAAATGTCGCGGTAAGCAAGAGTCGCCACCGACTTTTATTTCATCCAACCGGAAAGGAAAAAAGTACAGAAAAAAAATCCTTTTTCGAGATATTCTGAGTACGGTGGGTAGATTATAGAAAGGGAAGGTGTTAACACCCTTTCTATCCATGGTTTTCCATGGGCTCTTAGGTACTTGCTCATCTTTTAAAAATTTCTTGTGTATGTGCTTTGTTTTGAAACAGTTTGACTTCGTGATAACCCTTGTATCAGTCCTCAAAGGTGTGACGAAGTTGTTTTGAAAATTTGTTTGAAAAGTGTAAGTGTGAAAAGTTTTGATTTGAGGAAGTACCTACTAGCATCTACCTGCTAAAAAAAAGATTGTTTCTATTCTCGTGTCCTTTAGACAACGCTATCCTACTATTTGAGAAGTAGGTAGCACCATCATTGGAGTTTGTAAGGGTCAATTCAAAAGGGACATACGATCACTAAAGCAATATTAGGACACCTTAGTAATAACCCTAGAGTCTTAAGATCATATTCGAGGCGACATTTCCGAGGTAACATTTCCGAGGCAACATTTCTGAGGTAACATTCGAATGGGACGTTTGATCTTTTTTAGACAGGAGGGCAACCACTAAGACACCCTATGCTTAATGATCGTTTACCGAAGCCAACCAAAGTGAGGGTATACCATAAGAGTGATATGTGCGAGTGATTTGTTTTCAGTTATTTAATCTTTGCATATTAGGGTTTTCTAACTGGATTAATTTGTCATGCATTCTTGTCATACAATCCTATTAGCATACATCTAAACATTTAAATATTTGCGGGAATTAAAATGCGAGAAAGTACATCTATGCTATTACAAGGCTTCAGGGAGGGGGATTAATTACATAGCCAAAAACCCCGGGGAAAGCGATAACTAAAAGCCCTAAATTAAACTATTACAAACCATGAACGGTTACAAAAATATTGGTGAAAATAATGATACGCGCGCGATGAATCGAATGCGGAGCAACTAGGGTTTTGACCCTTGCCTAAACCTAATTGTGATTAGTTAAATAAAATGTTTTTGTTTTGTTTTATTATTTTAAGAAAATAAAGAAATCATTACATTAAAAAGAAAATCCGAATCCTAATTAATTTTAAATTAAGAAAAATAAATTAATTTTTCCTAAGACTTATTTTTTGTATTTTTATTCATATGAGAAAGAAAAGCAAAATAAAATTAAATCAAAAGTTTAACCTAATTTCTTTTTGATTTTATTTTTTTGAAAAAAACAAATTATAATTTTCCTAATTTAAACTAAATTAAATTAATTTTGATAAAATAAAAACTAATCCTAATTTTTGATGAATTATTGATTTTATGGTTTTTTGTGAAAAAAATGATTAATTTATGAAGTAAAGGAAATAAAAATAAAAATTGAAAGATTTAAACAAATTAAAAAAGAAAAAGGAAGGAATAAAGGGCTTGTATTAGCAATTATGAGGGGTGATGTCTGAATTGTTGGGCCCAAATGGCTGAGGCCTACTTGACTTTGCCCAATCCAGTGTGAACGTTGACTGGGGGCGCATGGTAGTCATGCAAAGAAAAGGCATTGGATCTGGAGCGCTGATGAGTTGGATGGCCAGATCCTGATGGTACACGGTGAGCTCCTTGGTTTATAATGCGTTGGATTATCTGTTGAAGAAAAATATGAATAAAGGTTGGGACCTGGGGATCAAACCCAGGTCCTTAGGCACTCTTCCCCTGCACGCTTGCTAACAGAGCTATCTGATTTATTTGTATATACAACAAAAAACAATTATTATATAATGAAAACAAAACACTGAAACTCAAAACGCGCGAAATTCAAATCACCCAACCAAGGGGTGCCACACACCCATCTTCTTCCTCCCAACCGTCGTTTTAGGTAACAACACTTTTACCTACAGTTGCCTTGCTGTAGCTACAAGCCTGTTCATCACAAAAATTCTCTACAAGCAATATAAATGGAACTCAAAGGTGTCAAACGACTCGTCTCATCCTCACAAGTGTCAAGGCACCAAAATCCAAACCCAATTTTGCCCATACTATAAAGCCCTAAATAAGAACGTAAAACCCTAGCTATGGCAATATCCTGTACAGGCGTTAGAAATGCAATTAAATGGTACCAATAGTTTGCAAACTCAATGATGAACATGAATATATAATTAAAACATGCATAGGATGAGTAAATCAACGAAATCGAATTTGAGTTTGGAAGCAAATCGTGATACCTGTAACTTATAATTCCAGGCGTGAAAAGACTTGCAATTGATTGGGATATGTTCCTGGGATGTCCAGCAATCTGTTGGCAATGTGAGAATGGCACGATTTGGTCTCTAGTATGGAAATTGGATCACCACTTTTTCTTCAATTTTTTCTGTTTTGTTTTAGCTCTGCATGACTGCTCCAACCTCTCCCATGCCTTGGATTGCTTCTGTATATGTACTACAACATGTTAGGTCAACAAAAACGAAATCAATCTTGCCCATTATGAAGATTTGATTTGGTCTTTCATGGCATATGATATCTTTCCAAGTTTGCTCAAATTCAATCTTTTTCCAACCAAATTAGCCTTGCACGAATTGATTTTCAATTGACAGCATATAAGATCTTTTTTCAATGCAAGAATCATCCCTAAAACACATTATATGATTTATTTAGATTAATTTGATTTTATTTGAATTTTAAGTGAATAAAAATGAAAATAAATTAAATAAATAAATAAATAAATCATGGTGGGTCCCATAGGTCATGGAATATGTTATCATTGAAGTGCAAGCATAAAAAGTTGGGTCCATTTGGCAAAAAATGCAAATTTGAGCACATTTGACTTTTGGCAATTTTGCAAAAAAGGTCAACTTGGCCAATGCACAACTCTCTCAATTTTGACCCTAGAGAGGTGTTATTGGACTTTTTAGAAATATTAGGATGTCCTCTAAGCAACCATTTTGGTATCATCTCAATTGAGTCTTCCATGTTCATATATAAAGCTTTGACCCAAAAGGTGTTTTTGTTGACTTTCCAAAATGACCTCTAATGTCAAAATTCATAACTTTTTGTGAGTGCATATTTTGCACTTGGGAGATGAATATGAATTGTAAGGAATTGCATTATCTTTAAAATGAGCTTTGGATGGGTCATTTCTGATAAAGTATGAGAAAGTTATGCTTGGTCAAAGTTGAGTTGACTTTTCTTGCAAAACTCTAATTTAGCAACTTTTGGGTTTTGATGAATTGTGAGCAATCCTTGATGAATCATGATCAACCCTTTATCAAATGATGAATGATACTTAAAAATGAGGATGTTGACCAAAAATCTTGAAGTTTGACTATATGTAGGCCACAATTGACTTTTGACCTAGCACAGTCGATTTTTCAGGCATTTGAGCAATTGACTGAGAAAACTTCTTCTGCAAGGCTTGAAACTTGACATGGATGATCTTGAGAACATATTAGGACAATGGAAGGAATTTGGGATCCTTTGGACTCAAGCATCTTGATGAAAAATGAAACCCTAATTTGAGGTAGACTGCCCTATGAGAGAGTTTGTCTGGTCAACTCTTGGACTTCCTTGAGCAATTTGAGGACCTCACTTGACATGTATTGAGAAATATGGGAGGGAAAATTTTGGGGTACAACAACTTCCCCTGTTCAATCTTCTTAAACCCGAGGATGTAGATTGACTCGTCTGCCTTTCCTGATCTGAAGGTGGAAGATGATTGAACACTAGAGTGCCCAGAAATTTGCACTCGCATGAAGTGATACTTGACTTGCGATATCGGGAATGGGCTTATAGATGCCATTTGGAAGTTGCTAGAGATTGTCAGAGATGGGCTTAAAGATGCCATCCGAAGAGGTGTCGATCACATAAGAGATTCCTTTGCGAGATCCTGTGTACCTGTTGTTGAGGAGGACTTCAGCGGGGAATGCTGGTCTCTATATTGAGAGAAATAGAGTTTTAGGAGCTTCAGTTGTCCGTTACTCTACTTGGGAATAATTTAGGTTTTGGGAAGCGGAAGCAAACTGTGTGTTTGGTCGGGGCATATTCCGCACCGCGACTTACTGGGGAAATGCGACCGTGAGAAGGAACCTGGATAGTAGGGTTACTTCGATATGAAAGCCGGGATACTAAGGCTGTGAGAAGGAACCTGGATAGTAGGGTTACTTCGAGATGAAAGCCTGGATGGTAGGGCTGTGAGAAGGAACCTGGATGATAGGGTTACTTTGAGATGAAATCCTTGGTAGTAGGGTTGTGAGAAGGAACCTGGATAGTAGGGTTACTTCGAGATGAAAGCCTGGGTAGTAGGGCTGTGAGAAGGAACCTGGATAGTAGGGCTGTGAGAAGGAACCTGGATAGTAGGGTTACTTCGAGATGAAAGCCTGGGTAGTATGGTTGTGAGAAGGAACCTGGATAGTAGGGTTACTTCGAGATGAAAGCCTGGATAATAGGGCTGTGAGAAGGAACCTGGATGGTAGGGTTACTTCAAGATGAAAGCCTGGATAGTAGGGCTGTGAGAAGGAACTTGGATGGTAGGGTTACTTCGATATGAATGCCTGGATAGTAGGGCTGCTTCAGAATGAGTTTGGGTAAAACTGCAGAGGGAACCTGGGTAAGGTTGCTTTTGTCGCTCCAATAATTACTCTATTTAGCTTCGAGTGTTGATTATGGACTACTGGAAATTGTTGATAATAATTGTCTTTCCAGAAAGAAATACAGGGTTAGTTGTATGTGATGCATGAGATGCATTGTGAGATGATGTCTTCAAAATAAATGAGACTATGTTATATGTGATGTATGCACATGTCATGATGTATGAACATGAAATGTTGACATAATAATCTGAGTCCGGGAAAATAAATCCCTGACTGTTGTTTGGAGAGTAAGAGGAAATGGTATTCTTGACTGTTCATAAAGAATCATGGTTCCTCCGCTTCTGTTGGGGATGGTGAACAATGATGACTATGCTGGGGATTTGCCCCTTGGCTGGAAAATATTCTACTGGACGAGACTCTGTCTGAGGATAACTCTGCGGGGGATAACTCAGTTGTTAGATCTGCTGACTTGGAGAAATAACTCAGTTGGGGATGAATTTCCGTTGCTGGTGAGAATGAATTCTGCTGGAGATTAACTTTCTGCTTGTGAGAGAAATAAACTCTGCTTGGGGAAAAATTTACCGACTCACTCGCGATTGTGAATTTCAGTAAGGGAGAGTTATGTCCTGTTCGGGGAAGCTATCATCATTGTCTTTGGATACCTTTTACTCTGTGGGGAGTGTATGTATCACTGCTCACATTCTTAAGCTGACTCTATCCCAATACCTGATGGGCAGAGTAATTGTAAGGTTTGGGCACTTCTTTTTTCCCTGTTCCTGGAATTACGAGTAATCGTCTTTGTTTCTTATGTAAATATTTATGAGCAGAAATTATTTTCAAATGCATATATCAAAAATGAATCATTGGACGTTCTTGCAAAACAAAACAGACAATGAAAAACAATTTGGAATTATCTTGTGAAAATGAATTGTATTGATTTTCGAAGTCGTCCTGTGATAGGCGCTTGTACAAAGAGGCTGATGTCCTGGTAAGAGAATGCTGCCGAAGGATAGAAATTACAATTTGAGTTAAAGAAAAACAGTTATGTGGAACGACCCCATCGGGTTTCAACTCTGCTATTGCCTTTATATCTTCAAGCGTCTCATCACTTTGCTGCTTGGTCGAAGGTGGATCAGATTGATTGGTGCCGTTTGAGCTTGATTGTCGATACCGAGGTCTGGTTGCAAGATGATCTAATGAGACATAGTGTTACGCTTTGATCCCTAATTTTTTCCTGGACCGCCCTTTCGGGTTTTCAGTCTACCGAGATACCCTTTTTTGCCCAAGTCGCCTTTTCAGGTTTTCGACTTGCCGGGTGTACAGTTTTTGTTCCATTTTCATCCCTTACTTTTGCCCGAACCCTTTTGGTTCACCGGGAAGCCCTTATTTTTTCCTACGCCAGTCAACCTAGCGGGTCTTTGATTATGCGTAGTATCTTTTCACTATGTCTGCATTGACGGGGTGAGGAAGGTTGTCACCATCCATGGTGGTTAGAATCATAGCTCCTCCCGAGAAAATGTTCTTAACCACAAATGGCCCTTCGTATGTGGGGGTCCATTTTCCCCTGGGATCACCTTGCGGTAGTATGATGCGCTTGATCACTAGATCCCCGACCCGATATTCTTGATGTCTGACTTTCTTGTTAAAAGCCTTGATCATTCGCTTTTGATACGTATGACCATGACAGATAGCAGTAAGTCTCTTTTCATCAATTAGCTGCAGCTGATCAAGTCGGGTTTGGATCCAGTCGTCCTCGTTCAAACCCGTATCCTTCATAATCCTGAGAGAAGGTATCTGGACTTCGATGGGTAAGACTGCCTCCATGCCATACACCAAAGAGTAGGGTGTTGCCCCTGTCGACGTCCGTGCTAAGGTACGATACCCATGAAGAGAGAATGGTAACATCTCATGCCAGTCTTTGTATGTCACTGTCATCTTCTGCACAATCTTCTTGATGTTCTTGTTAGCTGCTTCAACATCCCCATTCATCTTCGGCTGATAGGGTGAAGAGTTATGATGTTGTATCTTGAACTGTTTGCAGAGCTCGGTGATCATCGTATTGTTGAGATTTGTACCATTATCAGTGATAATTCTCTCTGGGACACCATATCGACAGATCAGTTTGTGTCGGATGAACCGCGCCACGACGTTCTTAGTTACTGTAGCAAAGGAAGCCGCCTAAACCCACTTGGTGAAATAATCAATGACTACCAGAATGAAACGATGCTCGTTAGACGCAGTAGGTATGATCTCGCCGATCATGTCGATGCCCCACATTGCAAAGGGCCAAGGAGATGTCAAAACATTCAGGGGAACCGGAGGTACATGCACCTTATCAGCATAGACTTGGCATTTATGACAGGTTCGAGAGTGCTGATAACAATCGGCTTCCATAGTGGACCAATAATATCCTGCCCGTAGGATTTTATTTGCCATGGTATGCCCACTGGAATGAGTTTTGAAGGTGCCTTCATGTAACTCTGCCATGATCCTTTCTGCCTTGCTCTTGTCTACACACCGCAGTAAGGTTGAATCATGGTTACGCTTATAGAGGATTCCGTTACTGATGAAGAATTTCGCAGCGAACCTTCTCAGAAACTTCTTATCATTAACAGATTCCCCCTCGGGGTATTCTTGAGCCTCAAGATACCTCTTTATCTCGTGAAACCAAGGTTTATCTGCTACCTCTTCAGTCTCAATGTCACAACAATGTGCGGGTTCGTCTAACCTCTCAATGGTAATCTGGGGAGCCTCATTGTCCCACCTGAGTTTGAACATAGAAGACATGGTAGCTAGCGCGCCCGCCATCTGATTCTCCTCTCTTGGGAAATGTTCAAAGGTTATCTCCTCAAAGTGTGGGAGCAATGTCAGTACATACTCTTTGTAAGGAATAAGATTCGGGTGCTTCATATCCCACTCGCCTTTGATCTGACTTATCACCAGTGCGGAATCTCCGAATACACTCAAGAACTTAATCCTCAGGTCAATAGCAGCTCGAAGACCCATGATACATGCTTCATACTCCGCCATATTGTTGGTACAGTTGAAACATAATCGGGCGGTGAATGGAGTATGACAGCCCTCAGGAGATATAATTACAGCGCCAATGCAATTACCCAATGCGTTCGAGGCTCCATCAAAATACATAGACCATCGGGATCCCTCCTCAGGTCCTTCGTCCGGTCCAGGTTCTTCGTAGTCGGTTACCAACATGATATCTCATCCGGGAACTCGAAATTCATGGACTGGAAGTCATCCATGGCCTGATGCGCCAAATGATCCGCCAATACACTCCCCTTGATTGACTTTTGGGTTGTGTATTAGATGTCGTACTCGGTTAAGATCATCTGCCATCTTTCTGTTCTTCCGAAGAGAGCGGGCTTCTCGAAAATATACTTGATCGAATCCATCTTTGATATCAACAAGGTAGTGTGAGTCAGCATATACTGTCTCAGCCGGCGAGCAGTCCATGCCAAAGCGTAACAAGTTTTCTCGAGAAATGAGTACCAGGTCTCACAGTCGGTAAACGTTTTGCTAAGGTAGTAAATAACATGCTCTTTTCGACCAGACTCGTCATGCTGCCCCAACACACACCCCATTGAATTGTCTAGCACTGTCAAGTATAATATCAAAGGTATTCCTTCAACTGGAGGCATCAAAATTGGTGGTTCTTGAAGGTATTCTTTGATTCTTTCAAAAGCAGTCTGGCATTCATCATTCTACTTTACCACTTGATCTTTCTTCAGCAGCTTGAAGATTGGCTCACAAGTAGCAGTCAGATGTGAAATGAACCTGGCAATGTAATTCAGGCGTCCCAAGAAACCTCTAACTTCTTTTTCTGTGCGGGGAGCCGACATCTCTTGTACGGCCTTTACCTTTGCAAGGTCTTCCTGAATACCTTTGTCACTGACAACGAAACCCAGAAGCTTACCAGACCTTACCCCGAAGGTACACTTGTTCGGATTTAACCTTAGATTTTACGTCTTCAACCTGTCAAACAGTTTCTGGAGATGATCAGGGTGCTCTTCCTCAGTCTGGGACTTGGATATCATGTCATCAACATAAACCTCGATCTCATGGTGAATCATGTCGTGGAACAAAGCGACCATGGCGCGCTGATAAGTTGCCCCAACATTCTTCAACCCAAAAGGCATTACTTTATAACAGAAAGTGCCCCACTGTGTAACGAAGGTTGTCTTCTCCATGTCCTCAGGAGCCATATTGATCTGGTTGTAGCCAGAAAAACCATCCATGAAAGAGAAGATCTTATGCTACGCAGTGTTGTCGACTAGAACATCAATGTGAGGAAGTGGGAAGTCATCCTTGGGGCTTGCCCTGTTTAGATCTCTGTAGTCCACACACATCCGTACCTTACCATCCTTATTAGGTACCAGAACGATGTTGGCAACCCACTGCGGATAAGAAGTGACAGCTAAGAACCCTGCGTCGAACTGTTTCATGACCTCTGCCTTGATTTTCTCTAACATTTCAGGGCGCATACGGCGGACCTTATGCTTTATCGGAGGGCAGTCTTCTTTAGTCGGTAGGAGATGTACCATAATATCAGTGTCCAAACCAGGCATGTCTTCATAGGACCAGGCGAAGATCTCAACATAGTCGTGAAACATCTGTATCAACCTCTGCTTGATGCTAAGTTCCAAATTTGCACCTATCTTAACCTCCTTCGTGTCTTCTTATGTACCCAAATTCACTGACTCAACTAACTCTTCATGAGGCTGTATGGGCCTTTCTTCCTGCTGTAACAGTCTAGCAAGTTATCCAGGCACCTCACAATCATCCTCACCTTCGTCCTCGGCTTGGTTGATCGGATTTTTGAAGTCATAACTGGTAGTAGTAGAGTTGTTATCAATGGGATCCAGAGTGGATATGGATCTGCATTATGATACGTGAGTGTGTTTAAGAGAATAGCTGTTTTGATAAAATGAGAGACAGAAAAGAAAAAACAAGGAGCGCAAAATTTGCAATGCAAGAAACGTCCAATGCTTTATTAATGATATATGAAATGACAAATAATAGCCCTCACAAGCAAAGCCAAGGTGCCTCGGGAAAGGCACCGGGCCGTAAAGTTTTAAACTGTTTACTACAACTCTTAAAAACAAAAGTCAATTACTGCGGAATAAAAGAAACAGGTATGAAGTCCTTCGCCGTCCAGTTATTCGGTCCACCATTGGTTGTTGGGTAGATTCAGTTGTCGATTTCTAAATCTTCTTCACTGTCCTCAATTGCATTAACCCCCCGATTGCTGATGTGTAGAGGAGGTCCTCCAATCCGTGTGCGCCGAACAGCCCTTTGAGCCCCTGTAGTAAAGCCCAAACCAAATTTGTCAGTTTTGTGAGTGAAATCAGGGAGATGACCCCAATTGGTACACCCACCTTCAATTACAGCCCTGGCGTGTTTGAGAGAAGCCATCTTCATCATAGGTTTATTGGTAGTAACTTCAGTTGACGCCAAAGTCTGAGGGACTTCTTCAAAGTTTTGACAAGCGTTTCTATGAACTTCCTGTCCATCTCTACATAGCGGAAGGAATTGAGATGACTCACCATATACTCCTCTTCGCCTTGCACCGTGACAATCTTCCCCTTCACCGGATATTTCAGCATTTGATGGAGCGTGGAAGTAACTGCCCCAGCCTTATGAATCCAAGGGCGACCCAACAAGTAAGAATATGATGGTCTGATATCCATTACGTAGAAGGTGGACCCGAAGGTCTGAGAACCCAATTTGATAGGGATGTCCACCTCCCCGTGCACCATTCTTTTTGATCCATCAAAAGCCCTCACCACAATGTTACTCGGCTTTAAAGTTAAACCCTCACAATCTAAACGGTCTAACGCTTTCTTTGGAAGAACATTCAACGAAGATTTGGTATCTACTAGCACATGGGCCATAGTAGTGCCCCTGCACTCGATTGAGACATGCAAAGCATCATTGTGATTTCTTCCCTTAGGGGTCAGATCCGCATTTGAAAAGCCTAACCCATTGTCAGCAGTCAGGCTAGCCACGCAATCTTTGAACTGATTTGCGGAAGTTACCTGTGGCACATGCGCAGTTTTGAGAAATACAATCAAAGCCTTCGCATGGGCTTCAGAACACAATATCAGAGACAACATGGAGATCTTTGACGGGGTCTGTCCCAGCTGTTCGACTATATTGTAGTCGCTTTTCTTGATAATTTTCAATATTTCCTCTATTTCTTGTTTAGAGGCTTCCACGACGATTTTCTTAGGTGCCTCTGTCCGGGCAGGCTCACCTATAATTTCTTTTCCCCGAGTCCCAGATGGCTCAACAGCAGGGGTGGTGTGATACCGTGGGAGAACTGACTTGAGGTTTTGCGTTTGTGTTTGCAAATGTTTCGGTTTAGCAAGAGTCGCCACCGACTTTTTATTTTATCCAAAGGAAAGGTCAAAAAGCATAGGAAAGACCTTTGAGATGTTTTCTTGGATTCGGGGGGTAGATTATGAAAAGGGAAGGTGCTAGTACCCTTTTCATCCATGGTTTTCCATGGGCTCTTAGTTACTTGTTTAGATCACTTGCTTTTTCTTTTCAATTGTTTGAAATGGTGCTTTGCGTGTGGTTTTAAAAATATATTGAAAAGAGGCCTTTGTTTAGGCAACCTTTGTAATGATTCTTGTTTGAATATATACAAAGGTGTTTGTCTTTTGAAAAATGTTTCAATGTTTGAAAGTTTGTTTTGGGAAATGTTTTGAAATTGTGTGTGTGTTTGTTTGAAAATAGCAAGGATGTTTGCAAGTTTGATTAAGTAACTAGGAGAATCTACCTACCTACTCAAAAGTCTTTCCTACACATTTTTAACCCTTTGACATTGTTGTTTTACCATTGTATTTGGTAAACAACCTTGTGTTTGGATGTTAAACGGGACAGGCGCGGGTCATCATATGACCATGATAGCAATGGTGCTAAGTATCTTAGTAAGCTTTTTGAGGGACAAGATCATTTTTGTATAGGCAACCAAGATAATGTCATCGAGGGACTACGATCTTTTGTTTTGATTTTATTTTGCCAGGATACCTAGCATGCATACCAGGGCCATGTTTTTTTAAGGCAACAAGTGGGTGAAACCCTAGAGATGCTTGTGTGCATTGTGTTGTCATTTTTCATGCATTTTTGTCTTGTATTAGTCATGCTATTTGTTTTGATTTTTGCTTATCATACAAACCCTAATTTTACTATCATGCATATAAAAGCAATAAATGCGTAAAAGTAAATCTAGGACTATTATAATATTATTATGGGGAGGGGGATACAAGTTTGAATAGGGGGATATTTGCAAGAAAATAAAACCCTAAAACTATTATTACAACCAAATTGAAATATTTGTACAAATAAATAAAATAAGCAAATATTTAAATATGCAATATATTATAAATATGCAAAAAAAATGTTTTTGTATTTTATTTTATGTATGTAAAAAAAATTATTTAAACTCCTAAAAATAAGGGAAAATAAAAATGATTATTTTTTGGAGAGGGTGGAAACCCTAATTTTTGTTTTAAGAAAATATATTCTATATTGTTTATTTATTCATTTTTTATGTACAAGAAAATAAAATAAAAATATATACAAAAGTATTAAAAAATTAAAATGTGTGAAAAAATATTATTTAAGTGTATATGTGATACGGTGGGAGAACTGACTTGGGTTTTGCATTTGTTTTCGCAAATGTTTCGGTTGAGCAAGAGTCGCCACTGACTTTTTATTTTATCCTAAGGAAAGGTCAAAAAGCACAGGAAAGACCTTTGAGATGTTTTCTTGGGTTCGGGGAGTAGATTATAGAAATGGAAGGTATTAGCACCCTTTCTATCCATGGTTATCCATGGGCTCTTAGTTACTTGCTTAGATCACTTGTCTTTGCTTTTCAATTGTTTGAAATGGTGCTTTGTGTGTGTGGTTTTGAAAATGTTTTGAAAAAGATGCATTGTCTAGGCAACCATTGTAACAATTCTTGTTTGAATGTTTTACAAGGGTGTTTGTCTTTTTGAAAAGATGTTTCAATGTTTTTGAAAGTTTGTTTTGAAGTTGTGTTGTGATGTGTGTTTTGAAAAATGGCAAGGATTGTTTTGCAAGTTTGGTCAAGTAACCAAGAGCTATCTACCCTAAATTTCTCAAAGATCTTTCTCATGTTTTAACCCTTTTAACAGAGTTGTTTCACCATTGTATTTGGTGAACAACCTTGTGTTAGGATGTTAACGGGACGGGCACGGGTCATCGTATAGACCATGAATGCAATAGTGTCAAGTATCTTTGGCAATTTTCTTAAGGGACTTGATCATTTTTAGGCAACTTGAGATAGCGTCATCGAGGAACTATGATCATTTGATTCATTTTTGTTTTGCCAAAGACACTCAACATGCAAACATGGCCCATTTTTGAAGGCAACAAGTGGAGTAACCCTAAGGGTGTAAGTGTGCATTGTGTTGTCAATTTTCATGCTATTTTGTCTTTGTATTAGTCAAGCTATTTGTTATTTGATTTGCATACAAACCCTAGGTCTATCATGGCATAATTTGAAAGCTTTTAAATGCGGAAATTTAAATGCTAAGCTATTACAACAATGATTATGGGGATGGGGGTACAAGTTTGAATTTGGGGATATTTGACCAGAAATTAAATTCTAAGCTATTACATCCATATCGAATATACAAATATTTAATTGTACAATATTTAAATAAATACAATAAATATGCAAAATGTATTATGCACAAAATGATTTTTTTATGTATGTGAAAGTATTTTTTCAATGTGGAATATAAACAAAAATAAAAAGGTCAAATTTTGAATATTTTTGTCATTTAGGGCAAAACCCTAGTTTTTGAATAAATAGTATTTATTTATTAATTATATACAATATTTATTAATTATATACAAAAAATAAGAAGTATATTTTAAAAAAGTATTTTTGATGTCAAATATTAAATAAAATAAAAATGTATTATTTCTATATTTTTATCCTAAGTATTCTAATAAAATATACAAGTATTTATATATTATATATTAAATATGCTAAATATGTACAAAAATAAAATATTAATTATTTACAAAAAATGTATATTTTAGAAAATGTTTTCAAGATGTAAACAAAAAATGATAACTGAAAAAATAAATATTTTTGTATTATTTTCTAGGGTTTTAAATAAAAAGGAAATATATTTGTTTACATGTATATGTTAAATAAAACAAATAAATGCAAAAATGTGTGGAAAAATATTTTTGATGTTTTTTATGTTTGAACAAAAAATATTAAGTCAGAATCAAAAATAAAAATGCAAAAATAATAAATATTTCACATAATGGGCCAGGGGGGTGCAAATGGAAAAAAGGGGTGTGAACAGCAAGCTGACTCAGGCCCAGCCCAAGCCAACTTTGTCTTCAACCTCCAGCAATGTTCAAACAGAAAACGCGCGCGCCTCCTATGCGACTACCATCTCCTGATTCCTTGACTTTTAACAAAAACTCATAACACCAATATTATAGAGCATCAAAAGACGAATTCAAACATGTAAAGAACTTGCCCTAACTCTAAGAAACCAGGGAGAATTTCTTCACCCCCAATTTCTGACCTAATTTTTTTCACATATTCATGGCCAAAATTCTCACAGCATGCTTAACATAAATGAAAAGTAATCATATGTATGGCTTCAGGGCTATGAGTAGAGCATGTTTTATTCACAAACCTAAGCCTAACTCTTCCTAGATTGAGAGATAGAAGTTCATGGTTTTACCTGTTTCAGCTTGAGTCGTGTACAACAATGTGGCCAACTTCAATGGAGTTTGAGCTTTTGTACAACTTGCCTGAAGTCCAAGGATGCTTCCCAAGTACCTAGCTTGCTTTGAAACTCTCTGAATCGTGCTATAGAAGTTCACCTGCAAAACTGAAAAGTGAAAATGGCAACAGAGGTTAGGGGAGTTACAGCTTGAGTTCAAGGCTTGGGATAGTTTGTGTGGATGATATGGAATGTGTTTGGACAGGCTTGAGCAAAAACGCACGAGTGGATATGGTTATGGAGGTCAAGTTGCAGAACTTGCCCTGTTTTTTAGCAAAACAGGGATTTTGAGTATGAGCAAGTCTTAGGGATGGATGAGTCATGCTTTAGGCTAGTTGGGATGTATGTAATATGAGAACAAAGTTTTCTTAGGCTTATGCTTGCAGGAAGTGAGAGTTGGATTGAGTTTGCAAGATTTCTTCTACTTGAAGCAAGAGAGTGCAAGTTGTGATATAGGCCTGTACAATACTCTCAAGCATGCTGCAGCATTTTCTCTTGATCAGTGGGATTTATCTACAAACTCTTGCCTCAAAGATATGGCCCATGCCTCCAAGATTTGGTATTTGACATAAAGCACCACTTTTCAAAAATGACAAGTTTGCTTTTTCCAATTAAGGTTTAATTCTATGTGTAATGACCAAATGCACAAAACAATGCTTGAACACAATGGTTAGGCATTTAATTATTGAGTTTAAAGAGGTTTAGAGGCCTGCAAGATAGCATAAACCATGCTGATTTGAAAAATGCCAATGTTATGAACATGCTTTGGCCAAGAACAAAAGTGAATTTTGCCCAACTTTGCAAATTCGATTCTCTCTAACCACAAGGGTGTTTGAGAAGTTCTTTGACAATTTGGAAAGCTTGGAATGTGTAATACAATCCATATTTGTAATGCAAATTGAAAATCCAAGTGGAACTATGTGAAAAATGGCCAAGAAGTTGGACAAAAATCCTGCCTAGAATAGGGCAAAATTTCTCTAAGTTAAAAATGTTTTGCACCCTTATTCCAAAAATCATAACTTGAGATACAAGCTTCTTTTGAGGGAACTTTGTGAATCAAAGTTGTTGATTTTGCAATGGACTACAACTTTCATGTTTCAAGTTTTGTTTGAATCCATTTTCATCTTGGTGAAAAAGTGGGACAAATTTAGGAAAAAATAAGAAAATTTCATAACTTAGAAATATTCTAAGTTATGAAATTTTTCCATTTTAAACCCTAATTTGCATTTTTGGGTTTCTTGATGAACAAGTTTCACAATTTGACATGTCTTGATGAAAAATGAATCTTGGCACTTGATTTTGACCAAAAAGTCAAAGTTTGACTTTTCAGTGTACAGTCAAATTTTGATCAGTTGACTGAAAAATTCATCTGTCAATCCTATGCATTTGAGATCTTTTGAACTTGTTGAATGGGTCAAGACAATTCCATTGAGTCCTTGAGTCCATGTGTGAGCTTGATTTTCCATTGGTTAGGTCAAACAGTCAAAAATTGCCTTTGTGCAGTCAAAACCTTAAAAATGACCATTTTGCCCTTTTGGTGATCTGATCAAATTTCTTATGGAATTGTGATCCAAACTTGAACAAATGGTTCATATGAGTTCATTATGTTGATGTGGGTAAAAAATTATGAGGTTTGACTGTCAATTGGCCACAGTTGACTTTTTCCCCAATACAACTGATTTCTAGGTCAACTGTCCAATTGACTGGGCAAAGATTGGAATTAAGGCTTGAAACTTGGTATGGATAAACTTGTGAGTCCAATATGAAGCATGAAAGTCACTTTGGGCATTTTAGGTCAAAACATCCCTGTGCAAACTCAAACCCTAATTTGGGTCAATAGTGCAAGGAGGAGTCTTGAGCAGTGCAAACCCTAGCTTGATCTTGAGTTCATGAGTCTTGTGATGAGAAAATGTTGATGAAATGAGAGGGCAAATTTTGGGGTATAACAGTTGCCCCTGTTCAATCTTCTTGAACCTGAAGAGTTAGATTGGCAAGTTTGCCTTTCGCGTCTCGAAGGTAAAAAGAGATTGGACACTAGAATGCCCGTAAATTTGCACTCGTCAAAACATAGGTGCGGGAATGGGCTTAAAGATGCCATTTGGAGGTAGAGGATTCTGGCTGGAGATGGGCTTAGAGATGCCATCTGGAGAGGTGACAGAGTTTTGTCGGGGATGGGCTTAAAGATGCCATCTGAAGATTGTTTGTTGAACTGTTATGTCGTTGGTGAGTGATGGAGTATCAGAAAGGTATCCATGTTTGGAACATCTCTGGACTGGGGGTCTGAATAAGCAATAGATTGACATCCATGTTTAGAGAATCCGTAAACTATTTACAGAAGTCTTGAATCTGAACAATCGATAGGTTAACATCCGTATCTGGAGAACCCGTAAACTGTTTTCAGAGGTCTTGAAGTTGAATAAGCAATAGATCAGCATCCGTGTTTGGAAGCATCCGTAAACTGTTTTCAGAAATTGAATCTGAACAAGCGATAGATTAACATCCGTATTTGGAGAATCCGTAAACTGTTTTCAGAAGTCTTGAATCTGAACAAGCGATAGGTTAACATCCGTATTTGGAGAATCCGTAAACTGTTTTCAGAAGTCTTGAATCTGAACAAGCGATAGGTTAACATCCGTATCTGGAGAACCCGTAAACTGTTTTCAGAAGTTGAAGTTGAATAAGCAATAGATTGACATCCGTGTTTGGAAGTATCCATAAACTGTTTTCAAAAGTTGAGTCTGAACAAGCGATAGATTAACATCCGTATTAGGAGAATCTGTGAACTGTTTTCAGAAGTTGAAGTTGAATAAGCAATAGATTGACATCCGTGTTTGGAAGCATCCGTAAACTGTTTTCAAAAGTATTGGAGTTGAGAAGGAACCGGTGTAGGGTTGCCTAATGATGAGTCTGTGTAAAACTGCATCTGGAATTTGAGAAGGAACCGGTGTAGGGTTGCCTCAAGATGATCAAGTAGATAGTTGTCCTGGTTTGTTACAGGTGTTAATCCTTTTGCTGAAAAAGGTAAATTGTTAGTTGAAACACAAAGTTATGTCGCATGAAATGTATGATGCCATGAACTGTATTTCATCAATGTTTATGATATATGCATGTCATGGTTATGTATGCAAGCTGAATAGCCGTCTTCCTGAGGAAGGTAAAATCCGGATAGCTGGAGATAATGGATTCTTTGACTGCTGCAGGGGAAAGTGAATCCTTGATTGCTGCAGGGGAATTGCAAGGATCCTTGATTGCTGAAGATGAGAAATCCTTGTTGACTGCTGACTGCTTGGGGAACAAGGACAGCTTTGAAAATCTCCACTGGGAAGTTTAAAACCTGGGAGACTTATGCTGGAGAAATGGGATTGAGAATCTTCAATCTGTTAGGACGTATCTCTGTGGGGAGAATGATCATTATTCTGAATGAGTGACAGAATGGAAACCGTGTCTGGAGCGTATCTGGACTGTATCTGGTGTTGAGATCTGTATGAGTAGCAGAATGACTTCCGTATCTGGAGTGTATCTGAAACTGTAACTGGGATCGGAATGAGTGACAGAATGGCAACCGTGTCTGGAGCGTATCTGAAACTGTATCTTGGAGTTGAGATCTGTATGAGTAGTAGAATGACTTCTGTATCTGGAGTGTATCTGCAACTGTAACTAGGATCTGAATGAGTGACAGAATGGCAACCGTGTCTGGAGCGTATCTGAAACTGTATCTTGGAGTTGAGATCTGTATGAGTAGCAGAATGACTTCCGTATCTGGAGTGTATCTAAAACTGTAACTAGGATCTGAATGAGTGACAAAATGGCAACCGTGTCTGGAGCGTATCTGAAACTGTATCTTGGAGTTGAGATCTGTATGAGTAGCAGAATGACTTCCGTATCTGGAGTGTATCTGAAACTGTAACTGGGATCTGAATGAGTGACAGAATGGCAACCGTGTCTGGAGCGTATCTGAAACTGTATCTTGGAGTTGATGAAGGAATTTTTGATGTTGATCGTAACTTCCAGCAGGTGATGAAGGAAATTTTGAACGACCTTGAGTTCCAACAGGTGATGAAGGAATCTTTGATGTTGATCGTAACTTCCAGCAGGTGATGAAGGAAATTTTGAACGATCTTGAGTTCCAATAGGTGATGAAGGAATCTTTGATGTTGATCGTAACTTCCAACAGGTGATGAAGGAAATTTTGAACGACCTTGAGTTCTAACAGGTGATGAAGGAATCTTTGATGTTGATCGTAACTTCCAGCAGGTGATGAAGGAAATTTTGAACGACCTTTCGACTTGAAATGTAATTTGTTTTGGAGAATAAATCCTTGACAAATGTTGGGGAAATAAACCCATGACAGCTGGTCTGTTTAGAGAGATGATAAACTTCTCGAGGACGCTTGAATTTCTTTTCAGAAAGATTTCAGAGAGGTTTCATCACTGCCCCTAGTATCAGATGCTTGTGATATTGTCAGGACACTTGGACTGCATGTAACCCTTTGATGAGATTGACGTTTAAATGCCCCAAGTGATGGTGAGGGAGACTTGCCCCTGGTTATCCTACAATTGAGTGATTTTTTGAAATCTTGACTGGACTGCCCCAGGTTAACTGGACTTCGAAAGATTTGGCGAAATCTTGACTGGACTGCCCCAGGTTAACTTTGAAAGATTTGTTGAGATCTTGACTGGAATGCCCCAGATTATCTTTGAAAGATTTGTTGAAATCTTGACTGGACTGCCCCAGATTTGTTGGACAATACCAAACCAAGTCTTTTTTTTTGTTGACGGGAGATTTTTGCAATGGGAGTATCATCCCACTTGAAGTGATTTTATTCACCGAGAGAGCTTTCGTTCCTCCGAACATTCACTGTATGAATTTCTTCGCTGTTAAACAAGTAAACCATGTGCAAACAACGATATTCAAATAATGCAAAGTTTATGCTTGTCTCGAAGTTTTGAAAAATGCGTTTTTTAGCAGAAAAATTTTTATAAGACAAATTCAACACAAGATTTAGAGCAAAGCCCTACAGGAGTCAGGATACCTTTTGTAACAGTATGCTTTCGAACTAACCCATGCTTCAATTAGGACTTTTGAAGGGTTGTAACGTGGCTTGGTTCACGGTTTAAGAAACAAAGGATAAAGGCTCAAAATATATTTGTACCCACCCGCTCTTCGTGATGTCCTTCAATCCTAAACTCAGTTAATTGTGCGTCGCACTCTATTCGAGTTTGGAACGACCTTTGGGTGATGGTTCACCAGTTGAATTTTATGGGAAGGCAGCCATCATTTTTTTGCAACATTTTTCATGTTTATTGAGGGTTTATAATGACCTCTTTCTTTTAATTTGTTATCCCTAACTTTTGCCTGACTGTTCCTGTTTTCGAGATTACAGTCAGCGGGATGCCCTAGCTTTCTTAAGCCTCCTTTATAGGTTTTGGCTCAGTGGGCTTTTCTCTTTTGAGAGATTGACTGCCTATGAGATAAAGAACCATCATTGTCTTTTGGTTCCAAAGGAATGTTTTTGATGTCATTCGTTGTATTACGAACTGAGAGTTTGCGACTTCAATGCGCATCTTTTTTGAATTAACTGAGAGACTACCCTGCCCCAGGTTTAAATCAAAGGTTTCAATTTGTTTAGAACAGAAAACTCCTACTTCTTTGGCTCGAAGGGGTTGACTAGGGATTATCTTCCTTATAACTCCAGTGTTTAGGATTTGAAAGAAACGCCTGTACATCATCAACAAGGTCTGTTCAAAAGCATATTGTATGAGATTGTGGCATTGTTTCGTCATCCTCCCTCTAAAGGCTTGTAGCTTTTTATCAAGAGTTAAATAATCATAAAGAAAGCATAAGAATAGTGAAAACGAATGGATGAATTCAAGACAAACATATGCAATGCATTAATGAAACAGAGTTTGACATCAACAGATAATTGTTTGAATAACAAAAGAAATTACAACTTGAAAATTCAAGTGGAACAAAAGTCTCTCAGTTCGAGCTTTGTCATTTCAGGTGGAGAAACCCTTAACGGAATATTTTTATCTCTCCATCCGGCATGAATTTCAGCACTCCATTGTCAATCAAGTCTTGGATCTTGTTTTTCAAAGCCCAACAGTCGTCGGTGTCATGTCCAGGACTATAGGAGTGGTATACACAAAATGCGTCGGGGTGATAGCTAGGAGCAGAGGTATTGGGCTTCCGAATAGGATCCCTTAAAGCGGTCATATTGACCTCCAACAAGCGTTCCAGTATTAGAGACGATGGTATGTCATTCTCAGTGAACTGTCTTCCAAATGTATTTTGCTTATGCTGATTACCCCGTTGACGCTGACGAGGTTGTTGATGGGCTTGTGACCCTGAAGCAAGTTGAGGAGCCTTTCCCTTGTCTTCTTGTCTCAAAGGGGGTTGAATGATGACTTGATCTTCAACCTTAGATGTTTCCCCCACTTGGTCGTCCCGAAGCAGTTTGTTGACGAGAACCCTGAGCTCCTCTTGTCTTTGAGCCAAGTCCTGGATGAGAGCCATCTGGCCCACCAGTTGTCCCATCATCTGGATCCTCATTGCGGTTAGCTCAAACTGAAGTTCTTCCAACTGATCATTCATGATACTGCTTGAATTCCCCTGGACCAAGCCCCTTGTGAGGAGAGCTTTCACTTCTTCTTGCCCCTGGGACAGGTTCAAGAACATTTCTTGAAGTTGAGCATTTTGATCCTGGATATCTTTGACAGTCCTCTCTAGAGCCATCTCTACTGAAATAAACAGTAGGAGAATAAGGAAACCTGAAAAGGAAAAACTGTTATGATGCAATGCATGATATATGGATGCATGTTTTTCAAGAATCTCTTGGGGTAAACACAAGAAAAATGTTAGAGGTTGAACTTTGATCAACATCTTTGATTGGAGAACTTTGTATCAGTGGATGTCTTTCCATGAGAATCAAGCTCACCATGTCAAGTGGGTCATAGCCCCTGATTCAAGTTGTTGCACTTGATCTTTGACGGCGTTTGTTTAGAGGAAAAACCTCTTGCCCTTTTGTAGACGTATGGTTCAACGTGACCCTGCATCAAAAGACCCTCGAGATCCTTGAAATGGTTATTGGAAATGCTATGGTATGATGTTATGATGTTATGTACATGTATGCAAAAGTAAGCAAGTGTATATACAGACAATCATATTCACACAGAGCAAACAAGTCCTTAGGTTTAGGCTTGCATGGGGTTTGTAGGTAAGTACCCTCTTGAAGTTAGTTGGCTCATCCTGTCCTAAAATAGAAACCGGGTTCTAAGGAGCTCAATGTCATTGGATTATTTTCTATGTTCATTGTTTTGGTTTAGCCACTTAACTAGCGACCAAAATATTCCAAGAAAACAACCCTCAATGAGTGTAGTATCGAGTATCTACCAACTTCGGACTGCACCAAAGTCGGTCATCTCACTACCCCTAAAAAGGCCAAGATGGTCAAGTAAGGTTCTAAGAGTTCGTTAGTGCTTCATGACATCACTCAGCGGCCCCGTATTCTCCTTGACTACTCAAGGGCTACCGGTACTCACAAATATGTCACACTAACATAGCTACTGCTTCAACCATGTCGGTATACCCCGCACAGTTCCCTCACAGTTTATTGCTATTTACCTAAAAAGGTGCCCCAAATCCGGGTGTAGGATTTACAACAAACCCAAACAAGGAACCCAAAAAGTAAAGCAATCAAAGCAATCAAAGCAAGAATGTAAAGGTGATCTAAACCCTAAGGTAACCCCACTTTTAGAAAGACTCCCCAGCAGAGTTGCCAGTTCTGTGATACGGTGGGAGAACTGACTTGGGTTTTGCGTTTGTTTTCACAAATGTTTCGGTTGAGCAAGAGTCGCCACCGAATTTTTATTTTATCCTAAGGAAAGGTCAAAAAGCACAGGAAAGACCTTTGAGATGTTTTCTTGGGTTCTGGGAGTAGATTATAGAAAGGGAAGGTATTAGCACCCTTTCTATCCATGGTTATCCATGGGCTCTTAGTTACTTGCTTAGATCACTTGCCTTTGCTTTTCAATTGTTTGAAATGGTGCTTTGTGTGTGTGGTTTTGAAAATGTTTTGAAAAAGATGCCTTGTCTAGGCAACCATTGTAACAATTCTTGTTTGAATGTTTTACAAGGGTGTTTGTCTTTTTGAAAAGATGTTTCAATGGTTTTGAAAGTTTGTTTTGAAGTTGTGTTGTGATGTGTGTTTTGAAAAATGGAAAGGATTGTTTTGCAAGTTTGGTCAAGTAACCAAGAGCTATCTACCCTAAATTTCTCAAAGATCTTTCTCATGTTTTAACCCTTTTAACAAAGTTGTTTCACCATTGTATTTGGTGAACAAACTTGTGTTAGGATGTTAATGGGACGGGCACGGGTCATCGTATAGACCATGAATGCAATAGTGTCAAGTATCTTTGGCAATTTTCTTAAGGGACTTGATCATTTTTAGGCAACTTGAGATAGCGTCATCGAGGGACTATGATCATTTGATTCATTTTTGTTTTGCCAAAGACACTCAACATGCAAACATGGCCCATTTTTGAAGGCAACAAGTGGAGTAACCCTAAGGGTGTAAGTGTGCATTGTGTTGTCAATTTTCATGCTTTTTTGTCTTTGTATTAGTCAAGCTATTTGTTATTTGATTTGCATACAAACCCTAGGTCTATCATGGCATAATTTGAAAGCTTTTAAATGCGGAAATTTAAATGCTAAGCTATTACAACAATGATTATGGGGATGGGGGTACAAGTTTGAATTTAGGGATATTTGACAAGAAATTAAATTCTAAGCTATTACATCCATATAGAATATACAAATATTTAATTGTACAATATTTAAATAAATACAATAAATATGCAAAATGTATTATGCACAAAATGATTTTTTTATGTATGTGAAAGTATTTTTTCAATGTGGAATACAAACAAAAATAAAAAGGTCAAATTTTGAATATTTTTGTCATTTAGGGCAAAACCCTAGTTTTTGAATAAATAGTATTTATTTATTAATTATATACAATATTTATTAATTATATACAAAAAATAAGAAGTATATTGTAAAAAAGTATTTTTGATGTCAAATATTAAATAAAATAAAAATGTATTATTTCTATATTTTTCTCCTAAGTATTCTAATAAAATATACAAGTATTTATATATTATATATTAAATATGCTAAATATGTACAAAAATAAAATATTAATTATTTACAAAAAATGTATATTTTAGAAAATGTTTTCAAGATGTAAACAAAAAATGATAACTGAAAAAATAAATATTTTTGTATTATTTTCTAGGGTTTTAAATAAAAAGGAAATATATTTGTTTACATGTATATGTTAAATAAAACAAATAAATGCAAAAATGTGTAGAAAAATATTTTTGATGTTTTTTATGTTTGAACAAAAAATATTAAGTCAGAATCAAAAAGAAAAATGCAAAAATAATAAATATTTCACATAATGGGCCAGGGGGGTGCAAATAGAAAAAAGGGGTGTGAACAGCAAGCTGACTCAGGCCCAACCCAAGCCAACTTTGTCTTCAACCTCCAGCAATGTTCAAACAGAAAACGCGCGCGCCTCCTATGCAACTACCATCTCCTGATTCCTTGACTTTTAACAAAAACTCATAACACCAATATTATAGAGCATCAAAAGACGAATTCAAACATGTAAAGAACTTGCCCTAACTCTAAGAAACCAGGGAGAATTTCTTCACCCCCAATTTCTGACCTAATTTTTTTCCACATATTCATGGCCAAAATTCTCACAGCATGCTTAACATAAATGAAAAGCAATCATATGTATGGCTTCAGGGCTATGAGTAGAGCATGTTTCATTCACAAACCTAAGCCTAGCTCTTCCTAGATTGAGAGGTAGAAGTTCATGGTTTTACCTGTTTCAGCTTGAGTCGTGTACAACAATGTGGCCAACTTCAATGGAGTTTGAGCTTTTGTACAGCTTGCCTGAAGTCCAAGGATGCTTCCCAAGTACCTAGCTTGCTTTGAAACTCTCTGAATCGTGCTATGGAAGTTCACCTGCAAAACTGAAAAGTGAAAATGGCAACAGAGGTTAGGGGAGTTACATCTTGAGTTCAAGGCTTGGGATAGTTTGTGTGGATGATATGGAATGTGTTTGGACAGGCTTGAGCAAAAACGCACGAGTGGATATGGTTATGGAGGTCAAGTTGCAGAACTTGCCCTGTTTTTTAGCAAAACAAGGATTTTGAGTATGAGCAGGTCTTAGGGATGGATGAGTCATGCTTTAGGCTAGTTGGGATGTATGTAAGATGAGAACAAAGTTTTCTTAGGCTTATGCTTGCAGGAAGTGAGAGTTGGATTGAGTTTGCAAGATTTCTTCTACTTGAAACAAGAGAATGCAAGTTGTGATATAGGCCTGTACAATACTCTCAAGCATGCTGCAGCATTTTCTCTTGATCAGTGGGATTTGTCTACAAACTCTTGCCTCAAAGATCTGGCCCATGCCTCCAAGATTTGGTATTTGACATAAAGCACCACTTTTCAAAAATGGCAAGTTTGCTTTTTCCAATTAAGGATTAATTCTATGTGTAATGACCAAATGCACAAAACAATGCTTGAACACAATGGTTAGGCATTTAATTATTGAGTTTAAAGAGGTTTAGAGGCCTGCAAGATAGCATAAACCATGCTGATTTGAAAAATGCCAATGTTATGAACATGCTTTGGCCAAGAACAAAAGTGAATTTTGCCCAACTTTGCAAATTCGATTCTCTCTAACCACAAGGGTGTTTGAGAAGTTCTTTGACAATTTGGAAATCTTGTAATGTGTACTACAATCCATCTTTGTAATGCAAATTGAAACTCCAAGTGGAACTATGTGAAAAATGACCAAGAAGTTGGACAAAAATCCTGCCTAGAATAGGGCAAAATTTCTCTAAGTTAAAAATGTTTTGCACCCTTATTCCAAAAATCATAACTTGAGATACAAGCTTCTTTTGAGGGAACTTTGTGAATCAAAGTTGTAGATTTTTCAGTGGATTACAACTTTCATGTTTCAAGTTTTGTTTGAATCCATTTTCATCTTGGTGAAAAAGTGGGACAAATTTAGGAAAAAATAAGAAAATTTCATAACTTAGAAATATTCTAAGTTATGAAATTTTTCCATTTTAAACCCTAATTTGCATTTTTGGGTTTCTTGATGAACAAGTTTCACAATTTGACATGTCTTGATGAAAAATGAATCTTGGCACTTGATTTTGACCAAAAAGTCAAAGTTTGACTTTTCAGTGTATAGTCAAATTTTGATTAGTTGACTGAAAAATTCATCTGTCAATCCTATGCATTTGAGATCTTTTGAACTTGTTGAATGGGTCAAGACAATGCCATTGAGTCCTTGAGTCCATGTGTGAGCTTGATTTGCCATTGGTTAGGTCAAACAGTCAAAAATTGCCTTTGTGCAGTCAAAAACCTAAAAATGACCATTTTGCCCTTTTGGTGATCTGATCAAATTTCTTATGGAATTGTGATCCAAACTTGAAAAAATGGTTCATATGAGTTCATTATGTTGATGTGGGTCAAAAATTATGAGGTTTGACTGTCAATTGGCCACAGTTGACTTTTTCCCCAATACAGTTGATTTCTAGGTCAATTGTCCAATTGACTGAGCAAAGATTGGAATCAAGGCTTGAAACTTGGTATGGATAAACTTGTGAGTCCAATATGAAGCATGAAAGTCACTTTGGGCATTTTAGGTCAAAACATCCCTGTGCAAACTCAAACCCTAATTTGGGTCAACAGTGCAAGGAGGAGTCTTGAGCAGTGCAAACCCTAGCTTGATCTTGAGTTCATGAGTCTTGTGATGAGAAAATGTTGATGAAATGAGAGGGCAAATTTTGGGGTATAACAGTATAGATAATAAAAATAAAAATAAATGATATTTTTGTATTATTTACAAATTTTAATTAAGAAAATAAAGTAATATTAACCTAATAATAATTTATTATGCAAATAAAAATAAAAATAAAATAAAATAAAATGCCAAAAATAAATAAAATAATTTTTGTGATTTTAGATGTTTAAGAAAAAATAATAAAGTCAGAAAATAAAAATAGAAAAGAAAAATATGCAAAAATAAATCAAATGGGCCAAGGGGTGCAAAAAGCAAGCATGAGGGTGCAAATAGTCAGCCAAAGCCAGGCCCAGCCCAGATTCCACTTCATCTCTAACCTCTGAACAAAAATACGCGTGCCTGCAACTTCAAACCTATTCTCTCTATTCTTTGCTTGAAATCAAAAACTCATAACATGAAAATTATAGAGCTTGAAACCACGATTTCAACCATGTAAAAAACTTAATCTAACTCTAAGAAACCAGGGAGAATTTCAGTGCCCCTAATTTATAACCTAATTTTTTCAGTAAGTTCAACTATCAAATACTCCTAGCTCTGTTAACATAAATGAATTCTATGCATATGTACAACTCAAGGACAACGAGGACTACATTTTTGCTTCACAAACCTAAGCCTAATGATTCCTAAATAAGGAGATAGAAGTTTGAGAAATACCTGTTTCAGTCAAGTTCGAGTATGGCAATGTAGCAACTTCTAGTGAGGCCTGAAGGACTTTTGAGCTTGCTTGATGTTCCCTTGACCTTTCCCAATGCTTAGCTTGCTTTGAAATAGCTTGAATCTTCCTATAGAACTCAACCTGCAAACTCAGAATTTGAAAATGGTGAAGTGTGAAAATGGAGTTACAGTTGATGAACAATGGCTTGGATAGTTCAGGTGGGTTGTTTAGAAAGTGTTTGAAGTGGTTTGGGACAAAACGCACGAGTGGATTTGGTTTTGGTTTGTGATTTGCAGAACTTGCCCTATTTTGGGCAGAAATGAAGTTTTTGTGCTTAAGGGTGATTGAGATGTTGTTAGCTCGTGTTTCTGGCCTTAGACAATATGTAAAACTTGTTTGAAATGTTCACCAGGCTTGTTCTTATCAGATTACAAAGTTATGGACCTTTTGCACACTTGCTTGTTTTTGAAGTAAAAGGTGAGAAGTGACAATGCCAAGGTTGTACAGGCCTGTTCCTTATCTGCACATAGTTGGTGTACTTTTCCCCAAATTTGTGGACTTTGTTTGCTGCAAGAGATTGGGTTCAAGGCTCAAGGGAAACAAAATTGCATAAAGTGAACTTTATGAAAATAACATTGTTATCTTTATGCCAAAAATGGAATAAACCCTTGTATAATGCTTCATAGATCAGAATAATGCCATAATCCAATGTGTTTGCATTTAATTTATGAGTGTAGGAAGGTTTAAGACCTGTAAACCAAGTACAAGCAAGGTTTGGACGGAATTGCAAGTTGTAGCAATATGCAAAATGCCTTGGACAAAAGTGATAATTTGCCATTTTAAAACTTTCGATTCTCCCTAACCATGAATGATCTTGGAGAGTTCTTTGACATTTTGGAAAGCTTGTAACATTCTCTACAATCCATATTTGAAATGAATTTTGAGATTCCAATTGGAACTATGTGAAGAGTTTCCATGAAGATAGGTCAAAATCCTGCCTAAACTAGGGCAAAATTTCACTAAGTTAGAAAGTTTTTGGACCCTTATTCACAAAACCATAACTTGAGATCCATGCATATTTTTGGAAAACTTTGTGAATAAAAGTTGTATATTTTGTGGAGGACTACAACTTTCATGTTGGAAGTTTTCTTTAAATCCAATTGCATCATGGTGAAAAAGTTGGGAAAAAATAAGAAAATTTCATAACTTAGAAAATTTCTAAGTTATGAAAAATTTCCATTTTAAACCCTAATTTTCAAAATTAGGTTTCTTGGTGAACAAGTTTCATGTTTTGACACATCTTGATGAAAAATGACCCTTGGCACTTGATTTCGACCAAATAGTCAAAGTTTGACTTTTCAGTGTATAGTTGATTTTTGATCAGTTGATTGGAAAATTCACCTGGCAATCCAATGCATTTGAGATCTTTTGAACCTTGTGGTTAGATCAAGATGATGCCATTGAGTCCTTGAATCTATGCTTGAACCCAATTTTCCATTGGCTGGGTGAAAAATCAGAAATTGCCCTTCTACAGTCAAAACCCTAAAAATGACCATTTTGCCCTTTTGATGATCTGATCAAATTTCTTGAGGATTTGTGGTCCAAACATGATCAAATGGTTCATATGAGTCTATAATT
Organism: Vicia faba; assembly: GCA_948472305.1. Classification (NCBI taxonomy): domain Eukaryota; kingdom Viridiplantae; phylum Streptophyta; class Magnoliopsida; order Fabales; family Fabaceae; genus Vicia; species Vicia faba. The sequence goes on along the minus strand of OX451740.1, from coordinate 1,056,823,702 downwards.
TTGATGGGGATAAAAAACTATGAGATTTGACTGTAAATTGGCCACAGTTGACTTTTTCCCCAATATAGTTGATTTTTAGGTCAACTGTCCAATTGACTGAGCAAAAATTTGATTCAAGGCTTGAAACTTGGTATGGGCAATCTTATAAGTCCAACATGAAGTATGAAATTCACATTGAGCATTGAAAGTCCAAAAATCCCTGTGCAAACTCAAACCCTAATTTCAAGTCAACAGTGCAAGAAGATGTCTTGAGCTGAGCAAACCCTAATTTGGTCTTGAGTCCAAAGAGTCTTGTGAGGGGAAATCTTGATAAAATGAGAGGGAAAATTTTGGGGTACAACAGCTGCCCCTGTTCAATCTTCTTGAACCTGAAGAGTTAGATTGGCGAGTTTGTCGTTCGTGACTCGAAGGTAAACTATGATTGGACACTAGAGTGCCCGTAAATTTGCACTTGTCAAAATGTAATTGAGGAAATGAGCTTAAAGATTCCATTTGGAGAGGTTGATAGAATATTGTTGGAGATGGGCTTAAAGATTCCATCCAAGGAAGTTGATCGCATAAGAGATTCCTTTGCGAGAGCCCGTATACCTGTTATTGAGGAGGACTACGCCGGGGAATGTTGGTCTCTGTCGTGGTAGAAATAGAATTTTAGGAGCTTCAATCGTCCGCTATTCTACTGGGGAATCATCTCTTGGTTGAAGAAGTGAAAATAAACTGCTATCTGGTCGTGCTCCAGGCTTCATAGTGATAAGATCGGCTTCTATCTAGTCGTGCTCCAGGCTTTACAGTGACTTAACGGGGAGATGAGATTAAACTTGCTATCCAATCATTCTCTAGGCTTCACAATTTCTCAATTCTTATCTGGCCGTACTCTCGGCTTTAGAAGGAATTAAGTTATTATCCGATCGCATCCGGGCTTCAACTTGAATTTAAGGCACACTAATATCCGGTCGATTCCGGGCTTCTTAGTAATTAGCCAAGTAAACTGCTTTTTTTGGTCAAAATCCAAGTTTCACAGTATACCTCACTGTTATCTGGTCAAAATCCAGGCTTCACAGTCTTGTATTGCTATCTGGTCGAAATCCAAGCTTCACGATACCTTACTTCCTATCTGGTCAAAATCAGGGCTTCAGAAGAAAATCAAATGGTTATCTGGTCGCCTCCGGACTTCCCTTTGATTTTGGGGCCTACTAATATCCGGTTGAATCCGGGCTTCGAAGTAATTGGCCGAGTAAACTTCTTTTTTGGTCGAAATCCAAGTTTCATAGTATACCTCACTATCATCTGGTCAAAATCCAGGCTTCACAGTGTTTTGTAGAGATCAAGATATTATCCGGTCGAACCCGTGCTTCATAGCTTGAATTTAAGGTGTACCACAATCTGGTCGAATCCAGGCTTCATGGTACTTTATACTGCTATCTGGTCGATTCTAGGCTTCACAATAACTTGTCGGGGATTCAATCATTTTTTCGGTCGATCTCCGGGCTTCAGTGTGATCAAGATATTATCCGGTCGAATCCGGGCTTCATAATTTGAACTGGAACAGGAATCTGAGCATTGATTTGATTAAGCAATAGAATAACATCCGTGTCTGGAGCATCTCTAAGATGTATTTGAGCTTTGAATATTTGTTAAAGATATCAGTTAATTTTATCCTGAAAAAGGTAAAATGTTAGATGAAACACAAATTTATCTTGCATGAAATGTATGATGCAATAAATGTGTTTTATCAATGTTTATGATATATGAATGTAATGTAAGCGCATGTAAGCTGATTAGCTGTCTTGCTGAGGAAAATAAATCCTTGATAGCCGGAGATGATAAAATCTTTGACTGCGTCTGGGGAAAAAAAAGAATCCTTGACCGCTGCTGGAGATTCAAAACCTTTGACAACTTATGTGGATGTGGGAATCCTTCACGACTTTCCTGGGGATATAGGGATCCTTCAAGTCCTTTGAAGTTGGAAGATGATAGACATTCTGTTGTAAGAATAATGCCGAGTGCTGCTTGAGAAACCTGCTTGGGGAGTCCCGAGAACCTTGATGACTGTGGCTGGGGATTGAGAATCTTCAATCTGTTGGGAAATAAGAATAACTCTGCGGGGAGAAAGTTTATTCTGTTGGAGAGTAGTAAAAACTCCGTGGGGAATAGCTATACTGCTGGAGAGTTTTAGGAGACTCTGTGGGGAACCGCTCATTCCTGTTATGTAGAGAGTTCAAGAGTTTGGGTTGTACGCCAATCTACTAGGGAATTATCCAAAACTGTCGTCTGGTTAGCTGTCAGGCTTCAAAGCAACTTGCTGGGAAATTATCAGGTTCTAAGATAACTTGTAGGGGAATTATCTGGTTTTAAGACAACTCTCTGGAGAATTGGAGGAAACTGGATGGTTTTCCACCGGGGTTTAAAAGTTGAAGTTTTGGACTCTGTTGGGGAAGAAAGTTTCATCTTTGTTGAGGATCTATAGTTCAAAGTTTTTGGCTCCGCTGGGGATTGGGAGTTTGAAAACTTAGCTCTGGTGGGGATTTTGAAATTTAACTCTGTTGGGGATATGTATTTCAAGGTTTTAGCTCCGTTGGGGACCTAGATGATGTACTGCAGGGGATTTCTCTTGGAATAGCCTAAAGACGTCTTCCTATACTTCCAACCTATCAGTAATTATTCTTTCCCATTTCGTTTATTTGTAAACAGTGATTATATTGAAATGCATACGCTTATTTAATAAATCATTGGACGTTTTCAAATAAAACACAAGTGTAAAAAGAAGAAAAGGCAAATAGTTTTCTGCACTTTGAAGTATCTTTGTATTAACTTTGTGTAAGTATTTTGTACAAAGGAGACAGACATCCTAGTAATAGAATGTTGTCATAAAAAATGAGAAAAATTTATACAAAGAAAGATGGCTATGTGTGAAAATTCCATGGGGTTCCCATTCTACTATAGCCTTCGTAACTCTGGATATCTTGTTCATTCGTTGCTTCATTCAAAGATGATTGAGTTGATCAGAAGCCCGAAGCTTGTCTGTGAAGAGATTGTCCTTAAAGTGATCCGATGAGACATAGTCATACGCTTTAATTCCCTAACTTTTTCTTGGACCGCCCTTTCGGGTTTTTGATCCACCGGGAAACCCTTTTTTGCCCAAGTCGCCCTTTCGGGTTTTCAACTTGCCGGGTGTACAGATTTTTTTTGTTTATCCCTAATTTTTCCTGAACCGCCCTTTCGGGTTTTCGATTCACTGGGATGCCCTTTTTTGCCCAAGTCGCCCTTTCAGGTTTTCAACTTGTCGGGTCATTTATGCGTAGTATCTTTTGACTATGTATGCGTTCGCAGGGTGCGGCAAGTCGTCGCCGTCCATGGTGGTTAATATCATTGCCCCACCAAAAAAGAAGTTTTTGATCACAAATGGTCCTTCGTAAGTAGGAGTCCATTTGCCCCTGGGATCACTTTGCGGCAACATGATCCGCTTGATTACAAGGTCCCCGAATTGATATACCTAGCGCTGACTTTCTTGTTGAATGCGTTGATCATCCGTTTTTGATACGTCTGACCATGACAAACAGCAGTAAGTCGCTTTTCGTCAATCAAGTTAAGTTGATCAAGCCGGGTCTGAATCCAATCGTCTTCACTCAAACCAGCATCCTTCATGATTCTCAAGGAGGCAATCTGAACCTCGATAGGTAAAACAGCTTCCATGCCGTATACCAAAGAATAGGGTGTTTCCTCAGTTGATGTGCGTGCCGTGGTACGGTACCCATGCATAGAAAACAGTAACATCTCATGCATGTCCTTGTAGGTGACTGTCATATTTTGAATGATCTTCTTGATATTTTTGTTCACAACTTCGACAACACCGTTCATCTTTGGCCGATAGGGAGATGAATTGTGATGTTGAATCTAGAACTGCTCGCACAAAGCGGTGATCATAATGTTGTTCAGGTTTGTACCGTTGTTAGTGATGATCCTATCGGGGATACCGTACCGGCAAATAAGGTTCTTCTTGATGAAGCGGGCAACAACATTCTTTGTAACGGATGCGAAGGAAGCTGCTTCGACCCACTTGGTAAAGTATTCAATGGCCACCAGAATGAAGCGGTGTCCATTGGATGCTGTAGGCTTGATCTCTCCAATCATGTCGATTCCCCATATAGCGAATGGCCAAGGAGTTGTTAAGACATTGAGAGGAACTGGAGGTATGTGTACCTTGTCCGCATAGATTTGGCATTTGTGACAAGTACGGGAATGTTGATGGCAGTTAGCTTCCATGGTAGACCAGTAATAGCCTGCCCGAAGGATCTTCTTAGCCATCGTATATCCGCTAAAGTGAGTGCCGAAGGTACCATTGTGCAGTTCAGCCATGATCTGCTCAGCTTCAACCTTGTCAACACAACGGAGCATAATGCAATCATGATTGCGCTTGTATAGGATACCATTGCTCAGGAAGAACTTGACAGAGAATCTCCTAAAGAACTTTTTGTCGTTACCTGAAGCTCCTTCAGGGTATTCTTGCGCCTCGAGATACCTTTTGACTTTGTGAAACCAGGGTCGGTCCACTAATTCTTCGGTATTAATCTCGTGATAATGTGCAGGTTCGTCCATCCGCTCAATGGTGATTTGGGGAGCCTCATTATCCCAGTTAAGTTTAAACATGGATGACATTGTAGCTAGAGCATCTGCTAGCTGATTCTCTTCTCGCAGGAAGTGCTCGAAGGTAATCTGCTCGAAATGTGGTAACAATGTCAGGACATGTTCTTTGTAAGGGATGAGGTTTGGATGTTTAGTATCCCACTCTCCTTTGATCTGACTGATGACTAAAGCTGAGTCCCCAAATACAATCAAAGATTTGATTCCCAACTCAATTACAACCTTTAGACCAAAGATACAAGCTTCATACTCGGCCATGTTATTGGTGCAGCTGAAGCAGAGTCTGGCAGTGAAAGGTGTATGGCAACCTTCTGGAGAGATAAGCACTGCGCCGATACCGTTGCCAAGTGCATTAGAGGCACCATCAAAGTACAGGGTCCATCGGGATCCTTGTTCAGGTCCGTCATATGGTTTGAAGTCTTTAATGTTATCCAAAGTCATAATGTCTTTGTCGGGGAAGTCTAATCTCATGGATTGGTAATCTTCGACAGCTTGATGGGCCAGATGATCGGCTAGCACACTCTCATTTAGAGATTTTTGGGTCGTGTACTGTATATCGTATTCGGTCAGGATCATTTGCCATCTAGAGATTCTTCCAGATAAAGCAGGCTTCTCAAAGATGTACTTGATCGGATCCATCTTAGATATCAGCAAAGTGGTATGAGTCAACATATACTGCCTTAGCTGGCGAGCAGCCCATACCAAAGCGCAGCAAGTTTTCTCGAGCAGTGAGTATCGGGTCTCACAGTCGGTAAACTTTTTGCTAAGGTAATAAATGGCATGCTCTTTTCGGCCAGACTCGTCATGTTGGCCCAATATGCACCCCATTGAATTATCCAGGACAGTCAGATACATGATTAGCGGTCTTCCTTCGACGGGAGGCATCAGGATAGGAGGTTCTAGCAAATACTCCTTGATTTTTTCGAAAGCAACTTGACAGTCATCATTCCATTTAACCACCTGATCCTTCTTCAACAGCTTGAAGATTGGCTCACGGGTAGATGTTAGGTGAGAAATGAACCTTGCAATGTAGTTTAGGCGTCCCAAGAAACCTATGACCTCCTTCTCAGTGCGAGGGGCAGGCATTTCTTGTATAGCTTTGACTTTGGCAGGATCAACCTCGATGCCTTTGTTGCTGACAATGAAACCCAAGAGTTTACTGGACCTGACTCCGAAAGTGCACTTGTTAGGGTTCAGTCTGAGCTTGTACTCCTTCAACCTAACAAACAACTTTTGCAAATGGTCGAGGTGTTCTTCTTCTATCTGTGATCGGGCTATCATGTCGTCTACATAGACCTCTATCTCATGATGTATCATATCATGAAACAAAGCTACCATGGCGCGTTGATAGGTTGCCCCGACATTCTTCAGTTCGAATGGCATCACTTTATAGCAGAACATACCCCACTGTGTAACAAAAGTAGTTTTCTCCTTGTCTTCAGGTGCCATTTTGATCTGGTTGTAACCTGAAAATCCATCCATGAAAGAAAATACCTTGTGTTGAGCTGTATTCTCAACCAAGATGTCAATGTGCGGTAGTGGAAAGTCATCTTTAGGGCTAGCCCTGTTTAAGTCTCTGTAATCCACGCACATTCTGACTTTGCCGTCCTTCTTAGGCACAGGCACAATGTTAGCAACCCATTATGGATAGGAAGTAACAACAAGAAATCCAGCATTGAACTGCTTCATAACTTCTGCTTTGATCTTTTCAGACATGTCGGGCCTCATGCGGTGAACTTTCTGTTTGATTGGTGGACAGTCCTCTCTTGTAGGGAGACGGTGAACCACAATATCTGTATCAATTCCCGGCATGTCTTCATATGACCAGGCAAAGATCTCAACATATTCATTCAACAGCTGAACTAGACGCTCTTTGACACTTGGCTCTAGGTTGACACCCACTCTAACTTCTTTTCTATCTTCCTCAGTTCCCAAGTTGATTGTCTCTAACAACTCCTCATGAGGTAGAATAGTCCTTTCTTCATGTTGCAGCAGTCTAGCCAGTTCTCCAGGCACTTCACAGTCTTCATCACCTTCGTATTCGGCATGGTAGACCAGATCTCCAGAGTCACTGAAGGTCATAGCAGAATTATTACCCATGGAATCCGGAATGGAAGGGTACCTGCATTTGTGAGTGTGGGTGTGTGTAAGGGATAGCCAACAGGGTAAGGCACAAGGTAAAAAGTGTACGAATTGTCTGAGAATTATTACAAACCAACAGAAATGTTTGAAAGATAAATTACTGATTTATGAAAGTAATGGGAACAAAGTCCTTTGCCTCCCAATTGCATAGTCCTCCGTCAACAGTAGGGAAAATCCAGTCTTCCAGATTGCTCTCCTCTTCACTATCCTCCAAAGCATTGACTCCATGATGGGTGATCTTCACTGGTGGCCCTCCAGCCCAGGAGCGACGCATCGCCTTCTGACTAGCCGAAGTGAAACCTAAGCCGAATTTATCTGACTTGAAAGGAAATTCAGGAAGCTTCCCCCAGATTGTGCTTCCTCCTTCTTCAATTACATCCTTTGCATCTTTGAGTGACAACATCCGAGGTGGAGGTCTGGTAACAATGGGTACAGAAGACACTGTCTTGGTTGCTGCAATCTCCGGAGCTACCTCTTCAAAATGCTGAAAGGGGGTTTTGATGAATTCACCATCTAATTCTACATAGCGGAAAGAATTAAGATGGATTATCATGTATTCCTCTTCGCCATGAACATTTATAATTTTCCCCTTGACAGGGTACTTGAGCTTTTGATGCAGAGTGGAGGTAACAACTCCACCATGGTGAATCCAAGGTCTTCCCAACAAGTAAGAATAGGATGGACGGATGTCCATCACATAAAATGTGGAGTTGAAGGTTTCGGTTCCCACTTTAATCGGGATGTCCACCTCCCCGTGGACCATCCTTTTAGAACCATCAAAGGCTCTGACAATGATATTGCCGGGTTTCAGGGTTAGGCCTTCATAATCTAACCTATCCAACGCCTTTTTCGGCAAGACATTCAGCGAAGAACCAGTGTCCACCAGGACGTGTGCTAGAGTAGTCCCTCTGTATTCCACCGAGACATGCAAAGCGTCATTATGTTTTCTCCCTTTAGATGTTAAATCGGCATCAGAGAATCCTAGACCATTGTCAGCTGTTAGGCTAGCTAGACATGCCTGGAACTGATCTGCGGAGGTTTCCTATGGAACGTGGGCCGTCTTCAAGAATCTGATCAAAGCTTTAGCATGAGCTTCTGAACAAAGTAGCAGGGCCAATATTGAGATCTTTGAGGGGGTTTGCCCCAGCTGCTCCACAACATTATAATCGCTTTTCTTGATTATTTTCAAAATCTCTTCCATTTCTTTCTAAGTGGTTTCAAGGATGACTAACGGCTGAGCCCTCGTCCTGCCAGGCTCTTCTTGGATCCCTTTCCCTCTATAATCAGCAACAGCAGAGGGGACAACCACAAGAGTTACAACTTCTTCAATAACTGGAGTTCTCGCAGATATATTAATCGGTACAGGAGTAACCTTAGGAGCAACTGAGGGTCCGAAGATTGCCTTTGGAGGCGCAATCTCCGGAGAGAAAATTCTTCCACTGTGGGTGATTTTACTCGTTCCAGCAATGTTTCCAATGTCAGAACTCTCTTTAGTTGATTCAATTTGTTTAACACCATGGTAAAAGATCTCTCCCCCATAGTTCCACGGTATTGATTTGTTAGACTTGTACGAGACGGGCCCCGACATGGTTATGTTCAAAGGTGCAATCTTCGGATCGGATGTAATCTTAACAGGTCTTTTGGAGACTTTGGAAAGATTGGCGGATATGGTAATTATTGAAATATCATTGACAGGAGTCGGTGTAACAGGAGTCTTTTCAAAAAGGATTTCTTGATTATCCATTAGGCGTTGGATGCCTAATTTCAACAACGGACAGTCGGTTGGTAAGGATGAACAAAGGTAGCAATCTTCTTCACAACCTGGGAAAATCCCAGCCTTCAACAAATGCAGCTTGATTATCGGTAGTGGAGTCATCAAATCATCAACAACAGCAACAAAAAGATCTTCTTCAACAGCATGGGCATGGTGGCCATGCTTTGGCATTGGAGCAGAGATCACATTCGGCTTTTCAGGGCCGTCGAATTCAACTTCTTTAGCATCTATTAAATCCTGAATCTTATTCTTGAGGGCCCAACAATGGTTGGTGTCGTTCCCTAGGCTGTCTGAATGATAAGCACATTTGGCGTTGGCATGGTAGTAAGGAGAAGTTGTATTCGGATTCTTCGGGGCCTCTCTCAAACTGGTAAGGTTTAACTTCAGGAGATGGGGTAAAACTTGAGCAGGAGTCATGTTTATCTGGGTGAATTGCCGTGCGGGCCTTTCCACCCTTTGTTGGTTGGTTCTTGGTTGATTGTTTCTGGGCTGATCAGTTGCAGACTTCTGAATCATTACGGCCCCCACCGCTGGCCGGCGCTCAACTCTTCCTTGACTTCTTTGGGAGTAGACAGCTGAGACCTCTTTCTTAGCTGGAAAAGTCTTTTTAATGGCAGCGGAAGCAGATACATCTTTTTGAATTTTCCTACTCTTGATTCCGGCTTCAACTCTTTCACCAGTTAGAATCAACTCAGTGAACCCCGCATATGAACTTCCAATCAGGTGATTGAAAAAGGGGCCTGACAGTGTACCCAAGAACATATCTATCAGCTCCCTCTCAGATAGAGGTGGTTGTACTCGTCCCGCCAAGTCTCTCCATTTCTGGGCATACTCTTTAAAGCCTTCATTTGAGACCATGCCTATACTCTGTAATTGAGTACGGGTTGGTGCTAAGTCCGCATTATATTGATACTGTCTATAGAAAGCAGCAACAAAATTCTCCCAATTATGCACATCAGACCTCTCTAGCTGGTAGAACCAATCTAACTGCATCCCCTAAATACTGTCCTGGAATAAATGTACCCATAGGTCCTTGTCAGAAGAATATGGTTGAATTTTCCTGACATAATACCGCAGATGCATCTTTGGGAAAGACAAACCATCGTACTTAGCAAATTTAGTATCCTTAAACTTGGGGGGAATGACAATCCCAGAGACCAACCCTAGTTCCTCAAAATCCAGCCCATGCACCCTCTGCACCTCCATAGCTGCCAGACGTTCTTCCAAATTCTTGTACTTGTCATCTGCAGGAGGGTACTACTGTTCTGAATAATCTTCATCCTCTTCCTACTCTTCTTCCTCAGACTCAGATGGCACTGCAGCTCCCTTTCCTTTTCCTACCCCTTCCTCATATGTTGAGGGGAAATCCAGGACCCTTCTAGATTGTCCTTCAAATCTTCTACCCAAGGTAGCCACACCAACTCTCTTCTTTTTCTTTTTCTCTTTTTCCTTTTCCAGCAAGGTTTTGAGCTCCTCTTGACCCTTTGCCAAAGTCATGAGTAGCTGCTGGAACTGTGAATTCTGCGCTTGTATTTATTTAACCGTCTGTTCAATATCCATCTTGCTGAAATAAACAGCAGAGAGATAAGGAAACCTGGTGTGAAGACCTGTTTATGCATATGATGAATGATATGTATTCATGTAATGCATTCAAGGATTCAGAAATTCAATTTTTTTGTAAACAAAAAGGAACACACGTCATATTAATAAGATAGAATTTGTTAGTACATAAATTCCCCATGGGCAAAATAATACAAAATTCTAATGTAAAAAGACGTTGCGCATCCTTTTCGGTGCAATGTAGGTGTTGAGAGTCTGCTCTTCGTGAAGTTGGCGAGTAAGCTCCAAAACCTTCTCCTCACTGGCATAGAATTGGGCTTCAAAAGTGTCACGTTCTCCCTTGATCTGTATCCAACTCCTTTGCAAATCTTCTAATGATGTTGGTATGTCAGGATGTAGGAGGGTGTATGGAACCTCTCCTTCCATAACAGGCTCTTTGATCACAGGAAGAATGTAGGGGTAAGGCATCATAATACTTTGGGCGCGGGTTCGTACCCACTTGAGTTAAGGCTCAAGGGGGATGGAATTCTTGTGTCCCAAGGTCTTACTGTCCGCCTTGTTGGGCATCCTCCAAGCTCGGATAAACATTTGTCGAAGTCCTTGATCGTCATTGTCGAAGTCAAAAACCAAGTCTGTAATCAACATGTAATAAGGGCCATCCCTTCGGGCATACCCAAACTGTCTCAGAGCCAAGCAGGGGTTGTAGGTAATGCCTCCCCTAATGCCAAGTAGAGGGACATTAGGGAATTCCCCACAACGATCGATGATGATAACATTTTCTCGGGATCGAGAACACCAATGAACATCTGAATGTGTAAGAGTCATCAATCGTTGTAACCACCTTAAGCCTTGCTCATTCTTCAAGACTGATTGGGGAAGATGAGAAATAAACCATCTTTCCAGTAGAGGAGTACAGCACATGAGAACACCTCTTTTCTCATTGTTCGAGTGTGAAATGAGTGGAGGATATCCCCAAGCAATGTAGGCACCGGGTTGCGAGCCATGAAGATCTTGACAGCATTGAAATCTATAAGCTGGTCAGGGTTAGGGAACAAGACCAACCCATAGATGAGAAGAGCCACAATCTCCTCAAAAGCTTGCAAATCTAGAGAATTCCAGCATTCTTGAGCTTTCTCAAACAGGAACTTTGCCAAGAAACCCTTGACACCACTTCTGGTTTCCCAATGACCTTTGACATCAGATGGTTGCAAGTGTAGGGCTTGAGCGACCTCTTCAGGCTTTGGACCTCTTTCTGTATCGTTGTAGGGTAGTTGATTGAGAATAGGAATCCTCAGGAGTTGAGAAAATTCCTCCAAAGTAGGCACTAGCTGGTAATCAGGAAATGTGAAGCAGTGGTGTAGGGGGTCAAAGAACTGGAAGAGAACTTTCACCATGTCTTCCTCTATGTTGGAGTTGACCAAGTTGAGAAGTCTACCATGTCTTTCAGTGAATGGAGAATTCTCTGGAATCTTGGAAGCAAGTTCCTTGAGTTGAGGAGGGATTCTCACAAGGTTGACCTGAATAGTTTTCTGGCGGAGTGAATCTATTACCTACAAAACAGGAACAAAGATGAAGATCCAAACCCTTGAAATGGTTAGTGGATGCCTATGATGCTTCATGATGCTTATGATGTATGCACAAGTATATGTACAAGCAAATCACACAAGTTCCTAGTTCAGGCTTGCATGGGGTTTCATAGGTAAGTACCCTCTTGAAGTTTAGTTGGCTCAACCTATCCTATAAATAGTAACCGGGTTCTAAGGAGCTCAATATCACTGGGTTATTTTCTGTGTTCATTGTTTCAGTTTAGCCACTTTACTGGCGACCTAAATATTCCAAGAAAATAACCCTCAATGAGTGTAGTATCGATTATCTACCAACTTCAGACTACATCAAAGCCGGTCATCTCACTACCCCTAAAAAGGCCAAGATGGTCAAGTAAAGGTTCTAAAAGTCCATTAGTGCTTCATGACATCACTCAGCGGCCCCGTATTCTCTTTGATTAACTCAAGGGCTACTTGTACCCACAAATATGTCGCACTAATATAGCTAATGCTTCAACCATGTCGGTATACCCCGCACAGTTTCCACAATGAATTGCTATTTACCTATGAATGTTTCCCAAATCTGGGTAGAGGATTCAAACACAAACAGTAGAACCAAAGGTAAAGCAATCAAAGCATACAAGGTAAGCACGTAAAGGTAATATAAACCCTAAGGTAACCCCACTTTCTCATCTCCCCAGCAGAGTCGCCAGTTCTGTGATACGGTGGGAGAACTGACTTGAGGTTTTGCGTTTGTGGTCGCAAATGTTTCGGTTTAGCAAGAGTCGCCACCGACTTTTTATTTTATCCAAAGGAAAGATCAAAAAGCACAGGAAAGACCTTTGAGATGTTTTCTTGGATTCGGGGGGTAGATTATGAAAAAGGAAGGTGCTAGCACCATTTTTATCCATGGTTTTCCATGGGCTCTTAGTTACTTGTTTAGATCACTTGCTTTTGCTTTTCAATTGTTTGAAATGGTGCTTTGTGTGTGGTTTTGAAAATATATTGAAAAGAGGCCTTTGTTTAGGAAACCTTTGTAATGATTCTTGTTTGAATATATACAAAGGTGTTTGTATTTTTAAAAGTGTTTCAATGTTTGAAAGTTTGTTTTGGGAAATGTTTTGAAATTGTGTGTGTGTTTGTTTGAAAATAGCAAGGATGTTTGCAAGTTTGATCAAGTAACTAGGAGCATCTACCTACCTACTCAAAAGTCTTTCCTACACATTTTTAACCCTTTTACATTGTTGTTTTACCATTGTATTTGGTAAATAACCTTGTGTTTGGATGTTAAACGGGACAGGCGCGGGTCATCGTATGACCATGATGGCAATGGTGCTAAGTATCTTAGCAAGCTTTTTGAGGGACTAGATCATTTTTGTATAGGCAACCAAGATAGCGTCATTGAGGGACTATGATCTTTTGTTTTGATTTTGTTTTTCCAAGATACCTAGCATGCATACCATGGCCATGTTTTTTTTAAGGCAACAAGTGGGTGAAACCCTAGAGATGCTTGTGTGTATTGTGTTGTCATTTTTCATGCATTTTTGTCTTGTATTAGTCATGCTATTTGTTTTGATTTTTGGTTATCATACAAACCCTAATTTTATTATCATGCATATAAAAGTAATAAATGCGTAAAAGTAAATCTAGGACTATTACAACATTATTATGGGGAGGGGGATACAAGTTTGAATAGGGGGATATTTGCAAGAAAATAAAACCCTAAAACTATTATTACAACCAAATTGAAATATTTGTACAAATAAATAAAATAAGCAAATATTTAAATATGCAAAAAAAATGTTTTTGTATTTTATTTTATGTATGTAAAATAAATTATTTAAAGTCTTAAAAATAAGGGAAAATAAAAATGATTATTTTTTAGAGAGGGTGGAAACCCTAATTTTTGTTTTAATAAAATATATTCTATATTGTTTATTTATTAATTTTTTATGTACAAGAAAATAAAATAAAAATATATACAAAAGTATTAAAAAATTAAAATGTGTGAAAAAATATTATTTAAGTGTATAGATAATAAAAATAAAAATATATGATATTTTTGTGAATTTTTTTTATTAATAACCAAGTATTAAAATAATATTTCGCAAATAACCGGGTTTCGGAAAAAAATACGCAAATAACCATGTTTCAGATGACTCCCCAAAGGAGGAGCCATCTGAAATGGCGCATGCACCTTTATTTTTAAGGGAGGCACCATCTCACTTGGCGCCTATGTGCTTAGGCCATGCCCTAAGCCAAGTGAGATGGCGCCTATGTGTAATTTTAGGGCAAAAAAATTTTTTTTTTCCTTTCCGGTGCATTGCGTGTTGGACAGAGATCAACAAAATGGACTTTTTATTAAAAAAAAAATAATTACATCCAACTGTATTACATTAAAATAACAGTAAAAATAACAGATTAAAAAAAATGGATACAAAAATACTGGGAAAAAAAAGATACATCAGTGATCCCCCGGAACCCGGTAATGACCCCCGGTTCCGCATCCCCGTCCTCGCCTTTCTCGTGCTGGGTGCCGTCGCGTTTCCTGCTGCGGCAAGGTCAATGGCCCAGCGAAGTCAATGCGGTCTGAATCCATAAAATCAGTCAGATCTCCATATCTAGAAGATCCGTTCTGGTACAGTCGGTTACCCATACCCTCAAAGTTTGGTCGTGTTGGCGGTGGGTGGGGTTCCATGGTTGGTCTGTAGCATTGGTCGTCTGAGTACGGGGGGTAGAAAGGAAATGGATCATGGGGTGTTTGGTATTGAGGATGTTGGGTGGTTTGGTGATATTGTGGGTGATGGTAGGTTGGGTCGGCTTGGTCGTAATCTTCCGACATTCCCATATCAGGGCTAAGGCTGGATGTTGAGGGCGCCATATTGGGATATGTGGAAGACTGAAATTGTGTGTGGGGTATGTGTGTGTGTTGGTATTGGGGTTGGTATTGTGGTTGGGCTTGAGGCATATCGGGGTATTGGTAGTTTGGTGGTGATTGTGGTTGGTTGTGCGACATTTGATTGTAGTTGTGTTGTGGTGGGGAATGTGGTTGGGTGTTTGTGGGTCTGTTTCTTCTTGGGGGTTGGTGGGAGGTTGATGGGTTTTGGGTTTGTTGATGGGGAATCGAGGGTTGTGCCCATTGTGTGCGTGGGTCAACCAAGTACCTTGGATGAGACACGTGCATTTCTGGGTTACTAACCGACCTGTACCACGACATATATTGATCCGTGTGTCGCATATTACCTTGAGTAAGGAAAACCGGGAATTGCAAGACGTAGCGGTGACGCCTCTGCCACATCTTACACCATTCCGGAGTGAAGTCTTTCCAGTTGGTAAGACCCCACTGGGCGTCGACCCTTTTAAGATGCCATGGGGACAAATCTGTTGGATCACTTGGTATCTCTTGATGCATTCCGAACTGCATCTTCACACGGTCGCTGTGGTGCATCTCCACAATGTTGAACTGAATGATTGCAGTCTTCGCAGTCCAAGTTGCTGCATCCTCCGGGTTTGGATCATGGCCCAAACCCAAATATGGTCTCCAGACGAACTGCGATAAAATTTAAATCAGGTTAGCGCAAAAGTAATGTATAAATAATTTAAATGAACAAAAGTTAAAAGCTACGACGTACGTCATCTGGGCCTAAGTGATCCAACAGATAGCGGTAGAGTGCGACATTGAATCTTGGATTCTTTCCGTAATCCATACCCCTCACGCAGTACCTAAAGGAAATGAGAAACATGTTATTCTTAGCATATATTTTGGGAAGAGCAGAATAGTTATAAATGCTATAACTTGATGATTTACTTTGTTGCGTACGGGAAACCGAAAGTGTTGTTGTTGACGGGGTTTAAGGACTCCATCCTCCACCAACCCCAGGCTTGTAGTAAAAAAGCGCACCCATAAAATGTACATTTTTCCTTGACTGCGTTTTTGCACAAGGAACTGTATAGGTGGGCTAATACTGCAGAACCCCAACTATATTTTCTTGTTTTTTCAAAATTTGTTAGTAAATGTAAGTACATAAAATTTACAGAATTTCCCGTACTTTCGGGAAATAAAAATGTACCAAAAAGTATCATAAGATACGTTCTGAATTTTACTACTCTGTCATTCTCTGAGGAATTTTCATTTAATTCCAAACTTGCATAATGACGTTTCAGCTTAGTGAGTAGTATTCCCTGCCCTCTTGCTCCACCACCTTCTACCATATCCCTACCCAACAGTTCTTCACACTGAGAGTTAGGTTGTTGAACCGACCCGTTCACGGCCTTACCGTCGACAGGGAGACCCAGTAGCATGTACACATCCTCTAGCGTGATGGTACATTCACCTATTGGTAGGTGAAATGTATGGGTCTCCGGTCTCCACCTTTCCAACATTGCCAGAATGAACTTCGAGTCAATGGTGCAGTTGGAGATCTTTATCACATGTCCAAAACCTGCGTATTCCAGATAAGGGACGATAAATGGGTCGGGAGCCAGGTAGTTGTGCGAACGGATTCTGAATCTTTTTGTGTCCTGAGTTCATAATTTAACAGGTGTAAGATTAATTAAGATGAACAACGCGTTATTTTGAAGTATGAAAATGTATAACCAAATAAGAAACTTACAAATGCAGCAATGTTTTCCCTTGTGCCTCTGTGAGTATCGCCCATTGTTAGAAGAGCCATTGTTTAAAATGCTTGAGAGTATGAAAGACTTAGGAAGAGATAGAGAGTATGATAGACTTATGAAATATTTCGTAGCAGAGAGTGAGACTTGTGTGGGTGTGAGAGATGTATGATATGGTATGTATTTATAGGCAAATAACTTTGATGTGGTGGTTGCTTGTGCTTGCATGCCTGTGAAGTGTCACATTTGCATGCTTAGGGGGTTACACATATGCATGCATGCATGTACAAAAAATGAAATGTGTCACTCTTGCAGGCTAGGTGGCAGCCCATGCATGTATCACGATTGGACAGTAAGGGAGGCGCCATTGGACTTGGCGAAAGAGTACAAAAATGAATGGTGTCGCCACCTCAATTGGCGAATAAGAGGTGTCCTTTGTTACAGCATAGGCTCAGGCTACGTGACAGCCTTGGGGGATTCCTTTCATTATTGCATGTAAGCCCATTGGAGTTGATGGGTGGAGTCTTACAAAATAAATGTATATGTGTAGAATAGGGCCAGGCTAGGTGACAGCCTATGGGGTTTCATAAGCCCATGCATGTATCACGATTGGACAGTAAGGGAGGCGCCATTGGACTTGGCGAAAGAGTACAAAAATGAATGGTGTCGCAACCCCAATTGGCGAATAAGAGGTGTCCTTTGTTACAGCATAGACTCAGGCTACGTGACAGCCTTGGGGGATTCCTTTCATTATTGCATGTAAGCCCATTGGAGTTGATGGGTGGAGTCTTACAAAATAAATGTATATGTGCAGAATAGGGCCAGGCTAGGTGGCAGCCTATGGGGTTTCATAAGCCCATGCATGTATCACGATTGGACAGTAAGGGAGGCGCCATTGGACTTGGCGAAAGAGTACAAAAATGAATGGTGTCGCCACCCCAATTGGCGAATAAGAGGTGTCCTTTGTTACAGCATAGGCTCAGGCTACGTGACAACCTTGGGGGATTCCTTTCATTATTGCATGTAAGCCCATTGGAGTTGATGGGTGGAGTCTTACAAAAAACATGTATATGTGCAGAATAGGGCCATGCTAGGTGGCAGCCTATGGGGTTTCATTATTGCATGTAATATTATTGGCAGTCTTGGGGGGTTGCATCCTTACTTAATTGAAATTTTTAGCCTTACGTTTATCATAACATTGATTCACATAATCTGTCAAATCTTCCAACCTTCAAACGTTCTTACAATAAAACATTCCAACCTTCGAATCAGTCATCAAATTCATACATTCCAACCTTCAAACGTTACAACATTCATACCTTCAAACAATTCATACATTCATACCTTCAAACCTTAAAACAATTCTACGCAATGGCCTCTTCACCACAATTTGTCGTCAAAGCACATTTCAACGGTGAGACATACATTTGTCCCACAGCTGGGTTTTTGTTTAGAGACACAGACAACATTCGATTTCTCTTAAATGGGAAAGCCAATTTCTCGTACTTCAAAAAAAGATTGGAGGCCAAACTTGAACGAGGCCCGGTGTCCCAGATATTTTATCAAAATCCAGTTTTCTTTGGAAACAACCAAGTAATTTTTTATAAGGTTGAAGTTCAAGATGACGAGGATCTCCAGAATATGATTTCCAGCCATGTCTATTCTGGATACGACTCTATTGAGTTGTACGTTTTGCTTCAAGAGCCTCCGGTGACACATGAGGCTGAGCCTCCGGTGACACAGGAGGTTGATCCTTTGGAGAATGAACAAGATGAGGTAGATGCAGTTGATGATGAAGAAGAAGATAACGAGTTAGAGTTTGATGAAATGGTGAACGATGATTCTGATGATGATGGCATCCCTAGTATTCCTACAGACAAAATCTACACACCACCTCCGCACATGACAAACTTCAACATGGGCGGAGATGAACCTTCTACTGACTTATTTTTCAAACCGTATATGCAGTCGGATGAAAATTTAAAAGAGAAGGACAAGTTTCATAACAGAGAGGAATGCATCAGGGCCATTAAAAAATTTCACATGCTCAACTCGGTTGATTTTAAGGTGGATCGTGTCAACCCGGAAAGGTACAAGATCAAGTGTGTCCACCCTGACTGTATGTTCAAGCTGACCGCATCATACAGATTAAGGGGTGACTGCTGGGTCATAGGTTCCATGACTACCCACACTTGTGTAAGTTCCACTCAATCACAGGACCACCGAAAACTCAACTATGATCTAATCTGTCAAGAAATCCTACCCCTGGTCAGCAACGACCCATCTTTGAAGGTGAAAACAATCATCTCCCACATCACCACAATTTTTAACTACACTCCGTCTTACCGTAAGGCGTGGTTAGCAAAGACTAAGGCGATTGAAAGGGTGTACGGAAACTGGGAGGAGTCATACCGAGAACTTCCCCGCTACATGAATGCACTCAAGACGTATTCTCCAGGTAGTGTTTACGTTATGGAAACATTGCCAGCGTACGCCCAAGATGGTAGTCTACTGCATGGCAACGGAATATTCAGTCGCGTGTTTTGGGCATTTCAACCATGCATCACAGGGTTTGCTTCATGCAAACCAATTTTACAAATTGATGGGACTTGGTTGTATGGGAAGTACAAAGGCACGCTATTGATGGAAGTTGCACAAGATGGCAACAACAACATTTTCCCCGTTGTGTTTGCCCTTGTCGAGGGGGAGACCGGTGGTGCTTGGAGCTTTTTCCTGAAAAATCTTCGGACACACGTGGCTCCTCAACCAGATCTCTTTTTGATCTCGGATAGACATGCCTCCATTGAAAGTGCCTACAATAATCCAGCAAATGGTTTGCATGACCCTCCTTCTACGCATGTCTATTGCGTTAGGCATATCGTCCAGAATTTCTCGAGGGAGGTCAAGGAAAAAACATTGAGGAAAGCGGTTATGAATGCGGGATATGCATTGACACAACCCACATTCAAATATTACCGCAACGAGATCCGTTTGTCTAATCCGGAAGCCGGTAGGTGGATCGACAATATTCCGGTGGAAAAATGGACTAGGTCATACGACAATGGCCAAAGATGGGGGCATATGACAACGAATCTTATTGAATCAATGAATGGGGTATTCAAGGGCATACGAAACCTCCCAATCACTGCCTTGGTAAAATCTACGTATTTTAGGATGGCTGCGTTATTTGCAAAAAGAGGTGAAATGTGGAATGCGGTGTTGCAATTTGGACAACTATGGAGTGAAAGCTGCATGAAATACATTAAGGCTGAAAGTGCTAAAGCCAACACTCACATGGTTATACGGTTTGACCGACACAGCCACAACTTCATTGTGAAAGAGACAATCGACCACAATGAAGGCCTGCCAAGACAAGAATACAGGGTCATTTTACCTTCTCAATGGTGCGATTGTGGCAAGTTTCAAGCATTTTGTATGCCTTGCTCTCATGTCATTGCCGCTTGTGCTCATACCCATCAAGACGCACTTCAACTGCTGTCAAACGTTTACAAATCTGAAACGTTGCTCACTGTTTACAACAACAACTTTCCTTTGGTGGCAAAACCAGATTATTGGCCTGAATACAACGGCGATATAGTTTGGCACAATGACCAAATGCGAAGGAACAAGAAGGGTCGTCCCAAAAGTAGGCGCATCACAACAGAAATGGACGATCTTGACAGGTTGGAAAGAAAGGGTGGTTTATGCCGTCAGGTCAGACACAATCGCAAAAACTGTCCGAATCGGGCGTCTGGCTCGACCACATAAATATTGTAATACATAAAATCTTTTCATAATTGTGTTGTAAACATTTGGGTTTTCCGTTAACAGATTTTGCTACAATTAATAAAACGCGTACAACAATAATTAACGATATTCAATCTAGGAAATTAGAACTGTTAACACAATTTCATCTGACCCATGCATCATCAGCATTACATCACTGTCTGTTTTGACTTCCTCCAACCACACATTAGGTCTTCCTGTCGCATGTGAGGTTGTTGTTCGTTTTCGCTGGATCCTTCGAATTTTTTCCCCCTCCGCAATGTCTCCATCTAGCCACCGCATCAACTCCGGCTTCAGACGCTCCATGGAGTGAATGTGCCAGAATTTCATTTTCATCGCAGGTTTCGTGGCAGAGAAGATAACGTGACCATCTCGGCTAAAAATCATAGGCGACGTCATGAAGAAAATAACAGAGTACAAAATAAAAATACAGTGCGAGAAAGTGTGAGAAATTTCGGAGAAACAGACAAAATATTTATAAAACAACATTTTGCCCTAGTTTTGCCCTAGGAGCCAAGTGAGATGGCGCCTCCTCTCACTTTTAAGGAGCATGCGCCATCTCACTTGGCTAAAATCCAAGGGAGGCGCCAGGTGAGATGGCGCCTAGGGCAAAATCCTAGGTGGAGGCGCCAAGTGAGATGGCTCCTCCTTTGGGGAGTCATCTGAAACATGGTTATTTGCGTAATTTTTTCCGAAACCCGGTTATTTGCGAAATATTATTTTAATACTTGGTTATTAATAAAAAAAATTCTATTTTTGTATTATTTACAAATTTTAATTAAGAAAATAAAGTAATATTAACCTAATAATTATTTATTATGCAAATAAAAATAAAATAAAAATATAATAAAATGCCAAAAACAAAGAAAATAATTTTTGTGATTTTAAATGTTTAAGAAAAAATAATAAAGTCATAAAATAAAAATAGAAAAGAAAAATATGCAAAAATAAATCAAATGGGCCAAGGGGTGCAGAAAGCAAGCATGGGGGTGCAAATAGTCAGCCAAAGCCAGGCCCAGCCCAGATTCCATTTCATCTCTAACCTCTGAACAAAAATACGCGCGCCTGCAACTTCAAACCTGTTCTCTCTATTATTTGCTTGAAATCAAAAACTCATAACATAAAAATTATAGAGCTTGAAACCACGATTTCAACCATGTAAAAAACTTAATCTAACTCTAAGAAACCAGGGAGAATTTCAGTGCCCCTAATTTATAACCTAATTTTTTCAGTAAGTTCAACTATCAAATACTCCTAGCTCAGTTAACATAAATGAATTCTATGCATATGTACAACTCAAGGACAATGAGGACTACATTTTTGCTTCACAAACCTAAGCCTAATGATTCCTAAATAAGGAGATAAAAGATTGAGAAATACCTGTTTCAGTCAAGTTCGAGTATGGCAATGTAGCAACTTCTAGTGAGGCCTGAAGGACTTTTGAGCTTGCTTGATGTTCCCTTGACCTTTCTCAATGCTTAGCTTGCTTTGAAATAGCTTGAATCTTCCTATAGAACTCAACCTGCAAACTCAGAATTTGAAAATGGTGAAGTGTGAAAATGGAGTTACAGTTGATGAACAATGGCTTGGATAGTTCAGGTGGGTTATTTAGAAAGTGTTTGAAGTGGTTTGGGACAAAACGCACGAGTGGATTTGGTTTTGGTTTGTGATTTGCAGAACTTGCCCTATTTTGGGCAGAAATGAAGTTTTTGTGCTTAATGGTGATTGAGATGTTGTTAGCTCGTGTTTCTGGCCTTAGACAATATGTAAACCTGGTTTGAAATGTTCACCAAGCTTGCTCTTATCAGATTACAAAGTTATGGACCTTTTGCACACTTGCTTGTTTTTGAAGTAAAAGGTGAGAAGTGACAATGCCAAGGTTGTACAGGCCTGCTCCTTAGCTGCACATAGTTGGTGTACATTGCCCCAAATTTGTGGACTTTGTTTGCTGCAAGAGATTGGGTTCAAGGCTCAAGGGAAACAAAATTGCATAAAGTGAACTTTATGAAAATGACATTGTTATCTTTATGCCAAAAATGGAATAAACCCTTGTATAATGCTTCATAGATCAGAACAATGCCATAATCCAATGTGTTTTCATTTAATTTATGAGTGTAGGAAGGTTTAAGACCTGTAAACCAAGTACAAGCAAGGTTTGGATAGAATTGCAAGTTGTAGCAATATGCAAAATGCCTTGGACAAAAGTGATAATTTTCCAATTTCAAACTTTCGATTCTCCCTAACCATGAATGATCTTGGAGAGTTCTTAGACATTTTGGAAATCTTGTAACATTCTATACAATCCATCTTTGAAATGCATTTTGAGATTCCAATTGGAACTATGTGAAATGTTGCCATGAAGATAGGTCAAAATCCTGCCTAAACTAGGGCAAAATTTCACTAAGTTAGAAAGTTTTTGGACCCCTATTCACAAAATTATAACTTGAGATCCAAGCATATTTTGGGAAAACTTTGTGAATCAAAGTTGTAGATTTTGTGGAGGACTACAACTTTCATGTTGGAAGTTTTCTTTGAATCCAATTGCATCATGGTGAAAAAGTTGGGAAAAGTTGGGAAAAAATAAGAAATTTTCATAACTTAGAAAATTTCTAAGTTATGAAAATTTTGATGCCATTGAGTCCTTGAATCCATGCTTGAACCCAATTTGCCATTGGCTAGGTGAAAAATCAGAAATTTCCCTTCTACAGTCAAAACCCTAAAAATGACCATTTTGCCCTTTTGATGATCTGATCAAATTTCTTGAGGAGTTGTGGTTCAAACTTGATCAAATGGTTCATATGAGTCTATAATGTTGATGGGGATAAAAAATTATGAGATTTGACTGTAAATTGGCCACAGTTGACTTTTCTCCCAATACAGATGATTTTTAGGTCAACTGTCCAATTGACTGAGCAAAAATTTGATTCAAGGATTGAAACTTGGTATGGGCAATCTTATAAGTCCAACATGAAGTATAAAAGTCACATTGAGCATGGAAAGTCCAAAAATCCCTGTGCAAACTCAAACCCTAATTTCAGGTCAACAGTGCAAGGAGATGTCTTGAGTTGAGCAAACCCTAATCTGGTCTTGAGTCCAAAGAGTCTTGTGAGGGAAATCTTGATAAAATGAGAGGGAAAATTTTGGGGTACAACAGGTGGTAACTGGAGTAAGAACAGGATTAGTTGCAGGTGAAGTAACTGGAGTAGGAACAGGAGAAATGTCAGGAGTGCTGGTTGGAACAGCAGTCGGAATAACAGTAGGCTTGATGATAGTATTTGGGGAAATCTCGGGAGAGAAGACCCTTACACTTCGGGTAACCTTACTAGTCCCGACAATATTACTGACATCAGTATCAGCTTCTTCAGTCTTTAGATCTTGCTTAACACCATGGTAATATACATCAACACCATAATGCCATGGGACAACCTTGTCTGAGGTGTACAGAATGGGACCAGGAACAATGATTATTAGCGGAGCAATTCTTGGGACAGGTGTAATCCTAACAGGTTTTCTCGAGGAAACCTCAGAAGGATTGGCAGAAATGGTAATAATGGCAATATCTTTATTGGGAACAACAGGAGTCGTAGTCTTCTCGAACAACATTTATTTATTATCCATCAGACGCTGAACACCTGATTTCAACAAACAATAACCGGAAGGTAGAGTCGAACACATGTGGCAACCTTCACCACAACCCGGAAATAAATCGGCCAACAACAAATTCTTTTTAACAGTTATCAGAGGAGTAGAAATTTCTTCAACAGAGGTCACAAACAAATCGGTGTCAACAGCATTAACTCCACGACCGTGTTTGGGCATGCGAGCAGTTATAACATTCGACTTTTCTGGAGCATCAAACTCTATCTCCTTAGCTTCCAACAAATCTTGTACTTTGTTTCTCAGGGCCCAACAATCATTTGTATCATGGCCTGGGCTCTCAGAATGGTAGGCGCACCGCGCGTTGGGATTGTATATGGGAGAAGTAGTGTTTGGATTCTTGGGAGCCTTTCTCAAGGTCTCCAAGTTGCATTTTAACAGATGAGGCAGAACTTCAGCCAAGGTCATGCTGAGGCGGGTAAACTGTCGTTGTGGTCTTTCCACCCTTTGTTGATTGTTGCATTGTGGAGCAACTGTGGGTCTTGGTATCACTACAACATTTATCGTTTGACGATGTTCAGATCTGCTTTGGCCCCTTGGGCCATAGACTGCGCTAGCTTCCTTCTTACCAGTGAAAGGCTTTTTTACCGAACTTGAAGAGGCATCCTTCTATATTTTACCACTTAGAATGCCAACCTTCACTCTTTCTCCTGTCAAAATCAACTCAGTGAAACTAGATGATGAGCTGTCGATCAAGTGATTGAAAAATGGACATGATAGTGTCCCAAGGAACATATCCACCAACTCCCTATCAGACAAAGGGGGTTGAACTCTTCCAGCCAAGTCTCTCCACTTCTGAGCATAGTCCTTAAAACCTTCACCTGCACCCATGGACACACCCTGGAGCTGAGTACGAGTGGGAGCATGGTCGGCGTTATACTGATACTGCTTGTAAAAAGCAACAACAAGGTCTTCCCAGTTTCGAACACTGGCCCCTTCCAACTGATAGAACCATTCAAGCTGAGTCCCTGACAAACTATCTTGAAAGAAATGCACCCATAAATTTCTATCAGCAGTGTGGGGTTGGATTTTCCTGACATACGAGTAGAGATGGAGTTTTGGATAGGATACTCCATCGTACTTGGCAAATACCAGAGCTTTGAACTTATGAGGGATCACCTATCTCGATACCAGTCCCAATTCTCCGAAATCCAAACCAGGTATTTTCTGAATATCCATAGCGCTCAGATGGTCTTCTAGCTGCTTGTACCTATCCTCGGCAGGAGGATATTGCTCATCGTCGTAATCAGTACCATCTTTAGAAACTACAGGACTGGTGTCCTTTTCTCTTTCTTGGTTCTCCCCGTCCTTGGATGAGGAGGTCAGATCAGCTGGTTGTCTCAACCTTTCTCTGAATCTTCTACCCATGTTCAGAATATTGACCTTCTTCTTCTTCTTCTTCTCTTTCAGAATAAGGGTCTTCAGATCCTCTTGCCCTTTAGCCAGACTTATGAACATCTGTTGGAACTGGGCGTCCTGTGCCTGAAGATCTTTGATGGCTTGATTGGAAGACATTTCTGCTGTAATAAACAGAGAAGAATATGAGAAACCTGTAAGGGTACCTGTAATGGTGTGCATGATAATGGGATGCGCATGTAATGATTTCAAAGACTTTGGGAGATTTAAATTTGTAAACCAAAAATAAACAAAACTTTATTAGCTTAACTTTGAAAGGTTCAATAATGCCTTTAAGGCGTCACAAAAGAGTAAATAAAACAAAATCTAAAACTAAAAAAAGAAAAATCAAAAGTCCCATGGTCGCTTCCTCTTTGTGCTGATGTAGTCATTGATCACTCTTTCTTCCTCGAGCTGCCTGGTAAGCTTCAAAACCTTCCTTTCTTGCTCATGATACTATTCCCGGTAAGTGTCCCGCTCATTCCTCAGCTGAATCCAAGACCTCTGCAACTCTCCATGATCAGTGGGCATGCAAGGATAGAGAACTGTGTAAGGGTTGCCTTCTTCATTAGTGGGCTCCACAATCACTGGTAATACGGCCTCATAGGGCATCCCAATCTTCTGGGCACGAGCTCGGACCCATTGGAGGTAAGGCTGCATAGGAAGGGAAGTCTTTAGTCCCAACTCTTGAGGGTCAGATTTGTTCACCATGCCCCAAGCCCTTATAAACCTCCGGCGATGCTCCTTAACATCCTCCTTATAGTCAAATACAATGTCCTCAAGAAGTAACTCATGGGGACCATCTCTCTGGGCACGACCAAATTGTCGTAAAGCTAGACAAGGATTGTAGGTTATATCTCCTCTAATTCCAAGCAATGGGACATTAGGGTATCCTCCACAACGGTCAATAACAATAGTGTCTTCCATAGCCCGGGAACACCAAAGAATATCTGTATGGGCAAGTGACATTATTCTGTAGGACCAACCCAAACCTTCTTCGTTCTTCAGCACAGACTTAGGGAGGTGCGAAATAAACCACCTCGACAGCAACAACATGCAACACATAAGAGTTCCTCTTCTCCTCACAATACGAGTATAGAGGGCGTGCAAGATATCTCCAAGAAAGGTAGGCACAGAGTTGCGAGAGAGGAAAATCTTAACAGCATTCACATCTACAAAGGAATCTGGATTCAGGAAGAGAACCAAACCATAGATAAGGAGAGCCAAGACATCTTCAAAAGTTTGAAAATCCAAATCATCCCAGAATAGTTGAGCCTGGTCCATCAAAAATTTGGCTAGAAAACCTTCGACCCCGCTTCGTATTTCCCAATTGGATACTACATCAGCCCGTTTCAAATGCAGAGCTGGGGCAATGTCTTCTTGTCTAGGAACTTCTTCCATACCTGTGAAGGGTACCTGTTCAAGGATGGATATGCCCAATAGATGAGAGAACTCTTCCAAGGTGGGTACTAGCTGGTAATTTGGAAAGGTGAAGCAATGATGCACGGGATCGAAGAACTGAAATAGTATGCTCATCATCTGCTCATCATGATTTGAAGTAACTAGACTGAGAAGTTGACCGTGTCTCTTAATGAACATAGAAGTCTCGGAAACTCTTGAGGCTAGCTCTTTAAGTTGGGCAGGGATTTGCACAAAGTTGACTCAGATGGTATTTCTGCGCACAGAAGCCATGTTCTGCAAAACAGAATAAAGATAAATTCCCTTGGTCTTTGAAATGGTTAGTGTAATAAATCATGAATGCCATGTTATGATGCATGATGTCATGATAAACCACAAGTATATCAAACAACAAGTATGGAAAACACAGTCAAATCACACAAGACCCTTAGGTTTAAGGCTTGCATGAGGTCAATGGTAGCACCCTCTTGAAGTTATGTTGGTTTCAACCTGTCCTAGAAAAATAGTAACCGGGTTCTAGAGGATCTCAATATCACTGACCATTCTCCATCGGTCATGGTTTCATCTCACGCAATCTTTTCTTGTGGCCGGAACTATCTCGAGAGTATGGTCTCAATGAGTGTAGCATCGAGTATCAACCAGTTCTCAGCTCTATACCGAGGCCGGCTATCTCACTACTTTCTAATGGCCAAGTTGGGCGATTAAAGGTTCTAAAGTCAGTTGATGCTTAACGACACCATGCAGCGGCCCCGTATTCTCGTTGTTTCTCCACAAGGGATACTGGTACCAACCAATGTGCCACATCAATGTAGTTACTGCTTCAACTGTATCGGTCTATGCTGTACAGTTCCTTCACATTCTTTTGCTACTTACCTAAAAGGTATCCCCAGATCCGGGTTAGGATCTATAGTAACCCCAAAGAGAACCCTCAAAAATAAAGAAAACAAGGAAATTAAAAGAAGCAAATATGATGAACTAGATCCTAAGGTATACCCCACTTATTAGTCCCCAGCAGAGTCGCCAGTTCTGTGATACGGTGACAGAACCGGACTGTTTGAAATGCTGGTTTGCATTTTGTGTTTTGTGTTTGCAAAATGTCGCGGTAAGCAAGAGTCGCCACCGACTTTTATTTCATCCAACCGGAAAGAAAAAAAGTACAGAAAAAAAAATCCTTTTTCGAGATATTCTTAGCACCCTTTCTATCCATGGTTTTCCATGGGCTCTTAGGTACTTGCTCATCTTTTAAAAATTGCTTGTGTAAGTGCTTTGTTTTGAAACATTTTGACTTCGTGATAACCCTTGTATCAGTCATCAAAGGTGTGACTAAGTTGTTTTGAAAATTTGTTTGAAATGTGTAAGTGTGAAAAGTTTTGATTTGAGCAAGTACCTACTAGCATCTACCTACTTGAAAAAAAAGATTGTTTCTATTCTCGTGTCTTTTAGACAGCGCTATCTTACTATTTGAGAAATAGGTAGCACCGTCGTTGGAGTTTGTAAGGGTCAATTCGAAAGGGACATACAATCACTAAAGCAATATTAGGACACCTTAGTAATAACCCTAGAGTCTTAAGATCATATTTGAGGCAACATTTCCGAGGCAACATTCGAATGGGACATTTGATCTTTTTTAGACAGGAGGGAAACCACTAAGACACCCTATGCTTAATGATCGTTTACCGAAGGCAACCGAAGTGAGGGTATACCCTAAGAGTGATATGTGTGAGTGATTTGTTTTCAGTTATTTAATCTTTGCACATTAGGGTTTTCTAACCGGATTAATTTGTAATGCATTCTTGTCATACAATCCTATTAGCATACATCTAAACATTTAAAGATTTGCGGGAATTAAAATGCGAGAAAGTACATCTACGCTATTACAAGGCTTCAGGGAGGGGGATTAATTACATAGCAAAAAACCCGGGGAAAAGAGATAAGTAAAAGCCCTAAATTAAACTATTACAAACCATGAACAGTTACAACAATATTGGTAAAAATAATGATATGCGCGCAATGAATCGAATGCGGAGCAACTAGGGTTTTGACCCTTACCTAAACCTAATTGCGATTAGTTAAAGAAAATGTTTTTGTTTTGTTTTATTATTTTAAGAAAATAAAGAAATCATTACATTAAAAAGAAAATCCTAATCCTAATTAATTTTAAATTAAGAAAAATAAATTAATTTTTCCTAAGACCTATTTTTTGTATTTTTATTCATTTGAGAAAGAAAAGCAAAATAAAATTAAATCAAAAGTTTAACCTAATTTCTATTTGATTTTATTTTTTTGAAAAAAAACAAATTATAATTTTCCTAATTTAAACTAAATTAAATTAATTTTGATAAAATAAAAACTAATCCTAATTTTTTATGAATTATTGATTTTATGGTTTTTTGTGAAAAAAATGATTAATTTATGAATTAAAGAAAATAAAAATAAAAATTGAAAGATTTAAATAAATTTAAAAAGAAAAAGGAAGGAATAAAGGGCCTGTATTAGCAATTATGGGGGGTGCTGTCTGAATTGCTGGGCCCAAATGGCTGAGGCCTGCTTGACTTCGTCCAATCCAGTGTGCACGTTGACTGGGGGCGCATGGTAGTCCTCCAAAGGAAAGGCATTGGATCTGGAGCGCTAATGAGTTGGATGGCCTGATCCTGATGGTACACGGTGAGCTCCTTAGTTTGCAACGCGTTGGATTATCTATTGAAGAAAAATATGAATAAATTTTGGGACCTGGGGATCGAACCCAGGTCCTTAGGCACTCTTCCCCTGCACGCTTGCCAACTGAGCTATCTAATTTATTTGTATATACAATAAAAAACAATTATTATATAATGAAAACAAAACTCTAAAACTCAAAACGCGCGAAATTCAAATCACCCAACCAAGGGGTGCCACGCACCCATCTTCTTCCTCCCAAACTTCGTTTTAGGTAACAACCCTTTTACCTACAGTTGCCTTGTTGTAGCTACAAGCCTGTTCATCACAAAAATTCTCTACGAGCAATATAAATGGAATTCAAAGGTGCCAAACGAATCGTCTCATCCTCACGAGTGTCATGGCACCAAAATCTAAACCCAATTTTGCCCATACTGCAAAGCCCTAAACAAGAACGTAAAACCCTAGCTATGGCAATATCCTGTACATGCGTTAGAAATGCAATTAAATGGTACCGATAGTTTGCAAACTCAATGATGAACATGAATATATAATCAAAACATGCATAGGATGAGTAAATCAACGAAATTGAATTTGAGTTTGGAAGAAAATTGTGATACCTGTAACTTACATTTCCAGGCGTAAAAAGACTTTCAATTGATTGGGATATGTTCCTGGGATGTCCAGCAATCTGTTGGCAATGTGAGAATGGCACGATTTGGTCTCTAGTATGGAAATTGGATCACCACTTTTTCTTGAATTTTGAGTTTTGTTCTAGCTCTGCACGACTGCTCTAACCTCTTCCATGCCTTGGATTGCTTCTGTATATGTACTACAACATGTTAGGTCAACAAAAACGAAATCAATCTTGCCCATTATGAAGATTTGATTTGGTCTTTCATGGCATATGATATCTTTCCAAATTTTCTCAAATTAAATCTTTTTCCCACCAAATTAGCCTTGCACGAATTGATTCTCAATTGACAGCATATAAGATCTTTTTTCAATGCAAGAATCATCCTTAAAACACATTATATGATTTATTTAGATTTATTTGATTTTATTTGATTTTATTTGAATTTTAAGTGAATAAAAATCAAAATAGATTAAATAAATAAATAAATAAAGCATGGAGGGTCCCATAGTTCGTGGACTATGTTATCATTGAATTGAAAGCATAAAAAGTTGGGTCCATTTGGCAAAAAATGCAAATTTGAGCACATTTGACTTTTGGCAATTTTGCAAAAAAGGTCAACTTGGCCAATGCATAACTCTCTCAATTTTGATCCTAGAGAGGTGTTCTGGGAATTTTTAGAAATATTAGGATGTCCTCTAAGCAACCTTTTTTGTCTCATCTTAATTGAGTCTTCCATGTTCATGTATAAAGCTTTTACCCAAAAGGTGTTTTTGTTGACTTTCCAAAATAACCTATAATGTCAAAATTCATAACTTTTTGTGAGTGCATATTTTGAACTTGGGAGATGAAGATGAATTCTAAGGAATTGAATTATATTTAAAATGAGCTTTGGATGGGTCATTTATGATAAAGTATGAGAAAGTTATGCTTGGTCAAAGTTGAGTTGACTTTTCTTGTAAAACCCTAATTTAGCAACTTTTGGGTTTTGATGAATTAGGAGCAATCCTTGATGAATCATGATCAAACCTTTATAAAATGATGAATGATACTTAAAAATGAGGACGTTGACCAAAAATCTTGAAGTTTGACTGTATGTAGGCCACAGTTGACTTTTGACTTAGCATAGTCGATTTTTCAGGCATTTGAGAAATTGACTGAGCAAACTTCTTCTGCAAGGCTTGAAACTTGACATGGATGAGAACATATTAGGACAATTGAAGGCATTTGGGATCCTTTGGACTCAAGCATCTTGATGAAAAATGAAACCCTAATTTGAGGTAGACTTCCCTAGGAGAGAGTTTGTCTGGTTAACTCTTGGACTTCCTTGAGCAATTTGAGGACCTCACTTGACATGTATTGAGAAATATGGGAGGGAAAATTTTGGGGTAGAACAACTCTCTTCAAGTATCACTTTTTTCATCTCATTATCATCAGGAATACAAATCCGATTACGAAATCTCAACACACCTTGCGCATCTAGCTTAAAATCATTACTCTCAGACTAATCGATTCCAATTATCAAATCTACCAGTTTCACATCCAACTTCTGAGCTTCTCTGATACTGTCTAGAAATCCATTATTAATCTTCAACATACCCAACATAACACTCTGCAGCGTAACCTCGCAAACTAAGATCGTATCTCTGAACTATTCAATTAATTCCAACTCTTTAACCATCATTGCCGACATATGTAAAGTCTCTCGACTTAACGCATCATCCACCACATTCGCTTTTCCTGGATGATAATTCAAACCGAAATCATAATTGTGATACGGTGGGAGAACTGACTAGGGTTTTGCGTTTTTTTTCGCAAATGTTTCGGTTGAGCAAGAGTCGCCACCGACTTTTTATTTTATCCTAAGGAAAGGTTTAAAAAGCACAGCAAAAACCTTTGAGATTGGTTCTTGGGTTCAGGGAGTAGATTATAGAAAGGGAAGGTATTAGCACCCTTTCTATCCATGGTTATCCATGGGCTCTTAGGTACTTGCTTAGATCAACTTGCCTTGGTTTTCAATTGTTCGAAATGGTGCTTCGTGTGTGGTTTTGAAAAGGTTTTGAAAAAGATGCCTTGTATAGGCTACCCTTGTAACAATTCTTTACTCGAATGTTTTACAAGAAGTGTTTGTCTTTTTGAAAAGATGTTTCAAGGTTTTTTTTTGAAAGCTTGTTTTGAAAGTGTTTGTGAAGTGTGGTTTTGAAAATAGGAAAGTGTTTTCTTTTGCAAATTGACAAGTACTTAAGATCTATCTACCCTAAAGTTCTCAAAGATTTTTGTTATGTTTTAACCCTTTTAACAAGTTTGTTCCACAATTGTATTTGGTGGACAATCTCATGTTAGGATGTGAAAGGGACAGGCGCGGGTCATCGTTTGGACCATAATTGCAATAGTGCTAAGTATCTTTGGGCAATTTCTCTTTGAAAGGGACTTGATCATTTTAGGCAACTTTTCGACAGCGTCATCGAGGGACTATGATCATTTGATTGTTTGTTTTACCCAAAGAAACCCAACATGCAATATGGCCCATTTATTGAAGGCAACAAAGTGGAATACCCTAGGGGTGCAAGTGTGAGATGTGTTGTCCATTTTCATACTTGATTATCTTGAAATTAGGTCAAACTATTTTTGTTCGTTTTATTTGCATACAAACCCTAATTCTAGCATGGTAAATTTAGAAAGCGTTAAAGTGCGAAAAGTAAAACCCTACACTATTACAACATAATATGGGAAGGGGGGTACAAATGTTCAAATGGGGGGATATTTAGGCAAGAAATTAAAACCTAGCTATTACATCATTTTTGGAATATTTACAAATAATTGATTGCATAAGTTAAATGGAAAATAAAATAAAGGTGCAAAAATGCAAAAAAGGTTTTTATATGTATATAAAAAAAGTATTATTTATGTCAAATAAATAAAAATAAAAAGAAGTATTATTTTTGGAGTTTTTGTATTTTAAGGGTAAAACCCTAATTTTTATTAAGTAATATATATATTATTTAATTTATACAAGTATTTGTTTATCATGTACAAAAATAAAATAAAATGAATTATATTTATAAAAAGTATTTTTTTATGTCAAGTATTAATAAAAATAAAAATGTAGGTATTTTTGTATTTTAACCTAAATATACTAATAAATATATATATATATATATATATATATATATATATATATATATATATATATATATATAGGTATTAATTTCTAAATATGTATTATATATAAAAAAAAAAATTTAATATTTATAAAAAAGTATATTTTGTGTAAAATATTTTAAGAAAGATAAAACAAAATAAAAATGAAAATAAAATGGTGTTTACATTATTTTTCCTATTTATTCTAAATACTATATTTTGTACTTATTTACATACATATAGCAAAATAACTAAATAAATGCCTAAAAATATAAAAATGGTGAGAAAAATATTTTTTATATTTTTTATATTATAAGCAAAAATAAATAAGTCAGAATGAAAACGAAAAATCAAAAAAATCATTGAAATAAACCAAATGGGCCTAGGGGGTGTCAAAGTGAAAAGAGTGTGTGAAAAGAAAATGCAAAAGCAAGCCCAGCCCAGATGACCCTTCTTCAACCTTCAGCCAAACTTTTGTTCAAAAACACGCGCCATGTTCATGAATTCAAACACCTAGATTCTCTGACTTTTTGCACAAACTTTCAACATAAGAAATGTTAATCATCAAGCCACGATTCTAAATATGTAAAGAACTCATCCTAACTCTCAGAAATGAGAGAGAATTTTAACATTCCCAAATCTTAACCTAACTTTTCTTCCATATTCAGACCTTAAATTCTCATAGCTCAGGTAAAATAAATGAAAAGTAAAAGCATGTACAGATTCAGGGGCATGAGTAGAACATTTCTTATTCACAAACCTAGAGATAATGATGCCTACACTAAGAGTTAGAAGTTCACAAAGATACCTGTTCAGTTGAAGTTCTATCTGGCAATGGGGGAGCTTTCAGAGCAAGATGATGATTGGTATAGCTTCCTTGAAGTGTGGTGATGCTGTTCCAATGCTTACTTTGCTTTGAAACTCCTTGAATCGAGCTATGGACCTCCAACTGCAAAACAAGAAAGTGAAAATGGTGGAACTGGTTAGAGGAGTTACAGGTCGTGTTTTAAGTTTTGGTTAGCTTGCATTGATGCTAGGGAATGTGTTTGATGAGCTTTGGGCAAGAAATCATGCAAGGAATGAGAGTTGGCACTCAAACTGCAATGAGAACTCTGTTTGAGCAGTTTGATGGTGATTCTGAGAATGGGAGTGTTTGGGACCTTGATTGCTCATGCTCTAGCTTGGGTTGGATGTTTAGAATATGCTTGACAAGTTTTCTTAAGGGTTTTTTAGCTGATATCCAAGTTGTGTTGTGATATGGGATGTTTCTTAACACTTAAGCAAGAAAATGTCAAGTTGGGGTTTAGGCAGGTAGAGGACCCCTAATCATGCTGCAAAGCTCCTCCTTGATCAGTGTGTTATGCTCATAATCTTGTGCCAATTAGATTTCATCTGTACTTGTTGGATTTGCAATATGACATAAAGCTTGCTTTTGCAAAAATGGAAGAAATGCTTTATCTATTTATGGACTAATCCAACATGTAATGCACAAGCTCATGAAACAAAGCTTTAGCACAATGAACATGCATTAAATTATTGAGTGTTGGATGGTTTAAGGACCTGTAATGCAGCACAAACCAAGCTGACTTGCAAATGGCATAAGTTATGAACATGTACATGACCAATTCAAAAGTGAGTTTTTGCCATATTGTGAAATTCGATTCTCTCAAGTTATGAGGTTGTTTGATGAGTTATTGGACATTTTGGAAAGCTTGGAATGTGTACTACAATCCATCTTTGAAATGCAAATTGAAATTCCAAGTGGAAGTGTATGGAAAATGGCCTTGAAGTTAGGTAGAAAACCTTGCCAAAATAGGTTAAAATTTCACTAAGTTAAGCATGGTTTAGTACCCTTATTCCAAAAATTGTAACTTGAGATACAAGCCTCATTTGGGAAAACTTTGTGAATCAAAGTTGTATATTATGCAACAAGCTACAACTTTCATGTTTTGACTTTTGTTTGAATCCAAATGAATCTTGGTGAGAAAGTGGGGCAAAGTTGGGAAACAATTAGGGTTTTTCATAACTTAGAAAAATTCTAAGTTATGAAAAATTCTCATTTCTAACCCTAATTTGCATTTTTTGATTTTTTGGTGAACAAGTTTCATGATTTGGCATGTTTTGATGAAAAATGAATCTTGACTCTTGATTTTGACCAAAAAGTCAAAGTTTGACTTTTCAGTATACAGTCAAAATTGATCAATTGACTGGGCAATTCAACTGTCAATCTTGTGTACTTGGGATCTTTTGAACTTATTGAGCATGTCAAGATAATTCCATGGGGTCCTTGAGTCCATATGTGAGCTTGGTTTGCCATTGGCTAGGTTAAACAGTCAAAAATTGCCTTTGTGCAGTCAAAACCCTAAAAATGACCATTTTGCCCTTTTGGTGATCTGATCAAGTTTCTTGTGGAATTGTGATCCAAACTTGATCAAATGGTTCATATGAGTTCATAATGTTGATGTGGGTCAATTTTCATGAGATTTGACTGTCAATTGGCCACAATTGACTTTTCCCTCAATACAGTTGATTTCTAGGTCAACTGTCCAATTGACTGGGCAAAATTTGGAATCAGGACTTGAAACTTGGTATGGATAAACTTGGGAGTCCAACATGAAGCATGAAAGTCATCTTAGGCATTTTAGGTCAAAACATCTTTGTGCAAACACAAACCCTAATTTGGGTCAACAGGGCAAGGAGAAGTCTTGAGCAGATGAAACCCTAATTGGATCTTGATCTCCAAGGGCTTTGTGATGAGAAATCAATGAGAAATCAATGAGAAATGGGAGGGCAAATTTTGGGGTACAACAGTTGCCCATGTTCAATCTTCTTGAATCCGAAGAGTTAGATTGGCAAGTTTGCCTTTCGTGACTCGAGGGTAAAAGGAGATTGGACACTAGAGTGCCCTTAAATTTGCACTCGTCAAATCAAGGGATGCGGGAATGGGCTTAGAGATGCCATTTGGAGATGGGCTTAACGATGCCATCTGGAAGAGTGACAAAAACTTTGTCGGGGATGGGCTTAAAGATGCCATCTGGAATGAGTATCAGAGAGGTGTCCATGTTTTGGACCATCTTCGAACTGGGGGTCTGAATAAGCAATAGATTGACATCCGTTGTTGGGAGGAATCCGTAAGCTGTTTTCAGAAGTTTGAGAAGAGACTGAACAAGCGATAGGTTAACATCCGTTACTTGGAGAACCCGTGAACTGTTTTCAGAAATCTTGAAGTTCAATAAGCAATAGAGCAGCATCCGTTGTTGGGAAGCGTCCGTAAACTGTTTTCAAAGGTTGCATCTGAACAAGTGATAGATTAACATCCGTTGTTGGGAAGAATCCATTAACTGTTTTCAGAAGTCTTGAGAAGAAACTGAACAAGTGATAGGTTAACGTCCGTTACTTGGAGAACCTGTGAACTGTTTTCAGAAATCTTGAAGTTGAATAAGCAATAGAGCAGCATCCGTTGTTGGGAAGCGTCCGTAAACTGTTTTCAGAGGTTGCATCTGAACAAGTGATAGATTAACATCCGTTGTTGGGAAGAATCCATAAACTGTTTTCAGAAGTCTTGAGAAGAAACTGAACAAGTGATAGGTTAACGTCCGTTACTTGGAGAACCCGTGAACTGTTTTCAGAAATCTTGAAGTTGGAAGAAGAACCGGTGTAGGGTTCCCTGATGATGAGCTCGTGTAAAACTGCATCTGGATAAATCTGGAATAAGCATTAGAATGTTGCCATGTCTGGGTCACATCTGAACTATTCCTGGAAAGAATCTCGGAAGATAATGATTTTAGTCTTTCGACTGATCTTACCTGAAAAGGTAAAGAGTTAGTTACACGCAATGTCATGATGCATGATACAATGTATGTTATATGATATGAATGTAAATGGATGCGCATGTAAGCTGGAGAGCTATCTTGCAAAGGATAGATGAATCCGAGACGGCTGAAGATAACATTATCTTGACTGCTACCGGGGAGAATAATTCCTGGTCGTTGCTGGAGAAAAAGGAGCTTGGGTTGTATACCAATCTTCTAGGGAATTCCTGATGACTTCTACCGGGGAGTTCCAAGCTAATAGACTCATGCTGGAGAGGTAAGTCCGAGAATCTTTAGTTTGGTGGGAAGCAACTCTGGCGACTTCACTGGGGAACTCAAGATTTATCCTTCCAACATTCTGTGGGGAAAAGGTTCATTAGCCTGGCTTCGCTGGGGATTCTGAAACTTAAACTCTGAGGGGAATTGAATTCCGGAGGATCCTCTGGCCGGGGATGTACAAAGACAACCTCCTCTGGGGATTGTATTGATAAGTTATGCTGGGGAATTCTGATGAACTCCGCTGGGGATAGGAAGAAATTTGGCGAGTGCGATCTTCCGTGGCAATAAGCTGAGGATAACCCAGTTATAAGCCCTTGTGAGGAATAACTTTGAATAAAACTCGGGAGAGACGTCCGTACTCTGCAAGGGATAAGCCTCGAGAATCTGCTGGAGATAAGCTTCAAGGCTTGCTAGGGATATGGATTCCAAACCTCCTGGGGGTTTTCTTTGGAGGGTATCAAGATATCCAACTGCACCTTTGACCTACCAGTAATCCTCTTTCCTGATTCGTAAGGAAATTATTATGTTCAAATGCATATGCCTATTTAACAAAACATTGGACGTTTCTCAAAATAAAACAAATTGTGCAAGAGAAAAGAAAAGGAAATGACACAAATTTCTGGGAAAAGTATTTGTATTTAATTTGTATGAGTATATTTGTACAAAGGAGACAATCATCCTAGTAAGAGGATTTTGTCGTAAATATTGAAAGATTTATACAAAATAAAGATGGCTATGTGAAATAATTCCATGGGATTCCATTCTGCTATAGTCTTCACAACTCTGAATATCTGTCCATTCAATGCTTCGTTTGCCGATGACTGGATTGATCAGAAACCTGGAACTGGTAGATGAAGAGATTGTCTTTGAAGTGATCCGACGAGACATAGTCATACGCTTTAATTCCCTAATTTTTGCCTGAATCGCCCTTTCGGGTTTTCGATCCACCGGGAAACCCCTTTTTGCCCAAGCCGCCCTTTCGGGTTTTCAACTTGCCGGGTGTACAGATTTTTTTGTTTTTTATCCCTAACTTTTGCCTGAACCGCCCTTTCGGATTTTCGGTCCACCGGGATGCCCATTTTTGCCCAAGCCGCCTTTTCGGGTTTTCGACTTGTCGGGTTATTTTATGCGTAGTATCTTTTGACTATGTCTGTGTTCGCAGGGTGCGGCAAATCGTCACCGTCCATGGTGGTCAGAATCATTGCACCACCAGAAAATATTCTCTTGATCACAAATGGTCCTTCATATGTAGGAGTCCATTTTCCCCTGGGATCACTTTGCGGCAAGATAATCCGCTTGATTACAAGATCTCCGACTCGATACACTTGACGTCTGACTTTCTTATTGAAGGCCTTGATCATCCGCTTTTGATACGTCTGACCATGGCATATAGCAGCGAGTCGCTTTTCGTCGATCAAATTGAGTTGATCGAGTCGGGTCTGCATCCAATCATCTTCATTCAAACCTGAGTCCTTCATAATCCTTAGAGAAGGAATCTGAACTTCCATAGGCAGGACAGCTTCCATGCCATATACCAATGAAAATGGGGTTGCCCCAGTTGAAGTACGTGCCGTCGTACGGTATCCATGCAGAGAAAATGGTAACATCTCATGCCAGTCTTTGTAAGTGACCGTCATTTTCTGAATAATCTTCTTAATGTTTTTGTTCGCAGCTTCAACAACACCATTCATCTTCGGCCGATAGGGAGATGAATTGTGATGATAAATCTTGAACTGTTCGCACAAAGCGGTGATCATTGTATTATTCAGATTTGTACCGTTGTCTGTGATGATCCTATCTGGGACACCATACCGACATATGAGATTTTGCTTGATGAAGCGGGCAACCACATTTTTAGTAACAGAGGCGAAGGAAGCTGCTTCGACCCATTTGGTGAAATAGTCAATGGCAACCAGGATGAAGCGGTGTCCGTTGGAAGCCGTGGGCTTGATCTCTCCAATCATATCAATGCCCCACATTGCAAAGGGCCACAGAGCAGTCAGAACATTGAGAGGAACCGGAGGGATATGAATTTTATCAGCATAAACTTGGCATTTGTGGCAAGTACGGGAATGTTGATGGCAGTCAGCTTCCATGGTAGACCAGTAATAGCCTGCCCTTAGGATCTTCTTAGCCATTGTATGCCCGCTCAAGTGAGTGCCAAATGTGCCGCTGTGTATATCGGTCATGATCAACTCTGCTTCAGCTTTGTCTACGCATCAGAGTAATACACAATCGTGGCTTCGTTTGTAAAGGATACCGTTGCTCAGGAAGAATTTGGCAGCAAATTTCCTTAAGAACTTCTTGTCATTTACGGAGGCTCCTTCGGGATAATCTCTAGTCTCGAGATACCTCTTGATTTCATGGAACCAGGGTTGTTCCACTACTTCTTCGGTATTAATCTCGTGGCAATGCGCAGGTTCATCCATTCGCTTGATGGTGATCTGAGGAGCCTCGTTATCCCAGTTGAGCTTAAACATGGAGGACATTGTGGCTAGAGCATCTGCTAGCTGGTTCTCTTCT
This sequence comes from Vicia faba, assembly GCA_948472305.1. Lineage (NCBI taxonomy): Eukaryota > Viridiplantae > Streptophyta > Magnoliopsida > Fabales > Fabaceae > Vicia > Vicia faba. Next base: position 1,056,784,129 of record OX451740.1, on the reverse strand, counting down.
CGCGGGAAATGCTCGAAGGTAATTTGCTCGAAATGAGGCAACAATGTCAGGACATGTTCTTTGTATGGGATAAGATTAGGATGCTTGGTATCCCACTCTCCTTTGATTTGACTGATAACCAAAGCCGAGTCCCCAAATACGATCAAAGATTTGATCCCCAAGTCTATAGCAGCCTTGAGACCAAAGATGCAAGCTTCATACTCAGCCATGTTGTTTGTGCAGCTGAAGCAAAGTCGGGCCGTGAAAGGTGTGTGACAGCCTTCCGGAGAAATGAGTACTGCGCCAATACCATTTCCAAGTGCGTTTGAAGCACCATCAAAGTACAGGGTCCATCGGGATCCCTTTTCGGGTCCGTCATACGGTCCGTTAACTTCAATGTTGTCCAAATTCATGATGTTTTCGTCTGGGAAGTCAAATCTCATGGGTTGATAATCTTCGATAGCTTGATGAGCCAGATGGTCAGCTAGTACACTCCCTTTTATAGCTTTTTGAGTGGTGTACTGGATGTCATACTCAGTTAAGATCATTTGCCATCTAGCTATCCTTCCAGATAAAGCGGGCTTTTCGAAGATATACTTGATAGGATCCATTTTGGAAATCAACAAGGTAGTATGAGTCAACATATACTGTCTTAGTCGGCGAGCAGCCCATACCAAAGCGCAGCAAGTTTTCTCGAGCAGTGAGTAGCGAGTCTCACAGTCGGTAAACTTTTTGCTAAGGTAATAAATAGCATGCTCTTTTCGACCAGACTCGTCATGCTGGCCCAAAACACACCCCATTGAGTTATCCAAGACGGTCAAATACATGATCAATGGTCTTCCTTCGACGGGTGGCATCAGAATAGGAGGTTCTAGCAAATACTCCTTGATTCTATCAAAAGAAGCTTGACAATCGTCGTTCCATTCAACTACCTGATCTTTCTTCAAAAGTTTTAAAATTGGCTCACAGGTAGAAGTCAGATGCGAGATGAATCTGGCAATATAGTTTAAGCGCCCCAAGAACCCTCTAACCTCCTTTTCAGTATGGGGAGCAGGCATATCTTGTATTGCTTTTACTTTTGCTGGATCGACTTCAATGCCTTTGTTGCTTACAATAAATCCCAGGAGTTTACCAGACCTAACTCCAAAAGTACACTTACTTGGATTCAGCCTGAGTTTGTATTCTTTCAACCTGGCAAACAACTTTTCTAGATGTTCAAGGTGCTCTTCCTCTGTTTGTGACCGAGCTATCATATCGTCTACGTAAACTTCAATCTCATGATGTATCATATCATGAAATAAAGCTACCATGGCGCGTTGATAAGTTGCCCCTGCGTTCTTCAGCCCGAACGGCATCACCTTGTAACAGAAAGTGCCCCATTGTGTGACAAAGGTTTTTTTCTCCATATCCTCGGGGGCCATTTTGATTTGATTGTAGCCTGAGAATCCATCCATGAAGGAAAACACTTTGTGCTGAGCTGTATTGTCGATCAAAATGTCAATGTGTGGCAGCGGAAAATCATCTTTGGGGCTGGCCCTATTCAAATCCCGGTAGTCCACACACATCCTGACTTTGCCATCTTTCTTAGGTACTGGCACGATGTTAGCGACCCATTGAGGATAGGACGTAACAGCCAGAAAGCCAGCGTCGAACTGCTTCATCACTTCTGCTTTGATCTTTTCGGACATGTCAGGCCTCATTCGGCGAACTTTTTGCTTGATCGGTGGACAATCCTCTCTTGTGGGGAGACGGTGAACCACGATGTCTGTATCTAAACCCGGCATGTCCTCATAAGACCAAGCGAAGATTTCAACATACTCATTCAACAACTGTATCAGGCATTCCTTGACACTTGATTCCAGATTGGCACCCACTTGCACCTCCTTCCGGTCTTCCTCGGTTCCTAAGTTGACAGTTTCCAATGACTCTTCGTGCGGTAAGATGGCCCTTTCCTCTTGCTGCAGAAGTCTGGCTAGTTCCCCTGGTACTTCACAACCTTCGTCATCTTCATACTCGGCTTGATTGACCAGATCTTCAGAGTTATTGAAGGATATAGCGGAGTAGTCACCCATGGAATCCGGAGTGGATGGGTACCTGCATTGGTGAGTGTGGGTGTGTGTAAGGGATAGCCATCCTTAAACAAAAATGCAAAAGGAAAGAAAATGAACACAAGCAGTTTATCAAATGAAAAACGTCCAATGAATCATTAAACATGGCACATGAAAATGAAAGATAATCAAAACCCTTACAAATGGACCTACATGCCCCGGGCACGGCATGAGGTGAAAAGATAGTGCACGGATTGTTTGAAAGTAAATATTACAGACCAAATTGGAAATGTTTAACAGATAAATTACTGATGAATAAAAGTGATGGGGACAAAGTCTTTTGCCTCCCAATTGCTCAATCCTCCTTTGACAGTTGGGTAAATCCACTCTTCGATGTTGCTCTCTTTGTCTTCGTCCTCCAAAGCGTTGATTCCATAGGGAGAAATTTTGACTGGCGCCCTTTCAATCTTCGAACGGCGCATAGCTTTCTGGCCCGCGGTAGTGAACCCTAATCCAAATTTGTCGGTCTTATATGGAATATCAGGCAACTGCCCCTATGCTGAATTCTTCCCTTCCTTTACTGTGGCCCTTGCGTCCTCCAGAGATGGCATCCTGGCCATCTGCCTCGGTGTCTCAGCTGCCAACTTTGCTACTGCTATTTCAGGAAGGACTTCTTCGAAATGCTGGAAAGGCGTCTCAATGAACTCCCCTTCAACCTCCACATACCGGAAAGAATTCAAGTGGCTAATCATGTACTCTTCTTCGCCATGGACGGTAATGATCTTTCCCTTGACAGGATACTTCAACATCTGATGTAAGGAGGAGGTGACTGACCCAGCATGGTGTATCCAAGGCCTACCCAACAAGCAAGAGTATGATGGACGGATGTCCATCATATAGAAAGTAGATTTGAACACCTCAGTGCCTATCTTGATGGGAATTTCAACCTCCCCATGAACCATTCTTTTCGAACCATCGAAAGCCCTGACAACAATATCACTCGGTTTCAACTCCAACCCTTCACAATCTAGTCGGTCCAAGGCCTTCTTAGGCAGTACATTCAGCGACGAACCAGTGTCGACCAAGACATGCGCGAGAGTAGTTCCCCGCACTCGACTGAAATGTGCAAAGCATCATTGTGGTTTCTACCTTTAGGAGTTAAGTCGGCATCAGAGAACCCTAATCCATTGTCCGCAGTCAGGCTAGCCACGCAATTCTGAAATTGATCCGCAGAGGTTTCCTGGGGCACATGGGCTGCCTTCAGGAACTTTATTAGGGCTTTAGCGTGCGCTTCTGAGCAAAGTAGTAGTGCCAGCATGGAGATCTTTGAGGGGGTTTGCCCCAGTTGTTCTACCACATCGTAATCACTTTTGATTATCCTCAAAATCTCATCCATTTCCTTCTTGGAGGTTTCCGGGATGACCAAGGGTTGAGCCCTCGTCCTGACGAGCTCATCTTGGATTCCCTTGCCTTTGTCAGCAACGGTAGGAGAGACAGTACTAGGAACAACAACGTCTTCAATCAGAGGAGTTCTAGCAGAGAGTTTTATTGGTGCAGGGATGACCTTATCAGCTGATGAGGGTCCAAAGATTGCTCTTGGAGGGGCAATCTCTGGAGAAAATATTCTCCCGCTCCTGGTGATCTTACTCGTGCCTGCAATGTTACCAATGCTTACTTCTTCATCATCCGAACTTTCTTCATTTACCTCGATTTGCTTGATACCATGGTAGTAGACTTCACCGCCATAGTTCCATGGTATCGACTTCTCAGAAACATAGGGGACAGGCCCTGGCATTGTGATCTTCAAAGGAACATATTTCGTAGCTGGTGTAATCTTAACAGGCTTTTTGACGGCCTTGGAAAGATTGGCATGAATGGTTATGATTGAGACATCTTCAGTGTGAAGTGGAACAGCAGAAACTTTTTCAAACAAAATTTGTCGACTATCCATAAGGCCTTGGATGCCTTTCTTCAGTAACGGACAATCAAACGGCAGAGAGTAACAACAGTAGCAGTCTTCTTTACATCCCGGGAAGATCCCGGCCCTTAACAGATTCAACTTGATGGTTAACAATGGAGTAATCAGATCATTGACATCAGCAACATACAGATCTTCTTCAATGGCGTTGACATTTCGGCCGTGCTTCGGCATGGGTGCAGATATCACATTAGGCTTCTCCGGTGCGTCAAACTCCACCTCCTTTGCCTCTATCAGGTCTTGGATTTTATGCTTGAGTGCCCAACAATCATTGGTGTCGTGCCCAACACTGTCTGAATGGTAGGCGCATTTAGCATTAGCATGATAATGTGGAGAGGACGTATTCACATTCTTTGGCGCCTCCTTGATGGTGGCGAGATTCAACTTCAACAGATGGGGAAGCACCTGCGCTGGAGTCATATTAATACGGGTGAACTGCCGTTGTGGCCGTTCCACTCGTTGTTGATTTGGTCTGGACTGGTTATAGCGAGGCTGCTCACTTGGAGTGTCTTGAATCATTACGGCCCCCACAGTCGGCCAGCGCTCAGTCTTCCCTGCTCTTCTTTGGGAGTATACCACAGCTGTTTCCTTCTTAAAAGGCTTCTTCTCAACACTTGCAGCAACAACCTTCTGAATCTTTCCTGACTTGATGCCAACTTCTATTCTTCCGCCTGTTAAGATCAAATCGGTAAACCCCGCGAAAGAGTTACCAATCAGATGATTGAAAAATGGCCCAGATAGGGTCCCTAGAAACATATCAACGAGCTCACAATCGGTTAAAGGAGGCTGCACCCTGCCAGCCAAATCCCTCCATTTTTGTGCATATTCTTTGAATCCCTCGCTTGTTCCTAGCGACATACCCTGAAGTTGGGTACGAGTAGGAGCAAGGTCAGAATTATACTGATATTGTTTGTAGAAGGCGGTGGCCAAGTCTTCCCAGTTTCGGACGCTGGTTCCCTCTAGCTAATAAAACCACTCCAATTGAGCCCCAGAAAGGCTGTCTTGAAAGAAATGTATCCACAGGTTTTTATCTGCCGTATAAGGTTGAATCTTTCTTACGTAGGACCTGAGATGTATTTTTGGACAGGACAGCCCATCATACCTCACAAAAACTAGCACTTTGAACTTTGGGGGAATCACAATCCCGGCAACCAAACCCAAGTCTTCAAAGTCCAAACCCGGTACTCTTTGTAATTCCATGGCGGCCAATCTGTCCTCTAGCCCTTTGTATTTGTCATCAACTGGAGGGTATTGATGATCAGAATAATCTTCATCCTCTTCGACCTCTTCTTCTTCCGCATCAGACTCGGAAGGTACCGCAGCCCCACCTCCTTTACTGGTTCCTTCATCAAAAGTAGGAGGAAATTCAAGCACTCTCCGAGCTTCTCCGAGCTTCTCCGTCAAATCTTCTCCCTAGAGTAGCCACCCCGAGTCTCTTTTTCTTCTTTTTCACTGGGTCTCTATTCCCCAGCAAGGTCTTGAGATCCTCCTAACCTTTAGCCAAGGTTGTCAGGAGTTGTTGAAACTGTGCATTTTGAGCTTGTAGGTCTTTGACTGTCTGCTCGAGATCCATCCTACTGAAATAAACAGCAGACAGATAAGGAAACCTGGAGTGAGACCTGCTTATGCACATGATGAATGGTATGCTTATGTATGCAATGCATTCAAGGATTTAGAACATTCAAAATTGTTGCATACAAAGAAGAACGCACGTCATATTAATAAGAAGAAACTTGTTAGTACATAAATGCCTCATGGGCCAAATATTACAAAATAACTTCTCAAGGCAAAAAGACATTGCGCATCCTCTTTGGTGCGATGTAGGTGTTGAGGGCCTCTTTCTCATGGAGTCGGCGGGTAAGCTCTAGAACCTTCTTCTCACTGGCGTAGAAGCTAGTTTCAAAAGTGTTTCGTTCCTCCTTGAGCTGAATCCAACTTTTCTGCATTTCCTCCCACGATGTAGGCATGTCTGGATACAGGATGGTGTAGGGAACCTCTCCTTCCTTGACGGGCTCTTTAATCACAGGGAGAACATGAGGATAAGGCATCATTAGACTTTGGGCTCGGGCTCGTACCCACTTGAGATAAGGCTCAAGAGGGATGGAGTTCTTGTGTCCCAGAGTCTTGCTATCAACCTTGTTGGGTTTTCCCCAAGCTCTGATGAATCTTTGGCGAAGTCCTTGCGCATCGTTGTCGAAGTCAAAAACTAGGTCAGGAATCAACATATCATGAGGGCCATCCCTCCGTGCATACCCAAATTGCCTCAAAGCCAGGCAAGGGTTGTAGGTGATACCTCCTCTGATTCCAAGTAAAGGAACATTAGGAAACTCTCCACAACGATCGACGATGATGACATTTTCTCTGGACCGAGAACACCAATGCACATCAGAGTGAGTAAGAGTCATCAACCGTTGGGACCACCTTGAGCCCTGGTCATTCTTCAAGACAAATTGTGGAAGGTGCAAAATAAACCACCTTGCGAGGAGAGGAGTACAGCACATGAGAACACCCCTCTGTCTCATTGTTCGTGTGTAAAATGAGTGAAGGATGTCCCCAAGCAATGTTGGTATTGGATTTATGGACAAGAAGATTTTGATGGTGTTGACATCTACCAATTGGTCAGAATTTGGGAATAACACCAATCCATAGATAAGGAATGCCACAATTTCTTCAAAGGCTTGTAGGTCCAATGAATTCCAACATTCTTGTGCCTTCTCAAACAAGAATTTTGCTAAAAATCCTTTGACGCCGCTTCTGGTTTCCCAATTCCCCTTGATGTCGGATGGTTGTAAATGTAAGGCTCGAGCAACATCTTCTGGCTTTGGTTCCTTTTCCGTACCGTTGAAGGGTAGTTGATTAAGGATAGGGATTCTTAGGAGTTGAGAAAACTCCTCCAAAGTGGGCACCAACTGGTAATCAGGGAAAGTGAAACAGTGGTGAAGAGGGTCAAAGAACTGGAATAGCACTTTCATCATGTCTTGTTCAATGTTGGTGTTAACTAAGCTGAGCAGTCTGCCATGTCTTTCACTGAAGGATGAGTTTTCCGGAATTCTTGAGCTGATCTCCTTGAGTTGAGGGGAGATTCTCACAAGGTTGACTTAGATTGTTTTTCTGCGAGGAATTTCCATGACCTACAAAACAAAAACAAAGATGAAGATCCAAACCCTTGAAGTGGTTAGTAAATGCATATGATGCTTTATGATGTTTATGATGTATGCACAAAACATATGTACAAGCAATTCACACCAAACCCTAGTTTCAGGCTTGCATGGGGTTTCATAGGTAAGTACCCTCTTGAGTGTAGTTGGCTTAAAAACCTGTCCTATAAATAGTAACCGGGTTCTAAGGAGCTCAATATCACTGGATTGTTTTCATTGTTCACTGTTTTGGTTTAGCCACTTAACTAGCGACCAAAATATTCCAAGAAAACAAACCTCAATGAGTGTAGTATCGAGTATCTACCAACTTCGGACTGCACCAAAGCCGGTCATCTCACTACCCCTAATAAAAGGCCAAGATGGTCAAGTAAGGTTCTAGGTCATTAGTGCTTAGTGACATCACTCAGCGGCCCCGTACTCTCCTTGATTGAACTCAAGGGTTACCGGTACTCACAAATATGTCACACTAATATAGCTATTGCTTCGACCGTGTCGGTATACCCCGCACAGTTTCCACAACGTATTGCTATCTATGAATGTTTCCCAAAATCCGGGTGTAGGATTACAAACCCAAACAATAGAGCCAAGATGTAAAGCAAACGATACAAACAATTAATCATGCAAGAGGGTGATCTAAGCCCTAAGGTTACTCCACTTTTAAATTTGTCCCCAGCAGAGTCGCCAGTTCTGTGATACGGTGGGAGAACTGACTAGGGTTTTGCGTTTGTTTTCGCAAATGTTTCGGTTGAGCAAGAGTCGCCATCGACTTTTTATTTTATCCTAAGGAAAGGTTTAAAAAGCACAGCAAAAACCTTTGAGATTGGTTCTTGGGTTCGGGGAGTAGATTATAGAAAGGGAAGGTATTAGCACCCTTTCTATCCATGGTTATCCATGGGCTCTTAGGTACTTGCTTAGATCAACTTGCCTTGGTTTTCAATTGTTCGAAATGGTGCTTCGTGTGTGGTTTTGAAAAGGTTTTGAAAAAGATGCCTTGTATAGGCTACCCTTGTAACAATTCTTTACTCGAATGTTTTACAAGAAGTGTTTGTCTTTTTGAAAAGATGTTTCAAGGTTTTTTTTTTGAAAGCTTGTTTTGAAAGTGTTTGTGAAGTGTGGTTTTGAAAATAGGCAAGTGTTTTCTTTTGCAAATTGACAAGTACTTAAGAGCTATCTACCCTAAAGTTCTCAAAGATTTTTGTTATGTTTTAACCCTTTTAACAAGTTTGTTCCACCATTGTATTTGGTGGACAATCTCATGTTAGGATGTGAAAGGGACGGGCGCGGGTCATCGTTTGGACCATAATTGCAATAGTGCTAAGTATCTTTGGGCAATTTCTCTTTGAAAGGGACTTGATCATTTTAGGCAACTTTTCGACAGCGTCATCGAGGGACTATGATCATTTGATTGTTTGTTTTACCCAAAGAAACCCAACATGCAATATGGCCCATTTATTGAAGGCAACAAAGTGGAATACCCTAGGGGTGCAAGTGTGAGATGTGTTGTCCATTTTCATACTTGATTATCTTGAAATTAGGTCAAACTATTTTTGTTCGTTTTATTTGCATACAAACCCTAATTCTAGCATGGTAAATTTAGAAAGCGTTAAAGTGCGAAAAGTAAAATTCCTACACTATTACAACACAATATGGGAAGGGGGGTACAAATGTTCAAATGGGGGGATATTTAGGCAAGAAATTAAAACCTAGCTATTACATCATTTTTGGAATATTTACAAATAATTGATTGCATAAGTTAAATGGAAAATAAAATAAAGGTGCAAAAATGCAAAAAAGGTTTTTATATGTATATAAAAAAAATATTATTTATGTCAAATAAATAAAAATAAAAAGAAGTATTATTTTTGGAGTTTTTGTATTTTAAGGGTAAAACCCTAATTTTTATTAAGTAATATATATATTATTTAATTTATACAAGTATTTGTTTATTATGTACAAAAATAAAATAAAATGAAGTATATTTATAAAAAGTATTTTTTTATGTCAAGTATTAATAAAAATAAAAATGTAGGTATTTTTGTATTTTAACCTAAATATACTAATAAATATATATATATAGGTATTAATTTCTAAATATGTATTATATATAAAAAAAAAAAATAATATTTAATATTTATAAAAAAGTATATTTTGTGTAAAATATTTTAAGAAAGATAAAACAAAATAAAAATGAAAATAAAATGGTGTTTACATTATTTTTCCTATTTATTCTAAATACTATATTTTGTACTTATTTACATACATATAGCAAAATAACTAAATAAATGTCTAAAAATATAAAAATGGTGAGAAAAATATTTTTTATATTTTTTATATTATAAGCAAAAATAAATAAGTTAGAATGAAAAAGAAAAATCAAAAAAATCATTGAAATAAACCAAATGGGCCTAGGGGGTGTCAAAGTGAAAAGAGTGTGTGAAAAGAAAATGCAAAAGCAAGCCCAACCCAGATGACCCTTCTTCAACCTTCAGCCAAACTTTTGTTCAAAAACACGCGCCATGTTCATGAATTCAAACACCTGGATTCTCTGACTTTTTGCACAAACTTTCAACATAAGAAATGTTAATTATCAAGCCACGATTCTAAATATGTAAAGAACTCATCCTAACTCTCAGAAATGAGAGAGAATTTTAACATTCCCAAATCTTAACCTAACTTTTCTTCCATATTCAGACCTTAAATTCTCATAGCTCAGGTAAAATAAATGAAAAGTAAAAGCATATACAGATTCAGGGGCATGAGTAGAACATTTCTTATTCACAAACCTAGAGCTAATGATGCCTACACTAAGAGTTAGAAGTTCACAAAGATACATGTTCAGTTGAAGTTCTATCTGGCAATGGGGGAGCTTTTAGAGCAAGATGATGATTGGTATAGCTTCCTTGAAGTGTGGTGATGCTGTTCCAATGCTTACTTTGCTTTGAAACTCCTTGAATCGAGCTATGGACCTCCAACTGCAAAACAAGAAAGTGAAAATGGTGGAACTGGTTAGAGGAGTTACAGGTCGTGTTTTAAGTTTTGGTTAGCTTGCATTGATGCTAGGGAATGTGTTTGATGAGCTTTGGGCAAGAAATCATGCAAGGAATGAGAGTTGGCACTCAAACTGCAATGAGAACTCTATTTGAGAAGTTTGATGGTGATTCTGAGAATGGGAGTGTTTGGGACCTTGATTGCTCGTGCTCTAGCTTGGGTTGGATGTTTAGAATATGCTTGACAATTTTTCTTAAGGGTTTTTTAGCTGATATCCAAGTTGTGTTGTGATATGGGATGTTTCTTAACACTTAAGCAAGAAAATGTCAAGTTGGGTTTAGGCAGGTAGAGGACCCCTAATCATGCTGCAAAGCTCCTCCTTGATCAGTGTGTTATGCTCATAATCTTGTGCCAATTAGATTTCATCTGTACTTGTTGGATTTGCAATATGACATAAAGCTTGCTTTTGCAAAAATGGAAGAAATGCTTTATCTATTTATGGACTAATCCAACATGTAATGCACAAGCTCATGAAACAAAGCTTTAGCACAATGAACATGCATTAAATTATTGAGTGTTGGATGGTTTAAGGACCTGTAATGCAGCACAAACTAAGCTGACTTGCAAATGGCATAAGTTATGAACATGTACATGACCAATTCAAAAGTGAGTTTTTTCCATATTGTGAAATTCGATTCTCTCAAGTTATGAGGTTGTTTGATGAGTTCTTGGACATTTTGGAAAGCTTGGAATGTGTACTACAATCCATCTTTGAAATGCAAATTGAAATTACAAGTGGAAGTGTATGGAAAATGGCCTTGAAGTTAGGTAGAAAACCTTGCCAAAATAGGTTAAAATTTCACTAAGTTAAGCATGGTTTAGTACCCTTATTCCAAAAATTGTAACTTGAGATACAAGCCTCATTTGGGAAAACTTTGTGAATCAAAGTTGTAGATTATGCAACAAGCTACAACTTTCATGTTTTGACTTTTGTTTGAATCCAAATGAATCTTGGTGAGAAAGTGGGGCAACGTTGGGAAAAAATTAGGGTTTTTCATAACTTAGAAAAATTCTAAGTTATGAAAAATTCTCATTTCTAACCCTAATTTGCATTTTTTGATTTCTTGGTGAACAAGTTTCATGATTTGGCATGTTTTGATGAAAAATGAATCTTGACTCTTGATTTTGACCAAAAAGTCAAAGTTTGACTTTTCAGTATACAGTCAAAATTGATCAATTGACTGGGCAATTCAACTGTCAATCTTGTGTACTTGGGATCTTTTGAACTTGTTGAGCATGTCAAGATAATTCCATGGGGTCCTTGAGTCCATATGTGAGCTTGGTTTTCCATTGGCTAGGTTAAACAGTCAAAAATTGCCTTTGTGCAGTCAAAACCCTAAAAATGACCATTTTGCCCTTTTGGTGATCTGATCAAGTTTCTTGTGGAATTGTGATCCAAACTTGATCAAATGGTTCATATGAGTTCATAATGTTGATGTGGGTCAATTTTCATGAGATTTGACTGTCAATTGGCCACAGTTGACTTTTCCCTCAATACAGTTGATTTCTAGGTCAACTGTCCAATTGACTGGGCAAAATTTGGAATCAGGACTTGAAACTTGGTATGGATAAACTTGGGAGTCCAACATGAAGCATGAAAGTCATCTTAGGTATTTTAGGTCAAAACATATTTGTGCAAACACAAACCCTAATTTGGGTCAACAGGGCAAGGAGAAGTCTTGAGCAGATGAAACCCTAATTGGATCTTGATCTCCAAGGGCTTTGTGATGAGAAATCAATGAGAAATGGGAGGGCAAATTTTGGGGTACAACAATAATCCTTAACAATTCTAACCATCTTCATTGCCTCATATTCAACTCTTTCTAATCAAATAAATACATTAAGCTCTTATGGTCACTAAACACTTCAAATCTAGAACCATAAAGATAATGCCTCCAAATCTTCAACACAAAGACAACTACAGTAAGCTCTAAATCATGTGTAGGATAGTTCTTCTCATGAGTCCTTAACTGCCTTGATGCATAAGCAACTACCTTATCATTCTGCATAAGCACACCTCCTAAACCCATCTTAGAAGCATCACAATACACCACAAAAGGCTCTCCTGGATTAGGCAACGTCAAAATCGGAGCTGACGTTAACCTCTTCTCCTGGATTAGGCTCTCTTGGAATTAACTCTAATACTAATTTGGATACTAGGATTATCCTTCCTATTCTTCATTGTGATCCTTAAGAATGAAGTTCATTTTGTTAACTATTCAACGCTTCGAACGCCACCTCAAACGGAGTCTGAAAACTCAAGTTACAGCCTTTGGAAAACGAATCTGTCAAAAACCAGACAACATGGATCGACGCGTAATGCCTTGGGTCGATGCGTACTGGACTTAATGCGCTACATGAGTCGACCCATACTCTCTTGTGTCGACTCATACTGAGTCTAAAAAACTGCATGTATCGATACATGCTCCTTCGTGTCGACTCATCCTGAGTCTAAAATATCTCATGTATCGACGCAGGACTCCTTCGTGTCGACTCATCCCGAGTCTAAAGGACTTCTTGTATCGATACATAGTGTTTGGGGTCGACACATACTGTTATGTCATGGATATTTTCTGCGATTTCACTGCGTTTTCACTACGGATTCCATACTTTAAGCCCTAAAAACATCTTCTGATCATAGATAATCATCAATTACAATTATCCTATAATTCTACATCAAATATACAGCATTGGAACATCATTATTCATATTTCAATCATCGATTTCCATCATACAACATCATATATAATTCAATCATAAACCAAACAATATTTCACCTCTAACCCCACATACCAATTATCAAAAACCCTATTATAGAGTCAGAACCCCACCCTTACCTTGGATTGAATGTTGCTCTATACTTTCCGGTTGAATTTCCGTTCTGGCTCTTTTCTCCTTTCCAACAGCTTTCACGTTCTCTTCTTACTGCCTCTTCTTTTCTATTATTTCTCACAATAATAAAATAACACTATTATTCTCTTTATTCCTTAATGGGCTTAAGACTACTACACCCTCTTATTACTACTTCCATCCTTAAAAACAATCCCACATCAAATAATATTATCCTTCTCATAATATTATTCCACGACTTAATAAAATAATCAAATCCAACTAATCACAACACAACTTCGCAAATATTCCAAAAATAATTTAATTAAATAATTAATTAAATTATGGACATTACAGTCTTCTCAAAGGCTACATTTGACAAAGGGCTATTTAAGCCATTTCCTCAGAGGGTCATTCTCAAAAATACCTCTTCTGGCTCAGATTAAATCGAGTATATATTTATTTTGATACTTTTTCCAATTAAAAACAGGCGTAGACATCTTCTAGCTCATATTAAATCAAGCACATATTTGTTCTGGTACTTCTTCCAGTAGAAATTTTCTGTCTCAGATTAAATCAAGCACATATTTGTTTTGATACTTCTTCTAGTAGACATTTTCTGGCTCAAATTAAATCAACCATAGATTTATTTTGATACTTCTTCCAGTTAAAGACAAAAAAAACTCTTCTGGCTCAGATTAAATCGAGTTTAAATTTATTCTAATACTTCTTCCAGTTAAAGACATGCGTAGACATCTCCTGGAACAGATTAAATCAAACATAGATTCATTCTAATACTTCTTCCAGTAGACATTTTCTGGCTCAGATTAAATCAAGCATAGATTTATTCTGATACTTCTTCCAGTTAAAGACAAAAAGACCTCTTCTGGCTCAGATTAAACTGAGTGTAGATTTATTCTGATACTTCTTCCAGTTAAAGACAGACATAGACATATTATGGCTCATATTAAATCAAGCGTAGATTTATCCTGATACTTCTTCCAGTAGACATTTTGTGGCTCAGATTAAATCAACCATAGATTTATTCTGATACTTCTTCCAGTAGACATCTTTCGGCTCAGATTAAATCAACCATAGATTTATTCTGATACTTCTTGCAGTATACATTTTCTGGCTCAGATTAAATCAACCATAGATTTATTCTGATACTTCTTTCAGTTAAAGACAAAAAGACCTCTTCTGGCTCAAATTAAATCTATCGTAGATTTATTCTGATACTTCTTCCCATAGACATTTTCTGGTTCTGATTAAATCAACCATATATTTATTCTTATTAAACCAACCATACTTCTTCACGTAAAATTTTCGCTCCCATTTTCTTCAAAACATGCTCACAAAGATCTCAAATACTCAAAGCTACTCAAGAGTTGACTGGTCAAACCTCCTCCTAAGCAAAGGTCTTCAATTAGGGTTTGGTGCTTCTCATAGAAGATTGAGTTGCAAGGGTATCAAATGACTTTCATGGTTCATCATAGGTCCTCAAAAATGCTTATGTCAAGTTTCAAGTCTTGCATCACATGTTTGCTTAGCCAATGACTCTGATGATTGAAAATCAACTATATTGGGTAAAAAGTCAACTGAGGTCAACATATAGTCAAACTTCAATATTTTTTCAACATAAACATTTTGAGGTTATATTAATCATTTGATCAAGGGTTGATCATGATTCCTCAAGGAAAGCCCTCAAATCATCAAAGGTCAAAAAATTGCCAAATTAGGGTTTTGATTGAAGATGACTGATCATTGACATTTGGCCTAGTGTATGACCTAATGGCGTAAAGCATGATCTAAAGGGCTCAATTACAAAATCTTGACCTAATTACATGGCTCAAGACATTTCCAAAATACAAGTGATTGATAGTTGAAGAATTAAGTTAATTGATAAAAAGTCAAGTCATACAAAAGTCAAACTTTGACTTTTTGGCCAGTATTGGAATTCAAAAATCAAGAATCATCAAAACATTCAAAATCATCAAGTTTGATCATCAAGAATCAAAAAAATTCAAAAAAAGTCAAAAGTTGGAAAATTTTCCAACACTTAGAAAAATTTCTAAGTGTTTTGTTCTTAACAAAGTCACTACTTTATGGCCATTTTTCACTAAGATACAAACTGATTCAAGGAAAACTTTCAACATGAAAGTTGTAGGGACTAATGAATTCTACAACTTTTTAATGAAATATGATCCTCAAAAAGTGCTTAGATTGATAGATATTGTCCCATGAATTTCTGATACTTTTTACCTAACACTTAGGAAATTTTTCAACAAGTTTTGATCAGTTTTTTATCTCAACTTCTTGGCCAATTTTCACCAATTTCCCTCTTTTTAGCAAAAATGGTCAACATGAAAGTTTAATATCTTAATTAAAAATTTTCAAAATGTCCAAGAGAATGAAAAGATCATACTTGACCTGAGAGATTCGAAGAGTTGAAGTTGGCATTTCACTCTTGAGTTATAGGTCATTTTTGTGATGAACATATAGACAAATCTCACACCATGCTTAGAGATCTCACTTTGCAGGCCTCTAAATTCCTAAATCTATCCATAATAAGAAGATTACATGAAATTTTGAGCCATTATCCAAGTGTTCAAGCCATTATCCAAGTGACCATTCCATTAATGGCACAAAGACACCATTGCCATTTTCATAAAGCAAGCTTTAATCACAAAGTCAACTTCTTGAGCTCCCAACTTTTTTCATCTGAGTACAAGCAATCTCAAAAGAAATAAGCAAGCTCCTTGCACCAAACAACTTTAGATCACACTTGTAATTCTCCATTGGAACCACCATTGTGACATAAACTTTATTTTTCACTTCCAACAAGCCATAACTTGTTATCTTGCAAATCTAATTACTTCAAATTCTCAAACCTTTTGCCTATAAATAGTGTGGTCATTTGCAAGCCAACACACGAATTCACAAGCACTCTAAACCTCTCATACACTCTCAAACTCAAAATCAATAAGAAAACTCCATTAGTGCATATCTTGAGCCTTAAGAAGCCAACTCTCAATCCACTCGCGCGTTTTCCATTTTTATCATCCAAACATTATATATACATCATATAGAAGTTGTCCAAGCACTCAAACAACTTCTGTAACATCATTTTCATCATCCACTATTTTCACTTTTCATACTTGCAAGTCAACTTGGTCAGAGGTATCCAGAGGTTCTCAGCACCAAGTGAGTATCCAAACAGCTTCCTTAGGGTCCAAGCAAGCTCACCAAATCATCATTTTACCTCTGGAAGTCCTGCAGAGGGTATTGAATTTTTGTATTAAGAGGTAAGTTTTTTCAAACTTTGAAATCTCTGTACAAGCATCATTTGCATTTATTTTCTAAAGCAAAAATGTAGATATCATGCCTCTAAAGCTAACCATGTCCCTAGTTCTCATTTAAATTGGTTGTGTGATGAGAATTTTGACTCTGAACCGTTAGGGTTTGTTTTTGGTACCAATAAAAATTCTCTTTAATCTTTGAGTTTTACTTGAGTAAATTACATGGTTGAATTCGTGATTAAATTTCAAGCAAGTTTGGTGTTTAGACTTTTTAAAATGGTTGAGAAAGGAAGCTTTTGGAAAAATAAAAAATGTTGTTGTTGTCTGGGGAGAGGAAGAAGAAAAAGTGGGAATTCCATTTTTTAAAAATTAAGTTTGTAATATATTTACTGGGGGGCGTTTCATAACCGGATGAAACAGCCACCCCAATGGTAGAACAAGCACGCGTGTAACCTTACTGTTTCATAAGTGATGCACCAAGTGGTTTATTTGGAAATATGATACTAATTTCTTCCTTGAACTATTGATTTTTTGAGTGAATCTTGACATTTTTTTGGATTGATGATTTGATGATCTTGAATTCGTACTTTAGATCCTCCTTTAATAATACTTGAATGAATGAATCTTCATTGAAACTATATGAACGAATCTCCCAACCCTATCTTGAATAAACCATTAGCAAATCATGAACTTAATAAGACCTTGAATCAATATTAAATCCGAGCATGATTAGGATTTTCAAGGAATCTAAATCAACAATCATTTCTCTCAGTAATCCAAGTTAACTTACAATTGAAGTAACAAGTATTTGATGAGAACAAAAAATTGTATCATTCAAACAAGTCCACAATGTTGAAGAAGAGAGACTCAAGATAACCATAAGATCGAACTCTAATCCAATGATCCCCAGTTGAAGCATAATAGATGAAATCCCTGATCTTAAGCCTTGAAGAAAGAAGCCTTGCAACTTGATGTTGAGAAGAAGAGAATAGCCCCGTAGCTTGATGATAAAGAAGCCCATGAAATAAAACCCTAGCTTCAAACAAATGATTGATGGAGAAATCGAGAGCCTTAAAGCCATACATCAACTCTAATTCCTCAATATCCTTGATCCCGTGCTAAATTTATTGGTTAGTGATGCATGAGGTGTTAATTGACCTAATGGAGGGTATGCAAATGAAATGAGAACGGAATGCATAAGCCAAATGATTTGATAAAAGGGTAGGACAAATTTAGGATATTACACACGGAGTGTCCATACAATTGATCCCAACTTCATTATCACCTCACTTTTCTTTTGGGAAGGTTCGACCAACAAATTCCAACTTCCTTGTGGGATGTTGACACCTACCCTGTTTGACATAGCAGCCATCACTGGGCTCTCCCTGTTGGGTATGACTTTTAACCCAGCGGTATCGATGAAACACACATTTAGCTTCGACCAAACAGACTTCACCAGCTACATTGATGATTGATTTTACTGGTTGATCAGAACCTGTAAGGTGGCCAGCTAGTGATCCTCAGACGGGCTGGAAAGTTGAGGAGGAAAAAATGGGGTTGTACCTACAAGGCACTCCGACGATCAAGTATGTGTGGAAGCAAAAAGAGATACAAGAAAAGTATTAGGATTTTAGTGATGAATAGTCAATATTCGATACCTGGCCCTCACATGAGTGCGGGTTTATATAGTGCCTCTGGCGCTTGGCCATTGATCCCTATTTTTAGGCCTAGATATGCGGGTCTACAAAAATAGGCAACTTCCAAGACTTGGTCAAACCGGGCAGGTGTGCCCGCAATTAGCTGTTAGTTCCGAGGAGGAGGTAGATTACGGAAAGTGGTTTGGTCGGCTCCTAGTTGTCTGGCTGGCTTGAGGTCAGGAAGATTGAGAGGCGCTTATCAATTATAATAGATCAGTGCTGGTCCAGGAGGGAAAACAATCAATGGAGCCCGATGGAGGGCGGGGGAGCCCAGGTCGTGGTCGCATGGGTCGTTCCAAAGGAGGAGGTCAAACTGGGCCCACTCTAGCCGTTGGGCCAATCCAGAACAGTAGCCCCCCAAGTCGTTGCTTCTGGGCACATGAGTGATAACTTTAACATCTGCTCATAGAATGGGGTTCTTCTTACAGGGAGCGTGAGTGTCACCCATTGTGCCTTTCTCGCGGGGAAATAATTAGTTTGTCATTTGAGCTTTGAAAATCGGAGAGGTAGTGTGATTTGGGTAGTGTGCTGACGCAGTGGCACAATGATGGCCTAGGGGCTAGGGTGAAATGATGACGATCCCACCGTTCCCTAGGCGTGTGTCTCTCACGCGCGGGCGAGTTTAGCTATAAATACGAGAGGAGTAGCGCATTCTGCATTTTTCGTTCTTTTCTCGCATTGCTCATTATTGCTCGCCCATCGACCGCCGTTATTTCCTGAAAGATTAACTGTTCGCCATCATTCCTTTGAACTTCCTTCCTTCTTTAATTGGTAAGATTCTAAATTTTCGTTGTTATTTAGCTGTTGTAGCCTAGATTTTCACTATTTTCTTCTTAGAAATGCATGCGGTTAGGCTTAGGATCTTCTCTGTTAGGGAGTTCTTGGGAGTGTTGGTGGTAGAGGGTGGTTCTATAGTTTAGAATCACGGGAGCCTACTTGTGGGTTCTTCACCTTAAGGGGATGGAATGCCCAGAGAAGAGGGTGACTCTGGCATAAGATGCTGGTGGCCTGTTGAGGATACTGGAGATGGCAGTCGCCTACACCGAGGGGAGCCCTTCTGAGGAAGTTGAGCTGAAGAAGCTATGGGCCAAACAGGCCGCTGTTGAGAAGGGGCGGAGTGACAAGGAGAAAGCTCGGAAGCTGATGGAGGAAGATCTGGGGAAGCTATTCGTGGAGCGCAAGGTCTGGCTGCTTAAGAAGAAGGCTCTAGAGGAGAGGGTGGCGACTTTGGCTGCCGAGGCTGCGCCCGCTGAAGACGAGCTAGAGGATACAGAGGACTTGAAGACCCGAGATGAGCTGGTAGCTCATTTTCAACTGGCGATGGATGACGCTCAGGAAGCCTCTGAGGGGAGCTTCGAGAATACGCTGAAGCAGCTCCATATTTTGAACCCTGATGTCATGTTTAATACCTCCAGGATGGGGCTCAATTACTATGTGACCTCCAGAAAGATCCTGGTTCCCAACTATCTTAAGGAGTTCGCTGTCCAGCCCTTGGGGGGACCCTCTCAGTTGTCGCCCGTTGTCGAGGAAGAGACTGAAAAATGATGATTGATAGTTTTTTATTCTGCTCCGGCCTGCATGTCGTAACATTGTAATTCTGTTTTTCCGGGCTTTTTCCTGTTTATGTAAGTTCTGAACAAGTGTGGTCATTATGGTCACAAAACTATTCTTTTGGACAGGGGGCTAAAGGCCTCCCTTGTTGTGATATTTGTACAATAGCGGCCCTGGCGGTCGTATCTTTTTCTAGGCATGGTGGTCGTTTGTTCCAAATATTTTATTTGTTTTTGCATGTTTATTATTATACTTGTCTTCTTGAGACATATTTTATTTTGCTAAGAGTTTATAGCATGGATTTGCTCGTTTGATTAGTATGTTCGCCAGTGGGGGGAGACTGGATAAACAGTCAGGGTGAATACCGGGCATGGGCCAAAACTTAGGTCTCATTTCGAGGGTATGAGCTCAGTGGCGTGAACTTCCCGTTGTGAGCTGGTTGTTATATCGTCGTGGTACGAGGATGATGGAGCTCAATCGAGTTATCCATGTCGGGATTAGGATACGCTCGTTAAAATAGTAAAGTCTCGCCCCTTCAAAATATTTTGGGTGTTATGCTTGTACCTAGGCATGCACGTGTGGTCGGGCCTGAATGAGTCTGTCTTGTTGACTATGCTCACCGACTGCCTAGTGTTTTAACTGTAATATTGTTTTATATTTTCAGTGTTCCATGGCCGAGCAATTTTTTACCCTTGTGGATTTTCTAAGTTGTACGCCTTGGTCCCTGTTTTTGCGTAGACGCGATAGGGGCCTTCCCAGTTCGCTGCGAGCTTGCCTTCGCAAGATTCTTTTCGATTTCTCTTCAAGACAAGGATTCCGATATCGATCTCTCATTGCACGAATTTGGTGTCATAGCGCATGCCTATTTTTTGTTTGAGAGAAGCCTCTCATATGGTCGCTCTTATTCGGATCTCTTCGACCAGGTCTAATTCTTCCTATAGGGAAACATTGTTCATCTCCTCGTCTAGAGGAGCTTCAGTTCTCCTGGAGGGTTCTTCAATCTCTATGGGAATGACGGCCTCCGTTCCATAAGTTAGTCTGAAAGAAGTCTCCTCGGTTGACGAGTGCGTTGTTGTTTGGTACCCCTAGAGTACACTGTGTAGCTCCTTGACCCATCTTTTCTTGGTTTAGTCTAACCTTCGTTTGAGACCCCTGAGTATCACCCTGTTTGCAGACTCGTCCTGGCCGTTCGTCTAGAGATATTCCACAGAGGCGAAGTGTTGGATGGTGCCCAACTTTGCGACGGATTCCTGAAAGGTCTGATCTATGAATTGGGTCCCGTTGTTGATGACTATTTCTTGTAGGATGCTGAACCGAGAAAGGATGTTTCTTTTGTATAAACAAAGGACATTTTGGGAAGTAACTTTGGCCAATGCTTCTTCCTCTATCCATTTGGTGAAGTAGTCGACGACTATTATCAAATATTTGTTTTGATTTGTACCTACCACAAACGGATCGAGGAGGTCTAACCCCCACCACACGAATGGCCAGGGAGAAGAGAGGGACCTGAGCTCGTTTGAGAGAGCCAGGTGCATGTCCCTGTGCCACTGGCATTTGTCGCATTTCTTTATATGCTCTTTTGCGTCATGCTGCATGGTGGGCCGGTAATACCCCACTCGTAGAGCTTTTCTGGCGAGGGATTTTCTGCCCAGATATTAGCCGTTTATCCCTTCATGAATCTCGAGTAGGATGTGATCTTCTTCGCTTTGGTCGACACATTTGAAGATGGGAATGGAAAACCCTCTCCTGTAAAGCTTACCTTCGACTAGGACATAGGAACATGCTCTTCACTGACCACCGCCGCTTCCTTCGAGTCGACAGGCAGCTCTCCTCTTGTTAGGTATTTGTGTACAGGGGTTATCTAGCAGTCGTCGTCTCCTATGGTGAATACTCCCAAAGCCGAGGGGGTCTCTCGGTGCCCGGCCGAAGAAGAATTTTCTGTATCACCGACTTGTTCCTCCCTTTCCTTTTTATGCTTTCTAGTTTGGACATGATGTCTGCCCGGGCGTTATGTTCGTGGGGAACATGTTGTCTGTCCACGAATTTGAATTTCTTTTTTCTCTCTTGAACTAGGGCCAAATACTCAGCGAGGTGATCATTTTTCACCTGATATTCTCCCCGGACATGGGATGCAACGAGCTGAGAGTCGGTGAATATTTTCACCTCCTTAGCTCCTAAGTCTTCGACTAGGCGTAAACCTGCTAGGAATGCCTCGTATTCGGCCTGGTTGTTTGGGGTCGGGAAGGATAATGCAAGGGAGACCTTGATTAGGGTTCCTTCTTTGTTTTTCAATATAATTCTTGCACCTCTTTCTGTCAAACTGGAGGCGCCTTCGACAGAAATTGTCCATCGGCGTGCCCCGTCCTGTGGTGTGGGCGAGGTCATTTCGACCAAAAATTCGGCCAATGCTTGAGCTTTGAGGGATTTCATGCCTTTTTACTGGATTTCAAACTCGGAGAGTTCTAACGACCATTTTAACATTCTGCCCGCCATGTCAGGCCTACCGTGCAATTGCTTTATTGGTTGATTTATTCAGACGACTATGGTATGTGCCAAGAAATAGTGCCTGAGTGTCCTTGCCACATTGATGAGGGTTAGGGCCACCTTTTCAATTTGGTGATATCTTGCTTCGGGGTCCTGCGGAGCCTTGCTCGTAAAGTAGACAGGTCTCTTCCCTTATAGGGTTTCTCTAATTAGTGTTAGGCTTATTGCCTCGGGGGTGACATCCAGATAGAGATAGAGGATTTCACCCTTCTCTGATCAAGAAAGGACGGGCGGTTGCGATAGTGCTTACTTCAAGTGGGTGAGAGCTTTCTCGCATTCGGTCGTCCATTCGAAGGTAACTTCCTTAAGGAGGACTTTGAAGAGGGGGAGCACATGCTAGGCGGATTTTGCCACGAATCGAGAGAGAGAAGTGAGCATGATGTTCAAGATTTTAATGGAATTTTTCGAAGTGGGCGCTGGAAACTCAAAAGATGCTCGGCATTTGTCGGGGTTTGCCTCAATCTCTCATTATGTGAGGTAGAATCCGTGGAACTTGCCTGCCCGTACGCCAAAGGTGCATTTTTCTGGGTTAAATCACATCAGGCACTTTCTGGCCTACTCGAAAACTTTCTTCAAGTGGAGGGCGTGGTCGATTTATTCCATCAATATGATAATCATGTCGTCCATGTAGACTTCGAGCATGTCACCTATTTCGTTGTGGAAGACTTTGTTCATCATACAGTGATATGTAGCGCCCACATTTTTCAGGCTGAAGGGCATTATGTTGTAGTAATAGTTGTCTGACTCAGTCATGAAAGCGGTATATTTTTTGTCTTCTTTCGCCATTGGAATCTGGTTGTATCCAGAATATGCATCCATAAAAGATAATAATTTGAAACCGGTCGAGTTGTCGACCAGTTTGTCAATATTAGGGAAGGGATAAGCATCTTTCGGGCAAGCCCGATTGAGGTCGTTATTAACAATGCACATGCGCCATTTTCCATTAGATTTCTTTACAATAACTACATTAAAGAGCCAGGTTATTTATTGGGCTTAATAAATAAAGTTTGCCTCTATGAGGTCTTTTATAGCTAGTTCGATAGCCTCTGTTTTTTTGGGAGACTACTTTCTTCGACGCTGGGCGATCGCCTTAAGGGCAGGGTCTATGGTTAGGTGATGGCATGCAATCTCTAGATCCGATCCGGGCATCTTAGCTACGCTCCAGGCGAACAAATCATCATTCTCCCTCAAGCAAGCTTTAAGTTGCCTCTTCGCCAAGTTGGGGAGGTCAGCTTCGATCTTTACTCCTATGGTGGGATCGTTCATGAGGGGGATGATCTTGAAGTCTCCGTCTAGAATGGGTCGTACGGGATCTGAGAGTTCCTCTCTACTTGCAGCTAAGGTTGAACCTTCACCTTTGACCATTGGCTTTTTCTCTTTCTTCCTCTACTCCGCGTGATCCTCCTTGGAGAAGCAGCTGTCGAGGTCGACGGTGTCGAACCTTGGCAGTGGCTTGGCCTCGTCGGAGCTAGAGGGTAGGGCAACCCTAATGGTCATTCGGTGTTGAGAGTTGATAGAACTCAAGCCTCTGGCCGAGGATTTAAAACATCTTCTTGCCGCCTGGATGTCCTTGTGGAGGGTGGCGACCAAAACCTCAGCAGTGTAGTATTTCATTTTGAGGTGTACGATGGAGGGCACCATAATCAGTTCGCCTATAGTAGGCCTCCCAAATATACATTGATAGAGAGATGGGAAATCCACTACTAGAAACTGAGTCTTGATGGCTCTGTTGGTCATCACTCTTCTGAAGGTGACGATCAACTCGACATACCCCCAGGGTTTGGTACTGGCCTCGTTGAAGCCCTAGAGGTCTGAGCCCATGTATGGGGTCAGGTTGCTTTCATTCAGTCGTAGGGTAACGAACAACTGGGTGTACATGATGTCCATCGAGCTCCCTTGATTGACCAGTATTTTCCGAACATCAAAGTTTGTCATGCGAGCCTGCACGATCAGTGAGATAATCGAATTGGGAGCTCCGCCCGAAGATTCCACCCTGTAGAAGCGAGGGGATGACAACCTCCTCGAAACTTATCCAGTGTGGCATCTATGTCAAATTTGGCTTTGATAAGTTGCTCAAACCTTATTTTTATGGATCCCACTATATGCTTGTTGAATCCCCCGCCAGAGATGACCATCGCAGCAGAGAATGACTCCCAGGGACTATGAGAGGAGAAGTACAATGGGAAGTTCTCCATGTCTGGGAAGTAGAAATATTTTGGTAGAAAGATACTCATTGCGACCAATATTGTGTTGATGTCGAGGGACTCCTTCCCCTCTTCGACACTCTTGGTTTCTGGAGCCTCCTCGCGGGAATCCTCTTTCTTCGTGTACTGTTTGAGGTGCCCGTCACAAATTAGTATCTTGATCACATCCTTGAGATGGATGTAATCATCAGTGATATGACCATGGCTTTTGTGGAACCTATAATACTTTCTCTTGTCGGTTATTGGCATGGAGGATGTTTGGCGAGGAAAGCGTACCCCAACCTGTGTAAATTTAGAGTTGGCGCATTCTGATAGAATACATTATCTTGAAGTGGTCAGAGGGGTGTAGTCATGGAACTAACCAGTAGGACCCTTGTAATATTTGGAGTCTCAGGATCTTTCGTCCCGCTTTCTCTCTCTCGCTCGATGGGATGTCGAGGGCATGCCACTTCTTGAGGTTTTGGCACTCTCTCGGTGCCTTGAATCCATGGCATTGTTGGCCTCTTCTTTCTCCTTGTACTGAATGTACGCTTGAGCCTTGAGGAGGAGGGAGCCGAGCGTGGCTGGAGTTTTGATGCCCACATCCTTTGTGAATTTGCTGCAGGGTGGAGCCCTCATTCAAGAAGGTACTTCTTTATGGCATCGGTCATCAAGACCTGTACGACTTCTTTGTTGAAGCGCTCGATATATGCACGTAAAGATTCATCTCTGCCCTAGATAATTTCTTCAAGTGAAGCCTCTGATTTTGAATGTCGACGGGAGGCGGTGAAGTTCCTCGAAAATATCTTTCCTAGTTGTTTCCAGGAAGTGATAGATTCATGGGGGAGGCTTTTGTACCAAGCCATGGAACCTTTTCTCAGGGTTGTCAGGAACGACCTACATTTAATTGCGCCCTTCACGCCTCGGTAATCAAGTAGGGTGTTGATGTCTTCTATGTGGTCGTCTGGGCCAGTCGTACCATCGTAGGATCCCAATGGGGGTGACTTATCGAGCCCGACCGGGAGACGTGCCTCCATATTTCCTCTCGATAACGGGCCATAGAGCTCATCGTTATCGGTCTCTTTTAGAGTTGATGATGGGGAGTGATGGTTTCTTCCTGTCCGGGCGCCACCATCTCGTCGAGGGGAAGGACTCCTCCCTTGTTGCATCGGTCGGGGTGATAGTGACCTGTCGCAGTTGTCTTTTCAGGTGCTCCTCATCTTCTTGGGAAGCGGAGAGTCTTTATCCTTCTTGGGAGATGCTCGATCATGCTTCTTGCAAAAAGAAACGTAGAGCGTTTCCTTTCTTGGAGGACGCCCCTCTCGGAGAGGTGATATGTTGGAGGAGTTATGTCGTCGGTGTCTCCTAGGGGGAGGGGACCTGGATTGTTTCCGCTTCAGAGCCCCCATCCTTTTGCTCTGCTGGAGTATGAGGGAGTTAGTTAGGTTAAAGGCAGCGATCGCTGCTGCTATGGCTGGGTCGACATTCTGCGGAATAGGGACCTGTTATAGAATCTCTGGCTAGTCTTCAACATGCTTCTTGGAAAACTGTTAGTCCAAGAATAGATTGCTGTCGCAATCAGTATTGATGGAATCTAGGGACACAGTATGTATGTCAAAGGCGCTGGAGTTATCCTCGAGGTGAGGATGTTCTTGGCTTCCGTCATCCTTACATGTCGGAGAGAACATAATCTTTCCAAATAGGTGGTGATCACAGTGATCGGCCGTGATTTATGAATGGAGAAGATCATTGGTCTTCAGATTTTGGGAATAGAAAACGGGGAAGATAGTTTCCCACACTCGATGCCGCTGATCTTACCAGTTGATTAGAACCTGCAAGTTGGACAAATGATTATCTTCAGACGGGTTGGAAAGTGTAGGAGGAAAAAAAGGGGGTTGTACCTGCATGGCACTCTGACGATCAAGTAAGTGTGGGAGCAAAAAGAGATACAAGAAAAGTATTAGGGTTTTAGTGATGAATAGTCAATATTCGATACCTGGCCCTCACATGAGTGAAGGTTTATATAGTGCCACTAGCGCTTGGCCATTGGTCCCTATTTCTAATCCTAGATATGCGGGTCCAAGAAAATAGGTAGCTGCTAGGACTTGGTCAAGCCGGGAAGGTGTGCCTGTAACTAGCCGTTAATTCTGAGGAGGAGGTAGGTTACGGGCAGCGGTCTGGTCGGCTCCTGGTTGTCTGGATGACTTGAGATCAGGAAGACTGAGAGGTGCTCGTCGATTATCATAGGTCGGTGCTGGTCTAGGAGGACAAACAATCGATGGTGCCCGACGAAGGGCGGGGGAGCCTGGGCCGTGGTCGCATGGGTCGTTCCAAAGGAGGAAGTCAGACTGGGCCCACTCTAGCCATTGGGCCAATCCAGAATATTGATCATCATCTTATGGATATAAACGATGTCTCCGACACTGAACATATAGCCTTTCTCACCCTCTGGCTTTCCCATTTCTTGTTTTGCACCAGATCCTTTACCACGACTCATGATTTCGTGCCTCTGGCGATTCAACTCCATGAGGGATAAAACATATTGTTGGGAAAGCTTTTTCTGGTGACTCTTTACCAAAATTTGGGTAATGCTTCCACGCACTTAAAGGCACTTCCTGATCATGACAGTGGCTTCACTCTTTTAGGACCCTTTTGGCTTCTGCAACACTGGCTAAATGCCACATTTTAATTTCAACTGGGTTATCCTGTTTCCGAAAAAATTATGCATCTTAACAAAGTTAGAGCCATTGAAGGCCTGAGGCTTTCCATGACCACTCCCCTCCACAAACTTGATCAATTTGTGTTCATGAAGTATATCAATATGTTCTTCGAAACAAAGACATTTGTCTCAGCCATGGCCCCTTTTGTGGAACGGAGATTTGGTCCAGACTGGTTTTGAGAACATTTTCCTAATACTTCTCCAAGTACTGCTCGTATAAATGAAATCTAGAGAGCCTTTCTAACACCTACAATGTTTTCATGTCGAATCAACACCGGCTCA
The DNA here is from genome assembly GCA_948472305.1 of Vicia faba. Taxonomy (NCBI): domain Eukaryota; kingdom Viridiplantae; phylum Streptophyta; class Magnoliopsida; order Fabales; family Fabaceae; genus Vicia; species Vicia faba. The sequence continues at coordinate 1,056,756,814 of OX451740.1, read as the reverse complement.
ACAGGATATGGTTTCATGGGTTATCAACCAAACTTGGTGTCTCGATAGTTGGGACTCAGCCAAATGCTGCCTTCGTCCTTGCTCTATTGTGATGCTGACATCATCTCGGTGGGTAGACAATTCATTGTCGAGGAACATAAGACCTACCTTAAATTCGATCGGGCCACTCAAACTCTTGAACTTCCAGTGTTTGACTTTGAACACTCTTTCTTCACTTTAAATTTTTTCAACCAGTGGTGGCCCCAATATCAATAGAAATACTTCTCCATATCCACCTTCCTTTAAAGGCTCATCGACGCTTTTAATGCCCTGGAGATTCAAAAACCTCTTGCACCATTTATTTCTGAGACTCAGGAGCGCCCTTCTCCGGCCAAATGGAACCAAGCTTCATCCTCTGATATAGTACCAAACCAAGATTCGGTTTCACAGAAGTGCATTGTTATGTTTCCAAACTCAGAGGTATTCCTTTCCTTTTTTGTCTTTTTCCTCTAATTTTGGTCTTGGTGCTAACTTTAAACTTCTTCTCAGGGGCTTTCTTACGCAGGCGATGTCAAACTGACTCCAACCAGGGCTGCTCCTGTTTGTGGCAATACTTCCAGGTCCAGTCACCCAACTTTTGATAATACTACCTATCACGTTTTGAATAAAGCTCCATTCCTCGACTCTGTCGCCCAAGATGAAATCGAAGTTTTGAAGCAACAAAACCCCATGGCAGCAGTTAGGATGATTCACCTTCTTTGACATACCCTAATTGCTTCACCAAACCTTGGTTCGACATCCTTACCTGTTGCTGAACTGGACACTGAAGTAATCCACGCACTTCACGAACTAAGGTTTTATTTGTTTGAAAGGTAATTTCCTGACACCATTTCCCAATATCTTCTTCCTGATTCCTTGACTCAGTACTTAATCGACTTTGAGGCTTTCTTCAACCAACTTGCAAAAGATCTCTCCTTCTGCGGACACACTGACCTCCAACTTACAACCAAAACAATGAGATGAGAGGTGAGTGGGACTTGAGCAAAATTTGTATGCAAAAGGATAATAACCTCGAGGCTAAGAGAAAGGACCGTTAGGATCAACACTCTGCTTTGGACCAGGAAATCTTGGGTTATCAAACCAAAATCGCAGAGCTCACTCAGAAAGTTGTCAACCTCGAGCGTCAAAAGGCCTTATTGGATTCATTTAATGATCCTTCATTCCATGTAATTCAACAAGCTACTCTTGAGGGAATAACTCATGTTGAGAAAGCCCTTCAGCTCAGGAGCAAGATTCACCACCTAACCGCTAAAATGGTTCGTCTCGACCAAAAGATTACTTACGAGAGAGCCCACTTGGAAAACTTCAAATCTTGGTTTCATTTGTAATTTCATTGTTACCCATGTTTCAACTGGGATTTCTTTTTGCATATGTAATCCCATTGGGAAATTTTAATATCCATTTTGGCACTTGTCCATTTTGGCCAACGATATTTTGGTACACTCTATTTTGCAGTAATTCGAATCTCTTGAAGCATATGTTTATACTTTTTCAAATATTTACTGTTTACTTTCAAGATTCTTTGATTGAATCCTAACTCTTCGATCTCATATGCATTATTGGTGAATGCCCGTAGTACTTGGAATGTTCCTTCCCAATTTGGTGACCACTTCCCCAAAATTCTATATTTCCGATCTATGGGAAGAATAACTTTCCACACATAGTCGCCAACTACGAATGCCTTTATTCTATCATTTTTATTGTAGTCCCTTACAACCCGCTCCTTTGTCGGATTAGCACATCTAACACAACTAATCTTTCTTCACCTAAGTCTATTGTTTCATCAAACATCATATTCCAATACTGTTTTGATGAAAGGTTGTATTGTCGTTATACTCGCACAGACAGTAAGTGTATCTCAACTTGAAAAACCACATTGTGTCCAAATGCTAATTGAAAAGGTGTCGATCCAATTTCTTCCTTGAGAGACGTTCGACAAACCCATAAATCTTGATCGAACGTCTTATGCCAATTTTTGGGTTTCTTAGAGACATGTTTCTTAATTAACCCAATTATTATTTTATTGGCAGATTCGACCTGACCATTGGCTTGAGCGTAATAAGGCGTGCATGTTACTAATTTGAAGCCTATTTCAGATGCAAACTCTTGCATATTACGCTCAAGGAAAACTGACCCTTGATCTGTAGTGATTATCTTAGGAATTCCAAATCTATAAATGATGTGCTTTTGAATGAAATCAATAAGTGCTTCTTGGTTGACATTGACAAATGGTATTGCCTCTATCCATTTAGTGAAATAGTCTATCCCCACCAGGTTGAATTTTTGTTGTTTCGATGAGGCTGGTCGAATCTCTCCTATGATGTCCAACGCCCATCCTTGAAACGACCATGGCTTAATAATTGTGTACAACTCACTTGCAGGTACATGCTGAATACCTGCGTGCTTTTGGAATTCTTGACACTCTTTGGCAAAATCAATATAATATTTCAACATACTTGGCCAATAGATATCCAACGGGAATAACAACCATTTCATCTTATGGCCAGCTTGGTGGGCACCACAAGCTCCACTGTGGACTTCGACTATCGCCAAATACGCTTCAGTATCTCCTAAGCACATGAGCAAAACCCCTTCAAGAGTCTTTTTGAACAATTCATTTCCCATGCACACCTAGCTCAAAGCTCTATACTTATTTTTCTATCAACATTTCCAACCGGATTGTCCAAATAATTCACAATTGGTTTTCGCCAATCTGTGTCTGACAAATTGTCAATGGCAACAATTTCAAAATTTTCAAAATCTTCAGAATTTTCAAACTTTGCCAAGTCATGTGCCCCCATAGTTTTTGGGATTGACATTGTTGATAATGGTATCGAAACTACCTTTTCGCTTATCCCAATAAAACTTTTCAATTTGTCAGTTGATACTTTGTACCCAGAAGCAATTTGTGTCAAATCATTAGCCTCTTGATTTTCCAATCTGGGCACATGTGTAATGCTTACAACTTCAAAATATTCCGACAGTTTATTAACTACCATAAAATACAAAAATAAATACTCTTTAATGCACTTATATTCTCGAGTTATATGCTTAATCACTAGCTCTGAATCACCTTTGACTTTGACCCTCTTTGCACCTAAATCTTTTAAAATTTTAAGCCTAGTAATCAAAGCCTCATACTCCGCTTTGTTGTTGGAAAATTTTCCATCTACCCTACATTTGAATTCTGTTGGCACTCCTTTTGGAGATATAATTAGAACTCTGACACCAGTTCCATTCTTATGGATTGATCCGTCAAAGTATAATTTCCAAGGGTCAGTGGCTATCAGATTCACTGATGGCTCAATTTTGACGTGATCGACTATGAAGTCTACCATAATTTTGCCTTTTATGGCCTTCAAAGGCATAAAAAATAATGAAAACTCAGTTAAGGCTAGATATATTTCTTAATGACATCATAGTGAAACGAGACATAAACATCAACTGGCTTAATATATTGCTTAAGTTTAACACATGAGAAATACAAACATAAGCATAATTTTTCTATCATGATATACCTAGTTTCTTCATCTATCAATACACGACTAAGATAATAAATGGGTCTTTCGACTCCACTATCATCCTCTTGGGCTAACATGCTCCCTATTGTTAAATCAGTTGCAGCTATATACAATCTCATGTTCTTATTTCGATTGGGTGGCAATAAAACAGGGGGCCTCATTAGATATTCTTTTATTGCATCAAAGGCCTTTTGTTGTTCTTTCCCCCCAGTGAAAGTAACTTTCCTTCTTGATCTTTAATAATGGCAAAAAAACCTTCGTTTTGCAACTTAGATTTGAGATAAATCTTCTCAAGAAGTTGATTTTCCCCAACAAAGACTACAACTGTTTATTTGCTGAAGAAGGCTTAAGATCTAAAAATGCCTTTGTTTTGCTTTGATTGATCCCGATGCCTTTTTTGTGCACTACAAATCCTAAAAAGTCTCCTGCATGCAAACATAAGGAAGTTTTAGTGGATTCATTTTCAATCCATATTTCCTCATTCTTTCAAATGATCGTCGAAGATGGTCTAGATGACCATTCTCAGATGAATATTTTATCGCAATGTCATCAATATATTGCATGAAATGTTCTATAAAATCATGAAACATGGCATTCATTTCCCTTTTATAGGTGGCTCCGACATTTTTCAGACCAAACGACATTATGACATATTCATATGTTCCTAATGCCCCTGGACATCTAAATGCTGTTTTGGGCACATCCTCATCTGCTATAAAAATCTGGTTATAACCAGAATATCCGTTTAGCATGCTAAGATATTCATACCGTGGAACCGAATCGACTAACATTTCTACCACATGCATTGAATATTCATCCTTAGGGGTAGCGTTATTCAAATATCTAAAGTTTATAAAAACTCTAACAGCTCCATTTTTTTCTTAATAACATGAACAATTTTTGCTAACCACTCGACGTACCTTGTAGTTCTGATGAACTTACTTTTGAACAGCCTTTCTGTGATACGGTGAGAGAACTGACTTGAGGTTTTGCGTTTGTTTTCGCAAATGTTTCGGTTGAGCAAGAGTCGCCACCGACTTTTTATTTTATCCTAAGGAAAGGTTAAAAAGAACAGCAAAAACCTTTGAGATGTTTCTTGGGTTCGGGGAGTAGATTATAGAAAGGGAAGGTATTAGCACCCTTTCTATCCATGGTTATCCATGGGCTCTTAGTTACTTGCTTAGATCAACTTGTCTTATATTTTTAATTGTTTGAAATGGTGCTTTGTGTGTGGGTTTGAAAAATGTTTTGAAAAGAGGCCAATGTGGTGGCAACCTTTGTAATGATTCATGTTTGAATGTATACAAAGGTGTATTTGTCTTTTAGAAAAGTTTTCAATGTGTTGAAAGTTTGTTTTGAAAGTGTAGTGATGTGTGTTTTGAAAAATAGGCAAGTGTTTTTGTTTGCAAATGGGCAAGCAACCAAGAGTTATCTACCCTAAATTTCTCAAAGATATTTGTTATGTTTTAACCCTTTTAACAATTTTGTTCCACCATTGTATTTGGTGGACAATCTTGTGTTAGGATGTTAACGGGACGGGCGCGGGTCATCGTATGGACCATGAATGCAATGGTGCCAAGTGTCTTTGGCAACTTTTTGAAGGGACTTAATCATTTTTGTTTAAGAGAGCGTCATCGAGGGACTATGATCATTTTGGGTTGTTTTGCCAAAGATACTCAACGTGCAAGCATGGCCCATTTATTTAGGCAACAAGTGGAATAACCTTAGAGGTGTTCATGTGCAAGTGTGTTTTATTGCATACAAGAGTTTATCTTTGAATTAGGATTTTCTATTTCGTTGATTTTATCTTGCCATACATATCCTAATTACTAACATTTATTTGAAAGCAATAAAAAGCAGGAAAATAAAATCCTACGCTATTACAACAATTAGGGAGTGGGGGATACACATTTGTACATGGGGTGGTTCAACGGGAAAAATAGACAAAAAAGAAAATAGCAAAAAACAAGATAGAGAGAAAGAGAGAGGGAGCCAGCGCGCTGCTAAGAGGTCATCAGAAGTTCTGACTCAGGCCTGCTGCCAGATTGTCAACTTGTTAGTGAAACTGTATGAGTCAGAACTTCTGACTCTGGCACCTGCAAAACAGAAACCTGTTAGTGGGGAAATCAGAAGTTCTGACCCCCCTACGCTGCAAAACGGAAGTTTGTTAGTGGAGAAACCATAAGTTCTGATCCTGCTGGAAAGACAATAACTCTCAGAAATTCTGATATTATTGACAGCAAAACAGGCTTCAGATGTGCTAACGTCAAAGTCAGCACTTGGCTTTTCCCTGTACTAATCAGAACATCTGCAATATTGTTATTATTCCACAAAACAGAAAACATGTTTGGAACAGCTCCAGCGAATGAAAAGTGTTTCAGAGGGCAGAATCAACAAGGTCACAGACAGGTTCTACACTGGCTCAGAACGTTCTGAGGTATGAAAATCCTCAGAATACAAACAGCAACAATATGATATTTACATTATGTTTATTTGAGCATGTACAGCTGATGGTGTTTAGCAATGTGATGAAGGTCAGCAGGTGCTTACCTGGCTGTTGGAAAAGTTTGTGGATGAAAACTAGCTTTTGGTTCTGATGGTGTTCTGGACAGATTCTATTTGAAAAGGGTAGGTGAAGGTGTATGCGTGTATAGGGTCAGAAGTTTGAAAAGAGGTTTTTAGTTCACACAGAAAACTGGGTATTGGATAAAGTTTGAAGGTGAGAAATCAAAGTTAAGAAATACTGGAGATTTTGGCAGAGTTTCACAACACTATTTTGCTAAAGATTTTTGTTTCTCTCTTAGCAATTTCTCTCTGTTTCTTGAACGCCTTTTTCAGTGGATAATGGCTCTCTATTTATAGGCAAAGTTCTTGTGGGTGTCTTGAACATTAAAGCGCCAACAGAGTTTGAATTGTTCTTTGACAGAAATTCCTGGGAAGTTGTGATAACAGATAGCCTTCAGCCTAGGCTGCAGCAGCAGGCGTGGATTGGAGTGAAGTGACCTCTTAAGTGGGCGGTGGCGTGTAGACCCATGCCAGAATCTGCAAAAAGGCGATTTCCCAAGCCACGCGTGAAGGGATTACTTGGATGAATATTCAGGAGTGGTTGGAAGCATTAATGAGCATTAAATGGTGATAAGACTTATCAACATCAATATTCTGGTAATGGAAACCAAACTTTGAATCAGCAGTTCTGTTTCAACAAGAACAGCGTACACCATGCTCTGGCCTTGGCTTCCTGTTGTCTCAGTAAGCTCTGGGGATTCTCCTGATTTTCTGATACGCTCCTTGGATTTTCTTCTGGACCTCCTGGGCTTAGAGATTCTGTATCAGTGTAACACCCACTCTTCTGACCTTTTCATCTTCTGATTTCAGCATGTTCTGAAAGAGCCTTCAGACTTCCTTGCTTCTTTTGCATTTCTTTAGCAAATTCTGGCTGGACTTGCGTAACTGCTGAAAGAGTCATGCTCTGTCTGAGGCTTGCGCGTTGAACCATGTTTGCAACTTCTGACTGAATTGATGTAGCTGCTGAAGAGCTAACTTCTGACTGTGTTGAGCCAAACTTTGTAACCTCTGATCGCTGACGTCTGGAGTTTGGTCCAGAAGTTCTGAACGTTGTTTTCTTCTAAAACACCCATTTTTAGAGAAAAATTCCAAGTACTTAGAATTTAATTTTTATTCTCAAGATAAAAGCGTTGCCTTTAGAGCTTGTGTGATCATTTTGCTATTGTAAATGGTTTGCTTGGGCAAAAATGACAATTCAGGACCTAGATTTGTTTCAGAGGGACTCTGAAAATTCAAGATGACTTCCTGAAGAAAGAGAGGGAAAATTTTGGGGTACAACAGTTGCCCCTGTTCAATCTTCTTGAACCTGAAAAGTTAGATTGGCAAGTTTGCCTTTCGCGTCTCGAAGGTAAAAGGAGATTGGACACTAGAGTGCCCTTAAATTTGCACTTGTCAGAACAATGGATGCGGGAATGGGCTTGCAGATGCCATTTGGTGATGGGCTTAGAGATGCCATCTGGAGATGTGACAGAACCTTGTCGGGAATGGGCTTATAGATGCCATTTGGAAATGTTTGTTGAACTGCGATGTGATAGGTCAGAGGGATGAGGATCAAAATGATATATGTGTCTGGAATGCATTTGAACTGCCTTTAAGGGCTGAGTTGTATGAGCGGAAGAATGGCCTCCGTGTCTGGGGCGTATCTGAGTTGTAACTGTGCTTGAAGAATGAATATCAGAATGACTGCCGCGTCTGGAGTGTATCTGTATTGTATCTGGGTAACAGAGGAACATCTGTATAGAGCAACTGCGTGCTGGAGACAAATTCTGAATGAGTGACAGAATGGCAACCGTGTCTGGAGCGTATCTGGACTGTATCTGAAGTTGAAAGCCGTATGAGTAACAGAATGACTTCCGTGTTTGGAGTGTATCTGAAACTGTAACTGGGATCGAGATAGATGACAAAATGACTTCCGTGGCGAACGCACTGGGGAGGATCAGACTGTTGTTGTAAAGGTCAGAATGGTATCCGTGTTTGGAATGCATTGGATCCTGAGGTGGATAAATGAATCTGAATGAGAGATAGAATGGCTGCCGTGTCTGGAGCGTATCTAGTCTGTATCTGATTGCCGTAGTCTGAATGAGTAGTAGAACGACCGCCGTGTTTGGGGTGTATCCGGACTGTATCTGACTTTGAAATTCTGAATGAGTAATAGAATGACCGCCGTGTCTGGGGTGTATCCATACTGTATCTGAACAATTGTTAGTGATAGCCCATTAATCTTATCATGAAAAGGGTGAGATGTTAGCTAAACACAAAGTTAAGTTGCATGATATGTATGATGCAATATATACGTTATATCAATGTTTATGATATGAATGTAAATGAATGCGCATGTAAGCTGATGAGTTGTCTTTGCTGAGGATAGGTGAATCCTGGATATAAAGAATCTTGACTGCTGCCAGGGAAAGTGAGTCCTTGACTGCTGCAGGGGATTGCAAGATTTCTGAATGCTTGAGGATAGAACATCCTGGCTGAGAACTGCTGAAGAATTAGGAGCTTGGGTTATATACCAATCTTCTGGGGATTCTTGTCTTGAGGAGATCTTCACTGGAGAACATCTGATTATCCTGCGAGGAACTGAGAATGAGCCTTCAATCTGCTTGGGGGAAAGCAACATCTTCAATTGTTGAGGGATCCTGGGACCACTGCCGGGGAACTGGCATTCCTTGGTGACTTGCGGGAAATGGGAAATTCTGAAGATCTCTACTGGGGAGTTAAGAATCTGATAGACTCAAGCTGGAGAGGTAGGACTGAGAATCTTCATTTTGGAGGGAAGTATCTCTGTGGGGAGGAAGACTATTAGCTGGTACCATTGGGGGTTAATGGTTGGAAATTTTAGCTCCGCCGGGGATTGGACTTTCAAATCTATAAAGCTCCGCTGGGGATTCTGAATTTTGAGATCTGCAAAGCTCCACTGGGGATTCTGAAATTTAATTCTGAGGGGAAGTGAGTCCTAGAAGGTTCTCTGGTTGGGGAACTCTGTGTTGGGAAAGCTTTCTCTGCTGAGGATCCTGAATTTTAACTCTGTTTGGGGAATTAAATTCTGGATCGAGAAACTTGGAGTTTAGATCTGCTGGCGATTTCCTTTGAAAAGGGCATTGAGATATTTATCTGCACTTTCAACCTAACAGTAACCATCTTTCTTGATTCATAAGGAAATGATTATGTTCAAATGCATATGCCTATTTAACAAAACATTGGACGTTTCTCAAATAAAACATAAGTGCCAAAGAAAAAGGGAAAGGAAAATAACGCAAATTTCTGTATTTGGAAAAGCATTTGTATTAACCTTCTATGAGTATATTTATACAAAGGAAACAGTCATCCTAGTAAGAGGATGCCGTCGTAAATATTGAAAAATTTATACAAAAGGAAAAGATGGCTATGTGAAACAATTCCACGGGATTCCATTCTGCTATAGCCTTCACAACTCTGAGTATCTGCCCATTCAGTGCTTCATCCGCCGATAACTGGATTGATCGGAAGCCTGGAGCTGGTTGATGAAGAGATTGTCCTTAAAGTGATCCGAAGAGACATAGTCATACGCTTTAATTCCCTAACTTTTGCCTGAATCGCCCTTTCGGGTTTTCGGTTCACCGGGATGCCCATTTTTGCCCAAGCCGCCCTTTCGGGTTTTCGACTTGCCGGGTGTACAGATTTTTTGTTTTATCCCTAATTTTTGCCTGAACCGCCCTTTCGGGTTTTCGGTTCACCGGGATGCCCATTTTTTGCCTGAGCCGACCTTTCGGGTTTTTGACTTGTCGGGTGTACAGATTTTTTGTTTTATCCCTAATTTTTGCCTGAACCACCCTTTCGGGTTTTCGGTTCACCGGGATGCCCATTTTTTGCCCGAGCCGCCCTTTCGGGTTTTTGACATGTCGGGTCATTTATGCGTAGTATCTTTTGACTATGTCTGCGTTCGCAGGGTGCGGCAGATCTTCGCCGTCCATGGTGGTCAGGATCATTGCACCACCTGAAAATATACTCTTGATCACAAATGGTCCTTCGTACGTAGGAGTCCATTTGCCCCTGGGATCACTTTGCGGCAGGATAATCCGTTTGATCACGAGATCTCCGACTTGATACTCTTGTTGTCTGACCTTCTTGTTAAATGCTCTGATCATCCGTTTTTGATACGTCTGACCATGACAAATAGCAGTAAGTCTCTTTTCGTCAATTAGGTTTAATTGATCAAGCCGAGTCTGGATCCAGTCATCTTCGTTCAAACCTGCATCCTTCATTATCCGGAGAGAGGGTATCTGGACTTCAATAGGCAAGACTGCCTCCATGACGTAGACCAAGGAAAAGGGAGTTGCCCCCGTTGACGTTCGTGCTGAGGTACGGTACCCATGAAGAGAAAACGGTAACATTTCGTGTCAGTCTTTGTAGGTTACTGTCATCTTCTGCATAATCTTTTTGATATTCTTATTCGCTGCTTCGACGGCCCCGTTCATCTTCGGCCGATAAGGAGAAGAGTTGTGGTGCTGTATCTTGAATTGCTCGCAGAGCTCAGTGATCATCTTGTTGTTAAGATTGGTACCATTATCCGTAATGATCCTCTCAGGTATACCGTAGCGGCAGATCAGGTTGTGACGAATGAACCGTGCCACGACATTCTTGGTTACCGTAGCATAGGAAGCTGCTTCAACCCATTTTTTGAAGTAATCAATTGCTACTAGGATGAAGCGATGCCCGTTGGATGCCGTAGGTCGGATTTCGCCGATCATATCAATTCCCCACATCGCAAAAGGCCAAGGTACTGCCGGGACGTTCAGAGGAACCGGAGGAATGTGCACCTTATCAGCATAGATTTGGCATTTATGACAAGTCCGAGAATGTTGGTAACAGTCGGCTTCCATTGTGGACCAGAAATATCCCGCCCGAAGGATTTTCTTTGCCATGGTATGTCCACTGGAGTGTGTTCCAAAGGTACCTTCATGTAGCTCTGTCATGATCCTTTCTGCTTCAGTCTTATCCACACAACGCAGTAAGGTTGAATCATAGTTTCGCTTGTAGAGAATGTCGTTGCTGAGGAAGAATTTTGCCGCAAACCTTCTCAGGAACTTCTTGTCATTAACAGATGCGCCTTCGGGGTATTCTTGGGCTTCAAGGTACCTCTTTACTTCATGATACCAGGGTTTTTCTGTTACCTCTTCGATCTCGAGATCGCAGCAATGTGCAGGTTCATCCTTCTTCCAAATAATGATTCGAGGAGCCTCGTTGTCCCACTTGACTTTGAACATAGAAGACATCGTAGCCAACGCATCTGCTAATTGATTCTCCTCTCTTGGGAAGTGTTCAAAGGTTATCTCTTCGAAATGGGGGATCAACGTCAGCACATACTCCTTGTAAGGAATAAGATTCGGGTGTTTCGTATCCCACTCGCCTTTGATCTGATTGATCACGAGAGCGGAATCTCCGAAGACACTCAGAAACTTGATCCTTAAGTCGATTGCAGCCTGGAGACCCATGATACATGCTTCGTACTCTACCATGTTGTTGGTGCAGTGGAAACATAGCCGGGCGGTGAGTGGAGTATGAGTTCCTCTAGGGGATCTGATTACGGCGCCGATACCGTTACCTAAAGCGTTTGAGGCTCCGTCAAAGTGCATAGACCATCGAGATCCTTCCTCAGGTCCTTCATCCGGTCCAGGTACTTCACAATCAGTCACTACCATATGTCCTTGTCTGGAAATTCAAAGTTCATTGGCTGGTAATCGTCCACTGCTTGGTGAGCCAAATGATCGGCCAACACACTTCCCTTGATTGCTTTTTGAGTCGTGTACTGGATGTCATATTCTGTCAAGATCATCTGCCATCTTGCTATTCTTCCAGACAGAGCAGGCTTTTCGAATATGTACTTGATTGGATCCATTTTAGAAATCAATAAAGTGGTGTGAGTCAGCATATACTGTCTCAGCCGGCGAGTAGCCCATACCAAAGCGCAGCAAGTTTTCTCGAGCAGTGAGTATCGGGTCTCACAGTCGGTAATTAAACTTTTTGCTAAGGTAATAAATAGTGTGCTCTTTTCGGCCAGACGCGTCATGCTGCCCCAGCACGCACCCCATTGAATTGTCAAGTACTGTCAAGTATAATATCAGAGGTCTCCCTTCAACCGGCGGCATGAGAATGGGTGGTTCTTGGAGATAATCCTTGATTCTTTCGAAAGCGGCCTGGCATTCATCGTTCCAACGTACTACTTGATCTTTCTTCAGCAACTTGAAGATTGGTTCACAGGTGTTGTACCCCAAAATTTGCCCTCCCATTTTCTCAACATTTCTCATCACAAAGCCCTTGGAACTCAAGATCCAGTTAGGGTTTCATCTGCTCAAGACTTCTCCTTGCACTGTTGACCCAGATTAGGGTTTGTGTTTGCACAAAGATATTTTGACCTAAAATGCCTAAGATGAATTTCATGCTTCATGTTGGACTCCCAAGTTTATCCACATCAAGTTTCAAGCCTTGATTCCAAACTTTGCCCAGTCAATTGGACAGTTGACCTAGAAATCAGCTGTATTGGGGAAAAAGTCAACTGTGGCCAATTGACAGTCAAATCTCATGAAAATTGACCCATGTCAACATTATGAACTCACATGGACCATTTGATCATGTTTGGATCACAATTCCATAAGAAATTTGATCAGATCACCAAAAGGGCAAAATGGTCATTTTTAGGGTTTTGACTGCACAAAGGCAATTTTTGACTGTTTGACCTAGCCAATGGCAAACCAAGCTCACATGTGGACTCAAGGACCCCATGGAATTGTCTTGACATACTCAACAAGTTCAAAAGATCCCAAATGCACAAGATTGACAGTTGAATTTCCCAGTCAATTGATCAATTTTGACTGTATACTGAAAAGTCAAACTTTGACTTTTTGGTCAAAATCAAGTGTCAAGATTCATTTTTCATCAAAACATGCCAAATCATGAAACTTGTTCATCAAGAAATCAAGAATTGCAAATTAGGGTTTGAAATGAAGATTTTTTATAACTTAGATTTTTTCTAAGTTATGAAAAACCCTAATTTTTTCCTAACTTTGCCCCACTTTCTCACCAAGATTCATTTGGATTCAAGCAAAAGTCAAAACATAAAAGTTGTAGTCCATTGCAAAATCTACAACTTTGATTCACAAAGTTTTCCCAAAAGAAGCTTGTATCTCAAGTTACAATTTTTGGAACAAGGGTACCAAACCATTCTTAACTTAGAGAAAATTTGACCTATTTTAGGCAGGATTTTTGCCTAACTTCAAGACCATTTTTCACATACTTCCACTTGGAATTTCAATTTGCATTTCAAAGATGGATTGTAGTACACATTCCAAGCTTTCCAAAATGTCCAAGAACTCATCAAACAACCTCATGGTTAGAGAGAATCGAATTTGACAATATGGCAAAAACTCACTTTTGTTATGGCCAATTTCCATGTTCATACACTTAGGCAATTTTCAAATCAGCATGCATTTCTTGATTACAGGCCCTAAATCCTTTTTACACTCATAAATTTAATGCAAACTCTTTGTGCCAAGACAATATTCTATGTGTTCAAGCATTGCATAAGGGTTTAATCCCAAAGTAGAAAAAGCATAATGGCCATTTTTGCAAAAGTGGAACTTTATGTCAATTGGTAATCCAAGCAAGTACAGGGCATATCTTCTTGGCACAAGTTATTAGACTAATTACACTGATCAAGACTAAGTGTGCAGCACATTAGGAGGGACCTGCCTCAGTCTAGAACACCAATTTGCCATCTCTTGCTTAAAGTGTAAGAAAGCTTGCATTTTGTACAAGAACTCTCATCTCAGAAAAGAACAGCCTAAGCAAACTTTGTCCTCACCTTTCACACTCCCTAACTGACCTAAAGCACGACCAAACAACCCTTCATCCATCCATACACAGAAAATCACAGTTTTGTGGCAAAACAGGGCATATTCTGCAACATGAATCCCACAACTCATTTCCATCGAGCATCTTGGCCAAAACCAGTTCAAACACTTTCCTTACCATCAATCCAAACTATCCAAAGCATTAGAAGTGGACTGTAACTCCTCTAATCAGTTTGGCCATTTTCATTTCTTCCTCTTGCATGTTGACTTCAGCAGCTTGATACAGAAGGTTTCAAAGCATACCAAGTATTGGAATAGCATCCTCACACTTCAAGCAAGCTGTACAGATCATCATCTTGCCTTGAAAACTCCTCCATTGCCAGACACGATTCCAACTGAGAAGGTATATTCATGAACTTCTAACTCTCAATGTAGGCATTGTTAGCTCTAGGTTTGTGAATAAAAAGTGTTCTACTCATGCCCCTGAAACTGTACATACCTTTACTTTTCATTTATTTTGCATATGCTGTGAGAATTTAAGGTCTGAATATTGATAAAAAGTTAGGTTAAGATTTGGGAATGGAGAAATTCTCTCTCATTTCTGAGAGTTAGGATGAGTTCTTTACATGTCCAGAATCGTGGCTTGATGCTTAACATTTCTTATGTTGTAAGTTTGTGCTAAAGGTCCAAGAATCCAGGTGTTTGAATCAGTGTACAAGCGCGCATTTTTTGTCAAAGTTCTGGCCAGAGGTTGAAGAAGGTCCTATTGGGCTGGGCTTGTTCTGTTTTTCTTATTTGCACCTTGCTTTTGCTCTTGAACCTCCCTGGCCCATTTTGAGTTTTGTTTGCCATTTTCATTTTTTTCTTTTTTATTCTGGTTTGTTATTTTTCATTAAAACATAAAAAATACTAAAAACATTTTTTCACATTTTTTTGCATTTTTATTTGATATTTATTAGCTTTAGTTAGTTATATATATATATATATATATATATATATATATATATATATATATATATATATATATATATATATATATATATATATATATATATATATATATATATATATATATATATATATATATATATATATATATATATATATATATATATATATATATATATATATATATATATATATATATATATATATATATATATATATATATATATATATATATATATATATATATATATATATATATATATATATATATATATATATATATATATATAAATACTTATTACTTTTGTTTAGAATATTATAAATAAAACAAAATACATTCATTTTCTAATTTTATTTTATTTTTATCTTCTGAAAACATTTTATATAAAATATACTTTTTTTATAAATATTAAATATTATTATTTTGTATATATAATACATATTTAGTAAATAATTCAAATATTTATATATATATATTAGTATATTTAGGTTAAAAATACAAAATATATACATTTTTATTTTTATTAATATTTGACATTAAAAATACCTTTTTATAAATATACTTCATTTTTATTTTATTTTTTGTACATAATTATTAAATATTGTACATATTAAATAATTAATGCATTTACTTAATAAAATTAGGGTTTTGCCCTAAACATAAAAGCTCCAAAAAATAATACTTTTTGTTTTTGTTTATTTGACATAAAAAAATACTTTTTTTTCATACATATAAAAAGCCTTTTTGCATCTTGCATATTCATTTTATTTCTATTTAATTTGTGCAATTAATTACCTTGTATAATTCCAAATTGATGTAATAGTTAGATTTAAACTTCTTGCTAAAATATCCCCATTTGAACATTTGTACCCCCCTTCCCATATATTGTGTTGTAATAACTTAGGAACTTTATTTTTTCGCACTTTAATGCTTTCTAATTATGCCATGTTAGAATTAGGGTTTGTATGCGAATCAAAAATAACAAAAAATAGTTTGACCTAATTTCAAGATAATCAAGCATGAAAATGGACAACACTAACCACACTTGCACCCCTAGGGTATTCCACTTGTTGCCTTCAATAAATGGGCCATATTGCATGTTAGGTCTCTTTGGGCAAAACAAAAACAATCAAATGATCATAGTCCCTCGATGACGCTTTCGAAAGTTGCCTAAAAATGATCAAGTCCCTCAAAGGAAAGATTGCCCAAAGATACTTGGCACCATTGCAATTATGGTCTAAACGATGACCCGTGCCCGTCCCTTTCACATCCTAACACAAGATTGTCCACCAAATGCAATGGTGGAACAAAATTGTTAAAAGGGTTAAAACATAGCAAAAATCTTTGAGAACTTTAGGGTAGATGGCTCTTAAGTACTTGTCAACTTGCAAAACAAAAACACTTGCCTCTTTTTCAAACCACACTTCACAAACACTTTCAAAACAACTTTCAAAAAAAACCTTGAAACATCTTTTCAAAAAGACAAACACCTTTTGTAAAACATTCGAGTAAAGAATTGTTACAAGGGTAGCCTAGACAAGGCATCTTTTTCAAAACATTTTCAAAACCACGCACAAAGCACCATTTCAAACAATTGAAAATTAAGGCAAGTTGATCTAAGCAAGTAACTAAGAGCCCATGGATAACCATGGATAGAAAGGGTGCTAATACCTTCCCTTTCTATAATTTACTCCCCGAACCCAAGAAAACATCTCAAAGGTTTTTGCTGTGCTTTTTAACCTTTCCTTAGGATAAAATAAAAAGTCGGTGGCGACTCTTTTCTCAACCGAAACATTTGCGAAAACAAACGCAAAACCATAGTCAGTTCTCCCACCGTATCACAGAACTAGCGACTCTGCTGGGGATAATTTTAAAAGTGGAGTAACCTTAGGGCTTAGATCACCCTCTTGTATGATTAATTGTTTGTCTTGATTGCTTTATATCTTGGCTCTCTTGTTTGGGTTTGTAATCCTCCATTCGGATTTTGGGAAACATTTCATAGATAGCAATACGTTGTGGAAACTGTGCGGGGTATACCGACACGGTCGAAGCAATATCTATATTAGTGCGACATATTTGTGAGTACCCCGGTAACCATTGAGTTCAATCAAGGAGAGTACGGGGTCGCTGAGTGATGTCACTAAGCACTAATGACCTAGAACCTTACTTGACCATCTTGGCCTTTCATTAGGGGTAGTGAGATGACCGGCTTTGGTGCAGTCCGAAGTTGGTAGATACTCGATACTACACTCATTGAGAGTTGTTTTCTTGGAATATTTTGGTCGCTAGTTAAGTGGCTAAACCAAAACAATGAACAATGAAAACAATCCAGTGATATTGAGCTCCTTAGAACCCGGTAACTATTTATAGGACAGGTTTTTAAGCCAACTACACTCAAGAGGGTACTTACCTATGAAACCCCATGCAAGCCTGAAACTAGGGTTTGGTGTGATTTTCTTGTACATATGTTTGTGCATACATCATAAACATCATAAAGCATCATATGCATTCACTAACCACTTCAAGGGTTTAGATCTTCATCTTTGTTCTTGTTTTGTAGGTCATGGAAATTCCTCGCAGAAAAACCATCCAAGTCAACCTTGTGAGAATCTCTCCTCAACTCAAGGAGCTCACCTCAAGAATTCCGGAAAGCTCATCCTTCAGTGAAAGACATGGTAGACTGCTCAGCTTAGTCAACACCAACATTTAAGAAGACATGATGAAAGTGCTATTCCAGTTCTTTGACCCTCTTCACCACTGTTTCACTTTCCCCGATTACCAGTTGGTGCCCACTTTGGAGGAGTTTTCTTAACTCCTGAGAATTCCTATCCTTAATCAACTACCCTTCAACGGTACGGAAAAGGAACCAAAGCCGGAAGATGTTGCTCGAGCATTACATCTACAACCATCCGACATCAAGGGGCATTGGGAAACCAGAAGCGGCGTCAAAGGATTCTTAGCAAAATTCTTGTTTGAGAAGGCACAAGAATGCTGGAATGCATTTGACCTACAAGCCTTTGAAGAAATTGTGGCACTCCTTATCTATGGGTTGGTCTTGTTCCCAAATTCTGACTAATTGGTAGATGTCAACGCCGTCAAAATCTTCTTGTCCAGAAATCCAATACCAACATTGCTTGGGGACATCCTTCACTCATTTTACACACGAACAATGAGAAAGAGGGGTGTTCTCATGTGCTGTACTCCTCTCCTTGCAAGGTGGTTTATTTCTCACCTTCCACAATTTGTCTTGAAGAATGACCAAGGCTCAAGGTGGTCCCAACGGTTGATGACTCTCACTCACTCTGATGTACATTGGTGTTCTCGGTCCAGAGAAAATGTCATCATCGTCGATCGTTGTGGAGAGTTCCCTAATGTCCCATTACTTGGCATTAGAGGGGGAATTACCTACAACCCTTGCCTAGCTTTGAGGCAATTTGGATATGCACGGAGGGATGGCCCTCACGACATGTTGATTCCTGACCTAGTTTTTGACTTCGACAACGATGCGCAAGGACTTCGCCAAAGATTCATCAGAGCTTGGAGGATGCCCAAAAAGGTTGATAGCAAGACACTGGGACACAAGAATTCCATCCCTCTTGAACCTTACCTCAAGTGGGTACGAGCCCGAGCCCAGAGTCTAATGATGCCTTATCCCTATGTTCTCCCTGTGATTAAAGATCCCGTCAAGGAAGGAGAGGTTCCCTACACCATCCTACATCCTGACATGCCTACATCGTGGGAGGAAATGCAGAAAAGTTGGATTCAGCTCAAGGAGGAACGGAACACTTTTGAAGCCAGCTTCTACGCTAGCGAGAAGAAGGTTCTAGAGGTTACCCGCCGACTCCATGAGCAAGAGGCCCTCAACACCTACATCGCACCAAAGAGGATGCGCAATGTCTTTTTACCTTGAGAAGTTGTTTTTGTAATATTTGGCCCATGGGGCATTTATGTACTAACAAATTTCTTCTTATTAATATGACGTGCGTTCTTCTTTGTCTGCAACAATTTTGAATGTTCTGAATCCTTGGATGCATTGCATACATAAGCATATCATTCATCATGTGCATAAGCAGGTCTCACTCCAGGTTTCCTTATCTGTCTGCTGTTTATTTCAGTAGGATGGATCTCGAGCAAACAGTCAAAGACCTACAAGCTCAAAATGCACAGTTCCAGCAACTCCTGATGACCTTGGCTAAGGGTCAGGAGGATCTCAAGACCTTGCTGGGGAATAAAGACCCAGTGAAAAAGAAGAAAAAGAGACTCGGGGTGGCTACTTTAGGGAGAAGATTTGAAGGAGAGGCCAGGAGAGTGCTTGAATTTCCTCCTACTTCTGATGAAGGGACCAGTAAAGGAGGTGGGGCTGCGGTACCTTCCGAGTCCGATGTGGAAGAAGAGGAGGTCGAAGAGGATGAAGAGTACTCTGATCAACAATACCCTTCGGCTGATGATAAATACAAAGGTTTAGAAGACAGGTTGGCCGCCATGGAGCTACAAAGGGTGCTGGGTTTGGATTTCGAAGACTTGGGTTTAGTTGCCGGGATTGTGATTCCCCCAAAGTTCAAAGTGCCAGTTTTTGTGAGGTATGATGGGCTGTCCTGTCCAAAAATGCATCTCAGGTCCTACGTAAGAAAGATCCAACCTTATACGGCAGATAAGAACCTTTGGATCCATTTCTTTCAAGACAGCCTTTCTGGGGCTCAACTGGAGTGGTTTTATCAGCTAGAGGGAACCAGCGTCCGAAACTGGGAAGACTTGGCCACCGCCTTCTACAAACAATATCAGTACAATTCTGACCTTGCTCCTACGCGTACCAAACTTCAGGGTATGTCACTGGGAACAGGCGAAGGATTCAAAGAATATGCACAAAAATGGAGGGATTTGGCTGGCAGGGTGCAGCCTCCTTTAACCGACCGTGAACTTGTTGATATGTTTCTAGGGACCCAATCTGGGCCATTTTTCAATCATCTGATTGGTAACTCTTCCGCGGGGTTTACCGATTTGATCTTAACAGGCGAAAGAATAGAAGCAGGCATCAAGTCAGGAAAGATTCAGAAGGGTGCCGCTGCAAGTGTTGAGAAGAAACCTTTCAAGAAGGAAACAGCTGTTGTATACTCCCAAAGAAGAGCAGGGAAGACTGAGCGCCGGCCGACCGTGGGGGCCGTAATGATTTAAAACCCTTCAAGTGAGCAGCCTTGCTATAACCAGTCCAGACCAAATCAGCAACAGGGGGAACGGCCACAACGGCAGTTCACCCGCATTAATATGACTCCAGCGCAAGTGCTTCCCCATCTGTTAAAGTTGAATCTCGCCACTATCAAAGAGGCACCAAAAAATGTGAATACGTCCTCTCCGCATTATCATCCTAATGCTAAATGCGCCTACCATTCTGACAGTATCAGGCACGACACCAATGATTGTTGGGCACTCAAGCATAAAATCCAAGACCTGATAGAGGCGAAGGAGGTGGAGTTCGACGCTCCAGAGAAGCCGAACGTGATATCTGCTCCAATGCCGAAGCACGGCCGAAATGTCAATGCCATTGAAGAAGATTTGTATGTTGCTGATGTCAATGATCTGATAACTCCACTGTTAACCATCAAGTTGAATCTGTTAAGGGCAGGGATCTTCCCGGGATGTAAAGAAGATTGCTATTGTTGTTACTCTCTGCCGTTTGATTGTCCGTTACTGAAGAAAGGCATCCAAGGCCTAATGGATAGTCGACAAATTTTGTTTGAAAAAGTTTCTGCTATTCCAACCCATACTGAAGATGTCTCAATCATAACCATTCACGCCAATCTTTCCAAGGCCGTCAGAAAGCCTGTTAAGATTACACCAGCTACGAAATCTGTTCCTTTGAAGATAACAATGCCAGGGCCTGTCCCTTATATTTCTGAGAAGTCAATACCATGGAACTATGGCGGTGACGTCTACTACCATGGTATTAAACAAATCGAAATAACTGAAGAAAGTTCGGATGATGAAGAAGCCAGCATTGGAAACATTGCAGGCACGAGCAAAATCACCCGGAGCGGGAGAATATTTTCTCCAGAGATTGCCCCTCCAAGAGCAATCTTTGGACCCTCATCTACTGACAAGGTTATCCCTGCACCAATAAAACTCTCCGCTAGAACCCCATTGATTGAAGATGTTGTTGTTCCTAGTATTGTCCCTCCTACCGCTGCTGATAAAGGTAAGGGAATCCAAGATGAGCTCGTCATGACGAGGGCTCAACCCTTGGTCATCCCGGAAACCTCCAAGAAAGAAATGGATGAGATCTTGAAGATAATCAAAAGGAGTGATTACGATGTGGTAGAACAACTGGGGCAAACCCCCTCAAAGATCTCCATGCTGGCACTACTACTTTGCTCGGAAGCGCACGCTAAGGCTCTGATAAAATTCCTAAAGGCAGCCCATGTGCCCCAGGAAACCTCTGCGGATCAATTCCAAAATTGCGTGGCTAGCCTTACTGCGGACAATGGATTAGGTTTCTCTGATGCCGACCTAACTCCTAAAGGTAGAAACCACAATGATGCTTTGCACATTTCAGTCGAGTGCCGAGGAACTACTCTCGCACATGTCTTGGTCGACACTGGTTCGTCGCTGAATGTACTGCCTAAGAAAGCTTTGGACCGACTAGATTGTGAAGGGTTAGAGTTGAAACCGAGTGATATTGTTGTCAGAGCTTTCGATGGTTCGAAGAGGATGGTCCATGGGGAGGTTGAAATTCCCATCAAGATAGGCACTGAGGTGTTTAAATCTACTTTCTATGTGATGGACATCCGTCCGTCATACTCTTGCTTGTTGGGTAGGCCTTGGATACACCATGCTGGGGCAGTCACCTCCTCCTTACATCAGATGTTGAAGTATCCTGTCAAGGGAAAGATTATAACCGTCCATGGCGAAGAGGAGTACATGATCAGCCACTTGAACTCCTTTCGGTATGTGGAGGTAGAGGGGGAGTTCATTGAGACGCCTTTCCAGCATTTCGAAGAAGTCCTTCCTGAAATAATAGTAGCAAAGTTGGCAGCTGAAGTACCGAGGCAGATGGCCAGGATGGCATCTCTGGAGGACGCAAAGGCCGCAATAAAGGAGGGGAAGAATTCAGCATGGGGGCAGTTGCCTGATATTCTGCATAAAACAGACAAATTTGGATTAGGGTTCACTACCGCGGGCCAGAAAGCTATGCGCCGTTCGAAGATTGAAAGGGTGCCAATCAAAATTTCTCCCTACGGAATCAACGCTTTGGAGGATGAAGACAAAGAGAGCAACATCGAAGAGTGGATTTACCCAACTGTCAAAGGAGGATTATGCAACTGGGAGGCAAAAGACTTTGTCCCCATCACTTTTATTCATCAGTAATTTATCTGTCAAACATTTCCTATTGGTCTGTAATATTTATTTTCGAACAATCCGTACACTATCTTTTTACCTCATGCCTTGCCCGGGGCATGTAGGTCCATTTGTAAGGGTTTTGATTACTTTCATATCCATATGCCATGTTTAATGATTCATTGGACGTTTTTCATTTGATAAACTGCTGTGTTCATTTTCTTTCCTTTTGCATTTTTAAGGATGGCTATCCCTTACACACACCCACACTCACAAATGCAGGTACCCATCCACTCCGGATTCCATGGGTGACTATTCTGCTATATCCTTCAATAACTCTGAAGATCTGGTCAATCAAGCCGAGTATGAAGATGACGAAGGTTGTGAAGTACCAGGAGAACTAGCCAGACTTCTACAGCAAGAGGAAAGGGCCATCTTACCTCACGAAGAGTCATTGGAAACTGTCAACTTAGGAACCGAGGAAGACCGGAAGGAGGTGCAAGTGGGTGCCAATCTGGAACCAAGTGTCAAGGAGCGCCTGATACAGTTGTTAAATGAGTATGTTGAAATCTTCGCTTGGTCTTATGAAGACATGTCGGGTTTAGACACAGACATCGTGGTTCACCGTCTCCCCACAAGAGAGGACTGTCCACCGATCAAGCAAAAAGTCCGCCGAATGAGGCCTGACATGTCTGAAAAGATCAAAGCAGAAGTGATGAAGCAATTCGACACTGGCTTTCTGGCTGTTACGTCCTATCCTCAATGGGTCGCTAACATCGTGCCAGTACCTAAGAAAGATGGCAAAGTCAGGATGTGTGTGGACTACCGGGATTTGAATAGAGCCAGCCCCAAAGATGATTTTCCACTTCCGCACATTGACATTTTGATCGACAATACAGCTCAGCACAAAGTGTTTTCTTTCATGGATGGATTCTCGGGCTACAATCAAATCAAAATGGCCCCCGAGGATATGGAGAAAACAACTTTTGTCACACAATGGGGCACTTTCTGTTACAAGGTGATGCCGTTCGGACTGAAGAACGCCGGGGCAACTTATCAACGTGCCATGGTAGCTTTGTTTCATGATATGATACATCATGAGATTGAAGTTTACGTAGACGATATGATAGCTCGGTCACAAACAGATGAGGAGCACCTTGAACGTCTAGAAAAGCTATTTGCCAGGTTGAAAGAATACAAACTCAGGCTGAATCCAAGTAAGTGCACTTTTGGAGTTAGGTCTGGTAAACTTCTAGGATTCATTGTAAGCAACAAAGGCATCAAAGTCGATCCAGCAAAAGTGAAAGCAATACAAGAGATGCCTGCTCCCCGTACTGAAAAGGAGGTTAGAGGGTTCTTGGGGCTCTTGAACTATATTGCTAGATTCATCTCTCATCTGACTTCTACCTGTGACTCAATTTTTAAACTCTTGAAGAAAGATCAGGTAGTCGAATGGAACGACGATTGCCAAGCTGCTTTTGATAAAATCAAGGAGTATTTGCTAGAACCTCCTATTCTGATGCCATTCGTCGAAGGAAGACCATTGATCATGTATCTGATCGTCTTGAATAACTCAATGGGGTGTGTTTTGGGCCAGCATGACGAGTCTGGTCGAAAAGAGCATGCTATTTATTACCTTAGCAAAAAGTTTACCGACTGTGAGACTCGCTACTCACTGCTCGAGAAAACTTGTTGCGCTTTGGTATGGGCTGCTCGCCGACTAAGGCAGTATATGTTGACTCATACTACCTTGTTGATTTCCAAAATGGATCCTATCAAGTATATCTTCGAAAAGCCCGCCTTATCTGGAAGAATAGCTAGATGGCAAATGATCCTAATTGAGTATGACATCCAGTACACCACTCAAAAAGCTATAAAAGGGAGTGTACTAGCTGATCATCTGGCTCATCAAGCTATCGAAGATTATCAACCCATGAGATTTGACTTCCCAGACGAGGACATCATGAATTTGGACAACATTGAAGGTAACGGACCGTATGACGGACCCGAAAAGGGATCCCGATGGACCCTGTACTTTGATGGTGCCTCAAATGCACTTGGAAACGGTATCGGTGCAGTACTCATTTCCCCGGAAGGTTGTCACACACCTTTCACGGCCCGACTTTGCTTCAGCTGCACAAACAACATGGCTGAGTATGAAGCTTGCATCTTTGGTCTCAAGGCTGCTATAGACTTGGGGATCAAATCTTTGGTCGTATTTGGGGACTCGGCTTTGGTTATCAGTCAAATCAAAGGAGAGTGGGATACCAAGCATCCCAATCTTATCCCTTACAAAGAACATGTCTTGACATTGTTGCCTCATTTCGAGCAAATTACCTTCGAGCATTTCCCGCGAGAAGAGAATCAGCTAGCAGATGCTCTAGCTACAATGTCCTCCATGTTTAAACTCAACTGGGATAACGAGGCTCCCCAAATCACCATCGAGCGAATGGATGAACCTGCACATTGTCACGAGATTAATACCGAAGAAGTAGTGGAACAACCCTGGTTCCATGAAATCAAAAGGTATCTCCAGACTAGAGATTATCCCGAAGGAGCTTCTGTAAATGACAAGAAGTTCTTAAGGAAATTTGCTGCCAAATTCTTCCTGAGCAACGACATCCTTTACAAACGAAGCCATGATTGTGTATTACTCCGATGCGTAGACAAAGCTGAAGCAGAGTTGATCATGACTGAGATACACAATGGCACATTTGGCACTCACTTGAGCGGGCATACAATGGCTAAGAAGATCCTAAGGGCAGGCTATTACTGGTCTACCATGGAAGCTGACTGCCATCAACATTCCCGTACTTGTCACAAATGTCAAGTCTACGCTGACAAATTTCATATCCCTCCGGTTCCTCTCAACGTTCTGACTGCTCCTTGGCCATTTTCAATGTGGGGCATTGACATGATTGGAGAGATCAAGCCCACGGCTTCCAACGGACATCGCTACATCCTAGTTGCCATTGACTATTTCACCAAATGGGTCGAAGCAGCTTCCTTCGCCTCTATTACTAAAAATGTGGTTGCCCGCTTCATCAAGCAAAATCTCATATGTCGGTATGGTGTTCCAGACAGGATCATCACAGACAACGGTACAAATCTGAATAACACGATGATCACCGCATTGTGCGAACAGTTCAAGATTTATCATCACAATTCATCTCCCTATCGGCCGAAGATGAACGGTGCTGTTGAAGCTGCGAACAAAAACATTAAGAAGATCATTCAGAAAATGACAGTCAGTTACAAAGACTGGCATGAGATGTTACCGTTTGCTCTACATGGATACCGTACGACGGCACGTACTTCAACCGGGGCAACCCCATTTTCGTTGGTATATGGCATGGAAGCTGTCCTGCCCATGGAAGTTCAGATTCCTTCTCTAAGGATTATGAAGGACACATGTTTGAATGAAGATGATTGGATTCAGACCCGACTTGATCAACTCAATTTGATCGACGAGAAGCGACTCGCTGCTATATGCCATGGTCAGACGAATCAAAAACGGATGATCAAGGCCTTCAATAAGAAAGTCAGACGTCAGGTATATCAAGTCGGAGATCTCGTAATCAAGCAGATTATCTTGCCGCAAAGTGATCCAAGGGGCAAGTGGACTCCTACATATGAAGGACCATTTATGATCAAGAGCATATTTTCTGGTGGTGCGATGATTCTAACCACCATGGACGGCGACGATTTGCCGCACCCTGCGAACGCAGACATACTCAAAAGATACTACGCATAAAATAACCCGACAAGTCGAAAACCCGAAAGGGCGGCTTGGACAAAAATGGGCATCCCGGTGAACCGAAAACCCGAAAGGGCGGTTCAGGCAAAAATTAGGGATAAAAACAAAAAAATCTGTACACCCGGCAAGTTGAAAACCCGAAAGGGCGGCTTGGGCAAAAAGGGGTTTCCCGGTGGATCGAAAACCCGAAAGGGCGATTCAGGAAAAAGTTAGGGAATTAAAGCGTATGACTATGTCTCGTCGGATCACTTCAAAGACAATCTCTTCATCAACCAGTTCCAGGTTTCTGATCAATCCAATCATCGGCAAATGAAGCATTGGATGGACAGATATTCAGAGTTGTGAAGGCTATAACGGAATGGAATCCCATGGAATTATTTCACATAGCCATCTTTATTTTGTATAAACCTTTCAATATTTACGACAAAATCCTCTTACTAGAATGATTGTCTCCTTTGTACAAATATACTCAGAGAAAGTTAATACAAATACTCTTCCCAGAAATTTGTGTCATTTCCTTTTTCTTTTTCTCTTGCACTAATTGTTTTATTTTGAGAAACGTCCAATGTTTTGTTAAATAGGCATATGCATTTGAACATAATCATTTCCTTATGAATCAAGAAAGAGGATTACTGATAGGTTGGAGGTGCAGTTGGATATCTTGATACCCTTTCAAAGGAAGCCCCCAGGAGATTTGGAATCCATATCCCCAGCAAGTCTTGAAGCTTATCCCCAGTAGATTTTGGAAGCTTATCCCCTGCAGAGTACGGACGTCTCTCCCGAGCTCTATTCAAAGTTATTCCTCCCAAGGGCTTATAACTGGGTTATCCTCAGCTTATTGCCACGGAAGATCGCACTCGGCAAATTCTTCCTATCCCCAGCGGAGTTCATCAGAGTTCCCCAACATAACTTATCAATACAATCCCCAGAGGAGTTTATATTTGTTATCCCCATCCAGAGAATCCTCCAGAACTCAATTCCCCTCAAAGTTTAAGTTTCAATCCCCAGCGGATCCAGACTAGTGAACCCTCTCCCCACATAAATGCTTCTCACTGACTAGAGATTCTCAGTCTTATCTCCCCAGCTTAAGTCTACCAGGTTCTAAAATCCCCAGTAGAAATCATCAGAAATTCTTTTACCCTGCAAGTCACCAAGGAAATTCCAAGTCCCCGCAAGTGGTTCTAAGGCCCCTCGACGTTTGAAGGACTGGTATTCCCCAAGCAAATTTGAAGACTTTCAGTTTTCAGTTCCTCATTGTATATTCGAAGATTCTCCAGTGAAGGTCTCCTCAAGACAGAAATTCCCCAGAAGATTGGTATACAACCCAAGCTCCTTATTCCCCAGCAACAACCAGGAATTATTCTTCCCGGCATCAGTCAAAAGGCTTTTATCTTCAGCCATCTCGGGTTCATCTATCCTCCGCAAGACAGCTCTCCAGCTTACATGCCCATTCATTTACATTCATATCATATAACATACATTGCATCATGCATCATGACATTGCATATAACTAACCCTTTACCTTTTCAGAGATTCTTTCCAGGAATAGTTCAGATGTGACCCCGACAGGGCAACATCCTGATGCTTATTCCAGATGGAGTTTTACACGAGCTCATCATCAGGAAACCCTACACCGGTTCCTCCTCATTTTCAAGATTTCTGAAAACAGTTCACGGGTTCTCCAAGTAACGGATGTTAACCTATCGCTTGTTCAGATTCTTCAAGACTTCTGAAAACAGTTTATGGATTCTTCCCAACAACGGATGTTAATCTATCGCTTGTTCAGATGCAACTTTTGAAAACATTTTACGGATGCTTCCCAACAACGGATGCTGCTCTATTGCTTATTCAACTTCTCAACTTCTAAAAACAGTTTATGTATTCTTCCCAACAACGGATGTTAATCTATCGCTTGTTCAGATGCAACTTTTGAAAACAGTTTACGGACGCTTCCCAACAACGGATGCTGCTCTATTGCTTATTCAACTTCAAGATTTCTGAAAACAGTTCACGGGTTCTCCAAGTAACGGATGTTAACCTATCGCTTGTTCAGATTCTTCTCAAGACTTTTGAAAACAGTTTACGGACGCTTCCCAACAACGTATGCTGCTCTATTGCTTATTCAACTTCAAGATTTCTGAAAACAGTTCACGGGTTCTCCAAGTAACGGATGTTAACCTATCGCTTGTTCAGATTCTTCAAGACTTCTAAAAACAGTTTATGGATTCTTCCCAACAACGGATGTTAATCTATCGCTTGTTCAGATGCAACTTTTGAAAACAGTTTACGGACGCTTCCCAACAACGGATGCTGCTCTATTGCTTATTCAACTTCAAGATTTCTGAAAACAGTTCACGGGTTCTCCAAGTAACGGATGTTAACCTATCGCTTGTTCAGATTCTTCTCAAGACTTCTGAAAACAGTTTATGGATTCTTCCCCACAACGGATGTTAATCTATCTCTTGTTCAGACTCTTCTCAACTTTTGAAAACAGTTTACGGATGCCTCCAGATACGGATGTCAATCTATTGCTTATTCAGACCCCCAGTTCGGAGATAGTCCAAAACACGGACACCTTTCTGATACTCATTCCAGATGGCATCTTTAAGCCCATCCCTGACAAGTTTCTGTCACTCCTCCCGATGGCATCGTTAAGCCCATCTCCAAATGGCATCTCTAAGCCCATTCCCGCATCCATTGCTTTGACGAGTGCAAATTTAAGGGCACTCTAATGTCCAATCTCCTTTTACCCTCGAGTCGCGAAAGGCAAACTTGCCAATCTAACTCTTCGGATTCAAGAAGATTGAACAGGGGAAAATGTTGTACCCCAAAATTTGCCCTCCCATTTTCTCAACATTTCTCATCACAAAGCCCTTGGAACTCAAGATCCAGTTAGGGTTTCATCTGCTCAAGACTTCTCCTTGCACTGTTGACCCAGATAAGGGTTTGTGTTTGCACAAAGATATTTTGACCTAAAATGCCTAAGATGAATTTCATGATTCATTTTGGACTCCCAAGTTTATCCACATCAAGTTTCAAGCCTTGATTCCAAACTTTGCCCAGTCAATTGGACAGTTGACCTAGAAATCAGCTGTATTGGGGAAAAAGTCAACTGTGGCCAATTGACAGTCAAATCTCATGAAAATTGACCCATGTCAACATTATGAACTCACATGGACCATTTGATCAAGTTTGGATCACAATTCCACAAGAAATTTGATCAGATCACCAAAAGGGCAAAATGGTCATTTTTAGGGTTTTGACTGCACAAACGCAATTTTTGACAGTTTGAGCTAGCCAATGGCAAACCAAGCTCACATGTGGACTCAAGGACCCCATGGAATTGTCTTGACATACTCAACAAGTTCAAAAGATCCCAAATGCACAAGATTGACAGTTGAATTTCCCAGTCAATTGATCAATTTTGACTGTATACTGAAAAGTCAAACTTTGACTTTTTGGTCAAAATCAAGTGTCAAGATTCATTTTTCATCAAAACATGCCAAATCATGAAACTTGTTCATCAAGAAATCAAGAATTGCAAATTAGGGTTTGAAATGAAGATTTTTTATAACTTAGAATTTTTCTAAGTTATGAAAAACCCTAATTTTTTCCTAACTTTGCCCTACTTTCTCACCAAGATTCATTTGGATTCAAGCAAAAGTCAAAACATCAAAGTTGTAGTCCATTGCAAAATCTACAAATTTGATTCACAAAGTTTTCCCAAAAGAAGCTTGTATCTCAAGTTACAATTTTTGGAACAAGGGTACCAAACCATTCTTAACTTAGAGAAAATTTGACCTATTTTAGGCAGGATTTTTGCCTAACTTCAAGACCATTTTTCACATACTTCCACTTGGAATTTCAATTTGCATTTCAAAGATGGATTGTAGTACACATTCCAAGCTTTCGAAAATGTCCAAGAACTCATCAAACAACCTCATGGTTAGAGAGAATTGAATTTGACAATATGGCAAAAACTCACTTTTGTTATGGCCAATTTCCATGTTCATACACTTAGGCAATTTTCAAATCAGCATGCATTTCTTGATTACAGGCCCTAAATCCTTTTTACACTTATAAATTTAATGCAAACTCTTTGTGCCAAGACCATATTCTATGTGTTAAAGCATTGCATAAGGGTTTAATCCCAAAGTAGAAAAAGCATAATGGCCATTTTTGCAAAAGTGGAACTTTATGTCAATTGGTAATCCAAGCAAGTACAGGGCATATCTTCTTGGCACAAGTTATTAGACTAATTACACTGATCAAGACTAAGTGTGCAGCACATTAGGAGGGACCTGCCTCAGTCTAGAACACCAATTTGCCATCTCTTGCTTAAAGTGTAAGAAAGCTTGCATTTTGTACAAGAACTCTCATCTCAGAAAAGAACAGCCTAAGCAAACTTTGTCCTCACCTTTCACACTCCCTAACTGACCTAAAGCACGACCAAACAACCCTTCATCCATCCATACACAGAAAATCACAGTTTTGTGGCAAAACAGGGCATATTCTGCAACTTGAATCCCACAACTCATTTCCATCGAGCATCTTGGCCAAAACCAGTTCAAACACTTTCCTTACCATCAATCCAAACTATCCAAAGCATTAGAAGTGGACTGTAACTCCTCTAATAAGTTTGGCCATTTTCATTTCTTCCTCTTGCAGGTTGACTTCAGCAGCTTGATACAGAAGGTTTCAAAGCATACCAAGTATTGGAATAGCATCCTCACACTTCAAGCAAGCTGTACAGATCATCATCTTGCCTTGAACACTCCTCCATTGCCAGACACGATTCCAACTGAGAAGGTATATTCATGAACTTCTAACTCTCAATGTAGGCATTGTTAGCTCTAGGTTTGTGAATAAAAAGTGTTCTACTCATGCCCCTGAAACTGTACATACCTTTACTTTTCATTTATTTTGCATATGCTGTGAGAATTTAAGGTCTGAATATTGATAAAAAGTTAGGTTAAGATTTGGGAATGGAGAAATTCTCTCTCATTTCTGAGAGTTAGGATGAGTTCTTTACATGTCCAGAATCGTGGCTTGATGCTTAACATTTCTTATGTTGTAAGTTTGTGCTAAAGGTCCAAGAATCCAGGTGTTTGAATCAGTGTACAAGCGCGCGTTTTTTGTCAAAGTTCTGGCCAGAGGTTGAAGAAGGTCCTATTGGGCTGGGCTTGTTCTGTTTTTCTTATTTACACCTTGCTTTTGCTCTTGAACCTCCCTGGCCCATTTTGAGTTTTGTTTGCCATTTTCATTTTTTACTTTTTTATTCTGGTTTGTTATTTTTCATTAAAACATAAAAAATACTAAAAACATTTTTTCACATTTTTTTGCATTTTTATTTGATATTTATTAGCTTTAGTTATATATATATATATATATATATATATATATATATATATATATATATATATATATATATATATATATATATATATATATATATATATATATATATATATATATATATATATATATATATATATATATATATATATATATATATATATATATATATATATATATATATATATATATATATATATATATATATATATATATATATATATATATATATATATATATATATATATATATATATATATATATATATATATATATATATATATATATATATATATATATAAATACTTATTACTTTTGTTTAGAATATTAGAAATAAAACAAAATACATTCATTTTCTAATTTTATTTTATTTTTATCTTCTGAAAACATTTTATGTAAAATATACTTTTTTTATAAATATTAAATATTATTATTTTGTATATATAATACATATTTAGTAAATAATACAAATATTTATATATATATATTAGTATATCTAGGTTAAAAATACAAAATATATACATTTTTATTTTTATTAATATTTGACATTAAAAATACCTTTTTATAAATATACTTCATTTTTATTTTATTTTTTCTACATAATTATTAAATATTGTACATATTAAATAATTAATGCATTTACTTAATAAAATTAGGGTTTTGCCCTAAACATAAAAGCTCCAAAAAATAATACTTTTTATTTTTGTTTATTTGACATAAAAAAATACTTTTTTTCATACATATAAAAAGCCTTTTTGCATCTTGCATATTCATTTTATTTCTATTTAATTTGTGCAATTAATTACCTTGTATAATTCCAAATTGATGTAATAGTTAGATTTAAACTTCTTGCTAAAATATCCCCATTTGAACATTTGTACCCCCCTTCCCATATATTGTGTTGTAATAACTTAGGAACTTTATTTTTTCGCACTTTAATGCTTTCTAATTATGCCATGTTAGAATTAGGGTTTGTATGCGAATCAAAAATAACAAAAATAGTTTGACCTAATTTCAAGATAATCAAGCATGAAAATGGACAACACTAATCACACTTGCACCCCTAGGGTATTCCACTTGTTGCCTTCAATAAATGGGCCATATTGCATGTTAGGTCTCTTTGGGCAAAACAAAAACAATCAAATGATCATAGTCCCTCGATGACGCTTTCGAAAGTTGCCTAAAAATGATCAAGTCCCTCAAAGGAAAGATTGCCCAAAGATACTTGGCACCATTGCAATTATGGTCTAAACGATGACCCGTGCCCGTCCCTTTCACATCCTAACACAAGATTGTCCACCAAATGCAATGGTGGAACAAAATTGTTAAAAGGGTTAAAACATAGCAAAAATCTTTGAGAACTTTAGGGTAGATAGCTCTTAAGTACTTGTCAACTTGCAAAACAAAAACACTTGCCTCTTTTTCAAACCACACTTCACAAACACTTTCAAAACAACTTACAAAAAAAACCTTGAAACATCTTTTCAAAAAGACAAACACCTTTTGTAAAACATTCGAGTAAAGAATTGTTACAAGGGTAGCCTAGACAAGGCATCTTTTTCAAAACATTTTCAAAACCACGCACAAAGCACCATTTCAAACAATTGAAAATTAAGGCAAGTTGATCTAAGCAAGTAACTAAGAGCCCATGGATAACCATGGATAGAAAGGGTGCTAATACCTTCCCTTTCTATAATCTACTCCCCGAACCTAAGAAAACATCTCAAAGGTTTTTGTTGTGCTTTTTAACCTTTCTTTAGGATAAAATAAAAAGTCGGTGGCGACTCTTGCTCAACCGAAACATTTGCGAAAACAAACGCAAAACCATAGTCAGTTCTCCCACCGTATCACAACAGGTAGCAGTTAGATGCGAGATGAATCGAGCAATGTAGTTTAACCGTCCTAGAAAGCCTCTGACTTCTTTCTCTGTCTTGGGAGCTGGCATCTCTTGTATGGCTTTTACCTTGGCAGGGTCTACTTGAATACCTTTGTCACTTACAATGAAGCCTAGCAATTTCCCAGATCTCACCCCAAAGGTGCACTTGTTTGGGTTCAACCTCAGCTTGTACAACTTCAGGCGGTCAAATAGCTTTTGCAGATGGTCAAGGTGTTCCTCCTCAGTTTGGGACCTTGCAATCATATCGTCGACATATACTTCGATTTCATGATGGATCATGTCATGAAATAAAGCAACCATGGCACGCTGGTAGGTTGCCCCAGCATTTTTCAACCCAAAAGGCATGACCTTGTAGCAAAAGGTGCCCCACTGAGTAACAAAAGTGGTCTTCTCCATGTCCTCAGGAGCCATCTTGATATGGTTATAACCGGAGAAGCTGTCCATGAAGGATAAAACTTTATGTTGAGCGGTGTTGTCAACCAGAACGTCGATATGAGGCAGAGGGAAATCATCCTTAGGGCTCGCCCTATTCAAATCCCTGTAGTCAACACACATCCGGACCTTACCATCCTTCTTCGGCACTGGAACCACGTTGGCAACCCATTGAGGGTAAGAAGTTACTGCTAGAAACCCGGCATCAAATTGTTTCATAACCTCGGCTTTGATTTTCTCGGACATTTCTGGACGCATGCGGCGGGCCTTTTCTTTTACCGGAGGGCAATCTTTCTTGGTAGGCAGGTGATGAACCACAATGTCGGTATCCAACCCAGGCATGTCTTCGTAAGACCAGGCGAAGATTTCAACGTATTCATTTAACTGCTGTATCAGGCGCTCCTTGATACTCGGTTCCAGATTGGCACCCACTTGCACTTCCTTCCGGTCTTCCTCGGTTCCTAAGTTGACTGTTTCCAACAACTCTTCGTGAGGCAAGATGGCCCTTTCCTCTTGCTGTAGAAGTCTGGCTAGCTCCCCTGGTACTTCACAACCTTCGTGATCTTCGTACTCAGCTTGATTGACCAGATATTCAGAGTTATTGAAGGACATAGAAGAATGGTCACCCATAGAATCCAGAGTGGATGGGTACCTGCATTTGTGAGTGTGGGTGTGTGTAAGGGATAGCCATCCTTAGACAAAAAATAATGCAAAAGGAAGGAAAATGAACACAGCAGTTTATCGATGAAAAACGTCCAATGAATCATTAAACATGGCATATGGATATGGAGAGAATCAAAACCCTTACAAATGGACCTACATGCCCCGGGCAAGGCATGAGGTGAAAAAAGTAGTGTGCAGATTATTTAAAAGTAATTATTACAGACCAACAGAAAATGGTAAATTACTGATTAATAAAAGTAATGGGGACAAAGTCCTTTGCCTCCCAGTTGCGTAGTCCGCCTTCAATGGTTGGGAAGATCCACTCTTCAAAGTTACCCTCTTCGTATTCGTCTTCCAAAGCATTGATTCTATGAGGAGAAATCTTGATGGGTGCCTTCCCAATCTTTGAACGACGCATAGCTTTCTGTCCCGCAGTGGTGAACCCCAAACCAAATTTGTCTGTCTTGTGAGGGATATCTGGCAACTGTCCCCATGTCGAGTTCTTTCCTTCCTTCATTGCAGCCTTCGCGTCTTTTAGAGATGCCATCCTGGCCACCTGCTTTGGTACCTCAGCTACCACTTTTGCTACTTCCTCCTTAGGAGAGACTTCCTCGAAGTGCTGGAATGGTGTCTCTATGAATTCCCCCTCTACCTCTATATACCGAAAGGAGTTCAAGTGACTGATCATGTATTCTTCTTCACCGTGCACAGTTATGATCTTTCCTTTGACAGGGTACTTCAACATTTGATGTAGGGAAGAGGTGACTGCCCCGGCATTATGTATCCATGGTCTCCCCAATAAGCAAGAGTATGACGGACGAATGTCCATCACATAGAAAGTTGAGGGGAACACCTCTGTGCCAACCTTAATGGGAATGTCTACCTCCCCATGTACCATTCTCTTTGACCCGTCAAACGCCCTTACGATGATATTACTTGGCCTTAGCTCCAAGCCTTCACATTCCAAACGGTCGAGAGCCTTCTTAGGTAGCACATTCAGTGGAGAACCTGTGTCGACCAAAACATGGGCCAAAGTAGTTCCTTGGCACTCTACTGACACATGTAATGCGTCGTTGTGTTTTCTTCCTTTTGAGGTTAGGTCAGCATCAGAGAAACCTAAACCGTTGTCTGTTGTAAAACTGGCTACACAGTTTTGGAATTGGTCGGCTGAGGTTTCCTGGGGTACATGGGTTGTCTTCAGGAATTTTATCAATGCTTTGGCGTGCGCCTCAGAACAAAGGAGCAATGCTAACATGGAGATCTTCGAGGGGGTTTGCCCCAGCTGCTCTACCACATCATAATCACTCTTTTTAATTATCTTCAGGATCTCCTCTATCTCTTTCTTATAGGTTTCCGGGATGACCAAAGGTTGAGCCCTCGTCCTGACGAGCTCATCTTGGGTCCCTTTCCCCTTATCAGCAGAAGTAGGAGGGACAATAGCAGGAATAACAACATCTTCAATCAGCGGAGTTCTAGCAGAAAGTTTTATCGGTGCAGGAATAACTTTGGCAGTAGATGAGGGTCCAAATATTGCCTTTGGGGGGGAAATCTCAAGAGAAAATATTCTCCCACTTCGGGTGATCTTGCTTGTGCCGGCAATGTTTCCAATGCTGGCATCTTCTTCATCAGAGCTTCCTTCGGTTACTTCAACTTGTTTAATACCATGGTAGTAGATTTCTCCACCGTAATTCCATGGTATTGACTTTTCAGAGCTTTAGGGGACTGGCCCTGGCATAGTTATCTTCAGAGGAACGGACTTTGTAGCGGATGTAATCTTAACAGGCCTTTTGACGGCCTTGGAAAGATTGGCGTGAATGGTGATAATTGAAACATCTTCAGTAGGGGTTGGAATAGCAGGAACTTTTTCAAACAGAATTTGTCGACTGTCCATTAGGCCTTGGATGCCTTTTTTCAGTAATGGGCAGCCGATTGGTAGAGAGCAACAACAGTAGAAATCTTCTTTGCATCCCGGGAAAATCCCGGCCCTTAGCAGATTCAACTTGATGGTTAACAGCGGAGTTATCAGGTCATTGACATCAGAGACACACAAATCTTCCACAATAGCATGGACATTTCGACCATGCTTCGGCATCGGAGCCGATATCACATTTGGCTTTTCTGGAGCATCGAACTCCACCTCTGGTGCATCTATCAGGTCTTGAATTTTATTTTTCAGCGCCCAACAATTGTTTGTGTCATGTCCGATGCTATCGGAATGGTAGGCGCATTTGGCATTGGCATTGTAAGCGGGTGAGGTTGTATTCACATTTTTTGGCGCTTCTCTAATATTTGTGAGATTCAGCTTCAACAAGTGTGGCAGAACTTGCGCGGGCGTCATATTAATGCGGGTAAACTGTCGTGGTGGCCGTTCTCCCCATTGTTGTTTAGGTCTGGACTGGTTATTGCGAGACTGATCATTTGGTGGATTCTGGATCATCACGGCCCCCACAGTCGGCCGGCGCTCACTTCTTCCTGCTCCTCTTTGAGAATACACAACAACCGTTTCCTTCTTCATTGGAAATGATTTCTTAGCAACTGTAGATGCAGAGGCATCCTTCTGAATCTTCCCATTCTTGATACCGGCTTCTACCCGCTCGCCAGTCAGAATTAATTCAGTAAACCCCGCGGAAGAGCTACCGATCAGATGGTTAAAGAACGGACCAGACAAGGTCCCTAGGAACATATCAACAAGCTCTCTATCAAAAAGAGGGGGCTGCACTCTTCCGGCCAGATCGCGCCACTTCTGGGCGTACTCCTTAAATCCCTCACCTGAGGCCATTCCCATACTCTGTAGCTGAGTACGGGTTGGTGCTAGGTCAGAGTTATACTGATATTGGCGATAAAAAGCAGCTGCCAGATCCTCCCAACTGTGTATCTCTGACCTTTCCAACTTGTAAAACCAATCTAGCTGATTTCCGGACAAGCTATCTTGAAAGAAGTGCACCCAAAGATTTTTGTCGGAAGTGTGAGGTTGGATCCTTCGGACATACGATCTTAGATGCATTTTTGGGCAAGACAACCCATCATACCTCGCAAAAAGTGGCACTTTAAACTTCGGGGGAATCATAATACCAGCAATTAAACCCAAGTCTTCGAAATCTAAGCCGGGAACTCTCTGCAGCTCCATAGCTGCCAACCTGTCTTCCAAGTTTTTGTACTTATCATCGGCGGGTGGATATTGTTGATCTGAGTAATCTTCTTCCTCTTCAACCTCCTCTTCCTCAGCTTCGGATTCAGAAAGTACCGCAGTCCCTTTTCCTTTGCTAGTTTCCTCTTCAGAGGGAAATTCAAGAACCCTTCCGGCTTCGTTCTCAAATCTTCTCCCAAAAGTAACCGCTCCGGGTCTCTTCTTCTTCTTCTTTAGCTTTTCCTTTCCCAATAAGTCCTTCAGATCCTCC
Organism: Vicia faba; assembly: GCA_948472305.1. NCBI lineage: Eukaryota > Viridiplantae > Streptophyta > Magnoliopsida > Fabales > Fabaceae > Vicia > Vicia faba. Next base: position 1,056,719,080 of record OX451740.1, on the reverse strand, counting down.
TGACCCTTTGCCAAGGTCATCAGGAGATCCTGAAACTGTGAGTTCTGAGATTGCAAATCCTTGACCGTCTGTTCGAGTTCCATCTTACTGAAATAAACAGCAGAAAGATAAGGAAACCTGGTGTAGAGACCTGCTTATGCGCATGATGAATGGTATGCTTATTTATGCAATGTATTCAAGGATTTAGAAGGTTCAAAATTGTTGCAAACAAAAAGAACACACGTCATATTAATAAGAAGAAATTTTGTCAGTACATAAATGCCCCATGGGCTAAATATTACAAAAAAACTTCTCAAGGTAAAAAGATGTTGTGCATCCTCTTTGGTGCGATGTAGGTGTTGAGGGTCTCTTCCTCATGGAGTCGGCGGGTGAGCTCTAAAACCTTCCTCTCACTGGCGTAGAAGCTGGCTTCAAAAGTGTTCTGTTCCTCCTTGAGTTGGATCCAACTCTTTTGCATCTCCTCCCACGATGTTGGCATGTCAGGATATAGGATGGTGTAGGGAACCTCTCCTTCCTTAACGGGCTCTTTAATCACAGGGAGAACATGAGGGTAAGGCATCATTAGACTCTGGGCTCGAGTTCGTACCCACTTGAGATAAGGCTCAAGAGGGATGGAGTTCTTGTGCCCCAGTGTCTTAGTATCCACCTTGTTAGGCATCCTCCAAGCTCTGATGAATCTTTGACGAAGTCCTTGCGCATCGTTGTCGAAGTCAAAAACTAGGTCAGGAATCAACATGTCGTGAGGGCCGTCTCTTCGTGCATACCCAAATTGCCTCAAAGCTAGACAAGGGTTATAGGTAATACCTCCTCTAATGCCAAGCAATGGAACATTAGGGAACTCTCCACAATGATCGACGATGATGACATTTTCTCTGGACCGAGAACACCAATGTACATCAGAGTGAGTGAGGGTCATCAACCGTTGTGACCATTTTAAGCCTTGGTCATTCTTCAGAACAGATTGTGGAAGGTGCGAAATAAACCACCTTGCAAGGAGAGGAGTACAGCACATGAGAACACCCCTCTTTCTCATTGTTCGTGTGTAAAATGAGTGAAGAATGTCCCCAAGCACTGTTGGTATTGGATTTCTGGATAAGAAGATCTTGACGGCGTTGACGTCTACAAGCTGGTCAGGATTTGGGAACAAGACCAACCCATAGATAAGAAGTGCCACAATTTCTTCAAAGGCTTGTAGGTCCAATGAATTCCAACACTCTTGTGCCTTCTCGATCAAGAACTTTGCTAAGAAGCCTTTGACACCGCTTCTAGTTTCCCAATGCCCTTTGATGTCAGATGGCTGTAGATGTAGTGCTCGAGCAACATCTTCAGGCTTTGGTTCCTTTTCCGTACCGTTGAAAGGTAGTTGATTAAGGATAGGAATTCTCAGGAGTTAAGAAAATTCCTCCAAAGTGGGCACCAACTGGTAGTCGGGGAATGTGAAACAGTGGTGAAGGGGGTCAAAGAACTGGAACAAAACCTTCATCATATCCTCTTCAATGCTGGTGTTGACTAAGCTGAGCAGTCTACCATGTCTTTCACTGAAGGGAGAGTTTTCAGGAATTCTGGATGCGAGCTCCTTGAGTTGAGGAGAGATTCTCACAAGGTTGACCTGGATAGTTTTCCTGTGAGGAATTTCCATGACCTACAAAACAAGAACAAAGATGAAGATCTAAACCCTTGAAATGGTTAGTATATGCATATGATGCTTTATGATGTTCATGATGTATGCACAAACATATGTACAAGTGTTGTACCCCAAAATTTGCCCTCCCATAATCTTCAAAGTTTTGCCAAGGTCAAGCTTCAAAAGCTCTCAAGGGTTGCATAGTCCAATTACCTCCTAACAGTCAAAAACTAGGGTTTTGGTTCTTGCAAAGAAGTTGAGGTTTCCAAGGGTCCAAACAAGTCCCAAATGCCTACAAACATTGTCAAGCATCCTCATGCCAAGTTTCAAGGCTCATAGCACCAGTTTGCACAGTCAAAAACCCTAATTGCACCACAGTCAACTGTAGGGGCAAAATGGTCATTTGACAGTCAAGAGTCAAAATTTTTGGTCAACATCTTATTTTAAAGCCACAAACATCATTTGATCAATTCTTGATCATGATTCTCAAAGCATGGCTCAAAAAGTCTCAAGATGCAAAAGTTTCTATTTTTGGACAGTTGAAAAAGTCAACTGCAAGTTCACCAAGGCATAACTTCCACATGGTTTATCAGAAAAATTCCATCCAAAGCTCATTTTGAAGAGAAAGACATTTCCTACAACTCATCTTCACACTTCAAGTCCAAGAAATGCTCTCACAAAGAGTTATCAATTTCAACATTATAGGTCATTTTCAAAAGTCAACAAAAAGAGACTTTAAGTCAAAGACCATAACTTGATATTGGTAAATCCAAATGACATGGGACCAAAGGAATTGGTTAGAGGATTTCAATACCTTTCCAAAATGTCCACGAACATGATCAAAGCTTAAAAATTGAGCAAGATATGCCTTGTGGAAGTTGGGAAATTTTTAGGAATTTTGGAAAGTCAACTTTGCTTCAAATGCCTCAAAATTGCTAATGGGCCACAATTTCTTCCAAGAATCATCACCCAAAGGCTATGCACGACCCATTGACTTTAAAGGGAGTTATTTTATCATTTTTTATTAATTATTTGAATTATTATTATTATTAGTTCATTTAATTAAAATAAAATATGACAAAAATAGCAAATCATGTTTTCCAAACCTTTTTGTGCAGCATATCCACTCATCATGACCTCAATATTTCGTGCATACTCAAAAAGGCAAGAATTGGCAATGATTGGCATCAAAAAGGAATGAAAAAGATTGAAAAAGATTCATGAAAATCACAAATTCAAGAACATTGATTGAATGGATTTTGGACTTGTTTTGTGAACCTAATTCACTCCACATATAAGCAGAAACACAACCCTAATCAAAAGAACAAGCAAGCTGCGCCCAAGAACACAAAACAAACTTTGCATTTTTTCATAAAAAAACTCAAAACTGTTTTCACAGTTCCAGCGTGATTCAAAGCCCGCAATCGATTCCAAAAGCTTGCTGAGGCCTTCCTGAACGTAACTCAACCCTTTTCCAGTCCCCACGCACAAATAAGTGGTAGAATGAAGTCAAACTTTCTCAAACTTTTTTCATAATCGTGTTTCAATATACATGCATTTTCCATGCGTTTGAATGATTGTTTTACACTAATATGATCATACTGAAGCTAATGGTGCCATTGAATTAAATTTATATTGCCTGTATAGAAAGATGCCATTGACGTTTTCTAGGTTTTCAGAGGTTTGAATTTGGGGTTTTCCTCTTCTGGAAAAATCAGACAACAAGACCTATACCATGGGAATCAGGATCTTCTAACAATTTAAAACCATGCCTCGCGCTCAATTTATGGTGAACCAGGCCCTATTCGCTATTATTCGTGGCTTCAGTTTGTGGGGGTTTAAAACCCCCGCTATTTAATTGTTTTTTACAGGTATGCAACGAGGAAGAAGCTATCGTGTCACTGCAGGATTGGGACGTTCAAACATCTGGCGCGTTTTTTTGAGTTATACTATTAATTTTCATTGTGTTATTATAATATTGATTTCCTATTCCATATACAAAGCGCACCAACAGCACAATTGGCAAAGCATTAACATGGCAAACGCAGGGACCTGGGTTCGATTCCCAGGTCCCCCCACTTCTTCATAATATTTTTCTTAAAATGCTTATATGCAGCGTGCCATCGAAAGACCATCATGCACTCCAAAGCTTGCGTCTGCCAAGTGTCCCAGAACCACAATCTAATGGCTATCATGTGAATTCCATTGCGTACGCCAGTCAATGGATCTGCACGTGATCATTTGAAAGTCAAACAGGCTGGGATTTCAGTGGGCCAAATTCCTCAAATTAACCTCCTAATTGGGTTCAGACACCCCAGAGTTTGTTCATTCTTCTAATTCTTTTCTTTCTTTATTTATTTTTGTTCTTTTATTCTTTAATTGATTATTTTGATTAATTGCTTTTATTTAATTCCACAAAATAAAATTTTAATAATACAAAAATATAAAAAAATCAGAAAAGTCAAAAATAAAAAATGTTTTAATATTTAATTCACTAACATTTTATTTTGTAAATAAATTATAAATAACCAAATTAGTTTAATTCTAGGTTTAATTTTAATATTTTCTTAAATAAATTAAAACACATAAAAATTAGGTTTTCTAGTATTTTGACTTTTTTTCCCAATAATCGAATTTTTCTTCTCATTATTATTAATTATTAATTATCTTGTAAATAAATGTGATATTTAATTAATTAGGTTTAAATTAGGTCAAAACTTAAACATTTTCTAACAATTAAAAACAAACTAGAATTAGGTTTTTTTTTGTTTTTTTTAAATTTTTAATTCCAATTAATTCTCTTTAATTTCATAAATCCAAAAACATAAAAAATAAGTTCCTTTTCTCATTTAATAATTAATTACTTTCAATTCCAATTTAATTTCTTTAAAGGGTCCAACACCCTCGCACTCGATTCTTATTTCTTTTCGCACATTTATTTTTATTTCTTTTGTGAATATAATGTATTTATCCCAAAGCCTTGTAATAGATAATTAGGACATTTACTTTCCGTACTTTCATTCAAATCGGGTCTCGGTTTAATTTGGCGATGTGGACCCGCGCCTTGTAATAGCGTAGGATTTTTACTTTCCGCTCTTTAAATTCCCGCACCCTTAACTGCTAACCATCACATGAAAGAATGTATGCCCAAATAAAAACAATGCGTAGAACACTCAATGCATGATCAAGACAAATATAACTGAAAATGACACATAAATCACACACCACTCCTAGGGTACGCCTCACTGTTGCCTTGCCCCTCGAAACGTGGTCGTCGAGTATAGGACGTCTTAGTAAGTCCTCATGTCCATGAACATGGCATGGGGGTAGCTTCTAAGGTTTCCTACTATTGCTCTGGTGACCACACTGTCCCTAATCCTCGAATTGACCCGAACACCTCCAACGGTGGTGCTACCTACCTCTCAATGGTGGGATGGCACTACCTTAAGGACATTTACACAGCCTAATTCCTTAGGGTAGGTAGATGACTCATAGATACTTGCTCTAATTCAAAAAAAACAAATCAAAAACTTCTTTTCACACCGACACTTTGCAAAAAGCTTTCAAAACAACTTTTCAAACACTCTTGAGGAATGATACAAGAGTCGAACTGAAATTTTAAACGGAACTTTTTCAAACCCACTCACCTTGAAAAGCAAACAAACCTTTTGAAAACACAAATGAGCAAGTATCTAAGAGCCCATGGATAACCATGGATAGAAAGGGTGCTAACACCTTCCCTTTCTATAAATCTACCTCCCGAACCGAGAGCTAATCTCAATAAGGAATTTTTCTGTGCTTTTGTCCTTTCCATGTTGGAGAAAATAAAAGACGGTGGCGACTCTTGCTTCCGCGACATTTCGCGAACCAGCGTTAAACAATCAGTTCTCATTCCCACCGATCACAGAACTGGCGACTCTGCTGGGGAATTCTTATAAAGTGAGGTGTACCTTAGGACTAGGATCACTTGTGTTTTCAATTGCTTTGACTTGTTTGCTTTATTATTGTGGGACTGTCTTGGGAGTTCTATAGATCCTAACCCGGATCTGGGGGATACTTCTTAGAAAGTAGCAACAAGGCTGTGAGGGAACTGTGCGGGGTATACCGACATGGTTGAAGCAGTCTGCTATGTTGATGTGGCACTTTGGTGTGTACCGGTAACCCTTGAGTCAGTCAAGGAGAGTACGGGGCCTCCGCGTGGTGTCATGAAGCATCAACAGACCTTAGGAACCTTAATTGAACCATCTTGGCCTCTTTAGGGTAGTGAGATAACTGACTTTGGTGCAGTCCGAGGTTGGTTGATACTCGATACTACACTCAATTGAGGGTTGTTTTCCTGGAATATTTCGGTCGCCAGTTCAGTGGCTAAATCGAAACGATGAACAATGAAAACAATCCAGTGATGTTGGGACCCTTAGAACCCGGTTACTTCTGATAGGACAGGTTAAGCCCACCAACTTCAAGAGGGTAGTACCCCTGACCCCATGCTGGCCTAAACTATAAGGGCTATGGTGTGACTTGTGTGCCTTACCATGTTTGTCTCTTGTGAATATTTGTGGTATATCATAGCATCATGACATCATACAGCATCATATGCATTGACTAACCATTTCAGGGGTTCGAATTTTCATCTTTGTTCTTGTTTTGTAGGACATGGAAATTGTTCGTAGAAAGACAATTCCGATCAGCCTTGTGAGGATCCCTCCTCAGCTTAAAGAGCTTATATCCAGGATTCCCGAGAGCTCATCTTTCAGTGAGAGACATGGAAGACTCATCAGTTTGGTCAACACCAACATTGAGGAAGATATGCTAAAGGTCCTGTTCCTGTTCTTTGACCCTCTGCATCACTGTTTTACTTTCCTGGATTATCAACTGGTACCTACATTGGAAGAGTTCTCTCGGCTTCTGAAGATCCCTATCCTTGATCAACTACCCTACAACGGTACGGAAAGGGAACCCAAGCTTGAAGAGATTGCTAAAGCACTACGCCTACAACCATCTGACCTCAAGGGACATTGGGAAGTTAGAAGTGGTATCAAAGGGTTCTTAGCCAGGTTTCTGTTTGAGAAGGCCCAAGAATGTTGGAACTCCCTTGACCTACAAGCCTTTGAAGAAGTTGTGGCCCTCCTGGTCTATGGTTTGGTGTTATTCCCGAATCCCGATCAGCTTATAGATATCAGTGATGTCCAGATCTTTATGTCCAGGAATCCCATACCCACGTTACTTGGGGACATCCTTCACTCATGTTACACTCGAACCATGAGAAAAAGGGGTGTTCTTATGTGCTGCACTCCTCTCATGGGAAGGTGGTTTATTTCGCACCTTCCACAATCAGTTTTGAAGAACGAGCGGGGTTTGAGATGGTTACAACGATTAATGACTCTTACACATGCTGATATACATTGGTGTCCTCGGTCCAGAGAAGATGTCACTATCATTGATCGTTGCGGTGAGTTTCCTAATGTTCCTTTACTTGGAATCAGAGGAGGTATTACTTATAACCCGTGTCTTGCTTGGAGACAGTTTGGTTATGCTCGGAGGGACGACCCTCATGACATGTTAATTCCTGACATAGTTTTTGACTTCGACAACGATGCGCAAGGACTTCGCCAGAGATTTATCAGAGCTTGGAGGATGCCCAGTAAGATGGACAGCAAGACACTGGGGCACAGGAATTCCATTCCGTTGGAGCCTTATCTCAAGTGGGTACGGGCCCGCTCCCAGAAGCTAGTGATGCCTTATCCTCATGTTCTCCCGGTAATTAAAGAGCCAGTATTGGAAGGAGAGGTGTCCTACACCATTCAGTATCCTGATATGCCCACATCCTGGGAAGAGATGCAGAAGAGCTGGATCCAGCTTAAGGAAGAACGGAATTCTCTTGAGTCTAGTCTACATGCCAGTGAGAAGAAGGTCTTGGAGCTCACCCGCCTACTGCACGAGGAGAGGAATCTCAACACCTACATAGCTCCAAACAGGATGCGTAGTGTCTTTTGGGATTGATTTTTTTTGTAATGTTTTGCCCATGAGGCCTGGATGTACTGAACAATTATTTTCTTAATGATAACGTGTGTTCCTTTTTGTCTACAACAAATTTGAACTTTCGAACCCTTGAATGCATCGCATAAACACATATCATTCATCATATGCATAGCAGGTACTCTTCTTCTCAGGTTGCTTACTGTTCTTCGCTGTTTATTTCAGCATCGTGAACCCTGAATCATCAACCGAGCAGTCTATCAAGGCCCTTCAGGCGCAGAACGCACAATTTCAAGAGCTGATCATGGGTTTGGCTCAAGGTCAAGAGGAGCTGAAAGCTCTGCTGGTTCAGAAGAAGAAGAAGAAGAGAACTATTCTATTCAACACGGGCCGGAGATTTGGTAACACTCCGCAGAATGAGAAAGCTGGTTCTTCTGTAGGCAAGAGCAGTCCCCAGGGGGGAAAAGGTCCTAGTCCGGTGGTCTCTGACAACGAGACTGATTTCAATGAGGAGCAGTATCCTCCCGCTGAAGACCGGTATAAGCAGTTGGAAGACTGACTGAATGCAATGGAGATCCAACAAGTGCCTGGTTTGGATTTCGGAGACTTGGGTTTATCCACTGGTGTGATCATCCCTCACAAGTTTAAGGCACCATCTTTCACCAAGTATGACGGGGCGTCTTTCCCTAAACTACACCTCAGATCTTACGTGCGGAAGATTCAGCCGTACACAGTGGACAAGAACTTGTGGATCCACTTCTTCCAGGAGAGTCTTTCAGGGACTCATCTCGAATGGTTCTATCAGCTGGATGGAACCAAGATTTGTAACTGGGAGGAGTTGGCTACTGCTTTTTACAAGCAGTATCAATATAATACCGACCTTGCTCCTACACGTACCCAACTCCAGGGTATGTCGCTAGGATCAGGTGAAGGTTTTAAAGAGTATGCACAGAAGTGGAGGGACCTGGTTGGCAGGGTGCAGCCACCATTAACTGACCGTGAGCTGGTAGATATGTTCTTGGGAACCCTCTCCAGGCCATTCTTCAATCATCTTATCGGTAATTCATCTGCAGGGTTCACTGACCTTATTCTGACTGGGGAAAGGATAGAGGCTGGAATGAAGTCCGGTAAAATTCAGAAAGGTGCATCTTCAAGTACTGAAAAGAAACCCTTTAAGAAGGAGGCCAGTGCTGTGTATGGGCCTAGAAGGCAAGATAAACCAGAGCACCGCCAATTTGTCAACGCGGTAGTGATTGCTAAACCTGCTGCCGCTCCTCGGCAAACCAATCCACAAAGGGCTGAAAGACCCAGAAGAGAGTTTACCCGGCTGAGTATGACCTTATCACAAATCTTGCCGCAGCTGTTATCCACCAACTTAGTGACTGTCAGGGAGGCCCCGAAGGTTGTGAATACTGCCTCTCCGAAGTACAATCCAAATGCCCGCTGTGCTTATCACTCCGATGGCACGGGGCATTCTACTGATGACTGCTGGGCCTTGAGGAACAAGGTGCAAGACCTTATTGACGCGAAAGAGATACAATTTGAGGCACCTGAGAGGCCAAATGTGGTGACTGCTCCTATGCCCCAGCATGGAGTAAATTCCGTTGATGAAGACTTGTATGTCATTTCTGTGAATGATGTAGCTACCCCTCTGATGACTGTTAAGAGGAACCTACTGCTGGCCGGTTTATTTCCGGGTTGCAGCAAGGGTTGCCTTTTGTGTGCTGTTACCCCTAATGGTTGTCCTTTGCTGAAGTTAGGCATCCAAAGCCTGATGGACAGCAAAGAGATTCTGTTCAAGAAGACCGATGTTCTGTTTGTTCCTATGGAAGAAGTATCTGTCGTTACCATCTTCAATAATCCAATCAAGGCTCCCCCGAGGAAGCCAATTAAAATCATGACTGTCGCACCCATTGTTATTACTGTTCCGGGGCCCCTCCCCTATGAATCTGATAAGGCTGTCCCCTGGCACTATGGGGCAGATGTGTATGTACATGGTATAAAGCAAGAGTTCAACACTGGCACCAGCATCAGCAATATCACTGGTCCAGCCAAAGTTACCCGCAGTGGCAGGCTCTTCTCGCCTGACATTGCGCCACCAACTATTCGAAGACCTCTCATTATAACGCCTGCAAGTGCACCTGTTTCCACTTCTGATCCAATTGCTTCCCCTGCTGCCGAGTCATCTAATACTCGGGGTAAAGGGATTGATGATGAGCCTGCCCAGATGGAGGCACCAAAGTCTGTGAATGCTGAAGCCTTCCAACAAGAGATGGAGGAAATTCTTAAAATAATCAAGAAGAGTGATTTTAATGTTGTTGAATAGCTGGGGCATACCCCCTCCAAGATCTCTATGCTCTCCTTGCTGCTGTGCTCAGAGGCCCATGCTAAGGCCCTGATTTCATTTCTGAAGACGGCCCATGTGCCACAAGAGACCTCTGCAGACCAGTTCACTGATTGTGTAACCAATTTGACAGCCGACAATGGTTTGGGCTTCTCGGATGCTGACCTTACTGCTAAGGGAAAAAACCACAATGATGCCCTACATGTCTCTATTGAATGCAGGGGCACTACTCTTGCGCACGTGTTGGTGGACACCGGTTCTTCCCTGAATGTGCTACCCAAAAAAGCTTTAGACCGGTTGGATTGTGAGGGCCTGGAGCTGAAACCTAGAAACATCATTGTCAGAGCCTTTGACGGTTCTAAGAGGATGGTTCATGGAGAGGTAGACATTCCTATTCGTGTGGGTTCTCAAGTTTTCGACTCAACTTTCTATGTGATGGACATTCGTCCATCTTATTCCTGTTTACTGGGTCGACCTTGGATTCACAAAGCTGGGGCAGTGACCTCTACCCTACACCAAAAGCTCAAGTACCCTGTCAGAGGGAAGATTGTCACTGTTCAGGGAGAGGAGGAGTATATGGTTAGTCACTTGAATTCCTTCCGGTATATTGAGATGGACGGGGAGTTTATTGAAACCCCCTTTCAGCATTTTGAAGAGGTACCTCCAACATTGGCAATGGCAGAAGCAGCGGTTGAAGAAGACTTTCCTTTGAAGATGGCCTCCTTGAAGGACGCCCGGGCTGTAATCGAGAAAGGTGAATGTGCTAACTGGGGCAGGCTCCCTGATTTTACTCCCAAGACTAACAAATTTGGACTGGGTTTTACTGCATAGGCTCAGAGGAGCGTACGCAAAGCTAGGATCGGCAGACCTCATGTGCTCATCACCAATCCAGGAGTGAATGCTATTGGGGATGAAGACGAAGTGGAAAAATCGGAGTTCGATAGCTGGATCTACCCGACGACTGATGGTGGATTGAACAATTGGACCGCCAAAGATCATACTCCTGTTACTTTTGTTACGCAGTAATAAATTCCTTTGTTTTTTTATTTGTAATAAACAATGATTTGAAACTTTATGGCCCGGTGTCTTACCTGGGGCACCGTGGTTTCATTTGTGAGGGCATATTAACTGTCATTTCATATATCATGAATAAAGACCTTGGACGTTTTCTCGCATTTCAAATCTTATGCTCCTTTTCTTTCTTTCCTTTATTTATATTTTACAAAACAGCTGTATTTACACACACTCACTCATACAGGTTTCAATCCACTCTGGATCTCACTGGTAATGACTCTGCTACTGCCAGTTATGACTTCGAAAATCCGATCAACTTAGCCGAAGACGAAGGTGAATATGATTGCGAAGTGCCTGGCGAGCTTGCAAGACTGTTACTCCAGGAAGAGAGGGCAATTCAACCCCATGAAGAGCCAGTGGAAACCATAAATCTGGGTACTGAGGCAGATAGAAAGGAGGTTAAGATTGGTGCCAACCTAGAGCTCAACGTGAAGCAACGGTTGACTCGGATGTTACACGATTATGTGGAGATCTTTGCCTGGTCCTACGAAGACATGCCCGGGTTGGATACTGACATTGTGGTCCATCATTTGCCTACCAAGGAAGACTGCCCTCCAGTTAAGCAAAAGGTCCGTCGTATGCGTCCAGAGATGTCTGAGAAGATCAAAGCCGAGGTTATGAAACAGTTCGATGTCGGGTTTCTTGCAGTGACTTCTTACCCTTAGTGGGTTGCCAACGTGGTGCCGGTACCGAAGAAGGATGGTAAGGTCAGAATGTGTGTCGATTACAGGGATCTGAACAGGGCCAGCCCCAAGGATGACTTCCCCTTACCTCACATTGACGTCCTGGTTGACAATACGGCTCAACACAAAGTGTTCTCTTTCATGGATGGTTTTTCATGTTATAATCAGATCAAGATGGCTCCTGAAGACATGGAAAAGACTACCTTTGTTACTCAGTGGGGCACCTTCTGCTACAAGGTCATGCCATTCGGGTTGAAGAATGCTGAGGCAACCTACCAACGTGCCATGGTTGCTTTATTTCATGACATGATCCATCATGAGATAGAAGTGTATGTTGACGACATGATTGCAAGGTCCCAAACTGAGGAGGAACACCTTGATCATCTGCAGAAATTGTTTGACCGTCTGAAGTTGTACAAGCTGAGGTTGAACCCGAACAAGTGTACCTTCGGGGTTAGATCTGGAAAGTTGCTAGGCTTCGTCGTAAGTGAAAAGGGTATTCAAGTGGACCCTGCCAAGGTTAAGGCTATTCAAGAGATGCCAGTTCCCAAGACAGAGAAAGAGGTCAGAGGCTTTCTAGGACGTTTGAATTACATTGCTCGATTCATCTCACATCTAACTGCTACCTGTGAGCCAATCTTCAAGCTGCTGAAGAAAGATCAGGTAGTACGTTGGAATGATGAATATCAGGCCGCTTTTGACAGAATCAAAGAGTATCTCCAAGAACCACCCATTCTTATGCCACCGGTTGAAGGGAGACCTCTAATACTATACCTGACAGTACTTGACAACTCAATGGGGTGTGTACTGGGGCAGCATGACGAGTCTGGCCGAAAAGAGCATGCCATTTATTACCTTAGCAAAAAGTTTACTGACTGTGAGACCCGATACTCACTGCTTGAGAAAACTTGCTGCGCTTTGGTATGGGCTGCTCGCCGGCTGAGACAGTATATGCTGACTCACACTACCTTGTTGATCTCAAAGATGGATCCTATAAAGTACATATTCGAGAAGCCTGCTCTGTCTGGGAGAATAGCAAGATGGCAGATGATCTTGACAGAATACGACATCCAGTACACGACTCAGAAAGCTATCAAAGGGAGTGTATTGGCAGACCACTTGGCACATCAGGCAGTAGACGACTATCAGTCAATGAACTTTGAGTTTCCAGACGAGAACATCATGATTGTGACTGATTGTGAAGTACCTGGACCGGATGAAGGACCTGAGGAAGGATCCCGATGGTCTATGCACTTTGACGGAGCCTCCAACGCTTTGGGTAACGGTATCGGCGCTGTGATCATATCCCCTCAAGGCACTCATACTCCACTTACTGCCCGGCTATGTTTCAACTGCACCAACAACATGGCGGAGTATGAGGCGTGCATCATGGGTCTTCAAGCTGCGATCGACTTAAGGATCAAGTTTCTGAGTGTTTTCGGAGATTCCGCTCTCGTGATCAATCAGATCAAAGGCGAGTGGGATACGAAACATCCGGACCTGATTCCTTACAAAGAATGTGTGTTTACCTTGATCCCCCATTTCACAGAGATAACTTTTGAACATTTCCCAAGAGAGGAGAATCAGTTGGCGGACGCGTTAGCTACGATGTCTTCTATGTTCAAAGTCAAATGGGACAATGAGGCTCCCCAGGTCATTATCTGGAAACTGGACGAACCGGCATATTGTTGTGATCTCGAAGCTGAGTTAGTGACTGAGAAACCTTGGTACCATGAGGTGAATAGGTACTTAGAAGCTCAGGAATACCCTGAAGGTGCATCTGTCAACGATAAGAAGTTTCTGAGAAGGTTCGCAGCAAAGTTCTTCCTCAGCAATGGCATTCTATACAAGAGAAACCATGATTCAACCTTACTGCGTTGTGTGGATAAAACTGAAGCAGAAAGAATCATGGCAGAGCTACATGAGGGTACCTTCGGGACACATTCTAGTGGACATACCATGGCGAAGAAGATCCTCCTGGAAGGATATTACTGGTCCACAATGGAAGCTGACTGTTACCAACATTCTCGAACATGCCATAAGTGTCAGATATATGCAGATAAGGTGCACGTTCCTCCTGTCCCTCTGAATGTCTTAACTGCACCTTGGCCGTTTGCAATGTGGTGCATAGATATGATCGGCGAGATTAAACCTACGGCATCCAATGGACATCGCTTCATCCTGGTGGCGATCGATTACTTTACAAAGTGGGTTGAGGCAGCTTCATATGCTACAGTAACCAAGAATGTCGTGGCACGGTTCATTCGGCATAATCTGATCTGTCGATACAGCGTCCCAGAAAGAATCATTACAGACAACGGTACCAATCTCAATAACAAGATGATCACTGAGCTCTGCGAGCAATTCAAAATACAGCACCACAATTCTTCTCCTTACCGGCCGAAGATGAATGGGGTTGTAGAAGCAGCGAATAAGAATATCAAGAAGATTGTGCAGAAGATGACAGTGACTTATAAAGATTGGCACGAAATGTTACCATTCGCTCTTCATGGGTACCGTACCTCAGCAAGAACGTCAACCGGGGTAACTCCTTTCTCCTTGGTCTATGGTATGGAGGCAGTCTTACCGATCGAAGTGCAAATACCCTCTCTCCGGATAATGAAGGATGCAAATCTGAGTGAAGACGATTGGATCCAGACACGACTTGATCAACTAAATCTAATTGACGAGAAGAGACTTACTGCTATATGTCATGGTCAGACGTACCAAAAACGGATGATCAGGGCATTTAACAAGAAGGTCAGACCACAAGAATATCAAGTTGGGGATCTGGTAATCAAGCGTATCATCCTTCCTCAGAGTGATCCAAGGGGCAAATGGACCCCTACGTACGAAGGGCCATTTGTGGTTAAGCATGTGTTCTCAGGAGGAGCCATGATCCTAAATACCATGGATGGTGACGACCTTCCTCACCCCGCCAATGCTGACATAGTAAAAAGATACTACGCATGATAAAAGACCCGCTAGGTTGACATACCTAGGCAAAAATTAGGGCTTCCCGGCAAACCAAAAGGGTTCGGGCAAAATGAGGGATGAAATGAAAAAAATCTGTACACCCGGCAAGTCGAAAACCTGAAAAGGCGGCTTGGGCAAAAATGGGTATCCCGGTGGACTGAAAACCCGAAAGGGCGGTCCAGGAAAAAGTTAGGGATAAAGCGTAATACTATGTCGCATCGGATCACTTTGCATCCAGAATCCGGTATCAACATCAAGCTCAAACGGCATCAATCAGTCAGCTTCATCTTCGTTTAGGTCATCAAGTGATGAGACGCTCGAAGATATAAAGGCGATAGCAGAGTTGAAACCCAGTGGGATTATTCTTTTCACATAGCTGTTTTGTTTTCCCTTTTTACAAAATTGTATAAACACTGTTGTTCGGCGGTGTTCTCTTACTAGGACGTCAGCCTCTTGTACATAAACGCCTATTTACAGGCAAATTCAAAAAAAATCAATATAAATTCACTTTTCAGTTAAAATTGCCAATTGTTTTTCCTTTTCTGTTTTGTTTTGCGAAGAACGTCCAAGGTTCAATTTGTGATATATGCATTTGACAATAATTGCTAACTCATAAATATTTGCATACGAAACAAAGGATTAATTACAGGTAACATTAGAAACAGGGGCAATAATGAGTGGTCTAAACGATCTAATTATTCTGTTCACCAAGGTACCAAGGTAAGTTCAGTCGAAGAACATAACCAAGATATCTTAAATCCCCAGAGAGTGAGTCAGCAAGTCCATGCACTCTCCCCAAGCAAAACTATTTATCAGCCTTAAGGAAGTTGGGTATCCCCAGCAGATCTCAACATTCCCAAGCACGTTATTCGAACATTCTTAAACAAGCATCCCCGGCAGTCTTGATCTAAGATTGTTCCCCGGCGGTATACCAAGCATTCAGTGGAGCCATTCCTCCAGTACATCTCAAAATTCCCCAGGAGAGTCCAGTCCAAAGGTCTCCCCAGAAAAGTGGAAACCATCTCCCCAGTAGGAAGCTTATCCCCAGTAGATTCTGGAAGCTTACCCTTGCAGAGCACGAACGCGTCCCCCGGCTTTATTCAAAGGTTATTTCCCTACCAGGATATAACTGGGTTATCCTCAGCCAAAAGCCACGGAAAGATCGTCCTCGGCGAAGTCTTCCTATCCCCAGCGGAGTCTGTTAAAACTTCCAACACAACAATGGTATCCCCAGCGGAGTTCTCATTTAACATCTCAGCGAAGTATCTCTCTCCCCACAGAGCATTTTTCCCCAGCAAGATCGCTAAAACAATTTTCTCCCCGCAGAGTAATCCATTCGCCAAGTTTATTCCCCAACGGAGTTATCCCCTCCTACCGGTATTCCTGCAACTATCATCCCCAGCGGAAACGAGAAGCACTATTCTTCACCATCAGCCCAGGAGTTTACTTCCCGGCAGTCGTCAAGGATTCATTTTCCTAAGACAAAATACATTTCATAAACATCACATCTTCATACATTATAGCATACATAAACGCATCATACCTTACAATCCCATTTATGTTGAGAACATCATTGCTTGATCCATATCATGCACTACATTTGACTGACCTTTACCTTTCAGGAAAGATCCAGTTAAGTTCCCATCTATATTCCAAGACTTTAGTCTGGTTCAGTTAAATCGACTCCTAAAGATTTTTCTGATTCTTACCCAGTCAAAGGCCTTCTCTGGTTCAGTCAGATCGACCCTAAGATCTCCCTGATGCTTATTCCAGTTGAAGATTCCAAGACCTTGTCTGGTTCAGTTAAATCGACCCTAAGATTTTTCTGATTCTTATCCAGTCAAAGGCCTTCTCTGCTTCAGTCAGATCGACCCTAAGATCTCCCTGATGCTTATTCCAGTTGAAGATTCCAAGACCTTGTCTGGTTCAGTTAAATCGACCCTAAGATTTTCCTGATTCTTATCCAGTCAAAGGCCTTCTCTGGTTCAGCCAGATCGACCCTAAGATCTCCCTGATTCTTATCCAGTTGAAGATATTCCAAGACCTTGCCCGGTTCAGTTAAATCGACCCTAAGATTTTCCTGATTCTTATCCAGTCAAAGGCCTTCTCTGGTTCATCCAGATCGACCCTAAGATCTCCCTGATTCTTATCCAGTTGAAGATATTCCAAGACCTTGCCCGGTTCAGTTAAATCGACCCTAAGATTTTCCTGATTCTTATCCAGTCAAAGGCCTTCTCTGGTTCAGTCAGATCGACTCTAAGATCTCCCTGATTCTTATCCAGCTGAAGATATTCCAAGACCTCGCCTGGTTCAGTTAAATTGACCCTAAGATTTTCCTGATTCTTATCCAGTCAAAGGCCTTCTCCGGTTCAGTCAGATCGACCCTAAGATCTCCCTGATTCTTATCCCAGTAGAAGACATCCAAGATTCTCTCAACGTTACTGTTGAGGTAGTAATCGCCCAAGGTTCTCTCAGCGTTCCTGTTGAGGTAGTAACCATCCCTGATTCATTCATCACCTTCTGAACCTCCAGACTCGATTCCTGTATCTCTCCAGGGCATGTCTGAAGAGTTCAAAGATTCAATTCCTGTAACCAGTCAGGGCATATCTACACAAAAATTTTGAAGACCAACTCCTGTAACAGGCCAGGTAACCTTTTTTTCTTTTTCAGGTACGCAAGTTCTCGCTAAGGAAACTCTTACGCGATCGACACCCAGATGGCATCTATAAGCCCATCCACCTATCCTCCATCAATCTCCAAATGGCATCTGTAAGCCCATTCCCACCATCACACTACTATGTGAGCGCAAATTTCTGGGCACTCTAGTGTTCAATCATCTTCCACCTTCGGATTACGAAAGGCACGTCAGCCAATCTACATCCTCAGGTCTAAGAAGATTGAACAGGGGCAACTGTTGTACCCCAAAATTTGCCCTCCCATAATCTTCAAAGTTTTTCCAAAGTCAAGCTTCAAAAGCTCTCAAGGGTTGCATAGTCCAATTGCCTCCTAACAGTCAAAAACTAGGGTTTTGGTTCTTGCAAAGAAGTTGAGGTTTCCAAGGGTCCAAACAAGTCCCAAATGCCTACAAACATTGTCAAGCATCCTCATGCCAAGTTTCAAGGCTCATAGCACCAGTTTGCACAGTCAAAAACCCTAATTGCACCACAGTCAACTGTAAGGGCAAAATGGTCATTTGACAGTCAAGAGTCAAAATTTTTGGTCAACATCTTATTTTAAAGCCACAAACATCATTTGATCAATTCTTGATCATGATTCTCAAAGCATGGCTCAAAAAGTCTCAAGATGCAAAAGTTTCTATTTTTGGACAGTTGAAAAAGTCAACTGCAAGTTGACCAAGGCATAACTTCCACATGGTTTATCAGAAAAATTCCATCCAAAGCTCATTTTGAAGAGAAATACATTTCCTACAACTCATCTTCACACTTCAAGTCCAAGAAATGCTCTCACAAAGAGTTATCAATTTCAACATTATAGGTCATTTTCAAAAGTCAACAAAAAGAGACTTTAAGTCAAAGACCATAACTTGAGATTGGTAAATCAAAATGACATGGGACCAAAGGAATTGGTTAGAGGATTTCAAGACCTTTCCAAAATGTCCAAGAACATGATCAAAGCTTAAAAATTGAGCAAGATATGCCTTGTGGAAGTTGGGAAATTTTTGGGAATTTTGGAAAGTCAACTTTGCTTCAAATGCCTCAAAATTGCTAATGGGCCACAATTTCTTCCAAGAATCATCACCCAAAGGCTATGCACGACCCATTGACTTTAAAGGGAGTTATTTTATCATTTTTTATTAATTATTTGAATTATTATTATTATTAGTTCATTTAATTAAAATAAAATATGACAAAAATAGCAAATCGTGTTTTCCAAACCTTTTTGTGCAGCATATCCACTCATCATGACCTCAATATTTCGTGCATACTCAAAAAGGCAAGAATTGGCAATGATTGGCATCAAAAAGGAATGAAAAAGATTGAAAAAGATTCATGAAAATCACAAATTCAAGAACATTGATTGAATGGATTTTGGACTTGTTTTGTGAACCTAATTCACTCCACATATAAGCAGAAACACAACCCTAATCAAAAGAACAAGCAAGCTGCGCCCAAGAACACAAAACAAACTTTGCATTTTTTCATAAAAAAACTCAAAACTGTTTTCACAGTTCCAGCGTGATTCAAAGCCCGCAATCGATTCCAAAAGCTTGATGAGGCCTTCCTGAACGTAACTCAACCCTTTTCCAGTCCCCACGCACAAAGAAGTGGTAGAATGAAGTCAAACTTTCTCAAACTTTTTTCATAATCGTGTTTCAATATACATGCATTTTCCATGCGTTTGAATGATTGTTTTACACTAATATGATCATACTGAAGCTAATGGTGCCATTGAATTAAATTTATATTGTCTGTATAGAAAGATGCCATTGACGTTTTCTAGGTTTTCAGAGGTTTGAATTTGGGGTTTTCCTCTTCTAGAAAAATCAGACAACAAGACTTATACCATGGGAATCAGGATCTTCTAACAATTTAAAACCATGCCTCGCGCTCAATTTATGGTGAACCAGGCCCTATTCGCTATTATTCGTGGCTTCAGTTTGTGGGGGTTTAAAACCCCCGCTATTTAATTGTTTTTTACAGGTATGCAACGAGGAAGAAGCTATCGTGTCACTGCAGGATTGGGACGTTCAAACATCTGGCGCGTTTTTTTTAGTTATACTATTAATTTTCATTGTGTTATTATAATATTGATTTCTTATTCCATATACAAAGCGCACCAACAGCACAATTGGCAAAGCATTAACATGGCAAACGCAGGGACCTGGGTTCGATTCCCAGGTCCCCCCACTTCTTCATAATATTTTTCTTAAAATGCTTATATGCAGCGTGCCATCGAAAGACCATCATGCACTCCAAAGCTTGCGCCTGCCAAGTGTCCCAGAACCATAATCTAATGGCTATAATGTGAATTCCATTGCGTATGCCAGTCAATGGATCTGCACGTGATCATTTGAAAGTCAAACAGGCTGGGATTTCAGTGGGCCAAATTCCTCAAATTAACCTCCTAATTGGGTTCAGACACCTCAGAGTTTGTTCATTCTTCTAATTCTTTTCTTTCTTTATTTATTTTTGTTCTTTTATTCTTTAATTGATTATTTTGATTAATTGCTTTTATTTAATTCCACAAAATAAAATTTTAATAATACAAAAATATAAAAAAATCAGAAAAGTCAAAAATAAAAAATGTTTTAATATTTAATTCACTAACATTTTATTTTGTAAATAAATTATAAATAACCAAATTAGTTTAATTCTAGGTTTAATTTTAATATTTTCTTAAATAAATTAAAACACATAAAAATTAGGTTTTCTAGCATTTTCACTTTTTTTCCCAATAATCGAATTTTTCTTCTCATTATTATTAATTATTAATTATCTTGTAAATAAATGTGATATTTAATTAATTAGGTTTAAATTAGGTCAAAACTTAAACATTTTCTAACAATTAAAAACAAACTAGAATTAGGTTTTTTTTTATTTTTTTTAAATTTTTAATTCCAATTAATTCTCTTTAATTTCATAAATCCAAAAACATAAAAAATAAGTTCCTTTTCTCATTTAATAATTAATTACTTTCAATTCCAATTTAATTTCTTTAAAGGGTCCAACGCCCTCGCACTCGATTCTTATTTCTTTTTGCACATTTATTTTTATTTCTTTTGTGAATATAATGTATTTATCCCAAAGCCTTGTAGTAGATAATTAGGACATTTACTTTCCGTACTTTCATTCAAATCGGGTCTCGGTTTAATTTGGCGATGTGGACCCGCGCCTTGTAATAGCGTAGGATTTTTACTTTCCGCTCTTTAAATTCCCGCACCCTTAACTGCTAACCATCACATGAAAGAATGTATGCCCAAATAAAAACAATGCGTAGAACACTCAATGCATGATCAAGACAAATATAACTGAAAATGACACATAAATCACACACCACTCCTAGGGTACGCCTCACTGTTGCCTTGCCCCTCGAAACGTGGTCGTCGAGTATAGGACGTCTTAGTAAGTCCTCATGTCCATGAACATGGCATGGGGGTAGCTTCTAAGGTTTCCTACTATTGCTCTGGTGACCACACTGTCCATAATCCTCGAATTGACCCGAACACCTCCAACGGTGGTGCTACCTACCTCTCAATGGTGGGATGGCACTACCTTAAGGACATTTACACAGCCTAATTCCTTAGGGTAGGTAGATGACTCATAGATACTTGCTCTAATTCAAAAAAAACAAATCAAAAACTTCTTTTCACACCGACACTTTGCAAAAAGCTTTCAAAACAACTTTTCAAACACTCTTGAGGACTGATACAAGAGTCGAACTGAAATTTTAAACGGAACTTTTTCAAACCCACTCACCTTGAAAATCAAACAAACCTTTTGAAAACACAAATGAGCAAGTATCTAAGAGCCCATGGATAACCATGGATAGAAAGGGTGCTAACACCTTCCCTTTCTATAAATCTACCTCCCGAACCGAGAGCTAATCTCAATAAGGAATTTTTCTGTGCTTTTGTCCTTTCCATGTTGGAGAAAATAAAAGACGGTGGCGACTATTGCTTCCGCGACATTTCGCGAACCAGCGTTAAACAGTCAGTTCTCATTCCCACCGATCACAACAAGCAATCAATTCACACAAAGTCCTAGTTTCAGGCTTGCATGAGGTTTCATAGGTAAGTACCCTCTTGAGTGTAGTTGGCTTAAAAACCTATCCTATAAATAGTAACCGGGTTCTAAGGAGCTCAATATCACTGGATTGTTTTCATTGTTCATTGTTTTGGTTTAGCCACTTAACTAGCGACCAAAATATTCCAAGAAAACAACCCTCAATGAGTGTAGTATCGAGTATCTACCAACTTCGGACTGCACCAAAGCCGGTCATCTCACTACCTCTAATGAAAGGCCAAGATGGTCAAGTAAGGTTCTAGGTCATTAGTGCTTAGTGACATCACTCAGCGGCCCCGTACTCTCCTTGATTGAACTCAAGGGTTACCGGTACTCACAAATATGTCGCACTAATATAGCTATTGCTTCAACCATGTCGGTATACCCCGCACAGTTTCCACAACGTATTGCTATCTATGAATGTTTCCCCAAATCCGAGTGTAGGATTTCAAGCCCAAACAAGAGAACCAAAGGATAAAGCAAACAAAGCAAACAATTAGTCATGCAAGAGGGTGATCTAAGCCCTAAGGTTACTCCACTTTTAAGCAGAATCCCCAGCAGAGTCGCCAGTTCTGTGATACGGTGGGAGAACTGACTTGAGGTTTTGCGTTTGTTTTCGCAAATGTTTCGGTTGAGCAAGAGTCACCACCGACTTTTTATTTTATCCTAAGGAAAGGTTAAAAAGCACAGCAAAAACCTTTGAGATGTTTCTTGGGTTCGGGGAGTAGATTATAGAAAGGGAAGGTATTAGCACCCTTTCTATCCATGGTTATCCATGGGCTCTTAGTTACTTGCTTAGATCAACTTGCCTTATATTTTTAATTGTTTGAAATGGTGCTTTGTGTGTGGGTTTGAAAAATGTTTTGAAAAGAGGCCAATGTGGTGGCAACCTTTGTAATGATTCATGTTTGAATGTATACAAAGGTGTATTTGTCTTTTAGAAAAGTTTTCAATGTGTTGAAAGTTTGTTTTGAAAGTGTAGTGATGTGTGTTTTGAAAAATAGGCAAGTGTTTTTGTTTGCAAATGGGCAAGCAACCAAGAGTTATCTACCCTAAATTTCTCAAAGATCTTTGTTATGTTTTAACCCTTTTAACAATTTTGTTCCACCATTGTATTTGGTGGACAATCTTGTGGTAGGATGTTAACGGGACGGGCGCGGGTCATCGTATGGACCATGAATGCAATGGTGCCAAGTGTCTTTGGCAACTTTTTTGAAGGGACTTGATCATTTTTGCTTAAGAGAGCGTCATCGAGGGACTATGATCATTTTGGGTTGTTTTGCCAAAGATACTCAACGTGCAAGCATGGCCCATTTATTTAGGCAACAAGTGGAATAACCTTAGAGGTGTTCATGTGCAAGTGTGTTTTATTGCATACAAGAGTTTATCTTTGAATTAGGATTTTCTATTTCGTTGATTTTATCTTGCCATACATATCCTAATTACTAACATTTATTTGAAAGCAATAAAAAGCAGGAAAATAAAATCCTACGCTATTACAACAATTAGGGAGTGGGGGATACACATTTGTACATGGGGTGGTTCAACGGGGAAAATAGACAAAAAAGAAAATAGCAAAAAACAAGATAGAGAGAAAGAGAGAGAGAGCCAGCATGCTGCTAAGAGGTCGTCAGAAGTTCTGACTCAGGCCTGCTGCCAGATTGTTAACCTGTTAGTGAAACTGTATGAGTCAAAACTTCTGACTCTGGCACCTGCAAAACAGAAACCTGTTAGTGGGGAAATCAGAAGTTATGACCCCCCTGTGCTGCAAAACGAAAGTTTGTTAGTGGAGAAACCAGAAGTTCTGATCCTGCTGGAAAGATAATAACTCTCAGAAATTCTGATATTATTGACAGCAAAACAGGCTTCAGATGTGCTAACGTCAAAGTCAGCACTTGGCTTTTCCCTGTACTAATCAGAACATCTGCAATATTGTTATTATTCCACAAAACAGAAAACATGTTTGGAACAGCTCCAGCGAATGTCAAAGTGTTTCAGAGGGCAGAATCAACAAGGTCACAGACAGGTTCTACACTGGCTCAGAACATTCTGAGGTATGAAAATCCTCAGAATACAAACAGCAACAATATGATATTTACATTATGTTTATTTGAGCATGTACAGCTGATGGTGTTTAGCAATGTGATGAAGGTCAGCAGGTGCTTACCTGACTGTTGGAAAAGTTTGTGGATGAAAACTAGCTTTTGGTTCTGATGGTGTTCTGGACAGATTCTATTTGAAAAGGGTAGGTGAAGGTGTATGCGTGTATAGGGTCAGAAGTTTGAAAAGAGGTTTTTAGTTCACACAGAAAACTGGGTCTTGGATAAAGTTTGAAGGTGAGAAATCAAAGTTAAGAAATACTGGAGATTTTGGCAGAGTTTCACAACATTATTTTGCTAAAGATTTCTGTTTCTCTCTTAGCAATTTCTCTCTGTTTCTTGAACGCCTTTTTCAGTGGATAATGGCTCTCTATTTATAGGCAAAGTTCTTGTGGGTGTCTTGAACATTAAAGCGCCAACAGAGTTTGAATTGTTCTTTGACAGAAATTCCTGGGAAGTTGTGATAACAGATAGCCTTCAGCCTAGGCTGCAGCAGCAGGCGTGGATTGGAGTGAAGTGACCTCTTAAGTGGGCGGTGGCGTGTAGACCCATGCCAGAATCTGCATAAAGGCGTTTTCCCAAGCCAAACGTGAAGGGATTACTTGGATGAATATTCAGGAGTGGTTGGAAGCATTAATGAGCATTAAATGGTGATAAGACTTATCAACATCAATATTCTGGTAATGGAAACCAAACTTTGAATCAGCAGTTCTGTTTCAACAAGAACAGCGTAAACCATGCTCTGGCCTTGGCTTCCTGTTGTCTCAGTAAGCTCTGGGGATTCTCCTGATTTTCTGATACGTTCCTTGGATTTTCTTCTGGACCTCCTGGGCTTAGAGATTCTGTATCAGTGTAACACCCACTCTTCTGACCTTTTCATCTTCTGATTTCAGCATGTTCTGAAAGAGCCTTCATACTTCCTTGCTTCTTTTGCATTTCTTTAGCAAATTCTGGCTGGACTTGCGTAACTGCTGAAAGAGTCATGCTCTGTCTGAGGCTTGCGCGTTGAACCATGTTTGCAACTTCTGACTGAATTGATGTAGCTGCTGAAGAGATAACTTCTGACTGTGTTGAGCCAAACTTTGTAACCTCTGATCGCTGACGTCTGGAGTTTGGTCCAGAAGTTCTGAACGTTGTTTTCTTCTAAAACACCCATTTTTAGAGAAAAATTCCAAGTACTTAGAATTTAATTTTTATTCTTCAGATAAAAGCGTTGCCTTTAGAGCTTGTGTGATCATTTTGCTATTGTAAATGGTTTGCTTGGGCAAAAATGACAATTCAGGACCTGGATTTGTTTCAGAGGGACTCTGAAAATTCAAGATGACTTCCTGAAGAAAGAGAGGGCAAATTTTGGGGTACAACACTTTCAATCTCCTGTTTAATCTTAAAAGTAATCTTAGGGGAGAACATTCTAGGATTCTACTTTACCGGCCTTTTACCTGGATGGATAGGCAGTCGATGTTTTACCACCTTTCAACTTAACCCAGGAATCTCACCATAATCCCAGGCGAAGCAATCTCTATATTTGTTTAGTAGCTTGATCAACTTAACTTTCATTTTTGACTCAACTTTAATGCTGATGTAAGTTGATCTCTTGTTACGCAGACTCCCAGATCAACTTCCTCTAACGGATCTTGGGCTTGCATCTTCTGCATTGAATTCATTGGGTCCTTTTTAAACCCCAAACGTTCATTGTCACATATACAATCTAACCTCCGACTTTCTGAAGTTGTTGTTTGGCCTTGTTGGCCTTTTTGTTGATTTTTTATTTTGGCTTCGACAACCATGTTTTGTAATTTGTCATCTTCCAAAGCTGATTTCGTTTGTTTTTCAGCCACATAAGCCAAAATCCGAGCCAAATTGTTTGACTCACTGGTCATCGCATTCGACCACAGACCACCCCGTAGGTGGAATCGACTCCCTGGGCATTATAGCCTCTTCAGAATCCCACGTAAGGCCATTATCAGGATTCAAACTTAGAAAATGATTTGAGTTTTCATTGGGAGTATAATTCTCATCATCACAAGGCACTACATTTGCCAAATGTTGGTCGAGGCACTTCTTTCCACCTTTTATCTCACGACCCTGTAGTAGCTCTGATCAACTTCAATGTTCTCCACTACGCCATATTTCTTCCAAATGGAAATCCTTTGGTGCAAAGTTGACGGGACTGCACCTACTCTATGGATCCACTCACAGCCAAGTAATAAGTTAAAGTTGGCTTTGGAATTTATAACTATGAATAAAGTTGATCTGGTTGTTATTCCGAAAACCAATTCGACCTGAATGACACCCATTATTCTACTAGTTTTTCCTTCATAGTTTTACAAAACCATGTTGTGAGGTTGAAGCTCTGACCCACACTTCCCCATTTTCTTAAATAAAGCACGTGACATTAGATTTATAGTTGTCCCACCATCGACAAACACTTTGTTCACTGGCATACCATCTACCTTTACCCTTATGAATAAAGGCTTAAGATGATATAGCATTCTTGGGCTTGGTATCTCGAACACAACCCTGTTCTCTTCGACCACACCATTATTCATCACATAGTAGCATATAGGCTTTTCATCATCCGCTTCGTCGGAGGTAAAATCTTCTTCATTTTCTGATACTTCCGACACTTTGTCATATTGTGCAGGCAGAATCGACACAATTCCATAATTAATGATAAATTCTTCACCAAAATCATATTGGCTTCTTGGCTTCATGGTTTCTACTGGTAGTACGTCTTTGACACAACTGTCTACTTTGGCTGGCTTCAACTTAGATGTCAAAGCCTCTTTTGCAGCCTTCTTATTCCTCTAATACCGCCTCCACTGAGTCCTTGTAATTGGATTTTCCCCTTTATAATTGGGAGAAACTTGATAACCCTTCGACTCAACTTTATTTTCCCAGGCCTCAGCTTCACACATAATCACCTTTCACTTTGGCCTTTTGCCCCTCTTTTGGCTCACTGATTCCATCCATTTTTCTTGTTGCGTGTCCGACGGAGGGCGAAATGTTTTAAGAAGAGGTTGTTGAAACAATATTTTGTACTCCTCGTTGCGTTGAGGATTTCCTTGCTTGTCGAAAACAAACCTTGGGACTGGAGGCTTCTCTTTCTTAAGAGTCTCTTTTATGACAAATTAATATTTCTCAGCCGCTTCTTCATCAAACACATCATTGCATCTTGGGCATAATTTTGCCTTCGACCCTTTCACTCTACATTTCTCTTGAAAGTCAGTAAAGCTTTCTCCAGGCTGAGGGTACACTGCCTGTAATGCCTCTTCCATATTTAGGTCAAAACTATCATTAGTTCCAACCATCATAACTTCTATGTCACCAAACATTATGACTTTTCCATCGAGGCCCTCAGTATCTTTGACCATTATGCAATCCATAGGCTCTGAGTATAAATCCTCTTTGACCTTCAAAGGATCAGTGTCGACTTGCATCTTTGGTTTTTCCCTGAACTCAAGCCTACCATCTTTCAAAGCTTTCTGCACCAAATCCCTGAAAAGAACACATTGAGAAGTTTTATGACCAAGAAAATTATGAAATTTACAGAATCCCCTATTCTTCTTCTGTTCAAGTGGGGGATTCTTTAGGCCCTGAGGGACCACAATTTGACCATCAGCTACTAACAAATCAAATATTTCATCACATTTGGTTATGTCAAAAGTATAGGTCTTGGTGATGGCTTTTCCATTCTTTTCGGTTTCGACGGGGTTTTTCCTGTTCGACAGTTTCAAAAGTTTACACGCATAAGGAGGTCAAGGCTGGAGTTCAGCCACATTAACCTCTCTTTCTTCCCCTGACTCATTTTCGTCAGAAGAACATTCATCAATTTCCACATAAGTAACTTTCCCTTTCTTCTGATACTTGTTTGGCTTGGTTTTTTCAGCTTTCAAACGTTCGATCAGTCGAACTTGATATATAATTGAGCCATATCCTTCAAAGACTGAGTATTCAATAATTTATTCCTAATAGAATACTCTAACCAATTTGCATCCATTTCGAACAACTCATATTCAGGAACTTATGTAAAGCATCGCGCTTTCAGAAGTCTAAACTTGTTAATTTATTAGTTTATTGATTCAGTGCTCTTTCGTTTAACATTGGATAATTCTGTTAGGCTTATTTTGGACTTCCCCATGTGGAATTTCTCATGGAACAATTTCTCTAAATGGACCCATGTTTGGACCGACTGTGGGGGAAGCGTTGTAAACCAAGTGAGCACATTCTTTGTGAGGGAATTGGGAAAGTATGTCATCCTCAAATTCTCATTCACTACTAAATCACCAAGTTTTGTTTGGTATCTGGTAACATGTTCGACTGTGGATTCTTCGACATCCCCTGCAAACATAGTGAATTTTGGGAGTTTCCAACCTCTGGGAAATCTGTTTGTAACATGAAATCTGGCAATGGAGAAACATATGTGGTCCTCTGATAGCCAGTATTCATCCTATTCCTAATTGTTATTCGTTCGACAATGGCTTCTAGATTTTATTCCCCAGCCACTACTTCACGTCGAACCTTCCTGACCAGTTGGTCGTCATTCTGGTTTCGGTTTGCTATTACTACTAGGGGTTGTTGTACTAACCTAACTATGGGGTCGACACACTGAGGAGTCGGTGGATCTTGTTCGACTGTATCATCAAACACCTCCTCGTACTATACTGGTTCCTCATGAGGCGGAGGCACATCTTGTTGAACTGCCGCTCTGGGAGCACCAAGAAAATCTCCAATGCGAGTCATTTGAGTTGCTAAAGTCTGATAACTCTACACCAAATTTTCAATTAAAGGTCTTAATATGAGACTCATCTATTGAGTGAACATATTGACCACTTCATGGTTACTTTCATCCATCTGTTTCCTCATGACAACAATTGTACTTGGGGTGAAAGTAGGCATAATTTGGCTGAAAAATCCCAACCCAGTTGAATGCCCAAATTGGTTTCCCGACAGCCCCGAAGCTCTATATGGGGAAAACACAGAATTTTCTCCAGATGTCGGACTGCTAGTATGTAGCCCAACCATCATTGTTGTGGTAATTCTATACTCATGTATATTTCTTGCAAAAATAGGCACATACTGCCCAGAAGTTGGAACCACACCATCTTGTGTTTCTCTTGTGAAACTAGGCGCATAATGCCTAGAAGTTGTGACCATTGTTGGTCTTGCAGTTACTGGCTGTGTTGTGGTAACTATATTTGGCACCGTCAAAGATACGACCGCCGAACTAGAACCCACTTGCCGCCACGCTGGTATTTCTCCCAGATTCTGAACCCTTTTAGGAGTTCTAGGATCTTCAATTTTTCTACCACTTCTTAATTTCATGCATGAAACAAGAAGACTCAAACACAAACATGTCACATTGGATGTGCCAATTTGTTTCTCTGCGAAACAATCACTAGCCTCTTATTAAAGGTTACTTGTAGAATCGACTATAATAATCTTAGACTTAGTGTTGTGAATGTTATTTTTGGGTTGAAACTGGTTTATAAAAGACAAAAGGGCAAAAGATAAAGACAATTGCAAAGCAGATAAATTAAAGACAACAATTATAATTTAAAGTAAAAAGATGGAAATTGCTATGAATTTGGACATGGATGCATTCATACATTGTTAAGCTTGAACTCGTTTCTCTCTTATATGCGGGTACTTTGAGTGTATTGCTATTAAATATGAAGAAATGCAACCTCTGACACCAATACAAACATTTTCTTAAATAGAAATCCTAAAAACATGTAACCATCGACGGTTACTAGCCCACGTTGGGCTTCGTGGATAATTTTTTTGAATGTTCCCACATTCTCGTTAGCTTGCACGTTGATAACTGTTCTCGCCAATAAGAATCCTTGCTTCATCGACCTCTGTACTTGTCGACAGCTACCTCTGACCCTCATGTCCTCGTCGACTGGCTCCCTTGGTCGATGTCCTTTCCCTTGCTCGACATATCTTGTTGTTTTCTATGAAACTTGTGCCACTTCAGCCAAATATACCCCACAGCTTAAGGCTTCTAGCCCAGTCGAAAATCGCTTGTCAACACCTAATTGGCCTGAAATCAAATGACGATTGGAACCCAAAAATTTAAATGCACACAACAGTCCTGATATTTTTGCAAAAGTTTTCAAAATAAAATTCGACCAACTTATGCGCGATATAACAAAGAACCATGTCCTCGGGCGTGTTTTAGCATGTAAGTCAACCATCCAAATTTATGTGTATAATTAAATTATCATTATTATCTTATCTATTTCTATTATTGTATTTTGATCTTCCAGTTACGTATATACAATTGAATTCCAAAAGAGAGGTCTCCCACACGCTTACATTCTAGTTTTCTTACATCCGGAAAGTAAATGCCCACCCTTCGGACATTTATCGAAAAATTTGTGCTGAAATACCTGACCCCACACTTCATCCAACTTTGTACAACTTAGTCAAAGCGTATATGGTCCATGGACCTTATGGTTTATCCAGGAAATCACGGCCGTGTATGAAGAACAACAAATGCACTAAATTCTTTCCAAACCAATTCATAGAAAATACAATTGTCGATGTTGAAGGCTATCCTCTATACAGAAGAAGATCATCAACACACATCATCCAGGAAAATGGAATCCCATTAGACAATAGACATGTTGTCCCCTACAACACAAATTTACTTTTAAAGTACCAGGCACATATCAACATGAAGTGGTGTAATCAAAGTACTTCTATCAAGTATCTATTTAAATATATCCACAAAGGCTTCGACAGAATTACCACGCCCGTTGTACATGCTTCGCGGCCAAACTCAAATGCTAACGAAGTCGTTGATGAAATACAACAATATCTTGATTGTCGATACGTCTCTTCGTGTGAGGAAATATGGAGAATCTATGGTTACAATATTCATGGGAGGAAGCCAGTTGTTGAACGTATGTTTTTCCACCTAATTGGTGAGAAGACGCTTTTCTACACTGATTACGCCCGAATGGAGAAGGTTTTAGAGAAGGCAAGCGTCACATAGTCTATGTTTTCGTCGTGGTTAATTGCAAATCAAAGTTATGAGAAAGCCATGCAATTAACATACGGACAGTTTGTCATGATGTTTGTATACCATAAAAGATTTAGAATTTGGAAGCCTCCGAAAAAGGGGTTCATAATTGGTCGTTTGATTTGAGTTCCACCTTCTACGGGAGAACTATATTATCTATGGATGATGTTGGCAGTTGTGAAGGGACCTAAAACTTACGAGGAAATATGAAAGGTTGGGTATACACAATGCGATTCATTTAGGGATGCATGTTTTTCTATGGGTTTACTTGAAGATGACCGTGAATAAATCAGAGCCATTAAGGAAGTCAGTGAATAAGGGTCAGGTCATTTCCTTCAAAATATTTTTGTGGTTATGTGTAACACCCCCTAAACCCCGAATACAGTGTCACATGTATTTCAAACCAACACAAATACACCAGTCATGCTCATAACACACATTTAGAATCATGTTTCATATACTAATACACATACATATCACAGTGAAATAATTCTTTATCATAATGATAATAATGATTGAAATCCCATACTGACAATCATATCATAAAATATTAGGCACTAAAGGCCATGATCACATACATCTTAATCCAACATAAACAAAAGAGAGTATAACAACATCTCTCAAATAAACATGAATATAACAAAATAACATGAATCCAAACGTTCCCCGTGTTACATAGACCAGAGCATTACTGAATACCAAGTAAAACAGATAAATAAAGGAATAGCTCCTCTAACTACTCCTTGCTAGAAGCACCACCGTTATCCTCGGTACCAGAGCGATGTAGTATAAAATATCATTCCAATAGAAGGGTGATAATTCATATTATTATAGAAATATATAATAATAGTGATGCAACACATACAAGCATCAATTGAATTCATCATACTTCACATAATCATGTATTCATCATACTTCAAACCAATTCGCATGATTACATATACAACATTGCTCAATGATTTAATATTCAAAGATAACCAATCACAATTACCACAAAATCAACATTCACACCAACATCACATATTGCATACCAGTCCAACAATTCACACCGACACATGTGTCTCCAATGCAACTCAATGCAAATGCATGTGGTACCAACTGTTATCCTTTTCGATCCTGTCGGGTCCACATCTCCAAGACAGATAACCACCAAAAGCCTATTCTCTAAGCTTTCAAACCCCCATCTTTAGGTTTGGGAAATTTAATAATTCCCATGGAATTACCAAATATTGCATCTTGAAACAAATTATGCA
Source organism: Vicia faba (assembly GCA_948472305.1). Lineage (NCBI taxonomy): Eukaryota > Viridiplantae > Streptophyta > Magnoliopsida > Fabales > Fabaceae > Vicia > Vicia faba. Next base: position 1,056,687,278 of record OX451740.1, on the reverse strand, counting down.
TGTGAAATCTCAATAATCATATGAAATTATGATCATCTCCATATCTTAATCATACAAGCATATTTCCATAATTCAACACATTTGAATTATCTTCACCAAATTGCACAACATACATATTTCTGGTCATCAATCAAACACAATGCATTCTTATAGTATTAATAATCTCAACACATCATTATAACATATAGAAAACAAGTCCAAACCATGTTATATTCAATTAACATCAATTCCCAACAATTACATACACAAAATTAAGTATCATGTTTCTCATCAAAAGTCATCCAAAACTAATCCAAAACACATCGGGTAAATTATTAAAATTCATGTAAATCAATGATAGATCATAAGAACCCATAATCCAGAACCGTTTCAGAAAATAATAAAGTTTCGCATTCCATACCATGCTAAGCAGCCTTGACCGCGCTAAGCGCCCTTCACTGAACACATAAATTTTTTGTGAAGACAACATCTGCCCCTACGAATTGGGTCACTAAAACCTATCCCAATCAGCGATTTTTCATCATTTAAATGTATTATAATATATATCTAACACATTCAAATAAAAGCATCAAAACATGATTTCCAACATCAATTTCATGATTTCACATTCAAATCCTAACATGTCAAAATCTAGAAATTGAAGAACAATCCCTAATTTCATGTTATTACCCATTACATATGCCCAAAAATCAAGGAATGTACACCCTTAACTTGGATGTATATACTCTAGGGTTCTTCTCTCTTCTTCTCATTTTCTCCTCTTTTCCCCTCTTTTCCTCTTCTCTAATTTTCTTCACTTCTCTTTTTAATTCTATATTTTCCTTATTTTGTTCAATTCTTACTAACTCTAAATGGGTTTAACTCATTCTCAACACTATCTCATCCTATCAAGGCTCAATTAATAATTTTATATTCCAACACTCAATAACTTAATAACATATAATGCAGACATATTCCAATTAAATCAATTATTCACATGATTACACAAAATTAAATAATTAAATAATTATCAACCCAAATAATAATTAATCATGGAAAATAATAAATAAAATAACTAATAAATAAAGTAGGGGTGTTACAACTCTCCCTCACTTAAAAGATTTTCGTCCTCGAAAATCACCTCAAACAAACAACTCGGGATAAGACTCTCTCATCTGACTCTTGAGTTTCCATGTCATATTTTCACCCGCCGGTCCTCCCCAAGCTACCTTTGAAACAACCGACTGAACAAATCATCGAGATGAAATCAATGAAGTCACCATCGAACATTTTTGTATCCCACAGGAAGGGAAAGGTAAACATCGAGTAAACCTGAGAAGGGTGAAATCAAGGTCAAACGACCAAGAGATATGGGTAAAGGAGTCTGTTACACGAGGGGAATGTATTAGCACCCGACACGCATGTAGTATTCAATGGTATCTACTCTTGTTATTCTAATCTAATGGGTGTGGTGAAATCCAATGCTTAATAACTAAAAGAAAATTCAAAGAGGGAATGCATGCAAAAGAAAAGAGAAAATAATGCAGGGAAAATAAAGTTGTGCTCATTCGGGTCCTACCCTAATGCCTACGTATCCATTTTAAGGAATCATAGCAACTGTAGTTTGGATCAAAAGTATTTGTTGGTTTGTATTTTTTAATGAATAATATTAATCTCTTCTTCTGCCGCTACTCGACCTTTGGAGACTTACACGTCAACACTAAAGTGAATTAACATGTTCTTTTGAAAAAAGTTTGAAAGAAAACCCGAAGGCGCAATTTTTTTTTCATTAGTTGATATCTTTTACCTTAAAGAAGGATTTAAAAATTGTTAGATGTTTTATGATTTGCCAAGAAAAAGAGCTTTAGTATTAATGCAAGGATGCAAAAGAAAGAAAAATATCTAAGGGAGACTATCCTAAATCTATACCTAATGTTATCATACAATGATTGATCCTAAAGTTGAGGATAAAAGGGAAATCTCTAATCTATGTTAGCATGCATGGATACCTATCCTAATTTCTAGCTCGAAAGCTACTCTAATTGAGCGATCCTAAGGGAAGTTTACAAATTCCTATTCTAAGGGAACATGGTATAACAAACAAATAAGAAAACAAGTACTTTGGCAAAAGCACACAAACATAAGTATCACATACTGACTCAAAGGGATAGGGGAAACAAGAGAAATGCTTTAGCTAAGGGGAGCGTATCACCCAAAGCAAACAAGCGGGAGACGGATGAAAAAAAAAGAAAAGAATTGCCTTAGATAAGGGGAGAGTATCACCCGAAGAAAACAAGTGGGATACAGATGAAATAAAAAAGAAAATAAATGCCTTAGATAAGGGGAGCGTATCACCCGAAGCAAACAAGAGGGTAGCGACGTATCAACAATGGCCATTATGAACTCCTGACAAAGTGTGGGGGTTGGTTGTGAAACCTTCTCCATATGACCGACTCGATAAATATGATCTATATGACTCTGAAGCATCAACTTACAACGTGAGCTAAGGATGACACGAACTAGAATGTGCGGGGGTCAATTATGGACCCTCCTCGCTTTCCTCCTTTTGAGGACTTATCATCTGTAATATAATGCGAGCATAAGTGTAAACACACATGCGGAATACCTACTTTAAAGGTAGGATTTTAAACAAACACAAATAGCACACATAAAGTAGTGCCTCCTACAAGACTTTAAACAGCGACTTCGAATGCGTTCTATCTATTTCCTACTTCTCATGATATCTAAAAAGCAGTAAAGTTCCTACTTCTCATGATGTCTAGAAAGCAATAATATGCTGAGAGAAAATAGAAGAGTGGTATTCCAAACCAACAAAGGTTCGTAGCACAATAATAAAAGTAGAGAAACCCTGAAAACTCCAAGAAATCTAGCATCAACAAACAAAGGAATTTAGAAGTCGGACAACCAATATAAGCCTTAAAGAATAAACGTGAAAATAAATCACGAATGGTGTGTATCAGACACAAACGTACAATCATCCTGCATGAGAATACAAGCTAGACAAAACACACAATAGTGCATGTATACATCTCTTAGAGTGAGAGCCAAGATAAATCACATAAAAAACGAGTTCGTATCCCACAAATAAAGTGGAATACGAAGTAATTAAAATACCAATTGTAAGTTTTATCAAAGTACCTTGCACAACTTAACAAACAAGTTAGTAATGACAAGGCAAATGTAACCAAAGTTACACAATCAAATCATAACTCGAATAAAAGTAGAATCATGAAGAAAAGCAATCAGAACAATGACTTTAAAACTCAGGCAGCGATGTCATCAACACATGAAAGCGAGCGAAAATCACATTAAAAGCTAACACATTTGTCAACAAAAGTTCATAATAAGCACATGAGAATCGACGCTATCAAAGTAATTGGGAAAATGCTTCAATTCTCGATCCAAAAATTATTAAATTAAAACACACATTATGTGCAAGTCAGCCTCTGATCATGATCCAAAAATCGGCTCAAAATAGGGCTCGACGATTATTTAACGTAAGCTTCGATCGAGAAGTGGCCAATTAGAAAAACTTTACAAAACGACTCAAAATAAAATGCAAATCAACTTGAAAAAATAAGGAAAATATCCTAAAAATGCCTAACATAATATAGAATCAGAAAAGTATTTTTGTGAATTTTATTTGCTCAGAAACAATAGAAATTTGAATCAAACTGTACAAGTTTGTGCATACACATCACCTTTTGAACATATTAGCAAAAAGAATTTAAACGAGAATGAAAGTCAATTGAGAAAATTCTACAAAAAAATATTAAAAAACTCCTAAGTCACTAAGGAGTCAGAATATATTTTTCCAAATTTTTACGAGTAAAAAGAATCGAAATTGCAAACAAAATAGAACATGTATCTAAGTGGTATAACAAAGAACCAGGGGGGTGTACTACTGAGTTTTGAAAACGAACTACAACAAGTTCCATGTTACTCGGGCCCATTAAGCGCAGGGGTGAGAATAGTGATTCATTAAGCCCAATTCTAAAATCACCACTAAGCCCATTTACCCCAACAAAAACCATCCTTCCAGACTTTTTTTTCTTATTTAACATGTCACGTTTTTTCTTTTATATCTCTAATAGTCAAACACTTATCCCTCTTAAATCGCATCATTGTTAGTCAGCAATCATGGTACAATTATTCCTCAAAATGAAAAGATCCAGAAAGTAAGAAGATGCATTCCGATTGGCCAAAAACAAATAACAATTTTCGTTTTCGATTAGCGTCAGGAACAAAAAAATCAACGACACTGTCTGACTCGAAACTCTGCTCTGAATTCGTTTTCGACCTCTATTTTTTCTGAATCTAACTTAAACACCTATAAGTCGTAACACATAATGCAACTTTGAAAACTTCGAGAAAATATGTATGACACGTACGAGCCTCGTTCCACCGCTTAAGTATTCGTGAAATTTTCAGATGCAATGAGTGTCTTAAACATGAAACTCTAGATATGTTGATAATGTTCAAGCAAGCTTACCTGTTTTTGTTATAAAGAATCAGACTTCGTTATTTGATTACTTCTATATTGCTCTTGATAAATAAAATACACTCTTGGTCTTTATATAGACCTAATGGCTTTTACAATTCTAAAAAGATAACTGCTACTAATAAAACTATCATAACTTACTAACTTTTGTCCTTCCAAATTACATTGACTCTTAATCTTCCTACTACCATATTTAATATGAAACTTATTACTAATAACATTAAAGTTTATTCAACAAAACTCCTCTGTAAACTTAAATGTTTCTTCCATCCAGCATTCTTACCATCTTCTTGCCTCTGTCAAAGATCTCTTTTGATAGTGGTTTTGTGAAAATATTAGCTGCTTGGTTTTTGCTTGCTACATGCCTTAATTCGACACTTCCCTCCTTCACATGTTCATGAATGAAGTGAAATCGAACATCAATGTGTTTGCTTCGTTCATGATTCACTAGATTCTTTGCCAATTCGATATCTGATTTATTGTCCACTTGTATTATTATTGGACTTTCCTGTTTTAGCTCCATCTTGCTTATCAACCTTCTGAGCCATACTGCATGACAGACGCACCAGGATGCTGCCACATATTAATCTTCACACGTCGAAAGTGTTACTATAGGTTGCTTCTTCGATAGCCAGGTAAATGTTGTGTTTCCCATGAAAAACACATATCCAGAGGTGCTCTTTGGATCGTCTATGTCTCCGCACCAATCACTGACAGAATAACCAACTAACTTGTAGTCTTCTGTTTTTGAATAAAACATTCCTAGTGATACTGTTCCTTGGATGTATCTTAGAATTCGTTTCAGCGCCTTCCAATGTGTGTGTACTGGCTCCTCCATGAATCGACTTAGCACGCCAACACTTAGTGAAATGTCTGGCCTTGTGCATGTGAGATATCGAAGGCTACCTACCAAGCTTCGATATTTGCTTCCTTCAACCCGTTCTCCTCCATCAAACTTTGACAGTTTTGTACCTGGTTCCATTGGCGTCGAAGTTGGATTGCAATTCTTCATTTTATATTTTTCTAGGATTTCTTTTGCATATTTTTCTTGTGAGATAAAAATTCCAGCTTCTTCTTGTCAAACCTCCAGACCAAGAAAGAATCTCATCAGACCTAAGTCTGTCATTTCGAATTCGCTTGTCATGGTGCTCTTGAAATCTTCGATCATTTGAACATCACTGCCTAGAAAGATAAGGTCATCAACATAGAGAGCAACAAGTAATAAATTACTTCCGTTTTTCTTCACATAGAGGGCGGGTTCATAAGGACATTGCTCGAACCCATTCTCTTTGAAATATGTGTCAATACGTGTGTTCCATGCCCTAGGTGCTTGCTTCAGCCCATACAGCGATTTCTTCAGTTTCAACACCTTCTTCTTTTCTCCAATTCTCATATATCCAAGTGGTTGTTCGACATAGATTTCTTCTTCGATCACACCATTCAAAAATGTTGTCTTGACATCCATTAGAAATATTGGCCATTTGAATTGAGCAGCTTGAGAAATGAGTAATTGATTTGTCTCCATTCTTGCAACAAGCGCAAACACTTCATCATAGTCAATTCCTGCTTTCTGTTTGTATCCCTTCGTAACCAGTCGTGCTTTGAATCTTTCGATTTCTCCTTGAGCATTCATCTTTTTATTGAATACACACTTTACACCAATGGGTTGACTACCTTTTGGCAATTCGACTAGCTCCCAAGTATTGTTGCGTTCGATTGCTCTAATCTCTTCGTCCATGGCATTTTTCCACTTCTTGTCTCGTAACGCTTCTTCGACTCTGATGTTTTCAGCATCTTACAGAAGACACACAAGATGCACCTTACTTGTTGAATCATACAAATCTTGCAAACTTCTCATTTTGGGTTGCATAGGTTCATCTTCATCTTTAGTTTCTTCATGTTCTGTTGGAATACCTGTTGGTACAGCTACAGTTGTTTCTTCGACTGCGTCAATAACCTCTATCGAATTGTTCTAGTCCCACTTGCTTGCTTCGTTCATTCGAATGTCTCTACTCATGATCACTTTCTTACTTATGGGATCGAAGAGCTTGTACCCTTTCGTCTTCTCATCATATTCAATGAATATGTACTTCTGACTTTTGTCTTCAAGCTTTGTTCTTTGTTGATCTGGTACATGTGCATAAGCTATACTACCAAATACCTTGAGATGTGAAATTGTTGGCTTCTGTCCACTCCATGTTTCTTGTGGTGTTTTTTCTTCTAACTTCGAATGTGGACATCTATTCTAAATATAAACAGCATATTGTACTGCTTCTGCCCATAATTCTTTCAACATGTTCTTGCTTTTGAGCATTGATCGAATCATGTCAAGAATAGTTCGATTCTTCCTTTCAGCCACACCATTTTCTTGAGGTGAATATGGTGCAGTTAGGAATCTCCTTATGCCCTGTTCTTCACAGTACTTCACAAAGGCCATTGAAGTATACTCACCTCCTCTGTTAGATCGAATTTCTTTGATGTGTCTGTCTGTTGCCTTCTCCACCATTACTTTGAACTTTTTGAACACTTCTAATGCTTTAGATTTTTCTTTCAGGAAGTAAACCCAGGTTTTTCTTGAGAAGTCATCAATAAAAGAAATGAAGTACCTTTTTCCACTGAAGGATTCTGGAGTGATTGGCCCACATATGTCAGTATGTATCAATTCGAGAATATGTTTAGCTTGATACTCTGCCTTCCTTTGAAATGAGGTTCTTGTTTGTTTGCTGAGCACACATTCTTCACAGAATTTTCCTTCGAAATCCATGTCTGGTAGTCCATGCACCATGTTCCTTTTCGCCAACCTTCTCAAACCATCATGATGTAGATGACCAAAGCACATATGCCACAGTGACGCTTTGTCTTGCACTTTGATTTGCAGACATTTCTCTCGAATGTTCCTCAGGTTCAGTTTGTACATTCGATTTCTTTCCATTTCGACACTGGCAATCAGATGTCCTACTTTGTCCTTCAAATGCAGTGTTCAATCTTTCATAAGTATCAAACACCTTTTTCTATAAGTTGTCCCAGACTTAATATGTTGGTCTTGAGATCTGGTACATAGTAAACGTCTTCGATTGATCCAATCAAGCCATCCTTCTGCAAGTAACCGATTGTGCCCTTTCCTTCGACCTTCACTTTCGATGCATCTCCAGAAGACACATTACCATCTTCAATTCTCTTCATATCTTTAAACAGGTGTTTGTAACCACACATGTGATTACTTGCTCCTGAGTCAAGATACCAAACATTGTCATTATTGGTGTTGATTTCGTTTTGAGCAATCAGGAGAAAGCCTTCATTTGATTCAGCTTCTAAGGCTAGCTTGGTTGTTTCTTCAATCTTCTTTTCGATTCGACAGTCTTTTGCAAGATGTCCCACTTTGTCACAGTTGTAACATTTGTAGGAGTTGCAATATTTCGCATAATGACCATACTTCCCACACTTGTAGCATTCGAAGTGGGAATGATTCGAACGACCACCTCTTTGACCACGTCCTCTGCCACACCAATTTTGTTAGCTCAATTGTCCTCTTTTGAAGTTTCTACCTCTACCACTTCGACCACTGTCACGACCTCCACGTCCACGTCCTCGTCCTCGAAAGTTGTGAGAAAAGAGTACCTTTTCGTCTTTGTTCGATTCCTTGGTTTGGTTTGCTTCTTCGACTGATTCTTCTTTCTTTTTCATCTTTCATTGTTCATGTGCTTCGAGAGAACCAGTGAGCTCTTCGACTGATAGCGCCGAAAGGTCCATCGACTCTTCTATTGCACACACAATATTCTCAAAATTGTCTGTTAAAGATCTCAAGATCTTTTCAACAACTCGTGCATAAGTTACTGTCTCTCCATTTCTGGTGAGTTGATTCACCACCTTTTGCACACGTGTGATATAGTCAGATACAATTTATGTATCCTTCATTTGTATCCTCTCCAATTCGCCACGAAGAGTTTGGAGTCGAACTTGCTTCACTTGATCTGCTCCTTTGAACACTTTTTCTAACGTGTCCCACGCTTGTTTCGACGTAGTCGAACCAGCAATTTTTCAAAGCCTGATTCATCTACAGCCCTGAACAACATGTATAATGTCGTTTTGTCCTTCGATCGCGTCTCTTTCAACGTCTTCGTTTGAGCTGCCGTATATCCCCCAACTTCTGTTGGTTCTTCAAACCCATCATGGGTCACATCCCATGCGTCTAGAGATCCAAGAAGAGCTTTCATTTGGATACTCCAATTTTCATAATTTGACTTCGTTAGCCGTGGCAACGACATTTGATTCATCATGTTTGCCATGAGCTCTGATGCCAAATTGTTATAAAGAATCAGACTTCGTTATTTGATTACTTCTATATTGCTCTTGATAAATAAAATACACTCTTGGTCCTTATATAGACCTAATGACTTTTACAATTCTAAAAAGATAACTGCTACTAATAAAACTATCATAACTTACTAACTTTTGTCCTTCCAAATTACATTGACTCTTAATCTTCCTACTACCATATTTAATATGTGTTGCACCCCAAAATTTGCCCTCCCATATTCTCCAAGATTTGTCAAGTCAAGGTCACAAAATTCCCCATGGGTTATGCAGTTCAACTGTCTCCTATACAGTCAAAACTAGGGTTTGTGTTCTGATCAAAGAAAGGAAATTTTCAAGGACCCAATCAAGTCTCACATGCCTACAAAGATGGTCAAGTATCTTCATATCAAGTTTCAAGGCATTCAGCTCAAAATTGCACAGTCAAAACCCTAGATTGCACTACAGTCAACTGTAGGGGCAAAATGGTCATTTGACAGTCAAAAGTTCAAATTTTTGGTCAACATATCATTTTGAAGCCACAAACATCATTTGATCAATGCTTGATCATGATTCTCAAAATTTGGCTCAGAAAATCATCAAGATGCAAAAGTTACTATATTTGGACAGCTGAAAAAGTCAACTGAAATTGACCAGGGCATAACTTTCACATGGATTATCAGAAAAATTCCATCCAAAGCTCATTTTGAAGAGAAAGACATTTCCTACAACTCATCTTCATATTCCAAGTCCAAGAAATGCTCTCACAAAAAGTTATCAATTTCAACATTATAGGTCATTTTCAAAAGTCAACAAAAAGGGACTTTAAGTCAAAGGCCATAACTTGAAATTGGTAAATAAAAATGACATGGGACCAAAGGCATTGGTTAAAGGACTCAAAGACCTTTCCAAAATGTCCAAGAACATGTGAAAAGATTAAAATTTGAGCAAGTTATGCCTTGTGGAAGTTGGGAAATTTTTGGGAATTTTGAAAAGTCAACATTGATGCAAATGATCCAAAAATGCAAATGGGCCCATTTTTCTTCCAAGTTTCTTCATGCCAAGCCTATGCACGACCATTAGGCCCAAAGGGAAGTATTTTCTCAATTTTTAATTATTTATTTGAATTTATATTAATATTAATTCACTTAAATCATTTAAATATGTAGAAAATATAAATTTGACCTAAAAAAAATCTTTTTGTGCACATTCTACTCTCAATATTTCGTGCTTGTTTGATTATGGAAAGTTTTGGTTTGATTTGAACTAATTGACACAAGATTGCACATGAAAAAAGATATGAAAAGATTTTACAAAATCAAATATTGAAAACTATCAATGCCATGGATTTTGTGCAATTTTGTTGACCTAATGCCTTGGCTACATATTCAGGAATGCAAACCTAATGCCTTTGGACTCGCAGCTGCGCTCAGAAGCAACATACAAAACTTGAAAATTGCCATAAAACTCAAAAACTGATTTCAAGGTTAGGAGACGATTCAAGCCTCAACTTCCATTCCAATAGCTTCCTGAGACCTCCTTGATCATACTCCAATCATAAACAACAAGCAAATCTCCAGGAATTGGTATCAAGAACTCAGACTGTACCTCGAAACTTTTGAAATCGCATATCTCAAATCATACATCTTTTTGCATTTTGATTGATGAATTCTTGTTCATAATGAAGTTTCCAAGCTAACCATTACTCTTAATTGCGTTTTTATTGACCATACGAGATTATGCCATGTTTGGATATTAGGTTTTGCAGGTTTTAAAATTGGGGTTTTTGCAAAGAAGAAAAATTAAAGCTTCAGACCATGACCATTGAATTCAGTATATTGAGACGAACATGAATCAACCTTCGCGAACAATTTATGAGCTACATAGCGCTATTCGCTATTTCTTCTAAAGGTGCCTAAACCCATGCATGAAAAACCGTAGCCTTTGAGTTCATGTTTCAGAAACAACGAAGGAGATGATGTGTTGTCTAGCAATGGTTGGGCGTTTTAAATTTCGCGCGTTTATTTACTAGTGCACTTGTTCTTTCTTTTTGTTGTTTGTGTGTCATTAATATATCAAATAGTTTAAATGGCTCAGCTGGCAGGTACCAACGCATACAACCTTCAAGACCTGGGTTCAAGTCCCAGGTCTGGCAAATTACAATATTATTTTTCAATATAAATTCTTGTGCAGCGCGCCTATTGTGGACCACCACATTCCATCATCATCTCACCATACACGCGTCCAGTGAGAGCAGATCAAGGAGTCAGGATTAAAGAACACCATAAGGACAAGTCAACCAACGCATATGTGGCCTAGAAAAGTCAAAGAATGCCATGCTTATTGGGCCTGATTTGTTGGACCAAAACCTCCTAAATTGGGACTACACCCCACTCTGGTTTGCTAATTTCATTTTTCTTATATCTTTTTAATTATTATTTTATTTGTTTTTTTGTTTTAATTCAATAATTATTTTTTTTTTAACAAAATACAAAAACATTATAAAAAATCAGAAAAAGGATAAAAAAGCACAAAAACATTTATTTTATTTATTTTCTTGTAAATAATTAACATGTAAATAAATTTAGTAAAATAGGTTTTAACTTTAATTCTTTTTAATAAAAACCCAAAAATAAATAGAATTAGGTTTAATTTTTTATTCTTCTTAAATTTCCTTTTTATCATAATATTATTATTTATTTATTTTTATAATCAAATTTGTACATAAATAAATTAGATTTAAATTAGGTTAAATTTCAATATCTTTCATAATAAACTAAAAAATATTAGAACTAGGGTTTAGCATTTTATTTTTAATTTCAATAAATTCTTTTTCTTTTAAACCTTAAAAAACACAAAAATACCCAAAACATTTAATTTTTCATTTTTTATTTTAATTCCTTATTAAAGTTAATCTTTTTTTGCAAAAAGGGTCCAACGCCCATGTATACAATTTATTTAATTTCGCGCATTTATTTTATGTCGCTTATTATAATTTTGTATCTCTCCCAAAGCATTGTAATTTAAATTTCTCGCACTTTTATTTATCGCTTTATTTATTTTTCAGTCAAATCGGGTCCGGTTTAATTTTGGCGATGTGGACCCGCGCCATTTGTAATAGCCTTAGATTTATTTTTTCGCAAACTTTATAACTGTTAAATATGCATGCAAGAATGAATGGCCCTAATTAAAATCAAGCGTAGATCACAAATAAACATGACAAGACAAATAACTGAAACATGACACACAATTCGCACACACCACCCCTAGGGTACGCCTCACTGTTGCCTTGCCTCGAAAGGTGATCGTCGAGTAGAGGACGTCTTAGTAAGTCCTCATGATCCGGGAACCTGGCATGAGGGTAGCTTCTAAGGTGTCTTCCCATTGCTCCGGTGATCACCACGTCCCTAAAACTCGAATTGACCCGAACACCTCCAACGGTGGTGCTACCTACCTCTCAATGGTGGGATGGCACTACTTTAAAGGACATCTACACAGACGAATTCCTTAGGGTAGGTAGATTCTCAAGGATACTTGCTCTAATCTTAAAAACAAAACAAAACTCTTTTCACACCACACATTTTCAAAAGCTTTCAAAACAAACTTTTCAAACACTCTGCCGTATGAGTCGATCTGAAATTTTTCAAAGAAACTTTTAAACCCACATTGAAAAGCAAACAATTTTGAAAACACATTGAGCAAGTATCTAAGAGCCCATGGATAACCATGGATAGAAAGGGTGCTAACACCTTCCCTTTCTATAATCTACCTCCCGAACCGAGAGCAATCTCTTAAGGAATTTTTCTGTGCTTTTGTCCTTTCCATTTGGAGAAAATAAAAGACGGTGGCGACTCTTGCTTCCGCGACATTTCGCGAACCAGCGTTAAACAGTCAGTTCCAGATCCACCGATCACAGAACTGGCGACTCTGCTGGGGAATAAACTTAAAGTGGGGTGTACCTTAGGGCTAGCTCATAACTATGTTTTCAATTGTTTTCCTTGTGTGCTTTAAATTGTGGGTTGCTTGGGAGTTCTATAGATCCTAAACCCGGATCTGGGGGATACCTTTCTAGAAAGTAGCAACAAGGCTGTGAGGGAACTGTGCGGGGTATACCGACATGGTTGAAACAGTCTGCTACGTTGATGTGGCACTTTGGTGTGTACCGGTAACCCTTGAGTTCAGTCAAGGAGAGTACGGGGCCTCCGCGTGGTGTCGTGAAGCATCAACAGACCTTAGGAACCTTAATTGAACTATCTTGGCCTCTTTAGGGTAGTGAGATAACTGACTTTGGTGCAGTCTGAGGTTGGTTGATACTCGATACTACACTCAATTGAGGGCTGCTTTCCTGGAATATTTCGGTCGCCAGTTCAGTGGCTAAATCGAAACGATGAACAATGAAAGCAACCCCGTGATATTGGGAACCTTAGAACCCGGTTACTTTGATTAGGACAGGTTGAACCCACCAACTTCAAGAGGGTACTACCCAGACCCCATGCTGGCCTAAACCCTAAGGGTTTCTCTTGTATGACTTGTGTGCCTTCGTACTTGACTATTTGCATGCTTGTTATCTAACCCTTGAGTTCTTGCAGGTTTTGTTTATAGTCCTTAATTAGGACTCATAACAAAGTTTACCGAATGTCCTGCAGGTTTTGTTCATGGTCCTTAAGTGGGACTTATAACAGGGTGTACTAACCACTTGCAGGTTCTGTTTATAGTCCTTAATTGGGACTCATGACAGGTTTCACTTAGGTTTCTTGCAGGTTTTGTTCATAGTCCTTAATTGGGACTTATAACAGGGTGTACTAACTACTTGCAGGTCCTGTTTATAGTCCTTAACTAGGACTCATGACAGGGTTTACCAAATTTCTTGCAGGTGTTGTTTACAGTCCTTAACTGGGACTCATAACAGGGCTTACTAGATCTATTGCAGGTTTTGTTTATAGCCCTTAATTGGGACTCATAACAAAGTATACTGAATTTCTTGCAGGGTCTGTTTATAGTCTTTAATTGGGACTCATAACAGGGTTTACCTACATCACCCCATGCATAGCATAACATCATACCATTGCATGCATCCTGCATACATCCTAACCCATTTCAAGGATCTCAAGGGCTTGTGATGCAGGTCACGATGAATCAAACACCCAGCAAGGGGCAAAGAGGATTTATTTTCCTCTAGCCAAGGTCGTCAGAGGCTATGACCCACTGGATATGGTGAGCCTTTGACCCTTGAAGAAGGGCTCTCTACAACAGGAAGTTCCTTCAATCAAGTTGCCAGTTTCCAACCCTAATAAGTTTCTCTGTTTACCCCGCGAGGTCCTTGAAAACATTACATGCATGTCATACATCTCATTGCATTGCAGGTATCCCTTTGACAGGTTGCTTACCCTTCTCCGCTGTTTATTTCAGCCGATCGTCATGAATCCTGAATCATCAGCCGAGCAGACTATCAAGGACCTCCAGGCTCAGAACGCCCAGTTCCAAGAGCTGATCATGAATTTGACCCAGGGGCAACAAGACCTGAAGGCTCTGCTTTTGAAGAAGGACAAGAAAAAGAAGAGGACTGTTTTGTTCAGCCCTAGACGCAGATCTGGGAATACACCGCAGACTGAAACTGAGAGAACTACCCCATCGGTGAGGGAAAGCAGTCACCATGAGAGGGAGGTGCCCAGTCCAGTGGTCTTTGACAATGAAACAGATTTCGACGACGAACAGTACCCTCCGGCTGAGGACAAGTACAAACAGTTGGAGGATAGGATGAAGGCTATGGAGGTGCAACAGGCACCTGGGCTGGATCTTGGAGATTTGGGTCTGTCAACTGGTGTGGTTATTCCCCGGAAGTTCAAAGCACCATCCTTTACTAAGTATGACGGGGCATCTTGCCCCAAGCTGCATCTGAGGTCCTATGTTCGGAGGATTCAGCCATATACGGTGGACAAGAATTTATGGATCCACTTCTTCCAGGAGAGTCTTTCAGGGACTCATCTCGAATGGTTCTATCAGCTGGATGGGACCAAAGTTCGTAACTGGGAGGAGTTGGCTACTGCTTTCTATAAGCAGTATCAATATAATGCCGACCTTGCCCCTACGCGTACCCAACTCCAGGGTATGTCGTTAGGTGCAAGCGAAGGTTTTAAAGAATATGCGCAGAAATGGAGGGATCTTGCTGGAAGGGTACAACCACCTCTGACTGATCGGGAACTTGTGGACATGTTCTTGGGGACCTTGTCTGGTCCATTTTATAACCACCTGATTGGGAATTCATCTGCTGGATTCACAGATCTTATCTTGACTGGAGAGCGAATAGAAGCTGGTATCCGGTCTGGGAAAATTCAAGAGGCTGCACCTGCTGATAAAAAGCCTCATCATGGAAAGAAAGAATCCAATGCTGTGCACGGTAAAAAGAGCCGTCATGAGGCAGGGGCAATCCAGATCTCCAATCCTGGACCTGCTCAACAAGGACAGGGGCAGCAGCGCAAGGAGAAACGACAGTATACCAAACTCAACATGTCGCTGGATCAAGCACTGCAACAACTGTTGAAGACAGGGCTGATCACTTTAAGGGCTCCTCTCCGGAATCCGAACACTTCTGCACCCAACTATCATCCCAACGATAGGTGCGCATATCATTCAGATAGCCCGGGGCATACTACAGACAATTGCTGGCCTCTCAAGAACAAAATTCAAGACATGATCGACGCCGGGGAGATTCAGTTTGAAGTGTCTGAGACTCCGAACATAATCACTGCTCCGTTGCCCAATCATTGAAGACCTTTTGTTTATTTGAATTTTGAGTTGTATTTTTCATTGCTTATACAAACGATTAATGTCATAGCAAACTCTTTTATTCTATTAATGCATCGCATATGTCTGTTTTGGAAATTAATACAATTATTTTCATTATGTTCAAATATCTTTTCATATTTTTCTGATGTCAACTCTGGATCTAAAATTCTAAGCCTCTTGAGGGAGGATGACGAAAACGATACCACGATCTTTACAGTATGCTTTTGAACAGACCCCGCTGATGAGGTACAGGCATTGTTTCAATTCCTAAACACTGGAGTTATAAGGATGATAATCCCTCGTCAACCCCTCTGAGCCAAAGAAGTAGGAGTTTTTCTTTTCGAAATTTAAAACCCTTAATCATAACCTGGGGCAGGGTAGTCTCTCAGTTGATCCAAGTGCATAACGAATGGCACCAAAGAAGTCCTTACAAAACGAAGAAAGACAGTGATGGTTCCGAATAATCAATAAAGAAAGGCAGTCATTATCTTTCAAAATAAGAACCCATTAAGTCAAAACCTATGACGGAGACTTACAAAGCTAGGGCATCCCGCTGACTGTAATCACAAAAGAACAGTTCAGGCAAAAAAGAAAAACAGGGATAACAAAATCAAAAAGAAAGAGGTCTTATAAACCCTCAACAAAGAGGAAATGACTGTCTATTCAAAATAAGTTATCAACATCCGAATCATCACCGGAAAATCAGAGCAAAGACTCAAACAAGGTCTAACGTATGATCAACTGAGTTTAGGTTTGGAGAACATCACGAAGAGCGGGTGGGTACAAATAATTTGAGCCTTTATCCTTTGTTTCTTAAACCGTGAACCAGGCCACGTTATAACCCTTAAAAGTCCTAGCTGAAGCATGGGTTAGTTCGAAAGCATACTGTTACGAAAGGTATCCTGACTCCTTAAGGCTACGGTAAATACAGAGTTGACATCATGTTTTACAAACATTCACATGTTTTATGAAAAGAATATATTTTCAAAATTCAAGACAGACTTAGGCTTTGCATTTTTAACATAACCTTGTTTGCATATGACTTTTTGTTTGAACAGCAGGAAATTCGCACGATGAATACCTAGTGAACAAAAGCACTCCCAATCAAGGGGCAGACATGAGCATGGTCCATCATCTGGGGCAATCCAATTAAGATTCGGAGAATCTCTCAAAGGCCAAATAGCCTGGGGGCAAATCTCCGCTTGAGTCACTTGGGGCATTTCAACAACGAATCTGGCCTGATCAAACACCTTCTGGTGGCATGGCAACACAAGCAGCCAGGGGCACCTCCCTGCATTCTAAGAGCGTGGACATAGTAAAAAAAAAAATATACTACGCAAAATCAAAGACCCGCTAGGTTGACATACCTAGGCAAAAATGAGGGCTTCCCGGCGAACCAAAAGGGTTCGGGCAAAATGAAGGGATGAAACGAAAAAACATGTACACCCGGCAAGTCGAAAACCTGAAAGGGCGGCTTGGGCGAAAATGGGTATCCCGGTGGACTGAAAACCCGAAAGGGCGGTCCAGGCAAAAGTTAGGGATTAAAGCGTACGACTATGTCCTGCCATCTGCCTACCAGAAGAAGGTTTGTCCATCAACGACTATCAGCACCCCACAAATGCCTCCCCCATAAAAACAGGGGCAATAAAGAGTGGTCTAAGCAGTCTGATTGTTCTATCCTCCAAGGTATCAGGGTAGTTTCCGTTGAAGAACTTAACCAATACAGTTCGATACTTCCCCAGAAGAGTCCAACCCCGTTTCCCCAGGAAAGTTGGAATTCATATCCCCAGGCAGTAAGCTCATCCCCAGTAAATTCTGGAAGCTTCCCCTCGCAGAGCACGAACGCGTCGCCCGGTTTTATTTAAAGAGTTATTTCCTTAACAGGATATAACTGGGTTATCCTCAGCCAAAAGCCACGGAAAGAGCGTCGTCGATAGAATCTTCTTATCCCCAGCGAAGTCTATTCATACTTCCAATACAGCAAGGTATCCTCAACGAGTCATCCTCAACAATTCAGCAAAAGCATCTCCCCACAGAGTATCACTTCCCAGCATGGTCGCTAGAATATCTTTTTCTTCCCGCCAAATTATTCATTCGCCAAGTTTATTCCCCAACCGAGTTATCTTCTCCTACCGGTATACTTGCAACTATCATCCCTAACGGAGGCAAAGCTACTTTTCAACATCAGCCCAGGATACGACTTCCCGGCACCCGTCAAGGATTTATTTTCCTGAGACGAAAACATACATTCATAAAACGTCACATACATCATTATAGCATGCATATGCATCATACTACACGAATCTCATTAATTTTGAAGACATACAGTTCATGCATCATGATTTTGCATACAATTATGTTTTACCTTTTCAGGAAAAAGATCAATACAAAAATGACTACTATCAACTATCGCAATTCATTCTTGATATAGTTTCGGATATGATCCAGCGATGGTGACGTTCTGATACTGCTTCCAGAATTCCTTCTAGATATAGTTTCAGATGTAAACCCAGCGATGGTGACGTTCTGATGCTGCTTCCAGATTCCCTTCTAGATATAGTTTCAGATGTAAACCCAGGGATGGTGACGTTCTGATACTGCTTCCAGAATTCCTTCTAGATATAGTTTCAGATGTAAACCCAGCGATGGTGACGTTCTGATGCTGCTTCCAGATTCCCTTCTAGATATAGTTTCAGATGTAAACCCAGCGATGGTGACGTTCTGATGCTGCTTCCAGAATTCCTTCTAGATATAGTTTCAGATGTAAACCCAGCGATGGTGACGTTCTGATGCTGCTTCCAGATTCCCTTCTAGATATAGTTTCAGGTATAAACCCAGCGATGGTGACGTTCTGATACTGCTTCCAGATTTCCTTCCAGATACAGTTTCAGATGTAAACCAGATATGGTGACGTTCTGATACTGCTTCCAGAAGTCCTTTTCAGATGTTTCCCTCTCCGACGATGAGTGTGAGGTGATATTCTCCTATGGTTCCCTCTCCAACGGTGTGTGAGGTAGTAATCCCTTTTCTAGATGTTTCCCTCTCCGGCGATGAGTGTGAGGTGATATTCTCCTATGGTTCCCTCTCCAACGGTGTGTGAGGTGGTAAGCCCTTTTCAGATGTTTCCCTCTCCGACGATGAGTGTGAGGTGATCATTCCTTTCAAATTATAATTGGCTATGGTTCTCTGCCCAATACTGCGAAGATAATAATTCCCATCAAGATTTTTCTCAACGAGCGTTGTTGAGATTAAAGTCACCCAAGATTCTCTTATCATTCATGCTAAGGCAGTAACCATACCTGGTTCATTCATCAGCATTTGAAGCTCCAGATTCAGCTCCTGTAACCAGTCAGGACACATCCGTATCAAGCATCTAAAAATCAGCTCCTGCAACGTGTCAGGTACTCATTTTCTCTTTTGCAGGTATGCAGGTTCTCGCTAAGGAATCTCCTGCGCGATCAACATCAAGATGGCATCTATAAGCCCATCACCCTATCCAGCAACCTATAAATGGCATCTATAAGCCCATTCCCCCATCATCACTGCTACTATGTGAGCGCAAATTTCTGGGCACTCTAGTGTCCAATCATCTTTTACCCTCGGATTACGAAAGGCATGTCTGCCAATCTGCACCCTCAGGTCTAAGAAGATTGAACAGGGGCAACTGTTGCACCCCAAAATTTGCCCTCCCATATTCTCCAAGATTTGTCAAGTCAAGGTCACAAAATTCCCCATGGGTTATGCAGTTCAACTGTCTCCTATACAGTCAAAACTAGGGTTTGTGTTCTGATCAAAGAAAGGAAATTTTCAAGGACCCAATCAAGTCTCACATGCCTACAAAGATGGTCAAGTATCTTCATATCAAGTTTCAAGGCATTCAGCTCAAAATTGCACAGTCAAAACCCTAGATTGCACTACAGTCAACTGTAGGGGCAAAATGGTCATTTGACAGTCAAAAGTTCAAATTTTTGGTCAACATATCATTTTGAAGCCACAAACATCATTTGATCAATGCTTGATCATGATTCTCAAAATTTGGCTCAGAAAATCATCAAGATGCAAAAGTTACTATATTTGGACAGTTGAAAAAGTCAACTGAAATTGACCAGGGCATAACTTTCACATGGATTATCAGAAAAATTCCATCCAAAGCTCATTTTGAAGAGAAAGACATTTCCTACAACTCATCTTCATATTCCAAGTCCAAGAAATGCTCTCACAAAAAGTTATCAATTTCAACATTATAGGTCATTTTCAAAAGTCAACAAAAAGGGACTTTAAGTCAAAGGCCATAACTTGACATTGGTAAATCAAAATGACATGGGACCAAAGGCATTGGTTAAAGGACTCAAAGACCTTTCCAAAATGTCCAAGAACATGTGAAAAGATTAAAATTTGAGCAAGTTATGCCTTGTGGAAGTTGGGAAATTTTTGGGAATTTTGAAAAGTCAACATTGATGCAAATGATCCAAAAATGCAAATGGGCCCATTTTTCTTCCAAGTTTCTTCATGCCAAGCCTATGCACGACCATTAGGCCCAAAGGGAAGTATTTTCTCAATTTTTAATTATTTATTTGAATTTATATTAATATTAATTCACTTAAATCATTTAAATATGTAGAAAATATAAATTTGACCTAAAAAAAATCTTTTTGTGCACATTCTACTCTCAATATTTCGTGCTTGTTTGATTATGGAAAGTTTTGGTTTGATTTGAACTAATTGACACAAGATTGCACATGAAAAAAGATATGAAAAGATTTTACAAAATCAAATATTGAAAACTATCAATGCCATGGATTTTGTGCAATTTTGTTGACCTAATGCCTTGGCTACATATTCAGGAATGCAAACCTAATGCCTTTGGACTCGCAGCTGCGCTCAGAAGCAACATACAAAACTTGAAAATTGCCATAAAACTCAAAAACTGATTTCAAGGTTAGGAGACGATTCAAGCCTCAACTTCCATTCCAATAGCTTCCTGAGACCTCCTTGATCATACTCCAATCATAAACAACAAGCAAAGCTCCAGGAATTGGTATCAAGAACTCAGACTGTACCTCGAAACTTTTGAAATCGCATATCTCAAATCATACATCTTTTTGCATTTTGATTGATGAATTCTTGTTCATAATGAAGTTTCCAAGCTAACCATTACTCTTAATTGCGTTTTTATTGACCATACGAGATTATGCCATGTTTGGATATTAGGTTTTGCAGGTTTTAAAATTGGGTTTTTGCAAAGAAGAAAAATTAAAGCTTCAGACCATGACCATTGAATTCGGTATATTGAGACGAACATGAATCAACCTTCGCGAACAATTTATGAGCTACATAGCGCTATTCGCTATTTCTTCTAAAGGTGCCTAAACCCATGCATGAAAAACCGTAGCCTTTGAGTTCATGTTTCAGAAACAACGAAGGAGATGATGTGTTGTCTAGCAATGGTTGGGCGTTTTAAATTTCGCGCGTTTATTTACTAGTGCACTTGTTCTTTCTTTTTGTTGTTTGTGTGTCATTAATATATCAAATAGTTTAAATGGCTCAGCTGGCAGGTACCAACGCATACAACCTTCAAGACCTGGGTTCAAGTCCCAGGTCTGGCAAATTACAATATTATTTTTCAATATAAATTCTTGTGCAGCGCGCCTATTGTGGACCACCACATTCCATCATCATCTCACCATACACGCGTCCAGTGAGAGCAGATCAAGGAGTCAGGATTAAAGAACACCATAAGGACAAGTCAACCAACGCATATGTGGCCTAGAAAAGTCAAAGAATGCCATGCTTATTGGGCCTGATTTGTTGGACCAAAACCTCCTAAATTGGGACTACACCCCACTCTGGTTTGCTAATTTCATTTTTCTTATATCTTTTTAATTATTATTTTATTTGTTTTTTTGTTTTAATTCAATAATTATTTTTTTTTTAACAAAATACAAAAACATTATAAAAAATCAGAAAAAGGATAAAAAAGCACAAAAACATTTATTTTATTTATTTTCTTGTAAATAATTAACATGTAAATAAATTTAGTAAAATAGGTTTTAACTTTAATTCTTTTTAATAAAAACCCAAAAATAAATAGAATTAGGTTTAATTTTTTATTCTTCTTAAATTTCCTTTTTATCATAATATTATTATTTATTTATTTTTATAATCAAATTTGTACATAAATAAATTAGATTTAAATTAGGTTAAATTTCAATATCTTTCATAATAAACTAAAAAATATTAGAACTAGGGTTTAGCATTTTATTTTTAATTTCAATAAATTCTTTTTCTTTTAAACCTTAAAAAACACAAAAATACCCAAAACATTTAATTTTTCATTTTTTATTTTAATTCCTTATTAAAGTTAATCTTTTTTTGCAAAAAGGGTCCAACGCCCATGTATACAATTTATTTAATTTCGCGCATTTATTTTATGTCGCTTATTATAATTTTGTATCTCTCCCAAAGCATTGTAATTTAAATTTCTCGCACTTTTATTTATCGCTTTATTTATTTTTCAGTCAAATCGGGTCCGGTTTAATTTTGGCGATGTGGACCCGCGCCATTTGTAATAGCCTTAGATTTATTTTTTCGCAAACTTTATAACTGTTAAATATGCATGCAAGAATGAATGGCCCTAATTAAAATCAAGCGTAGATCACAAATAAACATGACAAGACAAATAACTGAAACGTGACACACAATTCGCACACACCACCCCTAGGGTACGCCTCACTGTTGCCTTGCCTCGAAAGGTGATCGTCGAGTAGAGGACGTCTTAGTAAGTCCTCATGATCCGGGAACCTGGCATGAGGGTAGCTTCTAAGGTGTCTTCCCATTGCTCCGGTGATCACCACGTCCCTAAAACTCGAATTGACCCGAACACCTCCAACGGTGGTGCTACCTACCTCTCAATGGTGGGATGGCACTACTTTAAAGGACATCTACACAGACGAATTCCTTAGGGTAGGTAGATTCTCAAGGATACTTGCTCTAATCTTAAAAACAAAACAAAACTCTTTTCACACCACACATTTTCAAAAGCTTTCAAAACAAACTTTTCAAACACTCTGACGTATGAGTCGATCTGAAATTTTTCAAAGAAACTTTTAAACCCACATTGAAAAGCAAACAATTTTGAAAACACATTGAGCAAGTATCTAAGAGCCCATGGATAACCATGGATAGAAAGGGTGCTAACACCTTCCCTTTCTATAATCTACCTCCCGAACCGAGAGCAATCTCTTAAGGAATTTTTCTGTGCTTTTGTCCTTTCCATTTGGAGAAAATAAAAGACGGTGGCGACTCTTGCTTCCGCGACATTTCGCGAACCAGCGTTAAACAGTCAGTTCCAGATCCACCGATCACAATATGAAACTTATTACTAATGACATTAAAGTTTATTCAATAATTTGGACGTTCGCTCTTAGTGTTTCTTCTCTAAGAATGTTCTACAAATGAAATTCCGAGCTTGTAATGATGGTAAACGAAGCTAGAGCGTGAATATTGCTGTGATTTCAAGGAGCTACCACGGATCTACGGAAAATATGACGAAGATTATTCACTAGCTATGGGGAATCCACGGACAGAGCTCAGACTAAAGATGAAGCCATGCGAGAGTTTAAGATGAGCTTTAAAGAGCGAATCCAGTTTCTGTTAGGATAGTAACAGAATGGTGGTGATGCTTCAAAGAGAGAGAGAGAGAGAGAGAGAGAGAGAGAGAGAGAGAGAGAGAGAGAGAGAGAGAGAGAGAGGGAGAGAGAGAGAGAGAGAGAGAGAGAGAGAGAGAGAGAGGTCGTTGAAGAAGGGATATGAGAGAGAGTGAGGTTGTTTATTTTGTATGAAAGATGAAAGATAGGGCGAGTTTGTTACGTTGCTGTATTGAAAAATGAAAGAGAGAGAGAGGTTATTTCTACATATGAATGAGAGAGAGAGTGTGTGAGTTTGTTACGTTGCTTTGTAACAGAATCATAACTGAATTTTTTTATGAAGAATAGCAGCATGAGGCGCGTGTTGTGCAAGCTCGTTGAGTTAGAAAAATGGAGAGAAGGAATGGCTTTGTTACCGTGAGATGAGAGAAAAAATGTTTTTTTTATGTTATGGTGGTGGAAGATTGAACAAAAGAGAGAGTGAGTGAGTTTTCATTTTTTTTATCGTTATGACTATCGTGTAAAGGAGGGACTGGGTAGCACCTTCCATTTGAAGCATGTTTTCCATTATGCATGCATACGTAATTCTGTGGGGCCATTTGTAGTAATATAAATTAGTATTCCTTGCATGATACTGTAGTACAACAATATTTCTCCTCAAGAATTCTACCACTGCCTTGCAATTGCTAGTCGCGATCGAAATACGCCATCATTGCGCATGGCCATGTAGTCACCTTTGCAATCGTGTATCTTGAACCATGACCTTCCTCAAGACACAATATTAGTATCACTGAAAAGAGGGCACATCGGGGAGTATCTTTTATGTTGGCCTCGAGTCAAAACAACGCTTGTAGCATGCTTTAAAATGGCCATAAATTCAGGGGATCGTATCAGATAGAGGTACCGGTAATTTTATTAATGCCATCAATTATCCATGAACATCATATCCTACATTTCATGGTTTAATAAATTGATATATAGAACTCTTCAAGACGAGGTCCCAAGATCAAAGTTGAAGAGAGAATTCCTCTGAACAACTTTCATGTTGGAAGTTTCTTGAAATAACGCCTGAATCATGCTAAAAAACAGTCACGAAGTTATGACGTCAAAGCTGGCTATAGCAGCTGAAACTTCACTATGCTGAAAATCGAATCATCAACTCCATTGTTGTGATTTCAAAACCTCATAACTTTCTCATTAATAATCCAAATGAGGCAAACTTTATGTCATTGGAAAGAGGAAAAATGATACAACAACTTTGTAGTTATCTACACCTTGATATAACGCCTGTGGCCACATGAAAATTGAGCTCAAAGCTAGCTACTTGGCCATTTTGAAAACATTCAAAATTTCACTAAGTATAAATATTCAAGAATTATGAATATTCATCTTCCACACCTTACAATTCAAAATCTAAGCACTTTTTAGAGATAAGTCCTCAAGGACAAAAATGGAGTATGAAACTTCTTCTTTCAAATGAGCATGAATTTGAAACTTTCTGACCACACATGAATGAGATATAGAGCTGCAAAGATGGCTAGATGAACATAAAAACTCTTAAAGCTTAGGAAAATTTCTAATTTTCCAAATTACTTAAAATGCAAGAAACTTCAATTTTGGCCGATTCTTTTGTATTTTCTCAACAACTTATCACATTTTCTATCATTTTGACAATAATTTTGACCAAACTCCCATTTGATCAACCTTTGACTTTCTATTGACTTTTGCTTATACACGCCGAGTCTTTTCTTATTCAATCAATCCTGGTTTTTCTGACAAAATGTAGCTATCAATAGACTGCATACAGATGCTTAAGGACCAATAGAAGATTGTGAAATCATTTGAAACTCAAAGATTCAGTCATAACATGCCAATGATAAAAAACCCTAATTAGAAGCCGTAATGTAGGAGAAATTGATCAGAGCTCCAAACCCTGATTCAAACGAGGTATCTTGCCAAATCTCTTGAACCAACGAGTCTCGTGCATAAGGAGCATACATGTGATGACGAGACTTCTGATATGTAACCCTTGTAGATAAAATTTCTTCTCGCGATTAGTATATATTCACTCAACAAAAACCCTTGATCACATATCATTGAGTTAAAGCAATACAAATGATGAATATGATGATGAAGCATAAGTTATTTTGTTTATAAGTAAGAGGGTAAATTTTGGGGTATAACAACTGCCCCTATTCAATCTTCTTTAACCAGAGGGTGAGATTTGTGGACACCTTTCGAACAATCATGGTGGAAGAGGATTGAATATTTAATAGAACTGTAAAATTTGCGCTCTAAAGACATTCAGGTATCATTATATTTTTTTTTTGGTTTTTTGTATTTCATTTTTTTTTTACTTTTTTTGGGTTACAATGGTTATTTGGGTAAACCTCTTGGATGTCGGGTCAACATTAGACATACAAGACAAAGATCAGATACTCAAGAAAAAGATCCACTACAACAGACTAACAAAAATATCTAACAAAAAAGAGACCTAACAAAGCGGACTCAATCAAAGATGTCTGGAAAAGATGGGATCTCACAGTGATTTCACCCAAAGATAACAGAGATGGATGGGACCTAACAAAGCGATCTCAAATGAAACTATCAGAAATGGAAGGGATCTAACACATCGATCTCGACCAGGTATCGAGGAGGGAGGAAATGTAACACACTGATTTTAGACAAATATAAGGAGGAAAGAAATCTAACAGGACGATCTCAACCAAAGATAGGGAGGGAAGAAATCTAACACAGTAATCTCGACCAAAGGTATAAAAAACAAAAAGATACCTAACAAAGTGGACTCAATTGAAGACATCAAAGAGGGAAGAGACCTAACAAAGCGACCTTGACCAGATATATCAAGGGAAGAAGAAATCTAACACAACGATTTAAACTAAAGATATAAAAGAAGGAAGAGACCTAACACAATGGACTCGACCAAAGATATCAAAGATGGAAGAGATCTAACAAAGCGATCTCGACAAGATATATCAAGGCAGGAATGCTAACCGCATATAGACTCCTAAGAAAAAAACACTGATTGAAGGCGAATTGGGGATCAAATATGCGTGCCTGGTCAAAGCTAGACATATATAAGAAACAGACTAGTCAAAACAGACTCTAACTGGGCAAGGGGATAATCAAAACATAACTTGACCGAAAATGTTAGCTAAGCTAACATTAAGTAAACCCGATCCAAACAGATAAATCAGGGAAGAGGAACTGATCAAAACAGAACCTAGACAAGGGAAGGAAATGATCAAAACATATCCTAGCCGAAAATGTTAGCTAAGTTAACATAAGGTAAGCCCGATCCAAACGGATAAACCAGAGAAAATGAACTGATCAAAACAGAACCTTAACAAGGGAAGGAAATGATCAAAACATAACCTAATCGAAAATGTTAGCTAAGCTAACATAAGGTAAACCTGATCCAAACAGATAAACCAGAGAAAAGGAACTGATCAAAACAGAACCTTAACAAGGGAAGGAAATGATCAAAACATAACCTAACAAAAAATGTTAGCTAAGCTAACAGGAGGTAAACCCGATCCAAATGAATAAACCAGAGAAAATGAGCTGATAAAGACAGAACCTTAATAAGGGAAGGAAATGATCAAAACATAACCTAACCGAAAATGTTAGCTAAGCTAACCGAAGGTAAACCCGATCCAAACGAATAAACCAGAGAAAAGGAACTGATCAAAACAGAACCTTATCCAAAATGTTGAATATATGGAAAAGTGGTTGACCAAAGAAGACTCCAATTAAGTTACAACGATCAAAGGTTGACCCACCAATGAAAAGAAAACAAGCCAAAGATAGACTTTTGGAGAGAGAATGCTGACCGAAGGCAGACTTTTGGGGATACCAATAGACGTTGACTCTGAATAGAACGCCAATAAAAGGAAAACTTACGAAGAAAAGAGACCAGTTAAATGGGACTCTTGGAGAAAGAACTTACTGGGGATTCACGTTTTTATTGAACCCAAACAGAATCCCGGTCGAAGGCAAACTTGCGATTAGACAAAAGAGACCAATTATAGGGACTCTAAACAAGGATTGCCAACACAAGTTGGACTTTAAGAGATTGCAAATACGCAAGAACTATAAAATCCCTCAGGCCAAAGGTGGGGTGTAATTCTTCAAGAGTGACAATTATCTGAATTACCACACACTAAGTATAGATACTCAAATACTTGAGAAGCAAGAAAGGCTATACTCAGACTCTTACCCGCACTCTAATCGCAAAGGAAAACACAGGTAAAATAACCAAGGGCTTGCAAGGGCAAGAGAAAACCACGACTTACTGGGGAAATGGAAGATAACAAAGGCCCGACTGGTGGTAAATCAAACTGATTCCGCTGGGGAAACAAAATAGGATCACCCTAGGCTTGCTGTGGGGATAACTCAAATCTGAGTGCCTAACAATCTGGTTACTGCAAGTAAACACATTTGGCTTATAATTATGCATGTTTGAATTTTTTGTATAATGCTCCATACAACAGAAATGCTACGCGCTTTGGTAGATGCAATGTAATGATGCATGTTTATCAATGCACTAGGGAAAGCACATCAATAATTGGCTGCTTAGAAAACCATGAACTTCCAAACGATTATCTTTATATATCTTAATTTTTGTAGAGAAAAAAATCCTCTAAACTTCGATGGGGAACTGAGATTCGGAACCACCAACCTCTAAAGATCAATATCACTAAGGAAGTAACTTCCTGGAGAGAAATACTGCAAAAATAAATTGCAGTTCAGAGGAAATCTTGAATTCTAATTCAACTCCCAACTTCCTGGGAAACAAATTCTTTGTCTTCTGTTAAAAAGAGGAGAGCTTCGTTGGGGATGGAAACTTTCTCGCATAGAATTTTCTTGACGAAGATAACTCTTACTGGGGAGTATAGAAATTCTTAAATAAAAAGAATTCTACTCATACCACTCTGGAAATAACACCGCCGAGGGGAAAATCTTCACTTGGGGAAGAAACAGGCATCCTGGGATAGAAGCTCCACTGGGGACATCTCAACAAAATCTTCCATCACCGAGGATGAAAGAGTTATGCCTGGAATTGCCATGTACACCACACTGGGGAGACAAGACACTTTCTCCACTAGGGAAAGAAATCTTGCTCCACTGGGGAATAACATATCAGTTACTCCGACAGATCCTCGAAATTCAACTTCGACTGGGGCCAAAGACTTCCTCTTACACTGGGGAGCCAAAGCTTTGGATGGTAACATCAACAATACCCATTGCACTGTGTGTAGCCATATGTGCAAGATTCAAACCGGTAAGAGTTTTTGTACTGGGAAGCAGAAGTCACTTCATTGGGGATGATGGTCGTCCTCGTGAGGATACCAAACCAGAATCTCCCATAGGTAAACACGAATCTCTTTCAAGAAACTATGAAATAGGCAGGCTACACTAGGGGGGAAGGGAGTTAATGCATCCCTCACTGAGTAGGAGAATGCATACTTCATGGGGAGACCAAGTGCGAACCTCACTGGGGAAGTCGTAGAATGTTAATTTCATGGGGAGTATATCAAGAATCTCCGGTTGGTGAATAGAGCGATTCTTCTAAGAAAACCTGGAAAGAGACAGACTACACTGAGAAGAAGGAGTACTAGGGCGAGAGTACACCTTCATTGGGGAAAATACTGCCTAGGGAAAATACTGCAAAAATAAATTGCAGTTTAGAGAAAATTTTGAACTCTGATCTAACTCCCAATTTCCTGGGGAAAAGATCCAACATCTATTTCCAGGGATAAAAAGAACCTTGCTGGGAAATGAGACCTTCTGATGTAAGTCCTTAATAAAAGTGACTTATGTTGGGGAATCATAGAAATTCTTAAATAAAATAATTCTACCCGGGACACACTGGGGATACTGCCGCTAAGAGTAACAATCTTCATTTGGGAAGAAGAAGGTATCTTTAAACCATGGACTTGAGGTTAAGAACTCCACCAAGGAAATATTTCGGCAATACTCTATTACTGAGGATAAAGGATCCCTAAACACCATTCGTCCATGCACACTGCTCCAAAAAAACAGGAGACCTGTTCCACTGGGCATAACAGGCATACTGATCAAACATCTCTTCAAGAAAACTTGACTTAGGAAAAACTTCCCTAGGCAGAAAAGATATGAACTTCATGAGGAAGATAAATGGCAACCTCACTAGGGAGATAAATGCCAACCACGGAAACACAACGTATAGACTTCAAGGGGGATATAACAAAGGTGTCGAGTCCAATGAAATGATCTTTCCCAGATTCTTCGAAAAGAGTAGAGTGCGTTTAAGAAGAAGATTATACAGAATCGTGCCTAAATGCACTTCTTTGGATATCAGCTCTATGGAAGGGACAAACTTCTAAACAAACTCTTATCAAGAGTGCTGACTTCAGTGGTGATTAAGCAGAAGTATACTTTCACTAGAGATAAGGAATTTTGTCTGGGTGAGAGTACGCCTTCACTGGGGATGAATGATTCTGTTTTGAGCATAAGTGAGCATTCATTGGAGAAATTGGGTCCCATTCTATAGAAATCCTCATGTTGGTCACATACAGACCCTTCTTGATTAATTTGTTGGTATACTTCTTGTCATAAAAGACAAATAGTACTTGTGAAAATAGAAATTGTAGAAATATGCCCTTGTTTGGAATGGCAAACTTCACTGAAGAATAAACAATTTGGACTACTAACCACTTGGTAAAAACTGCAATGTAAGATTACATCTTCATCATGTCGACTCAAAGGAGGGATGCCACTAGCAAGTGGACTTTGGAAAAGATGTTGCAAAAATAAATTGCAGTCCACTGAAAAGAAATTATCTTGACTCCAAACAACTTCTAAATTCAGGGGAGAAGATCCATTATCCTCGTACAGAGAAATGAGGATGCTTTGTGAAGAAGTGAAAAACACAAGAAGGGGGGTTGAATTGTAAAACTTGAAATCAAATGCAGACAACACGTTATTTTTATCCTGGTTCGTTTGATCTCAAACTACTCCAGTCCACCCGTCAAGGTGATTTCGCCTCTCTCCAACGAGGTCTTAATCCACTATATTCAACTGAATATTACAACTACTTTAACAACTGCTAAAGCCTTCTTGAGTCTAAACCACAAACCGGTTTCTCAAGGAAATTCTTTCTTACAGATAGATGAACAATATGTGTGTTGAATGTTTTCTACAAAACTGTTTACCACAACTGTGATACTTCACAAATTAAGCTTAAGTGAATCTAGAATGCTATAACTAGAGTGTAAGTAATTTGAGAGATATAGCAAACTGAAAGAGTGAGGATGATGATGATTTTCTTTAGGCGTGTAAAGAGTTGTAGAGCATTAGCCAATCCGTTCCTCACTGATTTGTTTATATAGCATTGGAAATGATACGTTTAGTCAATTATTCCGTTTCAATGCCAATTACATTCTTTCCATATTGAGAAGATCTTTGTCTTGGAATAAAGTCATTGGTAATAAAGTATCTTGAATGCACAGTACCGTTGCCAATTAAGCGTGTTCTGGCTTTGGCTTATTCTGACGCTGCTAGGTGCTGTTGAAATTGTTGTGGTCTTGATCAGAGTTTACATTGTGGTAAGCGCAGATCTGTTCATCAGGCTTCAGCATAAGCACATGCTTTGATCTTCTGATTTTGGTATCTGATATATCATCTTATGATGCTGATGATGATATTCTTATGCTGATATCCATCAGAGTTTCTGTAAAACACAATATAATTTTTAGGCAGCATATACGTCTCATATGAATTATACAATTTATTTCATCTTGCATTTTGTTATCATCAAAACTTTAACTTAGGGTAGTAGATTCAAACTTTGTTCTAACAATCTCCCCCTTTTTGATGGTGACAAAAACTGGATTTTTTTCAATTGAAATTTAAAGAGAAAGTATCAGAGATATCCAAATAAATTGTATCGGAGATAAACAGGAAGGTATCAAAGATAAGAAGATAAGGGATAGAGAGGTATCAGAGTTAAGATCAGAAAGACTCCCCCTGAGTTTATTACTTCCCTTTAATTCCATGAGTTCTTTAGGATCAGATCTTTATTGACTTTCTTTGAGCATCAGATCTTTCCTTTACCAGAGCAGAGCTTCAGTGTATTGGAGTTTATCATATTGTTGTACCTGTAAGCTTATGCAGAACAAAAACATTCAAGTATATCAGAGTGTTAGAATGTTTGAGACTTTTGTCTCAGTAAACCGTTATTGAAAAATATCAGTCTTTCTCCCTGTTGTACCCCAAAATTTGCCCTCCCATATTCTTCAAGATTTGCCAAGATCAAGGTTCAAAATCTCTCAAGGGTTGCACAGTCCAATTGCCTCCTAACACAGTCAAAATTAGGGTTTTGGTTCTTGCAAAGAAATTGAAGTTTTCAAGGGTCCAATCAAGTCCCATATGCCCATATACATTGTCAAGCATCCATATGCCAAGTTTCAAGACTCACAGCATCAAGTTGCACAGTCAAAAACCCTAAAAGCTTCACAGTCAACTGCAGGGACAAAATGGTCATTTGACAGTCAAAAGTCAAAATTTTGGGTAAACATCTTATTTTGAAGCCACAAACATCATTTGATCAATTCTTGATCATGATTCTCAAAGCATGGCTCAAAAAGTCTCAAGATGCAAAAGTTTCTATTTTTGGACAACTGAAAAAAGTCAACTACAAATTGACCAGGGCATAACTTCTTCATGGTTCATCATAAAAATCCCATCCAATTCTCATTTTTAAGGGGATGACATTTCCTACAACTCATCTTCACACTTCAAGTCCAAGAAATGCTCTCACAAAAAGTTATCAATTTCAACATTATAGGTCATTTTCAAAAGTCAACAAAAAGGCACTTTAAGTAAAAGACCATAACTTGAGATTGGTAAATCAAAATGACATGGTACCAAAGACATTGGTTAGAGTACTTCAAGACCTTTCCAAAATGTCTAAGAACATGATCATAGCTTCAAAATTGAGCAAGATATGCCTTGGAGAAGTTGGGAAATTTTTGGGAATTTTGAAAAGTCAACTTTGCACAAAAAGCTTCAAAATGCTAATGGGCCTCAATTTCTTTCATGAATCATTACCCAAAGGCTATGCACGACCCATTGACCTCAAAGGGATGTATTTTCTTATTTTTGATTAATTATTTGAATTTTTAATCTTATTAATTCATTTAATTAAATTTAATTATGAGAAAAATATTAACCAATGGTTTTAAATCTTTTTGTGCAGCAAATATGTCTATTATGAGCTAAATATTTCGTGCATCAATCAACAAGGCCAAATCTTCCATAATTGGCATGATTTTCATGGCAAAAAGATTGGAAAAGATATGGAGAAAATCAAATATTGAAAACATTAATACATGGAATTTGGGCTGGTTTTCTTAACCTAATTTGCTTCACCTACAAAGGCACAACATAACCTAATACTCATAGACACGAAAAACTGCACACAGGCTGCATACCAAGTTGTCAAATTTTCATCAAAAGTTGGAATCTGAAAACATAGTTACAAGGCGTTTCAAAGCACAAAAAGCCTTCCAATAGATTCCTGACATTGCTAGGAACGTGTTGCAATCAAGAACCAATCTCCAGACCTCAAGAATTGGTAGAACGAAGTCTCACTTTTCATAAATATGTTCATTATCGTGTTTTAATTTTCAAGCATTGTTCATGTGTTTTGTTGATTGATTTACACTAATATGGATGTGCTGAAGCTAATGGTACCCTTTAATTGAACTAACAGTGCCTATATCAAAATCTGCCATTAAGGCTTTCAAGGTTTTCAAAATTCCAAATTTAGGGGTTTACACATATGGAAAAATCAGACCACCAAACCTGTGCCATTGGATTCGTGACTTCAAGACAAGACTAACTCACTACTCGCGCCCTTTTTATGTTAACCCAGGTGCTAATCGCTATTTTTTCTGGTTGAGTTTAGTGGGGGTTTAAAACCCCCGCTATTTGGTATTATTTGCAGGAACAAAAGGAAGAAGATGCATGCGTGTCATAACATGGTTGGGGTATTCAAATCCTAGCGCGCTTTTTCTTGTTTCATACTATTAACTTTGGTTTCTATTATAATAATCATGCTTCATTATTTTGACAAGGAAACGCATTAGCCTGGTTGGTTGTTGAGCTGTCTGGCAGGTATTGGGACCTGGGTTCGATTCCCAGGTCCCACCACTTATTCCATAATTTTTTCCTTAATATGTTTCTATGCAGCATGCCATCAACGTCCTACCATACAACTCCACACGCTAGCTTGCCACATAAGCAGGATGATCAATCTGAAGGCTACAAGATGAGGACCATCATACGCCTGGGTCAACCACTCCACACGTGATCCCTGAAAGTCAAAAAAGGGCTTGCATTCTTGGGCCAGATTTCTCACAAAAACCTCCCTTTGGGTCTGAATACTCCTCATGGTTTGCACATTTTTAATTTTTATTTGTTTTTCTTTCTAATTCTATTAATTGTTTTTTTTAATTGTTTTCTTTAATTTCACAAATTAATTTTCATAATATAAAATACAGAAAAATCAAAAAAAGTGTTTATTTTTATTAATATTAATTTCACCATGATTTATTTTGTAAAATAAACTTTAATAATTAACTAGTTAATTTAGGTTTTAAAACTTTAATGTTTTTCTTAATAAATTAAAATAGGTAGAATTAGGGTTTTGATATTTTTTCACCTTTTCTTTTTAGATAATTTTCTCATTATTATTATTAATTACTAAATATCTTGTAAATAAACATATGCATAAATTCTTTAGTAAATTAGGTTAAACTTTCATATTTCTCATTAATAATTAAAGATAATTTAGAATTAGGGTTTCTCTTCAATTTTAATTTCTTTATCTCATAAATACCAAAAACATAAAAAACATTTCTTTTCTTTAATTTAATAATTAATTAACTTTTAATTTCAATTTAATTTCAAAAGGGTCCAACGCCCTCGAACATTCTATTTTTATTCTTTTCGCACGTTATTTTATTGTGAATATTAATATTATGTAATTGCTCAAGCCATGTAATAGTAATTAGGAATTTATTCATTTTCCGCATTTTTTATCAAACGGGTCTTTGTTAATTTGGCGATGTATAGACCTGCGCCTTGTAATAGCGTAGGATTTTACTTTCCGCATTTAAACTTCCGCACTTTTAAATTATAATTGCATGAAAGAATGTATGGCCTAAATTAAAAACAAGCGTAGATCACCATGATACATGTACAAGATAAAACATAACATGAAAATAACACGCAAATTCACACACCACTCTTAGGGTACGCCTCACTGTTGCCTTGCCTTCGAAACGTGGTCGTCGAGTATAGGACGTTTTAGTAATTCCTTATGTCCATGATCAATGGCATAGGGGTAGCTTCTAAGGTGTCCTACTGTTGCTCTGGTGACCACACTGTCCCTACAAACGAATTGACCCGAACACCTCCAATGGTGGTGCTACCTACCTCTCAATGGTGGGATGGCACTATCTTAAGGACATTTACACAGCCTAATTCCTTAGGGTAGGTAGATGACTCATAGATACTTGCTCTAATTCAAAAACAAATCAAAACTCTTTTCACACCGACACTTTCAAAAAGCTTTCAAAACAATTTTTCAAACACTCTTGAGGACTGATACAAGAGTCAATCTGAAATCTTTAAATGAAACTTTTTCAAACCCACTCACAATTGAAAAGCAAACATTTTGAAAACACAATGAGCAAGTATCTAAGAGCCCATGGATAACCATGGATAGAAAGGGTGTTAACACCTTCCCTTTCTATAAATCTACCTCCCGAACCGAGAAACTATCTCATAAGGAATTTTGTTGTGCTTTTGTCCTGTCCATGTTGGAGAAAATAAAAGACGGTGGCGACTCTTGCTTCCGCGACATTTCGCGAACCAGCGTTAAACAGTCAGTTCCAGATCCACCGATCACAGAACTGGCGACTCTGCTGGGGACTCTTATAAAGTGAGGCGTACCTTAGGACTAAGATCACTTGTGTTTTCAATTGTTGTGCTTATTTGCTTTATTATTGTGGGCTGCATCGGAGTTACATAGATCCTAACCCGGATCTGGGGATACCCTGTTAGGTAGCATAAGCTGTGAGGGACCTGTCCGGCGTAGACCGACATGGGTGAAGCAGTGGCTACGTTGGTGTGGCACCTTGGTCTGTACCGATATCCCTTGTGTCGCAACGAGGAGAATATGGGTCTTCTGAGGAGTCATTAAGCACCAACCGACCTTAGAACCTTAAATGACCCAACTTGGCCAATAGAACAGTAGCAGTATGCTACGCCCATTGAGGCTAAACTCTCGTGATGGTTCTGGCCGCAAGAAAAGATTGCGATGCTGGAGTTATGACCAATTGAGGGTAGTAAGTGATATTGGGATCCTCTAGAACCCGGTTACTTCTAATAGGACAGGTCTTAACCAACGAACTGAAAGAGGGTAATACCTAGACCCCATACTGGCCTAAACTCTAAGGGCTCTTTTGTGTGACTTGTGTGCTTTAAAACTTGACTACTTGCATGCTTGTTATCTGACCCATGAGTTCGTTGTAGGTTTTGCTTACAGTCCTTAATTGGGACTCATTACAGGGTTTACTTACATCACTCCATGCATAGCATAACATCATACCATTGCATACATCCTACATAAGGACTAACCCATTTCAAGGATCTCAAGGGTCTGTGATGCAGGTCATGATGAACCAAAATGTCTAGCAAGGGGCAAAGGGGATTTATTTTCCTCTAGCCAAGCGAGTCAGGGGCTATGACCCACTCGATATGGTGAGCCTTGACCCTTGAAGAAGGACTCTCAACAACATGAAGTTCCTTCAATCAAGCTACCGGATTCAAATTCTAACAATTTTTCTTGTCTACCCCGCGAGATACTTGAAAACATTGCACGCATATCATACATATTGTTGCATTACAGCTACTCTTTTTGACAGGTCACTCACCTTCTTCGCTGTTTATTTCAGCAATGGCTTCCCAACAAGATAACCAGGGTCTTCATGCTCAAGAGACTCAGTTCAGGGAGATCTTTCTAAGCCTATCCAAAGGGCAGGAAGAGTTAAGGACACTCCTCATGGGGAATCTGGCCAAGAAAATTCCCGAGGATGACAAGGACGAACGGCTGAAACACCTACAAGCTGAGGTAGATACAATGAAAACCCAGATGCTGGGGCAAAGGGCTCTCATCCAAGGTTTAGCTCGGGAGTAAGAAGAGTTGAGGACCATGATCAGTCAACTCCACCAAGACAGATCCAACATGAAGCAACCAGTCCGAGTCAGGGACCAGGTCTTTGATCAGCTTCCAAGAGGACAAGAGTCTGGTATGGTGAAGAATGGACCCCTCCAAATTGCTACTACTTCACAAGCCCAACATCAA
Organism: Vicia faba; assembly: GCA_948472305.1. NCBI lineage: Eukaryota > Viridiplantae > Streptophyta > Magnoliopsida > Fabales > Fabaceae > Vicia > Vicia faba. Next base: position 1,056,650,614 of record OX451740.1, on the reverse strand, counting down.
CCTCGCCCAGAGTAACAGGTTGATCAGAGTAAGCCAAGCAGGTCCAAGAGGCAATTCACCCAGCTTAACATGCCACTGTTTCAAGCCTTGCAACACCTGTTGGGGTTGAATCTGATTACACTAAGGGCTCCTCTCCGGAACCCCAACACCTTTGCTCCTAACTATCATCCCAATAGAAGATGTGCCTACCACTCTGATAGTCCTGGACATGACACTGTCGACTGCTGGGCTCTGAAGAACAAAGTCCAAGACCTGATTAATGAAGGAGTAGTGGATTTCACCCAAGGGGGTCAAGCTGAGTTCTTCTACCACCCCTGTAAGATTCACCACTTGAAGTGACCAATTCAAACTAGAAAACTTTTGTTCATTCGAATGTTTAAGTTGTATTTTTCTTTGACTGTTTAAACATTTATTCATGTCAAACTTGGTTATTTCATTAATGCATTACACGTGTCTGTTTTAAAGTAATTGTGTTCATTATACTCAAAATTGCTTTTATTTTTGATGTTCAACTCTCGGCTTTAAAATTCTAAGCCTCTTGAGGGAGGATGACGAAAACGATACCACAATCTACAGTATGCTTTTGAACAGACCTCGCTGATGAGGTACAGGCATTGTTTCAATTCCTAAACACTGGAGTTATAAGGCAGATAATCCCTCGTCAACCCCTTTGAGCCAAAGAAGTTGGAGTTTTTCTTTTCACAAAAAATTAAACCCTTAATCGTAACCTGGGGCAGGGTAGTTCTCTCAGCTGATCCAAGTGCACAACGAATGGCACCAAAGGAATCCTTCCAAAACAAAAGACAATGATGGTTCCGAATAATTAAAGACAGGCAGTCATTATCTATCAAAATAAAAGCCCATTAAGTCAAAACCTATGAAGGAGACTTACAAAACTGGGGCATCCCGCTGACTGTAAATACAAAAAGAAAAAGTTCAGGCAAAAAACAGGTATAACAAAATCAAAAAAAAAAGAAAGAGGTCTTACAAACCCTCGACAAAAAATGACTGCCTATTCAAAATAAATTGTCAACATCTGAACCATCACTGGAATATCAAAGCAAAGACTCAACAAGGTCTAACGCACGATTAGCTGAGTTTAGGATTGAAGAACATCACGAAGAGCGGGTGGGTACAAATAAACTTTGAGCCTTTATCCTTTGTTTCTTAAACCGTGAACCAGGCCACGCTACAACCCTCAAAAGTCCTAGCTGAAGCATGGGTTAGTTCGAAAGCATACTGTTACGAAAGGTATCCTGACTCCTTAAGGCTTGCAGTAAAATGACAAGTTGACATCACAGTTTACAAAAAATTCACTTGTTTTTATGAAAAAATGCATTTTTCAAAAACTTCAAGACAGACATAAGCTTTTGCATTCTTAAAATGACATTGTTTGCATATGACTATTTGTTTGAACAGCAGAAAACTTTGCACGACGAACATCTAGTGAGCAAAAGCCTTCTTAACAAAGGGTCATCTCAAGCGGAGGAAACACTTCCAACCAAGGGGCAGACTTGATCATTGCCCATCATCTGGGGCAGTTAAGTCAAGATTCGGAGAATCTCTCAAAAGGCCAACCAGCTAGGGGCAAATCTCCGCCTGAGTCACTTAGGGCATTGGACATGAATTCCAGCGACGAATCGTGCATGTTCAAAGATCTTCGGACGGTATGGCAACACAACAACAGGGGCACCTCCCTACATTCTGAGAATGTGAACATAGTCGAAAAAAATACTACGCAAAATCAAAGACCCGCTAGGTTGACACACCTAGGCAAAAATAAGGGCTTCCCGGAGAACCAAAAGGGTTCGGGCAAAAATAAGGGATGAAATGAAAAAATCTGTACACCCGGCAAGTCGAAAACCTGAAAAGGAGGCTTGGGCAAAAATGGGTATCCCGGTGGACTGAAAACCCGAAAGGGCGGTCCAGGCAAAAGTTAGGGATCAAAAGCGTACGACTATGTCCCGGCATCTCGTCATTTGCCTACCAAAGGAAGATTTGTCAATCGGCAGTCATCAAGCACCTCCACAAGGTATCTTCTCCCCTCACCTCAGAAACAGGGGCAATAATGAGTTGTACAGGCGGTCCAGGGGCGCTGTCAACCAAAGTACCAAGGAAAGGTCAATCAAAAGATGATTACCATCTCCCTTTACAAGTTCCAGATCAACACCGGTAACAAGCCAGGAAAATTCTGTGAATGACTGGTCGTGGGTTAATATCCGAAACCAAACAGGACAATCATCCACTTGACCATCATGAAGCAACCCTACACCGGTTCCTCCTCAACTTTCAGACAAAGTCTTACACGGACTCATCCTCAGGCAACCCTACACCGATTCCTTTTCTTTCAGATGAAGTTTTACATGGGCTCATCATAAGGTAACCCTACACCGGTTCCTTCTCCTTCTCAAATAAAGTCTTACACGGACTCATCCTCAGGCAACCCTACACCAGTTCCTTTTCTTTCAGATGAAGTTTTACATGGGCTCATCATCAGGCAACCCTACACCGGTTCCTTCTCCTTCTCAAATAAAGTCTTACACGGGCTCATCAACAGGCAACCCTACACCGGTTCCTTCTCAATTTTCAGACAAAGTCTTACACGGACTTATCATCAAAGTGACCCTACACCGGTTCCTTTTCTTTCAGAAGAAGTCTTACACGGACCTATCATCAAGATGACCTTACCCCGGTTCATCCAGAAGTTTTACACGAACTTATCCTGCAGTAACCTTACCCCGGTTCCTCCAGAAGTCTTACACGGACTTATCATCAAGATGACCTTACCCCGGTTCATCCAGAAGTTTTACACGAACTTACCCTGCAGTAACCTTACCCCGGTTCCTCCAGAAGTCTTACACGGACTTATCCCGAAGTAACCTTACCCCGGTTCATCCAGAAGTTTTACACGAACTTATCCTGCAGTAACCTTACCCCGGTTCCTCCAGAAGTCTTACACGGACTTATCCCAAAGTAACCTTACCCCGGTTCATCCAGAAGTTTTACACGAACTTATCCTGCAGTAACCTTACCCCGGTTCCTCCAGAAGTCTTACACGGACTTATCACAAAGTAACCTTACCCCGGTTCCTCCAGAAGTCTTACACGGACTTATCCCGAAGAAACCTTACCCCGATTCATCCAGAAGTCTTACACGGACTTATCCCGAAGAAACCTTACCCCGGTTCCTCCAGAAGTTTTACACGAACTTATTCTGAAGAAACCCTACGCAGGTTCTCTCTCTCCAGACGTAGTTTTACACGGGCTCGTCATCAGGAAACCCTACACAGGTTTTCTCTCCCCAAATAGGCAGTTTTACACGGACTCGTCATCAGAAACCCTACACAGGTTCTCTCTTCCCAAAGATGCAGTTTTACACGGACTCGTCATCAATGTAACCCTACACAGGTGTCCTTCTTTCCAAGATGCAGTTTTACACGAACTCATCATCAGGCAACCCTACACAGGTTCCCTCTTTCAACTCACAAAAATTACAATTCAACAATCATCCCCAGCGGAAACAAGAAGCTCTACTAGTCAGCATCAGCCCAGGATTTAAATTCCCGGCACCCGTCAAGGATTTACTTTCCTAGACACAATGCATTCATAAACATCGCATCTTCATACACTATAGCATGCATATACGCATCATGAACATACAAACTCATTTATTTCAAGAACATTATGCATGTCATGCATCATGACATTGCATACAACTAACGTTTTGTCTTTTCAGGACAAAGGTCAATACAAAGATAATTGCTATCAACTGTCGCAACTAAAGATCTTATTCCTGTATCTTGCCAGGGTGTATCTGTTGACGACTATATTCCAGACTCGATTCTTGTATCTCGCCAGGGCACGTCTGAAGAGTTCGAAGATCTGATTCCCCTATCTTGCCAGGGTGTATCTGTTGACGACTAACATTACCAGACTCGATTCCTGTATCTCGCCAGGGCACGTCTGAAGAGTTCGAAGATCCGATTCCTGTATCTTGCCAGGGTGTATCTGTTGACGACTAACATTACCAGACTCGATTCTTGTATCTTGCCAGGGCACGTCTGAAGAGTTCGAAGATCCGATTCCTGTATCTTGCCAGGGTGTATCTGTTGACGACTAACATTACCAGACTCGATTCCTGTATCTCGCCAGGGCACGTCTGAAGAGTTCGAAGATCCGATTCCTGTATCTTGCCAGGGTGTATCTGTTGACGACTACATTACCAGACTCGATTCCTGTATCTTGCCAGGGCACGTCTGAAGAGTTCGAAGATCCGATTCCTGTATCTTGCCAGGGTGTATCTGTTGACGACTATATTCTCCGGACTCGATTCCTGTATCCTGCCAGGGCACGTCGGAAGAATTTTCAGATTCGATTCCTGTATCCAGCCAGGGCACATCTACATGAAGAGTTTGAAGATCAACCCCTGTAACAGGCCAGGTAATTATTTTCTTTTCTCAGGTACGCAAGTTCTCGCTAAGGAATCTCTTACGCGATCGACACCCGATGGCATCTATAAGCCCATCACCACTCCTATCCATCAGTCTCCAAATGGCATTTGTAAGCCCATTCCCTGCATCATACTGATGACATTCTACTATGTGAGTGCAAATTTCTGGGCACTCTAGTGTTCAATCATCTTCCACCTTCGGATTACGAAAGGCACGCCAGCCAATCTACATCCTCAGGTCTAAGAAGATTGAACAGGGGCAACTGTTGTACCCCAAAATTTTCCCTCCCATATTCTTCAAGATTTGCCAAGATCAAGGTTCAAAATCTCTCAAGGGTTGCACAGTCCAATTGCCTCCTAACACAGTCAAAATTAGGGTTTTGGTTCTTGCAAAGAAATTGAAGTTTTCAAGGGTCCAATCAAGTCCCATATGCCCATATACATTGTCAAGCATCCATATGCCAAGTTTCAAGACTCACAACATCAAGTTGCACAGTCAAAAACCCTAAATGCTTCACATTCAACTGCAGGGGCAAAATGGTCATTTGACAGTCAAAAGTCAAAATTTTGGGTCAACATCTTATTTTGAAGCCACAAACATCATTTGATCAATTCTTGATCATGATTCTCAAAGCATGGCTCAAAAAGTCTCAAGATGCAAAAGTTTCTATTTTTGGACAACTGAAAAAAGTCAACTGCAAATTGACCAGGGCATAACTTCTTCATGGTTCATCATAAAAATCCCATCCAATGCTCATTTTTAAGGGGATGAAATTTCCTACAACTCATCTTCACACTTCAAGTCCAAGAAATGCTCTCACAAAAAGTTATCAATTTCAACATTATAGGTCATTTTCAAAAGTCAACAAAAAGGCACTTTAAGTCAAAGACCATAACTTGAGATTGGTAAATCAAAATGACATGGGACCAAGTACATTGGTTAGAGGACTTCAAGACCTTTCCAAAATGTCCAAGAACATAATCATAGCTTCAAAATTGAGCAAGATATGCCTTGGAGAAGTTGGGAAATTTTTGGGAATTTTGAAAAGTCAACTTTGCACAAAAAGCTTCAAAATGCTAATGGGCCTCAATTTCTTTCATGAATCATTAACCAAAGGCTATGCACGACCCATTGACCTCAAAGGGATGTATTTTCTTATTTTTGATTAATTATTTGAATTTTTAATCTTATTAATTCATTTAATTAAATTTAATTATGAGAAAAATATTAACCAATGGTTTTAAGTCTTTTTGTGCAGCAAATATGTCCATTATGAGCTAAATATTTCGTGCATCAATCAACAAGGCCAAATCTTCCATAATTGGCATGATTTTCATGGCAAAAAGATTGGAAAAGATATGGAGAAAATCAAATATTGAAAACATTAATACATGGACTTTGGGCTGGTTTTCTTAACCTAATTTGCTTCACCTACAAAGGCACAACATAACCTAATACTCATAGACACGAAAAACTGCACACAGGCTGCATACCAAGTTGTCAAATTTTCATCAAAAGTTGGAATCTGAAAACATAGTTACAAGGCGTTTCAAAGCACAAAAAGCCTTCCAATAGATTCCTGACATTGCTAGGAACGTGTTGCAATCAAGAACCAATCTCCAGACCTCAAGAATTGGTAGAACGAAGTCTCACTTTTCATAAATATGTTCATTATCGTGTTTTAATTTTCAAGCATTGTTCATGTGTTTTGTTGATTGATTTACACTAATATGGATGTGCTGAAGCTAATGGTACCCTTTAATTGAACTAACAGTGCCTATATCAAAATCTGCCATTAACGCTTTCTAGGTTTTCAAAACTCCAAATTTAGGGGTTTACACATATGGCAAAATCAGACCACCAAACCTGTGCCATTGGATTCGTGACTTCAAGACAAGACTAACTCACTACTCGCGCCCTTTTATGTTAACCCAGGTGCTAATCACTATTTTTTCTGGTTGAGTTTAGTGGGGGTTTAAAACCCCCGCTATTTGGTATTATTTGCAGGAACAAAAGGAAGAAGATGCATGCGTGTCATAACATGGTTGGGGTATTCAAATCCTAGCGCGCTTTTTCTTGTTTCATACTATTAACTTTGTTTTCTATTATAATAATCATGCTTCATTATTTTGACAAGGAAACGCATTAGCCTGGTTGGTTGTTGAGCTGTCTGGCAGGTATTGGGACCTGGGTTCGATTCCCAGGTCCCCCCACTTATTCCATAATTTTTTCCTTAATATGTTTCTATGCAGCATGCCATCAACGTCCTACCATACAACTCCACACGCTAGCTTGCCACATAAGCAGGATGATCAATCTGAAGGCTACAAGATGAGGACCATCATACGCCTGGGTCAACCACTCCACACGTGATCCCTGAAAGTCAAAAAAGGGCTTGCATTCTTGGGCCAGATTTCTCACAAAAACCTCCCTTTGGGTCTGAATAACCCTCATGGTTTGCACATTTTTAATTTTTATTTGTTTTTCTTTCTAATTCTATTAATTGTTTTTTTTAATTGTTTTCTTTAATTTCACAAATTAATTTTCATAATATAAAATACAGAAAAATCAAAAAAAGTGTTTATTTTTATTAATATTAATTTCACCATGATTTATTTTGTAAAATAAACTTTAATAATTAACTAGTTAATTTAGGTTTTAAAACTTTAATGTTTTTCTTAATAAATTAAAATAGGTAGAATTAGGGTTTTGATATTTTTTCACCTTTTCTTTTTAGATAATTTTCTCATTATTATTATTAATTACTAAATATCTTGTAAATAAACATATGCATAAATTCTTTAGTAAATTTGGTTAAACTTTCATATTTCTCATTAATAATTAAAGATAATTTAGAATTAGGGTTTCTCTTCAATTTTAATTTCTTTATCTCATAAATACCAAAAACATAAATAACATTTCTTTTCTTTAATTTAATAATTAATTAACTTTTAATTTCAATTTAATTTCAAAAGGGTCCAACGCCCTCGAACATTCTATTTTTATTCTTTTCGCACGTTATTTTATTGTGAATATTAATATTATGTAATTGCTCAAGCCATGTAATAGTAATTAGGAATTTATTCATTTTCCGCATTTTTTATCAAACGGGTCTTTGTTAATTTGGCGATGTATAGACCCGCGCCTTGTAATAGCGTAGGATTTTACTTTCCGCATTTAAACTTCCGCACTTTTAAATTATAATTGCATGAAAGAATGTATGGCCTAAATTAAAAACAAGCGTAGATCACCATGATACATGTACAAGATAAAACATAACATGAAAATAACACGCAAATTCACACACCACTCTTAGGGTACGCCTCACTGTTGCCTTGCCTTCGAAACGTGGTCGTCGAGTATAGGACGTTTTAGTAAGTCCTTATGTCCATGATCAATGGCATAGGGGTAGCTTCTAAGGTGTCCTATTGTTGCTCTGGTGACCACACTGTCCCTACAAACGAATTGACCCGAACACCTCCAACGGTGGTGCTACCTACCTATCAATGGTGGGATGGCACTATCTTAAGGACATTTACACAGCCTAATTCCTTAGGGTAGGTAGATGACTCATAGATACTTGCTCTAATTCAAAAACAAATCAAAACTCTTTTCACACCGACACTTTCAAAAAGCTTTCAAAACAATTTTTCAAACACTCTTGAGGATTGATACAAGAGTCGATCTGAAATCTTTAAACGAAACTTTTTCAAACCCACTCACAATTGAAAAGCAAACATTTTGAAAACACAATGAGCAAGTATCTAAGAGCCCATGGATAACCATGGATAGAAAGGGTGCTAACACCTTCCCTTTCTATAAATCTACCTCCCGAACCGAGAAACTATCTCATAAGGAATTTTGCTGTGCTTTTGTCCTGTCCATGTTGGAGAAAATAAAAGACGGTGGCGACTCTTGCTTCCGCGACATTTCGCGAACCAGCGTTAAACAGTCAGTTCCAGATCCACCGATCACACTCCCCCTTTTTGTCAGCAATCAAAAAGTGCAAATAATTTAAGTTAAGAGAATCAGTGCAGAAAAACGATTGTATTCAGTTCAGAGCCAGAAAATAGTACAGATGATATGCAAAGAAAAAACAATGAAAACATCAAGACATAAAATCTATGGAAGGGGTGGAAGGCGTGTGAACAGAGCCTCAAGCATGTTCTTAATCTGATCAGTGGTTTCCTTTTGCTGATTTACTACGCTGGCTACTGCGTCAATCTTGTTATCCTGAACAACCATCCTTTCCTTCATCCTTTGATCATTCTCATCCATTCTCTCCTGCAGACGAAGATCATTTTGCTTCAGCTCTTCAAGAGTCTGCCTGTCCAAGGCAGCTTGAGAGATGTCAGAGTCAGGGTGCTTCTGAGAGCTTTCTGCAATATCTTCTTCGTGACACACATCTTCTGCTGGAGTTATCTGATCTTCTGCTGGTTGAACTGTTGAAGCTGGACGCTTTTCAGACCAAGGCTCACTGTCCAGAAGAAGAGTTTGTTTCTTCAGCAGATGATTCAAAACTGGACCTTCGAGATCTTTCAGCAGATTGCTGAAGTTTTGCTGAGCCTGTCCGTAGATGAGGTCTTGCAGATTATAAGTTTCAGCGCATACCCATCTTCTGAAGAGTGTCCATAGATGGTCTGAAACAGTGGGATCAATCACTTCCAGACTAGCCTGTTTTAAAGAAGCAATCCACTTCTGCATATCTGTTTCAAAATTCAAAATACTAGAACCAACATCTGGTTGTCTGGGTGTGGGAATGGCAGTTTTATTGATAATGGCAGCAAAATGGTCAAGGACTGTGAGATCGATGAAGGTTTTGCTGTGGTCTTCTGTATTTTGCTTGGGAGAGGGAGTGGGAGAATCAGGAATGATTATTGGACTTGATGGAGTGTTAGGAGGGGTAATTTCTGGTGAGGATGGCAGTTGAGGGATATTGACAGTGGTGCCACCAGGAGATTGCACGGCTAGGGGTCGTGGTTCAGATGATTCAGGTGATTGAGGTTCAAGGGATTGAGATGCTTGATGTTCTGGGGATTGAGCCTCAGAGTGTTGAGACTCAGGTTATAGGGATGATGGTTGAGGTGAAGGTGGATTAAGTTCTGGTTATGGAGAGGGAGGTTGAGGAGTTTCTGGTTCTGGTGATTGTGGATCTTCTGGTATTGGTGAGAGTGTATATTCTGGTTGAGGTGAATGGGGTGTTTCTGGTTGTGGTGAATGGGGAGTTTCTGGTTGAGTGTTTGGATTTTCTGAATGGGGAGCGGAAGAATGTTGATCAATTTCAGAAAGAACTTTATCAAGTTCTGATTCTGTTGATGTTGTAGGTTTTGGATTATGGGGTTTGGTGCGGGATCTCCTGAGAGTTAGTGACTCAGAAGGGTCAAACTCTGGTTCAGTATCATCAATGGTTGGAATGGGAATTGGGAGTTCATATGAAGCTGGGGTTGGAATCAATGTTGGAACAGCAGATGAATTTAAAACATTAACAGAAGAAAGATTACCTCTCTTCTTTGGGGTCTGTTGAGACGATCCTTCTGTAACATCCTTTCTCTTCTTAGTCTTCTTCAAAGCAACCTCTGGTGTTTGCTGGTGCAGATCTTTAATGTTCAAATCAGGATCTGTGCCGTCAGCTTTACACGCGTCCAAGTATCTGAGAACAATGACTGGTTTAGAGTCAATCTCAGAGAACATGGGAAAGTCGTCCAGAGGTACTCTTCTGCTGGTGATGTCAGCAAGAGGAGTGACGCTGGGCTCTTTTTTGATGTTCTCTATCAGTTTCATCTTCTTTAGATTCTTGGCGTTCAGCTGCTTGCCAACAACTGGTTCCAGAGAGCTTATTTCCTGTGCCTCTGTCAGGTGTTCTATCAGCCTATTCTCAGTTAGAATATCTGATATTAATCTGCCGAAGGGTATCCAATCCCTTTTAGTCCTTTCTTCTTCTCTCGTCTCCTTGACGCTGGTCTTCAGATGATTGAACAGAAGATGAGCTAGGTTAATCTTGGACTTCTTTGCAATAAAATAGAGCAGAAATTGCTGATCTATGTTGATATAGTCAGGAGAGCTTGTAGGCTTCATGTGGTTGAAGCAGCCCAAGATAATCTTTGCCCAGATTCTGTGTTGATCCTTTAAATCTCTGATCTTGCTGGAGGGAACCCCATGCGTGAAAATCTATCTAGCAACTAAGGCAGTGTTTCCAGATCTTTCTGCCATGTCAATACAGCGGATACCACCACCGTTGTATCCAATCAGTCTTGCAATGTAATCTTCAGTAATCACAATCTTCTTGCCCATGATATATGAAGTAACCTGATGTGTTGATGAAGACGCATGTATCCAGAATTCTTTGACCAATATAGGGAACGTTGGACCCACCAACCTATCAAAGTACCTTTCCCAACCTTGTGCCCTAATTTTTTCAGTCAAATCAAAGCCATTTTCTTTCAAACTGTTGAAATCAACTATCAGTTCAGACAGAACTTCCAAGTTCTTCACCGGAGTAAGGAGCGTTCTGAAGGGAATCTGATATTGTTCAGATGATGCATCTTGCTGGGAACCTGCAGAAACAGTGCTAGAGGACGCCATGTTCACACTAGGGTTTTTTGAGAAAAAGCTTGAAAAAGGGTTTTCTTTTGAAAAAGATGAACACACAAGTAAGTAAGAATGCAGAGAATATTTAGATGATTGCAAGAGACGGTAAAAAGTGAATGAATGGAGTGATGGTGTTTAAATAAGTTTCAAAAACTATTTTGAAAACATAAACGTTTTTAAGAGAGAGAATTAACTCATGATTACACGCATTTAATGTTTGCTGATATTGGGGGATTTGAGAAAGATATTCGGAACAGTTACCAACGACATGTGTCTCAATGCATCCAATCAGCGTTTTGCTTGTTCAGAGGCGTGCACGCGTGTTCTGCCTCAGGAATTAGCTGATGACTGGATGACACTTGTTTGATTTAGTGAACAGCACATCTATCCTTGAGCTGAAACGCTCAGATCTTTAAGAATAGAATCTAATACAATCTGCATGTCTAAATTTCTGAAGGAAGATTGATCAGAAGTTCACAGTGAAATAAAACAAATTCTGAAGGTTAACATATAAAATTAAAACATTTTCACTCTGGGCAGAGCTTCATGCTGAGATGTTTCAGAATGAAGTTAAACCTATCTTCAGAAAGTGATTTAGTGAATATATCAGCCCATTGATGGTCTGTATCAATAAATTTTAAGTTCAAAATTCCTTTCTGAATATAGTCCCTAATGAAATGATGTTTTATTTCTATATGCTTAGCCCTAGAATGCAAAATTGGATTTTTACTTAAGCAAATGGCAGAAGTGTTGTCACAGAGTATAGGGATGTTACTCTCAAATATCTTGAAGTCTTCAAGCTGACTTTTCATCCAGAGCATTTGTGTGTTGCATCCTGCTGCTGCTATGTATTCAGCTTCTGCTGTGGATAGCGCAATTGTGGATTGCCTTTTGTTGGACCAAGAGATCAGATTCTCTCCCAGAACTGGCAGCTTCCAGAAGTACTTTTACGCTCTACTCTGTCTTCAGCAAAGTCAGCATCGCAGTAACCTACTAAGCTGTAATCACTAGATTTTCTATAAAATAAACCCATATTAGTAGTACCTTTCAGATACTTGAAAATTCGCTTAACAGCTGTTAAGTGAGATTCTCTAGGATCTGATTGGAATCTTGCACAAATACATATGCTGAATAAAATATCAGGCCTTGAAGCTGTCAGATAAAGAAGAGAACCAATCATACCTCTGTAGACCTTCTGTTCTACCTTTTTGCTTACCTCTTCTCTTTCCAGAATGCACATGGGATGCATTGGAATCTTTGATGACTTACATTCTGAGAGATCAAATTTCTTCAGAAGTTCTCTGACATATTTGCTCTGATGAATGTAAGTTCCCTCTGGGGTTTGATTGATCTGAATTCCCAGAAAGAATTCAGTTCCCCCATTAGGCTCATCTCAAATTCTGCCTGCATACACTTAGCAAATTTTCTTCCAAGAGAAGGATTAGTAGATCCAAATATAATATCGTCAACATAAATCTGACAAACTAAGATGTCATTCTTAACTGACTTACAGAATAAGGTAGTGTCCACCTTCCCTCTGGTGAATTCTTTTTCTAACAGAAAGTTACTTAGTCTTTCATACCAAGCTCTGGGAGCTTGTTTCAGACCATATAGTGACTTCTTTAGTTTGAAAACATACTCTGGATTTTTTGTACTTTCAAAACCAGGGGGTTGGTGCACATAAACCTCTTCTTCTATATATCCATTTAAAAATGCACTCTTGACATCCATCTGATATAGAGTGATGCCTTTATTAACAGCAAAAGAAATTAAGAGTCTGATAGATTCTAACCTGGTGACTGGGGCAAAGGTTTCTGTATAGTCTATCCCCTCTTGCTGACTATAACCTTGTGCTACCAGTCGTGCTTTGTTTCTGATGACTTCACCTTGTTCGTTCAGTTTGTTTTTGAACACCCATTTTGTTCCAATGACGTTGAATCCTTTTGGTCTGGGAACAAGATCCCACACGTCATTTCTGGTGAATTGATTCAGCTTTTCTTGCATTGCTAGAATCCAGTCGTTGTCCAGAAGTGCTTCATCAATTGACGAAGGTTTAATCAGAGAAACAAGTCCCATGAGGGATTCTTCAGAATTTCTGAAGCTGGCTCTTATTCTGATTGGATCTTCCTTTCTTCCTGAGATAGTTTCTTCTGGGTGATCCAAGCTGCTTCTGGGTAGTCTTTTCTGAGGTTGATCGGCAGATGTTGCTGGATTGCTCGCAGTGCCTCTTTCTGATGTTGAAGGAGTGTCTTTATTTAGAGCTTCTTATGACTTGTCTTCAGAACCTGTAAATTCAACTTCCATACCTGCAAAAACTTCATTCTGCTTTGACTTTTTAGAGTCAAGCTTATCATCAAAACGAACACTGATTGATTCTTCCACAATCTGTGTTTCTGTATTGTATACTCTGTACCCTCTTGAGCGTTCAGAGTATCCTAACATAATACACTTCTGTGCTTCAGAGTCAAACTTGTTCAAATAATTTTTTGTATTTAAAGTAAAACAGGTACATCCAAAAGGATGAAAATATGAAATGTTGGGATTTCTGTTCTTCCACAATTCATATGGAGTCTTTTCCAGAATAGGTCTTATGGAGATTCTATTCTGAATGTAGCACGCTGTGTTTATTGCCTCAGCCCAGAAGATCTTAGCAACGTTTGTCTCATTGATCATGGTTCTGGCCATTTCTTGCAATGTTCTATTCTTTCGTTCTACAACTCCATTTTGCTGGGGAGTTCTAGGACAAGAGAAATCATGCAGAATGCCTTTGTCATTAAAGAATGACTCAAAATCTTTGTTTTCAAACTCTCCACCATGATCACTTCTGAATTTAACGATTCTAAGATCCTTTTCATTCTGAACTTGGTTACAGAAGGTGACAAACACAGAGTGTGACTCGTCCTTGTGTCTTAAGAACTTTACCCATGTCCATCTGCTATAGTCATCTACGATTACTAACCCATACTTCTTGCCACTGACTGAAGCAGTTTTAACTGGTCCAAATAAGTCAATATGCAGAAGTTCTAATGGCTTAGAGGTAGAAACAACATTTTCAGATTTGAAAGCAGGTTTAGAAAACTTGCCTTTTTGACATGCTTCACACAGAGCATCTGAATTGAACTTCAGATTAGAAAGTCCTCTGACCAGATTGAGTTTGTTAATCTGAGATATTTTTCTCATACTAACATGCCCCAATCTTCTGTGCCAGATCCATTGCTCGTTGTTAACAGACAGAAGACACTTAACATTCTGACTTTTCAGTTCAGAAAGTTTGATTTTATAAATGTTGTTTTTCCTCTTTCCATTAAATAGGATAGTCCCATCTTTCTGACTAACAGCTTTACATGATTTTTGATTAAAGATTATATCATAACCGTTATCACTTAATTGACTTATGGATAACAGATTATGCATTAATCCATCTACTAACAGAACATTATTTATAGAGGGAAGATTTCCATTACCTACTGTTCCAGAGCCAATGATCTTTCCCCTCTGATTGCCTCCAAAGCCTATGTGGCCTCCAGGCTTAAGTTCCAGGCTTTGGAACATATGCCTTCTTCCCGTCATGTGTCGTGAGCAGCCAGAGTCCAGGTACCATGACTGGTGTTTCTGATTTGCTGCTAAAGATATCTGCAACATGTATTATTTTATCCTTAGGTACCCATATTTTCTTGGGTCCTGATTTATTAGCTTTACCAAAACTCTGGTTGAATTTTGGTTTCACAGAATAATTACTACTAGTGTATTTAATATCATGTGTGTGACCATACACAAAGTGTGAATTCAGAGGAGTGCGTTTAATAATTAAATCCATGGCATTCTTTGGTGTAGGTACCTTACCTTGGTATCATATTCCCTTTCTGCCGTTTCTGCTAACTCCATAGATCATTGAAGCTATTTTGCTTCTATCTATGCTTTTAGCAAGGAACTTCTGAAAGCTATGATCATACTCCTTGATGATCTCATCAGCGCTGCTAGGAGTTTCAGAAATTGTTTCCTTCTGAGGGTTTTGTAAAAGATTTTCTAATTTTGAAATTTTATTTTTCAACTCAAAATTTTCCAATTTGAGACTCTCAGTTTTTTCAGAGTCAGAATAAAGATTCCTTTTCAGGTTTCTGAATTTAACTCTGATCTGCTGGTATCTTTCCAGAATTTCGTTAAGGCTTTCAGCAAGTTCAGCCTTAGTAAAATTGATTGCAAAGTCAGGAAATACCTCTTCGGTGTCTGATTCAGAGTCTGATTCAGAAGCTTCACTGTCTTCTGATATGTTGGCCATGAGAGCTATGTTTTCTCTCTCATCATCTGATTCTGAGTCAGCTTCAGATGAGTCAGAGTCATCCCATGTAGCCATGAGACTTTTCTTCTTTTCTCTTCCAAACTTCTTTTTGGGCTTTTCCCTCTGAAGCTTTGGACAGTCACTCTTGTAGTGTCCTTGCTCGTTGCATTCATAGCAAGTGATGTCCTTGGTGTTTGGATTTCTGCTTCCTGAAGTGCCTTCAGATCTTCTGTATCCAGAGGAAGAGTCTGACCTTCTGTATCTGGAAGAGGACTCATTCTGATCAGATCTTATGGGATTCCTGAACTTCCTTTGCCTCTGCTTCCATAGTTGGTTCACTCTTCTGGAGAGGAGAGAAAGTTCGTCTTCTTCTGATGAGGACCCATCAGATGTTTCTTCAACAGCCTGCAAAACTTTAGAGTCAGATTTTCTGTTAGATTTTAACGCTAAAGGCTTACCTTGCTTTTGAGGTTCATCAGCTTCTAGCTCTATCTCGTGACTTCTGAGGGAGCTGATAAGTTCCTCCAGAGATATTTTGTTGAGATCTTTAGCTAGCTTCAGCGCTGTAACCATTGGCCTCCACTGTTTTGGCAAGCTTCTGATGATCTTCTTGACATGATCAGCAGTAGAGTACCCTTTGTCCAGAACTTTGAGACCAGCCACCAGAATTTGGAATCTAGAGAACATCGTTTCAATTGATTCACTTTCTTCCATTTTGAATGCCTCATACTTCTGAATGAGCGCAAGAGCTTTAGTTTCTTTGACCTGAATGTTGCCTTCATGTGTAATTTTGAGAGAGTCAAACATACTCTTTGTTGTGTCTCTGTTAGATATCTTTTCATATTCAGCATAAGAGATGGCGCTGAGAAGAATGGTTCTGGCCTTGTGGTGATTTTTGAAGTCACGCTTTTGTTGATCAGACATTGCTTTCCTGTCAATCTTCTAACCGCTTGCATTCACTGGGTGCGTGTATCCATCTGTCACCATGTCCCACATATCAGCATCATGTGCCAGAAAGAAGCTTTCGATTCTGTCTTTCCAGTAATCAAAATTCTCTCCATCAAAGACTGGAGGTTTGCCGCTGAATCTGTCTCTATCTTCATTGTTGTCATTGCTGCTGTGTTGATATGTTCCTGCCATTGTGTTTTTCTGACGCTGGATCTTGTAATGACACGGTTAAGTGTTTTAGCTCAGAACCAGGCGCTCTGATGCCAATTGAAGAAGTGAAAAACACAAGAAGGGGGGTTGAATTGTAAAACTTGAAATCAAATGCAGACAACACGTTATTTTTATCCTGGTTTGTTTGATCTCAAACTACTCCAGTCCACCCGTCAAGGTGATTTCGCCTCTCTCCAACGAGGTCTTAATCCACTATATTCAACTGAATATTACAACTGCTTTAACAACTGCTAAATCCTTCTTGAGTCTAAACCACAAACCGGTTTCTCAAGGAAATTCTTTCTTACAGATAGATGAACAATATGTGTGTTGAATGTTTTCTACAAAACTGTTTACCACAACTGTGATACTACACAAATTAAGCTTAAGTGAATCTAGAATGCTATAACTAGAGTGTAAGTAATTTGAGAGATATAGCAAACTGAAAGAGTGAGGATGATGATGATTTTCTTTAGGCGTGTAAAGAGTTGTAGAGCATTAGCCAATCCGTTCCTCACTGATTTATTTATATAGCATTGGAAATGATACGTTGAGTCAATTATTCCATTTCAATGCCAATTACATTCTTTCCATATTGAGAAGATCTTTGTCTTGGAATAAAGTCGTTGGTAATAAAGTATCTTGAATGCACAGTACCGTTTCCAATTAAGCTAGTTCTGGCTTTGGCTTATTCTGACGCTGCTAGGTGCTGATGAAATTGTTATGGTCTTGATCAGAGTTTACATTGTGTTAAGCGCAGATCTGTTCATCAGGCTTCAGCGTAAGCACATGCTTTGATCTTCTGATTCTGGCATCTGATATATCATCTTCTGATGCTGATGATGATATTCTTATGCTGATATCCATCAGAGTTTCTGTAAAACACAATATAATTTTTAGGCAGCATATACGTCTCATATGAATTATACAATTTATTTCATCTTGCATTTTGTTATCATCAAAACTTTAACTTAGGGTAGTAGATTCAAACTTTGTTCTAACACTTTGTTGGGAAATAAAGATCTCAGAAAAGAAACCCCTTAATAGACAGACTTTTATCAAGTATCAATGGACCTTTTACTGGGGAAAGAAGTCCTCCTAGGAAACAACACTTCCTTTACGAACCTTGTATTTTGAAACAACCCCACATGCTCTTTGCATTTCTGCTCGTATCCCATTGAGGATAATAATCCAAACTTCTATTGGAGATAATGATCCCGACTTCTGATGGAGGAACATCAACAAATGGACTTATTCAAATTCACAAATTGTGTAGCCTACGCATGGACTTAACTTGATCAACTCTGAAGAGGAGAAAATGCCCCTGCATAATGCCTTGCCCCAGTCTATAGGGCCTTTAAAAAACTTGCCTCGAGAGGAATTTCTGAGATTTGTATCATAAAGATAAATAGCCCCAATGTTATGATCTTCAGAACACTGCCCTTGTATTCAACATGATTTCCCCTGCTCAACAGAGCCTCGACAAACCTTTTATTTCATCTCACGCTCACAGAGAAATGAGAATCTCGTAGATTTATGAAGACAACACAACCTTAGGGTTGATGGATTACGTCTTGAAAGTAGGTTAGCACACAACTGTACTTATCAACTTGAACTACCTCATGTTTAAACAAATACTTGAAGCAATATGTCCCTCAGGACCAACTGAAAGTAATGCACCACTACTTGACAGGGACTCTAGGCAATCAACTTTTGTAGTCTGCTTTAGATTATTTCTCAAACTGGTATCTTTTACTCAACAGAGTCAATAGAAGGTCAGCCCAAGATTAAGATCATTCTAAAATGACTTACCTTTCAACGGTATCCTAAAGAAATTTGTCATTCGAGATAATCAAACTTTCATCTAATGCTCATTATGCAAACTCACTTGATGTTTAAGCACTTGTTCATATGCAAAGAATGATTATTCTAAGAATGATAATTATAATGCAGAGCTCATGTTTATCTTGAAGTTTAAAAACTTTTATTGAAAAGATTAAACATCAAAACAATTTTGCACGAAAGAAAGTAAAAAGATGGAGTGATACCAACTCAAAATTTTTAGCAGGCCTCATAGGAGTCAGATTACCGTATTCTCGTTATGGTGCCCTTTAGAATTAACCCATGCTCCAGTTAGGACTTTTTAGGGTTGTAATGTGTCTGGTTCACAGTTTTAGAAAAAAGGATTTAAGGCTCAAAATATTTGGTGCCCACCCATTCTCCATGATGTTCTCCAATCCTACATCCAGTTAAACAAATACGAGCACTCATCTCTCAAGAGAAGCTTAGAATGGTTGAGGAGTCAAACACAGTTTTTTTTTGGACATGACAGTCACTCACCTTCTTCATTTCTTGGGGTTTAATCACACGACTTCATTCTTTGCTGAGGATTTTTATTTGGTAATCCCTTTTTGCTTTTTGCTTTCCCTAAATTTTGCCTAGACAATTCCTTTTTGAGTTTGACTTTGAAGTCTAGTAGGATGCCCTGACTTTTGCCTAAGCGACTTGTTTTCCAAGTTTCGATTTAGCGGGGCTTTTTGTATCTTTCTTTCATCATTTCCTTTTCTTTCCTTTTGAACAATTCGCGTGGCTTCGAGTCATTTTCGACTTTGCTGAGAGTGATTGTAACTACCTGATTCCTTGGTAGATGAGGAATAACCATTGTTGTATCGTCATCTGTCGACTTCTTGACCTGCGAGAGATACCCCTTGGGATATTGTCAATTGACACACACTCTTGATGATCTAAGATTATCCATTGTGGTTTTGAATTTCTTCAACCTTTTACTAGATAACCATTGTTATATCCTTGTATGCGCACTCTTGATGAGTTTTAAATGCTCGATCGGATTAACTGAAATCTATCCAACCCCAGGTTAAATGTGAGGGGTTTTTTAACAGAAAAGAAACTCCTACTTCAAGGCTCAAAGGGGTTAATGAGGGTCTATCTTCCTTATATCTCCGGTGTTTGATAATTTGAAACAATGCCTGTACATCGTCAGCAGGATTTTACTCAAAAGCACACCGTTTAAGATTTTTGGTATATTTCCATCATTCTCCCTTCAGAGTTTTTTTACTTATTTAACAAGAGTTAAGTAATAAAAAGCAAATAAAAACATTAATGAGTGAATACAAATGGATTAATTCAAGACAAACATATTCAATGTATCATGATTAATATTAAAAAATAAGCAAGTTTTACATACAAGAAAATACCAAACCAAAACAAGAAAGATTACAAATGAGATGCAAATGTAATTTAAAATTGCCATTTGTTGTACCCCAATTTTCCCCCCTAAGATCCCTTCACCATACCATTTTGATTCAATCACAACATGATCACATTAGGGCTTTTGGCTCTCCTCCCTATCTTTAGCTTTGCTCTTTGAGGAATCACCAAGCACCTTGACTTGTTTTTCTTGTGTAATCATTCATGTTTTGTTTGAATTTCCTTTTAATTAATAAAATGCAACGTTGGTTTGTCTTACTTGTCAACAATGCAGATAAAGGCAATGGGGTTTGGCAAGTTGATTCATGGGTTCATGAGTTTATTTCCATGACCTAGTCAATGAAGCTTGAGAAGTTCAAACCTAACCATTGAAGTTGTTTTGGAAGGGATGGAATGTCAAGGTTATTTTGGTTCACTACATTTCCAAGTTATCAAGATTTGATCCAAAAAGTACAAGGGGTTGATTGAAAAATAGTCATGGTTGGACAAGGTCTTGTTCCCATTGGTCACAAGTGCATATTTCTCTCAATTATCAAGATATGGAAGTGGTTATGGTTGCTATGAGTTCTCATTATCATCCTCAACAACTTATATTTACAAAGCATTTTTTTGGTATAAGAAGTTTGTTCAAAATTGTCAAAGTTCCTCAAGGCATGTTTCTTAATCTAAGAGCTAGGGTTTTGAACTTCAAAGGAGTATATCTTGCCAATATTTTGGTATTTTTGAGTGATTACAAATACATCCTTCTCTTCAAAGGTATGTCAACAAATAACTTCAAAAGTTCCAAGGAGTTTTCATGTGGAAGAAACTTGATGATAAAGAAAGATTACAAGTCCTCTAGATGAACCCCCAATTTCTCAAGTTTGACTTCAAATGATCATAACTTGGTAAATTTTTATCACCATGAGCCAATTAATTTTCCATAATGATCTTGAAGATGTGAACTTTATGCCTTCTTTTATGTGCAAAGTGAGAAAATGGATGGAAGTTGCCTTAAGGATACTAAATAATATAGGTCATTTTATGAAATTTTGCCAACTTCAACAAGTCATAACTTTCTCAATTTTTGGAGATTGTGAATGGTTCAAGTTTAAAAATGTCATTCAAGAGATCTACTTCATGTCATATTTTTTGGTCAAGAGCAAATTCCAAGTGGAAGGCTATGTTTGGATGCAAGACATTATAGGTCACTTTTGAAGAAAAATTTGAAATATTTCTAAGTATGGAAAGTCAACCCTTTTTCCTTAACTTTGACTCAACACAACTTTCAGCTCAAGCATCCATTTGATTCCATTCTTTTTTATTGCAAATCTTGAAACCTCACCTTTCTAAAGCATCAAGAATAATTCCCTAAGATCCCTTGAGTTGAAAATGCCATTGGTTAGAAGTTGGCACTTTGAAACTGAATTTCTCACCAAGTCAGAATTTTGAAATCCATAATGTGGCCTCTAATCACAAGTTTTCCACGCGTTTTTGCCTCTAAACATGTTTAGTGAAGTTCTAGATTTGTTTAGCACCTCAAAACGCAAGGATTGGATGAGTTTTGGTGAAAATTAGATCACACTTCACTCGTGCATCAGGTTTGCATGAATTCCCTCCAAAATGCATCATTCACTCTTCCTTTTGATCACATTTGCTTCTCCTATAAATACATGAACTATCCCATTCGTTTTCTCAAGCTTGGATAGCCAGAATCACCCTGCCAAACTTGTTCTGTAACTCAGAATTCAGTAATTTTGAAATCCATTCTCAAGCCTTTTACAATCCAATTTTTTCATCAATTCACCTTCCTTGATCTTCCCTGAAGCTAACCATATAATTACATTCAAGAATTATGCCCTATATTGCTCCATAGAAGTCCAGTTTCAGAGCTCTACAACTCAACTTCAATAGGTAGATTCCTTCATCAATTCTTCAAAACTTTGATATCATTGTGATGCTCTCATTGCCCTGGTTCTAGTCGCAACACTTACTACTTACTAGAAACATGTTTTGACCATGAAATTTCAAATCCCTTTTCAAAACTTTCTTTCCAAATTGCTTGAGCTATAGTTTATATAAATTTGGTGCGAGTGTGTGGTTGTCTTCGTCTTGAAGAGACGAAGCGAATCGCATAGGTCTGAGCTTCTGATTTTACAGTTTGAGAGACATGCAATTCACGTTGGCTGGAGGTTGAAGATGACCAATGTGTCATCTTCCAACCAATGATGACACGCCACTTGTTATTTTTGAATTCTGAATTTATTTTTGATTCAGTGCTTTATTCACTAATGACCATGATATGCACAACGCGCCAAATCCCTTGGATTTGATTACTAACGCGTTTTGACTCTCATCCAATGGTCCACATATTTTGACTTTTATTTTCTTTTCTGATTTTTTATATTTAATTGTTTTAAACTTCAAAAAATCATAGAAAATTCATTTTTAGTCCAAAAAATCTGAAAAAATTATGAAAAATATTTTTGATTATTCTCTTTCTGATTTCTATTTTTTCACAATTTAATTTTGTGTTTCGGTATGTTTTTTTTATAAATTTACACATTATTGGAATTGTTTTAAATGTTTAAAAATACTTTTATGCATTTTTAAATTCTGAAAAAATTATGGAATGATCCAATGATATTGTGACAAATATTGGTGACCTTATTTTATTTTTGTTTCTGACTTTGCTATTTTTTTTATCATTTTTGGTTTATTTCACACATTTCTTTAAATTTTAAAATAGTTTCTGACTTTAAAAAATTACAAAAAAATTTATAAAATTATTTTAGTTCATTTCTGATTTTTCTATGGTCTTACTTTTTATTTCCTGATTAATTTGAACATAGTTGACATTTTTTCTCTTTTATTTCTATTTTTAAACATTATTTTTAAACCTTTTTGTATATATTAAAATGTAATATTATTTTGTGATTATTTTCTGGCTGATCTTGGGTTAAATTTTTGATCATGAACTTTATTAACATCATTGGATCCATGGTGTTGAGTCTAACTCCACAAAAAATGGATGAATGATTTTAATAATAGTTTGATTAAATTCAATCCAAAAGTGGTTTGTATATTCTCTCTCACCCCTCTTCATCTCATCCTCTTCTTATTGTACTAAATGTTGTTGGAGCATGATCTCTATATCATGTCTCAAAATAAATGGTGCATAGATTGCTATTGACCGACCTCAAAATAGGTGTGACTTCTATATAAGTCCACTTACGATTGCTTAACATAGCGCTAAATTTTGTCCTGATTCGAATAAATGATCATTCGTGGCCCAAACTTATGTTTGCAAGCCCAAGTATGTTAATTTGATCTCTTTGATCCAATAACCTTGAGATTCATTGTGTGGAGGCTTTGGTTCTACCAATCCTATAATAGATCTAAAACATCTTTGGTCAACGCGGATCACTTAAACATCATTGATCATTAAATGATACTCATAAGGATTCCAAATGGATGATATACTTGACAAAAATCAAATGCAAATTATTGTGTGGAGGCTTTGGTTATACCAATCCTCTAATGAGTTCCAAATGCAAGTTTCAAGATGATCATCCAACTAACCACTAATCACTAATAATTGATTTTATTTTGTATTTTTATTTTATGTTCTTTACTTTATGCACCATTTACTTTTAACATTTACATTTCATGCTATTTTTCATCTTTGTTCACTTGAGCCCCTTTATATTCTTGTCATTTTTTATTTTGCTCACTTGAGCTTTTCTTTTCTTTTAAATACACCTAATAATCAACATAAACCCTAAAAATCTTTAATGATACTTGAACTATTTAGTTACTACCCTTGGCATTATGGAGCATTGGACTTTTTGGACTTAGGATTAGAAACCTTGGCCTATGATTGGAGACCTTGTGATCTTATCTGATTATTTTTTCTGGAGCTCTTGAGGTTTACCTCAAGACATTGGGTTGTTTGTTTGTTTTGTGTGCAGGTTATTGTGATTACACCCTTTGTTTGTAATCTAGAATTCACCCGTATACAGCCGTTACTCTGCCCAATTTTTGTGAAGACTTAGTACACTTGAAGTTTGGTTCTCTCAAGAGGTCTAGTATTTTTGCTTGTTTGGTTTCAATCTAAAGAATGGGAATTCTATCTTGGCTCATAGTGTCAAGTATTGGCTTCTTGTTGGTTAGATGGTTCTAATCCCTAGCTTTTACCTTATGCTTTAGGATAGCCTCTTATTCACCTCTCATCTTCTTTAATTTCAAAAATCTTCTCCCTCCTTTTGAAAACCCTTCTTGTTTTAAACTTGAACCACTTTCATTATAAACTTGGACTTAGGTCCGTGCATTTTCAAACATTTTCATAAATAAACTCAAATAAACTTAATAATACTTTGACATCCTTTTAGTGAGAAGACTAAAAGTCAATCAATCTCATTTCAAACCATTTTGCCACTTTGGCTTTTATCTTTAAACTTTTCTCAAAAAAAAGATCGAACTCTTATCAATCCTTGTAGTGATGCAAACAACTATACTTCTACAATATGTAGTGAAGAGAGATATTTTTCACTTGGGTGTTGAGTGAGGCATTGTTGATTTTAAAATCCAAGCCATATCCTCCACTTTGAGATGATGCAAATTCTCCTTTCTCATGATTGTGGGTAGTAGGTATGTTTTTCACACGGACAATGACGATGACGTTTTATCTCATAAAATTAACCAACACATTTTTTTAAATTTAAAAAAAAAAGGAACTACGGGTACCCTGATCCCCTATTGCATGAAAAGGTGATACGTAGGTACTAAAGGTTCGCAACCGCGGCGGGTGCAAATAAATAATAAATATATTTCTTTTCTCACCTTCACCATCTATTTTATACAACATGTTTCATAGCCAAAATATACAGATTTTACAAAGAGGTTCCTGCGGAGTACCGTAGATGTTTAGGGTGCTAATAACTTCCCTTTGCATAACCAACCCCCTTACCTTGAATCTTTCCCCCTCTTTTTGGGTTATTCGCTCTTTTCCCATTCCTTTGGAAACAATAAAGCGCAGTGGCAATTTTGATTTTGATTTGTATAAGTCTAGTCAATCCAATGGCTTAGTCTTGAACATTTCTACCGCTACACCATGTTGAGGAGACTAGTCTCCGCATAGACTTGTTGCTTCAGAAGATACGCTTGGTAGTCTTAACATTCACTGAGTCAAAGGAGACTTCAAATCTGATCGACTGGTCCAAAATTGATAGCCTTTGCATCAAGCAAGTCTTACACTTCATCTTTGAATGGTTTATAACCTTTAGTTGAATGGCCAGGTGTCCTAACATGGTGATCATATCAGATTCCCTCAACAAATGTGATGAATGCTTTATCAAGCGAACTTGCATAAATTGCATCACAAAGTATCTTCTACCACAGAGAAGAAATGCCAACCATCTTCTACTACACAGAGGAGAAAATCATCCGCTCAATTCCGGAGCATCTCCTACTACTCAAAAGAAGCACCGCCCTCTATTATATAGAAGTAAAATTACAGAAATTGCAACGAGATCTTCTGCCACACAGGATAACATATACTCTGAATGTAGAACTCGACCTTTAAGGTACTTTCCTTCTACGCAACGTCCAAGAACCCGATATCTTAAGATTTCAACATGCTGGTCACACCCAGGCCTTTTTTGCCCATTTACTGGTACCCTTCTCGTTACAAAAGACCAACGATACCTACAAAAGTGGAAATCATAACATGCCCTGAGTGCAGGATGATTACCTTAGCCATCATCTCAAACACCCAAAACATTAGACAATTTCAATTATTGACATCATGTGCTATAAAGCTTTAATATTTTAAATGAAGAGTTTATAAAAAATGATGGACGTCTTTCCGCCAACAAAACAACAAAAATGAAAACAAATTGGCACAATTTGAAAAAGAAGAATTTTATTAATTAATTGGTCTGTAAATAGAAATTTACATCGTGAAGCAATTTCGAAAAGAGGTAATTGCATACAAAGCATACATAAGAAAAAAACGGCAATGTGAGTATGGATTTATCGGGTCCCGACTCTGCTATGACTTTTATGACCTCAAATCTCCTTAATATCTTGCTTTCTTGACGAACTGGTTGGACTGATCCCTTATCCTTCTAAGCCAACCAACAGAAGTTAAGATGATATCACAGATACAATGCAGACCGTAGTATTCACTTTAATCCCTAACTTTTTCCCGAACTTCTTATTTTCTTTTTGCCTTAGCCAACCAACTTAACATGTGTGCTTATGCGAAATACTTTTTCACTACGTCTGCATTGACGGGATGAGGGAAATCCTCTCCATCCATAGTGTCAAAAAAAGCTCCTAAATTCCTTACTTTCCTGCACGTATGGTTTTATTTATCAGTAAGCTACAATCAATGTCACCATCTACTAACGTTACTTTTTCTCAAACCAAGCACTAAAATCGTAAACTTACTACTATACTAGAGTTTCTTTTGGTTTCAGGAAACAAGGAGAAAGCAACAGAGAAGGAATTGGTTGTCATCCTCGCATTCACCATAACTTATGTTTTGGAATAGAACTCGCCATTGGCAACAATAAAAGCATAGCCTAATTTCGATAAAAATTATTCAAACCTCAAGCTTAAACCAAAGATCATATAGAAAACACAACATCGATTAGCAAAAAAAATCACAACCCAAAACAATATTATTTTTATCTGAGTTTTGTTTTTGAAGAACAACAGAAAAGTAGTCACACGCAGCGCCCATGCGTCCGCCCCAGGCTTCCATCTCCAACTTTGATCGTGCTGCCAGAAACGTACACTGTGACTACTCTTCCATCAACGCCAGACAGAGCAGCATCACCACACAAGTTCAAAATCGACGATGTGTCTCCCGCCGTCAGAACCGCCAGTTTCCTCCCACTCCTAAACTCGTCGTTCTATGATAACACCCCTATCGACCACCGTGGATCTCGCCACCAGCCACTTGGATCAGACCAGATCTGGTCGTCCAGCCCACGAAGTAGCCGTGATCTGCATATAGAACCCGCTGTGAAAACCTCCATAGACGCCGTGTTGCACTCTATCCCTTCCGGTTCCGCTGACCTTCATCCTAAGATAAGAGTTTATTTCTTTTTCTTCTGCCATTTTTTTGATTATGATGTTATGGTAGTTGATGTTTCAAAGAGAAGAAAAGTGTTTTGTTATCTATGAAAGAATGGGTTGTTTCTCTATTCACAGTAATAGCATGAGAGAAGCATTTGTTTTTTCATTTTAATTTTAAATCCTATCGTCGCGTGTCACTGTTTTATTGGGTCTAGGAGAATTGGAATTTTGGAGTTGTAACAACGTCAAGAGTCTGACCAAGTGGATATATTCTCATCAGTTTATTAGATTTTAAATTATTTCAAAACATCAAACACATCGTTTACGAGTTTATTGTTCAAAACATCAAACACTTTTTTAAGATAAATTAATTCAATATTTTACCACACAAATCAATGGGAGACACGTGGCCAATATATGGCCACGTGGTGAGGAAGACTATATCAGACTTCCTCCACATCCTTCATAATGAGCAGCACAGAGCCAATATCTGGCTACGTGGTAAGGAAGACTATATCAGACTTCCTCCGCATCCTTCATGACGAGAAGCACGGAGCCAATATTTGGCTACATAGTGAGGAAGACTATATCAGACTTCCTTCGCATCCTTCTTAACGAGCAGCACGAAGTCAATATCTGACCACGTGATGAGGAGACTATATTAGACTCCCCTCGCTCTACATTTTAAAACAGCTACCGACATCAAATCCTTTTTTGCTAACATAATCAAATTCAAGAACATTTTCGAAAAAGGATTAAGAATCATTGTCTTCGAATCCAACTGCAAACTGCGTCTACGATCACTTAACTTACAACCTAGACAATGTTCAAGGTTAATTCGAAAACAATTCTATGCGATCTTATAAAAAACACCAACCAATCACGAACTACGAAATGAGACTCTGATTCCTCCTAAGAGGATACATAGGCATACGATTAAAATCGTGGTGAGTTCCCCTAACTAAAATCCAAATCCTTTTTCCTAATAAAATAATAAAAACCTAGTTTCCTAAACATCAGACTTCTAACCCTAGTATCCTTGTGAACAAAGAAGATGAGGGGTGCCTAACACCATCCCTTCATCTAAAATCGAGTAAACAATCTAGAATCTCTATAACTTTTAGGGTTATTCCTTTATACTTCATTTCTTCGGATAAAAATTAAGGGTGGCGACTCTGATTTAAAAACCAGTTGCAACAGTTGGTGACTCTACTTGGGACTTCGACCTTAGGTTTAAAAGCCTTTCCTTTAGGTTTTAGGTTTTTATTTTATGGGATTTTTATTTTCTTAATTTTTTTATTTATTCTTTATTTATTTCCTTGTCTTTTTTATTATTATATTTGCTGTGTGGCGGGATATCAATTTCAAAAATATTTTCAAAATAACCCTTAGAAAGAAGGTTCGTCTGTTAGCTTAGGGGATATATCGTCCTTGTGAGTTTATGTGACGACTTTGCCTAGAGTCGATGGAATTCCCCAAAAGGAATACTTATCAAGAGATATCCTCTTGAAAGGTAGGACTTTGGAATGCCAACCATGACTCTTTGTACAATCCTAACCAAAATCTCATGACGAGACCTTTTACGACTTTGAGACGAAAGTCTCGGTCCTTAAAGAGGCTCCATCTAAGGGAGGCCCTTGTGCCTTTTCCTTATGTTTTTATTCATGATACCCTTAAGGAAGCCACCTTATAGGAAGGGTAGACTAACTGTAGGCTAAAACTAGGAGCCTACCTTCTAAGGATACCATTCATATAATCACATCCCTAAACCCGCAAGGGTTACTTCCGATATACTACAATCCCTAGCTTATAGGGTTTATATTTAGAAAGTCATAACCCCTAGCCTGTAGGGATTCTCAACCACCCATTAGTCTATTACAACTCCTAGCTTGTAGGAATTCTTGTCCCTCGGTTACAATCCCTAGCTTGTAGGGATTCCTCTTTGTCTTCTATGGTCTTTAATCCCTAAGGAGTACCTATCTGTCTCAATATTTGAGTCAGTGTGGGGTATCGTCATTTCCATGTCTATCATTATCCTTAAGGAGTTCTTGTCTGTCTCAATCTCTGAGTCAGTGTAGGACATCATCAAAACCATATATATTATTATCTTCTTACTTAAGGAGTTTCTTCCTATCTCAATCTCTGAGTTAGTGTAGGATATCATCAAATCCATATTTATTATTTTCGTCCTTAAGGAATTCCTATCTGTCTCAATCTGAGTCAGTGTAGGGTACCCACATTTCCATCATTATCTTTGTCCTTAAGGAGTTCCTTCCTGTCTCAATCTGAGTCAGTGTAGGATATCATCAAATCCATATTTATTATCTTCGTCCTTAAGTAATTTCTATCTGTCTCAATCTCTGAGTCAGTGTAGGGTACTCGTGTCTCCATCATTATCTTCATCCTTAAGGAGTTCCTGCTTGTCTCAATCTCTGAGACAATGTAGGATATTATCATTTCCATATCTACCATTAAACCTGTATACAGTACCCCTATGTCTACCCCCATACTACGCCCACATCGCATTGCATATCCATGAAACCTTTTTGCAAAATATTCTTGCACACCCATGCATTTACATACGCCCATACATTTGCATCTCATGCATTTCCACCTTCTCCATTATCCAACTATCATTTGCTAGCAGGTTTCCTGATACTCACAAGTGAACTAAAATAGATATGGATAAATTCAGGAGATACAAGTCTTATTGAGAGAAGAAAGCCCTTCACAATGACAACTACAAGCCTACACAACGCCACAAATTCCACTACCATTAGTTATTCCTCTACATTAGTAGCAAATGCCCTATCAATGAAATAGGTTTGTCTAAGAAAAGTCAAGGGTCACCCCCATGCTCTGACAAGTCCAGGAGCTACGAAGCATCCCCTAAAGGCAGTGGATCAACAAAAAAAAAGATCACCTCAAGGATCATTAGACTTTATCAAATTCGATTTGTAAATTCCATGTTGCTAAGTATCATTCGGTGTAAATTTGTATCTTTTGATTAAGTAATTGAAATAAATAATCATGCATGTTTTAAATCAATTCATTCGTCTCACTCTTCATCTTTCATCATTTTCCATCAATAATAACTAACTTTCCATTTTTCACTCTTCTTTCCCATTTTCAAATTAACTTTAATAAACTTCGAGGAGAATGATGAAAATACAAAATAATCAAATTTTGCTGACATATACTTTTTAATCGTAAGGCTTAGCTGACGATGTAAGGCATTGTTTCAATTCCTAAACAGTGGAGATATAAGGAGTTAATCCGTAGTTAACCCCCTCGAGCCAGAAGTTGGAGTTCTTTCTATTTCCTAAAAAGAACCTTTAATCTTAACTAGGGGCAGGGTAGACTTCAATTAATTCGACAATGCATTCAAATCCCAGGAGAATCGAAACGATCTAAGAAAAGGTTCAAGCATATATCTTTCCTTGATACATCATTGAGAGAAAAATCTAAGAAAAGATTCGAGCATATCATCTTCCCCGCATTCATCATCCAAAATTTAGGAATCAACAAAGATGAAATCCACGACGTCTTATTTCTCAGTACATCAATTAAGATAGAGGAAACGATGAAGACAAAGCTTAAAACAATCAGCGCGACAGTCGTAAATTTTCAAAATCAAAAGCAAAAAAAAAAAGAGAATTAAAAAAAGGAGAAATCCCGCTAAATCAAAGGAAATCAAAACTTGACTTAGGCAATATTTGGGGCATCCCGATGGACCAGAAAATTCAAAAGAATTGGTCCAGGAAAAAATAAGGGATTAAAGTAATAAATTGGAGAATAATCTTGTGACTACCACATCAAGAATCATCAAGGCTTCTCATCAATGCTTGGATTATATCAATACTTTTCATTGGCGCTTGGATCTTTATCTACGCTTCTCATCATCTGCGCGACTACGAAATTTCTCTTAGGAATAAATGTGTCTGTTGCATTAATTGAAATTAAGAATGGAGAACATAAAGGAGAATGGGGGTAGGCTAAATAAATTTTGAGCCTTATATATTTTGTTTCTTTAAACCACGAACCATGGCCACATTACAACCTTTAAAAGTCCTAATTGTGTCTAGGTTCACTATGAAAGCATACTCGACAAAATTTGTGTTAAACTGACTTCTATGTTTGTTAAAATTATTTCTAACTACTTCACTTCTTGGAATATTCATCTTCTAATATTCCGTTTCTTTTCAAATAATCAATTTGGATTTCAAGAACTTTCATGTGCATCAAACGGAATTAATTTTTCAAAATGTACAATATTATTTGTGAATCAATACTTAGCATCAAGGAGATTTCAAAAGAAAAGGTCTGATCAAAGGCAGCATTTCCTAGAAGCTTCTAGCTAGGGGAAAAGAATCTAAGAGGACCTATATAAACAGGGGGAAATACTAATGGTCGTAGGGGTATGTCACATGAAGATACTATCAATAAGGGGTGATCATTCTGAGATTCAATCAACATGGATCAAATTTCAAAGCACTCTTCAAACAGGGGTATACCGTTCGAAATAGCATCCCGTAATCAAGTCATATCACGATAGGGTATGAATTGGTTTCCTCGTCTTAAAAAATCTATTAAGGCTCAGGGTAAACCTTCCAAATGTTAGGGCAGTACATACCAAGTTCATCCTACCGCACATAGGGTCCAAATTCTTCGAGCAACTTCAAGTACAAACATTTCAAAGATTCAAATCTTGGGGAAATCCATATCAAAGTTCATGGGGAAGTCCAAGTTCTTCCTCCAAATCATGAAGATTAGGGGCATATCTTTCTAAATTCGAATATTAGGCAAACCACTACGAGGCTCATCAAAAGGAGTTGATTCAAAAACATTTCAACAAGGGCAAATCATCCAAGAGTACCTCCTCCAAATTCTGGAGATTAGGGGCTTACCTTTCAAGAAGTGAAAATGTTAAGGCATACCGCTACGAAGCCCATTCAAAAGAATTTGGTTAAAAAAATAGCCCATCAAGGGAAAACCATTCAAGATCCCATTAGTCAAGGGCATAATGTTTCAAAGTGCGAAATAGTGGGGTCATCCATACTATGATCAAACTATTTCCAATCCCATATCAATGAGAATCTCCTCCAAGACCCTACCAAAAGTTAGGGAAAGACAGTCCACATAGAGGCAAGCTCCCTGTGTACTTTCATAATCTCTAATGAAACTTTCTTCTACATCAACAATCTTCCGAGTTTAAAACGAGTATCAGGAAATCATGCAAGCACAACATTCAACCATCATGTGACTAACAACCTTTTTACATAGTCAAACGTCTATGCTTAATCATCAACGACCTATCACAGGGGAACCATTCAACAAATCATGCGAGTCATAATCATAAAGCATAAGTCTGCATAAATCATTAGCATGCATTCATTAGGATACTGCGATCCAAAATCAAGCTATACCTATCATTTAATCCGGCTGATGAGTTCTGACAACATGGATCTAACAAAGAGCTTAATCTCACTTGGCATCTACCCTTAAGCCCAATTCTCATTGGCACATTCAAATTCCAACATCCATTGAAGCATATCCAAGTCACCCATTACATTCATTGGTCAGTCATTCCACGCATTAACACATACATCTGCTTGCATGCATAACATATCATAGCCCGAAACTTAGGACCCCGTAAAAAATATATAGTCAATTTCTAAGAGAGTCACTATTACAATCTCTAACTATCCCTCTGGGTGAGTCTATGATACAAGCATTCTTCATCAAACTAAATCGTAAGCAGCCTTACGTACAACTGTCTAAGGCGTGAGCAGCCCCATAAATTTTCTTATTCGTGTTCCATAAAAGGCGTGAGCAGGCTTACACAGCCTCATCCACTATTCATTCATAGGAAGCCATACGAGGCATGAGCAACCGCATGCATTCATCAGCCATCCTATGTAAGCAGCCTTACGTGAAAGTCGTGAGTAGCCTCACACTTTCCAAATCACAGGATTAATGTCTCTAGGTAACCTTACCAATGCTGGCAACCTTCCTGCCTGTTTCACCTTTCTGAGCCACCAAGCTGATACTATTCTGGTAGTTCTACTAACATTGGTGCAAAGCCTAGTTCTCGTCTGGCCCATCTTTTCAAAACACTAGTTCCCGTTTGGCACATTTTTTCAAAAGCCCAGCCCCTAATTGGCATGGCTTTTCAGAAGAAAAAAAGTCTTGGCTAATAGTCTTCCTTGAGCATTGGTTCCGCAGTTCAAATAATATGGCCATTACATTTATCAATCATTGCATTATTTCAATTTATAACATCATCATATCAAGCGTACATACCATACATCATGCATACATCAAGCATAATCATATCAAACATGCATACATGTATTGCATTCAATCATACATGCCCATAGATAAATGCAGAGAAATCTCAAGGCATGACTACTAGCTAAGACAAACTTAAATTTAAATCCAAGCTCAGCATTATCCATTCACCTTTCTATAACTACCTCGGTTGATAAAGGACACAGTCGTCAAAGGTGTCGCTATCAAAATCTCACTAGGCAGCTTACCTACGATCATATACACGACTATTTCCACGTCTACACCTACGGCTACATCCGCACTTACGCCTGCTCCTATGATACAAATATCAAGACACTCTTCATCATGTCCACACTAATTCATCATGTTGGAGAATTGATAACTCAAAACCAATGGTTTGACAAAGGAGAGTTATCAAAAAAACATTTGCAAAAATACTTGGAGTATACATAAACATTTGGGGCATACAGACTCAATATATACTCTAGGTTTGATACTAAATCTAAGACATCCTACATCATACACGGCATTCCTCAAAACATACCTTAGGCGGAATCAATATCTCTTGACCCCCATCAGTTTTTCACCTTAGTCAAAAACAGACAACTGGCTAATATCCTATCTCATCTTTGATTTAGCTATCTAAGATTTGATCATCAAAACAAACTTCCTCTATAAATTTAACCCATTGCCTAAGGCTCTGTGCAACAATGTGTTTCTTTATTTTTTTGCGATTTACTTCATTGCCTAAGGCTCCATGCAGCAATGTGTGAAATCTACAATACAACCCATTGCCTAAGACTCCATGCAGCAATGTGTTTTCCTTCTTTTGCGATATAGCTCATTACCTAAGACTCCATGCAGTAATGTGCGAAATCCGAAATTTAACCCATTGCCTAAGGCTCCAGGCAGCAATGTGTTTTCCTCCTTTTATGATTCAGTTTATTGCCTAAGGCTCCATGCAACAATGTCCGAGATCCAAATATAACCCATTGCCTAAGACTCCATGCAGCAATGTGTTTTCCTTCTCTTGCGATATAGCTCATTACCTAAGACTCCATGCAGTAATGTTCAAACTCCAAAATTTAACCCATTGCCTAAGGCTCCAGGAAGCAATGTGTTTTACTATTTTGACGATTCAACCCATTGCCTAAGACTGCATGCAGCAATGTCCGAAATCCACAACTTAACCCATCACCTAAGACTTCATGCAGTGATGTGTTCTTTACAACGTAGCTCATTATCTAAGACTCCACGCAGTAATGTACGAAACTCGCAATATAGTTCATTGCCTAAGACTCCACGCCGCAATGTTATAAATCCAAATATGACCCATTGCCTAAGACTCCATGCAGTTATGTGTTTTCCTCTCCTTACCCATTACCTAAGACTCCATGCAGTAATGTGCGACACTCCCAATATAACCCATTGCCTAAGACTCCATGCAGTAGTGTGTTTTCCTCTTCTTACCCATTACCTAAGACTCCATGCAGCAGTGTTTGAAATCCAAATTTAACTCATCGCCTAAGGCTCCATGCATCGATGTGTTTTCTTCTTTACAATTTAGCTCATTACCTAAGACTCCATGCAGTGATTGCAAAACTCAAAAACATAACTCATCTCCTCAGTATCTATGCATCGATGTAGTTGTCAGGCTTTTTCAATTATCTATCCCCCATGTTGTGATAGATATGCAAAATAAATATGCATAATCCATTGCATCAGGATCCAGGCAGCAGTGTGTTATCAAACATTATTTTATTCATCCCCTAGGTTTTGATGAATAGACAAAATCAAATCAGATCAAAACTTGCTATATTAGTCTCCAAGCATTAGTAAGTTAGCTTTTTTCAAACTTGAATCATTTATCTCCTAGGTTATGGTAAATTCTACGATAATCTCTAGGCATTGACGAGTTATCTGTGTCGTCATGTCTAGATCAATCTTACTCTTCAATCATATCTCTCCATTCAAACTCTTGTAGGACGATACATTATCGTCTTTGCCTAAAACTTTGGTTCAAACCCTGGTAAGGTGATACGTCATCATTTTTGCCTATTCTCTTCAAAACTCTTTGGGGTATGCTATATCACTGTGACCTTATCTAGCTAACCTTTGGGGGGTATGCTATATCAGCGCATCCTTATCTAGCCATCCTTTGGGGGGTATGTTATATCAGCGTAACCTTATCTAGCCAACCTTTAGGGGGTATGCTATATCAGCGTATCCTTACCTAACCAACCTTTGGGGGGTATGCTATATCAGAGTATCCTTATCTAGCCAACCTTTGGTCAAATTTTGGGGTCTTCCATTATTTAATAAATCTCCGATTCGAATGAACAAGACCTACGCATTCTCACGCCATTCGATCGAAGTGTTATTAAATAGGGGCAGTTGTCATACCTCAAATTTTCCTGCCTTAGTGCTACCGTCAAATTTATTTTCAAACTTGGGTTTTACAGAGTATAAAATTCTTTTGATTTAATAATATTAACATTCTGAGGTTTTTTAATAAAAATTCGCTTTCAAGTCTGTTTAAATATATAATAATTATTTGTAAAAATAGCAAATAATTGTTCGCTGTCATATACTTTCAATTGACTTTTTACTTTTGAATAAGTAACATAGCATAGTTGGTAAGGGAGAAAGACTGACAAACAGAAGGCCACTGGTTCGAATCTCACTTGGTGCACTTTTGATATTTTCGTTGTTTATTGTTACTAACTTTATTTTCATTTTCTAAACACAAAAATCATATTTTTTTAATTAAATTATTATTTTCGTATTTATTTATTATATTTTAAAAATATTATTTTTTATTAAAATATTTATTTTATTTAAAAAATAGTCAAAATACTTTATAAATAAATAAAATCTAATTTGAGCTTTGGATATTGGATAGTTTTCCTTTTCAGGGGTTTAACCTAATTTCCACTCTATAAATAGGTATCCTCATTGTCCTAATTCTTCATCCATAATTTTGCAATTGCACACTCACAATTCATCAAGAAATTCACAAACTTGCAATTACACACACGTTTTTTCTTTCTACGATTTTTAGCCGATGATTCAATATGAGGCCTCCCGCTGATTTGCAATTTTTTATTTCCTTTTAATTGTTTTAAACACCACATGATATTTATATGATAATATTTTTTTTTAAATTACATTTTTAGAGGTCAATTTTCTACACACAGTAAGATTCACAGAATTTCTACACATTTTTACTAAACCTTTATTTTTAGGAACATTCACTAACAATTTTCTGGCAAAAAACCACAGTGAAAAACACTTGCTTTTTCACTAACTATCCATACTAACTATTCATTCACTCTTACAAAATTGTTTTTGCCAAAAAAGCTCCCAAATTCCTTACTTTCCTGCACGTATGGTTTTATTTATCAGTAAGCTACAATCAATGTCACCATATACTAACGTTACTTTTTCTCAAACCAAGCACCAGAACTGTAAACTTACTACTATACTAGAGTTTCTTTTGTTTTCAGGAAACAAGGAGAAAGGAACAGAGAAGGAATTGGCCGCCATCCTCGCATTCACCACAACTCATGTTATGGAATAGAACTCGCCATTGGCAACAATAAAAGAATAGCCTAATTTCAATCAAAATTATTCAAACTTCAAGCTTGAACCAAAGATCATACAGAAAACACAACATCAATTAGCAAAAAAAATCAAAATCCAAAACAATATTGTTTTTATCTGAGTTTTATTTTTGTAGAACAACAGAAAAGTAGTCGCACACAATGCCCCTGCGTCCGCCGCCAGGCTTCCATCTCCGACTTTGACCGTGCTTCCAGAAACCTACACTGCAACTGATCCTCCATCAACATCGGACAAAGTAGCATCACCACACAGGTTCGAAATCGACGATGCGCCTCCTGCCGTAAGAACCGCCAGCTTCCTCCCGCTCCCAAACTCACCATTCTCCGATAACACCCCTATTGACCACCACGGATCTCGCTACCCAGCCGCTCAGATCAGACCAGATCCGACCGTCCAGCCCACGAAGTCGTCACGATCTGCATATAGAACCCGCCGTGAAAACCGCCATGGACGCCGTGTTGCACTCTGTCCCTTTCAGTTCCGCTGACCTCCATTTTTTTCTTTTTCTTCTGCCATTTTTTTGATTATGATGTTATGGTGGTTGATGTTTCAAAGAGAAGAAGAGGGTTTTGTTATTTATGAA
Source organism: Vicia faba (assembly GCA_948472305.1). NCBI lineage: Eukaryota > Viridiplantae > Streptophyta > Magnoliopsida > Fabales > Fabaceae > Vicia > Vicia faba. The sequence continues at coordinate 1,056,613,348 of OX451740.1, read as the reverse complement.
AGAATGGGTTGTTTCTCTATTCATAGTAATAGCGTGAGAGAGGCATTTGTTTTTTTATTTATTTTAAATCCCATCGCCGCGTGTCGTTGTTTTATTGGGTCTATGAGAATTGGAATTTCGGAGATGTAGCAACGTGAGGAGTCTGAGCAAGTGGATATATTCTCATTAGTTTATTAAATTTTAAATTATTTAATTAAAATTTAAAAATTAGGATTTATTTTGAGTTGGGCCTTTTGGGCTAATGTTTCTAATCGCTTACTTGTCTATACTTTTGCTAAATCTTACACCACATAGCCGGCTATCGAACACCCTTTAAATTTTAGTTATTAAAACTTTATTGTTAACTTAATTAATTTATTTTCTTTTTATTATTAAAAACATCAAAATAATAAATAAAAAATCAAATTCTATACACAATCAAACATTTTTTTACGATATAATTAATTCAAACATTCTATAAATAATAAGGTATCCCTCTACGAGTAATTAAATCGATCGACACTTTATTTATCGGTTTATTGCTCAAAACATCAAACACTTTTTTAAGATGAAATAATTCAATATTTTACCACATTATTCAATGGGCGACACGTGGCCAATATCTGGCCACATGGTAAGGAAGAATATATCAAACTTTCTCTACATCCTTCATAACGAGCAGCACGGAGCCAATATCTGGCTACGTGGTGAGGAAGACTATATCAGACTTCCTCCGTGTTGTATCCCAAAATTTGTCCTCTCATTTTTTCAAGACCTTTTCTTACATGGTTAGTTACAAACACCTATTTAAAGAAAGTATAAAATTTGAAGGTGTGAGGTGTTTTAGGCTCAGAAGTTCTGACGTTGAAATTATGGTTGCTCTGATAAAGTAAATTCTGAGCGTCCCAAACTGGAGTCCAGAATCATCAATGAGAACAACACTTGAGAGGCTGATTGAAGAAGTTCTGAGCGTCCCAAATTGGAGTCCATAATCATCAATGAAAACAACACTTGAGAGGCTGATTAAAGCAAGTTCCGAGCGTCCCAAACTGGAGTCCATAATCATCAATGAGAATAACACTTGAGAGGCTGATTGAAGAAGTTCTGACAAGGGAAACTCAGAGCAGTTCAAATTCGTATGAGGCTCTAACCCTCACCTGTCCAGGTTCATTCAGAATCTCAAAAAGGCATGAAAATTCTCAAAATGGAAATCTTTTAATGTGTCTGATTCTGTTTCCAAAGTTGTGTTTAATGGCCGGTCTTTAAAGCCATGTTTCTTTGCCCGTTTTCTTGTCCCCCCCCCCCCCCCCCACCACTTATAAATACGAGACATCAAACACAAATTGAGAAAAAAAGGGCTGAGAGAAGGAAGAGAGAATACACGCTCACGCTGCCACAAAAAAAAGCACACCATAGTGCTCAAAAAATTCAAAAGTGCCCCCATTGAAGCACGTTTTGCTGGCACCTTCAAGTCCAAACTGTTGCCCACATTCTAATTCTGAAATCTCTAGGATTAGCGTCAACACTACAAATTCAAGTATTGATCAAAGGTATATTCTCTAATTTCATTTTCTGAAGCTAGCATTATGTTTTGTTCTAATGTGTTTGTGCAGGCTCTGATCGTAGACTAGATAGGCCACAAACTCCACGCTGATTCTGAACCCATCAGAGCATACAACCAGAAGGTTGGCTCTGATGGGCTGACTCCGGCAACCTCTGCATAACGACCTTTTAGCTGACTCTGATATTAGAGCATGCAGATTTTGATGATCTGGAATCCCGTGTATTTTTGTTTGTTCATTTGTAATAACATTTGATAAACAGGTCCAGCTACTGAAGGGGAGCGCGTATAATGAAAAGATCTGGGTTTAACACTCAGATCTTGCATTTTTTCTTCTCTTTTTAATCAGTTTATTACAGATCCAGGCGTTCATCATCAGATCATCATCATCAGATTATCACCATTAGAACATCACAAAGTCAGATCAAGTGCTCTAGATTTGGATGCTGATGATGGGCCCTCTAGAGACTATCTGCCTTAAGTTTCGTGCTGGCTCTGAGTTGGCCAGTTTCTGGGCTTAGTTTTTTTTCAAACCACGCTACCCATGTTCTGATGCCCTCTAATTATTTTATTATTTCTTTATTTCCTTTTAACTTTTCTTTACATAAAAAAAATGCAAATAATAAAAAAAAAATAAATAGGTTTAGTTTCTTTCTAAAATTCTTAATTAATTAATTAATTATTTTAATGTTATTTCATCAATTTAAAATCAATTAGACTTAGGTTCTTTATTTAATTTAAATTATTTTCTTAACAAAAAATACAAAAAAAATGTTAGAATTAGGTTTTATTTCATTCCATTTTCTTAATTAGAAATAAAATTTAAAATTAATCTTTCTCTTAGCAAAAAAACAAAAAACAATATTTTCTTATTGTTTATTTTTATTTACTAGGTTTTTTTAGACGTAATATTTCATTTCGCGCGCATTATTTTCATTCTCATATTTTTATATAAATATTGTAACTGCATACGGTTGTAATAGCTTAGGATTTAAATTTCCGCACTTTTAATTTCCACACTTTATTTCTTGCACCTCTTTTATGTAATTGTCCCGAAGCCCTGTGATAACGTAGGAACTTTAACTTCTCGCTTTATATTTTCTTACCTGCTTGTATATAAACTGTTAGTAACTTAGGTGTGCATGACAAGATAAAATCAAATAATCGTTAGATCACTAATTGCAAGACAAATATAACTGAAAAACACATTGTTGCACACTTACACCCTTAGGGTATTTCTCACTTGGTTGCCTCAGAAATGACCATGTCCCTCGAACGTAGGGATATCTTATCAAAATACCCTTGGTATAAATATCATCATAAAAGATCATGGTCCTTAAACGTCCCTCGAGTTGCCTACGAGAAAATGATCTTGTCCTTCAATGTTGCCTATATGATGACAGTCCCTTCGAAATGCTAAGGCATCCTTACATGTTGCCTTCAATGACCATAAGCGTCCCTTTCGATAGTCCCTCAACATTCGACGATAGGGCTACCTACTCACTAATAGTAGGATAACACTATCTAAAGGAAAGGAGGAAAAGAACATCATTTTTCGAGTAGGTAGACAGTTCTTAAGTACTTGCTCAAAAACAAATTTTCACACCTACACACTTTTCAAAAACTACTTTCAAAAATGCTTTATCACACTCTTGAGGACTGATACAAGAGTTACCATAAATCAAACAAAAAACTTTTAAAACAGTTTTCAAAAATGAGCAAGTACCTAAGAGCCCGTGGAAAACCACAGATGGAAAGGGTGCTAACACCTTCCCTTTCCATAATCTACCCCCCTTACTCAGAAAATCTCGAAAAGAGGTTTTTTTCTGTTCTTTTCACCCTTTCCTTTGTTGGATAAAAGAAAATTTTGTGGAGACTCTTGCTTACCACGACATTTGCGAACAAAAAATGAAAACCAGTATTAACAGTCGGTTCTACCACCATATCACACTCTGCATCCTTCATGACGGGCAGCAGGGAGTCAATATCTGGCTACGTGGTGAGGAAGACTATATCATACTTCCTCCACATCCTTCATAACGAGTAGCACTGAGTCAATATCTGACCATGTGATTAGGAGACTATATCAGACTCCCCTTGCTCTACATTTTAAAACAGCTAACCGAAATCAAATCCTTTTTTTACTAACATAATCAAATTCAAGAACATTTTCGAAAAAGGATTAAGAAGCATTGCCTTCGAATCAAACTGCGAATTGCGTCTACGATCACTCAACTTACAACCCAGACAATGTTCAAGGTTAATTTGAAAACAATTCTACACGATCTTATAAAAAACACCAACCAACCGCGAACTGCGAAATGGGACTCTGATTCCTCCTAAGAGGATACATAGGCATACGATTAATATCGTGGCGAATTCCCCTAACTAAAACTCAAATCCTTTTTCCTAATAAAATAATAAAAACCCCATTTCCTAAACATAGCGCTTCTAACCCTAGTATCCTTGTGAACAAGGTAGATGAGGAGTGCTTAACACCTTCCCTTTGTCTAAAACCGAGTCAACAATCTAGAATCTATGTAACTTTTAGGGTTATTCTTTTATACTCCCTTCCATATGATAAAAATTAAGGGTGGCGACTCTGATTTAAAAACCAGTTGCAACATATAGTTGTGAGCATCATAGATCCTCGTGAAAAAAATTTTTTTACAACATATGGTCCTTCATAATTAGGAGCCTATTTACCCCTAGCATATGTATCATTAGGAGGCAAGATCCTCTTCAGCATAAAATCACCAGCTTGAAAATTTCATGGACGTACCTTCTTGTCGAAAGCTTTCTTCATCCTCCTCTTGTATAACTTCCCGTGGAAAATACTGTCAATCTCTTCTCATCAATGAGATTCAACTGATCAAATCTATTCTAAACCCATTCAGCCTCATCCAACTATACATCTTTCATTATCCTTAAAGAAGAAATTTCCACTTCCACGGGCAGGACTGCTTCTGTGCCATATACCACAAAAAGGGGTCGCCCCGGTTGACGTTCGTACTGAAGTAAGATAATTGTGTAAAGCAAATGGAAACATATCATGCCAATCCTTATAAGTGATAACCATTTTCTGCATAATCTTCTTAGTATTCTTGTTAGCTTCCTCAACCGCGCCATTCATCTTAGGACGGTAAGGGGAAGAATTGTGATTCTTTATCTTGAAGCTTTCGCACAACTCTTTCATCATCTTATTGTTGAGATTCGACTTGCTGTCGGAAATAATCTTCTCGCGAACCCCATATCGATAAATGATATTATGCTTGATGAAACGATTAACCACATGCTTTGTGACATTGACATGACATGCTTTTTCGACCCACCCAGTGAATTAGTCAATGGCCACTAGAATGAAGTGGTTTCCGTTGGAAGCAGTCGATTCAATCCGACCAATCATATCAATACCCCACATTATGAAGGGCCAAGGATAAGTGAATAAATTCAGAGGGTTGGGAGACACATGCATTTTATCTGCATATATCTGACATTTGTAACATAATCTGGAATGATTGTACAAATCATTTTTTATTATTGACCAATAATAACTTGCTCTCAAGATTTTCTTGGCCATAGTATACCTACTGGAATGCGTTCCAAAGGCACCTTCGTGAATCTCTTCTATGATTTATTTGCTTCATGTCTATCCATGCATCTAAGAAAAACAGAATCATAGTTTCTCTTATACAAAACATCCCCATTGAGGAAAAACTTGGATGCATACTTCCGCAAAGTCTTCTTATCGGTGACATAAGTACTCTCTGGATATTATTTCGTTTCAAGATATCTCTTGATATCATAAAACCATGGTTTCTCATCAACATCATCTTCTTTTACTTCATAACAAAACGCCGACTTATCCAACCTTAAAATGGTGATAGAGGGGGCTTCATTTGCCCATCTAACTTTAAACATGGATGACAGGGTAGCCAAGGCGCCTGCTAAGTTGTTCTCTTCCCTTGTACTATGGTTGAGAGTAATCTCATCAAAATATGGAGTCACCTTCATCACGTGCTCTCGATACATGTAATACAGTGGGAGAACTGACTGTTATACTAGTTTTGCATGTGTATTCATAAATGTTGTGGTAAGAAAGAGTCGCCACCGAATTTTATTTTATCCAATAAAGGAAATGGTAAAAAGAACAGAAAAGGACCTTTTGAGATTATTTTTGAGAAAGGGTGGTAGATTATGGAAAGGGAAGGTGTTAGCACCCTTTCCATATGTAGTTATCTACAGGCTCTTAGATGCTAGCTCATTTGAAAATACCTTGTGTTTGAAAAAAAAAAGTATTTTGAAAAGACGACTTAGTGCGGCGAACATTGTAATGTTTCTCGTATTGTTGAGAACGTATACAAAGTGTTTTTGAAAATATTTTTGGAAATGAGTGTAGGTGTGGAAAATGTTTTGTTTTGAGAAATCATCTAAGAACTACCTACCTACTCAAAAAGGTTTATTCTTTTCCTCTTTTCCTTTAGATAATTCTATCCTACTATTAGTTAGTAGGTAGCCCTATCATTGGATGTTTGAGGGACAATCGAGGATCATCGTATATACACAAAGGCAACTTGGCAAGATACTTTTGTAACACCCCTAAGGTTTTAAGATCATGTACCGAGGCAACATCGAAATGATCATTTTATGATCTTTGAACCCAAGGGTTGCCACTAAAATCCCTCACGTTTGAGTGTTGTGATTGTTTTATTCCGAAGGCAACCAAAGTGGGAGTAACCTAGAGGTACACATGTGCGGGTGTGTTGTGTTTCAGTTATTTGTCTTTGATAATTAAGTTTGCTAATGTTTACTTTTAATTCTTGTCATGCAATCCTATTAGACATACATCTAACAGTTCAATATATATACAAGTGCAGAAAATTTAAAGTGCGGAATTTAAACTAACTATTACATGGCTTTGGGGAGGTGGAAGTTACAAGTCCAAAATTGAGGGTAAAAGCAGTAAAGAAATCCTAATTTTAAACTATTACAAACCATGGTCAGATATAATATTTCAAAAGTAATAATGCAGAAAATAAAGAACGCGCAAAGATTTAGAAGGAACGTCTAAAAACCCAAAAAAGTTCTAAGCAAATTAAGACAATTTTTGTTGTTATTGTTTTGTTTATTTTTTAAGAAAAAATTTAAATTGAAAATTAAAAATCTAAATCTAATTTAAATTAATAGAAGAAAATGAACATTGATTAAAAATTAACTATTGGAGACAATCTAATATTATTTTGTTTTTTTATTATTATTATTAAGAAAAAGATTTTAAATTAAATTAATCCTAATTCTAATTGATTAATTAATTAAAAAAATAAAGGTGATTAAAATAACTAACAAAAATTAATTTAATTATTGAAAATTTAAGTCTAATTATTTTTGGTTTGTTTGATTTTATGATGTCTTATATGGTTTTTTAATAGGAAAAGAAATTATTGAAATAAAAGAGACAAATGAAAATGAAATAAAGAAAAAAATAATAATAAATGAGACATATGTTACGAATCCAACCATGGTATTGGTTTGGTCTGAAATGGCTCGTAGTGTTGGATCTGAAACTCAAGTTCATGAGCTCTAACAATGGCAGAACTGGAGTTCTGCGTTAAAACTCAGAGGTAGTGGTTCCAACCGGAGCAACCTCGTAGGCGTATTCTAGCATGCTTCAATCTACAATAAGGATAGGAATGAGATCCTTGGATCTTGAGGAACACGATGCAAGGCTTGGTTTTGATGAATATGAGCGGGAAGTTTGAGTTTTGAATTTTGCAAGTCTTGAGAATTTTGTGAAAATTTTGAGAGCTTCTCTAGGCAGTTTGGTGTGTCCTTTCTTGCTTGCAATGTTGTTTATTTATATATGGAATAGAGGAGTGTAAACCATCATGGAAAGAATCAAGCCATTAACCATGGCCTTAAAACAAAAAATCAAAATTTGAAAAGTTTTCAAACTTCATGATCCCTTGCCATTTTTGTTTGATTCTTGCCCTTTTCAAATTTGGCATGAACCTAGACACTTTCTATGTATCTTGCACGAATTATTGGGATTTATGAGGGATCAAGCCAAGCCCATATGCATTAGCCCATTAGTTTTCATATTTTATTTGATTTGATTCATATTTAAATGAATAAAAATTCAAATAAATAAAAATAAAAATCATAATAATGCATGGATAGATTTAGAGGTCCTTGGACATATCATGACTATGTTTGAACTCCAAAAAGTTAGGCCCAATAACGTAAAATCACAAATTTTCTCAATTGAGATTTCATGCATTTTCTTGAAAATTGCCCAACTTGTGCACTTCATAACTTGCACAAATTTCATCTTTTGGAGATGATATTTGACTTTTTGGAAATACCAAGATGTCTTTTACACTTTCTATTTTAATCATTTTTTCATTTGGAGATATTATCCTAATGTAAGTTGCCTTGACAAAAAGTGTCTTTTGTTGACTTTCTGAAAATGACATGTAATGTATGAGATCATATCTTTCAAATGATGCATATTTTGGACTTGAGAATAAAATAAAAGTTGTATGTAATTGAATTTTATTTAAAATGGGCTTTGTTTGGGGAAAAGTTGATGAATAATGTGAAAGTTATGCCTGGTCAAAGTTCAGTTGACTTCTCATATAGAAACCCTAATTTAGCAATTTTTGTTTCTTGATGATTTAAGAGTATTCCTTGAGGAATCATGATCAATCCTTAATCAAATGATGAATATCACTTCAAAATGTTGATGTTGAGAAAAAAATCTTGAAGGTTGACTGTATATTGGCCATACTTGACTTTTGACCTAATATAGTTGATTCTAGTCATCTGAGTAATTGATTGAGCAAACTTGTAATGCAAGACATGAAAATTGGCATGAGAATTCTTGGGGACATATTAGGGACCATGGAAATCACTTGAGGCCTTTGAAACCTAAAATTCTTTGTGAAAAAGGAAACCCTAGTTGGAGATCTATTGCTTAGGAGGAGAATTTGTCTGGTCAATTCTTAGTCAACCTTGAGCATTTTGGGACCTCTATGAGTATGTATTGAATAAAATGAGATGGAAAATTTTGGGGTACAACAACTTCCCCTGTTCAATCTTCTTAAACCTGAAGAGTTAGATTGGCCTGTCTGCCATTCGTAATCTGAAGGTGGAAGATGATGAACACTAGAGTGCCCAGAAATTTACACTCACTTGTGCATGAAGTAACGCTGTTGGTTGATGATATCGGGAATGGGCTTATGGATGGAATTTGGAGAAGATGATTGAGAGTCGTCAGAGATGGGCTTATAGATGCCATCCAAATTAAATGTTGACTCCAAACTGGAAAAAGTATCAGAATAAATCTACAGTTGATTTTATCTGAGCCAGAAGAGGTCTCTGTATCTGACTTCGTATGAGAAGTATACTAGAATGAGTTTGTGTCTGATTGTATCTAGCGGATGTGTTGGGGAGTGTCAAAATGGATCTATGTCGTGATTGTATCTGGAGATGTGTTGAGTATGAGTATCAGAAAGAATATATATCTTAATCGTATATGAATTGAAAGATGTACTGAGTGAGTATCAAAATAACATCCGTATTTGGAGAGTATCTGAACTATATCTGAAAGATGTATTGAATGAGTATCAGAATGACATTCGTATCTGGAGCGTATCTGAACTGTATCTGAAAGGTGTACTGAATGAGTATCAGAATGGCATCCGTATTTGGAGTGTATCTAAACTGTATCTGAAATATGTACTGAATGAGTATCAGAATGGCATCCGTATTTGGAGCGTATCTGAACCATATCTGAAAGATGTACTAAATGAGTATCAGAACGACATCTGTATTTAGAGCGTATCTGAACTGTATCTGAAAGATGTACTGAATGAGTTTCAGAATGACATATATATATGGATTGTATCTAAACCGTATCTGAAAGATGTAATGAATGAGTATCAGAATGACATTCGTATTTGGAGCTTATCTGAATTGTATTTGTAAGATGAACTGAATGAGTATCAGAATGACATCCATATTTGGATCGTATCTGAACCATATCTGAAAGATGTACTAAATAAGTATCAGAATCACATCCTTATTTGGAGCGTATCTGAACTGTATCTGAAAGATGATCTGGAATGAGTATCATAATGACATCCGTATCTGGAGCGTATCTGAATCGTATCTGGAGCGTATCTGAACCGTATCTGGAAGATGATAAACTGTTGACAATCTCTATCTGTTCGGGAACTAACCTGAAAATACAAAGTTAGTTTTATGCAATGGCATGATGTACGTATTGTATTGCGTAATGATGCTCTCCAAATAAACGAGATTGTTCTATATGCGTTTTGTATGCATATACTATGTCGTTTGTAAATGATGTATGAATGTGAAATGTTATTGAGGTGCATTTGTAAACCCAATCATCTTTGTCTGGGGAAAATAAATCCCTGATTGTTGTCGGGGATGAAGAGTATATGTATATTTGATCTTCTAGGAATTGTTTCCGCTGGGGATCCCTGCTTTCTTGTTCGAGGAAACTCCGCTGGGGAACATTGATTTTGGCTCTTTGCTTGAGGAAACTCTGTTGGGTCGTGTTAATTCTTGCTTGGAGAGAAGAGTTTAAGAACATTGGATGCTCATTGTTCTAATGGGGAGTTTATAGCCTGACTGGGAATAGAAGAGATGGATAATATTCCGGCTCGCTTGGGGAGGATAAAGTTGACTGACATTGGTCTGGCTTCCAGGTTCCATAGCAACTCTCTGGGGATAGTGACGACTTCACTAGAGAGGGATTTGCCAGTTATTTGTATTTGAAGCACACTCAATCCGGGGAGTGTCAGAATAAATCCGCACCTTGATTGTATCTAAAGATGTATTGAATGGGTATCAGAATAATATCCATATCTGGACTGTATCTGGACCATATCTGAAATATGTACTGAATGAGTATCAGAATGACATCCATATCTGGATCGTATCTGAACTGTATCTGGAAGAGAAATATGAAATGAGTGCCAGAATGAATCTGTGTCTTGATTGTATCTGTATTGTATCTAGAAGAGAAATCTGGAATGAGTGCCAGAATTAATCTGTGTCTTGATTGTATCTGCACTGTATCTAGAAGATGATAAACTGTTTGGGGAAATAAACCTTATTGATGGAGAAGTACTCTTGCTGAGGAAACACCCTTGTTAAGGAAATGAACTCTGCTAGAGAGCAAAAGTCTGAAGGGGGTTTTACAACCTTGGAGGAACAAGCTCAGCTGGGGAAGAGAAACTCCATGAACTGTACTGATTGAAACTCCGTAGGTTGGTGATATTGCCAAGAAGACGATCATACTCCTTTATGCGCCAGAGCGAAATGTCGGGGAAATTGTGAGGAACGTATGATTTGTGAAGATTACTTATAATCTCATGGAATTGGCTCTGTGGGGATCCGTGGAGACTCGAACATACCTCAACTTCTAGATCCCTTGGTGAATGCTGATCAGGGTGATAAGTCTTCTATTGATAGACAAGTGACGAGATAATGAGACATAGTCATATACTTTAATCCCTAACTTTTGCCTGGAATGTACTTTCATATTTTCAGTCCATCAGGATACCCTTTTTTCCCAAGCCGCCTTTTCAGGTTTTCGACTTGTCAGGTGTACAGTTTTATTTATATATCCCTAATGTTTTCCCGACTCTTTTGATTCGTCGGGATGCCCTTATTTTTGCCCAGTCCAGTCAACCTAGCGGGTCTTTTTTAATGCGTAGTATTTTTCGACTATGTCCGTGTTCACAGGGTGCAGAGAATTGTCACTGTGCATAGTAGTAAGTGTTGTAGCACTTCCATAAAAATGTTTTCTCGATCATATGTGATCCTTTGATAAAATTCATGTTCAATCCCTCAAGTAATTCAGATCGAGATCTTCCCCTGGCTATTCAGCGCTTTTGAGAGATTCCTCGAATCTTGACTCAACTTCCCCCAGATCAGTAAGACACCATGACATGCCTCTTGTGATTCAGATGGAGGTTTGCCCCTGGCTATTCGACCCTTTTGAGAGATTTCTCAAATCTTGACTCGACTGCCTCCAAATCCGTTAGATACCATACCATGTCCCCTGATTATGAAAGGCCTATTACTGGAAATGTCTTTCCAGCTGAGGTGATTCTGTCCATTGAGAGGATTTTCGTTCATTCAATTTCCGTCGTGCAAATTTCTCTATTGTCGAACGATTAGTCATATGAAAATAATGGCATTTAAAGAATGCAAAGCTTATGTGTTTCTTGAAGTTTTCAAAATGCATTTTTAGTAAACAAACATAATTTTGTAAGAATATGAAATCAACTCAGGATTTATAGTAAACCTTATAGGAGTCAGGATATCTTTTGTAACAATATGCTTTCAAACTAACCCACGCTTCAGCTAGGACTTTTAAGGGTTGTAGTGTGGGCTGGTTCACGGTTTAAGAAACAAAGTATAAAGGCTCAAACTTTATTTGTATTCAACCTGTTCTTCATGATGTTATTCAGTCCTATACTCAGGTAATTGTGTGTTTAGATCCCAATTGAGTCTAGAATCTTTTCCCTGTTATTCCGGTGATGGTTTGGATACTGAAAGTTTATTTGAGAAGGAAACCATTATTTTTTTGTAATATTTTTTATTGAGGATTCGTAGCGACCTCTTTTTTGATTTTATTATCCCTACCTTTTATCTGAACTGTTTCTTTTGTGATTACAGTCAGCGGGATGCCCCAGTTTTTTTCTTAAGTTTCCTTAATAGGTTTTGACTTAGCGGGATTTTATTTTAAGAGATAATGACTGCCTGTTTTAACGATTATGTGGAACCATCATTGTCTTTAGAAGAGCATCTTTGACATTATTCGTCGTGTATGAAGGTAGAGCTTGCGACTGAATGCACATTTGAATTAACTGAGAAACTACCCTGCCCCAAGTCATGATTAAAGGTTTCAATTTGTGTGGAAAAGAAAACTCCTTCTTCTTAGGCTCAAAGGGGTTGACTAGGGATTATCTTCCTTATAACTGCACTGTTTAGGATTTGAAACAACGCATGTACATCATTAGCAAGGTCTGTTCAAAAGCATATTGTAGAGATTATGGTATCATTTTCGTCATCCTCCCTCTAAAGGCTTATAGTTTTTTAATTGAGAGTTGATTGTCACATTAGTAAAAATATAGTAGAGTGAAAACAAATGGATTGCTTCAAGACAAACATATGAAATGCATTAATGGAATAGCAAAGTTTGACATAAAATAAGTGTTCGAACAATCAAAAGAAAATTACAATTTGAAAATTCTAATGAACAAAAAGCCTTTTCGTCTGAACTTGTCAATTCAGATGGTGTGCCTTTGAGGGATGGAAGAAGAATTCAGTATGACCATCTTGTGTGAAATCCAGCATCCCTTTGTCGACCAGGTCCTGAATCTTATTTTTTAATGCCCAATAGTTATTAGTGTCATTCCCCGGAGTATTGGAATGATAAATGCATCTCACATTAGGGTTGTACCGAGGAAAGGCGGTGTTGGGATTCTGAGGAGGATCCTTCAATGTTATCAACTCCATCTTCAACATGTGTTGTAATACTTGAGCCGAGGAGAGGCTGATTTTGGTGAATTTCCTTTTGGGAACGTTCTTCTTATGCTGATTGCCTTGACGTTGTTGTTGCACCAGTGCTGGATTAGAGATCCGCACTGCCCCCACAGATTGGTTGAGATCACTCTTATTATGATCCTTTTGGTTGTACACGGTACTGGACTCCTTCTTTTCGTTGTATGATCTCTTTTGAGTACTTGAAGATGCATTCCCCTGAATTTCGCTGGTCCTGAGTTTATTTTCAACATGTTCCCGCATGAACATGTCACCCAATTCCACATCTTCCAAGAGAGATTGATCGTTGATTAGGCCCCAAATTCTAGCAGTTTTCCCCATACGGTTGTATCTGTTCTGATGAAGCTTACTGATGAGAATACTTAACTCTTCTTGTCCCCGAGCTAAATTTTGGATAAGAGCCATCTGAATATTCATCTGGGTTCTCATCCTTTCCATCTCAGCTTGTAGTTGTTCCAACTGGTCATCCTTGTTGTCGTCGGGATTTTTCTTGGTCAAGTTCCCACTGAGGAGTGCTTTCAATTATTCTTGCCCCTTGGATAGATTTAGGAACATTTCCTTGAACTGAGCATCTTGAGTTTGGAGGTCTCTGGTGTTCTGTTTGAGAGCCATTTTCTTTGCTGAAATAAACAACGAGAAAATGAGAAACATGTCTTGAGAATACCTGTTATGTAATGATATGCGTGTAATGTTTTCAAGGATCTCGCAGGGGGAAACACAAGAAATTGTTAGAAACTTAATTTGACTACAGCTTCAATTGAAGAACTTAGTATCATTGAATGTCCTTTTACTAGAATCAAGCTCACCATGTCGAGTGGGTCATAGCCACTAACTCAAGACATCATGCTTTGACGACATTGGCTAGAGGAAAATAAATCCCCTTGCCCCTTGCTAGACGTCTGGTTCATCATAACCTGTATTACATGCCCTTTGATATCCTTGAAATGGTTAACAAAATGCTATGGCATGATGTCATGACGTGTATGTTATGCACCAATAAAAAGTGTAAGGTGAGGTAAACAAGTAAATCTTTCAATAAATCCAGGTTATTGGATAATGGATACAAATAGGTCTTACAAGGAACTCACATCGTTAGGTAATGAAAACTAACAAGCCCTGCAAGGAGTTCAAGTTGTTAGATAATGAAAGAAAACAAGTCACACAAGTAGCCTTCAGTCGGAACCAAAGCCGAATATCTCACTACTCTCTAATGGCTAAGATGAGTCAATTAAAGGTTCTAAAGTCCAGTTAGAGCTTAATGACACTATGAGGAAGCCTAATGTTATCCTTGACTGACTCAAGGAACATTAGTACAAGCCAAAGTGTCACGCTAACGTAGCCATCACTTCGTCCATATCGGTATACGCCGTACAACCTCCATGATTTTTTGCTACTTACCTTAAAAGGTGCCCCAGATCTGAGTATAGGATCTTTAAAAATAACCCTAGGAAACCCTTTAAAAATAAAGCAGACAAAGAAAACAAGGAAATCAAATTAAAATGATCTAACTCTAAGGTAACCCTACTAATTATAAGTCCCCAGCAGAGTCGCCAGTTCTGTAATACGGTGGGAGAACTGACTGTTATACTGGTTTTGCGTTTGAATTCGCAAATTTTACGGTAAGCAAGATTCGCCACCGACTCTTCTTTTATCAAACAAAGGAAAGGGTGAAAAGAATACAATAAGACCTTTTGAGATTATTTGAGTAAGGGGGTAGATTATAGAAAGGGAAGGTGTTAGCACCCTTTCCATCCGTAGTAATCTACGGGCTCTTAGATGCTAACTCATTTAAAAATACCTTGTGTTTGTGTGTTTGATTTTTTTTTTGAAAAGACGCCTTAGTGCGGCGAACTTTATAATGTTTCTCGTATTGTTGAACACATATACAAAGTGTTTTTGAAAATATTTTTGGAAAGTAGTGCAGGTGTGGAAAATGTTTTTTTTAAGCAAGCATCTAAGAATCATATACCTACTCGAAAATGTTTGTTCTTTTCCTCTTTTCCTTTAGACAGTGTTATCCTACTATTAGTTAGTAGGTAGCCATATCATTGGATGTTTGAGGGACAATTGAGGGTCATCATACAGTCACAAAGCCAACTTGGAAAGATACTTTAGTAACACCCCTAAGGTTTTAAGATCATGTACCGAGGCAACATCAAAAGGGTCATTTTATGATCTTTGAACCAAAGGGTTGCCACTAAAATCCCTCACGTTCGAGAGTTGTGACTGTTTTATTCTGAAGGCAATCGAAGTAGGAGTACCCTAGAGGTGCACATGTGTGGTTGTGTTGTGTTTCAGTTATTTGTCTTTGATGTTTAAGTTTGCTAACATTTACTTTTAATTCTTGTAATGCAATCATGTTAGGCATACATCTAACAATTCAATATATATACAAGTGCAGAAAATTTAAAGTGTGGAATTTAAACTAACTATTACATGGCTTCAGGGAGGGGGAAATTATATGTCCAGAACTGGGGGTAAAAACAATAAATAAATTCTAATTTTAAACTATTACAAACCATGGGCAGAAACAATATTTCAAAAGTAATAATGCAGAAAATAAAGAACGCGCAAAGATTAAGAAGGAACGTCAAAAAACCCAAAAAAGTTTTAAGCAAATTAAGACATTTTTTTGTTGTTTTTATTTTGTTTATTTTTTAAGAAAATATTTAAATTGAAAATTAAAAATCTAAATCTAATTTAAATTAATAGAAGAAAATGAGCATTGATTAAAAATTAACTATAGAAGACAATCTAATATTATTTTGTTTTTTTTATTATTATTAGTTTCGAATTTTGCAATTCTTGAGAATTTTGTGAAAATTTTGAGAGCTTCTCTAGGCAGTTTGGTGTGTCCTTTCTTGCTTGCAATGTCATGTATTTATAGAGGGAAGAGAGGAGTGTAAAACATCATGGAAAGAATCAATCCATTAACCATGGCCTTAAAACAAAAAATCAAAATTTGAAAAGTTTCCAAACTTCATGATCCCTTGCCATTTTTGTTTGATTCTTGCCCTTTTCGAATTTTGCATGAACCTAGACACTTTATATGTATCTTTCATGAATTATTGGGCTTTATGATGGATCATGCCAAGCTCGTATGCACTAGCCCATTAGTGTTCATATTTTATTTGATTTAATTCATATTTAAATAAGCAAAAATTCAAATAAATACAAATAAAAATCAAAATAATGCATGGATAGATTTAGAGGTCCTTGGACATATCAAGAGTATGTTTGAACTCAAAAATGTTATGCCCCAATAACTTAAAATCACAAATTTGCTCAATTGAGATTTCATGCATTTTCTTGAAAATTGCTCAACTTGTGCACTTCATAACTTTCTCAAATTTCATCTTTTGAAGATCATCTTTGACTTTTTGGAAAGTACATGATGTCCTATACACTTTCTCTTTTAGTATTTGTTTCATTTGGAGATATTATCTTGATGTAAGTTGCCTTGACAAAAAGTATCTTTTGTTGACTTTCTAAAAGTGACATGTAATGTATGAGATCATATCTTTCAAATGATGCATCTTTTGGACTTTAGAATAAAAGAAAAGTTGTAGGTAATTGAATTTTTTAAAAATGGGCTTTGTTTGGGGAAAAGTTGATGAAGCACGTGAAAGTTATGTCTGGTTAAAGTTCAGTTGACTTCTCCTTTAGAAACCCTAATTTAGCAATTTTTTATTCTTGATGATTTAAGAGCATTCCTTTAGGAATCATGATCAACCCTTGATCAAATGATAAATATAAGTTCAAAATGTTTATGTTGACCAAAAATCTTGATGTTTGACTGTATATTGGCCATAGTTGACTTTTGACCTAATATAGTTGATTTCCAGTCATCTGAGCAATTGATTGAGCAAACTTGTAATGCAAGACATGAAAATTTCCATGAGCATTCTTGGGGACATATTAGGGACCATGGAAATCACTTGAGGGATTTGAAACCCAAACTTATTTGTGAAAAATGAAACCCTAGTTAGAGATCTATTGCTTAGGAGGAGAATTTATCTGGTCAATTCTTAGTCAACCTTGAGCATTTAGGGACCTCTATGAGTATGTCTTGAATAAAATGAGAGGAAAGATTTTGGGGTAAAACAATACGGAATCAAATTCTGGTGACGAGTCTCCCAATCTCCATTGATCTGACTAATCACGAGGGAAGAATCTCCATATACTTCTAAGATCTTGATTCGTAAATCAATAGTAGCTTCTAACCCAAAGATGCATGTTTTATACTCGGCCATATTGTTGGTGCAACCAAAGAAAATTCTGGAAAAAAGAGGAATATGGAAACCTTCAGGAGAAGAAATCACAACACCAACACCATTACCCAAGGCATTAGAAGCACCATTGAACACCATAGTCCATCGCGATCCTGGTTTGGGTCCTTCTTTCGGGCCAGGGATATTATAATCGTATAAATACATGATGTCCTCATCAAGAAATTCAAACTTCATTGGTTGATAGTCGTCTTCAATGGGTTGGTGAGCAAGATGAATGGCCAATACACTACCCTTAATGGAGTTTCTGGTAGTATACTGGATATCATATTCCGTCAAAATATCTGCTAACGGGCTACCCTTCTCGTAAGAGATGGCTTTTCAAAGATGTACTTGATTGGATCCATCTTGGATATCAAGAGAGTAGTATGAGTCAGCTTATACTGTCTGAGACGCTTTGCTTCTCACGTGAATGCACAATAAGTCTTTTCTAGCAATGAATATCTTAGCTCATAACCATTGAAGTTCTTACTCAAGTAGTAAACGGCATGCTCCTTTCTACTCGTCTCGTGATGTTGATCGAGTATGCAACCCATGGAATTTTCTAACACTGTCAGATACATTATCAAGGGCCTACCTCCTATCGGAGGCGAGAGAATTGGAGGTTCCAGCAAATATTCTTTTATTTTGTCAAATGCCGCTTGACAACTGTCATTCCACCTGACCGTCTAATATTTTTTCAACAATTTGAATACTAGTTCACAAGTGGCTGTAAGATGAGAGATGGATCTAGAAATATAGTTCAACCTTCCAAGAAAGCCACGAACCTCTTTTTCTATTCTCAGCACAAGCATTTATTATATAGATCTTATCTTGTTAGGATCAACCTCAATTCCTTTTTTGCTTACAACAAAACCCAACAATTTCCCTGATCTCACCCCGAAAGTGCATTTGTTCAGATTCAGCCTCATCCTGAACTTCCTCAACCTTTCAAACAGTTTCAAAAAGTGGACAAGATGCTCCTCTTTTGTTAGCGACTTAGCAATCATGTCATCAACATATACTTCAATCTCCTTATGCATCATATCATGAAAAAGAGTGACCAATGCACGCTGATACGTTGCCCTTGTGTTCTTCAAACCAAAGGGCATCACTTTGTAGCAAAATGTTCCCCAAGGCGTAATGAAAGTTTTCTTCTCCATGTCTTTCGGTGCCATCTTAAGCTGATTATTGCCATAAAACCCATCCATGAATGAAAACACTTTAGCTTGACCAATATTGTCGACCAAAATATCAATATGAGGGAGTGGAAAATCATCTTTAAGGTTTTCTCTGCTCAAGTCCCTATAATCCACACACATTCTCACTTTACCATATTTTTTCAGCACTGGTACAATATTCGCCACCCACGGTGGATAGGTGTGATACGGTGGCAGAACCAACTGTTGTATACTGGTTTTATGTTTTGTATTCGCAAATGTGCGGTAAAAAAGAGTCGCCACCGACTTTTATTTTATCCAACAAAGGAAAGGGTGAAATGAACAGAAAAAGACCTTTTCGATATGTTTTTTGAGTAAGGGGGGGTAGATTATGGAAAGGGAAGGTGTTAGCACCCTTTCCATCTATGGTTTTCCATGGGCTCTTAGAGGTTTGCTCATTTTAAAAAATACCTTTGTGCTTTGTGTTTGAAAATATTTTGAAAACGCCTTAGTACAGCGAACTTTGTAATACTTCTCGGGATAGTGGAGAAAGTATACAAAGTGTTTTGAAATTGTTTTTGAAAAACAGTTTTTGTGTAAGTGCAAAATGTTTGAGCAAACTTCTAACAACTATCTACTTTATTACTCGAAAAGGGTCGTTCTTTTCCTCTTTTCCTTTAGGCAATGCTATCCTACTATTAGCGATTAGGTAGATTTGTCGTCAGATGTTTGAGGGACAATGGAAGGGACATTTGACAGTCACGAAGGCAACTTGGGAGATGCTTTAGCAATTTTATTTTAGGGACTAGATCATTTACCGAAAGGCAACTGTGGGGTCATCGAGGGACTATGATCTTTTTTGATTTATGGGTCTTTGCTAAAGCAATCTGCCTCGTGATTGTTTTATTTCTTAAAGGCAACCAAAGTGGGATACCCTAGAGGTGATTGTGTGCAATTGTGTTCAATTCAGTTATTTTATCTTTTTGTTAAGTTTTCTAGCGTTTGATTATTAGTCTTATCACACTCGCCTAATTACTAGCAATTAATATATATTGCACAATATTAAAGTGCAGGAATTTAAATCTACGCTATTACAATGCTTTGGGGAGTGGATTTACACTGTACAAGAATGAGGGGGATAAAGCAGTAAATGTCCTAGTTTTAATCTATTACACCTAGTACGCAGATGCAATAATATGGAAAAATATAAAAATAGGTAAATACGCGAAGTAGAAAAGATGTCTGAAAAAATCCTAAGGTGAAAAATCTTTTTGTTTTGTTTTTATTTTAAGAAAATATAACTTATGTCTATTTAGCTTTAATTTCAAGAAAGAGGTTAAAATAATTAATTTATTTATTTACAAAATTAATTTAATTTGAAAAGACACTAGCCTAATGTTTTTTTTTTTGTGATTTTGATTTATAGTCAATTTAAATAAAAGGATCAATAAAGAAATAACAAAAAGAACAAAAATAAAATATAAAAAGGACATTCTTCGATCCAAGGAGAAAAGAGAAGCTTCGATCCAGAGAGAATCATGCCCTTTCGATTCATGAAGGATGTTGCCTTTCGATTCTGCGAAGGGGATGAGATTTTTGATCCAGGAGGGATGTTTCCTTTTTCGATCCAAGGAGGGAGTTGTTCTTCGAATTGAACCTGCAAGGCAAATGCTGGAAAAAAATAAAGATGCAGGACCTGGGTATCAAACCCAGGTCCTTCTCCCTAATTTGAATCTTCTATCCTCATGCCTAAGCTTATTTTGACTTGAAACGGGCTATGCCATGAGTTTCGAAAGGCAGATCATGTCATGCCTTTCGATGGCGTGATTTTATTCCAACTGGAGATGCTTCGATTTATGAATCTGGGCGTGGCTTAGCTTGGAACAGATTCTTGGGAATCTCAGGAACACAAATATAGCCTTCGTCTGGATTGAGGGAGCTTATAAATAAAACTAGTTAGAATTTTGATCCTTTCTATGTTGGTGTGAGTATTCTCTTTTTTTAGGAAATTTGTCCGTGTACGTTTGAATCTTCTTTCCCTCCCTTTTGCACTGTGTCCTTGGCCTTGTACTTATAGGAGTGTGATGGTGCATAGTAACGACAAGAGACAACCACTTAACTAGGCTTTTAAGGCTATGAGACAAGAATCAGACATATTAAAAGATTTCCCTTTTGGAAATATTCATGCCCCTTTGGAATCTTGAGTGAATCTGGACAAGTCAACTTGGCGCCTTGTTCGAATTTGAAATATTCAAAATTTCCCTCTCCAAAGCCCCTTCGACCAACCCTTGTTCCCTTTGATGGTTTTGAGTTCTGATTCGAAGTAATCAAAACTTCCCTCATTAGAACATTTTGGATTAAGACATCTCTGCACTGACATGCCAATCGAAGGCAATTCTGATGTTCTAATCGAAAGACCCTCTGATGTTCCAATCGAAGGACACCATGATGCCTCAATCGTAGGAAGCGCTGATGCTCCAATCAAAGGAAGCTCTGATGCTCCAATCGAAGGAAGCTTTGATGCTCTAATCGAAGGAAGCTCTGATGCTCTAATCGAAGGAAGCTCTGATACTTCAATCGAAGTAAGATCTGATGCTCCAATCGAAGGAAGCTCTGATTCTCCAATCAAAGGAAACTCCGATGCTCCAATTGAAGGAAGCTCTGATGCTCCAATTGAAGGAAGTTCGTTCATCTTCAAATTTTACTTTCCTCAAGCAGATGTTTGCAACCACCCATGTAAAATAAATTTTTTGAAAGAAAATGAGAGGGAAAATTTTGGGGTGCAACAAATGCCCCTGTTCAATCTTCTTAGACCCGAGGATGTAGATTGGCTTGTCTGCCTTTCGTGATCTGAAGGTAGAAGATGATTGAACACTAGAGTGCCCATAAATTTGCACTCGCATGAAGTAACATTGTTGGTTGGTGATGGCGAGAATGGGCTTACAGATGTCATTTGGTGAAGATGACGGAGAGTCGTCAGAGAAGGGCTTAAAGATGCCATCCAAAGTAGATGTTGAATTCCTAAGAAATCGCTTTGTGGGGATTCATGTTCCTGTTGTCTGAGGAGGAGTCCGCTGGGGAATGTTTTAGGGGAATAGAGTCTAGGAGCTTCGGTTGTCCATTACTCTATTGGGGAGTTATCTCTTGAAAGCGAGCTGTTATCTGGTTGGGATCCAGGCTTCACGGCGACTTGTTAAGGACAATAAGACTGACTACTATATGGTCGTATTCCAGGCTTCACAGCGACTTATTGGGGAATATGAAATTAACTGCTATCTGGTCGGTTCCAGGCTTCACAATAATTGTAAATAATAAACTATTATCTGGTCGCATCCAGGCTTTAGTGATTTGAAGAAATTAAGCTGTTATCTGGTCGGGTCCAGGCTTCAACTTGAATCTGAGGTATACCGTTATCTGGTCATATTCAGGCTTCAGTGATTTGATGAAATTAAGCTGTTATCTGGTCGGGTCCAGGCTTCAAATTGAATCTGAGATATACCGTTATCTGGTCGTAATCAGGCTTCATAGTAATTGACAGAGTAAATTGCTATCTGGTCGGATTCTAGGCTTCGCAGCACCTTATACTGTTATCTGGTCAGATTCTAGGCTTCACAGTGTCTTGAATTGTTGATTGACTATTATCCGGTTGGATTCTGGGCTTCAAAAATGATGTTAATTGTTATCTGGTCGGGTCTAGGCTTCATAGTATGGTGAACTGCTATCTGGTCGGATTCCAGGCTCCACAACAACTTAAATTGTTATCTATTCGAAATTCAGGCTTCATAGTAATTGAAGAAATGAACTACTCTCTAGTCGGATTCCAGGCTTCGTAGCAACTTAAACTGTTATCTGGTCGAAATCCAGGCTTTGTAGTTTGTTTAGCAGGTCATGCAAGTAGTCAACGGTGTTTATTGATTTGATCTTTCTTGAAAAAGGTAAAGAGTTAGTCATATGCAATGCCATGATGTATTAAGTGCATTGTGATAATGTTCTTAAAGTAAATGAGATTATGTTATATGCGATGTGTATGCGTATGCCATGATATATGAATATGGGGTGTTGTTGCGATATTTCCTAGTCTGGGAAAATAAATCCTTGACTGCTACTGGAGAGTATTGGGAAGCTGAATCCTTTGTTTCTGTTGGGGATGATGAATGGAGATGATTTGTCGGGGATTTTCCCTTTTCGCTTGAGGATATTCTTCCGGGGATCTTTAACTCCTTCTTGATAATGTCTCTATAGGGGAAGGATTCTCTATCGGAAGGTTTTACCGATGTAGAGAAATAAACTCTGTTTGGGGGGATAAACCTTCGTAGTTAGAGAAATAAACTCTGCTGGGGAAGGAAAGCTTTGCAAACTGAATTGTTGCTAGAAGATAGTCTGGAATAAGTATCAGGATGATATTCGTGTCTGGATCATACTCGAACTGTTGCTAGAAGATAGTCTGGAGTAAGTGTCAGGATGACGTCCGTCTCTGGATCGTACCTGAACCGTACTTGAAACATGTGTTGAATGAGTGTCAGAATGACATTCGTCTCTGGATCGTATCTGCACTGTACTTGAAACATGTGTTGAAATAGTGTCAGAATGACATCCGTCTCTGGATCATATATGCACTATTTCTAGATGATGTGTTGAAATAAGCACCAGAATGGCATCCGTCTTTGGATCGTATCTGCAACGTTTCTAGAGGAGACTCTGGAATAAGTGTCAGGATGACATTCGTTTCTGGATTGTACCTGAATTGTTTCCATAAGAAAGTCTACTTTATTAATAATTTTTCCGCTGGGAATTCTTGTTTTGTGGTTTTGAGAAGAAATCCATTGAGGAACATTGATTTTGCTTGATTGTACGTGATTCGTTGTCTAATTCCCCAAGTGATTCAGATGGATATCCGCCCCTGGGTGTTTGGCATTTTTGAGAGATTCCTTGAATCTTGACTTGACTGCCCCAAATGATGTACAATGATCATGCCGTGCTCCTTGGTTGGAAGTGTTTTTCCACTTGAGGTGAAACTTTTTATTGAGAAAGTTTTTGTTTACTAGATATGCGTCATGTGAATTTCTATGTTGTCGAACAGATAACTATGTGCAAACAATGAAATTCAAATAATGCAAAGTTTATGCTTGTCTCGAAGTTTGAAAATTCATTTTTAGTAACAAAATTTTGCAAGAGGGTGATATCAACTAAGTATTTATAGCAAGTCCTACAGGAGTCAGGATACCTTTTGTAACAGTATGCTTTTAACTAACCCATGCTTTAGTTATGACTTTTAAGGGTTGTAGCGTGGCCTGGTTCACGGTTTAAGAAACAAAGGATAAGGGATCAAAGCTTATTTGTACCCACCCGTTCTTCATGATGTTCTTCAGTCCTATGCTCAGTTAATTATGCATTTCGAATCCCAATTGAGTTTTGGAATGTCCTTGATGTTCCGGCGATGGTTCAGAAATTGAACGTTTGTTTGAGAAGGCAGTCATTTCTGTGACCTTTATTTTTTGTTGAGGATTTTTAGGGACCTCCTTTTTTGTTTTTATTATCCCTATATTTTCCTAAACTGTTTTTTTTTGTGTTTACAGTCAGCGGGATGCCCCAGCTTTTTTCTTAAGTCTCCTTCATAGGTTTTGACTTAGCGGGCTTTTATTTTGAGAGATAATAACTGCATGTTCATAATGATTATGGGGAACCATCACCATGTCTTCATTTGGACGGACGTCTTCGATGCCATTTATTGTGTACGAAGCGTAAGATTGCGACTGAATGCGCGTCTGAATTGACTAAGAAACTACCTTGCCCCAGGTTATGGTTAAAGGTTTTAATTCATGTGAAAAGAAAAACTCCTACTTCTTAGGCTCAAAGGGGTTGACTAGGGATTATCTTCCTTATAACTCCACTATTTGGGATTTGAAAAAACGCCTGTACATCATCAGCAAGGTCTGTTCAAAAGCACACTATGTGAGATTATGGTATCGTTCTCGCCATCCTCTCTCTAAAGGCTTAGAGCTTTTAATCAAGAGTTGAATATCACAAAAGGGAAGTAAGAAACAGTTTAAGCATAATGACAATGAAATCATTCAAGACAAACATATGTGATGCATTAATGGGAAAACCAAAGTTCGGCATGACAGTAATTGTTTGAACAATAAATGAGATTACAAATGAAAAATAAAAAATGAACTGGACGTTCTCAATGATTTGGCCTGGGAGCAGTGATCACTTTGTGAGTTTCGGAGGGTCGAATTCAATCTCTTTGGCGTCAATCATATCCTGAATTTTGTTCTTCAGAGCCCAGCAGCCATTTGTATTATGTCCAGGACTATCAAAATGGTATGCACACCTTTCGTCGGGGTGGTAACTAGGAGCAGAAGTATTGGGATTTTGTAGAGGAGCCTTTAACGTAATCAATCATGCTTTCAACATGTGTTGTAATGCTTGAGCTAATGACATCTTGATTTTGGTGAATTCTCTCTTAGGCATGACCTCTTTATGCTGGTTCCACTGTTGGTGTCGTTGCATAGACGTAAGATTAAAGACCAGTATTTCCCCCACGAATTGATTGTGGTCGTCTACCTTATTATGACCCTTCCGGCCATACACAACATTGGTTTCCCTCCAACCAACAAATGGCTTCTTCTCAGCATTAGAAGATGTAGCCATCGGGATCTTTCCACTCTTGATACCACTTTTACTCCTTTCTCCAGTCAGAACCATCTCTATGAACCCGGATAAGGAACTTCCGATCATCATATTAAAGAACGGGCATGTCAGAGTGCTCATGAACATGTCCATAATTTCCGGATCATTGAGAGGAGGTTGTACCCTGCCAGCTAGATCTCTCCATTTCTGGGCATATTCCTTGAACCCCTCTATTGAGCTCATGGACATATTCTACAGTTGCACTCGAGTTAGTGCCAGATCAGCGTTGTATTGGTACTGCTTGTAGAAAGCAACAGACAAGTCTTCCTAGGTATGGGTGTTAGTTCCTTCTAGATGATAGAACCATTCTAATTATGTGCCAGCTAAACTTTCTTGGAAGAAATGGACCCATAACTTCCGGTCAGCAATGTGAGGTTGGATCTTTCTGATAAAGAACCTTAAGTGCAACTTAGGGAAGAAGACGCCGTCATATTTGGCGAATGTGGGAACCTTGAATTTTGGTGGGATGATCATGCTAGAAACCAGCTGTGATACGGTGGCAGAACCGACTGTTAATACTGGTTTGCGTTTTTGTGTTTTTTGTTCCCAAAATGTTGCGGTAAGCAAGAGTCGCCACCGACTTTTATTTCATCCAATCATGGAAAAGGAAAAAGAACAGAAAAAACCTTTTTTCGAGATTTCTTAGTACGGGGGGTAGATTTTAGAAAGGGAAGGTGTTAACACCCTTTATATCCATGGTTTTCCATGGGCTCTTAGGTACTTGCTCATCTTTTTAAATTGCTTGTGTGTGTGCTTGTTTTGAAAATGTTTTACTTCGTGATAACCCTTGTATCAGTCCTCAAGGGTGTGACGAAGTTTGTTTTGAAAATTTGTTTTGAAAGGTGTTGGTGTGAAAAGTTTAATTGAGCAAGTACTTAAGATTCTACCTACTCGAAAAAAGATTATTCATTCTCGTTTCCTTTAGACAATGTTATCCCATTATTAACGAATAGGTAGCACCGTCGTTGGAGTTTGTAAGGGACGTTTGAAAGGGACAAGTACAGTCACCAAAGGAATAGTTATGAAGCCTTAGTAGTAACCCTAAAGTCTTAAGATCTTTCCGAGGAAACATTTCCGAGGCAACATTTCCGAAGCAGCATTTTCGAGGCGACATTCGAATGGGACATTTGATCTTTTAGATAGGAGGGCAACCACTAAAATCTCCTATGCTTAATGATTATTTTACCAAAGGCAACCGAAGTGAGGCAAACCCTAGGAGTGAATATGTGCATGTGAATTTTTTAGTTAATTAGTCTTTTCACATTAGGTGATCTACCGTTTTAATTTTCAAGCATCTTTCCATACAATCCTATTAGCCATGCATCTAGACTGTTAAAGATTGCGGGAACTTAAAGTGCAAGAAAATAAACCTAGCTATTACAAGGCTTTGGCAGTTACATAATTATTTTGACTGAAAATAAAAATGCGGAATTTAAAACCCTAATTACTATTACAAACTCGGAGCAGTTACAATTATAATAAAAAGAAATAAAATGCGTGCGGCGAATTGAATGCAGGAATAATTGGAAACCCTAAAAATCTAATTTAGAAAATATTTGGGTTATTTTTTAGAAAAGAATTAATTAGGTTATGTACAATTAAAACCCTAATTCTAATTATTTTTAATTATAAAGCGGAATTAAATTGCCCTAAATTAATTAATTAAAGAAAATATATTTTTTATGAAAAAAGATTTTTTGGTGTTTTCATGATTTTTTTGATTAAATAAAAAAATGATTTTTGATGTTAATTAAAATAATTAAGGAAATAATTAAAAGAATTAAAAATAAAATGAATAGAAAAAAGAAGAGAAGAATTGGGCTTGTGTTATGCTGAATGGGGGGTGTCTATTGGAATTCTCTAGGCCCATTAGCCATCCAAGCCCAGTCAGCGCTTGATTCCTTCTGGCATTGACCTGAGGGTATACCATGGTCCTTCATTGTTGAGCGTACATCTGTCTGAATGATGGATCCATTGGTTGGCTACTGGACATGCACGGTAGGCCTTTGGATGAGAATTGCATATGATCTGTAAATGGAAAATAGGCAAATAAACGTTGCTGGAACCTGGGATCGAACCCAGGTCCTCACCCTTTCCACCACTGATGCGTTGCCAGCTGCGCTATTATTGTTATTTGTTAACATAATAAAGCCAGAATTTAATATATGAAAACAAGATAAACTGAATCCCAAAGCGCGCGAAGTTTGAATAATCCAATGAGGTGGTGACAAATCACCTTCTCCTACCTCCAGTATGTCGTCTTAGGTATGTAACCTATACCTACAGACCATGTCTGTAATTAAAACCCGAGTGCTTCAAACATCAAAAAATACACATGATAAATGAATTTAAAGACCAGGGATCGATTGGTCTTGATGCCACGATCATTCCAGTACCCTGTTCTTGGCCTAATTTCGCTTGAATTAGGAAACCCTAAAATGGAGCTTGAAATCCTAGGAATGGCAGATGCCCATATCTGTACTCAAACTTCAATCAAAGCATGCCAATACATTGTAAACATGATAACAAATAGAAATACATAATCAAAATGTGTTTATAATGCATAAATCATGATAATCGAATTCCAAAAAATAGGGCAAATCGTGATGCTCATACAAAGTGTTTCAGGGCATGGGGAGGCTTGCTAGCGATTGGAACATGTTCCTGAGACATCCAGCAATTGATTGGCAACTCTAGGATGGCTTGAGATGGCCTGTAGCTTAAAATTTGATCTGCACTTTTTTTGCAAAATTTTTGAGTTTGTTCTTCCTCTTTCACGACTGCAAAACCTTGTTTTATGCTTGGTTCTTGTTCATTATATATGCTAGAACGAATTAGGGTTCTAAAAACCATATGTATCTTTGCAATTATAGAATATTTGATTTGATTTCCATGCCATATGCAAACTTGCTATATTGAGCCAAATTATCCCTTTCTTGTACCAATCATGATTGATTCAATTTGGCCTTGATATTTCAGCATATTTTGATTGCAATCCTATCAAAAAATCATATCAAAACAGATCTTTGATATTATTTACCAATTATTTGATTTAATTCAATTTTTAATTAATAAAAGATCAATATAAATTGGAAAATGAAGCAAATAACATGTGGATAAGTAATTGGGTCGTGGACCAGGTTATAAGTGAGGTGCAATCATGAAATGCTAGGCCCATTTGGTAAAAAAATGTAATTTTGAGCCCATTTGAGTTTTTGGCAATTTTGTAAAAAAAGGTCAACTTTGACAAGGCATATCTCCTCCAATTTTCACTACGTCGAAAAAGACTTACGAAAGCGCTTTTTTTGGCCTTTAAAAGCGCTTTCGTAGGTGGCGATGCTATAGGTTTTAGCAGCGCTTTTTGTTTAATGAAAAGCGCTTTCGTAGATCTACCTAATACAACACTTTTTCTAAAAAGCGCTCTCTTAAGTAGGCTTTTGGCAGCGCTTTTTTATGAAGAAGCGGTTTCATAGGTCTACCTAAGGCAGCGCTTTTTTTTGGAAAAGCGCTCTCATAAGTTTTCTTTTAGCAGCGCTTTTTTCTGGAAAAGCGCTGTCTTAGGTAGGCTTTTAGCAACGCTTTTTTCTGGAAAAACGCTTTCATAGGTGGTCTTTTAGCAGCGCTTTTTCCTGGAAAAGTGCTGTCATATGTTTACCTTAGACACCTCTTTTTGTGAAAAAGCGCTTTCATAGGTTACCTAAGGCAGTGTTTTTCTTGAAAAAGCGCTTTCATAGGGTGTTTTTTTAGAGGTATAATTTAAATAATTCATATACCTGCATTGTTTGTAGCATATTATTTATATAAACCAGTTGCCATAACCTGTAATTCATAAACCGCGGTAATGCATTGTATACCATTGTAATCCAAAATATATATACACCATTTTTGTACCTCAAAATATATAAAAACCATTGTTATCAGCATTGTAACTCAAAACCAGTCTTACAAAATCAACCCTAACAACAACTAAACCAGTCCTAATGTATGAAATAAACACGGTCAATTATGTATTAAGGTCCTGGTCCTGCGAGGTTTGAACATAATAACACGGTCAATATGGTATTCCATGTACACATGTAACGTATTCATAACACTTTTCACATAATAATGTATTCATACCTTATATGATTCTCTGCTCAATAAAATATTGACACAATTCCTCTTTGATTTCTTCCAACTGAAGTTTCATGTAATATGCACATTTGTATTCATCGAAGTACTACATAACAAAACATAATATGCATGATTTAGTTAAAAGTAAAAAATTATATGAAATATCCGAGAAATAATAAAACAAATCCTAAGTTATAAATCCATACCGTGACTGGAATCTCTATCTGATTCAGTTGAAGGATTTCTTTGATAAACCGCATAACGAAGTATCTGCAATCTATACCATTTTGCTGTTGAGGACAGTGCATAGAATGTAACCTTAAAAACATCATCCCACGAGCCTGATAATAAGCAAAGAGAATAAATAGTGTCATATCGTCTTTCCAATGATAAGTTTTCGTAGAAAGATAATGAATATGGACCACGGTTACTTACCATGCTGTAGAATGTAACTTGTTACTGATGTTCCAAGCATACCAGCAAGTACTCCAGCGGTATTAGATAGACTGAGCAGTATCCCCTAAAAAAAGAAATGAATATAGAAATCATATTTATTTCCCTAAGGACAACAATTTAGCATAGTAAACCATCTTCTTGTTTTTGCATTCTTGTTCTGCATTTCAAATTATAATGAAACCACTTATAGAATATCGAGGGGATATATCTTGATGGTTTGAATATAATCCAGACTGAGAGAATGCATTTGTTCCCTGTTCAAGCAGAATTTGAAACAGGTGAGGCGAGGAACATGTAATGTCAATGGAATTAATGGATTAACCAACGCTAACTAATTTTAAATGATGTTATAGCGAGAGAGAAATTTATAGTTAGGCTGTCTTAAAAGAGGTTTCAAGACACAGTTGTAAAGAAAATTTAATTTTGCTGTTTAAGTTGCAGAATATGAAGCATCTGGTATGAACTAAAAACTAAGTAAAAGTTATAGAAGTGAACTCTGACTTAGGAACAATTGTTGTTAAATAGAAGCTATAACGATGCTATATCGATAGAGAAGCAAAATTTGAACATATCACTATTTCTCCGCGATACCTATTGAAAACAAAATGTCATCAAATAGCAGCTATAGCACTGTTGTATAGTGAAGTTTGAATAAACCATTTTTTCTACTATTTGCAATTGACAGCACATTTTAGGAAAATAATTAGTAGTCACAGTTTCTCTAGAAAGATTTAAAGAGATGCACAACAACAGAATTTATGTTGGGATTATATGAAAATTCTTTATCAGAATAAGAAATGCATCAAATACAGAAGAAGCAAACCTGACTGTAAGTCATACACAAAACAGCCATTACAGGAGAATGAATGTGGCTCAATTGAGTCAAGAAAAAAGCAGGACCTAGAAACCCAACTGTTTGCATTATCTGCAAAGAAAGTGTAGAACTATAGTGTGAATCGTGGTATTAAAATATTTTATGTGCCTCTAAATAAGTAAACCATCAAAAGAATAAATTGTTATAAGATAAATCGACGGGAGATACCTTGCGGACCGTTGTAACAGATACACCTCGGGTCACAAGAGTGTCTGCAATCCAACCACCAAAATTTGCAGAAATTGCCATCGTAAGCCATGGGAAAACACAAAATAGTCCAGATTCTGTAAGATTGAAATTCAACACCTATTATATTTGAAAATACCTCTGGTTAACTTTAACAAAGTCATTTTCTTTTGAAGTATCCAATAAGATTGCAAATAAAAACATTTTGTGTATCTTGATGTTGGTTAAAACATGAGTCAAAATCTGAACTCTACTAGCTTCAGTCTTGACAGTGTTGAGTGAGAATTGAAGCTTGATGAATATAGGTATTTTTTCTTATGCATAGGTAAAGTTAACTCCATCATAGAAATAAATTCATGCACAAGAATGCAAAACATAAAAAGAAAAAAAAATATGAAAATGAATCTAACTTTGCTAGCACCAAGTCGCTACGTAGCGAACATGCAAAGAAAAAAAGACTTACTTGGTTATAGTATGTTGGCATCCATGTAAGAAGAATGAAAGTTACCCAATTATGGAAAAAGTGGCACACTATCAGGGCCCAGACTGGTGGTTTAGACAAAGTTAATCTCCAAGGTATTTCCTTCACGGGTTCCTTGGACATACCGTTAGTAGCAATTAACTTCTTTTCTTCTAGCAACATTTCAGGATCACCGAGTGGCGAACTATGCGCCTATAGCTCCCAAAATAACATGGAAAATTATATGTGAAACAATAAAATTTCTACTTATATAGAGCGAGCTTTTTGGAAACAAAAAACAATATGTTGGTACTTGGTAGTTAGAAAACTTATAATGAAGATATCGACTTCAAAACAAAAAGTATTTCTATCGAGAAAATGTGTGTTGTGCATATATTTCCAAGTTCAGAAAGGATGCATTTATGCATGAGTAATATTACATATGTGAATTCTAACCTTATTAAGCCATATACAAAACCAAACAGTCCCTAGAGAACCAAAGGAGTAAAACACTGATGGCCATCCATACTGATGAATTAGGAAAGGTGAAGAGGCGAGTCCAGTGACTGATCCAAGGTACATGCCACTGTATACAAGAGCTAATGATCTACTTCTCTCTGCCATAGGAACCCATTTTGAAAGAATATTATTCATGTCCGGCATAGAAACCCCCTAGTAAGATCCAAAACAAGTTAGCTCCACATGGAAAAAAGCTATCATCCTATTGTAGCATCACCAACTATATGAATCAAATCATTACTAAAATCAGAGACAATATGGAGTTCAAAAATGAATGTTTCACTTTTATACTTTATTACAGTATATGTCCCTAGCCTAATTATGTTATATCTTTTTCCGCAACTGCAATAAATAATCGAATGGAAACGTACACAAATTCCCTCTCCTAAAGGGTAAACTTGTAACTTGTAAGACAATATCAAATGTGAACAAATTTAATATCACTACTGCAACCATTTTTAAACTCCTATGATTTAGTCAATGGAGTTATATTTAGAGATGGAGGTAACAAATGACTTATTTTGCCAACAAAATGGAACATTTAACTAAACGCACCTTACCGACTCCCATGAATGCACAGGCAACTAGTAGGAAAGGCAACCTGAGTTTAGCAGCAACAGGAGTGAGGATTGTAGCGACGGACCACCAAATGACGCCGAATCCAAAAACCTGCTTCCCTCCCACTGTGTCAGCCCAAATTCCACCAGCAATCTGCAACAAGTATCTACCTATGCATCAGATTCATGGCCTTAAGTTCAAACTTATACCAAAAGAAAAATAGCTACTAATCAAAACGTATTTACCTGAGTGAGGAGGTATCCCCAAAAGAAAGAAGACTGTACTAAACCTACAGTGGTTGGGTTCCAGTTGTACTCTGCTGACATAGGAAGTATAATCATTATCAATTTTCATCCACTGTGGTGAATCTGCCGGATGTCGAAACTTTCCATCAACAATTCTTTCATCTGCATGCCAAGTTAAGTGTCTTGAATCGGTTTCACTATGATACATCCGTCTAAATCTCGGAAAAAAATGAAACCTGATACGAATTGCAGTTGATACAAAGTGGAGCGTCGTTGACCGCGGTAGAAGCTCTGGTTTAGGGTTTTTTCATGAAGAAAATCTGACTGAGAATAGAAAAGTGATACGAATTGTGTTTTGATATTTATTATAAAACTACCTACGAAAGCGCTTTTAAAAGCGCTTTCTAAAGGCCATCTATAACAGCGCTTTTACATCAAAAAGCGCTTTCGTAGCATATCCTATAGCAGCGCTTTTAAAAGCGCTTTCTGAAGGCCAGCTTTAGCAGCGCTTTGGAAAAGCGCTTTCTAAGGTTGACCTTTAGCAGCGCTTTTGAAAAGCGCTTTCTTAAGGTACCCTTTGAAAGGCCAGCTTTAGCAGCGCTTCCCAAAAAGCGCTTTCTAAGGGTGACCTTTAGAAGCCCTTTTTAAAAGCTCTTTCTTAAGGCACCCTTTGAAAGCGCTTTTTTAAGCGAATTTTTTTTAAAACCTACAGCAACGCTTTTTTCCAAAAGCGCTTTCTTTTATGTGCTGCTAAAACTTATTTTTGACGTGGTTTTTAACCCTAGAGAGGTGTTCTTGGACTTTTTAGAAAGCTTAGGATGTCCCCTAAGCAACCCTTTTGGTCTCATCTCAATTGGGTCTTCCATGTTCATGTAAGAAGCTTTGACCCAAAAAGTGTTTTGTTGACTTTTCAAAAGGACCTATAATGTAGAAATTCATATCTTTTTATGAGTGCATATTTTGAACTTGTGGGATAAAGATTAATTGCAGGGAATTGCATCCTCTTCAAAAATGATCCTTGGATGGAAAATTCCTGATAAAGTATGTGGAAGTTATGCTTGGTCAAAGTTTGGTTGACTTTTCCTAAGAAACCCTAATTTAGCAACTTTTGGGTTGTGATGAATTTAGGGCATTCCTTGAAGAATCATGATCAAACCTTGATCAAATGATGGATATCACTTCAAAATGTTAAAGTTGACCAAAAATCTTGAAGTTTGACTATATGTGGTCTACAGTTGACTTTTGACCTAATATAGTCGATTCTCAAGCATCTGAGCTGTTGACTAAGCAAACTTTTTGTGAAGTGCTTGAAATTTGACATGGAGGGTCTTGAGAACATATTAGGACCATGGAGACCATATGATGTCTTTGGAGTCCACCTATCTTAATGAAAATGGAAACCCTAATTTGAGACACACTGCCTTAGGAGAGAGTTTGTCTAATCAACTCTTGGGCAAACTTGAGCAAATTGAGGATCTCTAGGAGTATGTATTGAGTAAAATGAGAGGGAAAATTTTGAGGTACAACAGCTGCCCCTTTTCAATCTTCTTAAACTCTTGGGCACTCGCATGAAGTGATACTTGATTTGTGATATCGGGAATAGGCTTATAGATGCCATTTGGAAGTTGCCAGAGAGTTGTCGGAGATGGGCTTAAAGATGCCATCCAAGATGTGACGGAGTAACGTTGGAGATGGGCTTAAAGATGCCATCTAGAGGATGTTGATCTCCTGAGATATTACTTCGATGAGAGTCCCTGCTCCTGTCGTTGAGGAGGAATCTGCTGAGGAATGTTGGTATCTGTCTTGGGAGAAATAGAATTTTAGGAGCTTCGGTTATCTGTTACTCTACTGGGGAATTAACTCCGGAGGTGAATTGCATATCTGGTCAGTGTACAGGCTGCATCGCGAATTATTGGGGAAAGGTGAAATTGACCGAAACTGGTCAGGTCCAGGTTTTACCGTGTTGAAAACTGTCGTTTGGAGGTAAGAGAAAAGAAACCAGGATGATAAGATTATGAGAAGGAACCTGGATAGTAGGGTTACTTCAAAGTGAAAGCCTGGATAGTAGGGTTATGAGAAGGAACCTGGATAGTAGGGTTACTTCAAAATGAATGCCTGGATAGTAGGGTTGTGAGAAGGAACCTGGATAGTAGGGTTACTTCGATATGAAATCCTGGATAGTAGGGCTGTGAGAAGGAACATGGGTAGTAGGGTTACTTCGATATGAAAGCCTGGATAATAGGGTTGTAAGAAGGAACCTGGATAGTAGGGTTACTTCGAAATGAAAGCCTGGATAGTAGGGCTGTGAGAAGGAACCTGGATAGTAGGGTTACTTCGATATGAAAGCCTGTATAGTAGGGCTGTGAGAAGGAACCTGGGTAATAGGGTTATTTCGAAATGAAAGCCTGGATAGTAGAGCTGTGAGAAGGAACCTGGATCGTAGGGTTACTTCGATATGAAAGCCTGGATAGTAGGGCTGTGAGAAGGAACTTGGGTCATAAGGTTACTTCGATATGAAATCCTGGGTAGTTGGGTTGTGAGAAGGAACCTGAATCGTAGGGTTACTTCTATATGAAAGCCTGGATAGTAGGGCTGTGAGAAGGAACCGGGATTGTAGGGTTACTTCGATATGAAAACCTAGATAGTAGGGCTGTGAGAAGGAACCTGGATAGTAGGGCTGTGAGAAGGAACCTAGATAGTAGGGCTGTGAGAAGGAACCTGGATAGTAGGGCTGTGAGAAGGAACCTGGATAGTAGGGATGTGAGAAGGAACCTGGATAGTAGGGTTACTTTGAAATGAAAGCCTGGATAGTAGGGCTGTAAGAAGGAACCTGGATAGTAGGGTTACTTCGAAATGAAAGCTTGGATAGTAGGGCTGTGAGAAGGAACCTGGGTCGTAGGGTTACTTCA
Source organism: Vicia faba (assembly GCA_948472305.1). Lineage (NCBI taxonomy): Eukaryota > Viridiplantae > Streptophyta > Magnoliopsida > Fabales > Fabaceae > Vicia > Vicia faba. Next base: position 1,056,577,763 of record OX451740.1, on the reverse strand, counting down.
AAAAGATAATGTAGATTAGTTGACCTGTTTGGTTTCGGGAACTGAGTTTCCGTTAGTCGTCTGCAGATGTGACTTGCATAACTGCGAAATCTGTTGAAGCTAATCCTCTTTTCCTAGAAAGATGTCAGGGTTAGTTATATGCGTTGCATGAAATGTAGGGTGAGATGATGTTCTCAAAATAAATGAGATTATGCTGTATATAATATGTATGTGTATGTCATGATGTATGTTCATGAAATGCTATCGGGGTATGCTCGCTCTGGGAAAATAAATCCCTGACAGTTGCTGAAGATTTGTAAATATTCTGTCGGGAGGAGATGCTGCTTGAGAATAAACTCTGTGGGGAATGAACTTAGAAAATGTATTTTTGTAGCTTAAATGAAGAAATTTGTCGGGGGTTGAGCCTTTATGTTTAGAGAAATAAACTCTGCTTGGGGGATGAATTTTACTGACTCGCTCGCGATTATGAACCTCAGCTGGGGTGGTTACGTCCTGCTGACATCAATGCTTTTAAATACTTTTACTCTGTGGGGAGTGTATGTACTGTTGATTATGCTCCAAAGCTGACTCTATATCGATACCTGCTGGGTGGAGTAACCGTCGGGTTTGGCACTTCTTGTTTTTGCCCCTGTTTCTAGAATTACGAGTAATTGTCTTTTGTTTCTTATGTAAATATTTATGAGCAGAAATCATTTTCAAATGCATATATCAAAAATAAATCATTGGACGTTCTTGCAAAACAAAACAGAAAAAGAAAAAACAGATTGAAGTTTCTTGTGAAAATGACTTGTATTGATTTTTGAAGTTGGCCTGTAATAGGCGATTTTGTACAAAGAGGCTGAAGCTCTAGTAAGAGAACGCCGCCGAAAAATAGAAATTATACAATTTGTGTGAAAGAAAGAAAAACAGCCATGTGAAATAACCCCATTGGGTTTCAACTCTGCCATTGCTTTTATATCTTCGTGTCTCATCACTTTGCTTCTTGGCCGAAAGATGATCAGATTGGTTGGCGCCGTCCGAGCTTGATAGTCGATACCGAAGTCTGGTCGCAAGATGATCCTATGAGACATAGTGATACGCTTCATATCCCTAAATTTTGCCTGGATCGCCCTTTCGGGTTTTTAGTCCACCGGGATACCCTTTTTTGCCCAAGCCGCCCTTTCGGGTTTTCGACTTGCCGGGTGTACAGATTTTTCATTTTCATCCCATACTTTTTCCCGAACCCTTTTTGTTCACCGGGAAGCCCTTATTTTTTCCTAGGCCAGTCAACCTAGCGGGTCTTTTGATTAGGCGTAGTATCTTTTCACTATATCTGCATTGACAGGGTGAGGAAGGTCGTCACCATCCATGGTGGTTAGAATCATAGCTCCTCCCGAGAAAACATTCTTAACCATAAATGACCCTTCGTACGTGGGGGTCCATTTTCCCCTGGGATCACCTTGCGGCAGTATGATGCATTTGATCACTAGATCCCCGACTTGATATTCTTTGACACCTGACTTTCTTGTTAAAAGCCTTAATCATCCGCTTTTGGTACGTCTGACCATGGCAGATAACGGTAAGTCTCTTTTCATCGATTAGATTTAACTGATAAAGTCGGGTTCGGATCCAGTCGTCTTCGTTCAAACACGCATCCTTCATAATCCTGATAGAAGGTATCTGGACTTTGATGGGTAGGACTGCCTCCATGCCATATACCAGAGAGTAGGGGGTTTCCCCTGTCGACGTCCGTGCTGAGGTACGGTACCCATGAAGAGCAAATGGTAACATCTCATGCCAGTCTTTGTATGTCACCGTCATCTTCTGTACAATCTTCTTGATGTTCTTGTTAGCTGCTTCAATAGCGCCATTCATCTTCGGCCTGTAGGGAGAATAATCATGACGCTGTATCTTGAACTTTTTACAGAGCTTGGTGATCATTATGTTGTTGAGATTCGTACCATTGTCAGTAATAATTCTCTCTGGTCCACCATATCGACAGATCATATTATGTCGGATAAACCGTGCCACGATGTTCTTGGTTACTGTAGCAAAGGAAGCTGCCTCAACCCACTTCATGAAGTAATCAATGTCTACTAAGATGAAGCAATGTCCATTAGAAGCAGTGGGCCTGATTTCTCCGATCATGTCGATGCCCCACATCGCGAAGGGCCACAGAGTCGTCAAGACGTTTAAGGGGACCGGAGGCACATGCACCTTATCAGCGTAGATTTGGAACTTATGACAAGTTCGAGAGTGCTGATAATAATCGGCTTTCATAGTGGACCAGTAGTATCCTGCCCGTAGGATCTTTTTAGCCATGGTATGTCCACTGGAATGGGTTCCGAAGGTGCCTTCATGTAGATCTGTCATGATCCTCTCTTCTTCACTCTTATCTACACACCGTAGTAGTGTGGAGTCATGGTTGCGTTTATAGAGGATTCCATTACTGAGGAAGAACTTTGCAGTGGACCTTCTCAAAAACTTCTTATCATTGACAGATTCCCCTTCGGGATACTCTTGAGCCTCGAGATACCTTTTCACCTCATGAAACCAAGGTTTGTCTGCCACTTCTTCGGTATCGATTTCGCAGCAGTGTGCTGGTTCATCCAACCTCTCAATGGTGATTTGGGGAGCTTCATTGTCCCACCTAACCTTGAACACAGAAGACATGGTAGCTAGCGCGTCCGCTAACTGGTTCTCCTCTCGTGAGAAATATTCGAAGGTTACCTCCTCAAAGTGTAGGAGCAATGTCAGTACATACTCTTTGTAAGGAATAAGGTTTGGGTGCTTCCTATCCCACTCGCCTTTGATCTGAATTATCACCTAAGCGAAATCCCCAAATACACTCAAGAACGTGATCCTTAGATTGATAGCAGCTCGAAGACCCATAATACATGCTTCATACTCCGCCATGTTGTTGGTGTAATTGAAACATAATCGGGCAGTGAACAGAGTATGACAACCTTCGGGAGATATAATTACAGCGCCGATGCTGTTACCTAGTGCGTTTGAGGCTCCATCAAAATACATAGACCATCGGGATCCCTCCTTAGGTCCTTCATCCGGCCCAGGTTCTTCGTAGTCAGTCACTAATATGATATTATCATCCGGGAACTCAAAATTCATGGACTGGTAGTCATCCACAGCCTGATGAGCCAAATGATCAGCCAATACACTCCCCTTTATTGCCTTTTGGGTTGTATATTATATTCCGTACTCAGTTAATATCATCTGCCACCTTGCTATCCTTCCGGAGAGTGTGGGCTTCTCGAAAATGTACTTAATTGGATCCATCTTCGATATCAATAAGGTAATGAGTCAGCATATATTGTCTCAGTCGGCGAGCAGCCCATGCCAAAGTGCATCAAGTTTTCTTGAGCAATGACTATCGTGTCTCACAGTCGGTAAACTTTTTGCTAAGGTAGTATATTGCGTGCTCTTTTCGACCAGACTCATCATGCTGCCCCAGCACACACTCCATTAAATGGTCTAGCACTGTCAAGTATAATATCAAAGGTCTTCCTTCAACTGGAGGCATCAGAATTGGTGGTTCTTGAAGATATTCCTTGATTCTTTCGAAAGCGGTTTGGCATTCATCATTCCACTTTACCACTTGATCTTTCTTCAGAAACTTGAAGATTGGCTCACAAGTAGCAGTCATATGTGAAATGAACCTGGCGATATAATTCAGGCGTCCCAAGAAACCTCTAACTTCCTTCTCAGTACGGGGAGTTGGCATTTCTTGTATGGATTTTACCTTTGCAGGATCTACTTGGATACCTTTTTCGCTGACAACGAAACCCAGAAGCTTACCAGACCTTACCCCGAAGGTGCACTTGTTCGGATTCAACCTCATCTTATACATCTTCAACCTGTCAAATAACTTTTGGAGATGATCTAGGTGCTCTTCCTCAGTCTGAGACCTGGCTATCATATCATCAACATAAACTTCAATCTCATGGTGAATCATATCATGGAACAAAGCAACCATGGCGCGCTGATAAGTTGCCCCAACATTCTTCAATCCAAAAGGCATCACCTTGTAGTAGAAAGTGCCCCACTGCGTGACGAAGGTTGTCTTCTCCATGTCTTTAGGAGCCATCTTGATCTGGTTGTAGCCAGAGAACCCATCCATGAAGGAGAAGATTTTGTGTTGCACGGTGTTGTCGACCAGAACATCAATGTGAGGAAGTGGGAAGTCATCCTTGGGGCTTGCCCTGTTCAAATCTTTGTAATCCACACACATCCGTACCTTACCGTCCTTCTTAGGTACCGGAACAATGTTAGCAACCCACTGTGGATACGAAGTGACAGCTAAGAATCCTGCATCGAACTGTTTCATGACCTCTGCCTTAATCTTCTCTGACATTTCAGGGCGCGTATGACAGACCTTTTGTTTAACCGGAGGACAATCTTCTTTAGTCGGAAGGCGATGTACCACAATATCAGTGTCCAAACCAGGCATGTCTTCAGAGGACCTGGCGAAGATTTCAACATAGTCGGGCAACATCTGTATCAACCTCTGTCTGACTCTAAACTCTAGATTTGCACCTATTTTAACCTCTTTTCTGTCTTCCTCAGTACCCAAGTTCACTGTCTCAACCGGCTCTTCATGAGGCTGTATGGCCCTTTCTTCCTGTTGTAATAGCCTAGCAAGTTCTCCGGGAACCTCACAATCATCCTCACCTTCATCCTCAGCTTGGTTGATCGGATTTTTGAAGTCATAACTGGCAATAACAAAGCTGTTATCAATGGGATCCATAGTGGATATGGATATGCATTATGATACGTGAGTGTGTGTAAGAGAATAGCTGTTTTGATAAAGTGAAAGTAGAAAAGAACAACAGAGAGCGCAAAATTTGTATGCAAGAAACGTCCAATGCTTTATTAATGATACATGAAATGACAAATAATAGCCCTCACAAGCAAAGCCAATGTGCCTCGGGCAAGGTGCAAGGCCGTAAAGTTTTAAATTGTTTATTACAAATCTCAAAACAAGTAAGACAATTACTGCAGAATAAAAGAAACTGGTATAAAGTCCCTAGCCGTCCAGTTACTCGGTCCACCGTTGGTAGTTGGGTAGATCCAGCTGTCAATGTCTGACTCCTCCTCGATGTCTTCAATGGCATTAACCCCATGATTGTTGATGCTTAGGGGAGGTCCTCCAGCCCGAGCGCATCGAATAACCCTTTGAGCTTCTATAGTAAAGCCCAAACCAAATTTGTCAGTTTTGTGAGTGAAATCAGGGAGCTGACCCCAATTGGTACACCCACCTTCTTCAACCACGGCCCTGGCGTCCTTGAGGAAATCCATTTTCAGAGGAGATTTGCTGCTGGTAGTAGTTTCAGTTCATGCCAAGATCTGAGGGACCTCTTCGAAGTTCTGACAAGGAGTTTCTATGAATTCCCCGTCCATCTCCACGTAGCGGAAGGAATTGAGATGGCTCACCTTATACTCCTCTTCACCCCGCACCGTGACAATCTTCCCTTTTACCGGATACTTCAGCATTTGGTGGAGTGTGGAAGTAACTGCCCCAGTCTCGTGGATTCAAGGACGACCCAACAAACAAGAATACGGAGGCCTGATATCCATCACATAGAAGGTGGACCCAAAAGTATGAGAACCTACTTTGACAGGGATGTCCACTTCCCCGTGCACCATTCTCTTCGACCCATCAAAAGCCCTTACCACAATGTTACTAGGCTTTAGAGTCAAACCCTCGCAATCCAATCGGTCCAATGCTTTCTTCGGCAGAACATTCAGCGAAGACCCAGTATCTACCAACACATGAGCCATAGTGATGCCCCTACATTCAATCGAGACATGCAGAGCATCATTATGCTTCCTTCCCTTCAGTGTCAAGTTTGCGTTTGAAAAACCTAGCCCGTTATCAACAGTCAGGTTGGCCACGTAATCTTTGAACTGATCAGCTGAAGTTTCCTGCGGCACATGCGCAGTCTTGAGGAATGCAATCAAAGCCTTCACATAGGCTTCGGAACACAACAACAAAGACAACATGGATATCTTTGATGGGGTCTGTCTCAGCTGCTCGACCACATTGTAGTCGCTCTTCTTAATTATTTTCAGTATTTCATCTATCTCTTTCTTAGAGGCTTCCACAACAATTTTTCTAGGCGCCTCCGTCCGGGCAGATTCACCTATAATTTCTTTTCTGCGGGTATCAGACGATTCGCCGACAGGGTTAATAACTGGAGTAAGAACAGGAGCAGTAGTTGATGTACTAGCAGGAACAGCTGATGGAATGACAATAGGCTTGTTGACAGTCTTAGGGGAAATCTCAGGAGAGAAAACCCTTCCACTTCGGGTAACTTTGTTGGTTCCGACAATGTCACCAATATCAGGATCAACCTCTTCATCTTTCAAATCTTGTTTGATGCCATGATAGTACACATCGGCACCATAATGCCAGGGGACATCTTTGTCCGAGACATACGGGAAAGGAGCAGGAATAGTGATTATCAGCGGAGCAATTCTTTGAGCAGATGTAATCCTAACAAGTCTTCTCGAGGAAACCTTGGAAGGATTGGCGAAAATGGTTATAATGGCAATGTCTTCAGATGGAACAACGGGAACCAAAGTTTTCTAAAACAAAATTTCTTTGCTGTCCATCAGGCGTTGAACACCTAATTTCAGCAAACGGCAACCAGAAGGTAGAAACGAACACATGTGGCAACCTTCACCACAACCCGGAAATAAACCGGCCAATAACAAATTCTTCTTCACAGTCATGAGGGGAGTAGAAACTTCATCCACCAAGGTCACAAACAAGTCGGTATCAATATCATTAACTCCACGATCGTGCTTAGGCATGGGAGCAGTTATGACATTGGGCTTCTCTGGAGCATCGAACTCAATTTCCTTGGCTTCAATCAAATCTTGTACCTTATTTCTTAGAGCCCATCAGTCATTGGTATCATGGCCAGGACTCTCAAAATGATAGGCACACCGAGCGTTTGGATTATATCAGGGAGATGTGGTATTTGGATTCTTGGGAGCCTCTTTTAAGGTTGCCAAGTTGGATCTCAGCAGATGAGGTAGAACTTCATCAAATGTCATGTTGATTCGGGTAAACTGCCGTTGTGGTCTTTCCACCCTTTGTTGATTGTTGCATTGTGGAGCAACTGCAGGCCTAGGTATCATTACGGCACTTACTGTCTGACGATGTTCAACCCTGTTTTGGCCCCTCGGGCTATAGATGGCACTGGCTTCCTTCTTACCAGCAAAATGCTTCTTTACTAAGCTCGAAGAGGTATCCTTCTGTACCTTACTGCTCTGAATCCCAGCTTCTACTCTTTCTCTAGTTAGAATCAGCTCGGTGAAACCAGCTGACGAGCTGCCGATCAAATGATTGAAAAATGGACCATATAGCGTCCCCAGAAACATATCAACCAACTCCCTATCAGACAACGGGGGTAGAACTCTCCTAGCCAAGTCTCTCCATTTTTGTGCATGATCTTTAAAGCCTTCACTTGCACCCATGGACATACTCTGGAGTTGAGTACGAGTAGGAGCAAGGTCGGCGTTATATTGATACTGCTTGTAGAAAGCAACAACAAAATCTTCCCAATTTCGGACATTGGCTCTCTCCAGTTGGTAGAACCATTCAAGCTGAGTCCCTGATAGACTATCTTGAAAGAAATGAATCCACAAATTTCTATCAGCGGTGTGGGGCTAGATCTTTCTGACATAAGAACGGAGATGGAGTTTTGGGAAGGGCACCCCATCATACTTAGCAAAAAATGGAGCTTTGAACTTCTGCGGGATGACTACTCCCGACACCAATCCCAATTCTTCGAGATCCATCCCAAGTATCCTCTGAACTTCCATGGCACTCAAACGATCTTCCAACTGCTTGTATCTATCCTCAACAGGAGGATATTGCTTATCATTGTAGTCGGTATCATTGTCAAAAATTGCAGGACTGAGATCCTTCTCTCTTGTCTCCTCTTCTTGATTCTCCCCTTCCTTAGATGAAGAGATCAGATTGACTTATCATTTCAACCGCTCTCCAAACCTTCTGCCCATATTCAGAATACTGGCAACCTTCTTCTTTTTCTTTTTCTCTTTCAGGATGAGGGCTTTCAGATCCTCCTGCCCTTTTTCCAGACTTATGAACATTTGTTGGAACTGGGTGTTTTGTGAATGAAGGTCCTTGATGCTTTGTTCGGAAGACATTTCTGCTGAAATAAACAACGAAGAAGATGAGAAACCTGTAATGGTAACTGTACATGCAATGTTATGAATGGGATGCGCATGCAATGATTTCAAAGACTTTGGGAAATTTAAATTTGCAAACCAAAATAACAAAGACTTTATTAGCTGAATTTGAAGTTCAAATGCCTTTTAGGCGTGACAATTTAAAATAAATCTAAAACTATAAAAGAAATCAAAATTCCCATGGATGTTTCCTCTTTGTGTCGAGATAATTATTGAGTCCTTTTTCCTCGTGGAGCTGCTTTGTGAGCTCTAAAACCTTCCTCTCCTGAGCATGGAACTGATCCATGTAGGTATCCCGCTCCTTCATCAACTGAATCTAAGACCTCTGTAATTCCCCAAGATCAATGGGCATATAAGGATGGAGAACCGTGTAAGGAATACCCCCTTCATTAGTGGGTTCCACAATCACTGGTAAAACGACCACATAGGGCATCATAAGCTTCTGGGCGTGAGCTCGTACCAATTGGAGGTAAGGTTCCATAGGAATGGAAGCCTTTGGCCCCAAAGTCCTGGTGCCAGATTGGTTTACCATGCCCCAAGCTTGTATGAACCTTCGGCGATACTCTTGAACATCATCCTCATAGTTGAATACAATGCCCTCGATAAGTAACTAATGAGGACCATCTCTTCGAGCGTAACCAAATTATCGCAGAGCTAAACAAGGATTGTAGGTTATACCCCCTCTGATACCATGTAGTGGGACATTAGCGTACTCCCCACAACGGTCAATAATAGCAGTGTTTTCCATAGCTCGGGAACACCAGAGAATATCCATATGAGCGAGTGACATTATCCTTTGTGACCAACCCAAACCTTCTTCATTATTCAGTATGGACTTAGGGAGGTGAGAAATAAACCACCTCGACAGCAATGGCATGCAACACATAAGAACCCCTCTTCTCTTCATGGAACGAGTATGGAGAGTGTGCAAAATATCTCCGAGCAATGTAGGCACAGGGTTGCGGGAGAGGAAGATCTTGATAGCATTCACATCTATGAATGAGTCTGGATTAGGGAATAGGACTAACCCATAGATTAGAAGAGCCAAGACATCCTCAAAAGCCTGAAAATCCATATCATCCCAAAACAGCTGGGCCTTGTCTATCAGAAACTTGGCTAGAAAACCCTTGGTTCCGCTTCTCGTTTCCCAATTGGATATCACGTCGGCCCGTTTCAGATGCAAAGCTGAGGCAATGACTTATGTCTTAGGAACTTCTTCTAGACCTGTGAAGGGCAATTTTTCAAGAATGGGTATATCCAACAGCTGAGAGAATTCTTCCAAGGTAGGCACCAAATGATAGTCTGAAAAGGTGAAGCAGTGGTGCTTGGGATCAAAGAACTGAAAAAGTACACTCATCATCTTTTCATCAAAGTTTGAAGTAAACAGGTTGAGAAGTTGACCATGTCTCTTAGTGAACGCAGAATTTTTAGAAACCCTTGATACTAGCTCTTTGAGTTGGGAAGGTATCTTCACAAAGCTGATTCGGATAGTGTTTCTACAAACGGAAGCCATGATCTGCAAAACAAAACAAAGATAAATTCCCTTGGTCTTTGAAATGGTTAGTGCAATAAGAATGGATGCTATGTTATGATGCATGATGTCATGATAAACCACAAGTATAGCAAACACAGACAAATCACACCAAGTTCTTAGGTTTAAGGCCTGCATGAGGTTAAAGGTCATACCCTCTTGAAGTTTAGTTGGTTTCAAACCTTTCTTAAAAAGTAACTGGGTTCTAAGGGATCTCAATATCACTGACCATCCTTTATCGGGCATTGTCTCAGCTCAAGCAATCTTTTCTTGCGGACGAAATATCCCGAAAGTCTGATCTCAATGAGTGTAGCATCGAGTATCAACCAATCCTCAGCTCTACACCGAGGCCGGCTATCTCACTACTTTCTAATGGCCAAGTTTGTTCAACTAAGGTTCTAAGGTCCGTTGGTGCTTCACGACACCACGCGGTGGCCCCGTATTCTCCTCGTTTCCCCACGAAGGATACCAGTACCAACCAAAGTGCCACATCAACACAACCATCGCTTAAACCATATCGATCTACGCTGTACAGTCTCCACAATCTATTGTCGTTTACCTAATAAGGGCCCCCAGATTCGGGTGTAGGATCTATAGTAACCCAAGCAAAACCCTTTAAGAATAAAGAAAACAAACAAGAAGAAATTTTTGAAATGACCTAGATCCTAAGGTAAATCCCACTTTATAATATTCCCTAGCAGAGTCGTCAGTTCTGTGATACGGTGGCAGAACCGACTGTTAATACTGGTTTGCGTTTTTGCGTTTTTTGTTCGCAAAATGTTGCGGTAAGCAAGAGTCGCCACCGACTTTTATTTCATCCAATCATGGAAAAGGAAAAAGAACAGAAAAAATATTTTTAAATTGCTTGTGTGTGTGCTTGTTTTGAAAATGTTTAACTTCGTGATAACCCTTGTATCAGTCCTCAAGGGTGTGACGAAGTTTGTTTTGAAAATTTGTTTTGAAAGGTGTTGGTGTGAAAAGTTTTATTGAGAAAGTACTTAAGATTCCACCTACTCGAAAAAATATTATTCGTTCTCGTTTCCTTTAGACAGCGCTATCCCATTATTAAGGAATAGGTAGCACTGTCGTTGGAGTTTGCAAGGGACGTTCGAAAGGGACAAGTACAATCACCAAAGCAACAGTTAGGAAGCCTTAGTAGTAACCCTAAAGTCTTAAGATCTTTCCGAGGCAAAATTTCCGAGGAAACATTTCCGAGGCAACATTTTCGAGGCGACATTCGAATGGGACATTTGATCTTTTAGACAGGAGGGAAACCACTAAAATCTCCTATGCTTAATGACAGTTTTACCGAAGGAAACCAAAGTGAGGCAAACCCTAGGAGTGAATATGTGCATGTGAATTTTTCAGTTAATTAGTCTTTGCACATTAGGTGATCTACCGTTTTAATTTTCAAGCATCTTTCCATACAATCCTATTAGCCATGCATCTAGACAGTTCAAGATTGCGGGAACTTAAAGTCTGGGAAAATAAACCTAGCTATTACAAGGCTTTGGCAGTTACATAATTATTTTGACTGAAAATAAAAATGCGGAATTTAAAACCCTAATTACTATTACAAACTCAGAGTAGTTACAATTATAATAAAGAATTAAAATGCGCGTGGCGAATTGAATGTGGGAGTAATTGGAAACCCTAAAAATTTAATTGAGAAAATATTTGGGTTATTTTTTAGAAAAGAATTAATTAGGTTATGTACAATTAAAATCCTAATTCTAATTATTTTTAATTATAAAGCGGAATTAAATTGCCCTAAATTAATTAAACTAAATTAATTAATTAAAGAAAAAATAATTTTTAAGAAAAAATATTTTTTGGTGTTTTCATGATTTTTTTGATTAAATAAAAAAATGATTTTTGATGTTAATTAAAATAATTAAGGAAATAATTAAAAGAATTAAAAATAAAAAGAATAAAAAAAAGAAGAGAAGAATTGGGCCTGTGTTATGCTGAATGGGGGGGGGGGGTGTTTGTTGGAATTCTCCAGGCCCATTAGCCATCCAAGCCCAGTCAGCGCTTGATTCCTTGTGGCGTTGACCTGAGGGTATACCATGGCCCTTCATTATTGAGCGTACATTTGGTTGAATGATGGATCCATTGGTTGGCTACTAGACATGCATGGTAGGCTTTTGGATGAGAATTGCGTATGATATGTAAATGGAAAATAGGAAAATAAACGTTGCTGGGACCTGGGATCGAACCCAGGTCCTCACCCTTTCTACCACTGGTGCGTTGCCAGTTGCGCTATTATTTTTATTTGTTAACATAATAAAGCCAGAATTTAATATATGAAAAAAAGATAAACTGAACCCCAAAGCACGCGAAGTTTGAATAATCCAATGAGGTGGTGACAAATCACCTTCTCCTACCTCCAGCCCATCGTCTTAGGTATGTAACCTATACCTACAGACCATGTCTGTAACTAAAACCTGCGTGCTTCAAACATCAAAAAATACACATGATAAATGAATTTAAAGACCAGGGATCGATTGGTCTTGATGCCACGATCATCCCAGTACCCTGTTCTTTGCCTAATTTCGCTTGAATTAGGAAACTCTAAAATGGAGCTTGAAACCCTAGGAATGGCAGATGGCCATATCTGTACTCAAACTTCAATCAAAGCATGCCAATACATTGTAAACATGATAACAAATAGAAATACATAATCAAAATGTGTTTATAATGCATAAATCATGATAATCGAATTCCAAAAAAATAGGGCAAACCGTGATGTTCATACAAAGTGTTTCAGGGCGTGGGGAGGCTTGCTAGAGATTGGAACATGTTCCTGAGACGTCCAACAATTGATTGGCAACACTAGGATGGCTTGAGATGGCCTGTAGCTTGAAATTCGATATGCACTTTTTTTGCAAAATTTTTAAGTTTGTTCTTCCTCTTTCATGACTGCAAAACCTTGTTTTATGCTTGGTTCTTGTTCATTATATATGCTCGAACGAATTAGGGTTATAAAAACCATATGTATCTTTGCAATTATGGAAGATTTGATTTGATTTCTATGCCATATGAAAACTTGCTATATTGAGCCAAATTATCCCTTTCTTATACCAATCTTGCTTGATTCTATTTGGCCTTGATATTTCAGCATATTTTGATTGCAATCCTGTCAAAAAAAATCATATGAAAACAGATCTTTGATATTATTTACCAATTATTTGTTTAATTCAATTTTTAATTGATAAAAATCAAAATAAATTGGAAAATGAAGCAAATAACATGTGGATAAGTAATTGGGTCGTGGACCATGTTATAAGTGAGGTGCAATCATGAAATGCTCGACCCATTTGGTAAAAAATGTAATTTTGAGCCCATTTGACTTTTTGGCAATTTTGCAAAAAAGGTCAACTTTGACAAGGCATATCTCCTCCAATTTTAACCCTAGAGAGGTGTTCTTGGACTTTTTAGAAAGCTTAGGATGTTCCCTAATCAACCCTTTTGGTCTAATATCAATTGGGTCTTCCATGTTCATGGAAGAAGCTTTGACCCAAAAAGTGTTTTTGTTGACTTTTCAAAAGGACCTATAATGTAGAAATTCATATCTTTTTATGAGTGCATATTTTGAAATTGTGGGTTGAATATGAATTTTAGGGAATTGCATCCTATTCAAAATGAGCCTTGGATGGAAAATTCCTGATAAAGTATGTGGAAGTTATGCTTGGTCAAAGTTTGGTTGACTTTTCCTAAGAAACCCTAATTTAGCAACTTTTGGGTTTTGATGAATTTAGGGAATTCCTTGAAGAATCATGATCAACCCTTGATCAAATGATGGATATTACTTCAAAATGTTAATGTTGACCAAAAATCTTGAAGTTTGACTGTATGTGGGCCACAATTGACTTTTGACCTAATACATTCGATTCTCAAGCATCTGAGCAGTTGACTGAGCAAACTTCTTGTGCAGTGCTTGAAATTTGACATGGAGGGTCTTGAGAACATATTAGTACCATGTAGAGCATATTAGGTCTTTTGAGTCCACCTATCTTGATGAAAATGGAAACCCTAATTTGAGACACACTGCCTTAGGAGAGAGTTTTTCTGGTCAACTCTTGGGCAAACTTGAGCAAATTGAGGATCTCTAGGAGTATGTATTCAGTAAAATGAGAGGGAAAATTTTAGGGTACAACACCAGCCCTAATTCTTCAAAGTCCAAGCCAGGCATCTGATGAATCTCCATAGTATTGAGACGATCCTCCAACTGTTTGTATTTATCATCAGCAGGAGGATATTGGTCCTCAGAATAATCAGCTTTGTCTTGATCAGTCCCCAGGTTGTTATCTTCTTCATGATTGTCCCCCTTATTTAATGGAGTTGAAAGATCTAGAGCTCCTTTAACCGGTCCTTGGAGTCTTCTTCCCATATTCCGGATGCCAACCAGTTTCTTTTCCTTCTTCTTCTTCTCTTTGATGATCAGAGCTTTCAGGTCATCCTGCCCCTGGGTCAGAGTCAGGAACATTTGTTGGAACTGAGCGTTTTATGCTTGAAGGTCTTTGATTGTTTATTCAAGAGCCATTTCTTTACTTGTGGAAATAAACAGCAAAGAAGATGAGAACCCTGCTTTGAAACCTGTTTATGCAATGACATGTATGATATGCATATGCAATGTTTTCAAGGACTCGCGGGGTAAACAAGAAGATGTAAGAAGTTGAAACTTGCAGCTTTGATTAAAGAACTTCGTATTGTTGGACGTGCTTCTACGAGAATCAAGCTCACCATATCTAGTGGGTCATAGCCCCTACCTCAAGTTATCGTGTTTTGATCTTTTGACGGCATTGGCTAGAGGAAAATAAATCCCCTTGCCCCTTGCTAGACGTCTGGTTTATCATAACCGGCATCACAAACCCTTGAGATCCTTGAAATGGTTAAGGAAATGTTGTGGCATTATGTTATGATGTGTATGCTATGCGTTAAGCAAAAGTGTAAGGTGATGAAGACAAGTGAGTCTAAGAAGTCCAGGTTACTGGATAACAACTGTAAACAAATCCTGGAAGGATATCATGTTGTTAGATAAAAACCCTGTAAGTAGCTCAAGTTGAAAGCAAACAAATCACACAAGCAGCCTTAGGTTTAGGCTTGCATGGGTTTTAAGGTAATACCCTCTTGAAGTTTGATTGATTCAACCTGTCCTGTAAATAGTAACCGGGTTCTAAGGGATCTCAATATCACTGATCTTTCCCACAAGTTTCTTTCCGATAGACAACTGACTTGCCACCAAACAAAAATCGGGAGTCAGATCTCAATGAGTGTAGTATCGAGTATCAACCGACTTTGGGGATACACCAAAGACGACTATCTCACTCCGTCCTAATGGCCAAGTTGGTCAATTAAAGGTTCCAAGGTAAGTTGATGCTTTATGACACCATGCAGCGGCCCTGTATTCTCCTTGATTACTCAAGGGCTACTGGTACCAACCAAAGTGTCACATCAACGTTGCTATCGGTTCAACCGTGTTGGTATACCCCGCACAGTTTCCACGATCTATTGCTACTTACCTAAAAGTTACCCCAGATCCGGGTGTAGGATCTATAGTAACAACCCAAACAATCCCAAAAGGTAAATCAAACAAAGCATACAAAAGCAGTTTAAATAATGAACTAACTCTAAGGTAACCCCACTTTTTACTGTTCCCCAGTAGAGTCGCCAATTTTGTGATACGGTGGCAGAACCGACTGTTGTATACTTGTTTTGCATTTTGTATTCACAAATATGTGGTAAGCAAGAGTCGCCACCGACTTTTCTTTTATCCAACAAAGGAAATGGTGAATAGAACAAAAAAAATAGCTTTTCAAGATGTTTTCTGAGTAAGGAGGTAGATTATGGAAAAGGAAGGTGTTAGCACCCTTTCCATCAGTGGTTTTCCACGAGCTCTTAGAGGTTTGGTCATTTTAAAAAATACCTTTGTTTTGTGTTTGAAAATGTTTTGAAAATGCCTTAGTACGACGAACTTTGTAATGTTTCCCGGGATAGTGGATAAAGTATACAAATTGTTTTAAAATTGTTTTTGAAAAGCAGTTTTTGTGTAAGTGCAAAATGTTTGAGCAAGGACACAGAGAGAGTCATGCCCTTTCGATTCATGAAGGATTTTGCCTTTCGATTCTATGAAGGGGATGGGATTTTTGATCCAGGAGGGATGTTTCCTTTTTCGATCCAATGAGGGAGTTGTTCTTCGAATTGAACCTGCAAGGCAAATGCTGGCAAAAAATAAATATGCAGGACCTGGGTATCAAACCCATGTCCTTATCCCTAATTTGAATCTTCTGTCCTCAGATCTAAGCTTATTTTGACTTGAAACGGGCTATGCCATGAGTTTCGAAAGGCAGATCATGTCATGCCTTTCGATGGCATGATTTTATTCCAACTAGAGATGCTTCGATTTATGAATCTGGGCGTGGCTTGGCTTGGAACAAATTCTTGGGAATCTCAGGAACACAAATACAGCCTTCGTCTAGATTGAGGGTGCCTGCAAAGAAAACTAGTTAGAATTTTGATCCTTTCTATGATGCTATGAGTATTCTCTTTTTCTAGGCAATTTGTCCATGTACGTGTGAATCTTCTTTCCCTCCCTTTTGCACTGTGTCCTTGGCCTTGTATTTATAGGAGTGTGATGGTGCATAGTAATGGAAAGAGACAACCATTTAACTAGGCTTTTAAGGCTATGAGACAAGAATCAGACATAATAAATGATTTCCCTTTTGGAAATATTCATGCCCCTTTGAAATCCTGAGTGAATCTGGACAAGTCAACTTGGCGCCTTGTTCGAATTTGAAAATATTCAAAATTTCCTTCTCCAAAGCCCCTTCGACCAACCCTTGTTCCCTTCGATGGTTCTGAGTTCTCTCATCAGAAAATTTTGGATTAAGACATCTCTACACTGACATGCCAATCAAAGGCAATTCTGATGTTCCAATCGAAAGACCCTCTGATGTTCCAATCAAAGGACACCTTGATGCCTCAATTGAAGGAAGTGTTGATGCTCCAATCTAAGAAAGCTCTTATGCTCCAATCGAAGGAAGCTCTGATGCTCCAATCGAAGGAAGCTCTGATGCTCAAATCAAAGGAAGCTTTGATGCTCCAATCGAAGGAAATTCTGATGCTCCAATCGAAGGAAGCTCTGTTGCTCCAATCTAAGGAAGCTCTGATGCTCCAATCGAAGGAAGCTCTAATGCTCCAATCGAAGGAAGCTCTGATGCTCCAATCGAAGGAAGTTTGTTCATCTTCAAGTTTTACTTTCCTTAAGAAGATGTTTGCAACCACCCATGTAAAATAAAATTTTGAAAGAAAATGAGAGGGAAAATTTTGGGGTACAACAATAGGCAACAACCTTCAAGAAACCCGCATCAAACTGTTTTTGAACCTCCTATTTGATCTTCTTAGAAATCTTGAGGTGAGTTCTTTAAAGCTTTTGCTTAACAGGAGGACACTCTTCCCTAAGGGGAAGTTTGTGTACAACAATATTTGTATCCAGCCCAGGCATGTCTTCGTAAGACCAAGCAAAGATATCCACATACTCATGGAGCATTTCAATCAATTTTTGCTTGACATTGTCTTCTAAGGCAGTCCTAAACTTGACTTCTCTGCGGCCTTCTTTGGTACCCAAGTTAATCACTTCAACAATCTCTTGGTGCTGTTGAATGGCCTTTTCTTCTTGCCTCAACAATCTGGATAACTCTTCATGAAGCTCACAATCTTCTTCAGCTTCTTCATCAGCTTGATAGATTGGATTTTCAAAGTCATAATGAGCCATAACAAAATCATTCCCAACATAATCCGAGATTAACGGGGGACAAAATCATCATAATTATTTTTGTTTTTATTTTAGTTTTATATTAAAAAAGAAAAAATCACATTGCCAAAAATTTAAAAAGGAACGACAAGGAGCAAAATATTTGAATTCAAAAGAGGTCCTTTATTAATGACAAGTTTGAAGTGAAAAACATTGTGGCCCTACAGCATGTTCACTATGTCTTGGGTAGAACATAGGAATTATTGCATGATGAAAAATAAAAGAAAACTACTCTTCATAACGTGTTACTTCAACGACGTCTTCGGTAAACCAATTAGCAAGCTCTTTACCCAGAACAGTAGGACGAACCCAATTATCCATTTCACAGTCGCTATCCACTTCCTCTCTCACAACATGGGCCTCTTCATGAATAACAGCACCACTGACAAACTTAATCGGCGGAGGGATACCTTGAACCTTGAGAGGAGCAACAATCGACACACTCTGTCTAGCCACAAAACCTAAGCCTTTCTTGTCCATCTGTGTGGGGAGATTCAACACTCTGCCCCAACCTTCAAGATGACCAGATTGAACAAATTCTTGTTCTTGACGGTAAGATGACATGGAGGCTTCTGGCTTCTTAACCTCTTGGAAAGGAGTTCTAACAACCTGAACAATTTCAAATGCTTGGCACGGAGTCTCCTGGATTTCACCTTCCACCTCAACATAGCGAAGGGAAATCAAGTGACTGTAAATATAATCTTCCTCACCATAAATGGTGACCACCTTTCAATTTAATAAGAACATTAACTTTTGATGAAGAGTGGAAGTCACGGCACCGGCCCCATGAATCCACGGACGACCAAGCAGACAACAATAAGAAGGATTAATGTCCATAATGAAGAATGTTGCATCAAAAATTTGGGGACCTATCTTAATAGGAAAATCAACCTCCCCAAACACGGTCCTTTTAGATTCATTAAACGCCTTGACAATTAACTCACTAGGCCTCAACACGACTCCTTCATAATCAAGTTTCATAAGAGCAGACTTAGGCAACATATTGAGAGAGGAACTTGTGTCAACCAGCACACAGGATAGAGTGGTCTTCACAATCTCTATGGAGATATGAAACGCCTTCCCTCAGGGGGTAAATCAAAATTTTTAAATCCGATTCCATTACTCATAGAAATACTATTCACAATCCCTTCAAATTGATTCACTGAGATCTCTTGAGGAATAAAAGAAGTTACCAAAAGATTCATCGATTCGTTTCTACGGGCTTCCGAATCCCTGAGAAAAGCAAGAATCAAAATCTTAGCAGGCGTCTGGCTCAGCTAATCAATAATCTTGTAGTCACTTGTTTATGTACATCATCAATTCAGTCACATCTTTAGCCATCTCGGCATCCAGAATAGGAACAGGAGGATCCTTCCCCAATTCTTCTCCACTACCCACAATCTTCTTGCCTTTAGCCTTAGTTGCGGCATCTACACTACTTTTGGGTTATCCTGGTGGAGAGAAAATTCGACCACTAAGGGTAATCCTACTTTCACCCACGATGTCATGAATCTCAGACTTCTCTTCTTCAAATTTTCCATCTTCAGACTTCTGAGTAGCAAGCTTCTGCCCTTGATGGTAACATTCACCACCGTAATTCCAAGGAACTGCTTTGTCGCTGACATATGGTATAGGCCCAGGTACGATGATGGTTATAGGTGACTTCCTGACAGGTACTTGAATGGTCTTTTCCTTGACAGGAATAGTTATCACCTCAACTTCATCATCACTAACTTTAGTCTCAGCAACTGTACAGTCAAATTGAAGAACTCCCTTGGTAATCAAATCCTGGATTGCATCCTTCAAGCACTAGCAACCCTCTAGTTGTACCAAACAATCTTTACAGTCAAACCCATAGCCGAAAAACACACCCTTCTGCGATAAATGTTCTTTCACGAATGAGAGGGGTGTAATTAGCTGATTCACATTCATAACAAGATTCAAACTTCCATCTTCAATAATGGCATTGACAGAGGCTCCGCCATGAGGAGACAAAGGCTGATTAGTAATATTGGGCGTTGGGCCAAACTAAATGGCATGGGAATCCAACAAATCATGTACTTTATGCTTAAAAGCATAGAAATTTTCAATGGTATGGCCTTGTCCATCAGAATGGAACGTACATCTAGCATTCGGATAAAAAATAGATGGTAATTTTTTGGGGTTAATCTTAACCTCAATCCTTTCCCCATATGGCCCCCTTTCCTCAAATGAATCGGAAGTACTACAACTATTGTAATACTGCCCCCTATAAAGTGATAATGAACATATCCACCATTTCACACTCCATCATAGGGGGTTGAACCCTAGCAGCCATCTCACGTCACCTCTGAGCGTACTCTTTAAAGGATTCATTTTGTTTCTGAGATAAATTTTGCAGTTGAGTCCTCGTGGGTACCATATCAGTATTATATCGGTAGTGTTGGACAAAAGCTTCAGCCAACTCTCTCCATGTACATATACAAGTACCATCCAATTGCATATATCACTCAAGTGGTCCAGAAATTAAACTGTCTTGGAAATAGTGCATAAGAAGCTTTTCATCATTAGAATACGCGGACATCCTCCTGTAAGGGGATTTGATATGCATCCTATGACAAGAGGTTCCCTTGTATTTGAAAAAGTATGGAACTTTATATTTTGGAGGAATATTCACTCCCGCGACCAAACCCAAATCAAACACGTCAAGGCCCATAGCACCCAGATTCTCAAACGCATGCATACGCTCCTCAAGCATACACAACTTTTTGTCAGCTTTAGTTGGCTCATCAACATGAGACATCCAGTCATCGTAGTTATCCTCTTCAAGTTGACGAGCAGGGATATACACAGGCCGTGGTTGAACAACCCGTTGCTTATTATGCTGCCGAGCAGGAGTGGGTGGAGGCGAATAATTACCCACAACTTGGACCACGGGCACACCTTGATTACCAGCAGGATTACCATGATTCACAGCTTGACCATTCTAAAGACTTAGACAAGAATTTGCATTTAGATCTACATTTTAAGTGCCACCTGGGTTTCCATTCACATTTTGACCATCATTCGAGTTCTGAGCACCTTGGTTTCCATTCAGATTCTGAGCACCTTGGTTGCCATTCAGATTCTAAGCATTGTTCACATTCTGCCCACCTGGGTTACCAGCTGCACTATTAAAATAACCCCTTAAGGATTGATAATTAAAGTCTCATTCCCATTATTCACGGTCTCGGCAGGCCTCACTATCAAGGATCTCATCTCTTCTTGTTGAAGGGCCATGTTCTGGATAACCTCCATCAGTTGGTCCACACGGGTGTCCATCTTGACACCCATAGCAACAACATCTGCTTGAATTTGTTCAATCTGCCTTGGCTAGTTATTTCTGGTTGAGTACCGGTGAGTAGTCGTCTTAAACTACCGAGAAGAAAAACATAATCAAGATGAAAACACCATCCTGAGACAACCTGTTATCATGTAATGTACATGGATGAATGGTTATGCATGAAATGTTTTATCATTTACAAAAAAATACTATGGTCTTTCATCAAGCATCAATAAGTAATATGTTAAACAACAATATAAATCAATTCAAAGACAAAGTATCTGAATAGAAACAACTCATATCATAAAGTCGAATAAGCATCCATACAGCAAGGACTTAGTACAAATAAAGTCAATCATTACAAAGACCCTGTCCAACAAGACTGGAGGTGATCTTGTCAACAACTAAACATGAAAAGAAAGTGCAGTAAGATAAAGCAATTCAAAGACAAAGTATCTGAATAGAAACGACTCATATCATAAAGTCGAATAAGCATCCATACAGCAAGGACTTAGTACAAATAAAGTCAATCATTACAAAGACCCCGTCCAATAAGGCTGGCGGTGATCTTGTTAACAACTAAACATGAAAAGAAAGTTCAGTACAAACTTCTCCCTAAACTCAACCACTTGGCTAATCATCCTTTGAAAACGGGTCTCCAATCATAAAACCCCTCTTCTTCACCAAAGCCAATAAACCATGGTACTTGAGTTCCCAATCCTCAGAACCTGCACTTCCCATCCCAGCTTCCTCTGCTCGAACCTTATCTTTATTTGCTACCTGGGCTTTGATTGTTGTCAACTCTTTCACAAATTGAGTCAAATGAACATCGTTCTCTCGCAACTTTTTCTTCAAAGTCTTAACCTCTTCGCAGTTCTTAGCTTCCAACTTATATTTAGCCGACTGAAGCTTCTTTGTCTCCTGATGTCTAGCCCATAATTCTTCAACTTGTCGATTAGTTATACCGAAAACCCCGACGTTGAGCCTTTTTGACTACTCAAGCAAACCATATCTTTCTAGCAGCTGGTCTTTCACTCTGATTTCCTTCATAAGCCTCTTTTTATCTTGCAATTCAAAAGAGAGATCCATGTTTATTTCCTTCTGCTTATCTTGGAGTTTGAGATTCTCCGCCTTGACATTCTTGAAACATACTAAGGGCACAACATCCGACCCTCCTAGCGCAGATTTCCTAGAAGACGACCCTACATGAGATAAGTGATCAATCACCTGACCGTCAGTTAATGGATCAAAATCAGACTGAGGATGTAGCAACTCTTCCCTTTTATAAGGTAGCAAAATATTCTTCACACGATCTTAGATCTAACTTTCATAGGTATCATGAGTCACATGTCCATTCTGGCTAAAGAAAAGTTTCCCCTTTCGGCGAACGTGTTCCCATGCCACCTTCATCCTCTCAAGCAAGGCTGCATTCTCTCCCTTACCAAAATAAACGGGTTCCAACACTTCCTTATCAGTGGGTCGATCCATCATCAGGAATCTTAATTGACGACATGCCAAGATAGGATTATAGTTAATGCAGCCCCTCGTTCCCATGAGCGGAACATTAGGGAATTCCCCACACCCTACAACGATCTCTTTCACACCCGACACACTTTTCCAAGTAATATCATATGAAGTTAGTCCCATGATATGTTGAGACCATAAAGACGACTCAGCAACATGAACAAAAGGTCCTTCCCAAGGCATGTGTGACATCAACCACTTGTAAAACACAATCGTACAACACATAACTTCCCCTTTCTTCCCATGTCGAGAATGAATGGTGTAATAAGTGTCAGCAAGTAGAGTTGGTATTGGATTACCATTCATGAAGATGTATAATGCAGACACATGCACCAACTTTTCAGAAACTGGAAAGAGAACCAAACAAAAAACCATAGCCTCCAGAAGCACATTGAATGCGGTCCAATTCATATCTCTTGCAAAAACCATGGCCTTCGACACCAAATAATCCAAAGGGAGACCACTTGTGACACTTTTATTAATCCAATTATTTTCAACTTCACCAAGGGTCAAATAAAGAGCCTTGGCAATTTCCATGTAATCCAGAGTCTTTGGAGTTTGGATAAAAGGAATACCATTAGTCAACTTGACATCCATAATGTATGCATATTCTTCAAGAGTTAGTGCCAATTGATAGTCCTGTAAGGTAAAACAACGCAACTGAGGATTATAGAACTGGAGGAATGCTCTTACAACCCACTCTTCAAAATCATCATACACCAAGGGCAACATATTTCCATACCGTCTTCTGAAAACCTCGTCATTTGGCCCTCTTACAAGGTCCGCTATCTCTCGCAATTGACCGCCAAAGCATGAAAAACAGTAGACAGCAGTGTTTCTGAGAGGCATTGTGCTTGTCTCTGTGTTTTTATCCATCTTTAATGCTAATGACAAACTTTAGAATAATCCGAAATGAAAAGCAGATGCAGGTTAGATATTTTTGTTTGCGTTTCTTTTGTAAAATAAATATGCCATGATGCAAGTGCAACAAACATAAGATCAAAGTTTCCATAAAGTCAGCTAACTGTTGTGCTGTCTCTTGACATGCTGAGTGTAAAAATCCAGAATATGGACCCAAATGAATTTCTTGGATAACCGATTAGAAACTCCAAAAGTAAATCTTAGAACCAAAAGAACAACACGGCCATCAACAGAACAAAAATCACCACCATAACATAGTCACCATCTGTACCTATAATAATCAATTCCCTCTCCACTCGCGGGTGAAAACTAGGTCAGGGTAAGGTTGGGTAACCCATAATCGAGGGTACTTCTGAAAAACTATCGCCATATCACCTACGTGAAAACGATAGCCCCTCATTTGTACCTCATCTGAGTGTGGACGACATGATGACGATAGTGAAACCTAAGTCAAATAGTTGTTCATGTTCCACTTTATTCCTAGGGTTCCTATGGTTGTCACTTGGCCTGGGTATTGGGCCTTTTACCTCTTGTAGCACCCACCTAACATGGAAAACCGGAAGTTAGCACAATAGATAATTAATATGGAAAGAAATAAAATACAATGAAAACATATGCTCAGATAATCATGTATAAATGGATAAACTAAAAGCATAAAAATAAACACCCAAAGAAAAGAAAAACAAGAGCTAGGATCGACTCCAGGATGGGCCAACATTTGGTCGACAATTTCCCCAGTGAAGTCGCCAGCTGAAATAACCGGCTGAACAAATCATCAAGATGAAACCAATGAAGTCGCCATCAAACATTTTTTATCCCACAGGAAGGGAAAGGTAAACATCGAGTAAACCTAAGAAGGGTGAAATAAAGGTCAAACGACAAAGAGATATGGGTAAGGGAGTCTGTTACACAAGGGGAAGGTATTAGCATCCCACACGCCCGTAGTACTCTATGATATCCACTCTTGTTATTCTAATCTAATGGGTGTGGTCAAAATCTAATGCTTAAGAACTAAAAGAAAATGCAAAGAGGGAATGCATGCAAAAAAAAAGAGAAAATAATATAGGGAAAAAAGTTGTGCTCGTTCGGGCCCTACCCCAATGCCTATCCCTTTTAAGGAATCAGAGGAGCCGTAGTTCGGCTCAAAAGTTTTTGTTGGTTTGTATTTTTTAATGAACAATATTAGTCTTTCCTTCTGCCGTAGCTCGACCTTTAGAGAGTTACGCGTCGGCACAGAAGTGAATTAATATATTCTTTTGAAAAAAGTTTGAAAGAAAAGCCCGAAGGCACAAAAGAGTTTGCATTGGTTGATATCTTTTATCTTAAAGAAGGATTTAAATTTTTTTAGATGTTTTATGATTTGCCAAGAAAAAGAGCTTTAGTCTTAATGCAAGGATGCAAAAGAAAGAAAAAGATCTAAGGGAGACTATCCTAAATCTATCCCTAATGTTATCATACAATGATTGATCCTAAGGTTGAGGATAAAAGGGAAATATCTACCCTATGTTAACATGCATGGATACCTACCCTAATGTCTAGCTCGAAAGCTACTATAATCGAGCGATCCTAAGGGAAGTTTACAAATTCCTATTTTAAGGGAACATGGTATAGCAAACAAATAAGCAAACAAATGCTTTGGAAAAAGCACACAAACATAAGTATTACATATTGACTCAAAGGGATGGGGGAAACAAGAGAAATGCTTTAGCTAAGGGGAGCGTATCACCCAAAGAAAACAAGCGGGAGACATATGAAATAAAAAAGAAAAGAAACGCTTTAGCTAAGGGGGCGTATCACCCGAAGAAAACAGTGGGTAGCTAAGTAATAGTAATGGCCATTGCAAACTCCTGACAAAGTGTGGGGGTGCTTTAGCTAAGGGGGGCGTATCACCCGAAGCAAATTATGGGTAGCGAAGTATTAGTAATGGCCATTGCAAACTCTTGACAAAGTGTGGGGGTTGGTTGCAAACCATTCTCCACATGATCGACTCGATACATATGATCTAAATAACTTAGAAGCATCAATGTACAACGTGAGCTAAGGATGACACAGACTAGAATGTGCGGGGGTCGATTACGGACCCTCCCCGCTTGTCTCTTTTTGAGGACATATCATATGTAATATAATGCGGGCACAAATGTAAACATATGTGCGGAATACCAACTTCAAAGGTAGGATTTTAAACAAACACAAATAACATACAGAAAGCGGTGCCTGCTAGAGGACTTTAAACAGCAACTTCGAGCATACGCTCTTTATTTCTTACTTCTCATGATATCTAAAAAGCAGTTAGGGTCCTACTTCTCATGATGTCTAGAAAGCAGTAATATGCGGAGAGAAAATAGAAGAGTGGTATACCAAACAAACAAAGGTTCGTAGTGCATCAAGAAAAGTAGAGAAACCCTGAAAACTCCAAGAAATCTAGCATCGACAAACAAAGAATGTCAGAAATCAGACAACCCATATAAGTCTCAAAGCATCAGCGTGAAAATAAATCACGAATGGTGTGTATCAGACACAACCGCACAATCATCCTGTATGAGAATACAAGCTAGACAAAACACACAATAATTCACGTATACATCTCTTAGAGTGTAAGCCCATATAAATCGCATCAGAAATGAGTTCGTATCCCACAAATAAAGTGGAATACGAAGCAATTAAAATACCAATGGAAATTTTTATCAAAGTACCTTGCACAACTTAAAAAACAAGTTAGTAATGACAAGGCAAACGTAACCAAAGTTACGCAATCAAATCACAACTCGAATCAAAGTAGAATCATGAAGAAAAGCAATCAGAACAATGACTTTAAAACTCAGGCAACGATGTCATCAACACATGAAAGCGAGCAAAAATCACATTAAAAGCTACCACATTTGTCAACAATAGTCCATAATAAGTACATGGGAATCGACGCTATCAAAATAATTGGGAAAATGCATCAATTCTCGATCCAAAAATTATCAAATCAAAACACACATTATGTGCAAGTCAGCCTCTGATCATGATCCAAAAATCGGTTAAAAATAGTGCTCGACGTTTATTAAACGCAACCTTTGATCGAGCGATGGCCAATTAGAACAACTTTACAAAAACAACCCAAAATAAAATGCAAATCAACTTGAAAAAATAAGGAAAAATATCCTAAAAATTTCTAACATAATATAGAATCAGAAAAGTATTTTTTTGAATTTTATTTGCTCAGAAACGATCGAAATTTGAATCAAATTGTACAAGTTAGCGCATACGCATCATCTTTTAAACATATTAGCAAAAAGAATTTAAACCAGAAAGAAATTCAATTGAGAAAATTCTACAAAAATATTAAAAATTCCTAAGACACTTAGGAGTCAGAAATATATTTTTCCATATTTTTTACAAGTAAAAAGAGTCGAAATTACAAACAAAATAGAACATGTATCCAAGTGGTATAACAAAGGAACAGGGGGTGTACTACTGAGTTTTGAAAATGAACTACAACAAGTTCCATGGCACTCAGGCCATTAAACGCAAGGGTGAGAATAGTGGTTCTTTAAGCCCAATTCTAAAATCACCCCTAAGCCCGTTTGCCCCAACAAAAACCATCCTTCCAGACCTTTTTTGCTAATTTAATATGTCACATTTTTTCTTTTATATCTCTAATACTCAAACACTTATCCCTCTTAAATTGCATCACTGTTAGTCAGCAATCGTGGTACAATTATTCCTCAAAATGAAAAGATCCAGAAAGTAAGAAGATGCGTTCCGATTGGCCAAAACAAATAACAATGCTCCATTAAAAAGACGCCACGCCTAGGGTTTGAAAGAGAAGCCTCCGGAGAAATAACTCCGATCACCTCCTCTGGCGCAGCTTCGCCGCTAGAGTTTTCAAATTATCGCCAAGAACAAAAAAAACAACGACACTATCCGACTCGAAACTCCGCTCTGAATTAGTTTTCGACCTCCATTTCTTCTGAATCTAACTTAAACACCTATAAATTGTAACACACAATGCAACTCTGAAAACTTCTAGCAAATATGTATGACCACGACATGTACGAGCCTAGTTCCAACGCTTAAGTATCTGCGAAATTTTCAGATGCAGTGAGTTTCTTAAACATGAAACATTAGATATGCTGATAATGTTCAAGCAAGCTTACTTGTTTGGACGTTCGTTCTTAGCGTTTCTTCTCCAAGAAAGTTCTACAAATGAAATTTCGAGCTTGTAATGATGGTGAACGAAGCTTGAGCGTGAATACTGTTGTGATTTCAAGGAGCTATCGCGGATCTACGGACAAGATGATGGAGATTCTTCACTAGCTATGAGGAATCCACAGACAGAGCTCAGACTAAAGATGAAGCCATGCGAGATTTCAAGATGAGCTTGAGAGAGCGAATCCGTTTTCTGTTAGGATAGTAACAGAATAGTGATGATGCTTCAAAGAGAGAGAGATAGAGTGGTCGTTGAAGAAGGGACATGAGAGAGACTGAGGTTGTTTATTCCGTATGAAAGATGAAAGAGAGGGCGAGTTTGTTACGTTGCTGTATTAAAAAATGAAAGAGAGAGCGAGAGGTTGTTTTTGCATAGGAACGAGAGAGAGAGAGAGTGTGTGTTATTTTGTTATGTTGATTTGTAACAGAATCATAACTAATTTTTTTTATGAAGAATAGCATCATGAGGCACCTGTTCTGCAAGCTCGTTGAGTTAAAAAATGAAGAGGGGAGGAATGGCTTTGTTACTGTGAGATGAGAGAAAAAAGTTTTTTTTCTGTTATGGTGGTGGAAGATTGAACAAAAGAGAGGGTGAGTGAGATTTTGTTTTTTCAATCGTTGTGACTACCGTGTACAAGAGGGACTGGGTAGCACCTTCCATTTGAAGCATGTTTTCCATTATGCGTACGTGATTCTGTGTGATACTGTAGTACATCAATCTTTCTCCTCAAGAATTCCACCATTGCGTTGCAATCGCTAGTCGTGATTGAAATACGCCATCATTGCGCATGGCCATGTAGTCACCTTTACGATCGTGTATTTTGAACCATGACCTTCCTCACGACATAATCTTAGTATCATTGAAAAGAGGGCACATCGGGGAGTATCTTTTATTTTGGCCTCGAGTCAAAACACCATTTGTAGCATGCTTTAAAATGGCCATAAAGTCAGGGGATCGTAACTGATAGAGGTACCAGTAATTTTGTTAACGCCATCAATTATTTATCAACATCATATCTTGCATTTCATGGTTTAATAAATTGAAATATATTCCTCTGAACAACTTTCATGTTGGAAGTTTCTTGAAATAACGCCTGAATCATGCTCAAAAGCAGTCACGAAGTCGTGATGTCAAAGCTGGATGTAGAAGCTGAAACTTCACTATGCTGAAAAACCAATCATCAACTCCATTACTGTGATTTCAAAACCTCATAACTTTCTCAATAATGATCAAAATGAGGCAAACTTTATGTCATTGGAAAGAGAAAAAATTATACAACAACTTTGTAGTTATCAACACCTTGATATAACGCCTGCAGCCACATGAAAATTGAACTCAAAGCTAGCTACCTGGCCATTTTGAAAACATTCAAAATTTCACAAAGTATAAATATTCAAGAATTATGAACATTCATCTTCCACACCTTACAACTCAAAATCTAAGCACTTTTTGGAGATAAGACCTTTAGGACAAAAATGGAGTATGAAATTTCTTCTTTCAAATGAGCCTGAATTTGCAACTTTCTGGCTGCACATGAATGAGATATAGAGCTGGAAAGATGGCTAGATGAACGCAAAAACTCTTAAAACTTAGGAAAATTTCTAATTATTCAAATTACTTAAAATGCAAGAAACTTCAATTTTGGCTGATTCTTTCGAATTTTCTCAATAGCTTATCACATTTTCTCTCATTTTGACTTTTGAAAATAATTTTAACCAAAATCCCATTTGGTCAACCTTTGACTTTCTGTTGACTTTTGCTTATACACACCGAGTCTCTTCTTATTCAATCAATCCTGATTTTTCTGACAAAATGTAGAGATCAATAGATCGCATGCAGATGCTTTAAGACCAATAGAATACCGTGAAACCATTTGAAAATCAAAGATTAAGTCATAACATGCCAATGATCAAAAACCATAATTAGCAGCCGTAATGTAGGAGAAATTGATCAGAGCTCCAAACCCTGATTCAAACAAGGTATCTTGCCAAATCTCTTGAACCCGCGAGTCTCGTGCATATGAAGCATACCTGTGATGATGAGACTTCTGATATTCAACCCTTGTAGATAAAGTTTCTTCCCTTTATTAGAATATACTCACCCAACCAAAACCCTTGATCACATATCATTCAGTTAATGCAATACAAATGATGAATATGATGATGAGGCATAAGTTATTTTGTTTATAAGTAAGAGGGTACATTTTGGGGTACAACAAACTTCACCGAGGCGATCTCTTAACCATGAAGTTTTTTCAACTCTCGATCCTCTAACCGCATAAGTGATGTCTCTACAGTCAGGTTATCTCTCACATGCATATCATCTAATTGGACCACATGAGACGAATCCACAATGTATCTCCTCAATTGAGACACGTGAAACACATTATGAAGACTAGCAAGCAACCGTGGAAAAGCAATCTGATATGCCACTTCACCTACTTTCTCTGAAATCAGATAAGGACCAATAAATCGCGGTGTCAATTTACGCGACTTCAACGCTCGACCAACACCCGTTACCGGAGTAACTCTAAGAAAAACATGATCTCTCTTATCAAACTCAAGTGCTTTCTTCCTTTTATCATGATAACTCTTCTGACGACTCTGAGAAGCCTTCATCTTCTCCTGAATCATCTTAACCTTATCCGTAGTCTGCTGGACTATCTCAGGTCCAACCACAACACTCTCTCCTGATTCATACCAATATAAAGGTGTTGTACACCTTCTACCATACAAAGCCTCAAATAGTGCCATTCTAATACTTGAATATAAATTGTTGCTATAAGTAAACTCAATCAAAGGTAAGTAACTATCCTAAGCACCTCCTTGTTCCAATACACAAGCTCTCAAAATATACTCGAGTGACTGAATCACCCTCTCAGTCTGTCCATTTGTTTGGGGATGATAAGCAGAAATCAAACGCAACTTCATACCCAACATATTCTGCAAACTTTCCTAAAATCTTGAAGTAAACCTCGTATCCCTATCTGATACAACGCTAGACAAAATACCATGAAAAATTACAATCCTCTCAATGTACAACTTTTCTAGCCTCTCCATCGGATAATCCATTCTCATCAAAATAAAGTGAGCAGATTTCGTCAACTTGTCCATGATAACCCAAATAGCTTCACAATTATTCGGTATTCTAGGTAAACCAGAAACAAAACCCATAGAAATACTATCCCACTACCATTTAGGAATAGATAACGGTTGCAACAAACCAGATGATTTCTAACATTCAATCTTCGACATCTAACAAGTCAAACAAGAATTCAAAAATTCCACAATCTCTTTCTTCATACCTACCCACCAAAATAATATCCTCAAATACTGATACATCTTTGTAGCCCCAGGATGAATAATCAATCCACTACGATGCCCTTCCTCAAGAATCCTCTTCTTCCAATCCGTAAATATTAGGAACACAAACTCTATCACGACATCTCATGATACCATTCTCTTCAATCCGAAAATCACCACCTCGACATTGATTGATCAACGTCAATCCACCAAAATCAAATCAAATTTCTGACCTTCTCGAATCTCATCAAGAATGCCACTAGTAAGCTTCAACATACCAAGCTTCACACAAGAAGAAGTCTCTTCATAAACCAAACTCATATCTTGAAATTTCTCAAGTAATTTCAACTCTTGCACCATCAACATTGACATATGCAAAGACTTCCTACATAATGTATCAGCCACAACATTTACTTTACCAAGATGGTAATTAAAACAAAAATCATAATCCTTCAAGAATTCTAACCATCTTCTTTGCCTCATATTCAAATCTTTCTGATCAAACGGATATTTCAAACTCTTGTGTTCACTATACACATTAAATCTTGATCCAAACAAATAATACCTCCAAAGTTTCAATACAAACACAACATAAGCTAACTCTAAATCATGATTCAGATAATTCCTTTCATGAACTTTAAGTTGCCTTGAAGAATAAGCTACAACTTGTCAATTATTATTCAACACACCTCTTAGACCCATCAATGAAGCGTCAAAATACATAACAAATGGTTTTTTTTTATCAGACAAAAACAAAATAGGAGCGGTTGTCAACCTTATCTTAAGCTCTAGAAAACAAGATTCACACCAAGCAGTCCAAATAAAATCTTGACCCTTCCTAGTCAATTATGTCAACGATAAAGCTAACTTGGAAAATCATTCAATAAACTTGCAATAATAACCTGCTAAACCAAGAAAACTTCTAATCTCAGAAACATATTTCAGAGCTTCCCATCGAGACATAACCTTAATATTTGACGAATCAACAAAAATACCACTACTTGATATCACATGACCAAGGAAACTCACTTCCTTCAACCAAAACTTACACTTAGGAAACTTAGCATACAATTGCTTCTCTTTCAACATAGATAACACAATCCTCAAATGTTCTGCATGATCTTCTTCACTCTTCGAATAGATCAAAATATGATCAATGAACACAACAAGAAAATTATCCAAATATTGATGAAAAATCCTATTCATGTATTCCATAAATACACCAGGTGCATTGGTCACACCGAACGACATCACAGAATACTCATAATGACCATACCTTTTTCTAAAAGCAGTCTTCTGAATATCTTCAGCCTTCATACAAATCTGATGATACATAGACCTCAAATATCTTTTTCTAAAAACACAAACACCAACCAACTGATCCATCAAATCACCAATCCTCGGAAGTGGATACTTATTATTCATAGTCACTTTATTCAATTTTCTATAATCCACACATAACCTCATAACACATTCTTTCTTCTTAACCAATAAAATAGGAGCACTACATAGTGACACATTAGGATGAATAAACCTCTTCTCAAGAAAATCCTCAAGTTGACTCTTCAACTCTTTCAATTCAGATGCAGACATTTAATATGGAGCCATCGATATCAGACTAGTTTCAGGAACTAAGTCAATCGTAAACTCCACCTCACGTTCTGGAGGTAAATCACTTACATCTTCAGGAAATACCTCAGGAAAATCTTGAACTATTGTTAGTTCACCAATCATCAGTTTCTCACTGATATCGAATGTTTCCATTAAAGCCAACAACACATAACCATTTTGCACAAACTCATTCACTTGTTTGGTAGACATAAACAAATCTCTTGCAAAATCAGAATCAAGAAAGATAATTGTCTTATCAAAACAGTTGATATAAACATGATTGTATTCCAACTAGTTCATTTCAATAATAACATCAACTTGATCTATCGAAAGACACACTAAATCAACTCCAAAGTCTTTACCAAAAATACTAAACAGACAATTCAAACACACATATGAAGTAGTCACTGAACCCATAGTAGGAGTGTCAATAACCATACTTCTATTCATAGCAGATAACTCAAGATTCAATCTTTTAACATAATCCAAATAAATGAAAGAATTTGTCGCACCGGTATTAATAATGTCAATAAAAGGTGTACCATTAATAAAGCACGTACCATTAGTCTATCCTCAATAGTAGTCTCAGAACCAGATAAAGCAAACACCTTCCCTTTAGCTTGGTCCTTCTTCGGCTTGTCACACTTGGAACTAGTGTGACCTTTCTCACCACAGTTGTAGCAAGTCACACCCGCACCTCCTATGCATTCATTAGACTTGTGACCTAGCCTGGCACACTTGAGACACTTCACATCAGGTATTGTATAGTCAGAAACATGATGTCCTTCGATACCACACTTAAAGCACTTAACCAGAGTATGAGCTCCTCCCCCACTTGGCTTCCTGTCATAACCAGCTTTTTGTTTTCCCTTATCAGCATATGGATTTCCTCTAAATTAGCCATTTCCTTTCTTCTTACTCAAATACTTGTAGTAAGCAACACTCTCCCTACTATCTTCACCATAGATCCCACTCTTGTTAACCAGCTCAGCAAATTGTGTGATCTGTTGATAACCCATGGCCTTCTTGATCTCAGGTCTCAATCCATTCACAAACTTAAGACACTTAGATCTCTCAGCATTAGCAGTGTTGTAATGAGGGAAATACTTAATCAACTCTTGAAACCTTGCAACATACTCTGCCACAGTTCCATTACCATGCTTTAACTCAAGAAATCCAACCTCTTTCTTCATACACACATCTTCTGGAAAATACTTCTCCAAAAATGCATCTCTGAAGAGTGCCCAAGTAACCTCAATCCTATCTTCATCAAACCGCTGAACAGTGTTATTCCACCAATCCTCATCTTTCTTCTCAAGCATATGAGTACCAAACTGCACCCTATGAGAATCCGTATAATTCATGACCCGAAAGATCTTCTCAATCGCTTTCATCCATACTTGTGCTTTATCAGGTTCATGCGCTCCTCAAATATTGGCGAATTGTTCCTTTGGAACTTCCCAAAAGCACATAATTCATCCTTCTCCATGTTACTAGAACTGACGTGCAGTTGATGCCCAATCACACCGGCCAACATTGCCAACACCTCATCAGACAAACAATACCGATTGTGTATATTACACATATCAAATACAAAAGGAAATAAACATATTAATAACCTGGCCAACTGGTCAACCATGCTCTGGTACCAGTAATGTAACACCTCTTAAATCCCGAATAAATAATATAGCATAATCAGAGTAAATATCATGCATATCTCAAGAGGGTGTCGCATGTATTTCAAACCAACACAAATACAATGGTCATGCTTATAACACGCATTTAGAATCATGTTTCATATACTAACACACATGCATCTCACATCGAAATAATTCTTTTTCATAATGATAATAATGATTGAAATCCCATACTAACAATCATATCATAAAATATTAAGCACTAAAGGCCATCATCACATACATCTCAATACAACATAAATAAAAGAGAGTATAACAACATCTCTTAAATAAACATGAATATAACAAAATAACATGAATCCAAACGTTCCCCGTGTTACATAGACCAGAGCATGACTCAATACCTAGTAAAACAGATAATTAAAGGACTAGATCCTCTAACTACTCCTTGCTGGAAGCACCACCGCTATCCTAGGTACCTGAGCGATATTGTATAAAACATCATTTCAACAGAAGGGTGAGAATTCATATCATTGTGGAAATATATAATAATAGTAATGCAACTTATACCAGCATAAATTAAATTCATCACACTTCACATAATCATGTATTCATCATACTTCAAACTAATTCACATGATTACATATACAACATTGCTCAATAATTTAATATTCAAAGATAACTAATCACAATTACCATAAAAGTAACATTCAAACCAATATCACATATTGCATACCAATTCAACAATTCACATGACACATGTGAATCCAATACAACTCAATGTAAATGCATGTGATACCAACTGTTATCCTTTCCGGTCATGCTGGGTCCACATCTCCAAGATAGATTACCACCAAAAGCCTGTTCTCTAAGCTTTCAAACCCCCATCTCCAGGTTTTGGACTAGTCAATAATTCCCACGACATTACCAAATATCACATATTGACAAAAATGATGCATGTGCAATCTAAACAATCATATGAAATTAAGTCCATCTCCATATCTTAATCATACAAGCATATTTCCATAATTCAACATATTTGAATTATCTTCACCAAATTGCACAACATACATATTTTATGTCATCAATCAAACACAATGTTTTCTCATAGAATTAATCATCTTAAAACATCATTATAACATGTAGCAAACAAGTCAAACCATGTCATATTCAATAAACATCAATTCTCAACAATTCCATACACAAAATCAAGTATCATGTTTCTCATCAAAAGTCATCCAAAACCAATCCAAAACACATCAGATAAATTATTAAAATTCATGTAAATAAATGATAAATCATAAGCACCCATAATCCATAACGGTTTCAGAAAATAATAAAATATTGCATTCCAGACCGTGCTAAGCACCCTTCGCTGAACACAAAAAAGTTATGCGAAGACAGCTTCTTCCCCCTACGAATTGGGTCACAAAAACCACCCCAATCAACCATTTTTCATCATTTAAATGTAATATAACCTATATCTAACATATAACATCAAATCCAAACATAAAAACATGATTTCTAACATCAATTTCATGATTTCACATTCAAACCCTAACATGTCAAAAAATCTAGAAATTAAAGAACAATCCTTAATTTCATGTTACTATCTGTTGTACCCCAAAATTTTCCCTCTCATATTTTCTCAAGATCTTTCTCTTACATGGTGATCACAAGCATTTTATTAAAGGAAAGAAATTTTTTTGAAGATAAACAAGGAGTCTTCCATTGGCATTTTGACAAAATCATTCGATTGGCATGTTAAAAGGCCTTTCGATTGGTATTTGGACAGGCTTTGATTAAATGCCTAAACTCCTCCATGTTTGTCTCAAATTTCCAAGCTTCGATTAAAGCCTTGGTATTTTTCTTGTTTGCTGTACACCAGCTTCGACTGGGCATGTTTTCCTTTTAAATCAGCCTCCTTCGATCCAAAAGGGAAGGGCTTCTTGTCAGTGCTCCTTCGATTGCACCATTTTCTTTGCATAATGGATTGACTCACAAATGCAATGGAAACCTGCATGCAAGCTGGATCCCTGCTTCGATTGGGCATTTGTTTTCCTTGGAGCAAGTGTTTTTCCTGTTCTACTAGGCAAATTATCCCTCTGGGCGTGCCTTCAGCGCACAAAACAAGAACTTCTCCAAACTGGCCTTCGATTCACAAAGCTTCAACTGATAAAAAGACCCCCCAGCGTGTCACCAGTGCACATACACCTCTTCAGCTTGCCTTCAGCATACAAGGCCAAGACTCCTTCAAGGTTACCTTCGATCCACAAGGCAAAAAGCTTCTTTTGATGCGCCAGGCAAAAAAGTTGCCATCGACCACAAGGCACTGGCCACCTTTGTTCCAGCTCCGCCTAGGAAATGGCCTCCTTTATGCCTGCCTTGACTTGCATCATGCTAGCATCCACAAGGCATAGGCTGCCTTTGTGCCAGTTTCGACTAGGCACTGACCCCCCTGTGAAACAATTGTACACACTTCAACAAACCAAAGGCCTATTCGAAGGGTACACCAAAAGGACCATCTAAAGACCCATTCAAAGGAAGTAATACTAGATCCAGTCGAAGGGTACACAAGAAGTACATTTGAAGAAGCATGCAGAAGGCCCAATTGAAGGCTACACAAGAGGTGCAGTCGAAAGAGGCAACTTGAGCCCAGTCGAAGGCTACACAAGAGGTCCAATCAAAAGAGGAAACTTGAGCCTAGTTGAAGGCTACACAAGAGGTCCAATCGAAAGAGGCAACTTGAGGCCAGTCGGAGAGCAACACTAGAGGGCATTCGAAGGAGCCAAAATGTCCACATACATTCAAATTTAAAAAAAAAGGACAAGATCTAATGTTTTTGGCCAAAGTTACAAAACTTCATTCATGGCCTTGAAAACATTTGTTTATGGCAGTTTAAACTATTGTCTTCTTGTCCCCTCCCTTCTACTATATATAAGCAGCGCGCTTGCAAGCCAAATAGACAGTTACACACATTGGAGATATGCTGCCCCATAAACCCACCAAAGTTATCAAAAATCTCATAAGTGATCCAAATCAAAGCAACCCTTAAACCAAGGTACCCACGTCAAGAAGCCAAATCAAAGCAATCATCAAACAAGGGTACACACACCTATCATCACATATTCAACCATCAACCATTGGTAAGAATTGGTAAAAAAGATCAATCTCTACATTTCATGACACATAAACATTTGTTAGTTTCATTCTATTTGTTGTTCAAGAATAAAGATTTGGGTTCGACCCCAGGTCTGCCTTTGTTTTGCTGCTAACACTCGCTGCAGATGTAGCCTGAATAGACCCAACGCGTGCAGAATCGAAAGACCTGGGTTGGGCACCCAGGTCATGCTTTTTGTTTTTCTAACACGTTTGCAGATGTAGTACTCTTAAAAGTGATCCATCAGGCAATTCTAATAGCGCCCTCTGGATCGAAATATACATCCTGTCACTGGATCAAAGGGGCAATCGAAAGATAGCTTTCCCTTCATAGAATCGAAAGACACCATCTCCATGCAATCGAAGGATGCTTCTTGTTCTATTTTTATTTTTGTTTTCGTTTCTTTATTGACCCTCTTTTATTTAAATTGACCTTAAATCAAAAATCACAAAAAATATATTAGGATAGTTGTTTTTCTAATTAAATTAACTTTGTAAATAAATTAATTAATGATTCTAACCTTTTTTCCTTAAATTAAAATCAAATAGACTTAGGTTGTATTTTCTTAAGATAAATAAAAATAAATAAAAAAGATTTCTCCCCCTTAGGTTTAGACGTCCATTTTAATTTGTTTGCGTATTTATTTATTTTCGTATTTTTTTCTCATCTTACTGTAATTGCTTCCCAGTTTGTAATAGTAACTAGGACTTTATTTCTCGCATTTTTATAATGTACCTCTTACAAAGCCATGTAATAGCGTAGGATTTATATTCTCGCACATTATATTTCTGTACTTTACATTTCTGCATATATATTAACTTCTAGTAACTAAGCGTGTATGAAAAGACTGAAATCAAACGTTAGCAAACTTAACAAAAAGACAAAAATAACCGAACATAACACACTTGCACATATGCACCTCTAAGGTACGCCCACTTTGGTTTCCTTTAGAAATAAAACAGTCATGAGGAAGGAACGCTT
Organism: Vicia faba; assembly: GCA_948472305.1. Taxonomy (NCBI): domain Eukaryota; kingdom Viridiplantae; phylum Streptophyta; class Magnoliopsida; order Fabales; family Fabaceae; genus Vicia; species Vicia faba. The sequence goes on along the minus strand of OX451740.1, from coordinate 1,056,539,564 downwards.
TAGAAAAGACCCATAAATTAAAAGATTATAGTCCCTCGATGACCCTATATTTGCCTCTCGGTAAATGATCTAGTCCCTAATCAAAATTGCTAAAGCGTCTCCACAAGTTGCCTTCGTGACTGTAACGTCCCTTTTGAATTTCCCTAATACATCCAACGATAGGACTACCTACTCACTAATAATAGGATAGCACTGTTTAAAGAATAGGAGGAAAAGAACGACCCTTTTCGAGTATAAAAGTAGATAGCTGTTAGAAGTTTGCTAAAAAATATTTTGCACTTACACAAATACTATTCAAAAGAAAATTTTCAAAACATTTGCTTTGTTAACACTCTTGAGGACTGATACAAGAGTTAAACACAAAGAAAATCGTCGCATTAAGGCATTTTCCAAACATTTTCAAAACACACAAAGCACAAAGGTATTTTAAATTGAGCAAACCTCTAAGAGCCCGTGGATAACTACTGATGGAAAGGGTGTTAACACCTTCCCTTTCCATAATCTACCCCCCTTACTCAAAATCTCAAAAAGGTCTTTTTCTGTTCTTTTCATCCTTTCCTTAATTTGGATAAAAGAAAAGTCGGTGGCGACTCTTGCTTACCACAATATTTTGTGAATACAAAATGAAAAACCAGTATTAAACGGTCGATTCTACCACCGTATTAAACGGGCGACAAATATAAAAAAAAGGGGTTACCTTAGAGCTTAGTTCATCTTTAAAATTGCTTTCATTTGTGTATTTTTATGCTTTACTTTTGAGGGCTTTGTTTGGGTTGTTACTATAGATCCTACACCCGGAACTGGGGCACCTTATTAGGTAAGTAGCAATAAATCATGGAAGTTGTACGGTGTAGACCGATATGGACAAAGTGATAGCTACGTTAGTATGATACTTTGGTTTGTACTAATGTTCCTTGAGTCAGTCAAGGATAACATTAGGCTTCCTTAGTATCATTAAACGTTAACTGACCTTTAGAATTTAATTGACTCATCCTAAGCCATTATAAAGTAGTGAGATGGCCGACTTTGGTTCTGACCGAAGATTGGTTGATACTCGATACTACACTCATTGAGACTAGACTTTTGGGATATTCTGGCCGCAATACTTTGGTGCTTGGCTAGGACAATTCCTAAAAGAAAGGTCAGTGATATGAGAGTACTTAGAACCTGGTTACTATTAATCGGACAGGTTGAGCCAACTAAAACTTCAAGAGCGTACTTACCTTTAAAACTCATGCAAGCCTTTAAACATAAGGTCTCTGTGTGACTTGTTTGTGTTTGATATACTTGTGACTTCAAAGCATAATCATAACATCATAAACAACATAACATGTTATGTACACTAACCATTTCAAGGGCTTTTGGATTTATCTCTTATCTGTTTTGTAGGTCATGAATTCAGCTTGCAGAAAAACCATCCGAATCAATTTTGTAGAGATCCCTCCCAAACTAAAAGAATTGGTTTCAAGGGTTCCTGAGATTTCCTCATTCAACAAGAGATATGGCTACTTGCTCAGTTTGGTGGCTACCTGTTTTGACAAAGGTTTAATGAGTGTCTTATTTCAGTTCTTCAACCCTAAGCACCATTGCTTCACATTTCCAGACTATCAGTTGGTGCCTACGTTGGAAGAGTTCTCCAAAATACTCAGTTTTCCTATATTGTAGCAGGTACCCTTTACCGGTTTAGAATGAGATCCAACTGCTGAAGATGTTGCCATAGCTTTGCATTTGAAGCCATCTGATATTGAGTCCAATTAGGAAAGAAGGAGTGGAGTTAAGGGCCTCCTCGCAAGTTTCCTGATGAAGAAAGCCCAGGTTTCCCTAGAAGCTATGAGTTACCATGCCTTTGAAGATGTGTTAGCTCTTTTGATCTATGGGTTGGTTTTGTTCCCAAATTCAGACCAGTTTGTAGATGTCAGTGCCATCAACATTTTCCTTACTCACAATCCAGTGCCTACATTGCTCGGGTATATTCTGCACTCACTCCATACAGGTACCATGAAGAAGCGAGGGACTCTTATGTGTTGTATACCTCTACTCTATAGGTGGTTTATTTTGCACCTTCCTCGGTCAGTAATGAAGAACGAATTAGGCTTAAGATGGAACCAGAGATTAATGTCTCTTTCTCACTCTGACATCTATTGGTGCCCTTGTTCCCAAGAAGACATCTCTTTCATTGATCGTTGCAGAGAATTCCCAAATATGACACTCCTTGGCATTAAAGGGGGCATCACCTACAACCCCTCTTTAGCTTTACGTCAGTTCAGCTACGCTTGAAGGGATGGTCCTCATGATATGCTCATTCAAGATATTGTATTCGACTATTCAAATGATCTGCAAGGTTATCATCAAAAGTTCATCCGCGCTTGAGGAATAGTTAAGAAGACTAATAGCAGGACTCTAGGGCACAAGAACTCCATCCCTTTGGAGCCATACCCCAAAAGGTTGCGAACTCGTGCTCAAAATCTTATGATGCCGTACACTGCTATCCTACTAGTGATTTCAGAGCCTATTATTCAGGGGGTCGAGTCTCGCATCATTCTTCATCCTGATATGCCAACAAACTTCGAAGAATTGCAAAAATATTAGATACAACTCAAAGAAGAATGAGATGCCTTTGAGTCCCAATTCTATGCCAGTGAGAAGAAGGTGTTGGAACTGACAAAGCGACTTCACGAAGAGCGGAATCTCAACGCCTACCTTAGCACCAAAAGGAAGCGTCATTGGGAGACTTAGAAGTTTTAGAATTTTATCATTTGTTATTCCTTTGTAAACTTTGATTTCATTTGAGATTACTAATAAAAAGTCTTTGTTTCTGTTTTGGTTAAAAGAGTTTAAATTCTATAAAGCCCTTGAAAACATTGCATACACATATCATACATATCATTGCATGAACAAGTTTTCAGGACAAGTTTCTTATCCTCTTCACTGTTATTTCAGCAATGGCTCTTGAAAAAATAGTTAAGGAGCTTCAGGCACAGAATGCCCAATTCCAAGAAATGTTCTTGAATCTGGCCAAGGGACAAGAAGACTTGAAAGCTCTGATTCTCAAGGACAAGAAGAAGAAAAAGAGGCCAGTGGGTGTTCTGAACTCGGGGAGAAGGTTCAAGGGACCAGTGAAGCATGTTTCAGAGCTTTCAACTTCGTCAAGAGAGTGAGACAATCAGGATGGAGAGCCAAGAGAAGAAGACCACAGTACAAGGGAGTCTGAGGAAGATGAACCTGACTATTATGAGGAGCAGTATCCTCCTGCTGATGATAAATACAAACAGCTGGAGGATCGACTCAATGCCATGGAGATGCAAAGGGTGCCCGGGTTGGACTTTGAAGAACTAGGACTGGTCTCAGGTGTGGTCATCCCGTGGAAGTTCAAGGTCCTTACATTTTCTAAGTACGATGGTGTCTCCTCCCTAAGATACATTTAAGGTCCTATGTCAGGAAAATTTAACCCCACACTACTGACAGGGATTTGTGGGTACACTTCTTCCAGGAAAGTTTGGCAGGAACTCAGTTGGAATGGTTCTATCAACTAGAAAGAACCAATGTGCATAATTGGGAAGATCTGGATGCTGCTTTCTAAAAGCAGTACCAATATAATGCTGACCTCGCCCCGACTCGTACACAGTTGCAAAGCATGTCTATAGGTTTCGGTGAGGGTTTTAAGGATTATGCCCAAAAATGGAGAGACCTTGCAGGAAGAGTCCAACCTCCATTGTCTGATAGGGAGCTGGTGGACATGTTCTTGGGCACATTATCCGGGCCATTCTTTAATCACCTGATTGGAAGTTCTTCAGTTGGGTTTACGGAATTGATCTTGATGGGTGAACGAGTAGAGGCTGGAATTAAAATTGGTAAGATACAAAGGGATGCATCCTCCAGCACTGCAAAGAAACCATTCACAGGGAAGAAGGAGGTCAGTGCTGCTTATGGCCAAAGAAATCTTAACAAAACTGAGCGTCGTTCGACGGTAGGGGCTGTTATAATTTCCAATTCTACATCAAACCGACAATAGAATAATCAGTCCAGAATAGATAAGCCAAGGAGACAGTTTACCCGGATCAACATGACCCTATCTCAGGTTTTACCACACCTGCTGAAATCCAATTTGGTTACCCTGAAATAGGTTCCCAAGAATCCCAACACTACATCTCCTCACTACAATGCAAATGCTCGGTATGCTTACCATTCTGAAAGTCCAGGCCATGCTACAAATGACTGTTGGGCTTTGAAGAATAAGGTGCAAGATTTGATTGAAGCAAAGGAGATTGAATTTGACGCTCCTGAGACCCCTAATGTTATAACTGCCCCTATGCCTAAGCACGACTGTGGTGTCAATGCTATTGATGATGACATGTTTGTTGCTTCTGTGGATGAACTGGCTACTCCACTCCTGACTATTAAGAAGAATCTCTTGCAGGCCAGTTTATTTCCGGGTTATGGAGAAGGTTGCCAGTTATGTTTGTCCTTACCTAATGGTTTCCGTTTGTTTAAGGAAGGCGTTCAGTGCCTGATAGATGATAAAGAAATCCTGTTTAAAAAGACTCCAATTACAAGTGTTCCATGTGAAGATGTTTCTATCATTACAATTTCTTCCAATCCTCCCAAAGTCTCCTCCAAAAGACCAGTCAGGATTACATTTGTTCCAAAAGTTTCTCCATTGATAATTACTTTCCCTGGACCTATACCATATTCCTCAGATAAAGTTGTTCCCTGGAACTATAGGGATGATGTCTATTACCATGGAGTCAAGCAAGATTCGCTGGTTGTTAAGGATAAAGATGTTGAAGACTCTAATCCTGACATTAGTAATATCGCCGGGACCAGTAAGATAACAAGAAGCAGAAGAGTTTTCTCTCCCGAGATCTCTCCTCCTAAAACTGTTGCTACTCCCCGTGATCTCCCCTGCTGCTGCTCCTATAAATATTCACATTGTTACTCCTACTGTTACCCCTGCTACCTAATCGGCCGAGACTCGGGGCAAAGAGATATTGGTTGAGCCTGTACAGACGAAGGTGCACCTAAAAGTCATCCCATAATCCTCTAAGCAAGAGATGGAGGAAATCTTAAAAATAATCAAGAAGAGAGACTACAATATGGTTGAACAACTAAGGCATACCCCTTCCAAGATCTCAATGCTGGCCCTGTTACTGTGCTCTTAAACCCATGTCAAGGCTTTAGTGAAATTCCTCAAAATTGCTCATGTGCCACAAGAAACCTCCGCTGATCAATTTGAAGACTGTGTGGCCAGTTTGACTGTTGACAATGGGCTAGGTTTCTCTAATGCTGATCTGACTCCCAGAGGAAGGAAACATAATGATGCTCTACACGTCTCTATCGAGTGCAGGGGCACTAGTTTGGCCCATGTTCTAGTGGATACAGGTTCATCACTGAATGTTCTATCTAAGAAGGCCCTCGACAGGTTAGATTGCGAAGGATTGACTCTGAAGCCTAGTAACATTGTGGTGAGAGCCTTCGAAGAATCTAAAATAATGGTGCATGGAGAGGTGGATATCCCTATCAAAGTGGGCACTCAGACTTTTAATTCCACTTTCTATGTGATAGACATCCGCCCATCTTACTCCTGTTTATTGGGTCAACCCTGGATCCATGGGGCTGGTGCTGTGACTTCCACCTTACATCAGATGCTGAAATAACCAGTCAATAGGAAAATTATCACGGTCCATGGGGAGGAGGAGTACATGGTAAGCCACCTAAACTCTTTCAGGTACGTTGAAATGGACGGCGAGTTCATTGAGACCCCCTGTCAGAACTTTGAGGAGGTTCCATAGACCGTTGCTGCAACCAAAACCTCTGCCAGTGTTCCAAATAGTACTAGGCCTCCACTGAATATGGCTTCTCTGAAAGATGCCAGGGCAGTTGTTAAAGAAGGAGCTCAGAGGGCTGTCCGTCATGCTCGTGCCGGAGGACCACCCTTACGCATCAGCAATCGTGGGGTTAATGCTTTGGAGGACAGTGACAGTGACAGTGATATGGACCAGTGGATCTTCCCAAATGTCAGCGGAGGACTCACCAACTGGAAGGCTAAAGACTTTGTGCCGATTACTTTTATTCAGGAGTAATTGCCCTTTTTTGTTTTTGGATATGTAATAAATGAACAATACAAACTGTAAGACCTTGTGTCTTACCCAAGGCACAATGGTTATTTTGTGAGGGTTATCATGTTTCATTATCATATGTAATTAATAAAGCATTGGACGTTTTTACATACAAATTTTGCGCTCTTTGCCTTTCTTTTTTTCTTTTTACTTGATTAAAACAGCTATGCTCTTACACACACTCACATATCAAACTGCAGATCCACATCCACTCTGGATACCATTGATAACGGTTCTGCTATTTCTCATTATGACTTTGAAAATCCGATCAACCAAGCCGAGGACGAATGTGAGGAAGATTGTGAGGTACCGGGAGAGCTTGCCAGACTGTTACAACAGGAAGAAAGGGCAATACATCCTCATGAGGAACCAGTTGAGAAAGTGAACTTGGGTACTGAAGAGGACATAAAAGAAGTCAAGGTAGGTACTAACCTGGAGCCCGGTGTCAAACAACGGTTAATACAAATGCTACATGACTATGTTGAGGTTTTTGCCTGGTCGTACGAAGACATGCCGGGACTTGAGACCGACATTGTGGTTCATCTCCTACCTACAAAAGAGGAATTCCCTCCATTGAAACAAAAGGTTCACTGTATGCGGCCGGATATGTCAGAAAAGATCAAGGCTGAAGTCATGAAACAGTTCAATGCCGGTTTCTTAGCTGCCACGTCTTATCCATAATGGGTCACCAATGTTGTTCTAGTACCTAAGAAGGACGGTAAGGTACATATGTGTGTGGATTACAGAGACCTGAACAGGGCAATCCCCAAGGATGACTTTCCGCTTCCCCATATTGATGTTCTGGTTGACAACACCACACAACATAAGGTATTCTCCTTCATGGATGGTTTCTCCAGATAAAATCAGATCAAAATGGCACCTGAGGAAATGGAGAAGATGACCTTCATCACACAGTGGGGCACCTTCTGTTACAAGGTTACGCCATTTGGGTTGAAGAATGTTGGGGCAACCTATCAACGCGCTATGGTAGCTTTGTTCCACGATATGATTCACCATGAGATAGAGGTCTATGTTGATGACATGATAGCCAGATCTCAAACTGAGGAGGAACATCTTGATCACTTACAGAAACTATTTGACAGGCTGAAGAAATACAAACTGAGGCTAAACCCGAATAAATGCACTTTCGAGGTAAGATCTGGTAAGCTCTTGGGTTTCTTTGTCAGCAACAAAGGCATTGAAGTGGATCCTGTAAAAGTCAAATATATACAAGAAATGTCGACTCCTTGCACTGAGAAGGAAGTTAGAGGATTCCTAGGACGTTTAAAACAGAGCCAGATTCATTTCACATCTGACCGCTACTTGTGAGCCAATCTTCAAATTACTGAAGAAAGATCAAGAAATGAAGTGGAATGATGATTTCCAGTATGGCATTGACAAAATCAAGTAATATATCCAAAAGCCTCCAATTTTGATGCCACCTATTGAAGGAGGACCTCTGATCATGTACTTAACGGTATTAGAGAACTCAATGGGGTATGTGTTGGGGCAGCATGACGATTTTGGTCGAAAAGAGCATGAAATATACTATCTTAGCAAAAAGTTTACCGACTGTGAAACAAGATACTCACTGCTCAAGAAAACTTTTTGTGCTTTGGAATGGGTTGCTCGCCGACTAAGACAGTATATGCTGACCCACACTACCTTATTGATATCTAAGATGGATCCTATCAAGTACATCTTTGAGAAGCCCGCTCTCTCCAGAAGAATAGCAAGATGACAAATGATCCTGACCAAATACGACATTCAGTATACAACCCAGAAAGCAATTAAGGGAAGTATACTATCTGACCATTTGGCACATCAAGTTGTGGATGACTACCAATCCATGAATTTTTAGTTCCCGGATGAGAACATCATGCTAGTAACTGATTATGAAGAACCTGGAATGGATGAAGGACCTGAAAAAGGATCCCGATGGACTATGGTATTTGGCAGAGCTTCCAACGCTCTTGGAAATGGCATCGGCGCTGTCATCATATCTCCTGAAGGCTGTCATACTCCTTTCACTTCTAGGATATGTTTCAACTGTACCAACAATATGGCTGAGTATGAAGCATGTATCATGGGTCTTAAAGCTGGAATCAATTTAAGGATCAAGTTCTTAAGCGTGTTTTGAGACTCGACTTTGGTAATCATCTAGATCAAAGGAGAATGGGACACGAAGCACCCTAATCTCATCCCATACAAAGAGCATGTGTTGACATTAATCCCATACTTAAAAGAAATTACCTTTGAGCATTTTCCACGAGAGGAAAATAAACTAGCCGACGTGTTAGCTACTATGTCATCCATGTTCAAGGTCAAGTGGGATAATGAAGCTCCTCATATCACCATTGAGAGGATGGACGAGACAGCATACTGTCACGAGATTGGTACTGAAGATTTGGTGGACAAGTCGTGGTTCCATGAAGTCAAAAGATATCTTGAAGCCCAAGAATACCCTGAGGGAGCTTCAGTCAATGATAAGAAGCTCCTAAGAAGGTTCTCTACCAAGTTCTTCCTCAATAACGAGATCCTCTACAAGCGCAATCAAGACTCTACCTTGCTTCGGTGTGTAGACAAGAGTGAGGCAGAAAGGATTATGGCTGATTTACACGAAGGTACCTTTGGCACACACTCTAGTGGACATTCAATGGCTAAAAAGATCCTAAGGGAAGGATACTACTGGTCCACGATGGAAGCATACTGTTATCAGCATTCGCGGACTTGTCACAAATGTCAGATCTATGCTGACAAGGTACATGTACCTTCGATTCCTCTGAACGCCTTGATTGCTCTGTGGCCGTTCACAATGTGGGGAATTGACATGATTGGAGAAATTAGACCTACGGCTTCTAATGGACACCACTTCATCCTGTAGCATTTGGTTTTTAAATCAGAGTCGCCACTATTAGTTTTTATCCTAGGGAAGGGAATCTAACAGAAAACCCTAATTCGCAGAAATAGATTCTAGGTTTTGGACTCAATTAGACGAAAGGAAGGTGTTAGGCACCTTTCATCTACCTTGTTCACAAGGATATTAGGCTCTAGGTTTAGGTTTGGGGTAAACTGGATTTTAAGTTTTTAATTAGAAAGACTCGTCACGATTTTTGATTGTATGCCTACGTATCCTCTTATGAGGAATCAGAGTCCCAATTCGTAGTTCGTATGGGTTGGTGTTTTTTAGGGGTTTACAAACATATTTTGAACCACTTCGCACTCGGTCGGGATTAGTGATTGCGGAGATTTTGACCGAATGCGCAGTAAGTCAAAACTAGTTTGAAGCCCATTTGCAAAAGCAGTTGATTAGTTTTGTTTATTGCGAAAATAATTTGATGATTTGTTTGTGTTTTTTAATCGTATCAATTGCGAAAATATCTTGATTAATGCATGATTGAAAAACGATTTAATATAAATAATATATAAAATAATATATACAATATTGATTTAAAATAATTTATTTGATAATATAGTAATATTTAAATAGTAAATGTATTAATAATAATATTCACATAAAAATGAATTATAAATAATAAATGATAATTATAAATAATGATAAAGTTAGGTAGTTATAACAATATTTAATAATAATAATAATAATAATAATAATAAAAACTATTTGATAAATATATATATATATATATATATATATATATATATATATATATATATATATATATATATATATATATATATATATATATATATATATATATATATATATATATATATATATATAATAGAAAAAATAAAATAATTTAATTATAAAATAAAACAAATAAATTAAATCAGGGGGTGTGATTAATAATGTGAGGCATGCCCAGTATGCGTCCAGGCAGGGGGGGGGTGTGCGTTGCTTTGGGTTTTAGCAAATAATTGAAGGGAGGTGCGAATATCAGTGGGCTTAGGCCCATTACATTTGGAGCTGAGGTTAGGCGTAATCGGGTGTGGCAAGGGTGTACGCTAGCTAACACAGACTTGACCTAGTGGTCGTCTGATCATGATCTGATGGATGCAAAATGAGGGAGTACGATAGACAAGATGGGCGTGTGCATATCATATTACAACAAGACAAAAGCTTGTTTTACACTTTATTTTCATAATTGTTTGTTTTACAGTAGATTCATCTCCTCTCTCCCTCGCTAACCTCAAACCCTTTCACTCTTTCTAACCAAACCCTAGCACTAAACCACCCCCCCCGCGGCGCTGTCCTTGAACCTTAACCCCTTTTCTCGCCATAATCAACAAAATCTTCTACCCAGCAAAGTGAAAAAGGGAAAAGCTGAGTTATCCTCTTCGTGAGATTTCATTCCTTCTGACTTTCTGCTTCCTCTCCAATTTGAACTAATCCGCTTTTCTCCTCCAATTTGTAGGTTCCAACGATGGAGTTGACGGTGGTGACAGTGGCAACTGGGCTAGCAAAGGAGGCCAATTAGGGTTTCATAGATCGAAACCCCAATCAGTGTTTAAGTCTTCCTCTGTTCAAGATCTTCTCCCCACTCTGTAAAACCTTTCGTCCTTTCCTGTCTCTTTTCTATTCTTTGCAATTTCTGTCAAGAAACCTTCCGCCGTCCTCCCCTGTATATCTCTTTTATTTGTATATATATAGTTTTATGTATTTAGGGTTTGTGAGATTGCTGTTTTAGAGATTGATTCTGTATTTTGCTGTAAAGAAAGATTTGATTCTGTAAATTTGATTTGGATTGTATAGATTTTCCAGATTTTATTTAGTTTTTGGATTTGATTGTTCTGCTATCAAATTATTGCGATAGAACTTGAAATTTGATATGTTAATGATTTTATGGTTTTAAGATTTATTCCATAATTAATTGTTTGATTTTGATTTCCACAGTATACGTAATTCGCCAAAACATGCGTTTGCTTTTGGGTTAATTGGTACAGTTCTTGTTTTTGGTTCAGGTCTGTTGATATGTTTCATACAGTAAAATCAGTTTTTTAATCCAATTGAGCCAGCATTTTTAACGAAAAATTGGGCCTTTAATTATAATACTATTTTTCCATTGAAACAAAAAACAGTAAAAATAATAACCAGCTTTCTTAAAACTTAATGGGCCTTGCGTTTATCTTTTTTTTAATTGAAACAAAAAACAGTAAATTTAATAAGAATGCCTCTTTTCCTTTTTTAATCATTGGATGGGCCATTTTAATTTATAATGATAAACACACCCCTCTCTTAGAAACAATAAAAGACCATTGTTGGGCCTTATATAAAAAACAATAAAACAATTGTTCAATAAGAGTGGCAAAGAACTTTAATGGACTTTTAATACCAATACGCCTCTTTGGCTATCCACGAAAAATAAAAATGAGCCAAACACAATTGCCTCGCATATTGTAAATTCAACTTCTTATTTTTATTACCAACAATAATTAACAAATTAAGGACTTAATTTCTTTTTTAAAGTAATTTTCCATTTCCGAATCGCATGGGCCATTGGCCAACATGCTATGCTAATGGGTTCACAGATACACGAGTCTTTCTGATTTAGAAAGCCTCGCCTTCCTGAATTTAAGGTACACTCCCTAGTCTTGGATAAAGATAGACCCTCAGATATTGTTGTATCATCCTTAATTGAATATTTCTTCAATTTTAATCTCGAAAAAATAAAAATCATCGAGGTAGAACAAATTTGGGGTACGACAGCTGCCCCTATTCAATCATCTTCCAGTCGAATAGCGTGAGAAAACTTGAGTCTTGCGCATTCTGATTGGAAGTTTATTGAATACTGGAAGTATCCCCATAATTTGTTCGACAAACATAAGGTTACACTGATATAGCATACCCTTTCGAGTCTTTAAGAAAGTAGGCAAAGCTGATGATATATCGCTTACCCGAGGAAGATGGTTTTACGAGCGCCATTTCATATGTCTTGGCTTATTCACCCATTTGGAGGATGAATACAACAATTATTGATGATGCCTGGCTGCTTGAAGACTGAGGCCATGGATTATGTTTGTGAATCGTTGCATGATGTCTAAGGCGATGGGCTAGAGTTTTGTTTTCTTTTGAGCATCGCAGCATGAAGTCTGATGCGATGGTTTGTGTTACATAGAAAAGAAATGTACATTGCTGCATGATGTATGAGGCAATGAGTTTGGTTTGAAAATCGCTGCATGAAGTCTAATGCGATAGGCTGGATTTTATGGAATAAAAAATACACTGCTGCATGAAGACTAAGGCAATTGGTTAGGTTCACAAATTACTGCCTGAAGTCTGATGTGATAAGATAAATTTGGTTTCGAACATCGTTGCATGAAGTCTGAGACGATAGTCTGGAGTTTGGAACACATTGCTGCATGAAGTCTGAGGCAATGGGTTAGGTCCGTCAATCACTGCGTGAAGTCTGATGTGATAAGCTAAATTTGGTTTCGAACATCGCTGCATGAAGTCTGGGGCAATAATCAGTGTCGTAGAATAAGAAACACATTGTTGCATGAAGTCTAAGGTAATGGGCTAAGTTCGCGAATCACTGCGTGAAGTCTGATGTGATAAGCTAAATTTGGTTTCGAATATCGCTGCATGAAGTCTGAGGCAATGATCTGTGTCGCAGAATAAGAAACACATTGTTGCATGAAGTCTGAGGCAATGGGTTAAGTTCGCGAATCACTGCGTGAAGTATGATGTGATAAGCTAAATTTGGTTTCGAACATCGCCGCATGAAGCCTGAGGCAATAATCTTTGTCTCAGAATAAGAAACACATTGATGCATGAAGTCTGAGGAAATGGGTTAAGTTCACAAATCGTTGCGTGAAGTCTGAGGCGATAAGCTAAATTCGATTTTCAAACATCGCTGCCTGAAGTCTGAGGCGGTGGTCTAGGCTTTGCAAATACACCGCGGCTTAGAGGAAATGTAATGAGTTCAGAAACTACATTGCGTCTTAGAGGCAATGTAATGGGTTTGCGAATACATTGCGGCTTAGAGGCAAAGTGTTGAGTTTTCAGGATACATTGCGGCTTAGAGGCAACATAGTGAGTTTGGATAATACATTGCGGCTTAGAGGCAATGTGTTAAGTTTGGATAATACATTGCGGCTTAGAGGCAATGTGTTGAGTTTTGAGAATACATTGTGGCTTAGAGGCAATGTGTTGAGTTTTGAGAATACATTACGGCTTAAAGGCAATGTATTAGGCTTGTAAGGAACTCATCATTGCGGGAAGACTTAGGTGATGGGCTGAACGTGTCACGACATGCAGACTGAGGTGACGGGTTGAATCATAGGAGGAGTATTGCGTTGGTCGACCCTTAGATAGTTGAATCAAGGGCGAGACTGTTTGTTTGTTGCATGATACATGCGTATGATGTATAATATTCAGATGTTTGGATGTATGCAAAATGTATGATGTTTGACATTGATATGGAATCCTGAATATATGTGAATTGTATGCAAAAATGTATAATGTATGTATGCTATGCAAAATGTATGTATGAAATATGTGTAAGATGTGCTTACGCCTTGAAATGTTATGAAGACTATTTATGGCATTCTCTCCTTTAAACCATTGACTTAAAGTTACCAATCCCCTGGTGTTGTATGTTGTGTCATCGTAGCATTGTTGAACTTGAACGCGGTGGGAAATGTTAGCATAAGTTGAACATTGATTTTGTATTGCGGGCGTAGATGTAGACGTAGAGGTAGGTAATGGCATATGCGTAGATTTGGATGTTGTAAGCGCAGGCACAGACGTATGTATTCGCATATGTGTGGTCTCTGTAAGCACAGGCGTAAGCGTAGACGTATGTAGATTCGTATGTTGTAGGCGCAAGCGTAAGCGTAGATGTATGTAGATTCGTTTATCGTAGGCGCAAGCGTAAGCGTAGACGTATGTATAGAATTGACAGGAGTACACATGTGCGTGGATACATGTGCGGACGTAGACTTTGTGTTGCAAGTGTAGGCATAGGCGCTGACATGGATGTAAACTTTCGTAGGGACGCGTAGATATATGTATAGACTTTGTATTGTTGAGTGCAAGCATAGGCGTAGACATGTGTATGGATGTAGACTTCGTGTACGGACGCGTAGATATGCATAGATACAAGCGCAGACATGTGTATAGATTTTTGTGTTGCAAGACGTAGGAGTAGCTATGTGCATGGACGTAGACGTGGATTTTCTTTTGATATTTTTCTAACCAAAATGTTTTTTCGATGTTTTGTCAAATGCTTTTATTTTGTTAATTCCCCTAAATGATTTCAAGACAATATTCACAAGTAATGATCGTAGTATTTTGTAAACACGTCTGAGAAAAGAAAAAACACAATTTGAAAAATGCAAAGAAAGCCAGTGTTTTATTAAAATACCTCTGAATAGGCGAGAGTACAAGATGCAATTCCTAGAAAGAGGTAATTACAAAAGGTTTTAAAACTGTAAATGGAAATAAAAATGATAATTGCTACTACTGTTCCCCAATATCCTATTAATGATCTTATCTCCTTTGCTTCTGAGTTGTATGATTCAGATCTATCAATCACTTTGTGGTTCGTAGTCGCAATTCTTAGATTGCAGTCTTTTTGTGTCTTTATTTCTTTGTATGAAATCCCTAACTTTTGCCTGGATTGCCCTTTCGTGTTTTCAATTCACCGGGATAATTTTTGTTTATTTGCCCCTAATTTTTGCCTGGATCGCCCTTTAGGGTTTTCGATCCACCGGGACGCTCCTTTTTGCCTAATTCGCCTGTTTAAGGTTCGAGCTTAGCGAGCTTCTTATACATAGTGTTTTTGACGGCGTATGAATTTTCCAGAGGCGATAGTTCTTCCCTATCCATCATTGTAAGGATAGGATTACCATAGGAGGATGTTGCTTTGACTATGTACGGACCTTCGTAATTAGGGGTCCGTTTACCATGTGAGTCGAGGAGAGGTAGCAAAATCTTCTTGAGTACTAGACCATGTCGTGGTTCATCTTGTACAGTACACTGTTACTTTGAAATAATTCCGAGGCTAATTCTCGTAGGGTTTGTTTGCCAATGCTGGAGGCATTTTCCGGATGTCATGAAACCAAGGCTTGTTATGTTGTCATTTTTTAATAGTGAGGCAATGTGCGGGATCTTCGAAGCGTCTATTTGTGATGTGCGCTTCGTGGTTAGACCAAGTTACTTTGAATATAGACAATATAGTTGCCAGGGCGTGACTGAAAATGATTTTTGCGAATTCCGCAGTCAGTTTTCAAAACATGATCCTGATATGGAACCAGTTTTGGATGTTTAGTATCCCATTTTGAATTAGTATATGGCTTGTGATCATTCTTTGGAGAAGTCAATACTGCCCCTATATCATGCTCCGGTGCATTTGAAGCCTCGTCGAACATGGATACCCAACGTGCCTCTGGCTCGGGTTCTTCGTTAGATCTTGGTATTTTGTAGTCGCTTATTTTTACAGCACTGTCTGTATTTGACCTTGGCCTATTTCCGTAGATATGCGCAATAACTTGATCAACTTCTTTATGGCTCCTCTCTAACATTACCCCTTAGCTTGGTTTCTTTCGGATCTTCCCCTGTGCTTAGATTAATGGTCTTAATAGCCTCTTGATATGGTTGTATATTGTTAGCTTTTCTTTTTTATTTCCCTTGCCATTTTCTCAAAGAGTTCAAGATATTTATCATCTCCCTCTTTAGCTTGGTTGATAGGAGCATCAAAATTATATCGGATCGCGGCAGTAGCATTATCGATGCTTTTGGGTTTGAATTTGCACCTTTATCATGTTTTGGTGCAAATTTAGTATATGAATATTTGAAAATGCGTGTGCAGAGAAAGTATTGCCATTTTTTTAATTTAAGATGTAAATGCAAGAGAAAGACAGGGATCTTTATTGAAAACAAAACATAACTTTATTAATCGTAAATATTGTATGAAACAAAACGGGGGAACCCTTAAAAGCAACCCATATGCCTCGAGCTTGACATAGGTTCTCTCGAAAACAAGAAAAATTAATTAGGAAAGAAAAATATCTCAGGAATCTCCACGGTCGTCTATCTTTTGAGTTTTTCTCCTGGGGTGCATTCTTGGATGAATTCAGTTGCCCCTTCGGTGTTGTCTTTGTTGAATATTTTTCCCCATGTCTGCCATGCACTACTCCATTATTGACAAAAGTCTCTTGGATCGGAGGAAAATGTGCTTCGCCCTTCAGAGTAGCTTTATATTTTTCTTTAGGGTATTGTTCGAACTGGACTATCCCATGGCCCCTTAGCCTTTGTAGAGCTCTTTCAAAAGCTTCATTGTTTTCTAGCGGGAGATCACATCCCAACGGATATTCTTTTAGCAAGTTTATCGGGGTTTTTGCTTGTCTGCTTGCCCCAGAGTCCGTGACTACTTCAATTGCGTTTATTGTTAGCCCATTGTGCGACGGCGTAGGGTCTGATGTGATGTCTTGAGAATCCAACAAATCCCGCACCTTGTGCTTGAAAGGCCAACAATGTTCTATGGTATGTCCAGGAATATTAGCATGATACTCGCATCTGGCATTGGCGTCATATCTTCGTGAGAGTGGCCCGACTGGAGGAGCTAGAGGCTTGAGTTCCACTCAGGATGCCTTAACTAGCTGTTGTAATAGTTGACTGGGTGGCATCGGGAGTGGATCAAATTTCCTGTGTGGCGTTCTGCCTTGCTGCTGCCCTAGGGGGATCACTAATGGTTGTTGAACCCTGGGTTGTGGCGCTACAACATTAATCTCTCCCTCTTTTCCTTTGGAGAAGTTTGAAGTAGGCCGTTTTGAATTGTAGGGAGCATTTGATGGTCCTTCTGATATCTTCCCACTTTTTATCCCAGTATCGATTCTTTCTCCGATGGTTACTAGGTCTGAGAACCCCGAAGAGATACTTCCAACCATTATCTCATAATACAGTCTATGCAAAGTTCCCATGAACGTGTCTACTAACTCCTTCTCTAACAGTGGTGGTTGCACATGGGATGCCAATTCCCCCCATCTCTGAGCATACTCCTTGAAGGACTTTTCTTTCTTCTGGGACAAATTCATGAGTTGCATAAGGGTAGGCGCCATGTCCAGGTTATATTTGTAATGCTTTAGGAAAGCATTAGCAAGATCTTCCCAGGTTCGAATATGCGTTCTCTCCAATTGCGTATACCAGTCTGAAGATGCCCCACTCAGGCTATCTTGAAAATAGTGAATCATCAGCTTCTGGTCGTGGGCATGGGCATGCATCTTCCTGCAATACATGCGAAGATGATTTCTTGGGAAAGTGAGCCCCTTGTATTTTTCAAAGTCAGGTACTTTAAACTTTGGTGGAATCACCACATCAGGAACTAGGCCCATTTCGAGAGCGTCTACTTAGAAAGCATCAAAACCTTCCACAACTTTTAGTCTTTCCTCCAGAGATTTGTATTGATTCATCACTAGTGGATTATCAACAACATGAGTACCAGTCGTCTTTGGGGGCGCTTGGTTGGCATCCTCTGGGTCGTGGTCTCCGTATTGTAGGTCCAATTAGTTGTATGCATTGTTGACTGGAATCCGTAGGGTATGAGATGCCCCTGCTTTTGGCGGAGGTGGGACAAACCCTTCAGTTTCAGCTTCTTGTTGGGCCATGATGGACTTTTCGGGTCCTGCTTCTGGCTCTTTCCTTGGTTGGTGACCGCTTGATGCACCAATAGTATGGGCTACTTCTTCGAAAGCTGTCCCGGGGATCTGGTCTTGCATGTCAATAATGTTTTTCAAAGCTAGGAGAACTTGACCCAGATCCCCTTTCATTGAAGTAACATCATCCATTACTTGGTCGAGATCCTCTTTGAATGCAGCCTGAGTTTCCTCGATTTTCTCCATTGCGTTATGTTGGTAGGCCCTTGTGTGATATGGAGGCCAAGGAGGTGGATACCTTCTTCTACCAATGGTTCAGCTGGAGAGATGTTTGTGAAAAATTAGTTTTGACATGATATGCAGGTAATCGTGAATGCATGCTAGCGAATGAATATGCATGGATATGAAAGGGGTTAATTGTCTTATTCACTTAGGTATGTATCCGTATTTGCTTATTATTTTACTTAGCGACTATCTTTAAATTAGATACGCAAACGAGATATGGAAACAAAATGCCTTTATTGAAAGTAACGTAATTCAGATATTGAAAAATATTACGATCTTAAACCAAAACATTATTTGTGTGAAATCAAGCAAAAAGGAAATAAGTCTTCTAGGTGTGCCTGCGGATATCTGATCTTGAAACCATCCCCTATTGCTGGACAAATCTTGAGAAAGTCTTTAGCACATTATTTCCCTTTTGTGACCTTGATTTTAGACATGTTTAGCGTGTTGATGCGAGCAAGTTGTTTCCTTCGGTATCCATTTTAAAAGACAGTCACCGAGGTCTTGAGTTTATTATATTTTTTTGTACCCCGTGAATAAGACAAAGAAACAGGTGATGACTGTATGATGAATGTATGACGAATACATGAAATATCTGAATGCGTAGGGTGTAAGGTTGAGTGACGTGACTTATTGTAATAAGTACCCCTATAAGGTAGGTTCTTTAATCTTGACTTACAGTTGATATACCCTCCCAAAAGGTGGCTTCCTTAAGGGTGTCATGAATAACACTATAGGGGAAAGGTACAAGAGCCTCCCTTAGGTGGAGCCTCTTTACGGACCGAGACTTTTGTCTCAAAGTCGTGAAAGATCTCGTCATGAGACTTTGGGTTAAGGTCGTTACAAAGAGTCATGGGTGACCTTCCAAAGTCCTACTCGTCAAGAGGATATATCTCGATAAGTATTCCTTTTTCGGAAGTCCACCGACTCTAGGCGAAGTCGTCACATAAACTCGCAGGGATGATGTACCCCCTAAGCTAATAGAAGAACCTTCTTTCTAAGGGTTATATTGGAAATATTTTTGAGATAGAAAAATCCGCCACACAGTAAATACATGACGATAAGAGAAATTGACAGTTAATAAATAAATGCGATAAATAAATAAAGCAAATAAAAATAGAAATCCCAAAAATACCTAAACCTAGGGTTAAGTAGAGTCCCCAGCAGAGTCGCCAGCTGTAGCAATTGGTTTTAAAATCAGAGTCGCCACTATTAGTTTTTATCCTATGGAAGGGAATCTAACAGAAAACCCTAATTCGCAGACAGAGATTCTAGGTTTCGGACTCAATTAGACGAAAGGAAGGTGTTAGGCACCTTTCATCTACCTTGTTCACAAGGATATTAGGTTCTAGGTTTAGGTTTGGGGTAAACTGGATTTTAAGTTTTTAATTAGAAAGACTCTCCATGATTTTTGATCGTATGCCTACGTATCCTCTTATGAGGAATCAGAGACACAATTTGTAGTTCTTATGGGTTGGTGTTTTTTAGGGGTTTGAAAACATATTTTGAATCACTTCATACTCGGTCGGGAGTAGTGATTACAGAGATTTTGACTGAATGCACAGTAAGTCAAAACTAGTTTGAAGTCCTTTTGCAAAAAATAGTTGATTAGTTTAGTTTATTGCGAAAATAGTTTGATGATTCGTTTGTGTTTTTTAATCGTATCAATTGCAAAAATATCTTGATTAATGCATGATTGAAAAAAAATTTAATGCAAATAATATATAAAATAATATATGCAATATTGATATAAAATAATTTATTTGATAATATAGAAATATTTAAATAGTAAATATATTAATAATAATATTCACATAAAAATGGATTATAAATAATAAATTATAATTATAAATAATGATAAAGTTAGGTAATTATAACAATATTTAATAATAATATAAAAATATAATAATAATAATAATAATAAAAAAAACTATTTGATAATAATAATATTTACTGTAAATAAATTATATATATATATATATATATATATATATATATATATATATATATATATATATATATATATATATATATATATATATATATATATATATATATATATATATATATATATATAATAGAAATAATAAAATAATTGAATTATAAAAGAAAACAAATAAATTAAATCATGGGGTGTAATTCCTAATAGACAAGTAAAACATGGGGGTGTGATTAATAATGTGAGGCAGGCTCAGTATGCGTCCAGGCAGGGGGGTGTGCGTTGCTTTGGGTTTTAGCAAATAATTGAAGGGAGGTGCGAATATCAGTGGGCTTAGGCCCATTACATTTGGAGCTGAGGTCAAGCATAATCGGGTGTGGCGAGGGTGTATGCTAGCTAACACAGACTTAGCCTAGTGGCCGTCTGATCATGATCTGATGGATGCAAAATGAGAGAGTACGATAGACAAGATGGGCGCATGCATATCAAATTACAATAAGACATAAGATTGTTTTACACTTTATTTTCATAATTGTTTATTTTACAATAGATTCATCTCCTCTCTCCCTCGCTAACCTCAAACCCTTTCACTCTTCCTCACCAAACCCCAACATTAAACCACCCCCACAATGTTGTCCTTGTACTGTAACCCCTTTTCTCTCCCTAATCAACAAAATCTTCTACCCAACAAAGTCAAAAAGGGAAAAGATGAGTTACCCTCTTCGTGAGATTTCGTTCCTTCCAACTTTCTGCTTCCTCTCCGATTTGACCTAATCCGCTTTTCTCCTCTAATTCGCAGGTTCCGGCGATGGCGTTGACGGTGGTGATGGTTCCGGCCGATTAGGTTTTCGGATATCAAAACCCCAATCGGTGTTTGGGTCTTCCTCTGTTCAAGATCTTCTCCTCACTCTGTAAAACCTTTCATCCTTTCCTGTCTCTTTTCTATTCTTTGCACTTTCTATCAAGAAACCTTCCGCCGTCCTCCCTGTATATCTCTTTTATTTGTATATATATATATATATATATATATATATATATATATATATATATATATATATATATATATATATATATATATATATATATATATATATATATATATATATATATATATATATAGTTTTCTGTATTTAGGGTTTGTGAGATTGCTGTTACAAATTATTAGAAAATATTTAGAGATTGATTATGTATTTTGTTGTAAAGAATGATTTGATTCTGTAAATTTGATTTTGATTGTATAGATTTTCCAGATTTTATTTAGTTTTTGGATTTGATTGTTCTGATATCAAATTATTGCGATATAGCTTGAAATTTGATAGGTTAATGATTTTCTGGTTTTAAGATTTATTCCATAATAAATTATTTGATTTTGATTTCCACAGTATACGTAATTTGCCAAAACATGCGTTTGCTTTTGAGTTAATTGGTACAATTCTTGTTTTTGGTTCAGGGCTGTTAATATGTTTCATACAGTAAAGTCGGTTTTTTAATCCAATTGGGCCAACATTTTTAACGAAAAATTGGGCCTTTAATTATATTACTATTTTTCCATTGAAACAAAAAACAGTAAAAATAATACCCAGCTTTCTTAAAACTTAATGGGCCTTGCGTTTATCTTTTTTTCATTGAAACAAAAATTAGTAAGTTTAATAATGTTGTACCCCAAAATTTTCCCTCCCATTTCTTCAACATTTCCTCACCACAAGACCCTTGGAGCTCAAGATCAAGTTAGGGTTTTGCTCTGCTCAAGACTTCTCCTTGCACTGTTGACCCAAATTAGGGTTTGAGTTTGCATAAAGATGTTTTGACCTAAAATGCCCAAGATGACTTTCATGCTTCATGTTGAACTCACAAGTCTATCCATACCAAGTTTCAAGCCTTGATTCCAATCTTTGCCCAGTCAATTGGACAGTTGACCTAGAAATCAGCTGTATTGGGGAAAAAGTCAACTGTGGTCAATTGACAGTCAAACCTAATGATTTTTGACCCACATCAACATTATGAACTCATATGGACCATTTGATCAAGTTTGGATCACAATTCCACAAGAAATTTGATCAGATCACCAAAAGGGCAAAATGGTCATTTTTAGGGTTTTGACTGCACAAAGGCAATTTTTGACTGTTTGACCTAGCCAATGGCAAACCAAGCTCACATATGGACTCAAGGACCCAATGGCATTGTCTTTACATGTTCAACAAGTTCAAAAGATCCCAAATGCACAAGATTGACAGATGAATTTTCCAGTCAACTGAGCAAAATTTGACTGTATACTGAAAAGTCAAACTTTGACTTTTTGGTCAAAATCAAGTGCCAAGATTCATTTTTCATAAAGACATGTCAAATTATGAAACTTGTTCATCAAGAAATCAAAATTTACAAATTAGGGTTTAAAATGAAGAATTTTCATAACTTAGAAATTTTCTAAGTTATGAAAATTCCTAATTTTTTCCTAACTTTGTCCCATCTTTTAATCAAGATATATTTGGATTCAAACAAAACTCAAAACATGAAAGTTATAGTCCATTGAAAAATATACAACTTTGATTCACAAAGTTTCCTCAAAAGAAGCTTGTAGCTCAAGTTATGATTTTTGGAATAAGGGTGCAAAACATTCTTAACTTAGAAATATTTTGACCTATTTTAGGCAGGATTTTTGCCTAACTTCATGGCCACTTTTCACATGCTTCCACTTGGAATTTCAACTTGCATTAAAAATATGGATTGTATTACACATTCCAAGCTTTCCAAAATGTCCAAGAACTTCTCAAACACCCTTGTGGTTAGGGAGAATCGAATTTGTCAATATGGGCAAAAGTCACTTTGATTCATGGCCAAAGGCATGTTCATACACTTTGCATTTTTGAAATCAGTTTGCACAAGCTAGTTACAGGCCTCTAATATCATTTACACTCAATAATTAAATGCCAATCCATTGTGTTCTAGCATTATTTTGTGCATTTGGACATTACATGAAGAATTAAGCCATAAATGGAAAAAGCAAGTTATCCATTCTTGTAAAGAGGTGCTTTATGTCAAAAACAAATCAAAGAAGTACCAAAGCATATCTTCTAGGCACAAGTTCAGGAACTAATCACACTGATCAAGAGGGATTGAGGCAACATGTTTAGGGGGCCTGCATAAGCTGGTAAACCAACTTGACAATTTTGGCTTACATTAGAAGAAACTTGCATTTTGAAACACAACATTGAGTTCCTGTCAACACAAGCCAAAGAAAACTTCTTGAACACATTCCAAACATCAGACCTGACCTGAAACACGAGCCAACCACCTTCAATCCCTCCTCATTCACAGAAACACCTCCTTGCTGCAAAAACAGAGTCCCTTCTGCAACTTGACTTCCACAAACACTTCCACTCGTGCGTTTTGGCTGAAACCTTTGCAAACACATTCCATAACATCCATACAAACTATTCCAAGCATTGAACTGGAACTGTAACAGCCATAGCCAAGTGTGCCATTTTCATTTTTCATCTGTGCAGGTTAACTTCTGTAGCTCGATTCAGCAAGATTCAAAGCAAGCTAAGCATAGGAGAAGCATCCCTGGACCTCAAGAAAGCTATACAAGTCCTCACATTGCATTGAAATTACCCCCATTGTCATACACGAATCAAGCTGAACAGGTAAAAGTTTGAACTCCTATCTCTTAATCCAGGCATATCTAGGCTTATGTTTGTGAAGAAGTTATGTCATACTCATGTCCCTGAAGCCACCCATATCCTCACTTTCCATTTATATTGCATGTGATGAGAGAATTTAAGACATGAACATTGGAAAAAACTTAGGTTAGGAATTGGGGGAGAAGAAATTCTCTCTCATTTCTGAGAGTTAGAATGACTTTTTTATATATTTGGAATCGTGACAAGATGCTCTATAACATTGCTATTGTAAGTTTTTGCTGAATGTCAAAGAATCATGAGATAGCAGGAAGCACGCGTTTTGCTCTGTTTGAATGTCCAGAGGTTGAAGACAAAGTTCTTCTGGGCTGGGCCTGACCTTTTTTCTATTTGCACCACTTTTCCACACTTGCACCCCCTTGGCCCATTGTGTTTATTTTTATCATTTTTTGACTTTTTCTTTTTGTTTCTGACTTATTATTTTTTGCCAAAATATAAAAAATATTAAAAACATTTTTTTCAACCTATTTTGCATTTTATTTGGATTTTTGTTTGTTTTATTTGAATTTATACATGTAAATAAACATTTTGCCTTTTATTCAAAAATACAAAAATAATACAAACACTTTTATTTTCTGATTTTATTTTTATTTTATCTTTTGAAAACATTTTATAAAAAAATATACTTTTTTTTTTATAAATAATAAATATTTTTATTTTTGTACATATTTAATATATTTAGTAAATAATATAAATACTTATATATTTATTAGAATATTTAGGATAAAAAACATAAAAATAATACATTTTTATTTTTATTAATATTTAACCTCAAAAATCACTTTTTTACAATATACTTCCTTTTTTATTTATTTTTGTATATAATTAATAAACATTGTATATATTAAATAATAATTACCTTTTATTTGCAAAAATTAGGGTTTTGCCCTAAACATGAAAAATACCCAAAAATTATCCTTTTTATTTTTGTTTATTCGTCACATAAAAAACCCTTTTACATACATATAGAAATCATTTTTTGCATCTTGCATATTTTATTTTATTTTATTTAATTATTGTATATTAAATAATTTGTATATTCAATTTGGATGTAATAGTTTAGATTTAATTTTTCTTGCTAAATATCCCCCATTTGAACATTTGTACCCCCTATCCCATAGTTGTGTTGTAATAATTTAGGACTTTAATTTCCGCATTTTAAAGCTTTCTAATTATACCATGATAGACTTAGGGTTTTGTATGCAAAAATCAAATAACAAATAGCTTGACCTAATTCAAAGACAAAAAAGCATGAAAATGGATAACACTAATCACACTTGCACCCCTAGGGTTACTCCACTTGTTGCCTTCAATAATGGGCCATGTTGCATATTAGGTGTCTTTGGCAAAACAAAACAAATTCAAATGATCATAGTCCCTCGATGACGCTTTCGAAAGTTGCCTAAAAAATGATCAAGTCCCTTAAAGGAAAAATTGCCCAAAGACACTTGGCACTATTGCAATCATGGTCTAAACGATGACCCGCGCCCGTCCCGTTAACATCCTAACACAAGATTGTCCACCAAATACAATGGTGGAACAAAATTGTTTAAAAGGGTTAAAACATAGAAAAAAACCTTTGAGTAAATTTAGGGGTAGACAACTCTTAGTTACTTGACCAATCTTACAAAAACGCTTGCCTACTTTTCAAAACCACACTCCACAAACACTTTCAAAAACAAAAACATTGAAAACTTTTCAAAAGACAAGTACACCTTTGTATACATCCCAACATGGATCACTACAAAGGTTGCCACAACAAATGGCCTCTTTTCAAAACATTTTCAAACCCACACACAAAGCACCATTTCAAACAATTGAAAACACAAGGCAAGTGATCTAAGCAAGTAACTAAGAGCCCATGGATAACCATGGATAGAAAGGGTGCTAATACCTTCCCTTTCTATAATCTACTCCCCGAACCCAAGAAAACATCTCAAAGGTTTTTGCTGTGCTTTTTAACCTTTCCTTAGGATAAAATAAAAAGTCGGTGGCGACTCTTGCTCAACCGAAACATTTGCGAATATAAACGCAAAACCTCAAGTCAGTTCTCCCACCGTATCACAGAACTGGCGACTCTGCTGGGGATAATTTTAAAAGTGGAGTAACCTTAGGGCTTAGATCACCCTCTTGCATGACTAATTGTTTGCTTTGATTGCTTTACATCTTGGTTCTCTTGTTTGGGCTTGAAATCCTAACCCGAATTTGGGAAACATTTCATAGATAGCAATACATTGTGGAAACTGTGCGGGGTATACCGACGCGGTTGAAGCAATAGCTATATTAGTGCGACATATTTGTGAGTACCGGTAACCCTTGAGTTCAATCAAGGAGAGTACGGGGCCGCTGAGTGATGTCACTAAGCACTAATGACCTAGAACCTTACTTGACCATCTTGGCCTTTTATTAGGGGTAGTGAGATGACCGGCTTTGGTGCAGTTCGAAGTTGGTAGATACTCGATACTACACTCATTGAGGGTTGTTTTCTTGGAATATTTTGGTCGCTAGTTAAGTGGCTAAACCAAAACAATGAACATAGAAAACAATCCAATGATATTGAGCTCCTTAGAACCCGATTACTATTTATAGGACAGGTTTTTAAGCCAACTACACTCAAGAGGGTACTTACCTATGAAACCTCATACAAGCCTGAAACTAGGGTTTTATGTGACTTGCTTGAGCATGTGTTTGTGCATACATCATGAACATCATAAAGCATCATATGCATTCACTAACCATTTCAAGGGTTTGGATCTTCATCTTTGTTCTTGTTTTGTAGGTCATGGAAATTCTTCCCAGGAAAACTATCCAAGTCAACCTTGTGAGGATCCCTCCTCAACTCAAGGAGCTCACATCCAGAATTCCGGAAAGCTCTCCCTTCAGTGAAAGACATGGTAGACTGCTCAGCCTAGTCAGCACCAGCATTAAAGAGGACATGGTAAAGGTGTTGTTCCAGTTCTTTGACCCCATTCACCACTGTTTCACATTCCCCGACTATCAATTGGTGCCCACTTTGGAGGAATTTTCCCAACTCTTGAGAATTCCTATTCTTAATCAACTACCCTACAACGGTACGGAAAAAGAACCAAAACCTGAAGATGTTGCTGAAGCCCTACACTTGCAACCATCTGACATCAAGGGGCATTGGGAAACTAGAAGCGGTGTCAAAGGCTTCTTGGCAAAATTCTTGTTTGAGAAGGCACAAGAGTGTTGGAATTCATTGGATTTACAAGCCTTTGAAGAAATTGTGGCACTCCTCATTTATGGGTTGGTCCTGTTCCCAAATCCTGACCAGCTTGTAGATGTCAATGCCGTCAAAATCTTCCTATCCAGGAATCCAATACCAACATTACTTGGGGACATCCTCCACTCATTTTACACACGAACAATGAGAAAGAGGGGTGTTCTCATGTGCTGTACTCCTCTCCTTGCAAGGTGGTTTATTTCGCACCTTCCACAATCTGTGTTGAAGAACGACCAAGGCTTAAGGTGGTCGCAACGATTGATGACCCTCTCTCACTCTGATGTACATTGGTGTTCTCGGTCCAGAGAAAATGTCATCATCTTCGATCGTTGTGGAGAGTTCCCTAATGTTCCATTGCTTGGCATTAGAGGAGGTATTACCTACAAACCTTGTCTAGCTTTGAGACAATTTGGATATGCACGGAGGGATGGCCCTCACGACATGTTGATTCCTGACCTAGTTTTTGACTTCGACAATGATGCACAAGGACTTCGCCAAAGATTCATCAGAGCTTAGAGGATGCCTAACAAGGTAGACAGCAAGACACTGGGGCATAAAAACTCCATCCCTCTTGAGCCTTATCTCAAGTGGGTACGAACCCGAGCCCAGAGTCTGATGATACCTTACCCTCATGTTCTCCCTGTGATTAAAAAGCCCGTTAAGGAAGGAGAGGTTCCCTACACCATCCTGTATCCTGACATGCCAACATCGTGGGAGGAGATGCAGAAGAGTTGGATCCAACTCAAGGAGGAACGGAACACTTTAGAAGCCAGCTTCTACGCCAGTGAGAAGAAGGTTTTGGAGCTTACCCGCCGACTCCATGAGGAAGAGACCCTTAACACCTACATTGCACCAAAGAGGATGCGCAACGTCTTTCTACCTTGAGAAGTTTTTTTTGTAATATTTGGCCCATGGGGCATTTATGTACTGACAAAATTTCTTCTTATTAATATGACGTGTGTTCTTTTTGTTTGCAACAATTTTGAATTTTCTAAATCCTTGAATGCATTGCATAAACAAACATATCATTCATCATATGCATAACAGGTACCCTTCTTCTACAGGTTGCTTAATCTTCTTCGCTGTTTATTTCAGCACTCAATCATCATGTCTTCCGAGCCTACTACCGAACAAGCTATCAAGGCCCTCCAGGCCCAGAACGCCCAGTTTCAAGAGCTGGTCATGAGCTTAGCCCAGGGTCAACAGGAGTTGAAGACTCTGCTTTTGAAGAGGAAGAAGAAAAAGAGGACTGCGCTGTTTAACTCTGGACGGAGGTTTGGGAATACATTGCAGGAAGAGGATGATCAGGCTACTTCTTCTGTAGGAAAGGATGGTCCCCAAGGGGGAAGGGTTCCTAGTCCTGCAATCTCCGACAACGAGACAGATTACAACGACGAACAGTACCCTCCTGCCGAAGACAGGTACAAGCAACTAGAGGACCGTTTAAGTGCCATGGAGATTCAACATGTGCCGGGGCTGGATTTTGGAGATCTAGGTTTATCTTCTGGGGTGGTGATCCCACACAAGTTCAAGGCACCTGCCTTTGCGAAGTACGACGGGGCTTCCTGTCCTAAGCTGCATCTCAGATCATATGTAAGGAAGATCCAACCTTACACTGCAGACAAGAACCTATGGATCCATTTCTACCAGGATAGCCTTTCAGGGGGTCAACTCGAGTGGTTCTATCAGCTGGATGGAGCCAGTATCCGAAACTGGGAGGACTTGGCTACTGCATTTTATAAGCAGTATCAGTACAATTCCGACCTTGCTCCCACGCGTACCCAACTCCAGGGTATGTCACTGGGGACGGGCGAAGGTTTTAAGGAGTATGCGCAAAAGTGGAGGGACCTGGATAGAAGGGTGCAGCCACCTTTGACTGACCGTGAACTTGTTGATATGTTCCTAGGGACCCTGTCCGGTCCATTCTTCAACCATCTGATTGGTAATTCTTCTGCTGGGTTCACAGATTTGATCTTAACTGGTGAGAGGATAGAAGCTGGTATCAAGTCGGGGAAGATACAGAAAGGTGCCTCCTTAAATACTGAAAAGAAGCCCTTCAAGAAGGAAGCCAGTGCTGTTTATGGTCCCAGAAGACAAAATAAGCCGGAACGCCGCCAAGCTGTCAACGCGGTAGTAATTTCAAAACCTGATACTGCTCCTCAACAGTATAACCAACCAAGGGGTGAGAGACCCAAAAGGCAGTACACTCGGCTCAGTATGACCCTGTCTCAGATTTTGCCGCAACTACTGTCGACCAATCTGGTAACTGTCAAAGAAGCCCCGAAGGTAGTGAACACAGCTTCTCCAAAGTACAACCCCAACGCCTGTTGCGCTTATCACTCTGATAGCCCGGGGCATACTACGGATGATTGCTGGGCTCTGAGGAATAAGGTTCAGGACCTTATTGATGCTAAAGAAATACAATTTGAGGCGCCCGAAAGACCCAATGTTGTGACTGCTCCCATGCCCCAGCATGGAGTGAATGCTGTGGAAGAAGACCTGTATGTGGCCTCTGTGGATGATATTATTACTCCTTTATTAACTGTCAAAAGGAACCTGTTGCTAGCCGGTTTATTTCCGGGATGTAGTAAAGGTTGCCTTCTATGTGCTGTTTCACCTGCTGGTTGTCCCTTGCTGAAATCAGACGTCCAAAACCTGATGGATAGCAAAGAGATCTTGTTCGAGAAGATTGCTGTTCCTGTTATCCCTACTGAAGAAGTGTCCATTGTTACTATTTTCAACAACCCTCCTAAGGCTCCTTCAAAGAAGCCTGTCAAAATCATGTCTACTCAGAAGATTGCTCCTATTGTCATCACTGTTCCGGGGCCCCTCCCCTATACGTCCGACAAAGCTGTCCCGTGGCATTATGGGGCAGATGTTTATGTGCTCGGAGTAAAACAAGAGTTCAATACAAGTACCAGTGTCAGCAACATCACCGGGCCTGCCAAAATTACCCGTAGTGGTAGGCTATTCTCACCAGATATTGCGCCACCAGCTATTCAGAGACCTCTTGTCATCACACCTGCCAGTGTGCCTGCTTCCCTTCCTGATCAAGTTCCTGTTTCTACCCCTGCTGCCGAGTCATCTGACGCTCGGGGCAAAGGGATTGCTACTGATTTTCCTGCCCGGACGGAGGCACCAAAGACAACTAATGTTGAAGCTTCCCAGCAAGAGATGGAAGAGATTCTCAAGATTATCAAGAAAAGTGATTTCAATGTAGTTGAGCAGTTGGGGCACACCCCCTCTAAAATTTCTATGCTATCACTATTTTTGTGTTTAGAGGCCCACGCCAAGGCTCTGATCTCCTTCCTGAAAACGGCCCATGTGCCACAAGAAACGTCTGCTGATCAATTTACCGATTGCGTGGCCAACTTGATTGCTGATAATGGGTTGGGTTTCTCTGACGCCGATCTGACTGCAAAGGGAAAGAACCATAATGACGCCCTGCATGTCTCCATTGAATGCAGGGGCACTACTCTTTCCCATGTGTTGTTAGACACCGGTTCTTCATTTAGTGTATTACCCAAGAAGGCCCTAGACAAGTTGGATTGTGAGGGTTTAGAGCTCAAGCCTAGCAACATTGTTGTCCGAGCCTTTGACGGTTCGAAAAGGATGGTACATGGGGAAGTTGACATCCCAATCAGGGTTGGTTCTCAAGTCTTTGATTCTACTTTCTATGTGATGGACATCCGACCATCCTATTCTTGTTTGCTGGGTCGTCCATGGATCCACAAGGCTGGAGCTGTGACCTCCACACTACATCAGAAGCTTAAGTACCCGGTCAGAGGGAAGATTGTTACAGTTCAGGGGGAGGAAGAATATATGGTCAACCACCTCAACTCGTTCCGGTTCATAGAGATGGATGGGGAGTTCATTGAAACCCCCTTTCAACACTTTGAAGAGGTGCCTCAGACATTGGCGTCAGCAGAGACCGTGACTGAAGAAGTTTCTCCTTTGAAGATGGCTTCCTTAAACGATGCCCGGGCTGTGATTGAGAAGGGTGAGTGCGCAAACTGGGGCCGACTTCCTGATTTCACTCCAAAGACCGACAAGTTTGGTCTGGGTTTCACTGCAGAAGCTCAGAAGGCTGTTCGTAAGGCAAGGATGGGAAGACCTCCTGTATTCATCACCAACCCGGGAGTAAATGCTATTGAAGACGGCGTGGAGGAATCTGAATTCGACAGCTGGATCTACCCAACAACCGACGATGGACCAAGCAACTGGACTGCCAAAGACTTCACACCTATTAATTCTGTCACTCAGTAATGAACTCTTTTGTTTTGAATTTGTAACAGACAATATTTTGAAACTTTTATGGCTCGGTGTCTTACCCGGGGCGCTGTGGCTTCATTTGTGAGGGCTTTTGTGTGTCACTCTCATATAACATTAATGAATGCATTGGACGTTTTTACATTTCAAATCTTGCGCTCTTTGTCTTTCTTTGCAAAACAGCTATATTTACACACACTCACTTATACAGGTTCCAATCCACTCTGGATCTCACTGGTAACGACTCTGCTACCGCCAGTTATGACTTCGA
Source organism: Vicia faba (assembly GCA_948472305.1). Taxonomy (NCBI): domain Eukaryota; kingdom Viridiplantae; phylum Streptophyta; class Magnoliopsida; order Fabales; family Fabaceae; genus Vicia; species Vicia faba. The sequence goes on along the minus strand of OX451740.1, from coordinate 1,056,508,186 downwards.
AAATCCGATCAACTTAGCCGAAGACGAAGGTGAATATGATTGCGAAGTGCCTGGTGAACTGGCAAGACTACTACTCCAGGAAGAGAGGGCCATTCAGCCACATGAAGAGCCAGTGGAAACGGTAAATCTGGGTACTGAGACAGACAGAAAGGAAGTCAAGATTGGTGCTAATCTAGAGCTCAGTGTGAAACAACGATTGATTCAGATGCTGCATGACTATGTGGAAATCTTTGCTTGGTCTTACGAATACATGCCTGGGTTGGATACCGACATTGTGGTTCATCACCTGCCTACCAAGGAAGAGTGCCCTCCGGTAAAACAAAAGGTCCGCCGTATGCGTCCAGACATGTCCGAGAAAATCAAAGCTGAGGTTATGAAACAATTTGATGCCGGGTTTCTAGCAGTGACTTCTTACCCTCAGTGGGTTGCCAACGTGGTTCCAGTGCCGAAGAAGGATGGTAAGGTCCGAATGTGTGTTGATTACAGGGATTTGAACAGGGCGAGCCCTAAGGATGATTTCCCTCTGCCTCATATCGATGTTCTGGTTGACAACACTGCTCAGCATAAAGTTTTCTCCTTCATGGATGGCTTCTCTGGTCATAATCAGATCAAGATGGCTCCTGAAGACATGGAGAAGACCACTTTTGTTACTCAGTGGGGCACCTTTTGCTACAAGGTCTTGCCTTTTGGGTTGAAAAATGCTGGGGCAACCTACCAACGTGCCATGGTTGCTTTATTTCATGACATGATCCATCACGAGATAGAAGTATACGTCGACGATATGATTGCAAGGTCCCAAACTGAGGAGGAACACCTTGACCACCTACAGAAGTTGTTTGACCGTCTGAAGTTGTACAAGCTGAGGTTGAACCCAAACAAGTGCACCTTTGGGGTGAGATCTGGAAAATTGCTAGGCTTCGTCGTAAGCGACAAAGGTATTCAAGTGGACCCTGCCAAGGTGAAAGCCATACAAGAGATGCCAACTCCCAAGACTGAAAAAGAAGTCAGAGGCTTCCTAGGACGGCTGAATTACATTGCCCGATTCATCTCGCACCTAACTGCTACTTGTGAACCACTCTTCAAACTGCTGAAGAAAGATCAAGTAGTACGTTGGAACGATGAATGCCAGGCCGCTTTCGAAAGAATCAAAGAGTATCTCCAAGAACCACCCATTCTTATGCCACCGGTTGAAGGGAGACCTCTAATCTTATACTTGACAGTACTTGTCAACTCAATGGGGTGTGTGCTGGGGCAGCATGACGAGTCTGGCCGAAAAGAGCATGCTATTTATTACCTTAGCAAAAAGTTTACCGACTGTGAGACCCGATACTCACTGCTCGAGAAAACTTGCTGCGCTTTGGTATGGGCTGCTCGCCGGCTGAGACAGTATATGTTGACTCACACTACTCTGTTGATTTCAAAAATGGATCCAATCAAGTACATCTTCGAAAAGCCCGCCTTGTCCGCAAGAATAGCAAGATGGCAGATGATCTTGACGGAATATGACATCCAGTACACGACTCAAAAAGCAATCAAGGGAAGTGTATTTGCAGATCATTTGGCACACCAGGCAGTGGACGACTACCAGTCGATGAACTTTGAATTTCCAAACGAAGATATCATGGTAGTGACTGATTGTGAAGTACCTGGACCGGATGAAGGACCTGAGGAGGGATCCCGATGGTCTATGCACTTTGACGGAGCCTCGAACGCTTTGGGTAATGGTATCGGCGCTGTGATCATATCCCCTAAAGGCACTCATACTCCACTCACCGCCCGTCTATGTTTCAACTGCACCAACAACATGGCGGAGTATGAGGCATGTATCATGGGTCTTCAAGCTGGAATTGATTTAAGGATCAAGTTTCTGAGTGTCTTCGGAGATTCCGCTCTCGTGATCAATCAGATCAAAGGCGAGTGGGATACGAAACACCCGAATCTTATTCCTTACAAGGAGTATGTGCTGACATTGCTTCCCCACTTCGAAGAGATAACTTTTGAACACTTCCCAATAGAGGAGAATCAGTTGGCGGACGCGCTAGCTGCGATGTCTTCTATGTTCAAAGTCAAATGGGACAACGAGGCTCCCCGGATCATTATCTGGAAATTGGATGAACCTGCATATTGTTGTGATCTTGAGACTGAAGAGGTAACAGAAAAACCCTGGTATCATGAAGTGAAGAGGTACTTGAAAGCTCAAGAATACCCCGACGGTGCATCCGTTAATGACAAGAAGTTCCTGAGAAGGTTTGCGGCAAAGTTCTTCCTCAGCAATGGCATTCTCTACAAGCGAAACCATGATCCAACCTTACTGCGTTGTGCGAATAAGACTGAAGCCGAAAAGATCATGGCGGAGCTACATGAAGGTACCTTCGGAACACATTCCAGTGGACATACCATGGCAAAGAAAATCCTTCGGGCAGGATATTTCTGGTCCACAATGGAAGCCGACTGTTATCAGCATTCTCGAACGTGTCATAAATGCCAGATCTATGCTGATAAGGTACACATTCCTCCGGTCCCTCTGAACGTCTTGACAGCACCTTGGCCTTTTGCAATGTGGGGCATTGATATGATCGGCGAGATCAAACCGACGACATCCAACGGGAATCGATTCATCTTGGTAGCGATTGATTACTTCACAAAGTGGGTTGAAGCAGCTTCTTACGCTACGGTAACCAAGAACGTCGTGGCACAGTTCATTCAGCATAATCTGATATGCCGCTACGGTGTCCCGGAAAGGATCATTACGGATAATGGTACCAATCTTAACAACAAGATGATCACTGAGCTCTACGAACAATTCAAGATACAGCACCACAACTCTTCTCCCTATCGACCGAAGATGAATTGGGCTGTAGAAGCAGCGAATAAGAACATCAAGAAGATTGTGCAGAAGATGACAGTGACCTACAAAGATTGGCACGAAATGTTACCATTTGCTCTTCATGGATACCGTACCTCGGCACGGACGTCAACAGGGGCAACTCCCTTTTCCTTGGTCTATGGCATGGAGGCAGTCTTGCCCATTGAAGTCCAGATACCCTCTCTCCCGATAATGAAGGATGCAGGTTTGAGCGAAGATGACTGGATCCAAACTCGGCTTGATCAATTAAACCTAATTGACGAAAAGAGACTCACTGCTATTTGTCATGGTCAGACGTACCAAAAAACGGATGATCAGGGCATTTAACAAGAAGGTCAGACGACAAGAGTATCAAGTCGGAGACCTGGTAATCAAGCGCATCATTCTTCCTCAAAGTGATCCCAGGGGCAAATGGACCCCTACGTACGAAGGGCCATTTGTGGTTAAACATATCTTCTCAGGAGGAGCTATGATTCTAACCACCATCGATGGTGACGACCTTCCTCACCCTTCCAATGCAGACATAGTAAAAAGATACTACGCATGATCAAAGACCCGCTAGGTTGATTGGCCTAGGCAAAAATAAGGGCTTCCCGGCGAACCAAAATGGTTTGGGCAAAAATAAGGGATGAAATGAAAAAAAATCTGTACACCCGGCAAGTCGAAAACCTGAAAAGGCGGCTTGGGCAAAAATGGGTATCCCGGTGGACTGAAAACCCGAAAGGGCGGTCCAGGCAAAAGTTAGGGATAAAGCGTAATACTATGTCTCATTGGATCACCTTTGCATCCAGAATTCGGCATCAACTATCGGGCTCAGACGACTCCAATCAATCAGCTTCATCTTCAACTAAGCAACAAAGTGATGAGACGCTTGAAGACATAAAGGCGATAGCAGAGTTGGAACCCAGTGGGATTATTTTTCACATAGCTGTTTTGTTTCCTTTTCACAAAATTGTATAAACTCTATTTTGCCCGGCGGCGTTCTCTTACTAGGACGTCAGCCTCCTGTACATAAAACGCCTATTTACAGGCAAATTTCAAAATCAATACAAGTTCAATTTTTCAGACAAATTACCCATCGTTTTTCCTTTTTTTCTGTTTTATTTTGCAAAGAACGTCCAATGTTCATTTTTGATATATGCATTTGACATTAATTGCTAATCATGAATATTTGCATGCGAAACAAAGAACTAATTACAGATGACATCAGAAACAGGGGCAATAAAGAATTGTCTAAGCGGTCTAGTTGCTCTGTCCACCGAAGTACCGAGGTAGGTTCGGATGAAGAATGTAACCAAGTTACCTCAACTCCCCACAGAGTAAGACAAGATTCAGCAATACACTCTCCAGGCAGAATTAGTCTCCCGTCAGCCCCGAAAAGGCACATTGTTCCCCTAGCAAGTCAGCGATACTCTCCCCAAGCAGAGTTAGTCTACTGTCAGCCTAAAGGAAGTTGGGTATCCTCAGAAGATATCAGCATTCCCCAGCGGAGTATAGACATTCCTCAGCAAGCATCCCCGGCAGTCTTAATATAAGATTGTTCCCCAGCGGAATACAAACATCCAGTGGAGCCACTACACCAGTACAGTCTGAAAAGTTTCCCCAGGAGAGTTGAATCGTCCTCCCCAGTAGATTTTGAAGCTTATCCCCAGTAGGTTCTGGAAGCTGATCCCCTTCAGAGTACGAACGCATCTCCCCGGCTTTATTCAGAGATTATTTCCCACCAGAGCTTATAACTGGGTTATCCTCAGCTAATTACCACGGAAAGATCGCCCTCGGCGAAATTCTTCCTATTCCCCAGCGGAGTTCATCAAATTCCCCAACGAAACATGTCAACGGAATCCCCAGCGGAGTTATCAACAAAACCTCAGCAAGATAGCTCTTCCCACAGAGTATTTCCCCGCAGAGTAATCTCTTCGCCAAGTTTATTCGCCAATGGAGTCATCTTCTCCTAACGGTTTATTCTTGCACTCATCATCCCCAGCGGAAACGAAGAATTCTACTCTTCAATATCAGCCCAGGATTCAACAAGCTCCCGGCACTCGTCAAGGATTTATTTTCCTAAACGAAAATACATTCGCAAACATCACATTTTCATACATCGTGATACATGCATATACGCATCATATCACACTATCTCATTTTGAACATCATGACATCATGCATTTCATACATCATGACATTGCATACAACTGACACTTTGCCTTTTCAGGAAAAAGGTCAATCCAAAGATAATTACTATCAATTGTCGCAGTTCCAGATTCGATTCCTGTATCTAGCCAGGGCATATCTGAAGAGTTTGAAGATTCGATACCTGTATCCAGCCAGGGCATATCTGTAGACGACTAATCCCAGATTCGATTCCTGTATCTAGCCAGGGCATATCTGAAGAGTTTGAAGATTCGATACCTGTATCCAGCCAGGGCATATCTGTAGACGACTAATTCCAGATTCGATTCCTGTATCTAGCCAGGGAATATCTGAAGAGTTCGAAGATTCGATACCTGTATCCATCCAGGGCATATCTGTAGACGACTAATTCCAGATTCGATTCCTGTATCTAGCCAGGGCATATCTGAAGAGTTTGAAGATTCGATACCTGTATCCAGCCAGGGCATATCTGTAGATGACTAATTCCAGATTCGATTCCTGTATCTAGCCAGGGCATGTCTGAAGAGTTTGAAGATTCGATACCTGTATCCAGCCAAGGCATATCTGTAGACGACTAATTCCAGATTCGATTCCTGTATCTAGCCAGGGCATATCTGAAGAGTTCGAAGATTCGATACCTGTATCCAGCCAGGGCATATCTGTAGACGACAATTTCTAGATTCGATTCCTGTATCTAGCCAGGGCATATCTGAAGAGTTCGAAGATCCGATACCTGTATCCAGCCAGGGCATATCTATAGACGACTAATTCCAGATTCGATACCTGTATCCAGCCAGGGCACGTCTGTAAGCAACCTTTTGAAGTTCCGGATTCGATTCCCGTATCTAGCCAGGGCATATCTGTAAGCGTCTGATTGTAGATTCGATACCTGTATCTAGCCAGGGCATATCTGCATGAGGAGACTGAAGGTCAACACCTGTAGCAAGCCAGGAAACCATCTTTCTTTCTCAAAACACGCAAGTTCTCGCTAAGGAATCTCTTACGCGATCAACACTTCCAAATGGCATCTATAAGCCCATTCCCGACAAAGTTATGTCACGCCCCCAGATGGCATCTATAAGCCCATCCTCCTATCCATCCTATCTCCAAATGGCATCTATAAGCCCATTCCCGACATCACATTGCTGATACTCCACTATGCGAGTGCAAATTTCTGGGCACTTTAGTGTTCAATCATCGTCCACCTTCGGATCACGAAAGGCACGCAAGCCAATCTACATCCTCAGGTCTAAGAAGATTGAACAGGGGCAACTTTTGTACCCCAAAATTTTCCCTCCCATTTCTTCAACATTTCCTCACCACAAGACCCTTGGAGCTCAAGATCAAGTTAGGGTTTTGCTCTGCTCAAGACTTCTCCTTGCACTGTTGACCCAAATTAGGGTTTGAGTTTGCATAAAGATGTTTTGACCTAAAATGCCCAATATGACTTTCATGCTTCATGTTGAACTCACAAGTCTATCCATACCAAGTTTCAAGCCTTGATTCCAATCTTTGCCCAGTCAATTGGACAGTTGACCTAGAAATCAGCTGTATTGGGGAAAAAGTCAACTGTGGTCAATTGACAGTCAAACCTCATGATTTTTGACCCACATCAACATTATGAACTCATATGGACCATTTGATCAAGTTTGGATCACAATTCCACAAGAAATTTGATCAGATCACCAAAAGGGCAAAATGGTCATTTTTAGGGTTTTGACTGCACAAAGGCAATTTTTGACTGTTTGACCTAGCCAATGGCAAACCAAGCTCGCATATGGACTCAAGGAACCAATGGCATTGTCTTGACATGTTCAACAAGTTCAAAAGATCCCAAATGCACAAGATTGACAGATGAATTTTCCAGTCAACTGAGCAAAATTTGACTGTATAGTGAAAAGTCAAACTTTGACTTTTTGGTCAAAATCAAGTGCCAAGATTCATTTTTCATCAAGACATGTCAAATTATGAAACTTGTTCATCAAGAAATCAAAATTTACAAATTAGGGTTTAAAATGAAGAATTTTCATAACTTAGAAATTTTCTAAGTTATGAAAATTCCTAATTTTTTCCTAACTTTGTCCCATCTTTTCATCAAGATATATTTGGATTCAAACAAAACTCAAAACATGAAAGTTATAGTACATTGCAAAATCTACAACTTTGATTCACAAAGTTTCCTCAAAAGAAGCTTGTAGCTCAAGTTATGATTTTCGGAATAAGGGTGCAAAACATTCTTAACTTAGAAATATTTTGACCTATTTTAGGCAGGATTTTTGCCTAACTTCATGGCCACTTTTCACATGCTTCCACTTGGAATTTCAACTTGCATTGCAAAGATGGATTGTATTACACATTCCAAGCTTTCCAAAATGTCCAAGAACTTCTCAAACACCCTTGTGGTTAGGGAGAATCGAATTTGTCAATATGGGCAAAAGTCACTTTGATTCATGGCCAAAGGCATGTTCATACACTTTGCATTTTTGAAATCAGTTTGCACAAGCTAGTTACAGGCCTCTAATCTCATTTACACTCAATAATTAAATGCCAATCCATTGTGTTCTAGCATTATTTTGTGCATTTGGACATTACATGAAGAATTAAGCCATAAATGGAAAAAGCAAGTTATCCATTCTTGTAAAGAGGTGCTTTATGTCAAAAACAAATCAAAGAAGTACCAAAGCATATCTTCTAGGCACAAGTTCAGGAACTAATCACACTGATCAAGAGGGATTGAGGCAGCATGTTTAGGGGGCCTGCATAAGCTGGTAAACCAACTTGACAATTTTGGCTTACATTAGAAGAAACTTGCATTTTGAAACACAACATTGAGTTCCTGTCAACACAAGCCAAAGAAAACTTCGTGAACACATTCCAAACATCAGACCTGACCTGAAACACGAGCCAACCACCTTCAATCCCTCCTCATTCACAGAAACACCTCCTTGCTGCAAAAACAGAGTCCCTTCTGCAACTTGACTTCCACAAACACTTCCACTCGTGCGTTTTGGCTGAAACCTTTGCAAACACATTCCATAACATCCATACAAACTATTCCAAGCATTGAACTGGAACTGTAACAGCCATAGCCAAGTGTGCCATTTTCATTTTTCATCTGTGCAGGTTAACTTCTGTAGCTCGATTCAGCAAGATTCAAAGCAAGCTAAGCATAGGAGAAGCATCCCTGGACCTCAAGCAAGCTATACAAGTCCTCACATTGCATTGAAAGTACCCCCATTGTCATACAAGAATCAAGCTGAACAGGTAAAAGTTTGAACTCCTATCTCTTAATCCAGGCATATCTAGGCTTAGGTTTGTGAAGAAGTTATGTCATACTCATGTCCCTGAAGCCACCCATATCCTCACTTTCCATTTATATTGCATGTGCTGAGAGAATTTAAGACATGAACATTGGAAAAAACTTAGGTCAGGAATTGGGGGAGAAGAAATTCTCTCTCATTTTTGAGAGTTAGAATGACTTTTTTATATATTTGGAATCGTGCCAAGATGCTCTATAACATTGCTGTTGTAAGTTTTTGCTGAATGTCAAATAATCATGAGATAGCAGGAAGCACGCGTTTTGCTCTGTTTGAATGTCCAGAGGTTGAAGAAAAAGTTCTTCTGGGCTGGGCCTGACCTTTTTTCTATTTGCACCACTTTTCCACACTTGCACCCCCTTGGCCCATTGTGTTTATTTTTATCATTTTTTGACTTTTTCATTTTGTTTCTGACTTATTATTTTTTGCCAAAATATAAAAAATATTAAAAACATTTTTTTCAACCTATTTTGCATTTTATTTGGATTTTTTTTTTGTTTTATTTGAATTTATACATGTAAATAAACATTTTGCCTTTTATTCAAAAATACAAAAATAATACAAACACTTTTATTTTCTGATTTTATTTTTATTTTATCTTTTGAAAACATTTTATAAAAAAATATACTTTTTTTTTTATAAATAATAAATATTTTTATTTTTGTACATATTTAATATATTTAGTAAATAATATAAATACTTATATATTTATTAGAATATTTAGGATATAAAACATAAAAATAATACATTTTTATTTTTATTAATATTTAACCTCAAAAATCACTTTTTTACAATATACGTCCTTTTTTATTTATTTTTGTATATAATTAATAAACATTGTATATATTAAATAATAATTACCTTTTATTTGCAAAAATTAGGGTTTTGCCCTAAACATGAAAAATACCCAAAAATTATCCTTTTTATTTTTGTTTATTCGTCACATAAAAAACCCTTTTACATACATATAAAAATCATTTTTTGCATCTTGCATATTTTATTTTATTTTATTTAATTATTGTATATTAAATAATTTGTATATTCAATTTGGATGTAATAGTTTAGATTTAATTTTTCTTGCTAAATATCCCCCATTTGAACATTTGTACCCCCCATCCCATAGTTGTGTTGTAATAATTTAGGACTTTAATTTCTGCATTTTAAAGCTTTCTAATTATACCATGATAGACTTAGGGTTTTGTATGCAAAAATCAAATAACAAATAGCTTGACCTAATTCAAAGACAAAAAAGCATGAAAATGGATAACACTAATCACACTTGCACCCCTAGGGTTACTGCACTTGTTGCCTTCAATAATGGGCCATGTTGCATGTTAGGTGTCTTTGGCAAAACAAAACAAATTCAAATGATCATAGTCCCTCGATGACGCTTTCGAAAGTTGCCTAAAAAATGATCAAGTCCCTTAAAGGAAAAATTACCCAAAGACACTTGGCACTATTGCAATCATGGTCTAAACGATGACCCGCGCCCGTCCCGTTAACATCCTAACACAAGATTGTCCACCAAATACAATGGTGGAACAAAATTGTTTAAAAGGGTTAAAACATAGAAAAAAACCTTTGAGTAAATTTAGGGGTAGACAACTCTTAGTTACTTGACCAATCTTACAAAAACGCTTGCCTACTTTTCAAAACCACACTCCACAAACACTTTCAAAAACAAAAACATTGAAAACTTTTCAAAAGACAAGTACACCTTTGTATACATCCCAACATGGATCACTACAAAGGTTGCCACAACAAATGGCCTCTTTTTAAAACATTTTCAAACCCACACACAAAGCACCATTTCAAACAATTGAAAACACAAGGCAAGTGATCTAAGCAAGTAACTAAGAGCCCATGGATAACCATGGGTAGAAAGGGTGCTAATACCTTCCCTTTCTATAATCTACTCCCCGAACCCAAGAAAACATCTCAAAGGTTTTTGCTGTGCTTTTTAACCTTTCCTTAGAATAAAATAAAAAGTCGGTGGCGACTCTTGCTCAACCGAAACATTTGCGAATACAAATGCAAAACCTCAAGTCAGTTCTCCCACCGTATCACAAATAAGAATGCCTCTTTTCCTTTTTTAATCATTGGATGGGCCATTTTAATTTATAATGATAAACACACCCCTCTCTTAGAAACAATAAAAGACCATTGTTGGGGCTTATATAAAAAATAATAAAACAAATGTTCAATAAGAGTGTTAAAGAACTTTAATGGACTTTTAATACCAATACCCCTCTTTGGCTATCCACGTAAAATAAAAATGGGCCAAACGCAATTGCCTCGCATATTGTAAATTCAACTTCTTATTTTTATTACCAACAAAATTAACAAATTAAGGACTTAATTTCTTTTTTAAAGTAATTTTCCATTTCCGAATTGCATGGGCCATTGGCCAATATGCTATGCGAATGGGTTCACGAGTATACGAGTCTTTCTGATTTAGAAAGCCCCGCCATCCTGAATTTAAGGTACACCCCTTAGTCTTGGATAAAGATGGACCATCAGATATTGTTGTGCCATCCTTAATTGAATATTTCTTCAATTTTAATCTCGAAAAAATAAAAATCATCGAGTTAGGAAAAATTTGGGGTACGACACATCCTGGTTGCCATTGATTACTTCACGAAGTGGGTCGAGGCCACTTCATTCGCTTCTATTACCAAGAACGTTGTGGCTCGATTCATCAGACATAACATTATCTGTCGGTATGGTATCCCAGAAACAATCATTACAGATAATGGTACCAATCTCAACTACACCATGATCACTGAGCTTTGCATGCAATTCAAGATTCAACATCATAACTCTTCTCCCTACCGGCCGAAGATGAATGGCGTTGTAGAAGCTGAAAACAAAAATATTAAGAGAATCATACAGAAGATGACAGTGACATATAAAGATTGGAATGCGATGTTACCATTTTCTCTTCATGGTTACGGAACCATAATGCGCACATCGATAGGGGAAACATCGTTCTCTTTGGTATACGGTATGGAAGTTGTCCTGCCCATTGAAGTCCAGATCCCTTCCTTGAGAATCATGAAGGATGTAGGTATGAATGAAGACGAATGGGTCCAGACTCGACTTGACCATTTAAACTTGATTGATGAGAAGATGCTCGTGGCGGTTTGCCATGGTCAAATGTACCAAAAATGTATGATCAAAGCTTTCAACAAGAAGGTCAGACGTCATGTATATCAGGCTGGTGACTTGGTAATCAAATGCATCATATTTCCGCAAGGTGATCCCAGGGGCAAATGGACGGTGATGACCTTCCACACCCGGTAAACGTGGACATAGTTAAAAGATACTACGCTTAAAAAAAGAACCGCTAGGACGACTGGCCTAGGTAAAAATTAGGGCATCTCGAAGAACCAAAAGGGTTCGGGCAAAAATTAGGGATATACATGAAGAAAAAAATATGTACACCCGGCAAGTCGAAAACCTGAAAAAGAGGCTTGGGAAAAAAAAGGGTATCCCGGTGGACTGAAAATCCGAAAGGGCAGTCCAGGCAGAAGTTAGGGATTTAAAGCGTACGACTAAGTCCTGTTGGACCACCTTATAGCCAGTCTTTAGTATCAATAATCAAGCTCAAAGTGGTACTAATCAATCCAATAAACTTCAGACAAGTAGCGAAAGTGATGACATGCTCAAGGACATAAGGGCAATATCAGAATGGGAACCCAATGGGATTATTTCACATAGTTGTCTTTCTTTATATACTATTTTGTATAACTTCCATTCTCACGACGACATTATCCTACTAGGATGTCTGTCTCCTTGTACAAAAATGCTTATTTCAAATTAATACAAAACTATTCCTTTGAAAGTGCAAAACTTCTGTTTTTATTTTTTCTGCTTTGTGTGCGAAATGTCCAATGATTATTCTTGAACATATGCATTTGAATATGATTGCTAATGACTTTAAGAAATGGGACAATATCTAAGGGCCATCCGTAAGATCCCCGCAGATGTCCTCCCCGGCAGATACCTTCTCCAGCAGGTACAGAGGAAGAGACGTCCTACTACAAGGTCTATGCCACATTCTCAATATGCAGCCTAAAAGTGACAGGTTCTCATATCCCTGGTAGAAGCAAAAATCTCCAATTACTACACCAAATTCCCCAATGAAGTCGCCAAGTTTCTCGAGATTCCCCAACAGGATTTCGAAAAAATTCCCAAGCAGTTTGTGAAGTTCACCTTAGTAACAACGTTTTATAAATCTCAAATAGTTTATAAAGCCTTATCCCCAATAGAGTTTATTTATTTAGCTACGGAAATTCATCCCTCAACGTAGTTTATTTCTCCAAATTGGTGAAATCTTCCAACATAACTCTTCCCCCCGACAAAATCATTCTCAAACAGAAGTCAAAGATCCTTGACAGAGAAAGGGAATCTCCAACAAAACTATCTCCATTCATTATCCCCAGTGGAAATTGAAGAATCACTTTCTTCACTCACCAACAGCAGTCCGAGATTCAACTTCCCGATACTCTTCAGCAGCTGTCGGGGATTTATTTTCTTAGACAAAGATCCTGCACAACAGCATTACATGTTCATACATCATGGCATATGCATAAAAATACACATATCATAATAGAATTTATTTTGGGATCATCATGCAATTCATGCATCATGACATCGCAAGAAACTGATTTTACCTTTTCAGGTTAAATTAAAAGACAGACAAACACTATCAACTTTTACAGCAGGTCAAAGATTAATTCCCGAAACCAGACGGGGAAACTATCTGCACGACCAAGTAGTATGAACTCCCGAAACAAAACGGGTTTACCAATAAATACAGTAGGCCACAAATTAATGCCCGAAACCAGACGAGAAAATTATCTATGTGACCAGCAAAACAAGTCTCAGATTAATGCCTAAAACCAGCCAGGAAAACTATCTGTGGATGACCGACTATGGATTAATACCTGTAACAAGCCAGGAGATCTATCTACATGAAGAGATTGGAGATTAATACCTGTAACAAGCCAGGAAAATTGTCTTTCTTTCTTAAGTCAGAGATTAATACCTGAAACCAGACAGGACAACTATCTCAATGACCAAACAAAAACATAGTTCTAGATTAATACCTGTAACAAGCCAGGACAACTATCTGTGAACAAGCTGATTGTAGATTAACACCTAAAACCAGACAGGAAATCTATCTACATGACCATACGAAGCAATCTTACACGGGTTCCTTCTCGTACAGTCTAACACAGGCTCATCTTGAAGCAACCCTACACAAGTTCTTTCTAATACATCTTCGGGTAACGGTTAATTCCATTATCCCCAGCAAATCACTGGAAATATGGACTTCAACAAGAATACAACAAACTGTCATCTCTCCAGAGATAACTCTTCAGCAGAACCTTGGACAACTGAAGTTCCTAGACTCCATTCCCCCAGAGTTTTCCTAAAACAGGAGAACAACTAAAACCCACATTCCCCAACGGACTCTTCCTCATACAGCAGGAACAGGACCCCCCAAAGGGACCATGTGTGAAATAAGCATCTACTTTGGATGGCATATTTAAGCCCATCTCTGACGACTCTCTGTCATCTCTTCCAAATGGCATATGTAAGTCCATTCCCTACATCATCAATCATCAGTGTTAGTTCATGCGAGTGCAAATTTATGGGCACTCTAGTGTTCAATCATCTTCCACCTTCAGATCACGAAAGGCAGACAAGCCAATCTAAATCCTCAGGTTTAAGAAGATTGAACAGGGGCAGCTGTTGTACCACAAAATTTGCCCTCTCATATTTTCTCAAGATCTTTCTCTTACATGGTGATCACAAGCATTTGATTAAAGGAAAGATAATTTTTTTTGAAGATAAACAAGGAATCTTTGATTGGCATTTTGACAAAATCATTCGATTGGCATGTTAAAAGGCATTTCAATTGGTATTTGGACAGGCTTCGATTAAACGCTTAACCTCCTCCAAGTTTGTCTTAAATTTCCAAGCTTCGATTGAAGCCTTTGTATTTTTCTTGTTTGCTGCACACCAGCTTCGACTGGGCATGTTTTCCCTTTAAAACAGCCTCCTTCGATCCAAAGGGGAAGGAATTCTTGTAAGTGCTCCTTCAATTGCAGCATTGTCTTTGCATGATGTCTTGACTCATAAATGCAATGGCTATCTGCATGCAAGCTGGATCCCTGCTTCAATTGGGCATTTGTTTTCCTTGGAGCAAGTTTGTTTCTTGCTTCTACTAGGTAAATTATCCCTCTGGGCGTGCCTCCAATGCATAAAACAAGAACTTCTCCAAAATGGCCTTCGATTCACAAAGCTCCCACTGGGCAAAAGACCCCTCAGCATGTCACCAGCGCACGTATGCCTCTTCAGCTTGCCTTTAGCACATAAGGCCAAGACTCCTTCAGGGTTGCCTTCGATCCACTAGGCAAAAAGCTTCTTTTGATGTGCCAGGCAAAAAAGTTGCCTTCAACCACAAGGCACTGGCCACCTTTGTGCCAGCTTCGCCTAGTAAATGGCCTCCTTTATGCCTGCCTTGACTTGCTTCATGCTAGCATCCATAAGGCATAGGCTGCCTTTGTGCCAGTTTCGACTAGGCTCTGACCCCCCCTGTGAAACAATTGTACACACTTCAACACACCAAAGGCCCATTCGAAGGGTACACAAAAAGGACCATCTAAAGATCCATTCGAAGGAAGTAATACTAGAGACAGTCGAAGGGTACACAAGAAGTACATTTGAAGAAGCATGCAAAAGGCCCAGTCGAAGGCTACACAAGATGTCCAGTCGAAAGAGGCAACTTGAGCCCAGTCGAAGGCTACACAAGAGGTCCAGTCGAAAGAGGCAACTTGAGGCCAGCCGAAGAGCAACACTAGAGGGCATTCGAAGGAGCCAAAATGTCCACATACATTCAAATTTCAAAAAAAGGACAAGATCCCATGTTTTTGGCCAATGTTACAAAACTTTATTCATGGCCTTGAAAACATTTGTTTATCGCAGTTTAAACCATTGTCTTCTTGTCCCCTCCCTTCTACTCTATACAAGCAGCATGCTTGCAAGCCAAATAGACAGTTACACACACATTGGAGATACTCTACCCCATAAACCCACCAAAGTTATCAGAAATCTCATAAGTGATCCAAATCAAAGCAACCCTTAAACAAAGGTACCCACGTCCAGAAGCCAAATTAAAGTAATAATCAAACAAGGGTACCCACACCCATCATCACATATTCATCCATCAATCATTGGTAAGAATTGGTAAAAAAGATCAATCTCTACATTTGCATGACACATCAACATTTATTAGTTTCATTCGATTTGTTGTTCAAGAATAAAGATCTGGGTTCGACCCCAGGCCTGCCTTTGTTTTGCTACTAACACTCGCTGCAGATGTAGCCTGAATAGACCCAACGCATGCATAATCGAAAGACCTGGGTTGGGCACCCAGGTCATGCTTTTCATTTTTCCAACATGTTTTCAGATGTAGTGCTCTCAAAAGTGATCCATCAGGCAATTCCAACAGCGCCCTTTGGATCGAAAGCCACATCCTGTCACTGGATCAAAGGGGCAATCGAAAGATAGCTTTCCCTTCATAGAATCGAAAGACACCATATCCCTGTAATCGAAGGATGCTTCTTGTTCTATTTTTATTTTTGTTTTTATTTCTTTATTGACCCTCTTTTATTTAAATTGACCTTAAATAAAAAATCACAAAAAATATATTAGGCTAGTTACTTTTCTAATTAAATTAACTTTGTAAATAAATTAATTATTCTAACCTTTTTTCCTTAAATTAAAATTAAATAGACTTAGGTTGTATTTTCTTAAGATAAATAAAAACAAAACAAAAAGATTTCTTCCCCTTAGGTTGAGACGTCCATTTTAATTTATTTGCTTATTTATTTATTTTCGCATTTTTTCTCATCTTATTGCAATTGCTTTCCAGTTTGTAATAGTAACTAGGACTTTAGTTCTCGCATTTTTATAATGTATCTCTCACAAAGCCATGTAATAGCGTAGGATTTATATTCCCGCACTTTATATTTTTGTACTTTACAATTCTGTATATATATATATTAACTGCTAGTAATTAAGCGGGTATGAAAAGACTGAAATCAAATGTTAGCAAACTTAACAAAAAGACAAAAATAACTGAACATAACACACTTGCACATATGCACCTCTAAGGTACGCCCACTTTGGTTGCCTTTAGAAATAAAACAGTCATGAGGCAGGAACACTTTAGCAAAGACCCATAAATCAAAAGATCATAGTCTCTCGATGACCCTATAGTTGCCTCTCGGTAAATGATCTAGTCCCTAAACAAAATTGCTAAAGCGTCTTCACAAGTTGCCTTTTTGACTGTAACGTCCCTTTTGAATGTCCCTAATACATCCAACGATAGGTCTACCTACTCACTAATAGTAGGATAGCACTGTCTAAAGGATAGGAGGAAAAAAACGTTCCTTTTCGAGTATAAAAGTAGATAGTTGTTAGAAGTTTGCTCAAAAACATTTTGCACTTACACAAATACTACTTTTCAAAAGCAATTTTTCAAAACATTTGCTTTGTTAACACTCTTGAGAACTG
The DNA here is from genome assembly GCA_948472305.1 of Vicia faba. Classification (NCBI taxonomy): domain Eukaryota; kingdom Viridiplantae; phylum Streptophyta; class Magnoliopsida; order Fabales; family Fabaceae; genus Vicia; species Vicia faba. The sequence goes on along the minus strand of OX451740.1, from coordinate 1,056,491,263 downwards.
ATACAAGAGTTAAACACAAAGCAAATCGCCACACTAAGGCATTTTTCAAACATTTTCAAAACACATAAAGCATAAAGGTATTTCAAATTGAGCAAACCTCTGAGAGCCCGTAGATAACTACGGATTAAAAGGGTGCTAACACCTTCCCTTTCCATAATCTACCCCCCTTACTCAGAAAATCTTGAAAAGGTATTTTCCTGTTCTTTTCACCCTTTCCTTAATTTGGATAAAAGAAAAGCCGGTGGTGACTCTTGCTTACCGTAACATTTTGCCAATACAAAATGCAAAACCAGTATTAAACCGTCGATTTTTCCACCGTATCACACTATCCATCACATACCATTACATATACCCATAAATCAAGTAATGCCCACCCTTACCTTAGATGTAGATACTCTTAAGTTCTTCTCTTTTCTCCTATTTTCTCCTCTTTTTCTCTTCTCTTGTTTTCTTTACTTCTCTTTCTAATTCTATATTTTCCTTATTTTGTTCAATTTTTACTAACTCTAAATGAGCTTAACTCAATCTAACACTATCTCATCCTATCAAGGCCCAATTAATATTTTGCTATACTAACACTCAATAACCTAATAACATATAATGAACACATATTCCAATTAAATAAATTACTCACATAATCACACAAAATCAAATTATTAAATAATTATCAAACCAAATAATAATTAATCATGGCAAATAATTAATAAAATAACTAATAAAGAAAATCAGGGTGTTACATTATGCTTTTATCAGGCAATGTCAACAAGCCTGCCCATGTCTGGAAGGAGTAATGGATTTTACTGTCAGATGGTTTGTTGGACCACCAGAGATATTTGGTGAATGAAAAAGGGTAAATTTACAGTTCATGTAACATTTGCTCTTAGTTGTACATATTTGCTTATATTAATTTCTCCTGTCCTTTCCATTCAAAACCATTCTGTCTCGCCCCTACAACTTCTATACATTTACTACGTTCCTGGTCTGAAGTAAATTTGTGTGTATCAGAACTTATTTTGAGTGAGACACAGTTGATGAATCTTACTATAATGGAGATTGAAAAAATTCTACAACTCAGTCGATGAACTCTTAAATACTTCAAACCGATACGATATCCAGACGAATATGTCTTAGAGCAACTCGACAATCGCCTCATCTATTAGGAATGCAGTTACAACATTCGAACTATGAAGGATGGGTTCCAAACACTTCATGCTGCTCTCACGAGTTGTTACATATAACATATTATAGGAAACAATTTTCAAACCTACGTTGTATATATTGCCCTTTCTAAATTTTTCCTTTTAAACAAATGAACAACGCGATATCTACAAAAGAATAATAATTGTTGTTACAAGTCAGGGAGAAGGAGTTTTCTTCCTGTATGATTATGGGGGTACTGGCAAAACCTACATATGAAGGACACTCACAAGTGAACTTAGGTCTAAGCACGACATCTACATAACCATTGCAACCAGTGGAATTGAATCACTGTTGTTACCTGGTGGGAGAACAATTCACTCAAAGGTTCAAAATACTTGTCCTTATGTTGGATAACTTGACTTGCAATATTAAGTACAACGATGAAGCTGCGGATCTACTTCAGCAGGCCAAGTTAATTATTTTGGATGAGGCTCCTATGGCTAACAAATTGTGCTTCAAAGCACTTGACAAGACATTGAAGGATCTAACGAGTGTCAGTGGCAACTCCAATGAGTTGTTTGGTGGCGAGGTTGTTGTCTTTGGTGGAGACTTTAGGCAGATATTGTCGATAATACCTAGGGGATCAAGATCTAACATTGTGTACACAACTATTATACCCTAATTTTTGCCCTTAAGATTTTTCATCATCTTACTTTTATCAATAAAAGAAGATCACACATTAGGGTTGGTTCACCCTATATTAATCCTATCTTTAAGTTTGCTCTTGAGGGATCACCAAGCACCTTGAAGTGTTTATCTTGTACATGTGTTCTTTAAACTAAAATCAAAATATGTATATGTGTTTCTTTGAATGTTCGTATTGAAGGTGGTGATACAATTGCATTCATATTACCATCTAACTTAGGGTTGAGGGTTGGTTCTCAATCAAAATGACTCTTCAATGGATTGTAACATCTCAAGTTTCAATGCTATGTCCATGATGTCAAATATTTGTGCCTCAAAGACTTCTCTCACCTTATTTAGGTCAAATTTTCCTTTAAGTTGGTGTTGACATTCAGCAAAGAGATAGGTTCATGTGTTTATTTCCATGCCTTCTTCAACAAGCTTCATTGAGACTTAAGATCCATATTTGAGTGTGCTTCAAGAAAATATCATTTCAAGACCTATTATGATTCATCATTCTTTATCTTGAAAAGAAAGATCAAAAGATTCAAGGCTGGTTCAACAAGTTTGATCTAATTGAGCAAATGCTTGATTTAGTGATCACAAGTGCATAACTCTCTCAATTTTCAACATTTTGAGTTGGTTATTTTTGCTATGGATTATTATAATCATCAACAATAACTTCTCTTCATATGTAAAGATCCAATTGTGCAAGAAAAATCATCAAAAGTTGAAAAAGGTTTCAAGTCATTTTTGGAACTCTTTGAGTTAGGGTTTGTTGACTTCCAAGGACCATATCTTACTAATTTTTTGAGATTTTTGATGACTCCAAAGCCATGATTCTCTTAAAAATCGTCCTTAACAAGATCTCTTCATAAATCTAAGGCTAATTTTGAATGGAAGATCATTAATGATTGAGAAAGATTACAAGTCTCCTTGAAAGGTCTTTGAATTTTTGGGTTTAACTTCAAATGATCATAACTTGGTCAATTTTTATCTCCTTGAACCCATTCTTTTTCCACAATTATCTTAAGAGTGTGAGATTCAACTCTTATTTTATGTGCAAAGCTTGAAAACGGTTAGAAGATTTCTTAAGAGTTCAAAAGATTATAGGTCACTTCATGGATTTCCATCAACTTCACAAGGTCAAAACTCTCTCAGTTTTTGGAGTTTTTGGATGATTCAAGTTTCAAAATTCTCTTTAATAAGTCTACATCATTCCATCTTCATTTACCAAAACATAATTTTAAGTGGAAGGCCGTGTTTGAAGGCAAGAGATTATAAGTCACTTTTGAACTAAAAATTTGAAAATTTTCTATATAAGTCCACAATTCTGTGTGATTTTCATGATTTCAATTGATCATAACTTTTTACTCAAGCATCCAAATGCTACCTTTCTTGGCATATTGTGAAGCTTGTGTTAAAATCTTTCCATTGCAAAAAGAATAAGGTCATAAAGCTCCCTGCATTGTGGGTACCATGGTTGTAAAGTTGGTATTTCGAGGTCGAAGTTTCATGTTCAGTCAGATTTGAAAATCAATTTAAACCTAATTACAAGCCTTTGTAAGGATGAATTTCATGCCTAATCATGTTTAGGTACTTCCCGTAAAGAGAAACGACCCTTAAACCATCCAATTTGATGCGTTTTGAGCAATGTGAAGTCACACTTTTTTCATTTATCAGGTTCACACGATTTCATTTATTTTTCATCCAATTCGCACACTTGAGCCTTGCATCATTTCCAACTATAAATAAGGATCACCCCTCACTAATTTCCTCAAGCTTGAATAGCCAAAATTACCCGACCACTTTCTCTTCACAAATCACTTTATGAGTTTTCGAATGCAATCTTTCGTTGCTTTTCAACTCAATCTCTTATTATATTCCTCTTTAGTGAAATTGTGTGGAACTTATCAAGCAAAAAGAAAGCCAAATCGTGCCCTATTCTGCTCAAGCAAAGTCCAGTTTCAGAGAAATTTTCAGCTACTTCGTTTAGGTAGATTAAGGCACCAATTCTTCTAACTCAAACTACTACAATGTTCTATGATGTTCACTGATGTTTGCTATTAACTTAATTTTGGTGAATCAATGCACTTGATGCTTCTGTTTTTTTATTTCAAAAGTTTCAAAAGTTTATGGTTTTTATCAAATCGACTACACTATGATTTATATAAATTTTTCGCGAGCATATGGTTATGATCGTCTCAAGTAGACGCAACAAATGAGACCACTATGAACGCGTAGATTTATAGATTGAAGGATTTGTGTTTTGCCCTATTTATAGGAGGCTAGAGGTTGAAGACGACCTACGTGTCGTTCTTTAACCAATGATACACAACCATTTGTTTTATTTTGTTTGGTTGTACTTTTTTGTGTTACATACGCGCACATTGACTTAGATTCATGAAACTCCCTCACTTGAGATCCAGTATATCTGTCAGCGTGTATAAGTGAGTTAGATCTAACGCGTGTGGTTTTTTCTAATTTATTTTATTTTACAAAACTATTATTAAATCCCTTTTATCTTTAAAAATTTATAACTCTTTTATTTTTTATCTAAAAATTATGAAAAAATTATACAAAAATACTTTGAATTATTTATGACTTTGTGAATATGTTTTCATATTTTTATTTTGATGTTTTATATTTTTATAATTTTTGTATTGTTTGCCTTATTTTAATTGTTTTAAAAATACATTCTGATCTTTTTAAATTCTGAAAAAATTATGGAAGAATCCAATGACCTCTTGACAAATATTGGGGGTCTCATTTTATTTTTGTTTCTGATTTTACTATATTTTTTTTTTCAATTTTGGTTTATTTTGCACGTTTCTTTAAATTTTAAAAATAGTTTATGACTTTAAAAAATTCCAAAAATTTTTGTCAACAATTATTAACTCATGTTTGACTTCTGACTTTTTTTGAGATCTTTATTTGGTGTTTTAATATACTTCGTGTATTTTACCAATTATTTCTCTTTTATTAACCATTTGAATATTTTTTATTAAATATTATTTTATTATTTTTGTTTGGTCCTGGTTTGGATACTATTTTGGGACAAGTTCCTCAACCTCATTGGATCTTGGGTGTTGATAGGTTGAAAAACCAAATCCATCAAAATGGATAAATAATGTTGATGATATTTGAAACTCTAATTTCATTTAATACATCCCCTCCTTCTCCATCTTATCCCTTTCCTATTTGTGCTACATGTTGTTAGAGAATGATCTACATATCATTTCCCTAAACTTATGGTACATAGATTGTTATTGAATAACCTCAAAATAGAAGTGACTTCTACATAAATCCACTTACGATTGCTTAACATAGCGCTAAATTTTGTCCTGATTCGAGAAATGATCATTCGTGGCCAAAACCTATGTTTGCAAGCCCAAATGTGTTTAATTTGAAACCTTTTATCCAATAACCTTGAAGTTCATTGCTAGGAGGCTTTTATCTTATCAATCCTCTAATGAACCTTCATAAATTTTGGTCTAAGTGAATCATTTAAACATCGTTGATCATATGTTGTCGCCTCGAGAATTTGAAATGAATGATATACTTGACAAAAAGAAAATGAAACTTGTTGTTGAGAAGATTTGATTTTATTAATCTTCTAATGAGTTTTCAAATGCAAGTTTCAAGATGGTCATTCAACTAACCTCTAAATTCTAATCCACTAACGATTGACTTTTATTTTGTACTTTTACTTGATGTCTTTTACTTTATTCTTTTACTTTTATGCACCATTTACCTTAACATTTGCATTTCATGCTATTTTCCATCTATGCTCACTTAGGCACTTATCTTTATGTCATTTTCATCTTTACTCACTTGAGCTTTCATTTTCTTTTTGAAAACACTTAATAATCAACTTGAATAATAAAAAGCTTAAGGTTACTCGGAATATTTGGTTACTATCCTTGGCATTATGGAGTTGTGGACTTCTTGGACTTAGGAATAGAAGCCTTGATTACCCTTGGGACCTTGTGACTTTTTTGATATTTTGTCTAGAATTCTTGGGGTTTACCCTGAGGCATTGGGTTGTTTGTATTTGTATGCAGGTTATTCTGATTATGTACTTTGACTGTGATTTGGAATTCATCTGTATAAAGCTATTACTTTGCCCAATTTTTTTATGAAGACTTAATGCATCTGAAGTTTAGTATTCTTAAGAGGTTTAATGTCTTTGCTTGATTGGTTTTAATCCAAAGGATGGTAATTCTACATTGACTTCATATGTCAAGTGTTGGCTTCTTGTTGGTTAGACGGTTCTTTTCCCTAACTTTTAACTTATGCTTTAGGATAGTCTCTTCATCTCCTCCCATCTTCTTTAATTTCAAAAATCTTCTCCCTCCTATTCAAAACTCTTCCCGTTTTCTAACTTGAACCACTTTCACAATAAACTTGGACTTAGGTCCATGCATTTTAAAAAATATTTTCTTAAATCAAACTTTAACCAACTTAATCATACTTCAAATTTTTTTGCGAGAATACTAAAAGTCAATCAATCTCATTCAAATAAATTTTGCCACTTTGGCGTTTTACTTCAAAATTTTCTCAAAATATTAGACTCTTGTCAATCCTTGTAGTGATGAGAGCTACTATACTTCTATGAAACATAACAAAGTGAGATATTTTCCACTTGGGTGTTGAGTTAGGCTTTATTGATTTTAAAATCCAAGCTATGTCCTCCACTTTGAGATGACGCAAATTCTCCTTTCTCATAATCGTGGGGAGTGAGTAAGTTCTTCCACTCGGATATGTCGATGTTGTCTCGTCTCTTAAAGTTAACCAACACACATGTATTTGAAAACTTTTAAATGAGGACTATGAGTACCCTGATCCCCTATTGCATGGAAGGTGGTACATAGGCACTAAAGGTTCGCAACCGTGGCAGGTGCAAAAATTATAAAAAAATACTTCTCTTCTCATCTCCACCATCTATTTTTGTATACAACATTTATAGCCAAAATACATAAACTTTTGGAAGAGGTTCCTGCAAAGTATCGTAGATGTTTAGGGTGATAATACCTTCTCTTTGCATAACTAACCCCCGTACCTAGATTCTCTCCCCCTATTTCTTTGGTTATTCACTCTTTTCCCATTCCTATGGAAACAATAAAGCGCAGTGGCGATTTTTATTTGATATGTGCGAGTCAAGTCAATCCAATGGCTTAGTATCAACATTTCTACTACTACAGAAAAATGGCGACTTCACTGGGGACAAATCGACCAAGTGTTGGTCCATCTCTAAGTGGGTTGAGCCTATCTTTGTTTATTTGTGTATGTACTATTATTTGTTGTATATTATATGTTGAATATATGTTTGTCTGGATTTTCCTGTTTTTCAAGGTGCTTGGTGATTTCTCATAAGTCCTCTACTCGGACATGGGCAAACTTAAGTTAGGACAAGCGGTATATTAATGTTAACTTTGGGGGAGTAATCCCAAAAAAGGAGACATGAGATCCCCCACTCAGTGGAGGCTCCTTTGACTATAGTATTATTTACTGAGTAATTGGAAAGACGTGCTGCTTTCGACCTGGGATCCTGCTGAAGCTGAGGACCGTAGAACCCTTAACCCATCTTGGCTTTTTAGGTGTAGTGCGGAAACTATGACGGAGTAATCCAGAAATAGTTGTCACACGATGCTACACTCAGACGAGTTTTTCCTGAGAATATTACTAATTACCGAGTTAATCGGGACGTTTGTAATATCCGAAGGAAGGATGTAGACTCTTGGAACTAGAACCTTGTTCGACATGTGATAAACCATTAGTCCTTACCTTTTGGGTAGTACCTTTGACTTCATGCTCACAACATCGAACCTATGAACCCCCCATGTTTGTGATCTTGTATGTGATTGTTGCATCATGCATTCATACACTCATGAACATTCTTTAAAACAATTGTTTCAAGGGACTTAAAGTTGACTTTTCGCAAATATCTCAGGTACTTTTTGACCATGGATTCTGGAAAAAAATACTCGGAATGACAATTTCAAGGATCCTAAGATAGAGGAATTGATGAGTTTGACTCCCGAGATAGAGAGCTCTACAGATTTTCGGAAGAAGTATGGATCCATCGTGTCTCCTATGAAGCTCAAGATAAAGGAGATAATTCTTTCTACATTGGCCTAGTTTTATGATTCGTTGTGTCGGTGTTTTACTTTCCCTGATTATCAGCTAAAACCCACATTTGAGAAGTATTCTTATTTACTTGGCTTGTCTATTACTGATCATATTCCTTTCACCGGTTTAGCAGGAGAGCCAAAGTCTCATGAGATTGCTGCCATGACACATTTAGGGAAGTCAGATATTGAGGATAACATAACTATCAAAGGAGGAATCAGAGGTTTACCTACTCAGTTTTTATTGGAGAAAGCTCGCTACTTTGCTAAGATGAAGAGTACAATTGCTTTTGAGGCTATCTTTGCTTTGCTTGCTTATGGGTTGTTCTTATTTCCTAACATTGATAAATTTGTGGATGTCAACGCCATTATGATATTTTTGATTGGGAATCCAGTCCCTACACTATTAGGAGATACTTATTATTCCATCCATCTTCGGGACTTTTATCATGGAGGGATGATTGTTTGTTGCACAACATTATATCCGTGGTTTATCTCTCACTTACCTCAGTCTGTTTCTTTCTAAAATATCAAGAAGGAACCTCGTTGGGCCCCAAAGATTATGGCTCTCACTCATTCTGATATTGTTTGGTATCATCAAGCTTATTATGATATGAAGATTATTGATAGATGTGGTAGTTTCCCCATTGTGTATCTTCTTGGTACAAAGGGAGGAATTAACTACAATCTCATTCTTATGCGTCATCAAATTGGATATTCAATGAGAGATAAGCTAAAAAACATTCATCTGAGTTGTTTCTTTATCAAAGAAGGAGAGGATCATAAGGAAGCTAAGGAAGAGATTACAAAGGTTTGACACCATATTCATAGGAAGAGTAGAAAATATTTGGGACCAAGAGGAGTTGTTTCTTTGGAGCCGCATCTCTGTTGGGTACAAGCAAGGGAAATTAAATTGAAGATGCCATATTCATGTGAAAAATCTATACCTGATATGTTTGTGAGGACTACTCCTACCCTTTTAGATGATGCGGACGAACTTCAGCTTGCCCTAGTTAGAATGCATCAAGAGAAGGAAGCATGGAAGAACAAGTGTCAGACTTTATAGATGTCCTACCAAATAGAATTGAAAGAGAAGGGTGACTTAATTGAGATTATTGAGAGTCGTGTTTTGGAGATGATGGAGAAGCAAAAGGATTTATTTTCCTCTAGAGCCCAGCCAGGACCTAGTTTCTCACTTTCTGACTCTAGTGGTTGGAAAGAAGTCTTCGACATGTATGCAAAAGATAATAAGCAGTTGAAGGCCCAAGTTACAACGACTCATGGGAAAGCGTTAGTGTGTGGAGGGATCTTCATCAGCTTTGGCTCCTTAGGATTTTAGATTCCATCTTTAATCTCTTGTACTTAGGATTATTAAAACGTGTACTAAAAGTTATAATCCATTCTAAAGTTGTTATAATAATTTTTTTTCCAGTATTTCAAAATGTGTTAGTACTTTAATATTTGAAAATGGTCTATAATTCTCTGAGTTACTTGAAATAATAATAATGATGATAATCATATGCATTACATAACATGCATCATTTTGCATTTTTTTGAATTTTCTGTTCATACCCATGTGTCTTATCATGTTTCTCTACTTTGTTCAGTCAGCAAGCTGTCTCGTCGTTACAATACTCGGACTAATTCCAGGAAGTTACTGCCTTGAGGGCCACTATGGCCAATCTGACTGCTTTGGTGAAATTTTTGGTGGATGCTCAAAATCAGCCGCCACCTATCCATTCATCTCCTCATGCTACTCCGCCACAACAAACAACTATCGCTTCCGAGGTTTTGTCGGTTCCCATTTTTGTCACTCTAGTTATCGCTGCTCAATACCGTATACCATAAGGTTACCCATGGGGAATGTCTGATAATTTCATGCTAGAAGGTTACAATCCTGATGCTCAAGTTTCTCCATTTACTCAAAATGCTGTTATTCCTGCACCTCCTTTAGTGCACGCTACTCCTACTGCTAAAAATGAGATCCATTATATTGCGCCTCCTACGGTGAATGCTATGCCATTTATTAATGATTAAGTTTATCTTCATGTTCCTCCACCAAGTGAAAGTGTGGGCTTCTATGACCGATTGGATGACTTTCATGACCAATTCAATAAAATGCAGAAAGAAATGAAGGCTCTTCAAGAAAAGGAACTATTCGGACAAAATGTCAATGAACTCTGCTTAGTTCCTAACGTAAAAGTGCCAACGAAGTTTAAAGTGCCTAAATTTGAGAGGTACTACCCTTGTGACCACATGGTGATGTATATCAGAAAGATGTCCACCCATACTGATGACCAACACTTGCTTATTCATTTCTTCCATGATAGTTTAACCGGCACCGCTTTGAAGTGGTATATGGGTTTAGACAGCAGCAATATCTGCACATTCAATGATCTAGGTGAAGCTTTTATCAAGCAATATAAGTACAATATGTTTATGGCACCCGACTCTGACCAATTGAGAGAAATGGCTCAAAAAGATAAGGAGTCATTCAAAGAGCATGTATAGCGTTGGTGCGATATTTACGCCAAGGTGGTACCCCTGATGGGAGAGCAAGAAATGACCAATGTCTTCCTAGAAAATTTTGGATCATTTTATTATGAAAGGATGGTTGCCAGTGCACCAAGTGATTTCACTGAGATGATAAGTATGGGTGTTCGTCTGGAAGAAGCTGTCAGGGAAGGACGCTTGACAAAAGACAAAGGAAATAAGAAATCATCATATGGGTTTTCTAGAAAGAAAGAAAGCGAAACAAATGTTGTCATTGAGGAAAGGAAACAAACTCCATCAGTACCAACAACAAGTTACTTCCGTGACTCCATTTTCAATGTAGCTTCGACTGCTGTTGCCTATCAGAGACCACCTCCTCAAGGAAATCAAGGGCAAGGTCAGAGGAGAGAATCTTTTTACCATATTCCAATGAGTTATGCAGAGTTGTTTCTGGCTTTAATTCAAAATAAATTGGTGCAGACTAGGCCTCCCCCTGCTATACCTTCACCTTTACCATGGTATTATAAGGCGGATTAGACTTGTGCTTTTCATCAAGGAGCCCCAGGGCACAACATCGAAAACTATTATCCCTTTAAATCTGAAGTGCAAAAGATGGTGAGACCTAGTCTTCTATCTTTTAGAGATGTTGGTCATAACGTGAAAGATAATCCATTACCCAAATATATAGGTGTAGATGCCGTAAATATGGTTGTTGGTTGTCCTGGGGACTTCAGGATTTTTGATGTCAACCTGGTGAGAGGAGATTTATTGAAGATGCATTTGATATCTGTAAATTCAGCTATTATACACATGATCGTGCTGGTTGTAGTATTTGCAATACAGATATCCATGGATTTGATAAGGTGAGAGCTGGTCTTCAAGAAATGATGGATGAAGATCTTATCCATATAATCAAACCAAGGGTTGAGTATGAAGAAAAATTGAATATGGTTTATGGATGTCCCGGTGAATTCCAGATTTTTGATGTGAATTACATGAATGACGATCTGGTACAACTGCACGTTACGTTTAGTCACATGGATGACCAAGAAGAACATCATTGTGGGTCTTGTCAGATCTGCTGTAGGGATTCTCGTGGTTCTTCTATCGTAAGAAAGAGCGTTCAATTGTTGTTAGATAATGCTACTATCAAAATCATAGGAAAATAGAGATGATTACAATGGAGTTAATGTGATTGAGGATTACTCAGTTGAGGCCATGTCTGATGATGAATATGTTTCTGCTGACGAGTTCTTTTCTTCTGATGAAGGTATGCTCTCCGATAATTATTTTGTGATGCCTAAATATTTAGAAGAAGGGGTGAATGTTATTGTGTCATGTTTTGGTGTTCCCGCTCCTATAGAGATTGAGTACCATAGCAAGCTTGTTGTTGCTCCCGTGGTTATTTTTCTGCCTGGTTATGTCCCATATGAATCAGATAAAGTTGTGCCTTATAAGTACAATGCAACTATCCTAGAAGATGGCGTGGAGATTCCAATCCAGCCTTTGTCCCATATCGAGAATATTATTGAAACTAGTCGAGTAACCCACAATGGTTGTGTCTTTGCCCCTACCTTTCAAGGAGATATTAATTCTGATAAAAAGGTTGTTGAGAATATTGAACCTAAGAAGGTGATGGGAGAATCTAGTGGTGTCGCTTTGGAAAAGGAAGTGGATGACTTGTTGAAAATCATCAAGATGAGTGATTACAAGATTATGGATCAGTTGTTGCAAACTGCATCTAAGATTTCCATTCTAGCCTTGCTAATGAACTCTTCTGCTCATTGGGAATCTCTTACGAGAGTGTTAGATCAACATTTTTTTGAAAGAGACATGTCTCTAGATCAATTCAGCAATGTTGTGGGGAATATTACATCTTGTAATAATCTGAGCTTTTGTGATGACGAGTTGTCCGATGAAGGAAGAAAACATAACCTGGCTCTCCATATTTCCATGAATTGTAAGAATGACTCTTTGTCCAATGTGTTGATTGACAATGGGTCTGCTTTGAATATCATACCAAGGAGTAAACTCATAAAGCTTAAGTACCAGGGAGCTCCCATGCGCCCAAGTGGCGTTATAGTGAAAGCATTTAATGGTTCGAGGAAGCCTGTCATCGAAGAAGTAGATTTTCCTATTCACATACGCCCACACTTATTCCAAATTACTTTCTAGGTTATGGATATTATCCCTGTCTATAGTTGTTTATTGGGACGACCATGGATCCATGAAGCAGAAGTTGTTCCTTCAACCTTACACCAGAAGCTAAAATTTGTTAGTGAAGGAGAATGGTGAGCAAGCTCTGTTGACATCTCATTTGTCTTCCTTTAGCATTGTAGAAGATGATGAAGCCACTATTGGAACTCAATTCAAAGCTTTGTCCATTGATAGTATAAGAAAGAATGAGAATTCTATCACCTCGTTTAAGGATGCACAATAGGTAGTGCAAAAAGGCCCTGACAAGGTGTGGGGGTAGGTTATTAATCCTCATGTGAACAGGAATGGCACTAGTTTAGGTTTCTCCATGAAGAAGGAAATCATGAAGTTGTAGTATACTTTGAGTAAATACAAGATATCTTTCACAGTGTAGGCTATCTTCATCTAACTATTCCAAGGATCAATGCTATTCTCGAAGATGAATCAGAGCAAGAGGTGTCGAACTTTGTGATGCATGGAGTCAAAGTCCAGAATTGGATCATTGTTGATGTTCTCTCTTGCATTCACATTTCAAAGTAATTTGTTTTTTGTTATTCTTTTCAAAAATCTTTCACTCTGCCCAAGGTGAAAGTATTGATGTTATAGGGGCATATTTGTTGTTTTGATTTTTAAAATCATTAATAAAAGTTGTTTTTTATTCCAAAATTATATCTTTATTTTCTGCTTGTTCTTGGAAAATGGTAATCAGAAAAAGCCTTTCAAAATATATAATAACTATAAATAAATCCGCATAATCACTTATTACATGTTCCCGTTTCTAAAATCAATCATAAATCACATGTGCAGATTAATTAAAAAACCCGTTGAATACAATGACCCTGCACCCTCTCCCAACATTGAATATCATGTGTATGTCTTGCTGCGATATAGGGAAGCAAGCAAAAGTAAGTTATTAATTTATCGGGTGATATTTAGGTTATATCGTATCGTGTCCACAAAAATTCGTTATTGAATCACTGTTCGACAAATCATTCGGTAATGAGTTTGGGGTTTGAATGGTATAGAAAAGTATCAAAAGAAAATAAATGTAAATAAAAGAAAAAACTAAGGAATAAATAACCAAGCCTGCATATAATCTACTCATCACAGACTTGAATCTATCGACCAGTTACATTCAACCTAACAATACTCATCAATGTCACTACGTATCACTCACAACCTAAGTCATTTCTAACCCAAATCGAGAGACCGACTATATCACCAAGGAAATGATCTCTCTAACTCCTCAACAACACAGAAGACAACTATGTAATCGCACTAACGATCTCTCAGCATAACACAACCACACATAAGCATTAAGCTCTAATACCCAAGTAGATGTCAGCTCTAAATCTATATCTAGATTTCAGAAATTAACAAATAATCATCCTAGATAAGAATCTAAGCAGTATATGTCTATAACAACTCAAATCCCTAGCACAGAGCAAAAATCTAAGATAACAATTGACCCAGATTTGTAAATAAAATTTAATTTAACGCCATGGGAGACAAATATACATAAATTCAAAGTAAATATACATACAAAACCCAACAAAATAGAAATACATAGAGAGGAGAAGAGATAAACTAAAAATCGTCTAGTTTATCAGCGCCAGTCAATGAGAAATTCACCTCCAATCATCCATAAGCAAAGCCTTAGTGTTTTTATCTAAGCAAATCCACTACAAAAATGAGGTTGATGGAATTGAGAGAATAAAAATCATCCCCATAACTATCACCCTCCAAATGAAATGAAAAGGAAATATAAAGAAAATTCTGATCCACGACCAGTCGCTCAGCGACACAAACACGTCGCCCGATGACAACTTCTATAGACTTGGCCCAGGTTGCGCCACGCATGTAACCGGGGAAAATATCTTTCTCTCTCTCTCTCTCTCTCTCTCTCGACGACAAATACACATCTCCTGGCAACACTAGGCAGAAGAAACAAGGAAATTTTGCCTACAAATTTTGCCCGACGACAAGAACTTTCGCTCGGCGATCCATGATAGTCTAGCAACTTTTGTTGCTTTCCTGCATAACTTCCTCTGGCTCCATTCTTCTGCCTTATTGCTTTATTGATCCAAAAAATGCATCTTGGACCTTTATTCCTCTTTCTCCAATAATGCTCAAATACCTACAAAATTAATACAAAACTATCAAATGATAAACTTTATACAAGAAAATAGATTCTACACAAACTAAACGTATTTATACACAAAGTTGGGTTACTCAACTGATATTAACAACCAAGAGTCGATAAGTGAAACAAAAAGTATATACAAAATAACTACTATTTTGCACTTATCAAACTCTCCTCAACTTGAATCATTGTTTATCCTCAAACAAAATCTAATATCCTAAAGAACAAAGAATGATAAATCAAAGAATCCCGAATCAATAGGTTTTTGAAAATGGAAAAAGAAATGCAATGGTTCAAATGAAAAATAGTATACACAAAGTAAACACTTATCACTAAACTACAACTATAATATAAACACGAAACAAATTCTAAATACAAAAATCATGCCACACATTCTAAAACGATACTAGTTCACAAATGAATCACACCTAGCAAACACAATCACCGGTAAATGAAAAACACACAAAAATGGGGTATTTTCACTCATCCAACAATCTTGCAAACAATAGACTAAATTATTCATTCATCTAAAAATTTATATTGAAAATATAAAAGCAAGAATCTCAAGGGCTTTTCAAGGTTTTCATGTGGCTTGGTTAACAAACAAGTGATAAGTCCTAAAGCTAATCGAAACAAAAACTTGCCTAAACCTAAGGGAGTAATTACTTCCACAAAGTTTCAAACAATAGAATTCCAATAAAACTTCTTCTTTACCACAAGTTTCACACCAATACACATCACTTATTAACACAACATTATTCCATTTTTTTTTCTTTTTCAAAGCTTTTCTATTTTTTTCCTTTCTTTTTTTATCACTTATTTTCAAATTTTTTTCTTTCTTTCTTTTCTTTTTCTTTTCAACCTCATAGCAATCACAACATAAGCATATAAACATTCCTCTCCCCAACTTGAATTCAACCATCATCATAATATGAATACCCTCTACTTTCTAAGGCAAGGCAAAAATTCAAACTATAAATCATAGTCGAGGGTTCAAGAAAACAATGAATCAATATCCTTGCAAAAAGGTGAACTAAACACTCATAGACAAGCATTTAGAAAATACAACATGGATATCGACAAAAATCTCAAAGGGGTTACTAATGATCATACACTCACAAGGTGAACTGACTATTTGGCTAGGTAGTTATGCTCAAAATCAAACAAAAATGCCTTGACCCTTTTCTTGCATTCATACAATTAAGACAAAATAAAAGATTAAGCATAAAGAAATCCAGTTAAAACAAGAATTGTGGCATCCAACATATGTGAATAATGGAAAGCTACCTCACCAAAAGGTGGGAACTAAAGTGATTCACAAATGAACAAGCATAAAAAATAATGAATGAAATAAAAATTGTAAAAAGTCTAAGTATCATGAATATGCTAAATATAGAAAGCAATAAACACATACCTCGAACATGTACAAAAATTTAACAAAATCATTACCATGCATTCACAAGTCGGAACGATCAAAATTGACAAATGAGCTCAATATTTTACAAGTTACCGGACCAAAACTTGATTCCAAACAACAACAAAAGAATTAGAAAAATAATACTCCTACAAAATTTCAATGTACAAAATTTACAATATTTACTACGAACAAAACTCCTCAAGCTAAATACAACAAGCTTCCAGAAAAAACAAATTGACATAATAAAACAAATAATAATAATGATATGAAAACCGGGTGAAAATGAATTAACAAGTTGAAAAGTGAAGATTTGAAATTCAGAACATTTTCTTATTTCAACTTGTTAAAACACAAATCACAACACACATAAACAAATACAAACAAACATGATTGTTTTACGTCGTAAACTTGTAGCCTTTATTATGCAAGCTAGTAACCTCCTCTCGTCATGCCATGGTATTGTCACACCGCGCAAATCTAAAGAACGTATCCTAACAATAACACAACAAACATTATGAAAACGAGACAATTCACAGCAATACGTGAAAACAAAGAAAAACACATATATGCACAAGTATCATATACAAGTTAATGTACAATTTCTATACAACATATACATTAATTACAAAACTCAAAAACGAAAGAATTATCGCAATGCAAAAACAATAGAACCAATCCCCGGCAACGGCGCCATTTTGGTGCCATTTTGTGGCTGCGGTATAGGGAGAAAAGCAAAAAGTAAGTTATTAATTTACCAGGTGATATTTAGGTTATATCGTATCATGTCCACATAGATTGGTTATTGATTCGCCGTTCGAAAAATCATTCATTAATGAGTTCGGGGTTTGAATGGTATAGAAAAGTATCAAAAGAAAACAAATGTAAATAAAATAAAAAACTAAGGAAGAACTTATCAAGCCTGCATATAATCTACTCATCACAGACTTAAATCTACGAACCAATTACATTGAACCTAAAAATACTCATCAATGTCACTATGTATCACTCACAACCTAAGTCATTTCAAACCCAAATTGAGAGATCGACTGTATCACCAAGAAAATGATCTCTCTACCTTCTCAACAACACAGAAGACAACTATGTAATCTCACTGACAATCTCTCAATACAACACAACCACACAGAGGCATTAAGCTCTAATATCCAAGTAGATGTCAACTCTAAATCTATCTCTAGAGTTCAGAAACTAACAGATAATCATCCTAGATAAGAATCTAAGCAGTATATGTCTATAACAACTCAAATCCCTAGCACAAAGCAAAAATCTAAGATAACAATCGACACAAATTTGTAAAGCAAATTTAATATAACTCCATGGGCGACAAATATACATAAGTTCAAAGTAAATATACATACAAAACTCAACAAAAGATAAATACATAGAGAGGAGAAGAGATAAACCACAAATCTTCCGGTTTATCAGCCCCGGTCAATGAGAAATCCACTTCCA
The DNA here is from genome assembly GCA_948472305.1 of Vicia faba. NCBI lineage: Eukaryota > Viridiplantae > Streptophyta > Magnoliopsida > Fabales > Fabaceae > Vicia > Vicia faba. The sequence goes on along the minus strand of OX451740.1, from coordinate 1,056,473,589 downwards.
ATCATCCATAAACAAATCCCTAGTGTTGTTATCTAAGATAATCCACTACAAAAATGAGGTTGATGGCGCCATTTTGTTGCTGCCGTATAGGGCGGCATGCAAAAAGTAAGTTTCTAATTTACTGGGTGATATTTAGCTTATATCGTATCGTGTTCAGAAAGATTGGTTATTGAATCACCGTTCGACAAATCATTCGCTAATGAGTTTGGGGTTCGAATGGTATAGAAAAGTATCAAAAGAAAATAAATGTAAATAAAAGAAAAAACTAAGGAAGAACTTATCAAGCTTCCATATAATATACTCATCACAGACTTAAATCTACCGACCAGGTACATTCAACCTAACAATACTCATAAATGTCACTACATATCACTTACAACCTAAGTCATTTCTAACCCAAATCGAGAGACCGACTGTATCACCAAGGAAATGATCTCTCTACCTCCTCAACAACACAGAAGACAACTATGTAATCACACTGACGATCTCTCAGCACAACACAACTACACATAGGCATTAAGCTCTGATACCCAAGTAGATGTCAGCTCTAAATCTATCTCTAGAGTTCAGAAACTAACAGATAATCATCCTAGATAAGAATCTAAGCAGTATACGTCTATAACAACTCAAATCCCTAACACATAGCAAAAATCTAAGATAACAATCAACATATATTTTTAAAGAAAATTTAATATAACTCCGTGGGCGACAAATATACATAAGTTCAAAGTAAGTATACATACAAAACCCAACAATAGCGAAATACATAGAGAGTAAAGAGATAAACCACATATCTTCTAGTTTATCAGTGCCGGTCAATGAGAAATCCACCTCCAATCATCCATAAGCAAAGCCCTAATGTTGTTATCTAAGCTAATCAACTACAAAAATGAGGTTGAATGAATTGGGAGAACAAAAATCACCCCAAAACCATCACCCTCCAAATGAAATGAAAAGGAAAAATAAAGGAAATTCTGATCCACGGCCGTCTCCCGGTGACACAAATGCGTCGCCCGATGATGACTTCTGTACACTTGGCCCAGGTTGTGCCACGCATGCAACTGGGGAAAATATCTTTCTCTCGGCCGATGATAAATACACATCGCCTGGAGACACTAGGCAGAAGCAACAAGGAAATTTGGCCTACAAATTTCGCCCGGCAGTAGGAACTTTCGCCTGGTGATCCATGAAAGTCCAGCAACTTCTGTTGCTTTCCTACATAACTTCCTCTGACTCCAATCTTTCGCCTTATTCCTTTATTGATCCAAAAATGCATCTTGGATCTTTATTTCTCTTGCTCCAACAATGCTCAAATACCTACAAAATGAATACAAAACTATCAAACGATACACTTTATACAAGAAAACACATTTTACACAAACTAAATTTATTTATACACAAAGTTGGGTTATTCAACTGATATTAACAACCAAGAGTCGATAAGTGCAATAAAAAGCATATACAAAATAACTAAAATTTTGCACTTATCAGTATGTGGCCGAAGAAGAAGAATATGATGAAATCTTAGAAGAGGTTACACGGTTTCTTGAGCACGAGGAAAGTATTATTCAGTCGTACAAAGAGCCGTTGGAGATGATTATCTTGGGTTCATAGGAAGATCCAAAAGAAATCAAGATTGGGGAACTGCTTCATCCCGAGGTCACGAGCAGGTTGATTGAATTGTTGAAAGAGTATGTGGATATATTTGCTTGGTCTTATCAAGACATGCCTGGTTTAGATACTGATATTATGGAACATTATTTTCCGCTAAAGCCAGAATGTCCACCAATCAAGCAGAAGTTGCGGAGAACTCATCCCGACATGGCAATGAAAATTAAAGAAGAGGTTTTAAAGCAGATTGATGTCAGTTTTCTTGTGACATCAGTGTACCCTCAGTGGATTTCCAATATTGTTCCAATACCAAAAAAAGACGAAAAAGTTCGCATGTGTGTTGATTATAGAGATTTAAACAAACCTAGTCCAAAAAATAACTTTCTATTACCGCATATTGATATGTTGGTTGACAGTACAACAAAATTCAAAGTGTTTTCGTTCATGGACAAATTTTTAAGATACAATCAAATTATAGTGGCTCCTGAAGACATGAAAAAAAATAATTTTTACCACACCCTGGGGAACATTTTGTTACAGAGTGATGTCCTTCGGGTTAAAGAATGCTAGTGCAACGTAAATGAGGGTTATGACAACCCTATTCCATGATCTGATGCATAATAAAATTGAGGTATATGTTGATGATATGATTGCCAAATCTCAGACTAAGGAAGGGCATATAGAAGATTTGTTGAAATTGTTTCAGCGTTTAAGGAAGTATCGTCTCCGCTTGAATCCAAATAAGTGTACTTTTGGTGTTTGTTTAGGAAAGTTGTTAAAAATTGTTTTTTGACTTTAAAGAATTCCAAAAAAAATTGTCAACACTTATTAACTCATGTTTGACTTCTGACTTTTTTTTGAGATCTTTATTTGGTGTTTTAATATACTTTGTGTATTTTACCAATTATTTCCCTTTTATTAACCATTTGAATATTTTTTTATTAAATATTATTTATTATTTTTGTTTGGTCCTGGTTTGGATATTATTTTGGGACAAGTTCCTCAATCTCATTGGATATTGGGTGTTGATTGGTTGAAACATCAAATCCACTAAAATGGATGAATGATGTTGATGATATTTGAAACCCTAATTTCGTTTAATACATCCCCTCCCTCTTCATCTTATCCCTTTCCTACTTGTGCTACATGTTATTAGAGAATGATTTACATATCATTTCTCTAAACATATGGTACATAGATAGCTATTGACCGACCTCAAAATAGGCGTGACTTCTACATAAGTCCACTTATGATTGCTTAACATAGCGCTAAATTTTATCCCGATTCGAGAAATGAACATTCGTGGCCCAAACCTATATTTGCAAGCCCAAGTGTGTTTAATTTTAAACCTTTGATCCAATAACCTTGGAGTTCATTTTCAGGAGGCTTTGATCTTATCAATCATCTAATGAACCTTCTTAAGCTTTGGTCTAAGTGAATCATTTAAACACCGTTGATCATATGTGGTCGCCTCGAGAACTTGAAATGAATGATATACTTGACAAAAAGAAAATGAAACTTGTTGTTGAGAAGCTTTGATTTTATCAATTTTCTAATGAGTTTTAAAATGCAAGTTTCAAGATTGTCATTCAGATAACCTCTAACTTCTAATCCACTAACAATTGACTTTTACTTTATGCTTTTACTCGATGCCCTTTACTTTATGCTTTTACTTTTATGCATCATTTACCTTAACATTTACATTTCATGTTATTTTCCATCTTTGCTCACTTGAGCTTTCATTTTCTTTTTGAAGACACTTAATAATCAACTTGAACAATAAAAAACCTTAAGTTTACTCGGACTATTTGGTTACTATCCTTGGCATTATGGAGTTGTTGACCTCTTGGACTTAGGATTAGAAGCCTTGATTACCCTTGGGACCTTGTGACTTTGTTGATATTTTGTCTAGAATTCTTGGGGTTTACCCTGTGGCATTGGGTTAATTTTCTTTGTGTGCAGGTTATCCTGATTATGTGCTTTAACTATGATTGGGAATTCATCTGTATACAGCTGTTACTCTGCCCAATTTCTTGTGAATACTTAATGCATCTGAAGCATGGTATTCTTAATAGGTTTAGTGTCTTTGCTTGCTTGGTTTCAATCCGAAGGATGAGAATTCTATATTGACTTCATATGTCAAGTGTTGGCTTCTTATTGGTTAGACAGTTCTTTTCCCTAGCTTTTACATTATGCTTTAGGATAGTCTCTTCATATCCTCCCATCTTATTTAATTTCAGAAATCTTCTCCCTCCTTTTCAAAACTCTTCTCATTTTCTAATTTGAACCGCTTTCATAATAAACTTGGACTTAGGTCCATGCACTTTCAAAAATATTTTCTTAAATCAAACTTTAACCAACTTAATCATACTTCAACCTTTTATGTGAGAAGACTAAAATTCAATCAATTTCATTCAAATCATTTTTACAACTTTGGCTTTTTACTTCAAATTTTTCTCAAAAGATTAGACTCTTTTCAATCCTTGTAGTGATGCGAGCTACTATACTTCTACAATATGTAGCGAAGTAAGATATTTTCCACTTGGGTGTTAAGTGAGGCTTTGTTGATTTTAAAATCAAAGCTATATCCTCCATTTTGAGATGACATAAATTCTCCTTTCTCATGATCATGGGTAGTAAGTAAGTTCTTCCACTCGGATATGACAATGATGTCTCCTCTCTTAAAATTAACCAACACACTTGTGTTTTAAATTTTTGAAAGGAGAACTACGAGTACTCTAACCCCCTATTGCATAGAAGGTGGTAAGTAGGCACTAAAGGTTCACAACTGTGGCGGGTACAAAAATTGTAAACATATTTCTCTTCTCATCTCCACCATCTATTTTTGTATACAACATTTATAGCCAAAATCCACAAATTTTTCAAAGAGGTTCCTGCAGAGTATCGTAGATGTTTAGGGTGCTAACACTTTCCCTTTGCATAACCCACCCTACCTATAATCTCTTCCCCTCTTTCTTGGGTTATTCGCTCTTTTCCAATTCCTTTGGAAACAATAAAGTGTGGTGGCAATTTTTATTGGATCTGTGCGAGTCAAGTCAATCCAATGGCTTAGTCTTAACATTTCTACCGCTACAACAACCATAAACGCTTCCTACATTAGGAACTCGGTGCAATTCTTGACCTTAACCAAAAATATGTGTCTGAGCAGTGGTCGAACCTAACACGAGCAGAAGGAAATAACCGAATTCTTCGATTTTCTTCTCAAAATAGGGAAAGGTAGATTGGGAGGTCCAAATGATGGGACCACTGAGATAGAATTTCCACTAGAAATACTAATCGCGCAGTTCGAAGATCGTATTATAGCCATTGTCACGAGTACGTATCCAGATTTCCTCAATAATTACCGTGACTACAACTACCAAAAAAGTAGAGCTATATTGGCATCAACCATCTATATGGTTGGCAAAATCAATTATCATGTTTTAGCCATGATTCCAGGTTTACAACCTATCAACATTTACTCAACTTTATATTAAACTTAACAGTGGGACCTTAATGTCTCACATTGTTTTGCTTTAGGTGACTTGAGAGATTACTATAGTTGTAACTCTTTTTACTGATCAAAGATACATGACAGGGACATGCTTGATGTTCTCACTCCTAAATTTCCGAGCTCTTTAAAAAATCCAGTTTTCATAGCCATCACATCAAGCTTAAGATTGGAACACCCGTTATACTAATGCAGAACATTGATAAATTTGAAGGGTTATGTAATGGTACACGCCTAATTATGGCAAAGATGGCATCACACGTACTTGAGGCACATATTATTGGGGGAAAAGGACATGGAAGAATCATCTATATTCCAAGGATGGATATGTCCCCTTCTCAGCCTCCTTGGCCTTTCAAGCTCATTCGGAGACAGTTTCAAATAATAGTCTCATACGCTATGATGATTAACAAGTCACAAGGTCAATCGTTTGATTGGGTGGGTCTTTACATTCCTCGGGGATGTATTTACTCATGGACAAATATATGTCGCACTTTAAAGGGTTACCAGCAAGAAAGGAATCAAAGTTTTGATATACGGTGAAAACAACACTGTCAAAGTTTCTACAACAAACGTGGTTTACAAGGAGGTTTTCAACAATGTATGATCTTGCCTTCTTCTTACAAACATGTAGGCTTAACATTTTGTACCTTTCTATGTGGGATAACTATGAATGCACAATTTAAAGAGTTTATCCCATGCTTTAGGTTGCTTGTGTATTGCAACGTTACTATTATGCCTCATTAAGGGTAGAAGTCTTCCTGTTTTGATGTTAATATACACACTGCAAACGGATACATAACATTGTAATTCATGAAATTATATAATTATATTATTATAACATGATTACACTATAAAGGAGGACAATACAACATTTGTTTTGAAACGGTAACATATTAAGCTACAACACAAAATATCATGCCTCATTTATGGATAACCTGAAAGCAAACGTCAAAGCAAAAATAGGTTGGTTCTTATTAAGCTACAACAAAAAATACTAAGAGCATGTAATTTACCGTTAACGAACCTTATATACACAACATGTTATGTTGGTGTCAGTTACATCCAATATGAATCTAATTCTGTCGTCGGCTCTGAATTGATTTGACTTGCAAAACTCGTCCCATTCATAAGCTAATTTAGTACGGTGTGAATTGTCTATGTTCAAAATCAAGAGAATTTGAGTATTTCCGTTGTCGCTGCAAAGTGTCACAACCTTATAATTGTGAATTGTAAGCTACAAAGAGCAGGTTACTCAAATTGTTCAAACCTTTTGTTTTCCCTCCAAAAGCTTCAGGCAACCTTGCCTATAAATAAGAGGCTCCCACACATGTTTAAGGAGGACTTTTTGGGCCAGAGGAACGAATCTTCAAAAATTTCTCAAACACCATAAAGCTCTCAAACACTTAAACACTTGTGAAAATACAAACTCAGAATTCAAACACTTGTCCCCTTCGAATATGAAACATCCCAACACCTTGTTACCCTTTGAATCCAGTAAGAAAGACATTTCACTTGTTCTTCTCTTTCGAATCCAGCCGTAGAGACGCTACCCTCGCTCCTTCCCTCTGAATCCAGGGACACTCAAGATAACCACTCAAAGCCCAACACACGCTCCAGCCTCAAGCAAGGTTAGTTTCTCCAAGCCTTAAAATTTTCCTTTCTTGCATAACATGTAAATAAACTTTCTTTTCGTTTCAAACATGTACATACCATTATCCTTCTTTTCGTTTCCATCCATCTAATATGTTTTCAGATCTAATCCTTTTGTTTTTGCTTCTTGTTTACCTAAACATGCTTTAAGTGCTAACCTGACCATAAGACAATAGTAGCATAGCCTTAGGCCATGTTGCTATTCAAGAGTTCAAACAAAAGAAACATGAAACAAGAAGTAATAAATGAAGCCTTTGGCTTCCACACTAACCTCCAGGTCAATCGAAAGAGGCGGCCAGAAGGGACACCATGTTGACTTCCACGCCCAGACGAAAGGCACTCCCTCACTGCTTTCAACCCCCAGTTGAAGGAGGCAAAAAGGCAGATTGCATCTTGCACTGATTCCAGGCCCAATCGAAAGGCACAACATGTTGACCCCCAGGCCTCAGTCGAAAGTCACGCCTTCACCCCTTTCAGACCAAATCGAAGAGAGCCAAAAAGTGCAGAATCGAAGGGTTTTCCACCTAAATCGAAAGACCTATTTTTCTTGCTTTTATTTTATTTTTTCCTTTATATTTTCATGCAATTTAATATGGTTGTAATAATGTAGGATTTTATCTTTCTGCATTTTATTACTTTTATATGATTGCTAGTAAAATAGGGTATGTATGACAAGATAAAAACAACAAGTAGATAACCCCTAATCAAAGACTAAATGCATGCAAATAAAACACACCATTCCCGCATGCACCCCTAGGGTAATTCCACTTGTTGCCTCGGGAAAATAGTCATGTCCCTCGAATATGGGCGTTTTAGCAAAGACCCTCTATGATATGGTGGGAAGAACTGAGTGTTTTTTGGAATGCTGGTTTGCGTTTTGCGTTTGTATTTGCAAAATGTCACGGTAAGCAAGAGTCGCCACTGGCTTTTATTTTATCCAACAAGGAAAGGAAAAAAGCACAGAAAAATTCCTTTTTCGAGATATTTCTCGGGTTCGGGGGGTAGATTATAGAAAGGGAAGGTATTAGCACCCTTTCTATCCGTGGTTATCCACGGGCTCTTAGGTACTTGCTCATATGTTTTCAAAATTGCTTTCTTTGTGCTTGTGGGTTTTGGAAAAAAAGTTTGTTTGAAAACTTCGATTTAACTCTTGCTTCTGTCCTCAAGAGCGTATGAAGTGTTTTTGAAAACTTTGTTTGAAAGTGTAAGTGTGAAAAAGATTTTGTTTTTTTGAAAGAGCAAGTACTTAAGAACCATCTACCTACTCGAAAAAGGAATCGTTCTATGCTAATTTCCTTTAGACAATACTATCCTACTATTAGTGAGTAGGTAGCACCGTCGTTGGAGTTTAAGGGTCAATTCGATTTTAGGGACTTACGGTCACCAAAGCAATGGTAGGACGCCTTAGCGGTAACCCTAATGTCTTAGATAATTTGTTTTGAGGCAACAATATCCGAGGCAACCGTTTCGAGGCGACTATGATCTTTAGACAAGAGGATGACCTCTAAAGTGACCTATACTCAATGACCGCGTACGAAGGAAACCAAGTGGGGTGTACCCTAAGAGTGCGCATGTGCGAGTGTGTCGTTTTCAGTTAATTTTATCTTTTGTACATATTAAAGGTGATCTAAGTTGATTTTAGGTTAAAACATTCAGTTTTGTCATGCATCCCTATTATCAAACATCTAACAGTTATATTTTGCAAAAAATAAATTGCGGAATTTAAATTACAAGGCGTCGGGTATTTACATCGCCAAAAACAACCCTTTAAAATTTAAATGCGGAAAAATAAATAAAGCGATAAAGATAATTAGATGGTCCTATTAGCTATTACAAGCCGGGAATAAGTACAATATTGAATAAAATAGATCGCGTGCGGGAAATTAAATCGGGCGCAAGTTCAGGGTTTTGACCCTTTATTATTAAAGAAAAGATTTTTTTTGGTTCTTTTTGAATTAAGCGACTGAAATTAATCTAAGTTAATTATTAAATCAATAAATAAATTAATTAATTAATGAAAATAAATATTTTTGGGTTTTTGGTATTTAAAGAAATAAAATAAAATTAATTAATGTTAGTAAAAACCTAATTAAGTCTAATTGATTTTAATTATTGAAAAAAATATATTAAAGTTATTTCTAATTAATAGCCTAAATTAATTGATAAATTTGTTAATAAAAAATAAAATACTAAAATTTAATTTAATAAAGAAAATATTTTTTGTGGTTTTAATTTTTATTAAGAAAAAAATTGATTGGTTAGTTGATTAAATAAAATATAATAAAACAAATAAAACAAAATAAAAGAAATAGAAAGAGATAGGGGGTTTGGGCCTGAAAAGGGTGGTTTGAGAAGCAATTTGAGGCCCATTAGGCGCTGGCCCTGTTTGACTTTCTTGATTCAGTGGGTACACGTTGACTGGGTTTATGATAGACCATCATCTTCTGGCCACCAGATTTGGCCTATGGCCATCTGGCCATCAGATGTGTGAGGATGTATGATAGGCTTCACGCTTGGATCTGTACTTGATAACCTGAAGAAATAAAACAAAGAGAAATTTGGAGGACCTAGGATATGAACCCAGGTCCTGTACGTGACTGCCAACTCCCTTTACCACTAGGCCATTCGCTTCAATTGTTAATAATATAAGAACGAAATATAATATGTGAAAATACGTTAACATGCCAGAAAATAAAAAAAATGCGGAAAATTTGAAAAGGGCCAATCAGAGGAGGACACGATCTTGTCCCTGTCCTCAGGCCTGTAACAAAGTTACCTGTGGATTTGAATCCGCAACTAAAAGCATAGGCCATTCCTAAAATTCATCTCAGGCCATATAAATTCCTCCCAGGACCATGGTTGCATTCGTCTTCCTCTCCCAGTCATGTCCATAGCCATCATTGGGGCTAATTTTACCTGTAACAAAAAACCCTAATCAAAGAGGCAAAACCCTAACAATGGCGTTTTGCACCACAGAGCAGATAAATGAAATCAAATAATACAGAAAGCCCGAAAATGATCTGGTGGTTACAAATATGCCATTGATTCTTTGTAATAATGCATGATTTTTGAAATACGAAATCAAATACAGAAGGGGATCGCGTGACACTTACAACGCTCTAGGAGGTTGAAAAATGCGTGCTTTTAATCCCAGAAGGTTGAGTGAACACCCAACAATCGATTGAGATGCTTCTTGGCTTCTGAGATTGCCTCTAAGTATGAATTCAAATTAAAGCTTTTTCACCACTTTTTCAAGTTTTGTTTTGATTGTTCTTGTAGCCTCTAACCATTATTTTCGTGCCTTTGCCTTCCTTATGTAATGTATATTGCATTAGGGTAACAAACATGGCTTGAATCTTCCACATCAATGCATTGCCTATTTGATTTGATTCACCATTACCAACTTGCCAAATTTGCCAATTTTTCAATCTTTTTGCACATGGTAAGGTGATATTCGAGTTTGATTAGATTAATGATGATGATCTCAACCTGAAATAGCCAAAAAGATCTCAAGTAATCAATATTTGGATTTTATTTGATTTAATTTGATTAAAAATGAAATAATTCAATAAAAAATAAAATAAAATAATAAAAAAGAAATATCATCTCAAGGCTGAATCTAGGACACGTGTGAAATGGGGGAAACTCAAATCAAGTGGAAAAGAATGGGCCCATTTGACAAAATTTGAAGTTTTGGGGATAGTTGACTTTTGGCAATTTTGCAACAATTCCCAACTTCAACAATGCATAACTTCTTAAATTTTGAACTTTTGGAAGTGTTATTTGACTTTTTAGAAAGCTTGAGATGTCCTCTAACCAACCCTTTTGGTCTCATCCAAATTTGATATTCCATTCCCAAGTTATAAGCTTTGGAAAAAAAGGTGTTTTTGTTGACTTTCAAAAATGACCTATAATATCCAAATTTATAACTTCTTGTGAGTGCATTTCTTGATCTTGGGGTGTGAAGATGTATTATAGGAAATTGCATCCTATTCAAAATGAGCTTTGGATGGGTCATTTCTCATAAAGTATGAGAAAGTTATGCTTGGGTAAAGTTGAGTTGACTTTTCCTACAAAACCCTAATTTAGCAACTTTTGAGTCTTGATGAATTTTGAGCAATCCTTGATGAATCATGATCAACCCTTGATAAAATGATTAAATATCCTTCAAAATGAGAATGTTGACAAAAAATCTTGAAGTTTGACTATTTATAGGTCACAATTGACTTTTGCCCTAGCACAGTCGATTTTTGGACCCTTTGAGCAATTGACTGAGCAAACTTCCTCTGCAAGGCTTGAAATTGGATATGGATGATCTTGAGAACATATTAGGACATTAGGGAGCACTTGAGGTCATTTGGATTCAAAGATCTTGATGCAACACAAAACCCTAATTTGAGGTTGACTGCCTTAGGAGATGACTTGACTGTCCAACTCTTGAGCAATCTTGAGCCACTTGGAGATTTTTCTTGCCATGTCTTGAGAAATATGAGAGGGCAAATTTTGGGGTACAACAGCTGCCCCTGTTCAATCTTCTTAAACCTGAGGATGTAGATTGGCTTTCTTGCCTTTCATGATCTGAAGGTGGAAGATGATTGAACACTAGAGTGCCCAGAAATTTGCACTCGCATGAAGTGGTATCAGCCTTGTGATGTCAGGAAAGGGCTTACGGATGCCATTTGGAGATTGTTGATAGGAGGATGGGCTTACAGATGCGATCTGCAGGAGTGTCGATCGCATAAGAGATTCCTTAGCGAGAACTTGCATACCTGTTGTTGTAGAAGATTCCACTGGGGAAGTATATCTTTTATTGAGATTTAGAAACTTGCCTGTACCTCAACTAAGAGAACATCTTTGCTGAGTTTTAAGAACTTGTCCGTAATTCAACTGGGGGGAAACATCTTCATCAAGATCTAGGAACTGTCTGGTCTTCAACGGAGTATACTATTGAGATTGTAGAACTCGTCCACACTATGACGGAAGAAAATTGTCGAGATTAAGAACCTTATCTGAAATTCAAACGAGGATAATTTAGTTGAGACTTAAGAACTGGTCAGGTCTTCGACTGAGGGAAACATCTTCATCAATATCTAGGAACTGTCTGGTCTTTAACGGAGTATACCGTTGATATTGTAGAACTCGTCCACACTTTGACGGAGGAAAATTGTCGAGATTGAGAACCTTATCTGAAATTCAACCGAGGATAATTCAGTTGAGATTTAAGAACCGGTCAGGTCTTCGACTGAGGGAAACATCTTCATCAAGATCTAGGAACTGTCTGGTCTTCAACGGAGTATACTGTTGAGATTGTAGAACTCGTCCACACTATGACGGAGGAAACTTGTCGAGATTGAGAACCTTATCTGAAATTAAACCGAGGGTAATTTAGTTGAGATTTAAGAACCGGTCAGGTCTTCGACATAGCTGAGAACTTTAACTTTATCCTTCCTAAAAGGTAAAGGTCAGTCATATGCAATGCATGATATGGATCAAGCAATGATGTTCTCAAAATAAATGAGATCGTGTTTTATGATGCGTATATGCATGTATCATGATGTATGGAAATGTAATGTTTATAGATGGGGAAAATAAATCCTGGATAGCTGCTGGAGAATAGAGTTGAATCCTTCGTTTCCGCTGGGGATGGCGAACGAAGGTGATTGCGAGAATAAACCTGCAGGAGAGGATATCTCCGTTGGGGAATAAACTGAAGAGGAGATTACTCTGTGGGGAAGAGATGCTCTGCTGAGGATTCCACCGATAAATCCCGTTGGGGATGAATTACCGTTGCTGGTGATATTGAATCCTGTTGGGGTTTTGAATTCCTGTTTGTGAAAGGAAAGAACTCCGCTGGGGATGATCTTTCAGTTGCGGCTTCACTGGGGATAACCTTTAGACTCTAATGGGGATAATCCTTTGAGCTTTGCTGGGGACAATCTTCCTTTGAACTCGGCTGGGGATATTTATTTTTATACTCTGTCGGGGGAAAACTTCCAGAGTCTACTGGGGATGATTCTTCAACTCCACTGGGGATTCTTTTTCAGACTGCGCTGGGAAAATTTTAACTCCACTGGGGATATCTTGTATTTTGCCGGGGAATATTCTTATACTCCGTTGGGGAATATCAGAACTGCCGGGGATATTAGGCCTTTTCAGTGCTGATGGTAGATAAACTCTTCTTGGGGAGAATATTACCGATTCATTCACAGTTGCAAGCCTTAGCTGGGGAGAGCTATCATTACTGTCTTACTCTGAGGGGAGTGAAAATACTTTGGTCATATTCTTCAGCTGAATCTACCTTGTACCTGGTGGACAGAGCTACTGTAAAGCTTGGACAATTCTTATTGCCCCTATTTCTGTCATTACCAGCAATGGTCTTTTGTTTCTCATGTGAATTTTTATGAGCAACAATTAATGTCAAATGCATATATCAAAAATGAACATTGGACGTTCTTTGCAAAACAAAACAGATAAAGGAAAAATAGCTTGAAATTTCTTTGAAAATGAATTGTATTAATTTTGAAGTTTGGCCTGTAAATAGGCGTTTTTGTACAAGAGGCTGACGTCCTAGTAGGAGAACGCCGCTGAACAATAGAATTTACACAATTTGTGAAAAAGAAAAACAAAACAGCTATGTGAATAATCCCACTGGGTTCCAACTCTGCTATTGCCTATATGTCCTTGAGCATCTCATTGCTTTGCTACTGGTTGAAGGTAGATCAGATTGATTAGTGCTGTATGAGCTTGATAGTCGATACCGAAGTCTGGTTGCAAGGTGATCCAATGAGACATAGTGTTACGCTTTGATCCCTAACTTTTGCCTGGACCGCCCTTTCGGGTTTTTAGTCCACCGGGATACCCTTTTTTGCCCAAGCCGCCTTTTCATGTTTTCGACTTGCCGGGTGTACAGATTTTTTCATTTTCATCCCTTATTTTTGCCCGAACCGTTTTGGTTCACCGGGAAGCCCTTATTTTTGCCTAGGCCAGTCGACCTAGCGGGTCTTTGATTATGCGTAGTATTTTTTCACTATGTCCGCATTGACGGGGTGAGGAAGGTCATCACCATCCATGTTGGTTAGAATCATAGCTCCTCCTGAGAAAATGTTCTTAACCACAAATGGCCCTTCATAAGTAGGGGTCCATTTGCCCCTGGGATCACCTTGAGGTAGGATAATGCGCTTGATCACCAGATCCCCAACTTGATACTCTTGTCATCTGACTTTCTTGTTAAATGCTTTGATCATCCATTTTTGGTACGTCTGACCATGACAAATAGCAGTAAGTCTCTTTTCATCGATTAAGTTCAGTTGATAAAGCCGGGTCTGAATCCAGTCATCTTCGCTTAAACCTGCGTCCTTCATAATCCGAAGAGAGGGTATCTGAACTTCAATGGGCAAGACTGCTTCCATGCCATATACCAAGGAATAGGGTGTTGCCCCTGTTGACGTCCGCGTTGAGGTATGGTACCCATGAAGAGCAAATGGTAACATCTCGTGCCAGTCTTTGTATGTCACCGTCATCTTCTGCACAATCTTCTTAATGTTCTTATTAGCCGCTTCAACAGCCCCATTCATCTTCGGTCGGTAGGGAGAAGAGTTGTGATGCTGTATCTTGAACTTCTTGCAGAGTTCAGTGATCATCTTATTGTTGAGATTGGTACCATTGTCCGTAATGATCCTCTCTGGTACACCGTATCGACAAATCAGATTATGCCGAATAAACCGTGCCACGACATTTTTGGTTACTGTAGCGAAGGAAGCTGCTTCAACCCACTTTGTAAAGTAATCAATTGCTACCAGGATGAAACGATGCCCGTTGGATGCCGTAGGTCTGATCTCGCCGATCATATCGATGCCCCACATTTCGAAAGGCCATGGAGCTGTCAAGACGTTCAGAGGAACTGGAGGTATGTGCACCTTATCAGCATAGACTTGGCACTTGTGAAATGTCCGAGAATGCTGATAACAGTCGGCTTCAATAGTGAACCAAAAATATCCTGCCCGAAGGATTTTCTTTGCCATGGTATGTCCACTGGAATGAGTTCCAAAAGCACCTTCATGTAACTCCGTCATGATTCTGTCTGCCTCGTTCTTATCCACACATCGTAGTAAGGTCGAATCATGGTTACATTTGTAAAGGATGCCATTGCTGATGAAGAACTTCGCCGCGAACCTTCTCAGAAACTTCTTGTCATTAACAGATGCACCCTCGGGGTACTCTTGAGCCTTAAGATACCTCTTCACCTCATGAAACCAGGGTTTATCTGCTACCTCTTCAGTCTCAATGTCACAGCAATGTGCAGGTTCGTTCAACCTTTCAATGATAATCCGGGGAGCTTCGTTGTCCCAATTGACTTTGAACATAGAAGACATCGTAGCTAACGCGTCCGCCAACTGATTCTCCTCTCTAGGGAAGTGTTCAAAGGTTATCTCTTCAAAGTGGGGAAGCAATGTCAATACGTATTCCTTGTAAGGAATCAGATTTGGATGTTTCGTATCCCACTCACCTTTGATCTGACTGATCATGAGAGCGGAATCTCCGAAAACATTTAGAAACTTAATCCTTAGGTCAATAGCAGCTCGAAGACCCATGATGCACGCTTCATACTCTGCCATATTGTTGGTGTAGTTGAAGCATAGTCGGGCGGTGAACGGAGTATGAGAGCCTTTAGGAGATATGATCACGGCGCCAATGCCATTACCCAAAGCGTTTGAAGCTCCATCAAAGTACATAGACCATCAGGATCCTTCCTCAGGTCCTTCATCCGGTCCAGGTTCTTCGCAGTCAGTTACTATCATGATATTTTCATCCGGAAACTCAAAGTTCATATACTGGTAATCATCCACTGCCTGGTGTTCCAAATGGTCTGCCAACACACTTCCCTTGATTGCGCTCTAGGTCGTGTACTGGATGTCATACTCAGTCAAGATCATCTGCCATCTTGCTATTCTTCCGGATAAGGCAGGCTTCTCGAAGATATACTTGATTGGATCCATCTTTGATATCAATAGAGTAGTGTGAGTCAGCATATACTGTCTCAGCCAGAGAGCAGCCCATGCCAAAGCGCAACAAGTTTTCTCGAGCAACGAGTATCGAGTCTCGCAGTCGGTAAACTTTTTGCTAAGGTAATAAATAGCATGCTCTTTTCGGCCATACTCGTCATGCTGCCCCAGCACGCACCCCATTGAGTTGTCGAGTACTGTCAAGTATAAGATCATAGGTCTCCCTTCAACTGGAGGCATCAGAATGGGTGGCTCTTGGAGATACTCTTTTATCCTTTCTAAAGCGGCCTGGAATTCATCGTTCCAACGTACTATTTGATCTTTCTTCAGTAACTTGAAGATTGGCTCACAAGTAGCAGTTAGGTGCGAGATGAATCGGGCAATGTAGTTCACACGTCCCAGAAATCCTGACTTCTTTTTCTGTTCTGGGAGCTGGCATTTCCTATATAGCTTTAACCTTTGCATGATCCACTTGAATACCTTTATCGCTTATGACGAAACCCATCAGCTTACCAGATCTCACCCTGAAGGTGCACTTGTCCGGGTTTAACCTCAGCTTGTATAACCTCAACCTGTCAAATAACTTCTGAAGGTGGTCGAGATTCTCTTCTTCCGTCTGGGATCTTGCAATCATGTCGTTGATGTATACCTCAATCTCATAATGGATCATGTCATGAAACAAAGCAACCATGGCACGCTGATACGTTGCCCCAGCATTTTTCAATCCAAAAGGCATGACCTTGTAGCAAAAGGTGCCCCATTGAGTAACAAAGGTTGTCTTCTCCATGTATTCGGGAGCCATTTTAATCTGATTGTAACCGAAAAAACCATCCATAAAGGAGAAGACTTTATGCTGTGCGGTGTTGTCAACTAGGACGTCGATATGAGGCAGAGGGAAATCATCCTTGGGGTTTTCCCTGTTCAGATCTCTATAGTCAACACACATTCGAACCTTACCATCCTTCTTTGGCACTGGGACCACGTTGGCCACCCACTGCGGGTAAGAAGTAACTGCTAGAAAACTGGCGTCAAACTGTTTCATAACCTCAGCCTTGATTTTCTCAGACATATCCGGGCGCATTCGGCGAACTTTCAGTTTCACTGGAGGACAGTCTTCCTTGGTAGGCAGACAATGAACCACAATATCGGTATCCAACCCAGGCATATCTTCATAAGACCAGGCAAAGATCTCAACATAGTCTCACAGCATCTGAATCAACCGTTGCTTCACGCTAACTTCCAGATTTGCACCGATCTTAACTTCTTTCTTGTCTACCTCTGTACCCAGATTCACCGTTTCCACTGACTCTTCATGTGGCTGTATATCCCTCTCTTCTTGGAGTAGCAGTCTTGCAATCTCACCAGTTACTTCGCAATCATCTTCACCTCCGTCTTCAGCTAAGTTGATCAGGCCTTCGAAGTTATAACTGGCAGTAGCAGAGTCGTTACCAGTGAGATCCAGAGTGGATGTAGACCTGTATATGTGAGTGTGTGTAAAATAGCTTTTTTGCAATATATAATAAAAGAAAAACAAAGAGCGCAAAATTTGAAATGCAAGAAACGTCCAATGCTTTTATTAATGATATATGTAGATGACACACATAAAGCCCTCACAAATGGAGCCACGGTGCCCCGGGTAAGACACCAGGCCGTAAAGTTTAAAACATTGTCTGTTACAAATTCAAAACAAAAAGTTTCATTACTAGGTAACAAAAGAAATAGGGATGAAGTCCTTTGCTGTCCAGTTTCTTAGTCCACCATCAGTAGTAGGATAGATCCACCTGTCGAACTCATACTCTTCAACATCGTCTTCAATGGCATTTACTCCTGAATTGCTGATGAACAGGGGAGGTCTTCCGATCCGTGCACTCCGAACAACCCTTTGAGCTTCTGCAGTGAAACCCAAACCAAACTTGTTTAGTCTTATGTGCAAAATCAGGGAGTTGACCCCAATTTGCACACCCACCTTTCTCAACAACAGCCCGGGCATCCTTGAAGGAAGCCATCTTCATGGGAGGTTCTTCAACCACAGTCTCAGTTGATGCCAGCGTCTGGGGAACTTCTTCAAAATGCTGAAATGGGGTCTCAATGAACTCCCCATCCATTTATACATATCGGAAAGAGTTGAGGTGGCTCACCATGTAATCCTCTCCTCCTTGTACTGTCACAATTTTCCCTTTCACTGGGTACTTCAGCTTCTGGTGGAGCGTTGAGGTTACTGCCCCAGCTTTGTGGATCCATGGACGACCCAGCAAACAAGAATAAGATGGCCAAATGTCCATCACATAGAATGTAGAGGCGAAAACTTGAGAACCAACCTTAATCGGAATATCCACTTCTCCATGCACCATCCTCTTAGACCCATCAAAGGCCCTGACGACAATGTTGCTTGGTTTCAGCTCCAACCCTTCACAGTCTAACCGGTCTAGAGATTTTTTGGGTAACACATTCAACGAAGATCCCGTATCTACCAACACGTGAGCAAGAGTAGTGCCCCTGCATTCAATGGAGACATGAAGGGCGTCATTGTGATTCTTCCCTTTAACAGTCAAGTCGGCATCAGAGAAACCCAACCCATTATCAGCAGTCAGACTAGCCACGCAATCTTTAAACTGATCAACTGATGTCTCTTGCGGCACGTGTGCAGTCTTCAGGAAAGCAATCAGAGCCTTGGCATGAGCTTCAGAGCATAGCAACAGTGACAACATAGATATTTTGGATGGGGTTTGCTCGAGCTGTTCGACTACATTGTAGTCGCTCTTTTTGATGATCTTCAGAATTTTCTCCATCTCTTGTCTAGAGGCTTCACCAATAATCTTCTTCAGTGCCTCCATCTGTGCAGGCTCACTGATGGTCCCTTTGCCCCGGGCGTTAGACGAGTCGGCAACAGGGGTAAGAATTGGAACTTGAATAGGAACAGTGGCAGGTACACTGGCAGGTGTAATAACAACAGGTTTCCGGGCAGTTGGTGGAGAGATATCAGGGGAAAAAAGTCTTCCGCTGCGGGTGACTTTAGCAGGTCCAACAATATTGCTGACGCCAGTATCAACATCCAAATCTTGTTTAATTCCGTGACAATAAACATCAGCCCCGTAATGCCACGGGACAACTTTATCGAATGTATAGGGGATAGGCCCAGGAACAGTGATGATCAATGGTGCGATTCTTGGAACAGGTGTAATTCTAATAGGCTTTCTCGAGGAAGCCTTGGGAGAATTGTCGAAAATGGTGATTATAGCAACTTCTTCAGTATGAACTAAAGGAACAACAGTCTTCTCAAACAAAATTTCTTTATTATCCATCAGACGTTGGATACCTGACTTCAAAAGATGGCAACCGGTAGGTAGGATAGAACACATACGGCAACCTTCGTCACAGCCTGGAAATAAACCGGCTAGCAAAAGGTTCTTTTTCACAATCATCAATGGAGTAGCAATATCCGTCACAGAAACCACATACGAGTCTTCCTCTATAGCATTTACTCCATGCTTGAGCATAGGAGCTGTCACAACATTAGGTCTTTCAGGTGCTTCAAACTCAATCTCCTTAGCATCAATTAAGTCCCGTACCTTATTCTTCAAAACCCAACAATCATCTGTATCATGCCCTGGGCTATCAGAGTGAAAAGCACAGTGGGCATTAGGGTTGTACTTTGGTGATGTAGTGTTGGGATTCTGCGGGGCCTCCCTTGGAGTCACTAAATTGGTTTTCAATAATTGTGGCAGAATCTGAGATAAAGTCATGTTGAGCTGAGTGAATTGTCTTTGAGGTTTCTCGCCCCTTGGCTGACTGTTGCGCTGAGGAGCACCAGCAGGTCTTGAAATAACAACCGCATTAACAGCTTGGCGGTGCTCAAGTATATTATGGCTTTTCAAACTGTAAACAGCACTGGCTTCCTTCTTAAAAGGATTCTTCTCGGTGCCTGACGAAGCACCCTTCTGTATTTTACCAGATTTGATACCGGCCTCAATCCTTTCCCTGGTCATAATCAGCTCTATAAACCCGGACGACGAACTTCCAATCAGATGGTTGAAATACGGACCAGACAAGGTCCCCAGAAACATATCAACTAACTCCCCATCAGCCAAGGATGGTTGCACTCTTCCAGCGAGGTCCCTCCACTTCTGAGCATAATCTTTGAAACCTTCGCCCGCGCCCATTGACATACCTTGGAGTTGGGTACGCGTGGGAGCGAGGTCGGCATTGTATTGGTACTGCTTGTAGAAAGCAGCAGCCAAGTCTTCCCAATTACAGATACTAGTTCCTTATAACTGGTAAAACCATTCAAGCTGAGTCCCTGAGAGACTGTCTTGAAAGAAGTGGATCCATAGGTTCTTGTCAGCGGTGTACGGCTGAATCTTCCTAACATACGAACGAAGGTGCAGTTTCGGACAAGAAACTCCGTCGTACTTAGCAAAGGTTGGTGCTTTGAATTTGTGGGGAATTACCACCCCGGATGATAGACCCAGATCACCAAAGTCCAGACCAGGCACTTTCTGAACTTCCATCGCACTCAACCGGTCTTCCAGTTGCTTGTATCTATCCTCATCCGCAGGATACTGGTCTTCGTCGAAGTCTGTCTCGTTGTCTGAAACCACAGGGCTAGGAGCCCTCCTTTCTTCCTGACTATCTTTCCCTCCAGATGAGGTGGTCAAATCAACTTCATCTCGTAGCCTGTTTCCAAACCTGTGGCCCATGTTAAACAGGACCGTCTTCTTCTTCTTCTTCTTCTTCTTCTTCTATTTCAGGATAAGGGTCTTCAGATCTTGCTGACCCTTAGCTAAACTCATGAACAAATCTTGGAACTGGGCTTTTTGAGCCTGTAGAGCCTTGATTGCTTGCTCAGTTGACGGTTCAGAAGACATGATGCTGAAATAAACAGCGAAGAAGATAAGAGACCTGTAAGGGTACCTGTTGTGAAGTGCATGGGAATGATATGCGTATGATATGATTTCAAAGACGTCGAGAGATTCAAATTCGTAAACCAAAAATGAAACACACTTTTATTAGATAAACTTTGAAATTAATTGTTCAACAGATGCCTTTAAGGCGTTACAGGAAAGAAAAACTGAAAAGTAAACAAAAACTAGAAATAATCAAAAAGACAATCAGTGCTCCCATGGTCGCTTCTTGTCGGTGAGGACATAGTCATTGAGGATCCGCTCGTTCTCCAGCTGTCTTGTCAACTTCTGGATCTTCTGCTCTTGCTCGTGATACTTTTCTCGGTAAGTATCCCGCTCTTCTCTCAGCTGCATCCAAGACCTTTTCAGTGCCCCAATGTCAGTGGGCATATGAGGATGGAGGATGGTCGGAAGAACCCTTTCTTCATTAGCAACTTCAACAATGATAGGCATGACGGCTTCATACGACATTCCCAGATTTTGGGAACGGATACGAACCCATCGGAGATATGGCTCCATCGGAAGAGAAGTCTTTAGACCCAGCTCGTGTGGATCAGATCTGTGAACTCTATCCCAAGCTCTTATGAATCTGCGGTGTTGCTCGTCACTGTCCCCTTGAAAATCAAAGACAATACTAGGCATTAGCAAATCATGAGGACCTTCCCTCCTAGCACGCCCAAATTGACGTAGGGCCAAGCACGGATTATAAGTGATTCCTCCAGTGGTTCCTATCAGTGGAACATTGGGGCATTCCCCACAACAATCAATAATAGCCACCTCGTCCATACCCTTGATAGTCCAGATGATGTCATTATGAGAGAGAGACATAACTCTATAGGCCCAACCCATGCCTTCTTTGTTCTTCAAAACTGACTTGGGAAGGTGAGAAATAAACCACCTTGCCAACAATGGAGCACAGCACATCAGGGTTCCTCGCTTTCGAGCGGTACGGGCATACAGAGAATGAAGAATGTCACCCAAGAGAGTGGGCACAGGATTACCAGACATAAAGATCTTCACCGCATTCACGTCGACGAAAGCATCCGGGTTAGGAAACAACACCAAACCATATATAAGAAGAGCTAGAATGTCTTCAAATGCCTGGAAGTCTAGACTATCCCAGAACTGATTAGCTTTACCAACCAAGAATTTAGTCAGAAAGCCCTTTGCTCCACTTCTAGTTTCCCAATTAGACATAACCCCAGCCTTTGTCAGATGGAGGGCTGAAGCAATCTCTTCCGGCCTAAGGATCTTCTCCCAACCTGTGAACGGGGTCTGCTCCAGGATAGGGATACCCAGCAGATCAGAGAACTCCTCTAAGGTAGGGACCAACTGGTAGTCCTGAAAAGTAAAGCAATGGTACAGCGGATCAAAGAACTGGACTAGAACACTCATCATCTGCTCGTCCAATTTGGAAGTGACCAAACCCAAGAGGTGACCATGTCTCCTGATAAAGGAGGTAGTATCTGACATCTTTGCAACCAATTCTTTAAGCATAGTGGGAACCTGGACAAAGTTGATCCGGATGGTGTTCCTACGCATGGGTATCATGACCTACAAAACAGAACAAAGATGAATCCCTCCTGTCTTTGAAATAGGTTACTCCAATGCAGGATGCATGCAATGTTATGATGTCATGATAGAAAGCACACCACAAGTATCCACAAATAGAAAACATGGTAAAGGCACACAAGTCACACAAAGAGCCCTTAGATTTCAGGCTGGCAAGGAGTCTAGGTACTACCCTCTTTCAGTTCAGTTGGTTCAAACTTGTCCTAAAAATAGTAACCGGGTTCTAGAGGATCTCAATATCACTAACTACCCTCGATCGGTCATAATTCCAGTTTAGCAACCTTTTCTTGCGGCCGGAATTATCGCGAGAGTTTAGTCTCAATGAGTGTAGCATACTACTACTGTTCTATGGCCAAGTTGGTCAATTTAAAGGTTCTAAGGTCAGTTGGTGCTTAATGACCCCTTAGCAGACCCATATTCTCCTCGTTGCGCCACAAGGGATATCAGTACATACTAAAGTGCCACACCAACTTAGCTACTGCTTCAACCGTATCGGTCTACGCCGTACAGTTCCCTCACAGTTTATTGCTACTTACCTAAAGGGTATCCCCCAAATCTGGGTTAGGATCTATAGTAACTCCGATACAATCCCACAAATATAAAGCACACAAGTCAAGCAATTGAAAACATTATGAACTATTCCTAAGGTACACCCCCCTTATTAAGCGTCCCCAGCAGAGTCGCCAGTTCTGTGATACGGTGGGAAGAAATGACTGTTTTTTGGAATGCTGGTTTGCATTTTGCGTTTGTATTCGCAAAATGTCGCGGTAAGCAAGAGTCGCCACCGACTTTTATTTTATCCAACAAGGAAAGGAAAAAAGCACAGAAAAATTCCTTTTTCGAGATATTTCTCGGGTTCGGGGGGTAGATTATAGAAAGGGAAGGTATTAGCACCCTTTCTATCCGTGGTTATCCACGGGCTCTTAGGTACTTGCTCATATGTTTTCAAAATTGCTTTCTTTGTGCTTGTGGGTTTTGGAAAAAAAGTTTGTTTGAAAACTTCGATTTAACTCTTGCTTCTGTCCTCAAGAGCGTATAAAGTGTTTTTGAAAACTTTGTTTGAAAGTGTAAGTGTGAAAAAGATTTTGTTTTTTTGAAAGAGCAAGTACTTAAGAACCATCTACCTACTCTAAAAAGGAATCGTTCTATGCTAATTTCCTTTAGACAATGCTATCCTACTATTAGTGAGTAGGTAGCACCATCGTTGGAGTTTAAGGGTCAATTCGATTTTAGGGACTTACGGTCACCAAAGCAATGGTAGGACGCCTTAGCGGTAACCCTAATGTCTTAGATCATTTGTTTTCAGGCAACAATATCCGAGGCAACCGTTTCGAGGCGACTATGATCTTTAGACAAGAGGGAGACCTCTAAAGTGACCTATACTCAATGACCGCGTACGAAGGCAACCAAGTGGGGTGTACCCTAAGAGTGCGCATGTTCGAGTGTGTCTTTTTCAGTTAATTTTATCTTTTGTACATGTTAAAGGTGATTTAAGTTGATTTTAGGTTAAAACATTCAGTCTTGTCATGCATCCCTATTATCAAACATCTAACAGTTATATTTTGCAGAAAATAAATTGCGGAATTTAAATTACAAGGCGTCGGGTATTTACATCGCCAAAAACAACCCTTTAAAATTTAAATGCGAAAAAATAAATAAAGCGATAAAGATAATTAAATGGTCCTATTAGCTATTACAAGCCGGGAACAAGTACAATATTGAATAAAATAGATCGCGTGCGGGAAATTAAATCGGGCCAAGTTCAGGGTTTTGACCCTTTGTTATTAAAGAAAAGATTTTTTTTGGTTCTTTTTGAATTAAGCGACTGAAATTAATCTAAGTTAATTATTAAATCAATAAATAAATAAATAAATTAATGAAAATAAATATTTTTGGGTTTTTGGTATTTAAAGAAATAAAATAAAATAAATTAATGTTAGTAAAAACCTAATTAAGTCTAATTGATTTTAATTATTGAAAAAAATATATTAAAGTTATTTCTAATTAATAGCCAAAATTAATTGATAAATTTGTTAATAAAAAATAAAATACTAAAATTTAATTTAATAAAGAAAATATTTTTTGTGGTTTTAATTTTTATAAAGAAAAAAATTGATTGGTTAGTTGATTAAATAAAATATAATAAAACAAATAAAACAAAATAAAAGAAATAGAAAGAGATAGGGGGTTTGGGCCTGAAAAGGGTGGTTTGAGAAGCAATTTGAGGCCCATTAGGCGCTGGCCCTGTTTGACTTTCTTGATTCAGTGGGTACACGTTGACTGGGTTTATGATAGACCATCATCTTCTGGCCACCAGATTTGGCCTATGGCCATCTGGCCATCAGATGCGTGAGGATGTATGATAGGCTTCACGCTTGGATCTATACTTGATAACCTGAAGAAATAAAACAAAGAGAAATTTGGAGGACCTGGGATTCGAACCCAGGTCCTGTACGTGACTGCCAACTCCCTTTACCACTAGGCCATTCGCTTCAATTGTTAATAATATAAGAACGAAATATAATATGTGAAAATACGTTAACATGCCAGAAAATAAAAAAAAATGCGGAAAATTTGAAAAGGGCCAATCAGAGGAGGACACGATCTTGTCCCTGTCCTCAGGCCTGTAACAAAGTTACCTGCGGATTTGAATTCGCAGCTAAAAGCATAGGCCATTCCTAAAATTCATCTCAGGCCATATAAATTCCTCCCAAGACCATGGTTGCATTAGTTTTCCTCTCCCGGTCATGTCCATAGCCATCATTGGGGCTAATTTTACCTGTAACAAAAAACCCTATACCAAGAGGCAAAACCCTAACAATGGCGTTTTACACCACAAAGCAGATAAATGAAATCAAATAATACAGAAAGCCCAGAAATGATCTGGTGGTTACAAATATGCCATTGATTCTTTGTAATAATGCATGATTTTTGAAATACGAAATCAAATACAGAAGGGGATCGCGTGACCCTTACAGCGCTCTAGGAGGTTGAAAAATGCGTGCTTTTAATCCCAGAAGGTTGAGTGAACACCCAATAATCGATTGAGATGCTTCTTGGCTTCTGAGATTGCCTCTAAGTATGAATTCAGATTCAAGCTTTTTGACCACTTTTTCAAGTTTTGTTTTAATTGTTCTTGCAGCCTCTAACCATTATTTTCGTGCCTTTGCCTTCCTTATGTAACGTATATTGCATTAGGGTAACAAACATGGCTTGAATCTTCCACATCAATGCATTGCCTATTTGATTTGATTCACCATTACCAACTTGCCAAATTTGCCAATTTTTCAATCTTTTTGCACATGGTAAGGTGATATTCGAGTTTGATTAGATTAATGATGATGATCTCAACCTGAAATAGCCAAAAAGATCTCAAGTAATCAATATTTGGATTTTATTTGATTTAATTTGATTAAAAATGAAATAATTCAACAAAAAATAAAATAAAATAATAAAAAAGAAATATGATCTCAAGGCTGAAGCTAGGACACGTGTGCAATGGGGGAAACTCAAATCAAGTGGAAAAGAATGGGCCCATTTGACAAAATTTGAAGTTTTGCGGATAGTTGACTTTTGGCAATTTTGCAAAAATGCCCAACTTCAACAATGCATAATTTCTTCAATTTTGAACTTTTGGAAGTGTTCTTGGACTTTTCATAAAGCTTGAGATGTCCTCTAACCAACCCTTTTGGTCTCATCTCAATTTGATTTTCCATACTCAAGTTATAAGCTTTGTAAAAAAAGGTGTTTTTGTTGACTTTCAAAAATGACCTATAATGTCCAAATTTATAACTTCTTGTGAGTGCATTTCTTGATCTTGGGGTGTGAAGATGGATTGTAGGAAATTGCATCCTCTTAAAAATTCGCTTTGGATGGGTCATTTCTCATAAAGTATGATAATGTTATGCTTGGTCAAAGTTGAGTTGACTTTTCCTACAAAACCCTAATTTAGCAAGTTTTGAGTCTTGATGAATTTTGAGCAATCCTTGATGAATCATGATCAACCCTTGATCAAATGATGAAATATCCTTCAAAATGAGAATTTTGACAATAAATCTTGAAGTTTGACTATTTATAGGTCACAGTTGACTTTTGCCCTAGCATCGTCGATTTTTGGACCCTTTGAGCAATTGACTGAGCAAACTTCCTCTGCAAGGCTTGAAATTGGATATGGATCATCTTGAGAACATATTAGGACATTAGGGAGCACTTGAGGTCATTAGGATTCAAAGATCTTGATGCAACACAAAACCCTAATTTGAGGTTGACTGCCTTAGGAGATGACTTGACTGTCCAACTCTTAAGCAATCTTGAGCCACTTGGAGATTTTTATTTCCATGTCTTGAGAAATATGAGAGGGAAAATTTTGGGGTACAACACCCTCGATAAAAGATCGTAGTCCCTCGATGAAATCAATGTTGCCTTCAGTAAACGATCTAGTCCCTAACAACATTGCTAAAACGTCCCACATGTTGGCTTTTATGACTATACAAACATCCCATGCCCGTCCCTTCACATCCAATGATGTAAGTATAAGAGTGCGCCTAAGAGGGGTGGTGGGGGGGGGGGGGTGAATTAGGTACTTTAAATTTTTTACCGGTTTTAGTGATGATGGATATTATTTTTCTGGTTTAGTGCATGACTTTACAAATGTGTTTCTTTGTTTTCTAGTTTATGACTAGTGATGAAAGCGGTAAATGCGGAAAAGTAAAGAACATAAAGATGTATCCTGGTTCCCCTCACAGTCCGAGAGTACTCCAGTTCCCTTTCAACATGAAAGAGATTTCCTTACTGTTAGATCACTAGACAAGACACCCTAGTCCTTCTATACAAGACTCTAACCAATAAAACCACCAAGAACAATCCTCTTGGACCAAGAACAATCCTCTTGGATTTTCACTATGTCAACAATGAGAATAATCCTCTCAAAGTGACTTTAATTGTATGCAACAATCCTGGAAAAACAAGATATATAAAACCACTTAAACTTATTTTCAACAATCCTGAAAAATAAGCAAGTATATATCAATATTTGATTTGACTGAGTTTGTAGTGTGATAATCACTATGAGTGATTTTATCAATGAATTGATCTTCTCTTCCAATGAAAATAGTATATAATGACTCAAGATATATAATGCTCAAAGTTTTCTGTTTGACAATATGTGAAAGTGTGCGGAAAAACTTTGTGTATGAAAGTGAAGATGAGTTTGATATTTTAAAAATTCAGAAAATATATTTGGAAGAGGTGTTGAAATGATTTTGAAAATGAATATTTATATGTTCATAGCACCTTTTTGAAACAACATAAAGTTCTGGAGATGAATCATGAACAATTGCAAAGATTGAGTGAAAGATTTCCATGAAATGGTGTTACGAACAGGCATGTGCAAAGCTGCTGTTTTTTTTTTCAAAATCGTGCAGCATGCAATCGACTGCACCCTTTGTGTAAATCGATTGCACGGGGTTTCAACAGCTAGAATTTTAAATATTTTGAGTGTGAAATCAATTGCACAAGAGTGTAAATCGATTGCCTGTGAAGTCAGAAGCAAAAATTGATTGAGTGCAATCGATTGCATAAACATGCAAATCGATTACACTTAGAAACAGTAACGAAAGATTTGAAAAATTGAAGCATTCAATCGATTGCACTAATATGCAAATCGATTGCACTCAAGTAAAAAATGATTTTTAGCTTTATAAAAACTTGAGTAAAGATTTGGACAATATAAAATATTTCTTTTGACCATTGAGCATCTATGTCTTCAGTTCAAAGTAAGTATTATCATTATACCTTGAAATTTTGCTAAGTGCTTGAACTGAAGACTTTATCCATAGATGCTTTTAGCTGGATCAAAAATCTTTGCCTTCTTTGTCAATAATGGTTTGTCTTCATCAAAACAAAAGTGCATTTGAGAAGCTTGATTTTACATTCTCCCCCTTTTTGATAATGACAAACAATCTTGCTTGATGGTTGTAATTTCTGGAAAGAGAGTTCTCCCCCTAAGATGCATAACTCCCCCTTTGTATGAGAAGCTTTAAAATCATTTGGATTTGCTCATCTTGAAGGATTATTTGTACCTTAAAAGTTTAAGGCAAGGAAATATACAAGCATAAAGTATAACATCCTTCTCCCCCTTTGACATTATCAAAAAGAAGGGGAAGATGCATAAAAATGGATAAAATACATATAATAATATTGAAAGCTTAACCATAACCATATTGCTTCATGATGTTTTTTCTCATCCTTTGATAAATGCTCATAGTAGTTGTCTTCATCAAAACATGATGTTGAAGATGCTTGACTCTTTTAGAAATAATGAGAAACTCTTATGTGAATGCTCCCCCTATCTTTGATAACTCCCTCTTGATCAAAGTTCTCCCTTGAAGCATAGAGAATTTGCATCTTTCTTTGGGTTGCAATAGTTAGAAACAAGCATACACACACACACACCCATATATATATATATATATATATATATATATATATATATATATATATATATATATATATATATATATATATATATATATATATATATATATATATATATATATATATATATATATA
Organism: Vicia faba; assembly: GCA_948472305.1. Taxonomy (NCBI): domain Eukaryota; kingdom Viridiplantae; phylum Streptophyta; class Magnoliopsida; order Fabales; family Fabaceae; genus Vicia; species Vicia faba. The sequence continues at coordinate 1,056,444,769 of OX451740.1, read as the reverse complement.
TATATATATATATATATATATATATATATATATATATATATATATATATATATATATATATATATATATATATATATATATATCTTCTCCCCCTTTGTCATTAAAAAAAGGATGGAAAAAGCCTTATAATACATAAATAAATTATTGAAAGTAAAAACAATTTATACCAACAAGTTTCACCTCAAAAGTGACTTCATAAATCATTCATCTTTTGAGAACATGATGTTGAAGCCTTTGTCACAAAGTTGACTTGTACTTAGAAGTTGTATTTTGTTCTTCAACATGAAGTACATCTTCAATGGATATGAAAGTTAGTGTAGCAACTTTGCCAATGCCAAGAATTCTTCCTTTAAAGTATTTCCCATATGTGAAATAATCCTTGGACTTGAACTAGATTTTAAAGTTAGTGTATATCTTCCATCAAATGCTTAGAGCCACCACTTATCAAAACATCATAGATTTAAAGTGGTCCTCAAGCAAACCTACAAAACAAATTAAGTTTGATCTGGTACCAAATGTGCTTTGGGTCCATCATAGTTAGTTCCTTTCTTTACCCACACATAATGCTCACTTTCCACACTAAAGTTTCTAACATAGCAAGCATTAGGTGTGTGGCCTTTAATACCACAATAAAAACAAGTAGGTTCAAAGTTACTTCTATATCTAGAAGGTTAAGATTTCTTCTTAGGAAATGTTTTCTTTTGATGAACTTCATTAGGTTTGTTCACTTTCTCTTTGGATGATAGATCACTAGCCTTAACAAAGATATTTTTATTAGAACTTGGTTTTGAAAACTTTGAATATCCAAGTCCACTTTTATCATTGAAATATCTTTGTTGGCTAATAACACATTCCAATCCAATTTGACATTTTTCATATCTTTCAATAACTCTTTTTAATTGGACAATTTGGAAAGAGAGTGATTCACAATTTTTGCGTACAAAATTCTGTTTTTGCTCACTAAATTTTTGTTTTTCATCTTTGAGATCTTTTTCCACAGACTCACATTTTTATTCTAAATATGAATTTTTTTTCTTTTGAGATGAAATAGTTTTGTACAAAATTTTGCATTCATTTAATAGTTCATCTATAATACCTTATGCATCACTATCAAAAAGAGAAAATTCATTACTAACCTCTTCATCTTCACTATCGGAATGGTGTGAGGCCATCAATGCAAGATTAACACTTTGATTGTTTTCGGAATCGAAGATGAAATTTCCCATGCTATATATGCTTTCTTTTACTTCTTATCTTTATTTCTCTTGAAATATTTCTTCTTATTTTCAAGTGTAGGACATTCACTTTTAACATGTCCCTTTTCTCCACATTCAAATCATATAACCTTCCTTGTTGGTGCTTCCTTTTTCTTTCTTTTCGTAGAACCTTTTCAATCTTCTTGATAAGATCATCATCTTCACTACTAGTGGATTCATCCTCTTGATTGCTATCATGATTTTTTATCATTGTATTTAGAGCCATGTCTTTTGAATCTTTTACTTGGATTTCATGCTTTTCAAGTCTTGCAAGTTCCGTCTCATATTCTTGAAGTTTTCCGAACAAAGTGGCGGAAGTCTTTGTGTATAGATTCTTCTTCTCGGATATTGCTGTCACTTTTGGTTGCCATTCCCTAGATAAAGATCTAAGCACTTTAAGATTAAGTTCATCATTAGTTAAAGTCTTACCGAGTGCTTTCAAATGATTTGTCAAGTGTACAAATCTTTTCTGCAAGTCGAGGATTGCTTCTCGGGGCTGCATTCTAAGTAGTTCGTATTCTTGACTCAATGTATTTAATCTCGATATTTTAACTTCAGCGGTTCCTACATGAGTTTCTACTAAGGTATCCCATATTTCTTTCGCCGTTTTGCATGCTGAGACACGGAAGAATTCATCCATGCTAAGTGTACCTTGAATAAGATTTATTTCCTTTTTATCATAGAGAACCTTCTTCTTATCATCTTCGTCCCATGCAACTTTATAGGGATAAATGGACCATTCTCGACAGCATCCCATATTTCTTCTCCTTGTGCTTCTAGATGTGCCTTCATGCGCATTTTCTAGAAGTCAAAATATTCACCACAAAATAGAGGAGGCTTGTTGTTACTACCACCATCTCTGAAAACGGGATTTTGATTTGCGGAAGCCATTCTGGATCTTTTAGGAACATGTTACCTATAACCTGCTCTGATGTCAATTGTAAGTATAAGAGTGCTCCTAAGAGGGGGGTGAATTAGGTACTTTAAATTTTTTACCGGTTTTAGTGATGACGGATATTATTTTTCTGGTTTAGTGCATGAGTTTACAAATGTGTTTCTTTCTTTTCTGGTTTATGACTAGTGATGAAAGCGGTAAATGCGGAAAAGTAAAGAACACAAAGATGTATCCTGGTTCCCCTCACAGTCCGAGAGTACTACTGTCCCCTTTCAACATAAAAGAGATTTCCTTATTGTTAGATCTCTAGACAAGACACCCTAGTCCTTCTATACAAGACTCTAACCAATAAAACCACCAAGAACAATCCTCTTTGATTTTCACTATGTCAACAATGAGAACAATCCTCTCAAAGTGACTTTACTTGTATCCAATAATACTGGAAAAACAAGATATATAAAACCACTTAAACTTATTTGCAACAATCCTGAAAAATAAGCAAGTATATAGCAATTTTTTATTTGACTGAGTTTGTAGTGTGATAATCACTATGAGTGATTTTATCAATGAATTGATCTTCTCTTCCAATGACAATAGTATACAATGACTCAAGATATATAATGTTTTCTGTTTGAAAATATGTGAAAGTATGCAGAAAAACTTTGTGTATGAAAGTGAAGAAAAGCTTGAGTTTGATATTTTAAAAATTTAGAAAATATATTTGGAAGAGGTGTTGAAATGATTTTGAAAATGAGTATTTATATGTTCATAGCACCTTTTTGAAACAACATAAAGTTCTGGAGATGAATCATGAACAATTTCCAAGATTGAGTGAAAGGTTTCCATGAAATGGTGTTATGAACATGCATGTGCAAAGCTGCTGTTTTTATTCAAAATTGTGCAACATGCAATCGATTGCACCCTTTGTGTAAATCGATTGCACGGGGTTTCAACAGCTAGAATTTCAAATATTTTGAGTGTGCAATCAATTGCACAAGAGTGTAAATCGATTGCATGTGAAGTCATAAGCAAAAATTGATTGAGTGCAATCGATTGCATAAACATGCAAATCGATTACACTTAGAAACACTAGCAAAAGATTTGAAAAATTGAAGCATGCAATCGATTGCACTAATATGCAAATCGATTGCACTCAAGTAAAAAATGATTTTTAGCTTTAGAAAAACTTGAATAAAGATTTGGACAATATAAAATATTTCTTTTGACCATTGAGCATCTATGTCTTAAGTTCAAAGTAAGTATTATCATTATACCTTGAAATTTTGCTAAGTGCTTGAACTGAAGACTTTATCCACAAATGCTTTTAGCTGGATCAAAAATCTTTTCCTTCTTTGTCAATCATGGTTTGTCTTCATCAAAACAAAAGTGCATTTGAGAAGTTTAATTTTACAAATGATGGGGCTTCTTACCAAATCAATGGTAAGATAGCAACATCTAAAGGAGGAGAAAAAGAACATTTAAGACCTTTGGAGTAGGTAGGTATATCCTAGTTGCTCGCTTGCTCACAATAAAAACCTTTTATACACCCACACTTTCATTTTGAAACATTTTTTGGAAGACAACAGTTTGTACGTGTTCTTATAGAAACGAGAACCATTACAAAGACACCTTATCAAAATCACTTTCAAAAACACATTCCACAAACACTTCTTTGAACTATTTTCAAAACAACACTTTGTACGCGTTCTTATAGAAATGAGAACCATTACAAAGTCATTTTCAAAATACTTTCAAAACCCACACCACAAGCACATTTTCCAAACAAAAGTAAGTGATCTAGCAAGAAACTAAGAGCCCATAGAAAACTACGGATGGAAAGGGTGATAATATCTTCCCTTTTCATAACCTACAAATAATCTCAGGAAATAATCTCGAAAGGTCTTTGCTGTTCTTTTCAACCTTTCCTTATTGGATAAAAGAAAAGTCGGTGGCGACTCTTGCTATTCGCAACAATTGTGATCAAATGCAAAACACCCAAGTTAGTTCTCCCACCGTATTACAGAACTGGCGACTCTGCTGGGGAAATTATTTAAAAGTGGGGTTACCTTAGGACTAGATCACTTTTACTTGCTTTCCTTGTTTGACTTGATTGCTTTACATTTTTGGTTCCTTGTTTCCATTTGTTTTGATCATCTACCCGGATCTGGGGAACTTTTTTAGGTAAGCAGCAATATATTGTGGAAACTGTACGACGTAGACCGATACGGTTGAAGCAATGGCTACGTTAACGCGACACATTTGTTGGTACCGGTATCCCTTGTGTTAAATCGAGGAGAATATGGGGCCTCTGAACGGCGTCATGAAGCACTAACTAGCTTTAGAACCTTAATTGAACAACTTGTCCATTAGGAAGTAGTGAGATAGCCGGTTTCGGTGGAAAGCTGAAAATTGGTTGATACTCGATACTACACTCATTGAGACCAGAATTTTGGGATATTTAGGCCGCAAGAAAAGATTGATTGAGCTGAGACAATGCCTAAAAGAAAGGTCAGTGATATTGAGATCCCTAGAACCCGATTACTTTCTAGGACTGGTTGAACCAACTAAACTTCAAGAGGGTACTTACCTATCAAACCCCATGCAAGCCTAAACCTAAGGACTTGTCTGCTTTGTGTATATGATTATTTGTACAGAACAACTTGCTTGCTTTAGATACTTGTACATAATATCATGATATCATGCCATAGCATATTCAATAACCATTTCAAGGATCTCAAAGGCCTATGATGCAGGGTCATGTTAAACCAGACGCCTATCAAAGGGGCAAAAATATTCATTCTCTAATCAAACTCCTTCAAAGACCAAAGCACGGTAACTTGAGTCAAGAGCTATGACCGACTTGACATGGTGAGTCGTGGAAGGACATCCACCGATATAAAGTTCTCCAATCAAAGTTGTAAGTAACTTCTAACATCTTCTTGTGTTTACCCCGTGAGATCCTTGAAGACATGAATCCTCATATCATGCATCATATCATGACAGGTTTCTCCCATACAAGTCTCCTTATCTTCCTACTGTTTATTTCAGTAAGATGGATATGGAACAAACGGTGAAGGATCCCCAAGCACAAAATGCCCAATTCCAACAAATGTTCCTGGCTATGGCTAAGGGGAAAGAGGACCTGAAGACTCTACTTCTCAAAGACAAGAAGAAAAAGTTAAAGAAGTCAGTAGGCGTCCTGAATTTTGGAAGAAGACTTAGAGGACCAGTCAAGAGAACCCTACATCTCTCAACTCGGTCAACCGAGGGGGACACTCAGACAAAATAAGGAGATAACAACCCGGGGACTGATTAAGATGAAGATGAATTTTCTGAGGAACAATGCCCCCCGCTGATGATAAATACAAACAATTGGAGTATCGCCTCAATGCTATGGAGATTTAGCAGATACCTGGCTTGGACTTTGAAGAGTTAGGTTTGGTTTCTGGAGTGGTCATCCCACCAAAGTTCAAAATCCCTACCTTTGCCAAGTATGATGGGATATATTATCCTAAAATGAATCTAAGGTCATATGTCCACAAGATTCAGCCTCACACTGCTGACCAGAAGCTATGGGTCCATTTCTTCCAAGAAAGTTTGGTTGGCACTCAACTGGAGTGGTTCTATCAGTTAGAAAGAATCGACATTCACACTTGAGAGGACTTGGCTGCTGCTTTATACAAGAAGTACCAATACAACGTCGATCTTACACCAACTCGTATGCAATTACAGAGTATGACCATGCGTTCCAACGAAGGCTTCAAAGAATACGCTAAAAAATGGAGAGACTTGGCTGGAAGGGTGCAACCACCCTTAACTGACAGGGAGTTGATTGACATCTTTATGGGAACTTTGATAGGACCTTTCTTCAATCACCTAATCGGAATCTCCTCGGCCGGAAAGATACAAGGAGCAACATCCTCTGATACTCAGAAAAATCCATACAATAGGAAGAAAGAGTTCAATGTTGTTTACGGCCAAAAGGGTCATAATAGGAGAAACCATGATCAACACGTGGGGGAAATCCTGATCTCTAATCCTACACATGTTCAACAAAGACAGGGCAATAGGCGTAGGATAAAATACCAAGAAAGGCAGTACGCTAACATCAACATGCCATTTTCTCAAGCGTTACAACGTTTGCTGAAGGTGAAACTAATCACACTAAAGGATCCTCCTCAAAACCCCGATACCTCCTCTCCCAAGTACAACCCCAATGTAAGATGTGCCTACCATTCCGATAGCCATGAACACGACACCGACAACTGTTGGACTTTGAAGAACAAGATTCAAGATTTGATTGACGCCAAGGAGATTGAGTTCGATTCACCAGAGACTCTTAACTTGATCACTACTCATATGCCAAATCATTAAGAGCGTTCTTTTCATTTTGAATTTTCAATTGTAATCTCTTCTGTTATTCAAATACTTATCTATTAATGTCAAACTTTGTTTCATTAATGCATTGCATATGTTTGTCTTGAATTAATCCATTCATTTTCATTATATTTAAACTATGATTTTTACTCCCTTTATGATATTCAACTCTTGTTTAAAAGTTGCAAGCCTTCAGAGGGGGGATGACGAAAACAATGCCATAATCTCATATAGTATGCTTTTGGACAGACTTTGTTGACGATGTACAGGCGTTCTTTCAATTCCTAAACACTGGGGTTATAAGGAAGATAATCCCTAGTCAACCCCTTCGAGCCAAAGAAGTAGGAGTTTCCTTTTTACATAAACTGAAACCTTTAATCAAAACCTGGGGAAGTGTAGTCTCTCAGTTAATTCAAACGCGCGTTCAGTCACAAACTTTCACTTTGTACACAATGAATGACATCAAAAACATTCCTTATGAACCAAAAGATGGTGATGGTTACCTATCAAATAAGAAGTCATTATCTCTCAAAAGAAAAGCCCACTAAGTCAAAACCTACAAAGGAGACTTAAGAAAAACTAGGGCATCCCGCTGACTGTAATCTCAAAAACAAGAATAGTCAGGAAAAATCAGGGATAATAAATCAAAAAGAGGTCACCACAAATCCTCAACAGCATGGAAAATATGGCAAAAATGATTGCCTTTCAACAAACATAACTTGTCTGAACCATCACCAAAATGCCATTCCATACTCAATTGGAGTTCAAACGCACAATTAACTGAGTTTGAGACTGAAGAACATCACGGATAACGAGCGAGTAGAATTACACTTTGAGACTTATCCTTTGTTTCTTAAACCGTGAACCTAGACCACGATACAACCTTTCAAAGTCCTAATTGAAGCATGGGTAAGTTTGAAAGCATACTGTTACAAAAAGGTATCCTAACTTCTGTAAGGCTTACTCCAAATTTTGAGTTGAAATTCATATTCTTACAAAACTCTTTACTTGCTAAAACGCATTTTAAAAACTTCAAGACAAGCATAAGCTTTGCATTATTTGAATATCGTTGTTTGCATATGGCTGATTGTTTGACAACAGAGAAATTCACAAGACGTATATCCAGCGAACAAAAGCTCTCTTAGTGAACAAAATCAGTTCAAATGGGATGACACTTCCAATGACAGACCTCCTGTAAGAAAGGGGGCATGACATGTCACTGTCCAACTCGTCTGGGGAAGTCAAGTCAAGATTCCAAGAAATCTCTCAAGAAGTGTTGAATAACCAGGGGCAGATTTGCATCCGAGTCACTTGGGGAATTAAATATGAACTCCAACAGAGGGTTGTATACAGTCAAGAAAACATTTCCTAGCAATACTACAAACACTTGCTACTAGAGGCAATGACAAATCTCCCGCAAATTCCTTTTCATAGGGTGATCCCCAGCCAGAGTTTCAATCTCTGAAAACTTCTCCCCAACTGGGTTTGATCTCAAGAATCTTCGAGGAGTGATACCAAAAGGAAATGCCTCTCCAGCAGGTTGGTGACATGGTTTATTCCCCCAACAAACAGCAAGATTCCCCAGCTTGAATTTTCCTCTCAGACTATCACAAATCAAGGGACTACAACTCCTCTTCCCCAATAGACTTTCCTACAATCCCCAATAGCTCCCCAGTAGAGCATTAGACAACAAATACTCCTGAAGTCCTTTCCCCAAGCAAGAATCAACACTCCCCAACATAGTTTTCTTCAAACAACAAAACAGGATTCCCCAGCGGAAACATTCTAAGCAAGGTCTGAAGATGTGCATGCACTTCATCCCCAACGGCCGTCCGGAAGTTTGGCTTCCCAAAACTCCCCAGCATTTGTCAAGGATTTATTTTACAAAGAAAAAATTACATTCCGATAACATTTCATGCATACAACATAATCTCATTTACTTTGAGAAACATCATTACGCCATGCATCCATCATGACATTTCATACAACTAATTCTTTACCTTTTTCAGGAAAAGATCAACAAATAAGTGTCATTAATTATCTGTAAACTTCTCCAAGACAAAATCAAGCTTAGATTTATTCATTATCTTTTGGAGTAGAAATCGTCCAAGATTCCTTCATTATCTGTTGAGGTAGTAATCATCCTAGATTCCTTCATCATCCGCTGAGGTAGAAATCGTCCCAGATTCCATCATCTGCTGAGGTAGTAATCGTCCAAGATTCCTTCATAATTTATTGAGGTAGTAATCGTCCCAGATTCCTTAATCATTTGTTGAGGTAGTAATCGTCCCGAATTCCTTCATTATCTGTTGAGGTAGTAATCGTCCCAAATTCCTTCATCATCCACTGAGGTAGTAATCGTCCTAGATTCCTTCATCATCCGCTGAGGTAGTAATCATCCAAGATTCCTTCATCATTTGTTGAGGTAGTAATCGTCCCATATTACTTCATCATTTGTTGAGGTAGTAATCGTCCCAGATTCCTTCATTATCTGTTGAGGTAGTAATCGTCCCAGATTCCTTCATCATCCGCTGAGGTAGTAATCATCCAAGATTCCATCATTATCTGTTGATGTAGTAATCATCTCAAATTCCTTCATCATCTGCTGAGGTAGTAATCATCCAAGATTCCTTCATCATCTGTTGAGGTAGTAATCATCCCAGATTCCTTCATCATCCGCTGAGGTAGTAATCATCCGAGATTCCTTCATTATCTATTGAGGTAGTAATCATCCCGGTTTCCTTCATCATCCGCTGAGGTAGCAATCATCCATGATTCCTTCAGCATTTTCTAAGGTAGTAATCATCCAAGGTTCCTTCATTACCTTTTGAGGTAATAATCGTCCAAGATTCCTTCATTATCTATTGAGGTAGTAATCGTCCCAGATTCCTTCATCATCCGCTGAGGTAGCAATCATCCAAGATTCCTTCATCATTTGTTGAGGTAGTAATCGTCCAAGGTTCCTTCATTGCCTTTTGGAGTAGTAATCGTCCAGGATTCCTTCATTATCTATCATCATCAAGCTTAATACCTGAAACCAGACAGGATAAATATCTATGAACAAATTGATTGTAGATCAATTCCCGAAACAAGACAGGGTGACTATCTACATGACAAATACTTCCTTCTGACCTCTGCTAGTTCAGTTTAAATCTCTCAATGGTTTATCTTGACCCCTTTCTGGTAGACATTTTCTCTGGTTCAGATAGATCGCCCTAAGATTTATTCTGATTCGTTCCATTTAAAGAATATTCAAGACTTCTGCTGGTTCATTTTAAATCTCTCAATGGTTTATCTTGATTCCATTCCGGTAGAAATTTTCTATGGTTCAGATAAATCACTCCAAAGATTTATTTTGATTCTTATCCAGTTGAAGTCAAATTTAGACTTAGTCTAATTTCTGTCAACAATCACCTTTGGATGGAATCTATAAGCCCATCTCTGACAACTCTCCATCCTCCCTCCAAATGGAATTTGTAAGCCCATTCCCTACACAAGAAACCACCACATCATCGAGTGCAAATTTCTGGGCACTCTAGTGTTTAATCATCTTCCACCTTCAAGTCACGAATGGCAGACTCACCAATCTAACTCTTTAGGTTTAAGAAGATTGAACAGGGGCAACTGTTGTACCCCAAAATTTGCCCTCTCATTTATCAAGGCATTTCTCATAAGGATTCTCAAGGTTCAAGCTTGCACATGTACATTGGGATTTTCTAGTACCAAGATTAAAAGAAAAACTGTCAAAAAGGTATAAAACCGATAAAAATAATCTTTTGACAAAATTGGAGAAAAATAAGTCCTTTCATTTCGGCTCCTTCGATTGGCCTTTTGGCTTCTTTTAATGAAAGCTTGGCTTGCATCCTTCGACTGAGCAGGGGGCTCTGGCGCGTTGGTTTTGGTTCACAAGGCAGGAGCTTCCTGCATGCCACCTTCGATTGCACCTTTGGCCTTACCGGATTCACAATACTATGACTGCCTATATGCCTGTTTCGTTTGCATGTTTGATGTTTACATAGTAATGACTAGTCACATAAAATCTTTCGTTTGGGCCACAACTTCTTTCTTGCGCGCAAAAGGCTTCTCCCATGCTAGCATGGACAAAAATACAAAACCTCATATAGCTTCTTTCGATTCCAAGGAAAGAAGCTCCCTTTTGGCATCCTTCGATTTCTCAAATTTGACTCCTTCATTTCTATTTCGTTTGGACATCTTTGCAAGCCTAGAGTACCTCTTTCGTTTGGGCACTTGACTCCCTTCATGCTTTCTTTGTTTGGGCGTATGAATCTTTGCAAGCATAGAGTACCTCTTTGGTTTTGGTCACACCTTTCATTTGGGCATGTGGTTCCCTTCATGCAAACCTTCATTTTAACAGATATCTTTTGCATGTTTGCATGGAGTCACAAAGCAGGGACCCCCTATGTACAGTCCTTCATTTGGCCACATGGACCTTTGGCAGGAAAGCCTTCGACTGAACAGAACCACCTTCACAACTTTTCATTTGTAACTTTGATTCCCTTCGAATCAGCATCTTTTGAACCCAAATCTTGGCATCCCATTCGAAGGACATGATTGTTTGTCCATTCGAAGGATTTACAAATCCCACTTCAAGGCATGTTTTGAGGAACCATCCAAGGGTCACAGTTTTGGCTCCTTCGAAGGATGCACAAAAGTGACTCATTCAAAAGGAACTTGTTAGAGTAAAATCAAATAATATTGTTGGGAGAAGAGTCTGGTCGAAGAAGGGTCAAAACGAAAGATTGAAATATTCAAAGATGCTTACTGTCAAGTTCAGACCTGGTACACTGGCCAAAACTGCTGCGCAGCAGTCTTGAAACACTACCCCAATTTTTCCACCAAAATAGTATACAAGACACTGGCTCTCGAAAGCTACAAAGAGAAGGTTACTCAAATTGTTCAAACCTTTTGTTTTCCCTCCAAAAGCTCCAGGAAGCCTTGCCTATAAATAAGAGGCTCCAACACATGTTTAAGGACTTTTTGGGCCAGAGGAACGAATTTTCAAAAATTTCTCAAACACCATAAAGCTCTCAAACACTTAAACACTTGTGAAAATGCAAACCCCGAATTCAAACACTTGTCCCCTTCAAATATGAAACATCCCTACACCTTGTTACCCTTCGAATCCAGTTAGAAAGACATTTCACTTGTCCTTCTCTTTCAAATCCAGCAGTCGAGACGCTACCCTCGCTCCTTCCTTTCGAATTCAGGGACACTCAAGGCAACCACTCAAAGCCCAACACACACTCCAGCCTCAAGCAAGGTAAGTTGCTCCAAGCCTTAAAATTTTAGTTTCTTTCATAACATGTAAATAAACTTTCTTTTCGTTTCAAACATATACACATCATTGTCCTTCTTTTCGTTTCCACCCTTTTAATATGTTTTCAGAGCTAATATTTTTGTTTTTGCTTCTTGTTTACCTAAACATGCTTTAAGTACTAACCTGACTATAAGGCAATACTAGCATGGCCTTAGGCCATGTTGCTATTCAAGAGTTCAAACGAAAGAAACAGGAAACAAGAAGTAAGAAACGAAGCCTTTGGCTTCCACACTAACCTCTAGGTTAAACGAAAGAGGCAGCTAGAAGGCACACCATGCTGACTTCCAGGGCCAGACGAAAGGCACTCCCTCACTTCTTTCAACCCCCAGCCGAAGGAGGCAGAAAGGCAGACTGCATCTTGCACTGATTCCAGGCCCAGTCGAAAGGCTCAACATGCTGACCCCTAGGCCTCAGTAGAAAGTCACGCCTTCACCCCTTTTAGGCCAAATCGAAGAGAGCCAGAAAGTGCAGAATCGAAGGGTTTTCTTCCTAAATCGAAAGAAATGTTTTTCTTGCTTTTATTTTATTTTTTTCCTTTATTTCATGCAATTCAATATGGTTGTAATAATGTAGGATTTTATCTTTCTGCATTTTATTACTTTTATATGGTTGCTAGTTAAATAGGGTATGTATGGCAAGATAAAAACAACAAGTAAATAACCCCTAATCAAAGACTAAATGCATGCAAATCAAACACACCATTTACATATGCATCCCTAGGATAATTCCACTTGTTGCCTCGGGAAAATAGTCATGTCCCTCAAATATGGGCGTTTTAGCAAAGACCCTCAATAAAAGATCGTAGTCCCTCGATGACCCTCAATGTTGCTTTCGGTAAACGATCTAGTCCCTAACGATATTGCTAAAACGTCCCATAGGTTGCCTTCTATGACTATACAAACGTCCCACGCCCGTCCCTTCACATCTACTAATGGGGCTTCTTACCAAATCAATGGTAAGATAGAAACCTATAAAGGAGGAGGAAAAGAACATTTAAAACCATTGGAGTAGGTAGGTTGCTCCTAGTTGCTCGCTTGCTCACAATAAAAACATTTTATACACCCACACTTTCATTTTGAAACATTTTTCAAAATACAACAATTTATACACGTTCTTATAGAAACGAGAACCATTAGAAAGACACCTTTTCAAAATCACTTTCAAAAACATATTCCACAAACACCTCTTTCAAATATTTTTAAAACAACACTTTGTACGCGTTCTTATAGAAACGAGAACCATTACAATGAAATTTTCAAAATACTTTCAAAACCCAAACCACAAGCACATTTTCCAAACAAAAGCAAGTGATCTAGCAAGCAACTAAGAGCCCGTAGAAAACTACAGATGGAAAGTGTTATGGACTGGGCCTGCCCTTGGCCCAACTACCAACGAGGCCCAATCCATGCTTTCAAACCTGTTGCATTGAGCAGTATTTCCACTGAGCACATCCCGACCACAGATGTCTTGTCGACCAAGACTGCTTCCTATCGGTGCTCGCAGAGACCATCCCCGATGAGCACACACTCCTCCCAAGCACCTTCCACGTAGGGCTGGCTTCCAACCTCTCCAGATTTCGCGGAGTCTCATGGTCCTGGAAAGATTGCGTCCCTATCCTCCCTGTCTTGCGGAGGATGTTATCCAGGTAGGGGCCACATGTGGGTCCCCACTACATATGTAGAACCTGGAAGTCTCTTTGTTGGGTCTGTTTGATCAGCCAAATAAGGAGACCTTGGCCCAACGCTAGGGGCTATAAATACCCTCTCTTTTGAGAGGGTCAGGTATTCATTCATACATCTCTAAACTCATACTTTCTTGCTTATTCCGCTTCTTACTTTACCATCTGAGTGTCTTGCAAGTACCCCACCCCCCATCTCATTCAACTTCAGCCCGAAGCCAGCTGTGACAGTCCATCTCCAATGCGGTAAGATCAGTGGCGCCGTTTGTGGGAAACTAAGCTTCCCCATCTTCTATTTACTTGAGACAAAAAGCTAAACAATCCTCTCTGTCATGGCTGATCAGACTCTAGACAACCCGAACGTTTGAGTCATCAACGTTAACAACAACATCACCGACAATAATGCCGGCCTCGACAACACCGATACCGTCGGCCATAATACAATCCCTGGCGTCAACATGCCCGGACCTTCTGATTACAGAGACGGAGCAACTGCTTTGTCATCATCTCTACCTCGCCAACATGAAGACGATCGGCCACCTCCCCAGAATTACCAACACGTCCAATTTCACGAGGTCCCCGTCTCCGCCGGAGCAGACACCACGTCATCCTGTTTGAAAAACTTGCATGTGTCGACACATGCATGTATGCATCGACTCATCCTGTTTGAATAACTTGCATGTGTCGACACATACATGTTATGTATCGACTCATGCAGTTTGTGTGATTCTGTAATGTGTTGGAATAACAGTATGTATCGACACATAGAGGCATGTATCGACACATGCTGTGTTATACAGCCAGGATGTATCGATGCATACCACTTATGTATCGACTCATAACATCCAAATGCACATGTTTTTTGAAAAAAAGCCAGTAAATTTCAAACTGTTATCATTTTGGCTAAATTTTTTCTGCATAATTTGAAATTATATCATTAATTCAAATTTGGCTCCAAGAATCAATTACCAAATTACCACTAATCCTAATCCTAAAACTCTATAAATAGAGACCTCATTTCATTCAAATCACAAGCTTTTGATAGCCAAAATCATCTTGCTAAAAAATCTCTCAATCCTCTCCATTTTACCAAATCCACTCAAAGCTCCATTTTCAAAAAGTTAGTAAGTTTTGCATTGAAGCTTACTAATCTTTGAGCTAAACCTTCATCCAAACACTTTTCTCCATAAATTCTTTACATCCAAGCTTTGGTGATTGATTCTTGTTGTTGAATTGAAGCTAATTCTGGAAGTTGTTTGATAATTCTCTAATTCTACCTTTGGTAAGTTGGATCATCATCTTTCACAATGTGATCTCTTGTGGATTTCTGGTTTTGATTCATTGAGCACTGTTTTATAACTCCATTAGTGATATTTTCTCAAAATTTGCTGGAATTTTCATGCTCAATTGGATTCATGATCATAAGGTGTTTGATGAAAAGTTGGAACAAGAATTTGATCTTTAAAATGCTGTTTTCTACTGATTTTTAATAGGTTGCAATCAATTGTTGTAACATTGCAATTGATTGTCACATAAAATTGATTTGATAAAAAACTGCACTAATACAATAGGTTGCTGTCTAAGCACAATTGATTGTAACAGTGCCAAAAATACTTTTTCTGCCTTATTTTGGGGTTGTTTTGACTCAAATATTTTTCTGCTCACTCTCTTTGATGGATGATTTGGATTGCAATTTTAAATGTCCAATTTGTCATTAAACTCAATGGACTTTGTGATGTAGATGAAGTTGGATAAATGTTCATCAATTCAAATCTACCTAAGAGTGAATTATTTAATTCATTTTTGGTGCTTTGGATTAATGATATATTTAGTACTTTAATCCATCTAGAGGAGTGGTTGAATTTAAAGATGAAAGGATTTTGAAATGGTGATCCAAATTAGATAATCATTCCCCTTTCTCTTCATCTTATCCCTTTCTTTTTTAATTGTGCTACATGTTAAGGGATGGTGATCTCTATATCATTTATCCAAACATGAAGTACATAGATTGCTATTTACCGGCCTTAAAATAGGTGCGACTTCTACATAAGTCTACTTACGATTGCTTAACATAGCGCTAAATTTTGTCCCGATTCGAATAAATGATCATTCGTGGCCCAAACTTATGATTGTAAGCCCAAGTATGTTAATTTGATCTCTTTGATCCAATAACCTTGAGATTCATTGTGTGGAGGCTTTGGTTCTACCAATCCTCTAATGGATCTACAACACCTTTGGTCAACGCGGATCACTTAAACAACGTTGATCATTAAATGTTACTTTTGAGGATTTCAAAATGGATGATATACTTGACAAAAAGCAAATGCAACTTGTTGTGTGGAGGCTTTGGTTCTACCAATCCTCTAATGAGTTTCAAATGCAAGTTTCAAGATGGTCATCCAATTAACCACTAATTTCTAACAATTGACTTTACTTTATGTTTTTATTTTTTATGTTTTATGTACCATTTAATTTGAGCATTTACATTTCATGCCATTTTTTATTTTTGCTCATTTGAGCATTTACTTTTATGTCATTTTTATTTTTCTCACTTGAGTTTTTCTTTTCCTTTTTAAAGACACCTAATAATCAACATGAACCATAAAAATCTTTAAAAATACTTGGACTATTTGGTTACTATCCTTGGCATTAGGAGCATTAGACTTCTTAGACTTAGGATTAGAGACCTTGGCCTATCTTGGAGACTTTGTGACTTTGTTCATTATTTTGTCTGGAGTTCTTGAGGTTTACCTCGAGACATTGGGTTGTTTGTTTGTTTTGTGTACAGGTTATTGTGATTACATACTTTGTTTGTAATTTGGAATTCACTCGTATACAACCATTACTCTGCCCAATTTTTGTGAAAACTTAATGCACTTCAAGTTTGGGTTCTCTCAAGAGGTCTAGTATCTTTGCTTGCTTGGTTTCAATCCAAAGAATGAGAATTCTATATTGACTCATAATGTCAAATATTGGCTTCTTGTTGGTTAGATGGTTCTTATCCCTAGCTTTTACTTTATGCTTTAGGATAGTCTCTTCTTCTACTCCCATCCTTTATAATTTCAAAAAATATTCTACCTCCTTTAAAAAAAAAACTCTTCTTATTTCTAAACTTGAAACATTTTTCATAATAAACATGGACTTAGGTCCACGCATTTTCAAAACATTTTCATAAATAAATTTCAATCAATTTAATAATATCTTGACATTTTTGTGAGAAGACTAAAAGTAAATCAATCTCATTTCAAACCATTTTTGCCACTTTGGCTTTTTATTTTAAAACTTTTCTTAAAAGATTAGACTCTTATCAATCCTTGTAGTGATGCAAACAACTATACTTCTACAATATATAGTAAAGAGAGATATTTTCCACTTGGGTGTTGAGTGAGGCATTGTTGATTTTAAAATCCAAGCCATATCCTCCACTTTGAGATGATGCAAATTCTCCTTTCTCATGATTGTGGGTAGTAAGTATGTTTTCCACACGGACAATGACGATGATGTCTTATCTCATAAAATCAACTAACACACTTGTGTTTCAAATTTTTAAAAGAGGAACTACGTGTACCCTGATCCCCTATTACACTAAAGGTGGTACGTAGGCACTAAAGGTTCGCAACCGCGGCGGGCGCAAAAATCATAAAAATATTTCTTTTCTCATCTCCACCATCCATTTTATACACAACACATTTTCATAACCAAAATATACAGATTTTTCAAAGAGGTTCCTGCGAAGTACCTTAGATGTTTAGGGTGCTAATACCTTCCCTTTGATAACCAACCCCCTTACCTTGAATCTTTCTCCCCTTTTTGGGTTATTCGCTCTTTTCCCATTCCTTTGGAAACAATAAAGTGCGGTGGCGATTTTAATTTTTGATTTGTATAAAGTCTAGTCAATCCAATGGCTTAGTCTTGAACATTTCTACCGCTACAGAAAAATGGCGACTTCACTGGGGAAAGATTGACCTCTTGCTGGTCCATCCCTAAGTGGGTTGAGCCTATCTTTGTTTATATCTGTATATGTGTTATTGTGTTTATGTGTTATATTTTGTATATATGTTTGTCTAGATCTTCCTGGTTTACAGGGTGCTTGGTGATTACTCATAAGTCCTATACCCGGACTTGGGCAAACTTTAAGATAGGACAGGCGGTATACTCATGTTAACTTTGAGGGAGTAATCCCAAAAAAGGAGGCATGAGATCCCCCACTCAGTGGAGGCCCCTTTGACTGTAGTGTCGTTTACCGAGTAATCGAGAAGACGTACTACTTTCGACCTGGGAGCCTGCCGAAGCTGAGGACCGTAGATTACCTAACCCATATTGGCGTTTTATGTGTAGTGCGGAAGCTATGACGGATTAATTCGGAAGTAGTTGTCACGCGATAATACGCTCGGACGAGTCTTTCTTGAGAATATTACTAATTACCGAGTTAATCGGGAAGTTGGTAATATCCGAAGGAAGGATGTAGAATCTGGGAACCTCTTAGAACCTTGTTCGACAGGTGATAACTTTTTAGACCAATACCTTATGAGTAGTACCTTCGGCCTCATGCTCGTGACGTTGAACCTATGAACCCTATATGTGTGATCTTGTGTATGATTGTTGCATCATGCATCCATGCATTCATAAGCATCTTTTGAAGAAAACAATATTTTAAGGGATTTAAAGGTTGACTATTTGTGAATATCTCAGGTACTTGTAAACCATGGATTCTGGAAAGAGAAAGACCGGGAAATACAATTTCAAGGATCCCAAGATAGATGAGTTGATTAGTCTAATTCCAGAGATTGAGTGTCCTGCAGACTTTCGGAAGAAGTATGGATCCATTATTCCTCTCATGAAGCTGAAGATGAAGGAGGGTTTTCTCTCGACTTTGGTCCAGTTCTATGATCCGGTGTATCAGTGCTTTACTTTTTCCGATTATCAGTTGATGCCGACACTGGAAGAGTATTCCTATTGTGATCAGTGGAAATAGAACTGACTGTTTTTTAATGCTGGTTCGCGTATGTCGCGGTAAGCAAAAGTCGCCACCGTCTTTTATTTTCTCCAACAAGGAAAGGACAAAAGCACAGCAAAATTCCTTTTCGAGATGTTTCTCGGTTCGGGAGGTAGATTATAGAAAGGGAAGGTGTTAGCACCCTTTCTATCCGTGGTTATCCACGGGCTCTTAGGTACTTGCTCACTGTGTTTTCAAAATGGTTTTGCTTTTCTTGTGTTTGTGGGTTTTGAAAAGAGTTTTGTTTGAAAACTTCGATTTAACTCTTGTGTCAGTCCTCAAGAGTATATGAAGTGTTGTTTGAAAACCTTTGTCAGAAAAAGTGTAGGTGCGAAAAGTATTTTTGTTTTGAAAGAGCGAGTACCTGAGAACCTCTACCTACTCAAAAGAAATTAAGCTGTGTAAATGTCCTTTAGACAGTACTATCCCACTATTGAGAAGTAGGTAACACCGTCGTTGGAGTTTCAGGTCAATTCGAATTAAGGGACATTATGGTCATTGAAGGCAACATGTAAGGATACCTTAGCATTTCGAAGAGACTGTCAACATATATTCGAAGGCAACTCGAGGGACTAGATCATTTCTCGTAAGCAACAGTAAGGGACCATGATCTTTGTGATGACCTTTAGATTGAGGGTCTTTTGCTAAGATATCCCTACGTTCGAGGGACATGACCATTGTTTTCCGAGGCAACCGAGTGAGGCGTACCCTAGGAGTGATATGTGCAAGTGTGTCAGGTTTCAGTTATGTTATCTTTACATGTCAGGGTGAGCTACGGTTGATTTTAAATTCAGATAAGTCTTGTCATGCATAGCCTAGTTAACATACATCTAACAGTTAATGTTGTGCGGAAAATAAACCTAAACTATTACAAGGCGTCGGGTATTTACATCGCCAAAAGAAAACCCTTGAAAAGTAAATTGAGAGAAATTAAAGAAAGCGATAAAAGGTCCTAATTAAGGCTATTACATCCTCGGAACAATTACATAATAATGATAAAAAATAATATGCGCGAAAAGAAATTGAATTGGAGAAGTCCTTAGGGTTTTGACCCTTTTTTGAGAAAGAGAGAAGTTTTTGGTCCTTTTTGCATTTAATTAAACCTAATTCTAATTAATTAAATAAAAGAAATATTTTTTAAGTTTTTGATGTTTTTAATGAAAATAAAATAAAAAGATAATTAAAATCGTCAAGAAAACCCTAATTCTAATTTATTTTTATTTGTTATGAAAATAATTAAAGTTAACCTAATTAAAACAACTAAATTAATTAATTACATTTATTTACAAAAATAATAAGTTAAAGGTGAAAATAATAATAATGAAAATATTTTAGTTTTCTGATTTTATTATGAAAATAATTAATTATGTTAATTAAATAATAATAATAATAATAATTAGTAAAAGAAAATAAAAAGGAAAAGAAATTAAAAGGAGAATAAACCAAGGGGGTGATGGCCCAAATCAGGAGGTATGCTATGCAATTCTCAGGCCCAATTGTTTCCAGCCTCTTTGACTTTTTTGGACTCGTCCACACATGCATTGACCAGGGACTATGGTAGTCACTCCATCCTGGCCATTGGTTCTGAGCTTGAGGCCACTTGGCGCGCTGGGATGTGAAGCACATGGTGGGTCTCTTTTTGGAAAGCTGCACAAGAATATGTTAAGAAAAAATAGAATAAGCGTTTTGGGGGACCTGGGATTCGAACCCAGGTCCCAAAGCTCATATGCTAATGCCTTAACCACTCCAACTGCACGCTTTAGTCGTTAGTAAAATAAAGGGCAATTAATATATTAAGAAACAAACCACTAAGCTGTAAAACAAATAAACGCGCGCCTTTTTTGAATTACCCAATAGGAGGTTAACACCAAGTCGTCTTCCTCGTTTGTACCTGCAAAAGGATATTAGATAGCGGTGGTTTTTAACCCCCACAAACTACAGTGGCGAAAAATAGCGATTAGGGTTGTGTTTTATATAAATGTTTCGCGATGGTTCCTTTGTTTTCGTCTTGTCCTAACGAGTTCAATCATGGGTCTCACAAGGTTTAATTTTCCCTGGACTACAAAGCCCCAATTCCAAAACTTATGAACCCTAGAAATCGTCCATGGAACTTTGTGATTCAATGCATAATAATTCAATTAAATGATCCCATAAGCTTGGTATGACCTCTGGCAATGCAACACAATCAATAAAACATGTTAATTATGCATGAATTCAACAATACGATTTTGAGAAAAAACGCAAACCGTGGTTCTGTAATTAGTGATTCTTTGAGTTATGAAGCTGGAAATTGATTGCCAATCGTTCTGGGAACCTCCTGCAGTGTATTGAAATCAACAAATGTCCTTAAATCGCCCTAGAATGCAGAAAACAATTTTGAGTTTTTCTTGGAATTTTTCAATATTGCTATGGCTTTGTCTGCAGTTTTCTCACGTGTGCATGATCAGGGTTTGCTTGTGTATTTATAGAGCAATGGAATTAGGTCAGAATCTTGCACAAAAATCCATTGGAATGATGATTGAATATTTGATTGGAAATCACATATTTTTGAATCTTCATGATTGGAAAAAGTTGCCAAATTTGGATATTTTTGTCTCTTTGATTTGCACACGAAATTGCCAGCATATCTTGACCATATTTGCTTCACAAAAAGATTGAAAAACCATATCTTTGTATTTTCCTACAATTTAAATTAATTAAATGAATTAATATTGATTAAAAATCCAATTAATTAATAAAAATAAGAAAATAAATTCAATTAGGCTTGGTGGGTCGTGCATAAGTCATGGATAAAGTTTCAAGAAGAAATTTGAGGCCCATTAGCAAAAACAAGGTGTTTTGAGCAAAGTTGACTTTTGCAAATTCATGAAAATTTCCCAACTTCTCCAATGCATATCTTGCTCAATTTTGATCATATGAACATGTTCTTGGACATTTTGGAAAGGTATTGAAGTCCTCTAACCAATGCCTTTGGTCCCATGTCATTTGGATTTACCAATCTCAAGTTATGGCCTTTGACTTAAGGTGCACTTTTGTTGACTTTTGAATTTGACCTATAATGTAGAAATTGATAACTTTTTGTGAGAGCATTTCTTGGACTTGGAATGTGAAGATGGATTGTAGGAAATTGCATCCCCTTCAAAATGAGCATTGGATGGGATTTTTCTGACAAACCATGAAAAAGTTATGCCCTGGTCAAGATACATTTGACTTTTCGACTGTCCAAAAATACCAACTTTTTGCATCTTGAGGATCTTTGAGCTATCCTTGTGGAATCATGATCAAGACTTGATCAAATGATGATTGTGAGCTCAATAATAAGATGTTGACCAAAAATTATGACTTTTGACTGTAAAAATGACCATTTTGCCCCTGTAGTTGATTGTAGGTCAAAAGACGTTTTTGACTGTGCAATTTGGCACTGTGAGTCTTCAGACTTGGCATGTAGGTGCTTGAGAATGTATATAGGCCTATGATACTTGATTGAACCATTGAAAACCTCAAATTCCTTGAAAGAACCAAAACCCTAATTTCAGCTGTCTTAGGAGGTGTTTGGACTGTGAAACCCTTGATCAATCTTGAGCAATTTGAAGATGATTCTTGACAAATCTTGAAGAATATGGGAGAGAAAATTTTGGGGTACAACAGTTGCCCCTGTTAAATCTTCTTAAACCTGAGGATGTAGATTGGCTTGTGTGCCTTTCGTGATCCGAAGGTGGAAGATGATTGAACACTAAAGTGCCCAGAAATTTGCACTCGCATGGTGTAGTATCAGCAATGTGATATCGGGAATGGGCTTATAGACGCCATTTGGAGAGATGATGGATAGGAGGATGGGCTTATAGATGCCATCTGGAAATGTGATAGAAAGTTGTTGGAGATGGGCTTAAAGATGCCATCCAAAAGTGATTGATGAATTGTTTGAGCTGGTCGAGTAGATAGTTGTCTTGGCTGGTTTCAGGTATTGATCTCTGACCTGAGAAAGAAAGTCTTCCTGGCTAGTTACAGGTATTGATCTTCAATCTCTTCATGTAGATAACTTTCCTGGCTTGCTACAGGTATAGATCTACAATCAGTCATTCACGGATATCTTCCTGGCTTGCTACAGGTGTTCATCTGGAACTTAAAAGGTTGGTCAAGGAGATATAGTCTTGGCTGGTTTCAGGTATTGATCTCTAACCTGAGAAAGCAAGTCTTCCTGGCTAGTTACAGGTATTGATCTTCAATCTCATCATGTAGATAACTTTCCTGGCTTGTTACAGGTATTCATCCACAATCAGTCGTCCACAGAATTTTCCTGGCTTGCTACAGGTGTTCATCTGGAACTTAAAAGGGTTGGTCAAGGAGATATCTGTCCTGGCTGGTTTCAGGTATTGATCTCTGACCTGAGAAAGAAAGTCTTCCTGGCTAGTTATAGGTATTGATCTTCAATCTCTTCATGTAGATAACTTTCCTGGCTGGTTTCAGGTATAGATCCACAATCAGTCGTCCACAGAATTTTCTTGGCTTGCTACAGGTGTTCATCTGGAACTTAAAAGGGTTGGTCAAGGAGATATCTGTCCTGACTGGTTTCAGGTATTGATCTCTGACCTGAGAAAGAAAGTCTTCCTGGCTAGTTACAGGTATTGATCTTCAATCTCTTCATGTAGATAACTTTCCTGGCTGGTTTCAGGTATAGATCCACAATCAGTCATCCACATAATTTTCCTGGCTTGCTACAGGTGTTCATCTGGAACTTAAAAGGTTGGTCAAGGAGATATCTGTCTTGGCTGGTTTCAAGTATTGATCTCTGACCTGAGAAAGAAAGTCTTCCTGGCTAGTTACAGGTATTGATCTTCAATCTCTTCATGTAGATAACTTTCCTGGATGGATTCAGGTATAGATCCACAATCAGTCGTCCACAGAATTTTCCTGGCTTGCTACAGGTGTTCATCTGGAACTTAAAAGGTTGGTCAAGGAGATATCTGTCCTGGCTGGTTTCAGGTATTGATCTCTGACCTCAGAAAGCAAGTCTTCCTGGCTAGCTACAGGTATTGATCTTCAATCTCTTCATGTAGATCACTTTTCTGGCTTGTTACAGGTATTCATCCATAATCAGTCGTCCACAGAATTTTCCTGGCTTGCTACAGGTGTTCATCTGGAACTTAAAAGGGTTGGTCAAGGAGATATCTGTCCTGGCTGGTTTCAGGTATTGATCTCTGACCTGAGAAAGAAAGTCTTCCTGTCTAGTTACAGGTATTGATCTTCAATCTCTTCATGTAGATAACTTTCCTGGCTGGTTTCAGGTATAGATCCACAATCAGTCGTCCACAGAATTTTCCTGGCTTGCTACAGGTGTTCATCTGGAACTTAAAAGGTTGGTCAAGGAGATATCTGTCCTGGCTGGTTTCAGGTATTGATCTCTGACCTGAGAAAGAAAGTCTTCCTGGCTAGTTACAGGTATTGATCTTCAATCTCTTCATGTAGATAACTTTCCTGGCTGGTTTCAGGTATAGATCTACAATCAATCATCCACAGAATTTTCCTGGCTAGTTACAGGTGTTAATCTGGAATGAAGAAAGGTTGGTCGGGGAGATAGTTGTCCTGGATGGATTCAGGTATTAATCTCTGGCTTGAGAAAGAAAGTTTTCCTGGCTAGTTACAGGTGTTGATCTTTGATCTCTTTACGTAGATAACTCTCCTGGCTGGTTTCAGGTATAGATCTACAATCAGTCGTCCACAGAATTTTCCTGGCTAGTTACAGGTGTTCATCTGGAACTTAAAAAGGTGGGCCAATGAGATAGTCGTCCTGGCTGGTTTCAGGTGTTTAATCTCTGGCTTGAGAAAGAAAGTCTTCCTGGCTAGTTACAGGTATTGATCTTCAATTTCTTCATGTAGATAACTTTCCTGGCTTGCTACAGGTATAGATCTACAATCAGTCGTCCACAAAATTTTCCTGGCTTGCTACAGGCATCCATCTGGAACTTAAAATGTTGGTCAAGGAGATATCTGTCCTTGCTGGTTTCAGGTATTGATCTATGACCTGAGAAAGAAAGTCTTCCTGGCTAGTTACAGGTATTGATCTTCAATCTCTTCATGTAGATAATTTCCTGGTTGGTTTCAGGTATTAATCCATAATCAGTCGTCCACAGAATTTTCCTGGCTTGCTATAGGAATTCATCTGGAACTTAAAAGGTTGGTCAAGGAGATATCGTCCTGGCTGGTTTCAGGTATTGATCTCTGACCTGAGAAAGAAAGTCTTCCTGGCTAGTTACAGGTATTGATCTTTAATCTCTTCATGTAGATAACTTTCCTGGCTGGTTTCAGGTATTAACCTACAATCAGTCGTCCACAGAATTTTCCTGGCTTGTTACAGGTATTGATCTGGAACTTAAGGTATATGGTAATCATCTTTTGATTGACTTTTTCCTGAGAAGGTAAAACATTAGTTGTATGCAATGTCATGATGTATGAGATGCATGATGTCATGATGTTCTCAAGAATAAATGAGATTTGTTGTATGATGCGTATGCATGTCATGATGTTCTCAAGAATAAATGAGATTTGTTGTATGATGCGTATTCATGTCATGATGTATGAAGATGTAATGTTTTTAGTCGGGGAAAATAAATCCCGGAGCTGCTGGAGAATGAATTGAATTCTTCGTTTCCGCTGGGGATGATGAACGAAGATGATTGCGTGAATAAACCTGTAGGAGAAGATGACTCCGTTGGGGAATAAACTTGATGAAGAGATTACTCTGCGGGGAATTACTCTGTGGGGAAGAGATGTTCTGCTGAGATTCTAACGATAACTCCGCTGGGGATTCCGTTGATAAGCTCTCTTGGGGATTTTGATGAACTCCGCTGGGGATAGAAGGAACTTCGCTGGGGATGATCTTTCCGTTGCAACTTGCTGAGGATAACCCAGTTAGGCTCTGGTGGGGATAACCTCTGAATATGGCTGAGAGATGCGTTTGTACTCTGCAGGGGACAAGTTTCCAGAATCTACTGGGGAAGATGATTCAACTCCTTTGGGGAAACTTTTTTTTTTAGACTGCGCTGGGGAAATGGCTCCACTGGGGGTATCTCGTATTCCGCCGGGGAACATTCTTATATTTCATTGGGGAATATTAAGACTGTCGGGGATGTTTGCTGAGGAATATCTGTATACTCCGCTGGGGAATATGAAGATCTTCTGGGGATGCCCAACCTTTTTAGGGCTGATGGTAGACTAACTCTGCTTGGGGAGAGTATTGTTGATTCTTTCATGATTTCAAGTCTCAGTGGGGAGAGATACCATTACTGTCTTACTCTGCGGGGAGTGAAGGTATCTTGGTCACACTCTTCAACTGAATCTCCCTAGTACCTGGTGGACAGAGCAGTTTGTACCGTTCGGACAATTCTCATTGCCCCAGTTTCTGTGGGACAAGAAGTTCTATGAGGTGCTTGATACCTGCCGATGACAAATCTTCTTCTGGTAGGCCAGTGACGAGATGACGGGACATAGTCGTACATTTTGATCCCTAACTTTTGCCTAGACCGCCCTTTCGGGTTTTCAGTCCATCGGGATACCCTTTTTTTCCCAAGCCGCCTTTTCAGGTTTTCGACTTGCCGGGTGTACAGATTTTTTCATTTCATCCCTTATTTTTTCCCGAACCCTTTTGGTTCGCCGGGAAGCCCTTATTTTTGCCTAGGCCAGTCAACCTAGCGGGTCTTTGTTTATGCGTAGTATTTTTTTGACTATATCCACGTTCTCAGAGTGTAGGGAGTTGTTACTGTCAATAGTGTTGTGTCGCCGTACCACCAGAAGATGTTTGATCGTGCAAGATTCATTGCTGGAATTCATGTCCAATGCCCCAAGTGACTCAGGCGGAGATTTGCCCCTGGCTATTTGACATTTTGAGAGATTCCTTGAATCTTGACTTGACTGCCCCAGATGATGGAAAATGATCATGTCTGCCCCTTGGTTGGAAGTGTTTCTTCCACTTTAGATGACCCTTTTTATTAGGAAGGTTTTCGTTCACCAGATATTCTTCGTGCGAATTTCTCTGCTGTTCGAACAAATAGTCATATTCAAACAATGTTATTTTAAGAATGCAAAAGCTTATGTCTGTCTTGAAGTTTTTGAAAATGCAGTTTTCAATGAAACAAGTGAATTTTTGTAAAATGTGATGTCGACTCAGGATTTTACCGCAAGCCCTACAGGAGTCAGGATACCTTTTGTAACAGTATGCTTTCGAACTAACCCATGCTTCAGCTAGGACTTTTAAGGGTTATAACGTGGCCTTGTTCACGGTTTAAGAAACAAAGGATAAAGGCTCAAGTTTTATTTGTACCCACCCGTTCGTTGTGATGTTCTTCAATCCTAAACTCATCTAATCGTGCATTAGATCTTGTTTGAGTCTTTGCTCTGATATTCCGGTGATGGTTCGGATACTGATAGTTTATTTTGAAAAGGAAGTCATTTCTTTTTTGTTGAGGGTTTGTAGGACCTCTTTCTTTTTTATTTTATTATCCCTGTCTTTTTGCCTGAACTGTTTCTTTTGTGATTACAGTCAGCGGGATGCCCCAGTTTTGTAAGTCTCCTTCATAGGTTTTGACTTATTGGGCTTTTATTTTTTGAGATAATGACTGCCTGTCTTGACGATTATACGGAACCATCACCATCTTTTGTTTTGGAAGGACTCCTTTGATTGCCATTCATTGTGCACCTGGATCAACTGAGAGAACTACCCTGCCCCAGGTTATGATTAAGGGTTTTAAATTTTTTGTGAAAAGAAAAACTCCAACTTCTTTGGCTCAAAGGGGTTGACTAGGGATTATCTTCCTTATAACTCCACTGTTTAGGATTTGAAACAATGCCTGTACCTCATCAGCGGGGTCTTGTTCAAAAGCATACTGTAAAGATTGTGGTATCGTTTTCGTCATCCTCCCTCAAAAGGCTTAGAAATTTTTCGAGAGTTGATCATCACAAAAAATGAAAGCAATTTGAATATAGTGAATACGAATGGATTGATTCAAAACAGACATATGCAATGCATTGATAAAGTAATAAAGTTTGACATGAATAAATGTTTGAACAATCAAAAGAAAATTACAAATTGAAAATTCTAATGAACAAAAAAGTCTTCTCGTCTCGGGACTTGTCACTTCAAATGGTGAACCTTGGAGGGATGGTAGAAGAACTCAGCCTGATCATCTTGGATGAATTCCAATGCTCCTTCATCAATCAGGTCTTGGATCTTGTTTTTCAGACTCCAACAGTTGTTTGTGTCATGTCCCGGACTGTCAGAGTGGTATGCACACCTTTCATTGGGATGATAGGTAGGAGCGGAAGTGTTGGGATTCCGGGGAGGATCCTTTAAAGTAATCAGATTCAATCTCAACAGGTGTTGTAAAGCTTGAAACAGCGACACGTTGAGCTTGGTAAATTGCCTTCTGGGCTTGTTTGGCTTACTCTGGTCAACCCGTTGTTCTTGGCAAGGTTGTTGTTGGACCTGTGAGGTAGCAGCAACTTGAAGAGGTCTATTCTTAACCATACCAAACTCTTGTCTTCTTGGAGGACGATTAATGATTTGATCCCCAGCCTTGACCATTTGCTTCATGTTGTATCTGTCTTGATGAAGCTGGTTGATCATGGTCCTCAACTCTTCTTGCTCTCGAGATAAACCTTGGATAAGAGCCATCTGCCCCAGCATCTGGGTTTTCATGGTATTTAACTCAGCTTGCAGATGTCTCAGCCGTTCGTCCTTATTGTCTTCAGGACTTTTCTTGGCCAAATTCCCCATGAGGAGTGTTCTCAACTCTTCCTGCCCCTTGGATAGGTTTAGGAAGATTTCTCTGAACTGAGTCTCTTGAGTATGGAGATCCTGGTTGTCTTGTTGGAGAGCCATTGCTGAAATAAACAGCGAGAACATGAGAAACCTGTAAAGGGTGACCTATTATGCAATGATATGTATGATATATGTATGCAATGTTTTCAAGGATCTCGCGGGGTAAACAAAGAAACTTGTTAGAATTTGAATCTGGTAGCTTGATTGAAGGAACTTCATGTTGTTGAGAGTCCTTCTTCAAGAGTCAGGCTCACCATATCGAGTGGGTCATAGCCCCTGACTCAAGTTATCATGTCTTGATCTCCAAACAACCTTGGCTAGAGGAAAATAAATCCCCTTTTGCCCCTTGCTAGACATTTGGTTCATCATGACCTGCATCACAAACCCTTGAGATCCTTGAAATGGTTAGGGAAATGCTATGGTATGATGTTATGATATGCATGCTATGCGTGAAGTGATGTAAGTAAACCCTGCAATGAGTCCAAATTATTGGATAAGGACTGTACACAAAACCTGCAAGAAACTCATGCTGTCAGATAACAAGAATGTGCAAGTAGTTCAAGTTTGAAGGCACACAAGTCACACATACAGCCTTAGGTTTAGGCTGGCATGGAGTTTCATGGGTAAGTACCCTCTTGAGTTTAGTTGGCTCAAAACCTGTCCTATGAATAGTAACCGGGTTCTAAGGAGCTCAATATCATTGGATTGTTTTCTGTGTTCATTGTCTTGATTTAGCCACTTAACTGGCGACCAAAATATTCCAAGAAAACAACCCTCAATGAGTGTAGTATCGAGTATCTACCAACTTCGGACTGCACCAAAGTCGGTCATCTCACTACCCCTAAAGAGGCCAGGATGGTCAAGTAAGGTTCTAGGTCAGTTGATGCTTCACGACACCACGCGGCGGCCCCGTACTCTCCTTGACTTGACTCAAGGGTTACCGGTACCCACCAAAGTGCCACATCAACGTAGAAACTGCTTCAACCATGTCGGTATACCCCGCATAGTTCTCTCACAGTTTGTTGCTACTTCTAAAGGTGCCCCCAGATCCGGGTTAGGATCTATAAAACTCTGATGCAAGCCCAAAAAATTTAAAGCATACAAGGCAATACAATTGAAAACACAAATGATCTAGTCCTAAGGTACACCTCACTTTCAAAATTTCCCCAGCAGAGTCGCCAGTTCTGTGATCGATGGAAATAGAATTGACTGTTTTTTAATGCTGGTTCGCATATGTCGCGGTAAGCAAGAGTCTCCACCGTATTTTATTTTCTCCAACAAGGAAAGGACAAAAGCACAGCAAAATTCCTTTTCGAGATGTTTCTCGGTTCGGGAGGTAGATTATAGAAAGAGAAGGTGTTAGCACCCTTTCTATCCGTGGTTATCCACGGGCTCTTAGGTACTTGCTCACTGTGTTTTCAAAATGGTTTTGCTTTTCTTGTGTTTGTGGGTTTTGAAAAGAGTTTTGTTTGAAAACTTCGATTTAACTCTTGTGTCAGTCCTCAAGAGTATATGAAGTGTTGTTTGAAAACTTTTGTCAGAAAAAGTGTAGGTGCGAAAAGTATTTTTGTTTTGAAAGAGCAAGTACCTGAGAACCTCTACCTACTCAAAAGAAATTAAGCTGTGTAAATGTCCTTTAGACAGTACTATCCCACTATTGAGAAGTAGGTAGCACCGTCGTTGGAGTTTCGGGTCAATTCGAATTAAGGGACATTATGGTCATTGAAGGCAACATGTAAGGATACCTTAGCATTTCGAAGGGACTGTCAACATATATTCGAAGGCAACTCGAGGGACTAGATCATTTCTCGTAGGCAACAGTAAGGGACCATGATCTTTGTGATGACCTTTAGATTGAGGGTCTTTTGCTAAGATATCCCTACGTTCGAGGGACATGACCATTGTTTTCCGAGGCAACCGAGTGAGGCGTACCCTAGGAGTGATATGTGCAAGTGTGTCAGGTTTCAGTTATGTTATCTTTACATGTCAGGGTGAGCTACGGTTGATTTTAAATTCAGATAAGTCTTGTCATGCTATAGCCTAGTTAACATACATCTAACAGTTAATGTTGTGCGGAAAATAAACCTAAACTATTACAAGGCGTCGGGTATTTACATCGCCAAAAGCAAACCCTTGAAAAGTAAATTGCGAGAAATTAAAGAAAGCGATAAAATGTCCTAATTAAGGCTATTACATCCTCGGAACAATTACATAATAATGATAAAAAATAATATGCGCGAAAAGAAATTGAATTGGAGAAGTCCTTAGGGTTTTGACCCTTTTTTGAGAAAGAGAGAAGTTTTTGGTCCTTTTTGCATTTAATTAAACCTAATTCTAATTAATTAAATAAAAGAAATATTTTTTTAAGTTTTTGATGTTTTTAATGAAAATAAACTAAAAAGATAATTAAAATCGTCAAGAAAACCCTAATTCTAATTTATTTTTATTTGTTATGAAAATAATTAAAGTTAACCTAATTAAAACAACTAAATTAATTAATTACATTTATTTACAAAAATAATAAGTTAAAGGTGAAATTAATAATAATGAAAATATTTTAGTTTTCTGATTTTATTATGAAAATAATTAATTATGTTAATTAAATAATAATGATAATAATAATTAGTAAAAGAAAATAA
This sequence comes from Vicia faba, assembly GCA_948472305.1. NCBI lineage: Eukaryota > Viridiplantae > Streptophyta > Magnoliopsida > Fabales > Fabaceae > Vicia > Vicia faba. Next base: position 1,056,413,776 of record OX451740.1, on the reverse strand, counting down.
AAAGGAAAAGAAATTAAAAGGAGAATAAACCAAGGGGGTGATGGCCCAAATCAGGAGGTATGCTATGCAATTCTCAGGCCCAATTGTTTCCAGCCTCTTTGACTTTTTTGGATCGTCCACACATGCATTGACCAGGGACTATGGTAGTCACTCCATCCTGGCCATTGGTTCTGAGCTTGAGGCCACTTGGCGCGCTGGGATGTGAAGCATATGGTGGGTCTCTTTTTGGAAAGCTGCACAAGAATATGTTAAGAAAAAATAGAATAAGCGTTTTGGGGGACCTGGGATTCGAACCCAGGTCCCAAAGCTCATATGCTAATGCCTTAACCACTCCAACTACACGCTTTAGTCGTTAGTAAAATAAAGGGCAATTAATATATTAAGAAATAAACCACTAAGCTGTAAAACAAATAAACACGCGCCTTTTTTGAATTACCCAATAGGAGGTTAACACCAAGTCGTCTTCCTCGTTTGTACCTGCAAAAGGATATTAGATAGCCGGGGTTTTTAACCCCCACCAACTACAGTGGCGAAAAATAGCGATTAGGGCTGTGTTTTATATAAATGTTTCGTGATGGTTCCTTTGTTTTCGTCTTGTCCTAACGAGTTCAATCATGGGTCTCACAAGGTTTAATTTTCCCTGGACTGCAAAGCCCCAATTCCAAAACTTATGAACCCTAGAAATCGTCCATGGCACTTTGTGATTCAATGCATAATAATTCAATTAAATGATCCCATAAGCTTGGTATGACCTCTGGCAATGCAACACAATCAATAAAACATGTTAATTATGCATGAATTCAACAATACGATTTTGAGAAAAAACGCAAACCGTGGTTCTGTAATTAGTGATTCTTTGAGTTATGAAGCTGGAAATTGATTGCCAATCGTTCTGGGAACCTCCTGCAGTGTATTGAAATCAACAAATGTCCTTAAATCGCCCTAGAATGCAGAAAACAGTTTTGAGTTTTTCTTGGAATTTTTCAATATTGCTATGGCTTTGTCTGCAGTTTTCTCACGTGCGCATGATCAGGGTTTGCTTGTGTATTTATAGAGGAATGGAATTAGGTCAGAATCTTGCACAAAAATCCATTGGAATGATGATTGAATATTTGATTGGAAATCACATATTTTTGAATCTTCATGATTGGAAAAAGTTGCCAAATTTGGAGATTTTTGTCTCTTTGATTTGCACACGAAATTGCCAGCATATCTTGACCATATTTGCTTCACAAAAAGATTGAAAAACCATATCTTTGTATTTTCCTACAATTTAAATTAATTAAATGAATTAATATTGATTAAAAATCCAATTAATTAATGAAAATAAGAAAATAAATTCAATTAGGCTTGGTGGGTCGTGCATAAGTCATGGATAAAGTTTCAAGAAGAAATTTGAGGCCCATTAGCAAAAACAAGGTGTTTTGAGCAAAGTTGACTTTTGCAAATTCATGAAAATTTCCCAACTTCTCCAATGCATATCTTGCTCAATTTTGATCATATGAACATGTTCTTGGACATTTTGGAAAGGTCTTGAAGTCCTCTAACCAATGCCTTTGGTCCCATGTCATTTTTATTTACCAATCTCAAGTTATGGCCTTTGACTTAAGGTGCACCTTTGTTGACTTTTGAATTTGACCTATAATGTAGAAATTGATAACTTTTTGTGAGAAAATTTCTTGGACTTGGAATGTGAAGATGGATAGTAGGAAATTGCATCCCCTTCAAAATGAGCATTGGATGTGATTTTTCTGACAAACCATGAAAAAGTTATGCCCTGGTCAAGATACAGTTGACTTTTCTACTGTCCAAAAATAGTAACTTTTTGCATCTTGAGGATCTTTGAGCTATCCTTGTGGAATCATGATCAAGACTTGATCAAATGATGATTGTGAGCTCAATAATAAGATGTTGACCAAAAATTCTGACTTTTGATTGTAAAAATGACCATTTTGCCCCTGCAGTTGACTGTAGGTCAAATGAGGTTTTTGATTGTGCAATTTGGCACTGTGAGTCTTGAGACTTGGCATGTAGGTGCTTGAGAATGTATATAGGCCTATGAGACTTGATTGAACCATTGAAAACCTCAAATTCCTTGAAAGAACCAAAACCCTAATTTCAGCTGTCTTAGGAGGTGTTTGGACTGTGCAACCCTTGAGCAATCTTGAGCAATTTGAAGATGATTCTTGACAAATCTTGAAGAATATGGGAGGGTAAATTTTGGGGTACAACACCTATATATTGGATTTACCTGTTACCGATCGTGTTCCTTTTACTGGTTTGGAGGGTGAGCCGAAACCACATGAGATTGCTGCTTTGATTCATCTGGGGAAGTCTGAGGTAGAAGCCCATATGACTACCAAAGGAGGGATTAGAGGATTACCAGCTCAGTTCTTATTGGAGAAAGCTCGTTACTTTGCCAGGATGAAGAGTACGGTTACTTTTGAGGCCATCTTTGCTTTACTCGCCTATGGATTATTCTTATTTCCTAATGTGGACAAGTTTGTCGACATTAACGCTATCAGGATTTTCATGATTGGAAACCCGGTTCCTACACTGTTGGGTGATGCTTATTACTCTAATCATCTTCGGAGTTCCTATCATGGGGGAATGATTATCTGTTGCACACCTTTGTTGTACCGATGGTTTATCTCTCATATGCCTCAGTCTGATGCTTTTTGGGATGTCAAGAAGGAACCCCATTGTGCTCCTAAGATCATGGAACTTACTCACTCGGATATTGATTGGTATCATCGAGCTTACCAGGATGTGGAGATTATTGACAGTTGTGGTAGTTTCCCCAATGTTCCTCTTCTTGGTACAAAGGGAGGAATTAACTATAACCCTGTTCTTGCACGGCGACAGCTTGGTTACCCGATGAGGGATAAACCAAATAATATCCATTTGAGTAGTTTCTTTCTGAAGGAAGGAGAAGACCACAGGGAAGCTAAGGAGCAGATTGCGAAGGCCTGGCGTCACATCCATAAGAAGAGTAAGAAGGATTTGGGACCTAGAGGTGTTGTTTCTTTGGAGCCATATCTTCAGTGGGTCCGATCGAGAGCCATTCAGTTGAAGATGCCGTATACTCGGAGACACCCATGCCTGATTTGTTTGTAAAGACCACTCCTCCTGTATTAGATGATCTGGAAGAGCTGCAGCTTGCTTTGGTTAGGATGTAACAGGAAAGGGATGCTTGGAAGAACAAGTTCCAGACTTTAGAGAGTTCCTACAGAGCAGACCTGAAGGAGAAAGATGATTTGATCGAGATCCTTGAGAGTCGAGCGGTGGAGTTTATGGATAGGCAAGGGGATTTATTTTCTCCTAGGCCTCAAACAGGTGCTGATTATTCATTTCCTGCTTCAGATGATTGGAGGGAGGTTGCCATCAGACACATGGAAGAAAACCAGAGGTTGAGAGCTCAGATTGCCAGGCTCACAGGGAAGCGCCAGCGCACAAATTGATCTCCATTAGTTCCTCTTCTCAGAATTTTAGATTGTATTTTCATCTTGTACTTGGGATCATTGAAACTTGTAATCCATTTTGAAGTTATTATAATAAAAAATTTTAGTATTTCAAAAGCTTTATTACTTGGATGTTTGCAATATGTCTATAAATCTTAAATCCCTTGAAATATTAAATGATAAAGTAAAAATAATCATGTGCATTGCATATCATGCATCATATTGCACATATTTCTTGCATTTGTTATGCATATCTAGGTGTCTTACCCAGCTTCTTTACTTCGCTCAGCAAGCTGACTCATCACTACCACACTCGGGCTAACTTCAAAAAGAAGATGGACAACTTAGAACAGGAGAATCGCGAGCTGCACGAAGAAGTTTCGGCTTTGAAGGCTGGCTTGGGCAACTTGACTACTCTGATGGAAGCTCTGGTGGCTGCTCATAATCAGCCACCGAGTGTTCAACCTCAACCAACAAGGGAAAATGCTGAAGTTCCTGCTGTTCCTGTATCCGCTACTCCGACTGTTATTCAAAACCGTATGCCTCAGGGTTATCCGTGGGGAATTCCAGAGAGTTTTGCACCTGAAGGTTTCAATTTGGTCCCTCAAGATGCTCTAGTGGTTCAAAATGTTGTTACTCCTGCACCTCCTGTGGTGCATACTATTCCTGCTGCACCTCCTTTAGTGAATTTGGTTCCGTTTGTTAATGAAGATATGTGTCGTCCTTTCCCTCCACCGAGTGAATACTTGGGTCTTTATGACAGAATGGATGATTTCCAAGAACAGTTTGATAGAATGCAAAGAGAGATGAAGGCTCTTAGGGGAAAAGAGTTATTCGGGCAGAATGTGAATGAGCTGTGTTTGGTCCCGAATGTTAAAGTGCCTGCTAAGTTCAAGGTCCCAGAATTTGAGAAGTACAAGGGCAACACTTGCCCTCGTGCTCATTTGGTGATGTATGTAAGAAGAATGTCTACCCACAATGATGATCAGCGTCTGCTGATTCATTTTTTCCAGGATAGTCTGACCGGTGCTGCATTGAAATGGTATATGAGCTTGGACAGCACCAACATCCATACTTTTAATGATTTGGGAGAAGCATTCATTAAACAATACAAGTACAATGTGGACATGGCGCCTGACCGTGACCAGCTTAGGGCCATGGTTCAGAAAGACAGAGAATCGTTCAAAGAGTATGCACAGAGATAGCGCGAAGTGGCTGCACAAGTAATTCCTCCCATGGAAGAGAAAGAAATGACTAAAATTTTTCTGAAGACGCTAGGCGCTTTCTACTACGAAAGAATGGTAGCAAGTGCCCGAAGTGATTTTACAGAGATGGTAGGAATGGGCGTCCGCCTAGAAGAGGCAGTAAGAGAAGGCCGTTTGACAAAGAGTGAAGGATCTGGAGGTGTGAAAAAGCCATCTTATGGGTTTACCAAGAATAAAGAGGGAGATGCAAATGCTGTTATGCAAGAGAGAAGGGTAAAGGCTCCTAGAAAGAATTATCAGCGTCATCAGCAAGTCGCCTCAATTACTCCTGTCATGAATGACGCTCCGAATACCGCTGCTTATCAGAGACTGTCCCAACAGGGGAATCAAGGGTATAATCAGGGAAGGGAGAACTATGATCCTATTCCCATGAGCTATGCAGAACTACTACCAGCATTGATTCAGAAGAAGTTGGTCCAGACACGACCACCTCCAGCCATACCATCACCATTGCCTTGGTATTACAAAGCAAACCATACGTGTGCCTTTCATCAGGGAGCACCAGGGAATAGTGTTGAGAATTGTTATCCTTTGAGGACTGAAGTGCAAAGGTTGGTAAAGTCTGGAATTTTATCTTTGAAAGACGTGGGACCTAATGTGAAAGACAATCCTCTACCCAAGCACGGGGGAGTGAATGCTGTAAATATGGTGGACGGTTGTCCAGGCGGCTTCCAGATTTTTGACATTAATCTGGTCAGAGGAGATTTGGTGAAGATACACGCAGACCTCTGTGAATTCAGTTATTATACGCATGACCACGCCGGTTGTGCTATTTGCAATACAGATATACAGGGTTGCAAGAAAATATAGGTTGATTTGCAGGAGATGATGGATGAAGGTTTAATCCATATAATCAGGCCTAGGGCAAAATATGAATAAAAAGTGAATACGGTTTCTGGATGTCCGGGCGAATTCAGAATTTTTGATGTGGATCATTTGAATGAGGATCTTGTGCAGTTGGATGCTACCTTTTTCCGTACTGCTGGTCAGGTGGAACACCAATATGGATCTTGCATAGTTTGTTGTCGAGACCCCCGAGGATGTTCTATTGTGAGGGAAGGTGTTCAGTTGCTGTTAGATAATGGAACTGTCAAGATCACAGGTCGGAGAGATGATTATCATGAGGTTGATATGGTTGAGGTTTGTTTGATGGAAGAAGACTCAGAGGAAGAGTATGTCTCCGCAGATGAGTATTTCTCTTCAGACGAAGATTTGTTTGCTGGAATTGACCTTTTTATGGCTGATTGTGTTGAGGAAGGGGTGAATGTCATTGTACCTTGCTTTGGTGCACCCACTCATCTTGAGGTGGATCACCATAGCGAGCCAGCTGTTACCTCATTGGTAATTAGTCTTCCAGGTCCCGTTCCCTATGAATCAGATAAGGTTGTCCCTTACAAATACAATGCTACAATCTTGGAAGACGGGGTGGAGATTCCCATCCAGCCGATGCCAGATGTTGGAAATATAGCAGATGATAGCAGGGTGACCCGTAGTGGTCGTGTGTTTGCACCAGTTATTCAAAAAGATGTTGTTACTGGAAAGAAAGTTGCTGAGAATGATGAGCCTAAGAAGGCTGCAGGAGAGACTAGTGGAGCTACATTAGAGAAAGAAGTGGATGATATCTTGAAGATAATTAAGATGAGCGACTACAAAATTGTAGATCAGCTACTGCGGACTCCTTCCAAGATATCTATTCTAGCTTTATTGATGAATTCCTCGGCTCATAGAGAATCACTGATGAGAGTACTTGACCAAGCTTTTGTGGAGAATGACATGCCGTTAGATCAGTTTAGCAGCATAATTGGAAACATTACGTCATGCAACAATTTTAGTTTCTGTGATGATGAGTTACCAGATGAAGGGAGGAATCACAACCCGGCCCTCCACATATCCATGAACTGCAAGAATGATTCGTTGTCCAATGTGCTAATTGATAATGGATCCGCGCTGAATGTTATACCGAGGAGTACCCTCATGAAGTTAAAGTATCAAGGAGCACCTATGCGCCCGAGTGGCATCATTGTGAAGGCTTTTGATGGGTCGAGGAAATCTGTCATCAGTGAAGTGGACTTGCCCATCCATATAGGACCACATCTGTTCTTGATAACCTTCCAGGTCATGGACATTATTCCCGCATATAGTTGTTTGCTTGGACGACCATGGATACACGAAGCAGGGGCTGTCACTTTAACTCTGCATCAGAAGTTAAAGTTTGTGCGTTAAGGGAAGGTAATGATCATAAATGGGGAGCAAGCGTTATTGATATACCATTTATCCTCTTTTCAGTATTGTAGAAGCGGATGAGGCTGCTGTTGGAACCCAGTTCCAAGCCCTATCTATTGACAACATAAGGAGGAATGAGAATTTTGTGGTTTCGCTGAAGGACGCGTAGCAGGTTGTGCGCAATGGTCATAATGCAGTTTGGGGACAACTTGTGGATCCACCCGTGAACAAAAACAGAGCTGGTTTGGGTTTTTCTTTGAAGAATGGCATATGCGAAAGTTTGAAGTCAAAGTCTTCTGTAAACAGTTATCATGATGTTTTCCGCAGCGGAGGCTACCTCCATCCAACTGGTTCTGGAATTAATGTTGTTGAAGAGGATGAAGCAGAGCAGGAAGTACCAAATTTTGTGACGCATGGAGTCCGAGTTCAGAACTGGGTCACCATTGATGTTCCTTCTTGCATACATATTTCAAAGTAATTTGTTTTGTTAATCTGTTTCTTTCTGTAGAAAAGCTTTCACCCTGCCCAAGGTGAAAGTATTGTATGGGCTTATCTGTTTGCTTTAATTTTTAAGATCATTAATAAAAGTTGTCTTTGCTTCCAAAAATAATATGTCTTTATTTTCTGCTTTTTCTTGGGAAATGGTAATAAAAAAAAGAACCCTTTTCAAAATAAATAATAACTGAAAATTAATCTGCATGATCACTTGTTATATGTGTCAGTTTCTAAAAGCAATCATAAATCACATGTGCAGATTAATTAAAAAACCCGTTGAATACAATGACCCTGCACCCTCTCCCAACTTTGATTGTCCTGTGTTTGAGGCCGAAGAAGAAGATTATGATGAGATTCCAGAAGAGGTCTCACGGTTGCTTGAGCACGAGGATAATACCATTCAACCATATAAGGAGCCTTTGGAAGTGATTAATTTGGGTTCAGAAGAAGATCTGAAAGAGGTTAAGATTGGAGCATCGTTGCATCCTGATGTGAAGAGCGGGTTGATTGAGCTGTTGAAAGAGTATGTGGATATTTTTTCTTGGTCTTATCAAGATATGACTAGTCTAGATACAGACATTATTGAGCATCATCTGCCATTGAAGCCAGAGTGTCCGCCAGTTAAACAAAAGTTTAGAACAACCCACCCAGATATGGCAGTAAAGATCAAGGAGGAGGTCCTAAAGCAAATTAATGCTAGTTTTCTTGTGACGTCAGTGTATCCTCAATGGATTGCCAATATTTTCCCAGTATCGAAAAAAGACGGAAAAGTCCGCATGTGCGTAGATTACAGAGATCTAAATAAAGCTAGTCTGAAAGATGATTTTCCATTGCCTCACATTGACATGTTAGTGGACAGCACAACAAAATTCAAGGTATTCTCGTTCATGGACGGATTTTCCGGGTATAATCGAATAAGAATGGCTCCAGAGGACATGGAAAAAACAACGTTTATCACACCCTGGGGAACATTCTGTTACAGAATGATGCCCTTCGGGTTGAAGAACGCTGGTACAACGTACCAGAGGGCTATGACAACCCCATTCCATGCTCTGATGCACAAGGAAATTGAAGTATATGTTGATGATATGATTGCCAAATCCCAAACTGAAGAAGGGCATATAAAAGATTTGTTGAAGTTGTTTCAGCGTTTGAGGAAGTTTCCTCTCGCTTGAATCCAAATAAATGCACCTTCGGAGTTAGATCGGGGAAATTGTTGGGTTTTATTATTAGCCAGAAAGGAATTGAAGTTGACCCTGATAAATTCAGAGCAATTCAAGAAATGCCAGCACCAAGAACTGAAAAGCAAGTCAGGGGTTTCCTCGGGCATTTGGATTATATCTCCAGATTTATTTCCCACATGACTGCAAAGTGTGAACCGATCTTTAAGTTGTTAAAGAAAGATCAGGGTTGTGTGTGGACGGATGACTGCCAAAGGGAATTTGAGAGTATTAAAGAGTATCTGCTTGAACCTCCTATCTTGCTCCATCCCGTAGAAGGAAGATCGTTGATTATGTATCTAACAGTGTTAGATAAATCCATGGGTTGTATTCTGGGACAACATGATGAAACAGGGAAGAAAGAGTTCGCCATCTATTATCTCAGCAAAAAGTTCACTGATTGTGAGTCGCGGTATTCCGTGCCAGGAAAAATGTGTTGTGCTTTGGCCTGGGTGGCAAAGCGTTTGCGGTAGTATATGTTGAATCATACCACTTGGTTGATCTCCAAAATGGATCCAATCAAGTATATTTTTGAGAAGCCCGCTCTTACTGGGAGAATTGCCCGCTGGCAGATGTTGTTATCTGAATATGATATTGAATACCGCACTCAAAAAGCTATCAAAAGTAGTGTGTTGGCAGATTACCTTGCTCACCAGCCGGTAGAAGATCATCAGTTTGCAGAATATGAATTCCCCGATGAGGATGTGATGTTCCTGAAAGTGAAAGATTGTGATGAACCATTGCCTAAGGAAGGCCCCGACCCTGAATCTCGTTGGAGTATGGTATTTGATGGAGCGGTGAATGCTTATGGTAAAGGAATTGGTGCTGTGATCGTCACTCCTCATGGATCGCACATTCCTTTTACTGCAAGGTTAACATTTGATTGCACTAATAATATGGCGGAATATGAGGCTTGCATCATGGGTCTTGAGGAAGCTATCGATCTCAGAATCAAATTTCTAGATGTGTATGGTGATTCAGCTTTGGTAATAAATCAAATTAAATGAGAATGGGATACTCGTCTCCCTGGCTTGATCCCTTACAATGATTATGCTAGAAGATTACTACCCTTCTTCAATAAAGTTGAATTTCATCACATTCCTAGAGATGAAAATCAAATGGCGGATGCTCTGGCAACTCTGGCTTCCATGTACCAAGTGAATACTTGGAATGATATACCCCATATTACAGTTCGACGGCTGGATAGGCCCGCTCATGTGTTTGCAACAGAAGAGGTAGCAGATGAAAAACCTTGGTATTATGACATCCAGCATTTTCTTCAGACTCGGGAATACCCGTTTAGTGCGTCAAGGAAAGATAGAAAGACACTGAGAAGATTGGCAGGCAGTTTCTTCCTCAGTGAAAATGTGTTATATAAGAGAAATTATAACATGGTCTTGCTCAGATGCATGGATAGACACGAAGCAGACATGTTGATGCATGAGATTCATGAAGGTTCATTTGGCACTCATGCTAATGGGCATTCGATGGCTAAAAAGATGCTAAGGGCAGGTTACTATTGGTTGACAATGGAATCTGATTGTTGCAAATTTGCAAAGAAGTGCCATAAATGCCAGATTTATGCAAACAAGGTCCATATGCCTCCGACACTTCTCAATGTGATTTCCTCCCCATGGCCTTTCTCTATGTGGGGTATTGACATGATTGGGATGATAGAACCCAAAGCTTCGAATGGACACCGTTTCATTTTGGTAGCAATTGACTACTTTACCAAATGGGTAGAGGCTGCTTCTTATGCCAATGTTTCCAAACAAGTGGTTGTGCGTTTCATCAAAAACAATCTTATATGCAGGTATGGTGTGCCAAGTAGAATCATCACTGACAATGGCTCGAATCTGAACAACAAGATGATGACAAAACTGTGTGAAGAATTCAAGATTGTCCATCACAATTCATCTCCATACAGGCCAAAGATGAATGGAGCTGTTGAAGCTGATAATAAGAATATCAAGAGAATTATCCAGAAAATGGTTGTTACTTATAAGGATTGGCATGAAATGCTCCCTTTTGCTCTGCATGGATATCGAACATCTGTCTGTACTTCAACAGGAGCAACCCCGTTCTCCCTGGTATATGGAATGGAAGCTGTACTCCCAATTGAGGTTGAGATTCCCTCTTTGTGTGTGATAATGGAAGCCAAGTTGACAGAGGTTGAATGGGTCCAGAACAGGTTTGACCAATTGAATTTAATTGAAGAGAAGAGAATGACAGCTTTGTGTCATGGGCAGTTATATCAGAAAAGAATGAAGAAAGCATTTGATAAAAAGGTAAAACCTCGTGAATTCAGAGAAGGCGACCTCGTGCTCAAGAAGATCATGTCTTTCAACACTGATTCTAGGGGAAAGTGGACTCCCAATTTTGAAGGCCCGTATGTTGTCAAGAAAGCCTTCTCTGGTGGTGCATTAATTCTTGAAACTATGGATGGCGAGGAGTTCCCACGTCCCATGAATGCTGACGCAGTCAAGAAATACTTCGCCTAAAGAAATAAAAGAACAACTCGCTAAGCTGAAAACCCGAAAGGGCGACTTAGGCAAAAAAGAGCGTCTCGGTAGGCTGAAAACCCAAAAGGGCTGTCTAGGCAAAAATTAGAGACATAAACAAAATAAATTTCCCGCTAAGTTGAAAACTCGCAAGGGCAGCTTAGGCAAAAGATAAGGATTTTTCTTGGCAAGTAACTACGTCAGACAAGACTTGATCGTTGAAGCATCAATCTTCTCGGATCCTCACCATACCTCAACAAAAAGCTGCTGCTCAGGATTTCAAAAGTTGTTAGGGAGAATAGTGGTCATTGTATCTCAATGTATCTTTTCTATTATATATTACCATTTCCCAAACTTTGTAATCATCCATGGAGTCTCGCCATTTGCAGACTACCATTCTATTAATGAAATTTGAGCTTTTGCCCAATTCTTTGTGTTCTTATTTTTATTTAGCTTGCAAAGAATCCATTTATTATTGATAATGATTTTTAAAGCAAAAAGATTAAAAAAACAAAATTGACTTTTCAAAAAGAAAGACATCTTTACAATTAAATTTACTTTGGGATTTGTGATGAAACAATGACAACAAAAATGGCGATCCCAGGAATGAACAAACTCCGGTTGTTTTGAGAAGTTTTGCTTCCTTCATGAAGGTTTTCTCAAGTCGTTCTTGTTGGTATGTGCGCAATCTTTGTGTGTTTCTCAGATAGTTAAAGACGATACCAGTTGGTGAAAAGTACAGTCTTGGGTTTGTGATCCCATTATCCCCAGCCAAGTCTTGGTTCGCTTTTGATTTTGGGTTTGCATTGTCAGAAGCCTCTGTCCCAGAATCCCCAGCGAAGTTTTCCCTCATATGATGAAAGGAAGACTATACCAGGGCATCTTGTGTTGGAATAGGTTTGGTTGATATTAAGACTCAATCCAATATTATCCAAGTAAAGGCCTCGTTTATTTGATAGAAGTCCTTTCTCCCCAAAGAAGTTGGTGCAATAGTTACTCTTGAAGAACGTATCTTCGGTTTCCCCAGTAAAGAACGTATCTCTGGTTTCCCCAGTGAAGTACGTATCTCTGATTTCTCCAGTGAAGAACGTATCTTGGTTTCCCCTCTATGATGTTGTTTTGACCTCCCCAATGAAGTCAGCATGAAGTCCCCAGTAGATGTCTCGATGATGAAGTATTGTCTCCCTTAGTAAAGTCCGTATGTTTTTCTTCCTTCAAAGTGGGCCTGATTTCCCCAGTGAATGTTTTGACAATTTGATTTCCATTTGCCTTATTCAAGATCAGTATTGAAATCCCCAGTAGGAGTGCGGACCATGAAACATTTGTTTTCCCCATTGAAGTCTGTGTGTTATTCCCCGGGAAGGTTATCCCAGGGCATCTCTTGTTGGAATGAGTATTCATGATGAAAAGTTTTCAATCTGCAATTTTTCTCTCCAGGGAAGTGGGTTTGAATTCCCCAGTGAGGTTTGGTTGTCTCGGCGTCAGTCTGCTTTATTTTAGGCCGGTCTTGCAATCTCCAGTAGGCGTGTGTTGCTTTTGAAAACTGATTTCTCCGATGAAACTGGAAGAAAGTTGTTCTATCCGGTTATTTGTTTGATTTAGCTACATCCGGATTATGTTTCTCCTCAGTGAAGTTAGGGCAGACAATAGGTTTGGTTTCTGCAGTTGCTTTTACCTCTCTTGGATTGATCTTTCTGGTTGAAGTTTAGCCCAATGTTGTTGGTACCTGAGGCAGTTTTGTTTGTCTGTTTATGTATCATTTTACCAGCATATGCACGATATCACTCATACATCCATACATGCATCATGCATTGCTACAAATCATTTTATTGACACTGTGTTCTAACCTTCCTGCAGCGCATCTTGCTTAGATGGATTTGGTTTTCCCTCTTGAGTTTATTTCTCAAAGGATGTATCTTCGTTGGCCGTCTTGCTCCAGTTTGTTCCTAATTGGATTCGTGGTTGCATGGCGATATCATTTACTCTCGATTTCTGAGAACTTTGAGTTTTGGTTTGTGCATTTATTTTGCACGAGAAGACTTTATCTCTTCAGCAGGAATAACGTGGCATTTCCCCAGGAAGTCATATCTCATTTCCCCAGGAAGTCATATCTCTTTCCCCAGGAAGCCATATTTCTTTCCCCAGGAAGCCATATTTCTTTCCCCAGGAAGTCATATCTCTTTCCCCAGGAAGCCATATTTCTATCCCCAGAAAGTGATCTTTCTTTGCATTTCCCCTTGACAATGAGTGGAAGTCTCTTTATTTGAGATAAGCTTGGATATGACCCTTTCCAGGCAAAGTGCCTTGGTTAAAGAAGAAGTTGAGACCCGTTCCAGGTGAAACACCAGAATTTTATGGAAAACATGATATTTTCAAAATCTACCTTCAGTGAACGTTGGTAGTGCATCGGCAGTGAATGTCGGTGTTTGTTATCTTTTTGCTATCATCAGTGAACGGTGGTAGTTCCTCGTCAGTGAACGGCGGTGGAATGATATTTTCAAAATCTACCTTCAGCGAACGTTGGTAGTACATCGGCAGTGAACGTTGGTGTTTCTTATCTTTTTGCTATCATCAGTGAACGGTGGTAGTTCCTCGTCAGTGAACGGCGGTGGGATGATATTTTCAAACCTAGCTTCAGTGAACGTTGGTAGTGCATCGGCAGTGAACGTCGGTGTTTGTTATCTTTTTGCTATCATCAGTGAATGGTGGTAGTTCCTCGTCAGTGAACGGCGGTGGAATGATATTTTCAAAATCTACCTTCAGTGAATGTTGGTAGTGCATCGGCAGTGAACGTCGTTGTTTCTTATCTTTTGCTATCATCAGTGAACGGTGGTAGTTCCTCGTCAGTGAACGGCGGTGGAATGATATTTTCAAAACCTACCTTCAGTGAACGTTGGTAGTGCATCGGCAGTGAACGTCGGTGTTTATTATCTTTTTGCTATCATCAGTGAACGGTGGTAGTTCCTCGTCAGTGAACGGCGGTGGGATGATATTTTCAAATCTACCTTCAGTGAACGTGGGTAGTGCATCGGCAGTGAACGTCGTTGTTTCTTATCTTTTGACTATCATTAGTGAACGGTGGTAGTTCATCGTCAGTGAACGACGATGGCATGATATATATTTTCTCTTCTACCTTCAACTATTGAGTTGGTAGTTTACCGTCATCTGTGAGTCGGTATATCTTTTTCTATCTACCTTCAGTGAACGTTGGTAGACATCGGCAGTGAATGTCGATGCTTGTTATCCTCCTCTCTGATTCAATTCTTTTGGTCCACCAGTGATTTATTTTCCTAGTAGAGGTTGCTCTTTTGTTTCCTCATTTTGGTTGCATCCCCAGTGATACTTTGCTTCTCTTTTGTTCTGTTCATATGGATTCATGATCATAAGCATTGCATGGCATCTTAGAGACAAAAATAGGGCTTGTTTTATATTTAAGTATCTTCAATCGCGTCGACACAAAGATTTCTAACCTTCGTATCTCCGGATAGAAGACACCTAAATAAGGGCAGCTGTTGTACCCCAATATTTGCCCCTAAGATTCCCCTATCATATCATGTCAACTTGAGCATGACAAGATCACATTAGGGTTGGTTCTTCCTCTTTTTCTGTCTCCTATCTTTAAGTTTGCTCTTGAGGAATTTCCAAGCACCTTGGTTGTGTATTTTGTATATGTGTTGTTGACTAACTTCTAATCAAAATGCAAAAAAAAAAAATTTGACTTTGTCTTTGTACAATTTGTGTTTTGTAGGTACCAAATCGAAGTATCTAACAAATAAGGTTTCACAAAGTTGATTTGATTCTGTTTGTGGCAAAAGAAGGCATACATCAACCCATAAAGGTACGCATCGACCCATAAACCTATGTATCGACTCATTTTGTTGAGCATAGCTAGCATGTGTCGACACATGCATGTATGTTCGACCCATCCAGTTTTGAAAAACTTGCATGTGTCGACACATGCATGTATGCATCGACTCATCCTGTTTGAATAACTTGCATGTGTCGACACATACGTGTTATGTATCGACTCATGCAGTTTGTATGATTCTGTAATATGTTGGAATAACAGTATGTATCGACACATAGAGGCATGTATCGACACGTGTTGTGTTATACAACCAGGATGTATCGACGCATACAACTTATGTATCGACTCATAACATCCAAATGCACGTGTTTTTTGAAAAAAAGCCAGCAAATTTCAAACTGTTATCATTTCGGCTCCAATTTTTTCTGCATAATTTGAAATTATATCATTAATTCAAATTTGGCTCCAAGAATCAATTACCAAATTACCACTAATCTCAATCCTAAAACTCTATAAATAGAGACCTCATTCCATTCAAATCACAAGCTTTTGATAGCCAAAATCATCTTGCTAAAAAATCTCTCAATCCTCTCCATTTTACCAAATCCACTCAAAGCTCCATTTTTAAAAAGGTTAGTAAGCTTTGCATTGAAGCTTACTAATCTTTGAGCTAAAACTTCGTCCAAACACTTTTCTCCATCAATTCTTTACATCTAAGCTTTGGTGATTGATTTTTGTTGTTGAATTGAAGCAAATTCTGGAAGTTGTTTGATAATTCTCTAATTCTACCTTTGGTAAGTTAGATCATCATCTTTCACAATGTGATCTCTTGTGGATTTATGGTTTTGATTCATTGAGCACTGTTTTATAACTCCATTAGTTCTATTTTCTCAAAATTTTCTGGAATTTTCATGCTCAATTGGATCCATGATCATAAGGTGTTTGATGAAAAGTTGGAACAAGAATTTGAACTTTAAAATGTTGTTTTCTACTGATTTTTAACAGGTTGGAATCAATTGTTGTAACATTGCAATTGATTGTCACAGAAAATTGATTTGTTAAAAACTGCACTAATACAATAGGTTGCTGTCTAAGCACAATTGATTGTAACAGTGCCAAAAATACTTTTTCTGCCTTATTTTGGGGCTATTTTGACTCAAATATTTTTCTGCTCACTCTCTTTGATGGATGATTTGGATTGCAATTTAAAATGTCCAATTTGTCATTAAACTCAATGGAATTTGTGATGTAGATGAAGTTGGATAAATGTTCATCAATTCAAATCTACCTAAGAGTGAATTATTTAATTCATTTTTGGTGCTTTGGATTAATGATATATTTAGTACTTTAATCCATCTTGAGGAGTGGTTGAATTTAAAGATGAAAGGATTTTGAAATGATGATCCAAATTAGCTTATCATTCCCCTCCCTCTTCATCTTATCCCTTTCTTTTTTAATTGTGCTACATGTTAATGGATGGTGATCTCTATATCATTTATCCAAACATGAAGTACATAGATTGCTATTGACCGACCTCAAAATAGGTGCGACTTCTATATAAGTCCACTTACGATTGCTTAACATAGCGCTAAATTTTGTCCCGATTCGAATAAATGATCATCCATGGCCCAAACATATGATTGCAAGCACAAGTATGTTAATTTGATCTCTTTGATCCAATAACCTTGAGATTCATTGTGTGGAGGATTTGGTTCTACCAATCCTCTAATGGATCTACAACACCTTTGGTCAATGCATCACTTAAACATCATTGATCATTAAATGTTACTTTTGAGGATTCCAAAATGGATGATATACTTGACAAAAAGCAAATGCAACTTGTTGTGTGGAGGCTTTGGTTCTACCAATCCTCTAATGAGTTCCAAATGCAAGTTTCAAGATGGTCATCCAATTAACCACTAATTTCTAACAATTGACTTTACTTTATGTTTTTATTTTTTATGTTTTATGTACCATTTAATTTGAGCATTTACATTTCATGCCATTTTTTATTTTTGCTCATTTGAGCATTTACTTTTATGTCATTTTTATTTTGCTCACTTGAGTTTTTCTTTTCCTTTTTAAAGACACCTAATAATCAACATGAACCATAAAAATCTTTAAAAATACTTGGACTATTTGGTTACTATCCTTGGCATTATGGAGCATTGGACTTCTTAGACTTAGGATTAGAGACCTTGGCCTATCTTGGAGACTTTGTGACTTTGTTCATTATTTTGTCTGGAGTTCTTGAGGTTTACCTCGAGACATTGGGTTGTTTGTTTGTTTTGTGTGCAGGTTATTGTGATTACATACTTTGTTTGTAATTTGGAATTCACCCGTATACAGCCGTTTCTCTGCCCAATTTTTGTGAAGACTTAATGCACTTGAAGTTTGGGTTCTCTCAAGAGGTCTAGTATCTTTGCTTGCTTGGTTTCAATCCAAAGAATGAGAATTCTATATTGACTCATAATGTCAAGTATTGGATTCTTGTTGGTTAGATGGTTCTTATCCCTAGCTTTTACCTTATGCTTTAGGATAGTCTCTTCTTCTCCTCCCATCCTCTTTAATTTAAAAAATCTTCTCCCTCCTTTTAAAAAAAAACTCTTCTTATTTCTAAACTTGAAACATTTTTCATAATAAACTTGGACTTAGGTCCATGCATTTTCAAAAACATTTTCATAAATAAATTTCAATCAATTTAATAATACCTTGACATTTTTATGAGAAGACTAAAAGTCAATCAATCTCATTTCAAACCATTTTTGCCACTTTGGCCTTTTATTTTAAAACTTTTCTTAAAAGATTAGACTCTTGTCAATCCTTGTAGTGATGCAAACAACTATACTTCTACAATATGTAGTAAAGAGAGATATTTTCCACTTGGGTGTTGAGTGAGGCATTGTTGATTTTAAAATCCAAGCCATATCCTCCACTTTGAGATGATGCAAATTCTCCTTTCTCATGATTGTGGGTAGTAAGTATGTTTTCCACACGGACAATGACGATGATGTCTTATCTCATAAAATCAACTAACACACTTGTGTTTCAAATTTTTAAAAAAGGAACTACGTGTACCCTGATCCCCTATTGCACGAAAGGTGGTACGTAGGCACTAAAGGTTCGCAACCTCGACGGGCGCAAAAATCATAAAAATATTTCTTTTCTCATCTCCACCATCCATTTTATACACAACAAATTTTCATAACCAAAATATAAAATTTTTTCAAAGAGGTTCCTGCGAAGTACTGTGGATGTTTAGGGTGCTAATACCTTCCCTTTGATAACCAACCCCCTTACCTTGAATATTTCTCCCCTTTTTGGGTTATTCTCTCTTTTCCCATTCCTTTGAAAACAATAAAGCGCGGTGGCGATTTTTATTTTTGATTTGTATAAATTATAGTCAATCCAATGGCTTAGTCTTGAACATTTCTACCGCTACACCTCCCCTTTGACAAGCGGATGAACATCCCCATTCTCCCCTGCGGATACATAATCGGGATATCTCTTGAAGCCTGTCGCCCCGACCACTCGGGCGATGACCCCCTTTGGAGAGGGAATAACTCGTCGACGCGAGAAGGCGCGATCATGGCCCCTCGCGTCAAGAACGAAGACCCCCCCGAAGGCAGGAACAGGGGAAACCATCAACGGTCATTACCGCCCAAGGACCGCTCCGCGCGAACAGGGAAACCGCGACCGCCATGACATTAGATCTCTGTCTCGCACGCCCGAACAGAGTGATAGGGACGACCCCCGCGGTCCCTTGTCGCAATCTATCATGGAGGCGCCTATTCCCCCGGGCATGGAGAAGCCTCCCCACCAGAAGGAATATGACAGCATCACCGACCCGGTCGACCACATAGACGGGTTTGAGGCCGTGCTGCACTATCATAATGTCAGGGGACCGATCAAATGTCGGTTGTTCCCCACGATGTTGAGGAAAGCTGCGATGGATTGGTACAAAGGTATCGCCACAGGGTCAATTAGCTCTTGGCGAAATATGAACAACCAATTTATCAGCTCGTTTACTACTTCGCGGCGACACCTGAAGACCGAAGCATCCCTTGAGGCCATCGTCCAGAGACACAATGAGACCCTGAGGGAAAACATTTCCCGGTTCAAATGGAAGGCCATCCAGGTCCCCTGCACGAACCACATTAAAAGATACCTGCTCGAGAGGGGGCTCCTCCCAGGCACCGAATTCAGAAAAGCCATAGGTATCGAACCACCACGGACGTTCGATGCCCTCCTCGAGAAGGCCAGGGCCTATATGGACTACGAGGAGAGAGAAGCGGCCAACAGAGCCCGAGATCCCAAGAACCACAGATCCAATAGTAATCTACGACAAAACATTGCCCCTCCTCGATGAACTGGCGAGAAGAGAAGGGACGATAAACCCCAAGACGCCCGGGAACAAAAGGGGCCCTCAGGGAGGTTCATTGAATACACTACGCTAACGAGTTCCTGCGAGCGCATCTTAGCGGAGTGCACAAGTACAAACTTCAAGGACAACGACGTCAAGCGTCCTCGCCCCGCTCCTGCCAAACTCTGGGTAGACTGAAGCAAATACTGCTAGTATCACCGGAGCCACGGGCACTTCACCATAGACAGCGTCCACCTCAAGGATGCCATCGAGACCCTCATAAATAGGGGAAGACTTGCGCAATATTGGCGAAAGGATGCTCCTCGTTGGGATGCCCGTGAGACGAGGGAAGTAGAAGAGGATGCCTGACCATCTGGCGAGTCGGTTCCCATCCAAACCGCGTTCTCTGTCACAAGACCCGAGGACTTCTACGTCCCTGAACATCTGCAAGAGCCTCTGTTTATGCAAAACAGGTGGGAAAACTTCCCCTCCGCCATGGTCATCAACGGTGGAGGGTTTAATGATCTGACCATAAATTTGGCAATGAGAAAGATGGACGAACTGGTCGACACGGATCCCCCACAAACGGTGACCTTCAAAAGGGTGAAAGGAAGATCAGAGCCGATCACCTTTTACCTCGAGGAGCTTCCAAGAGGGGCCCCCAATTCGGCCATCCCTCTTCTGATAAGGGCAGAAATGGCAAACTTCGACGTACATCGCGTCTTGGTCGACGAGGGAAGTTCTATCGACGTGATGTACAACCATCTGTTCAGAACCCTGCAGCTCGATGACTCTCACCTTTCACCATACGTGGGGTCAGACCTGCAGGGCTTTAATGGCTCGACCTCCAAGCCCTGGGGGTATGTGGATCTTATGGTCACATTCGGTGAGGATACCACTACCAAGAAGGTCAAGGTCCGCTTCCTCGTCATCGAATACCCATCCCTCTACAACTACATCCTCGGGAGGCCAACACTGGCAGAGCTGACTGCAGTGCCCTCCACCATTCACTTAAAAATAAAGTTCTACACCAAGAGGGCACGGGTCACCCCTATTCAAGGCGATCTAGAAGCCCCCGAAGGTGCTTCAACGCGACATCCAAGGGACACAACACAATCGACACCAGCACATGGCCCGACAAGAAAGCTGCAATTGTGCGATCAAAGCCTCAACGGTCAGAGCCCATCAGAGTAGAAGAACATGGGGGCCCTCTAAAGGTCGACTTGATTTCTTTGGACACTCGATTCGACCAGGACGAGCCCTCCAGCGGCGAGCAAGTTCCCCTCCTACCAAATCCAAGCGGGGACTTCGAGCTCGTCCCCCTCGGTGAAGACCCAAATAGAGGAGTGAAGATTGGCACTAGACTCCCCGACATGGCGAGAAAGCAGACTAAGGCCTGCTTGAGGGAAAATGTGGATCTATGAGTGCTGTAAAGATGCCCGGTCTCTACCCTGAGGTCGCCTGTCATTAACTCGCCATTGATCCATCCGCTAGGGTAGTAGTACAACGTAGACGTAGGCAGTCTCCGGAGAAAGCGGAGGTTGCTGAAAAAGATGTAAAAGACCTCCTAGAGGAAAATTTTATTTCTGAAGCCCAGTATTCAACCTGGCTGTCAAATGTTGTACTTGTTCAGAAAAATAATGGGAAATGGCGAATGTGCGTTGACTATACTGATCTTAACTGGACATGCCCCAAAGATGCATTTCCTTTACCTAATATTGATATGCTGGTCGACAACTCGGACGACTATAAAATTCTATCGTTTATGGACGCCTATTCAGGCTACAACCAAATCCCAATGGGAATAGGCGACAAACACTGCACTACTTTCATGACTAGGTCGGGCAACTATTACTACAACGTAATTCCATTCGATCTGAAAAACACAGGAGCAACATATCAGCGGATGATGAACAAAGTCTTCCGCAACCAAATTGGGGATATGCTCGAGGTATACATTGACGACATGATCCTCAAGTCCCGAGTAGACACCGACCATGCTACTCATCTCATGGAAGTCTTTTCCCAAGCGAGGTAATGCAAAATAAGGTTTAACCCCGAGAAGTGCATGTTCGGGGTCAAGGCGGGAAAGTTCCTGGGCTTCTACTTAACAGAATGAGGAATCGAAGCCAACCCCGACAAATGCCGAGCTTTATCTGACCTCCCCACGCCTATGTCAAAAAAATCCATACAAGTCTTGAATGGCATGCTCGCCTCACTATCCCGTTTTTTTACAAAATCTGCTCAACACGCCCTCCCTTTCTTCAAACTCCTTCGCAAGGAAGCGTCTTTCAAATGGACCGAGGAATGCGAGCAGGCCCTGCTCCATCTCAAACAGAGCCTCTCATAGCCGCCCATGTTATGACGACCAGTCTACGGGGAGACCCTGTTTCTATACCTGGCCGTCTCGGTCGAAGCCGTCAGCGCGGCCCTCATTCGTAAGACTCATGACGGATAAAAACCCGTTTATTTCACGAGCAAGGCACTTCAAGGGCCCGAGGTTAGGTACCAAAAGATAGAAAATGTGGCTCTGGCCCTTGTCAAGGAAGCGAGAAGGCTCAGAAACTATTTCCTCGCGCACACGATTATGGTGCAAACAGACTATCCCGTGAAACAGCTCCTAGGTCGACCAGACATGGCAGGTCGAATGTTGAAGTGGTCCTTGGAACTTTCAGAGTTCTACATCCAGTACGAGAGTAGGAAGGCCTTGAAGGAATAGGCTCTGGCCGATTATTCAACACCATATGTGGTTACCACATCGGGGTACTCGATTATTAAATCAGGGGCGCTCTCCACAACTTTGAGCTCTCTGATCTTCTCGTCAGCAGTCAGTGTTTGTTCCCACAAGTGAATGCATGGGGAAAAGCTCTTAAGCAAAGATAGAAGAAGAATAAGAAGTATGTTGATACCATCACAATGCCTTACATCCATACACTTCCTTGTCTATTGGGAATTCAGTTGATTAAGCTTCGTGCTTTGGAGACTATTCAGTTGATTATTCTCTCTCCCGACGCAAATGCTATGTGTGTCTCCCATTCCGGGACATTTGGCCATGATGTTGAAAATTGAAAAAGGATTAACCAAAGTCCAGATCCTTTCTAGCGTCTCTCTAAATGTCCAATTTCTAAATTGACGAGCAGTTTCGAACTTTTCTCTTGGTATAACGTTCACTCTCTCTTTTGGTAGAATCTTTAGTGAACATTACACTGGGGCATTCGACTATTCAAGTTGAAGATGGTTTATTATCCACAGATAAAGTCCAAGCTTGGGTCAATTCATGGATTATTGTGTCCGTATCAAATGGGGAGTCTCTTATCCAAGTGAGTCTCAATGTTGCTGAAGATCGTTTAAAGCAATCAGTCTATACGAATATTTGTCTCCTCAACATGGAAATTTTGATTTTCATTTGCAATCTTATTGTTTTATTTAGCACTTTCTTATATGAAAACTTGCTCATCTTTTTGAATGATTAATCATAATGCATTGAATATGTTTGTCTTGAACTAATCCATTCGTTATCACTCTTATTTGTTTTACTATGTTTTTAATATTGAACTCTTGTTAATAAAGCAATGACTCTGGAGGGAGGATGATGGAAATTTACCTAGAATCTCAAATGGTATGCTTTCGAGTAAAAACCTTGCTGACAATGTACATGCCTTGTTTCAATCCCCAAACACTAGACATATAAGGGAGATAGACCCTCGTTAACCCCTCCGAGCCTTCTAAGTAGGAGTTGTTTTTTTGTTCAGAAAAAACCCTTATTCTTAACCCAGGGCAGGGTAGATGTTCAGATAATTTGATTGAGCATTAAAATTTCAGAAGGAGTGTCCTATTTGAGGATCACCATATTTTATCCCTTGCATTATGAGGTAGGAAAATATCAAAACCACAATGGTTATTTCCCAAAAAAAAAAACAAAAAAAAAGAAGAAAAAAACCTAAGGTCGAGATCAAATCGATACAACAATGATTATCCCTCGCCGACCAAGGAATGAGGCAGTCACTTTCTTCCCAAAAGTTCAAAGACTTAGGGTCATACGACTTGTTCAAAACAGAAAGTATGAATAAGAAAGAAACAAAAAAAGCCCCGCTAAGTCGAAACTTGAAAATAAGTCGCTTAGGCAAAAGTTAGGGCATCCCGCTGGACTCCCAAATTGAAAACAAAAGAATTGGTCCAGGCAAAAGTTAGGGAAAGCGAAAAAGAATTTGAAAATCCCGAAAGGCAGAAAAAGATTATCCAATAAAAATCCTCATCAAAAGAAAAGTCGTGTGATCGAACACCAAAAAAAACCAAAGGTTAAGTGATTGTCGTGTCCAAGAAATCGTTGTGGTTCCTCAACCATCTTAAACTCTTTTGAGAGATGAATGCTCGTGTCGAATTAACTGAATGTATGACTGGAGAACATCATGGAGAATGGGTGGGCACCAAAAATTTTGAGCCTTGAATCCTTTTTTCTAAAAGCCGTGAACCAGGCCATGTTACAACCCTTAAAAGTCCTAATTGAAGCATGGGTTGATCCGAAAGCAAAAATGTTACGAGAATACGGTAACGCGACTCCTAGGAGACTTGTTAAAAACTTTTAAGTTGGTATCACTCCCTCTTTTATTTTCTTTGTACAAAATTTTTTTTCCCGATGTTTCGGTATCTTTTCAATAAACATTTTCTAACTTCAAGACAAGTATATGTTTTGCATTAGATTTATCATTCATAGGATAAAACATTCTTTGCATATGAAAACGTGTTTAAACATCATGCAAGCTTGCATAATGAGCATCAGATGAAGAGTTTGATTATCCTGAGGTTCAAATTGCTTCAGGGATCTATTGAAAAGAATAATCTTATTCTGGGGGCATGCTTTCTAGCTGCTCCTTTGAATTGAAGAAGACTAGTTTGAGAGATTGATCGAGAATTATTTGTCTGATGATTGTATGGATGTTTTATCTGCCCCTAAGTCTCTATTTAGCAATGGTGTATCGTTTCCAGTTGTCCCAAAGGACATTTTTCTTCAAGCATCTGCTTGCGTGCGAAGCAGTTAGAATTGAGAAGTATGATTGTGTACTGGCTTGTTTTGAAGACGTAAGTTAATTATCCTAAGGAGGTGTTATCTTCGAAACTCCGTGAACTTCTCATTTCGCTGGGAGCATGAGCTAAGGAAATGGTTTGCCAAGATTCTACTAATTTGGGGCAATCAAGTCGAGAGTCAATCTCTCCACACTCAGCCAGATCTGGGGCATTTCCTCAAAGCTATCAATCAGAGGCCATCACGTTGATGAGTCTCTTCAAGCTATCAATCATAGGCTATCACGTCGATAAATTTATTCAAGTTTTCATCGATCAAGGGCTATCGCATCGAGATCTATTCTGAATTCACTCAACCTGGGGAAGTTAAGTCGAGATTCGAGAAATCTCCCAAAGAAAGCTGTAATCAAGAGAAGTTTATTTCCTGACTCAAGACATGGGGGAAGGCCACCTCGTATCGTGTTGTGGCATGATGTATGGAAGTCTGGCCAGATTATCTCTTCCCTAGCAATATAATTAAGAATTTAGTGGCGTACCTGTAAACTCGCTTCATCAACGATTCAATCTTCAGCAGAGTCATCAATCTTGGGTATCACGAGCTCCCCAATGCAAATTTTTATCAGTATCCCTAGCAATCTTTGGTACTGCGGGTTTCCGACACCAATATGTAATGGAATCTCCAGTAATGAACAACGACTCCCAACAATGACCTCTTTATCCGTGGAAGGAGATATTAGATCTTTTCTCAGAAGGTTGAGAGGTGGAACATAGGTCAAGATTTCTTCTGCACTGCAATATATTTTTGCAGTTTTCTCCCCAGGAAGTTATCCCTTGTAAGAAATTGACAAGTTGTCAGTTTTGATCTGATCTTCTCTAGTGGAATTTGCAATTTATTTTTGCAAGTCTTATCCGGGTTTGGCCTGTGGTTATTGGTCTTTTCGTTTCACCAATATAGGGCAGTTAAGTGGATGATCAATCTCTAAAAGTTCCACTACTCTGGGGCAGAATATCAATGATGGTATGAATCCCATGAAGTCCTCTCAAGGAATTGTCGTTCACTCTGTAAGTTGAAGCTTGTCAGCACCTATGCAAGAGTCTCACCTCTAACTTTTGAACTCTGGAACAAGGAATTCCCCGTAGAGTTAGGTCTCCTCAGCATTGTCATGTGAGGGATTCTCGAGGCAGATAAGGTTTTTGGATACCTTTATTTCCCAACCTAGTCTGGATGAGCATTATCTCGTTCCTTAACAGAGACTATGGCCAGTGGAGTTTATCTCCCGATTTGAATTATCGTTGAAGTTCACATTCATAAGTTCTCATTTTCCCATATTAGTTGTGACTTGGGGCATTTCTTTATCAAAAGAATCTGTTATCATTAGCAGGGTTGATGTTGGATGAGATTTCCATGTCCCCAGTAAAGTCAATACTGTTTGACTATCTTCATGGTCTATTTTACGGTTTCATGTCGAAGGTTCTGGAGTCCCCAGCAAAATACTCCCCGACAGAGTTTTGTATCCCCAGTGGAGTTTTGTATCCTTAACAGAGTTTTGTTGCCCATAAATATATTTCAAGAGAAATGCTTCGTTCTGAGACTTCAAGTTTAAAGATGTCTCATGTCCCTAGTGAAGTGGCTTAGATGAGAATTCAGTCTGAAGAAGTTTCAACTCCCTAGCGTTGTTGCCAATCAGAGATTCCTCGTCCTGATCTCTCATTTCCCAGCTAATTGGTTAATTGGGGCATCCTTATTTAAGGATCTTTCCTTATCCTCAGTGTAGTCGTGCTAGTCAATTAGTTTAGGTTTTGTTAATCTTCGGAAAACAGTAGAGGACTTTTCAAAGGAAGTTTCCCCAGCGAGGGTTTTGATTCCCTCATCTGGTTCGTTATCTTGGTAACATCCTCAACACGGCTGCACGCCATCTTTTCCAGAGATTACGGGTCTTACCCTGATCTTCTCCAACACCAGCCAATTTCTATTTGGCATTCTTTTCCAGAAATTACAGGTCTTACCCTGATCTTCTCCAACACCAGCTGATTTCCATTTGGAATTCTCCTTCAGAAGTTACAGTCTCACCCTGATCTTCTCCAACAACGCCCAAACTTCAGTTGGCATTCCTTCTTGAAGTTTATCAGTTTTGACGTGGTCTTCTCCAGCAGAGTTTGGAATTTATTTTTGAAACTCCTCTCAGTGTTTGTAGCCTGCTTCTATTGGTCACTCAGTTGTTATTCTCCACGAAGTTTCAGCTCTTCAAGGGTTTCCCTCCAGCAGTTCCCCATATTTTTTCTTCTCCAGCAGATTTTTCAATTTATTGGTTGCTGGCTTCTCGTTTGGCCATTCACCAGTGAAACATTTAAACGTGCATCATTACATTGCATCTACCAAAACGCGTAGCATTTCCATTATATGGAGCATTACGCTATATAAAAAAATTCCAAACATGCAACGGAATATAAGCCATTACTGTTTCTGTTTATCCCCAGTGATTTGCTAATTCTGCAAGTTTGTGCCCAGTGAGGTATTCTTCCGCATTATCTCAAGTTTCACCCCATAAAAATATCCTTTTGATGTTAATCATTTGATTGTTTGAGTATCTACACCTGATCGTAGGATAGGAGGATAGCCTTGTCTAAAGGAAAGGAGGAAAAGAACGACCCTTTCGAGTAAAGCAGATAGCTGTTAGATGCTTGCTCAAATAAACTTTTCACTTACACAAAAACATTTCAAAAACATTTACAAAAAATTCTTTATCAACACTCTTGAGGACTGATACAAGAGTTATCATAAAGAAAATCTATGCACTAAGGGATTTCAAAATACTTTTCAAAACACAGAAAGCACAAGGTATTTTCAAAATGAGCTAAGCATCTAAGAGCCCGTAGAAAACTACAGACAAAAAGGGTGCTAACACCTTCCCTTCCATAATCTACCCCCTACTTAAAAAACACTCGAAAGGTATTTTTCTGTTATTTTCACCCTTTCCTTTATTTGATAAAAGAAAAGTCGGTGGCGAGTCTTGCTTACTGCAACATTTGTGAATACGAATGCAAAACTAGTATAACAATCGGTTCTGCCACTGTATCACAAGGTCCGAGATTTGATTGACAGTAAGAAGTTAACTTTTGAAGAAGAGGTCTCCTTGGCGAATGGTCGCCCTTGCCTTGAAAAAAAAAAAGAAGAATCCCCTAAAGTCAGTGGGTGAACAAGAAGGCTTATCCCTAGATCATTAGGCTTTTATCATTTCAAATTGTAATTTCTTTTTTGCTAAGTGTTATTTGTTATAAACTTTGTATCTTTGGTCAAGTAATTCTAATAAAATAAGCATGCATGTTTTTGAAATTGATTCATTCCACAAATAATCAACGACTTTCCATTTCCACTCTTCTTTTCCATTTTTACTTTAACAAACTTTGATGGAGAATGATGAAAATACAAAATAATCGAATTTTGCTGACATATGCTTTTTAATAGTAAGGCTTAGCTGACGATTTAAGGCATTGTTTTATTTCCTAAACAGTGGAGATCTAAGGAGTTAATCCGTAATTAACCCCCTCGAGCCAAAAATCAAAGTTCTTTTTATTCTCTATAAAACCTTAATCTTAACCAAGGGCAGGGTAGACTTCAATTAATTCGACGATGCATTCGAATCCCAGGAGAATCAAAATGATCTAAGCAAAGGTTCAAGCATATCTCTTTCCTCGATACATCATCGAGAGAACGATCTAAGAAAAGACTCGAGCACATCATCTTCCTTGCATTCATCATCCAGGATTGAGGAATCAACTAAGACATAGTTCATAACATCATTCTCCTTAGTGAATCAATCAAGATCGAGGAAGCGATGAAGACGAAGCTTACAGCAATCAGCATGGCAGTTACAAATTGTCAAAATCAAAAGCACAAAATAATAAATTCAAAAAAAAAAGTGAAAGCCCGCTAAGTCAACAGAAATAAAAAATTTACTGAGGTAAGAGTTAGGGAATCCCGATGGATCGAAAAAAATTTAAAATATTCTAAAAAAAATTGATCCATGCAAAAATAAGGGATTGAAAATAATAAATTGGAAACCAATCTTGTGACTGCAACCTCAAGAATCATCAAGGCTTCTCATCAATGCTTGGATCTTATCAACGCTTGGATCTTATCAATTCTTGGATATTATCAAAGCTTTTTCATCGATGTTTAAATCTTATCAGCGCTTGGATCTTGTTAATGCTTTTCATCGGCGCTTGGATCTTTATCTACGCTTCTCATCATCTGCGTGAATACAAACTTTCTCTTGAGGATTAAACGCATCTGTTGGATTAATTGGACTTAGGGTAAAGAACATCAAGGAGATTGGGGCGGGATAAATAAATTTTGAGCCTTATATATTTTTTTTCTTAAACCATGGCCATGTTACAACCTTTAAATATTCTAATTGAGGCTAGGTTCACTATGAAAGCATACTCAGCAAGATTTGTGTTAAAATGACTCCTATGTTTGTTAAAATTATTTCTAACTACTTTGCTTCTTTGAATACTAATCTTCTAACCTTCCATTTCTTTTCAAATAATCAATTTTGATTTCAAGAACTTGCATGTGCATCAAACGGAATTACATTTTCAAAATGTACAATTTTGTCAATGAATCAATACTTAGCATCAAGGAGATCTCAAATTTGGTTTAATCAAAATTCATCCTTCCTAGGAAGCTCTTAACTAGGGGAAAAGCATCTAAGGGGATCCCTATATACGAGGGAAAATACTAATGATCGTCGGGTATATCACATACTATTGAAAACGGGTGATCATTATGAGGTTCAATCAACTTGGATCAAATTTTATAGCACTGCTCAACAAGGGACATACCTTTTGAAGAAGCATTCATGCCACGTCAGGATATGACTCGGTTTCCTTGTTTTAATAAACCTCTCAAGGCCTGGAAGCAGGGGCAACCTTCCAAGATTCCAATATTGGGGCAGTACATACCAAGTTCATCCTACTGCACGTAGGGTCCAAATTCTTCAAGCAACTTCGAGTATAAATCTTTTCAAGCTTCGAATACTTGAGGAAACCTATGTTGAGTTCATGGTGAAATATAAAGCTCTTTTTGAGGGTATTTCCTCCAGATCCTGGAGATTGAGGTGGCACATCTTTTCAAAGTTCAAATGTTGGGGAAAACTATTGCGAGGCTCGATCAAAAGGAGTTGATTCAAAATGGTTCTATCAAAGCCAAGCATTTTCAAGAATTTTCTAATTAGGGGCATAATACAAAATAGTGGGGTCATCCACATTATGATCAAACTATTTCCAAGCTCATATTAAAGAGAATCTCCTCCAAGACCCTACTGTAATACCCAAAATTTGTCCTATCCTTTTAATTTTATCTGGTATACGTTTTTTTCACTTCTCATTTCATCTACACACCTTCCACTAGGTCATCTAAAACATCATGCATCATTCATCAATAAAGGTGGCGCACTGGAATATGGAATTGGGGGTTTCTATATGGATTTAAGGACATCATTTGGTTTCTCCATCACTATTGGTTAGAAGCTAGGGTTTTTATTCATTGTGAGTTTCTTCTTTCATCAAGATACAAGATCGTCTTGAGATCAAGTGCTGAAGTTCATTTGTGTATACTTAAGACCTCATCAAGGATTGTCAACTAATATTGTTTGAACTAGGGTATTGGCACTCTTCAGAATCTTAAGCCATATTCTCCATCTTTGAGCTTCCAAACAAATTCTCATAGTTTCATCAATGATTCTAAACTAAGACTGTGAGCTATGGATTTGATGTTAATTCATTTCTTCATTCAATATATACCTCATGAAGATTAGGGTTTATATCCTATCATAATTGGGTCTAACAACATTGTCACTAGGTGTTTATTGGATAAAAAGGCATGAGGTAAGATAGGTGTTGTGAATTTATTATGATCAAGTTAATTATCATTCTCATTGGTTTGATCTCTTGCATTACAAGTTAACTTTGATCTGAGAATTGAAATTACGGTTTCTTCAAGGCATGGCATCTTGCGAGATCATTGGTTACCAAGTCAATGTTTTGGATCGTAAAACACTAAATATTGATTCAAAGAATAAGCTTATGGGTTCATTGTTATACTTGTTACTTACAATGTAAGGGGATGCAAATTGAGCGGTTTTGTTAATCGAGATTGGTTTAGAATTGTCCATCCAAGTTTTATTTGTGTTCAAGATAAAATTTGAAGGAGATTGGAACTTCGAATTCAATTTGAAGTCATCTAAAATATGGAAATTCATTCAACATGGTTGAAGCAAAGGAGATTGGAACTTCGAATTCAATTTGAAGAAAAATTACTTTAAATATATGAAGGAATCATCATAGAATTGTAAGTGCATCAAAAATTCATGTATCAATGCCATTACATCAAATTACGAAATATACACAAAGTCCAGATCTCTCATTACATCGAAAGGCACCATATTCAAAATTATTACCATTACAACACATTCATACTGTTACAAATGGTACAAAAGATTTCAAGTTATATTTGAGTCAAAGATCCTAGAATACTTAATCTTTACTCAACTTTATCTTCCATCTTTTGTCTTTGCATCACCATCAACTTTATGATATGCCAAGCTAAAACCAATCTCTCTTCATTCCATGACCAAGCCTTTTCCCACTTTTCACACCATGAGTCAAGTCTTCATTTAATTTTACAATATGATTCTTCTCTAAGTCAACTCTTTAAGCCCTTTGTCATTCTTCAACTGGTCACAACTGTTCATAACCTGCATCAGTTCAACAAATCCAAAACTGTTCATGCACTTAATCAAAGTGAGTCCAAACATAAACAATCGTTACATAGGTCATTTTAGAATTAACTCCTATAACTACCTATAACAATAAAAAATACAATTTTCATAATCTCTTGACTGTTTCTAACAGAGTTCAAGAACCCTCTAATCCTAACAATCCATCAAATAATCACAAAAACCAGAAAAGAAGTCCTACAATGAGACTAACCAGATTCAGCCTGCCAAATGGTTAAAACTGTTCATGAACCAACTCCATATAAAAAACAAAAAAACCTGCAGCCCTGCATATTAATCAAGAAAAAACCATAAAATCAGTCCATAATAACAATAAACCAAAACAGTCCTGCTAGAGAATTATAACTGATGCCAGCTCGTCAAATACAAACCTTTATGACTTCCTCTCGTTTCCCTCTCAAAAATTCAATTAGTAAATAACTATGAATAAACTAAACAACACTGCTAACAGAACCAAAACCTGTAACTACCCCTGACCGAGTTCCAAAATAGAATTTCCTAATGGCCAACATGAAACATATTTCCAACAGAAGCCTATATCCAATTTCCTAACAGAATCCTAACAACCTCTCAACAGAAAAACAAAATCATAACAAGCCCGAACATCTAACTAACCAAGCTCTAACTACTTCCAACATGGTATAACAGAAGAATTCAATAAAAAGAGAGGAGAAGTTACAACAGTCCAAACAGAAAAACCAGAAACAAACTCTTCCAACCTCCTAACCGTTTTCTAACCGCTCTTCTAACAAAAAATTTGATTGTTCATAACAGAACCCAAACCAGTTATACAGAAAAATCCTTTAGCAGCCCAACTAACTTCTAATTCGTTTCCTAACTGCCATGCATTCCAAATAACAACCTAAGCCCTCTAACTAACTATTTCTTTTCTCCATGACAAAAAACTAACAGATTCCAACAAACTCCTAAAACATTCCCAAACAGAAAAATTTCCCAATTAACTCACCAACTGTCAAAACAGAACCACAAACAAGTTCTAACCAACTTCATAACTAATTTTCAACCTCTCTAACTGCTCACTCTTCACCCTCAAATCAAAAACATAATCAATTTAACCCTAGGGTTGATATTGATTCACCTACAACTGAATTCCTAACTACTTCATCTATATAACAAACTCATCAACATTCTATAAATACCAATATGCATAATCTTAATAGACCTTCATCCTCTCCACTAATTTTTCCAGTTTCACACACACCTTCAATTCTTTTCTCCCTCTCTCTCTCTCTCTCTCTCTCTCTGAGCTCCAACTTCATCTTCTCCACGCTTCAACCTTCAAATCCATAACCACCATTTCTATCTCCCTCTCTGCGCCACCATCACTACCTTGATTCAAACCTCAGCCTTCTGCAACTCCCAAGAACTCACAACGCTCACGAATCAACAATAATAAATATCAACGACAATCGCAATCTGTACATCGCATCGACACCAGCAACGATTTAGAAAAACAGAAATAGAAGAAAGTAGAAGAATGAGGAGCAGGGGTAGAAGTAGAAGTACCTGAACTAGAGCTCAATCCTCGCTAGAAACCATCTTTACAACCTCCATTAACTCCGT
The DNA here is from genome assembly GCA_948472305.1 of Vicia faba. Taxonomy (NCBI): domain Eukaryota; kingdom Viridiplantae; phylum Streptophyta; class Magnoliopsida; order Fabales; family Fabaceae; genus Vicia; species Vicia faba. The sequence goes on along the minus strand of OX451740.1, from coordinate 1,056,381,034 downwards.
ATAGGTTCATCGTTCGATACTCCTTTTCACTCGTTCTTGATATCACAACGACATTCGTGTCATGCTGAGTCTAAATCCTCTTCTAATTACATTTATATCATGTAGGTTCGATTAATTTGAGTTATTTTTAAAGTTAGGTTTCCTGTTTGAAAATGGTGATCTAGAACTGTCCTTGTAGAATCTAAGGAAATCGGGTTGGGGTTATTAGAAAGGGCATGTGGATGAAAAGAACGGTGGCAATTCAAGACTGTTTCAACCTCTGCCACCTCCAGAGGTTATTTTCGATATGGCGAGGCTTCTTTCTGGAAGGGCGTGAGTTAAGAGAATGAGAATGAGGGATAGTTTGTTATCAAAGTAGGTTAATGGTCATAATGGTTTAGATCATTTTGCTGTTGAACCGGGCCAATCCCCTTCTATAGGCCCATGCGTTTTTTTAATGGCCTAAAAGAATAAAAAAAACAAGTTTGGATCAAAGACTGTATGGGCTTAAGGCCAATTTCGATCCACAATCTCTGCATTAGATTTCACACTCCCCATTCTGAATTTACCCCCTGATTCTCTTAATTTCCTCTTATAATATTTTTTTAAATTCTTTTTTTCATGATTTTTTTAATAACAAAAATACATAATAAAAATGGTAAAAAAATATTATAAGACATTTTAGAAATTAATTAGGAATTTACTTCCCCTTTTACTAATTTTTTAGTCAATTTTAATCATAGGTTTACTCATTTTATGACATGTATTTCGTTTGCGATTTTTGGTATGGATTGTATGCAATACTTTGATACTTCCTGCCTAATTTTACTTGTTTGTATATTATTTCATGATTCTTTAGGAGATTTTGGTTCAAATTTAATCTTCGATTTAATTGAACTAAAATTAGACATTAGGCTTTTAAATCCAAGCATGCAAACATTAGGTAGAATTCCCTCAAAATTCCAATTTTATGTCCAATGATGCATAATAACATTAGGTTTAGAAATAGGCTAGTCTCCCTTTGACTTTTCTTTCCCCTTTTGCATTTGCATTAAAACAAAAACTTCTTTTTTCTTTCAAGCATCAAAACACTTTTAAAATTATTGATGAGAATCATACCTCTGTTGAGTATGGGAGATGATAAGCGGGTCTCTTCTCGATCTTATTGTTTTTCCGTCTCAGGCCTAGGTATTGTTCAAGTCTCAAAGGCTCCTTAAATGGATAAGTGGAAAATTGGCTAATATCTCTCTCTTGAGGTTAACTAGCCATTATCCGCAACAAAACATAAACAAATCAAAAGTGGCATCTTGCCTCGAGGGCGTAACTCGAAACCTTTTTCAGGTAAGGACATGATTAATTTACTTTTATGCTAACACATAAGTCTCCAAAGGTCGAGCTGCGGCAGAAGGAGGAATTAACATTGTCCATAAAAAACACAAAACAAACAAAACATGTTAGCTGAACTACGGTAGCTCTGATTCCTCAAAAAGGATAAGTAGGCATTGGGGTAGGGCCCAAGCGAGTATAACTTTAGTTTCCCTACATTCTTTTCTCATTCCTTTTGCATGCATTTTCCCTTAAGCAGTAGTAAACAATGAGAATAGATTAAACACACCCATAAGATAGATAACATGAGTGGATACCGTAGAGTACTACGGACGTGTGGGGTGGTAATACCTTCCCCTCGCGTAATAGACTCCCTTACCCGATCACTCAATCGTAAGACCATGACTTCTCCCTTCTAAGGATTTCTCGATGTTTACCTTTCCCTTCATGTGGGATAAAAGAGGTTCGATGGCGACTTCATTGTTTGATGATTTTCATCCAATTGTTCCAGCTGGCGACGTCACGAGGGATGTACTCGACCAAATGCTGGTACATCCCGGAGTCGCTCCTAGCTCTTGTTTTCTTCTCTATGGGTGTTTATTTATATGCTTTATGGCTTATTCATTTTGTATATACCTGAGCATATCTATGCATTGCATTTTACTATTTTCCATATAATACTGTTGTACTGGATCTGCTTCTTGATTGGGTTGGGATGCTACTATTGAGGTAAAAGGCCCAGTACCCAGGCCAGAGTGGCTAGGACACTAGGAATAGAGTGGGGACATGACAGCTATAAGACTTGGTCCGATTAGTGCAGTCATGTCATATACCATGCTCAAATGAGGTTCAATTAAAGGTACTTTCATCGTACACGTCTGTGTTGCGATGATTTTACTTTCAAGCGAGCCTGTGATTTTAGAGTTACCCCTGCCTTACTCTGATCTAGTCTTCACCCGTGAGTAGGGAGGGAATTTTTTATCACAGGTATAGAAGGTGACTATGTTTAGACGGTTACTCATGTTCAGATGGGGACTATACTCAGACAGTGATTGTTGGTTCTAATGGTTACGCTCTAGATTTCTGTTGATGACTTTGAGGTTCTCAGATTTATTTTCCGAGCTCTGAATCTGTTCATGAGGTTCTTTGGTCTATGATCCAATCCTATGATCCTGATACTAACGGACTATGTAGAGACAGTACAACAAAAATCAGTATCATGGAAGTAGTACCCCCATGATCACTCATACTTACATCGTAGCATGTTTATTTTTCACAAAGAAATGTCAGAAAAAGGAAACTATATACTAACCTTGCATGTGCATGTCCATTCTGGGGTATCTCACGAAGTTATAGTTTTCGTCAGTAACATCTAGCAACAGTAATGTTCTCAAGAAGACCATAAGGGACAACTGTAGAAGACCAGAAGAGACAATTTTACTTATCAAGTTCTGCTCAAGTTTCCACTCAAGTTATTGGCCTTCTTTAAAGAGTTTAAAGGATCATTTAGTCTTTCTTAATGCAGGGGTTCTTAGTGAAAGACATGGTGGTGCTTTGACTCATCTTCAACTTTACGACTATGAGTTGCGCTACTTCACCTTCCAGGACTATCAGATCACTCCAACTTCGAAAGAGTACTCTCATTTGTTCAAAATTACCGAACACATATCTGTTGTTGTTCTGAACGAGCATGATGTTGAAGCTATTGCTAAGACACTTTATTTGGGCCTTAGTAATGTGAGACATAGATAGAGAAATAATGGTAGCCTACCTTCGGACTGATTATTATGTTATTGTCTTGATTACCACAAGGCCTGTTGGACAAAATCACTTATCTTGTACTCCCACAACTTTCATTATGTGGTTGTTCTTATTATCATGTTACTCGATTATTACTGACATTGATTAAGCTGTGAAAAACCGGAATGGACAATCATTTCATACATCATACATATCATGCATTTCATGAATTATAGGTTTTCTGGCGGGGGTTCTTATATGATGGTTTTGCCTCTTATTATCAGAATCTATAAGACGACTTCCTTGCATCCTTATCGCACTTGAGCCAACAAGTTGAGGATTATGAAACAAATTGAACAGAACCAGACCGCTCTCCGCAAAGACATGGACATCATGGGTGATCGAATGAATCAGCTCATGGAAACTCTTCATTCCGTCATCCAAGGGCAAGAAGAGATCAGACTGAGTGTTACTAAGCTGGTTGACAGTGCCTCTATGTTCGAGAATGGTGGGCCCAAGAATGACAATGGGTTAATTCCTAAAGAAAACCCACGGATGATTATGGATGACCATCATGATGTCATCGACCTCGATGACCCTCCAAAGGATTCTATAGTTGATTTGTCTGAAACCATTAATATGTACAAGGCTTTGGAAGAACGCCTGAAGGCTATGGAGACTTCCAAGAAACCAGGATTCAATGCCGCTACTATCTGTCTAGTTCCCGGGGTTGTGATTCCACCAAAGTTCAAGGTACCAGAATTCGACAAATATAAGGGGGTTATCTGCCCAGAGACTCATCTCCGACCTTACTGCATAAAGATGTCCTCTTATGGTAGCAACGAGTCGTTCCTTATGCATTTCTTTCAGGACAGTCTGCCCGAAGATCCATTAGAGTGGTACATGTAGTTGGAGCAAACTCATGTTAGTACTTGGGGTGAGCTCGTGATGCTTTCCTGAAACATTATCATTACAAAACCGCCATGGCGCCCAACCGTGCACAGTTGCAGAGTATGTCTCAGAAGACTAGTGAGTCTTTCAAAGAGTATGCCTAGAGGTAGCGTAGTTTGGTCGCAAGGGTTCAGCCTCCTCTTCTGGACCGAGAACTGGTAGATTTGTTTATGAGTACTCTATGAGGTCCATATTTGCAACACATGCTTGGCATTACTTCTGATTCATTTTCGGATATGGTTATCATCGTGGAGCGGGTTGAAATGTGTATTAAAGTAGGGACTATTACGGGTGCATATGGCACAAACGGTAACAACAACTCAGGTAGTGGATAGAAACTGTATTCTAGCGGTTTTGTCCAGAAAAAGGAGGGAGAAGTGAGCAATGCCTCTGTTGATAAGGGGAAAGCTGTTGTACAGGTTCCATATTACCAAACTCCTATTGTTGCTCTGCAACAATAATATGCACCGCCGCGAAACTATCAACAGAATCAGAGGCCCCAAGGACAAAGGGGTCAACAAAGGCCGCAAAGGTATCCCGAGAGGAAGTTAGATCCAATCCCGATGTCGTATGCCCAATTGATTCCACAGTTGTTAGCTGGTCAGTTGGTACAACTCCGAGAGTTAGCTCCCCACCACCAGAACTTCCAAAGGGTTATGACGTTAATACGTGTTGTGAGTTTTATTTAGGAGCTCCAGGCCATTCGATTGAAAACTGCAAAGATTTAAAGCACAAGGTGCATGTTCTTTTGGACGCCAAAGAGTTAAGCTTTACTACCATAGGCCCTAATGTTCAGAATAATCCTATGCCTCCCTATCATGGGGCTGCTGCCAATGCAATCGGGTTCGATGATGGTTATGACTTGGTGATTCAGGTTGAGGAGGTTCAGATGTCAATGGCAGCTTTAAGAGAGCATCTTTTACAGTAAGAAGTTCTACAAGAGCTTCAGGACTTTTGTTTGAAATGCTCATCCAATCTGGACGAGTGTGATGATTTGAAAAATTCCATTCAAAGATTTATGGATGAAGGGGTTGTTAGAGTTGAGAAAGTCATCCCCGAAGGTGATGTTGCTATTCTAGAGATTCTGTATTATCCGTCCAATGCTCAGAAGAACACTTCAAGAGTTCCATTGGTTATACAAGTTCCAGCTCTCCCTATGCTAGATCAAAATTTGGTTACTCCCCTGCCAACCCAAGCATCGACCATTCCAAATCCAGTACCCGTTCTGATAACTGATAACAGGACAGTTCCATGGGAATACAATGTTGTTTACATCCGTGGAAAGAAAGTTATGTGTCCATTGATTGAAAACAAGGACATAACCAATATTGCTGGAACTAGCAAAATAACCCGAAGCAGGAGAGTCTTTGCTCCTTCTCCGCCACCTCCTGAAGAAGTTATTGAAGAGATTCTTGTGAAAGATAAGGGGAAGAAAGTAGTCAATGATTCTCCCGGGATGCCTTTTAAACAACAAGTAGAGAAATTAATCAGGGTGATCAAGAAGAGTGATTTCAAGGTGGTTGACCAGCTGAATCAGACGCCTGCAAAAATATCAATATTATCCCTTCTTCTATATTCCGAAGCTCATCGAACCGCCTTGATGAGAATTCTGCATGGTTCTTATGTGAATCCTCAAATTTATGTGGCCCAATTTGAAGGGGTTGTTACAAATATTTCTGCAGGGAACTGTCTAGGTTTTAGTGATGATGAGCTTCCTCCTGAGGGCCGAGCTCATAATAAAGTGCTGCATATTTCCATCAGATGCTTAGACACTATAATGTCTCGAGTCCTGGTAGACAATGGGTCTTCTTTGAACGTGATGCCTAAACATACTCTTTTGAAGCTGAACATTGATGGGGTTATGATGAAACCTAGCACGCTGACAGTCAAAGCTTTGGATGGGTAAATAAGATCTGTAGAAGGGGAAGTTGATCTACCCATCAAGATCGGTCCCCGCGTGTTCTACCTATCATTCTATGTCATGGATATTCGTCCATCTTATACTTGTCTGCTGGGATACCCGTGGATCCATATGGAAGGAGTTATAACCTCAACTCTGCACCAACGTTTAAAATTCATCATCCAAGACAAGGTCATCGTCATTGGCGGAGAGGAAGATGTCGTGATCAACAATGTTACTTCCTTCCGTTATGTCGAAGTGGATGGGGAAGTACATGAATCCCCTTTCCAAGCCTTGGAAATCATTTCTGTTGACAGAGTCCCAACCATGCCGGAAACTACAAAGAAGTCCGGAGTTCCAATGGTTTACTTGAGGGATGCCAAAGCCATTGTGGAGTCTAGAACTCCCAATAGAGACTGGGGAAAAGTGGTCGAGGTGCACGAAAAGCAGGACAAGTCTGGACTTGGGGTCGGGTCCTCTTTTTTAGATCGTGTTGGTACGGGTCCAACTATGCTCAAAGGAAAACAAGTTCCCCCCGCTTTCAAAAGTGTTTGTTAGTGCTGGTCCAAGCGTTTAAGGACAAATCCATGAAGTGAATGGTAATGATATAGACGGTGTAGATATGGCTCAATATATCTACTAGATTGTACCTGATCAAGAGCTCGGCAATTGGACTTCTATTGATATTCCCGAAGTGGTTTTCTTTGACATGTAATGTTCTTGTTTAAAATAAGTCACATGTTTTTGCCCGAAGCGTGTTGACAGCTTGTGAAAAGGGCCCCCTCATGTTTCTATGTTTGTTTAAAATTGAATAAAATGGCATTTTTGCATACAATTTTTACTCTCTGTCTTTTCTTATTTTCAAGAAATAAAAATGGAAATGCTTTTCCTTCTAACTCTTTAACCATTTTCCAATTCGCATCCATATTCTAAAATGAGGCATGATTCATCAATCATGCAGGTCCGCCTCTAATTTCATTAAAAACGATGAGGTTACAGTTCCTTGCACCAATATCCTTGGAAATCCGAATGATCAAGCCGATAAAGATAGTAGGGAAGATTGTAAAATTCCAGAAGAATTGGCAAGACTGTTGAGACAAGAAGAGAAAACGATCCTGCCTCATCAAGAAGCTATTGGTGTCATTAACCTCGGCACCGACACAGTGAAAAGAGAAGTCAAGATATTGGCCGCTTTGCAAAGTGACATAAAGAAGGGGTTGGTTGAGCTTCTCAGAGAGTACTCTGATATCTTTGCCTGGTCGTATGAAGCATGTCTGGTTTGGATACAGATATAGTCATGCACCATTTGCCACTCAAGCCAAAATGTCCTCCGGTGAAGCAAAAGCCACGGAGAACTCGTCTAGATATGTCTCTCAAGATCAATGAAGAGGTTAAAAAGAAGTTGAATGCAAGCTTCTTGTTGGTATGTGAATACTTGGATTAGATTGCCAACATCGTACACGTCCCCAAAAAAGATGGGAAGGTGCGCATGTGTGTGGAATATCGGGATTTAAACAAAGCAAGCCCAAAGGATGGATTCTCATTACCTCACATCAATGTATTGGTTGATAATACGGCTCAGTCCTCAGTTTTCTCCTTCATGGATGGTTTTTCGGGGTACAATCAGATAAAGATGGCCCCAGAAGACATGACGAAGACGACATTCACTACTCCATGGGGTATTTACTGTTATAAGGTCATGCCTTTTGGCCTAAAAAATTTTAGTGCAACATATCAACGTGCTATAGTAACGCTCTTTCATGATATGATTCATAAAGAGATTGAAGTATATGTTGACGATATGATTGCAAAATCGCAAACCGAGGAGGAACACTTGGTCCATCTGCAAAAGTAATTTGCACGTCTGCAAAAGTTTAGGCTAAGGCTTAATCCAAACAAGTGCACCTTCGGGGTGCGATCTGGAAATCTGCTTGGTTTCATTTTAAGTCAGCGAGGAATTAAAGTAGATCCCGACAAAGTAAACGCAATACAAAATATGCCAGCACCGAAAAATGAAAAATAAGTAAGAGGGTTCCTTGGGAGATTGAACTACATAGCCAGGTTCATCTCTCATCTCACAGCTACTTGTGAACCCATCTTTAAATTGCTGCGCAAGAATCAAGATGTCCAATGGGATGATAATTTCCAGGAAGCCTTTGAAAAGATAAAATAGTATCTCCAAGAGCCACCAATCCTTATTCCTCCAGTGCCCGGGATGCCACTCATCATGTACTTGACGGTGCTGGAAGGATCCATGGGTTGCGTGCTTGGACAACAAGACGAAACAGGACGTAAAGAGCACGCCATTTATTATCTGAATAAAAAGTGTACCGATAGCAAATCCAGGTGTTCTTTGCTTGAAAAAACTTGTTGTGCGCTTGCTTGGGCAGCTCGACATCTGAGGCAATATATGCTGACATACACGACTTTTCTAATATCAAAGATGGACCCGATAAAGTATATTTTTGAAAAACCAACACTCACAGGTAGGCTTGCCCGATGGCAAATGCTTTTATCTAAATATGACATTCAGTATGTTACACAAAAGGCTATCAAGGGCGGATCATCTCGCTCATCAACCATTGGAAGAGTACCAGTCAATAAAATTTGACTTTCCTAATGAAGATGTTATAAAGCTTGATGATTATGATGGGGTCGATCCGGAAGAGCGATGGACTCTTACGTTCGATGGTGCTTTGAATGCTGCAGGTCATGGCATTGGGGAAATACTAACTTCTCCATGCAATACTTATACACCATTCACGACCCGGTTATGTTTCGATTGTACGAACAATGTAGCAGAATATGAGGCTTGCGTAATGGGTCTAGAGGCAGCTACCGATCTTAAAATCAAAATCCTTGAAGTCTTTGGAGACTCCTCTTTGGTCATACATCAGGTACAAGGCGATTGGGAGACAAAGAACCCCAATTTGATTCCGTGAGATTTCCGAATCAGGCACCTAAAATACATATCCTCCAGTACAAAGAGCCGACACATGTCTTTCCTGCTCATTGCCTCTCAACCGAGGATGTGTCTGATGAGAAGCCGTGGTATTACGACATCAAGCGATACCTCGAGAAGAAAGAGTATCCCGAAAATGATACAATTTATGATAAGCGTACGCTTAAAAAGTTAGCATCCAAGTTCCTCTTATCAGGAGATATCCCGTATAAGAGAAATTATAACTCGGTTCTGCTCAAATGCGTGGATAGACACGAAGCAGAGTCGATCATAAAGGAAATCCATGAGGGTTCTTTCGGGACTCGTTCGAGCGGGAATTCTATGGAAAAGAAAATCCTACGCATAGGATATTTCTGGATGACAATGGAGAGTGATTGTTGTGTTTATGCATAATTGTGCCATAAATGCCAAGTGTATGCATACATAATTCATGTTCCCCCAACTCCTTTGAATGTTATGACTTCCCCATGGCCGTTTGCAATGTGGGGCATTGACATGATCAGAAGGATTGAGCCCAATGCTTCGAATGGTCATAGATTTTTCTCGTGGCTATCGACTATTTCACCAAATGGGTGGAAGCATCTTCTTACAAGAATGTAACCAAACAGGTCGTTACTAACTTCAACAGGAAAGAAATCATATGCCGTTACGGAGTTCCTCATAGAATCATCACTGACAATGGTTCTAATCTTAACAACAACACGATGAAGGAGTTGTGTGAAGAGTTCAAAATTGAACATCACAATTCATCGTCGTATCGACCAAAGATGAACAGTGCAGTCAAAGCTGCTAACAAGAACATAAAGAAGATCGTCTAGAAGATGGTCATAACATACAAATATTGGCATGAAATGTTGCCTTTTGCTCTGGATGGCTACAGAACGTCTGTGCGTACTTCAACAGGGGCAAGTCCGTTTTCTCTTGTCTATGGTACGAATGCAGTGCTTCCTGTCGAAGTAAAGATTCCGTCGTTGAGGGTTCTGATGGAAACCAAGCTTGATCAGGCAGAGTGGGTTCAGACAAGATTTGACCAACTCAATCTGATTTACAAAAAGTTCCTGGCAGCTATTTTTCATGGCTAGTTGTACCAATAGAGGATGAAAAGAGCATTCAACAAAAAGATTCATCCTCAGAAGTTTTATCCTGGTAATTTGGTCTTGAGAAGGGTTATCGTACAAAGCCATTCCGATCCAAGGGGAAAATGGACTCCCAATTACGAGGGACCATATATCATGAAGAGAGCCTTTTCAGGAGGTACTCTAATCGTGACAGACATGGATGGGGAAGACGTTCCACTCCCAGTCAATTCAAACTCCGTAAAAAAATACTACGCATAAAGAGACCCGCTAAGTCAAAAACCTGAAAGGGCGACTTAGGAAAAAATGGGCATCTTGGTGGACATGAAAAGTCCAAGCAAAAATTAGGGAAAAATGAAAAACAATAACCCGTTAAGTCGAAAACCTAAAAGGGAGACTTAGGCAAGAAAAGGGTATCCCGTTGGATCGAAAACCCGAAAGGGCGATCCAAGCAAAAGTTAGGGATCTAAAGCGAGAGGCTGTAGTCTGAATTCTCTTCACGAATAACGCATGCACATCTATAGCACATTGGCAGCGAATTTATCGGTCTAACTGCTACTCTTTAGAGGCAAGGCATTGAGACTACTAAGGATATGAGAACTGTAGCAATACCGATTTTAATGGAAATTCAAGCATCTCTCATTGCCATTTATACCTGTTGTATTTTTGGTTTCTATTTTTGAAACTACCTCATATATGAGTTGAATCCTTGTATAAATTCCTATTCACAGGCCAATCAATTAAGTTTGTTTTCATCAAAAAGTTGTCTTGTATTGCCACAAAATGTTTTTCGTAGGCAAAATGTGTTTTATTCGCTATTAAACATTGCATTAGAAACACGGGGAATAAAATTCCCAAGATAAGATAAAGCTAGACATTACATCGATATATATATATATATATATATATATATATATAACCATGAAGGAGTGTCATATGCATTCCAAGTGTTATTTTTCTTTGCAGGTAGCAATTTATAACGGTCACCCTGACCTAGCCAGCGTACGAAGCTGCTTTCATCTGCTACAGGCAACTTCATGCCTGATTCCCCAAGTGAATTCAGAAAACTCAGAGTTTCTGTTCGACTTTGCACACGAAAGTGCATTCCTATTGGAGCTAAAACGGGGCACGCACAGAGTTAAACCAGAGCATTCGCAGGTGTCCCTGTCCATCTTTTATCCCCAAGTGATTGAAGAGGTAATTTGGTAAGTCCCCAACATGGCGTAAACTTAGAGCATTTGTTCGAAGATATCCATATGGTGTTCAGTGTCCATTCCTCGGCATATTCAGTCCTACCATCGTCTCAACTGTTCAGGATGCAGGGATGTCGGGCCAGATTATCTCTTCCACAATAATAGGGTAATTCAGAATTCAGTAACGTACCTGTAAACTCACCTCGTCAACAATTCAATCTTCAACAGAGTCATCAATAATCTTCGGTATCACGAGCTACCCAGTGGAAATTCTTATCAATATCCTCAGTATCTTTGGCACTGCGGGTTTCCAGTACCAGTATGTATTGGTATCCCCGGTGATGAGCAGCAACTCCCAACGAGCCTTCGCTTAGCCCCATGAATTCTATTTCTTTGCATTTACATATAGTTATCATTGCATGACATCATATACTCAAAAGCGCGTAGATGATCCATCAAAATGGATTTTTGCGGCAAAAGAAATTCAAACATGAATACGAGGCATAAGCTAGATCAGGTACCTTACACGAAAGACCTGAATCATTCAAAGACAACAATACATCCCCACAAGAGGATGTCACTCCCAAATCCCCAGTTGGTGACCTTCAACTTTAAATTCTAACAAATCCAACGAACTTGGTCATTCTCGCATCTCCAATCGTCGTGTCGTGACCAACACTCCAACCTTCTTAGAATTTTAGGTCGACCGTAGACCGACCGTGGGTCTTATCTTAGGATTTTAGATCGATCGTAGATCTAGATTCCCTTGTAGGTCGCCCGTAGACCTAGTTTTTGGTAGATCGACCGTAAGTCTTACCTTTAGAATTTTAGATCGACCGTAGATCTAGATTCTCTTGTAGGTCAACCATAGACCTATTTTTGGTCGACCAACCGTAGGTCTTACCTTAAGGATTTTAGATCGATCGTAGATCTAGATTCCCGTGTAGGTCGACCGTAGACCTAGTTTTTGGTAGACCGATCGTAGGTCTTACCTTAAGATTTTAGATCGATCGTAGATCTAGATTCCCTTGTAGGTCGACCGTAGACCTAGTTTTGGTAGGACAACTGTAGGTCTTACCTTTAGGATTTTAGATCGACCGTAGATTTAGATTTCATTGTAGGTCAACCGTAGACCTAGTTTTTGGTAAACCGACCGTAGGTCTTACCTTAGGATTTTAGATCGACCGTAGATCTATATTCCCTTGTAGGTCGCCTGTAGACTTAGATTTTGGTAGAAAGACTGTAGGTCTTACCTTAGGATTTTAGATAGACCGTAGATCTAGATTCCCTTGTAGGTCGACCATAGACCTAGTTTTTGGTAGATCGCCCATAAATCTTCCCTAGAATATCGCTCGTAGGTCTCGCTTTAGAACCTGAGATCTCCCGTAGGATAGGTTCTCTGACAAATTACTTTTATATTTCACCTTAGGATCGTAGGTCGCCCGTAGACCTTATTCGTTGTCTTTTCGTACCAACTTTTATCATGTACTGTCATCATGCCATGCTGTAAGTCCAACTTCCATCTTGTATTATCCTATATTTCTATGTTACGAGTCCAATCTTCGTCCCTTCAATAGAAATCAAAACATAAAAAACTCTTTCTCCAGCAGATGTCACAAAAATAAACATTCTCACTTTCTTTCAGAACAAATTTTTGGCATTGGTATTTAATCATCTCCTATCTCGATCTTCCGAAAGGCACGTGCCAATTGTACTTTCGGGTTTAAGACGATTAAATAAGGGCTGCTGTAATACCCCAAATTTGTCCTATCCTTTTATTTTATCTGGTATATGCGTTTTTCACTTCTCATTTCATCTACACACCTTCCACTAGGTCATCTAACACATCATGCATCATTCATCAATAAAGATGGCGCACTGGAATATGGAATTGGGGGTTTCTATATGGAATTAAGGATATCATTTGGTTTCTCCATCACTATTGATTAGAAGCTAGGGTTTTTATTCATTGTGAGTTTCTTCTTTCATCAAGATACAAGATCGTCTCGAGATCGAGTGTTGAAGTTCATTTGTGTATGCTTAAGACCTCATCAAGGATTGTTAACTGAGATCGTTTGAACTAGGGTTTGGTATTCTTCAGCATCTTATGTCATATTCTCCATCTTTGAGCTTCAAAACAAATTCTCAGAGTTTCATCAATGATTCTAACTAAGAAGACGGTGAGCTATGGCTTTGATGTTAATTCGTTTCTTCATTCAGTATATACCTCATGAAGATTAGGGTTTATGTCCTATCATAATTAGGTCTGACAACATTTTCACTGGGTGTTTATTGGATAAAAAGGCATGAGGTAAGAGAGTTGTTGTGAATTTATTATGATCAAGTTCATTATCATTCTCATTGGTTTGATCGCTTACATTACAAGTTAACTTTTATCTGAGAATTGAAATTACGGTTTCTTCAAGACATGGCATCTTGCGAGATCATTGGTTACCAAGACAAAGGTTTGGGTCACAAAACACTAAATCTTGATTCGAAGAATAAGCTTGTGGGTTCATTATTATACTTGTTACTTACAATGTAAGGGGATGCAAATTGAGCGGTTTTGTTAATCAAAGATTGGTTTAGAATTGTCCATCCAAGTTTTATTTGTGTTCAAGATAAAATTTGAAGGAGATTCATATGAAATACAAATTTCAAGTTGCAAGAACACCATGGTTCCTTTAAGTTTCATTTGAAGACGTCTAAAACATGGAAATTCATTCAACATGGTTGAAGCAAAGGAGATTGGAACTTCGAATTCAATTTGAAAAAAAATTACTTTAAATATTTGAAGGGATCATCATAGAATTGTAAATGCATCACAAATTCATGTGTCAATGCCATTACATCAAATTACGAAATCTACACAAAGTCCAAATCTCTCATTACATCGAAAGGCACCATATTCAAAACTACTACCATTATAACACATCCATACTGTTACAAATGTTACAAAAGATTTCAAGTTATATTTGAGCCAAAGATCCTAGAATACTTAATCTTCACTCAACTTTGTCTTCCATCTTTTGTCTTCGCATCCCCATTAACTTCATGATATGCCAAGCTAAAACCAATCTCTCTTCATTCCATGACCAAGCCTTTCCCACTTTTCACACCATGAGTCAAGTCTTCATTTAATTTTACACTATGCTTCTTTTCTAAGTCAATTATTTAAGCCCTTTATCATTCTTCAACTGGTCACAACTGTTCATAACCTGCATCAGTTCAACAAATCCAAAACTGTTCATGCACTTAATCAAAGCAAGTCCAAACGGAAACAATCTTTACATAGGCCATTTTAGAATTAACTCCTATAACTACCTATAACAGGAAAAAATAGAATTTTCATAATCTCTTGACTGTTTCTAACAGAGTTCAAGAACCCTCTATTCCTAACAATCCATCAAATAATCACAAAAACCAAAAAAGCAGCACTATAATGAGACTAACCAGATTCAGCTCGCCAAATGGTTAAAACTGTTCATGAACCAACTCCGTATACAAAACAAAAAAACCTGCAGCCTTGCATATTAATAAAAAAAAACCATAAAATCAGTCCATAACAAAAATAAACCAAAACAGTCCTTCTAGAGAATTATAACTGATGCCAGCTTGTCAAATACAAACCTTTATGACTTCCTCTCGTTTCCCTCTCAAAAATTCAGTTAGTAAATTTACAATGAATAAACTAAACAACACTGCTGGGATACAGTGGCAGAACCGACTGTTTAATACTGGTTTGCGTTTTGCGTTTTTTATTCGCAAAATGTCGCGGTAAGCAAGAGTCGCCACCAACTTTTATTTTATCCAACCGGAAAGGAAAAAAGTACAGAAAAAATCGTTTTTCGAGATTTTGAGTAGATTATAGAAAGGGAAGGTGATAGCACCCTTTCTATCCATGCTTTTCCATGGGCTCTTAGGTACTTGCTCATCTTTTTATAATTTCTTGTGTATGTGCTTTGTTTTAAAAATGTTTTACTTCGTGATAACCCTTGTATCAGTCCTCAAGAGTGTGACGAAGTTGTTATGAAAATTTGTTTTAAAAGGTGTTAGTGTGAAAAGTTTTGATTTGAGCAAGTACCTACTAGCATCTACCTACTCGAAAAAATATCATTTCTGTTCTTGTTTCCTTTAGACAGTGCTATCCTACTATTGAGAAATAGGTAGCACTGTCGTTGGAATTTGTAAGGGACGTTCAAAAGGGACGTACGGTAACTAAAGCAATATTAGGACACCTTAGTAGTAACCCTAGAGTCTTAAGATCTTTTTTGAGGCAACATTCGAATGGGACAATTTGATCTTTTAGACGGGGGGGCAACCACTAAGACACCCTATGCTTAACGATCGTTTACCGAAGGCAACCGAAGTGAGAGTATACCCTAAGAGTGAATATGTGCGAGTGATTTGTTTCAGTTATTTAATCTTTGCACATTCGGGTTTTCTAACCATTTTAATTTTGTCATGCATTCTTGCCATACAATCCTATTAGCATTCATCTAACAGTTAATAATTGCGGAAATTTCAAAGTGCAAAAATATAAAACCTAACTATTACAAGGCTTCGGGGAGGGAGATTAATTACATAACCAAAAATCAGGGATTTAAACAGTAAATAAAAAACCTAAGTTAACTATTACAAACCCTGAACAGTTACAAAATAATGGCAAAATAATTAACAAGCGAGCGGTAAGTTAAATATGAATATCTTTGGCCCATTAAGCTCCAGGCCTGGTCAGCGCTGGATCTGGTGAATCGTTGACTTTGAGGAATACCATGGACCTTCATTGCTGGCACGTTGGATCTGACTAGCTGGGCACCCAGTGGCCAGGCGCTGAGGGTATATGGAAGGCGTATGATGATGTATTGTATTGGATTCTCCTAAAACAATCAAGAAAATAATAAAATGCACACGCCTGGGATCGAACCCAGGACATGTGCGTCAAAGGCATTCCTCCAACCATCTGCGCTAAAGTGTTAACTTGTAAGCATAATAAACAAACAAAACCAAAAGTCAAGTAAAATATTATGTCAGCCCCAAACGCGCGACATTTGAATGGACTAATCACGCTTGGACACGCGTCATCTTCTTCCCTTCTCCGTCATTTTAGACGAAAGGGCTTTTACCTACAATAGTTTTGCTGTAACTATAAACCTGTAACATTCAAAAATAATGTACGAGCAATATAAATGAAAGGTAATGGTACCAATAAACTCGTCTCATCCTCACGAGCATCATGGTACCTGATTCAAAGCCCAATTGTTCTTGTACAAAAAGACACTAAAAATAACACAAAAACCCTAGCAATGGCAACATCATGTACATGCATCAAAAACGCAATTAAATGACATGGTTAGCTTGCAAACATGATGAAAAACACGAATATAACAATCAAAAGTGCTAATGATGCAAGAATCATGAGAATCGAATTGAAAAATAATGTCAAACCGTTTGAAGTGTAGCGCGCATTTCTGAGTGTTTCAGTCCTTGCAAACGATGGGGACAGCTTCCTGGGACGTCCAGCAATGGGTTGGGATAGCTAGGATGGCTTGAGATGGCCTGTGGAGTGAAAACCAATTCACACTTTTGTCAACTTTTTTGAGTTTTTTTCTATGCTTCTCACGACCTCTAACCCCTGTTTTTTGATTTGGAATTCTTCATTATATAACCTAGAGTGAATTAGGTTAACAAACTTGGACTAAATCTTTGCATTTATCCAAGATTTGATTTGATTTGCAAGCTATATGATATGTTGCTATTTTGAGCCAAATCACGCCTTTCTTGTATCAATAGCCCTTGATTCGATTTTCTCTTGTTAACTCAGCATATCTTGATTGCCAATCTGTCAAAAAACAAATCAAATCATATCTTTGTTATTTTTCACCATTTATTTGATTTAATTTACTTTTTAATTTATGAAAAATCGAAATAAATTCAAAAATGAAGCACATAATGGGTGAGTGAACACTTGAGTCGTGGAAAACATTATAATTGAGGTGCAAGCATAAAAAAGTTTGGCCCATTTAGCAAAATATGCAAATTTGAGCACATTTGACTTTTGGCAATTTTGCAAAAATGGTCAACTTGGACAATGCATAACTCTCTCAATTTTGACCCTAGAGAGGTGTTCTTTGACTTTTTAGAAATCTTAGGATGTCCTCTAAACAAAACTTTTGGTCTCATCTCAATTGAGTCTTCCATGTTCATGTATGAAGCTTTGACCCAAAAGGTGTTTTTGGTGACTTTTCAAAAGGACCTATAATGTTAAAATTCATATCTTTTTGTGAGTGCATATTCTGGACTTTGTAACTGAATATGAATTGTAGGTAATTGCATCCTCTTCAAATTGAGCTTTGGATGGGTCATTTCTGATAAAGTATGAGAAAGTTATGCTTGGTCAAAGTTTAGTTGACTTTTCCTGCAAAACCCTAATTTAGCAACTTTTGAGTTTTGATGAATTTGGAGCATTCCTTGAGGAATCATGATCAATCCTTGATAAAATGATGAAATCCACTTCAAAATGTGGATGTTGACAAAAAATCTTGAAGTTTGACTATATGTGGGCCACATTTTACTTTTGACCTAGTATAGTTGATTTTCAGGCATTTGAGCAATTGATTGAGCAAACTTCTTCTGTAAGGCTTGAAACTTGACATGGGTGATCTTGAGAACATATTAGGACAATGGTGAGCAGTTGAGTCCTTTGTGGTTCTCACATCTTGATGAAGATGGAAACCCTAATTTGAGGTATACTGCCTTAGGAGAGAGTTTGTCTGGTCAATTCTTAAACTTCTTTGAGCAATTTGGGGACCTCACTTGCCATGTGTTGAGAAATATGGGAGGGCAAATTTTTGGGTACAACAGATGCCCCTGTTCAATCTTCTTAAACCTGAAGATGTAGATTGGCTCGTCTGCCTTTCGTGATTTGAAAGTGGAAGATGATTGAACACTAGAGTACCCAGAAATTTGCACTCGCATGAAGTGGCACTCGACTTGTGACATTGGGAATGGGCTTATAGACGCCATTTGGAAGTTGAGGATTGAAGATTGTCAGAGATGGGCTTAAAGATGCCATCCGAAGAGGTGTCGATCGCATAAGAGATTCCTTTGCGAGAACTCGTATACCTGTTGTTGAGGAGGACTTCGCTGGGGAATGCTGGTCTCTGACTTGGGAGAAATAAAGTTTTAGGAGCTTCAGTTGTCCATTACTCTACTTAGGAATAACTCTGATTTGGGGAAGCCGAAGTGAACCGCGTGGCTGGTTGGGGTATATGCTGCATCGCAACTTACTGGAGAGATACGAAACCAATCGTGTTTGATCGGGTCCTGGTCTTATAGTTTTATGGACTGTTGTCTGGGGATAAGAGAAGAGGAACCTGGATAATAAGGTTATGAGAAGGAACCTGGATAGTAGGGTTACTTCGATATGAAAACCTGGATAGTAGGGCTGTGAGAAGGAACCTAGATAGTAGGGTTACTTCGATATTAACCCTGGATAATAGGGCTTTGAGAAGGAACTTGGATAGTAGGGTTACTTCGGCATGAAAGCCTGGATAGTAGGGCTGTGAGAAGGAACCTAGATAGTAGGGTTAATTTGATGTGAAATCCTGGATAGTAGGGCTTTGAGAAGGAACCTGGATAATAGGGTTACATCGGCATGAAAGCCTGGATAATAGGGTTGTGAGAAGGAACCTGGATAGTAGGGTTACTTCGATATGAAAGCCTGGATGGTAGGGCTGTGAGAAGGAACCTGGATAGTAGAGTTACTTCGATATGAAAGCCTGGATAGTAGGGCTTTGAGAAGGAACCTGGATAGTAGGGTTAGTTCGGCATGAAAGCCTGGATAGTAGGGCTTGAGAAGGAACCTGGATAGTAGGGTTACTTCGATATGAAAGTCTGGATAGTAGGGGTGTGAGAAGGAACCTGGGTGGTAGGGTTACTTCGATATGAAAGCCTGGATAGTAGGGCTATGAGAAGGAACCTGGATAACAGGGTTACTTCGATATGAAAGCCTGGATGGTAGGGCTGTGAGAAGAAACCTGGATAGTAGGGTTACTTCGATATGAAATCCTTGATAGTAGGGCTGTGAGAAGGGACCTGGATAGTAGGGTTACTTCGATGTGGAAGCCTGGATAGTAGGGCTGTGAGAAGGAACCTGGATAGTAGGGTTACTTCGATATGAAAGCCTGAATGGTAGGGCTGTGAGAAGGAACCTGGATAGTAAGGTTACTTCGATATGAAAGCCTGGATAGTAGGGCTGTGAGAAGGAACCTGGATAGTAGGGTTACTTCGATGTGAAATCCTGGATAGTAGGGCTATGAGAAGGAACCTGGATACTAGGGTTACTTCGATATGAAATCCTGGATGGTAGGGCTATGAGAAGGAACCTGGATAGTAGGGTTACTTCGATATGAAAGCCTGGATTGTAGGGCTGTGAGAAGGAACCTGGATAGTAGGGTTACTTCGATGTGAAAGCCTAGATAATAGGGCTGTAAGAAGGAACCTGGATAGTTGGGTTACTTCGATATGAAATCCTGGATAGTAGGGCTTTGAGAAGGAACCTGGATAGTAGGGTTACTTCGATATGAAAGCCTGAATGGTAGGGCTGTGAGAAGGAACCTGGATAGTAGGGTTACTTCTATATGAAAGCCTGGATAGTAGGGATTAGGAAAGAACTTGGATAGTAGGGTTACTTCGATATGAAAGCCTGGATAATAGAGTTGTGAGAAGTAACCTGGATAGTAGGGTTACTTCGAGGTGAAAGCCTGGATAGTAGGGCTGTGAGAAGGAACCTGGATAGTAGGGTTACATCGATATGAAAGCCTGGATAGTAGGGCTGTGAAAAGGAACCTGGGTCGTAGGGTTACTTTGATATGAAATCCCGGATAGTAGGGTTGTGAGAAGGAACCTGGATAGCAGGGTTACTACGATATGAAAGCCTGGATGGTAGGGCTGTGAGAAGGAACCTGGACAGTAGGGTTACTTAGATATGAAAGCCTGGATAGTAGGGCTATGAGAAGAAACCTGGATAGTAGGGTTACTTCGATGTGAAAGCCTGGATAGTAGGGCTGTGAGAAGGAACCTGGATAGTAGGGTTACTTCGATATGAAATCCTGGATGGTAGGGATGTGAGGAGGAACCTGGATAGTAAGGTTACTTCGATATGAAAGCCTAGATAGTAGGGCTGTGAGAAGGAACCTGGATAGTAGGGTTACTTCTATGTGAAAGCCTGGATAGTAGGGCTGTGAGAAGGAACCTGGATACTAGGGTTACTTCGATATGAAAGCCTGGATGGTAGGGCTGTGAGAAGGAACCTGGATAGTAGGGTTACTTCGATATGAAAGCCTGGATATTAGGGCTGTGAGAAGGAACCTGGATAGTAGGGTTACTTCGATGTGAAAGCCTAGATAGTAGGGATGTGAGAAGGAACCTGGATAGTTGGGTTACTTCGATATGAAAGCCTGGATAGTAGGGCTGTGAGAAGGAACCTGGATAGTAGGGTTACTTCGATATGAAAGCTTGGATAGTAGGGATTGAGAAGGAACCTGGATAGTAGGGTTACTTCGATATGAAAGCCTGGATAATAGGGCTGTGAGAAGCAACCTGGATAGTAGGGTTACTTCGAGGTGAAATCTTTGATAGTAGGGCTGTGAGAAGGAACCTGGATAGTAAGGTTACTTCGATATGAAAGCCTGGATAGTAGGTCCGTTAGAAGCAACTTTGAAAGTAGGGTTACTTCGATATGAAAGCCTGGATAGTAAGGCTTGAGAAGGAACCTGGATACTATGGTTACTTCGATATGAAAGCCTGACAGTAGTGTTGTGAGAAGGAACCTGGGTCATAGGGTTACTTTGATATGAAAGCCTGGATAGTAGGGCTTGAGAAGGAACCTGGATAGTATGGTTATTTCGACATGAAAGCCTGATCGTAGTGCTATGAGAAGGAACCTGGGTCGTAGGGTTACTTCGATATGAAATCCTGGATAGTAGGGCTGTGAGAAGGAACATGGATAGTAGGGTTACTTCGATATGAAAGCTTAGATGGTAGGGCTGTGAGAAGGAACTTGGGTCGTAGGGTTACTTCGATATGAAAGCCAGGATGGTAGGGCTGTGAGAAGGAACCTGGATAGTAGGGTTACTTCGATATGAAAGCATGGATAGTAGGGCTGTGAGAAGGAACCTGGATAGTAGGGTTACTTCGATGTGAAAGCCTAGATAATAGGGCTGTAAGAAGGAACCTGGATAGTTGGGTTACTTCGATATGAAATCATGGATAGTAGGGTTGTGAGAAGGAACCTGGATAGTAGGGTTACTTAGATATGAAAGCCTGAATAGTAGGGATTGAGAAGGAACCTGGATAGTAAGGTTACTTCAATATGAAAGCCTGGATGGTAGGGTTGTGAGAAGGAACCTGGATAGTAGGGTTACTTCGATATTAAAGCCTGGATAGTAGGGATTTAGAAGGAACCTGGATAGTAGGGTTACTTCGATATGAAAGCCTGGATAATAGGGCTGTGAGAAGGAACTTGGATAGTAGGGTTACTTCGAGGTGAAAGCCTGGATAGCAGGGCTGTGAGAAGGAACCTGGATAGTAGGGTTACATCGATATGAAAGCCTGGATAGTAGGGCTGTGAAAAGGAACCTGGGTCGTAGGGTTACTTTGATATGAAATCCTGGATAGTAGGGTTGTGAGAAGGAACCTAGATAGCAGGGTTACTTCGATATGAAAGCCTGGATTGTAGGGCTGTGAGAAGGAACCTGGATAGTAGGGTTACTTAGATATGAAAGCCTGGATAGTAAGGCTATGAGAAGAAACCTGGATAGTAGGGTTACTTCGATGTGAAAGCCTGGATAATAGGGGTGTGAGAAGGAACCTGGATAGTAGGGTTACTTGGATATGAAAGCCTGGATGGTAGGGATGTGAGAAGGAACCTGGATGGTAAGGTTACTTCGATATGAAATCCTGGATAGTAGGGCTGTGAGAAGGAACCTGGATAGTAGGGTTACTTCGATGTGAAAGCTTGGATAGTAGGGTTGTGAGAAGGAACCTGGATACTAGGGTTACTTCGATATGAAATCCTGGATAGTAAGGCTGTGAGAAGGAACCTGGATAGTAGGGTTACTTCGATGTGAAAGCCTAGATAGTAGGGCTATGAGAAGGAACCTGGATAGTTGGGTTACTTCGATATGAAAGCCTGGATAGTAGGGCTGTGAGAAGGAACCTGGATAGTAGGGTTACTTCGATATGAAAGCCTGGATAGTAGGGTTTGAGAAGGACCCTGGATAGTAGGGTTACTTCGATATGAAAGCCTGGATAATAGGGTTGTGAGAAGAAACCTGGATAGTAGGGTTACTTCGAGGTAAAATCCTATATAGTAGAGCTGTGAGAAGGAACATGGATAGTAACGTTACTTCGATATGAAAGCCTGGATAGTAGGGCCGTGAGAAGTAACCTTGAAAGTAGGGTTACTTCGATATGAAGGCCTGGATAGTAGGGCTTGAGAAGGAACCTGGATACTATGGTTACTTCGATATGAAAGCCTGATAATAGTGCTGTGAGAAGGAACCTGGGTCATAGGGTTACGTCGATATGAAAGCCTGGATAGTAGGGCTTGAGAAGGAACCTGGATAGTATGGTTACTTCGATATGAAAGCATGATCATAGTGCTGTGAGAAGGAATCTGGGTCGTAGGGTTACTTCGATATGAAATCCTGGATAGTAGGGCTGTGAGAAGGAACCTGGATAGTAGGGTTACTTCGATATGAAAGCTTAGATGGTAGGGCTGTGAGAAGGAACCTGGGTCGTAGGGTTACTTCGATATGAAAGCCTGGATAGTAGGGATGTGAGAAGGAACCTGGATAGCAGGGTTACTTCGATATGAAAGCCAGGATGGTAGGGCTGTGAGAAGGAACCTGGATAGTAGGGTTACTTCGATATGAAAGCCTGGATAGTAGGGCTGTGAGAAGGAACCTGGATAGTAGGGTTACTTCGATGTGAAAGCCTGGATAGTAGGGTTGTGAGAAAGAACCTAGATACTAAGGTTACTTCGATATGAAAGCCTGGATGGTAGGGCTGTGAGAAGGAACCTGGATAGTAGGGTTACTTCGATATGAAAGCCTGGATAGTAGGGTTGTGAGAAGGAACCTGGAATGTAGGGTTACTTCGATGTGAAAGCATAGATAGTAGGGCTGTGAGAAGGAACCTAGATAGTTGGGTTACTTCGATATGAAAGCCTGGATAGTAGGGCTGTGAGAAGGAACCAGGATAGTAGGGTTACTTCGATATGAATGCCTGGATAGTAGGGATTGAGAAGGAACCTGGATAGTAGGTGTGATCGGTGGGAATAAAACTGACTGTTTTTTAATGCTGGTTCGCGTTTGCGTTTGTTTGCACAAAATGTCGCGGTAAGCAAGAGTCGCCACCGTCTTTTATTTTATCCATCAAGGAAAGGACAAAAGCACAGAAAAATTCCTTTTCGAGATGTTTCTCGGGTTCGGGAGGTAGATTATAGAAAGGGAAGGTGTTAGCACCCTTTCTATCTGTGGTTATCCACGGGCTCTTAGGTACTTGCTCATTGTGTTTTCAAAAGTTTGCTTTTCTTTGTGATTGTGGGTTTGAAAAGAGTTTTTTGTTTGAAAGGAGTGTAAGTGCGAAAAGTTTTTGTTTTGTTTTAAAAGGAGCAAGTACTTAAGAACATCTACCTACTCAAAAAGGAATTAAACTGTGCCAATGTCCTTTAGACAGTGCTATCCCACTATTGAGAAGTAGGTAGCCCCGTCGTTGGAGTTTTCGGGTCAATTCGATTAAGGGACATGTGGTCACTAAAGCAATGTTAGGACGCCTTAGCAGTAACCCTAATGTCTTAGGTCATTTTATTTATCGAGGCAACCTTTTCGAGGAAACTTTGATCTTTAGACAGGAGGACGACCTCTAAAACACCCTATACTTAATAACCACGTTCGAGGCAACCGAGTGAGGCGTACCCTAGGAGTGGCATGTGCAAATGTGTCAATTTTCAGTTATGTTATCTTTGTACATGTTATGGTGAACTACGGTTGATTTTAAGTTAAGATAGATCTTGTCATGCATAGCCTATTATTCATACATCTAGCAGTTAATGGTTGCGGAAAATAAAACTAAGCTATTACAAGGCGTCAGGTATTTACATCGCCAAAAACAAACCCTTGAAAAAAGTAAATTGCGGAAAATAAATAAAAGCGGTAAAAAGTCCTAAGTCCAAAATTATTACATCCTCGGACCAGTTACAATTATATGGATCAAGAAATAATACGCGCGAGAAAAATTGAATCGGAGAGTTTTTAGGGTTTCGACCCTTTTTGTCAAATAAAACATATTTTTTTGTTATTTTTGAATTTAAGGATTAAGTCTAAATTAAAAAATAGAATTAATTAATTAAAAGAAAATATTTTTGAGTTTTTTATTTTTAAGGAAATAAATTAAAAATGGTTAAAAGTTATTAAAAACCCTAATTCTATATTAATTTTTTTTTGTTGCAAAAATGTTAAAATTATGCCGAATTAAAAAAACTAAGTCAATTAAATTATTTATTTACAAAAAATAATAAAAGTGATGAATTTAATAAAAATAATGTTTTTGTGTTTTCTGATTTTTATTAGGAAAAATAAATTATTTGGTTAATTAAATAATAATGATAATAATTAATGAAAAAAAAACAATTAAATAAAAATATAAAAGAGGAAAAAAGAAATAAACCCAGGGGGGTGTTGGGCCCAAGAGGAGGTGAGATCTGCATTTTCCCAGGCCCATTAGTGCCCAGCCTGTTTGACCCTTGTGATTCCCTGCATGCTCATTGACCAGGGCGTATGGTGGATGCTCCAATCTAGCCTTTAGATCTTGGCCTGAAGCCACTTGGCGTATTGAGGTTTGGAGCGTATGGTGGACTCCCTTTTGAAATCTGCACATGAATACCTGAGGAAGAAAAATAACAAGGTTTTGGGGGACCTGGGATTCGAACCCAGGTCCCAATGGCTTTTTCATCAACGCCTTTTCCAACTGAGCTGTGACGCGCTTTTGTTAAATGGATAAATAGAGAATATTATATACAAAAACAAACAATATGCTGTAAACAAAAAATAAAGCGCGCGTTTTTCAAACACACGAATCAGATGATCACACGTCACCATCTTTAACCTTGGTCCCGCATAAAATATAATCAGATAGCGGGGGTTTTTAACCTCCACTACCTCCCTGCACGAAAAATAGCGAATAGACACAGAGCAAAAAGAAATATTTCGCGAGGTGTGTGTTGGAATCGTCTTGGCCTCACGAATTCAACCATGTATCCCATTGGTTCCAATTTTTCATGGTTTGGAAAGCCCTATTCGAATGCTTGAAGACCCTAGATATTCAATCATGTCATCTCTCGATTTAGGGCATTATGGTTCAATTCAGTCATTCCATTAGCTTTGTATAATCTCTAGCAATGTAAATCAATCACAAAAACATGTCAAATGCGTATGAATTAAGAGATACAATTTTGAATTGAAAGTGCAAACTGTGAGATGGTATTTCGTGATTCCTTGAGCTTTGGTGCTTGAATTTGATTGCAAATCACTCCTGGTACCTCCTGCAACGTGTTTGGATGGACAAGGCACCTTGAATTGGCCTAGATTGCAAGAACAAATTTTGAGTTTTCTTGAAATTTCTTGAAATTGGTATGGCTGTTCTACAGTCTTTCAGTCGTCGTTTAGGTTATGCTTGGCTTGCTTGCATATAAGGGAATCAGTTTAGGTCAAAATTTGGACCCATACCCATGTGCATTGAAGATTGAATCTTTGATTGATAAATCAAATATTCTTGATTTTCATGATTGAACAAGTTGCCAAAATTGGATATTTTTGTATCTTTTAGTTTGTGCACGAATTGGTCAGCATATTTGGATCATATTTGGTTCACAAATAGATTTAAAAATCAAATCTTCTATTTTCTTATAATTTAAATTAATTAAATGAATTAATATGTATTAAAAATCCATTTAATCAATAAATTTAAGAAAATAAATCCAATTTAACTTGGTGGGTCGTGCATAAGTCATGGGTGAAGTTTCAAAAATAGATTTGAGGCCCATTAGCAAAAGGAAGGTGTTTTTGAGCAAAGTTGACTTTTGCAAATTCATGAAAATTGCCCAACTTCTCCAATGTATAACTTGCTCAATTTTGATCATATGACCATGTTCTTGGACATTTTGGAAAGCCCTTGAAGTCCTCTAACCAATGCTTTTGGTCCCATGTCATTTGGATTTACCAATCTCAAGTTATGGCCTTTGACTCAAAGTGTACTTTTGTTGACTTTTGAAATTGACCTATAATGTAAAAATTTATAACTTTTTGTGAGTGCATTTTTTGATCTTGGGGTGTGAAGATGGATTGTGGGAAATTGAATCCTCTTCAAAATGAGCTTTGGATGGGATTTTTCTGATAAACCATGAAAGAGTTATGCCCTGGTCAAAGTACAGTTGACTTTTCTACTGTCCAAATATAGTAACTTTTGCATCTTGATGATTTTTGAGCTATTCTTGTGGGATCATGATCAAGACTTGATCAAATGATGATTGTGAACTCAAAATAAGATGTTGACCAAGAATTCTGACTTTTGACTGCAAAATGACCTTTTTGCCCTTGTAGTTGACTATAGATCAAATGGGGCTTTTGACTGTGCAAACTGGCACTGTGAGTCTTGAAACTTGGCATGTAGATGCTTGAGAATGTATATAGGCCTATGAGACTTGATTGAACCATTGAAAACCCCAAATTCCTTGAAAGAACTAAAACCCTAATTTCAACTGTCTACTGCTTAGGAGATGGTTTGATTGTCTAACTCTTGAGCAATCTTGAACCATTTGGAGATGATTCTTGACATATCTTGAGGACCATGGGAGGGCAAATTTTGGGGTACAACAGTTTCCCCTGTTCAAATATCTTAAACCTGGGGATATAGATTGGATTTCGAGCCTTTCGTGATCCGAAGGTGGAAGATGATTGAACACTAAAGTGCCCAGAAATTTGCACTCGCATGGTGTAGTATCAGCAATGTGATGTCGGGAATGGGCTTAAAGATGCCATCCGGAGATTGTTGGCAGGAGATGGGCTTAAAGATGCCATCCAGAAGTGATTGCTGGACTATATCTATAAGCTAGAACTGGATGATTATCAGAATTGCGTCTGCATCTGGAGCGTATCTGAAACGTATTTGAATGAGTGACAGAATGACATCCGTATCTGGATCGTATCTGAAATGTATTTGAAAGAGTGACAGAATGACATCCGAATCTGGATCGTATCTGGACTGTATTTGAATGAGTGACAGAATGACATTCGAATCTGGATCATATTTGAAATGTATTTGAATGAGTGACAGAATGACATCCGAATCTGGATCGTATCTGGACTGTATTTGAATGAGTGACAGAATGACATCCGAATCTGGATCGTATCTGGACTGTATTTGAATGAGTGACAGAATGACATCCGAATCTGGATCGTATCTGGACTATATTTGAATGATCTGGAATAAGTATCAGAATGTCAGCCATATCTGGGTCGCATCTGAACTATCTCTAGAAGGAATTCTGGAATAAGTATCAGAATGTCAGCCATATCTGGGTCGCATCTGAACTATCTCTAGAAGGAAATCTGGAATAAGTATCAGAATGTCAGCCATATCTGGGTCGCATCTGAATTGTCTCTAGAAGGAATCTGGAATAAGTATCAGAATGTCATCCATATCTGGGTCGGATCTGAACCGTCTCTAGAAGGAATCTGGAATAAGTATCAGAATGTCAACCATATCTGGGTCGCATCTGAACTATCTCTAGAAGGAATCTGGAATAAGTATCAGAATGTCGGCCATATCTGGATCGCATCTGAACTGTCTCTTGCTCAATGGAGTAAACCGTTGAGGTTATAGAACTGGTCCGCACTATGACGGAGGAGAACATCAAGATCTAGGAACTGACTCGTGCTCAATGGAGTATACCGTTGAGGTTATAGGACTCGTCCATACTATGACATAGGGAAACATCTTCATCAAGATCTAGGAACTGTCTGGTCTTCAACGTAGTATACCGTTGAAATTACAGAACTCATCCATACTTTGACGGAGGGAAATTGTCTCTTTTGACTGGCTGATAACTTAACTGCATCTTTCCTGAAAGGTAAAGGTCAGTCATATGCAATGCATGATATGGATCAAGAAATGATGTTCTCAACATAAATAAGATTGTTTTATATGATGCGTTTATGCATGTATCATGATGTATGAAGATGTGATGTTTTAGCTGGGGAAAATAAATCCCGGAGTTGCTGGAGAATAGAGTTGAGTTCTTCGTTTCCGCTGGGGATAATGAACGAAGACGATGATGAGAATAAACCTGCAGGAGAAAAGAACTCCGTTGGGGAATAAACTTGATGAAGAGATTACTCTGAGGGGAAATACTCTGTGGGGGAGAGATGTTCTGCTGAGATTTTAACGATAACTCCACTGGGGATTCCGTTGATAAGCTCTGTTGGGGATTTTGATGATGAACTCCGCTGGGGATAGAAAGAACTTCGCTGGGGGTGATCTTTCAGTTGCAACTTGCTGAGGATGACCCAGTTAGACTCTTGTGGGGATAACCTCTGAATTTGGCTGAGGAGATGCATTTGTATTCTGCAGGGGACAAGCTTCCAGAATCTATTGGGGAAGATGATTCAACTCCATTGGGGAAGCTTTTTTGGACTGCGCTGGGGAAATGGATCCGCTGGGGTATCTTGTATTCTTTCGGGAATCATTCTTATACTTCGTTGAGGAATATTAAGATTGTCGGGGATGCTCTTTACGCTAGCTGGGGAATATCTTTATACTTCGCTGGGGAATATTAAGACCTTTTGGGAATGCCGAGCCTTTTCGGGACTGACGGTAGACTAACTCTACTTGGGGGAGAATATTACTCTGCGGGGAATGAAGGTATCTTAGCCATCTTCTTCAACTGAATATACCTTGTACCTGGTGGACATAGCAGCTTGTACAGTTCGGACAATTCTTATTGCCCCAGTTTCTGCGGGAGAAGAAGGCCTATGAGGTGCTTGATAACTGCCGATTGACAAATCTTCTTCTGGTAGGCAAGTGACGAGATGACGGGACATAGTCGTACGCTTTGATCCCTAACTTTTGCCTGGACCGCCCTTTCGGGTTTTCAGTCCATCGGGATACCCTTTTTTTCCCAAGCTGCCTTTTCAGGTTTTCGACTTGCCGGGTGTACAAGTTTTTTTCATTTTCATCCCTTATTTTTGCCCGAAGCCTTTTGGTTCGCCGGGAAGCCCTTATTTTTGCCTAGGCCAGTCGACCTAGCGGGTCTTTGATTATGCGTAGTACTTTTTTGACTATGTCCATGCTCTCAGGATGTAGGGAGGTGTCACTGTCGGTAGTATTGTGTTGCCATACCACCAGAAGATGTTTGATCATGCAAGATTCGTCGCTGGAATTCATGTCCAATGCCCCAAGTGACTCAGGCGGAGATTTGCCCCTGGCTATTTGGCATCTTGAGAGATTCCTTGAATCTTGACTTGACTGCCCCAGATGATGGGAAATGATCATGTCTGCCCCTTGGTTGGAAGTGTTTTTTCCACTTGAGGTGACTCTTTTTATTGAGAAGGTTTTTGTTCACTAGATATTCGTCGTGCGAATTTCTCTGCTGTTTGAACAAATAGCCATATGCAAACAATGTTATTTTAAGAATGCAAAGCTTATGTCTGTCTTGAAGGTTTTTTTTTTTTAAAATGCAGTTTTCAATAAAACAAGTGAATTTTTGTAAAATGTGATGTCAACTCAGGATTTACAGCAAGCCCTACAGGAGTCAGGATACCTTTTGTAACAGTATGCTTTCGAACTAACCCATGCTTCAGCTAGGACTTTTAAGGGTTATAACGTGGCCTGGTTCACGGTTTAAGAAACAAAGGATAAAGGCTCAAATTTATTTGTACCCACCCGTTGTTCGTGATATTCTTCGATCCTAAACTCAGCTAATCGTGCATTAGGTCTTGTTTGAGTCTTTGCTCTGATATTTCGGTGATGGTTCGGATACTGATAGTTTATTTTGAACAGGCAATCATTTTTGTTGAGAGTTTGCAGGACCTCTTTCTTTTTGATTTTATTATCCCTGTCTTTTTGCCTGAACTGTTTCTTTTGTGATTACAGTCAGCGGGATGCCCCAGTTTTGTGAATCTCCTTCATAGGTTTTGACTTATTGGGCTTTTATTTTTTGAGATAATGACTGCTTGTCCTTTCGATTATAGGGAACCATCACTGTCTTTTGTTTTGGAAGGACTCCTTTGATGCCATTCATTGTGCACCTGGATCAACTGAGAAAACTACCCTGCCCCACGTTATAATTAAGGGTTTTAATTTTTTGTGAAAAGAAAAACTCCAACTTATTTGGCTCAAAGGGGTTGACGAGGGATTATCTTCCTTATAACTCCACTATTTAGGATTTGAAACAATGCCTGTACCTCATCAGCGGGGTATGTTCAAAAGCATACTGTAAAGATCGTGGTATCGTTTTCGTCATCCTCCCTCTAAAGGCTTGTAACTTTTAGCAAGAGTTGAACGAGTAAAAAGCATAGTTTAGATGTAATTAAAATGATTGGATCAAATCAAGACAAACATATGCAATGCATTAATGAAACAAATTTTGGCATTAATGGATAATTGTTTGAATAACAAAGAGATTACAACTTGAAAATTCAAATAAAACAAAAGCCTTCAATGATTTGGCATAGGAGCAGTGATTATGTTTGGCGTCTCCGGAGGGTCAAACTGGATCTCTTTGGCATCAATCATGTCTTGGACCTTGTTCTTCAGAGCCCAGCAGTTGTTTGTGTCATGTCCCGGACTGTCAGAGTGGTATGCACACCTTTCATTGGGATGATAGGTAGGAGCAAAAGTATTTGGGTTCCGGAGAGGAGCCCTTAATGTAATCAACCCTGCCTTCAACAATTGTTGTAGAGCTTGAGTCAGTGACATGTTGATCTTAGTGAATTGTCTTTTAGGTGCGACCTCCTTACGTTGATGCCCCTGTCTTTGTTGAGCAGGCGTAGGATTAGAGATCAAGATTTCTCCTACGTGTTGATCATGACGACTCTTTTGACCATGCACAGCATTGGACTTTTTCTTCCCATTGTAGGGATTTTTCTGAGCATCGGAAGGTGTAGCTTCTTGAATCTTCCCACTTTTGATGCCAGCTTCAATCCTTTTACCAGTCAAAATAAGGTCTGTAAACCCGGCTGAAGAGTTTCCAATCAAATGGTTAAAGAATGGACCAGATAACGTCCCCAAAAACATATCAACAAGTTCACGATCGGCTAAAGGTGGTTGTACCCTTCCGGCAAGATCTCTCCATTTTTGAGCATATTCTTTAAATCCTTCACCCGTCCCTATTGACATACCCTGGAGTTGGGTACGCGTAGGAGCGAGGTCGGAGTTATACTGATACTGCCTATAGAACGCAATAGCCAAATCCTCCCAGCTGCGGATGCTGGCTCTGTCCAGCTGATAGAACCACTCAAGTCGAGTCCCTGAAAGACTGTCTTGAAAGAAATGGATCCATAAGTTCTTGTTAGCAGTGTAAGGTTGGATCCTCCTCACATATGACCGGAGGTGCAGCTTTGGACAGGAAGCTCCGTCATACTTGGCAAAGGCGGGTGCCTTGAATTTATGGGGAATCACCACCCCAGAGGATAGACCTAGATCTTCGAATTCCAGACCGGGCATCTTCTGTATCTCCATAGCGCTCAAACGGTCTTCCAGCTGTTTTTACTTATCCTCAGCAGGAGGATACTTTTCTTCATCACAGTCCGTCTCGTTGTCAGAGACCACAGGGCTAGGAGCCCTCCTTTCTTGTGGGTTGTCCTTCCCTCCAGATGAGGTGGTTAGCTCAACTTCATTTTGCAGCCCGTTTCTAAACCTGCGTCTGGTGTTGAATAGGATGGTCCTCTTCTTCTTCTTCTTCCTCTCTTTCAGAATCAGGGTCTTCAAGTCCTGCTGACCCTTAGCCAGGCTCATGACCAACTCTTGAAATTGGGCGTTCTAGGCCTAGAGGGCCTTGATAGCTTGCTCAGTGGAAGGTTCAGCAGACATGATGATTGCTGAAATAAACAGCGAAGAAGATAAGAGACCTGTAATGGTACCTGTAATGCAATGATATGTATGATATATGTATGCAATGTTTTCAAGGATCTCGCGTGGTAAACAAGAAACGGTTAGAATTTGAATTTTGTAGCTTGATTGGAGGAACTTCATGTTGCTGAGAGTCCTTCTTCAAGAGTCAGGCTCACCATATCAAGTGGGTCATAGCCCCTGACTCAAGTTATCGTGCTTGGATTTCTAGACAACCTTGGCTAGAGGAAAATAAATCCCCTTTGCCCCTTGTTTGACGTCTGGTTCATCATGACCTGTATCACAAACCCTTGAGATCCTTGAAATGGTTAAGGAAATGCTATGGTATGATGTTATGATGTGTATGCTATGCGTTTAAGCAAAAGCGTGAGGTGATGTAAGTAAGCCCTGCAATAAATCCGAATTGTTGGATAAGGACTATAAACAAAACCTACAAGAAACTCAATGCTGTCAGATAACAAGAATGTGCAAGTAGTTCAAGTTTGAAGGCACACAAGTCACACAAATAGCCTTAAGTTTAGGCTGACATGGAGTTTTAGGTATTACCCTCTTTCAGTTCAGTTGGTTTAAACCTGTCCTAAAAATAGTAACCGGGTTCTAGAGGATCTCAATATCACTGACTACCCTCAATCGGTCATAATTCCAGTTTAGCAACCTTTTCTTGCGGCCGGAATCATCGCGAGAGTTTAGTCTCATTGAGTGTAGCATACTGCTACTGTTCTATGGCCAAGTTGGTCAATTTAAGGTTCTAAGGTCAGTTGGTGCTTAATGACTCCTCAGAAGACGCATATTCTCCTCGTTCCAACACAAGGGATATCGGTACAGACCAAGGTGTCACACCAACGTAGCTACTGCTTCATCCGTGTCGGTCTACGCCGGACAGATCCCTCACAGTTTATTGCTACTTACCTAAAAAAAAGGGTACCCCCAGATCCGGGTTAGGATCTATAGAACTCCGATACAAGCCCACAAAATTAAAGCATACAAAGCATATAATTGAAAACACAAGTGATCTAATCCTAAGGTACACCTCACTTATAATGCTCCCCATCTGGTTCGCATTTGCGTTTGTTTGCACAAAATGTCGCGGTAAGCAAGAGTCGCCACCGTCTTTTATTTTATCCAACAAGGAAAGGACAAAAGCACAGAAAAATTCCTTTTCGAGATGTTTCTCGGGTTCGGGAGGTAGATTATAGAAAGGGAAGGTGTTAGCACCCTTTCTATCCATGGTTATCCACGGGCTCTTAGGTACTTGCTCATTGTGTTTTCAAAAGTTTGCTTTTCTTTGTGATTGTGGGTTTGAAAAGAGTTTTTTGTTTGAAAGGAGTGTAAGTGCGAAAAGTTTTTGTTTTGTTTTAAAAGGAGCAAGTACTTAAGAACATCTACCTACTCAAAAAGGAATTAAACTGTGCCAATGTCCTTTAGACAGTGCTATCCCACTATTGAGAAGTAGGTAGCACCGTCGTTGGAGTTTTCGGGTCAATTCAATTAAGGGACATGTGGTCAGTAAAGCAATGTTAGGACGCGTTAGCAGTAACCCTAATGTCTTAGGTCATTTTTTTTATCGAGGCAACCTTTTCGAGGAAACTTTGATCTTTAGACAGGAGGACGACCTCTAAAACACCCTATACTTAATGACCACGTTCGAGGCAACCGAGTGAGGCGTACCCTAGGAGTGGCATGTGCAAATGTGTCAATTTTCAGTTATGTTATCTTTGTACATGTTATGGTGAACTACGGTTGATTTTAAGTTAAGATAGATCTTGTCATGCATAGCCTATTATTCATACATCTAGTAGTTAATGGTTGCGGAAAATAAAACTAAGCTATTACAAGGCGTCGGATATTTACATCGCCAAAAACAAACCCTTGAAAAAAGTAAATTGCGGAAAATAAATAAAAGCGGTAATAAGTCATAAGTCCAAAATTATTACATCCTTGGAGCAGTTACAATTATATGGATCAAGAAATAATACGCGCGAGAAAAATTGAATCGGAGAGTTTTTAGGGTTTTGACCCTTTTTGTCAAATAAAACATATTTTTTTGTTATTTTCGAATTTAAGGATTAAGTCTAAATTAAAAAATTGAATTAATTAATTAAAAGAAAATATTTTTGAGTTTTTTATTTTTAAGGAAATAAATTAAAAATGGTTAAAAGTTATTAAAAACCCTAATTCTATATTAATTTTTTTTTGTTGCAAAAATGTTAAAATTATGCCTAATTAAAAAAACTAAGTCAATTAAATTATTTATTTACAAAAAATAACAAAAGTGATGAATTTAATAAAAATAATGTTTTTGTGTTTTCTGATTTTTATTAGGAAAAATAAATTATTTGGTTAATTAAATAATAATGATAATAATTAATGAAAAAAAAACAATTAAATAAAAATATAAAAGAGGAAAAAAGAAATAAACCCAGGGGGGTGTTGGGCCCAAGAGGAGGTGAGATCTTCATTTTCCCAGGCCCATTAGTGCCCAGCCTGTTTGACCCTTGTGATTCCCTGCATGCTCATTGACCAGGGCGTATGGTGGATGCTCCAATCTGGCCTTTAGATCTTGGCCTGAAGCCACTTGGCGTATTGAGATTTGGAGCGTATGGTGGACTCCCTTTTGAAAACTGCACATGAATACCTGAGGAAGAAAAATAACAAGGTTTTTGGGAACCTGGGATTTGAACCCAGGTCCCAATGGCTTTTTCATCAACGCCTTTGCCAACTGAGCTGTGACGCGCTTTTGTTAAATGGATAAATAGAGAATATTATATACAAAAACAAACAATATGCTGTAAACAAAAAATAAAGCGCGCGTTTTTCAAACACCCGAATCAGATGATCACACGTCACCATCTTCAACCTTGGTCCTGCATAAAATAGAATCAGATAGCGGGGGTTTTTAACCTCCACTACCTCCCTGCACGAAAAATAGCGAATAGACACAGAGCAAAAAGAAATATTTCGCGAGGTGTGTGTTGGAATCGTCTTGGCCTCACGAATTCAACCATGTATCCCATTGGTTCCAATTTTTCCTGGTTTGGAAAGCCCTATTCGAAAGCTTGAAGACCCTAGAAATTCAATCATGGCATCTCTCGAATTAGGGCATTATGGTTCAATTCAGTCATTCCATTAGATTTGTATAATCTCTAGCAATGTAAATCAATCACAAAAACATGTCAAATGCATATGAATTAAGAGATACAATTTTGAATTGGAAGTGCAAACTATGAGATGGTATTTCGTGATTCCTTGAGCTTTGGTGCTTGAATTTGATTGCAAATCACTCCTGGTACCTCCTGCAACGTGTTTGGATGGACAAGGCACCTTGAATTGGCCTAGATTGCAAGAACAAGTTTTGAGTTTTCTTGAAATTTCTTGAAATTGGTATGGCCGTTCTGCAGTCTTTCAGTCGTCGTTTAGGTTATGCTTGGCTTGCTTGCATATAAGGGAATCAGTTTAGGTCAAAATTTGGACCCATACCCATGTGCATTGAAGATTGAATCTTTGATTGATAAATCAAATATTCTTGATTTTCATGATTGAACAAGTTGCCAAAATTGGATATTTTTGTATCTTTTAGCTTGTGCACGAATTGGTCAGCATATTTGGATCATATTTGGTTCACAAATAGATTTAAAAATCAAATCTTCTATTTTCTTATAATTTAAATTAATTAAATGAATTAATATGTATTAAAAATCCATTTAATCAATAAATTTAAGAAAATAAATCCAATTTAACTTGGTGGGTCGTGCATAGGTCATGGGTGAAGTTTCAAAAAGAGATTTGAGGCCCATTATCAAAATGAAGGTGTTTTTGAGCAAAGTTGACTTTTGCAAATTCATGAAAATTGCCCAACTTCTCCAATGCATAACTTGCTCAATTTTGATCATATGACCATGTTCTTGGACATTTTGAAAAGACCTTGAAGTCCTCTAACCAATGCTTTTGGTCCCATGTCATTTGGATTTACCAATATAAAGTTATGGCCTTTGACTCAAAGTGTACTTTTGTTGACTTTTGAAATCGACCTATAATGTAAAAATTTGTAACTTTTTGTGAGTGCATTTCTTGATCTTGGGGTGTGAATATGGATTGTGGGAAATTGCATCCTCTTCAAAATGAGCTTTGGATGGGATTTTTCTGATAAACCATGAAAGAGTTATGCCCTGGTCAAAGTACAGTTGACTTTTCTACTGTCCAAAAATTGTAACTTTTGCATCTTGATGATTTTTGAGCTATTCTTGTGGGATCATGATCAAGACTTGATCAAATGATGATTGTGAACTCAAAATAAGATGTTGACCAAGAATTCTGACATTTGACTGCAAAATGACCTTTTTGCCCTTGTAGTTGACTGTAGATCAAATGGGGCTTTTGACTGTGCAAACTGGCACTGTGAGTCTTGAAACTTGGCATGTAGATGCTTGAGAATGTATATAGGCCTATAAGACTTGATTGAACCATTGAAAACCCCAAATTCCTTGAAAGAACTAAAACCCTAATTTCAGCTGTCTACTGCTTAGGAGATGGTTTGACTGTCTAACTCTTGAGCAATCTTGAACCATTTGGAGATGATTCTTGACATATCTTGAGGACCATGGGAGGGAAAATTTTGGGGTACAACAGTAGGGTTACTTCGATATGAAAGCCTGGATAATAGGGCTGTGAGAAGCAAACGTGGATAATAGGGTTACTTCGAGGTGAAATCCTGGATAGTAGGGTTGTGAGAAGGAACCTGAAAAGTAAGGTTACTTCGATAGGAAAGCCTGGATAGTAGGGCTGTGAGAAGTAACTTGGATAATAGGGTTACTTAGATGTAAAAGCCTGGATAGTAGGGCTGTGAGAAGGAACCTGGATACTAAGGTTACTTCGATATGAAAGCCTGGATTGTAGGGCTGTGAGAAGGAACCTGGATAGTAGGGTTACTTCGATATGAAATCCTGGATAGTAGGGTTGTGAGAAGGAACCTAGATAGTAGGGTTACTTCGATGTGAAAGCCTAGATAGTAGGGCTGTGAGAAGGAACCTGGATAGTTGGGTTACTTCGATATAAAATCCTGGATAGTAGGGCTGTATGAAGGAACCTGGATAGTAGGGTAACTTCGATATGAAAGCCTGGATAGTAGAGATTGAGAAGGAACCTGGATAGTATGGTTACATCGATATGAAAGCTTGGATAATAAGGCTGTGAGAAGGAACCTGGATAGTAGGGTTACTTCGAGGTGAAAGCCTGGATAGTAGGGCTGTGAGAAGGAACCTGGACAGTAGGGTTACTTCGATATGAAAGCCTGGATAGTAGGGTTGTGAGAAGGAACCTGGATAGTAGGGTTACTTCGATGTGAAAGCCTGGATAGTAGGGTTGTGAGAAGGAACCTAGATAGTAGGGTTACTTCGATATGAAAGCCTGGATGGTAGGGATGTGAGAAGGAACCTGGATAGTAAGGTTACTTCGATATGAAAGCCTGGATAGTAGGGCTGTGAGAAGGAACCTGGATAGTAGGGTTACTTCGATGTGAAAGCCTGGATAGTAGGGCTGTGAGAAGGAACCTGGATACTAGGGTTACTTCGATATGAAAGCCTAGATGGTAGGGCTGTGAGAAGGAACCTGGATAGTAGGGTTTCTTCGATATGAAAGCCTGGATAGTAGGGTTGTGAGAAGGAACCTGGATAGTAGGGTTACTTCGATGTGAAAGCCTAAATAGTAGGGCTGTGAGAAGGAACCTGGATAGTAGGGTTACTTCGATGTGAAAGCCTGGATAGTAGGGCTGTGAGAACGAACCTGGATACTAGGGTTACTTCGATATGAAAGCCTAAATGGAAGGGCTATGATAAGGAACCTAGATAGTAGGGTTACTTCGATATGAAAGCCTGAATAGTAGGGCTGTGAGAAGGAACCTGGATAGTAGGGTTACTTTTATATGAAAGCTTGGATAGTAGGGATTTGAGAAGGAACCTAGATAGTAGGGTTACTTCAGCATGAAAGCCTGGATAGTAGGGCTGTGAGAAGGAACCTGGATGGTAGGGTTACTTCGATATGAAAGCCTGGATAATAGGGATTGAGAAGGAACCTAGATAGTAGGGTTACTTCGATGTGAAAGCCTGAATAGTAGGGCTGTGAGAAGGAACCTGGATAGTAGGGGTACTTCGATATGAAAGCCTGGATGGTAGGGATGTGAGAAGGAACCTGGATGGTAAGGTTACTTCGATATGAAAGCCTGGATAGTCGGGCTGTGAGAAGGAACCTGCATAGTAGGGTTACTTCGATATGAAAGCCTGAATAGTAGGGCTGTGAGAAGGAACCTGGGACGTAGGGTTACTTCGATATGAAAGCCTGGATAGTAGGGCTGTGAGAAGGAACCTGGATAGTAGGGTTACTTCGATATGAAATCCTAGATAGTAGGGCTATGAGAAGGAACCTGGATAGTAGGGTTACTTCGATGCGAAAGCCTAGATAGTAGGGCTGTGAGAAGGAACCTGGATAGTAGGGTTACTTCGATGTGAAAGCCTGGATAGTAGGGCTGTGAGAACGAACCTGGATACTAGGGTTACTTCGATATGAAAGCCTGAATGGAAGGGCTATGATAAGGAACCTAGATAGTAGGGTTACTTCAATATGAAAGCCTGAATAGTAGGGTTGTGAGAAGGAACCTGGATTGTAGGGTTACTTTTATATGAAAGCCTGGATAGTTGGGCTTTGAGAAGGAACCTAGATAGTAGGGTTACTTCGGCATGAAAGCCTGTATAGTAGGGCTATGAGAAGGAACCTGGATGTTAGGGTTACTTCGATATGAAAGCCTGGATAATAGGGATTGAGAAGGAACCTGGATAGTAGGTTTACTTCGATGTGAAAGCCTGGATAGTACGGCTGTGAGAAGGAACCTGGATAGTAGGGGTACTTTGACATGAAAGCCTGGATGGTAGGGATGTGAGAAGGAACCTGGATAGTAAGGTTACTTCGATATGAAAGCCTGGATAGTAGGGATGTGAGAAGGAAACTGGATAGCAGGGTTACTTCGATATGAAATCCTGGATGGTAGGGCTGTGCGAAGGAACCTGGATAGTAGAGTTACTTCGATATGAAAGCTTGGATAGTAGGGCTATGAGAAGGAACCTGGATAGTAGGGTTACTTCGATGTGAAAGCCTGGATAGTAGGGCAGTGAGAAGGAACCTGGATAGTAGGGTTACTTCGATATGAAAGCTTAGATGGTAGGGATGTTAGAAGGAACCTGGATAGTAAGGTTACTTCGATATGAAAGCCTAGATAGTAGGGCTGTTAGAAGGAAGCTAGATAGTAGGGTTACTTCGATGTGAAAGCCTGGATAGTAGGGCTGTGAGAAGGAACCTGGATAGTAGGGTTACTTCGATATGAAAGCCTGAATAGTAGGGTTGCGAGAAGAAACATGGATTGTAGGGTTACTTTTATATGAAAGCCTGGATAGTAGGGCTTTGAGAAGGAACCTAGAGAGTAGGGTTACTTCGGCATGAAAGCCTGTATAGTAGGGCTGTGAGAAGGAACCTGGATGTTAGGGTTACTTCGATATGAAAGCCTGGATAATAGGGATTGAGAAGGAACCTGGATAGTAGGTTTACTTCGATGTAAATGCCTGGATAGTACGGCTGTGAGAAGGAACCTGGATAGTAGGGGTACTTTGATATGAAAGCCTGGATGGTAGGGATGTGAGAAGGAACCTGGATAGTAAGGTTACTTCGATATGAAAGCCTGGATAGTAGGGATGTGAGAAGGAAACTGGATAGCAGGGTTACTTCGATATGAAATCCTGGATGGTAGGGCTGTGAGAAGGAACCTTGATAGTAGGGTTACTTCGATATGAAAGCTTGGATAGTAAGGCTATGAGAAGGAACCTGGATAGTAGGGTTACTTCGATGTGAAAGCCTGGATAGTAGGGCAGTGAGAAGGAACCTGGATAGTAGGGTTACTTCGATATGAAAGCTTGGATGGTAGGGATGTTAGAAGGAACCTGGATAGTAAGGTTACTTCGATATGAAAGCCTGGATAGTAGGGCTGTTAGAAGGAACCTAGATAGTAGGGTTACTTCGATGTGAAAGCCTGGATAGTAGGGCTGTGAGAAGGAACCTGGATACTAGGGTTACTTCGATATGAAAGCCTGATAGGTAGGGTTGCGAGAAGGAACCTGGATAGTAGGGTTACTTTGATATGAAAGCCTGGATAGTAGGGTTGTGAGAAAGAACCTGGATAGTAGGGTTACTTCGATGTGAAAGTTTAGATAGTAGGGCTGTGAGAAGGAACCTGGATAGTTGGGTTACTTCGATATGAAAGCCTGGATAGTAGGGCTGTGAGAAGGAACCTGGATAGTAGGGTTACTTCGATATGAAAGCCTGGATAGTAGGGATTGAGAAGGAACCTGGATAGTAGGGTTACTTCGATATGAAAGCCTGGATAATAGGGCTGTGAGAAGCAACCTGGATAGTAGGGTTACTTCGAGGTGAAATCATGGATAATAGGGCTGTGAGAAGGAACCTGGATTGTAAGGTTACTTTGATATGAAAGTCAGGATAGTAGGGCTGTGATAAGGAACCTGGATAGTAGGGTTACTTCGATATGAAGGCCTGGATAGTAGGGCTTGAGAAGGAACCTGGATAGTATGGTTACTTCGATATGAAAGCCTGATAGTAGTGCTGTGAAAAGGAACCTGGGTCGTAAGGTTACTTCGAAATGAAATCCTGGATAGTAGGGCTGTGAGAAGGAACCTGGATAGTAGGGTTACTATGATATGAAAGCTTAGATGGTAGGGCTGTGAGAAGGAACTTGGGTCGTAGGGTTACTTCGATATGAAAGCCTGGATAGTAGGGTTGTGAGAAGGAACCTGGATAGCAAGGTTACTTCGATATGAAAGCCTGGATGGTAGGGCTGTGAGAAGGAACTTGGATAGTAGGGTTACTTCGATATGAAAGCCTGGATAGTAGTGCTGTGAGAAGGAACCTGAATAGTAGGGTTACTTCGATGTCAAAGCCTGGATAGTAGGGCAGTGAGAAGGAACCTGGATAGCAGGGTTAGTTCGATATGAAAGCCTTGATTGTAGGGCTGTGAGAATGAAACTGGATAGCAGGGTTGCTTCGATATGAAAGCCTGGATGGTAGGGCTGTGAGAAGGAACCTGGATAGTAGGGTTACTTCGATATGAAAGCCAGGATAGTAGGGCTATGAGAAGGAACCTGGATAGTAGGGTTTCTTCGATGTGAAAGGCTGGATAGTAGGGCTGTGAGAAAGAATCTGGATAGTAGGGTTACTTCGATATGAAAGCCTGGATGGTAGGGATCTGAGAAGGAACCTGGATAGTAAGGTTACTTCGATATGAAAGCCTGGATAGTAGGGATGTGAGAAGGAACCTGGATAGTAGGGTTACTTCGATGTGAAAGCCTGGATAGTAGGGCTGTGAGAAGGAACCTGGATAGTAGGGTTACTTTGATATGAAAGCCTGGATGGTAGGGCTGTGAGAAGAAACCTGGATAGTAGGGTTTCTTCGATATGAAAGCCTGGATAGTAGGGATGTGAGAAGGAACCTGGATAGTAGGGTTACTTCGATGTGAAAGCCTAGATAGTAGGGTTGTGAGAAGGAATCTGGATAGTAGGGTTACTTCGATGTGAAAGCCTGGATAGTAGGGTTGTGAGAACGAACCTGGATACTAGGGTTACTTCGATATGAAAGCCTGAATGGAAGGGCTATGATAAGGAACCTAGATAGTAGGGTTACTTCGATATGAAAGCCTGAATAGTAGGGCTGTGAGAAGGTACTTGGATAGTAGGGTTACTTTTATATGAAAGCCTTGATAGTAGGGCTTTGACAAGGAACCTAGATAGTAGAGTTACTTCAGCATGAAAGCCTGGATAGTAGGGCTGTGATAAGGAACCTGGATGGTAGGGTTACTTCGATATGAAAGCCTGGATAGTAGGGATTGAGAAGGAACCTCGATAGTAGGGTTACTTTGATGTGAAAGCCTGGATAGTAGGGCTGTGAGAAGGAACCTGGAAAGTAGGGGTACTTCGATATGAAAGCCTGGATGGTAGGGATGTGAGAAGGACCCTGGATATTAAGGTTACTTCGATATGAAAGCCTGGATAGTAGGGCTGTGAGAAGGAACCTGGACAGTAGGGTTACTTCGAAATGAAAGCCTGGATAGTAGGGCTGTGAGAAGGAACCTGGGTCGTAGGGTTACTTCGATATGAAAGCCTGGATAGTAGGGCTGTGAGAAGGAACCTGGATAGTAGGGTTACTTCGATATGAAATCCTGGATAGTAGTGCTGTGAGAAGGAACCTAGATAGTAGGGTTACTTCGATGTGAAATCCTAGATAGTAGGGTTGTGAGAAGGAACCTGGATAGTAGGGTTACTTCGATGTGAAAGCCTGGATAGTAGGGCTGTGAGAACGAACCTAGATACTAGGGTTACTTCGATATGAAAGCATGAATGGAAGGGCTATGATAAGGAACCTAGATAGTAGGGTTACTTCGATATGAAAGCCTGAATAGTAGGGCTGTGAGAAGGAACCTGGATAATAAGGTTACTTTTATATGAAAGCCTGGATAGTAGGGCTTTGAGAAGGAACCTAGATAGTAGGGTTACTTCGGCACGAAAGCCTGGATAGTAGGGCTGTGAGAAGGAACCTGGATGGTAGGGTTACTTCGATATGAAAGCCTGGATAGTAGGTATTGAGAAGGAACCTGGATAGTAGGGTTACTTCGATGTGAAAGCCTAGATAGTAAGGCTGTGAGAAGGAACCTGGATAGTAGGGGTACTTCGATATGAAATCCTGGATGGTAGGGATGTGAGAAGGAACCTGGATAGTAAGGGTACTTCGATATGAAAGCCTGGATAGTAGGGTTGTGAGAAGGAACCTGGATAGTAGGGTTACTTCGATATGAAAGCCTGGATAGTAGGGCTGTGAGAAGGAACCTGGGTCGTAGGGTTACTTCGATATGAAAGCCTGGATAGTAGGGCTGTGAGAAGGAAACTGGATAGCAGGGTTACTTCGATATGAAAGCCTGGATGGTAGGGTTGTGAGAAGGAACCTGGATAGTAGGGTTACTTCGATATGAAAGCCTGGATAGTAGGGCTATGAGAAGGAACCGTGATAGTAGGGTTACTTCGATGTGAAAGCCTGGATAATAGGGCTGTGAGAAGGAACCTGAATAGTAGGGTTACTTCGATATGAAAGCCTGGATGGTAGGGATGTGAGAAGGAACCTGGATAGTAAGGTTACTTCGATATGAAAGCCTGGATAGTAGGGATTGAGAAGGAACCTCGATAGTAGGGTTACTTTGATGTGAAAGCCTGGATAGTAGGGCTGTGAGAAGGAACCTGGAAAGTAGGGGTACTTCGATATGAAAGCCTGGATGGTAGGGATGTGAGAAGGACCCTGGATATTAAGGTTACTTCGATATGAAAGCCTGGATAGTAGGGCTGTGAGAAGGAACCTGGACAGTAGGGTTACTTCGAAATGAAAGCCTGGATAGTAGGGCTGTGAGAAGGAACCTGGGTCGTAGGGTTACTTCGATATGAAAGCCTGGATAGTAGGGCTGTGAGAAGGAACCTGGATAGTAGGGTTACTTCGATATGAAATCCTGGATAGTAGTGCTGTGAGAAGGAACCTAGATAGTAGGGTTACTTCGATGT
Organism: Vicia faba; assembly: GCA_948472305.1. NCBI lineage: Eukaryota > Viridiplantae > Streptophyta > Magnoliopsida > Fabales > Fabaceae > Vicia > Vicia faba. The sequence continues at coordinate 1,056,337,063 of OX451740.1, read as the reverse complement.
GAAATCCTAGATAGTAGGGTTGTGAGAAGGAACCTGGATAGTAGGGTTACTTCGATGTGAAAGCCTGGATAGTAGGGCTGTGAGAACGAACCTAGATACTAGGGTTACTTCGATATGAAAGCATGAATGGAAGGGCTATGATAAGGAACCTAGATAGTAGGGTTACTTCGATATGAAAGCCTGAATAGTAGGGCTGTGAGAAGGAACCTGGATAATAAGGTTACTTTTATATGAAAGCCTGGATAGTAGGGCTTTGAGAAGGAACCTAGATAGTAGGGTTACTTCGGCACGAAAGCCTGGATAGTAGGGCTGTGAGAAGGAACCTGGATGGTAGGGTTACTTCGATATGAAAGCCTGGATAGTAGGTATTGAGAAGGAACCTGGATAGTAGGGTTACTTCGATGTGAAAGCCTAGATAGTAAGGCTGTGAGAAGGAACCTGGATAGTAGGGGTACTTCGATATGAAATCCTGGATGGTAGGGATGTGAGAAGGAACCTGGATAGTAAGGGTACTTCGATATGAAAGCCTGGATAGTAGGGTTGTGAGAAGGAACCTGGATAGTAGGGTTACTTCGATATGAAAGCCTGGATAGTAGGGCTGTGAGAAGGAACCTGGGTCGTAGGGTTACTTCGATATGAAAGCCTGGATAGTAGGGCTGTGAGAAGGAAACTGGATAGCAGGGTTACTTCGATATGAAAGCCTGGATGGTAGGGCTGTGAGAAGGAACCTGGATAGTAGGGTTACTTCGATATGAAAGCCTGGATAGTAGGGCTATGAGAAGGAACCGTGATAGTAGGGTTACTTCGATGTGAAAGCCTGGATAATAGGGCTGTGAGAAGGAACCTGAATAGTAGGGTTACTTCGATATGAAAGCCTGGATGGTAGGGATGTGAGAAGGAACCTGGATAGTAAGGTTACTTCGATATGAAAGCCTGGATAATAGGGCTGTGAGAAGGAACCTGGATAGTAGGGTTACTTCGATGTGAAAGCCTGGATAGTAGGGCTGTGAGAAGGAACCTGGATACTAGGGTTACTTCGATATGAAAGCCTGAATGGTAGGGCTGTGAGAAGGAACCTGGATAGTAGGGTTAATTCGATATGAAAGCCTGGATAGTACGGCTGTGAGAAGGAACCTGGATAGTAGGGTTACTTCGATGTGAAAGTTTAGATAGTAGGGCTGTGAGAAGGAACCTGGATAATTGCTTTACTTCGATATGAAAGCCTGGATAGTAGGGCTGTGAGAAGGAACCTGGATAGTAGGGTTACTTCGATATGAAAGCGTGGATAGTAGGGATTGAGAAGGAACCTGGATAGTAGGGTTACTTTGATATGAAAGCCTGGATAATAGGGCTGTGAGAAGTAACCTGGATAGTAGGGTTACTTCGGGGTGAAATCCTGGATAGTAGGGCTGTGAGAAGGAACCTGGATAGTAAGGTTACTTCGATATGAAAGCTAGGATAGTAGGGTTGTGATAAGGAACCTGGATAGTAGGGTTACTTCGATATGAAAGCCTGGATAGTAGGGCTTGAGAAGGAACCTGGATAGTATTGTTACTTCGATATGAAAGCCTGATAGTAGTGTTGTGAGAAGGAACTTGGGTCGTAGGGTTACTTTGATATGAAATCCTGGATAGTAGGGCTATGAGAAGGAACCTGGATAGTAGGGTTACTTTGATATGAAAGCTTAGATGGTAGCGCTGTGAGAAGGAACCTGGGTCGTAGCGTTACTTTGATATGAAAGCCAGGATAGTAGGGCTATGAGAAGGAACCTGGATAGCAGGGTTACATCGATATGAAAGCCTGGATGGTAGGGCTGTGAGAAGGAACCTGGATAGTAGGGTTACTTCGATATGAAAGCCTGGATAGTAGGGCTGTGAGAAGGAACCTGGATAGTAGGGTTACTTCGATGTGAAAGCCTGAATAGTAGGGCTGTGAGAAGGAACCTGGATAGTAGGGTTACTTCGATATGAAAGCCTGGATGGTAGGGCTGTAAGAAGGAAACTGGATAGCAGGGTTACTTTGATATGAAAGCCTGGATGGTAGGGCTGTGAGAAGGAACCTGGATAGTAGGGTTACTTTGATATGAAAGCCTGGATAGTAGGGCTATGAGAAGGAACCTGGATAGTAGAGTTACTTCGATGTGAAAGCTGGGATAGTAGGGCTGTGAGAACAAACCTGGATAGTAGGGTTACGTCGATATGAAAGCCTTGATAGTATGGCTGTGAGAAGGAACCTGGATAGTAGGGTTACTTCGATGTTAAAGCCTGGATAGTAGGGCTGTGAGAAGGAACCTGGGTACTAGGGTTACTTCGATATTAAAGCCTGGATGGTAGGGCTGTGAGAAGGAACCTGGACAGTAGGGTTACTTCGATATGAAAGCCTGGATGGTAGGGCTGTGAGAAGTAACCTGGATAGTAGGGTTACTTCGATGTGAAAGTTTAGATAGTAGGGCTGTGAGAAGGAACCTGGATAGTTGGGTTACTTCGATATGAAAGCCTGGATAGTAGGGATGTGAGAAGGAACCTGGATAGTAGGGTTACTTCGATATGAAAGCCTGGATAGTAGGGATTGAGAAGGAACCTGGATAGTAGGGTTACTTCGATATGAAAGCCTGGATAATAGGGCTGTGAGAAGCAACCTGGATAGTAGGGTTACTTCGAGGTGAAATCCTGTATAGTAGGGCTGTGAGAAGGAACCTGGATAGCAAGGTTACTTCGATATGAAAGCCAGGATAGTAGGGCTGTGATAAGGAACCTGGATAGTAGGGTTACTTCGATATGAAAGCCTGGATAGTAGGGGTTGTGAACGAACCTGGATAGTATGGTTACTTCGATATGAAAGCCTGATAGTAGTGTTGTGCGAAGGAACCTGGGTCGTAGGGTTACTTCGATATGAAATCCTGGCGTGTAGGGCTGTGAGAAGGAACCTGGATAGTAGGGTTACTTTGATATGAAAGCTTAAATTGTAGGGCTGTGAGAAGGAACCTGGGTCCTAGGGTTACTTTGATATGAAAGCCTGGATAGTAGGGCTGTGAGAAGGAACCTGGAAAGAAGGGTTACTTCGATATGAAAGCCTGGATGGTAGGGCTATGAGAAGGAACCTGGATAGTAGGGTTACTTCGATATGAAAGCCTAGATAGTAGGGTTGTGAGAAGGAACCTGGATAGTAGGGTTACTTTGATGTTAAAGCCTGGATAGTAGGGTTGTGAGAAGGAACCTGGATAGTAGGGTTACTTCGATATGAAAGCCTGGATGGTAGGGCTGTGAGAAGGAACCTGGATAGTAAGGTTTCTTCGATATGAAAGCCTGGATAATAGGGCTGTGAGAAGGAACCTGGATAATAGGGTTACTTCGATGTGAAAGCCTAGATAGTAGAGATGTGAGAAGGAACCTGGATACTAGGGTTACTTCGATATGAAAGCCTGGATGGTAGGGCTGTGAGAAGGAACCTGGATAGTAGGGTTACTTCGATATGAAAGCCTGGATAGTAGGGTTGTTAGAAGGAACCTTGATAATAGGGGTACTTCAAAGTGAAAGACTAGATAGTAGGGCTGTGAGAAGGAACCTGGATAGTTGGGTTACTTCGATATGAAATCCTGGATAGTAGGGATGTGAGAAGGAACCTGGATAGTAGGTTTACTTCGATTTGAAAGCCTGGATAGTAGGGGTTGAGAAGGAACCTGGATAGTAGGGTTACTTCGATATGAAAGCCTGGATAATAGGGCTGTGAGAAGGAACCTGGATAGTAGGGTTACTTCGAGGTGAAAGCCTGGATAGTAGGGATGTGAGAAGGAACCTGGATAGAAGGGTTACTTCGATATGAAAGCCTGGATAGTAGGGCTGTGAGAAGGAACCTGGGTCGTAGGGTAACTTCGATATGAAAGCTTGGATAGTAGGGCTGTGAGAAGGAACCTGGATAGCAGGGTTACTTCGATATGAAAACCTGGATTTAGGGTTGTGAGAAGGATCCTGGATAGTAGGGTTACTTCGATATGAAAGCCTGGATAGTAGGGTTGTGAGAAGGAACCTGGATAGTAGGGTTACTTCGATGTGAAAGCCTTTATAGTAGGGCTGTGAGAAGGAACCTGGATAGTATGGTTACTTCGATATGAAAGCCCGGATGATAGGGATGTGAGAAGAAACCTGGATAGTAAGCTCACTTCGATATGAAAGCCTGGATAGTAGGGCTGTGAGAAGGAACCTGGATAGTAGGGTTACTTCGATGTGAAAGCCTGGATAGTAGGGTTGTGAGAAGGAACCTAGATACTAGGGTTACTTCGATATGAAAGCCTGAATGGTAGGGCTGTGAGAAGGAACCTGGATAGTAGGGTTATTTCGATATGAAAGCCTGGATAGTAGGGCTGTGAGAAGGAACCTGGATAGTAGGGTTACTTCGATGTGAAAGCCTGGATAGTAGGGCTGTGAGAAGGAACCTGGATACTAGGGTTACTTCGATATGAAAGCCTGAATGGAAGGGCAATGATAAGGAACCTGGATAGTAGGGTTACTTCAATATGAAAGCCTGAATAGTAGGGTTGTGAGAAGGAACCTGGATAGTAGGGTTACTTCGGTATGAAAGCCTGGATAGTAGGGCTTTGAGAAGGAACCTAGATAGTAGGGTTACTTCGGCATGAAAGCCTGGATAGTAGGGCTGTGAGAAGGAACCTGGATAGTAGGGTTACTTTGATATGAAAGCCTAGATAGTAGGACTTGAGAAGGAACCTGGATAGTATGGTTACTTTGATATGAAAGCCTGATAGTAGTGCTGTGAGAAGGATCCTGGGTCGTAGGGTTACTTCGATATGAAATCCTGGATAGTAGGGCTGTGAGAAGGAACATGGATAGTAGGGTTACTTTGATATGAAAGCTTAGATGGTAGGGCTGTGATAAGGAACCTGGATAGTAGGGTTACTTCGATATGAAATCCTGAATAGTAGGGCTGTGAGATGGAACCTGGATAGTAGGGTTACTTCGATATGAAAGCCTGGATAGTATGGCTTTGAGAAGGAACCTAAATAGTAGGGTTACTTCGGCATGAAAGCCTGGATGGTAGGGCTGTGAGAAGGAACCTGGATAGTAGGGTTACCTCGATATGAAAGCCTGGATGGTAGGGCTTGTGAAGGAACCTGGATAGTAGGGTTACTTCTATATGAAAGCCTGGACAGTAGGGCTTGGGAAGGAACATGGGTCGTAGGGTTACTTCGATATGAAAGCCTGGATAATAGGGCTGTGAGAAAGAACCTGGATAGTAGGGTTATGAGAAGGAACCTGGATAGTAGGGTTACTTCGATATGAAAGCCTGGATGGTAGGGCTGTGAGAAGGAACCTGGGTAAGGTTTCTTGGTGATAAGTTCATGTAAAACTTCATAATGAACCGGGGTAAGGTTACTTTGGGCTAAGTATGTGTAAAACTTTAGGAGGAACCTGGGTAAGGTTACTTTGTGATAAGTTCGTGTAGAACTTCAGAATAAACCGGGGTAAGGTTATAAGTTTGTGTAAAACTCCAGGAAGAACCGGGATAAGGTTATAAGTTTGTGTAAAACTTCAGGAGGAACCAGGGTAAGGTTATAAGTTTGTGTAAAATTTCAGGAGGAACAAGGGTAAGGTTATAAGTTTGTGCAAAACTTCAGGAGGAACCGGGGTAAGGTTATAAGTTTCTGTAAAACTTCAGAAGGAACTTGGGTAAGGTTACTTTGTGATAAGTTCGTGTAGAACTTCAGAATGAACCGGGGTAAGGTTATAAGTTTGTGAAAAACTTCAGGAGGAACCGGGGTAAGGTTATAAGTTTGTGTAAAACTTCAGAAGAAACCTGGGTAAGGTTACTTTGTGATAAGTTCGTGTAGAACTTCAGAATGAATCGGGGTAAGGTTATAAGTTTGTGTAAAACTTCAGTTGGAAACGGGGTAAGGTTATAAGTTTGTGTAAATTTTCAGGAGGAACCGGGGTAAGGTTATAAATTTGTGTAAAACTTCAGGAGGAACCGGGGTGAAGTTGCATTTGTCGCACTGATGATTACTCTATTTTGCTTCGAGTGTTGATCATGGACCTGCTGGAAATTATTGATAATAATTGTCTTTCCTGAAAGAAATATAGGGTTAGTTATGTGCGATGAATGAGATGGATTGTGACGAGGTTCTCAAAACAACTGATATTATGTTATATGTAATGTATGCACATGTCATGATGTATGAACATGAAATGTTGACGTAATAATCTGAGTCTGGGAAAATAAATCCCTGACTGCTGTTTGGAGAGTATGAGAAATGGTATTCTTGATTGCTGTAAAAAACCATAGTTCCTCTACTTTTGTTGGGGATGCTGAACAAAGATGACTAGCTGGGGATTCACATCCATTTGGCTGGCGAATATTCTGCCGAAAGAGACCTTGTCTGAAGATAACTCTGCGGGGAATAACTCTTGAAGAGGAGATACTTTGTTGATAGATCTGCTGATTTGGAGAAATAAACTCAGCTGGGGATGAATTTTCATTGCTGGTGATAATGAATTCTGTTGGAGATTGAATTTCTGCTTGTGAGAGAAATAAACTCTACTTGGGGAAAAATTTACTGACTCACTCGCGATTGTGAAACTCAACTGGGGAGAGTTATGTCCTGTTTGGGAAAGCTAACATTGCTGTATTTGGATACTTTTTACTCTGTGGGGGGTGTATGTACCACTACTCCTGTTCTCAAGCTGGCTCTGTCCCGGTACCTGATGGGCAGAGTAACTGTAAGGTTTTGGGCACTTCTTGTTTTCCCTGTTTTTGGCATTATGAGTAATCGTCTTTTGTTTCTTGTGTAAATATTTATGAGCATCCATTATTTTCAAATGCATATATCAAAATTAATCGTTGGACGTTCTTGCAAAACAAAACAGAAAAATAAAAACAAATTGAAAATTCTTGTGAAAATGAATTGTATTGATTTTGAAGTCGGTCTGTAATAGGCGTTTTGTACAAAGAGGCTGACGTTCTAGTAAGAGAACGCCGCCGAAAGATAGAAATTATACAACTTGTGTAAAAGAAAGAAAATAGCTATGTGAAACAATCCCATCGTGTTCCAACTCTGCTATTTCCTTTATATCTTCAAGCGTCTCATCACTTTGCTACTTGGCCGAAGGTTGATCAGATTGATTGGCGCTGTCCGAGCTTGATAGATGATACCGAAGTCTAGTTGCGAGATGATCCAATGAGATATAGTGTTATGCTTCGATCCCTAATTTTTTCCTGGACCTCCCTTTCGGGTTTTCAGTCCACCGAGATACCCTTTTTTTCCCAAGTCGCCTTTTCAGGTTTTCGACTTGCCGGGTGTACAGTTTTTTTTTCATTTTCATCCCTTACTTTTTTCCGAACCCTTTTGGTTCGCCGGGAAACCCTTATTTTTGCCTAGGCCAGTCGATCGACCGGGTCTTTGATTATGCGTAGTATCTTTTCACTATGTCTGCATTGACGGGGTGAGGAAGGTCGCCACCATCCATGGTGGTTAGAATCATAGATCCTCCCGAGAAAATGTTCTTAACCACAAATGGCCCTTCGTATGTGGGGGTCCATTTGCCCCTGGGATCACCTTGCGGTAGTATGCTGCATTTAATCACTATATCCCCGACTTGATATTCTTGACGTCTGACTTTCTTGTTAAAAGCCTTGATCATTTGCTTTTGATACGTCTCACCATGACAGATAGCAGTAAGTCTTTTTTCATCGATTAGATTCAGCTGATCAAGTCGGGTTTGGATCCAGTCGTCTTTGTTCAAACCCGCATCCTTCATAATCCTGAGAGAGGGTATCTGGACTTCGATGGGTAGGACTTCCTCCATGCCATACACCAAAGAGTAGGGTGTTGCCCTGGTCGACGTTCGTGCTGAGGTAAGGTACCCATGAAGAGCGAACGGTAACATCTCGTGCCAGTCTTTGTATGTCACCATCATCTTCTGCACAATTTTCTTGATGTTCTTGTAAGCTGCTTCAACAGCCCCATTCATCTTTGGCCGGTAGGGAGAAGAGTTATGATGCTGAATCTTGAACTGTTTGCAGAGCTCGATGATCATTGTGTTATTGAGATTTATACCATTTTCAGTAATAATTATCTCTGGGACACCATATCAAAAGATCAGATTGTGTTGGATGAACCGCGCCACGACGTTCTTGGTTACTATAGCAAAGGAAGCTTCCTCAACCCACTTTGTAAAGTAATCAATGGCTACCAGAATGAAATGATGCCCGTTAGACGCAGTAGGTCAGATCTCGCCGAGCATGTCGATGCCCCACATTGCAAAGGGCCAAAGAGTTGTCAAGACATTCAGGGGAACTGGAGGTACATGCACCTTATCAGCATAGATTTGGCATTTATGACAAGTTCGAGAGTGCTGATAACAGTCGGCTTCCATAGTGGACCAGTAGTATCCTGCCCGTGGGATCTTCTTAGCCATGGTGTGTCCACTAGAATGGGTTCTGAAAGTGCCTTCTTGTAGATCTGCCATGATCCTTTCTGCCTCGCTCTTGTCTACACACCGCAGTAAGGTTGAATCATGGTTACGCTTATAGAGGATCCCATTGCTAAGAAATAACTTTGCAGCGAACCTTCTCAAAAACTTCTTAATATTGACAGATGCCCCTTCGGGATACTCCTGAACCTCGAGATACCTTTTGACTTCATGAAACAAGGGTTTGTCCACCACTTCTCCGGTTTCGATCTCACATCAGTGTGCGGGTTCATCCAACCTCTCAATGGTAATCTGAGGAGCTTCATTGTCCCACCTAACTTTGAACATAGAAGACATAGTGGCTAGCGCTTCCGCTAACTGATTCTCCTCTCTTGGAAAATGTTCAAAGGTTACCTCCTCAAAGTGTGGGAGCAATGTCAGTACATACTCTTTGTAAGGAATAAGATTCGGGTGCTTCGTATCCCACTCGCCTTTGATCTGACTTATCACCTGAGCGGAATCTACGAATACACTCAAGAACTTTATCCTCAGGTCAATAGCAGCTCGAAGACCCATGATACACGCTTCATACTCTGCCATATTATTGGTGCAGTTAAAACATAATCGGGCAGTGAACGGAGTATGACAGCCCTCAGGAGATAAAATTACAGCGCCAATGCCATTACCCCATGCGTTCGAGGCTCCATCAAAATACATAGACCATCGGGATCCCTCCTCGGGTCCTTCATCTGGTCTAGGTTCTTCGCAGTCGGTTACCAACATGATATTCTCATCCGGGAACTCGAAATTCATGGACTGGTAGTCATCCATGGACTGATGCGCCAAATGATCCGCCAATACACTCCCCTTGATTTCTTTTTGGGTTGTGTATTGGATGTCGTACTCGGTTAAGATCATTTGCCACCTCGCTATCCATCCGGAGAGAGCGGGCTTCTCGAAAATATACTTGATCGAATCCATCTTTGATATCAACAAGGTAGTGTGAGTCAGCATATACTTTCTCAGTCGGCGAGCAGCCCATGCTAAAGCGCATGAAGTTTACTCGAGCAATGAGTATCGGGTCTCACAGTCGGTAAACTTTTTGCTAAGGTAATAAATTGCATGCTCTTTTCGACTAGACTTGTCATGCTGCCCCAGCACACACCCCATTGAACTTTCTAGCACTGTCAGGTATAATATCAAAGGTCTTCCTTCTACTGGAGGCATCATAATTGGTGGTTCTTGAAGGTATTCTTTGATTCTTTTGAAAGCGGTCTGGCATTCATCATTCCACTTTACCACTTGATCTTTCTTCAGCAGCTTGAAGATTGGCTCACAAGTAGCAGTCAGTTGTGAAATGAACCTGGCGATGTAATTCAGACGTCCCAAGAAACCTCTAACTTCCTTCTCTGTGCGAGGAGCCGACATCTCTTGTATGGATTTTACCTTTTCAGGGTCTACCTGAATACCTTTGTCACTGACAACAAAACCCAGAAGTTTACCAGACCTTACCCCAAAGGTACACTTGTTCAGATTCAACCTCAGCTTGTACGTCTTCAACCTGTCAAACAGTTTCTAGAAAAGATCAAGGTGCTCTTCCTCAGTCTGGGACCTGGCTACCATGTCATCAACAAAAACCTCAATCTCGTGGTGAATCATATCATGGAACAAAGCGACCATGGTGCGCTGATAAGTTGCCCCAACATTCTTCAACCCAAAAGGCATTACCTTATAATAGAAGGTGCCCCGCTATGTAGTGAAGGTTGTCTTCTCCATGTCCTCAGGAGCCATCTTGATCTGGTTATAGCCAGAAAAACCATCCATGAAGGAGAAGATCTTGTGATGCGCGGTGTTGTCGACTAGAACATCAATGTCAGGAAGTGGGAAGTCATCCTTGGGGCTTGCCCGGTTCAAATATCTGTAGTCCACACACATCTGTACCTTACCTTCCTTCTTAGGTACCGAAACGACGTTGGCAACCCACTGCGGATAAGAAGTGACAGCTAAGAATCCTGCATCGAACTGTTTCATGACCTCTGCCTTGATTTTCTCTGACATTTCAAGGTGCATACGGTGGACCTTCTGCTTTACCGGAGGACAGTCTTCTTTAGTCGGTAGGCGATGTACCACAATATCAGTGTTCAAACCAGGCATGTCTTCATAGGACCAGGCGAAGATCTCAACATAGTCGTGTAGCATCTGTATTAACCGTTATTTGACACTAGGCTCCAGGTTCGCACCTATTTTAACCTCTTTCTTGTCTTCCTCTATACCCAAATTCACTGACTCAACTGGCTCTTCATGAGGCTGTATGGCCCTTTCCTCCTGCTGTAATAGTCTAGAAAGTTCTCCAGGCACCTCACAATCATCCTCACCTTCGTCCTCGGCTTGGTTGATCGGATTTTTCAAGTCATAATTGGCAGTAGTAGAGCTGTTATCAATGGTATCCAGAGTGGACATGGATTTGCAGTATGATATGTGAGTGTGTGTGAGAGAATAGCTATTTTGATAAAGTGAGAGACAGAAAAGAAAAACAAGGAGCGCAAAATTTGTATGCAAGAAACGTCCAATGCTTTATTAATGATATATGAAATGACAAATAATAGCCCTCACAAGCAAAGCCAAGGTGCCTCGGGCAAGGCACCGGGCCGTAAAGTTTCAAATTGTTCACTACAAATCTTAAAACAAATGAGTCAATTACTGAAGAATAAAAGAAACAGGTATGAAGTCCCTAGTCGTCCAGTTATTCGGTCCACCGTTGGTTGTTGGGTAGATCCATTTGTCGATGTCTGAATCCTCTTTACCGTCTTCAATTGCATTAATTCCCCGTTTGCTGATGTGTAGAGGATGTCTTCCAGCCCGAGTGCACCTAACAACCCTTTGAGCACCTGTAGTAAAGCCCAAACCAAAAATTTCAGTTTTGTGAGTGAAATCAAGGAGCTGACCCCAATTGGTACACCCACCTTCTTCAACCACAACCCTGGCGTCCTTGAGATAAACCATCTTCAACGGAGGTTTGTTGGTAGTAACTTCAGTTGATGCCAAGATCTGAGGAACCTCTTCTAAATTCTGACAAGGAGTTTCTATGAATTCCCCCATCTCTATGTAGCGGAAGGAATTGAGGTGACTCACCATATATTCTTCTTCACCTCGCACTGTGACAATATTTCCCCTTACCAGATACTTCAGCATTTGATGGAGTGTGGAAGTAACTGCCATAGCCTCATGGATCCAAGGACGAACCAACAAGCAAGAATACGACAGCTTGATATCCATTACGTAGAAGGTGGACCCAAAAGTATGAGAACCCACTTTGACAGGGATGTCCACCTCCCCGTGCACCATTCTCTTCGATCCGTCAAAATCCCTTACCACAATGTTACATGGATTTAGAGTAAAACCCTCACAATCCAAACGGTCCAACGCTTTCTTCGGCATAACATTTAGTGAAGACCCGGTATCTACCAACACATAATCCATAGTGGTGCCCCTTCACTTAATCGAGACATGCAGAGCATCATTATGCTTCCTTCCTTTCGGTGTCAGATCCGCATCTGAAAAACCCAGCCCATTGTCAGCAGTCAGGCTGGCCACACAATCTTTGAACTGATCTACTGAAGTTTCCTGCGGCACATGCACAGTCTTGAGAAATGCAATCAAAGCCTTCACATGGGCTTCAGAACACAACAGTAGAGACAACATAGATATCTTTGATGGGGTTTGCCCCAGTTGCTCGACCATATTGTAATCGCTCTTCTTAATGATTTTTAGTATTTCCTCTATTTCTTGTTTAGAGGCTTCCATAACGATTTTCTTAGGTGCCTCCGTCCGGGAAGACTCACCTATAATTTCCTTGCCCCAAGTCCCAGATGGCTCAGCAGTAGGGGTAACAACTAGAGTAGGAATAGGAGAAATATAAGGAGTGCTGGTTGGAGCAGCAGTTGGAATAACAGTAGGCTTGGGGATCTTTGGAGCAATCTCGGGAGAGAAAACCCTTCCACTTCGGGTAACCTTACTAGTCCCGGCAATATTATTGACATCAGTATCAGCTTCTTCATTCTTCAGATCTTACTTAATTCCATGATAGTACACATCAGCACCATAATGCCATGGGACAACCTTGTCTGAGGTGTACGGGATAAGACCATGAACAGTGATTATCAACGGAGAAATTCTATGAACAGGTGTAATCCTAACAGGTCTTCTCGAGGAAACCTTGGAAGGATTGGCATAAATGGTTATAATAGCAACGTATTCAATGGGAACAGCAGGGATCACAATGTTCTCGAACAAAATCTCTTTATTATCCATCAGGCGCTGAACACCTGACTTTAACAAACGGCAACGAGAAGGTAGAATCAAACACATGCGACAACCTTCAACACAACCCAAAAATAAATCGGTCAACAAAAAATTCTTCTTAACAGTCATAAGAGGAGTAGAAATTTCTTCAACAGAGGTCACAAACAAATCAGTGTCAACAACATTCACTCCACGACCATGTTTGGGAATGGGAGCAGTTATAACATTAGGCTTTTCTGGAGCATCGAACCCTATCTCCTTGGCTTCAAGCAAGTCTTGTACTTTGTTTCTCAAAGCCCAGAAATCATTTGTATCATGGCCAGGACTCTCAGAATGGTAGGCGCACCGCGCGTTGGGTTTGTATCTGGGAGAGGTAGTGTTTGGATTCTTGGGAACCTCTCTCAAGGTTGCCTAGTTGGATTTTAATAAATGAGGTAGAACTTCAGCCAAAGTCATGTTGATGCGGGTAAACTTCCGTTGTGGTCTTTCCACCCTTTGTTGATTGTTGTATTGTGGAGCAACTGCGGGTCTTGGTATCACAACAGCATTTACCGTTTGACGATGTTAAGATCTTCTTTGGCCCCTCGGGCTATAGACCGCATTGGCTTCCTTCTTACCAGCGAAAGGCTTCTTTGCTGAACTCGAGGAAGCATCCTTCTGTATTTTACCACTCCGAATTCCAGCTTCTACTCTTTCTCCAGTTAGAATCAGCTCGGTGAAACCAGATGACGAGCTGCCAGTTAAGTGATTGAAAAATGGACCTGATAGCGTTCCTAGAAACATATCAACCAACTCCCTATCAGACAAAGGGGGTTGAACTCTCCCAGCCAAGTCTCTCCATTTTTTAGCATAATCTTTAAAACCTTTACCTGCACCCATGGACATACTCTGGAGTTGAGTACGAGTGGGACCAAGGTCGGCATTTTACTGATACTGCTTGTAGAAAGCAACAACAAGATCTTCCTTGTTTCGGACACTGGCTCCCTCCAACTGGTAGAACCATTCAAGCTGAGTCACTGACAGACTATCTTGAAAGAAGTGCACCCACAAATTTCTATCAGTGGTGTGGGGTTGGATTTTTTTGACATAAGAGCAGAGATGGAGCTTTGGGCAGGACACTCCATCATACTTGGCAAAACCGGAGCTTTGAACTTATGAGGGATGAACACTCCCGATACCAATCCCAGTTCTTCAAAATCCAAACCAGGTATCCTCTGAACTTCCATGGCACTCAAACGATCCTCTAACTGTTTGTATCTATCCTCAGTAGGAGGATATTTCTCATCGTTATAATCTGTATCGTTGTCAGAGACTGTAGGACTAGGGTCCTTCTCTCCTTCTTGGTTCTCCCCTTCCTTAGATGAAGAGGTCAGGTCGACTTGTCGCTTCAACTGCTCTCCAAACCTTCGGCCCATGTTCAGAATACCATTAGCCTTCTTATTTTTCTTCTTCTCTTTCAGGATGAGGGCTTTCAGATCCTCCTACCCCTTTGCCAGACTTATGAACTTTTGTTGGAACTGGGCGTTCTGTGCCTGAAGATCTTTGATGGCTTGATCGAAAGACATTTCTGCTGAAATAAACAGCGAAGAAGATGAGAAACTTGTAGTGGTACCTGTAATGATGTGTATGATAATGGGATGCGCATGTAATGATTTCAAAGACTTCGGGAAATTTAAATTTGCAAACCAAAATAAACAAAAACGTTATTAGCTTAAATTTGAAGGTTCAAAATGCCTTTAAGGCGTTACAAATAAGTAAATAAAACAAATCTAAAACTAGAAAAGAAAAATCAAAAGTCCCATGGACGCTTTCTCTTTGTGCTGATATAATCATTGAGAACTCTTTCTTCCTGGAGCTGCCTGGTGAGTTTTAAAACCTTCCTGTCTTGATCACGGAACTGTTCCCTGTAAGTATCCCGCTCCTTCTTCAGCTGAATCCAAGACCTCTGTAACTCCCCAAGATCATTGGGCATGTAAGGATAGAGAACCGTGTAAGGAATGCCTTCTTCGGTAGTGGTCTCCATAATCACTGGTAATACGGCCACATAAGGCATCATAAGCTTCTGGGCACGAGCTCGTACCCATTGGAGGTAAGGCTCCATAGGAATGGAAGCCTTTGGTCCCAAATCTTTGGTGTCAGATCTGTTTACCATGCCCCAAACTCGTATGAACCTTCGGCGATACTCATTAACATCGTCCTCATAGTTGAATACAATGCCCTCAAAAAGTAACTCACGGGGACCATCCCTTCGACCGTGACCAAGTTGTCGCAAATCTAGACAAGGATTATAAGTTATACCCCCTCTGATACCAAGTAATGGGACATTAGGGTACTCCCCACAGCGGTCAATAATAGCAATGTCTTCCATAGCTC
The DNA here is from genome assembly GCA_948472305.1 of Vicia faba. NCBI lineage: Eukaryota > Viridiplantae > Streptophyta > Magnoliopsida > Fabales > Fabaceae > Vicia > Vicia faba. The sequence continues at coordinate 1,056,321,968 of OX451740.1, read as the reverse complement.
GGGAACACCAAAGAATATCCGTATGAGAGAGCAACATTATCCTTTGCGACCAACCCAAACCTTCTTCATTTTTCAGTACAGACTTAGGGAGGTGAGAAATAAACCACCTCGACAGCAATGGCATGCAGCACATAAGAGTCCCTCTTCTCTTCATGGTACGAGTATGGAGAGTGTGCAAAATATCTCCAAGCAAGGTAGGCACAGGGTTGCAAGAAAGGAAAATCTTGATAGCATTCACATCTACGAAGGAGTCCGGATTAGGGAAGAGAACTAAACCATAGATTAGAAGAGCCAAGACCTCCTGAAAATCCTGAAAATCCATATCATCCCAAAATAGCTGAGCCTTGTCTATCAGAAATTTGGCTAGAAAACCCTGGACTCCGCTTCGAGTTTCCCAATTGGATACCACGTCGGCCCGTTTCAAATGCAAAGCTGAGGCAATGACTTCTGGCTTAGGAACTTATTCTATACTTGTGAAGGGTACCTGTTCAAGAATGGGACTGCCCAATAGCTAAGAGAATTCTTCCAAGGTGGGTACCAACTGATAATCTGGAAAGGTGAAGCAATGATGCTTGGGATCGAAGAACTGAAAAAGTAAGCTCATCATCTGTTCATCAAAGTTTGATGTAACCAGGCTGAGAAGTTAACCGTGTCTCTTAATGAAAGTAGAAGTTTCAGAAACTCTCGATACTAGCTCTTTGAGTTGGGAAGGTATCTTTACAAAGCTGATTCAGATAGTATTTCTATGCACGAAAGCCATGATCTGCAAAACAGAACAAAGATAAATTCCCTTGGTCTTTGAAATGGTTAGTGTAATGAAGCATGGATTCCAGGTTATGATGCATGATGTCATGATAAACCACAGGTATAGCAAACACAGGAATTGCAAACACAGTCTAATCACACAAAGCCCTTAGGTTTAAGGCTTGCATGAGGTCAAAGGTAATACCCTATTAAAGTTAAGTTGGTTTCAAACTTGTACTAGAAAAGTAACCGGGTTCTAGAGGATCTCAATGTCACTGACCATCCTTTATCGGTCATGGTTTCAGCTCAGGAAATCTTTTCTTGCGGACGAAATATTCTGAAAGTATGATCTCAATGAGTGTAGCATCGAGTATCAACCATTTCTCAGCTCTACACCGAGGCCGGCTATCTTGCTATTTTCTAATGGCCAAGTTGTTCAACTAAGGTTCTAAGGTTCGTTAGTGCTTCACAACACCATGCAGCGGCCCCGTATTCTCCTCGTTTCACCACAAGGGATACTGGTACCAACCAAAGTGCCACACCAACATAGCTACTGCTTCAACCGTATCGGTCTACGCTGTACAGTTCCCTCACAGTCTATTGCTACTTACCTAATGAGTGCCCCCAGATCCGGGTATAGGATCTATAGTAACCCCAAACAAAAACCCTCAAAAATAAAGCAAACAAAGAAATCAAGAGAAGCAATTTTAATGACCTAGATCCTAAGGTATACCCCACTTATTTATTCCCCAGCAGAGTCGCCAGTTCTGATACGGTGGCAGAACCGACTGTCTAATACTGGTTTGCGTTTTGCGATTGAAATTCTGGCTACAGATACTCAATGTCACAGTGAATGTTATGACACCGTATCTGACACACTTCACGACAGTAAATTTAAAAGCAGTAAAGAACACAATCAATTGTTTACCCAGTTCAGTGTGTAACTACACCTACTCTGGGGGCTACCAAGCCAGGGAGGAAATTCACTATAAGAGATATTAATTCAGGAATAAACCAACCAGTTTATCTCCTTCACTTAAGACCTACCCAATGCAACTTCAATCTAAGTCCAACTTAAACCTGAGTTCCTACTCACTCCCCCTCAATCACAGCAGTGATACTAAACTATTGTTTTATGAAATTATGAAGATACTCTTCAGTACACACACTTGATTTTGCTTCACAGCTTTAATCAAGTAACAAACACTCGTGCTTCAAAGCTTTGAGTGATACACAACCCTAACTTGATTTTGCTTTAAAGCTTAAATCAAGTAACACAAATACTCGTGCTTCAAAGCTTTGAGTAATACACAATCCTTACAATCAAATCCTACTCCAAGTCACTATTCACAATGATAATTGCTTGGATCACAGTAGTTACAACTATACAATCCCTTGTTGATCTTCTGTCAAAAAGTTGTGCTTCACCAACAGTCTTCATGAGGAATATATAGGCAGTTATTCTTCAGTTAGGGCTTCCACGAAAATAGATAGGGTTAGTTAACCCAAAAGACTTGGTCTTAGACTTCTATCATAGCAAATTAGGGTTAAGCAAAGTTAACCTAATGTCCACGGGAGCAGCTGATCTGGACTGTATACATCAGCTTAGATAAGCATACCAGATTCCTGAAAAATCTCAAGAATAATAACTCTGCCTAAATGATAGATCAGTATAGGATTGTCTTAACATTGGTTATGACAACAAGAATCCTGTTCACTGATTTTTGGTAGAATATACTGCATATGATCATTGTTTAATGATCATGATAAACACTTCAAACAGAGTAGTTCATGTATGACATTCTTTTCTGCAGAATGTACCTTTATTCCAAAATGTTATGACATCAGTCATGACATTCGCAGCTCTAGTTTTACCAAAAAAGATGCCAACAAACAAACACTTACAAACTACCCCTTTGGCAAATTTTTGGCTAAAACCCCTAAGCAATCAGAGATTAGAAAGCAGCAGAATTTTTAATAACATCTACCAAGTCTAATTCTACCAAAATTATCACAAAACCTTCTCCCCCTTTTTAGCCATAAAGAGGCCAAAGATACTTGTACTTTTAAGTTATACAGTCATCCAAAAGGAATAAAAAAAAACACAGAAAAAATAAAAGTCATTTGGCAGCAACAGGTTCCAGCAGCAACTTTTCAACAACACTGATCTTCAGGCACTGTCATCTTCCGAGGAAGCACTATCTTCAGCATTATGCTGGTCTTCATCAACATCCTCTTCCCTTCCTTGTTCTTCATTCTCCTCCTGTTCTAGTCTAGCAATCAGGTCCTCAAGAGTCCTTTTCCTTGTATCAAGCTCTCTGCAGGTTTCCTTCAGCACAGCTATAACATCAGTTTTCATGGAATGAGATTTGACAGTTGTTGTCTCAGCAGATGTCATAACAATGTCAGGGACATGTGTTCCCTGAAACAGCTTATAGTGCAAACCAAGAGCAGGGGCTCTCTTGCAAACAGTGTCTTTTTCAACTAGAATATCAGGGTACTGAGCAATGACTATACCACACAGGAGAGAGGGAAAAGCAATAGGGACTTTAATAGCACAGCTTCCAGCATGTTTCAAAGTTTGATCAAAGATATACTTGCCATAGTCAAAGTTTGTCTTGGTTCCAACAGCATAAATAAATCTTCCCAAGCCTGTGGAGATGGTTGATTTATGGTTGGTGGGAACCCAGTTAGCTGCACCAATTTTGTGCAGAATGGCAAACTTCATGCTCAGCTTGCTTGCATTCAGCTTCCCTTTTAAGGGCCAGCTCTTGACTTGATTTGCAGTGATGGTTTGACAAACTTGGTTGTCAGTAACTTCAAGCTCAGGGCAAGCAACATCAGGTCTTCCTAGGAATTTGTTTATTTCAGAGGGAGAGAAATTTACCTTCCTTCCTCTTACATACACACTCTTAAAATCAGCCGACTTTCCATCAGCACAATCATCAGATAAATTTACTATGAATTCTTTGACCAGAATCTCATAGCAGTTGGTAAACTTTTCAACAGTTTTCATTAGACCAGCAGTCTTGATTAGATCCATGATCTTCTTACATTCAATGGCACTGTTGTTCAGCTCTCTTTCCAAAGCAATCCTTTTCAGAAATACATACTTCCACCTGTTTGCATTTTCTGGATGGTGAAAGGAGATGTTGTCAATGGAAACTTCAGGGACTTTAGGCATTTTTCTCGAAGAGAGTTTCTTCTTGAGAGGAATGTCTAGAACATTGCTCTCAACATCAAACTCAAATTCTGATTCCTCATCAGATTCAGAGGGTTCAGGGTCCTTCCTTTTTTTGGCTATTGGTTGTCTCAAAGGTTTTGAGAGACTACCAACAGGTACTCTAGTTTTCACCTTCCCTTTCCCTTTTGACAAACCAGCTTTCCGATCCTTCTCAGCTTCTACTCCAGTCTTGTTCTCAGTCCTGGTTTTCTTATGAACAACTTCAGTAGCCTTCTCTTTGGAGAGGCTTTTGGCAGCATCCTGCTTTCCTTTTCTGCTCATCATACTTCTAGCTATGCTAGGGTTGATATTAGCAATTAAATCATTGTCAGAGTTGTCTTCATCAACATCAATAACCGGGGGTTCAACATCCTTGTCAGTAGGGTTCTGGTGATCATGTTTTTCAGGAGATTTCCTAATGTTGTCATCAGGTGTCTCAACATTCTGAGTGACATTTGGATTCATTTCAACATTTGGACTAGCAGATTCTTGGTTCAGAGGTACAGAAATTCCAGGTACAGAGTGATTCTCATAAAGAATCCTAGTGACTAGTCTAGCAATGGCTTGATGAACATAAACAAAACCTTCCATATTTGCTATTTATGGAGGTACAGAAGATGATGGTTGAGAAGATTTACCAGATGGAGAGGCTTGTGATCTTCTTGCATGTCTGGTTCGCAGCTTCTTGACCTTAGTGGGGTCAGCTGCTAGTTCACAAAGAGGAGTTATCTCCAGAACATCAGAATCCATGCAGTTTGTGATTGCCCTAGGTTCGCAATCAGAGGATGCGGAAGAAGCAGTCGCCTTTGAAGAGGATGATGACATGGATAGTTGAGACATTTTGAGTGATTTAGAAAACCGGTAACAGCGATAGTGAAATCTTTGTTTGAGAGAATGGAGATTGTTGCAGAAACGCGAGAGGAGGGAGATATATGAATGTCTATTCAACTTCTTAAAGGTTTGGAAGGAAATAGAGAAACAGATGATTAGCCAAATTAGAGTAGACTTAACTAAAATATCTCTTTCATCCCTTGTTTTAAGCAAAATTAATTGCTACATCTCTTCATGTTGGCAAATACCCAGCTTGCCCCTCAAATTTTCAAATTGACTAGAATCAAGTGCCTTGGTAAAAATGTCAGCCAGTTGTAGTTCAGTGGCAACATGTTCCAATTTAATCGCCTTTTCCTCCACAGGATCTCTGATGAAGTGATGTCTAATGTCAATATGCTTAGTCCTGCTATGCTGTATAGGATTCTTGTAAATGTTGATAGTACTCAGATTGTCACAGTACAATGTCATGACATCTTGTGTGACATTATACTCAGTAAGCATCTGTTTCATCCAGATCATTTGAAAACAGCTACTACCAGCTGCTATGTATTCAGCTTCAGCAGTAGATAGAGACACACAGTTCTGTTTCTTGCTGAACCAAGAGACAAGATTATTTCCCAAGAAGAAACATCCTCCATAGGTGCTCTTTCTATCATCAGCACTTCCATCCCAATCAGCATCACAGTAACCAGACAGAGTTGGTTCACATCCATGAGAGTACAACAACCCATAGTTGTAAGTTCCACTCACATACTTCAGAATTTTTTTCACTTGATTGATATGACTTACTTTGGGTTTAGCCTGGTATCTTGCACATACTCCAACGGAAAAAGCAATGTCAGGTCTGCTGGCTGTTAAGTATAGCAGACTTCCTATCATGCTTCTGTACAAGCTTTGATCCACATTAACCCCACTAGAATCTTTGGACAACTTTAAATGAGTAGGTGCAGGAGTCCTTTTGTGACTGACATTCTCCATTCCAAACTTATTGACAATGTTCTTTGCATACTTGCTTTGAGACATAAAAATTGAGTCTTCCATCTGTGTGACTTGCAGTCCAAGAAAGTAGGTCAATTCTCCCATGAGGCTCATTTCAAATTCAGCTTGCATCTGGTCAGCAAAATGTTTAACCATTTTATCTGACATTCCCCCAAACACTATGTCATCAACATAGATTTGAGCTACCATTATCTTTCCTTCTTCATTTTTGACAAAAAGAGTTTTATCCAAGCCTCCTTTCCTGTATCCTTTGTCAGAGAGGAATTTTGTCAACCTGTCATACCAGGCTCTAGGAGCTTGTTTCAGGCCATATAAAGCTTTCCTCAATTTGTAGACATGATCAGGACAATTTGGATCCACAAATCCTTTAGGCTGTTCCACATATACTTCCTCATTTAAGTACCCATTTAGGAAGGCACTCTTTACATCCATCTGAAATAGCTTGAACTTAAGGAGACAAGCAATTCCCAATAGGAGTCTTATTGATTCCAGTCTGGCTACAGGAGCAAAAGTCTCATCAAAATCAACCCCTTCAACTTGAGTGTATCCTTGAGCAACAAGTCTTTCCTTATTCCTGGTGACAACTCCTTCAGCATCTGATTTGTTCTTATAGATCCATTTTGTGCCAATGATGTTTGTTCCTCCTGGTCTAGGAACTAACTCCCATACTTCATGTTGCTTGAATTGGTTCAATTCATCTTGCATTTCTCCAATCCAGTATTCATCAGTCAAAGCCTCCTTAATATTTCTTGGTTCAATCTTAGATACAAAGCAAGAGTTTGTGATGATTTCTCTAGATCTTGTAATGACTCCACTGTTAGGATCTCCTATGATGAGTTCCTTAGGATGATCTTTCTGAATTCTGATGGAAGGGTCTTTGTTAGCTTCCTTTGATTCAGACTCTGATGAAGTAGTGTTAGGTATATCATCCTTTTGAGTTGAAGTCTCAAAGAATGTCTCAACATCACCAGGGACATCTGTTTCCTCATGGTAATCATCAACTATGACATTTATAGATTCCATCATAACTTTGTTCCTGGAATTGAATACCCTATATGCTCTGCTGTTGTTAGAGTATCCTAGGATTATTCCTTCATCACTTTTAAGGTCCATCTTTCTCCTTTGTTCACGATCTGTCAGAATATAACATTTTCTTCCAAAGACATGGAAGTACTTCACTGTAGGCTTTCTTCCTTTCCATAGTTCATAAATGGTGGATGAAGTTCCCTTTCTCAAGGTGACCCTGTTATGGACATAACAGGCTGTATTCATAGCTTCAGCCCAAAAATGAATAGGAAGTCTTTTGGCATGTATCATTGCTCTGGAAGATTCCTGTATAGTCCTGTTTTTCCTTTCCACGACTCCATTTTGTTGAGGAGTTATGGGTGAAGAAAATTCATGATTAATTCCTTTTGAGGAGCAGAACTCATCAAACTTACTGTTTTCAAATTCCTTGCCATGATCACTTCTGATTCTGACAATGCATCCTTCTTTTTCTCTTTGAATTCTTTTGCACAGTTCCTTAAATACTTCAAATACATCAGACTTTTCCCTAATGAAGTTAATCTAGGTGAATCTGGAAAAATCATTTACAACAACATATGCATATCTTTTTCCACCAAGACTTTCCACCTGCATTGGTCCCATCAGATCCATATGTAGAAGTTCTAGCACTTTAGAGGTGGTCAGATGTCTTGTCTTTGGATGTGACATTCTAGTTTGCTTTCCAACCTGACATTCACCACAGACTCTCCCTTCATCAATTTGAAGCCTTGGAATCCCTCTGACTGCCTCCATGGATATAATCATTTTCATCCCCCTTAGATGTAAATGACCAAGTTTTTGGTGCCACAGTTTCACTTCTTTTTCTTCTTTGGCAATAGATCACACAGAAGAATAATTAGTGTTCTCAGACTCCCATAAGTAACAATTGTCTTTAGATCTGACTCCTCTCATTACAACTTCTTGTTTTTCATTAGTTACAAGACATTCAGACTTGGTGAACTTGACCTTGAATCCTAGATCACATAATTGACTGATACTTATGAGATTAGCAGTCAAGCCTTTTACCAGCAACACTTCATTTAAGTTTGGAACTCCAGGGCAGTCCAAGTTTCCAACTCCTTTGATTTCTCCTCTAGCACCATCTCCAAAAGTCACATAACTAGTACTATGAGGTTTAACATTATTGAGAAGATTCTTGATTCCAGTCATGTGTTTAGAGCATCCACTGTCAAAGTACCAGTCTTTCTTTGCAGAGACTCTAAGGGAGGTGTGAGCTATCAGGGCTGCAGACTTTTTCTTCCACTGTTGAGTATATGGTTCCTTGTTAGACTTAGGTTTGACAACTGGGGTCTGATTAGGATATCCATATAATCTGAAGCAGAATGGCTTTATGTGACCAAACCTCCCACAATGATGACATCTCCATCTTTGATACTTTTTCTTCATATTTCTCTGATGTTGAGTGCTATGTTGTGACATCTGCTTTGACATTTGTTTATCAGGCCTGATCTTCTTCTTGTCTATAATAGATTTCTTTGTTGCCACAAATCCTAGACCAGACTTGTTTCCCACATTTTGTCCAACCTGAAGAATTTCTTCTAATTTGTCAGTTCCATTTGTCAGCATCTTGACAGATTTGGTCATCTGGTCAAGTTTTGAGTTTAGCAATTGAACTTCTCCTTCGAGATGACTTATAGTATCAGTGTCTACCTTCTTCTCAACCTCCAACTTTACTATGAGTTTTTTTTGTCTCTCATTTTGCTGACAGACTTCAGCACTTTTGATACATAGCTTCTTGTAGGAGTCAGTCAGTTCTTCAAATGTTACTTCCTCATCACTGGAGTCACTTTCAGAGTTACAAATACCAGTTATTGCAGTAACTAGTTTGGCAGATTCTTCTTCAGAATTACTTTCTGAGTCACAATCAGACCAAGTAACAAACATTCCTTTCTTTTGTTTCTTAAGAAAGGTAGGAAATTCAGCTCGAATGTGCCCATATCCTTCACATCCATGGCATTGGATTCCTTTGCTTTGATTTCCCTTTTCTTCAGACTTTGGTCTTCTGCTGGAGTCATAGGATCTGTTAATGTCAGAGGGAATGTTGTTGACATTTGACCTTGACTTTGGGTCCATTCTCTTGATGAGTTTGTTGAACTGTCTTCCCAGCATGGCTATAGCTTCTGAAATATTCTCTTCATCATCCTCCTTGTTTTCATCTTCAGTATTAGATACAAGTGCTATGCTATTGTTTTTCTTGTCAACATTGTCACTAATCCCCATCTCAAAAGTCTGAAGTGACCCAATGAGTTCATCAACCTTCAAGTTGCAGATATCCTGAGCTTCCTCTATAGCAGTTACCTTCATTGAAAATATTTTAGGCAAGGATCTGAGAATCTTTCTCACCAGCTTTTCTTCTGACATCTTTTCTCCCAATGCTCCTGAGGTGTTGGCAATTTCCAAGATGTTCATGTGAAACTCATGAATGGTCTCATCTTCCATCATCCTTAGGTTCTCAAATTTGGTAGTCAGCATCTGGAGCCTTGACATTTTTACTTTGGATGTGCCCTCATGGGTAGTTTTGAGAGTGTCCCAAACATCCTTGGCCAGTTCACATTGATGTACTAGTCTGAATATGTTTCTATCAATTCCATTGAACAGGGCATTTAATGCTTTGGAGTTACCCAGGGCTAACTCATCTTCTTCTTTTCTCCATTCTTCCTCAGGTTTCAAACTGGTTGTCCCATCTTTCCCAGTTATGGTGGGATGGTTCCATCCTTTGTCAGGAGCTCTCCAAGCCTTTTTGTCCAGTGATTTTAAGAAGGCAATCATACGAGGTTTCCAGTAGTTATAATTTGATCCATCCAGAATGGGTGGTCTGTTCCCAAATCCTCCTTCTTTGTCCATAGCGCCAGAAAATAATATCCCTAGATCTCACCCAGTAAGACAGGCAGAGTACCTGCTCTGATGCCAATTGAAATTCTGGCTACAGATACTCACTGTCACAGTGAATGTTATGACACCGTATCTGACATACTTCACGACAGTAAATTTAAAAGCAGTAAAGAACACAGTCAATTGTTTACCCAGTTCAGTGTGTAACTACACCTACTCTAGGGGCTACCAAGCCAGGGAGGAAATTCATTATAAGAGATATTAATTCAGGAATAAACCAACCAGTTTATCTCCTTCACTTAAGACCTACCCAATGCAACTTCAATCTAAGTTCAACTTAAACCTGAGTTCCTACTCACTCCCCCTAAATCACAGCAGTGATACTAAACTATTGTTTTATGAAATTATGAAGATACTCTTCAGTACACACACTTGATTTTCCTTCACAGCTTTAATTAAGTAACAAACACTCGTGCTTCAAAGCTTTGAGTGATACACAACCCTAACTTGATTTTTCTTTAAAGCTTTAATCAAGTAACACAAATACTCGTGCTTCAAAGCTTTGAGTAATACACAATCCTTACAATAAAATCCTACTCCAAGTCACTTATCACAATGATAATTGCTTGGCTCACAGTAGTTACAACTATACAATCCCTTGTTGATCTTCTGTCAAAAAGTTGTGCTTCACCAACAGTCTTCATGAGGAATATATAGGCAGCTATTCTTCAGTTAGGGCTTCCACGAAAATAGCTAGGGTTAGTTAACCCAAAAGACTTGGTCTTAGACTTCTATCATAGCAAATTAGGGTTAAGCAAAATTAACCTAATGTCCACAGGAGCAGCTGATCTGGACTGTATACATAAACTTAGATAAGCATACCAGATTCCTGAAAAATCTCAGGAATAATAACTCTGCCTAAATGATAGATCAGTATGGGATTGTCTTAACATTTGTTATGACAACAAGAATCCTGCTCAATGATTTTTGGTAGAATAGACTGCATATGATCATTGTTTAATGATCATGATAAACACTTCAAACTGAGTAGTTCCTGTATGACATTCTTTTCTGCAGAATGTACCTTTATTCCAGAATGTTATGACATCAGTCATGATATTCGCAGCTCTGGTTTTACCAAAAAAGATGCCAACAAACAAATACTTACAGCGTTTTTTATTCACAAAATGTCGCGGTAAGCAAGAGTCGCCACCGACTTTTATTTTATCCAACCGGAAAGGAAAATGTACAGAAAAAATCCTTTTTCGAGATTTTGAGTACGGGGGGTAGATTATAGAAAGGGAAGGTGTTAGAACCCTTTCTATCCATGTTTTTCCATGGGCTCTTAGGTACTTTCTCATCTTTTTAAAATTGCTTGTGTATGTGCTTTGTTTTGAAAATATTTTACTTCGTGATAACCCTTGTATCAGTTCTCAAGAGTGTGACGAAGTTGTTTTGAAAATTTGTTTTGAAAGGTGTTAGTGTGAAAAGTTTTGATTTGAGCAAGTACCTACTAGCATCTACCTACTCGAAAAAAGATCATTTATGTTCTTGTTTCCTTTAGACAGCGCTATCCTACTATTGAGAAATACGTAGCACCGTCGTTGGAATTTGTAAGGGACGTTCGAAAGGGACGTACGGTCACTAAAGCAATATTAGGACACCTTAGTAGTAACCCTAGAGTCTTAAGATCTTTTTCGAGGAAACATTTCCGAGGCAACATTTCTGAAGCAACATTCGAATGGGACAATTTGATCTTTTAGACGGGAGGGAAACCACTAAGACACCCTATGCTTAATGATCGTTTACCGAAGGCAACCTAAGTGAGAGTATACCCTAAGAGTGAATATGTGCGAGTGATTTGTTTCTGTTATTTAATCTTTTCACATTTGTGTTTTCTAACCATTTTAATTTTGTAATGCATTCTTGCCATACAATCCTATTAGCATTCATCTAACAGTTAATAATTGCGGAAATTTAAAAGTGAGAAAATATAAAACCTAACTATTACAAGGCTTCGGGGTGGGGGATTAATTACATAACCAAAAATTTGGGATTTAAAGAGTAAATAAAAAACCTAAGTTAACTATTACAAACCCTGAACAGTTACAAAATAATGGCAAAATAATTAACAAGCGCGCGGTAAGTTAAATGCGAGACGATTAGTGTTTTAACCCTTTGACTAATCCTACTTGCAATTGATTAAAGAAAAATCACTTTTTTGTCCTTTTTGTTATTTAAGAAAATGAGTAATAATTGAATTAAGAAAGAACCTAATTACTAATTAACTTTAATTAAGAAAAATAATTAAGTTAACCTATATTTTTGTGTTTTTATTTTATTTGCAGAAGGAGAACAATTAAATCAAGAGTTAAACCTAATTTTTCTAGTTGATTTTAATTGTGAAACACAAATTAAAGTTACCCTAAATTAAATTAAATTAATTAAATTAAATTGGATAAAAACCCTAATTCTAATATTTTTGTGAATTCTTGATTTTGTGATTTTATAAAAAAAATTGATTTTAAAAAATAAAATAAATAAAGAATTAAGAATAAAGCAAAAATAAAATAATAAGAAGAGGAAAAAAATGAGGAACGGGCCTGATTGTGTTGCTGAAGAGGGGGTGTCAATATGAATATTTTTGGCCCATTAAGTTCTAGGCCTGGTCAGCGCTGGATCTGGTGCATCATTGACTTTGAGGAATACCATGGACCTTCATTGCTGGCATGTTGGATCTGACTAGCTGGGCACCCAGTGACCAGGCGCTAAGCGTATATGGAAGGCGTATGATGATGTATTGTATTGGATTTGCCTGAAATAATCAAGAAAATAATAAAATGCACACGCCTGGGATCGAACCCAGGACGTGTGCATCAAAGGCATTCCCTCCAACCATCTGCGCTAGAGTATTAACTTGTAAGCATAATGAAAAAACAAAACCAAAAGCCAAGTCAAATATTATGTCAGCCCCAAACGCGCGAAATTTGAATGGACTAATCACGCTTGGACACGCATCATCTTCTTCCCTTCTCCGTCGTTTTAGACGAAGGGACTTTTACCTACAGTAGTTTTGCTGTAATTATAAACCTGTAACATTCAAAAATAATGTACGAGCAATATAAATGAAAGGTAATGGTACCAATCAACTCGTCTCATCCTCACGAGCATCATGGTACATGATTCAAAGATCAATTGTTCCTGTGCAAAAGACCCTAAAAATAACACAAAAAACCTAGCAATGGCAACATCATGTACAGGCATCAAAAACGCAATTAAATGACATGGTTAGCTAGCAAACATGATGACAAACACGAATATAACAATCAAAAGTGCTAATGATGCAAGAATCATGAGAATCAAATTGAAAAGTTATGTCAAACTGTATGAAGTGTAGCGCGCGTTTCTGAGTGTTTCAGGCCTTGCAAACGATTGGGACAGCTTCCTTGGACATCCAGCAATGGTTTGGGATAGCTAGGATGGCTTGAGATGGCCTGTGGAGTGAAAACCAATTCACACTTTTGCCAACTTTTTTGAGTTTTGTTCTATGCTTCTCACGACCTCTAACCCCTGTTTTTTGATCTAGAATTATTCATTATATAACCTAGAGTGAATTAGGTTAACAAACTTGGACTAAATCTTTGCAATTATCCAAGATTTGATTTGATTTGCAAGCTATATGATATGTTTCTATTTTGAGCCAAATCATGCCTTTCTTGTATCAATTTCCCTTGATTCGATTTGCTCTTGTTAACTCAGCATATCTTGATTGCCAATCTGTCAAAAAACAAATCAAATCATATCTTTGTTAATTTTCATCATTTATCTGATTTAATTCAATTTTTAATTAATGAAAAATCAAAATAAATTGAAAATTGAAGCACATAATGGGTGAGTGAACATTTGGGTCGTGGAAAATATTATAATTGAGGTGCAAGCATAAAAAGTTGGGCCCATTTAGCAAAAAATGCAAATTTGATCACATTTGACTTTTGGCAATTTTGCAAAAATGGTCAAATTGGACAATGCATAACTCTCTCAATTTTGACCCTAGAGAGGTGTTATTGGACTTTTTAGAAATCTTAGGATGTCCTCTAAACAACCCTTTTGGTATCATCTCAATTTAGTCTTCCATGTTCATGTATGAAGCTTTGACCCAAAATGTGTTTTTGTTGACTTTTCAAAAGGACCTATAATGTCAAAATTCTTATCTTTTTGTGAGTGCATATTATAGACTTCGGAGATGAAGATGAATTGTAGGGAATTTCATCTTCTTCAAAATGAGCTTTGGATGGGTCATTTCTGATAAAGTATGAGAAAGTTATGCTTGGTCAAAGTTCAGTTGACTTTTCCTGCAAAACCCTAATTTATCAACTTTTGGGTTTTGATGAATTTGGAGCATTCCTTGAGGAATCATGATCAATCCTTGATAAAATGATGAAATTCACTTCAAAATGTGGATGTTGACCAAAAATATTTAAGTTTGACTGTATGTGGGCCACAATTGACTTTTGACCTAGTACAGTTGATTTTCAGGCATTTGAGCAATTGACTAAGCAAACTTCTTCTGCAAGGATTGAAACTTGACATGGGTGATCTTGAGAAAATATTAGGACAATTGTGAGCATTTGAGTCCTTTGTGGTTCACACATCTTGATGAAGATGGAAACCCTAATTTGAGGTATACTGCCTTAGGAGAGAGTTTGTGTGGTCAATTCTTGAACTTGTTTGAGCAATTTGGGGACCTCACTTGCCATCTGTTGAGAAATATGGGAGGGAAAATTTTGGGGTACAACAACTGCTAACAGAACCAAAACCAGTAACTACCCCTGATCGAGTTCCCAAACTGAATTTCCTAATGGGAAACATGAAACAAATTTCCAGCAGAAGCCTATAGCCAATTTCCTAACAGAATCCTAACAACCTCTCAACAGAAAAATAGAATCATAACAAGCCCTAACATCTAACTAACCAAGCTCTAACTACTTCCAACAGGGTATAACAGAAGAATTCAACAGAAAGAGAGGAGAAGTCACAACAGTCCAAACAGAAAAACCAGAAATAAACTCTTCCAACCTACTAACTGTTTTTTGACGGCTATTCTAAGAGAAATTTTGATTGTTCATAACAGAACCCAAACCAGTTATACAGAAAAATCCTCTAAAGCATAACCATAAAGTCACGATTAAAACCTCTTATACTAATGTTCCTTAGACTCGTTGCAGAAGATGAATTCAGAATCTTGACTTCAATTGTAACATGTAACTACATGTTTTCTTCCAATAGTGTATGTTCAGAACCTGATGACATCACACGCTTTGATACCAGAGTCAAAACCATTAGTGTATATAATTTTTCTCTTAAGATAACATGTAAAGTTATCCTCAAAATTGTAAGGCCATATGTAGAAACACTTCTTGTTCTTACAACAACTTCAGGTAATATTCAGTTGGTCTTCTACCTCTTCCCTTTGTCAATGATCCTCCTTCCCCTGTCAAAGATCTATCTGCAACCCTTGGTGATGTCATGTGTTTTAAGAGCATTGGAACATAAATTCCTTTCCACTACCTCAGAACATTTTTTCTTCAACTCATCCCTTCTTATTTGCAGAGATCCTTTCTTCCACCCTTTAACAATAACAAATTGCTTAGGCTTCCTAAGCACCAGGGTATAGAGGAAAGATGCAATATCTATTACACTTCTCCAAATATGTAATTGCAATAACTCTTTAGTAGTACAAGTTCCAATCCCATTGTTGATGTTCATAACAATAATTTGTTCCTTGTGGTCCATAAGCTTCAAAGTAATAACCTTTCCTTCAGCAGGATTCTTGATAAGTTGTTTATCACTATAAAGATTCTTTTTCCAGCCATGCTGAATAAGATATCTGAAGAAATTCAGATCTTCACAATGTAATGTCAAGACATCTTTTTTGACATTATGATCCTTCAACATCTGGTCAATCCACATCAGTTGAGAACAACCTTTCCTTGTTCCACTACACTCAGATTCAATAGTATTTCCAGACCCATCAAACAAATATTTTCTTAGATACAAATACATATACTGACCCACTGTCATGGTTACTTATAACCTTGACAATCACACTATTTTTATCCACTCGAATGCTTTACTATGCCCCTTATGGATATAGACAACATTGACTTCTTTTTTACCACAGAATGGCTTCTTCACAACATTAGAAGACGTAGCCATCAAAATCTTTCCACTTTTAATACCACTTTCAACTCTTTCCCCAGTAAGAATCAGCTTCATAAAACTAGACGACGAGCTTCCAATCATTAGATTAAAGAATGGGCCTATTAGAGTTCCCATGAACATATCTACCAGTCCCCGTTCAGTCAAAGGAGGTTGCACCCTTCCATCCAGATCCCTCCATTTTTGTGCATACTCCTTGAACCCTTCATTCGAGCCCATGGACATGTTTTATAGTTGCACTTGAGTCGGTGCCAGGTTAGCATTACATTGATACTTCTTGTAGAAAGCAACGACCAATTCCTCCCATGTTTGAATGTTGGTTCCTTCGAGCTGATATAACCATTCAAGTTGAGTGCCAGCCAAACTCTCTTGAAAGAAATGGACCCATAATTTCCGGTCAGCAGTATGAGGTTGGATCTTTTGAACGTATGACCTCAGATGAAGTTTGGGATATAAGACCCCATCATGTTTAGCAAATATGGGGACATTGAACTTGTGAGGGATGACCACCCATTGGATCAGACCTAGCTCTCCAAAATCCAATCCAGGCACCTTCTGGATTTCCATAGCTTTGACACGATCTTCCAACTACTTATACTTGTCATTTGCAGGAGGGTGCTGTTCATCGGAGTAATATTCATTTTCAGAAACCTGATTATTTCTACCTTCAAGCTTGATTCTTCTTCTATCCTCTTCTTGGTCGTTGTCTTCTTCAGAGGAAATATCTTCCACTTGAACAAGTTGAGAAGGACCTTTGAACCTTCTTCCCATATTGAGGATAACAACTGGCTCTTTAGTATTCTTTTCCTTGGTGATGAGCGCCGTTAGATCTTTCTGTCCCTGGTCCATATTTAGAAGAGTCTCTTAAAATTGTGCTTGCTGAGCCTGGAGGTCCTTAACAGTTTGTTCGAGGGCCACCTTATACTGAAATAAACAGTAAGTAGATGAGAAAACTTGTATGAAAAACTTGTAATGTAATGATGCATGATATGTAAATGTAATGTTTTCAAGGACCTTAGGAGATTAAAAGTTGCTAACCAAGAGGAAACATAAACAAAGATTTTATTAGTAAGTTTAAATTACAATTTCTTTTTAGGCTTACAATGAAAACAATAAGGTCTCAAAGAGAAAACAATATGAACTCCTAAAACCTAAGACTCAACTCACCCAAGGACGCTTCCTCTTCATGTTGATGTATGCATTAAGACTCTGCTCTTTGTGAAGTTTCTTTGTGAGCTCCAATACTTTCTTCTCACTTGCATAGAATAAAGGTATCCCGTTCTTCCTTGAGTTAAATCCAGGACTTCTGCAATTCTTCAAGGTCATTGGGTATGTCTGGATGGAGGATGGTGCGAGAAACATCTCCTTTGACAATAGGCTCCATGATCACTGGTAAGACAGCTGGGTATGGCATCATGAGGTTTTGAGCGCGAGCTCGTACCCATTTGAGATAGGGCTCCAGAGGGATGGACTTCTTCTGTCCTAAAGCCTTACTATCAATCTTTCTTACCTTGCCCTAAACATGTATAAACTTCCGACGATAACCTTGAGGATCTTTTTCGTAATAAAACACAATACCCTGGATAAGTGCGTCATGAGGACCATCTCTTCGAGCATAACCAAATTGACGCAGGTCTAGAGAAGGGTTGTAAGTAAAACCTCCCCTAATGCCAAGGATTGGAACATTATGGAATTCCCCACAGCGGTCAATGGTAGTGATATCCTCATGAGATCGGGAATACCTGTAGATGTCTGTATGAGAAAGTGACATTATTCTTTACGACCACCTCACACCTTGTTCATTATTCATTACTGGTTAGGGAAGGTGCGAAATAAACCACCTTGATAGCAGAGGTATGCAACACATAAGAGTCCCTCGCCTTTTCATAGTACAAATATGAAGAGAATGTAGAATATCTCCGAGCAAGGTAGGCATAGGATTACTAGCAAGAAATATTTTAATGGCGTTCACATCTATGAGTTAGTCTGGATTAGGGAATAGTACCAATCTATAGATTAGAAGATCCTAGATCTCGTCGAAATCCTGAAAACTCATAGAATCCAGAAATAGTTGAGCTTTTTTTTATCATAAATTTAGCCAGAAAACCTTGGACTTCACTTCTCGTCTCCCAATTAGATATAATGTCAGACCGCTTCAGATGTAAGGCTGCTGCAATAACTTCTGGCTTTGGAGATTCTTTAAAATCGGTGAAGGGTATCTCATCAAGAATAGGTATTCCCAGTAACTGAGAGAACTCCTCCATTGTGGGTACCAACTGATAATATGAAATGGTGAAGCAGTGATGTGTAGGGTCAAAGAACTTGAATAGAACACTCATCATGTCTTCGTCAAAACCTGGAGTAACCAGACTGAGTAGTCGAACATGCCTTTTGATGAATGGAGAACTTTCGGGAACCCTTGAGACTAACTCCTTAAGTTGAGAAGGCACCCTTACAAAGTTGATTCGGGTAGTGTTTCTGCGAGCGGAGGCCATAGCCTGCAAAATAGCACAAAGATAAATCTCTTGGTCCTTGAAATGGTTAGTGAAAATGATATGGTATGATGTCATGATGTTATGATGTCATGTTCGAACAATTAATAATACATAAACAAATCACACAAGGCCTTAATTTTAAGCTTGCATGGAGTTTGTAAGTAAGTACCCTCTTGAAGTTTTAGTTGGCTAAACCTGTCCTAAGAAAAGTAACCAGGTCCTAAGAGCCTCAATATCACTGATCTTTCTCCCAGACATTGTTTCAGCACAAGCATCTGATTTGCGACCAAAATATCCTGAGATTCCAATCTCAATGAGTGTAGCATTGAATATCAACCAACTTCAGTCTGCACCAAAGTTAACTATCTCATTACCTTATAATGGCTAAGTTGTGTCAACTAAGATTCTACGGTCAGTTAGTGGTTTATGACACCATGCGGCATCCCAACATTCTGCTTGACTTAACTCAAGGGACAACTGCACCAACCAATGTGTCGCACTAACGTAGCCATTGCTTCAACTATATCGGTATACGCCGTACAACCTTCACGATCTATTGCTACTTACCTAGAATTCCAGAGATCCGGGTCTAGGGTCTTTACGAAAATAACCCTTGTGAAACCCCGAAATATAAAGCATACAAATCAAGTAAAGCATTTACAATGTGATCTAACTCTTAAGGTAACCCCACTTTTTGCATCCCCAACAGAGTCGTCAGTTCTGTAATGCGGTGGGAGAACTGACTTTTGGTTTTGCATTTCAACGCAAATGTTGCGGATAACAAGAGTCTTCACTGACTTTTCTTTTATCCAATAAAGGAAAGGGTGAAAAGAACGGGAAAGACCTTCGAGAATTTTCTGAGTAAGGGGGGTAGGTTATGAAAAGGGAAGGTGTTAGAACCCTTTTCATCCGTAGTTATCTACGGGCTCTTAATCACTAGCTCACTTTGAAAAATGCTTTATGAATGTGTATTTGAAAATATTTTGAAAAATGCCTAATTTCATAAACTTTGTAATTACTCTTGTATCGTTAAAAACACATACAAAGTGTTTTTTGAAAATAGTTTAGAAAAGAGTGTATGTGTGAAAAAAGTTTTTAATTCGTGAGCAAGTGATTACGAGCTATTTACCTAATCAAAAGTCTTTGTTCTTTTCTTCCTTTCCCTTAGATATTTCTATCCCACCATTAGTTAGTAGGAATCCCTATCGTTGGATGTTTGAGGGACAGGCACATGTCATCGTACAATCATAAAGGCAACTCGTAGGAAGCTTTAGCAATTGTCGTAAGGGACTAAGATCATTTACCAAGGCAACATCGAAGGGTCATCAAGGGATTATGATCTTTTTAACTGGGGGGTCTTTGCTAAAGTGTTCCATGTTCGAGGGACATGACTATTTTTTATCCAAGGCAACAAGCGGGGGTCACCCTAGAGGTGCGTGTGTGCAAGGTGATTTGTTTTCAATTATTTTTGTCTTGGATTTATGGTTATCTAACGTTTACTTTTATCTTTACCGTACACGCCTAATTACTAGCAATTATCAAAATATCAGAAAATAAAGTGTGGAATTTAAAATCCTATGTTATTACAACCTTGGAGCAGTTACATAATTAGAAAATTGAGGAATGTGAATCTAAGCTATTACAAAGATAGTGCGACCTATACACTCGTTCTAGGAATTTAAATAGCAAAAGATGAATGAAAGTGTTAGAAAAATAATTAAAACCCCTAAAAATCTATTTGTTAGAAAATACATTTTTTGGTATTTTTTTAGAAAATAATTTTGATGTTAATTAAAAGGCCTAATCTTTAATTGATTTTTTTTTTAAAAAGAAACCTAATGTATAATTAGTTAAAGAAAATTATTTGGATAATTAATTAATTAAAAGGCTAAAACCTAATTGGTTGGCTAAAACCCTAATTACTAATTTTATGGTCTTTATGTTAATGGTTAATGGTTAATGGTTTAATTATAAAATAGATTAATTAATAAAATGGGGTGAAAAACTAGGATTAGAAAGTTGAAAATATAAAAGGCATGAGGTGGGAATCGAACCCACCCCCTTTGTCTCAAAAGTACATCCTTCTTCCACTAGGCCATGTTGTTGTTGTGTGATTGGAATGAGAAATAAGCAACATAATATCAACCTGTACTCAGTTCTTAAAAAAGGAAAAAAATGCAAAAGGATGGGATCGAACCCACGCCCTTTTGCATCACAAACCCTTCGCTTACCAACTCAACCATTCATTGTTTCGCATCATATATATAACTATCAATCAATTTAATATAAAATAGACTTAAAAAATCAAAATTAAAACAAAAATTAGCGGGGGGGGGGGGGGGGGGGGGGGGCATAAGATTCAAATGGACGAATCAGGGAAGGCCGTTTGGCCAGCAAACCCTTGACCACCGTCTGCAAAAGTCAAACCGGCCGGAGGTGGTGGAACCACTGTCTTCTCTGGCGGTCTTTAGCACCAAACATGCAAAAAACGTGTCAAATTGAAAAGGAGAAGGCACTATCTTGCGTGAAATTTCACCCTGAGTCCAAATACGGGGTCAAAACAGGCTAAAAACTAATGGAAAGAGAGTTTCAAAGAGATAACCTATTCATGCTCTAGCCATGGAAATCCATCATTCCTGCGTAAAAGCTTCTCTTTTATGGTTCAAAGCTATTCTAAAACATCTCATGAACACACCTGGATAGATAACACACGTTAATAATGCACGAGATTTAAAATTTAATTTAGAGAAAAATTACAAATTGGTGAAGCTTGAAGAACAGATTCTGGGCATGAATCTTCTTGTCTATTTGCTTGGCCTTGCTCTACAATGCTTCAGGAACACGAATGTGTGGTTGGTTTTGAGTGCAAATCCCTTTAACCTATTACTCGAAACCTCACTTATTAGAAATTTTGAGAGTAAACCCTAGCTTTTGAGGCAACTCGTGGGGCTTTGCATCTAAATATGTTGAGTATATATAGAGGATGGTATTAGGTCAACATATTGTTAGCTGGGAATTTTAATTATACAAGTTTTAAGGATTTTTGATCGAAGGAAGAGTTGTTTGAGGGAATGTATAAGAAGGTTTTTGTGGAATCTTCAATTGATGAAGAGCTAGTAAAGAGTTTTACTATGTTGAACCATTATCGAAGGGTTCATCTTCAAACTGTGGAAATATAAGTTATTCGAAGCATTACAAAGAAATATATTTCGACCGTCATGTTGTTTGAATTGGCGCTTCTAAAAGAAGAATATTTCAAATTCAAAAGCTTCGATCTTATCCAAAGAGACACGTGGAAGTCTAATAGTTCGAAAGACATGCAATCTTCGAATGTGGCGTGTTTTTGTAAAAGGACCGTTAGGGTCAAATCAGTATAAATAGAAGTCTTAGATGTTAGAAAAAGGTGTGTTTGAATTGTATACAAAATCATATTACACTCAAAGTACCGGAGCGAGAGAAACGAGTTTGTTGATAATGCATGTGTAAGAACACCACCAGTTTTATTCAGAATTAATTTCTCAGTACAAAGTCTTTAATCACTTTTATTCCTTTTTTGTTTCCAGTCTAGTCTTTTAAAATTTTTGTTAAATTTTATTATTAAGCATTGTCTTTGTATTTTCACAAACTCCCAGATTATTCCCTTTAAAGTCATATTTAAGTTTCATAGTCAAACTTTTGAGATCATTGTACCCATAGAAAAATCTTGTTATTATCCGTACAATGTTTTCCTTCAAATCAGACTGTAAGAACACTAAGAATATGTCCTAGGATCAATCTAGTCGATACTGTAAGTTACCAAAGCATAAGATTTGGAAGACTAGAGGTTGTTTGTCAGAAATCACTGGTAAATAAATTCGCACGCCTAGTGGGACAGTGTCGAAGTGTTTTAGTCACATTGTTTATATTCTTTCAATTTGGGTCTTCATAGAAGTTTCTGTTACAAACTTATTCTTGCCCAGTATATGACCCTTAGGAGTGGTAAGATAACCAACAACAAACAACCAATACCCAAAAGAAAACAAACCAAGAAGATGGTTAATACTGCCAATGATGGAGAGAGAAATCCTCCACAAGGATCAGACACAAGAATTTCAAGTTCGATGAATGCGTCAATGGTGATTCTTGGTTCACAAGCAATGTCCATAGCCACAGGATCCATGGCTACAAATAGTTCGATACCTGGGTACACAGGGGCCATACCCACGAACAATTCGACAACCATGCCTATCTCTGCAAATATGACATAGATCCCTTCGAACACTCAAACTGGCCATGTGTTGACATATGTGGGAAACCAGACTCAACTTGTAACCCCTAGACCACCAGGATTTGAAAATTTTAGGACTTGGAGGGAGCAACCCTAATACGGGATGCCAACTTCCCTTATGTCAGGATTACACAATAATATAACCACACATACACAACCTACAATGAAAACCTTTTCGTTAGTGCAAAACTCTGGTTCTAGCATGAACCATGTGGGTCGAAATACGCAGAACCAAGGATTGTCAAACCAATTGCCTATAATCACAACTGACACTCAGGCACCATTTAGGAAACAAATGGACGCTAGTAACCATGACATGGTAGGAGTGCTTGCACGTGAAATGAATACCATTTTCTCTCCTTTGATCCAGAATATTAATAGGATAAACCAAGAAAATACCAAATCCTATCAGCAAATGTCAGCTCAGATGACGCGCATAGCAGACTTTTTTGGAGCCGCACAAGCATATGTTCGACATAGGAAGAATCATGTGTAAATTCAAGAGGAAGAACCCACAATCAATCAGGTTCGACCACCCAGACAAGAGGCTGGCGAAAGGGATATGGGGGCAAGGCTAGAATGAAGAGAAATTCAAAATGAGATCCCTGAGGAGCAACCTAGAAGAATAGTAATGGTTAACAGGGATCAAAATGCAAAAGAAATGATCCATTGAGTTAGGCAGGATAACATACTGGTTGAAAATAATTTAACCACCATGATCGAAAGAATCATGGCCCAAAATGGCCTGAATACAGGTTTTCAACGGCCAAATTACACATCTCCATTAACATATTTTATTTTGCAGGAAGAATTACCAAGGGGTTGTAAAGTCCCCAAATTCACAAAATTCTCAAGACAAACTAATGAATCAACTGTCGACCATGTGGCCAGGTATCTGATAGAAGCAGGGGACTTGGAAAATAATGAAAACTTAAGGATAAAATATTTTCCTAGTTCATTACCAAAAAATGCTTTTACATGGTTCACTACATTGCCACCAAATTCTATAGATACATGGCCTCACTTAGAAAGATTTTTCCATGAAAAATTCTACATGGGGAAAACTAAAATAAGTCTGAAGGAATTAGCCAGCATTAAAAGAAAGTTTACTGAACCTATAGATGACTATTTAAATAGGTTTGGTCTGTTGAAATCTAGATGTTTCACAATACTTCCTGAACATGAATTGGTCGAAATGGCCACTGGTGAATTAGATTACTCCATTCGAAAGAAACTAGATACTCAGTATCTAAGAGACATAGCCCAATTAGCATACAGAGTTCGACAAATCGAACGTTTGAAAGTAGAAAAGGCCAGGGCAAGTAATAATTATAAGAAAGAGAGGGTAGCTTATGTAGAAATCGAAGAAGAGGAAACAGAAGCCTTCGATGACATATATGATCTTGAGGAATTCGAAGTAGATTTGGCTGAATTAAAAGAAGCGCCCCCATACTCTTGTAAAATGCTTACACCATCAAACAGAAGAAATCCTGTTGAAGTAGAAAAGAATGAAAAATTCCCCAAGAAATTTTATACGTTTGACGTTACTAAATGTGATAAGATTTTCTATTTGCTTGTAAAAGATGGTCAAATGATAATGCCTCCTAATGCCAAAATTCCTCCATTAGAACAACGAAAGAAAAGAGGTTTTTGCAAATATCATAACTTTCTGGGCCATAAAACTCCACAATTCTTTCTTTTCAGGGATCTTATTCAAAATGCTATCAAAGAAGGACGCTTGAAGTTTGCTAACAAAGTCAAGAACCACGTGAAGTTTGATGCTGACCCCCTCCATGTTGCACACACAAATTATGTTGAACCTGTGGAAATCAACATGGTGGATATGGTGGAATATGAAGGAGAAGAGGTCAAGAGAGTCGAAGGCTCAAACATGAATGGAAAACAGGCTACTGAAGGCCTAACTAACATAATCCCTTTTGACACTCCTGGAGAAAAATATTTCTTCAGGTGATGCTGAATCAAAGGCCATTGAGGGCCCTGAGGGAGGAATAACTGAGGCTACTGAAGGCCTTAGAGTCAAATTTGAGAAGATAAGGATTGCTGAAGGCCATAGTCTAAGAGTTAACATGGTGGATTTGAACCAACCTCCACTAGAAATGGAAGAAGTCGAAAGATGCCTCAAGATGGAAAGGGAAAAAATGAGTTTTGGCTACCCTAAGGCCAATGAGACTCTGCGAGAATACCTCTGGAGGTGTCATAGAATGAATTCAGAGATGCTGATGTGTCCAAGGTGAAACATTAATCTGAATCGAAGGGTTGCAGGGGCTTATGAAAGAGCGCAACATGCTAGAACCGAGGGAAATTGGAGGCACGAAAGCCAGTTGATAAAAGTGTACCCAAAGCAAGGGGAAAGTTTGCTTGGTTTTTGGTACGTTGTTATAAATCTGAAACAAAATATTTGTTATGTCCCAGGTGTGGGGCAGTGCATGATAAAGAGATGGCTGAAATGTTCGAAAGAGTTCCATTTACCCATGGATGGGACAAACAAGGTAGCAACCCCAACATATACGTCTTCGACAATAGGGGAGTCCCCATAAGGCAAGATAGTCCTCACCCCAAAGCCAGGAGAGTCACGTTCAAACTTCCAACAGAAGTACCAATGGACAGATGGATGCAAGCAGGGGCAGGAAGAGGAAAGTGGAAAAGTTTCTACCAAGGGGGAAGAACTTTGAAGGCCTACAGAAAGCAGTTTCAAACATTAAAGAGAGAGGTGTACAGGTTAGATAACTATAAAGGAAAAAACCAATATCCAGATACCAATGGAGGAGGCACCAGAGGATAAAAAAGGCTGAGAGAGAGATAGCATCGAAGGACATAGGGGAGTTCAGTAGTAACAAGTTCCTTTGGAGCACTACGAACTCAAACAAGCCACCTGTGAGTCAAAAGTTGTTTTCATCAGTAGAGAAGGTCACAAGTGTGAAAGTTCAGAAGAACCTAACAAAAGAAGATGAAATGTCAACAAATGATTTCGAATCTGAAGGGGATTTATCCTTTAAAGTTAATTGTAATGTAGTATCAGTTTTACCTGAGGAATATAACCAAGAAACTGAAATAGAGGACCAGGAAGAAGTTGATGTGGAGGAAATGATGAAACATAAACCAGTTTGCTACTATGTGCTCAACAATAGAGTTGTCGAAGAACAAAATGCTTTCTTTGAAAGGCCTGACAAGGGCATGAAGGGGCATTTGAAGCCTTTATACATTAGGGCCAGGGTTGAACAAGTAGGCATAAAGAAGGTTTTGGTGGATGGAGGAGCAGCTGTCAATTTAATGCCACAATTCATGTTGAAAAAGATTGGATTGTTAGATACGGACGTAAAGCCACATAACATGGTCCTTTCGAATTATGAAGAGAAGATTGGACATACATTGGGAGTGATACAGGTAGAATTGACAATTGGCTCAATTACAAGGCCAACTATGTTCATGGTAATTCCAGCGAAGGAAAATTACAACTTGCTGCTTGGCAGAGAATGGATACATGGAATAGGGGTGGTTCCTTAGACAATGCACCAAATACTATCCATCTGGAGAGAAGATGGCATAGTGGAAAATATAAAAACAGACCAAAGTTACTATATGAATAAAGTGAATCAGGTAGACAGGAGTAACTTCGATAGAAATCTAGCCAACATAGGGCCATGTTACCCAGCAGGAGAAGAATACTCACCAAGCAAGAGTGCCCTCTATTTCTTAACTCTCCACCCAAATGGTTTCCAATGGGACATGGAAATCATGGGATAAATAGAGGACGTTGAAGGAATGTCTGATGTACGGCCAACTGGATGGGATAAAGACAGTGATTATGTCCATTTTTCTTTGAAAAGATTTCGGCTAACTTGGCAGAAAACAAAAGAAAAGCGGCTCTCGAAGCTGAAATAACAAACATGGCTATCAAAGCCACAGATAATACGTTGCACACAACAGAACCTGGGGAGCATTTTATTCCAAAACCTCTAGGCGAACAGGTACCAGGAGAACAGTTAGAACAAAGACTGGACACTATATATGATAAGGAGCCCTTGGGTTTCTAGAAAAATCTGTTAGAGTCAAGCGCAAAGATGTTGGATCAAGACCCCCTTGAATAAATAGATATTGGGGATTGAAGCGTGAGAAGAATCACGTACATCAGTGCCAAATTGGATCCCAAATTGAAAACAAAGTTGATTGAATTGCTGAAAGAAAACAAAGATTGCTTCGCTTGGGATTATGGCGAAATTCCTGGTTTAAAAAGAGATCTGGTTGAATTAAGGTTTCCAATCAAAGAAGGCAAAAAGCCTATCAAGCAGACACCCAGAAGGTTCACCCCAGATGTTCTTTCAAAAATTAAAAAAGAGGTCGAAAGACTTCTTCGTTGTAATTTCATCAGGACTACAAGGCTGGAGACTTCATGGGCTTTGTGGTTCACAAGAAGGGAATAAAAATCAATCAGAACAAGACGAAGGATATCATGGATGCGAAAGCTCCATCAACTAAAAAGGAGTTACAATCACTTTTAGGGAAGATAAATTTCCTGAGAAGGTTCATTTCAAACCTAAGTGGCCAAACTCAAGCCTTTTCTCCCCTCCTTCGTTTGAAACAAGAAAATTTCGAATGGAACGAAGAACATCAATAAGCTTTCAATAAAATCAAGCAATATCTGATGAATCCTCCCATCGTGTCACCACCTTTTAGAAGGAAACCAATGAGATTTTACATATCTGCTTCTGATATTACTATTGGTAGTATGCTAGAACAAGAAGACGAAAATGGTATCGAAAGAGCCATTTACTATCTAAGTAGAGTTTTGAATGATGCCGAGACAAAATATACTACTATAGAAAAGCTTTGTCTTTGTTTATACTTCTCTTGTACAAAACTCAAATATTATATAAAGCCTTTTGATGTATATGTGTCTTCACATTTCGATGTTATCAAACATATGTTGTCAAAGCCAATACTACACAGTCGAATTGGCAAGTGGGCCTTGGCCCTTACTGAATATTCTTTAGCCTTCATGCCTTTAAAAGCAATGAAGGGTCAAGTAGTATCATATTTCATTATGGACCACGCAGTTGGTCAAAAACCCTCAACATTATGTTGAGTTAAAGCCTTAGAGATTATTCTTCGATGGCTCTACCCACCAAAAAGGAAGTGGAGTTGGAATTCTAATAATTTCTCCTGATGGAATCCCAATGAAACTCAAGTACAGGATCGAAGGACCCCTTTGTTCAAACAACGAAGCAGAGTATAACGCTTTGATTGCAGGACTTGAAGCCTTGTTGGAGTTAGGGGAAACAAGAGTCGAAATCAAAGGAGATTCTGAGCTAGTAATAAAGCAATTAACAAAGGAGTACAAGTGCATAAAAGAAAATTTGATTATGTATTTTGTTATGGCAAACAGATTGCTCAAACGATTCTAATATGCAGATATAAAGGATGTCCCTAGAATAAAAAATCAAGAGGCAAACGACTTAGCACAAATAACATCAGAGTATAAAGTGACTAAAGAGAAACTAAAAAAGTTGGTCAAAGTTAGAGGAAAAGCAATGACTACAAGATTGTCTCCAACAAATCTGGAAAATACCCATTTACGTTACGCTAATGAAGACAAATTTGAAGTATTGGTCACTAACACTTTAGAAGATACAGATTGGAGAAATCCAATTGTTAATTACCATAGAGATCCTTTGATAGATACGGAAAGAAAGATTAAATACAAAGCTTTTTATTATGTCTTAATGGGGAATGAGTTGTTCAAGAAAACCCCTGAAGGAGTTTTGCAAAAATGGTTAGGAGAAAGTGAGGCACATTTGGCACTATCTAGTGTTCACAGTGGAGCACGTGGAGCCCATCAAACAGGCCATAAAATGATGTGTTTGATATTTCGATATGGAATGTATTGGCCTACTATGCTCAAAGACTGTATAGAATTTGCTAAGGGATGTCAAGAATGCCAAAAGCATGTTGGTATTCAACATGTCTCAGCAAGTGAACTTCATGCAATTATTAAACCTTGGTCTTTCAGAGTTTGGGCGCTAGATCTAATTGGAGAATTTCGAACTGCTTCATCTAAAAACCACAGGTACATTTTGGTAGGTATAGATTACTTTACAAAATGGGTTGAGGCCATACCTTTAGTGAATGTGGATCAAGAAATTGTTACCGAATTTATTCATAAACATATAGTCTATAGATTTGGCATCCCAGAGAGTATCATAACAAACCAAGGATCAATTTTCATAGGTCGAAAGATGCAGGAGTTCTCCAAGGAAACATGTTTCAAACTATTGACATCCACACCTTATTATGCTCAAGTGAATGGACAAGTCGAAGCAGCCAACAAAGTGATAATTGGGTTTGGTAAGAAGCATGTAGGCAAAAAGCCAAAAAATTGGCATAAAACTTTGGACCAAGCACATTGGACTTGTTGAACTTCCCCTAAAGAAGAAACTAATACCACGCCTTTCCAAGTCACGTTTGGGTTTGGTGCAGTATTGCCAATCGAAATCTACTTACAATCAGTTAGATTTCAAATACAAAAGGAAATTCCTTCTGACCTTTATTGGGAAATGATGATGAATGAATTAGTAGATTTAGATGAAAAAAGGTTACATGCTTTAGAAATATTAAGAATACAAAAGGAAAGAGTGGCAAGAGCATATAATAAGAGGGTCAAAGGCAAGATGTTTATTCTAAATGACTTATTATGGAAATTCATTTTACCTATGGATCGAAAGAATACAAGGTTAGGAAAATGGTCCCCACATTGGGAAGGACCTTTTCGAATCTTAGAGGAATTCTCAAACAACGCTTATGAAGTAGAGGAGTTAGCTGAGGATAGAAGAATCCTTAAAGTAAATGGGAAATAATTAAAGAAGTATAAAACATTTTTTTAGGAAGTAAAAATAATGGCAAGGTAATAAGAAACAAAAGTATGTATAGCCAAAATGGTGATCCAAATAATTGCCAAAATGGCTTTTCCTGAAATATCTACCTTCAGAGTCACCTTCTAATTTTGACTCATCTTCAGAAACTTCATCTTCATCTTCTGATTCTGACTCATATTCAAACATTCCAAAATCAGAAAGTTTCTGAAGTTGTCATCAGAAGTTGTTATTAGTCATAAGTGGTTATTATTAATATATCAAAATTCAAAGTTGTTATTCAAAAATGACTATTTCTCTTTGTAACGAAATACACATTTTTGAGGGGGCAATTTGGTAGCTGGGAATTTTGATTATACAAGTTTTAAGGCTTTTTGATCGAAGAAAGAATTGTTCAAGGGAAAGTATAAGAAGGTTTTTATGGAATCTTCGATTGATGAAGAGCTAGTAAAGAGTTTTACTATATTGTACCATTATCGAAGGGTTCGTCTTCGAACTATGGAAATATAAGTTATTCGAAGCATTACAAAGAAATATATTTCGACCATCATGTTGTTTGAATTGGCGCTTCGAAAAGAAGAAGAATTCGAATTCAAAAGCTTCGATCTTATCCAAAGAGACACATGGAAGTCTAATAGTTCGAAAGACATGCAATCTTCGAACGTGGTGTGTTTTCGTAGAAGGACCGTTAGGGTCAAATAAGTACAAATAGAAGTCTTAGATGTTATAAAAAGGTGTGTTAGAATTGTATACAAAATCATATTATACTCAAAGTACCGGAGCGAGAGAAACGAGTTTGTTAATAATGTATGTGTAAGAAAACCACCACTTTTATTCAGAATTAATTTCTCAGTACAAAGTCTTTAATCACTTTTATTATTTTGTCATTTCCATTCTAGTCTTTTAACAATTTATTAAACTTTTCTTATTAAGATTTGTCTTTATATATTCACAAACTCCCAGATTATTCCCATTAAAGTCATATTTAAGATTCATAGTCAAACTTTTGAGAACATTGTAACCATAGAAAAACCTTGTTATTATCCGTACAATGTTTTCTTTAGAACCAGACTGTAAGAACACTAAGAATATGTCCTAGGATCAATCTAGTCAATCCTGTAAGTTACCAAAGCATAAGATTTGGAAGACTAACGGTTGTTTGTCGGAAATCACTGGTAAACACATATATGGAAGGAATCATGTTTAATCAAGACTTGATTTTATTCCAAAAAATCTTTGAAAACTTGCTAAAACCATAGATATTTATTCCAAAAATAGATGA
This sequence comes from Vicia faba, assembly GCA_948472305.1. Classification (NCBI taxonomy): domain Eukaryota; kingdom Viridiplantae; phylum Streptophyta; class Magnoliopsida; order Fabales; family Fabaceae; genus Vicia; species Vicia faba. The sequence continues at coordinate 1,056,291,124 of OX451740.1, read as the reverse complement.
CACGGTTTTGGTATGATCCTTGGACCTTTAATCTGATTCAAACAAGGATTCATGCGCCTAAATCACATTATTTAATATTTATTTGATTTATTTTGAATTTATTTAAATAAAAAAATAAAAGACTTAAAAATTATAATAACGCATGAATGGAATTAGAGGTCTTATATTATGTCATGATCATGTTTGAACCTCAAAAGTTAGGTCCATTAGCCCAAAAGTTCAAAATTTATCAACGTAAATTTCATGCATTTCTCAAAATTTACTCAACTTGCACCAATCATAACTTCTCTCAATTTTTGTCATATGAAGGTGATCTTTGACTTTTTGGAAACCTCAAGATGTCTCCTACAAATTTCATGTTGATCAATTTTTCATTTGAAGTCTTTATCTTTATGTAAATTTCTTTGACAAAAGATGTGTTTTTGTTAACTTTCAAAATGACCTATAAAGTTTTGGCCTATATCTCTTAAATGAGTCATTTTTGGACTTAGGCTTAGAGAGACGAAGTTTTAGGGAATTGAATTTCCATAAAAATGGGTGTTGTTTATGGAAAAGTTGATAAAGCATGTGAATGTTATGATTGGTCAAAGTTCAGTTGGCTTTTCCTAAGGAAACCCTAATTTGACAACTTTTGACTTTTGATGATTTGAGGGGTTTCCTTGAGGAATCATGATCAAACCTTGATCAAATGATAACTATCACTTCAAAATGTTGATGTTTACTAATACCTTTATGTTTAACTATATGTTGTCCATAGTTCACTTTTTACCCAATACAGTTGATTTTCAATCATCTGAGCCATTGACTGAGCAAACTTGTGGTGCAAGACTTGAAACTTGACATAAGCACTATTGAGGACCTATGATAAGCCATGAAAATCATTTGACACCCTTGCAACCCAATCTTACTTGAGAAGCACAAAACCCTAGTTGTATACCCTTTGTTTAAGAGGAGGTTTGATTGGTCAACCCTTGAGATTCTTGAGCACTTTGATAACCCTTAAAAGAATGTTTTATTGAAGAAAATGGGAGGACTAATTTTGGGGTACAACACCTATATTTTTAACATGCAAAGAAAGATATAAAGACTAGAAGAAAAGCATAAGGAATAGATCCAAGGTACAGGGGTTGATTTTACAAATGGGAGGTATTAACACTTTATGTATCTATAGTATTCTATAAGAACCACTTATAATATATTTTTATTATATTTTTGTTTGTAAAAACATAGTCTTATACCTATGTACCAATTAAGGATAAAAACTTGTATTTTATGGTAAAAATAACAAAATGGTTTGTTGTGGTTGATTTTAGGAGAAAAAGATATTTCATCATCTTTTAGAGAGAAAACTCAACTACTACCACCACAAATATGAGAAGACGAATCTTGCATCATCATGAAGGAAGGGATTTTAACTTGAATATAAAGATCAACAAGTTGCCAACGAACGTCTTCATGTGGAAAGAATCACATTTTATTCAACAATTATTATGGGTATAGGAGAATCATATCTCAACTATGAAGATGGTTTATATCTAATCTCTTTTGAGAAAAGTTTTAAATTAAAAAGCCAAGAGGCATAAAGATTTGGGTGAGGTTAAGTTACTTTTAGTCTTTTGAAAATGTTTTTTGATATCTTTAAGTATATTGAAGTATTTGATGAAAAGAAACTTCAAAAATGCAATGACACAAAGTCAGGGTTTTTTATATGAAAGTGGTTTTGACTTTGAAAATGATTTTTAAGGTTTAAGTGGTTCCTAAAGCACAAGATAATACATAGGGTGAATATTTCACAAAGGTTTTTATATAAATTCAACAATACTATCATTTTCCTTGAATTTTTGGGGCACAAGTATAAGAAAGTATTTTAATTGCTAAACATGGTATAAATATCACAAATATTTAAACATAGAAGGGAAAGTTAAAATGCTTATTAAAGTAAAAGGTATGATAAAAGATAGAACAAATAAACAAATATAAACATGGAATCACTGAAGCTACCGGCAGAAAACACAGAGCCGCCACCGAACTTTATTTATCCTGAAGGAAGGGGAAATATCGATAAAACCACGAGGGATGGATAAGATGGTCTTGCGACCAAGAGAAAGGGTAAGGGAGTCGTTTATGCGAGGGGAAGGTATTAGCACCCCTCACATCCGTTGTACTCAACGGGATCCATTTTGTTTGTTTGTCTTAAAGGGGGTATTTATCTACAACTATGCTTACTAAAAGGGGACTGAATGGTTTTTGATTATTGCGTTCGTGAGGGTTTCGTGACCCTTTGCCTACGTATCCAATGAAGGAATCAGAACACCGTAGTTCCTCTAGAAAATGGTTGGTTTGTCTGTGTTTTTTAGTGGGCGAAATTAATGCACGCATTCTAGTAATAGGCACAACCGGTATCGCGGTAGAATGAAGATAACATACCCTTGGGGGGAGTTTTGATTGGTTGAGTGTTTTGTGGGTTTTAAAATAAGTTCAAGTAATGATTAGAAGAGCGTTTTTGGATTTTTGATTTGTGAATGTTAAGTTTGGCTAAAAATGGATACAGATGAGATTTTGAATATACGACGACCTAATGTCGAAGTTTTGACTCGAAGGTGTGAGTTTTAAAATTTGAATCTTTTTTAGGAGATCATCTTATGTTTTAACAAAATAATAAACAAATGAAAGAGGAATGAGGGTATTCACATGATTGGACGAGATGAAATAGACTATTGGACAAATATTTCCGTTAGAATTAATCATAAGCAAAATACAGAGATCAAATAATCAAAATGAGATTTAAACAACTAGAAATTAAATGATTAACAAACAACGATTAACTAAGTTAATTGAAATTTCTTAATAAAACTAATTTAGGAAAATTAGCCAAACTAAATAAACATTGATTTACCAAATTAATTTATATTAACAATTAACAAGCATAAGAAATGAGCTAAAACAAAAAAAGAAATTAAATGCAAAATAAGAAAGTGGGCTGGACATTAGCAAACAAGGGGGGGGGGGGGGGGGGGGGGTGAATGAAATTTTGGATGGGCTGCAGTTTTGAAAGCCCCATTTCTTGAAACAAAAAAAACAAAAAAAGGGGACACAAGGGCCAGGGTAAATTGGGTTCTAGATGGACCGGGTCAAAGAAAAACCCGGATCTGAATCCGGTTCTAAAAAAAGGATTTAGGTTGAAGAAACCCTAGCCACGAGGAATCGTCCTCTTCCCACAAACCTTCATCTCTCTAATCGTTCCCCTTTCTTCGTTCTTCATGCTAGCTGTAAACCTAAGCACTGCCTCTTCTCGAATTTGTATCATCACCAACATCCTCTACCCCTTAAACAAACCATTCGTTTCGCTCAAACGAAACGTCAACCTCATCTCAATCCTTCTCCGCGACGGCCGCCGTTTCCACTCTCCTCCTTCTCCACTTTTCTTGTTGGCTAGCCTTTCTGTTGAATTCTAGTAACAACAAGTTACTCTTGATTTGCAGGTGGGGGGACCAGAGAGAGATGTGGTTCATTGTTGTAGTGAGTCCAATACGCAAAGCAGAGAAAAGAGGTATAAAACGGAAAGCGGAGAGAGGAATGAGTTATCAGAAACGACGTGGAAGAAGCAAATTAAGGAGATCTGGATTTCAGATACCTTCTCCGATCTGAAGAAAGAGCCGCACATTCACTGGTTGGTAAGGTTCTTACCTAATTCAATCACTTCGTTTCACATTCTTCAAGTTCTTCTAGCATTTAATCTGTTATTGTCATTACGAGCTGAGAAGGTGAGGACGAAGGGCGACATAGTCGATGGTGTTTGACGATTATTGGAAGGAGTTGAGAGCGGAGAGGCTGAAAATAGGCGAAGCAGGGAAGCTATAATTCAGTTGCAGATGGGTTAAAATTGACAGAGGTCGCGAATTGATCTGTAAAAAGGGGATGAATGAAGAGTTGGAAAGTAAGTGGGAAATTGATTTACAGTACTTTAAATTCTTGATCAGGTTTCCTTTCTTTAGTTGAAGTACTTTAGTTGATACTTTGCAGGTTAATTGGTTTAAATGGTTATGCCTGTTATAAGGTTTTATGGTTTTGTGTTTTATTAACAAGTTCTATGGTTTTATAACAGGTTTTATGGTTTTGTTGGCAGATTCTAAGGTTCTAAGGTTTTATGTTGATTTTGTAGTTTCTATGTTTTGTACAAGTTTTATGGTTTGGGCAAGTTTCTATGTTTTGACTTGTTCCAAGTTAATTTCTTAGTGATAACAACACACGACGATACGGTAATGGAAATCGAAATTTGACACAGATGTGAGAATAAACAGTAATGAGATAGCATGAGTTATAGCAAAAAAAACCTGGTATGTTTGTCTTTGATTTGTTTCTTCGATCTTGCCTTTGCTAACTATTCTGTATGGTTTTGTCATTGTATATTCTATATCTTCCACTGGTTTATGTATGCTGAGAAGTTGATATTGTGGATGCTTTGTAGAGTTTTGTCATCTTTTTTCGTTGCAGTTGTGAGTGTGTTCTTTAAAAGCCTTGAAGTGTTGTTTTTTTCTGGTTTTTAGACTGGTTTGATGCTGATGCAGTTTCTTCTGATTTTTAGACTGGTTTTTTATTTACTCGTTTTTTGGGTTGACAGTTTGTGGTTGGGAGTTTTTGGTTTGGTTCTTACAGTTTTTTTTTTGCTTCAGAAAAATTCCCCTTTTCAGTGTGTTTTGGCATCTGTTTTATATCCTAGAGAAAAGATTTTGGGGGGAAAACCATAGCATGATTTTTGAGTTCTTTTGCTATCCTGATTGGTCACTTTTTCATGCTGCTTTTAGCATGCCTATTTGGTGCAAGTTTTGAACAGGTTTTGACAGTTTTGTTGGACAAAAATGTGCAGGTTTTTTCTTTCTCTCTCTTACCTGTCAATGATGCAAAGCTTACTGCTTTTATCTAATTAAAGTTCTGAAGGTTTTGTGTATTTGGAACATGATGACATAAGGTGTTTTGGCTGTTTATTAGCCTTTGACTTGTTGCTTGTATGTTTGATACCATTTGTTGTTGTTGCTTTTGACTTGTGTGTTGCCTGTTGTGCCATTTATGTTGCAGTTGCTTTTTGTCTTAGCTCTCTTGGCCTGCTAGCCTGCTGTTGTTGTTCTGGCTTGTGCATTGTTATGCCTTAGGTTGCTGTTACATTTGGCTAGCCTGTTATACTTGTTTTGCTAGCTTTCCATGTTGCTTTGGATTTTGTTTTGTGCGCTTTCCATGCTTGTTTTGCTAGCTTGCCATGCTGCTTTGGCTTTTGTTTTGTGCGCTTTCCATGCTTGTTTTGCTAGCTTGCCATGCTGCTTTGGCTTTTGTTTTGTGCGCTTCCCATGCTTGTTTTGCTAGCTTGCCATACTGCTTTGGCTTTTGTTTTGTGCACTGTTGTGCTATTTGTGCTTTTGGCAATTTTTCCTATTTTTTTTCTTTTTGTGAACCGAATAGGACAACACTTTGTGATTTGCAATTTAGAAGATAATAAAACATGATGAAAAATATCTTCCTGACTGATTCCAAACGCAATCCCTTATGATGACGTTAATCAATTAATTCTTGTTTGAATTTTTTCCATGTGTTTAATCACTAACTTTTCTTTTTTTTTTCATGTTTCATGAGCACGATTATTGGACGATCCAAAGAGAGATTGAACGATGAAAATACCAAGGCGAGGACGAATGACTTGAAGATGAAGACTTGAAGGTACATAAATTATTTCTCTTTCCCTTTTTTGTAAACAAACCAATGTGATTTGTATTTCATACTGTAATTTATTTTTCATACGCTTTGTAATCAGTCCAAAAAAATGTAATGAACACGAAAGCTTGAATGACATTTTTTTTAATGAATTCTCTTGTACAGAAATCAAACAACTCTCGATCTTGTGTAAATCCTGAAATTCTCTCTTGAATGATTCGAATGCACATCTCAACTTTGTAACTTAAATCTCAAGGAATCATGAATAATGGTTATAACTTGTATTCCAAACACATCACGCGCCTTATAATCAAACTCTCAAACAAAACAAAATTAATGCTTAAGAATTTAATTCCACTGATTAATTCGAACCCAAACTTTGGTCGCTTTAAACCTTGATCTTCAAATCATGTCTGAACCACACTCGCACTTCTCGAATAGAACTCTGACTTTGCTATTCAGTCCACCATAACTTGAAACTTAAGCAACAAAAACAAGTCTTGATTATCATGAACCTTTAACCCCATTTTCTGAAGTGCTCGAACTCCACATCTAATGCACTGAGCTTTGAGCCATCCTCAAGGCAGGCGAAAGAAACATCTTCACAGAAACCAAAAATCGTAAAACCCTAGCATCTTGACCGACACACATAGGGAGATAAACCCTAATCCAAGCTCTGATAAATTTGAGCGAGAACCAACCTTGTAACCTGACGACACAATTCATTCCATGATCCGCTAATCGAGAACCAGATGTGCTTCCTTTTTACCTGATAAGAAAACCTCAAAACAAGATTAGACATAAAGAGGGCGCAACCCTAAAACTTTAAACCAAAGCGCCTGATTCCCTGAGATGCGGGATATGCAAATGATTGAATAATAAAATGATGCAAATGGAATGCAAAGTTCAAAGCTAGATAAAAAATAAAAGAGATAGGGCAAATTTGGGGTACGATAGCTGCCCCTATTTAATCGTCTTAAACCTGAAGGCGAGATTGGCGTCAGCCTTTTGAGAGTTCAAGGTGGAAGATGATTAAATACCAGGACCCGAAAATTGCCCTGGAGAAATGGTGTGAGTGTTATTCACTGGTGTGAATGTCCGCTTTGGGAAAGACAAACTGGCCTTCTGGTGGACTGATCATGATGGATAAAACATGGGTGAAAAAGAGTAGCTCGTACTGGGGTAACGGTGCCGATACAAGGTTTTTTAAGGGAATGAGTGGTAGAGTGACTGAAAGGATATGGTTAACAATATCATGGTGACTGGAGGTAAGAAACTTAAGGATAACATGAAGGTAAAGTCCGCGGAAGACTTAAGACCCTAATAGTATGGCGCAACAGAAAGATCTACGGACGATCTATGACCTTAAAAAAAACATAACGCGATGTTAAGATCTACGGACGATCTACGACCCTAAAAACATAACGCGATGGTAAGATCTACGGACGATCTACGACCTTAAAAGGATGACTCTACGGTAAGATCTACGGATGATCTACGACCTTAAAAGAGGTAAAGAGGAGAAGGTAAAGTCTACGAACGACCTACGACCTTAAAAAACATAACGCGATGGTAAGATCTACGGAAGATCTACGACCTTAGAAAAAAGATGATGCTACGGTAAGATCTACGGACGATCTACGACCTTAAAAGAGGTAAAGAGGAGAAGTTAAAGTCTACGAACAACCTACGACCTTAAAAAACATAAAGCGATGGTAATATCTACGAATGATCTACGACCTTAGAAAAAAGATGATGCTACGGTAAGATCTACGGACGATCTACGACCTTAGAAAGATAAAGCGACGGTAAGATCTACGGATGATCTACGACCCTAGAAAGATAAAGCGATGGTAAGATCCACGAACGATCTACGACCTTAAAGCGACGGTAAGATCTACGGACGATCTACGACCCTAAAAGATGATCTGACGGTAAGATCTACGGATGATCTATGACCTTAGAAGAAGATGATGAGACGGCAAAGTCTACGAATGACCTACAACCCTAGGAAGATAAAGTGAAGGTAATATCTATGGGCGACCTACGACCTTAGAAAGATAAAGCGACGGTAAGATCTACGGATGACCTATGACTTTAAGAATACGAGGAGGAGAGGGTAAAGTCTACGGACGACCTACGACCCTAAGAGAGATAAAGTGAGTATTGAGAGTTGGGGAGCATCACGTACTAAAACCCTTGTTTATTTTAGTTGGTAGTGTAGTGACAAATGTTAACTGGGAATTATGAGGATGAAATTTTTTTCGTGAGAATGTTTTGTTGATTTAGGATTAATCTGGCTCATGCTTCATACGCACTTGAAGTGTGACATGATGATCCATGGATATGCTATGCGTTTAAGGATGCAATGCAGTATGTCTAGATGATTATTGTATGCAAAAATGTCAAAAAAAACTCATTGGGATCTATTGCTCATCATCTTGAGGTACAGACATGGACTGGTACTTGAAAACTGAGAGAAAGAGTTATCCTTGATGAGTTCACTAGGGAATTAAATCTTGTTGAGGAGTAGTAGCTTGATCTGACTTTCTTCACCTGCTAGACTGCTTATGAATGACTGAAAAGAGACGTTGATATCAACCAATGCCCCAAGTTTCTTTGTGTGGGAGAATCGGGCGCTCGGTCGATTGTAGAGAGGCGACGAGGATGAAATCTTGGTCAAGGTGACCGTTATGACTTGCTACCTGCACAGAAGAACGAACACCTGAATACCGCAATATTCCCTTGGGATGCCTTCAAATCCATGTAATATAGTGTTTCACATCTTAGCTCGCGATTATTATTGACTTATCGTTTTCAATGCAATGCTTAACAAAGAATTTAAATCACAATTCGCATACGAAAAATAAAGTAAAAGAACATAACAAAGATTTTTTAATGGAAGGCAAATTTTATTAATGAGTTTGGCCCGTGAATGTGCATTCATACATAGAAACAACTCCTAAATGAGGAATTTTCGGAAAAGAAAAGAAATACAACGAGTAAAATGGCAATAAGAAAATCTCGAATTTCCATTAAAACTGATATTGCTATAATTCTCGCATCCTGGGTCGTCCTAGTGCCGTGCTTCCAAAAGATAATAATTAGATCGATCCATTCCACATTAAGAGGGTGTACATGAAGAATCTTTAGACTGTAGTCTCTCGCTTTCTGTCCGTAATTTTTTCCTGGATTGCCCTATCGGGTTTTGAATCCACCGAGACACCCATTTTTGCCTAAGCCGCCCTTTCGGGTTTTCGACTTAGCGGGTTATTCTCTTTTTTTTCTTCTTTTTTAGCCCTAACTTTTGCCTAAGCCGTCCTTTCGGGTTTTCGACCTAGCGGGTCCTTTCATGCGTAGTATTTTTTGACTGAGTCTGAATTGACTGGAAGCGGAACGTCTTCCCCATCCATGTTTGTCAGGATTAGAGCACCTCCTGAGAAAGCTTTCTTCATTATGTACGGTCCCTCATAGTTGGGAGTCCACTTGCCTCTTGGATCAGTGTGGATTGGGAGAATCTTTCTTAAAACCAGGTCACCTGAGTGGAACTCTCGAGGTCGAATCTTCTTGTCAAATGCCCTCTTGGGACGCTGTTGGTATAACTGTCTGTGACAGATGGCTGACAGGTGCTTTTATTCGATGAGATTAAGTTGGTCGAGTCTCATTTGAATCTATTCTGCTTCATCAAGTTTAGTATCCATCTGAATCGTTAACGAAGGAATCTCCACTTCGACCGGGAGTACTGCATCCATACCATAGACTAGTGAAAACGGAGTTGCCCCAGTAGAAGTACGCACCGAAGTTCGATAGCCATGCAGGGCAAAAGGAAACATCTCATGCCAATCTTTTTATGTTCTCACCATTTTCTGGATGATTTTCTTTATGTTCTTGTTAGCGTCTTCAACTGCCCCATTCATCTTTGGCCGATAGGGTGATGAATTATGGTGCTCGATCTTGAATTCTTCACACATTTCCTTCATCATCTTGTTGTTGAGATTTGACCCGTTATCAATGATGATCTTGTTAGGAGTTCCATACCGGCATATGATTTCTCTTTTGATGAAACGAGTGACAACTTTCTTGGTCACATTCTTGTACGATGCCTCTTCCACCCACTTGGTGAAGTAGTCAATAGAAACAAGGATAAACCTGTGTCCATTTGAAGCGCTCGGTTCGCTACGTCCAATCATATCGATAACCCACATTGCAAAAGACCATGGTGAAGTCATCACATTCAAAGGAGTGGGAGGAACATGTATCCTGTCTACGTAAACCTGACATTTATGGCACATTTTGGCATATACACAACAATCACTTTCCGTCGTCATCCAGAAATAACCTGCTCGTAGGATTTTCTTGGCCATGGAATTCCCACTGGAATGAGTCCCAAAAGAGCCCTCGTGTATTTCTCGTATAATGGATTATGCTTCGTGTGTATCCACGCATATGAGCAGAACTGATTCATAGTTTCTTTTGTACAGAACGTCTCATGACAATAAAAACTTAGACGCCAACCTTCTGAGAGTCCTCTTATCACAAATCGTAGCACCTTCGGGGTACTCTTGCTTCTCAGGATATCTTTTTATGCCGAAATACCACGGCCTTTCGTCTGATACATCTTCAGTTGTGAGACAATGAGCAGGTGTTATACCCCAAATTTTGACCTAAGATACCATCTCCCATCTGCATCATTACATTACAAGTGTTTTGATCCATTGATTTTAAAATTCATAACTTTTTTCAGGCCGAGAGCTATTTATTTTGAACACTAAATTATTTAATCGATTCGTGCTAAAATAATGTTTGTTAATTATTTATTATCTTAAATTTAAATAATTGGAATTTGTTTTCGATTATTATGTAATTTAAAGATGTATAGATAATAAAATAAACATTAGGGAAGAGGCGTATTAATCGTGCAGACAACATTTATTTATTATGCACTATCTAAAATTTAAATAACTGGAATTTACTTTCAGTTATTACATAATTTAAAGATTTATGAATAATATAATAAATATTCGGAAAAAGTTCATTAATTGGTCGATAGTAATTATTTAATTATTTATCATTCTAAGTTAAAATAATTGAAATTCTATTTTAATTATTATAACTTGGAAAGTCATGAATAATGAATTAAATAATTGAAACTATTAATTGATCAATGATGTTATTTATTTATTTGTTTACTATTCTGAATTTAGGTAATTGAGATTTATTTTCGATTATCATATAATTTAAAGAATTGTAAACAATAAAGTAAATAATTAGAGAGAAAGAAGAAATTAATTGGCGAATATTGGATTTTTATTCATTTTTTCTAATTGTACAATTATTGTGTAAATATTGTATTTATTACAACAAAATTAGAATAATAATTTTACAAAGTTAAAATGAAATAAAAAATTAATCTAATGTTCCTAATTCTAAATCTTCTGATCCAATGCATTTTTTGTCTACTCACTTGATGTTACCTGCAAAATTAAAAGAAATTAGAATTTGAACAAATAATTAAAAGCAAAATTATTTAATGTTCATCATTAAAAGCAATGGCCGGAATCAGTTTACCTTTTTTTGCAAATCACGGGATTTCTCCCAGTTCACAAAAAAGAGAGGAATTTTTTATAAATGAATGCACAAATTCATTTTTGTCAAAAATTGCATTTTTCAAATCAATTGCATTTTTAAAAGCCCACTGCATAGTTCAAAACAATATGCATCAATTCAAATGTTTGACAATAGCATACAAAAAAATCAACAGCATATGCACTTTAAAAGCCAAGTTGCAACGTAAACATGCCCATATAGGAAGAGGCCAAACATACAAAGAGGCTCCCACTGTGCCATGCAGTAGGCAAGTCAAAAATATGCAGTTAAAAACCAATTTGCAAGCAATATAACATTCCCTTTTCATCATATTCCAGCACTTTTGCAATTTCAGAAAATAGTACAGCATATCATTTTATTGTCAAAACTGTAATGAGAGAGAGAAAGAGAGGAGGAAGTGTGGTTTTATAGGTTTGGCTTAGGCAGGAAAGGGATACAAGACAAACTGCAGTAACACAGCCAGTAGGAAGTAAAAACATGAAATAGGAATAGAGACAAACTAGATGTAACAGTATGATGCAGAAGGCCAAGAATATTGTAAAAATATTCAAATCTCCAGCCTGTAAAAAATAAAGGAGGCAGTGGTTATAACATAACAAATCACTTCAAAACGGAAGAAAAAACCTATCTCCAAGCTTTCAAAAAAGACTTAGAAAAAAGTGTTGTCAACAAGAAAATATACAAACCAGTAAGAACCTGCATAACCATTCCCACTGTCAAAACCATACAAACCAATATGGCCTAAACCTCATTAACCTGATTGAGCCCTCAAGCCAATATCACCATTTTCAAAACCAACAAAAGGATAAATCATTCAAAACCTTATGGCCTAACAACAAAAAACCTATTCCCCTGTTTCCATCAACCTGCGTAAAACCAACATAACCAGTATACCCAAAACCTGTCAAACTTATTGCCCAAGCCATGAACATCATCAATCTCAAACCTGCTAAAGCCAAGCTAGGCCAAACCTGAAACAATCCAGCCAAAACCAACTTCGAAGGCAACATAAGCAAGGCCTCAGAGTTATCATCATTGGCCATTTAAATCATACAGTACCAAGGTGAGAAAGAGGAAGAGAGAAGCTGGTTAAAACAACATTTCAACGGTAGCATTCAAGCATTCAAAAGCATACAACACAAGGCCTCAGATCATGTCGTCATAGGCGAGCAATAGAAGCACAGTTGAGAAGAAAAAGAAGCTAGTCAAAAGCATTTTTCAAACAGTAGCACTCAATCGTCCAAAACATTGAAGCATACAGTACCAAGGCAAAAGAAGAAGAGAAAGATCAAAGCTAAGGTAACCAGCAAGAAGAAGAAGGAAACCACATATAAAGTACCGGCCACCGAAGCAAGCTCGCGACGCGCCTCCTCTCCTCGCCGCCTGGCCTCCTTCGCACCCAACTGTTCCTCCTCCGTCTCCGCCTAGGTAACGATTTCCTTTCCCCTTTTTACTTCCATAGTACCTCCAACAACAATAATAAGAATCAGAATCAAAACATAATCAGAATCAATGCATGCAAATATAACGAAACCCAACGAATAACGTATTTTACCGTAAAATCCGTAGCCCCCTTTTTTGTTTGGCTAGAGGGAAGAAGACAGTGAGAGTTGGTGGCCATGGCAAGGTGTTTAAAAACGAACTCAGAGACTCAGAAGCAAAAGCATGGAGAAGAAGACGCGAAGACGAAGAAGAGAGATGAGCGCCGTTCTGCACGAACCAAACCCTAATCCCTTTTTCCCTAAACCAAAACGTTGTTTAACCCTAAGAAACAAATTATGGAATAATGGGCCTTTAACCCATTTTGCTGCCTAAGGCCCAGACGAAATCTTTAGGACACCCCCTCCATATCTGTTTTAATTGGGCCTCTTAAAACCCCTTTTGGCCCATGCTTTTGTTTATCATTTTTACCTTTTTTTTTTATTTCTTGATACATTTTTCTTATTTGTTTTCCTTATCCTTTTTCTTAAATATTATTAATTGGTTAGTTAATAAGTTAATAATAGATTTAATTTAATTAAAACATTTTATCATAATACACTAAAAAGCATAAAATGGTAAAAACTTAAAAACTTAAAAATATTTTGTCTTCCTTAATTAATTCTCATTTTACTCTTATCCATTTAAAAATGCGTAAAAAATGAAAACTATTAAAACATCTTCTTTTCTTTAATATTACACAAAAATCCAAAAAAATACATGTTTACACCATTTAGTTTCCTATTTAATTGTTGTGTATCATTATCTGCATAATATTCTGTCAATTATTTTGCACTTGTTTATTCTGTTTCTGTCTAAATCCAAGGGAATTGTTAAATTTTTGTCGACTTCATGTCATCAAAAAAAACATTGTGCTAATACCCTCATTCATTCAAACTTAGGATAATTTTTCCTCAAATGTTCAATCTTTTCAAAACTTATACCTTTTAAGCAAAAACTTCGACATTAGGTCGTCGTATCTTCAAAAACCCCGTCCGTACCCCTTTTCGGCCAAAACGATTTATTTTTAATCAAATGATCAATTTTAATAAACAGATATTTCAAAAGGTTCCTATAGAGTACTATAGATACATTGGGTGCTAATACCTTCCCATTGTATAACCAACCCCCGAACCATAGATCTTCTCAAAAACGCCTTGTATCTTTATTACTTTTAAAAAGTATTATTTACATTGCATATTTAGGGTTTTATTTCGCTCTTTCCCCTTTTCCCTTGGAAATAATAAAGCGCGGTGGCGACTCTTGCTTTTGTGAGACGAATTAATCAATAATTCGATCTCCGATTTACCCCGCTACATTTTTTATCGCTATAGCAGGGAAAATATGTGATGGCTCCTTGTAACGACATATCCTTATACTGGGTGCATGATTCGGGTAATTGACTTTGAACATTGCTGCTAAAGTGGCCAGAGCATCTGCCAGGTTATTCACTTCTCTAGGAATGTGCTCAAAGGTGACCTCATCGAAAGCGGGAAACAACTCAATTATGTAATACCTGTATGGGACTAAATTAGGGTGCCGTGTATCCCAATCACCCCGTACTTGATGTATCACTAAGGAAGAGTCCCCATAAACTTCAAGAATCTTGATTATCAAATCAATGGCTGCCTCAAGGCCCATCACACAAGCTTCGTACTCAGCGACATTATTCGTGCAATCAAAACATAATCTGGAGTGAAAAGTATGTGAGTGTTGCGTGGAGAGGTCAGAACTGCCCCAATACCATGACCCATAGCATTTGACGCACCATCGAACGTGATAGTCCATTGCTCCCCTGGTTCAGGTCCTTCAGTGTCATAAAGTTTCATAATATCCTCGTCTGGGAAGTTGAACTTCATGGGCTGATATTCTTCCAATGGTTGGTGAGCGAGATGATCTGCAAGAATGCTACCTTTGATAGCATTTTGTGTGATGTACTGGATGTCATACTCAGACAAAAGCATTTGCCACCGAGCCAATCTGCCCGTAATTGCTGGTTTCTCGAAGATATACTTTATCGAGTCCATCTTAGATATAAGAAGCGTAGAATGTGTCAACATATACTGCCTCAAATGCCGGGCTGCCCACGTAAGAGCACAACAAGTCTTCTCAAGTAAGGAATACCTCGATTCACAATCAGTAAACTTCTTGCTCAAATAGTAAATGGCGCGTTCTTTTCGTCCAGTATCATCATGTTGTCCGAGCACACAACCCATAGATCCTTCAAGCACAGTCAAATACATAATGAGAGGTCTCCCTGGAACTGGTGGTATGAGTATTGGTGGTTCTTGAAGATACTGTTTAATCTTCTCGAAAGCTTCTTGACAACTCTCATCCCAACAGACATCCTGATTATTCCGTAACAATTTAAAGATGGGTTCACAGGTGGCAGTAAGATGGGAAATAAACCGGGCTATGTAATTCAACCTTCAAAGGAAACATCGTACTTCCTTCTCATTCTTCGGTGCCGACATATCTTGTATTGATTTTACTTTGTCTGGATCTACTTCAATTCCTCGTTGACTCACGATAAAACCAAGTAGCTTGCCCGATCAAACCCCAAAGGTGCATTTGTTGGGATTAAGCCTTAACCTGAACTTTTGCAAACGATAAAACAACTTCTTCAAATGAACCAAATGTTCTTCCTCCGTCTGTGACTTCACAATCATGTCCTCCACATATACCTCGACTTCTTTATGAATCATGTCGTGAAAGAGAGTCACCATAGCTTGCTGATATGTCGAACCAGCGTTTTTAAGACCAAAAGGCGTGACTCTGTAGCAAAAGGTACCCCACGGAGTTGTGAAAGTTGTTTTATCCATGTCTTCCGGAGCCACCTTTATCTGATTATAGCCAGAGAATCCATCCATAAAGGAGAATACTGAAGATTGAGCAGTGTTATCAACCAATACATCAATATGAGGCAACGGGAAATCATCCTTCGGGCTTGCTCTATTCAAGTCTCGGTAGTCAACACACATACGTACCTTACCATCCTTCTTAGGTATGGGCACAATGTTAGCAATTCAAAGCGGGTAATTTATCACAGATAGGAAACCCGCTTCGAGCTGTTTCTGAACCTCTTCTTTGATCTTCAAAGCCATGTCGGGTCTGGTCCTTCTTGGTTTTTGCTTTACAGGAGGACATTCTGGCTTGAGTGGCAATATGTGCATTACTATATCAGTGTCTAAGCCGGGCATGTCTTCATACGACCAAGCGAAGATGTCAGCATACTCTTGAATTAACTCAATCAACCCCTTATTTTCTTCACTTTGCAAGGCGACCCTATCTTGACTTCTCTCTTTACCTCTTCAGTACCGAGATTGACGACTTTTGTTTCTTCTTGATACGGCTGAATGACCTTCTCTTCCTGTCTCAAGAGTCTGGCTAGTTCTTCAGGGACTTCACAATATTCCTCACTATCTTCGTTAGCATGATCAACTGAATTCTCAAGGATATAAGGAGCCATAGCATTATCATTTCCAACGGAGTCCGAGACATATCTGCATGATCGATAATTTTATGTTTTAATTTTAGAAAGTGCAAAAGAAAATTTAGAATAAGAAAGGAAAAGTATTGCCATTTTTATTTTGAAAAAGTAAAAGTAAAATAAAAGACAGAGAACAAAATTGTATGCGAAAGTGCGATTTTTCATTCAATGTTAAACGAAGATTGAAACATAAGGGGCCCCTTCTACAAGCTGTCAGTATGTCTTGGGTAGGACATACGACTTAAAATGGAAACAGAAAATTACACATCAAGGAAAACAACTTCAGGGATGTCCATGGCAGTCCAATTGCTGAGCTCCTGGTCCGACGCAACTTGATAGATAAATCTTGAAATATCCTCATCGTCACCTTCATCATCTGTGGAAAGAACTTGTCCTTCTTTGCTTACACCAGCACTGACGAACACTTCAGAAATTGGGGGAACCTGCTGTCCTTTGAGAGGAACCCAACCAGCTTGCACGGAGGATGATTGCTGATACCCAAGACCAAAACGATTTTTCTTCTCTGGAACTTCAATCAATTTGCCCCAATTGTCATTGGGAGGTCTAGCTTCTATGAGGGCTTTGACATCCATTAAAGAGGCCAGGGGTATCTCAGACTTCTTACATTCCACGACGGGGACTTTGTCAACTGTCACAATCTCCATAGCTTGAAAGGGCAACTCTTATACCTCGCCTTCCACTTCCACGTAACGGTAGGTAGTCAGATTATTAATCACTATGTCTTCTTCCCCGCAAACGACGACAACTTGGTCATTCGCAATGAACTTCAGGCGTTGATGAAAAGTAGATGTCACAGCTTCTGCTACATGAATCCATGGATGTCCTAAAAGGAATGTATAAGATGGACGGATGTCCATAACATAGAATGACAAATAGAAAGTGTAGGGACCAATCTTGACAGGAAAATCCACTTCTCCATCCACCGATCTTCTCAAACCATCAAACGCTCGAACATTTAGAGTGGAGGGCCTTATCATTACTCCGTCCATATTCATCTTAAACAAGGTAACCTTTTGCATCACATTGAGTGAAGAACTTGTATCCACCAAAACTCGAGATAAAACAGTGTCCAAACACTTCATAGAAACATGCAGCGCTTTATTGTGGGCTCTGCCTTCAACCGGGAGTTAATCATCGCAGAAACCCAAACAATTTCCCACAACAATATTGGTGACTATTCCTTCAAACTGGGCCACAGAGATGTCTTGGGTAACATGAGCAGAACATAAGGTCTTCAATAAGGCGTTGCGGTGGGCCTCTGAACACAAAAGGAGAGACAAGATGGAAATCTTGGATGGTGTCTGGTTGAGCTGGTCCACTACTTTGTAATCACTCCGCTTGAGAATTCTCAAAAGTTTCTCCGCTTCTTGTCTTTCAGAAAGTTCGGGTTGATTATCCATCACTTGCTTTCCCTTGGCCTTAGCTAGGGCTTCACTGTTAGTTTCCTTAGGAGGTGGTGGTGGAGGAGAAAAGATTCGACCACTGCGAGTCATGTTGCTTGTTCCCGCAATGTTGGTAACATTCTTGTCACCAACCGGAGGGCACTCATACCTCTTTCCATGAATATATACTACATTATACTCCCATGGAACTGCCTTAGAGTTGTTGCTTGTAGAAGGAATAGGAGCTTGAATCATTGTGGGGGTAATAGGAACCTGAATTGTTAACGGAATACTAGGGGTGGCTGAAAAGCTTCTCGGATAGTAGGGGGTTTCCAGGACATCAATTTCTTCTTCTCGGAATACTTTCTCTATCTGTAAGACACCTTCATCGATAAACTGTTGGATGGCCGTATTCAACTCAACACACTCTTCTGGTTTGGAAGAACATGTTAAGCAGAAGTCATGGAGTTCTTGTAGCACTCCATGCTTCAACAAATGTTCTTTGACAGTTTACAAAGATATCTTAATTTCATCAACCTTTGATACAAAATCTCGTTCATTAACTTCTTCAATAGCATGGACTGTTCCCTCTTGATGAGGAGGCATGGGATTATTTTGAATATTCGGACCAACAGGGTTGAAGTTGATGGCTTTCACATCGATGAGATCTTGAACTTTGCACTTGAAAGCTCTGCAATTTTCAATTGTATGGCCTGGGGCACCAGAATGGAATTAACAATGAGAATTACTATCATATCCTCTAGGGAGAGGATTTGGCGATGGACCGAGCTCGCGCAAATGAACCTTTTGACTAGCAAGTAACTGTGGGAGAAGCTGAGCGTAGGACATGGGAATGAAATCAAACCTTCTTTCAGGGGCTCTCCATCTTGGAGGAGCTCTCAGGCCTTGGAGATGTTGATTCGGTTGTTGATAAGTTTTAGGAGGTGAAAACTGTTGTTGCGGAACATAATGTGGTTGTGGAGAGAAAGGCCGTTGTTGGGCCATCCAGGGTGCTGGAGTTGTAGCAGCGTATACTTGCGGAACAAATTGGTTGGGAATAGAGGAAGGTTTAGGAAAATAAGGGAATCAGACTTGAGGAAATGTGGGAGCTCTTCCTTGATTGACGGTGATGGCACTGGTGTCACCCTCTTTCTTCTTAACAAAGCCAGAAAATGGTTTTCTATTCATGCTTGCATTGTTGTTAACATTGTTAGGAACACCTTGAATCGTTCCAGCCTTAATACACGTCTCAACACGTTCACCAATGATGACCATATCCGAGAAAGAAGTAGAAGTGCTACTGAGCATATTCTGGAGATAAGGGCCTCGTATAGTACCCATAAACAGATCAATCAATTCTCGATCCAAGAGAGGAGGTTGGACCCTTGCAGCTAGTTCACGCCACCTCTAAGCGTATTCTTTGAAATATTCTTCAGACTTTTGTAGCATCCCCTGGAGTTGAGTACGGCTCGGAGCCAGGGCAGTATTGTAATGGTAATGTTTCAAAAAAGCATCAGCAAGCTCTCCCCAAGTGCTGAAATGAGATCTTTCCAATTGCATATACCAATCTAATGATGCCCCGGTCAAACTGTCCTGAAAGAAATGCATGAGCAAAGGTTCATTTCCAGTATAGGCTGCCATTTTGCGACAATAGGAACTGAGATGAGTCTCTGGGCAAGAAGTACCTTTGTATTTGTCAAACTCTGGGACTTTGAACTTGGGAGGAATGACTACCCCAGGCACGAGGCACATTGCAGCAATGTTGAATCCGGAAGCCTTGATACCTTCCATGGCTCTAAGTCGCTCTTCAAGAGCATGACACATTTTTGGTAGTTTCGGCAACCCCGGCAGCAAGATTCACTTGGGGTTCATCGAGATCAATAACATCATGATGATCGTCGACATCATTCCTAGGAGCACCAGTAGGAGTCTCAACATTAGCATTGTCATTTATCCCATTAGCAGAAGTGGAAGGAGCAGCAGTAGTAAGCTTGGCAACACTCTGGTGTAGTTCTTCTTGACCCTTAATCACGGCATGTAGAGTTTCCATGAGTTGATCCATGCGGGTACCCATAGTGTCCATATCCCGACGGAGTGCATTCTGATTTTCTTCGAAAAGATCCATTAGCCTTTGCTGGTTGCCTCTGGTACGGTAAGGATGTGGATGAGTCGTCTTTGCTGTTTACTGGATTCTGGTAAAGGGGACCCCAATGAGTTTTTGTTGTGAAAAAAATGAATGCATGGTAATATGGATGAATGCTTTATCTTCATTTCTAATGAGACCCAAAGACTCGTCTATCTCTTTTTAAAATTTCCCCTTTTTTGAAAAGTTGTATCAACGAGACTTGTCTTTGGATTTCCTTAGATATGAGATATATATACATGATGATATGATGTCATGGTATTCTATGGCATGAAGTCTTAGCTCCACATATTCTGGATAACCATGGCGTAGTCCATTACACAGGCTGAAAGTAACAGGATCAAAAGTTCGACGTCACAGGCATGGAGTCAAAGTAACCACCCACGAGGTATGTACTAGGGGTTTATCACCTGCCGAACAAGGTTCTAAAGAGTTCTCGAAGTCTACGCTCTTCCTTTGGATATTACCAACGTCCCAATTACTTGGTAATCAGTAATATTCGCAGGAAAAACTCGTCCGAGTGCAATATCGCGTGACAACTACTTCCGGATTACTCCGTTACAGTCTCCGCATTGCACCTAAAAGGCCAAGATGGGTTAATGGTTCTACGACTCTCAACTTCTCGAGCTCCCAGGTCGAAAGCAACGACGTCTTCCCGATTACTCGGTAAATATCACTACTTTCAAGGGGACCTCCACTGAGTGGGGGATTTTCATACCTCCTTTGGGATTACTCCCTCAAAGTTAACATGACTATACCGCCCGTCCTAATCCTATGTGTAATCCATGTCCAGGTTTAGGACTTATCAAAAGTAATCATCAAACCCAACATCACAATATATCCAGAATATGTGAGTAGCAAACAATATATGCAATATATACAAAAGAATAAAATAAATAAAGAAATAAAATAGTAAAGCAAGATAAAGCGAATAAATAAACACCCAAAAAGACAAATAAACAAAACTAGGAGAGACTCGCTAATGATCCCCAGCAGAGTCGCCATCTGAAGCTACCAGCAGAAAACACAGATTCGCCACTGAACTTTATTTATCCCGAAGGAAGGGGAAATATCGATAAAACCACGAGGGATGGATAAGATGGTCTTGCGACCAAGAGAAATGGTAAGGGAGTCAGTTATGCAAGGGGAAGGTATTAGCACCCCTCACATCCGTTGTACTCAACGGAATCCATTTTGTTTGTTTGTCTTAAAGGGGGTATTTATCTACAACTATGCTTGCTAAAAGAGGACTGAATGGTTTTTGATTATTGCGTTCGTGAGGGTTTCGCGACCCTTTTCCTACGTATCAAATGAAGGAATCAGAACATCGTAGTTCCTCTAGAAAATGGTTGGTTTGTCTGTGTTTTTTTAGTGGGCGATGTTAACGCACACATTCTAGCAATAGGCACGACCGGTATCGCGGTAGAACGGAGATAACATACCCTTGGGGGGAGTTTTTATTGGTTGAGTGTTTTGCGGGTTTTAAAATAAGTTCAAGTAATGATTAGAAGAGCGTTTTTGTATTTTTGATTTGTGAATGTTAAGTTTGGCTAAAAATGGATGCGGATGAGATTTTGAATATACGATGACCTAATGTCGAAGTTTTGACTCGAAGGTGTGAGTTTAAAAATTTGAATCTTTTTTAGGAGATCATCTTAAGTTTTAACAAAGTAATAAACAAATGAAAGAGGAATGAGGGTATTCACATGATTGGATGAGATGAAATCGACTATTGGACAAATATTTCCCTTAGAATTAATCATAAGCAAAATACAGAGATCAAATAATCGAAAGGAGATTTAAACAACTAGAAATTAAATGATTAACAAACAACGATTAATTAAGTTAATTGAAATTTCTTAATAAAACTAATTTAGGAAAATTAGCCAAACTAAATAAACATCGATTTACCAAATTAATTTATATTAACAATTAACAAGCATAAGAAATGAGCTAAAACAAAAAAAAGAAATTAAATGCAAAATAAGAAAGTGGGTTGGACATTAGCAAACAGGGGGGGGGGGGGGGGGGGGGTGTGAATGAAATTTCGGATGGGCTGCAGTTTTGAAAGCCCATTTTCTTGAAACGAAAAAAAAAGGGGACACAAGGGCCAGGGTAAATTGGGTTCTAGATGGACCGGGTCAAAGAAAAACCCGGATCTGAGTCCGGTTCTAAAAAAAAGGATTTGGGTTGAAGAAACCCTAGCCACGAGGAATCGTCCTGTTCCCACAAGCCTTCATCTCTCTAATCGTTCCTCTTCCTTCGTTCTTCATGCTAGCTGTAAACCTAAGCACTGCCTCCTCTCGAATTCGTATCATCACCAACATCCTCTACCCCTTAAACCAACCATTCGTTTCGCTCAAATGAAACGTCAACCTCATCTCAATCCTTCTCCGCGACGGCCGCCGTTTCAACTCTCCTCCTTCTCCACTTTTCTTGTTGGCTAGCCTTTCTGTTGAATTCTAGTAACAACAAGTTACTCTTGATTTGCAGGTGGGGGGACCAGAGATAGATGTTGTTCATTGTTGCATTGAGTCCAATACGCAAAGGAGAGAAAAGAGGTATAAAACGGAAAGCGGAGAGAGGAATGAGTTATCGAAAACAGAATGGAAGAAGCAAAATAAGGAGATCTGGATTTCAGATACCTTCTATGATCTGAAGAAAGAGCCGCACATTCACTGGTTGGTAAGGTTCGTACCTAATTCAATCACTTCGTTTCGCATGATTCAAGTTCTTCTAGCATTTGATTTGTTATTATCGTTACAAACTGAGAGGGTGAGGACAAAGGGTGACAGAGGCGATGGTGTTTGACGATTATTAGAAGGAGTTGAGATCAGAGAGGATGGAAAATAGGCGAAGAAGGGAAGCTATAATTCAGTTGCAGAGGGGTTAAAATTGACAGAGGTCGCGAATTGATCTGTAAAAAGGGGATGAATGAAGAGTTGGAAAGTAAGTCGGAAATTGATTTACAGTATTTTAAATTCTTGATCAGGTTTCCTTTCTTTAGTTGAAGTACATTTGTTGATACTTTACAGGTTAATTGGTTTAAATTGTTATGCCGATTCTAAGGTTTTATGGTTTTGTGTTTTATTAACAAGTTATATGGTTTTATAACAGGTTTTATGGTTTTGTTGGAAGATTCTAAGGTTCTAAGGTTTTATGTTGATTTTGGAGTTTCTATGTTTTGTACAAGTTTTATGGTTTGGGCAAGTTTCTAAGTTTTGACATGTTCCAATTTAATTTCTTAATGATAACAACACACGACGATATGGTAATGGAAATCGAAATTTGACACAGATGTGAGAATAAACAGTAATGAGATAGCACAATTTATAGCAAATAAAAACTGGTATGTTTGTCTTTGATTTGTTTCTTCGATCTTACCTTTGCTAACTATTATGTATGGTTTTGTTATTGTTTCTTCTATATCTTCCACTGGTTTATGTATGCTGAGAAGTTGATATTGTGGATGCTTTGGAGAGTTTGGTCATCTTTTTTCGTTGCAGTTGTGAGTGGGTTCTTTAGAAGCCTTGAAGTGTTGTTTTTTTTTCATGTTTTTAGACTGGTTTGATGCTGATGCAGTTTCTTCTGATTTTTAGACTGGTTTTTTTTTACTGGTTTTTTGGGTTGACAGTTTGTGGTTGGGAGTTTTTGGTTTGGTTCTTACAGTTGTTTTTTTGCTTCAGAAAAATTCCCCTTTTCAGTGTGTTTTGGCATCTGTTTTATATCCTAGAGAAAAGATTTTGGGGGGAAAACCATAGCATGATTTTTGAATACTTTTGCTATCCTGCTTGGTCACTTTTTCATGCTGCTTTTAGCTTGCCTATTTGGTGCAAGTTTTGAACATGTTTTGACAGTTTTGTTGGAGAGCAATGTGCAGGTTTTTTTTTTCTCTCTCTTACCTCTCAATGATGCAAAGCTTACTGTTTTTATCTAATTAATGTTCTGAAGGGTTTTTGTATTTGGAACATGATGACATAGGGTGTTTTGGCTGTTTATTAGCCTTTGACTTGTTGCTTGTATGTTTGATACCATTTGCTGTTGTTGCTTTTGACTTGTGTGTTGCCTGTTGTGCCATTTATGTTGCAGTTGCTTTTTGTCTTAGCTCTCTTGGCCTGCTAGCCTGCTGTTGTTGTTCTGGCTTGTGCGCTGTTATGCCTTGGGCTGCTGTTACATTTGGCTAGCCTTCTATACTTGTTTTGCTAGCTTGCCATGCTGCTTTGGCTTTTCTTTTGTGCGCTTGCCATGTTTGTTTTGCTAGCTTGCCATGCTGCTTTGGCTTTTGTTGTGTGCGCTTGCCATGCTTGTTTTGCTAGCTTGCCATGCTGCTTTGGCTTTTGTTTTGTGCGCTGTTGTGTTATTTGTGCTTTTGGAAATTTTTCCTTTTTTTTCTTCTTTTTGTGAACCGAAGAGGACAACTCTTTGTGATTTGCAATTTGGAAGAAAATAAAACATGATGAAAAATATCTCCCTGACTGATTCCAAACGCAAACCCTTATGACGACGTTAATCAATTAATTCTTGTTTGAATTTTTTCCATGTGTTTAATCACTAACTTTTCTTTTTTTTTCATGTTTCATGAGCACGATTATTGGCGATCCAAAGTGAGATTGAACAATGAAAATACCAAGGCGAGGACGAATGACTTGAAGATGAAGACATGAAGGAACACAAATTATTTCTCTTTCCCTTTTTTGTAAACAAACCAATGTGATTTGTATTTCATAATGTAATTTATTTTTATACGCTTTGTAATCAGTCCAAAAAAATGTAATGAACACGAAAGCTTGAATGACATATTTTTTTTTGAATGAATTCTCTTGTACGGAAATCAAACAACTCTCGATCTTGTGTAAATCCTGAAATTCTCTCTTGAATGATTCGAATGCACATCTCAACTTTGTAACTTAAATCTCAAGGAATCATGAATAATGGTTATAACTTGTATTCCAAACACATCACGCACCTTATAATCAAACTCTCAAACAAAACAAAATCAATGCTTAAGAATTTAATTCCACTGATTAATTCGAACCCAAACACCGGTCGCTTTAAACCTTGATCTTCAAATCATGTCTGAACCACACTCGCACTTCTCGAATAGAACTCTGACTTTGCCATTCAGCCCACCATAACTTGAAACTTAAGCAACAAAAACAAGTATTGATTATCATGAACCTTTAACCCCATTTTCTGAAGTGCTCGAACTCCACATCTAATGCACTGAGCTTTGAGCCATCCTCGAGGCAGGCGAAAGAAACATCTTCACTGAAACCAAAAATTTGAAAACCCTAGCATCTTAACCGACACACATAGGGAAATAAAGCCTAATCCAAGCTCTGATAAATTTGAGCGAGAACCAACCTTGTAACCTGACGACAAAATTCATTCCACGATCCGCTAATCAAGAACCAGATTTGCTTCCTTTTTACCTGATAAGAAAACCTCAAAACAAGTTTAGACATAAAGAGGGCGCAGCCCTAAAACTTTAAACCAAAGCGCCTGATTCCCTGAGATGCGGGATATGCAAATGACTGAATAATAAAATGATGTAAATGGAATGCAAAGTTCAAATTAGATAAAAAATAAAAGAGATAGGGCAAATTTGGGGTACGACAATAACTTAGGGTTAGTGGGAGTTTATGAAGGAAATATATCTTTAAGGGCAACTAATCTTAATAGACACGGGGAAACTAGGGGAACTAACGTATGTGAAGCCTTTTCTAGGGTTATGTATTAGTTAGGGTTTTATCTAAAGAGTTTTAAATCCTAAACCTAATCTAACAGTCAAGTTTTAAACCTAATTGAAAACTAATTAAAACCTAACTGAAAAAGAAGTTTTAAGACGTGGTTATATACAAGGGTTGTGTTATAAAAAACTTATTAGTGACACGGTGAGATTTCTTAGAAAAGTTTTAGTTAAAAAGATTCAACAAATAAATAAAAAAAAGGGTTTTTAAATCAACTAAAAAGTACTATTTTTAATTTAATTAAAAGGGGTTAAATAAATATTATTTTTTTTGTATTTTTTCTCATATTAATAAAATAGGATAGATAAATAAGTAGTGTACAAAAAATCAACTCAAAAGGAGTTGTTTTGATAGGTACAAATAATTGGAGAAGTTTAATAGAAATAATAAAGAAAAAAGTGATAAAAAATGTTTTGGGCTTAGGAGGCGTTGAACTCACGCCCTTAGCATCATAGATCAAAAGGCATACCACCAGGCCACATGCCTATGGTATTGTTGACACGCTTTCAAAGAAATATATTTTAATAAAAGTTGGAAAACCACAAAAAAATAGAAAAATGTGAGCAAAATAGAAAAAGGCGGGTCCCTTTGGTTCAAACCCGCGTCCTCAAAATTACAAAGCCTTAACGCACACATGTTCTTCGGCTGGGGTGGCAGTTTCATCCGTTCATGAAATAACTATAATTAAATATAAAATAAAGAAATTTTTAAAAATCAGTTTTTCCACATCGTCTTCCTTGCATTTATCGTTACTGTAACTATAACAACTTTCACAAAAAATCATAACTTTCTTATTTCTCAACCATTTTAAAAAATTTAAACACCAAACTTGCTTAGAATTTTGCCACGAATTCAACCATGTATTTTATTTAAATTAAAACTCAAAGAATAACAAAAATATCCGTTGGTACCAAATATGAACCCTAATTATTTAATTTCAAAATTCTCAACACATAGTCAATTTAAATAAAAACTAAAGACATGGTTAGCTTGAGGGCAATGATATCTACATTTTTCCTTTTGAATGTTAATGCGAATAATGCTTAATAAGGAAATTACATTTTGAGTTTTTTACCTCGTTGGAGAAAAGTCGAAATATTCTTCTAGCAACTCTAAGTGCAATATGATGATTGATTAAGCTTGGACTTCCAAGAACCTATCCCAATTCTTACTTTGCCTTGAAAGTTACTGAATCACTCCAACCAAGTTAACTTGCAATGGTGAAAAGTGAAAATGGTGTATGATGATGTATTGATTACAAAAGTTGTACTTGGGCTTAGGCAACTTCCATATGATGTATATGAGGTATTAAGATTGTTATTTTGCACAAAACTTACAAAGGTGATGAGATTCAAAGATATGGTGATTAAGGCTCAAAAATGGAGTTTTTGAGAAATTTTAGAATTTGAGAGAGATTGAGGTGTTTAGATAGCTGTGAATTGGTGCTTTTTAAGTGACAAATTTGTCTCTATTTATAGAGAAACTATGAGGCTTGAGGCTGACCACTTTCTTGAACAAAAAGTTTGAAACTTGGTCTAACCTTTATTCTTGAACAAAAAGTTTGTCTCTGTTATTTTTATATTTTTCGTTATTATTGATTTGTGTCTAACCTTTGTATGTGAGGAAAGCCCTTAGCTGAATTTCCTTTTGACGTAGAAATTGAAAGAATTTTTCATGCAAGGTGCAGACAAGCTCGATTAGTTAGATAGGAATCAGAAGGTTCCTCAGACCATTCAGGTTCAAAGTCCGAAAAGGAAAGACCAATGGCTGAAGACCCACCACCACCTGAGAGACTTCTTGGGGACTATGGAGGAGCCAATGCTCCAGTTGGGCAGTAGACTACCGTGAATCAATTGGTAACTATTGCAAATTTTTAGTTGCATCTTTCAACCATCCTCCAGCTCGAGAACAAATCTTTCATCGAAAAGATAAATGAAGATGCAAATAAACATTTGCAATGATTTCTCACTATGAGCACTATGTTGGAAATTGAGGGGAACTTTGAAGAGGAAAATAAAATGAGAATGTTTCCATTCATGCTGTTTGAAGATGCTGAAGAGTGGCTTTACTCATTACCGACATGGAGTATTACTACTTGGGAACAGATGGAGAAGACTTTTCTTGATGAATACTTTCCTGCTTCTATTTACATTCACAAAAGATATGATATTGTGAATCTTAAGTAGAAAGAAGGAGAGTCAGTAGGTGATGCTTACAAGAGGTTCAAGAGGTTATTGGTAGCTTTTCCCACTCAAAGTATGGATCAAACTTAGCAAATGTAGATGTTTGTGAATGACCTCTTAATAAAGACGAAGCAGCTTATTGATACAACAACCGGTGGCCCATCCAACTTTACAACAACCATTGGTGTGAAGAAGATTATTGAAGCCATTGCTGCAAACGAGCATCTGGAGCCATTTGACAGGGTTATAAGTAAAAAAGAGAGGGTGATTGATCTGAAGTTAGAAGTTAACAAGCCAATGAAAATTGAAGAGGAAATTGATGCAGAAATGGAGAAAAAGATGAAAGCAATGAACTATCAACGTTCACTGAAGATATAAAAAAGATAACAAACACCGACGTTCACTGTCGATGGTCTACCAACTTTTACTGAAGGTAGAAAGAGAATATCATAGCACCGCCGTTCACTGATGATGAACTATCAATGTTCACTGAAGATAGCAAAAAGATAACAAACACCGACGTTCACTACTGATGTCCTACCAACTTTCACTAAAGGTAGAAATAGAATATCATAGCACCGCCATTCACTGACGATGAACTATCAACGTTCACCGAAGATAGTAAAAAGATAACAAACACCGACATTCACTGCCGATGGTCTACCAACTTTCACTGATGGTAGAAAGATAATATCATATTACCGTCGTTCACTGACGATGAACTACCAACGTTCACTGAGGGTAGCAAAAAGATAACAAGTTTCCCCAAGATTCCGGTGTTTCACCTAGAACAGTTCTCAACTTCTTCTTTAACCAAGTTGTTGTACCCCAAAATTTTTCCTCCCATATTTCTCAAAACATTGCAAAAAAGATCCTTAAGTTGCTAAAGGTAGTCCAAGGGTTGGCCAGACAAGCTCTCTCCTAAGGCAGTCTTCCCCAATCTAGGGTTTCATGATACATCAAGATACTTGAGTCCAAGTGATCCCAAGTGCTCACCAATGTCCTAATATGTTCTCAAGATCATCCATGACAAGTTTCAAGCCTTGCAGAGAATGTTTGCTCAGTCAATTGCTCAAAAGCCTGAAAATCGACTGTGTTAGGGAAAAAGTCAATTGTGGCCCATATACAGTCAAACTTCAATATCTTTGGTCAACATCCTCATTTTGAAGTATATTTAATCATTTGATCAAGGGTTGATCATGATTCATCAAGGATTGCTCATAATTCATCAAGACTCAAAAGTTGCTAAATTAGGGTTTTGTAGGAAAAGTCAACTCAAATTTGACCAAGCATAACTTTCTCATACGTTATGAGAAATGACCCATACAAAGCTCATTTGGAAGAGGATGAAATTTCCTACAATCCATATTCATACCCCAAGATTCAAAAATGCACTCACAAGAAGTTATGAATTTGGACATTATAGGTCATTTTTGAAAGTCAACAAAAACACCTTTTTTTCCAAAGCTTATAACTTGAGCATGGGATATCAAAATGAGATGAGACCAAAAGTGTGGGTTAGAGGACATCTCAATATTTCAAAAAAGTCAAAGAAAACTTCTAAAAGTTCAAAATTGAAAAAGTTATGCATTGTTGAAGTTGGACATTTTTGCAAAATTGGCAAAAGTCAACTAGCCCCAAAACTTCAAATTTTGTCAAATGGGCCCATTCTTTTCCACTTGATTTGAGCTTGAATAGTTTCCCACGTATCCTAGCTTCATCCATAAGCTCATATTTCATTTTTATTATTTTATTTGATTTTTTATTGAATTTATTCATTTTTAATCAAATAAAATCATATAAAATCCAAAAACTTTGATTACATGAGATTTTTTTTGTTGTTTCAGGCTTTGATTGCAATTTTTAACATCATCAAATTCGAATCATACCAAATCATGGGCAAAAAGATTTAAATTTGGCAAATTTGGAAGGTTTTAAAGAGGAGATAAAATCAAATATGTATGCATTGATATGAGAGGATTTGATTCATAATTTCCACCCTAATACACTACACACTACATGAGGAAGCAAAGGCAATCGAGACAAGGGTTGGAAGCTGTTGAAGGAGGCAGAACAGAAATTGAAAAAAAGCATAAAAAACTTTAGATCGAAATCAAGCTTGGAGACATTTTCAGGGCTTGGCAAGCATCACAATCGCTTCCTGGCAACTCTCAGAAGCGAAACCAATTAGAATCACACATTCTCCAGCTTCCTAAGGCGCTGTAAGTGGTTCACGAGTCTGCTCCATTCTTGAAATCAATTTGTGTTATTCTTGCATCCACCACTAAAACTAATTGCATATTTTGATTCACCATGCCATTTGCAGTCTTTTGACATTATTTAATTTCATTCATCTAACTTGTATTGTGATTCACCATAGCTAGGGTTTCAAGGTTTGGTTTAGAGGTTTTCGTTTCAGATAAAATCAGCCTTAGTAATGGCTATAGGCGTGACCAGGAGAGGAAGGTGAGTTTAACCATGGCATCAGAAGGAATTTCTATGGCCCGTGGAGGATTTTGGAGTATGACAGGCTTGTAGCTACGGACCATCGTCCGTAGGTATAGATCCTTTGTTTTTTAGCAACGGATGGAGGACAGGGGTGATGAGTTGTCACCCATTCATTCGCCTATTCAAATATGGCGCGCATATTTTTTTCTCTGACCAATAATTATTGTTTTTCTTTATTATTATTGTTTTATATTCATATAACAAATGAAACAACACAGCGTAGTGGCAAGGCAAGCGTTCCAATCACTTTCAGGACCTGGGTTCGAATCCTAGGTCCCCCACTTTCTCAATGTTTTTATTCTTCAGGTGTTCCAGTGCATATTCCTAGCTACAACATACCATGCGCCCTCGTCCATTCAATGGCCAGATGGCCTAAAGGCCAAATCTGAGAGATCAAGAATGAATGTCCACCATAGGCATTGGTCCACGCATGCCCACTGGATTCCAAAAGTCAACAAGGCCAACTGCAATTGGGCTTCAGATTTCTATCAACACCATAAATTTAAGGCCCATACTCCCCCTATTTATTTATTTTGTTTACTTATTTTAATTGCTTTATTATTTTTATTTCATTTACTAACCAATCAAAAATTCTTTTCTTTATAAAATAAAATCACAAAAATATTTTTTATTTAATCAATTTTTAATTTTTAATTTTTTATTAATAAACACTAATTAAGATAATTTAGGTTTTAATTAGAATAACTTTAACCTATTTTTTGGTAAGAAATTAAAATTAAATTAGATTTAATTAGGTTTTAATTACTAACATTAATTATTTTATTTTTCTTTCTTAAAATAACAAAAACCCAAAAATAATTTATTTTTTAATTAATTAATTTATTAATTCAATTTAGTAATTAATTTAGGATTTATTTCTTTATTAAAATAAAAACAACAAAAAGATATTTCTCTTTAACAAAAAGGGTCAAAACCCTAAATTTCACATCCGATCTAATTTCTCGCACGTTATTTATTTATTTTATCCAATAATGTACTTGCTCCCGGATTGTAATAGTTTAATAGGACATTTAATTATTTTTTCTCTTTATTTTATTTTTCAAAAGGGTTTGTCTTTGGCGATGTAAATACCCGACGCCTTGTAATTTAAATTTCGCATTTTATTTTCCGCAAATTATAACTGTTAGACGTTTGATAATAGGATGCATGACAAGACTGAATGTTTTAACCTAAAATCAACTTAGGTGTCCCTTAACATGTACAAAGATAAAAATAACTGAAAACAATACACTCGCACATGCGCACTCTTAGGGTACACCCCACTTGGTTGCCTTCGTACGCGGTCATTGAGTATAGGTCACTTTAGAGGTCATCCTCTTGTCTAAGAGATCATAGTCGCCTCAAAACGGTTGCCTCGGATATTGTTGCCTCAAACAAATGATCTAAGACATTAGGGTTACCGCTAAGGCGTCCTAACATTGCTTTAGTGATCGCACGTCCCTCATTCGAATTGACCCTTAAAACTCCAACGACGGTGCTACCTACTCATCAATAGTGGGATGGAATTGTCTAAAGGACATTAGCATAGAAAGATTCCTTTTTCGAGTAGGTAGATGGTTCTTAAGTACTTGCTCTTTCAAAAAACAAAAACTTTTCACACTTACACTTTTCGAACAAAGTTTTCAAAAACACTTCATACGCTCTTGAGGACAGAAGAAAGAGTTAAATGGATGTTTTCAAACAAAAACTTTTTCAAACCCCACAAGCACAAAGAAAGCAATTTTGAAAACAATTGAGCAAGTACCTAAGAGCCCGTGGATAACCACAGATAGAAAGGGTGCTAACACCTTCCCTTTCTATAATCTACCCCCCGAACCCGAGAAATATCTCGAAAAAGGAATTTTTCTGTTCTTTTTTTCCTTTCCTTGTTGGATAAAATAAAATTCGGTGGCGACTCTTGCTTACCGCGAAATTTTGCAAACACAAACGCAAAACGTAAACCAGCATTCCAAAAAACAGTCAGTTCTTCCCACCGTATCACACAAGGCACTACGCCTGGAAAGGATAATACATAAGCTGTCTCAAATAAAGAGACTTGCTATTTGTGGTCACGGAGGATTGTAAAAGGAAAAGACTTTTTGGGAAGGAGGTATGACTTCCTGGGGAGATGCCATGATATTCTTGTTGAGGGGATAAAGTCTTCTCGTGCAAAATAAATGCACCAACCAAAATCTGGAGTTTTCAGAATTCCAAAGTAAATAATATTACCGTGGAACCACAAATCCAAACCAGAAATAAACTAGAATGAAACAGTCAACCATAATACATCCTTTGAGAAATAAACTCAAGAGGGAAAACTAAATCCATCCAAACAAGGAGCTGTACCGGATGGCTAAAGCAAAAATCTTCGATGAGGGACACCTCCGTAGGGAAATTGAAAGAATATACGTTTTATGCTTAAGACCAATGCTCTATTGAAAAGAGGACGACGTAACTCTGCAAAACATGGTAATATGTCAACAAAAATATTAACAAATGTCGATGAACAATGATTTGTAAATTTTAACTATGCATGATGTATGTATGAATGTATGAGTGCTATCGTGTGTATGCTGGCAAAACAGATACACAACATTGAGAACAACCAATCAAAACTGCCTCGGGCACTAACAACGCTCGACTAAACTCCATCCAAGATGATCATTCCAAGAAAGGTAAAGACCAGTTGCGGAAACAAAACCTACTTCCTGCTTTAACTTTACTGAGGAGGACATAATCCCGAGGTAGACAAATCAAAGTGATGAAATAAACGGATACCGGGATAAAACATCCTTCTTTAGGCATCATCGGGGAAACCAGTGTTTTTCAAAAGTAACATGCCTACTGGAGATTGCAAGACCACTCTCAAATAAAGCAGACTGACACCAAAACATCCAAACATTCACTGGAGAATTCAGACCCACTTCGCTGGAGAAAATGCGGATTGAAACATCACATCATGAAAACTCAGAAAAGAGGAGAAATGAATCCAAACTTGACCGAGGATACCAGAATTATAAACCCAATACGGTGAAAACGACCCGAGTAGGCCTTCCCAAGGGGAACAAAAGCTTCTCAAAACAACTGGAGTTTGTCCATTCCCGGGATCACCATTTTTGTTGTCATTGTTTCATCACAAATCTCAAAGTAAAAGTAAATTGTAAAAAATCTTTTTTTCTGAAAAATAAATTTTTTTATTTAATATGTTTGCTTTGAAAGTTATTATCAGTAATAAATGGAGTCTTTGCAAGTTAAATAAAATAAGAAATACAAATAATTAGGTAAAAGCTCGAATTTCATTAACAGAATGGTAGTCTGCGAATGGCGAGAATCCATAGATGATTACAAAGTTTGGGAAATAGTAATACATAATGGAAAAGATACATTGAGATACAATGACCACTATCCCCCCTAACACTTTTGAAATCCTGAGCAGCAGCTTCTGTTGAAGTATGGTGAGGATCCGAGAAGATTGTTGCTTCAACGATCAAGTCTTGTCTGACGTAGTTACTTGCCATGAAAATCCCTAACTTTTGCCTAAGCTGCCCTTGCGGATTTTCAACTTAGCGGGAAATTTATTCTGTTTAGGTCTCTAATTTTTTCCTAGACCACGCTTTTGGGTTTTCGGCCTACCGAGACGCTCTTTTTTTTGCCTAAGCTGCCCTTTTGGGTTTTCAACTTAGCGATCTGTCATTTTATTTCTTTAGGCGAAGTATTTCTTGACTGCGTCAACATTTATGGGACGTGGGAACTCCTCGCCATCCATAGTTTCAAGAATTAATGCACCGCCAGAGAAGGCTTTCTTGACAACATATGGGCCTTCAAAATTGGGAGTCCACTTTCCCCTAGAATTAAAGTTGAAAGACATGATCTTCCTGAGCACGAGGTCGCCTTCTCTGAATTGATGAGGTTTGACCTTTTTATCAAAAGCTTTCTTCATTCTTCTTTGATATAATTGGCCATGACACAAAGCTGTCATTCTCTTCTCCTCAACCAAATTCATTTGGTCAAACCTATTCTGGACCCATTTAGCCTATGTCAACTTGGTTTCCATTATCACACGCAGCGAGGGAATCTCTACCTCGACAGGGATTACGGCTTCCATTCCATACACCAGGGAGAATGGGGTTGCTCATGTTGAAGTGCGGACAGATGTTCGATATCCATGCAGAGCAAAAGGGAGCATTTCATGCCAATCCTTATAAGTAATAACCATTTTCTGGATAATTCTCTTGATATTCTTATTGGCAGCTTCAACAACCACATTCATCTTTGGCCTGTATGGAGATGAATTGTAATGGACAATCTTGAATTCTTCACACAGTTCTGTCATCATCTTGTTGTTCATATTCGAGCCATTGTCAGTGATGATTCTGCTCGGCACACCATACCGACATATAAGGTTATTCTTAATGAAGCGCACAACCACCTGCTTAGTAACATTGGCATATGAAGCAGCCTCTACCCACTTGGGGAAGTAATCAATTGGTACCAAGATAAAACGGTGCCCATTCGAAGCTTTGGGTTCTATCATCCCAATCGTGTCAATACCCCACATAGAGAAAGGCCAAGGGGAGGAAATCACATTGATAAGTGTCAGAGACACATGGACCTTGTCTGCATAAATCTGGCATTTATGACAGTTCTTTGCAAATTTGTAACAGTCAGATTCCATTGTCAACCAATAGTAACACGCCCTTAGTATATTTTTAGCTATCGAATGTCCATTGGCATGAGTGCCAAATGAACCTTCATGAATCTCATGCATCAACATGTCTGCTTCGTATCTATCCACGCATCTGAGCAAGACCATGTCAAAATTTCTCTTGTATAACACCTTTTCATTGAGGAAGAAACTGCAAGCCAATCTTCTAAATGTTTTTCTATCTTTCCTCGACGCACCAATCAGGTATTCCTGAGTCTGAAGAAAATGCTTGATATCATAATACCAAGGTTTTTCATCTGCTGTAAACACATGAGCGGGCCTATCCAGTCGTCGAACCATAATTGGGGGTATATCATTCAAAGTATTCACTTGGTACATAGAAGCCAGAGTTACCAGAGCATCCGCCATTTGATTTTCATCTCTAGGGATGTGATGGAATTCAACTTTATTGAAGAATGGTAATAATCTTCTAGCATAATATTTGTAAGGGATCAAGCCAGGGTGACAAGTATCCCATTCTCCTTTAATATGATTTACTACCAAAGTTCAATCACCATACACATCTAGAATTTTGATTCTGAGATCAATAGCTTCCTCGAGACCCATGATGCAAGCCTCATATTCTGCCATATTATTAGTGCAATCAAATGTTAACCTTGTAGTAAAAGGAATGTGCGATCCATGAGGAGTGACAATCACAATACCAATTCCTTTACCATAAGCATTCACAGCTCCATCAAATATCATACTCCAACGAGATTCAAGGTCAGGACCTTCCTCAAGCAATGGTTCATCATAATCCTTCACTTTCAGGAACATCACATCCTCATCGGGGAATTCATATTCTGCAGACTGGTGATCCTCCACTGGTTGGTGAGCAAGATAATCTGCCAACACACTATTTTTAATAGCCTTTTGAGTGCGGTATTCAATATCATATTCAGATAACAACATCTTCCAGCGGGAAATTCTCCCAATAAGAGCAGTTTTTTCAAAAATGTACTTGATTGGATCCATTTTGGAGATCAGCCAAGTGGTGTGATTCAACATATACTGCCGCAAACGCTTTGTCGCCCAGGCCAAAGCACAACATGTTTTTTCCAGCATGGAATACTGCGACTCACAATCAGTGAATTTTTTACTGAGATAATAGATGGCGAACTCCTTCTTCCCTATTTCATCCTGTTGTCCCAGAATACAACCCATGGATTTATCTAACACTGTCAGATACATAATCAACGGTCTTCCTTCTACGGGAGGGAGCAAGATAGGAGGTTCAAGCTGATATTCCTTAATACTCTCAAATTCCCTTTGGCAATCATCCGTCCACACACAACCTTGATCTTTCTTTAACAAATTAAATATCAGTTCACATGTTGCAGTCATATGGGAAATGAATCTGGAAATATAATTCAAACGCCTGAGGAAACCTCTGACTTGATTTTCTGTTCTTGGTGCTGGCATTTCTTGAATTTCTTTGACTTTATCAGGGTCAACTTTAATTCCTTTTTGGCTAACAATGAAACCCAACAACTTCCCCGATCGAACATCAAAGGTGCGTTTATTTGGATTCAAGCGGAGACGATACTTCCTCAAATGCTGAAACAGCTTCAACAAATCTTCTATATGCCCTTCTTCAGTCTGGGACTTAGCAATCATATCATCAACATATACTTCGATTTCCTTGTGCATCATATCATGGAATAGGGTTGTCATAGCCCTCTGGTACGTTGCACCAGCATTCTTCAACCCGAAGGGCATCACTCTGTAACAGAATGTTCCCCAGGGTGTGATAAACGTTATTTTTTCCATGTCCTCTGGAGCCATTCTAATTTGATTATACCTGGAAAATCCGTCCATGGATGAGAATACCTTAAATTTTTCTACGCTATCCACTAACATGTCGATGTGTGGCAATGGAAAATCATCTTTTAGACTTGCTTTATTTAGATCTCTATAATCTACGCACATGCGGACTTTTCTGTTTTTTTCGGTACTGGGACAATATCGGCAATCCATTGAGGATACAATGACGTCACAAGAAAACCAGCATTAATCTGCTTTAGAACCTCCTCTATGATCTTTACTGCCATATCTGGGTGAGTTCTTCTCAACTTTTTTTTAATTGGCGGACAGTCTGGCTTCAAAGGCAAATGGTGCTCGACAATATATCTATCTAGACCCAGCATATCTTGGTAAGACCAAGCAAAAATATCCACATACTCTTTCAACAACTCATTCAACCTGCTCTTCTCATCAGAATGCAACAATGCTCCAATCTTAACTTCTTTAGGATCTTCTTCTGAACCCAAATTGATCACTTCCAAAGGCTCTTTATATGGCTGAATGGTATTTTCCTCGTGCTCAAGCAACCGTGAGACCTCTTCTGGAATCTCATCATAATCTTCTTCTTCAGCCCCAAACACAGGACATTCAAAGTTGGGAGAGGGTGCAGGGTCATTGTATTCAACTGGCTTTTTAATTAATCTCCACATATCATTTATGATTGCTTTTAGAAACTGACACATATAATAAGTGATCATGCAGATTGAATTTCAGTTATTATTTATTTTGAAAGGTTTTTTCTGATTACCATTTTCCAAGAAAAAGTAGAAAATAAAGACATAATTCGGGAAGCAAAGACAACTTTTATTAATGATCTTAAAAGTCACATCAAACAGATAAGCCCTACAACATTAATACTTCCACCTTGGGCAGAGTGAAAGTTTTTCTAGAAAAAAGATTAACAAATCAAATTACTTTGAAACATGTATGCAAGAGGGAACATCAATGGTGATCCAGTTCTGAACCCTGACTCCGTGCGTCACATAATTCGGAATTTCCTGCTCTGCTTCATCCTCCTCAACAACATTAACTCCAGAAACAGTTGGATGGAGGTAACCTCCGCTGCGAAAAACATCATGATAGCTGCTCATAGTAAACTTTGACTTCAAACTTTCGGCTTTTCCATTCTTCAAAGAGAACCCCAAGCCAGTTTTGTTCTTGTTCACAAGTGGGTCCATAATTCGTCCCCAAACTTCATTATGACCATTACGCACAACCTGTTGCGCATCCTTCAGCGAAACCATGGAATTCTCAATTCCTCTTAGGCTATCAATGGATAAGGCTTGGAACTGGGTTCCAACAGCAGCTTCATCCACTTCTACAACACTGAAAAAGGACAAATGAGATATCAACAATGCTTGCTCCCCATTTATGATCACCACCTTCTCTTCACGCACAAACTTTAGCTTCTGGTGTAAAGTTGAAATGACAGCCCCTGCTTCATGTATCCACGGCCGTCCTAGAAACAAACTATAAGCGGGAATGATGTCCATGACCTGGAAAGTTAACTGAAACAAATGTGGTCCTATATGGATAGGTAAGTCCACTTCACCGATGACAGATTTCCTCGACCCATCAAACGCTTTCACAATGATGCCACTAGGGCTCATAGGTGTTCCTTGATATTTAAACTTCCTAAGAGTACTCCTAGGTATAACATTCAACACAGATCCATTATCAATTAGCACATTGGATAGCGAATCATTCTTGAAGTTCATAGAGATATGGAGGGCCAGGTTGTGATTCCTCCCTTCATCTGGATATTCATCATCGCAGAAACTCAAGTTATTACATGACATAATGTTTCCTATTACGCTGCTGAATTAATCTATTGGCATATCACTCTCCACAAAAGCTTGGTCCAATACCCTCATCAAAGATTCTCTATGAGCAAAAGAGTTCATCAATAAAGCTAAGATAGATATTTTTGAAGGAGTCTGCAGTAGCTAATCTAAAATTTTGTAGTCGCTCATCTTAATTGTCTTCAAAATATCACCCACTTCTTTCGCTAATGTAGCTCCACTAGTCTCTCTCGTAGCCTTCTTAGGATCATCATTCTCAGCAATTTTATTTCCAGCATCAACATCTCTCCGAACAACCGGCGCAAACACACAACCGCTACGGGTCACCCTGCTATTTTCAGCTATATTTCCAACATCAGGCATTGGCTGGATGGGAACTTCCAATCCATCTTCTAAGATTGTAGCGTTGTATTTGTAAGGCACAACCTTATCTGATTTGTAGGGGATATGACCTGGCAAACTAATAACCAATGAGGTAACAACTGGCTTGCTATGATACTCCATTTCAAAATGGGCGGGTGCACCAAAACAAGGCACAATTACGTTTACCCCTTCTTCAACACAATCACTCATCAATAAGTCATTTCTAGAAAACAAATCTTCGTCTGAAAAGAAATACTCATCTGCAGAGGCATACTCTTCATCTGACTCTTATTTCGTTAAACAAACCTCAACCATATCAACCTCATGATAATCATGCCTCTGACCTGTGATCTTGATAGTTCCATTGTCTAACAACAACTGAACACCCTTCTTCACGATCGAACATCCTGGGGGATATCGATAGCAAACTAGACAAGATCCATATTTGTGTTCCACCTGACCAGCCGTATGGCAGAAGGTACCATGCAACTGCACAAGATCCTCATTCATATACTCCACATCAAAAATTCTGAATTCACCAGGACATCCAGAAACAATGTTCAATTCCTCTTCATACTCCACCCTATGCCAGATTATGTGGATGAGGCCCTCATCCATCATCTCCTGTAAATCAACCTTTATCTTCTCTCAACCCTGTATGTTTGTACTGCAAATAGCACAACCGGAATGGTCATACATATAGTAGCTAAATTCACATAGTTCTGCATGCATTTTCACCAAATCTCCTTTAACCAGATGAATATCAAAAATCCGGAAGTCGCCTGGACAACTGACCACCATATTTACAGCATTCGTTCCTTCATGCTTGGGTACAGGATTGCCTTTCATATTAGGGCCCACATCCTTGAAGGATAGAATACCAGAATTCACCAATTTCTGCACCTCGGTCTTCAAAGGATAATAATTCTCAACATTATGCCCTGGTGCTCCTTGATGAAAAGCACATGTTTGGTCTGCCTTGTAATACCAAGGCAATGGTGATGGTACGACGGGAGGTGGTCGTGTTTGAACCAACTTTTTCTCAATCAATGC
The DNA here is from genome assembly GCA_948472305.1 of Vicia faba. Lineage (NCBI taxonomy): Eukaryota > Viridiplantae > Streptophyta > Magnoliopsida > Fabales > Fabaceae > Vicia > Vicia faba. The sequence goes on along the minus strand of OX451740.1, from coordinate 1,056,251,129 downwards.
CGCTAGTAGCTCTGTATAGCTCATGGGTATAGGGTCATAACTCTCTCTTCTCTGATTATACCCTTGATTCCCCTGCTAGGACGGTCTCTGATAAGCAACGATAGTTGGAGTGGCATTCATAACAGGAGTAACTGAGGCGGCCTGCTGATGACGCTGATAATTCCTTCTAGGAGCGTTTTCCCTCCTTTCTTGTATAACAACATTTGTATCTCCTTCTTTCTTCTTTGTAAACCCATATGATGGCTTCTTTACACCTCCATATCCTTCACTCTTCGTCAAACTACCTTCTCTTACAACCTCCTCTAAGCGGATACTCATTCCTACCATCTCAGTAAAGTCACTTGGCGCACTTGCTACCATCCTCTCGTAGTAGAAAGCACCCAACATTTTGAAGAAAATCTTAGTCATCTCCTTCTCCTCCATGGGAGGAATCACTTGGGTGGCTACCTCGCGCCATCTCTGTGCATACTCTTTGAATGATTCCCTGTCTTTCGGAACCATGGCCTTAAGTTGGTCACGGTCAGGTGCCATGTCCACGTTGTACTTGTACTGTTTGATGAATGCTTCTCCCAAATCATTAAAAGTATGGATGTTGACGCTGTCCAAACTCATATACCACTTCAGCACAACACCGGTCAAACTATTCTGAAAAAAGTGAATTAGCAGACGCTAATCATCAGTATGGGTAGACATTCTCCTCACGTACATTACTAGGTGAGCACGAGGGCAAGTGTTGCCCTTATACTTCTCAAATTCCGGGACCTTAAACTTAGCAGGTATCTTAATATTAGGGACCAAACATAGCTCATTCACATTCTTTCCAAATAGCTCTTTTCCCCTAAGGGCCTTCATCTCTCTTTGCATCTTGTCAAACTGCTCTTGAAAATCATCCATTTTGTCATAAAGACCCAAGTCTTCACTCGGTGGAGGGAAAGGACGACACACATCATCATTAACAAACGAAACCATATTCACCGAACGAGGTGCATCAGGAACAGCATGCACCATAGGAGGTTCCGGAGTAACAATAGTCTGAACCACTGGAGTATCTTGAGGACCAAGATTGAAACCTTTAGGTGCAAAATTTTCTGGCATTCCCCATGGATAACCTTGAGGCATACGGTTTTGAACAACGTCCAAAGTAGCAGATACGGGAACAGTCGGAGCTTCAGTAGTTGCCCTTGTTGGTTGAGGTTGAACACTCGGTGGCTGATTCTGAGCAGCCACCAGAACTTCCATCAGAGTAGTCAGATTGGCCATGCCAGCCTTCAAAGCAGAAACTTCCTCGCGTAGCTCGCGATTCTCTTGTTCTAAGTTGTTCATCTTCTTTTTGAAATTAGCCTGAGTGTTATAGTGATGAGTCAGATTGCTGAACAAAGTAAAGAAGCTCGGTAAGACACTTGTGTTGTAACCCAATTTTTGCCCCTAAGACCCCTTCATCATACCACATTGTTTAAATCACATTAGGGCTTTTGGTTCTTCTCCTTATCTTTAGCTTTGCTCTTTGAGGAATTACCAAGCACCTTGACTTGTTTTCTTTTGTGATCATAGATATTTTTCTTTGATTTTCTCTCTAAATTAACAAATACAATATTGGTTTGTCTTACTTGTTAATAATGTAGGTGAAGGCAATAAGATTTTGCATGTTGCATCATGGGTTCATGAGTTTATTTCCATGCCCTAGTCAAAAGCTTAAGAGATCCAAACCTCACCATTGAAGTTGTTTTGAAGTTGGTATGGAAGTAGTTTTGGTGGCCATGAGTCCTCATCATCATCCCCAACAAATTCTATTTACAAAGGAAGAATATTGGCACAAAAAGTTTGTTCAAACTTGGCAAAGTTCCACCAAGCATTCTCTTGATCTAGAGGCTAGGGTTTTGGACTTCAGAGGGGAATATCTTGCTCATCTTTTGGTATTTTAGAGTGATTCCCAAAAAATTCTTCTCTCCAAAGAGTTACCAACAAATAACTTCAAAAGTTCCAAGGAGTTTTCATGTGGAAGGAACTTAATGAAGAAGAAAGATTACAAGTCATCTAGATGAATCCCTCATTTTTCATATGAGATTTCAAATGATCATAACTTGGTCAATTTTTATCACCTTGAGCCCATTCTTTTTTCATGATGATCCTAAAGATGTGTACTTCATGCCTTCTTTTATGTGAAAAGTAATAAAATGGATGGAAGTTTCCTTAAGAATGCAAGAGATTATAGGTCATTTCATGATTTTTGGCCAACTTCTATAAGTCATAACTTGCTCAATTTTTGGAGATTTTTAGTGGTTCAAATTGAAAAGTGTCGTTCAAGAGGTCTACTTCATTCCATCTTTTTTGGTCAAAAGCAAATTCTAAGTGGAAGGCCATGTTTGGATACAAGAGATTATAGGTCATTTTTAAAGAAGAGTTTGAAAATTTTCTAAGTATGGAAAGTCAACTCTTTTTCTTCAGCTTTGACTCCATGTAACTTTCAGCTCAAGCATCCATTTGATTCCATTCTTTTTCCATTGTAAAGCTTGTTACTTCATCTTTCCAAAGCATCATGAATTTTGCCCTAAGACCCCATGAGGTGGAAATGCCATTGGTCTGAACTTGGTAACTTGGAACTGAAGTTTCACCATAAGTCAGAATTTGAAATCCATGTTTTGGCCTTTAAACATCAAATTAGCACGCGTTTGTAATCTAAACATGTTTAACCAAGTTGCCAAAGTGGATTAGAGCACTGAAACACAAGGATTTGATGAGTTTTGATGCAAATCAGATCACACTTTCTTCATGATGCAGACCCACACGATTTCCCTCCAATTTGCATCATTCCATACGCTTGAGCATTCCATTTGATTCCCTATAAATAGAGGGTCATCCCCCATTCAATTTCCCAAGCTTAGATAGCCAAAAACACCCTGCCAAAACTTCACACGAACCCACTTTTGTTGAATTCAATTTTTGAAATTTAAGCTTACTTTTCCAAAATTATTTGCGCATTCATCATCCTTGAACTTCATACAAACTCTCCAGCACTTAAACCAATCAAAACGACCCATAATCCAAGCTACAGAAGTCCAGTTTCAGAGCTTCTTACTTGAACTTCGAAAAGGTAGAATTCTCCACCAATTGGATCCAAATCAAGCACTAATTTGTTCTACTCCTTTGTCTGATTCTAATGTTTCTTACAATTTTTAAATCCATTGAGAATTGAGAGAGAAATCTCAAATTGAAGGTGCTCGCTATTTTTCTGTGTTTTGATTCATATCTCATTCCATACTTTACATAAATTTGGCGCGATGGATCCTAATTTTTCCATTTGAAGGATCTCACAAAATCCCCATTGCAGGGTGTCCGAAGGTTGAAGACGATGACATGTCTCGTCTCAGCCAATGATAGCGTGCCAAGCGTTTTAATTTCATTGGTTGCCCTTTTTCTGATCACATGTGTGTTTCACTAAGGTCTATATCAAGCACAACGCGTCTGGTCCATTGGATTAGCTTACTAACGCGTTTTGACTTTGATATGATGGTCCACATCTTTTTGGTTTTATTTTATTTTCTGATTTTATATTTTATTTGATTAAACTTTCAAAAATTCATAACTCTTTTATTTTTTATCCAAATATTATGAAAAATTCACAAAAAATACTTTGAATTATTTCTAATCTCATGAATATTTTTTTCATTTTTACTTAAATATTTGGTATTTTTTATATTTTTTGTATTATTTTCTTTCTTTTAATTACTTAAAAAATACTTTCTAACATTTTTTAATTCTGAAAAAATTCATAAATGTTATTTAGTATATTTTTGACTTTCTGGAAATTTTATGGAATTTTATGTTGAGGTTTACTATTTTTGATCTATTTTATGTTTGTTTTAGCAATTTTAAATGGTTTAAAAATAGTTTCTGACTTTTAAAAATTACTAAAATTTTTATAAAAATATTTGGATCCATTTCTGAGTTTTCTATGGTCTTATTTTTTATTTCTTGATTAATTTGAATATAATTGGCATTTTCCTCATTATTCCTTTTTTAAACATTTTTTAAAAAAAACCTTTAATGTATATATTAATTAAATTATTATTTTGTGAGTATTTTCTGGCTGTCTTGGGTTGATTTTTTGATCATGGCTTTATTAACATCATTGGATCCATGGTTTTGAGTTTAACTCCACAAAAAATGGATGAATGATTTTAATAATAGTTTGATTAAAATATTAATTCAAATGTGATTTTTTTCTTTTTACCCTAATTCCTCTTCATCTCATCCACTTCTTATTGCACTAAATGTTGTTAGAGCATGATCTCTATATCATGTCTCAAAACAAACGGTGCGTAGATTGCTATTGATCGACCTCAAAATAGGTGCGACTTCTATATAGTTCCACTTACGATTGCTTAACATAGCGCTAAATTTTGTCCCGATTCGAATAAATGATCATTCGTAGCCCAAACTTATGATTGCAAGCCCAAGTATATTAATTTGATCTCTTTGATCCAATAATCTTGAGATTCATTGTGTGGAGGCTTTGGTTCTACCAATCCTCTAATGGATCTACAACACCTTTGGTCAACGCGGATCACTTAAACATCGTTGATCATTAAATGGTACTTGTGAGAATTCCAAATGGATGATATACTTGACAAAAAGAAAATGCAGCTTGTTATGTGGAGGCTTTGGTTCTACCAATCCTCTAATGAGTTCCAAATACAAGTTTCAAGATGGTCATCCAACTAACAACTAATTATATGCTTGTTTTATTTTTATGCTTTCATTTTTTTATGCTTTATGCACTATTTATTTTTTAGCATTTTATATTTCATGCCATTTTCATCTTTGCTCATTTGAGCATTTATTTTCTTGTCATTTTTACTTTACTCACTTGAGCTTTTCTTTTTCATTTCCTAAGATACTTAATAACCAACTTAAACCCTAAAAAACTCTTAATGGTGCTTGGACTATTTGGTTACTATCCTTGGCATGATGGAGCAGTGGACTTTTTCTTGGACTCAGGATTAGAAACCTTGGCCTATCTTGGATACCTTGTGATCTTATCTGATTATTTTGTCTGGAGCTCTTGAGGTTTACCTCAAGACATTGGGTTGCTTGTTTGTTTTTGTGTGCAGGTTTTTATGATTACACTCTCTATTTGTAATCTGGAATTCGCCCGCATAAAGCCGTTACTCTGCCCAATTTTTGTGAAGACTTAAGACATTTGATGAGGTTTAGTATCTTTGCTTGCTTGGTTTCACTCCAAAGAATGGGAATTCTATCTTGGCTCATAATGTCAAGTTTTGGCTTCTTGTTGGTTATATTGTCCTTATCCTTAGCTTTTACCTTATGCTTTAGGATAGCCTCTTCTTCTCCTCCCATCTTCTTTAATTTCAAACATCTTCTCCCTCCTTTTGAAAACTCTTCTTGTTTTGAAACATCAACCATTTTCATAATAAACTTGGACTTATGTCCATGCATTTTCAAAATCTTTTCATAAATAAACTTCAATTAACTTAATAATACCTTGACATTTTTTGTGGGAAGACTAAAAGTCAACCAATCTCATTTCAAACAATTTTGCCACTTTGGCTTTTATCTTTAAAACTTTTCTCAAAAGATTAGACTCTTGTCAATCCTTATAGTGATGCAAACAACTATACTTCTACAATATGTAGTGAAGTGATATATTTTCCACTTTAGTATTGAGTGAGGCATTATTGATTTTAAAATCCAAGCCATATCCTCCACTTTGAGATGATGCAAATTATCCTTTCTCATGATTGTGGGTAGTAAGTATGTTTTCCACACAGACAATGACGATGATGTCTTATCTCTTAAAATCAACTAACACACTTTTATTTCAAACTTTTAAAAGAGGAACTACGTGTACCCTGATCCCCTATTGCATGAAAGGTGGTACGTAGGCACTAAAGGTTCGCAACCGTGGCGGGTGAAAAAATCATAAAAAAATACTTCTTTTCTCATCTCCACCATCCATTTTATATACAACACATTTTTATAGCCAAAATATACATATTTTACAAAGAGGTTCGTGTGGAGTACCGTAGATGTTTAGGGTGCTAATACCTTCCCTTTGCATAACCAACCCCCTTACCTTGAATCTTTCCCCCTCTTTTGGGTTATTCACTCTTTTCCCATTCCTTTGGAAACAATAAAGCACGGTGGCGATTTTTATTTTTGATTTGTATAAAGTCTAGTCAATCCAATGGCTTAGTCTTAAATATTTCTACCGCTACAACCTGGATATGCATAACAAATGCAAGAAATATGGGAAATATGATGCATGACATGTAATGCACACGATTATTTTTACTTTGTTATTTACTGTTTCAAGGGATTTAAAGTTTATAGACATATTGCAAACATCAAAGTAATAACGCTTTTGAAATACTGAAAACTTTTTATTATAATAACTCCAAAATGGATTACAAGTTTCAATGATCCCAAGTACAAGATGAAAATACAATCTAAAATCCTGAGAAGTAAAACTGATGGAGATCACTCTATACGTTGGCGCTTCCCCGTGAGCCTGACAATCCGAGCCTTCAACCTCTGGTTTTCTTCCACTTGTCTGACGAAAATCTCCTTCCAATCATCTGAATAAGGAAGTAAGTTATTAGTACCTGATTTAGGCTTAGGAGAAAATAAATCCCCTAGCCTCTCCATAGACTCTACCGCTCGACTCTCAAGAATCTCAATCAAGTCGTCTTTCTCCTTCAGGTCTGCTCTGTAGGAACTCTCTAATGTTTGGAACTTGTTCTTCCAAGCATCCCTTTCCTATTGCATCCTAACCAAAGCAAGTTGCAGCTCTTCTAGATCATCTAATAAGGGAGGAGTGGTCTTTACAAATAGATCAGGCATGGGTGTCTCCCAGGTATACGGCATCTTTAACTGAATGGATCTCGATCGGATCCACTAAAGATATGGCTCCAAAGAAACAACACCCCTAGGTCCCAAATCTTTCCTATTCTTTTTATGAATGTGACGCCAGGCCTTCGCAATCTGCTCTTTAGCTTCCTTATGGTCTTCTCCTTCCTTCAGAAAGAAACTACTCAAATGAATACTATGCAGTTTAGCCCCTCATCGGATAACCAAGTTGTCGCCATGCAAGAATAGGGTTATAGTTAATTCCTCCCTTTGTACCAAGAAGAGGTACATTGGGGAAACTACCACAACTGTCAATAATCTCTACATCCTTTTAGGCTCGATGATACCAATCAATGTCTGAGTGAGTAAGTGCCATGATCTTAGGAGCCCAACAAGGTTCATTCTTGACATCCCAAAAAGCATCAGACTGAGGCATATGAGAGATAAACCACCGGTACAATAGAGGCGTGCAGTAGATAATCATCCCCCCATGATAAGAATTCCGAAGATGAATAGATTAATAAGTATCACCCAATAAGGTAGGAACTGGTCTTCCAATCATGAAAATCATGATAGCGTTAATGTCGACAAACCTGTCCACATTAGGAAATAATAACAACCCGTAAGCAAGTAGAGCAAAGATGGCCTCAAAAGAAACTATACTCTTCATTCTGGAAAAGTAATGAGCTTTCTCCAATAAGAACTGAGATGGTAATCCTCTAATCCCTCCTTTAGTAGTCATATGGGCTTCCACCTCCGACTTCCCCAGGTGAATCAAAGCAGAAATCTCATGTGGTTTTGGCTCACCCTCCAAACCAGTAAAAGGAACACGATTGCTAACAGGTAAATCCAATAGATAAGAATACTCCTCCAGTGTAGGCATCAACTGATAGACAGGAAAAGTAAAGCAATGATACATCGGATCATAGAACTGGACCATGGTCGAGAGAATACCCTCCTCCATCTTCAACTTCATGAGAGGAATAATGGACCCATACTTCTTCCGAAAGTCTGTAGAACACTCGATCTCGGGAATTAGACTGATTAACTCATCTATCTTGGGATCCTTGAAACTATATTTTCCGGTATTTCTCTTTCCAGAATCTAGGGTTAGAAAGTACCTGAGATATTCACAAATAGTCAACCTTTAAATCCCTTGAAATATGGTTTCTTCAAAAGATGCTTATGAGTGCATGGATGCATGATGCATCAATCACACACAAGATCACACATATAGGGTTCATAGGTTCAATGTCACGAGCATGAGGTCGAAGGTACAACCCATTAGGTGTTGGTCTAAAAGTTATCACCTGCCGAACAAGGTTCTAGAGGTTCCCAAAGTCTACATCCTTCCTTCGGATATTACCAATTTCTCGATTAACTCGGTAATTAGAAATATTCTCAAGAAAGACTCGTCCGAGTGTAGTATCGCGTGACAACTATTTCCGGATTACTCTGTCATAGCTTTCGCATTACATCTAGAAGGCCAAGATGGGTTTGGTATTCTACGATCCTCAGTTTCAGCAGGCTCCCAGGTTGAAAGAAGTACGTCTTCCCGATTACTTGGTAAACGACACTATAATCAAAGGGGCCTCCACTGAGTGGGGGATCTCATGCCTCATTTTTTGGGATTACTCCCTCAAAGTTAACATGACTATACCTCCCGTCCTATCTTAAAGTTTGCCTAAGTCCGGGTATAGGACTTAGGAGTAATCACCAAGCACCCTGGAAACTAGGAAAATCCAGACAAACATATATACAACATATAACACAAAAAACAGTAATAACACATATACAGATATGAACAAAGATAGGCTTAACCCACTTAGGGATGGACCAACAAGAGGTCAATCTGTCCCCAGTGAAGTTGCCATTTTTCTGTAACGGTAGAAATGTTCAAGACTGAGCCATTGGATTGACTAGACTTTATACAAATTAAAATAAAAATCGCCACCGCGCTTTAAAGTTTCCAAAGGAATGGGAAAAGAGTGAATAACCCAAAAGAAGGGGAAAGATTCAAGGTAAGGGGGTTAGTTATGCAAAGGGAAGGTATTAGCACCCTAAAATTTGTATATTTTGGCTATAAAAAAATATTGTATATAAATGGATGAAGGAGGTGAGGAAAGAAATATATTTATTCTATAATTTTTGCACCCGCCGCGGTTGCAAACCTTTAGTGCCTACGTACCACTTTTTCGTGCAATAGGGGATTAGGGTACACGTAGTTCCTCTTTTAAAAATTAAAACACAAATGCGTTGGTTAATTTTATAAGGTAAAACATCATCGTCATTGTTCATGTGGAAAACACACCTACTACCCACAATCATGAGAAAGGAGTATTTGCATCATCTCAAAGTGGAGGATATGGCTTGGATTTCAAAATCAACAATGCCTCACTCAACACCCAAGTGGAAAATATCTCTCTTTACTACATATTGTAGAAGTATAGTTGTTTGCATCAATACAAGGATTGACAAGAGTTTAATCTTTTAAGAAAAGTTTAAAGATAAAAAGCCAAAGTGGAAAAATGGTTTGAAATGAGATTGATTGACTTTTAGTCTTCTCACAAAAAATGTCAAGGTATTATTAAGTTGATTGAAGTTTATTTATGAAAATGTTTTGAAGATGCATGGACATGAGTCCAAGTTTATTATGAAAGTGGTTCAAGTTTAAAAAACAAGAAGAGTTTTCAAAAGGAGGAAGAATATTTTTGAAATTATAGAAGATGGGGGGAGAAGAAGGGACTATCTTAAAGCATAAGGTAAAGCTAGGGATAAGAACCATCTAACCAACAATAAGCCAATACTTGACATTATGAGCCAAGATAGAATTCCCATTCCTTGGATTGAAACCAATCAAGCAAAAAATACAAGACCTCTTGAGAGAACTAAACTTCAAGTGTATTAAGTCTTCACAAAAATTGGGCAGAGTAACGGCTGTATACGGGTAAATTCCAGATTACAAACAAAGGGTGTAATCACAAAAACCTACAAAAAAAAAATAAGAACCAAATGTCTTGAGGTAAACCTCAAGAACTCCAGACAAAATAATCAGATAAAGTCACAAAGTCTCCATGATAGGCCAAGGTTTCTAATCCTAAGTCCAAGAAAAGTCTCATGCCCCATAATGCCAAGGATAGTAACAAAATAGTCCAAGTACCATTAAAGATTTTTTAGGGTTTATGTTGATTATTAAGTATCTTAAGAAAGGAAAAGAAAAGCTCAAGTGAGCAAAGTAAAAATGGCAAGAAAGTAAATTCTCAAATGAGCAAAGATGAAAATGGCATGAAATGTAAATGCTAAAAGTAAATGGTACATAAAGCATAAAAACAATAAAAGCATAAGGTAAAACAAGTCAATAGTTAGTGGTTAGTTGGATGACCATCTTTAAGCTTGCATTTGGAACTCATTAGAGGATTGGTAGAACCAAAGCCTCCACACAACAAGTTGCATTTGCTTTTTGTCAAGTATATCATCCATTTGGAATTCTCACAAGTGCCATTTAATGATCAACGATGTTTAAGTGATCCGCGTTGACCAAAGGTGTTGTAGATCCATTAGTGGATTGGTAGAACCAAAGCCTCCACACAATGAATCTCAAGATAATTGGATCCAAGAGATCAAATTAACATACTTGGGCTTGCAATCATATGTTTGGGCCACGAATGATCATTTATTCGAATCAGGATAAAATTTAGCGCTATGTTAAGCAATCGTAAGTGGACTTATATAGAACAAATCATTGGATCATTCCATAATTTTTCCAGAATTTAAAAATGCATAAAAGTATTTTTAAACATTTAAAACAAATCAAATTAGTGTAAAATTTATAAAAAATACCAAAACATAAAAGTAAATTGTGAAAAAATAAAAGTCAGAAAGAGAATAATCAAAAATATTTTTCATAATTTTTTCAGATTTTTTGGACTAAAAATGAATTTTCCATGATTTTTTGAAATTTAAAACAATTAAAATATAAAAATCAGAAAAAGAAAATAAAAGTAAAATATGTGAACCATTGGATGAGAGTCAAAATGCGTTAGTAATCAAATCCAAGGGATCTGGCGTGCTGTGCATATCATGGTCATTAGTGAATATTGTACAAAATCATTAATTAAATCAGAATTTGAAAAATATAGATGGCGCGCGTTCATTGGTTGGAAGATGACACGTTGGTCATCTTCAACCTCCAGCCATCATGAATTGAAGGTCTCTCAAACTGTAAAATCATAAGCTCGGACCTATGCCATTCGCTTCGTCTCTTCAAGACGAAGACAACCACACCCTCACGCCAAATTTATATTAATTTTAGCTCAAGCAATTTGGAAAGAAAGTTTTGAAAAGGGATTTGAAATTTCATGGTCAAAACGTGTTTCCAGTAAAATGTAAGTGTTCTGACTAGAACCAGGGCAATGAGGGCAACACAATGATATCATAGTTTTAAAGAATTGATGAAGGAATCTACCTATTGAAGTTGAGTTGTAGAGCTCTGAAACTGGACTTCTATGGAGAAGTATAGGGCATGATTCTTGAATGTAATTATGTGGTTAGCTTCAGGGAAGATCAAGGAAGGTGAATTGATGGAAAAATTAGATTGAAAAAGGGTCGAGAATGGATTTTGAAGTTGCTGAATTCTGAGTTGTGAAGCAAGTTTGGCAGGGTGGTTCTAGCTATCTAAGCTTGGGAAATTGAATGGGATAGTTCATGTATTTATAGGAGGAGCGAATGGGATCAAAAGGAAGAGTGAATGATGCGTTTTGGAGGGAATTCGTGCAAACCTGATGCACGAGTGAAGTGTGATCCAAACTTAATCAAAACTCATCCAATTCTTGCATTTTGATGCGCTAAACAAATCTGGAACTTCACTAAACATGTTTAGAGGCAAAAACGCGTGGAAAACATGTGATTAGAGGCCACATTATGGATTTCAAAATTCTTACTTGGTGAGAAATTAAATTTCAAAGTGCCAACTTCTGACCATTGGCATTTTCAACTCAAGGGGTCTTAGGGCATGATTCTCGATGCTTTAGAAAGATGAGGTAACAAGCTTTGCAATGGAAAAAAATGGAGTTAAATGGATGCTTGAGATGAAAGTTGCATTTAGTCAATGTTGAAGAAAAAGGGTTGACTTTCCATACTTAGAAATATTTCATATTCTTCTTCAAAAATGACCTATAATGTCTTGCATCATATAATGTCTTGCATCCAAACATGGCCTTCCACTTGGAATTTTCTCTTGACCAAAAAATATGGCATGAAGTAGATCTATTGAATGACATTTTGAAACTTGAATCATTCAAAATCTCCAAAATTTGAGCAAGTTATGACTTATTGAAGTAGGCAAAAATCATGAAATGACCTATAAGCTTTTGCATCTTTAAGGAAACTTCCATCCATTTTCCCACTTTGCACATAAATTAAGGAATAAAGTTCACATCCTCAAGATAATTATTGAAAAATAATGGACTCAAGGTGATAAAAATTGACCAAGTTATGACCATTTGAAGTCACTCATGTAAAATTATGGATTCATCTGGATGACTTGTAAAATTTCTTCCTCATCAAGTCTCTTCCTCATGAAAAATCCTTGTAACCTTTGAATTGATTTGTTAGTAACCCTTTTAAGATAATGATGTCTTTGTAATCACTCAAAAACACCAAAAGGTGAGTAAGATATACTCCTTTGAAGTTCAAAACCCTAGCTCCTAGATCAAGAAAATGCTTTGAGGAATTTTGACAAGTTTGAACTAACTTCTTGTATCAACATTCTTTCTTTGTGAATAGAAGTTGTTGAGGATGATAATGAGTACTCATAGCCACCAAAACCACTTTCATATCTTGAAATTTTATAGAAATATGCCCTTGTGACCAATAGGAACAAGGCCTTGTCCAAACATGACAACTTCTCCAATCAACCCCTTGTACTTTTGAGCCAAATATAATAACCTTGAAATGTGATGAACCAAAGCAACCTTGCCATACCAATTCTTCCAAAACCAATCCAATGGTGAGGTTTGAACTTCTAAAACTATATTGACTAGGGCATGGAAATAAACTCATGAACCCATGGGGTAGCTTGTTAAATCTCATTGCCTTCATCTACATGAATAACAAGTATGAAAAACCAACATTGCATTTTATTAGTTAAATTAAGGAATCAAAACAATAGTCATGATCATAAAAGGAACATAATCCAAGGTGCTTGGTAATCCCTCAAAAATGACAAAACTAAATGTGGGGAGGGGAACCAAGAATCCCAGTGTGATCTTGTTGTGAGTGAATCAACATGGTATGATGAAGGGATCTTGGGGGGGGGGGGAATTGGGGTACAACAATAGTCATAGAAGGAAACCTATGGGACGTTTTAGCAATGTCGTTTAGGGACTAGATCGTTTACCGAAGGCAACATTGAGGGTCATCGAGGGACTACGATCTTTTATCGAGGGTCTTTTCTAAAACGGCCATGTTCGAGGGAAATGACTATTTTCCGAATGGAAACAAAGTGAGATCACCCTAAGGGTGCTAGTGTGCAAGTGTGTTTGATTTGCATGCATTTAGTCTTTGATTTAGTGGTGTCCTACTTGTTGTATTTATCTTCCCATACAAATCCTACTTTACTAGCATTTATATGAAAGCGATAAATTGCGAAAAGAAAATATTCTACGCTATCACAATCATTAGGGGGAGGAAGCGTAAAAATTTACAAATGGAGATTGCAAGAAATTAAAGTCCTAATTATCTATTACAACCATATTGAAATAATGTACAAAAAATGTAAATACTTTTTAGTCTTTTTGGTTTTAAAAGAAGTGAAATAAAGTATGTGAAAACATATTTTAGTGTTTTGATTGTTAAAGATAAAATAAAATACAAGGAGGAAAATGGGTCAGAATCAGCGCGTGGCTGAAAGGGACAGAAATAAGAGGCAGAAACTATGAATCTAATGCGCTGCAAAATCGGAAATAACAAGTTAGCAAAAATAGGGAAGGTCAGAAGTTTTGGGTTTGGGTATACTGAAGTTTTGAGATTGCTAGGAATAAAGGAAAGCCTAGAAGTTCTGATTTGCTGAAGGGTTTTAGAAGCTCTAATGAAGCTAGGAACCTAAAAGTTCTAATATCACTGGCAAGTCAGAAGTTCTGGTTGTTTGAGAGATTGAGTTGATAATGTTGTTGGGTGAGGATATCTAGAAGTTCTGATCTAGGAATTTTGTCTGATAGATAAATGGGTAAAAATATCAATAAATGAACCTAAAAAATATGCTTCTGGGGTTTGAACCCAGGACCCTTAACACTAATGTCTTATGCGCACGCTTTCTAACACTGGGGTGGTTGTACATCATGTATTAGAAGCAAAAGAATAAACATGTATCACTAAGTAAACTCTGATGATGAACTTCATCTCCTTCTCCATGCTAGTCAGAACATCTGCAGCTTAGTCATTTGTCAACAAAACAGAAAATGCACACATAGCCGTTAAGGCAGGTTTCATCATGGTTTCAGAAACATAAAATATCAAGACTATAAATCAGAAGTAAGCATGAACTTTCCTGATCCTAATTCTAAATCCTAATTTCCTCAAGAAGTTATGAACTAAAATTCTCTCTACTTAAAAAATACATGACATCTAAGAATATGTACAACATCAGAGTCAGGATGTCTACATTGTATTTTTGGACATGCAAGTATAATAATGCCTAAGTGATATGATGAGAGTCAACAGAAGATTACCTTGCAGCTGGAAAAGGTTCTGGAAACTAGAGCCTGGTTCTGATTGTTTGTAATGTTCTGATCAGCTTCCTCACGTGCTCAGCAGGCTGGAATAACCTTTAACTTGGGCTATGAATGGCTGGAAAATTATGGAAAAACCACAAAGAAATGTTCTCACTTTTGAGGTGGAGACTGATGGAGAACGTGTTACAGTCTAAAAACAGAAGCTATTACAACTTCTAAATGTACATCAGAAGTTGTATGGATGATTTGGTCAAGAAACACTTGAGGGAAATTGGAGTTTGAATGCAAGAATCAAAAACTAAAAGGTTTTGTATTTTGTGTTTGCAGTTTCGGATTTCTCGAATTTTTAGCAAGGTTTCAAAGCTTTTTTCTTTTCAATCCTTCGACCCCTTTTAAGTTGCAAATGAAATTCAATTTATAGGAAAAGATTTTGTAGCTTGGAGGAGTCAAGAGTACATCCATCATGTTAGGGCTCTGACTTGTTCTTGAAGCAAGTTAAACAAGCATGGTGGTTAGCAGCTTTTAGTCGTGCCTAAGCATGATTTGTAAACAAGAATTAAGTAATAGTAACCTCAGAGGCAAAAGCAAAGCATGGGTCAGCATAAGCTTTGTACAAAAGTTTGATTTTCAACGACATCAATGGTACTTTTATCTCACACATGGGAAAATCCTTTGGACAAAGACTCAAAAGTGGGTGTGAGCATTAAATGATGATAATATTTGTCAAAACAGAATCCTGCAATATGAGATTATGTGTCATAGCTCAATCTGTATCAAAAGTTCAGCATCAGTGTAACTTAGAACAAGCATCCAACTTTTGATCTTTGGATCTCCCTACTCCAGCATGTTCTGAAGGAGTTCTCATACTTTTCAGAAAGCTTGTAACAGGCTCTGTGGACTTCCTTTGAATTACTCTTGCAAAATCTGGTTGAAACTTCGTGAAAACTGGCCCAGAAGTTCTAACCAAACTCTGTCTTGGAAGTGTCCAGAATTTGCTGAGTGCTTCAGTTTGATGAACGTGTCTTTGAAGATTTATAACTTGAAATCCCAACATTTCTAGAAGAAGTTCTGTTCTACAATTTTTTATAATTCATTGAGATCTACAATTCTCGTGTTTGAAGTTCTTCCATAGTCAATGTGCATCATGGTGAAAATCTAGCCAGAAGTTCTGAATTTATCATATTTCTTAAATACTTAGAAAAATTTCTAAGTATTTAGAATTTTGACTTTTTCAACAAAATCTTGACTTTTGATTTCCTTGATGAAACAAACTTCATGCTTTAACATGCCTTGATGAAATATGATTCTTGAAACTTTATTTTGATCCAAAAATCAAAGTTTTACTTTTCAACATGCAATTGACCATTTTTCCCTTGTTCCAATTCCAGACCTAAATTGATGTATCAATGCTGCAAACTTGATGTCATGTAAGATTTTGTGAGAAAATCCTTGAGAAATGAGAGGTCAAATTTTGGGGTACAATAACTTCCCCTGTTTAATCTTCTTAAACCTGAAGAGTTAGATTGGCAAACCTGCCATTCGTGACTTGAAGGTGGAAGATGATTGAACACTAGAGTGCCCAGAAATTTGCACTCAATGATGTGTTAGTTGACTGTGTAGGGAATGGGCTTAAAGATGCCATTTGGAGGGATGATGAAGAGTTTGTTGGAGATGGGCTTATAGATGCCATCCAAAGGTGATTGTGGAAGGTATCAGGATAAATCTTTTGGTTGATTTATACTAAAATAGTAGATGTCTTTTTGCCTGTTTTTAATCTGGAAGAGGTAAATCTAACCAGAAGAGGACTTTGTTCACCTGTTATATATGATAAGCCTATGTAGGGCTGCTCCGGGATGAGTCCATGTAAAAATTCATCTAGAATTGTATGAGAAGGAACCTGGGTAGAGTAACTTCATGATGAGTCCGTGTAAAGCTTCATCTAGTAGTCAGAAGGAACCCGTGTAAGATTGCTTCGAGATGGTTATGTAGATAGCTTTCCTGGCTTGTTACATTTATTAATCCACAGTCGATCGTCCACAGTTAGTTTTCCTGGCTTGTTACAGGTATTAATCTGGAACTTGAAAAGGTTAGGTCGTTTGAGATAGTCGTCATGTCTGGTTTCAAGTATTAATCTCTGACCTGAGAAAGAAAGATAGTTTTCCTGACTTGTTGCAGGTGTTAATCTTCAACCTCTTCATGTAGATAGTTTTCTTGGCTTGTTACAGGTATTAATCTACAATCAGTCGTCCATAGATAGTTTTCCTGGCTTGTTACAGGTATTAATCTGGAACTTGGAAAGGTTGGTCATTGAGATAGTTGTCCTATCTGGTTTCAGGTATTGATCTCTAACCCGAGAAAGAAACATAGTTTTCCTGGCTTGTTACAGGTATTAATCTTCAATCTCTTCATGTAGATATTTTTCCTGGCTTGTTACAGGTATTAATCTACAATCAGTTGTTCTCAGATAGTTTTCCTGGCTTGTTACAGGTATTAATCTGGAACTTGGAAAGATTTTCTTCAATGAGGAATAGGAATCCATGTAAGATTGTTTCCTGATGAGCCCGTGTAAAGTTGCATCTGGTCACATAGGGAGTTGCTTTGTCTTGCTTCAGAAACTAAAATTGGACCTGTTGAAAATTGTTGATGGTAGCCATCTGCTGATTGACCTTTTCCTAAAAAGGTAAAACATTAGCTGTATGCAATGTCATGAAGTATGAAATGCATGGCGTGATGATGTTTTTCAACACAATTGAGATTATGTTGTATGCATTTATCATGTATGTAAATGTGAAATGTTATTGAAATGTATCTTTGTCTGGGAAAATAAATCCTTGACAAATGCTGGGGAGCCTTGGGAAATGAAATCTCGGACCACTGTTGTGGATGACGAGTAGGCTCCTCTTCGGACCTGGTTTTATGATGTCTCCACTGGGGAATCATGTTTTGTTGTTTGAGGAGAACTCCTCTGGGGAATATTGACTTTTCTTAAGAAGACTCTGTGGAGAGTGTTGATCTCTGCTTGGGGGAAAAGAGTTCAGGAGTCTCGGTTGTCGGTTGCTCTATTGGGGAATTATCTCTTGAATGGAGAGGAAGAAATTTTAGTTGTTATCAGGTCGGATTCCCAGCTTCACAACAATTTGCTGGGGATAAAGAAGTTAATTGTTATCTGGTCATATTCCAGGCTTTGCAGTAACTTACTGGGGAAAATTAACTGTTATTTGGTCGGATTCCAGACTTCGCAAAAGGTTTCTTTGGAGAATGAAGTTAAACTATTATCTGGTCGGGTCCAGGCTTCTCAACAACTTACTGAAGCTAACTATTATCTGGTCGGTTTTCAGGTTTCGCATTAACTTGTTGGGGATTGTAGAGCAGTCTACTAGGGAAGAGGAGTTGTGGTCCCTTGATTTGTAGGAATAGGAGAGGCAAAACTCAAGCTGGAGAATTTGCAGTTTGTTGTGAAAATAAACCATGTCGCCAGTTTGGCAGAGAGGTTTATTCTTTTGGCAGAAATCCTCGAGGATTCTTGAGGTTGATTTAGTTGGGGAGAAGTTTTTAGAGGTTGAAACTCTGGTCGGGGATCATCCTACAAACAAGACCTTATGGGGGTTTGTCATTGCCCATGGTAGCAAGTGTTTGTGGCATTGCAAAAAATGCTTGAAGGTATGTAACCCTTTGTCGGGATTCGCGTTCAATTCCCCAAGTGATTTAGATGGAGACCTGCCCCTGGTTACTCAGCACTTCTTGAGAGATTTCTGGGAATCTTGAATGGACTGTCCCAGGTGTGTTGGATAGTAATCATGCTGATGCCCCCTTGCTTACAGGAGATCTGTCATTGGGATTGTCTTCCCATTTGAAATGATTTTGCTCATTGAGAGAGTTTTTTGTCAATTGGATATTTGCCGTGCAAACTTCTCTATTATCAAACAAAAATCCATATGCAAACAACGATATTCAAATAATGCAAAGTTTATGCTTGTCTTGAAGTTTTGAAAATGCGTTTTAGCAGATAAAAGAATTTTGGCAGGAAAATTCAACTAAGGATTTAGAGTAAAGCCTTATAGGAGTCAGGATACCTTTGTTAACAGTATACTTTCGAACTAACCCAAGCTTCAATTAAGACTTTTGAAGGGTTGTAACGTGGCTTGGTTCAAGGTTTAAGAAACAAAGGATAAAAGCTCAAATTTTATTTGAACCCACCCGTTCTTCTTGATGTTCTTCAGTCCTAAATCCAGTTAATTATACGTTCTAACTCCAATGACGTTTTGATGATGGCTCATACAAGTTTAGTTTATCTAAAGGCAGTCATTTTTTTCCATATTTTTTATGTTGGTCGTGGATCTGTAGTGATCTCTTATTTTTTTTAATATTTATTATCCCTGATTTTTGCCTGACTGATCTTGTTTTTTAGATTACAGTCAGCGGGATGCCCCAGTTTTTCTTAAGTCTCTTTTGTTGGTTTTGACTTAGTGGGCTTTTCTTTTTGACAGATAATGATTGCCGATGTGATAGTTAACCATCACCGTCTTTTGATTTCAGAGGAATGTTTTTGACGTCATTCGTTGTATACGAAATAAGAGTTTGCAACTGAACGAACATTTCAATTAACTGAGAGACTACCATGCCCCGGGTTTTGATTTAAAGGTTTCAATTTATGTGACAAGAATACTTCTACTTCTTTGGCTCGAAGGGGTTGACTGGGGATTATCTTCCTTATAACTTCATTTTTTGGGATTTGAAAGAACGCATGTACATCGTCAACAAGGTATGTCCAAAAGCATACTATATGATATTAAGGCATTGTTTTCGTCATCCTCCCTCTAAAAGCTTGTAACTTTTAGCAAGAGTTGAGAGTAAAAAGCATAGTTTAAATATAGTGAAAACGAATGGATGGATTCAAGACAAACGTATACAATGTATTAATGAAACATAGTTTAACATTAATTGTTTGAATAACAAAATAAATTACAATTGAAAATTTAAATGAACAAAAGCCTCCTTGGCTGAACTTGTCATTTCAGGTGGTGAGCCTTTGAGGGATGGCAGAAAAATTCAGTCTGACCATCTTGTGTGAACTCCAGCACTCCTTCGTCGATCAAGTCTTGGATATTAATTTTCAAAGCCCAACAATCATTTGTATCATGCCCAGGATTATTGGAACGGTATGCACATATTGCATTAGGATGATAGCTAGGAGCGAATGTATTGGGATTCCAAGCAGGATCCCTTAACGTGACAAAATTCAGCTTCAGCAAGTGTTGTAAGACTTGCGATATTGGCATGTCGAGTTTGGTAAATTGTCTCCCAGATGGGACCTGTTTACTCCAACTACTATGTTCTTGTTGGCGGGGTGGTGGTTGGGTCCGTGACATGGAAGAAATTTGGAAAGGTATGTTCTCCCCTGAACCAGCTTCTTGTCTTATAGGCGGCTGAGTAGTGACTTGATCCCCAATCATGACCGTTTGTTTCATACGGTTGCAACCATCTTGATGAAGTTGGTTGACAAGGGCTCTCATCTCTTCTTGTCCTTGAGCTAGGTTTTGGATAAGAGCCATCTGGCCCACCAGTTGACCCATCATTTGGACCTTCATTATGGCTACCTCAGTTTGTAGCCGCTCCAGCTGGTTATCCTTTTTGTCCTTAGGATTTCCCATGATCATGCCCCTAGTGAGGAGCACCTTCACCTCTTCTTGTCCCTTAGATAGGTTCAAGAACATCTCTTGAAGTTGAGCGTTTTGAATTTGAATGTCCTTGATAGTTTGTTCTAAGGCCATCTCTTGCTGAAATAAACAGTAAGCAGATGAGAGATTTATGTGGAAAAGCCTGTCATGATATGATGCATGGTATGTGGATGCAATATTTTCAAGGACTTAGAAAATTTAAATTTGTTAAAAAAAAAAGAAAAAAGCAAACATCAATTGTATTAATAAGTTTAAATTAATTACAATCGTGCCCCTTGGGCTTACAATGGAGGAAATAAAGCAAAAATAAACTCCTAAGACAAGAAGGTCAAACACATCCTCTTTGGCGCGATGTAGGCGTTCAGATTTCGCTCCTCATGAAGTCGTCTTGTAAGCTCCAGGACCTTCTTTTCAATCGCATAGAACTGGGCCTCGAAAGTGTCTCGTTCTTCCGTCATCTAGATCCAGGCTCTTTGTAAGTATTCAAGATAAGTAGGCATGGTAGGGTGAGAGATAACATAAGGAATATCTCTTCAACTAATGGCTCTATGATGATAGGCAAAGTGGCAGGGTATGGCATACCGAGTCTTTGAGCACGAGTTCGTACCCACTTAAGATAAGGCTCCAATGGAATGGAGTTCTTATGCCCCAATGTCTTGCTATCCACTTTGTTCACCATCCTCCAAGCTCGTATAAATATCTAACAGCAGCCTTGATCGTTGCTCTTATAGTCGAACACCAAACCTTTGATGAGTGTATCGTGAGGACCATCTCTTTGTGCATAGCCAAATAGTCATAATGCAAGAGAAGGGTTATAGGTGATACCTCCCCTAATGCCGAGCAAAGGGACATTAGGGAATTCCCCACAACAGTCAATGATAGTAGTATCCTCCAAGGACCGAGAACACCAATAAATGTCAGAGTGTGTGAGGGACATCATCCTTTGAGACCATGTTAATCCTTGCTCGTTCTTCAATGTTGATCGAGGTAAGTGCAAAGTAAACCACTTAGTGAATAGAGGAATGCAACACAAGAGAGTACCTCTTTTCTTCATTGTTCGAGTGTGGAAACAATGTAAAATGTCTCCAAGCAAAGTAGGTATAGGATTACGAGAGAGGAAGACCTTGATGGCATTCACATCTATGAATTGGTCCAGATAGGGAAATAGAACAAAACCATAGATTAGAAGAGCCAAGACATCTTCAAAGGCTTGGAAATCCATGTCTTCCTAGAATGAACGAGCCTTCTCTAACATAAAATTGGCCAAGAAACCCTTAACTCTGCTTCTTGTCTCCCAATTTGATATGATGTCGGATCTCTTCAGATGTAGGTCTTCGGCAATGACTTTAGGCTTTGGAGTCCCTTCTAAACCAGTGAATGGTAATCGATCAAGCACGGGCACTCCCAACAGTTGAGAGAACTCCTCTAGCGTAGGGACTAACTGATAGTCAGGAAAGGTGAAGCAATGATGCATGGGATCAAAGAATTGGAAGAGAAAACACAACATTTCTTCTGGGAATTTGGAGGTAGCCAAGATGATAAGTCGACCATATTTCTCGGTGAAGGAAGAATCTACAGGAACCCTTGATGCCAACTCTTGGAGTTAAGGGTGTGCTTTCACGAAGCTGATCCATATGGTATTCCTTCGGACGAGATTCATTGCCTACAAAACAAAGCAAAGATAAATTCCTAAATCCTTGAAATTGTTAGTGAGGATGCTTATGATGTTATGATGTTTATGATGTTATATAGAAGTATGCAAAGCAAGCACGTTGTTATGTACACACAAAACAGACAAGACCATAGGTTTAGGCTTGCATGGAGTTTCTAGGTAAGTATCCTATTGAAGTTTATTTGGCTCAACTTGTCCTAGTAATAGTAATCGGGTTCTAAAGGATCTCAATATCACTGAACTTTCTTTTAGGCATTGTCTCATCTTAATCAATCTTTTCTTGCGGCCGAGATATCCCAAAAGTATGGTCTCAATGAGTGTAGCATCGAGTATCAACCAACTTTGGACTGCACCAAAGCCAACTATCTCACTACTTCCTAATGGCCAAGTTGTTCAATTACGGTTCTAAGGTCAGTTAGTACTTCATGACGCCACTGAGCAGCCCTGTATTCTCCTCGATTCAACACAAGGGATACCAGTACCCACAATTCTGTCACACTAACGTAGAAAATGTTTCAACCATATCGGTCTATGCTGTACAGTTTCCACAATATATTGCTACTTACCTAAAAAGGTGTCCCAGATCCTGGTAGCGGATCAAAGAAAACCCAAACAAGGAACCAAAAATGTAAAGCAAGTAAGTCAAACAATGAAAGCAAATAAATGTGATCTAGCCCTAAGGTAACCCCACTTATAAGAATTTCCCCAGCAGATCCATCAGTTCTGTAACGCGGTGGGATAACTAACTTGGGATGTTTGTGTTTGATTGCAATTGTTACGGATAGCAAGAGTCACCACCGACTTTTCTTTTATCCAATAAGGAAAGGTTGAAATGAACAGGAAAGACCTTTCGATATTATTTTCTTGAGTTCGGGGGGTAGGTTATGAAAAAGGAAGGTATTAGCACCCTCTTCATCTGTAGTTATCTACGGGCTCTTAGTTGCTTGTTAGATCACTTTCTTTTGTTTGAAAATCTCCTTGTGGTGTGAAATTTGAATGTATTTTGAAAATGTCTTTGTAATGGTTCTCGTTTCTATAAGAACGCGTACAAAGTGTTGTTTGAAAAATAGTTCAAAGAAGTGTTTGTCGAATGTGGTTTTTGAAAGCGATTTTGAAAAGGTGTCTTTGTAATGGCTCTCATTTCTATAAGAACGCGTACAAGGAGCTTTGTCTTTTGAAAATGTTTCAAATGAAAGTGTTGGTGGATACAATGTCTTTGTTGTGAGCAAGCGAGCAACTAGGAGAAAACTACCTACTCAAAAGGTCTTAAATGTTCTTTTCCTCCTCCTTTAGATGTTGTTATCTCACCAGTGTTTTGGTAAGAAACCCCATCGTTGGATGTGAAGGGACGGGTGTGGGATGTTTGTATAGTCATATAAGGATACATATGGGACGTTTTATCAATGTCGTTTAGGGACTAGATCATTTACTGAAGGCAACATTGAGGGTCATCGAGGGACTACGATCTTTTGTCGAGGGTCTTTTCTAAAACGCCCATGTTCGAGTGACATGACTATTTTCCGAATGACAACAAAGTGAGATCACCCTAAGGGTTCTAGTGTGTAAGTGTTTTTGATTTGCATGCATTTAGTCTTTGATGTAGTGCTGGCCTACTTGTTGTTTTTATCTTCCCATACAAATCCTACTTTACTAGCATTTATATGAAAGCGATAAATTGCGAAAAGAAAATATTATACGCTATCACAATCATTAGGGGGAAGAGGCGTACAAATTTACAAATGGGGATTGCAAGAAATTAAAGTCCTAATTAACTATTACAACTATATTGAAATGATATACAAGATATGTAAAATGGACTTGTTTTGTTTTTGTTAAGAGAAGAACATAAGTTTGTTTAAGAAAATACTTTATAGTCTTTTTGGTTTTAAAAGAAGTTGTTGTACCCCAAAATTTGCCTTCCCATATTCTTCAAGAAATTGCCAAGCCATGCTTCAGAGTTCCCCAAGGGTTGCACAGTGCAAAGGCCTCCTAAGCAGTCAAAATTAGGGTTTGTGTTCTGATCAAGAAAATGAAGTTTTCAAGAGTCCAATCAAGTCTCATATGCCTACAAATATGGTCAAGCATCCTCATACCAAGTTTCAAGACTTTCAGCACAAAATTGCACAGTCAAAAACCCTAATTGCACTACAGTCAACTGTAGGGGCAAAATGGTCATTTGACAGTCAAAAGTTCAAATTTTTGGTCAACATCTCATTTTGAAGCCACAAACATCATTTGATCAATGCTTGATCATGATTCTCAAAGCTTGGCTCAAAAATCATCAAGATGCAAAAGTTTCCTTATTTGGACAACTAAAAAAATCAATTGTAAATTGACCAGGGCATAACTTTCACATGGATTATCAGAAAAATTCCATCCAAACCTCATTTTGAAGAGAAAGACATTTCCTACAACTCATCTTCATACTTCAAGTCCAATAAATGCTCTCACAAAAAGTTATCAATTTCAACATTATAGGTCATTTTCAAAAGTCAACAAAAAGGGACTTTAAGTCAAAGGCCATAACTTGAGATTGGTAAATCAAAATGACATGGGACCAAAGGCATTGGTTAGAGGACTCAAAGACCTTTCCAAAATGTCAAAGAAAATGAGCAAAGCTTAAAAATTGAGCAAGATATGCATTGGAGAAGTTGGGAAATTTTTGTGAAATGGCCAAAATCATTTATCCTTGAAATCTCATTTTTGACAAAAGGGGCCCACTTTTTCCACTTGAATTAACTTGGCCATGCTTCCCACGTGTCCCACCTTTTATTTCAGATTTTTTTAATTAATTTTTTCATTTTTATTGATTTTATTGGATTTAATTAATTTTAAATCTTTTAAAATCAAAAGAAATTCAAAAAATTAATTTAAGGGAATATTTGGTTTTGATTAACCTTGAAACATCATTAAGCACATCCCATTTTCGTGCCAAAGCTCAAAGAAGCAAGAATTCAAAAATGGACTCAAAAATGGAAAGTTGGTTATGGAGGTTCATGGAGAATCTTGGAATTAAAGGCTATGCATTATGGAGCCATAATTTCTCTTCCTACACATTGCATAAGACCTATACAATTGATCAAAAACAAAAAAACACACGCAGCTGCTCAGAAAACTCCATTCACAAATTAGAATTTTTTGCAAAAAAACTCATAACTGAAAACATCTTTGCAGGTTGATTCAAGGCACGATTTTTATCTCATTAGCTTCCTCAAGCATCACTGAACATTTCCCAATCAAGAACATTCTTCAAAGCTTAAGGAATTGGTATACAGAACTTGAAATATCTCATGAAAAATTCATAATCGTGTTTTCAAATCTATGCATTTTCATAACATTTTATTCATTGATTCATATTCCTTATGCACTTCTGAAGCTAACCCATGTGTTTGATTGAGTTTTTGCAAGCTGTAGACGATTTCACCATTATCGTTTTCTAGGGTTTACAGGACCTTGGATTAGGGGTTTTTGAATGAGGAAAAATTGGCCCTCAAGACCACCACCATTCAACTCAGCGCGTCTGGACGATCTCAAACATACCCTCGCGCCTAATTTATGGAGCCCATAGGGCTAATCGTTATTTTTCCAAAACCGGCCTAAGAAAACGCTCAGAAAACCGTTGCTTAATATGTTCTTATTTCAGGAAAATAAAACACGCAAAGAAGACGAACTCGTGGCCAGCAATCATTGGCTCTTTTAAATTTCGCGCTAAAAACATTATCCATGCGTGTTTTTCTTTTATATTATTTGTTTGTTATTATATATTAACATGCGTTGGTTGGATCAGATGGCAAGCGAAGTTGTTGGCAAAGCATATGACCTGGGTTCAAACCCCAGGTCTTCACTATCTCAATATTGTTTTTCAATTGTTAATCACGTGCAGAGCCAACGCTGGATACCACCATACTCCTTCATGATCAGATGGCCACGCGTCCCAGTAGAACAATCAGAAGGTCAAGAACTGTGCAATACCATAAACCCTGGTCAACGCTTCAGCACGCTACCTGGCAAAAGTCCAAAAAGGCCAAAGTTAATGGGCCAGATTCTTAAAGATTCACCTCCATGTTGGGGACTACAACCCCCCTTGGTTTGCAATTTTTTCATTTTCTTTATGTTTTCTTATTTTTTATTTTCTTTTGATTATTGTCTTTAATTAATTCCTTATTTTCACAAAAAATATAAAAAAAACACCTAAAAATCAGAAAAGAGAAAAAACAATAAATATTTTATTTTTAGTATTTTCATAAATAAATGCATGTAAATTAATTAGTTTTAAATTAGGGTTTTAATTTTAATACTTTTAACAAAAATCTAAAAAATGTAGAAATAAGTTTAATTAATAATTTTTCATCCTTTTCATTTTTCTTTCATAATTAATATTATTTATCTTGTTTATTTTGTAATTAAATTTGTGCATAAAAATTAGGATTAATTTAGGTTAAAGTTCAATATTTCTTAATAAATTAAAAGCCACTAGAATTAGGGTTTTCATCTTATTTTAATTTTAATTAATTCTCTTTTTCACGTAAATCATAAAATATTAAAAATACCAAAAACATTTCTTTTTTAATTAATTCCTAATTAATTTAGTTTTGCAAAAGGGGTCCAACGCCCTCGTTTCGTTCTTAATTTCTTATTAATTCGCATATTCATTTTATTCCGTTTAAATATTCATGTATCTCTCCCGAAGCCTTGTAATTTATTTTCTTTTACTTTATTTTATTTATTTTCTGTCAAATCGGGTTCGAGAAACTTTTGGCGATGTGGACCCGCGCCGTTTGTAATAGCTTAGAATTTACTTTCCTTGCAACTTTTTAACTGTTAATCAAAGCATGAAAGAATGTATGGACAAAATAAAAACAAGCGTAGAACACCAATAACATGACAAGATAAATGCAAATGAAAACGACACACAAATCGCACACACCATCCCTAGGGTACGCCTCACTGTTGCCTTGCCTCGAAAGGTGATCGTCGAGTAGAGGATGTCTTAGTAAGTCCTCATGATCCGGGAACCTGGCATGAGGGTACCTTCTAAGGTGTCTTCCTATTGCTCCGGTGATCACCATGTCCCGAACCCCGAATTGACCCGAACACCTCCAACGGTGGTGCTACCTACCTCTCAATGGTGGGATGGCACTACTTTAAAGGACATTTACACAGACGAATTCCTTAGGGTAGGTAGGTTCTCGTAGATACTTGCTCTAATTTCAAAACAAAACAAAATACTTTTCACACCAACACATTTTCAAAAAAGCTTTCGAAAGCAATTTTTCAAACACTCTTGAGGACCGATACAAGAGTCGAACTGGAATTTTCAAAGAAACTTTTTAAAACCCACAGTTGAAAAGCAAACAAACCATTTTTGAAAACACAATGAGCAAGTATCTAAGAGCCCATGGATAACCATGGATAGAAAGGGTGCTAACACCTTCCCTTTCTATAACCTACCTCCCGAACCGAGAGCGATCTCTTTAAGGAATTTTTCTGTGCTTTTGTCCTTTCCATTTGGAGAAAATAAAAGACGGTGGCGACTCTTGCTTCCGCGACATTTCGCGAACCAGCGTTAAACAGTCAGTTCCAGATCCACCGATCACAGAACTGGCGACTCTGCTGGGGAAGTAAACTTAAAGTGAGGTGTACCTTAGGGCTAGTTCATAACTGTGTTTTCAATTGTATTGACTTGTCTGCTTTAACTTTGTGGGTTGCCTGGGAGTTACATAGATCCTAACCCGGATCTGGGGATACCTTGTTTAGGTAGCATAAGCTGTGAGGGACCTGTCCGGCGTAGACCGACACGGGTGAAGCAGTGGCTACGTTGGTGTGGCACCTTGGTCTGTACCGATATCCCTTGTGTTGCAACGAGGAGAATATGGGTCTTCTAAGGAGTCATTAAGCACCAACAACCTTAGAACCTTAAATGACACAACTTGGCCATTAGAACAGTAGCAGTATGCTACGCCCATTGAGGCTAAACTCTCGTGATGGTTTTGGCCGCAAGAAAAGATTGCGATGCTGGAGTTATGACCGATTGAGGGTAGTCAGTGATATTGGGATCCTCTAGAACCCGGTTACTTTGATAGGACAGGTATGAACCAACAAACTGAAAGAGGGTAATACCTAGACCTCATGCTGGCCTGAACTCTAAGGGTTTCTCTTGTGTGACTTGTGTGCCTTCCAACTTGACTACTTGCATGCTTGTTGTCTGACACTTGAGCTTCTTGCAGGTTTTGTAGTCCTTAATTAGGACTCATAACAAGGTTTACCGAGTTTCTTACAGGTTTTGTTTTAGTCCTTAATTGGGACTCATGACAGGTTTTACTTGAGTTTCTTGCAGGTTTTGGTTTGTAGTCCTTAATTAGGGACTCACAACAGGGTTTACTCACATTACCCCATGCATACCATAACATCATACCATTGCATACATCCTAACCCATTTCAAGGATCTCAAGGGCTTGTGATGCAGGTCATGATGAATCAAACATCTAGCAAGGGGCAAAGAGGATTTATTTTCCTCTAGCCAAAGTTGTCAGGGGCTATGACCCACTGGATATGGTGAGCCTTTGACCCTTGGGGAAAGACTCTCAACAATATGAAGTACCTTCAATCAAGCCACCAGTTTCCAATGCTAACGATTTTCTTGTTTACCCTGCGAGGTCCTTGAAAACATTGCATGCATATCATACACATCATTGCAGGTACCCTTTTGACAGGTTGCTTACCCTCTTCGCTGTTTATTTCAGCCGATCGTCATGAATCCTGAATCGTCTAACAAACAATCCATCAAGGCCCTCCAGGCCCAGAATGCCCAGTTCCAGGAGCTGATCATGAATTTGGCCCAGGGGCAGCAAGATCTGAAGACCCTGCTCCTGAAAAAGAAGAAGAAGAGGACTGTTTTGTTCAGCCCTAGACGCAGGTCTGGGAATACACCGCAGGATGAAACTGAGAGGACCACGCCATCTGTTGGGGAAGGCAGTCATCAAGAGGAAAGGGTTCCCCGTCCCGTGGTCTCCGACAATGAGACAGATTTCAATGATGAGCAGTACCCTCTAGCTGAGGACAAGTACAAACAGTTGGAAGACCGGCTAAATGCGATGGAGATACAAAAAGTGCCCGGCCTGGACTTCGAGGATCTAGGTCTGTCTTCTGGGGTAGTGATCCCGCACAAGTTCAAGGCACCTGCCTTTGCTAAGTACGACGGGGCATCCTGTCCTAAATTGCATCTCAGGGCTTACACAAGGAGGATCCAGCCCTATACAGCTGACAAAAACTTATGGATCCATTTCTTCCAAGAGAGTCTTTCAGGGACTCAGCTCGAGTGGTTCTATCAATTGATTGGAGCCAACATCCGCAGCTGGGAAGACTTGGCCACAGCATTCTACAAGCACTACCAATACAATGCCGACCTCGCTCCCACGCACACTCAACTTCAAGGAATGTCTATGGGTGCAGGTGAAGGTTTCAAAGAATATGCTCAGAAATGGAGAGACCTTGCTGGAAGGGTACAACCACCTTTGACTGACCGCGAGCTCGTCGACATGTTCTTGGGGACCCTGTCTGGTCCATTCTTCAACCACCTGATTGGGAATTCTGCTGCTGGGTTTACAGATCTGATCTTGATCGGGGAAAGAATAGAAGCTGGCATCAAGTCAGGGAAAATACAGAATGGTGTCTCCTCGAGCACTGAGAAGAAACCATCCAAAAGAGAATCTAGTGCTGTCAACGCAGTAGCTATTGCAAAGCCGGCCGGTGCTCCTCAGCGTCACAACCAACAAAGGGAAGAGAGACCTAAGAGGCAATTTACTCCCCTCGGCATGACCTTGTCACAAATATTGCCACAGTTGCTGGAAACCAAGTTGGTAACCCTCATGGATCCCCCGAAGAATCCTAACAGGACACCCTCAAGGTACAACCCCAATGCTCGCTGCGCCTATCATTCCGACAGCCCGGGGCATGCTACAGATGACTGTTGGACTTTGAGAAATAGGGTTCAAGATCTGATTGACGCAAAGGAAGTCCAGCTCGACTCTCCAGAGGCTCCCAATGTGATCACTGCTCCCTTGCCAAGACATGGCTAGGATTAGTTTTATTCATTCAAATATTCAAGTTGTAATTTTCTTTCAATTGTTCAAACATTTTGTTTCATGTCAAACTTGGTTATCTCATTAATGCATTACACTTGTCTGTTTTGAAGCAATTATGTTTACTATGCCTAAAACTGTTTTCATATTTTGATGTTCAACACTCGGTTAATAATTCTAAGCCTCTTGAGGGAGGATGACGAAAACGATACCATAATCTACAGTATGCTTTTGAACAGACCCCGCTGATGAGGTACAGGCATTGTTTCAATCCCTAAACACTGGAGTTATAAGGATGATAATCCCTCGTCAACCCCTCTGAGCCAAAGAAGTAGGAGTTTTTCTTTTCGAAATTTAAAACCCTTAATCATAACCTGGGGCAGGGTAGTCTCTCAGTTGATCCAAGTGCATAACGAATGGCACCAAAGAAGTCCTTACAAAACGAAGAAAGACAGTGATGGTTCCGAATAATCAATAAAGAAAGGCAGTCATTATCTCAAAAAATAAAAAACCCATTAAGTCAAAACCCATGAGGGAGACTTACAAAGCTGGGGCATCCCGCTGACTGTAATTCCAAAAAAGAAACAGTTCAGGCAAAAAATAGGGATAACGAAATAAAAAAAAAGAAAGAAGTCTTACAAACCCTCAACAACAAAAAAAAAAAGGAATGACTGCCTATTCAAAATAAATCATCAACATCCGAACCATCACCGGAAAATCAGAGCAAAGACTCAAACAAGGTCTAACGTATGATCAATTGAGTTTAGGTTTGGAGAACATCACGAAGAGCGGGTGGGTACAAATAATTTGAGCCTTTATCCTTTGTTTCTTAAACCGTGAACCAGGCCACGTTATAACCCTTAAAAGTCCTAGCTGAAGCATGGGTTAGTTCGAAAGCATACTGTTACGAAAGGTATCCTGACTCCTTAAGGCTTGCTATAAAATATTGAGTTGACATCACATTTTACAAAATTTGCTGGTTTTACTGAAAAATGCATTTTTCAAAAACTTCAAGACAGACATAAGCTTTGCATTTTTAACATAACTTTGTTTGCATATGACTTTTTGTTTGAACAGCATAGAAATTCGCACGACAAATGCCTAATGAACAAAAGCACCTCCAATCAAGGGGCATGGCCTGATCATTGTTCATCATCTGGGGCAGTCCAGTCAAGATTCAAGGAATCTCTCAAGATGCCAAATAGCCTGGGGCAAATCTCCGTCTAAGTCACTTGGGGCATTGGACGATCAAACGAAGATCTTCTGGTGGCATGGCAACACAACAACAGGGGCACCTCCCTACATTCTGAGAACGTGGACATAGTCGAAAAAATACTGCGCATAATCAAAGACCCGCTAGGTTGACACACCTAGGCAAAAATAAGGGCTTCCCGGCGAACCAAAAGGGTTCGGGCAAAAATAAGGGATGAAATGAAAAAAATCTATACACCCGGCAAGTCGAAAACCTGAAAAGGCGGCTTGGGCAAAACTGGGTATCCCGGTGGACTGAAAACCCGAAAGGGCGGTCCAGGCAAAAATTAGGGATCAAAGCGTACGACTATGTCCCGGTATCTCGTCACTTGCCTACCAGAAAAAGATTTGTCAAACAACAGTCATCAAACACCTTCACAGGTACCTTCCTCTCCCACTAAAACTGGGGCAATAATGAGTTGTCTAAAGGATCCGGTTGCTCTATCCATCAAGGTACCAAGATAGGTTCGACTGAAGAATGCGACCCAGATACCTTCACTCCTCGCAGAGCACGAACGCGTCGTCCGGCTTTATTCAAAGAGTTATTTCCTTAACAGGATATAACTGGGTTATCCTCAGCCAAAAGCCACGGAAAGATTGCCTTCAACACAGTCTTCTTACCCCCAGCGAAGTCTATTCACACTTCCAACACATCAAAGATATCCCCATCGGAGTTATCATCAAAACCTCAGCGAAGTATCTCTTCCCACAGAGTATTTCCCCGCAGAGTAATCTCTTTCATCAAGTTTATTCCCCAACAGAGTCATTCTTGCAACCATCATCCCCAGCGGAAACGAAGAACTTTACTCTTCAACGTCAGCCCAGGATTCAACAAGCTCCCGGCATCCGTCAAGGATTTACTTTCCTAGACGAGAATACATTCATAAACATCGCATCTTCATACATTATAGCATGCATGCATCATATCACATAATTTCATTTATGCTGAGAATATCATCGCTTGATTCATATCATGCATTGCATATGACTGACCTTTACCTTTCAGGAAGGATACAGTTAAATGATCAGCAGTCAAAAGAGAACAATCCAGTCAGAGAAGACAAATCCAGTCTAAGAAGACAAATCCAATTCCTAAAAGCCCGTCATTATAGACACCCGTCATTATAGACACTCGTTGTTATAGACACTCGTTGTTATAGACACTCGTCGTTATAGACACTCGTCGTTATAGACACTCGTCGTTATAGACACTCATCGTCATAGACACTCGTCGTCATAGACACTCGTCGTCATAGACACTCGTCGTCATAGACACTCGTCGTTATAGACACTCGTCGTTATAGACACTCGTCGTGATAGACACTCGTCGTTATAGACACTCGTCGTTATAGACACTCATCGTGATAGACACTCGTCGTGATAGACACTCGTCGTGATAGACACTCGTCGTGATAGACACTCGTCGTGATAGACACTCGTCGTGATAGACACTCGTCGTTATAGACACTCGTTGTCATAGACACTCGTCGTTATAGACACTCGTCGTCATAGACACTCGTCGTTATAGACACTCGTCGTTATAGACACTCGTCGTTATAGACACCCGTCGTTATAGACACTCGTCGTTATAGACACTCGTCGTTATAGACACTCGTCGTTATAGACACTCGTCGTGATAGACACTCGTCGTTATAGACACTCGTCGTTAT
The DNA here is from genome assembly GCA_948472305.1 of Vicia faba. Classification (NCBI taxonomy): domain Eukaryota; kingdom Viridiplantae; phylum Streptophyta; class Magnoliopsida; order Fabales; family Fabaceae; genus Vicia; species Vicia faba. The sequence goes on along the minus strand of OX451740.1, from coordinate 1,056,218,180 downwards.
AGACACTCGTCGTGATAGACACTCGTCGTTATAGACACTCGTCGTTATAGACACTCGTCGTGATAGACACTCGTCGTGATAGACACTCGTCGTGATAGACACTCGCCGTGATAGACACTCGTCGTGATAGACACTCGTCGCTAAAGACCACCCGTCCTCGGAAACAACTTGTCAGTAGAGACAACTCACCAACCTTTCTGAGCTCCAGATCCAGCTCCTGTAACCAGTCAGGACATATCTGTACAAAGCATCTGAAAACCAGCTCCTGCAACGTGTCAGGTAATCATTTTCTGTTTTGCAGGTACGCAAGTTCTCGCTAAGGAATCTCTTACGCGATCAACATCCAGATGGCATCTATAAGCCCATCATCCTATTCACCAATCTCTAAATGGCATCTGTAAGCCCATTCCCATCATCACACTGCTACTATGTGAGCGTAAATTTCGGGGCACTCTAGTGTTCAATCATCTTCTACCGTCGGATTACGAAAGGCACGTCAGCCAATCTGCACCCTCAGGTCTAAGAAGATTGAACAGGGGCAACTGTTGTACCCCAAAATTTGCCCTCCCATATTCTTCAAGAAATCGCCAAGCCATGCTTCAGAGTTCCCCAAGGGTTGCACAGTGCAAAGGCCTCCTAAGCAGTCAAAATTAGGGTTTGTGTTCTGATCAAGAAAATGAAGTTTTCAAGAGTCCAATCAAGTCTCATATGCCTACAAATATGGTCAAGCATCCTCATACCAAGTTTCAAGACTTTCAGCACAAAATTGCACAGTCAAAAACCCTAATTGCACTACAGTCAACTGTAGGGGCAAAATGGTCATTTGACAGTCAAAAGTTCAAATTTTTGGTCAACATCTCATTTTGAAGCCACAAACATCATTTGATCAATGCTTGATCATGATTCTCAAAGCTTGGCTCAAAAATCATCAAGATGCAAAAGTTTCCTTATTTGGACAACTAAAAAAATCAACTGTAAATTGACCAGGGCATAACTTTCACATGGATTATCAGAAAAATTCCATCCAAACCTCATTTTGAAGAGAAAGACATTTCCTACAACTCATCTTCATACTTCAAGTCCAATAAATGCTCTCACAAAAAGTTATCAATTTCAACATTATAGGTCATTTTCAAAAGTCAACAAAAAGGGACTTTAAGTCAAAGGCCATAACTTGAGATTGGTAAATCAAAATGACATGGGACCAAAGGCATTGGTTAGAGGACTCAAAGACCTTTCCAAAATGTCCAAGAACATGAGCAAATCTTAAATATTGAGCAAGATATGCATTGGAGAAGTTGGGAAATTTTTGTGAAATGGCCAAAATCATTTATCCTTGAAATCTCATTTTTGACAAAAGGGGCCCACTTTTTCCACTTGAATTAACTTGGCCATGCTTCCCACGTGTCCCACCTTTTATTTCAGATTTTTTTTATTAATTTTTTCATTTTTATTGATTTTATTGGATTTAATTAATTTTAAATCTTTTAAAATCAAAAGAAATTCAAAAAATTAATTTAAGGGAATATTTGGTTTTGATTAACCTTGAAACATCATTAAGCACATCCCATTTTCGTGCCAAAGCTCAAAGAAGCAAGAATTCAAAAATGGACTCAAAAATGGAAAGTTGGTTATGGAGGTTCATGGAGAATCTTGGAATTAAAGGCTATGCATTATGGAGCCATAATTTCTCTTCCTACACATTGCATAAGACCTATACAATTGATCAAAAACAAAAAAACACACGCAGCTGCTCAGAAAACTCCATTCACAAATTAGAATTTTTTGCAAAAAAACTCATAACTGAAAACATCTTTGCAGGTTGATTCAAGGCACGATTTTTATCTCATTAGCTTCCTCAAGCATCACTGAACATTTCCCAATCAAGAACATTCTTCAAAGCTTAAGGAATTGGTATACAGAACTTGAAATATCTCATGAAAAATTCATAATCGTGTTTTCAAATCTATGCATTTTCATAACATTTTATTCATTGATTCATATTCCTTATGCACTTCTGAAGCTAACCCATGTGTTTGATTGAGTTTTTGCAAGCTGTAGACGATTTCACCATTATCGTTTTCTAGGGTTTACAGGACCTTGGATTAGGGGTTTTTGAATGAGGAAAAATTGGCCCTCAAGACCACCACCATTCAACTCAGCGCGTCTGGACGATCTCAAACATACCCTCGCGCCTAATTTATGGAGCCCATAGGGCTAATCGTTATTTTTCCAAAACCGGCCTAAGAAAACGCTCAGAAAACCGTTGCTTAATATGTTCTTATTTCAGGAAAATAAAACACGCGAAGAAGACGAACTCGTGGCCAGCAATCATTGGCTCTTTTAAATTTCGCGCTAAAAACATTATCCATGCGTGTTTTTCTTTTATATTATTTGTTTGTTATTATATATTAACATGCGTTGGTTGGATCAGATGGCAAGCGAAGTTGTTGGCAAAGCATATGACCTGGGTTCGAACCCCAGGTCTTCACTATCTCAATATTGTTTTTCAATTGTTAATCACGTGCAGAGCCAACGCTGGATACCACCATACTCCTTCATGATCAGATGGCCACGCGTCCCAGTAGAACAATCAGAAGGTCAAGAACTGTGCAATACCATAAACCCTGGTCAACGCTTCAGCACGCTACCTGGAAAAAGTCCAAAAAGGCCAAAGTTAATGGGCCAGATTCTTAAAGATTCACCTCCATGTTGGGGACTACAACCCCCCTTGGTTTGCAATTTTTTCATTTTCTTTATGTTTTCTTATTTTTTATTTTCTTTTGATTATTGTCTTTAATTAATTCCTTATTTTCACAAAAAATATAAAAAAAACACCTAAAAATCAGAAAAGAGAAAAAACAATAAATATTTTATTTTTAGTATTTTCATAAATAAATGCATGTAAATTAATTAGTTTTAAATTAGGGTTTTAATTTTAATACTTTTAACAAAAATCTAAAAAATGTAGAAATAAGTTTAATTAATAATTTTTCATCCTTTTCATTTTTCCTTCATAATTAATATTATTTATCTTATTTATTTTGTAATTAAATTTGTGCATAAAAATTAGGATTAATTTAGGTTAAAGTTCAATATTTCTTAATAAATTAAAAGCCACTAGAATTAGGGTTTGCATCTTATTTTAATTTTAATTAATTCTCTTTTTCACGTAAATCATAAAATATTAAAAATACCAAAAACATTTCTTTTTTAATTAATTCCTCATTAATTTAGTTTTGCAAAAGGGGTCCAACGCCCTCGTTTCGTTCTTAATTTCTTATTAATTCGCATATTCATTTTATTCCGTTTAAATATTCATGTATCTCTCCCGAAGCCTTGTAATTTATTTTCTTTTACTTTATTTTATTTATTTTCTGTCAAATCGGGTTCGAGAAACTTTTGGCGATGTGGACCCGCGCCGTTTGTAATAGCTTAGAATTTACTTTCCTTGCAACTTTTTAACTGTTAATCAAAGCATGAAAGAATGTCTGGACAAAATAAAAACAAGCGTAGAACACCAATAACATGACAAGATAAATGCAAATGAAAACGACACACAAATCGCACACACCATCCCTAGGGTATGCCTCACTGTTGCCTTGCCTAGAAAGGTGATCGTCGAGTAGAGGATGTCTTAGTAAGTCCTCATGATCCGGGAACCTGGCATGAGGGTAGCTTCTAAGGTGTCTTCCTATTGCTCCGGTGATCACCATGTCCCGAACCCCGGATTGACCCGAACACCTCCAACGGTGGTGCTACCTACCTCTCAATGGTGGGATGGCACTACTTTAAAGGACATTTACACAGACGAATTCCTTAGGGTAGGTAGGTTCTCGTAGATAATTGCTCTAATTTCAAAACAAAACAAAATACTTTTCACACCAACACATTTTCAAAAAAGCTTTCGAAAGCAATTTTTCAAACACTCTTGAGGACCGATACAAGAGTCGAACTGGAATTTTCAAAGAAACTTTTTAAAACCCACAGTTGAAAAGCAAACAAACCATTTTTGAAAACACAATGAGCAAGTATCTAAGAGCCCATGGATAACCATGGATAGAAAGGGTGCTAACACCTTCCCTTTCTATAACCTACCTCCCGAACCGAGAGCGATCTCTTTAAGGAATTTTTCTGTGCTTTTGTCCTTTCCATTTGGAGAAAATAAAAGACGGTGGCGACTCTTGCTTCCGCGACATTTCGCGAACCAGCGTTAAACAGTCAGTTCCAGATCCACCGATCACAGAAGTGAAATAAAGTATGTGAAAATATATTTTGGTGTTTTTATTATTAAAGATAAAATAAAATAATAAGAGGAAAATGGGTCAGAATCAGCGCGTGGCTGAAAGGGACAGAAATAAGAGGCAGAAACTCTGACTCTGATGCGCTGCAAAATAGGAAATAACAAGTTAGCAAAAATAGGGAAGGTCAGAAGTTCTGGGTTTGGGTATACTAAAGTTATGATATTTCTAGGAATAAAGGAAAGCCTAGAAGTTCTGATTTGCTGAAGGAGTTTAGAAGCTCTAATGCAGCTAGGAACCTAGAAGTTCTAATATCACTGGAAAGTCAGAAGTTTTGGTTGTCTGAGAGAGTGAGGTGATAATGTTGTTGGGTGAGGATATCTAGAAGTTCTGATCTAGGAATATTATCTGACAGATAAATGGGTAAAAATATCAATAAATGAACCTAAAAAAGATGCTTCTGGGGTTCGAACCCAGGACCCTTATCATTAATGTCTTATGCGCACTCTTTCTACCACTGGGGTGGCTGTACACCCAGTATTAGAAGCAAAAGCATAAATATGTATCACTAAGTAAACTCTGATGATGAACTTCATCTCCTTCTTCATGCTAGTCAGAACATCTACAACTTATTCATTTCTCAACAAAACAGAAAATGCACACATAGCAGTTAAGGCTGGTTTCATCATGGTTTCAGAAACATAAAATATCAAGACCATAAATCAGAAGTAAGCATGAACTTTGCTGATCCTAATTCTAAATCCTAATTTCCTTAAGATGTTCTAAACTGAGATTCTCTCTACTTAAAAAATACATGAAATCTAAGAACATGTACAACATCAGAGTCAGGATGTCTACATTGTATTTTTGGACATGCAAGTCTAACAATGCCTAAGTGATATGATGAGAGTCAGTAGAAGCTTACCTTGCAGCCGAAAAAGGTTCTGTGAACTAGATCCTGGTAATGACTATTGGTAATGTTCTGATTAGCTTCCTCACGTGCTCAGCATGATGGAACAACCTTTAACTTGGGCTATGAATGGTTGGAAAATTCTGGAATAGCCACGAAGCAAAGTTCTGACTTTTTAAGTTGGAGACTGATGGAGAACGTGTTACAGTCTGAAAATAGAAGTTAGGACAACTTCTAAATGTACATCAGAAGTTGTGTGGATGATTTGGTCAAGAAACACTTGAGGGAAATTGGAGTTTGAATGCAAGAATCAAAAACTAGCAGGTTTTGTATTTTGTGTTTGCAGTTTCGGATTCCTGGAATTTTTAGCAAGGTTTCAAAGCTTTTTTCTTTTCAATCCTTCGACCCCTTTTCAGCTGCAAATGAAATTTAATTTATAGGCAAAGATTTTGTAGCTTGGAGGAGTTAAGAGTACAACCATCATGCTAGGGCACTGACTTGTTCTTGAAGCAAGTTAAACAAGTATGGTGGTTAGAAAATTTTACCCGTGCCTAAGCTAGATTTGTAAGCATGAATTAATGAAAAGTAACCTCAGAGGAAAAAGCAAAGCATAGGTCAGCATAAACTTTGTACAAAAGTTGGCTTTTCAAGGGCAACAATGGTACTTCTATCTCACACGTGGGAAAATCCTTTGGACAAAGACTCAAAAGTGGGTGTGAGCATTAAATGATGATGAGATTTGTCAAAACAGAATCCTACAATATGTTATTATGTGTCATAGCTCAATCTGGATCAGAAGTTTAGCATCAGCGTAACTTAGAAAAAGCATCCAACTTCTGATCTTTGGATTTCCCTGCTCCAGCATGTTCTGAAGGAGTTCTCAGACTTTTTAGAAATCTTGTAACATGTTTTGTGGACTTCCTTTGAATTACTCTTGCAAACTCTGGTTGAAACTTCGTGAAAAATAGCCAAGAAGTTATAACCAAACTCTGTCTTAGAAGTGTCGAGAATTTGCCTAGTGCTTCATTTTCATGGACGTGTCTTTGAAGATTTATAACTTGAAATCCTAGCATTTCTAGAAGAAGTTCTGTTCTACAATTTTTTAGATCTCATTTAGATCTACAACTCTCGTGTTTGAAGTTCTTCCCGAATCAACCTGCATCATGGTGAAAATCTGGCCAGAAGTTCTGAATTTATCATATTTCTTAAACACTTAGAAAAATTTCTAAGTATTTAGAATTTTGACTTTTACAACAAAATATTGACTTTTGATTTCCTTGATGAAACAAACTTCATGCTTTACCATGCCTTGATGAAATATGATTCTTTAAACTTGATTTGATCCAAAAGTCAAAGTTTGACTTTTCAGCATGCAATTGACCATTTTTCCCTTGTGCCAATTCCAGACCTAGATTGATGTATCAATGCTGCAAAGTTGATGTCATGGAAGATCTTGTGAGAAAATCCTTGAGAAATGAGAGGGCAAATTTTGGGGTACAACACAAGGTATCTCTTAAAGTTTGAACTATGCAGTTTGCACACATAAGCTCACTAATGATGGACCCCAAGATATTGGTTTTTCCAAAAGTATGTTTGGAAAAAATGCCATGTATGATGTATATTCATAATGTCCCAGATTGATATGGAACCCAGGGTGTATGCATGTCAAGTATGTTGTGTATGCCCCAAATATTTACTTATGTACCAAATGAGTGTATACGCCCCAAAATGTAATGAAAATGTTTTTTGATATTCTCGTATGTTAGATGCACCAAATGTTATGAATCACCTTGATACTTTGATATGGTTATGCGCACGTCATGCTTGATGTGAGGCTCTTAACAGGAAATCTACTGCCGAGATTTCCATGGAATCTACTACCGAGGTTATGTTGAGAACTACCTTTTGCCGAGGTCTTCTGGATGATCAACTGCCGAGATTAACGAGGGGGATCTACTGTCGATATTTTGTTGTGAACTACCTTTTGATGAGGTCTTCTGGATAATTATTTGCCGAGATTAACCAGGAGAATCTACTACCTAGATTCTATTAAGAACTACCTTCTGCCAAATTCTTTTGGATAATCAATTGCCGAGATTAACCAGGGGAATCTACCACCGAGAGTTGATTGAGAACTACCACTTGTCGGGGTCTTCTGGATAATCAACTACCAAGATCAACAAGGGGAATCTACTACCGAGATTCTGTTGTGAACTACCTCCTGCCGAGGTCTTCTGGATAATCAACTGCCGAGATCAACCAGGGGAGTCTACTATCGAGATTCTAGTGTGAACTACCTTCTGCCGAGGTCTTCTGGAAAATTATCTGCCGAGATTAAGCAGGAGAATTTACTGTTGATATTCTTTTGAGAACTACCTTCTGTCGAGGTCTTATGAAAAATCATCTACCGAGATTAACCAAGGAATCTACTGTCGAGATTCTTTTGAGAACTACATTTTGCTGAGGTCTTCTGGAAAATTATCTATTGAAATTAACCAGGGGAATCTACTACCGAGATTCCACGTATAACATATTACTTGATTGAAAATGATTATTGTCTTCACATGAAACATGGTCTTATGCTATGTGTGTAAATTTTGATTTATGCAGGAAATGTAATGATTGATTAATGCATGTAATGGGTGACTTGGATATGCATCAATGGATGTTGGAATTTTAAGGTGCCAATGAGAATTGGGCTTAAGGATATATGCTAATTGAGATTGGTCTCTTTGTTAGATCTACGCTATCAAAATTCTGATGGATATGATGATAGGTATAACTTGACTCTGGATCGAAGTGACCTAATTAATGCATGACAATGATTTATGCAGACTCATATGCTTCTGACTGGTGGCTCTGTGATGGGTCATGGATGATTAAAGCGTAGAGGTTACTCACGAAACATGGTTGATTGTCTCATGATCGTAGAGCGTAATGTTAACGTGATTTCCCAATACTCAATTTGAACTCGAAGATTATTGTTGTAGGATGAGGATCCATTAGTGATTGTGAAAGTACGCAGAGAGCTTGCCACTTGATGAACTGTTTTTGAATTAAATCCTTTTGATCGAGCCTCACAGTGATTTACCCAAACATTTGAATTTTGAAAGATGTTCCCCTCAATCTCCAAGATCTGGAGCAAGTACCTTCAGAAAGAACTTAGGCCTCACCATGAGCTTGACATAGATTGCCCCAAGTAATGGAAGCTTGAAAAGTTTGTAGTTGAAGTTGCTTGAAGGGGAATTTGGACCATACATGCAGTAGGATGAACTTGATACGTACTGCCCAAACATTTGAATCTTGGAAGGTTTCCCCTACTTATCAAGGCCTTGAGAAGTTTTTTGAAATGAGGAAACCGAGTCATACCCTGTTGTGATATGACTTGATTTAAGAATACTCCTTCGAAAGGTATTCCCCTAATTGAACGGTGTTTTGAAACTTAATCCAAGTTGATTGAATCTTGGAATGATCACCCCTTTTAAATAGTATCTTCATGTGATATACCCTTACGATATATAGTCTTGCCTATGACCATAGCGTTCCTCCTTAGATTCTTTTCCCCCTAGTCAGGAGCCTTTTGAAATAGATCTCTTTTAATTAAACCAATTCTTGAGATCTCCTTGATGCTAAGTATTGATTCATATATAAAAGTGTACATTTCAAAAGTAGTTCTTAGTAATTTACATGAAAGTTTTGAAATCAAAGTTTGAATAGAAATGGATGATTAGAGATGGAAATTCGAAGAATCGAAGTGGTTAGTAATAATTTTAACAAACATGGGAGTCAGTTTGACACAAATTTTATCGGGTATGCTTTCATAGTTAACCTTGCTTCAATTAGGACTTTTGAAGGTTGTAATGCGACCTTGGTTCGTGGTTTTAAGAAACAAAGGATATAAGGCTCAAAATTTATTTAGACCTCCCTAGTCTCCTTGATGTTTTCCATTCCTAACTTCAATTAATGCAACAAATGTGTTTAATCTCCAAGAAACATTTTGTAGTCACGCAGATGATGAGAAGCGTAGATAAAGATCCAAGCATCGATGAAAAGCATTGATAAGATCCAAGCATTGATGAGAAGCCTCGAAGATTCTTGAGGTGGCAGTCATAAGATTGTTCTCCAATTTGTTTGTTTTCAATCCCTTATTTTTGCAAGGACCGATTCTTTTGAATTTTAGTCCATCGGGATACCCTAACTTTTTCCTAAGTCAAGTTTTTTTTACTTGACTTAGCGGGATTTCTCCTTTTGAATATATTTTTTGCTTTTTTATTTTGAACATTTATGACTACCATGTCGTTTGTTGTAAGCTTCGTCTTTATTTTTTCCTCGATTTTGAATGATGCATTGAGGGAAAAGATGTTGTGAACTTTGTCTTTATTTATTGCTTCCTCAATCTTTGTTGGTTTTCACGAGGAAGATGATGTGCTTAAACCTTTACTTAGATCATTTCCTCAATGATGTATCGACGAAGGAGATATGCTTGATCCTTTGCTTAGATGGCTCGATTCTCCTGGGATTTCAATGAATTATTGAATTAATTGAAATCTACCCTGTCCCTGGTTGAAATTAATGTTTTTATTTATTTATTTTAGAAAAAAGAACAAAACTCCAACTCCTGGCTCGAGGGGGTTAACTATGGATTAGCTCCTTATTTTTCCACTGTTTAGGAATTAAAACAATATCTTACATCATTAGCTCGGTCATACATTGAAAGCATATGTCAGCGCAATTTAGTTAATTAGTTTTCATCATTCTCCCTCGAAGTTTATTAAAGAAAATTTAGAATGGAAGAGTGAAAAGTGAAATGGAAAGTGATAGAAGAGTGAATACGAATGAACTAATTTCAATAAGGTGCATGATTATTTTATTAGAATTACTGATCCAAAGATACAAATTTACACCAAATAAAACTTAGCAACTAGGAAATCACAATTTGTAAATAATAAAGCCTAATGATCCTATTAAAGAGCTCCTTTGTTGATCCAAGTGACTTCAGGAGATGCTTCGTAGTTTTTGGACTTGTCAATGCATGTGGATGACCCTTGACTTCTCTTCGGGCATACCAATTTTGTTGATAGGGCAATGGGGGAATCACCAATGAAAGTTGAAACTAGGGCGTTGCATAGGCTTCTATAGTAAAGGATCGACTTCTCTCCATAATAAGATTTGTAGGACCAAGCTCCTTTGAAACTCCAACGTTTGAACTTTCCTTCACCAATCTATGATTTTCTTGAAATACTTAGACTTTGTTCTTGAGTGTCGGGAAATTTGTTAGCTGGATTGATAGCGACCAAGGGTGAAGGTGGAAATGAATGAGATGAAAATGTATGAATGTATGTGAATGCACAGGTATGCAAAAATATTTTTTGGCCTTAAAGGGTGTGCAAAAAAGTTTCATGGATATACAATGCAACACGGACATAGTACGAAGGTAAAAATAAGGGTACCCTATACGAGTTTAATGTTAGAGATGGAAATGAGGACATCATATACTGAATCAGTGATTGAGACAAACATGAAATCCTTAAGTATTATGGACCTACACTGAATCAGATATTGAGACAGATATGAACTCCTTAAGGATTATGGGCAATGAAAAATGAAGAGGAATCCCTAGAAGCTAGAGATTGTAATAGAGGGAAGGGAATTCCTACAGGATAGGAATTGTGATAGCCCAATCGATAGTTGAGGTGAAGATCAAAATTGATAGAATAACATGGAACAGAGAACATGGTGATCGATCAACAGTCACTAGATCCCATGGCCTAATATAGGCCACATGGCATGCATTAGCGAGGACGTCCTTTGTGGGAAAGTTCCCTATCAACCTATGGAGGTCAAAATCCTAAGATTATAAGGACAATAATAGAAAAAAGAGGATCCCTACAGACTAGGGATTATAAAAAAACAAAGGAAATCCCTATAGGCTAGGGATTGTAATTGATAGACGGAAACCCTACGGGTTAAAGATAGTAATAGATGTAAAGATAACCCTTGCGGGTTTAGGGATTATGGAAATGGGATTATAAAAGATATCCTTAGCATGTAGGTTCCTAGTTTCGACCTACGTATATTTTACCCTCCCCATAAGGTGACTTTCTTAAGGGTATCATGGATAACACTAGAGGTAAAGGCATAAGGGCCTCCCTTAAGCAGAGCCTCTTTAAAGAACAAAACTTCTATCTCTAGGTCATGAAAGGTCTCACCATGAGATTTTGGTTTTAGGGTTATACAATGATTAATAAGTTTTATTCCAAAGTACTACCCCTAAAGAGGATGTCTCTTGAGACGTATTCCTTTTGCAGAATTCCACCGACTCCAGGAAAAGTCGTCACATAAACTCATAGGGCTAATGTGTTCCCTTGGCTAATAGACGAACCTTCTTTATAAGGGTTTTGAAAAATATTTTTTTAAGTAATAAAATCCCACCATGAACAAGTATAATATGATAAAAATTAAATAAAAAATAAACCAAAGTAATAAATAACTATAAAGAAATAACAGAGATAGAAAAAACCCTAAAACCCTAAATCCAAAGGAAGTCTTCTAACCTTAGGATTGAGTCCCCAATAGAGTCACCAGTTGTTTAATCGGTTTGAAAATTTAGAGTCGCCACCCTTAATTTTTATCTTTAAGAAGAGGATATAAAGGATAACCATAATATGGTCAGAGATTCTAAGTTGTTGGGCTCATTCTTAGACAAAGGGAAAGTGTAAGACACCCCTCATCTACCTTGTTCACAAGGATACCAGGGTTTAGAATTATGTCTTAGGAAATAGGGTTTTAATTTTTATTAGGGAAAATTTAGTGAGTTGTTGATTTGTTAATTATTGGTGAAAAATAGTGTGAAAGAGTGGCCTATTTATAGTGATAATTAGGTCAACAAGCTAACAAATCATAAGATGAGTATGACATAAATTGACACTGATTGACCAATAAAAAACAATTAAACATAAAAGGAAATATTTTTGGCACTTATTATGATTTTTGCACTAAATTTTGATAAAAAGTACATAAAATCAAATAAATAATTATCTTTAAAAATGCCATAATTAAAATACGAAAATAATATTTAAATAATAAAAAATGGCTTTTTTATGACTTTTATAAATGGAAATAAAATTAGTAACAATAAACAAAGAAATATAAAAAATGCACAAAGTGAGATTCAAACCCGTGACCTTATGCTTACAAGATATGCTTCCTTACCAATTGTGCTATGTTATTTATTTGAAATAAAAAAGGAAATTGAAAGTATATGAAGACGAGCAATTATTTGCTATTTTAAAAATACAAATAATTTGAAATAAATTATTATATTTTTAAATAGACTTGAAAGCGAATTTTATTAAAACCCCAAAATGTTAATGTAATTAAACCAAAGGAATTTCAAAACTCAAGTTCGAAAGTAAATTTGACGGTATCACTAAGGCAGGCAAATTTGAAGTATGACAACAAAAAGGCCCTAGAAAGGTGTGGGGGCAAGTTATGGATCCTCCTTTGAACAGGAATCGCACTGGTTTGGGTTTCTCCATAAAGAAAGAAGTTATGAAGTCGAAGTCTCGAAGATGAATCAGAGCAAGAGATGTTAAACTTCGTGACACATGGAGTCAGAGTCCAAAATTAGATCACTATTGATGTTCCTTTTTGCATTCACATTTCAAAGTAATTTTTTTTTGTTAGTCTTTTCAAAAATCTTTCACTCTTCCCAAGGTGAAAGTATCGATGTTTTATGGGCATATATGTTGTTTTGATTTTTAAAATCATTAATAAAAGTTATTTTTGGTTCCAAAATTTGTCTTTATTTTCTGCCTGTTCTTGGAAAATGGTAATCAGAAAAAGCCTTTCAAAATACATAATAACAATAAATAAATTTGTATAATCACTTATTACATGTGCCAGTTTCTAAAATCAATCATAAATCACATGTGCAGATTAAGTAAAAAACTCATTGAGTACAATGACCATTCACCCTCTCCCAACTTTGAATATCATGTGTATGTGGCCGAAGAAGAAGAATATGATGAAATCCCAGAAGAGGTTTCACAGTTGCTTGAGAGCGAGGAAAGTACCATTCAGACGTATAAGGAGCCATTGGAAATGATTAACTTGGGTTTAGAGGAAGATCCAAAGGAAGTCAAGATTGGAGCACAGCTTTATCCCAATGTGAAAAACAGGTTGAATGAGCTGTTGAAAGAGTATGTGGATATCTTTGCTTGGTCTTATCAAGACATGCCTGGTTTAGACACTAATATTATGGAACATTATTTTTCGCTAAAGCAGGAAAATTCACCAATCAAGAAGAAGTTGCGGAGAACTCATCTCAACATGGCAATGAAAATTAAAGAAGAGGTTTTAAAGAAGATTGATATCGGTTTTCTTGTGACATTAGTGTACCCTCAGTGGATTTCCAATATTGTTCCAGTACCAAAGAAACATGGAAAAGTTTACATGTGCGTTGATTATAGAGATTTAAATAAAGTTAGTCCAAAAGATGACTTCCCATTACCGCATATTGATATGTTGGTTAACAATACAACAAAATTCAAAGTGTTTTCTTTCGTGGATGGATTTTACAGATACAATCAAAGTAGAATGGCTCTTGAGCAAATGGAAAAAACAATGTTTATCACACCCTGGGGAACATTCTATTACAGAGTGATGCCCTTCGAGTAGAAGAACATTGGTGCAACGTACTAGAGGGCTATGGAAACCCTATTCCATGATCTGATGCATAAGGAAATGGAGGTATATGTCGATGATATGATTGTCAAATCTCAGACTGAGGAAGGGCATATAGAAGATTTGTGGAAATTGTTTCAGCGTTTAAGGAAGTATCGCCTTCATTTGAATCCAAATAAGTGTACTTTTGGTGTTTGTTAAGGAAAATTGTTAGGTTTCATTGTCAGCAAAAAAGGAATTGAAGTTGATCCTGATAAAGTTAAGGAAATTCAAGAAATGCATGCACTAAGAACTGGAAAGCAAGTTAGAGGCTTCCTTGGACGTTTGAATTGCATTTCCAGATTTATCTTCCACATGACTACAACATGTGAACCTAATTTGAAAGCATTAATGAATATCTGCTTGAACCTCCTATCTTAGTCCCTCTCGTTCAAGGAAGACCATTGATTATATATTTGACTGTGTTAGATAATTCTATGGGCTGTATTTTGGGACAACAAGATGAAACAAGAAGAAAAGAATATCCCATTTATCATCTCAACAAGAAGTTTACTGACTGTGAGTCATGGTATTCTATGCTGGAAAAAACATGTTGTGCTTTCGCCTGGTGCCAAAAAGGGATTACAACAATATATGTTCAACCATACCACTTGGTTGATTTCTAAAATGGATCCAATCAAGTATATTTTTGAAAAGCCTGCTCTTACTATAAGAATTTCCCGTTGGAAGATGCTATCATCTGAATATGATATTGAATACTGTATTCAGAAGGCTATAAAAAGTAGTGTGTTGATAGATTATCTTGCTCATGTACCTGTTCATGATTATCAGTCTATTAAATATGACTTCCCTGATGAGGATTTGATGTATTTGAAAGCCAAGGATTGTGATGAACCTTTGCCAAAGGAAGGTCCTGATCCTGAATCCCGGTGGGCTATGGTGTTTGATAGAGCTGTGAATGCTTATGTGAAAGGAATTGGGGTCGTGATTATCACTCCCCATGGATCACATATCCCTTTTACTGCAAGGTTGGAATTTGATTGTACCAATAATATGGCAAAGTAGGAAGCTTGTATCATGGGTTTTGAAGAGGCTATAGATCTCAGAATCAAAATTCTAGATGTATATGGTGATTCAGCTTTGGTAATAAATCAGATTAAAGGAGAATGAGATACTCGCCACATTGGTTTGATTCCCTATAAAGATTATGCAAGAAGATTATTACCTTTCTTTAATAAGTTTGAATTCCATTATATTCCCAGAGATGAGAATCAGATGGCAGATGCTCTAGCCACTTTGGCTTCATTGTACCAAGTAAATGCTTGGAACGATGTACCTTAGATCACATTTCGATGTCTAGATAGGCCAGCTCATGGGTTTGCGACGAAGGGAATGTTAGAAGAAAAACCTTGGTATTATGATATCAAACACTTTCTCCAGATTTAAGAATACCCAGTTGGTGCGTCGAACAAAGATAGAAAGACATTAAGAAGATTGGCAGGTAGCTTTTTCCTCAAAGAAGATGTGTTATACAAAAGAAATTATGACATGGTCTTGCTTAGATACGTAGATAGACATGAAGCGGACATGTTGATGCATGAAATCCATGAAGGTTCCTTTGGTACCCATGCCAATGGATATTCGATGGAAAAGAAGATGCTTAGGGAAGGTTATTATTGAATGAAAATGGAATCTGACTATTACAAATTTGCAAAGAAGTGCCATAAGTGTCAGATTTATGCTGACAAGATTCACGTGCCTCTGATGCTTCTCAATGTTATTTATTCTCAATGTGGGGTATTGATATGAATGAAATGATTGAACCCAAGGCGTTGAATGGATATTTTTTCATCTTGGTAGCAATTGATTAATTCACCAAGTGGGTGGAAGCAGCTTCCTATGCTAATGTCACCAAGAAAGTGGTAGTACGTTTTATCAAGAACAATCTTATTGTCGGTACAAAGTACCAAGCAGGATTAACATTGACAACGACTCAAATCTGAATAATAAGATGATGACAGAACTTTGTGATGAATTTAATATTATTCATTATAACTCATCTTCTTATAAGCCTAAGATAAATGGGGTTCTTGAAGCTTCTAAAAAAAACATTAATAAGATCATCCAGAAGATGGTTGTTACCTATAAGGATTGGCATTAAATGCTCCATTTTTCTCTACATGGGTATCATACATTCGTTCGCACTTCAACAGGGGCAACCCAATTCTCTCTTGTGTATGGTATGGAAGCAGTGCTCCTCGTTGAGGTTGAGATTCCCTTTTTGCGTGTAATAATGGAAACCAAATTGTTAGAGGCTGAATGGGTCTAGAAAAGGTTTTGGCCAATTCAATTTGATTGAAGATAAGAGAATGACGACCTTGTGTCATGGTCAGTTTTAACATAAGAGAATGAAGAAATAATTTGATAACAAGGTCAAGCCTTGTGAGTTAAGAGAAGGCGACCTCATGCTCAAAAAAATCATGTCATTTAACACTAATTCTAGGGGCAAGTGGACTCCAAATTATGAAGGCCTATATGTTGTCAAGAAAGCCTTCTCTGGTGGTGCATTGATTCTGGAAACTATGGATGGCGAGGAGTTCCCACATCCTATGAATTTTGATGCAGTCAAGAAATACTTCGCCTAAATAAATAAAAGAACAACTCGCTAAGTTGAAAACCTGAAAGGGCGACTTAGGGAAAAAAGGGCGTCTCGGTAGGCTGATAACCCGAAAGGGCGGTCTAGGAAAAATTAAGAGACACAAATAGAATAAATTTTCCCGCTAGGATGAAAACCCGCAAAGGCAACCTAGGCAAAAGTTAGGGATTTATTGGCCAGTAATTGCGTCAAACAAGACTTGATCATTAAAGCAACAATCTTCTTGGATCCTCACCACACTTCAACTGAAGTCTTTGCTCGTGATATCAAAGTTGTTAGGGAGAATAATGGTCATTGTATTTCAATGCATCTTTTCCATAAATTACCCTTTTCCAAACTTTGTAATCATCCATTGAGTCTCGCAATTTGTAGACTACCATTCTATTAATAAAGTTTGAACCTTTATCAAATTCTTTGTAGTTCTTATTTTATTCATTTTGCGAAAATTTAGTTTATTATTGATAATAATTGTCAAAACAAAAAGATTTAATAATAAAAATGTTTTTGAATAGAATTTAGAAATTACTTTTTACTTCAAATTTTGTGATTCAATTAAAACAAAAAATAGTGATTCCAAGGATGGACGAACTCCGATGTTTTGAAAGAGACTCCCCAAGAAAGCTCTCCCAGGTTACTCTTGATGATATATGAATGATTCCCTTGTGTTTCTCTCCTAGGATAGTTGGATTTTATACCAATTGATATATGGAACGATGTGGATCATGTAATCCCATTTTTCCCAGTTAAGTCTTGGTTCAGATTTTTCTCTAGGTTGATTATTTGGTTGGGGTGATTTGATGCCTCTATCCCATATTCTCCAGTCAGGACTTAACGTGGATTTTTCCAGCTGAGTAACCAGACAACGGTAGTATCTTTTCTAAGAAGTGTTGAGACAATTGTCAACTTTTTGGGTTCTCTCTCGCCAGTGTTGTGTTTGATTTAAAACCCCCATAATTTTTATTTCTTGTTGTTTTATTTAACTTCTTAGATCCTTGGTTGAAGTCTCAACGATGTGGTTTTCAGCTTCCCTAGTGAAGTCAGTATTATATCTCCAGTGGAAGTCTAAACGATGAGGTATTGTCTTCCCTAGCAAAGTCTGTATGATTTTCCTTGGTGAAGCCTGAATGGGGGTGTTATATACTTTGCATCTTGTATTGGTCTATTGCTATCAGATTATGATGTGATAATTTTCAATCCTTGTTTCTTCCCAATGGATTTAAGTCGTGACGTAGGTATTTGTTTCCTCAGTTGGTGCTTACTCTCTTATGGAATTTTCATCCTGAATGTGATTTAACTGAGTATTGATTTTACCCAAGTTGGTTTTATCTGGTTATTCCCAGTGTTGTATGTCTGTTTTGTCAGTATGTACATGATAACATTCATACATTCATGCATACATCATGCATAGCTGAATTAAAATTAATTTCTCATTTGCATTTATTGATGTTTTTTATTGGAATGTTACCCTCTTTGTAGAGGTACGTTACACTCTCTCCAATAGATTGTCAACCCTTAAGCATAAAGTGTATATCCTTTCAATTTCCCCACTGAGTTATCCCTCGTGGAAGAATTTTACTTTAGCCTTCCTATTCATCTTATTATCTTGATGGAATATGATCCTTATTTGAGCTTATTACTTATTGGGTGCTGTCTTGGTTGACTATTTCACTCCGGTTTATTCCTGGTTTAAATCAGTGTTCCCCGACAATATTATTATTCTGATTTCTACAGGCTTTGAGTTCTGGTTTGAGAGTGTGTATTTATTTTGCACGAGAAGACTTTACCTCCTCAACAGGAATGTATTAGCATCTCCCTAGAGAAGTCAAGATTATTTTCCCAACAGGCTTATCATAACAGCAAGTGGCAGGTCTCTTTATTTGAGCAACCTGTACTTCCCCTGTAATTCTGTTAGTTCCCCAGACAAGATTATTTGTAATGACTCCAATGGATGACAAGTCTTTTCAATATGATAGAGACAATTCATTGTGAAATTACTCCAATGGATGGCAAGTATTTTCAATATGATAAAGACAGTTTGTTGTGAAATTACTCCAATGGATGGAAAGTATTTTCAATATGATAAAGACAGTTCGTTGTGAAATTACTCCAATGGATGGCAGGTCTTTTCAATATGATAGAGACAGTTTGTTGTGAAATTACTCCAATGGATGGCTAGTCTTTTCAATATGATAGAGATAGTAAGTTGTGAAATTACTCCAATGGATGTCAGGTCTTTTAAATTTGATAGAGATATTTCATTGTGAAATTACTCTAATGGATGGCAGGTCATTTCAATTTGATAGAGACGGTTCATTATGAAACGAATTCAATGGATGGCAGGTCTTCAATTTGATAGAGACAGTTTGTTGTGAGATGACTCCAATGGATGGAAGTTATTTTCAATTTGATAGAGACTATTTGTTGTGAAATTACTCCAATGGATGGCTAGTCTTTTCAATATGATAGAGACAGTTCATTGTGAAATTACTCCAATGGATCGATAGCCTTTTCAATTTTGATAGAGACAGTTAGTTGTGAGATATTTGCAAGTGGCAATCTCTTTATCTGAGACAACTTGTATATTACCCTTTCCAGGTGAAACATCTTGGTTAAACAAGAAACTGAGACCAATTCGTGGCTTATGGCCAACATCGAGGGGAGGTTTATCTGATTCTCCATCAAGTGGAATCTCTTTGAAGAAGTCTCGTAGAGAAGTTTGTTGTGAAATATTTCCAAGTGGTAGTCTCTTTATTTGAGACAATTTATATACTACCCTTTCCAGGTGAAATGCCTTGATTAAAAAAGAAGTTGAAACCCGTTCTAGGTAGAACACCAAATTTAGGAAAACTTTTATTATTCATACAGATCCTATCTTCATTAAAGGTAGGTATTGTTTTATGTCTTTTTCTACCTTCATCTATTGAGTCGGTAGTTCATAATTATTTGTCGATAGGTGTCATCCATTGCCTTTTCCTCACCTAGTTGAGTTGATGGTGCCTTATCTCATCTTCGGGCTTTACCCCAGTGTAGCGGTAGAAATTTTGAGACTAAGCCATTGGATTTACTAGACTCACAGAGATCAAATAAGAATCGCCACTGCACTTTATTATTTCCAGAGGAATGGGAAAAGAGAGAATAACCCCAAAAGAGGGGGAGAGAATCTAAGTTTGGGGGTTGGTTATGCAAAGGGAAGGCATTAGCACCCTAAACATCTACGGTACTTTGCAAGAGTCTCTTTGAAAATCTGTGTATTTTGTCTATAAACGTTGTATAAAAACTGGATTGTGGAGGTGAGAAAAGAAATATTTTTTTTAATAATTTTTTCACCCGCCGCGGTTACGAACCTTTAGTACCTACGTACCACCTTTCGTGTAATAGGGGATCAGGATACTCGTATTTCACCTTTAAAAAATTTAAAAACACAATTGTGTTGGTTAATTTTAAGAGACGAGACATCATCGTTGTATCCGAGAGGAAGAACATACTTACTACCCACGATTATGAGAAAGGAGAATTTGCATCATATCAAAGTGGAGGATATAGCTTGGATTTTAAAATCAACAAAGCCTCGCTTAACACCCAGGTGGAAAATATCTCACTTCACTACATATCATAGAAGTATAGTAGCTCTCATCACTACAAGGATTGACAAGAGTCTAATCTTTTGAGAAAATTTTAAGGTAAAAAGCCAAAATGGCAAAAAATGTTTTGAATGAGATTGATTGACTTTTAGTCTTCTCACAAAAATGTCAAGGTATTATTAAGTTGGTTAAATTTTGATTAAGAAAATATTTTTAAAAGTGCATGGACCAAAGTCCATGTTTATTGTGAACGCGGTTCAAGTTTAGAAAACAAGAATAGTTTTGAAAAGGAGGGAGAAGATTTTTTGAAATTAAAGAAGATGGGAGGTGATGAAGGGACTATCCTAAAGCATAAGGTAAAAGCTAGAGAAAAGAATCGTCTAACCAACAAGAAGCCAACACTTGAAATAATAAGCCAATGTAGAATTCCCATCCTTTGAATTGAAACAAAAAAATCAAAGATAATAAACCTCTTAAGAAAACCAAGCTTCAAATGCATCATGTCTTCATAAAATTTAGGAAGACTAACGACTGTATACAGATGAATTCTCAATCACAGACAAAGCATATAGTCAGAATAACCTGCATAAAAAGAAAACAAACAACCCAATGTCTCGGGGTAAACTCCAAGAACTCCAAAAATAATATTAGAAGTCACAAGGTCTCAAGGTAGGTCAAGGTCTCTACTCCTAAATCCAAAAAGTACACAACTCCAAAATTCCAAGGCTAGTAACCAAATAGTCTAAGTAACATTAAAGTTTTTTATGGTTCAATTTGATTATTAGGTATCTTCAAAAAAAGAAATGAAAAGCTCAAGTGAGCAAAGTAAAAATCACATAAAGATAAATGCTCAAATGAGCAAAGTTGAAATTAGCATGAAATGAAAATGCTAAAATAAAAGTTCATAAAGTTAAAAGCATAAAGGAAAAGCATAAAATAAAGTCAATTGTTAGAAATTAGAGTTTAGTTGAATGACCATCTTGAAACTTGTATTTGAAAACTCATTAGAAAATTGAGAAAATCAAAGCCTCTCAACAACAAGTTTCATTTGCTTTTTGTCAAGTATATCATTCATTCCAAAATCTCAAGGCAACAATGAATGATCAACGATGTTTAAATGATCCACTTAGTTCCAAAATTTATGAAGACTCATTAGAGGATTGATAAGAACAAAGCCTACTAACAATGAATCTCAAAGTTATTAGATCAAAGGTTTCAAATTAAACATGCTTGGGCTTGCAAACATAGGTTTGGGCCACGAATGATCATTTCTCAAATCAGAACAAAATTTGGCGCTATGTTAAGCAATCGTATATGGACTTATATACAAGTAACACCTATTTTTAGGCCGGTCAATAGCAATCTATGTACCATATATTTAGAGAGATGATATATAAATCATTCTCTAACAACATGTAGTACAAAAGAGAAGTGGGTGAGATGAAGAGGGAGGGGATATATTTGAATTAAAAATTTAATCAAACTATCATTAAAATCATCCATCCATTTTAGTGGAGTTAAACTCAACACTCAAGATCCAATGATGTGAATGAAGTTCATGATCAACAAACACATAGCCAGAATATATTAAAAAAACAAATTGCATTTAATGAATAAAATAAAAAATAAAAATGCCTTTTAAATTGTTTTTAAAATGAAAGTAAAAGGTAAAATAGCAAACTATATTCAAAGTATCAAAGAAAAATTAAAGGAGACCGTAGAAAAATCAGAGCTGACCTCAAATATTTTTATAAATTTTTTATAATTTTTTAATACAAAAAAGTATTTTTAAACTAATCAAAATCACTCAAATAAGTGAAGAAAAAGATCAAAAATAGTAGAAGTCAAGATAAAATTCTAGAAAAATTTTAGAAAATCAGAAATGAGTAAAATGATTTTTATAAATTTTTTCAGAATTTAAAAATATCAAAATGTATTTTTAAATAATTAGAAACAAGTCAAAATAAAGAAAAAATTATAAAAAATATCAAATCTGAAAATAAAATCATGAAAAATTAAAAATTAGAAAGAGAATATTTGAAAATATTTTTGTGAATTCTTTCACATTTTTTCAGTCAGAAATGAATTTTCTATGATTTTTTGAAGTTTAAATCAATTAAAATTAAAAAAAACATAAAATAAAATAACAAACTAAAGAAATGTGGACCATTGGATGAGAGTCAAAACGCGCTAGTAATCAGATCCAAAGGATCAAGAACGTTGTGCATATCGAGGTCAACTTTGTAAATTGCACCGAATCACCTTTTAAATATTAAAAACAACTAAATTTTGGCGCATTGGATGGAGTCTGACTAATGAAAGTAATCAGATCCAAGGGCTCTCAAAGCACGCGTATGATAAAGAAAACACACTGGATTGAATTCAAAAAATCACATGTCACGCTTTCATTTGAAGCACGAAACGTAGGTCGTCTTCAACCTCCAAACGCCCTATATTGGGATTCCTCAAACTGTAAAATTAGAGGACCAGACCGGCACCATTAGATTCGTCTCTTCAAGACGATTCTAATGGTACCATCGCACGAAATTTATATAAGTTGAGTAAGTCTTAAATTGAGAAAATGCAGAAATAATATAGAGCACGAAATTCTGGAATATCTTACTCAAATCTCAATAAAATCACAAATTGTAAAAACATAAGAATCAGAAGGATGTAGAGAGTAGATTAGTCTTTTATTTGGATTGATTTGATAAAGAAATCTACTTGAACAAAGTAGTACAAGGTGGCTCTAAAACTGGATTTCTGTAGATTAGTATAGGTTATAATTCTTGAAGGTGAGAGTGTGGTTAGCTTCAGAGAAGTTCAATGAAGCTAACTAAATGGAGCTTTTATTGTTTTGGAGTGAGAAAGCAAGAAATCAGAAATTCAAATTCGGAGTTCGTGTAGGATTTGAACAGGGATCAATTGGCTATAAAAGCTTGAGGAAATGAATGCAATATGTCCCTCTATTTATAGGGAACCAAATGGGATGCTCAAGCGAGTGGAATGATGAAGTTTGGAGGGAAATCATGTGAAGTTTCAAGCATGAAAAGTGTGATTCGTATTTGCTCAAAATTCATCTAATTATTGCGTTTCATGGTGCTAACCACTTCTGGATGATTTTTAAACATGATTAGAAGTAAAAACGCGCAACAATTTGGTGATTAAAAGCTGATTATGGATTTCAAATTTTGACTCAGAGGTAAAAGTAAGTTTCAAGGTACCAACTTTGAATCCATGGTGTTCATAGCTCAAGGGGTCTTAGAGCATGATTCTTAAAGAATTTGAAACATAAGGTTCAAATCTTTACAATGTGAAAAGAATGAGATCAATTGGATACATGAGCTGGGAGTTGTGATGAGTCAAAGTTGAGAAAAAGATATTGACCTATAGATCAAACTGATGAAATGTGTTGTGCCCTTACATATAATATCATCAATTAGAGAAAACATTCATTGTATTCATTAGTTAAAAATTAATCAATACAAAACATATATGAATCAAGGTGCTTGATGATTCCTTATGAGCAAAATTAGAGATAGGGGGAAGAACCAAACCCAATTGTGATCTTGATATGATTGAGTTGATATAAGATGATAGATGAATCTTACGGGAAAAATTGGGGTATAATACCTACTAGAATTGATTCTTTTGTTCCCCAGTGATTTATTTTCCGGGTTGAACTTTCTTTGATCCTTTATTTTATTTCCTGCATCCCCAGTAGTGTCATGTGTCACTTTTGGAGTTGTTCATTTGCATTAATAATCATAAGCATTTCATGGCATCTTAGGGCCAAAAATAGGGCTTGTTTTATATTTAACTACCTTCAATCGCGTTGACATAAAGATTTGAACCTTTGTATCTCCGGATAGAAGACACTTAAATAAGGGAAGTTGTTATACCCTGATTTTCCCCCCTAATATTTATCATCATCTCATATCATCAATACACCAAGATCACACATTAGGGTTGGTTCTCTCTTTCTACTATCTCCTATCTTGAAGTTTTCTGTTGAGGGATCACCAAGCACCTTGAATTGTATATCTTGTATATATGTTCTTTTAACTTACATTACAATATGTATATATGTTTCTTTAAATGTTCATATTGTAGGGGATGATACAATTGCATTTATCTCACCATCTAACCTAGGGTTGAGGGTTGTTTCTCAATCAAATGAATCTTCAATGGATTGCAAGAGCTCAAATTGGAAGGCTATGTCCATGATGTCAAATATTTGTGGCTCTAAGAATTCCCTCACCTTATTTAGGTCAAACTTTCCTAAAGTTTGGTGTTGACTTTCACCAAAGAGATAGGTTCATGTGTTTATTTCCACACATTCTTCAACAAGCTTCATTGAGACTTAAACTCCATTTTTTGAGTATTCTTCAATAAAATATCATTTCAATACATATTATGATTCATCATGCTTTATTTTTTCAAGAAAGATCAAAATATTCAAAGTTTGGTTCAACAAGTTTGACCTAGTTGAGCAAATGCTTGATTTAGTGATTACAAGTGCATAACACTCTCAATTTTAAACACTTTGAGTTGGTTATTGTTTCTATGAATTCTTATCATCATTAATAACAACCTCTGTTCATATGACAAGATCCAATTATGCAGGAAGAATCATCAAAAGTTGACAGGGGTTTCAAGTCATATTGGGCACTCTCTAAGCTAAGGTTTGTTGACTTCCAAGGACCATATCTTACTCATTTTTTGATATTTTTGAGTGACTCCAAAGCCATGGTTATCTTTAAATGGTCCTTAACAAGCTCTCTTCAAATATTTAAGGCTAATTTTGAATGGAAGATCATTAATGATTGAGAAAGATTACAAGTCTCCTTGAAAGGTCTTTGAATTTTAGGGTTTAACTTCAAATGATCATAACTTGGTCAATTTTTATCTCCCTGAGCCCATTATTTTTCCACAATGATCTTAAAGGTTTGATATTCAACTCTTATTTTTATGTTCAAAGCTTGAATATTGTTAAAAGATGCCTTAAGAGTGCAAAAGAGTATAGGTCACTTCATGGATTTCCATAAAATTCACAAGGTCATAACTCTCTTAATTTTTGGATTTTTTGGATGATTCAATTTTCAAAATTCTCTTTAAGAAGTCTACTTCATGCCATATTCATTGACAAAAACATAACTTTGAGTGGAAGTCCATGATTGAAGGCAAGATATTATAAGTCACTTTTGAACTTAAAACTTGAAATTTTTCTAAGTCCACAATTCAATGTGTATTCACGATTTCAATTGATCATAACTTTTAATCAAGCATTCAAATTCTACCTTTCTTGGCAAATTTTGAAGTTTGTGGTGAAATATTTCCATTGCAAAAAGAATGAGGTCATAAAGCTCCCTACATTATTGGTAGCATGGTTGTAAAGTTGGTATTTTGAAGCTGAAGTTTCATGTTCAGGTAGATTTGAAAAATATATTTAAACCCAATTACAAGCCTTTGTAAGGATTACTTTCGTGCCTAATCATATTTAAGGATTACTTTTGAGCCATATGAAGTCACACTTTTTCCATTTAACAAGCTCACACAATTTCGTTGATTTTTCATCCAATTCGCATGCTTGAGCCTTGCATCATCTCCAACTATAAATAAGGATCAACCCTCACTCATTTTCTCAAGCTTAGGCAACCAGTATTACAGTTTTGAAGATCACAATTTGAGGTTGGCTGGAGGTTGAAGACCATGACATTTAGCCAGATTATTTTTTTAAAATAGATTTGGTGTTTCGCTTTATGATGCACGCGTTTTATGAGCCATTGGATCTGATTACTTAAGTGAATCAGACTCCATCCAACACGCCACATTTAAAGTTGCTTTCTATTTTAACTTATTTAATAAATATTTATCTTGTGTAATTTTCAAAAGGGTCCATATCAAGCACAACACGCCAGGTCCTTCGGATATGTTTACTAATGCGTTTTGACAATGATCAAATGGCCCACATTTATTTGACATTATTTTTATTTTCTGTCTTTTTTATTTAATTGTTTTTTAAATTAAAAAATTCATAAAATATTCATTTCAACTTCTAAAAATATGAAAAAATTCTCAAAAATACTTTGATTTTTCTCTTTCTAATTTTTATTTTTTCACAATTTTATTTTATGATTTGATATGTTTTTATGATTTTTTTCACTTTATTTGACTTCTTTTAATTGATTAAAATTACTTTTCTTGATTTTAGAATTATGGAAAAATTAAGGAAGGATCCAATGACCTCTTGATAAATATTGTTAACCTCATTTTATTTTTATTTCTGATTTTAATATTTTTCACAATTTTTGGTTTATTTTGTATATTTCATTAAATTTTAAAAATAGTTTCTGACCTTAAACAATTCCAAAAAATTTTGTCAACACTTATTAACTCATGTTTGACTTGTGACTATTTTTTTTTTGAGATTTTTATTTGGTGTTTTAATATTCTTTGTGTATTTCACCAATATTTCCCTTTTATTAACCATTTGAATATTGTTTTATTAGATATTATTTTATTATTTTTGTTTGGTCCTGATTTGGATGTTATTTTGGGACAAGTTCCTCAACCTCATTGAATCTTGGGTGTTGATAGGTTGAAAAACCAAATCCACCAAAATCGATGAATAATGTTGATGATATTTGAAACCCTAATTTCATTTGATACATCCTCTTCCTCTTCATCTTATCCCCTTCTTACTTGTGCTACATGTTGTTGGAGAATAATCTACATATCATTTCTCTAGTATGTGGTACATAGATTTCTATTGACCGGCCTCAAAATAGGTGTGACTTCTATATAAGTCCACTTACGATTGCTTAACATAGCATTAAATGATTATTCATGGCCCAAACCTATGTTTGCAAGCCCGAGTATGTTTAATTTGAAACCTTTGATCCAACAACCTTGAGGTTCATTGTTATGAGGCTTTTATCTTATCAATCCTCTAATGAACCTTCATAAACTTTGGTCCAAGCGAATCATTTAAACAACGTTGATCATATGTTTTCGCTTCGAAAACTTGAAATGAATGATATACTTGACAAAAAGCAAATGAGACTTGTTGTTGAGAAGCTCTGATCTTATCAATCTTCTAATGATTTTTAAATGCAAGTTTTAAGATGGTCATTCAACTAACCATTAACTTCTAATTCACTAATAATTTACTTTTACTTTGTGCTTTTACTTTATGCCTTTATTTTACGCCTTTATTTGTATACCCAATTTACTTTAGCATTTACATTTCATACTATTTTTATCTTTGCTCACTTGAGCATTTATCTTTATGTCATTTTTATTTTGCTCACTTGAGGTTTCATTTTCTTTTTGTAGACACTTAATAACCAACTTGAACACTAAATGTTTTTTTAATGTTACTTAGACTATTTGGTTACTATCCCTGGCATAATGGAGTTGTGAATTTCTCAGACTTAAGCTTAGAAGCCTTTGATACCCTTGAGACCTTGTGAATCTGATTGTTATTTTGCCTAGAGTTCTTGGGGTTTACCCCAAGACATTGGGTTTATTTTCTTTGTGTGCCGGATATTCCGATTATATGCTTTGACTGTGATTGGGAATTCCTCTATATACAGTCGTTACTCTGCCCAATATTTTGAAAAGACTTAATACATCTAAAGCTTGATATTATTAAGAGGTTTAGTATCTTTGCTTACTTGGTTTCAGTCCAAATGATTGGAATTCTACATTACTCTTTATGTCATGTGTTTGATTCTTATTGGTTAGATGGTTCTTTTCCCTAGATTTTACCTTATGCTTTAGAATATTCCCTTCACCTCCTCCCATATTCTTTAATTTCAAAATCTTCTCCATCCTTTTCAAAACTCTTATTGTCTTCTAAACTTGAACTGCTTTCATAATAAACTTGGACTTAGGTCCATGCATTTTCAAAAATATTTTCTTAAATCAAACTTTAACCAACTTAATCATACTTTGACATTTTTTGTGAGAAGACTAAAAGTCAATCAACCTCATTCAAACCATTTTTGCCACTTTGGCTCTTTACATCAAAATTTTCTCAAAAGGTTAGACTCTCGTCAATCCTTGTAGTGATGCAAGATATTATACTTCTATGATATGTAGTAAACGTGATATATTTTCCACTTGAGTGTCGAGTGAGGCCTTGTTGATTTTAAAATCCAAGCTATATCCTCCACTTTGAGATGATGCAAATTCTCCTTTCTCATAATTGTGGGTAGTAAGTATGTCTTCAACTTGGATATGACGATGATGTCTCTTCTCTTAAAATTAACCAATACACTTGTTTTTTTATAATTTTTTTAAAAGTGAACTACGAGTACCCTGATCCCCTATTACACGAAAGGTGGTACATAGGAACTAAAAGTTCGCAACCGCGGCGGGTGCAAAAGTTGTAAAAAATACTTCTCTTCTCATCTCTAGCATTTATTTTTGTATACAACATTTATAGCAAAAATACAAAAAATTTCAAAGAGGTTCCTGAAGAGTACCGTAGATGTTTAGGGTGCTAATACATTCCATTTGCATAACCAACCCTCATACCTAGATTCTCTCTCGCTCGATTTTGGGTTATTCCCTATTTTCCCATTCCTCTGGAAATAATAAAGCGCAGTGGAGATTTTTATTTGATTTGTGCGAGTCAAGTCAATCCAATGGCTTATTCTCAATATTTCTACCGCTACACATGGATACTCAACAGGTAGTTCAAGTTCAGCAAGTACAAAAGGTTGTTTGTTAAATTTGTAATGGACCATACATTACTTTGCAATATCTTGCAACTCCACAACAATTTGAGGAGATAAAACTCTTGAAGCAGAATAACCCATATTCTAACACCTATAATTCTGGGTGGAAGAATCATCCTAATTTCTCCTGAAAAGATCAACAACAACACACTCCTCAGAAGGTAGAGTGGGAGGTGGCTATTAAAAAGATGGCTGCCCACACATCTAAATTTCAAGAAGAGACAAGGAGAAACCACAGAAATACCACAATTGCAATAAAAAAATTGGAATTTCAAATGGGACATATTGCACAATAATTATCTCTACAAGCACAAGGAAATCAGAAAACTCATGAGAATGTTAATGTTGTCACCACAAGGAAGGGTAAAGTTGCTAAAGAAAAAGAAGAGGAGGTAAAATTTGATGATCACATCATAGAAGTAGAATTGGATGTGAGAGAGAACAGAAAAAACAGGAAGAAGTGGTATCACTTGTGAAGCCAGTTGAAGATAAGACTAAACCAGTGATTATGTTCCTGTATCCCCCTCAGGTAACAAAGAAGGAAACAAAAAAGAAGGACTTTGATAAATTTGTCAACTTGTTCAAAAAGACAGATCAACATACCTTTCTTTGAAGCCCTTGAGAAAATTCCCTTGTACTAGAAATCCATGAAGGAGGTACTATCAAAAAAGAGACCAACAAGAGATGGAACGGTACCCAGTGATGAGAAGGTGTGTTCAATCACACCAGAGAAAAGAATACTTGTCAAGCGGAAGGATCCTGGATCAGTGGCAATACCATGTACCATAAAATATAGAACTTTCAGGAGGGTTCTCAATGATTCTGGTTTTAGTGTGAGCTTAATGCCATTGTCTATTATCAAAACGCTTGGTATTTATAAGATAAGCGAGAGTGGGAAAAAATTGAAATTTGCTGATCACACCATCAAGCAGTTATATGGGATAGCTGAAGATGTACGGGTGGAAATTGACAATTTTGTTTTTCTAGTTCATTTCCAGATCATAGACATTCCTGAAGATGAAGAGACTCATATCATTCTTGGTTGGCCATTTATGCTTACTAGTCGATGAAATTTTGATATCGAGACAAGCAATATGACACTGAAATCATTTTATGAGGAGATAACTTTTAAGGTGTTGGAGATCAAAAAATAAGTTGTAGGTGATAAGAATCAAGCTTAATTTGGTATGATCAAACTAGCAGGAGACGATAGAAGTTTAAAACCACCCGAAGAAAAAGTCTCCAACATAAGCTCTCAGGTGGCATCATCTCCAACATCTGCCAAAATTCCTAAGTTCTTTCAAGAATCCAAGAAGAAAAAGAAAAGGGAATATCAAGGTGTAGAGATGGAAGATGGAAGTGGTTTGAGGCACATAGTGATCCATACTTTTGAGCTTGATGAGTTCTTTGTTACGGGAAAGACAAGCAGCAAGGTGTGGAAGAGAAAGTAACCCCATAATAAAGGGGATAAACCATTGAGCCATGTGACGTTAAACGAAGTGCTTCTTGGGAAGAAACCATTGACCCAACTGAGTTTTGTTTTGTTTTTAGTTGGTTTATTTTCTAGTTGTTTACTTTCATATAGTAATCTGATAATTATAGCTTTAGTGATTGTGTGAAAAGTACCCAAACTGGAGGCATGTGAGACCTCAGTGCATTTTAAGTTTCCAAACTATTTTTTTATGCTTTCGAGGTATCTGATTAGTTTAATTGAGTAGGACTGAAAGTTAATAATGTTTACTATAATTGATTGAGAAGCCACATCGAGCAAGAGGTACTGTGTAGGATGTCATCTCTACCCAACATGGTGAGAGAAGAAAAAGCCAAACACATCATTCAAAATGAAAGAACATTCAAGTATGTCTTTATCATTCAGAACTTGCGTATGTTATTTTCTGATGACACTTGCATGATTACACACACAAAGGCACTTTTTTGTTATTACCCATGAGCTTCTAGCCATTCATTTTTATTATTATCCCTCATTAAACCAACTTGAGCTTTTACGCATTTGTTTATTTTAATAACCGCATCATATTAGCCTTTGGTCCAAACAATTCCCTACCATGCTCAGAGTAGTTACATGAGTTATCTGATTTACGTTCATTCTAAGTTTGGGGTTGCTGTTGGGATAACAACATTTATGTTTGGGGTAGTTGTGCAATGTATTTTAACAAATGAGGGAACCTGATGATAAAAAAAGAGAAGATGAAAATTTGAAAAAAAAAAAGAAAAGAAAATAATCATAAGGGCACTCGAGAAGAAGGAAAAGTCAGCAGATATGCAAAACAAAATCCAATCCAAAAGTTGAATCCTTAATAACAGCTTCTCCTAAAGAGTGAAGGCAAGAAATAATTTCAGTAGTAATTCCACAGAATGAACATAATGAAGGTAACAATTGTATTAACTCTAAGCCTTAGCCACTTTTTCCAAAATATATCCCACCTTAAACCTAGCTATGTTACAACCTAGAAAGACCACAAAAAGTGTGTGTGTGTGTGTGTGTTATGCATCTTGTAAACGAAAGAGAATTTATTCAAGCATATGGTATGGTATTGCATAATGTGAATTTTGAGTGTAAAACACACTAACACACGAGAGATTTTGTGAGAGTGTGAATTGAGCTGACAGTTGAAACATTATTTTCAAGTGAAGGTGTAGTCGATCAATCGAGCTCGATAATCTAGCAAAAAATTGAAGGTAGCAACAAGAGAGAGCCATTGAAGACCTCAGAGGTATTGTGGTATGCAAATTGTTATTTTGATCATTTGAGGGTGGCATGAGTTCTTTGTTCTTAAAGTTGATTCAGAACAAGCAACAAGTTAAGTTTGGGTTTGTGATCAGTCACCATTTCTGTTATATTAATTATCATTTTAATAAGTGAAAGTAGGAGAGTTATTTGCATTTTTCATATAGTTTGAGTAGTTTATATGTCGGTTTCTTTAATTCCATATTTATATGTGTTTTAATCACTTATGGTATTTTTGACATTTTTGGGAAGGTTAACATGTTTTGGAGGTCGGAAGAAGTCAATGATATGGCCGGAAAAGGAACACGGAGAATTTTCAAAAAGATGTGAGATTTGGAAATTTTCAGCATGTTTTTTATTGTGACATGCATGCGGTATTTTGATCATAATTAGAGCTTCGTAAATGAAAATGATGTGGTACTAGAAGAAAATGAAAGCTAACATCCAGGGCTACAATGTTCATGAATACACCAAAGTATTATTCCGCTCATATGATACGCGTATCAAGCATTTCATACGCTTATGAGAATGCTGAAAAAAATGCATTGTTGCCCATACGTGTACCATATGGGTACAGACGCCCCATACGCGTACGGTATGCGTACTATACCAAATTATCATGCCCAATACGCCCACATACACCCCCATACATTTATGGCACCCCATAGACGTATGGGCACACAGAATCGCAAAACAAGCCCATAATTTCTCTATTTAACCCCATAATGCGAATTTCATTGGGTTGGTCGATTTTTGACGGCAAAGAACACGGTAGAGAGCTGGAGAAATCATATTTAATTCTAGGGTTGAATATTTTCATGAGCTCTTGCAATTGAAGTCCATATTTTCATCATTAAATATGTAATATCTACAATCAACATTATATTTTATGTTAATTTTATGAGTAGCAAAATCCCCCAATGCTAAGGGGTGACCCTGATTTTGATCTGTAGTGAATAAGATTATATTTTTGCAATGACAATTTGGTTTGTTCATATTGATTTGTTCTCTTACATTTTTTATTCCTTTTTCTATCGGACAAATGAAAATTGATTTGTGGAATACAATTAAGCCGGACAAGCTATTGTTGATGATTTGTTTGAGAACATATTCAAGTAGATATTACCTAGGACTAGGGATATCCTTCGATAATCGGAATATTCTACATATTGGAAAGCTTAATTTTAATCTTAATTTCCTATGGACATAGTAATTAGGTTTAAGGACTAAAGAATTATTTTCTAAGGACTTAGGAAGAATAACTCATAAGAACCGATAGTCAATTATTCAAACCAGTCGTTGCAAGATATGATCAGGTTTGTTGCATGATTAAGTTAGACACCGACCCTAGCATACTATTTATTCCTGTTTATTTCATTTGCATACTTTAGTATTTTCTTCGGAAGTTGTGTTAAAGTCAAAGATTCCAAAAACCATAGTTTTTGTTTAATTGAACTAAGAACGAACTCAGTATTTCATCGCAGTCTACGAGATCAATATTTGGGAAATTTCCTACTATTAATACATTGGAAAAAATAGTACACTTGATATTTTTCCGATCATTTAACATTAGTACCAAGACAGGTAAAAGAAATGATTCACATCAATACTGAGACTGGTGACAACAATACTCTGACTTGTAATGATTGACATCATTATCGAGACTGGTAAAAGAAATGATTCAGATCAATACTGAGACTGATGACAACAGTACTGCGACTGGTAATTATTGACATTAGTACTTGTGATATGGTGGCAGAACCGACTGTTATACTGGTTTGTGTTTTTTGTTCGCAAAATTTCGCGATAAGCAAGAGTCGCCATCGACTTTTATTTTATCCAATTAGGAAAAGGAAAAAGAACAGAAAAAACCTTTTTCGAGATGCTTATGAGTACGGGGGTAGATTATAGAAAGGGAAGGTGTTAGAACCCTTTCTATCTGTGGTTTTCCAAGGGCTCTTAGGTACTTTCTCATTTTGAAAAATGCTTGTGTGTGCTTTGTTTTGAAAAGGTTTGTTTTACTTCGTGTTAGCCCTTGTTTTTGTCCTCAAGAGTGTTACGAAGTTATTTTTGAAAACTTTGTTTGAAAAGTGTTGGTGTGAAATTTTTTTTTTGTTTCAGCAAGTACTTAAGAGTTTTCTACCTACTCAAAAAAAATCTGTTCGTTTTCCTTTTAGACAGCGCTATCCCATTATTAAGGAATAGGTAGCACCGTCGTTGGAGTTTTAAGGGACGCTCGAAGGGACAAGTACGATCACAAAAGAAATGTTAGGAAATGTTAGTAATCATCCTAAAGCCTTA
Organism: Vicia faba; assembly: GCA_948472305.1. Classification (NCBI taxonomy): domain Eukaryota; kingdom Viridiplantae; phylum Streptophyta; class Magnoliopsida; order Fabales; family Fabaceae; genus Vicia; species Vicia faba. The sequence continues at coordinate 1,056,184,310 of OX451740.1, read as the reverse complement.
AAATCTTTCTTCGAGGCAACATCTGAATGGGTCATTTTAGATCTTTCGGGGCTAGAGGACGGCCACTAATAAACCCTATACTTCATGATCGTTTACCAAAGGCAACCGGAGTGGAGTAAACCCTAGGAGTGAGCATGTGCAAGAGTGATTTTCAGTTAATTTATCTTTGCACATTTAGGGTTTTCTACCGTATTAATTTTCAGTTTGTCTTTCCATACAATCCTATTAACATAAATCTAAGTAGTTTATAGTTTGCAGAAATTAAATGCGGGAAAGTTAAAAGTCCTAGCTATTACAAGGCTTTCGCAGATACATAATTATTTTGTCTATAAATAAAGATGCGGAAATTTAAAATCCTAATTAAATCTATTACAAACTCAGAGCAGTTACAATAATAGAAAAAGGAATTAAAAATGTGCGCGGCGAATTAAATACGAGAATGAATTGAGAACCCTAAAAATCTAATTGAAAAGTATTTAGGTTATTTTTTGAGAAAAATGGTTATGTACAAATTAACTCTAACTTCTAATTGATTTTAATCATAAAAATAATTAAATTTCCCTAATTTTACTTAAACTGATTAATTAAGGAAATAAAATATTTTTATGAAAAAACAATGATTTTTCATGTTTTTGTGATTTTTGATTTGATAAAAAAAACATGATTTTTTGGTGTTATTTGTAAAAAGAAAATAATTAATAAAACAATTAGAAAAAAGAAAATAAAAAAAAGAGAAGAAATTGGGTCTGTATGGAAGCTGAATGGGGGTGCAATGTTGAATTTATGCCCAGGTCCATGAATGGTGAGCCCATTCCCACACTTGATTTTTTGTAGCCACGCTTGGAGGGTGCATCATGGACTTCCCTTTGACTGAGCGTTGGATCTGGATTAGTGATGATCCAATGGCTGGATGGATGGAGTATGGTGGACATCTAGTTGTGTAATGTACATGATCTGCAATTGAACGTTAGGAAAATAAAGAAAATGCTGGGACCTGGGATCGAACCCAGGTCCTTTCACTTTCAAACATACGCCCTTGCCAACTGCACTACATGGATTAGTTGATAATATAATAGCCATAATAAGTAATATATAAAACAAAATGGCTAACTGAATAAAACAAAAAAAAGCGCGTGTGACTCAAGCAAGCCACTGGTGATGCGCCAACTCATCATCTTCCTCCCTGTTTGTCGTCATAGGTATGAGACATATACCTACGAACTGAACTCCATAGCCATAGCCCTGCAAGCTTTCAAAATTCACAGCAAGCATGATAAATCAATTGTTAGTACATAGATCAACTCGTCTTGATCTCACGGGCATCATGGTACCCTTTTCTTGGGCCAATTTAACCTGTATAGAAAAACTATAAAACGGCAAGGTAAACCCTAACAATGGCAGTTGGCAAAGCAGTTATCAAAATGAAAAATTACTTAAACCAAAACATTCCAAATGATGATACCAATGTAAAGTTATGCTTAAAAGTGATTAATCATGCGTAAACAAGCAAAGTCAAATTCAAAAGAATTTCCAAACCGTGTGAGGCTTGGAGGCTGATTCAGGGCGTCTCAGGATGTGCAAGCGGTCTTATTAGCTTCAGGAGATGTCCAAGAAGGGATTTGTGGCTTTGAATTGCTTTAAATCGTCCTCTAGGTTAGAAATTCGATCCACACTTTTTGTCAAATTTTTCATTTTTGTTTGATGCTTTCCACGACTACAACCCTGTTTTTTTTTGTGGCTTGGCTATGTTCTATATATGTAGTAGAACTAATTAGGTTAACAAAAACAAATTAAATCTTTGTGAATCATAAAAATTTGATTTGATTTTGCTCTTGTATTATATCTTTCCAAATTCATCAAAATCATGCTGTGATACGGTGGGAGAACTGACTTGGGTTTTGCGTTTGTTTTCGCAAATGTTTCGGTTGAGCAAGAGTCGCCACCGACTTTTTATTTTATCCTAAGGAAAGGTCAAAAAGCACAGGAAAGACCTTTGAGATGTTTTCTTGGGTTTGGGGAGTAGATTATAGAAAGGGAAGGTATTATCACCCTTTCTATCCATGGTTATCCATGGGCTCTTAGTTACTTGCTTAGATCACATGCCTTTGCTTTTCAATTGTTTGAAATGGTGCTTTGTGTGTGTGGTTTTGAAAATGTTTTGAAAAAGATGCCTTGTCTAGGCAACCATTGTAACAATTCTTGTTTGAATGATTTACAAAGGTGTTTGTCTTTTAGAAAAGATGTTTCAATGTTTTTGAAAGTTTGTTTTGAAGTTGTGTTGTGATGTGTGTTTTGAAAAATGGCAAGGATGTTTTGCAAGTTTGATGAAGTAACTAAGAGCTATCTACCCTAAATTTCTCAAAGATCTTTCTCATGTTTTAACCCTTTTAACAGTGTTGTTTCACCATTGTATTTGATGAACAACCTTGTGTTAGGATGTTAACGGGACAGGCACGGGTCATCGTTTAGACCATGAAAGCAATAGTGTCAAGTATCTTTGGCAATTTTCTTAAGGGACTTGATCATTTTTCTAGGCAACTTGAGATAGCGTCATCGATGGACTATGATCATTTGATTTGTTTTTGTTTTGCCAAAGACACTCAACATGCAACCATGGCCCATTTTTGAAGGCAACAAGTGGAGTAACCCTAAGGGTGCAAGTGTGCATTATGTTTGTTTTTCATGCATGTTTATCTTGGATTAGGTCAAACTACTTGTTAATTTGATTTTGGCATACAAACCCTAATTCTCTAAGCATGGCATAATTGAAAGCTATTAAGTGCGAAAATTTAAATGCTAAGCTATTACAACCACGATTATGGGGATGGGGGTACAAGTTTGAATTGGGGATATTTGACAAGGAAATAAAATCTAAGTTATTACAACCATATTGAATATACAAGGCAATATTTAATATTTAAATAAGTACAAATAAGTAAATATCAAATAAAAATGTATTATGCCAAAAAAGGTTTTCCATGTATGTAAAAGTATTTTTTCAATGTGAAATATAAACAAAATAAAAAAAGTCAAATTTAATTATTTTTGTCATTTAGGGCAAAATCCTAATTTTTTAAGTAAATAGTAGTATTTATTAGCTATATACAATATATATTCATTTATACAAAAATAAAAAGTATATTGTGAAAAAATTATTTTTAGTGTCAAATATTTAATAAAAATAAAAATGTATTATTTCTATATTTTTGTCCTAAATATCTAATAAAATAAAATATACAAGTATATATATATATATATATATATATATATATATATATATATATATATATATATATATATATATATATATATATATATATATATATATATATATATATATATATATATATATATATATATATATATATATATATATATATATATATATATATATATATATATATATATATATATATTTACTAAACCTATTAAATATAAGAGATAAAATTAATTATTTATGTATATAAAAAAAATGTATATTTGAGAAACTATTTTCAAGATGTAAATAAAAATAATAACTGAAAGATAAATATATTTTGTATTATATTTTTGAGGTTTTAATAAAAAAAAGTATTTATATTATTTACATACATAAGCTAATAAAATGAAACAATTATCAAATAAATATGAAAAAAAATGTGAAAAAATATTTTTGGTATTTTTTATGTTTGAGCAAAAATATAAAATCAGAATAAAAAGTAAAAAGTCAAAAATGATAAGTATTTAATCATTTGGGCCAGGGGGGTGTAAATGGAAAAAGGGGGGTTCAAAAAGTAAGGATGGCTCAGGCCCAGCCCAAGCCATCATCTTCAACCTCCAGCTCCTTGTTTGAACACAAAACGCGCGCCTCTCCTTGTCCAACACTAACTCCTGATTCTTTGATTTTTATGCAAAACTCATAACACAAACATTATAGAGCATCAAAAGACGAATTCAAACATGTAAAAAACTTGGATTAACTCTCAAAGGCCAGAGAGAATTTATCTGGCCCTAATTTTTAACCTATTTTTTTCCTCATGTTCATGGCTAAAATTCTCACAGCATGCTTAACATAAATGAAAAGTGATCACATGTATGGCTTCAGGGCTATGAGTAGGACATGTTTCATTCACAAACCTAAGCTTAACTCTTCCTAGATTGAGAGATAGGAGTCCATGGATTACCTGTTTCAGCTTGAATCGTGTACAACAATGTGGCCACCTTCAGTGGAGTTTGAGCTTCTGTATAGCTTGCCTGAGGTCCAAGGAAGCTTCTCCAACTCCTGGCTTGCTTTGAAACAACCTGTATCGTGCTATAGAAGTCCACCTGCAAAACTGAAAAATGAAAATGGCAAGTGAGGTTAGGGGTGTTACAGCTGGTGTTTAGGGCTTGGAATAGTTTAGGTGGATGGTGTGGAATGTGTTGGAACTTGTTTGGGCAAAAACGCACGAGTGGATAATGCTATGCAAGTCAATCTGCAGAGAATGCCCTATTTTGCAGCAAAACAGGGATTCTGGGTATTAGGAGGTGTGAGGGATGATTGAGTCGTGTTTCAGGCTTGGTTTGATGTATGGAAAATGTTCACAAGGTTTGTTTAGGCTTGTGTTCACAGGAAGTGGAAGTTGGTCCAGTTTTGCATGGTTTCTTTAAGTGTAAGCAAAGATAGTGTGTGTTGATACAAGCTTGTACAATGCCCTCGAGTATGCTGCAAATTTGGCCCTTGGTAACTGGAATTTGTGGATTTGATTTGGCTCCAAGATTTGGCCCCATGCCTCAAGGATTTAGTATTTGACATAAAGTATAACTTTATCAAAATGGCATTCTACCTTTTTCCAATTAAGGGTTAGTTTTGTGTGCAATGTCCAAATGAAAAAAATAAACCCTCAACTCAATGGTTATGCATTAAATTAAGGTGTGTAAAACTGGTTTTGAGGCCTGCAAGCTAGCATTGTACAAGCTGATTTGAAAATGCAAGTTGTCATGAACATGCCTTGGCCATGAACAAAAGTGAGTTTTGGCCAACTTTGTGAATTCGATTCTCTCTAACCACAAGGGTGTTTGAGGAGTTCTTGGACAATTTGGAAATCTTGGAACATGTACTACAATCCATCTTTGTAATGCATTTTGAAATTCCTCTTGGAACTAGGTGAAAAGTTGCCATGAAGTTAGGTCAAAATCTTGCCTAAAATAGGGCAAAATTTCACTAAGTTAGAAAGTTTATGGACCCTTATTCCAAAAATCATAACTTGAGATACAAGCTTCTTTTGAGGAAACTTTGTGAATCAAAGTTGTAGATTTTGCAATGGACTACAACGTTCATGTTGCAAGTTTTGTTTGAATCCATTTTCATCTTGGTGAAAAAATGGGACAAAGTTAGGAAAAAATAAGAAAATTTCATAACTTAGAAAATTTCTAAGTTATGAAATTTTTCCATTTTAAACCCTAATTTGTATTTTTGGGTTTTTTGATGAACAAGTTTCACAATTTGACATGTCTTGATGAAAAATAACTCTTGGCACTTGATTTTGACTGAAAAGTCAAAGTTTGACTTTTTAGTGTATAGTCAAATTTTGATCAGTTAACTGAAAAATTCATCTGTCAATCTTATGCATTTGAGATCTTTTGAACTTGTTGAATGGGTCAATACAATGTCATTGAGTCCTTGAGTCCATGTGTGAGCTTGGTTTGCCATTGGTTAGGTCAAACAGTCAAAAATTGCCTTTGTGCAGTCAAAACCCTAAAAATGACCATTTTGCCCTTTTGATGATCTGATCAAATTTCTTGTGGAATTGTGATCCAAACTTGATCAAATGGTTCATATGAGTTCATAATGTTTATGTGGGTCAAATTTCATGAGGTTTGACTGTCAATTGGCCATAGTTGACTTTTTCCCCAATACAGCTGATTTCTAGGTCAATTGTCCAATTGACTGGGCAAAGATTTGAATCAAGGCTTGAAACTTGGTATGGGCAAACTTGTGAGTCCAACATGAAGTATGAAAGTCACTTTGGGCATTTTAAGTCAAAATATCCTTGTGCAAACTCAAACCCTAATTTGGGTCAACAGTGCAAGGAGGGGTCTTGAGCAGAGCAAGCCCTAGTTTGATCTTGAACTCCAAGGGTCTTGTGATGAGAAAATGTTGATGAAATGAGAGGGAAAATTTTGGGGTACAACAGTTGCCCATGTTCAATCTTCTTGAACCGGAAGAGTTAGATTGGCAAGTTTGTCGTTCGCGACTCGAAGGTAAAAGGAGATTGGACACTAGAGTGCCCGTAAATTTGCACTCGTCAAGACATGGATGCGGGAATGGGCTTAGAGATGCCATTTGGATATGGGCTTCAAGATGCCATCTGGAGATGCGACAGAATCTTGTCGGGGGATGGGCTTAGAGATGCCATCTGGAATGTATGTTGTAGGTGAAAGAAAAAGAGTATCAGAAAGGTGTCCATGTTTTGGAACATCTCTGAGCTGGGGGTCTGAATAAGCAATAGATTGACATCCATGTTTGGAGAATCCGTAAACTGTTTTCAGAAGTCTTGAAGTTGAATAAGCAATAGATCAGCATCCATGTTGGGAAGCGTCTGTAAACCGTTTTCATAAGTTGGGTCTGAAAAAGCGATAAGTTAACATCCGTATCTGGAGAACCCGTAAACTGTTTTCAGAAGTCTTGGATCTAAACAAGCGATAGGTTAACATCCGTATCTGGAGAACCCGTGAACTGTTTTCAGAAGTCTTGGAGATGAATAAGCAATAGATCAGCATCCATGTTGGGAAGCGTCCGTAAACTGTTTTCAAAAGTTGAGTCTGAACAAGCGATAGATTAACATCCGTATTTGGAGAATCCGTAAACTGTTTTCAGAAGTCTTGAATCTGAACAAGTGATAGGTTAACATCCGTATCTGGAGAACCCGTGAACTGTTTTCAGATGTCTTGAAGTTGAATAAGTAATAGGTTAACATCCCTATCACGAGAACCCGTGAACTGTTTTCAAAAGTTGAGTCTGAACAAGCGATAGATTAACATCCGTATTTGGAGAATCTGTAAACGTGTTTTCAAAAGTTGAGTCTGAACAAGCGATAGATTAACATCCATGTTTGGAGAATCCGTAAACTGTTTTCAGAGGTCTTGAATCTGAACAAGCGATAGGTTAACATCCGTATCTGGAGAACCCGTGAACTGTTTTCAGAAGTCTTGAAGTTGAATAAGCAATAGATCAACATCCATGTTGGGAAGCGTCCGTAAACTGTTTTCAAAAGTTGAGTCTGAACAAGCGATAGATTAACATCCGTGTTTGGAGAATCCGTGAACTGTTTTCAGAGGTCTTGAATCTGAACAAGCGATAGGTTAACATCCGTATCTGGAGAACCCGTGAACTATTTTCAGAAGTCTTGAATCTGAACAAGCGATAGGTTGACATCTGTATCTGGAGAACCCGTAAACTGTTTTCAGAAGTTGAGCTTATTAATCTTATCCTGAAAAGGGTAAAATATTAGCTGAAACACAAATTTATGTTGCATGAAATGTATGATGCAATATATATGTTATATCAATGTTTATGATATATGAATATAATGAATGGGCATGTAAGCTGATGAGCTGTCTTGCTGAGGATAGATGAATCCTGGATGGTCGGAGATAATAGATTCTTTGACTGCTGCCGGGAAGAATGAATCTTTGACTACTGCAGGGGATTGCCAGAATCTTTGATTGCTGAAGATGAAAAATCCATGTTGACCGCTGACTGCTCGGGGAACAAGGAAAGCTTTGAAAATCTCTACTGGGAAGTTTTAAAACCTGGGAGACTTATGCTGGAAAAATGGGACTGAGAATCTTCAATCTGCCGGGAAGTATCTCTGTGGGGAGAATGTTCACTATTCTGGCTCCTTTGGGTATAGGATATTTAGGTTTTTTGGGCTCCATTGGGGATCTTGAAACTTGACTCTGAGGGGAATTAAGTTCTGAAATGCACTTTAGATGGGGAATCCATCTTTAGAAAGCTTTTGCTCTGCTGAGGATCCTGAAGTTTAACTTTGTTGGGGATTTTGAAGTTTAATTCCGCTGGGGATTTCTTCTGAAAGGGCATCAAGATATCTACCTATACCTTCAACCTAGCAACAATCATCTTTTTTCAATTTTTATTTGTAAGCAATGATTATATTCAAATGCATATGCCTATTTAACAAAACATTGGACGTTTTTTCAAATAAAACATAAGTGTAAAAAAAAAAGAAAAAGAAGGCAAAGCAAATTTCTGCACTTGGAAGTGTATTTGTATTAACTTTTTATGAGTATCTTTGTACAAAGGAGACAGACATCCTAGTAAGAGAATGTTGTCGTAAAAATTGAAAAAATTTATACAAAAGAAAGATGGCTATGTGTAATAATTCCATGGGATTCCCATTCTGCCATAGCTTTCACAACTCTGAGTATTTGTCCATTCGTTGCTTCGTCCGCCGATGACTGGATTGATCAGAAGCTTGGAGCTTGTTGGTGAAGAGATTGTCCTTAAGGTGATCCGACGAGACATAGTCATACACTTGAATTCCCTAACTTTTGCCTGAATCGCCCTTTCGGGTTTTTGATCCACCGGGAAACCCTTTTTTGCCCAAGTCGCCCTTTCGGGTTTTCAACATGCCGGGTGTACATATTTTTTTTTGTTTTATCCCTTATTTTTGCCTGAACCGCCCTTTCGGGTTTTCGGTTCACCGGGATGCCCATTTTTGCCCAAGTCGCCCTTTCGGGTTTTCAACTTGTCGGGTCATTTTATGCATAGTATCTTTTGACTATGTCTGCGTTTGCAGGGTGTGGCAAATCATCGCCATCCATGGTGGTCAAAATCATTGCCCCACCAGAAAAGATGCTCTTGATCACCAACGGTCCTTCGTAAGTAGGAGTCCATTTGGCCCTGGGATCACTTTGCGGCAAGATGATCCGCTTGATTACAAGATCTCCGACTTGATATACTTGTTGTCTGACTTTCTTGTTGAAGGCCTTGATCATCCGTTTTTGATAAGTCTGACCATGGCAAACAGCAGTAAGTCGTTTCTCATCGATCAAATTAAGCTGATCAAGTCGGGTCGGAATCCAATCGTCTTCACTCAAACCAGCGTCTTTCATAATCCTTAAGGAAGGAATTTGAACCTCCATGGGTAGAACAGCTTCCATGCCGTACACCAAAGAAAATGGGGTTGCCCCTGTTGAAGTACGTGCCGTGGTACGATATCCATGCAGAGCAAACGGTAACATCTCGTGCCAGTCCTTGTAGGTAACTGTCATTTTCTGAATGATCTTCTTGATATTTTTGTTCGCAGCTTCAACAACACCGTTCATCTTCGGCTGATAGGGAGATGAATTGTGATGATAAATCTTGAACTGTTCGCATAGAGCGGTGATCATAGTATTGTTCAGATTTGTACCGTTGTCTGTGATGATCCTGTCGGGGACACCGTACCGGCATATGAGGTTCTGCTTGATAAAGCGGGCAACCATATTCTTTGTAACAGAGGCAAAGGAAGCTGCCTCGACCCATTTGGTGAAGTAATCAATAGCCACCAGGATGAAGCGATGTCCATTGGATGTCGTGGGCTTGATCTCTCCAATCATGTCAATGCCCCACATTGTGAATGGCCAAGGAGCTGTCAGAACGTTGAGAGGAATAGGAGGAATATGTACCTTGTCGGCGTAGATTTGGCATTTATGGCAAGTACGGGAATGTTGATAGCAATCAGCTTCCATAGTAGACCAATAATAGCCTGCCCTTAGAATCTTCTTAGCCATCGTATGCCCGCTCAAGTGGGTGCCGAATGTGCCACTGTGTATATCAGTCATGATCAACTCTGCTTCAGCTTTGTCTACACATCGGAGTAAAACACAATCATGGCTACGCTTATAAAGGATGTCGTTGCTTAGGAAGAACTTGGCCGCAAATATCCTTAAAAACTTTTTGTCATTGACGGAAGCTCCTTCGGGATACTCTCTAGTCTGGAGATACCTTTTGATTTCATGAAACCAGGGTTGTTCCACTACTTCTTCGGTGTTAATCTCATGACAGTGCGCAGGTTCATCCATTCGCTCGATGGTAATTTGGGGAGCCTCGTTATCCCAGTTGAGTTTAAACATGGAAGACATTGTAGCCAGAGCATCTGCTAGCTGATTTTCTTCTCGCGGAAAATGCTCGAAGGTAATCTGCTCGAAATGAGGCAGCAATGTCAAGACATGTTCTTTATATGGGATAAGATTAGGATGTTTGGTGTCCCACTCTCCTTTGATTTGACTGATAACCAAAGCCGAGTCCCCAAATACAACCAAAGATTTAATCCCCAGGTCTATAGCAGCCTTGAGACCAAAGATGCAAGCTTCATATTCGGCCATGTTGTTGGTACAGCTGAAACAAAGTCGGGCCGTGAAAGGTGTATGGCAACCTTCCGGAAAAATGAGTACCGCACCGATACCTTTTCCGAGTGTATTTGAAGCACCATCAAAGTACAGGGTCCATCGGGATCCATTTTCAGGTCCGTCATATGGTCCGTTACCTTCGATGTTGTCTAAAGTCATGATGTCCTCGTCTGGGAAGTCGAATCTCATAGATTGATAATCTTCGACAGCTTGATGAGCTAGATGGTCTGCTAGTACACTCCCTTTTATAGCTTTCTGGGTAATATACTAGATGTCATACTCAGTCAGGATCATTTGCCATCTAGCGATTCTTCCAGATAAAGCAGGCTTCTCGAAGATATACTTGATAAGATCCATTTTGGAAATCAGCAAAGTGGTATGAGTCAACATATACTGCCTTAGTCGGCGAGCAGCCCAAACCAAAGCGCAGCAAGTTTTCTCGAGCAGTGAGTAGCGAGTCTCACAGTCGGTAAACTTTTTGCTAAGGTAATAAATGACATGCTCTTTTCGACCAGACTCGTCATGTTGGCCCAACACGCACCCCATTGAGTTATCCAAAACAGTCAGATACATGATCAACGGTCTTCCTTCGACGGGTGGCATCAGAATAGGAGGTTCCAATAAGTACTCCTTGATCTTATCAAAAGCAACTTGGCAATCATCGTTCCATTCAACTACCTGATCCTTCTTTAATAGTTTGAAAATCGGCTCTTAGGTGGACGTCAGATGAGAGATGAACCTGGCGATATAGTTCAAGCGTCCCAAGAATCCTCTAACCTCCTTTTCAGTACGGGGAGCAGGCATTTCTTGTATAGCTTTTACTTTTGCTGGATCAACCTCAATACCCTTGTTGCTGACAATAAATCCCAGAAGTTTACCAGACCTAACTCCAAAAGTACACTTGCTTGGATTTAGTCTGAGTTTGTACTCTTTCAACCTGGCAAACAGCTTCTGCAAATGTTCAAGGTGTTCTTCTTCTGTTTGTGACCGAGCTATCATATTGTCTACGTAAACTTCAATCTCATGATGTATCATATCATGAAACAAAGCTACCATGGCGCGTTGATAAGTTGCCCCTGCGTTCTTTAGTCCGAACGGAATCACCTTGTAGCAGAAGGTACCCCATTGTGTAACAAAGGTAGTTTTCTCCATGTCCTCGGGGGCCATTTTGATCTGGTTGTAGCCCGAGAATCCGTCCATGAAGGAAAAAACCTTGTGTTGAGCTGTGTTGTCAACCAAGATGTCAATATGCGGCAGCGGAAAATCATCTTTGGGGCTAGCCCTATTCAAATCCCGATAGTCTACACACATTCTGACCTTGCCGTCTTTTTTAGGTACGGGCACGATGTTAGCAACCCATTGTGGATAGGATGTAACAGCCAAAAAGCCAACGTTGAACTATTTCATTACTTCATCCTTAATTTTCTCAGACATGTCAGGCCTCATTCGGCGAACCTTTTGCTTGATCGGTGGACAATCTTCTCTTGTGGGGAGACGATGAACCACGATATCTGTGTCTAGCCCTGGCATGTCTTCATATGACCAGGCGAAGATTTCAACATTTTCATTCAACAACTGTACTAAGCGCTCCTTGACACTTGGTTCCAGGTTGGCACCCACTTTCACTTCCTTCCTATCTTCCTCTGTCCCTAGGTTGATGGTTTCTAACTACTCTTCATGAGGCAAGATGGCCCTCTCCTCTTGTTGTAGAAGTCTGGCTAACTCTCTCGGTACTTCACAATCTTCGTCAACTTCGTATTCAGCTTGATTGACCAAATCTTCAGAGTTGTCGAAGGATACGGAAGAATAGTCACCCATGGAATCCAGAGTGGATGGGTACCTGCATTTGTGAGTGTGGGTGTGTGTAAGGGATAGCCATCCTTAAACAAACAAAAATGCAAAAGGAAAGAAAATGAACACAGCAGTTTATAAATGAAAAATCGTCCAATGATTCATTAAAATATGGCATATGATTATGAAGAGAATCAAACCCTTACAAATGGACCTACATGCCCCGGGCAAGGCATGAGATGAAAAACAGTGTGCGAATTGTATCAGTTATTACGGACCATAAAAACTGGAAATTGTTCAAAAGATAAAGATTACTGATTAATAAAGGTGATAGGGAAAAAATCCTTTGCCTCCCAATTGCTCAAACCCCCTTCGACCGTTGGATGGATCCAGTCTTCAAAGTGGCTTTCATCCTCTTCATCCTCTATAGCATTGATTCCACTGAGAGAAATCTTGATGGGTGTCTTTTCAATTTTGGAGCGACGCATGGCCCTTTGTCCCGCCGCAGTAAACCCTAAAACAAACTTATTTGTCTTATGGGTAAAGTCAGGCAACTGTCCCCACATTGTGATTTTCCCCTCCTTAATCACAGCCTCCGCATCCTTGAGAGATGCCATCTTAACCACATGCTTGGGAGTGATAGGTTCCTCAACTGCTGTCTTCGCCACTGCAATCTCGGGAGCAACTTCCTCGAAATGCTGAAAAGGTGCTTCGATGAATTCGCCATCTAACTCCACATATCGAAAGGAATTGAGATGGCTAATCATATACTCCTCTTCGCCATGCACAATTATGATTTTACCCTTAACAGGGTACTTCAGCATTTGATGTAAATAGGATGTGACTGCTCCAGCATAATGAATCCAGGGTCTTCCCAGCAAGCATGAGTATGACGGACGGATGTCCATCACGTAGAAGGTGGAGTTAAACACTTCGGTGCCTACCTTGATGGGAATATCAACCTCCCCATGGACCATTCTCTTTGAACCATCGAAAGCTCTGACGATAATGTTGCTAGATTTGAGGGTCAAACCTTCACAATCCAGACGGTCTAAGGCCTTCTTTGGCAGCACATTTAGGGAAGAACCAGTGTCGACCAAGACATGGGCGAGTGTGGTCCCTCGGCACTCAACTGAAACATGTAATGCATCATTGTGCTTCCTTCCTTTAGGAGTTAGGTCCACATCAGAAAAGCCTAGGCCGTTGTCAGCAGTAAGACTGGCCACACAATTTTGGAATTGGTCAGCTGAGGTCTCTTGGGGGACATGTGCTGTTTTCAGAAATTTAATCAGAGCCTTAGCGTGGGCCTCTGGACAGAGCAAGAGAGCTAACATTGAGATTTTGGAGGGGGTTTGCCCCAGTTGTTCTACCACATCATAGTCACTTTTGCGGATTATCTTTAGGATCTCATCCATCTCCTTCTGAGTGGTTTCGGGTATAGCTACAGCATGAGCCTTCGTCCTGACAGGCTCTTTCATTATCCCCTTACCTTTGTCGGTGTTGTCAGCGGATGGTCTTTCTTTAGGAGCGTTTAACTCTTCAATCACTGGGCCTTGCACAGAGGGCCCAACAGGTGTAGAAGCTTTTAAGGGTCCGAAGACTGCTCGGGGAGGAGCAATCTCCGGAGAAAATATCCGGCCACTGCGGGTGATCTTGCTAGTACCCGCGATGTTTCCTACGTCAGGGTCTTCTTCAGAGACTTCTTGAACTGTTTCTATTTGCTTGATGTCGTGGTAGAAGATTTCTCGCCCATAGTTCCACGGTATCATTTTACTTGACTGGTACGGGACAGGTCCCGACATGGTGATCTTGAGAGGTACACATTCGGAGTTGGGTGTAATCCTGACAGGCCTTTTGCAAGCCTTGGGAGGATTGTCGAAAATGGTAATGATAGTAATGTCATTGGTTGAAGTATCACAAGTATCAGGAGCAATTGGATTGAAAGTGTTAGCAGGAGTTTTCTGAAAAAGTATTTCTTGAGTATCCATCAGGCATTGGACACCTGACTTCAACATTGGACAGTCATCTTGAATATTCACACAAAAGTAGCAATCTTTATCACAACCAGGAAAGATCCCGTCCCTCAGCAGATTTTCTTTCACCACTAACAATGGAGTCAACAGATCGGCAACGTCAGTAACATGGAGATTTTCCAAAACAGCATGCACATTGTGACCGTGCTTGGGCATTGGCGCGAATATAACATTAGGCTTTTCAGGAGCATGAAACTCGACCTCTTTGGCGTCAATTAAATCCTGAATTTTGTTCTTTAGTGCCCAACAATTATTAGTATCGTGCCCAATGTTGTCGGAATGGTAGGAACACTTTGCGTTGGGATGATAATGTGGGAAGTGGTATTCACATTCTTTGGCGCTTCTTTAATGTAGGTAAGTTTCAACTTCAGGAGATGTGGAAGGATTTGAGCAGGTGTCATATTTACTGGAGTAAACTGCCGTAGTGGCCTTTGCTGATAAGTTCTGGGCTGATCATTCCTCGGTTGGTTGTTTCTAGGCTGGTCTGATGCGGACTTCTGTATTAATACGGCCCCCACTGTTGGCCGACGTTCCCCTCTTTCCCGATTTTTCTGAGTGTACACGGCAGATGCTTCTTTCTTGGCTGGGAATGGTTTTCTTGCAGCTGTGGATGCGGAAGCACCCTTTTCAATTTTTCCACTTTTGATACCGGCTTCCACCCTCTCGCCAGTCAAAATCAACTCAGTAAATCCTACTGAAGAGCTTCCGATTAGATGGTTGAAGAAAGGGCCAGATAGGGTCCCCAAGAACATGTCCACTAGTTCCCTATCTGAAAGCGGTGGCTGCACCCTTCCAGCCAAGTCTCGCCACTTCTGGGCGTACTCCTTGAACCCTTCATTTGAAGCCATTCCCATATTCTGTAGCTGAGTACGGGTTGGCACCAAATCAGCGTTGTACTAATACTGGCGATAGAAAGCGGCTATCAAGTCTTCCCAATTATGGACCTCTGACCTCTCAAGCTGATAAAACCAATCTAACTAAGTACCAGACAAGTTGTCTTGGAAGAAATGCACCCAGAGATCTTTGTCGGATGAATATGGCTGGATCTTCCTAACATACGACCTTAAGTGCATCTTCGGGCAAGACAAACCGTCATATTTGGCTAATTTTGGAACCTTGAATTTAGGAGGGATAACAATCCCAGCCACAAGCCCCAGCTCCTCAAAATCCAATCTAGGAACCCTCTGCAACTCCATAGCTGCCAATCTGTCTTCAAGGTTTTTGTACTTGTCATCCGCAGGTGGATACTGTTGTTCTGAATAGTCTTCGTCTGCTTCTTCTTCCTCCTCTTCTGCCTCAGATTCGGAAGGTATAGCTGCCCCTTTTCCTTTTCCAATCCCCTCATCGGATGTTGACGGGAACTCAAGGGTCCTTCTAGCATCACTCTCAAATCTTCTTCCGAAAGTAGCCACCCCCGGTCTCTTTTTCTTTTTCTTCTCTTTACTCTTCCCTAGCAGAACTTTGAGATCCTCTTGACCCTTTGCCAAGGTCATGAGGAGTTGTTGAAATTGTGAATTTTGTGCTTGTAGGTCCTTCATTATTTGCTCCAAATCCATCTTACTGAAATAAAGAACAGAAAGATAAGGAAACCTGGCTTTAATACATGTTTGTGCATATGATGAATGATATGTTTATTCATGCAATGCATTCAAGGATTTAGAAATTCAAAGTTGTTGCAGACAAAAAGAACACACGTCATATTAATAAGAAGAAATTTTGTTAGTACATAAATGCCCCATGGGCCAAATATTACAAAAACTTCTTAAGGTAAAAAGACGTTGCGCATCCTCTTTGGTGCGATGTAGGTGTTGAAAGTCTCTTCCTCGTGGAGTCGGCGGGTGAGCTCTAAAACCTTCTTCTCACTGGCGTAGAAGCTGGCTTCAAAAGTATCTCATTCTTCCTTGAGTTGGATCCAACTCTTTTGCATCTCCTCCCATGATGTTGGCATGCTAGGATATAGGATGGTGTATGGAACCTCTCCTTCCATAACAGGCTCTTTAATCAACGGGAGAATGTGAGGATACGGCATCATAAGATTCTGAGAGAGGGTTCGTACCCACTTGAGGTAAGGCTCAAGGGGGATGGAATTCTTTTTCCCTAGTGTCTTACTGTCCATCTTGTTAGGCATCCTCCAAGCTCTGATGAACCTTTGTCGAAGTCCTTGGGCATCGTTGTCGAAGTCAAAAACTAGGTCAGGAATCAGCATGTCATGAGGGCTATCCCTCCGAGCATATCCAAATTGTCTCAAAGCTAGACAAGGGTTGTAGGTAATGCCTCCTCTAATGCCATGTAATGGGACATTAGGGAATTCACCACAACGATCAATGATGATGACATTTTCTCTGGACCGAGAACACCAATGTACATCAGAATGTGTAAGGGTCATCAATCGTTGTGACCACCTTAAGCCTTGTTCATTCTTCAAAACTGATTGTGGAAGGTGAGAAATAAACCACCTTGCAAGGAGAGGAGTACAGCACATGAGAACACCTCTCTTCCTCATTGTTCATGTGTAAAATGAGTGGAGGATGTCCCCAAGCAATGTAGGTATGGGATTCCTGGATATGAAGATCTTGACAGCATTCACATCTATAAGTTGGTCAGGATTTGGGAACAAGACCAACCCATAAATAAGGAGTGCCAAAATCTCTTCAAAGGCTTGTAGATCCAGGGAATTCCAACACTCTTATGCCTTCTCAAACAAGAACTTCTCCAAGAAGCCCTTGACACCACTTCTGGTTTCCCAATGCCCCTTGATGTCAGATGGTTGCAAGTGTAGTGCTTGAGCAACATCTTCAGGTTTTGGTTATTTTTCTGTAGCATTGTAGGGTAGTTGATTAAGAATAGGAATTCTCAGGAGTTGAGAAAATTCCTCCAAAGTGGGCACCAATTGGTAGTCGGGAAATGTGAAACAGTGGTGAAGGGGGTCAAAGAACTAGAACAGCACTTTCACCATGTCTTCTTCAATGCTGGTGTTGACTAGGTTGAGAAGTCTACCATGTCTTTCACTGAAGAGAGAGTTTTCTGGAATTCTGGATGTAAGCTCCTTGAGTTGAGGAGGGATCCTCACAAGGTTGACTTGAATGGTTTTCCTGCGAAGAGATTCTATGACCTACAAAACAAGAACAAAGATGAACATCCAAACCCTTGAAATGGTTAGTGAATGCATATGGTGCTTTATGATGTTCATGATGTATGCACAAGCACATGTTCAAGTAAGTCACACAAAACCCTAGTTTCAGGCTTGCATGGGGTTTCATAGGTAAGTACCCCCTTGAGTTTAGTTGGCTTAAAACCTGTCCTAAATAGTAACCGGGTTCTAAGGAGCTCAATATCATTGGATTATTTTCTATGTTCATTGTTTTGGTTTAGCCACTTAACTAGCGACCAAAATATTCCAAGAAAACAACCCTCAATGAGTGTAGTATCGAGTATCTACCAACTTCGGACTGCACCAAAGCCGGTCATCTCACTACCCCTAATAAAAGGCCAAGATGGTCAAGTAAGGTTCTAGGTCATTAGTGCTTAGTGACATCACTCAGCGGCCCCGTACTCTCCTTGATTGAACTCAAGGGTTACCGGTACTCACAAATATGTCGCACTAATATAGCTATTGCTTCAACCGTGTCGGTATACCCCGCACAGCTTCCACAACGTATTGCTATCTATGAATGTTTCCCAAATCCGGGTGTAGGATTTCAAACCCAAACAAAAGAGCCAAAATGTAAAGCAATCAAAGAAAACAATTAGTCATGCAAAAGGGTGATCTAAGCCCTAAGGTTACTCCACTTTTAAAATTCACCCCAGCAGAGTCGCCAGTTCTGTGATACAGTGGGAGAACTGACTTGGGTTTTGTGTTTGTTTTCGCAAATGTTTCGGTTGAGCAAGAGTCGCCACCGACTTTTTATTTTATCCTAAGGAAAGGTCAAAAAGCACAGGAAAGACCTTTGAGATGTTTTCTTGGGTTCGGGGAGTAGATTATAGAAAGGAAAGGTATTAGAACCCTTTCTATCCATGGTTATCCATGGGCTCTTAGTTACTTGCTTAGATCACTTGCCTTTGCTTTTCAATTGTTTGAAATGGTGCTTTGTGTGTGTGGTTTTGAAAATGTTTTGAAAAAGATGCCTTGTCTAGGAAACCATTGTAACAATTCTTGTTTGAATGTTTTACAAAGGTGTTTGTCTTTTAGAAAAGATGTTTCAATGTTTTTGAAAGTTTGTTTTGAAGTTGTGTTGTGATGTGTGTTTTGAAAAATGGCAAGGATGTTTTGCAAGTTTGATCAAGTAACTAAGAGTTATCTACCCTAAATTTCTCAAAGATCTTTCTCATGTTTTAACCCTTTTAACAGTGTTGTTTCACCATTGTATTTGGTGAACAACCTTGTGTTAGGATGTTAACGGGACGGGCACGGGTCATCGTTTAGACCATGAAAGCAATAGTGTCAAGTATATTTGGCAATTTTCTTAAGGGACTTGATCATTTTTCTAGGCAACTTGAGATAGCATCATCGAGGGACTATGATCATTTGATTTGTTTTTGTTTTGCCAAAGACACTCAACATGCAACCATGGCCCATTTTTGAAGGCAACAAGTGGAGTAACCCTAAGGGTGCAAGTGTGCATTGTGTTTGTTTTTCATGCATGTTTATCTTGGATTAGGTCAAACTACTTGTTAATTTGATTTTGGCATACAAACCCTAATTCTCTAAGCATGGCATAATTGAAAGCTTTTAAGTGAGAAAATTTAAATGCTAAGCTATTACAACCACGATTATGGGGATGGGGGTACAAGTTTGAATTGGGGATATTTGACAAGGAAATAAAATCTAAGTTATTACAACCATATTGAATATACAAGGCAATATTTAATATTTAAATAAGTACAAATAAGTAAATATCAAATAAAAATGTATTATGCCAAAAAAGATTTTCCATGTATGTAAAAGTATTTTTTCAATGTGAAATATAAACAAAATAAAAAAAGTCAAATTTAATTATTTTTGTCATTTAGGGCAAAACCCTAATTTTTTAAGTAAATAGTAGTATTTATTAGCTATATACAATACAATATATATTCATTTATACAAAAATAAAAAGTATATTGTGAAAAAAGTATTTTTAGTGTCAAATATTTAATAAAAATAAAAATGTATTATTTCTATATTTTTGTCCTAAATATCTAATAAAATAAAATATACAAGTATATATATATATATATATATATATATATATATATATATATATATATATATATATATATATATATATATATATATATATATATATATATATATATATATATATATATATATATATATATATATATATATATATATATATATATATATATATATATATATATATATATATATATATATATATATATATATATATATATATATATATATATATATATATATATATATATATATATATTTACTAAACCTATTAAATATAAGAGATAAAATTAATTATTTATGTATATAAAAAAAATGTATATTTGAGAAAATATTTTCAAGATGTAAATAAAAATAATAACTGAAAAATAAATATATTTTGTATTATATTTTTGAGGTTTTAATAAAAAAAAAGTATTTATATTATTTACATACATAAGCTAATAAAATGAAACAATTATCAAATAAATATGAAAAAAATGTGAAAAAATATTTTTGGTATTTTTTATGTTTGAGCAAAAAAATAAAATCAGAATAAAAAGTAAAAAGTCAAAAATGACAAGTATTTAGTCATTTGGGCCAGGGGGTGTAAATGGAAAAGGGGGGTGCAAAAAGTAAGGATGGCTCAGGCCCAGCCCAAGCCATCATCTTCAACCTCCAGCTCCTTGTTTGAACACAAAACGCACGCCTCTCCTTGTCCAACACTAACTCCTGATTCTTTGATTTTTATGCAAAACTCATAACACAAACATTATAGAGCATCAAAAGACGAATTCAAACATGTAAAAAACTTGGATTAACTCTCAAAGGCCAGAGAGAATTTCTCTGGCCCTAATTTTTAACCTAATTTTTTCCTCATGTTCATGGCTAAAATTCTCACAGCATGCTTAACATAAATGAAAAGGGATCACATGTATGGCTTCAAGGCTATGAGTAGAACATGTTTCATTCACAAACCTAAGTTTAACTCTTCCTAGATTGAGAGATAGGAGTCCATGGATTACCTGTTTCAGGTTGAATCGTGTACAGCAATGTGGAAACCTTCAATGGAGTTTGAGCTTCTGTATAGCTTGCCTGAGGTCCAAGGAAGCTTCTCCAACTCCTGGCTTGCTTTGAAACAACCTGTATCGTGCTATAGAAGTCCACCTGCAAAACTGAAAAATGAAAATGGCAAGTGAGGTTAGGGGTGTTACAGCTGGTGTTTAGGGCTTGGAATAGTTTAGGTGGATGGTGCGGAATGTGTTGGAACTTGTTTGGGAGAAAACGCACGAGTGGATAATGCTATGCAAGTCAATCTGCAGAGAATGCCCTGTTTTGCAGCAAAACAGGGATTCTGGGTATTAGGATGTGTGAGGGATGATTGAGTCGTGTTTCAGGCTTGGTTTGATGTATGGAAAATGTTCACAAGGTTTGTTTAGGCTTGTGTTCACAGGAAGTGGAAGTTGGTCCAGTTTTGCAAGGTTTCTTTAAGTGTAAGCAAAGATAGTGTGTGTTGATACAAGCCTGTACAATGCCCTCAAGTATGCTGCAAATTTGGCCCTTGGTAACTGGAATTTGTGGATTTCATTTGGCTCCAAGATTTGGCACCATGCCTCAAGGATTTAGTATTTGACATAAAGTATAACTTTATCAAAATGGCATTCTACCTTTTTCCAATTAAGGGTTAGTTTTGTGTGCAATGTCCAAATGAACAAAATAAACCCTCAACTCAATGGTTATACATTAAATTAAGGTGTGTAAAATTGGTTTTGAGGCTTGCAAGCTAGCATTGTACAAGCATATTTGAAAATGCAAGTTGTCATGAACATGCCTTGGCCATGAACAAAAGTGAGTTTTGGCCAACTTTGTGAATTCGATTCTCTCTAACCACAAGGGTGTTTGAGGAGTTCTTGGACAATTTGGAAAGCTTGGAACATGTACTACAATCCATCTTTGTAATGCATTTTGAAATTCCTCTTGGAACTAGGTGAAAGGTTGCCATGAAGTTAGGTCAAAATCGTGCCTAAAATAGGGCAAAATTTCACTAAGTTAGAAAGTTTATGGACCCTTATTCCAAAAATCATAACTTGAGATACAAGCTTCTTTTGAGGAAACTTTGTGAATCAAAGTTGTAGATTTTGAAATGGACTATAACTTTCATGTTTCAAGTTTTGTTTGAATCCATTTGCATCTTGGTGAAAAAATAAGACAAAGTTAGGAAAAAATAAGAAAATTTCATAACTTAGAAAATTTCAAAGTTATGAAATTTTTCCATTTTAAACCCTAATTTGTATTTTTGGGTTTTTTGATGAACAAGTTTCACAATTTGACATGTCTTTATGAAAAATAACTCTTGGCACTTGATTTTGACCATAAAGTCAAAGTTTGACTTTTCAGTGTACAGTCAAATTTTGATTAGTTGACTGAAAAATTCATCTGTCAATCTTATGCATTTGAGATCTTTTGAAATTGTTGAATGGGTCAAGACAATGTCATTGAGTCCTTGAGTCCATGTGTGAGCTTGGTATGCCATTGGTTAGGTCAAACAGTCAAAAATTGCCTTTGTGCAGTCAAAACCCTAAAAATGACCATTTTGCCCTTTTGATGATCTGATCAAATTTCTTGTGGAATTGTGATCCAAACTTGATCAAATGGTTCATATGAGTTCATAATGTTGATGTGGGTCAAATTTCATGAGGTTTGACTGTCAATTGGCCATAGTTGACTTTTTCCCCAATACAGCTGATTTCTAGGTCAACTGTCCAATTGACTGGGCAAAGATTTGAATCAAGGCTTGAAACTTGGTATGGGCAAACTTGTGAGTCCAACATAAAGTATGAAAGTCACTTTGGGCATTTTAAGTCAAAATATCCTTGTGCAAACTCAAACCCTAATTTGGGTCAACAGTGCAAGGAGGGGTCTTGAGCAGAGCAAACCCTAGTTTGATCTTGAACTCCAAGGGTCTTGTGATGAGAAAATGTTGATGAAATAAGAGGGCAAATTTTGGGGTACAACACATGCCAATTTGAGTCATTCCACCCTTGCACGATTTTATTTGGTCATGCAAGGTTGATTTGATTTGATTCCTAAAAAAATCAAATCAAATTCAATATTTTGTATTTTTTTCCATTTATTTATTTAATTTGAATTTTAAATAATAAAAAATAAAAATAAAATAAATAATGAAGCAAATAATGTGTGGATGCTTATTTGGGTCGTGGACCATGTCACAAGCAAGATTCAATCATGAAAAGTTAGGCCCATTTGACAAAAAATGTATGTTTGAGCACATTTGACTTTTGGCAATTTTGCAAAAATGGTCAACTTTGACAAGGTATATCTACTCCAATTTTGACCCTAGAGAGGTGTTCTTGGACTTTTTAGAAAGCTTAGGATGTCCCCTAAACAACCCTTTTTGGTTCATCACAATTATGTCTTCCATGTTCATCTAAGAAGCTTTGACCCAAAAGGTGTTTTTGTTGACTTTTCAAAAGGACCTATAATGTATAAATTCATATCTTTTGATGAGTGCATATTTTGAACTTGATAGATGAAGATGATTTGTAGGGAATTTCATCCTATTCAAAATGAGCCTTGGATGGAAAATATTTTATAAAGTATGAACAAGTTATGCTTGGTCAAAGTTTGGTTGACTTTTCCTAAGAACCCCTAATTTAGCAACTTTTAGGTTTTGATGAATTTGGGGCATTCCTTGAGGAATCACGATCAACCCTTGATCAAATGATGGATGTCACTTCAAAAAGTTGATGTTGACCAAAAATCTAGAAGTTTGACTATATATGGGCCACAATTGACTTTTGACCTAGTATAGTTGATTTTTAGGCATTTGAGCAGTTGACTGAGCAAACTTCTTGTGCAAGGAATGAAACTTGATATGGATGATCTTGAGAACATATTGGGACCATGGAAGGAATTTGGGACCTTTGGACTTCAGACATCTTGATAAAAATGGGAACCCTAGATTGAGGTACATTGCCTTAGTAGAGAGTTTGTCTGGTCAACTCTTGGGCATCCTTGAGAAATTTGGGGATCTCAATGAGAATGTGTTGAGTAAAATAAGAGGGAAAATTTTGGGGTACAACAGCTTCCCCTGTTCAATCTTCTTAGACCTGAGGATGTAGATTGGCTGGTCTGCCTTTCATGATCTGAAGGTGGAAGATGATTGAACACTAGAGTGCCCAGAAATTTGCACTCGTCTAAAATGATACTTGACTGTGTAGGTAGTATCAGGAATGGGCTTACAGATACCATTTGGAAAAGATGATAGAAGACCGTCGGAGATGGGCTTAAAGATGCCATCCAGGATGATGACGGAGAGTCGTCTAAGATGGGCTTAAAGATGCCATCCAGAATAATGTTGATTTTATGAGATATTCCTTCGCTGAGAATTCTTATGCCCGTGGTTGAGGAGGACTCTACTGAGGAATGTTGGTCTCTGTGTTGGGAAAATAGATTTTTAGGAGCTTCAGTTTTCCGTTACTCTATTGGGGAATCATCTCTTAGTCGAGGAGATAAAAGTGAACTACTATCTGGTCGTGCTCCAGGATTTACAGTGATTTGCTGAGGATAATAAGACTGACTGTTATCTGGTCATGCTCCAGGTTTCACAGCGACTTATTGGGAAGATGAGATTAAACTTGTTATTTGGTCGTGCTCCAGGCTTTGCAATCTCTCAATTCTTATCTGGTCGCGCTCCATGCTTCAGAAGAAATTAAGTGGTTATATGGTCGCATCCGAGTTTCAAATTGAATTTAAGGCATACTAATATCCGGTCGTTTCCAGGCTTCATAGTAATTGGCCGAGTAAAATGCTATCTGGTCGAATTCCAAGCTTTGCAGTACCTTATGTTGTTATCTGGTCGTGCTCCAGGTTTTACAGTGTCTTTTACCGTTATTTGGTCGTGCTCCAGGTTTCACAGTGTCTTTTACCATTATCTGGTCGAATTCCAGGCTTCAGTAATTTGGGGAAATTAAGCTGTTATCCGGTCAGTTTCCAAGCTTCATAGCTTCTTTAACTGGAATAGAAATCTTAGCATTGATTTGACTGAACTTGAGAAAGGTCTTGGATTAACTTTGACTGGCATAATAATCAGGGGAATCTTAGTGGCGATTCGACTGACCCAGACGAAAGTCTTAGATTATCTTCAACTGGAATGGTAATCAGGGAGATCTTAGCGTCGATCTGGCTAATCCAGAGAAAATCTTGGATTAACTTTGACTAGCATATTAATCAATAGAATCTTAGTGGCGACCTCACTGACCCAGACGAAATTATTGGATTATCTTCAACTGGAATAGAAACCTTGGTATTGATTTGACTGAACCAGAGAGAACTTGCGAGAACTTGATTGCGTCTTTTCCCTTAAAGGTAAAGAATTAGTCGTATGCAATGTCATGATGTATGAAATGCATTATGTATTGATGTTCTCAAAATAAATGAGATTGTGTTGTGTAATATGTATGCACATGCCATGATATATGGGTATGCGATGCTATTGTGATACTCTCTAGCTGGGGAAATAAATCTCGGACTGCTGCTAGAGAGTATAGGGAGTTGAATTCTTTATTTCCACTGGGGATAGTGAACGAAGATGATTATACCGGGGATTTACTCCTTTTTACTTGAGAATATTTGTCCGGAAGAGACTCTGTTTGAGAATAACTCTGTAGGGGAATGATTCTGTGGAGAATGGAGATGCTTTGTTGGAAGATTCAATGATTTGGAGAAATAAACTCAGTTGGGGATGAACTTCCGTTGCTGGAGAGGAGAACTCTATTGGGGATTGAGTCTTCGTAGTCAGAGAAATAAACTCTACTCAGGAGAAAACTTTATAAACTGTTTATGATTATAAAGCTTGGTTGGGGAATACAGGAATTAGCTTTCTGAAAGAGCCTGCTGGGGAAGTGATTACTGCTTTGGGACCTGGAGATCAGACTTTGGTTGTCCTTATTCTGTGGGGAATATAAACATCACGGGCGTGTATGTGATAGTGACTTCGCTTCTAACTATCTCTGCCCCTTGTACCATGCTGGAAAAAGCACATGCGGAGATTTTGTGGATGGATCTATGTCGTGATTGTACTTGAACATGTATTTAATGAGAGTTAGGATGACATCCGTCTCTGGATGGTATCTGAACTATACTTGAAACATGTGTTGAATGAGTGTCAGAATGACATCCGTCTCTGGATCGTATCTGAACTGTATTTGAAACATGTGTCGAATGAGTGTCAAAATGACATCCATCTCTGGATCGTATCTGAACTGTATTTGAAACATGTGTTGGATAAGTGTTAGAATGACATTCGTCTTTTGATCATATCTGAACTGTATTTAGAGGAGAATCTGGAGTAAGTATCAGGATGACATACGTCTCTGGATCGTACCTGAACTGTTTCTAGAAGAGAAATCTGGAATAAGTACCAGGATAACATCTGTCTCTGGATCGTACCTGAACTATTTCTAGAAGAGAAATATGGAATAAGTACCAGGATAACATGCGTCTCTGGATCGTACCTGAACTGTTTCTCAATGTATGAAAATCTGGAATAAGTAGCAGAATGACATTCGTATCTAGATCATATCTGAAACGTTTCTCGATGTATGAAAATCTTGAATAAGTAGCAGAATGACATCCGTATCTGGATCGTATTTGAACTGTTTCTCGATGTATGAAAATCTTGAATAAGTAGAAAAATGACACCCGTATTCGGATCGTATTTGAACCGTTTCTCGATGTATGAAAATATTGAATAAGTAGCAGAATGACATCCGCATCTGGATCGTATCTGAACCGTTTCTCGATTCTGGTGCTCTTGATGAATGCTGATCAAGGTATAAGTCTTCCACTGATAGACAGGTGACAGGACATAGTCGTACGTTTTAAATCCCTAACTTTTGCCTAGACCTTCCTTTCGGGTTTTCAGTCCACCGGGATACCTTTTTGCCCAAGCCGCCTTTTCAGGTTTTCGACTTGTCGGGCGTACAGATTTTTTTATGTATATCCCTAACTTTTGCCTGAACCTTTTTAGTTCACCAGGATTCCCTTATTTTTTCCTAGGTGTGTCAACCTAGCAGGTCTTTTTTTTCATACGTAGTATTTTCCGACTATGTCCACGCTTTCAGGATGTAGAGAGTTGTCACTGTCCATAGTGTTATGTTGTATTACTTTCAAAAAAATTTTCTTGATGGCACATGATTCGTTGCTGGAATGCATGCGTAATGCCCCAAGCGATTCAGATGGAGATCTACCCCTGGTTATTTGGCACTTTTGAAGAGACTTCCCCAGGTGTGTTTAGAGATCATGTCACGCCCCTTGCTCATGGAAGACCTGTTATTGGAAGTGTCTTTCCAGCTGAGGTGATTCTGTCCATTGAGAGGATGTTTGTTCATTGAATATCCATTGTGTGGATTTCTCTGCTGTCAAACAATTAGTCATATGCAAACAATGTCATTTAAAGAATGCAAAACCCATGTATGTCTTGATAATTTTTTGAAAATGTGTTTTGTGTAGTAAAACGAAATTTGCAAGAATGTGATATCAACTCAGGATTTGTAACAAAGCCTACAGGAGTCAGGATACCTTTTTAACAGTATGCTCTAAAACTAACCCATGCTTTAGCTAGGACTTTTAAGGGTTATATCGTGGCCTGGTTCACGGTTCAATAAACAAAGGATAAAGGCTCAAATTTTATTTGTACCAAACCCACTCTTCGTGATGTTCTTCAGTCCTATGCTCAGTTAATTGCACGTTTAGATCCCGATTGAGTCTGGAATCTTTGCTCTGATACTTGGTGATGATTAAGAAATTAAACATTTGTTTTTAAAAGGCAGTCATTTTTGTAATCTTATTTTTTTCGAGGATTTGTAGTAACCTCTTTTTTTTTGTTTTAGTTATCCCTTCTTTTGCTTGAACTGTTTATTTTGTGATTACAGTCAGCGGGATGCCTCAATTTTTCTCTTAAGTCTCCTTCATAGGTTTTGACTTAATGGGCTTTTATTTTGAGAGATAATGACTGCCTGTCTTGACGATTATACGGAACCATCACCGTCTTTTGTTTTGGAAGGACGTCTTTGATGCCATTCATTGTGTACGAAGCGGCAAATTGTGACTGAATGCGCCTCTGAATTAACTGAGAAAACTACCCTGCCCCAGGTTATGATTAAGGGTTTTAATTTGTGTGAAAAGAAAAACTCCTACTTCTTTGGCTCGAAGGGGTTGACTAGGGATTATCTTCCATATAACTCCACTGTTTAGGATTTGAAACAACGTCTGTACATCGTCAGTGGAGTCTATTCAAAAGCATATTGTAGAGATTGTGGTATCATTTTCGTCATCCTCTCTCTAAGGCTTAGAGTTTTTAATCGAGAGTTGAATATCACGAAAAGGAAGTATATAGAAGTTTAAGCATAGTGAAAACAAATTAATTCAAGACAAACATGTATAATGCATTAATGAAATAACAAAGTTTTGACATGACAATAATTGTTCGAATAAGCAAATAAAATACAAATTTAGAATTTAATGAACAAAAATGTTTTCAATCCTAGCCATGTTTTGGCATGGGAGAAGTGATCACGTTGGGAGTCTCTGGAGGGTCGACTTCAATTTCTTTGGCATCAATCATATCCTGAATTTTGTTCTTTAGAGCCCAGCAGCCATTTGTATCATGTCCAGGACTATCAGAATGGTATGCGCACCTTTCGTCGGGGTGGTAACTAAGAGCAGAAGGATTGGGATTTCGCAGAGGAGCCTTTAACGTAATCAACCCTGCCTTCAACATGTATTATAACGCTTGAGTTAGTGACATGTTAATTCTAATGAACTGTCTCTTAGGCGTGACCTCTTTATGCTGATTCCCCTGTTGGTGTCGTTGCATAGGCGTAGGATTAAAGACCAGTATTGCCCCCACAGATTGATTGTGGTTGTCTGCCTTATTACGACCCTTCTGGCCATACACAGAATTGGCTTCCCTCTTACCAGCAAGTGGCTTCTTCTCAGCATTAAAAGATGCAGCCATCGGGATCTTTCCATTCTTGATACCACTTTCGATCTTTTCTCCAGTCAGAACCATCTCTGTGAATCCAAATGAGGAACTCCCAATCAGCAGATTAAAGAACGGGCATGTCAGAGTGCCCATGAATATATCTACCATTTCCCGATCATTTATAGGAGGTTGTACCCTGACATCTAGATCCCTCCATTTTTGGGCATATTCTTTGAAGCCTTCGCTAGAATCCATAGACATGCTTTAAAGTTGTGTACGAGTTGGAGCGAGGTCAGCATTGTATTGGTACTGCTTGTAGATAGCAGCAGCCAATTCTTCCCAGGTATGAATGTCTGTTCTTTCTAACTGGTTGAACCACTCCATTTGCGTGCCAACTAAACTTTCTTGGAAGAAATGGACCCATAACTTCCGGTCAACAGTGTGAGGTTGTATCTTCCTTACATAGGAACAGAGATGCATTTTAGGACAAGAGACCCCATCATACTTAACAAATATCGGTGCCTTGAATTTTGGGGGGATGACAACGCCGGACACCAGACCCAACTCTTCAAAATCCAGCCCAGGATCCTTTTGGATTTCCATAGCATCCAGACGTTCTTCTAACTGCTTATACTTTTCATCAGCCAGAGGGTACTGCTCCTCATTATAATCAGTTTCATTGTCAGACACTTTAGGACTAGGTTCCTCTTCTCTGGCTTCACCCTCTTGATTCTCTCCCTCTTTAGATGAAGAAGCTAAATCAACAACCCGTCTTGGCGGCCCTCTGAACCTTATGCTCATATGTGCCACACTGGTTGTCCTCTTGGTCTTCTTAGTGTTCTTCTTAACAATCAGAGCCTCCAGCTCTTCCCGTCCTTTAGCCAGAGCCTTAATCATTTGCTGGAACTGCGTGTTCTGACTCTGAAGATCTTTCACAGGTTATTCAAGAGCCATTGCTGAAATAAACAACGGAGGAGATGAGAAACCTGTTATGAATCCTGTTATGCAATTATATGTATGATATGTATGATATGTATGCAATGTTTTCAAGGGTTCTTAAAGGCTCAAATTTGCTTAAACAAAAAGGAACAAACATGAAATGTATTAGTAAACTTGAATTGTTACAAAGAATGTATTTTGAGAGTACAATTAAGAAAAATAAAACAAAAAGAAGACTAGGTTTCCCATGAGCGCATCCTCTTTGGCGCGATATAGGCGTTGATATTCCTCTCTTCATGAAGTAGCCTAGTGAGTTCTAGGACCTTCTTCTCGCTGGCATAGAATTTGGCTTCAAACGTATCTCGATCCTCTTTAAGATGAACCCAGGACTTTTGTAACTCTTCGTGATCAGTTGGCATGTCTGGATGAAGAACAAGATGAGGAGTGTCTCCCTCAGCAACTGGTTCCATAATCATAGGTCAGATAGCGGGATAAGGCTCGTACCCATCTGAGATAAGGCTCAATAGGTATGGAATTCTTATGCCCAAGTGTCTTGCTGTCAACCATATGTACCATACTCCAAGCATGTATGAACCTTTTGCGGTAACCCTGAACATCATTATCATAGTTGAAGGTGATTCCTTGAATAAGTGTATCATTAGGACCATCCTTTATCGCATAACCAAACTGTCGTAATGCTAAGCAAGGGTTATAAGTGATTCCTTCCCTAATGCCTAAGAGAGGGACATTAGGGAATTCACCACAATGATCGATGATAGTAACATATTCCGAGAACTATGAACACCAATGAATGTCTGAATGCGTAAGGGACATCAGTCGACGGGACCATCTTTTACCCTGTCCATTCTTCAAAGTAGATATGTGTAGGTGCGAAATAAACCACCTAGCCAATAGAGGAGTGCAACACTGGAGGGTGCCCTTTCTTTTTAGAGTGCGAGCATGCAGAGAGTGTAGAATATCCCCGAGTAATGTAGGTACCGGATTCCGAGACAGAAAAACCTGGATTGTGCTAACATCTACGAGTTGATCCGCATTAAGGAATAGTACCATCCCGTAGACAAGGAGCGCCAAAACCTCTTCAAAATCTTGTAGATCCAGGGTATCCCAAAAATAGTAAGCCTTCTCGAACAGAAATTTAACCATAATTCCTTGAACACTCCCTCTGGTTTCCCAATTTGTCACTATATCGGACCGTTGTAAGGATAGAGCTTTAGCAATATCTTCAGGTTTGGGATGTCTTTCCGTACCGCTGAAGGGTAGCTGATCAAGAATTGTTATCCCTAATAACTGAGAAAATTCCTCCATAGTAGGTACTAACTGGTAATCCGGGAATGTGAAACAGTGATGCATAGGATCGAAGAACTGAAACAACCCTTTCAATATTTCTTCGTCAGGTTTTGCAGTGACCAAGTTGAGCAACCGACCATGCTTTTTAGTTAATAGAGAGCTTTTGGGAATCCTTACTGCCAAGTCCCTAAATTTTGGAGATACTTTCACTAGGTTAATCTGAATATTGTTCCTGCGGAAAGATGCCATATCCTACAAAACAGAGCAAAGATGAGCCCTAGAAACCCTTGAAACAGTTAGTATGATATGCTATGGTACGATGTCATGATAAATCGCAGGTATAGCAAGCACAAACAAATCACACCAAGTCCTTAGGTTTAAGGTCTGCTTGAGTTTTAATGTCATACCCTCTTGAAGCTGGATTGGTTCAACCTGTCCTATAAATATGTAACCGGGTTCTAAAGGGATCTCAATATCACCGATCTTTCCCCCAAGCCTTGTTCAATCGACGATTGACTCATAATAAAATAAAACTCAAAAGTCAAACCTCAATGAGTGTAGCATCGAGTATCTGTCGACCTTGAGCATACACCAAAGTCGACCATCTCGCTACGTCTTACCGGCCAAGTTCTGAAATTAAAGGTTCTAAGGTCAGTTGATGCTTTATGACACCACGCGTTGGCCCCGTACATCTCTCTGATTGACTCAAGGGTTACGGGTACCAACCAAAGTGCCACATCAACATAGCTACTACTTCAACTGTGTCGGTATACCCCAACACAACTCCCTCACAGTTTATTGCTACTTACCTAAAATGTGTTTCCCAATCCGGGTGTAGGATCAAATAACACAAACAGTTCCCATAAATATAAAGCAAGCAAGACAATCAAGAGATAGAAATTAAATATGACCTAGATCCTAAGGTTTACCCCACTTTATATTTTATTCCCCAGCAGAGTCGTCAGTTCTGTGATACGGTGGCAGAACCGACTATTATACTGGTTTGCATTTTTTGTTCGGAAAATGTCGCGGTAAGTAAGAGTCGCCATCGACTTTTATTTTATCCAATCAGGAAAAGGAAAAAGAAAAAAAACCTTTTTCGAGATGTTTCTGAGTACGGGGAGTAGATTATAGAAAGGGAAGGTGTTAGCACCCTTTCTATCTGTGGTTTTCCACGGGCTCTTAGGTACTTCCTCATTTTGAAAATTGCTTGTATGTGCTTTGTTTTGAAAAGTTTTGTTTTACTTCGTGTTAACCCTTGTTTCTGTCCTCAAGAGTGTTACGAAGTTGTTTTTGAAAACTTTGTTTGAAAAGTGTTGGTGTGAAAAAAATATGTTTGTTTGAGCAAGTACTTAAGGGTTTTCTACCTACTCGAAAAAAATTTGTTCGTTTTCCTTTTAGACAGCGCTATCCCATTATTAAGGAATAGGTAGCACCGTCGTTGGAGTTTTAAGGTACGTTCGAAGGGACAAGTACGATCACAAAAGCAATGTTAGGAAATGTTAGTAATCATCCTAAAGCCTTAAAGATCTTTTTCCGAGGCAACATCCGAATGGGTCATTTTAGATCTTTCGGGGCTAGAGGACGACCACTAACAAATCCTATACTTCATGACCGTTTACCGAAGGTAACCGGAGTAGAGTAAACCCTAGGAGTGAGCATGTGCGAGTGTAATTTTCAGTTAATTTATCTTTGCACATTTAGTGTTTTCTACCGTATTAATTTTTAGTTTGTCTTTCCATACAATCCTATTAACATACATCTAAGCAGTTTATAGTTTATGGAAATTAAATGCGGGAAAGTTAAAAGTCCTAGCTATTACAAGGCTTTCGCAGATACATAATTATTTTAACTGTAAATAAAGATGCGGAAATTTAAAACCCTAATTAAATCTATTAAAATATCTGAGCAGTTACAATAATAGAAAAAGGAATTAAAAATGCGCGCGGCGAATTAAATACGAGAATGAATTGAGAAAGCATCAACTGGGAAAGCAACCTGCCCATGCTTAAGGTCTTTGGGTAACATGCCCTTGGATATGATCATTCTTTTAAATAATTCTCCAATTACTCAACAGAGTTTCAAGCATAAAAAAGCGATTAAGCTCACGACTGATGCTCTTATGCAAGCTTATTTGATTTTAAGCAAATGTTTGCAAGCATAAAAAGTTTATTTTGAGAATGAAAATTATAATACAATAATCATTTAAGTATTGAATATTTTATTTAAAAAGATGTCACAAAACTCTATGAACAAATCACCAGTTAGTGCAACTTTTATTTTTGTATGAAAGATAACAAAAGCAATATCATACCAACACAAATATTTAGAAAAACTCATGGGAGTCAGGAACGCTATTTCGTTTAAAGTATGCGTTCAAAACAAACCCTACTTTAACTAGGACTTTTAAGGGTTATAACGTGGCCTGGTTCATGGTTTTAGAAAAAAAGATTTACGGCTCCAAGTTTATTTGGTATGCACATATTCTCCGTGATGTTCTCCAGTCCTACGTTCAGTTAATTCAACTTGAGTACTCATCTCTAAAAAGGATTTTGTGATGGTTAAGGAACCAATGAGGCTTTTAGAGTAGAAGTCATCCTTTGGATTTTTTGATGGTTAAGGACCCGATGAGGCTTTCGGAGTAGCAGTCATCCTTTTTGTCTTCATGTTGGTAGTCACACAAATTTGGTTTTTTGCTGAGGACTTTTCTTTGTAGTCCTTTCTTTGTAATGTTTTTGCTCTTCCTTTTCATTTTTTGTTTAATTTTCCCTAACTTTTTCCTGGATTAATTCTTTTGAACTGATAGTCCAGCGGGATGCCCTAATTTTTGCCTAAGTCAATTGTCTTCAAGTTGTTGACTTAGCGGGATTTTTCTTTTTCTTTCTTTTTTTCTTGACTTGAAAAAATCATGGGACATTGACTTGTCATGAGTTGTTGAGAAATTGATGACTTCCTTGTTCCTTGATAGATAAGGGATAACCATTGCGGTTTCACGTCCCTTCGACCTTTTAATGCGTGAAGGATATCTATTTAAGGAATGCATTCCTTTTTAAATCTGAACACCCAGTCAAATTAACTGAAAACTACCCCACCCCGGGTTAAATATGAGGGTTTTTGTTTAGAAAAGAAACTCCTACTTCAAGGCTCAAAAGGGGTTAGAAAGGTATTATCTTTCTTATATCTTCGGTGTTTAGGGATTTGAAACAATGCTTGTACATCATCAGTAGGGTTTTATTCAAAAGCACACGACTAGAAATTTTGCGTTTTCATAGCATCACCCACCTCTAATTTCTGCCTAAGCAAGAAGATTGGTAACATTTGGTATCATAATGCAGGAAAACATTTTACTTTTATTTTTGAAAAGAACCAAATACGAATGAAATAAATGGATTTCTTCAAGACAACATACTTATTGCACTAATAAAACTACAAGTCCTTACATGGAAAACAAATGCATTAACAAAAAAGGAAAATTGCATATGAAAAAGAAGTAAAAATTCTTAAAATCTGAGAAGATTCTCTCCATATGGAGTTGTGTTTAAGGAAACATCTTTCGAACTTCAGGGCCAAAAAATCAAACAAAGATTCACTCATATTTTGACTTGAACATCGGGACCAATATCTCTAAATGATAAGAGACCACTTCAGACCAATTTTTGGACTTCAATCTTCAATGGGAAACAATTTTTAGTACTATGATATGGAGCTCCTTGGTGAAAAGCACAATGAGCATCTACCTTATACCAACATGCAATTTTTTTGGTATAGCAGGCAATGCTCTTGTTTGAACTAGATTCTTTTGCAGTAAACCAGGTAACAAATCTTCATAAATCAAAGTATGATTAAGTTATTGATTGACTGACTTTTAGTCTTCTCACAAAAAAAAAGTCAAAGTATGATTAAGTTGATTAAAATTTGTTTAAGAAAACATTTTTGAAAATGAATGGACCTAAGTCCAAGTTTATTGTGAAAGTTGTTCAAGTTTAGAAAACAAGAATAATTTTGAAATGGAGGGAGAAGATTTTTGAAATTAAAGAAGATGGGAGGAGATGAAGGGACTATCCTAAAGCATAAGGTAAAAGCTAAGGAAAAGAGTCGTCTAACCAACAAGAAGCCAACACTTGACACAATGAGTCAATTTAGAATTCCCATCCTTTGGATTGAAACCAAACAAACAAATACATAAACCTCTTAAGGAAACCAAGATTCAAATTTATTAAGTCTTCACAAAAATTGGGCAGAGTAACAATTGTATACAGATGAATTCCCAATCACAGACAAAGCATAAAATCAGAATAACATGCACACAGAGAATAACAAACAACCTAATGTCTTAGGGTAAACCCAAAGAACTCCAGACAAAATAACAATAGAAGTCACCAGGTCTCAAGGTAAGTCAGGGTCTCTACTCCAAAGTCCAAGAAGTCCATAACTCCAAAATGCCAAGGATAGTAACCAAATAGTCCAAGTAACATTAAAGTTTTTTATTGTTCTAGTTGGTTATTAGGTATCTTCAAAAAGAAAATTAAAATCTCAAGTGAGAAAAACAAAATGATATAAAGGTAAATACTCAAGTGAGCAAAGATGAAAATAGCATGAAATGAAAATGATAAAATAAATGTGCTTAAAGTAAAAAGCATAAAGTAAAAGCATAAAATAAAGCATGTTATAAAGCATGTTATATATAATGGAAATGAGTGAGCAATGGAGGGAAAAATATCAGCTTGATTTTAATTATGAAATTGTTTTTGCAGGCTGGTTTGTAGCTTTTGGATGCAGTTTTATGTATGACCATATTGATGAAAGGTAACAGGTCTGGATTTGGACAATTTTGTGCAGGTTTTACAGAGCTAGTTTTGGAGTGTTATGGGCAGCAGTGTGGTGGACAGATTATGGTTTTGAAAGGTTATGCAGGGCAATTTTTGATGTGCCATGAATATTTCACATGGTGACAAGCATGTAATTTTAGCAACCTTAGGACTTTAGGTGAAGCCTTAGGAATTTTCTTGTATGTTTCTTTGTAACATGTACATTAAATGTAAATTAAGTGAATGAAGATTGGATAAGTTTTTGAATAATGGATGTTATCATAGAACCACCTTGAATTAGTTTTAATTCATGATGAACCTTGTAAATTTGAATTTATATTTGTATAATTGCAAATAGAAATTACTTGAAATCTTGAATACTCTTGTAATCTTTTCAAATTGAATGATAAACTCTAATCCAAAGTACACCTCTCTTTCCAATCATATGATATTTCTTTTGATATTACGATTCTTTTGTATCTTGAACTTCAAGCAATTCTCATGAACCTTCCTCCCACCTTTGTGTGCTTGAATTGGCCTTTAAGAATAAACTACATACTTTGGGACCTTTGCTAAAAAAATAGGCTATGCGTTTGATAAATCGAAAGAATTATGATACATGTATCAACATTATCCATGTGAATGGAGTTTGAATCTAGGAGTTAAGAACATTCCAAGTCGAGAAATGACCTATAACGATTAAATAACTTTCAAGGTCTTCTAAGCACAATTTGACTCTAATCTTTAAAGAAAACTTGTAGATGACATTCCTTATGACAATGTGCAAAAATAATCGTCTCAAGATTTTGAAAATTGAGGAAATTACGATTCTTGGAAGTCAAGCACCAGTTACTTGAGATTAGGTCAAAGTCCATAAAGCAACCTCTAAAGTATTCGAATTTTTGATGATTTTTTGCGCACAATCGGCTTTTGAATTGTAAATAGAAGTTGGAGATGACGTCAAGGAGATTCATGCACAAAAATAACCACTAAAAATATCGAATAACGAAGATGTTACAATCGTTTGAACTTGATCTTGAAAATGTTTACTTTTTGGTCAATATAGTTGATTTTGGCCATCCGAGCAATTGACTGCTCGAACTTGTGATGCAAGGTATGAAATTTGATATGAGTGTTCTTGAATACATATGAAGCCCCATGAATGCCAATTGAGATCTTGGAAACCCAATCTTGCTTGAGAAATACCAAACCCTAGTTGTGGACCCAATGCTTAGGAGGAGAACTTGTCTGACCAATTATTGAGCCATCTTGAGCATTTTAGAAACCCTAGGAGAATATCTTGATTAAAAAATAGGAGGGAAATTTTTGAGGTACAACAGTTTCCCTTGTTCAATCTTCTTAAAACCAAAGAGTTAGACTGGTGGGTCGGCCATTCGTGACTTGAAGGTGGAAGATGATTGAACACTAGAGTGCCCAGAAATTTGCACTCGTTGATGCACGAAGAAATGTGTTGGTTGATTGTGTCGGGAATGGGATTAAAGATACCATTCGAAGGAGTAATGACGATTTGACAGATGGGCTTATAGATGCCATCTGAAGTATCTGTTGATAAAGATTGGAAGAAGTATTAGAATAAATATTTGATCGATTTATACTGAAACAACAGATGTCTGTATTTGTCTTTGCCTGGGTAAGAATAAGAAAAATCTTAGCGTCGATTTAACTGAACCCGGGAAAGTGTCTACTAGAAACAAATCAGGATTAATTATTGGACAATTTAAACTGAACCATCATAGGTTTTGAAATGGTTGTTAACTGAATAATGAATCAGTGTAAATCTTAGGAGCGATTTAACTGAACCAGAGAAAGTGTCTACTGGAATCAAATCAGGACAAATCATTGGTTGATTTAAACCGAACTAGTCGAGCTCTTGAAATAATCTTTAACTAGATTTGAATCGGTATAAATCTTAGGAGCAATTTAAACGAACCAAAGAAAGTGCCTACCGGAACTTAATCAGGATAAATCATTTGTCGATTTAAACTGAACCAGTAGAGGTTTTGAAATGGTCTTTAACTGGATAACAAATAATTGTAAATATTAGGAGCGATTTAACTGAATCAGAGAAAGTGTATGATGTAAACAAATTAGGATAAGTCATTGGTCGATTTAAACTAAACCACCAGAAGTCTTGAAAAGGTCTTTAACTGGATAACGAATCAGTATAAGTCTTAGGATCGATTTAACTAAACCAGTAGAGATCTTGTGAAGGATATGTTCGTCGTTGATGATATTCATTTGTTGATTTATCTTTCCTGAAGAGGTAAAGATTTAGTCGTATGCAATTCCATGATGTATGAAATGCATTGTGTAATGATGTTCTCAAAATAAATGAGATTGTGCTATATGTGTTTCGTATGCACAAGTCATGATGTATGAATATTATTGAAATGTATTTTTGTCTGGGAAAATAAGTCCCTGACTATTGTTGGAGATGAATAGTATGTGTATCTTCAATTTTGTCTAGGATGCTTCCGTTGGGAATTCATGCTTACTGTTTGAGGAAACAATGCAGGGGATGTTGATTTCTATTTGGGGAGTAGAGTTCAGGAACCATAGTCGTTCGTTGCTCTACTGGGGAATTTAATTTTTTACATACCCTGATTGGGGATATAAGAGATGATTAAACTTCTGATTTGTTTGTGGAGAGTAAAGTTAACTGGTATTCAGGTTGGATTCCAGGCTTTGCAGCAACTTTCTGAGGATAGTGGCAATTCTAATGGGGGAATAGGAGTTTTGTTAGTGATTTGTAGTAATTTGAGGAATAAAATCAAGCTGGTGAAATTTTAATCCGTTGGGGATATAAACCCTGTTGAAGAAAGTATTCTGGCGACCTTACTGGGGAAATGAATTCTTCTGGGGAAGAACTTTTGCAAGGTTCCTTTTCAGGTTTTGGAAGACCAAACTCGGCTTGGGAAGAGAAACTTCAGGAGAAGTACTGATTGGAAATCCATAAGGAAATTGTGAGGAATATATGAATTTATGAGAATTTCTCTGTGGGGATAATCTCATAGAAGTTGCTCTGTGGAGTTTTATGGACAACTTGAGTATCATTCCAACTTCTAGAATCTTGAGTAAATGCTTATTGCTGTTCTCATGCATATATTTGTTAATAGTTAATCATGTTCATATGCATATGTTCATTCAATTTTAGTCATTGAACGTTTTTGGCAATCAAAATAGAAAAACAAAAAGTTTGCACTTCAAAATGTATTTGTATGGATAAGTTGCCTATAAACAGGCAATTTTGTACAAAGAGACATAAATCCTAGTAAGAGTAAATCCTCGTGAAATGAAAGGAGTACAAAGGGAAAACAAATATACATAGCCATGTGGAAGTGATCTCATTGGGTTCCAACTCTGCTATTGCCCCTATGTCTTCGAAAATCTCATCCCTTGTTGTCTAAAGAAGCCGATTGAATTGATCTTGTACCATTTGAACATTTGACCTTGGTAATAAAGCTATTTTTAAATTATCCAACAGGACATAGTCATACGCTTTAACCCCTAACATTTTCCTTGAACGCCCTTTCGGGTTTTCAGTCCACCTGGATACCCTTTTTTTCCTAAGCCGCCCTTTCAGGTTTTCGACTTGTCGGGTGTACATCTTTTGTATGTATCCCTAACTTTTGCCTTAACCCTTTTGGTTAATCGGGATGCCCTTATTTTTTCCTAGGTATGTAAACCTAGAGGGTTGTTTTTATGCATAGTATTTTTTTACTATGTCCGCGTTCACAGGGTGCAGGAAATCTTCACCATCCATAGTTGTCAGCATCATAACACCGCCAGAGAATACTTTCTTAACAATAAGTGGCCCTTCGTAAGTGGGAGTCCACTTTCCCCTAGATTCGCCTTGTGGTAAAATGATGCGCTTTATTTCCTAGTCACAAACCTGGTACACTTAATGCTTAATCTTCTTGTTGAATGCCTTGATCATACGTTTTTGGTACATCTGACCATGACAGACGGGAGTCAACCTCTTTTCATCAATCAAATTCATCTGATCTAATCTAGTCTAAATCCATTAGTCTTTTCCAAATCCTTCTTCTTTCATAATCATTAGAGAAGGAATCTGAACTTCGACAGGCAGGACAACTTCCATGCCATAGACTAAAGAGAACGAGGTTGCCCTAGTTGATGTTCACGCCGATGTGCGGTAGCCATGAAGAGAAAATGGTAACATCTCATGCCAATCTTTGTAGGTCACTACATATTTTTTCACAATCTTCTTTATATTCTTGTTTTGCAGCTTCCACTACGCCATTCATCTTAGGTATGTATGGAGAAGAATTGTGATGTTTGATCTTGAACTGCGTGTAGAGTTAAGTGATCATGATGTTGTTGGGTTTGGTACCATTGTCAGTGATGATTCTCTCAGCGATGCCATATCGACAGATTAGGTTATGCTTGATGAATCGGGCTACAACAGTCTTGGTAATTAAGGCAAATGAAGCCGTTTTTACCCATTTGGTTAAGTAGTCAATGGTGACGAGGATGAAACAATGTCCATTATAGGAAGTAGGCTTGATTTCTCCGATCATATCAATGCCCCACATTATGAATGGCCACGGAGTAGTCATGACATTCAAAGGAATTGGAGCCACATGAACCTTATCAGCATAGATCTGGCATTTATGGCAAGTCCTCGAGTGGTGGTGACAATCAGTTTCCATAGTCGACCAATAGTAACCAGCCCTTAGAATCTTCTTGGCCATAGTGTGTCCACTGGAATGAGTTCCAAAGATACCTTCATGCATATCCTCCATAATCTTCTCTTCTTCCTTCTTGTCCACACAACGGAGCAGAATTGAGTCATGGTTGTGCTTGTACAGAATCCCATTGCTTAAGAAGAACTTGGCAGATGACCTTCACATGAATTTCTTATCATTGATTGAAGCTCCCTCGGTATATTCTTGCACTTCAACGTACCTTTTCACTTCGTGGAACTAAGGCTTATACTATACTCCATCAGTGTCAATCTCAAACTAGTGTGCTGGTTCATCAAATCTTTCGATAGTAATTCGGGGAGCCGCATTGTCCCAATTGAACTTGAACATAAATGACATGGTAGCTAAGGCATCTTCCAATTGATTCTTCCCTAGGGATATTTTCAAAGGTGACCTCCTTAAAGTACGGTATCAGTGTTAGCACAAGCTCTTTGTAAGGGATCATATTTGGATGTTTGGCATCCCACTCTCCTTTAACTTGATTGAACACCAAGGCTGAGTCTCCATATACACTTACGAATTTGATTCTTAGGTCAATAGTAGCCTTGAGACCCACGATACATGCTTCGTACTCGGCCATATTATTGGTACAGTCGAAGCAAAGTCTAGCAGTGAAAGGTGCATGGAAACCTTCGGGGGAGATGATCACGTCACCAGTTCCATTACCAAGTGCATTAGAAGCTCTATCAAAAACCATAGTCCATCGGGATCCTTGCTCAGGTCCTTCATACGGTCCAGGCTTTTCACAGTCGGTTATCAGCATGATATTCTCTTCCAGAAATTCAAAATTCAGGGATTGGTAGTCATCAACAGCTTGATGGGCCAAATGATCCGCCAACACACTTCCTTTGATTTCTTTATATGTAGTGTACTGGATGTCATATTCAGTCAGAATCATTTTCCACTAGGCTATT
Organism: Vicia faba; assembly: GCA_948472305.1. Taxonomy (NCBI): domain Eukaryota; kingdom Viridiplantae; phylum Streptophyta; class Magnoliopsida; order Fabales; family Fabaceae; genus Vicia; species Vicia faba. The sequence continues at coordinate 1,056,143,233 of OX451740.1, read as the reverse complement.
CCTCCAGAGAGAGCTGGCTTCTCGAAGATATACTTGATGGGATCCATCTTAGAAATCAATAGAGTAGTGTGAGTCAACATATATTGTCTTAGTCGGCGAGCAGCCCATGCCAAAGCATATTAAGTTTCCCCGAGTAGTGAATATCTTGTTTCATAGTCGGTAAATTATTTGCTAAGGTAGTATATTGCATGCTCTTTTCGACCAGACTCGTCATGTTGGCCCAGCACACACCCCATTGAATTCTCCAACACAGTCAAGTACATGATCATAGGTCTTCCTTCAACTGGAGGCACTAGGATTAGTGGTTCTTGTAAGTACTTTTTGATTTTGTCAAAAGCTATTTGGCAGTCGTCATTCCATCTGACTGCTTGATCTTTTTTCAGCAGCTTAAAGATTGGCTCACAAGTAGCAGTTAAGTGAGATAAAAATTGGGCAATGTAGTTGAGTCAAACTAAGAAACCTCTGACCTTTGGCATTTCTTAAATAGCTTTGACCTTCACAGGATCGACCCCAATACCTTTACCACTGACGACAAATCCTATAACTTTTCCAGACCTCACCCCAAAGGTGCATTTGTTGGGATTCAACCTCAGTTTATGTTTCTTCAGCCTTTCAAATAGCTTGTACGGATGATCAAAGTGTTCTTCCTCATTTTGTGACCTTGAAATCATGTCATCATCATAGACTTCTATCTCATGATGAATCATGTCATGCAATAGAGCTACCATAGCCCGTTGATAAGTTGTGCCTGTATTCTTCAGACCAAAAGGCATAACCTTATCACAGAAGGTGCCCCAATGTGTGACAAAACTGGTATTCTCCATGTCTTAGGGCGCTATTTTAATTTGGTTGTACCCGGAGAAGCCATCCATAAAGGAAAATACCTTATGATGAGCAGTATTATCAACTAAGACGTCAATATGTGGTAGTGGGAAATCATCTTTGGGCTCGCCCTATTCAAATCCATGTAGTCTACATACATACGGACTTTACCGTCTTTCTTCGGTACTGGAACAACATTTGTAACCCATTGGGGATACGACGTCACCGCGAAAAAAAACTGCACTGAACTGTTTCATTACCTCAACCTTTATTTTCTCAGACATATCTGGCCGTATGCGACGAACCTATTAATTGATCAGAGAACAAGCTTTCTTCATTGTCAGATGATGAACTATGATATCAGTATCAAGTCCTGGCATATCTTTGTATGACCAAGCAAACACCTTAACATATTCCTGCAACATCTGGACCAATCTCCTATTGACATTGCCTTCCAAGTTGGCTCCAATCTTGACTTCCTTCTTATCTACCTCAGTACCCAAGTTTATCACTTCAATTGGTTCTTTGTGCGGATGAATGGCCTTTTCCTGTTGTATCAGGAGTCTGGCGATTTCCCCAGGTATTTCACAATCTTGTTCACCTTCGTCTTCGACTTGATAGATTGGATTTTAAAAGTCATAGATGGCAATAGTAGAATTGTTGTCAATGAGATTCAGAGTGGATGTGGATCTGCAAATGTGAGTGTGTGCATGTAAGGTCACATGGATATTTTGAAAATGCAGTAAAGTAAAAGAAAAATAAGGAACATAAAATTTGAATGCAGAATAGTTCAATATTTTCATTAAAATAAGCATATGGCATATGAAAATGACAAACCCTTAACAAATGGATCATTGTGCCCCGGGCAAGACACATGGTTTAAAGTCATTGTTTTAATGGAAATTACACACAAATTTCTCAAAGTAATAAAATAGGAAATGGCAATTACTCCAAGCTGAAGGAGATTGATTTGAAGTCCTTGGTCTGCCAGTTGTTGAGTCCCCCATCAATAGTTGGGCAGATCCAGTCATCCCAGTCACCCTCATTATCAGAGTCTCCAAGAGCATTAACTTCATTGTTACTGATACAAAGAGGTGGTTTCCCTGCACGAGCACCTCAAACCTCTTTTTGAGCCTTGGAGGTGAAACCTAACCTAAACCTTTCTGACTTGTATGGGATATCGGGAAGTTGTCCCCAAATGGTGCATCCTCCGTCTTCAACAACCGCACGAGCATCTTTTAGAGAGGCCATCCATGGTGTATCTTTAGCAGTTTTGGGAGTGTCAAGAGTGGCCTTGGAAACAACAACCATTGGAGAAACCACTTCAAATTCTTAACAGAGAGTTTCTATGAATTCGACATCCATTTCAACATATTTGAATGAATTCAAATGATTGATCATAAACTCTTCCTCCCCACAGACGGTGACAATTTTCCCTTTGACCGGTTACTTCAGTTTTTGATGTAGTGTGGAAGTCACCGCACCTACCCCATGAATCCATGGGCGTCCAAGCAGGCAAGAATAAGTCTGGCAGATATCCATTACGTAGAATGTTGAGTTGAAAACTTTGGACGTAACCTTGATAGGGAGATCAACCTCTCCATGGACCATTCTCTTTGATCCGTCAAAACCTCTCACCACGATATCACTGGGTTTCAACACCAGCTCTTGCTATCCGTATATTTGGATAAAACCAAAAAAGTTAATTCTCCCACCATATTACAATGATCATGTTTCTTTTTCAATTCTGATCTTGCTTCTTTTATGGTTTTTGGTTTATTTCAAATGATTTTGTATTTTTAAAATTAGTTTATGACTTATAAAAAATATACAAAAACATGTGAATATACTTTGAGGTATTTCTGATTTTTCTATGTGTCTTGTTATAATTTATTTGAAGGTTTGAATGTAGTTTGTTATTTTTCCTTTTATTTTCCTTTTAAAATAATTTAAAAATCATTTTCTTATTATATTTTTGCTTTTACTTGCAATTTTATTTTTGTACATATTCTGGTTGATCTTGGATCATATGGATTTTATTCATAAGCTTCATTAACATCATGGGATCTTGGGTGTTGAGTTTAACTCCACCAAAATGGATGAATGATTTTAATTATAGCTTGATTAATCATTTGATTCAAATGTGGGATTTAATTTATTTTCTATCTCTACTTCATCCCCTTTCTTTTATTTTCTTTTTGATCAATTTGGATAAGGCATTTGAATTTTAAGTTCATCTGAGCTTATGGACAAGTGAAAATTTATCTTCCATGGCCTATGTCTTGATCACCTTTTGTTTTTACTTGTGCTACATGTTTTAAGAGCATGGTTTCTACCATGTCTCTAACATTTATGGTACATATATTGTTATTTACCGGCCTCGTATAGTATTGAATTCTACATAAGTCTGTCTGCGATTGCTTAACATAGCGCTAAATTTGTCCAGAATTGAAAAATGATCATTCGTGGCTCAAACTTTATATTTAAATGTCCAAGTATGATTGATTGGTTATCTTTGGGTCTATACCTATGAAGCTTGTTGTTAGGAGGATTTTATTATATCAATCCTCTAATGTGTTTTCATTATTCTTTGGTCCAAGATCATCATTCAATCATTGTTGATCATACTTTGTGACTATTAATAATTACCTTACTAACCATTAACAATTAACCTTACTTTATGCTTTTATTTTATGCTTTTACTTTTATGCATTTTTATCTTTAGCATTTACATCTCATGCTATTTTCTTTTCTCACTTGAGAATTTATTTCTTTATGCCATTTTATCTTTGCTCACTTAAGCATTTATTTCTTTATGTCATTTTTATCTTTGCTCACGTGAGCTTTCTTTTTCTTTTGAAGACACTTAATAACCAACTTGAAATTTAAAATACTTAATGGTCTTTATGGACTATTAGTTACTATCCTTGGAATATTAGAGTTATGGACCTCTTGGACTTAGGATTAGAAGTCTTGATACTTGGAGAGCTTGGACCTTTGGACTTTGTTTAGCCTTGTTGTTATTCTATTTTTGTATTAGGAAATATTTTGTGTGCAGGTGTTGTTATGTTGGCCTTAAGTGATCTATCTGATACATGGCTCAATATTAAAGACATTGCTTTTGGTTTTAATACCTTGGGTTTCTTTGATACTTTCTAACTTGTGATTTATTTTCACATGATGATTGATATGCTCTTGGTCTACTATGTGTTTGTGGCTTTAATCCAAAGGATGATAATTCTATGTTGACTTCATTATTTCAAGTGTTGGCATCCCATTTGGTTAGACCTTTTATACCTTAGCTTTTTACTTTGTGCTTTAGGATAGTCTCTTCATCTCCTCCCATTCTTCTTTAATTTTCAAAATTTTCTCCCTTTTTTAAAGGATTATTATTTTTCAAACTTGAATCACTTTCATAATAAACTTGGACTTAGGTCCATGCCTTTTTTCAAAATTATTCTCTTAATCAAGTCATCAATCAATCTTAATCAAGATATGAATTCTTTCTTCAATACTTAAAAAATACAAAACAAATTCAAACCATTTCTCCGCTTTGGCTTTTTACATTAAAACCCTTTCTTTTAAACTAACCATAACACAAACTTTCAAACTTTTTTACCCGAACTACATGGGTTTTGATTTCGAAATTGCAGATTGTTGATATGTAGGCCCAAAGCTCATTAGAAGCTTTGTCAAATCAAAAATTGTAAAAAATACTTCTTTTCTTATCTATTTTTTACATATTTCTTTTTATCTAAATGCACATATTTTAAAAGAGGTTCCTGTGAAGTACCGTAGATGTTTAGGGTGCTAACACCTTCCCTTTGCATAACCAACTACCTTACATTGATCTCTATTTTATTTTGGGTTTTATTCTCTCTTTTCCCATTCCCTTGGAATAATAAAGTATGGTGGCGACTTTCAATTGTGAGTTAAGTCAATTAATAGCTTAGTCTCAACTTTTTACCACTATAGAAAAATTGGCGACTTCACCGGGGAACAACATCTCTAAGTGGATTAAGCTTATCTTTTTTTATCTGCATATGTTCTATTATTTTTTGTATATATGTCTATTTGTCTGGAATTTTCTGGTTTTCAAGGTTCTTGGTGATCTCTTGGAAGTTCTATACCCGGACATGGGCAACTTAAGTTTAGGATGGGTGGTATAGTCATGTTAACTTTGAAGGAGTAGTCCTGAATAATTTGGCACGAGAATCTCCCGCTCAGTGGATGCCCCTTTGACTGTTGTATTTGTTTATCGAGTAATCGAGAAGACATTGCTTCTTTCGACCTGGGAGCCAGAGAAGTCGAGGACCGTAAAACCCTTAACCCATCCTGAAATAGTTTTCATGCGATACTACAATTAGACGAGTTTCTCTTAAGAATATTTCCAATTACCGAGTAAATTGGGACGTTGTTAATATCCAAGAGAGGATTGTAGACTCTGGGAACTTTTAGAACTTTGTTTTATAGGTGATATAAACCCTTAGTCCATACCTTTTGGGTAACACCTTTGACTTCATGCTCGTGACGTCGAACCTCTGAACCCCCATGTTTGTGATCTTATGTGTGATTGTTGCATCATCATGCATTCATGTACCCATAAGCATTCTTTAACAGAAAGTTTTTGAGGAACTTAAAGAATCTATTTGAAAACATCGCAGGTATTTAACCATGGATTTTGGAAGGAGAAAGACTCATAAGTAAAGTTTCAAGATTCCTAAGGTAGAAGAGTTGAAGAATTTGGGTTCTTTGGTTGACAGTCTCGAGGCTTTCAGAAAGAAATATTGAACTCTCTTATCTCTTTTGAGTATCAACATACATGATGGTATTCTCACTAATTTGGTCCAATTCTATGATCCGTTGTACCAGTGCTTCACCTTTCCGGATTATAATCTTATGCCTACATTAGAGGAGTACTCTTATCTGGTTGGTAGACCTATTACTGATCATGTTCATTTCTCTAATTTGGAAGAAGAGCCCAAGTCTCAAGATATTGCAGCAGTTACTCACCTGAAAAAGTTCGAGATTGACGCTCAAATGACTTCTAAAAGGGAGCCATTAGGGGTTTGCCTGCTAAGTTCTTACTATAGAAAGCTCGTTACTTTTCTAGGATGAATACTACGGACGCTTCTGAGGCTATCTTTGTTCTACTCACCTATAAGTTGTTCTTGTTCCCTAATGTCGACAATTTTGTTGATATTAATGCTATTAGGATCTTCTTGATTGGGAATCCAGTCCCCGCGTAGCTTGGAGATGCTTATAACTCCATTCACCTTCGAATTATTACCAAGAGGGGATGATTATCTGTTGTAAGCCTTTGTTATACAAGTGGTTTATTTCTCACGTGCTCCGGTCTACTGTCTTTTGGGATCTCAAGGATGGACTACGTTGGTCACATAAGATTATGTCTCTTACTAATTCTGAAATTGTATGGTATAATCAAGCTTAGTATGAAGTAAGGATTATTGATAGTTGTGGTAGTTTTCCCAATGTACCTCTTCTTTGTACAAAGGGATGCATTAAATATAACCATGTTTTAGCACGTCGTCAACTTGGATATCCAATGAGGGACAAACCAAGTAACATTTTAGTGAGTGGTTTATTTCTCAACGAGGGGGACAACAAAGCATCCAAGGAAGATATTAGTAAAGCCTAGAGCCACATCCATAGAAAGGGAAGAGAAACATTAGGACAGAGAGGCGTTGTTTCTTTGGAACATTATCTTCGGTGGGTACAAGAAAGAGAAAATCAGTTGAAGATGCCATATCCTCGTCAAAAACTTTATCTGCAGTTTTGGAAGATCCTATTCCTCCTCTTTTGACTGATGTTGAAGAGCTTCAACTTGCATTATTCAAGATGCAACAAGAGAAGGATTCTTGGAAAAACAAGTATAAGACTATGGATATGGAATACTTAATGATTCAAGGGCATTTGAAGGAGAAAGATGATTTGATTGAGATTCTTGAGCGACATGTTGTGGATAGGATTGAGGAGAAATAGGATTTATTTTCCTCTAGCGTTCAGCCAGTTCCTAGTGTTCAAGACTATTCTCACATGCTTCCTACTTCTTGTGGATGGAAAGAAGGCGTTGATAAGTTCGTGATGTAGAATAACCAGTTGAAATATTAGATCAAGAGGCTCAAAGGAAAGCACCAGTGTGAAGTGGCATCTCCTTTACTCTTGGCTCCTTATGATCCATGGATATTAGTTTTATTTCTCTTGTATTTAGGATTATTCAGACTTGTACTAAAGTTGTAATCCTCCCAAATTATTTATAATGAAATTCTGGTATTCAGATCACTGATGTGCTAAAAGGCGGTGAAACACCTTTTAATGAGTTTGCACACAATAAACAATAAGAACGATAAACACATCGCATAAAAATAAATAACACATAACATTGTTAACCCAATTCGGTAAATTAACACACCTACTCTGGGGGTTACAAAGCTAGGGACCAAGTTAACTTGATAATATCAATTTGTAGACCCATAAAAAACATTCACCTAGTTTACAATCTACTCACTTAATCACTACCTGTTATTAACTTGTACCTAAGACTAACCTAGGTATGATACCCTTCTCAAATCCCTTCCAATCACAATCATAGTGATCGACCAATTCTAAACACTTAGAACAAACACTGAAGTCACACTTCAAAGACACACAATCATTTACTGCTTCAAAGCTTTTGAATTATTGACAGAACATACAACTCAAAAGTACAGTCCTACTCTTTCATCAATATGACAATCAAGAGACTCACAAGAAGCACACAAATCCTAATCAAAATACATAGTAAGTTCCTCACGAAAACTAGGTTAGTGACATTCTATTTAAAGCCATCCTCTAGATTGGATTGGGCTTTTCAATCATAGCAAATCATCTTCTAAAATTTAGCAGAATTTTCTGCACACATTAGGGCTTCAATCATTAGTTTCCTAAATTATCTCCTAATTTAGAAACTAATAATATTCCTTAAATTCAGCTATAATCTTTATAAATCTTCAACTTTCACGCCACAGGGGATAGCATAATATTTCTAGAATATTTTCACCCGTAACAGCTAAAATATCTAACAGTTCAGTTGTACAAAATCAATATGTCGAAAGAACTTGCATAGGACATTATATTTGACATGTTGCTTTAGTATATAAGACATCTTCATTCAAAATGTTTATGCTAAGTTTGTTTTACGAAACATAATGAAAATCAAAGAAAAAGAGAATTAATAATCTCGTCCTTTGGCTTATTTTGGCTAAAACAATTTAGTATTGCTTCTACACACAATCAACCAAACAGCTGCTCAGGTTTGAACAAAACCAAACACACATAATCATAATTAGAGGCACAATAGCATAAGTAAGTACATCAAATATCAGAACAACAGCTAGTGAAAGCTACTCCAACACAACACACAAGAGAATAACAAAATTCTCAACATGTCTAGACATCATGTCTGATATTTCTTTAAGTCAGATCAATCATTACTTTCACTTTCAACAACTTCTTAGAGAAGAACAGAGAATTTTGAAGAGGATTTTATCCCTCATTAGCAGCATTTTCTCCCCTCAATAGTAGCAAATGTGAAACACACTTGACACTCGAGAATCAATTGATCACCTCTTCAACCACACTGAAATGGAACACGTCATCAGGAATTCATTACACCCCTTATAATCTTTTGTTGGTGTACATGAGGAAGACAGTAGAGCCAATAAACTGTATCTTCAGAACCATCCAAGTTACTCCCTCTCAGACTCAGAACCCAACCTTGACACAGAAAAATCAAAGAATTTTCCTGAACAACCCATGGAATTCAGGGTGACTCAAAACACAGGATGCCATTGTGTTCGCAACTCAGGTTACAAGGCACAAAAAGACATAAGCTTTCTTCCTCTTAATTGTTTCACCTCAAATAGATAAGCAATAAAATTCAGCCATACCTTCAGCAACACCTTTTCTCCCCCATTATAGCCAAAATAAGATACAACTAATGACGTAGCAAGGGGTAATTGAACCCTAAGAGGGTTACCAAAGTTTGTAACGATGCCTTATTTGTAACGACAAACTCATTTAATGTATGAATTTTCCAAGAAGATATAATTCTCCTTGTTGACCGCGCACCATTCTATCATCCCAAGTCTTGATAGCAAAGATGTTCCAACATCAGATATAACTTTTTCATCTCAAGAGAACACTTATTCACGTGATACTAGATGTAGGCAAACAGACCACTAGCGCCTACACTCAATCTTTAAGCACATATTTCCTTTCCAACAAAGATTGCTTCATATGTACGGATCAACTTACACTTGTCATGATAGCCAGTTTAGCTTTGCAAACTATAACAACTCCAGAAACATGATGCCTCCAATATTAGCCATAATTGTTGAGTAAGACCAGAATACGCAGGTAAGTTATAGACACACGTAGAGCCACGAAGAAGAATTTTCCATTGACTGCACGAATCATGGCCAAACAAAAATATACTCCAGCCACTTCACCAACAACTATCCTTCCATCAAGAGAGAAATTCAACACCAATATAATCTCTTTGATGATAGCTGCCCTGACTAGAGGGTTCTCGCATAAAGCTCTTCCTTGCTTCTGAAGCTTTAAGATGCTGAGATGATATCCCAACACCAGTGTGAGAGTTTCATCCATAAGTCCTCAGTAGAACTTAAAGACCAACACACTTTATAATGAACCAATTGTAGAAGATGTATTCTTAAAACTAGTGATTTATCATTCTCCTTTCAAGATACAAATAAGACCAATATGAACTTCTCAAGGTTTATACATCAGAAAGGATGTCATAGCATTTGATAGGAAATATTTCACACACACACACACACACACACACATCTCCATTAGCAATAGTACCAAAGACACATTATAGCCATGAGAACATGACAGTCATGATCTTCTTCAGATGATACTCCATCTCTTGTCCCTTTCAAATACACTTTTGCACTTCTTGAGTTTGTAATAAGTATTAGGAGTGACATTACTAACTTTACTTGTCACCCTGTCATAAAAATTCTTCGTCCATCCATTCCTTTGAAGAGACCTTAGGTTCCACCCTTTAGCAGTTCTAACCACAACAAGCTGGAGGAAGGATAAATAATTTGTTGCATTTCTCCCCTTCTGTAATTGCTTTAAATCCCTAAGGTCTTCAACACCATTTGATTTTTATTTCATAGTGTTAACCCGAGTAGATTTTATAAGGTCATCAGCAATTTCACCAACATATTTCTTTCTGCCAAACTCGTCATTCTGCTTAGGTTCCATAATTTCCCTATGAAGTGTTTCCACTATTTTAGGAGAACATTGATGATGCAGCTTTGGAAGATACACCATAGTTTGCTTTCCCACTTGATCTTCACCCCAGGTCTTTTCTTTCAAGAGTTTGGATATGTCTCTGGCTTCTTCCTTTGATTTGAATCTCTTCACATCTTTCAGGAGTAACTGGTCAAGTTTTTTCTACAACAACTTCATCTCAACCTCCTTTGGTATTAAACATGTGAATAAACACTTTGTCTCTTAAGGAATCTACAAGTAATAATTATATTTTGATTTGACTCCCTCCATGATCACATCATTCTTCTCATTGGTTACCAGACATTCATAAGCAGTGAAGTTGACTTTGAGTCCTTGATCGCACAGTTGACTAATGCTTATCAGATTGGCAGTTAGCCCCTTAAAAAACAACACCTTATTGAGATCTGGCAACTCAGTGGATCTCATCCTTCCAGAACCCTTTATTTCACCCTTTAACCCATCTCCATAGGTGACATAGTTTGAGGAAAGTGGTTTATTGTTCACAAGAAATTTCTTGGCACCAGTAATGTTTCTAGAATAACCACTATCAAAATACCCATCTTCCCTTGTAGAAGCTCTGAAAGGACGTGAACAACAAGTCCTTGGGTGTCATTCATGGAAAGCCTTTTAGACTTGACTTTAACATCACCCTTTATCCTCATATGTTGTGTAACACAATTATGATAGCCAGACAATTTTTATAAGAAGGATTTTAAATGTCCAAACCTTCCATAGTAACCACATCTCCATTGCTAATTTCTGCCTTCAATGTACTTTTTTGATGTCTCTGCTGATGTTGAGACATGTGGTTCAACATCTTCTTCCCTTGTTTATTCTTTGGAGGTACATGCGTCACTTCAGGCCTTTCTCCTTTGTTCTTTATAGCTTGATTAACATAACCAAAACCTTTAAACTTTACAATATTCTTCCCAATTATAATAGTTGTTTCATCCATAACAGTAAAGTCATTCTTTCCTGGGTGATTCTTTTGATGTCCATCCTGATGTTGGAATATTTTATTTGACATTTTCTATTCTATTTTTGAATGAACCATCTTTACTTCATACTTTTTTCCATTTTTCTTCATAAACTAATTGACATAGCCAACCCTTTGAACATTTCCAACATTCTCTCAAGACTTAATAATCTTATCAAGCATATTACCAAGCTGAGAATTGAGCAGGAGAACTTTACCCTTTAGATCATCTATGGCAGATAGGTGCTTTACTTTTTCAGCTTCCAGACCAGAGATAATAGACAATTGCTCTTCTTTTTCGGCCTCCAATTGAGCAATAATGTTCTCTTTCCTTTTTATCAACTAAACCTCCTCTTGACTCTTGAGAAACAACTCATTATACAAAGTAACAAGATCTTCAAAAGTCAGGTCTCCAAAAACTGATTCATTATCTGAATTAGAATCCAGATAGGGCAATCACTTGCTTGGCAGATTCTTCTAAACTGTCACTGTTAGAGTCTTCTTCTGACCAAGACACATACATGCCTTTCTTTTTCTATTTGAGATAGGTGGGGAACTTAGGTATTATGAGCCTAAATCCTTCACATTCATAACATTGAACTCCTTTTCCTTGGCTGGATTTGTCATTAGTTCCATCTCTTTCTCCAAGGTCCTAGTTCTTATTGATATTGAATGACTTGTTAGATGACTTGTTCTTGACATTTGATCTTGATTTCCAGTAAATCTTCCTTAACACTTTCTTGAATATTTTACCAATAATCACAACAACATTGGACTTCCCTTCTTCTGTATCGAAGTCACAATCACCTTTTGGATCAATAGTGTTAGAGACAAAGGCTAAGCTCTTCTTCTTTTTAGATTTTCCACTGATCCTTAACTCAAATGTTTGTAGGGATCTTATGATCTCATCAACCTTCATGTTGTTTATATCTTAAGCTTCCTCAATGGCAGTCACTTTTATGTCAAATCTCTTGGGGAAAATTTGAATATCTTTCTCACCAGCTTGGATTCTAACATCTTATCCCCTAGGGCACCTGAGGCATTGGCTATCTCAAGGATATTCATATGGAAATAATTAATACTCTCTTCCTCCTTCATTATTAAGTTCTCAAACTGAGTGGTAAGAATTTGGAGTCTTGATGTTTTCACCTTAGAGGTTCCTTCATGAGCAGTTTTCAAAATCTCCCTAGCTTCTTTAGTAATAGTACAATTTCTTATTAGTTTAAAGATGTTGTTGTCCACTCCATTGAAAAGGGTATTCAATGCTTTGGAGTTTCCATATGGTAATTTTTCATCAGAATCATTTCAGTCTTCGTCAGCCTTCACAATTTATTTCCCTTCCGAACCTACAACCACTAGTGGATCCCATCCTTTAACTACATCCCTCCAAGCATTGATGTCCATGGATTTAATGAAATCCACCATACGAGCTTTCCAATAATCATAGTTTGTTCTATCAAGAATTGATGGTATGTTCCCGAAGTTCCTGAATACTCCTTCCTTGTTCATTATACCAGAAAGTAACTTCCTTGAACCTCATCCAGAGTCAGAGTTAGATGCTTGCTCCGACACCAATTGAAATTCTGGTATTCAGATCACAAATGTCCTAAAAGATGTTGAGACACCTTTTTTCTAAATTTGCACATAATGAACAATAATAACGATAAAAATTATGCAGAAAAGTAAAGAACACAAAAAATTGTTAACTCTGTTTGGTGAATCAACACAACTACTCTGGGGACTACCAAGCCAGGGACCAAGTTAACTCTATAGTATCAATTCGTAGACCCACAATAAACTTTCGCCTAGTTTAAAATCTAGTCACTTAATCACAACCAATTCTTAACTTCTACCTAAGACTCACCTAGGTATGAGACCCCTCTCAAATCCCTTCCAATCACAGTCACAGTGATCGACTGATTCTAACACTTAGAACAAACATTGAAGTCACACTTCAAATAAACACAATCATTCACTGCTTCAAAGCTTTAGAATGATTGACATAACTTACAACTTAAAAGTACAATCATACTCTTTCATCAATATGACAATCGAGAGGATCACAATAAGCACACAAACCCTAATCAAAATACACAGTAAGTTCCTCACTAAAACAAGGTTAGTGACATTCTATTTAAAGCCATCCTCTGGATTGGATTGGGCTTTTCAATCACAGTAAATCAGCTGCTAAAACTCAGCAGAATCTTCTGCGCACATTACAGCTTTAATCATTAGTTTCCTAAATTATCTCCTAATTTAGAAACTCAGAATATTCCTTGAATTCATCTAGAATCTTTATCAATCTTCAACTTACACGCCACAGGGGATATTAATATTTCCAGAATATTCTAAACCTGTAACATCTAAAATATCTAACAGTCCAGCTATACAAAACCACGATGTCAAAGGAACTTTCATAGGACATCATATTCGACATGTTGCTTCAGTCGATATGACATCTTCATTCAACATGTTTGTGCTAAGGTCGTTTTACCAAACATAATGCAAACCAGAGAAAAAGAGAAATAACAAATAAAATGAGATTGTTAATTATTTCAAAAATGTGTCATTATTTTGATGTTTGTAATTATTACAGATCTTTAAGTTCCTTGAAAACTAAATAAAATAAATAAATCATGTGCATTGAAAATCATGCATCACGTAACACGCAATTTTTGCATTCTTGTAATATTCACATGTGTCTTACATGATTCTCTTGAACTCGACAGTCAGCAAGCTGTCACATTCCTATAACACTCAGGAAAACTACTAGAAGAAGATGGAAAATCTAGAACAAGAGAATCGCGAGCTCCGCCGAGAAGAAACTCCTCTGAGAATCGGTATGGCCAATTTGAGTGCTTTGGTAGAATCCTTTATGGTTGCTTAGAATTATCCACCACCTCATCCTCTTTCTCCTTATGTGGTTCAGCCTCTATAACAAACTACTATTATTTCTGAGATACTGCTAGTTCCTATTTATATTGGTCTCGTTACTGATTTCTCTGAGTATTAGATGCCTTGTGGTTATCCTTGGGGTATTCCTGAGAACTTTATCCCTGAAGGATATAATCCAACTGTTCAAGTTTCTCATCTTGTTCAGCTTGTTGTGGTTACTGCACCTCCCGTTGTGCATACAATGCTTGTTATTAATGATCAAGTTTATCATGTTGATGCTCCTCCCAGTGAAACCTTGGGGATTCATGACCGTATGGATGATTTTCAAGACCAGTTCTTGGAAATGTAGAAAGAAATTAAGGCTTTTATTGGAAAGGAGGTGTTTGGAAAGAACGTCAATGACCATTGCCTTATTCCCAATTTTCAAGTATCTGTTAAGTTCAAAGTTCCAGAATTTGAAAAATAGAAGGGAAATTATTGTCCTCAAGCTCATTTGGTGATGTATGTTTAGAAAATATTTACTCACACAAATGATCAATGCCTGTTGATTCATTACTTCCAGAATAGTCTAACCGAAGATGCACTAAAATGGTATATGGGTTTGAACAATGTTGACATCTATACCTTCAATGAACTAGGTGAAGCCTTTGTGATAGAATACAAGTATAATATGGATATGGCTCCTGATCGTGATCATATGAGAGCCATAACTCCAAATAACAAAGAATCATTCAAAGAATATGCACAATGTTGGCACGAAGTTATTGCTCAAGTTGTGCCCCCAATCGAATAAAAATATACGACTAAGGTTTTCTTGAAGACTCTTGGGACATTTTATTATGAGAAGATGGTGGCCAGTGCACCAAGCGACTTTACTGAAATGGTTGGTATGGGTTTCCGATTGCAAGAAGCTGTCAGGGAAGGATGTTTGTCGAAGGATGAAAGTTATGGTAGTAACACCAAAAAACATGCATATGGATTCTGTAGAAAGGAAGGGGATGCTAACGCCATTACTCAAGAAAAAGAGGGTAGGCACCGAATAAGGTATCACTAACATCAACAACATGTTGCCTCAACAACCCTAGTTGTTAGCATGAATCCATCATTTGTTGCTTAATAGTCTCCTGAGAGAGCACAACAACAACCTTATCAACAAGCCAACCAAGGGAAAATCAGAGAAGAGAAACCTTTGATCCTATCCCAATAAGCTATCTGAAATTGTTTCTTGCACTTATTTAAAAGAACCTAGTACAGATTAGGTCTCCTCCTGCCATACCTGCAAAGGTGCCATGGTATTATAAAGCCAATCTGAATTGCGCCTTTCATCAGGGAGCCCCTAAACATGATATTGAAAATTGTTATCCGTTAAAAGCTGAAGTTCAGAAATTTGTAAGATATGGTATTCTATCCTTTAAGCATGTGGGGCCAAACGTTTAAGGCAATCTGTTACCTAAACATGGAGGAGGAAATGATGTGAATATGGTATATTGATGTCTTGGAGATTTCCAAATTTTTTATATAAACCTAGTAAGAGGTAAATTGGTAGAAATGCAAGCCGATCTCTGTAAATTCAGTCATTATGAGCATGATTATGCAGCTTGCAGGGTTTGTAGTGAAGATCCTCGTGGGTGTGTTATGGTTAAAAGAGACCTTTAAGAAATGATGGATCAAGTTCTTATCCATATCATCCGACTAAGAGCTAAGTATGATGAGTTTAATATGATGGAAAGCCATTCTGATGAGTTTGTAACTTTCGATGTTGATATAGTGTCTCCTGCTGAGGCATGTGCTTAGTATATTGAAGAACCTACAATTGAGGATCTCGACATAGTGGATCCTATAGAGATACATGAAAAATGGGTTCAAAAGTGACTGATTGCTTTAGGTCATGACTTGTGTCCGAAATGTGAGAAGAAATCATGGGGTTGTGCTACCCTAAGAGGTGATGTTCAGATATTAAAGAGCTTGTGTTTGTTCAAAGAGGGATCAATAACCATTCTTGCTAATAGGAAAAGAAGTGCAGAGATGTCACTTATTTCTATACCAACAATTGAAGCTTGTTATGATACAGAGGTTAACACAATTGTTTATAAAAGCAAGGGTTAAAGATGCTGAGGTGAATGTTATCGTGCCATACTTTGATATTTTGGAACGCGTAGAGATTGCATACCATAGCAAGCCACCTGTAACTCCCCTAGTTATTTGTTTACCTGGTCGCGTTCCATATGAACCTGATAAGGTTGTACCCTATAAGTGTCATGAAACTATTTTGGAAGATTTAAAGGAAGTTCCAATTCAACTTTGGTCTTGTGTTGAAAATATTTATGAAGAAAGTCGTGTGACTCAGAGTGATCGTATATTTTCTCTGAGTTCTCAAAAGGTTATTGATTTTGGCAGGAAAAATATTGAGACTAGTGTTGAGCCCAAGAAAGTAGAAGGGAAGACTAGTGGCGCTACTTGGGAAAAGGATGATGATGATCTTCTGAATATCATAAAAATGAGTGACTATAAAATTGTTGATCAGTTATTACAAACTCCATCCAAAATTACTATAATGGCTTTGTTGACGCATTTTGCTGCTCATCGAGAATCTCTTATGACGGTCTTCGACCAAGCCTTTCTTGAACAATATGTGACAACTGACCAATTTAATGGTGTTGTGGGAAATACCTCAGCTTGCAATAATCTTAGTTTTTGTGATGACAAACTACCTGATGAAGGAAAGAATCATAATATGGCATTACATATATCCCTAAACTGCAAAAATGACGCTTTATCTAATTTGCTGATAGATAATGGATATGCCTTCAATGTGATACCAAAGAGTACTCTATCGAAGCTCTCTTGTCGAGGAACTCCTATGCGCTATAATGGTATTGTAGTGAAAGCTTTTGATTGTTCATAGAAATCTGTCATCGTAAAAGTGGACTTGCCAATGTGGATATGACCGGATATGTTTCAGATTACCTTTCAGGTCATGGACATCTTTCCAGCCTATAGCTGTTTATTGGGCCGTCCCAGGATTTATAAAGCGGAGAGGTCATGTCTACCTTACATTAGAAATTGAAATTTGTTAGGGAGGGAAAAGTAGTGGTTCTGAATGGTGAACATGCTTTGTTGGTATCACATTTGTCTTCTTTTAGTGTTGTAGAAGGTGATGAAGCGGCTATTGGAACTCAATTCCAAGCTTTATCCATTGATAAAATAAAGGAGAGTGAAGATTTTATTGCCTCGTTCAAAGATGCATAACAAGTGGTTCAGAAGGGTCCTACTTGTGTGTGGGGTCAAGTCATTGATTTTCCAGAAAACAAGAATAGAACTATGTGATACGGTGGGAGAATTGACTTGAGGTTTTGCGTTTGTGTTCGCAAATGTCTCGGTTTAGCAAGAGTCGCCACCGACTTTTCTTTTATCCAAAAGGAAAGGTGAAAAAGCATAGGAAAGACCTTTCGAGATGTTTTCTTGAGTTCGGGGGTAGGTTATTAAAATGGAAGGTGTTAGCACCCTTTTCATCCATGGTTTTCCATGGGCTCTTAGTTACTTGCTAGATCAACTTGCTTTTGCTTTGAAAATTTTCTTGTGATGTGGGCTTTGAAAGTGTTTTTAAAATATCTTTGTAATGGTTCTCGTTTCTATAAGAACGCGTACAAAGTTTTGTTTTGAAAGATAGTTCAAAGACGTGTTTGTGGATTGTATTTTAGAAAGTGGTTTTCGGAAAGATATTTTGCAATGGTTCTCGTCTCTATAAGAACGTATACAAAATGTTTTATCTTTTTAAAAATGTTTTAGAAATGAAAGTGTTGATGTGTAAAAATGTTTTTGTCGTGAGCAAATGAGTAACTAGGAGCGAATCTATTTACTCGAAAGGTCTTAAACGTGCTTTTCCTTCTCCTTTAGATATGGCTATCTTACCATTGATTTGGTAAGAAGCCTTATCGTTGAATGTGAAGGGACGGACGCGATACGTTTGAATAGTCATAGAAGGCAACTTATGGGATGTTTTAGCAATGTCGGTTTAGGGACTAGATCGTTTACCGAAAGCAACATCGAGGGTCATCGAGGGACTACGATATTTTATCGAGGGTCTTTTGCTAAAACGCCAATGTTCGAGGGACATGACTATTTTTCCGATAGGAAACAAAGAGATATTACCCTAGAGGTGCATGTGTGAATGGTGTGTTTGATTGCATGCGTTTAGTCTTTGATTAGGTGGTCTACTTGTTGGTTTTATCTTGCCATACACTCTAATTACTAACATTTATGAAAGCAAAAAATATGAAAAATAAAGGTCCTACGCTATTACATGCATTTTGAGGGTTGGGGTATACAAGTATATAAGTGGGGGTTGCAAAAATTTAAAATTCCTAATTATTACAACCAAATTGAATGAAAATAAAAGCAAAAAATCAAAAGAAAAATCAAAATTTATGCTTTCTGGTCTGACACAGGCCGTGTCCTATGACACGGTCCGTGTCCTATGACACGGGCCGTGTCCTATGACACGGTCCGTGTCCTATGACACGGGCCGTGTCCTATGACACGGGCACCCGTGTCAACTTCTGTAATTGTCCATGTGCCTCTTTTCCTTTTCTGTATCAGCTAAAATGACACGGGCCGTATCCAGTGACACGGGCACCCGTGTCAGCTCCTGACCTGCATTTTTGTTAGCGTAAATTTCCAGTATAGTTGACACGACCGTGTCCTGTGACACGGGCACCCGTGTCAGCCCCTGACCTGCATTTTTGCGCGATTTTTTTCAACAGACGAGCTGACACGGCCGTGTCAGGTGACACGGGAACCCGTGTCAGGTGACACGGGCACCCGTGTCAGCCCCTATCATGCTCTTTTTTACTGAGTTTTCCCTTTTTTTGACTTATCTTTTACATATCTTTTGGACACAAACAACAAATGATGTATGGAAAAAGATATTACAATTTGAAGAAAAGATATACCTCTTGAAGTGAAACTTTAGAATACGTATGGATATCTCCGGATGCAAAGTGATGAATGACCAAACTCCTCTTTAGAGCTACTCCAATCCTTGCTCTATGTGATCAAGTTCCAGAATCGCTCGAACCCAGTCAAAGGTGTAAAGTACTGTTTTTGTTTATGCTTTGAAGGTGATGATAAAGGTGTTACAGAAACTGTTCTTAGGTTAGAACAATCTCCATGTGATGTATATGAAGTGTTTGGGTAGTTGGTTTAGGGGAAAGTTTGCAAGGTTGTATAACAATGGATTGAGGATTTTTCTGTTTTTTTGAGTGAAAACAGAGTTGAAGATGAGCAAAGTTTTTATGGATGAACTGAGTTTTATGAAATGAGTTGGGTTTTATGAATGAGCAAAGTTTAACCAAAGTTCTGTTTTTCTCTTCTCTGTTTTCCTCTCCAAAATCCAACTTCTAAAATCTCAACCCCTTTGTCTTATGAGACAGTCCCCTTTTGTAGACCTTTGACTATGGTTTAGGGGGGAAACCACATAAGTTATTTGAACTGTTTTGCTTGCTGTTTTGATACTTTCTTCCCACAACTTTCCTTTGCCATTTTGGTGCAATTTTGGGGCTATTGTGATGCAGGCTTGGGCGAACTGCATAGAGCAGTTTTTGACTGGTTTTGTGGACAGCAATGCAGGTTTTGTGACAGGTATATGGTGCAGCATGGCACAAGGTTTTGTAAGACAGCAAATGAGCAAGGGTTTGGAGTGTTGTGGCAATGTATAGAAGTAGCATATCATTTTTTGTTCAGCAATAACTTGGACAACATAGTTTGTAGCATGACACAAATTTGGTCTTGTGGAATATTTCATGTACATTATGTCAAGGGCAAAAATATTGTGGCAAGGTTTTTTGAGAGAACTCAATCAAGACATAGTTTTAGAATTTGTAAAGTTGCAAAAATTCCACTTTGTAATAACTTGAATTACTTGCATCATTTTGAATTATTTGGAATTGTAGTAAAAAAATTTCATGAAGCAAATGAAATTAACCAAGTATAGAAAATACCTAGAAAAATTTTAAAGTCTTACAGAGTTAGATTTTTTATTCTCTTGATTTTTGATGATCAAATTTCATATTCCAACATGTCTTGATGAAATATGATTTTTGAGATTTGATTTTGATCCAAAAGTCAAAGTTTGACTTCTCAGTGTGCAAATGACAATTTTGCCCTTGTGAGTGATTTTTCTTTGAAAAATTGATAATTCAAAGCTTGGAATTGGATGTAAGCAAACTTGAGGATCCAAGGTGACTCCTTGAGAAATGAGAGGGAAAATTTTGGGGTACAACAGCTGCCCCTGTTTAATCTTCTTACACCTGAAGAGTTAGATTGGTAATTCTGACATTCGTGACTTGAAGGTGGAAGATGATTGAACACTAGAGTGCCCAGACAATTTTCACTCGATGATGTGTTAGTTGATTATGTAGGGAATGGGCTTAAATATGCCTTTTAGAGAGGTGACAGTAAGCTGTTTGAGATGGGCTTAAAGATGCCATCCAGAAATGATTGTTGGACTATACCTGTAAGCTGGAACTGAACGATTTTCAGAATGGCGTCCGTGTCTGGAGCGCATCTGAATTGTATCGAAAGGTTGGGTTGTTTGATGATGAGTCCGTGTAAAACTGCATCTTGGAAAGAGAAGGAACCGATGTAGGTTTTCCTGATGATGAGTCCGTGTAAAACTTCATCTTGGAAAGAAAGAACCGGTGTGGGGTTGCCTGATGATGAGTCTGTGTAAAACTGCATCTGGAGGTAAGAAAGAACCTGGGTAGGGTTGCTTCACGATGATTCCGTGTAAAACATCATTTTGGAAAGAGAAGGAACCTGTGTAGGGTTGCCTGATGATGAGTCCGTGTAAAACTTCATCTTTGGAAAGAGAAGGAACCGATGTAGGGTTGCTTCATGATGAGTCCATGTGAAACTGCATCTTGGAAATAGGAGGAACCTGTGTAGGGTCGCTTCATGATGAGTCTGTGTAAAACTTCATCTTGGAAAGAGAAGGAACCTGTGTAGGGTCGCATCATGATGAGTCCGTGTGAAACTGCGTCTGGAAGTGAGAAGGAACCTGGGTAGGGTTGCTTCAATTATGAGTCCATGTAAAACTGCATCTGGAAGTGAGAAGGAACCTGGGTAGGGTTGCTTCAATTATGAGTCCATGTTAAACTCAATCTGGAACTGAGAAGGAACTTGGGTCGGGTTGCTTCAATGATGAGTACATGTGAAACTGCACCTTGGAAATAGGAGGAACCTGTGTAGGGTCGCTTCATGATGAGTCTGTGTAAAACTTCATCTTGGAAAGAGAAGGAACCTGTGTAGGGTCGCTTCATGATGAGTCAGTGTAAAACTTCATCTTGGAAAGATAAGGAACCTGTGTAGGGTCGCTTCATGATGAGTCCGTGTGAAACTTCATCTTAGAAAGAGAAGGAACCTGTGTAGGGTTACTTCATCTGGTCATGTAGACAATTGTCCTGGCTTGTTACATGTATTAATCTTCAATCTGTTGTCCACAGATAGTTATCCTGTCTTGTTTCAGGTATTAATCTAGAACTTGTTGAAAATTGTTGTTGATAATTATCTATTGATTGATCTTTCCTGAAAATATAAAGAATTAACTTCATGCAATGTCATGATGTATGAAATGCAAGGCATAATGATATTCTCAAAATAAATGAGATTGTGTTATATGAATTTGTCATGTATGTAATATGATGCATGAATGTAAAGTATTTTTTGAAATGTAATTTTGTCTGGGAAAATAAATCCTTGACAAATGTTGGGGAGTCATTAAATCCTAGACTGCTGTTGAAGAGTGGGTGTGTCTTCAAACTTTTCTTAGAATGTTTCCACCGGGGATTCCTGTTTTGTTGTATGAGGAGAACTATCTTGGGGAATATTGAAAACTCTGTTGGAGAATGTTTATTCCCGCTTGGGAAAAGAGTTTTGCAGTCTCGGTTGTTCGTTGCTCTAATAGGGTCAAAGTTGAACTGATATCTGGTCGGGTCCAGGCTTCACAGTAACTTGCTGGGGATTGTAGAGTAGTCTACTAGGGAAGAGGAGTTATGGTCCTCTGATTTATAGTAATCGGAGAGGCAAAATCAAGTTGGGGAATCCTACTATTTGTTGGGGAAATAAACCTTGTTACCGGTCTGCTTGAGAGGTGACGACTTTGTTGGGGGAAGTCCTCGAGGATTCTTGAAGTTGTCTCGGATGGGGAAAGGTTTTCAGAGATTTTAAAATCTTGCTGGGGAATTATCCTACGAGAAGGACTTTGAGGAGACTTGTCATTACCCCTAGCAGCAAATGTTTATGGCATTGCCAAAAAATGTTTGATGTACGTAACCCTTTGCTGAGATTGACGTTTAATGCCCCTAGTGACGGAGATGGAGACCTGCCCCTGGTTACTTTGCACTTCTTGAGAGGTTTCCTGGAATCCTAACTGGACTTCCCCAGGTGTACTGGACAGTGACATGTCATTCCCCCTTGTTGATAGGAGATTTGTCAATGGAAGTGTGATCCTTCTTGAAGTGATTTTTTTCACAGAGAGCTTTCGTTCATCGGATATTTGTTGTGAATTTCTCTGCTGTCAAACAAATAGCCATATGCAAACAATGATATTCAAGTAATGCAAAGCTTATGTTTGTCTTGAAGTTTTGAAAAATGCATTTTTAGCAAGTAAAGAAGTTTGTAATTCAACTTTAAATTTTGAGTAAAGCCTTACAGGAGTCAGGAAACCTTTTGTAACAATATGCTTTCGAACTAACCCATGCTTCAATTAGGACTTTTGAAGGGTTGTAACGTGGTTTGGTTCACGGTTTAAGAAACAAAGGATAAAGGATCAAAGTGTATTTCTACCCACTCGTTCTTCGTGATGTTCTCCAGTCGTAAGCTCAATTAATTGTGCGTTTGAACTCCAATTGAGTCTGGAATGACATTTTGGTAATGGTTCAGACAGGTTAAGTTTGTCGGAAGGCAGTCATTTTTGCAACATTTTTTCATGTTGTCGAGGATTTGTAGTGACCTCTTTCTTTTGATTTGTTATCCCTGATTTTTGCCTGACTGTTCTTGTTTTAAGATTACAGTCATCGGGATGCCCCAGTTTTCTTAAGTCTCTTTTGTAGGTTTTGACTTAGTGGGCTTTTCTTTTGAGAGATAATTGCTTCCTATGTGATAGGGAACCATCACCATCTTTTGATTCCAGAGGAATATTTTTTTATGTCATTCATTGTATTACGAGATGAGAGTTTGCGGCTAAACGCGCGTTTGAATTAACGGAGAGACTACCCTGCCCCAGGTTTTGATTAAAGGTTTCAATTTTTGTTAAAACATAAAACTTCTACTTCTTTGGCTTAAAGGGGTTGACTAGGGATTATCTTCCTTATAACTCCAGTGTTTAGGATTTGAAAAAAATGCCTGTACATCGTCAACAAGGTCTGTTCAAAAGCATATTGTATGAGATTATGGCATTATTTTCGTCATCCTCCCTCTAAAGGCTTGTAACTTTTAGCAAGAGTTAAATGTCATAAAGAAATAGAAAGCATAGTTTAAGTATAGTGAAAACGAATGGATGAATTCAAGACAAACATATGCAATGCATTAATGAAACAAAGTTTGAAATTAATAGATAATTGTTTGAATAACAACAGAAATTACAATTGAAAATTAAAAATGAACAAGACGCTCTCAGTGATTTGGAAAAGGAGTAGTGATCATGTTTGGAGTCTCCGGAGGGTCAAACTCGATCTCCTTGGCATCAATCAAATTTTGAATCTTGTACTTCAACGCCCAGCAATTGTTAGTGTCATGCCCGGGACTGTCAGAATGATAAGCACATGTCGCATTAGGATTGTAGTTAGGAGAAGAAGTTTTGGGGTTTGGATGAGGTCCTATCAATGCAATCAGATTCATCCTCAACAAGTGTTGTAACGCTTGAGACAGCGACATGTTGATGTTGGTGAACTGTCTTTTGGGCTTGTCTGGCCTTCGTTGATTTCCCCTTTGTTGTTATCGGTGTGACGCAGAACCAGAGATCAGGACTGCCCCCACGTGTTGGTCACGACGACTCTTTTGACTGTACACAGTATTGGACTCTTTCTTCCCATTATATGGATTTTTCTGAGCATCAGAAGGTGTAGCTTCTTGAATCTTTTCACTTTTGATGCCAGCTTCGAATCTTTCGCCGGTCAGTATTAGCTCGGTGAACCCGACTGAGGAACTTCCGATCAGGTGTTTGAAGAAAGGTCCTGTCAAAGTTCCCATAAAGATGCCAATAAGCTCCCTGTCAGTTAAAGGGGGTTGCACCCTACCAGCCAGGTCTCTCCACTTTTGGGCATACCCTTTGAAGCTCTCGTTGGAACCCATGGTCATGTTCTGAAATTGCACACGAGTTGGTGCAAGATCAGCATTGTACTGATACTGCTTATAGAAAGCAGCATCTAAACCCTCCCAGATGTGGATGCGAGAACTCTCCAATTGATATAACCATTCAAGTTGAGTCCCTACCAGGCTCTCTTGGAAGAAATGGATCCAAAGCTTCAAATCAACTGTGTATGGTTGAATCTTGCGGACATAAGACTTTAAGTGCATCTTAGGGCAAGAGACTCCATCGTACAGGGAAAAGGTAGGTATTTTGAACTTTGGCGGGATGACCACTCTAGAAACCAAACCCATGTCTCCTAAGTCCAAGCCAGGTATCTGTTGAATCTCCATAGCACTGAGGCGATCCTCCAACTGTTTGTAATTGTCATTAGTGGAAGGATATTGTTCTTCATAGCAGTCAGCTTCGGCTTCACCAATCTCCAGATTGTGGTCTTCTTCAAGACTATCCCCCATGTTGGACAGAGTTGAAAGATCTAGAGCTCTCTTGACTGGTCCTCTGGGTCTTCTTCTCGAGTTCAGGATACCTACTGATTTCTTGGACTTCTTCCTCTTGTCTATGAGAAGGAGAGTTTTTAGGTCCTCTTGCCCCTTAGCCATAGCCATGAACATTTGTTGGAATTGAGTGTTTTGAGCTTGGAGATCTTTTACTGTCTGTTTCATATCCATCTTACTGAAATAAACAGTAGGAAGATAAGGAGACCTGTGTGGGAGAAACCTATCATGATATGATACATGATATGTGGATGCATGTTTTCAAGGATCTCGCAGGGTAAGTAGTCACTTACAGTTTTGGATTGGAGAGCTTTGCATCGGTGGATGTCATTACACGAGAGTTAAGCTCACCATGTCAAGTGGGTCATAGCCCTTGACTCAAGTTGTTGTACTTGATCTTTGACGGTGTTTGTTTAGAGGAAAATAAATCCTCTTGCCCTTTGCTAGACGTTTGGTTCATCGTAACCTGCACCACAGGCGCTTGAGATCCTTGAAATGGTTAAGGAAATGCTATGGTATGATGTTATGATGTTATGTACAAATATGCGAGGTAAGTAAGTGTATATACAAATAATCATATTCACATAAAGCAGACAAGTACTTAGGTTTAGGCTTGCATGGAGTTTGTAGGTAAGTACCCTCTTGAAGTTTAGTTGGCTCAACCTGTCGTAGTTAATAGTAATCGGGTTCTAAGGGATATCAATATCACTGACCTTTCCCACAAGCTTCGTTCAATAAACAATTGACTCGCAACCGAACAAAACTCAGGGGTCAAGTCTCAATGAGTGTAGCATCGAGTATCAACCAATTTTCAGCTCTAAACCGAAACCGGTCATCTCACTACGTCCTAATGGCCAAGTTGGTCAAGTAAGGTTATAAGGTCAGTTGATGCTTCACGACACCACGCGGCGGCCCCGTACTCTCCTTGATTCGACTCAAGGGTTA
The DNA here is from genome assembly GCA_948472305.1 of Vicia faba. Lineage (NCBI taxonomy): Eukaryota > Viridiplantae > Streptophyta > Magnoliopsida > Fabales > Fabaceae > Vicia > Vicia faba. The sequence continues at coordinate 1,056,117,408 of OX451740.1, read as the reverse complement.
CCGGTACCAACCAAAGTGTCACATCAACGTAGCTACTGCTTCAACCATGTCGGTATATGCCACACAGTTCCCTCACAGTTTATTGCTACTTACCTAAAAGGTGTCCCCAAATCCGTGTGTAGGATTTAAAACAAACCCAAACAAGGAACCAAAATGTAAAGCAAACAAATCAAACAATGTAAGCAAGTAAAGGTGATCTAGCCCTAAGGTAACCCCACTTTTAAACATTCTCCCCAACAGAGTCGCCAGTTCTATGATACGGTGGGAGAACTGACTTGAGATTTTGCGTTTGTGTTCGCAAGTGTTTCGGTTTAGAAAGAGTCGCCGCCGACTTTTCTTTTATCCAAAAGGAAAGGTGAAAAAGCACGGGAAAGACCTTTCGATATGTTTTCTTGAGTTCGGGGTAGGTTATGAAAAGGGAAGGTGTTAGCACCCTTTTCATCCATGGTTTTCCATGGGCTCTTAGTTACTTGCTAGATCAACTTGCTTTTGCTTTGACAATTTTCTTGTGATGTGAGCTTTGAAAGTGTTTTGAAAATATCTTTGTAATGGTTCTCGTTTCTATAAGAACGCGTACAAAGTTTTGTTTCGAAAGATAGTTCAAAGACGTGTTTATGGATTATGTTTTGGAAAGTGGTTTTTGGAAAGATATTTTGCAATGGTTCTCGTCTCTATAAGAACGTATACAAAATGTTTTATCTTTTTGAAAATGTTTTAGAAATGAAAGTTTTGATGTGTAAAAATGTTTTTGTCGTGAGCAAGCGAGTAACTAGGAGCGAATCTACCTACTCGAAAAGTCTTAAATGTGCTTTTCCTTCTCCTTTAGATATGGCTATCTTACCATTGATTTGGTAAGAAGCCTCATCGTTAGATGTGAAGGGATGGATACGGGACGTTTGAATAGTCATAGAAGGCAACTTATGGGATGTTTTAGCAATGTCGTTTTAGGGACTAGATCATTTACCAAAGGAAACATCAAGGGTCATCGAGGGACTACGATCTTTTATCGAGGGTCTTTTGCTAAAACGCCCATGTTCGAGGGACATGACTATTTTTCCGATAGGCAACAAAGCGAGATTACCCTAGAGGTGCATGTGTGAATGGTGTGTTTGATTACATGCGTTTAGTCTTTGATTAGAGTGGTCTACTTGTTGGTTTTATCTTGCCATACACTCTAATTACTAACATTTATGAAAGAAAAAAATCCGAAAAATAAAGGACATATGTTATTACATGCTTTTTGAGGGATGGGGTATACAAGTATTTAAGGGGGGGTTGCAAAAAAATAAAATTCCTAATTATTACAACCAAATTGAATGAAAATAAAAGCAAAAAATCAAAAGAAAATTCAAAATTTATGTTGTCTGGTCTGACACGGGCCGTGTCCTATGACACGGTCCGTGTCCTATGACACGGGCACCCGTGTTAGCTTCTATAATGGTCCATGTGCCTCTTTTCCTTTTGTAGATCAGCTTAAATGACACGGGCCGGGTCCAGTGACATGGGCACCCGTTTCAGCTCCTGACCTGCATTTTTGTTAGCGTAAATTTCCAGTATGGCTGACACGGCCGTGTCCTGTGACACGGGCACCCGTGTCAGCCCCTGACCTGCATTTTTGCGTGATTTGTTTCAACAGAGTAGCTGACACGTCCGTGTTAGGTGACACGGGCACCCGTGTCAGCCCCTGTCATGCTCTTTTTTACTGAGTTTTCCCTTTTTTTGACTTATCTTTTACATATCTTTTGGACACAAACAACAAATGATGTATGGAAAAAGATATTACAGTTTGAAGAAAAGATATACCTCTTAAAGCGAAACTTTAGAATACGTATGGATATCTCCGGATGCAAAGTGATGAATGACCGAACTCCTCTTTAGAGCTACTCCAATCCTTGCCTTGTGTGACCAAGTTCCAGAATCGCTCCAACCCAGTCAAAGGTGTAAAGTACTGTTTTTGTTTATGCTTAGAAGGTGATGATAAAGGTGTTACATAAACTGTTCTTAGGTTAGAACAATATCCATGTGATGTATATGAAGTGTTTGGGTAGTTGGTTTAGGGGAAAGTTTGCAAGGTTATATAACAATGGATTGAGGATTTTTCTATTTTTGTGAGTGAAAACAGAGTTGAAGATGAGCAAAGTTTTTATGGATGAACTTAGTTTTATGAAATGATTTGGGTTTTATGAATGAGCAAAGTTTAACCAAAGTTCTGTTTTTCTCTTCTCTCTTTTCCTCTCCAAAATCCAACTTCTAAAATCTCAACCCCTTTGTATTATGAGACAGTCACCTTTTGTTGACCTTTGACTGTGGTTTAGGGGGAAAACCACATAAGTTATTTGAATTGTTTTTGCTTGCTGTTTTGATACTTTCTTCCCACAATTTTCCTTTGCCATTTTGGTACAATTTTGGGGTTGTTGTGATGCAGGCTTTGGCAGACTGCATAGAGCAGTTTTTGACTGGTTTTGTGGACAGCAATGCAGGTTTTGTGACAGGTTTATGGTGCAGCATGGCACAAGGTTTTGTAAGACAGCAAATGAGCAAGGGTTTGGAGTGTTGTGGCAATGTATAGAAGTAACATATCATTTTTTGTTCAGCAATAACTTGGACAACATAGTTTGTAGCATGACACAAATTTGGTCTTGTGGAATATTTCATGTACATTATGTCAAGAGCAAAAATATTGTGGCAAGGTTTTTTGAGAGAACTCAATCAAGACATAGTTTTAGAATTTGTAAACTTTCAAAAATGCCACTTTGTAATAACTTGAATTACTTGCATCATTTTGGTTTATTTGGAATTGTAGTAAAAAAATGTCATGAAGCAAATGAAATTAACCAAGTATAGAAAATACCTAGAAAAATTTCAAAGTCTTACAGAGTTGGATTTTTTATTCTCTTGATTTTTGATGATCAAATTTCATATTCCAACATGTCTTGATGAAATATGATTTTTGAGATTTGATTTTGATCCAAAAGTCAAAGTTTGACTTCTCAGTGTGCAAATGACCAATTTTCCCTTGTGAGTGATTTTTCTTTGAAAACTTGATAATTCAAAGCTTGGAATTGGATGGAAGCAAACTTGAGGATCCAAGGTGACTCCTTGAGAAATGAGAGGGAAAATTTTGGGGTACAACAAACTATTCTGGGTTTTTCTCCACAGAAAAGTAAGAATGAAATGGTGAATCCAAAGTCTACCTTCTATCCATATCCAGACATCTTCCACAATAGGGGTTACATCCATTCGACTCCTCCAGAAATTGATGCTATCATTGAAAATGAGCCAGAGCAAGAAATGCTGAATATTGTGACGCATGGAGTAAGAGTTCAAAATTGGACCACTGTTGATGTTCCCAATTGCATTCACATTTCAAAGTAATTAGTTTTCGTTTTTTTCCTCAAAATCCTTTAACTCTTCTCAAGGTGAAAGAGATGTTGTTTGGGATTGTCTTTTGTTTAGAATTTTTAAGATCATTAATAAAAGTCATTTTTGTTATCAAATTGTGGTTTTTTTCTTCTGATTTTTCTTCTGATTTTTCTTCTGATATTTTGATGATATGATTGTCAAACATCAGACTGAGGAAGGTCATTTGGAAGACTTGTTGAAATTATTTCAGCGTTTGAAGAAGTATCATCTCCGCTTGAATCCAAATAAGTGTACTTTTGGTGTCCGTTCTAGAAAGTTGTTAGGCTTCATTGTTAGCCAGAGAGGTATATAGGTTGATTTTGATAAAGTTAGGGTAATTCAAGAGATGCATGACCCAGATCTAAAAAGAAAGTTAGGGGTTTCCTTGGACGCCTGAATTATATCTCCAGGTTTATTTCCCACATGAATGCAACTTGTGAATCGATCTTCAAGCTTATAAATAAAGATCAAGGTTGTGTATGGACCGATGATTTCCAGAAGGATTTTGATAGCATCAAAGAGTATCTTCTTGAACCTCTTATCTTGCTCCTCCTGTTGAAGAATGACCATTGACTATTTATCTGATTGTGTTAGATAGTTCCATGGGTTGTATTTCAAGACAAAAGATGAAACAGATAGAAAAGAGTACGCCATCTATTATCTGAACAAGAAGTTCACTGATCGTGAGTCGCAATATTCTATGCTGGAAAATACATGTTGTGCTTTGGCTTGGGATGTGAAACATTTGCGGCAATATATGTTGAATCATACTACCTGGTTGATATCCAAAATGGATCAAATAAAGTATATATTTGAAAAGCCTGCTCTTACCAGAAGAATTGCTCGTTGACTGACTGATAATCATCAACCGGTTGGTGGGCAAGATACTGTATCGAAGACTTTCTACCTATATGAAGATCACACTTCAAATAAAAAACAGGAAGACACACTTTCAGAATAATACCTAGACAAGACTTACTTGACTAAGAACAATACTTGAAGTTGCTTACAAGCTTCCTCCAAGAACAATACTTACTCTTGCTTTACAGCTTCGAGGAGAACACAATGACCATCTCACAACCTGAGTGGTTCACTTACACCAACTCTCCTAGAGAGTGGCTACAGACTCAACCCTTATGACCATCTTGATAATTCACGGCTGATCACAATCCTGGGTTACGAATATTATTTTTATAATTTATATCCCAACTGGATTTGGGCCTTCAATCACAACTTGTCAGCTGTTACAATTCTGCAGAAGATTCTGCATAACAATATGTCCTCAATCATTAGTTTCCAAAATTATCTTTACAATTAGAAACTGCATAATCTTCAATATTTTGAATTCATTCTTCATGACCTATAAAACTGTGCCACATAGGATAATATAATATCCTAAAATATATTTTTTCATCGTGAATTAACAGACTAAACAAATCACTTCAGCTCAAGTGTGATGTCGTATGCTCCTCCAAATGACATCTTGTCCGACATGTTGCTCCAGATGTTGAAATACTTTAACTCAACATGTCCCAACATAAGATATAACTTCTTGAACAACCTGTCCCGTTTAGCAAGTAAATACATCCTATCTAACATATTGTTGTTGTATTAGTTTTACCAAACATAATTACAATTACATAATTAAGAGAATTAGCAATCTCCCCCTTTGGCTTATTTTGAATAAAACTAATTTACATATTCTTTTCATATTCAAGATTCAGAAATTACATTAAGAGAAAAGATTAACCAATACAAATCAGCAGCAACCTAAAAACATCAAAAGCAGTGTTTTTAGTCTTCATATCTTTGACAGTCTTCAGTCTTCACTGTCTTCTCAAAAGATATCACAACATCAATAATAGGACTTCTTCATGACAGTCCAACACATATTCTCTCCCCCTTAAAGGCAACACACACAAGTTTAGCACAAAGAAAGGGAATCTCAACACATACATATGTTCTCTCCCCCTTTTTAGCCAGAATATGATAAGCTTTTAACAAGAGATAACAACCTGTTTGATGTCAAGATATCACATCCAACATCTCTTCACATCAGCTCTAAACATTTATATTCCAGACTTAAAAGCTCAGCTACAACAGAATGCTCCTCTTCATATTCATCCAAACCAATCCCTTACGGCCAAGATAGAATGTTGTTAATCCCAAAAACATTCTTCACATACTAATTTTACTCCCCCTTAATCCAGAAACACTCCTCATAGGGGGACAAATCTTCAGCACAAGGAGGCCAAGAGAATCCTTAAGGGGAAATTGACTATAAGACACAATTGTGTTCATAACTCAAAACACAAGACCCAAACAATGTGTAACCAAAACAGAACAGTATAACCAATAGACTTAGAACTGGGAAACCTATTCGACATTTTTTCCAATCAAATGCAGAAACAGACCTCAGACTTAACAATGTCTGAACTCTACCCATTTTCCCTATGCTTGCCACAAATTGACAAGCATAATCTTCATAGAACCAAACCCAAACAAAACTTACCCATATCCAAAAAAGACATGAGAATTAGATAATCAATAAACACACACAAAGTCAAGGGAAGGAAAGAAACCAAAGACTCTATAAACACATGAGAAAAAATAACAAACCTAGACTGTAAAAATTGTCTTGGTCAAGAGACGCTATCCGAGGAAGAAAAAAAACAGCATCATGTAATAATGTGCACCAGTCAAAAAGATTTGAATGCTTTTAATAAATCAGAACCGATTTTTTCTGTAAATGACAGTTTCCAAAACAGGTACATGCATAGTCAGAACACGTGATACAAACCCTCATATCAAACATGTCACTTAGTTAGATGAATTGATTAACGTGTGTAACCCTTGGTTATACTTAATCATCAGACATTATCTAAGCTATGCAATGAGCAGTGTGTGTATTTCTTGGAATTTGATTAATATCCTAATCATTACTTTCATTTGATGCTCCTAATTATTATGTTTAATTAAATTTAGTTTTATTTTATTTTATCTCACTTCTCAAACACTATAAATCACACACATTCACTTCACTTCCACACTTTAGAAACCCTAAACCATCTTTTTCTCTCAAACTGTTCAACAAGTTCTTTGTGTTCATCATCTTCATCAACGCTTTTCATCAAAAATCACCACCCTCATCAACAACCTTCATCATCTTCAACATGATGAATGCTCAACATCAAGAAGTTGTTCAGTTTGCCAAAGAAATGGAACAAGCCTAAATCCTTCTGGGCCGTCTTCTTCAACTATTCCAACCAGTTTTTCTTCCCCTATGGTAATTGGCTCATATTCTCTATAAATTATTAATAAACACCACATAACACAAAAATCTGTTCAAGTTCACTATAATCTAAAACCACATGAGCTAAATGTTCTTCATGAATATATGGTGGACTTTAACAACCTTTATGTAAATGGTGCAAACCTAATTGCTGACTTGAATGCTCAAGGATGGGAGCACTGTTTCATGTGTCTTCATGGTCCTATTTATGATTCTTTAGTTAAGGATTTCCGCATTCAAGCAGATTGTGACATTCTTTATGTAGTTGCTCATATGTTGGGTCTGACAATTGTCATTTTTGAAAAGTCTATTGTTGATCTTCTAGGCATGCGACATCTTAAAGGAAAACGAATTTATAAGATGAATAGAAAATATACATTTGTTAAGGAGACGATCAACCCATAACCTCCATTCAATTCTTCTGACTACTTCAATGTCAATCAGAAGTACATGTTGTACTATTTGATGACCCATTAGAAGATGTGTCTTTCAGCTCTTCTATTTCATTACTTAAGAGACTCTATTTAAAAAACCAAAACCACTGATGATCCCAAAAAGAAGTTATCCAACTATATTCCTTTTGGACGTCTCATCACTGACATCCTGGTAGAAAGTGGTTTGGTGAAAACTCTGGTAGAAGAAGTTAAGTTTACAGAGGATCTGGCTTCTAGTCTTGGAGATACCTTTAATGGACAAACTCTGAAGAATATGAGGATGATAGAGGAAGTCATTGCTAAACCTCTACTTGTTTCCTCTGAAAGTATCAGAATCACAAGAATTCATATGAATGACTACTCTTTGTTTTGTAAAATCAAGCTTCTCAAATAAGCTTTTGTTTTGATGAAGACAAACCATGATTGATAAAGAAGACAAAGATTCATGATCAAGCTCAAAGCATCTAAGGACAATATCTTCAGTTCAAAGCTCTTAACGAATTTCAAGGTATAATAATATTACTTACTTTGATCTTAAGATATAGATGCTCAATAATGAAAGAGAAATGTTTAAAAATAATTACTCAAGTTTTTCAAAGTTAAAATTTCACTTTTACTTAACTGCAATCGATTTTCATTTTAGTGCAATCGATTGCATGCTCCAATTTTTCAGATCTTTTGCTTCTGTTTCTCTGTGCAATCGATTTACATTGCTTATGCAATCGATTGCACACTTAAAAATTTAAAAACGTTTGCTTCTGTTTCTCAGCGCAATCGATTTACATTGCTTGTGCAATAGATTGAACTCACTTACTTTTTGCTACCGACTTTACATGCAATCGATTTACATTGCTAGTGTAATCGATTTACACAAAGGTTGCAATCGATTGCATGCTGCACGATTTTGAAAAACAACAGCTTTTCACATGCCTGTTCATCATACCTTTTCATTGAAACCTTTCACTCAAACTTGGCATTTGTTCATGATACATTTTGAGAACTTCATGATGTTTCAAAAGGGTGTTATGAACATATAAATATTCATTTTCAAAATAATTTTCATACATCATATTACACCTCTTCCATAAATATTTTCTGAATTTTCAAAATACAAACTCAAGCATTCCTTCACTTTCATGCATAAGTTTTCTGCACATTTTCATACATTATCAAACAGAAAACTTTGAGCAATTATATCTTGAGTCATTGTACAATAATATTATTGGAAGAGAAGATCATACATTGTTAAATCACTCTAAGTGATCAATACTACTCAACTCACTCAAACTCAAATATTGATAGTTACTTACTTATTTTTCCAGGATTGTTGAAAATAAGTTTAAGTGTTTTTGAAATCTTGTATTTCCAGGATTGTTGGATACAAGTGTAGTCACTTTGAGAGGATTTTTCTCATAGTTGACATAGTAAATATCCAAGAGGATTGTTCTTGGTCCAAGAGGATTGTTCTTGGTTGTTTGGTAGTTCTTGTTTTAAGTTTGCCATAATAAGGAAATCTCTTTCATGTTGAAAGGGGACTGGAGTACTCTCGGTCTGTTAGGGGAACCAGGATATATCGCCTGTGTCCTTTTATTTTTCTGCATTTTACGCTTTCCTAAACTCACCATCAACCAGGAAAAATAAGAACCATCATCACTAAAACCAGAATTTTTTAAAGTACCTAATTCACCCCCCCTCTTAGGCGCACTTCGTACTTACATTTGGTATCAGAGCAGGTTATAAGTAACCTGTTCCTAAAAGATCCAGAATGGCTTCCGCAAATCAAAATCCCGTTTTCAGAGATGGTGGTAGTAACAACAAGCCTCCTCTATTTTGTGGTGATAATTTTGACTTCTGGAAAATACGCATGAAGGCACATCTAGAAGCACAAGGAGAAGAAATATGGGATGCCGTCGAAAATGGTCCATTTATCGCTATAACGGTAATCAATGGTGTTGGCTCATCAAAGCCTAAAACTCCATGGGACGATGATGATAAGAAGAAAGTTCTCTATGATAAAAAGGAAATAAACCTTCTTCAAGGTGCACTTAGCATGGATGAATTCTTATGTGTTTCGGCATGCAAGACAACAAAAGAAATATGGGATACCTTGGTACAAACTCATGAAGGAACAGTTGAAGTAAAAAGATCAAGACTAAATACCCTAAGTCAAGAATATAAATTATTTGGAATGCAGCCCGGAGAAACCATTCTTGACTTACAAAAGAGATTTGTGCACTTGACAAACCATCTAAGTGCTCTTGGTAAAACTTTGACGAATGATGAACTAAATTTGAAAGTACTTAGGTCCTTAACTAGGGAATGGAAACCAAAGGTAATGTCAATTTCAGAAAAGAAAATTCTCTCCAACATGACATCCGCAACATTATTTGGAAAACTTCAAGAATATGAAACAAAACTCAGAAGACTTAAAAAGCATGAAAATCAAGAGAAGAAATCCAAGAATATTGCTTTGAAGATAGATTCCAAGGAAGTTGAAAAGGAAGACAATCTGGAAGAAGATGAAAACTTCATGTTTCTTGTTAAAAGGCTTGGTAAGTTCTTTGGTAGAAATGACAAACCCTTTTCTAATTCAAAAGGAAAGAAACAATTTAAGAAAAAGGAAGCTTCCACATCAACACAAGAAATCACATGTTATGAATGTGGTAAGCAAGGTCATATCAAGCCAAATTTTCCAAAACTCTCCAAGAAAGGTGGCTTCAAAAGCAAGAAGGGATTCAAGAACAAAAAGGCTTATGTTGCATGGGAGGACAATGAATTAAGTTCCTCATCCGATTCCGATAGTGATGAAAGTGCAAATCTAGCATTGATGGCCTCACACCATTCCGATGATGAAGATAAATGAGGTTAGTAATGAATTGTCTCTTTTTGATAGTGATGCAGAAGGTGCTATAGATGAACTATTGAATGAATGCAAAATTTTGTATAAAACTATTTCATCACAAAAGAAACAAATTTCATCCTTAGAAGAAAAATGTGATTCTATGGAAAAAGATTTCAAAGAAGAAAAACAAAAATCAAGTGATGAACAAAAACAAAATTTTGTATGCAAAAACTGTGATTCACTCTCTTTCCAAATTGTCCAATTAAAAAGAGTCATTGAAAGATATGAAAAAGGCCAAATTGGATTAGAAGGTGTTCTTAGCCAACAAAGATACTCCAATGATAAAATTGGACTTGGATATTCAAATTTTTCAAAACCAAGTTCTAACAAAACTATCTTTGTTAAGGCTGGTGATCAGTCATCCAAATAGAAAGTGAGCAAACCTAAAATAGTTCGTCACTATCCTAAAAAGAAAACATTTCCTGAGAAGAAAGCTTATCCTTCTAGATATAGAAGCAAATTTGAACCTACTTGTTTTTATTGTGGCATTAAAGGCCTTACACCTAATGCTTGCTATGTTAGAAACTTCAGTGTGGCAAGTGGGCATTATGTATGGGTAAAGAAAGGCACTAATTATGAAGGACCCAAAGCAACTTGGGTACCTAAAAAAACCTATTTTTTTTGCAGGTATGCTTGAAGACCACATGAAACCTTTGGTATATTGATAGTGGTTGTTCAAAGCATATGACAGGAGACATAAACCTATTTTCAAATCTAGCGTTAAAGGCCAAGGGTTTTGTCACTTATGGAGACAATAATAAGGGAAGAATCCTAGGAAAAGGCAAAGTTAGTGCTACACCTTTCACATCCATTGAAGATGTTCTTTATGTTGAAGGACTAAAGCACAATCTTCTTAGTATTAGCCAACTTTGTGACAATGGCTTCAAAATCAAGTTCACCAAGAACGAATGCTTGATAGAAGACGAAGTCACTCATGAGGTTATACTTAAAGGTAAAAGAATCAATAATATATTCATGATTTCCCTTGATGATCCATCTTTGAAGGTTAAATGTCTCATGGAGAACAACGATGATTCATGGCTGTGGCACAAAAGAGTTGCTCATATTCACATGGAACACTTGAATAAATTAATCAAGCATGATCTTGTCATTAGATTTCCTAAGAGAAATTTCGTCAAAGATAGACTATGCGATGCTTGTAAAAAAGGGAAACAAACTAGATCAACTTTCAAATCTAAGAATGTGGTGTCCACTACAAGGCCACTACAATTGTTACATATGGACTTATTTGGTCCATTGAGAACAAGGAGTTTTGGAGGTAATGTGTATGCTTTGGTTATTGTTGACGATTTCTCTAGATATACTTCGACATTATTTTTAGTGCAGAAAAGTGATGCATTCAAGGCATTCAAGAAGTATGCTAAACAAATTCAGAATGAGAAGTCTTTAACAATTGCCTCAATAAGGAGTGACCATGGCAGAGAATTCCAAAATGCTCTATTTGAAGAATTTTGTGGAGAACATGGAATATCTCACAACTTCTCGACACGAAGGACTCCTCAACAAAATGGAGTGGTAGAAAGAAAGAATAGGTCTCTTGTGCAACTTGCTAGAACAATGCTTAGCGATTCAAATCTTCCAAAATACTTTTGGGAGGATGCGGTGAGCACGGCATGTTTTGTTAGCAATAGAGTTAACATTAGACCAATCTTAAAGAAAACTCCATATGAACTCTTCAAAGGGAGAAAACCAAACATTGCTTTCTTTCACATCTTCGGATGCAAATGCTTTGTCTTAAACAATGACAAAGATAACCTTGGTAAGTTTGATGAGAAATCCGATGAAGGTATTTTTCTTGGTTACTCTCTTTCTAGTAAAGAATATAGAATATAAAACAAAAGAACTTTGACAATTAAAGAATCTATGCATGTTTCTTTTGAAGAAACTAACCCCTCCAAGGAGGATAATATTGTTTGTGATAATAATGATGAAATACTAGAAGGTCCTCAAGAAAATTCTTCCAAAGATCAACCCATTCAACCCAAAGAATAACCTCAACAAGAATCAAATCTCAATGATCTACCAAAAGAATGGAGAACTCATAGAGATCATCCTATTGATAAAGTAATTGGTGATATAAGTCAAGGTGTGTCTACAAGATTAAATATCAAGGATGCTTGCCTAACCATGGTGTTTGTCTCTCAAATTAAACCTTCCAAAGTTGATGAAGCCTTAGGCGATAACCAATGGATTATTGCTATGCAAGAAGAATTGAATCAATTTGAAAGGAATCAAGTTTGGGAACTCGTCCCTAGGCCAAGCAACAAACACATTATTGGAACAAGATGGGTGTTCAAAAATAAACTTGACGAGAATGGAATAATTGCTCGCAACAAAGGAAGATTGGTAGCACAAGGCTACAATCAGGAAGAAGGAATAGACTTTGAAGAAACTTTCGCTCCAATTGCAAGGTTAGAAGTTATTCGTCTCTTACTTGCCTATGCTTTTTCATTAAATTTTCAGCTTTTCCAAATGGATGTCAAAAGCGCATTCTTGAATGGATATATCACTAAATAAGTCTAAGTTAAGCAACCCCCGGGGTTCGAAGATTTAAAGAATCCATATCATGTATTTAAATTAAGAAAAGCTCTCTATGGATTGAAACAAGCACCAAGGGCGTGGTATGATCGTTTAAGCAACTTCTTATGCGAAAAAGGTTTCAAAAAGGGCAAAGTTGACAAGACTCAATTTATCAAGAAATTCAAAGACGACACTTTGCTAGCACAAGTCTATGTTGATGACATCATTTTCGGTTCTTCAAATCAAGAAATGTGTGAAGAATTCTCATCAAAGATGCAAGGAGAATTTGAAATGTCCATGATGGGTAAAATGAACTATTTTCTTGGACTTCAAATCAAACAACTAAAAGATGGCATCTTCATCAAACAATCCAAATATTGCAAGGAACTCTTGAAAATGTTTGACATGGATAACTGTAAGGCAATGTCTACACCAATGGGTTCTGGTTCATATGTTGATCAAGATGAATTAGGTGTTTCCATCGACATCACTAAGTATCAAGGTATGATTGGCTCCTTATTTTATTTGACAGCAAGCCATCCTGACATAATGTTTAGTGTTTGTCTTTGTGCCTGCTTTCAAGCTAACCCAAAGGAATCTAATCTCACGGAGGTAAAGAGGATCATGAAGTATCTCAAAGGGACAACGAATATCGGATTGTGGTATCATAAAGGTAGTGTTTGCAACTTAATTGGTTATTCTAACATGGATTATGCAGGTTGTAAAACGGATAGAAAAAGCACAAGTGGTACTTGTCACATTCTTGGTAATGCATTAGTATCATTGGCCTGCAAGAAACAAGCATGTCTTGCTCTTAGCACGGCCGAAGCTGAATATATTGCAGCGGGTAGTAGTTGCGCTCAAATTTTGTGGCTAAAACAACACCTTCGTGACTACGGACTCGATTTAGGGTGCATTCCTCTAAGGTGCGACAACACAAGTGCAATTAACATTATGAAGAATCCCGTCATGCATTCAAGAACTAAACGCATAAACATTCGACATCATTTCCTCCGTGATCATGTTCTTCAAGGAGATGTCGAGGTAACCTTTGTAGATACTCATAATAAGCTTGTCGATATCTTCACCAAACCTTTGGCAAGAGAATCGTTCTACAAAATTCGACGAGAGCTTGGCATACTTGACGAACACGACTTATAAGGTGCATTCTACCATTGTTATAATTTTATATATGTTTTATACATGCTATTTGTGAATCTATGTTATGTGGTATTTAAATTTTTAAGAAAAAAATTTGGTTTTGGACATTTTTTGTTGATGCAAATCGATTGCACAAAGAGTGTAAATCGACTGCTCAGTGAGTATTTTTCAATTCTGTCCATTATGTTTCAAGTGCAAATTGATTGCACCATCAATGCAAATCGATTGCACTTTGTACGTTTCTGTTTTATTTTGATTCTGTTTATGTGCAAATTGATTGCACCTGAAATGCAAATCGATTGCACCTACTACAACTTGCTTTTATGACAGAAAAATTGTGTTGGTCAGAATTCCTCTCTTTCTCATATTCCCAAGCCAAATACACTTTAATACAATCCACTCATTTCCTATCTACCCAAATCATTTCCAAATCTCAGCTCACAAACACCTTTCTCTCTCACAAAACCTAAAATCCCCAAAACTCTAAAACTCCATACCCATGGCTTCAAGACAGAAGAGAAAGGTTCCAGCTTCAGAAAAAGGGAAGAAAAAGGTTGATTCAACATCCAATCCATTTCTTTCATCTCTCACCGAAGAGCAAGAAGCCAGATTTACCAAAGACTTTCAGAGGAAAATAGTATCCAACCCCAAATATGGTATGTTATCCTTCTTTCCTCAAGAATGCTTTTCCTTTCAAAATGATCTAGCTGCTTACGGTCTAGAACCCTTGATTTCTTTGTTCGGTCCATATTACCCGGATTTGGTAAGAATGTTTTTTAGCAATCTAACACCCCGATAAGGAAAAATGGTCACATATGTGCTAGGTACTTGTATCTCTCTAACTCCTCAGGTTGTTGGTGAGATCCTTCATATTCGTTACACTGGAAGTTCCCTATATGACCCTGAAAACGAGATATGGGATTACTACTGGAAAAAGGATTTCTTTTACAGCATTAGGCGGTTAAGTTAAGCTGAATTTCGCGCCAAACAAATTCGTGGTCTTGGCGGAGTAATTCCATCCATAGACTCCTGGAGTGCAGGTAACCTCTATATAGACGATCGCCTGTATCATTATTTTTTGGCCTATATTATGTTTCCAAGAGCTGGAAACCACTGCACTATTACCGACTTGGAAATGCAATTAATTTATGCAAGAAAGAAAGGGATAAGTGTAAACTGGGCAAGGCTTATCATGATGCATATGCTGAGAGTCGATGCAAAATCTAAATTTCTTCCATATGCTTATTTTGTTACTTTAATTATGGAAGAATTTGGTATGGATTTTGCTGGGTTTGAAAAGGTGAATATGGATCCTAATCTAAACAAGATTTCCATTAAGAATGTTGACTCCGGAATGGGCGTGCATTACAATCCAGAAACAAAAACATCACTTACATTGGTGAATATGTTGTTGGCGGTGAAGGAAATGACCAAGAAGTCGAAGGCGGTGAAGTTGTGCCTCATCCTCCTACTTCTCCCTCTGGTCGAAGCAATCTAGAGCTTATGGATTACATGTCTCAACAATTTTCTTCCATGAACACCAACATCAACAATCAATGGAGTGCGATCAATGATTCCACTACAACTCAGATTAATGACTTCCATACGGATGTGAATCAATAATTTTCATACCTTTACTCTCATCTTCATATTCCACCATATGATCCAAATAATCCAGCTGCACCTCCTCAACACTACACAGAACCCCCACTTTAACAACAATTCCCGAATCAAGGCTCTTGGTCCTATAACCACCCGGACATGCATCACCCTTGAAGTTCTGGATAAATTTTTTTATGTCATTGTCTTGTTATTCAATGATTTGTTTGTTCAATTTTCTGTGTAATCCTTAAACAATTTGTGTTACTTGTTTAAATTTATGTTTTCTCGATATATTTCTCTATTATATTACTTTCTTTATGCTTGTATTTTCCTTTTCTTAACTTTTAAGGTACTCTCCAACCAAGATGAAGAAATGCAAAGGATTCTTACCCTCTCCTACATTGGGGGAGTTTTGCATCTTAGGGGGAGAAGCTCTTCTAGAAAGTACATCGCATAAAGCAAGATTGTTTGTCACCATCAAAAAGGGGGAGAATGTAAAATCAAGCTTCTCAAATAAGCTTTTGTTTTGATGAAGACAAACCTTGATTGACAAAGAAGACAAAGATTTATGATCAAGCTCAAAGCATCTAAGGACAATATCTTCAGTTCAAAGCTCTCAACAACTTTCAAGGTATAATAATATTACTTACTTTGATCTTAAGATATAGATGCTCAATAATGAAAAATAAATGTTTAAAAATCATTACTCAATTTTTTCAAAGTTAAAATTTCACTTTTCACTTAAGTGAAATCGATTTGCATTTTAGTGCAATCGATTGCATGCTCCAATTTTTCAGATCTTTTGCTTCTGTTTCTCTGTGCAATCGATTTACATTGCTTGTGAAATCGATTTCATACTTAAAATTTTCAAAATGTTTACTTCTGTTTCTCAGTGCAATCGATTTACATTGCTTGTGCAATCAATTGCACTCACTTACTTTTTGCTACTGACTTTACATGCAATCGATTTACATTGCTACTGCAATTGATTGCACACTTAAAACTTTTGAATATATAACTGTTGAAACCTTGTGCAATCGATTTACACAAATGGTGCAATCGATTGCATGCTGCACGATTTTGAAAAAAACTGCTTTTCACATGCCTGTTCATCATACCTTTTCATTGGAACCTTTCACTCAAACTTGGCATTTGTTCATGATACATTTTCAGAACTTCATGATGTTTCAAAAGGGTGTTATGAACATATAAATATTTATTTTCAAAATCATTTTCATACATCATTTTACATCTCTTCCATAAATATTTTTTAAATTTTCAAAATACAAACTCAAGCATTCCTTCACTTTCATGCATAAGTTTTC
This sequence comes from Vicia faba, assembly GCA_948472305.1. Lineage (NCBI taxonomy): Eukaryota > Viridiplantae > Streptophyta > Magnoliopsida > Fabales > Fabaceae > Vicia > Vicia faba. The sequence goes on along the minus strand of OX451740.1, from coordinate 1,056,100,749 downwards.
TGCACATTTTCAAACATTATCAAACAGAAAACTTTGAGCAATTATATCTTGAGTTATTGTACAATAATATTATTGGAAGATAAGACCATACATTGTTAAATCACTCTAAGTGATCAATACTACTCAACTCAGTCAAACTCAAATATTGATAGTCACTTACTTATATTTCCAGGATTGTTGGAAATAAGTTTAAGTGTTTTTGAAATCTTGTATTTCCAAGATTGTTGGATACAAGTGTAGTCACTTTGAGAGGATTGTTCTCATAGTTGACAGAGTAAAAATCCAAGAGGATTGTTCTTGGTCCAAGAGGATTGTTCTTGGTTGTTTGGTAGTTCTTGTTTTAAGTTTGCCACAATAAGGAAATCTCTTTCATGTTGAAAGGGGACTGAAGTACTCTCGGACTGTGAGGGGAACCAGGATATATCTCCCGTGTCCTTTTATTTTTCTGCATTTTACGCTTTCCTAAACTCACCATCAACCAGGAAAAATAAGAACCATCATCATTAAAACCAGAATTTTTTAAAGTACCTAATTCACCCCCCCTCTTAGGCGCACTTCGTACTTACATGTTTACCAAGGGAGATAACATGTCTAGCATTGCTATCTGCGTCAAATGGTGGAAGCAGAAGGATATGATATATCCAGTTTCAATCATTCTGATTTACCTCCTGCTTAAGAGTATGTTGACTATTCTAGATGTAAAAGGAAAAAGAGTTTAGAACCTTCTGAACTCGGAAAGAAGAAGAAAAAAAAAAGAAGAAGTACAGAACTTCTAAGACTGAGACTCTAGCTGCTTATTCAGAAAAAATAAGTAAGTTTGCTACTGCTACATCTGTACATGTTTCTTTTTCTACCTACAATTTTGTTAATGAATGTGCATCCACAACCTCCACTGCACAAATTATTCCTCTTCCACCATCTACCACAATTATTCATGTTCTTAATCCCGTTCCCTTTACTAAGAAAATTTTTGTTTCTCAAACTTTATTTACAACTTTACCTGAAATAACAACTACTTGTACTCAAAACATCACAACCACTTCCGACCATGCAACCTCATCAACCACACATGTTTCCAAGTTACTTTCATTCATATCTACACCCATACCGTCTCATCCCATCTCTACCTTCAACAAAGATTCATATTGTTTCTCTCACTACCTTCATTCCATCAGAACCAATACACACTTCCACATCTCCATTAACCTCATCTCAATTACTTCCACAAACTTCTCATTTATCAACTTCTGATACCAATCTTCATTCTGCCTTATTTAAAAAAGAAACCACTCTTCATGACTCATCAATTATTCATCCTGATCTAATTTCTCCCTCTGATCATGAAATGTCTGAAAGGATAATTTCTGATAATCGTGGAACCGTTGAAATTTCCACAACTGAACCTTTCACTTGTTTTGAACTTTTCGATATGACTGAACAACTGTTATCATAGAATCCTCATGATCAAAATTCTGAACTAAATCATCCTGAACCTACCCAAGCCTTGGTTGTTTATGAAAAAACTACTCCTAAAACCTTGGATGAATGTATTAACATGTTTAGAATCAAGACTAAGAAAAAGGTTGCTAAGTTAAGGGCAGATGCAAGTACAAATACTGAGCCTCAGGACATGGATGGTTCTTGGAAACTTTTTCAGATTTGGATGTCTTATGAAGTTGAACGAATGAATAATTTTGTTGAAGCATCCATAATTTGGGATGTCCAAATGGTAACTAAAAGAAAAAAAAACAAGAGAAAGAGTTAGATATGTTGAACTAATTGCTGCAAAACAAAGAGAAGCATAAGCTAGAGTGCTAAAAGAAGCAGAGGAAGCCAAACTTAAGGACCAAGAGGGAGAAGAAGCCATAAAAGTTGAAGAAGCCAGATTGGTAAAAGAAGCTACTAAGGCTAAAGAAGATGCTTTGGTTGCTTCATACTCTGATCTTGCCATTGTGCGACTTGAAAATGCAATTGGTTAAATTAGAGGAGAACAACAGGTGTTTAGAGAAAGCATCATTGAGAAAAAGGCTGGAGAAATGACAACTACGCTAGAGAAATGAATCCACAGGGGAAGAATCATTAACTTTCTATTGGGAAAAGAAACCCTAGAATGTAGCAAGGAAAGGAATTTCTATCAACTCATATTTGAAAGAAGTAAACTTGGAAATACCGACCCATAGATGACGGTAAATGTAACACGGTGGGAGAACTGATTTTTTTTTGTGTTTTATCACAAATGTTGTGGATAGCTAGAGTCGCCACAGACTTTTCTTTTATCCAATAAGGAAAGGGTGAAAATAATAGGAAAGACCTCGATAGATTTTGAGTTCGGGGGGTAAGTTATGAAAAGGAAAGGTGTTAGCACCCTTTTCATTTGTAATTATCTACGGGCTCTTAATTGCTTATCTCACTTTGAAAATTTTCTTTTTGTGTGTGTTTGTTTGAAAATGCCAATGTAAGGCAAACTTTATAATGATTCTTGTATCAGTCCTCAAGAATGCACACAAAGTGTTTTAGAAAATATTGAAAGTGATGTCTGAAAATGTTTTGTTTAGGAAAGTTTGTGAGCAAGCGATTAAAAGTATCCTGCCCACTCAAAGTAATTATTGTACTTTTCCTCCTCCTTTAGAGATAGTGTTATCCGTACCATTAGTTGGTAGGTAGCCATATCTTTTGGATGTGATGGGACAGGCAAAGGGTCGTCATACGGTCATCGAAGGCAACTTGTAAGGACGCTTTAGCAATTTCGTAAGGAACTAGATCATTTTTTGAAAGGCAACATCGAAGAGTTATCGAGGGACTTATGTTCTTTTATTCGAGGGTCTTTTCTAAAGCATCCCTACGTTCGAGGGACATGACCGTTATTTCTAAAAGGCAACAAAGAGAGGCTACCCTAGAGGCACAAGTGTGTGAATGTGTTCAGTTCAATTATTTATCTTGAAATTAGGGTTTTCTAAGTTTGGTTTTATCTTGCCATACAAACCTAATTACTACCAGTAATACAGTAAATATAGTAGTAGAAGATAAAGGAGGAAACATAAACCTAGGCTATTACAGAGCTTTGGGACAGTTACATAATAGAGGTACGAGAAATAAAACCCTACAACTATTACATACTAGGAGCAGTTACATAATAGAAAAATACGGAAAAATTAAAACTACACTATTACAATTGAACGCGCCCTATAGACTTGATCTAAAAAATTTAAATGAAAATAAAAAGCAAGAATCGGAAAATAGAATATTTCTTGGTGACTTTTATGAAAATAAATTTATGGTGAAAGTAATTAAAACCTAAAAATTCTAATTGATTTTAAAATTGCTAAAAAGGTTAATTAATTAAATTTAAACAAAGGTTAATTAAAAATCTAAAACCTAATTAATCTAATTAATTTTAAATGAATTAAAAAAAGTTAATTAATTAGTTGATAAAAAAAGGGTTAATTGAACCTAAACCTAATTAAATTACGGTTTACAAAAAAGTTTGTTTTTTAGGTTAACTAAAAAACATTAGGGTTACCCAAAAAATGATAAGGGGAGTAAAATCAATGGAAAAGAAGGTTAGAAACCAATAATATTACATATTCCAGGGGTGGTTATTGAACTCACGCCCTTTTCCTTCTTCCTTGCATGGTTTAACACTGCGTCAAGCATGCACTAGTGTTAGTAGAACGCGCGCTACACAAAATATGATAAAACCTGTAAAAGTTATAAAACATGAAAAAACAACAAAAGGCAGGGATCGAACCCACGCCCTGAGAGAGTAAGGCCTTATCATGCGTCCTCTTTCCACTAGGGTGGTTGTACATCCGTTTATTTTATCAGACCAAAACATATATAAAATAAATTGAAATAGGACGATTGGAGAAGCGTCAGAGCTCTAGCTCCGATCGTCTTCTCCGGCTAGGTGTTATCTCAAACCTGTAAAATAAATGGAATTACTGATCCAAAGGGACCCTACCCCCCTAAATCAACCCTCTTAAGTCCAATGGTGGCCTTATTTTTCACTAGTTCTCCCTGTAAAAAGAGATACGGAACAAATAACCTAAAATGGTTCAAGCATGGAAATACATGATTCATTTATTATGGGGGGTATGCGATGGTTTAATCCTGCACATTGACATCCCAGAAGCATATTAGTAAGGTTAGTTTTGATCAAAGTACAAAGAAAACAAAAAGCATGAATTTCATGCAATAATGGAGAACGATGATGCATGACTGTATGTTTCAAGCCCTTTGGATCATCAAGAATGATCCATTATTACCCCACACTACTTCTGGAATCGATTGGGATAGCTAGATTTCTTGGAGAGAGGTTGAAAGTAGGGTTTTGTGTTTTCCTTAGTTTGTGAGAAATTTTGGAGTTTTTCGAATATGGTTTCTTGCAATATTTTCCTGTCATCTTTGTTGTCTGAATGAAGAATATATAGAGGTTGTAAATTAGGTTAAACAAGTGGGCTTGGACCTTTGTAAGAAAGCCTTGATTTTATTCAATTTATTTTGAATTTAAATAAATAAAATAAAAAATAAATAGAATAAAGATCAAAGGGGTGTATGAATGGATTCATAGGTTCACTATGAGTTAAAAAACATGCTTGGACCTTGAAACATAATCCCAATAACCCAAAAATTCAAGTTTGATCAATTTAGGTTTCATGCATTTTTCTCAAAATTTCCCAACTTGCACCAATCATAACTCTCAACTTTTATTTTATAAAGGTGATCTTGGACTTTTTGGAAAACTCAAGATGTCCTCTACAATCTCTATGTTGATCATTTTTTCATTTAAAAACTTTATCTTGATGTAAGTTGCCTTGACAAAAAGTGTCTTTTTGTCGACTTTTGAAATGACCTATAATGAATTGGCTCATATCTTTCAAATGAAGCATTTTTTGGACTTGAGCTTAGAGAAACAAAGTAGTAGAGAATTGAATTTCCTTAAAATGAGTTTTGGTTGAGAAAAATATGATGAGGCATGTCAAAGTTATGCTTGGTCAAAGTTCAGTTGACTTCTCCTAAAGAAAACACTAATTTAGTAACTTTTGACTTTTGATGAATCTTGAGTTTTCTTGATGAATCATGATAAACCCTTGATCAAATGATGAATGTGACTTCAAAATCTTGATGTTGACCAAAAATATTGAAGTTTGACTGTATGTTGATCACAGTTGACTTTTTGTACAAGATAGTTAATTTTAGTGATCGGAGCAATTGACTGAGCAAACTTATGATGCAAGGCTTAAAACCTGGCATCACCATTCCTTGAGACATATGGGTAAGAATGAAATACACTTGAGGCATTATAAGCTCAAATTTCCTTGAGAACCCTAATTGTAGTTCAACTGCTTAGGAGGAGAATTTGTCTGATCAAACCTTGAGTAACATTGAGCAATTGAAAATCCTAGGAGCATAAGGAGATATCTTGAAGAAAATGGGAGGGAAAATTTTGGGGTAAAATAGTAAACTACAAACTCATAGACGGAGGTAGAGGAAAAAGATACACCAACTCATAGATGAAGGTGAATATAAAATAACGATACATCGACTCATAGATGACGATGAACTACCAACTCATGGAAGAAGGTAGCAAAATATTTGAATTGATAACAAGCTTCCCAAAACTTTTGGTATTCCACCTAGAAAGGGTCTTAGCTTCTTCTTTAATAAAGTCTTCAACTTGAAAAGGGGTAATAAACTTCCTAAAACATCTGGTAATCAGCCAAGAACGAGGCTCAGTTTCTTCTTTAACCAAGTCTTCCACTTGGAAATGGTAACAAACAAGCTTCTCAAAAGATAATAACTTACTAGGGATGATATATTTTACTAGATCACAATAGGCTTCTCAAATAAAGAGACAACCAACTATTCAAATAACGAATTCAGTGTTAAATTGATATTACAACGAGCTTCTCTGTTGAAGACATATTGGAGAGATTGCCACTTGATGCAAGGATTTATTTGAAATGCAGTCACAACAAGCTTTTCAAATATAGAGACAGCCGCCTGCTAAAATAATGAGTCCAATGCTCGACTTTATTTTATGATGATCAAGGATTTCATAACAAGCTTCTCAGCTAGGTATAAATTGGAGAGATTGCTACTTGAACTGAAGGTCAGTGATGATAAGCTAGTGGATATACAAGCTTCTCAAGGTAAAGAGACTGCCACTTATTGTCACACACAGCTTGAAAAAACACCAGGAGAATATATGCTTCTCAAATAAAGATATTTCCACTTATTGTTGCATAAAGGTTAAAATAGCAAACAAGCTTCTCAAATAAAGAGACTGCCACTTATTGTTGCACATAGATACCCAAGAGGTTGTTGTAGCAAAGACTACCAGGAAGATATGATTCTTCATCCTCTATTGGAGGTATCATAAATAAATCTCTATTGAGGAAAGCTAGATCCTCAAGGGTGTAAAACACTGCCCTTCGTCATCTAGTGTTCTCTCCTAGAGAGATCACAACTGCTACAGGGGACCAAAATTCAATCCAGGAACAAACTAAAAAAGAAACAATCAAACAAGACTTGACTCAGTGAGGAATGAACTCGACTGAGGCATTATTCCAGCAAGATAAAGTATCGGGAAGGAAAACTAAAACAAACTTTTTCCATGAGGAATAAACTCAGTGGTGAGTTAGAAATAATGCATACTCTGTTCAGGATACATTGCCAAGGAATAGATAGAAACATTAAAATAAGGCAAATGAGCGTGAAACTTCCGATATGCATATGATGCATTTATGTAATGTTATATGCATGTTATGTAATGTCGAGAAAACAACACACGGATTCAACTGGAGAAAACAAGAGGGTGATAAATAACTCAACACTCGGTCAAATCTCAACCAGATGGAAACCGTGCAACAAAGCTTATCTTCTGTAAAAAAACACAAGACAAAGATGCAGCTTCGAGAGATACACTTGTAGGGAACACAGAGATCCTGCTAAAAAACTTGCAAACTTCTCCTTTAGGAAATAAAGATCTGTCAAGAATTAACATAGTAAATCTCCATCAACAAGCGTCTCCTAGGGACATAACTTTGCATAAAATCTTTCTTAGGGGATACAATGATCTGTTGAGGAATGATCAAAGGAAAGTGACAAATATCAGTATTTCTGAGGGAGAGACTTATACTAAGCCATCAAAAAGACCACACTCTGTAGGAGAAACTACACTGTCGAGCTGAAGATAATTGTGGAAAAATATAAGTATAGCCATGTTGGGAATTCATTGAGTTTTGCACATCAAGATTCAAACATTCTTGAAGCAACTGCTAAAACTCTTTTTAATCTTGTTCATAAGTCAAAGGAAAATAATTTTGTAATTTTAAAAAACATGATTATTATTAAGTGTTTTGTTTAAATAATCACTATAAAAAATAAATGAAATGTTGCAAAAGAAAAAAATATAGAATAATTAAAATCAATTGAACAAAGGCTCAAAATTTTATTAAAAGTATGGTAGTTCTCAAATGGCGCAACTCCATAGATGATTATGAAGTTTCGAAAATGGTAAATAGGAAAAGGCTACATTGAAATACAATGACCACTATTCTCCCTAACAACTTCGAATTCTTGTATTCAAGATTTCGTTGAGAATGGTCGAAATGAGATTCCCAGATCAATGAGTGTTGTTGCTTCGAATGATTAAGCCTTGCCTGAAGTAGTTACTTTCCATAATCCCCAACTTTTGCCTAGATTTACCTTTCTAGTTTTCAATAAACCGGGATGATTTATTTTCTATTTATGTCTCTTAATTTTAACTGGACCGCCCTTTCAGGTTTTCAGTCCAACAAGACGCTCATTTTTCCCTAAGTCCCCCTTTTGAGTTTTTAACTTAGTGACTTGTTCTTTTATTTATTTAGGCGAAGTATTTCTTGACTGCATTGGAGTTCACTTGATTTGGGAGCTGTCGCACCCAAAAATTTACCATGTTGATTTTAGAACTTTAATGGCTTATGTTTCATCATATGCATTCATACACTGTGATATGATCAAGTTATTTTGGTTCCCAAGTTTTTCTGCAAGCTATTGAAGTTGATTGTGTTGACAACTAGTGCATTAAGGGTCTCATGCCCTCAATATTTGAGTCATTAAAGCTTTAAGAGTTTCTCATATTCCAAAACATCTCAATTGTCTCTTTGAGTCATCAGAAGTTTGGAATTACAAGTGTTGATTCTTGAGTCATTTTTCTCCTATGTATTTCTTGAGATTAGGGTTTTGTCCAGATGAAGTGTTTGATACTTGTGTGGGCAAAATTTGTGAAGCACCATCTTCTCATCTTTATATGAGACATATTTGTTTAAAGAGTTTCTCAACAAGTCTAGAGAAATTAGAATTTTGAAGCTTGTTCATTATTTCCTAACACAAAGGGCTAAAATTAGGGTTTTGATTTTAATAAGGAGTTCCATAACTTTTTGACCCAAACTTCATTCCATGCTTATCTACATGTTAATGAGCACCTATTATTGAAGGATTGATCATCAATTTCGATTGAAAGAGGTTCAATTGATTAAAAGGGGAAAAACAGTCATTTTTGACTAAAGTCAACCAACGCCAAAGTTGACTAAGTGGTCTTTTGGTCAACCACCAGTTCTAAGAGCCTATTTTCACATAACATGATCAATTTTGTCATGAAATAAAGTTAAATGGTTGATTTGAAGATAACTTGTCCAAGAAGTTATTTGATCATTTGAAAAATTTCTCAAGTCTCCATAGTACTGAATTTTGACTTCTCATAACTTGGTTATCTTTTATGCAAATAGAGAAAATGTTACATGCTTAGAAAGCTTGGAAGAAATGATACGAGTTTGTCAATGTGAGCTTAAACCTCAAATGTGAAGTATTTATGAGATATGAAGGTTAGAATTTAGGGCACAAAGATGTCAAAATGCTAGCTTGCTTGTGCCCCAACTAGTCATTTCCATAAACACTTGGTGTGCCATTTTCATGAATGATTTTCTTTTAATTTAAGCTTCACATGGTAAAATGATCAAAAAGGATTTGTAATTGGATAGGTAAGCTTCATATTGATATTTGAATCACCCCATTTGAATGAATAATGAGAGAAATATTGAAGTTATAATTTGAGGTCTCAAGTTTTCAACATGCAAGGCATGCATGATATTGTATCCCAAAATTTTCCCTCTCTTTTCTCAAGACATTTCTCACAAAAGATCTCAATTGCTCAAGGGTTCTCAAGAGTTGATCAGACAAACTCACCTCCTAAGCACTAAGACCACAAAATTAGGGTTTTGATTTTCAAAAGGAAAATTGGACTTCTAGTGCCTCAAATGACTTTCATGGTTCATCATAGACCTCCAATAATACTCATTCTGAGTTTCAAGTCTTGCATCTCAAAATTGCCAAGTCAATTACTCAGATAACTGAAAATCAGTTGTATTGGTTGAAAAGTCAAGTGTGGTCAACCTATAGTCAAAAGTTAAGATTTTTGGCCAACATCAACATTTTGAATTTATATTCATCCATTGATCAAAGTTTGATCACAATTCCTCAAGAAAAGCATTCAAATTATCAAAGAGGCAAAAATGTCAAAATTAGGGTTTTGATTGAGAATCATTGATCATTGACGTTTGACCTAATACATGGACTAATAACTTGAAGCATGATCTTAAGGATTCAAATAAAATATCTTGATCTAATTTCGTGGCTCAAATCATTTCTCAAGATCAAGGGATTGATAGTTGTAATTTGATCAACTAATGAAAAGTTAACTCATACACAAAAGTCAAACTTTGACTTTTTGGTCAACATTGAATTTCAAAGATCAAGATTCATCAAGACATTCAAAAATATCAAACTTGATCATCAATAATCAATAAAGTCAAGAAAGTCAACAAAAAGTCAGGATTTTCAATACTTCGAAAATTTCTAAGTGTTTTTAACATTGATAATTTCATTAGTTCATGACAATTTTTTACCAAGATGCATGATGATTAAAGGAAAACTTTCAACATGAAAGTTGTAGATATTGATTAATTCTACAACTTTGTATTATATGGTTTATCTCCAAAAAATGCTTGGATTAGGAGATATAGGCCCATGAAGTCATGACATTTTACTAAAACACTTAGTGAAATTTTCAACAAGTTTGATCAGATTTTTATCCCAACTTCTTGGCAATTTTTCACCAAGTTCCAAGTTGATTTAACCAAAGTGCCCAATATGAAATTTTTAGATAATGTCTCAAGCTTTCCAAAATGTCCAAGAACTTGAAGAGGTCATATTTAAGCTAGCAGATTCAAATACTTGAAGTTGGCATGATAAACTTGAATTATAGGTCATTTTGATGATGAACACATAATCCAAACTTCATGTTATGCTACATAATCTTTATTTGCAGGCCTTCTAACTTGTAAATCTCACAATAATTAAATATTTACACAAACCTTTTAGCTATGATCCAAGTGGTTAAAGAATTATCCAATCCATTTTTCAATTTTTGGAAGAAAGGCACCATTGCCATTCACATAAAGTAAGCTTTATACACAATGTCAACTTCTTGAGCCTCTCACTTGCCCCCTCTACACACACTCAACATATATGCTCAGAAGCAACATCTCTAAGACTACTAACCACCCTATTGATGCATTGAAACCATGAGCTTCATATAACTTTCTCACTTGCATTTCAAATAAGCCATAACTCCATAATTTGCTATCTTACAAAGCTGGTTGTTTCAACCTCCTAAACCTTTTCTCTATAAATATAGAGATTATTAGCAAGCTATATGATGAATTTACAAGCCCTGAAACCCCCTCATATACTCTCAAACCCAAATTGGCCATAAAACTCATATCTTGAGTTTTCAAAATCCATTTCTTTAAAACATATCACTCTTGCAACTTTTGTCCAAACAAATCATCCAAACACTTTATATACATCATATAGAAGTGATCCAAACACCTGTTTCACTTTTGTAATCACTCTATCATCATACACCATTTTCAAAATCCACCATTGCAACCTGACTTGAGTAGACCAATTCAGACACTCTCAAGGTAAAGTAAGAGTTGCAACATACTCACCAAGGTCCAAGGAAGCTAAAGCAAGCATCACATTACTTCTGGAAGTCGTGTATAGGACATTGAATTTTTGCATCAAGAGGTAAGTTTTCCAACTTTGAAATCTTGATACAAGCATCATTTGCACTTACTTTTAAAAGAAAAAATGTAGATATCATGTCTATGAAGTTAACCATATCCTTAAATTTCATTTTAATTTACTGAGGGATGAGAATTTTGAAACTGAATTTTTTTGGACATTTAGGTTTTTATTTGGTACCAATAGAAATTCGTGAAAACCTTTGAGATATAGCTTCAGAAAATTATACCATTAGATTCCTTGTTAAATTCTAAGCAAGTTTCATTTTTACATTTTTGAATTTGGTTGTGAAATGAGGAAGTTAGAGTTTTTCAAAATTGGAAATCATATATCATTGTTACTGTAATAACGTGTAGCAGAAAGAAGAAGATAAAAATGGAATTTCCAAATTTTTACAACTAAGTTCATATTATATTTATTGGTTGTTGTTTTATGAACGAATAAAACAGTCAGGCGCTAAGTCACTTGTCTACAGGGACCTGGGTTCGAGCCCCAGTGGTACCCTTTTATTTCTTTCATATTATTTGCTTGCAGATTCAATGCATACAAGCTCCAAAACATGCACGACGCACCTTCTTTCATCACCACCAGATCACTATCAAATCAAGTTGATCACCATCCAACGCTAAGAACTATTCCCCATGATGCACCCTTAGAAAGCCATTCACACTAAATCACGCAGCGCTTGGGCTTGAGATGTTTGGGCCAAGCAACTTACGTTTCTAAACACCCCCAATTTTCTTATTACAACCAAGCCTATTTCCTTTTTATTTTTATTTTCTGATTTCAAACAATAAAAACATTTTTTGAGCCTGAACCAAAAATACTTTCTCACACCCCCATTTTACTTTTTAACATTCAAACCCAATATTTATTTATTTTTTATTTTCTTTTCTTTCCTTTTATTTACTAATTTTTATTTAATCAAAAATTCCAAAAGTATATTTTCTTAAATAATTAGACTAAAATTTCCTAATTTTTTTTACTTTATTTATTTTTATAAATAAACACCAAAAATATTTTCTTAATTAATTAATCTTTTCTTTTTAGAATTAAAATTAAATTAGACTTAGGTTTATTTAATTTACTTTTTAAATTAACTTAGACTTTAGGTTTTATTAAATAATTAATTAAAACTTCTCTTGTAAATTAATTAGATTAATTAGGTTGAACATAAAACCATTTCCATCAAAAAACCACAAAAACAAATTCCTCTTTCTTTCCTCTACATTACATTATTTGCGCATTTTATTATTTCACATCATTATTCATATTCAATGGTTTGTAATAGTAATTAGGGCTTTATTGCCTTCCTCCAATCATTCACAAATTTGTACCCCCCCCCCCCCCCCATTTCCACAGGGTTGTAATAGCGTAGGACATTTAAATTCCGCAATTTATCGATTTCCTTATTATTGTTTGTAATTAGGGTTTGTATGACAAGATTTAAAATCAAACATTAGACAACCCTAATTCAAGATAAAAGATATGAAAACAAAAACACTTTGCACACTTGCACCTCTAGGGTAACCCACACTTGTTGCCTCGGATATAAACAGTCATGTCCCTTGAATTTGGAATACTTTAGCAAAGACCCTCGATTAAAAGATCATAGTTCCTCAATGACCCTTCTATGTTGTCTTTGTTAAACGATCTTAGACCCTTATAACAATTGCTAAAGTCTCCTACCTGTTTCCTTCTATGACTATACGATGACCCACGCCTGTCCCCGACATCCAATGATAAGGCTTTCTACTGACTAATGGTAGAATAACATTATCTAGAGGAGGAGGTAAAGAACAAAGACTTTCTTTTGAGTAGGTAGAACGCTCATAGTTTCTTGCTCACAAACATTTCAAAACAAACATCTTTCAACACACCAACACTTTCTTGAAATATTTATAAAGTCAACACTTAGTATGCATTCTTATAAAGACGAGACTCATTACAAAGTTTGCCCGACGACGAAACTTTTCAAAATATTTTCAAATAAACACATTCACAAAAGCATTTCAAAAGTGAGCTAGCAAGTAAGATCCCGTAGATAACTCCGAATGAAAAGGGTGCTAACACCTTCCCTTTTCATAACCTACCCCCCGAACTCAAGAAAATTCTCAAAAAGTCTTTCCTGTTCTTTTAACCCTTTCCTTTATTGGATAAAAGAAAAGTCGGTGGCGACTCTTGCTATCCGTAATATTTGCGATAAAATCCAAAACACCCAAGTTAGTTCTCCCAGTGTATTATAGTATTGGTGACTCTCTTGGGGATATTGTACTAAAAGTGGGGTTACCTTAAGCGCTAGATCACCTTCGTTGCTTTATTTTGTTTGTCTTGTATGCTTTACATTTGTGGGTTATGATTGGGTTTAATACTTGTAAAGATCCTATACTCTGATATGGGGTATATTAGGTAAGTAGAAATAGATCGTGGGGACCATGTGGCGTAATACCGATATGGTTGAAGCGATGGCTACATTAGTGTGACACATTTGTTGGTACTAGTGTCCCTTGAGTCCAGCCAAGGAGAATATGGGGCCACTGTGTGGTGTCATGAAGAACTAACTAACCATAGAACCTTAGTTAAACAACTTGGCCATTAGAAAGTTGTGAGATAGATGTCTTTGGTGCAAGACTAAAGTTGGTTGATACTCGATACTACACTCATTGAGATCATACTTTTGGGATATTTTGGCCGCAGTTTGGATGCTTGAGCTAAAACAATGTCCAATGAAGAAAGATCAGTGATATTGAGACTCCTAGAACCCGGTTACTTTTTAGGACAGGTTGAGCCAAATAAACTTCAAGAGGGTACTTACTTATAAACCCCATGCAAGCCTAAACCTAAGGCCTTATGTGTTTTGTGTGTATATGATTATTTATTCATAACATCATAAACCATTTCACTAACCATTTCAAGGACCTAGGGATTTATCTTTTTCTTATTTTATAGGTTATAGCTTCCACTCGCAGAAATACAATTCAAATCAACTTCATAAGGGTGTCTCCTCAACTCAAAGAGTTAGCATCAAGGGTTCTTAAAAATTCTCTGTTCACCAAAATATATGGTCGACTTCTCAATTTGGTTACCTCAAGCTTTGAAGAAGACATGATGAGGGTGTTCTTTCAGTTCTTTGACCCTGTACATCATTATTTAACCTTTCCCGACTATCAACTAGTGACCACAATGGAAGAATTATCTCAACTATTGGGAGTACCAGCCCTTAATCAAATACCGTTCACCGGTTTAGAGGAAATTCCAAAGCCTGATGCTATTGCCAAGGCCTTACATTTGACAAGTTCTTACATTGTAGATAATTGGGAGACAAGAAGTGGGGTCAAAGGATTTTTGGCTAAATTCCTGATGGAGAAGGCTCGTTTGTTTTTGGATGCTTTGGATTTACAAGCTTTTGAAGAAGTTTTGGCTCTTCTAATCTCGGGTTGGTGCTTTTTCCTAACCCTGACTAACTCATAGATGTGAATGCTGTCAAAATTTTGTCTTACTCGTAATCCCGTGCCTACTTTGCTTGAAGACATTCTACATTGTCTTCATACTCGTACCATGAGGAAGAGAGGGGCTCTTATGTGTTACATTCCGTTGTTATCTAGGTGGTTTATTTAGCACCTTCATCAATCAATATTGAAGAATGAATAAGGCTTGAGGTGGTCCCAAAGGTTGATGTCACTCTCTCATTCGGATATCCTTTGGTGCTCTGGATCTCAAGAAGACATTACGATTATTTACCGTTGTGGAAAGTTCCCTAATGTTCCACTTTTGGGAATTAGGGGAGGTATTACTTATAACCCTTCTCTAGCTCTACGACAATTTGGCTATGCTCGAAGGGATGGTCCCCATGACACACTCATTCAAGGTATCGTATTCAACTATGAGAACGATGTTCAAGGTTATCATCAAAGTTTTGTACATGATTGGGGCATGGTAAGAAAAAAGTTGATAGTAAGACTTTGGGGCATAAGAATTCCATCCCTCTTGAGCCTTATCTCAAATGGTTACGAGCTCAAGCTCAAAGTCTCATGATTCCATATCCAGCTACCCTACCAATAGTTGTGGAGCCTGTTTCCAAAGGGGATGCTCCTTAAACCATTCTCCATCCTAACAAGCCTACTGATCTTGAAGAATTGCAGAGATCGTGGATTCAACTCAAGGGGGAACGAGATACCTTTGAAGCACGATTCTATGCATGCAATAAGAAAGTGTTAGAGCTCACAAGACAACTACACAAGGAGCGAAGCTTGAATGTATACATTATTCTAAAGAGGATGCGTCCGTGGGAGACTTAAGTCTTTTGTTTTAGGAGTTTAGTTTGTTGTCTCTTTAAGACCTTGTGGCTTTTTCATTGTAAGCCCGAGGGGAAGTTGTAATCTTTTAACTTATTAATACAATTGTGGTGTTTGTTTCCTTTTTGGCTAAGAAAATTTAAATTCCTTAAGGTCCTTGAAAACATTCCATCCACATAGCATGCATCATATCATAAGCAGGTTTTCCGATACAGGTTTCCTCATCTTTTTACTGCTTATTTCAGTATAAGATGGCTCTAGAGCAAAACATTAAAGATCTGCATACTCAACATGCACAGTTCCAAGAGACTCTCCTCAACCTAGCTAAAGGTCATCAAGAAATGATGGCACTCCCTGTCACCAAGAAGAAGACTAAGAAGATGGTTGTCATCCTTCACATGGGAAGAAAGTTCAAGGGGCCTTCCCGACAAGCTCAAATAGAAGAGGTTTCTTCTGAGGAAGAAGACAATCAAGAAGAGCAATCTACAAGCACTACAGCTGGGGGTGGAAATAACCAAGCTACAGAGGACGAATACTATTCCGAGGAGCAATACCCATCGGCGGATGATAAGTACAAACAGCTCGAAGACCGACTTAAGGCTGTAGAGATCCAAACAATGTCTGGTTTGGACTTTGGAGACTTATATCTAGTCCTTGGGGTGTTTATTCCCCATAAATTTAAGGTCCCTGTCTTTGCCAAACAGGGTCTCCTGTCCAAAGATGCATCTGAGGTCTTATGCCCGCAAGATTCAACCACACACCGCCGATAGAAAGTTATGGGCGCACTTCTTCCAAGAAAGATTATCTGGAACACAGTTGGAATGGTCCTATCAACTTGAGGTGACTAATATCCACACCTGGGAGGATCTAGTTGTTGCCTTCTACAAATAATACCAATACAATGCTGATCTTGCACCAACTCGTGTGCAGTTGCAGAATATGACTATGGGTTCAAATGAAGGTTTTAAAGAGTATGCTCTAAAGTGGAGGGACCTGGCTGAAAGGGTACAGCCCCCATTGACTGAAAGAGAATTATTGGACATGTTCATGGGCACCTTGACTGGTGCATTCTTCAATTTTCTGATTGGGAGTTCATCATCTAGGTTCACTTAATTGATTTTGACTGGCGAGCGAGTGGAAAGCGGAATCAAAAGTGGAAAGGTCCCAATGGCCTCCACCTCTAATGATTTAAAGAAACCATTTGTTGGTTAGAAGGAAACTAATGATGCTTATGGACAAAGGAGCCGTGTCGAGAATGATCGTCATCAATCGGTAGGAGTTGTATTAGTTTCAAACTCGACCCCAACTCAATGACCACAACAACCAAACATTCAACAAAGACCTAATGCCCCAAGGAGGAAATTCACTATAATTAACATGCCATTATCTCAAGCTCTACAACATCTATTGAAGGCAGATTTGGTAACGCTGCGAGATCCTCCTCTAAATCCCAATACTGCCTCCCCAAAATACAATCCTAATGTGAAATGCAACTACCATTCAAATAGCACTGGCCAAGACACAAACAAGTGTTGGGCTTTGAAAAACAAGATCCAAGATTTGATTGATAATAAGGTGATAGAATTTGACCCTCCAAAAACCGCTAATGTCATTACTGCTCCCATGCCCAATTATGGTAAAGGTGTCAATGCAATTGACGATGTCTCCTTTGTCTCTGCCATCGATGATTCGGCTACTCCATTACTGACCGTTAAGAAGAATTTTCTAAGAGCCAGTTTATTTCCTAGCTGCCTTGAAAACAGTTATCATTATTCTTCCCAAACTAATGGTTGTATATGGCTGAAGAAAGGTATTTAATGGTTGATTGATAGCCATGAAATTCTGTTCGAGAAAACTCCATCCGTGAAAATTTTACCTCAAGACGTCTCCATAATCACAATCTCCAACACCCCTATTAGGATCACGTCTAAAGGCCCTATAAGGATTCCTGCTGAGCCAAGAGTGGCTTCCTTGATTATCACTACACCGGGACCAGTCCCCTACTCATCTGACAAAGTTGTGCCCTTGAACTATGGGGCAGAAGTTTATTATCATGGTGTCAAACAAGAGCCATAGACTGCTGAAAATGATGGTGCTGAAATCACAACAATAGCCGGAACTAGTAAGGTCACTATGACAGGAAGGGTCTTCTCTCCCGAGATCTCTCCTCCAACAACAACACTTGTTCGCATTCCTGCTGCTAGGCCAACTACCAATTCCCTAGGTAAAGAGAAAGTTATCGAGCCTTCCCTGACGGAGGCATCCCCAAAAGAAGTTACAATTGAAGACCCATATAAACAAGAGATGGAAGAAATCCTGAAGATCATCTGAAAAAGTGACTACAAAATAGTTGAGCAGCTGGGGAAGACACCGTCAAAGATATCTATGTTGTCCTTATTGTTAGGCTCTGACGTACATGCCCAAGCTTTGTTGAAATTCCTGAAGAATGCCCATGTTCCACAAGAAACCACTGCTGATCAATTTGGAAATTGTGTAGCAAGCCTAATTGCTGACAATGGCTTGGGATTTTCTTATGCAGATTTAACTCTGGCGGGGAAGAATCACAATAAAGCTCTCCATATCTCTATTGAATGCAAAGGCACCACCCCGGCGTATGTGTTGGTAGATAATGGGTCCTCTGTCAATGTCTTACCTAAAGGAGCTTTGGATAGATTGGACTATGATGGACTGTTGTTGAAACCCAGTGATATTGTAGTAAGGGCCTTTGATGGTTCGAAAAGAATGGTCCACGAAGAAGTTGATCTCTCGATCAAGATGGGGTCTCAAGTCTTCAATTTAACATTTTATGCAATGGATATTTTCCCCGCCTATTCTTACTTGCTAGGACGCCCATGGATTCATGGGGCAGGTGCGGTTACATCTACTCTGCATCAAAAGCTGAAATACACAGTGAAAGGGAAGATTGTCACAGTCTGTGGAGAGGAAGAATTGATGGTCAGTCATTTGAATTCTTTCAAATACGTTGAAATGGATGGTGAATTCAATGAAACTCCTTGTCAAGCATTTAAAGTATTCCCTCCATCAATTGTTGTTGCTAAAGCTATGCCTACTACCCCATGAATGGCCTCCCTGAAGGATGCTCAGACTGTTGTAGAATATGGAGGTTACACTATATGGGGACAACTTTCCGACATTCCCTATAGATTCGACAAATTTGGGTTGGGTTTTACTTCAAAATCTCAGAAAGATGTTCGACGTGCTCGTGTTGGTGGAACACCTCTCCATATTAGCAACAGTGAAGTCAATGCACTAGAAGACACTGATAGCGATTGTGACTTAGATGACTGGATATTTCCAACTACTGAAGGCAGACTCAACAACTGGAGGGCCAAAGAATTCATCTCAATCTCCTTCATCCAAGAGTAATTTCTATTTCCTATTTTTATTGCTTTAAGAAATTTTTCTGTATAATTTCCTTCAAAACAATGATATTAAACCATGTGCCTTTCCCGGGGCACAATGGTCCATTTGTTAAGGGTTTGTAATTTCATATATCATATGCTCATTTAATGAAAACATTGGACGATTTTGCATTCAAATTTTGCGATCCTTGTCTTTCTTTTATTTTACTGCATTTTCAAATAGCCATGTGGCCTTACATGCACACACACACATTTGCAGATTCATAGCCACTCCGGATCTCATTGACAACAACTCTGATATTGCCATCTATGACTTCGAAAATCCAATCTATCAAGTCGAAGACGAAGGTGAAGAAGATTGTGAGATACCTGGAGAACTCTCCATACTCCTGGTACAAGAGGAAAAGGCCATCCAACCGCACGAAGAACCGGTGGAAGTGATAAACCTGGGTACTGAGGCAGATATGAAAGAAGTCAAGATTGGCGCCAACCTGGAAGACAGTGTCAAGAGTAGATTGGTTCAGATGTTGCACGACTATGTTGAGTTATTCACTTGGTCATACGAAGACATGCCAGGGCTCAATACTGATATCGTGGTTCATCATCTACCAATGAAAGAGGGTTGTTCTACGATCAAATAAAAGGTTCATCGAATGCACCCTGATATGTCATAGAAAATCAAGGCTGAGGTAATGAAACAATTTAATTCAGGGTTCTTGGCAGTGACGTCGTATCCCCAATTGGTTTCAAATGTGGTTCTAGTGCCAAAGAAAGACGGTAAGGTCTGTATGTGTGTAGATTACAGGGATTTAAATAGGGCGAGCCCCAAAGACGACTTCCCACTACTGCATATTGATGTCTTAGTTGACAAAAATACTCAACACAAGGTTTTCTCCTTCATGAATGGTTTCTCCGGGTACAACCAAATTAGAATGGCACCTGAAGACTTGGAGAAGAATAATTTTGTCACATATTGGGGCACCTTCTATTATAAGTTCATGCCTTTTGGGCTGAACAATGCAAGCGCAACTTATCAACAGGCTATGGTGGCTCTATTTCATGACATGATTCATCATGAGATAGAAGTATATGTTGATGACATGATAGGAAGGTCCCAAACCGAAGAAGAGCACCTTGATCATCTACACAAGTTGTTTGAGAGGTTGAAGAAGTACAAAATGAGGCTGAATCCCAACAAATGCATCTTCGGGGTAAGGTCTGGTAAGTTCCTAGGCTTTGTCGTCAGTGGTAAAGGAATTGAGGTTGAACCTACAAAGGTCAAAGTTATCCAAGAAATTCCAGCTCTGAATACTGAGAAGGATGTCAGACGTTTTCTAGGAGGACTAAACTACATTGCCCGATTCATCTCTCACTTGACTGCTACTTGTGAGCCAATCTTCAAACTGCTGAAGAAAGATCAAGTAGTCAGATGGAATGATGACTGCCAAATAGCTTTTGACAAGATCAAAGAATACTTACAAGAAAATCCAATCCCGATGCCTCCCATTGAGGAAACACCTCTGATCATGTACTTAACTGCTTTAGAGAATTCAATGGGGTGTGTGTTGGGGAAGCATGACGAGTCTGGTCGAAAAGAGCATGCAATATACTACCGTAGAAAAAAATTTACCAATTGTGAAATAAAATATTCATTGCTCGAGAAAACATAATGCACTTTGGCATGGGCTGCTCGCCGACTAAGACAATATATGTTGACTCATACTACCCTATCGATCTATAAGATGGATCCCATCAAGTACATCTTCGAGAAGACAACTCTCTTCGGAAGAATATCCCGATGGAAAATGATCTTAACTGAATACGACATCCTGTATACTACACAAAAAGCAATCAAAAGGATTGTACTGGAAGATCATTTGGCACATCAAGCGGTTGATGACTACCAATCCATGAACTTTTAATTCCCGGATGAGAATATAATGCTAATGACAGAAGAACCTGGACTGTATGAAGGACCCGAACAAGGATCCTGATGGACTATGGTTTTTTATGGAGCTTCCAACGCTCTTTGTAATGGAATTGCTGTTGTGATCATTTCTCTCGAAGGTTGCCATACTCCTTTCACTGCTACACTTTGCTTCGATTGTACCAACAACATGGTTAAGTATGAGGTGTGCATCTTGGGTCTTAAAGCTGCTATTGACCTAAGAATCAAATTCTTAAGTGTATATGGAGACTCAACTTTGGTGGTTAGACAAGTTAAAGGAGAGTGGGATACAAAACATCCAAATCTTATCCCATACAAAGAACTTGTGCTAGCCTTGATTCCATACTTTGAAGAGATTACCTTCGAACATATCCCGAGGGAAGAAAACTAGTTGGAAGATGCCTTAGCTACCATGTCATCTATGTTTAAGGTCAAATGGGATAACGAAGCTCCCTGAGTCACTATCGAAAGATTTGATGAACCTGCACATTGCTATGAGATTGATAATGATGAAATAGAGGAGAAGCCCTGGTTTCATGAAGTGAAAAGATATCTTGAGGCTCGGGAATACCCTAAAGGGGAATCAATCAATGACAAGAAATTCTTACGAAGGTTCTAAGCCAAGTTCCTCCTAAGCAATTGGATCTTATATAAGCGCAACCATGATTCAACTCTGCTCTGTGGCGTGGACAAGAAAGAAGCAGAGAAAATTATGGAGGACATGTATGAGGGTATCTTTAGAACTAATTCTCGTGGACACAGTATGGCCAAGAAGATTCTGAGAGCTGGTTACTATTGGTTGACCATGGAAACCGATTGTCATCACCACTCGAGGACTTGCCACAAATGCCAAATTTATGCTGACAAGGTTCACGTGCCTCCGATTCCTTTGAATGTCATGACTGATTCTTGGCCATTTTCAATGTGGGTCATTGACATGATCAGAGAGATCAAGCCTATGCTTTTAATGGACATTGCTTCATTCTTGTCGCCATTGACTACTTCACAAAATGGGTTGAAGCAACCTTATTTGCCTCAGTTACCAAGAATGTAATGTCCCGATTTATCAAGCATAATCTTATATGTCGGTATGGTATCCCCGAGAGAATAATCACCGAGAATGGTACCAACCTCAATAACGCCATGATCACTGAACTCTGCATGTAGTTCAAGATCAAGCATCACAACTCTTCTTCATACAGACCTAAGATGAATGGCGCAGTAGAAGCTGCCAACAAGAATGTAAAGAAGATTATGCAAAAGATGGTTGTGACCTATAAAGACTAGCATGCGATGTTACCTTTTTCTCTTCATGGCTACCGTACTTCGGCGCGAACATCAACTAGGGAAACCCCATTCTCTTTAGTCTATGGCATGGAAGCTATTCTGCCCGTTGAAGTTTAGATTCCTTCTTTAAGGATTATGAAAGAAGCAGACTTGGGCGAAGACAAATGGATTCATACTAGGTTGGATCAGTTGAATTTGATTGACGAAAAGAGGTTGGCTGCTATCTGTCACGGTCAGATGTACCAGAAACGTATGATTAATGCTTTCAACAAGAAGATTAAGCATCGGGTATACTAGGCTGGTGACTTGGTAATAAATCACATCATTCTACCACAAGGCGATCCCATGGGCAAATGGACTCCCACTTACGAAGAGTCATTTATTATCAAGAAAGTATTCTCGGGCGGTGCTATGATGCTAACCATTATGGACGGCGAAGTTTTCCTGCACCCTGTGAATGCAGACATAATCAAAAAATACTATGCATAAGAACGACCCGCTAGGTTTACATACCTAGAAAAAATAAGGGCATCCCGGCGAACCAAAAGGGTTCAGAAAAAAATTAGGGATATAAATATAAAGATTGTACACCCGACAAGTCAAAAACCTGAAAGGGCGACTTGGGCAAAAAAGGGTATCCTGATGGACTGAAAACCCGAAAGGGTGATCCAAGCAAAAGTTAGGGATTTAAGCATATGACTATGTCCCATTGGATCACTTACAACCAGCTTTATTACCAAGGTCAAAAACTCGAATGGTGAAAGATCAGTTGAATCATCTTCTTTCGACAGCAAGGGATGGGATGTTCAAAGGCATAGGGGCAATAGCGGAGTTGGAACCCAATGAGATCGCTTCCACATGGTTATACACACTTGTTTTCACTTTGTACTATTTCATTTTACTATGATTTCCTCTTACTAGGATTTCCGTCTCTTTGTACAAAATCTCCTGTTTATAGGCAAATTATCAATACAAATATACTTTGAAGTTGAAACATTTTGTTGTTTCTATTTTTCTTGCAAGAACGTCCAATGATTAAAATTTAATGAGCATATGCATATGAACATGATTAACTGTTAACAAATAAATGCAACAAAATAGGAATAAACATTTACTCAGAACTCTAGGAATTAGAATGACACTCAAGTTTTTCATAAATCCCCATATAATCCCTTTCATAAGGTGATCCCCAGTGAAGTCTCCAGAGCCACTTCTATGAGATTATTCCTCACAGAGTAATCTTCACAAATAAGAGTACATTCCCCACAGTTTCCCCGATAGATCACTCCAACAAATAAACAATTATAATCTCTTTCCCGACAATATTACCAACCTGCGGAGTTCCAATTAGTACACTTCATGGAAAGTCTCTTCCCCAGCTGAGTTTGGTCCTCTAAAACTAAAAATAAAACCTACAGAGTTTCTTCTCTCTAGAAATTCAATTTCCCCAAGAAAGTTGGTTTCCACAAGAAAGCACTTCTCCATCAACAAGGGTTTATTTCCCCAACAAGGTTTATTTCCGCAACAACCTACAAATTCCCCAGCTAATCACTGACAAAATTCTCTCCCTAGAGAAGTCACCACTATCCCCAAAAAGTTACTGCAAAGCCTGGAAATCGACCATATACCAATTAACTTTATTTTCCTCAAAAGAGTTGGAAGTTTAAACATCTCTTTTATCCCTAGTAAGGGTATATAGGAAATAAATTCCCCAGTAGAGCAACGGACAACCAATGTTCCTAAACTCTACTCCTCGGACAGAAAACAATGCATCCCCTGCAGAGTTTCCTCAAGCAAGCAAACAAGAATCCCCAGCGGAAGCATCTAGACAAGATTGAAGATACACATACTCTTCATCCCCAACAATAGTCAGGGATTTGTTTCCCAATACAAATTCACTTTAACAACATTGCACATCCATTCATTATAACATATGCATACGAAACACGTGTAGCACAATCTTATTTATGTTGACAACATCATTACACAATGCATTTTATACATCATGACATTGCATACAACTAACTCTTTACCTTTTCAGGAAAGATCAATCAATAGACGAATATCATCAAAAAATTTCAAACAATTCCAAATTAATTCCCGAAACCAGACCGGGTGACTATCTACATGACGAACACTTCCTCAGACATCTGCTAGTTCAGCTTAAATCAACCAAAGATTTATTCTTATTCTTTTCCAATAGGAACTTTTTCTGGTTCTGTATAAATCAACCAAAGATTTATTCTGATTCTTATCCAGTTAAAGACAATTCAAGACATCTGCTGGTTCAGCCTAAATTAACCAAAGATTTATTCTGATTCTTTTCCAGTAGACACTTTTTCTGGTTCAGTTTAAATCAACCAAAGGTTTATTCTGATTCTTATCTAGTTAAAGACAATTCAAGACATCTACTGGTTCAACTTAAATAAACCAAAGATTTATTATGATTCTTTTCCAGCAGACACTTTTTTTGTCCGGTTTAAATAAACCAAAGATTTATTCTTATTCTTATCTAGTTAAAGACAATTCAAGACATCTGCTAGTTCAGCTTAAATCAACCAAATATTTATTCTGATTCTTTTCCAGTAGACACTTTTTTTGGTTCAGTTTAAATTAACCAAAGACTTATTCTGATTCTTATCCAGTTAAAGATAAATAAAGACATCTGCTGGTTCAGTTTAAATCGACCAAAGACTTATTATAATACTTCTCTCAGTAGACCTTTCCTATCTCATATTAAATCGTCCAAAGATTTATTCTGATACTTCTCTCAGTAGACCTTTTTTTAGCTCCGATTAAATTGACCAAAGATTTATTCTGATATTTCTTCAGATACAGTCGATCGTAGACTCATTCTAATACTTGTATCAACAGTAAGCCCATCTCAGAAAACTCTCTATCACTTCTCCGAATGGCATATTTAAGCCCATTCCCGATATAATCAACAAACAATTTTACTTCGTGCACAAGGGAGCGCAAATTTTTGGGCACTTAAGTGTTCAATCATCTTCCACCTTCAAGTCACAAATGGCAGACAAGCCAATCTAACTCTTCAGGTTTAATAAGATTGAACAGGGGCAGTTGTTGTACCCCAAAATTTTCCCTCTCTTTTCTCAAGACATTTCTCACTAAATATCTCAAATGCTCAAGGGTTCTCAAGAGTTGATCAAACAAACTCACCTCTTAAGCACTGAGACCACAAAATTAGGCTTTTGATTTTCACAAGGAAAATTAGACTTCTAATGCCTCAAATGACTTTTATCGTTCATAATAGACCTCCAAGAATACTCATGCCAAGTGTCAAGTCTTGCATCTCAAAATTTCTCAAGCAATTGCTCAGATAATTGAAAATCAACTGTATTGGTTAAAAAGTCAACTGTGGTCAACCTACAGTCAAACTTCAATATTTTTGGCCAAAATCAACACTTTGAAGTTATATTCATCAATTTATCAAGGGTTGATCATAATTCCTCAAAAAAATCATTCAAATCATCAAAGGGGCGAAATTGTCAAAATTTAGGGTTTTGATCGAAAATGACTAATCATTGACTTTTGACCTAGTACATGGCCTAATGACTTGAAGCATGATATTAAGATTTAAAACACAATATCTTGATATAATTTCATGGCTCAAATCATTTCCCAAGATTAAGGGTTTGATAGTTGAAATTTGATCAACTAATGAAAAGTCAACTGATACACAAAAGTCAAACTTTGACTTTTTTGTCAACGGTGAATTTCAAAGATCAAGCTTCATCAAGAAATTCAAAAATATAAAACTTTATCATCAAGAATCAAGAAATTCAACAAAAAGTCAATATTTTTAATACTTATAAAATTTCTAAGTGTTTTTAACCTTGATAATTTCATTACTTCATGACAATTTTTTACCAAGATGCAAGATGATTCAAGGAAAAACTTCAACGTGAAAGTTGTAGATCTTGATAAATTCTACAACTTTGTATTAAAGGGTCGATCTCCAAAAAAATGCTTGGATTAGGAGATATAGGCCCATGAAGTCATGACATTTTTACAAAAACACTTAGTGAAATTTTCAACAAGTTTGGTCTGATTTTTATCCCAACTTCTTGGCAATTTTTCACCAAGTTACAAGTTGATTTAGCCAAAGTGTTCAACATGAACGTTGTACATAATGTCTCAAGCTTTCCAAAATGTCAAAGAACATGAAGAGATCATTTTTGAGCTAGGAGATTCGAAGACATGGAGTGGGCATGATAAACTTGAATTATAGGCCATTTTGATGATGAGCACATAATCCAATCTTCATGATATGCTGCATAATCTTGCTTTGCAGGCCTTCTAACTTGTAAATCCCGCCATAATTAAATGATTAGACAAACCTTTGAGATATGATCCCAGTGGTTAAAGCATTATCCAATCCATTTTTCCATTTTTGGAAGAAAGGCACCATTGCAATTCACATAAAGCAAGTTTTATACACAATGTCAACTTCTTAAGCCTCTCACTTGCTCCCTCTACACACACTTAACATGTATGCTCAGAAGAAACATCTCTAAGCCTACCAACCACCCTATTGATGCATTGAAACCATGAGCTTCATATAACTTTCTCACTCGCATTTCAACTAAGCCTTAACTCCATAATTTGCTATCTTACAAAGCTGGTTGTTTCAACCTTCGAAACCTTTTCTCTATAAATAGAGACGTTAATAGAAAGCTATAGGACAAATGTACAAGCCCTTAAACCCTCTCATACACTCTCAAACACGAATTGACCATAAAACTCATTTCTTGAGTTTTCAAAATCCATTTCTTTGAAACTCATGACTCTTGCAACTTTTGTCCAAACAAATCATCCACACAACTTTATATACATCATATAGAAGTGATCCAAACACCTATTTCACTTATGTAATCATTCTATCATCATGCACCATTTTCAAAATCTAGCATTGCAACTTGACTTGAGTAGAATGATCCAGACACTCTCAAGGAAAAATAAGAGTTGCAACATACTCACCAAGGTCTAAGGAAGCTAAAGCAAGCATCACATTACTTCTGGAAGTCGTGTAGAGGACATTGAATTTTTGCCACAAGCGGTAAGTTTTTCCAACTTTGAAATCTTGATAAAAGCATCATTTGAACTTACTTTTAAAAGATAAAATGTAGATATGATGTCTATAAAGTTAACCATATCCTTAAATTTCATTTTAATTTACTAAGGGGTGTGAATTTTGAAACTGAACTTTTTTGGACATTTAGGTTTTCGTTTGGTACCAATAGAAATTCGTGAAACCCTTTGAGTTATAGATTCAGAAAATTATACCATTAGATTCCTTGCAAAATTCTAAGCAAGTTTCATTTTTATATTTTCTAATTTGATTGAGAAATGAGGAAGTTAGAATTTTTGAAAATTGGAAATCATATATCATTGTCACTATAATAACGTGCAACAGGAAGAAGAAGATGAAAATGGCATTTCCAAATTTTGACAACTAACTTCATATTATATTTATTGGTTGTTGTTTTATGAACGGATGAAACAACCACCCCAGTGGTAAACAATGTGCGTGCTAAGTCACTTGTATATAGGGACCTTGGTTTGAGCCCTAGTGGTATCCTTTTATTTTCATATTATTTGCTTGAATATTCAATGCATACAAGCTCCAAAACACGCATGGTGCACCTACTTTCATCACCACCAGATCACTATGAAATCAAGCTGATCACCATCCAACACTAAAATTATTCACATGATACACCCTTAGAAAGCCATTCACACTAAATCACACAACGCCTAGGCTTGAGATGTTTGGGCCTAGCAACTTCTGTTTCTAAACACCCCCAATTTTCTTATTACAATCAAGCCCATTTCCTTTTTATTTTTATTTTCTGATTTCAAACAATAAAAACCTTTTTTGGGCCAGAACCAAAAATACTTTCCCACACCCCTCTTTTACTTTTTAACACTTAGAACCAATATTTATTTATTTTTATTTTCTTTTCTTTCCTTTTTTTTACTTGTTTTTATTTAATCAAAAATCCCAAAAATATATTTTCTTAAATAATTAGACTAAAATTTTCTAATTTTTATTTTATTTTAACTTTATTTATTTTTATAAATAAAACACCAAAAATATTTTTCTTAATTAATTAATCTTTTCTTTTTAGAATTAAAATTAAATTAGACTTACTTTTATTTAATTTACTTTTTAAATTAACTTATACTTTAGGTTTTATTCAATAGTTAATTAAAACTTCTCTTGTAAATTAATTAAATTAATTAGGTTGAACATAAAACAATTTCCATCAAAAAACCACAAAAACAGATTCCTCTTTCTTTCCTCTACTTTACATTATTTGTGCATTTTATTATTTCACATTAATATTCATATTCAATGGCTTGTAATAGTAATTAGGGCTTTATTTGTTTCCTCCCCTCATTCCCAAATTTTTACCCCTCATTCCCAAAGCGTTGTAATAGCGTAGGATATTTAAATTCCGCAATTTATCGCTTTCCTTATTATTGTTAGTAATTAGGGTTTGTATAACAAGATTTAAAATCAAACATTAGACAACCCTAATTCAAGATAAACAGTCATGTCCCTCGATCGTGGGATACTTTAGCAAAGACCTTCGATTAAAAGATCGTAGTCCCTCGATGACCCTTTGATGTTGCCTTCGGTAAATAATCTTAGACCCTTACAACAATTGCTAAAGTGTCCTACATGTTGCCTTCTATGATTGTACGATGACCCACGCCTGTCCCTCACATCCAATGATAAGGATTTCTACTGACTAATGGTAGAATAGCACTATCTAGAGGAGGAGGAGGAAAAGAATAAAGACTTTCTTTTGACTAGGTAGAATGCTCGTAGTTGCTTGCTCACAAACATTTCAAAACAAACATCTTTCAACACACCAATAATTTCTTGAAATATTTTCAAAGTCAACACTTTGTATGCATTCTTATAGAGACGAGAATCATTACAAAGTTTGCCCAACGACGACACTTTTCAAAATATTTTCAAACAAACACATGAACCAAAGAATTTTAAAAGTGAGCTAGAAACTCAGAGCCCGTAGGTAACTATGGATGAAAAGGGTGCTAACACCTTCCTTTTTCATAACCTACCCCCTGAACTCAAGAAAATTCTCAAAAGGTCTTTCCTTTTCTTTTCATACTTTCCTTTATTGGATAAAAGAAAAGTCGGTGGAGACTATTGCTATTCGCAACATTTATGATAAAACGTAAAACACCCAAGTCAGTTCTCCCACTGTATTACACATGCAAAGAATGCACGTGCGTGCCTGGTCGACCAATCCATTTTCTCCAATTTTCGTACCAGTTTTCTAACACTTTCCAACATCAATTTCAGAAATTCAAAACCCTACATTCAAGCTTATCATGAGAGATTTCTAAAGGCCTCAAGAGCTTGTAAAATGCATGAGCCAATTGGGAAATCTTTAGGTTGAAGCTGCGTTGATCATGAGCAATGCATGCAATGTATCATATTTTGTTTTGTGCATATTTGAGGTTATTTGTTTCAAACACTCTTGTGTCACATGATGTACACGCATACCATGTGCTTGTACAAGCCAAATCACCACTCACATGCATTACACTCTCATTCCACTCCATATGATCTCACCAAAATGACTATAGACTGCTCAATAATTCAACACAAAACACACCCTTCATCACAACTTCAAAACTTTTTAAAAAATGTCTAAAGAGCCCTCCAATGGCTTTCTTTTGAGCTAAGACACTTATACCCCCACTCTATCCACTCTATATAAGCACACCCTTCCATTCCTTTCAGGACACACTTCCTCATTCACACAAAAGAAAAAAATCAGTTTTTCTCTTCAGATTTGGAAGACCTCTTCATAATTTTCCTTCAAAGCTTCTCTAATACTCTTTATTTCTATATATATAGGAAGATTTCTCTTCACTCCAGAGGAAGATCTTGAATGCCGAAGTTTCATACAAGCTTCTCTTCCAAAATCCGATTGCACACTTTTATGCATTTTCAAGAATTCACAAGCTTTCTCAAAACTTTCTCGTGTGTTCTTCAAATTTCAGCTTGCATCTTCATCTTTTGAGCTCAGGGAGAAGATCCATTGGGTTTATTATTTAAAATTTAGAGGCACCTAGTAAATTTACTTTTCACTACTTGAGGTAAGTTTCTATGAACTTCTTATCATCATTTCATCATGAATTTGTGATGTAAATCTTGCTCTTATCATGTTAGCTAGCCGGATCTTAGATCTAATGTATATATTTGTTGAAATTTTTTCTTGATTCTTGTTCAACAAGTTCATCGAAAAATCTGTGGATCCACTGCTTTCGTGCTATTTTTTTAGTTTGATATTGTATCACTTGGATAATCTAATGGAATATTCGCATTCCTTGCATATTTGTGATGAATTTTGATGGTTGGATCACTAGATTTGGTTGAGAAACGAGTGAGATTTGTTGATCTGAAAACTGATTGTTAGTTTTGAATATTTGAAATCGTGTTCATGCACTGACTTTCACGTTGCCTTTTCTTTATGATTCGTGCATCTTTTGATGAAATTAAGGATTTTGTCGTGTTCTACACATCAAGATCTTGATGTTTGATGTTTACATTTTACATTTTCATGGAGAAATGAGGGAGTTATGTGTTCATAAACATTTCCTGTTAAAACTGAATTGAGTTTGGGCTTTAGTCTACAGGACATGGACGATGAGGTGACGCGTTTTGATTTGTGCATGCAATAAAGCTTTTAGAACGCTTTTCAGGAATAACATATGTAAGAGATCTGTTTATTATTTGAATTTCATTCATTTTTAATTGATTTCTTTAATTTTGTTTTAATATTTTTCTTGATTAAAAAATTATCATAAAAAAATTATAGACCTTATTTTTTGTCTATTTTCTGATTACGAATTTTATTTCATATTTTCATTATTTTTGCATGATTAAATAATTCAATTACTTTAATTAGGGTTTTAATCATCTTTTATGTTTTAGAATTTTATTTTCTAAATTTAATCAATCTAAAAAATGTATGAAAAATATTTTGACTTTTCTTTTGATTCTACTTCACGAAAATATTTTTGGTTTATTTTTAAAGAATTTTTTGACATGCTAATTAAATCAATTGGTTAGCTATGCTTTTTTTTTGTTGATTTTGTTGCATTTCGTTTTGATTTTATCTTTCAATATAAAATTCCAGAAAAAAATGTTTAGAATTCCTTAGATATTAATCTAATTTTTCAATACTTTTAATTTGATTTAAAATACAGTTTGCTTGCTTGTTTAATTTTTAGAAGTTAATTGTTGTTTTTGGTACCTTTCCTTGCTTAGGCTTAAAGAAACAATTAAATATTTAATTTCCCTCACTTATAAAAATTAAGAAAAATAAGTTTAATGTTCTTGGATGATTCAAGGTTAGAAAAATACTTTTGGTGAAATTTTAATCCTGACATTACATTTCTTTTAAATAATTTTGTTAAACCTCTCTAGTTTGACCCTTTTGCCAACTAGTCTTAATAATTTCAATTCATTTTCACTTTTTCAAGTCAATCAAAGAACTTCAAATTATGTTTCTTACTTTTATGAGTCTTTAGGAAGTTGTTATTTAATTAGCATGATTTTACATGTTATTTTCCAATTTTTAACCTGATTTTGACTTAGAGGTGTGCATAGAAGTTTGTTGTGTCTACAGTTCTTTCAATAAATGTTTTATTTGCATAGTTTTAGGATAATATTTTGAGTTATATATGATACTGACTTGGTAATGTTATGATCCCTCTTTCCTATTTTTCTCATGCTTCTAACTCCATTTTCTCTTGTTGAACATTACATGTCTCTTAAGGTCTTCCTTCTTGTGTTTTGTGCATGGTCTTCTTGCTTTGTATGAGATGCAAGAGTTCTTACTCTTATACTCTTAGTTGTTACTGACTTGTATGTTATAAATCATTTAATCATGTTATCTTTTCATCCATATTCCCTCTTTAACTTCACTTGTATTTATGAACATGTTATGGAATGTTTTGACCTAATTGTTGCATTACTTTGTGTATGTGTCTAAGTGTTAATGCCTTAAGGATAATTAAGGTCTTATAGTGTGTTAAAATGATGTGTTTAATTCTAATATAACTCTCATTTTACACCACATGCCATGATCAATCCATCACACACTTCTTTCTACTTCACATTCACATTTTGTTTTGGCCTAAGTGTATGCTTGATATGTGTTGATGTTTGATGAGGACTTTGAATCCAATTTTCCAATGTTTAAATTTTGATCTTGACTTATCTTCTAATATCAATTCTCCATGCATTTATGATCCTTTTAGTTGACACTCATTTGTCAACTAACATAGTGATATAATGAGCGCTACATTTGCCTTCTTGCTTGCCCTTCTTGAGCATCATTGTCTAATTATTACCTCATAATCTTTGTGTTATGTCTTATTGAGTTATCTTGATGTTGGCCTTTGCCTATAACATCTAAGTCTTATTGAGGTCCCTTGATGTTGTCCTTTTCCTATAACATCTAAGAACCTTAGGTATGACCTTTTTAAATCACCAATGCTTGTATGCATTAGAGACTACAATTTTGACAAGATGTCATGACACTTGAGTATGTCACATCAATGACATTACTCAAGGATTCAAGTTCAGGATAGATAGATACTATAGGAAGGATCATTCCACTACCCTATGACCTATAAGTATCATTCTTTTTCATATCATTTGATCTTCACCAACTTCATTTGGTTTAAGGAAAATGTTTCCATCTTTTGTGATGTTAATTATCAAACCTTGTGACTTTGATTGTGTATGAAGTTTCATCTTCATGTTATGTTACTTTTGAAAATTATCTTAAGTTAACTTATAACACTAGTCACACATGTCATAATTCTCAAATTATGATCTCTTCACTTCATCTTTACTCTTTCAACTTAAACTTGCTAGTTCTTGTCTCTTTACATCATTTCTTTTGTATGATATGTGTGCAATCTTTTTCCATGGCTTCTGACATTCAAATGTGGTTTGTTAAAATTCATATGCTACTGACTTGCATGCTTGGACCCCCTTCTAGGAATATCCCCTTTTCATCTAATTCCCTTCTCGATTCTCCTTTTGCTTTAGGCTTGATTTAGGATTTTGTCTTCATATCTAATTCAGTTTTACCTTGATTATTTGGTATGTGTTGGATGTATAACATGTCCATGTTTAATTTCTCTTCTTCACATTACATCTTTCATCTCACATGATTTCTTGTTAGCATTGCATGAGGACTTATGTCTACTTAGTGTTTTTCAACCAACTTTTTTTGTAGGATTTGATTGTGAATTTTTCTCAAGTTTATTTGCATGATGATGATGAGTTTCACATGTGTTCACTTTTGAATTGTATGATACTTCATCTCTTTCATCTTACCTCATCTTCTCATACTTCCTTGATTTCTTATCTTTGCTTTCCACTTATTCTTATCCACTTCTTCAAGTGTGTTCAATAGTTTCATCTTTTGTATGTGTTTCATCACATGAGTGTTGTGTATTGTTATACGGTGGGATAACTGACTTTCTTGGTTTTATCCAAATATGCGGATAGCAAGAGTCTCCATCGACTTTTCTTTTATCCAATATTTAGGAAGGGTGAAAAGAACAGGAAAGACCTTTGATAGATTCTGAGTTCGGGGGGTAAGTTATGAAAAGGGAAGGTCTTAGCATCATTTTTCATCCGTAGTTATCTATAGGCTCTTAATTGCTTAGCTCACTTTTGAAAACTTGCTTTGTGAGCGTGTGATATGAAAATATTTTGAAATGCCAATGTAAGGCTAACTTTGTAATAATTCTTGTATCAGTCCTCAAGAATGTATACAAAGTGTTTTTGAAAATATTTGTTTGAAAATGTAGTGTGAAAAATGTATTGTTTGTGAAAAAGCAATTAGGAGTTATTACCCATTAAAGTCTTTCTTATTCTTTTCCTTCTCTTTTAGAGATATTGTCATCCATACCATTAGTTGGTAGGTACCCCTATCTATTGGATATTAAGGGAAAAGCGCAGGGTCATCGTATGTTCATTGAAGGCAATATGTAAGTATACTTTAGCAATTGTATCGGAGGGACTATCATCATTTAGGAGGCAACTCAGAGGGTCATTGAGGGACTATGATCTTTATTCGAATGGACTATGATGATTTGTTCGACGGTCTTTTGCTAAAGTATCCCCACTTTCAAGGGATATGAACAATATCGTAAGGCAACAAGAGAGGAAATCCTAGAGGTGCAAGTGTGAAGAGTGTATTGATTTCAGTTATTTATCTTGTAAATTAGGGTTTTCTATGTTTGATTTTAGTCTTGCCATACAAATCCTAGTTACTAACAGTACAGGAAATTAAAGTGCGGAATGTAAATACCTAAACTATTACATGGCTTTGGGGCAGTTACATGATAGAAATTTGTAGGAAAGTAAACCACACTATTACATCCTTGGAGCAAATACATAATTATAAAAAATACGGGAAAATAAATCTAAGCTATTATATCGATAGTGTAACCTATACAATTTGTTCTAGGAATTCTAAATAGCAAAAAGATGAGAAAAAGAATGTTCAAAAAATGTTAAAATGTTTTTTGTGTAGAGAATAATTTAAGTGTTAGTAATTAATTAAAACTTAATTGCTCTAATTAGTTTTAGTATTAATAAAAACGTATATTAATTAACTAATAAAAAAAACATGTCAAGAATTTAATTATTAATAGAAAACCCTAATCCTAATTTTTTAGGTTTTGAAAAAGATTAGGATAGTTAATGGTTAATTACAATAATTAATTAAGAAAAAGAAAGAAAATTAGTTTAGAAAAAATAGGGTAAAAAGAATTTGCATGGGGTGGGTGTTGAACCCACGCCCCCTGACTTCCAAGACTGCATTGCTTGCCTTTACGCTAACCGCTTGTTTGTTTTTTTAGAATAGGAATGAATCATTATGTAATAAACTTGCAGGTTAGTTTGGAAAAATAACAAAATTAATTGCAAGACATAGGGATCAAACCCACGCCCCTTATGTTGCATGCCTCCATCTCCAACCAACTACGTTGTGCTGCCTTTGTGTCATAGAATATAAATAATAAAATAAATAATAAAATGTATACCAGAGAGGCACCGGAGCCCAGGCTATGATCGTCTTCTCTGGTGAGTATAAATTCTATCCTGCAAAAATAGCAAGATTTAAATCATAAAAGGGAGCCTAACCCCCTAATTTTACCCTTGCGAATCCAATGGTGTCCTTAGTTTTACCTGAAAACAATTGTATCGTGATATTCAAAGAACATATCTCAAACTTCCCTAGGAATGGAAGATCCTTATCCTTGCGTTAAAGCTTGCAAGTAATTGATCAAAACAGTCCTAAACATGATCATGGACATGTATACATACATCATTAATTAAATATGCATAGATTAAAAGTTTGAGATTCACGATATTTACCCAACCGGTGCAACATGGTGTGGCTATTTTGGTGTGCTTCAGGCTTCAGGATGGCTGGGTTGGACTCCTAGGATCTTCAGGAATATGATAGGGATGCTTGAAATGGATTGGAAGTAGCTACACACAAGGTTTTCAAGTTGCCCTAGTTTTGATAATTTTGAGATTTTCTAGGGCTTGTTCTTGAGGCAAATTTTCATGTCTCTTGGTTTAAAGATTTCATGTATTTATAATGAGAATATTAGGTCAACAAAAGTGAGATCAATCTTTTGTATTTCATGATCAAATCTTTGATTGGAATTTTTGCATGAAATCTTTCTTTTGTAGACCAATCATGTAGCAATCAATATTTACACGTTTTTTTCAAGTTGTCACCAGCTTTTTAGACTTATGATTTGATTCAAAAATAGATTATCATGCCTTATATCGTTTATTTGGTATTTTATTTGATTTATTTTGCTTCTAATTGAATAAAATCAAAATAAAAAAAATAAAAACCACAAAAATAAATGAATGGATTAAGAGGTATACTATGAGGTCAGGAACACGTTTGGACTTTAAAAGATAGGCCCATTAGCCCAAAGAATAAAATTTTCTCAATTTGAACTTCATGCATTTTCTCAAAATTTTCCTACTTACACCAATCATAACTCACTAAATTTTTGTCAAAAGAAGATGATCTTTGGCTTTTTGGAAACCTCAAGATGTCTCCTACAACTTCCATGTTTGTCATTTTTTTATTTGGAGTCTTTAACTTGATGTAAATTTCTTTGACCAATAATGTCTTTTTGTTGACTTTTTAAAATGACCTGTAATATTTTGGCCCATATCTCTCAAATGAAGCATTTTTGTCCTTGAACTTAGAGAGACAAAGTTGTAGAGAATTGAATTTCCTTCAAGATAGGTTTGGTTGAGAAATTTATGATGTAGTATGTGAAAGTTATGCTTGGTCAAAGTTCAGTTTACTTCTCCTTAAGAAATCCCTAATTTAGTAACTTTTTACTTTTGATGAATCTTGATCAATCCTTGATCAAATGATGAATGTGACTTCGAAATAATGATGTTGACCAAAAATCTTGAATTTTGACTGTAAATTGGTCAAAGTTGACTTTTTGTCCAATACAGTTGATTTTTAATCATCTGACTAATTGACTGAACAAACTTGTATTGCAAGGCTTGAAACATGGCATGAGGGTGCCTTGAGACATATGAGAAACCATGAAGTCCACTTCAGGAATTATAAGTCAGATTTCCTTTGATAAAAGCAAAACCCTAATTATAGGTCAATTGCTTTGGAGGAGAGTTTATCTGATCAATCATTGATAAGTCTTGAGCAATTGAGACCTTCATGAGTATGAGGAGACCTATTGGTATAATTTGTCTTTAAAATGGGAGGGAAAATTTTGGGGTACAACAACTTCCCCTGTTCAATCTTCTTAAACCCGAAGAGATAGATTGGCATGCTCGCCATTTGTGATCTGAAGGTGGAAGAGGATTGAACACTTAAGTGCCCTGAAATTTTCACTCACACGTGCGCGAAGTAACAAGAATGAATCTATCTGATTTTATTTGAGGGAAATGATTATTTCATAATGAATCTATCTGATTTTATGAGGGAAATGCTTTTCAAAATGAATTTATCCGATTTAATCTGAGGGAAATACTTTTCAGAATGTATTTATACTATTTTATCTGAGGGAAATGCTTTCAGAATGAATCTATCTGATTTTATCTGAGGGAAATGATTTTTAGAATGAATCTCTGAAGGAAATGTTCATCAGAATTAGTCTCTGAGGGAAATCATCTGGTCAAGTAGATAGTCGCCCCGTCCTATTTCGAGAATTGATATACAATCTGTCTATAAATTGCTGGTAATATTCATCTATTTGTAAACTTAACCTGAAAAGACAAAGTTACTTTTATGCAATGTCATGATGTGTGAAATGTATTGCGTAATGATGCTCTCAAATAAATGAGAATATTATATGTGTTTCTGATGTATATGTTATGATGTTTTGTAAATGATATATGGATGTAATATATCCTTGGAGCACATTAGTAGCTTTGTGTAACAACTCTGGCTGGGGAAAATAAATCCCTGACTGACGCTGGGGATGAAGATAGTAGTTCTTCAATTTTGTTTAGAATAACTTTACTTGGGATTTCCTCTTTCTGTTTGAGGTCACTTCACTAGGGATCTTCGACTTTTGCTTGGGGATAAAAGCATTCAAGGAGTGTGGGTTGTTCATCATTCTTTTGAAGGATTTGATTCTTATGTGCCCTGATTGTGGATAAAAGAGATGGATAATCCTGACCAGGTTTCAAATATGGGTATCAGCTCTTCTGGGGAGGACAACATTGACTGATATCTGGCTAGAGAAAAAAATTTTGTTGGGTGATTTGCAGTATTGGAGAAATAAACTCTATTGGGGAAATTAAATCCTGTAGAATGCTGTAATATAGTGGGAGAACTAACTTTTTAGGTTTTAACCAAATGTGCAGATAGCTAGAGTCGCCATCGACTTTTCTTTTATCCAACAAAGAAAGGGTGAAAAGAACATGAAAGACCTTGTTAGATTTTGAGTTCGGGGGGGGGGGGGGGGGGGGGTAAGATATGAAAAGGGAAGGTGTTAGCACCCTTTTCACCCATAGTTATCTATGAAATCTTAATTACTTAGCTCACTTTGAAAACTTGCTTTATGTGTGTGATTTGTTTGAAAATATTTTTGAAAAATACCAATGTAAGGCTGAATTTGTAATAATTCTTGTATCAATCCTCAAGAATGTGTACAAAGTGTTTGAAAATATTTTGTTTGAAAATGTGATATGCGAAATGTTTTGAAAAAGGTTTGTGAGCAAGTAATTAATCATATCCTACCCACTAAAGGTCGTTCTTATTCTTTTCCTTCTCCTTTAGAGATAGTACTATCCATACCATTAGTTGGTAGGTAGCCCTATCTATTCTATGTGAAGGGACAAACTAAGGGTTATCGTATGGTCATCGAAGGCAACATGTAAGGATACCTTAGCAATTTCGTAAGGGATTGTCATCATATTATACATAGGCAACTCTAGGGACTAGATCAGTTTTCTGTAGACAACTTAAGGGACATTGAGGAACTATGATCTTTTGTATCGTAGGGACTATGATGATTTAATTAAGGGTATTTTGCGAAAGTATCCCTACTTTCGAGGGACGTGATCAATATTTCGTAAGGCAACAAGAGAGGGTACCTTAGAGTTGCAAGTGTGAAGAGTGTATTGATTCAAATATTTTATCTTGAGATTGTGGGTTTTCCATATTGTTTTTAGTCTTTCCAAACAAACCCTAATTACTAGCAGTTTAATAATATGTACATAAAAATAAAGTGCGGAATGTAAAGTCCTAAGTTATTACATGGCTTTGGAAGAAGTACATAAGTATAAAAATACGGGAAACTAAACCCTAAACCTATTACATCCTGTGAGCAGATACATAATAGAGAAAAAGTGCGAGAAAATAAATCTAAGCTATTACAATTAAAGAGTGCAACCTATACACTTTTCTAAGAAAATAAATAGCAAAAAGAAATAATAAAAATGTTTAGAAAAATGTTTGAATGTTATAAAACCTAAGTTTGTATTTTTGTATTTTTATAGAAAATAATTTAAATGATAAAAGTAATTAAAACCTAAATTCTAATTGATTTTAATATTTAAAAAATATTAATTATCCTAATTAATTTGTAAATAAAAAATATGTCAAAAATTGATTATTGATTAAAAGAACCCTAATTCTAATTAACTTTAATATTAAGAAAATGTTAATTAGTTTAATATAACATGAAAATTAAATATTAGTTAAAAAAGCCTAACCCTAATTTATTAGTAAAAAATTTAAGTTAGTTTAATAATTGGTTAATTAAAAAAATATGGTTAGAAAAGAGAAAAAGGAAAGAAATTAGGTTAAGACAAAAATAGGAAAAAAACTGCATGGATTAGGTGTTAAACCCACACCCTCATGGCTTTTTACTGCATCACTTGCCACTAAGCCAGGCGCTTGTTGGTGTTTGAGAATAGGCGCTGCATAATACATGTGAAACCTGCATTAATTCATCTCAGGAACATATTAGAATTGTTAGTTTTAATCAAAGCATCATGAATATTAAAATATGAATTTCTTAAAAAAACATGAAACCGACGATGCATGGAAGTGGTTGTTTTGGACATGGAATTGCTTAGCAAATGACTTGGATCAACTCCTTTGATCATCAGGGAGCAATTGCTGGCTTTGGTTTGGACTGAAACAACTTGGAATATGGAATTCGATTGTTCACATTTTCTTGAATTTTTGTGATTTCTTGAGACTTTCTTTGGAGGCAATTTCGTGATATCCTTATATGAATGTGTTCTCTATTTATAGGCCATGAATTAGGTCAATAAACATGAATCAAATCTTTGTATTTCATGACAAAATTTTTGATTTGATTTTTTTGCATGGAAACATACCTTTTTGAGCTAAATCTTGTGCCAAATCCAATCTTCAGAATTCCTCATGATTTTTTAGCATGATTATGTGATATTGGACTCATGATTTGATTCAAAATAGATCCCCAAACCATGTATCATTTATTTGATATTTTATTTGATTTATTTTGCTTTTAAATAAATAAAAATAAAAATAAAAATAAATAAAAAACCATAAAAATAAATGAATGGACTTTGGAGTCTATTATGAGGTCAGGAACATGTTTGAACCTTAAAAGATAGGCCCATTAGCCAAAAAAATCAAATTTCCCCAAATTGAACTTCATGCATTTTCTCAAAATTTCCTCACTTGCACAAATCATATCTCACTCAATTTTTATCCAATGAAGGAAATCATTGACTTTTTGGAAACCACAAGATGACCCCTACAATCTTCATGTTGATCATTTTTTCATTTGAAGACTTTATCTTGATGTAAGTTTCCATGACAAAAAGTGTCTTTTTGTTGACTTTTGAAGTGACCTGTAATGTTTTGGCCCATATCTGTAACACCCAAAAATTCATTAAATTATTTAAATGAATTACCGAGGATTTAATTGTTGGAATTTAGTTGAAGAAGGAATTATCGGAATAATTATAAGGAGCATTATTGGATTAAATATATATTGTTAGAATTTATAATCGATTAATTAGTCAATTTAGTCAAGAGAAAGTAATATTGGAAATAATGTTGATTTTAATAGAATATTATTTTATTAGTTGGGTCAAGTTGGGTGTATGAACAAGCAAGAATTGGAATAGCATTAACAGGCCCATTAAAGTTACTAGTAGACCTATTATTATTATATTAGGTTATGATATATAGAATCTAGCATCCAAAAACGAAAAGAAAAACAATTATCACGTAGCAGTAGAAGAAATAAGGTTTTGGAGGCACCAAGTGGGAGGCAAGAAAATTTAGAGATGTTGTCGTCAAACCAGTTGCAGTTTCAACCAGAGAATTTGACCGACCGGAAAACCAAAAGGTAAGGGTGGGGTTCAGATTTTATAACTGGGAATATGATGGTTAGTATGTGAATTGGGGTTTAGGGTATTAGATTCATTGCTGCGTTTTGTTGAAATTGGACGATCAATTGAATTTTGTTCATGCTTATAACAATAATTGATAGGAAAAAGTAACAGGAATTTTATTGAGTATCATGTTGTATATTGAATTTGTTGTGCTAATTGCATTGAATATTGGGTTTACGCTGAAATGGTAATGAAACTGGGAAAGGGAATGAAGGAAATTGGAGAAGGCAATAAAGGGTGACGATCGGCGTCATATGGAGGGGAAGGGGGTGACGATCAGCACAACCCATTGACGAACGGAACACACTTTTGTGTGGTATTCCCTTTTGTGTTATTCTTTTCTGTTACCAATTAAACCTAGTTTTTCTGTGTCTATTTCATTGTTACAAGCGTAGTAAATAAATAATGGGTAGTAAATAAATAATACATTAGTTAATTTAACTTAGATTTGAATGACTAATAGTACATAAATCATGTTATGTATTAACATAGTATTTAGAGAAAACAAAGTTAGTAGCAGCATAAACGAATGTCGCTGTTCCATTAGCAGTAAATTAAATTACTTGCTAGAAGCTAGATTTATGGGGAAGAATGGCGCACCCATTAGTCGTAAAATAAATTAGTAGTTTAGGGAGAAAAACCAACAGTGGACTATATATATTTAATGGCTGAATTAGTATTTTATTAGTAATGAAAATAATTTAGCAGTGGGATTAATTTAATTAAGTTAGCAAATAATTGGACACGAGTCGATTAATTCGGTATGTTGGTATGTTGATGTATTTTTGCGAATTAGCCGAAGTAATCGGTATAATTAGTTGTCCGGAATTAAGTATAATTTTACAGGGTAACTAATATGAAATAGTAGATAATTATAATTTAGTTATTTTATTGAAAAACGTTGTTTTGCGGGTAGAATGAATTAAGATGATTCGTCCAGTTTATGGAATTATAATAGACGTGTGTGCTATATGATTAAAGTATAAAATTGATTGTTTGGTGTTTTCTTATTGGTAAAGTGATTATGTGATTGAATATGTGAAGTGTTAGGCTTATTAGCAGTGATGCAGGGATATAGGCGAATGCCTCGTAATGAAGTTTGTGGTGAATGATATGTATGTGATGTTGTATGTTACATGAGTCTCATGCATTTGCATTTGTGAAGGCCTGTATTGGCGGATTTGTGAAGTAGGCTTATGCCTTGTACCTCTATTAATTGGAAATTAGTGAAGAGGGCTGAAACCCTGTTGGTACCATATGCATATGCACAGTTGTGTCGCTTTCGAATTGCATTTTGAATCGCTAATGATAATTGTGAATGTTTATTTATTGTTGTGTGTTGTTGAGAAGCGATGAAATTCATAATGTTCTTGTCTAATATATTAATTATATCTCACCCCTTTATTTGTTTCGTCGTTGCCTTTATACTGGTAACGTGCAGGTAACGAGGAGTAGAGACTTAGTAGCTTGTTGGTGTCGTCGCTCTGATACGTAGCACTCGGGGGGATGAATGCTTATTTGATTTTAGGATGTTTTCAGTTTAATCTAACTTGTTATTTTAAGAAGTTTTTTTCTTTGAATTAAGTTGTTTAAAAGATGCTATGTTTTTTTTGAAGTTTTAAAGTTGTGAATCTGCTGCGTGTTTATGGAGTAAAGTTGAAATATTTTGGAAGACTAAATAATTGTTATAAGTTCTTTGGATTAATATGTGCTATGTATCTATTATGATAGGTTTTTATGTTGTTAGTTTTTGAAATGGGAATGTAATTCCCCATGTTTGCGGAAATTTTGGAACTCTGTTTTTAATATAACTGTGGTGTAGATTTGGGGTGTTACATTAGTGGTATCAGAGAAGGTTGGTTCGTCCGGCCAAAGTTGTTAAGTCTTTAACAATCAAGTATTGTTAATTATTTTTTACCATTGTTTGTGTTGTAGTTATAAGTGGAGATGGCTGGAAGGAGAGATGTTGTGATTGCTGCTGCTTTGGAAGCAATGTCTCATGCAATGGAGAATCAGCCGAATGCTGGCGGGGATGCGGGATCCCGTAGCTTGGCAACTTTCAAGAGGGAGAATGCGCCTACCTTCAAGGGTAAGTATGATCCTTATGGGGCTTTGAGTTGGTTGAAGGAGATGGAGAGAATCTTCCGTGTGATGGAATGCACTCAAGCGCAGAAGGTTTGGTATGGTACTCATATGTTGGCAGTCGAAGCTGATGACTCGTGGCTAGAGACTCGTCTGAGGTTGGAAGTTGCAGGTGAAGAGATCACTTGGGCTGTGTTTCATGGAGAATTTATGCGGAAGTATTATCCTGAAGATGTTCGGGGTAAGAAGGAAATTGAATTCCACGAGCTGAAGCAAGGGAACAAGTCTATTACCGAGTATGCTGCAAAGTTTATGGAGTTGGCTAAGTTCTATCCACATTATTTCCCAGAAACTGTTGTATTTTCAAAGTGCATCAATTTTGAGAACGGGTTGTGCTCGGAGATCAAAAAGGCAATTGGATATCAGAAGATTAGTGCTTTATATAATTTGGTGGATAGTTGTAGAATTTATGAGGAGGATAACAATGCTCATTACAAGACAGTTAATGAGAAGAAGAGCAAGAATAAGAGTCGTGGTAAGTCGTACGATACTTCAGCTGGTAGAGGTAAACAAGAAGTTGCTGAGGGTCAAAGAATAAGTGGGGGAGACACTCCTACTAGTGTGACTTGTTTCAAGTGTGGGAAACCTGGTCACAAGAGTAATGTATGCACTACTGCTAAGGTAAAGAAGTGTTTTAGTTGTGGTAAGGTTGGACATGCAGCTCCTGAGTGTAAGCATAAGGCGGATGTCTGTTTCAATTATGGTGAAGAAGGCCATATTAGTACTTAGGTTTAGAAACCGAAGAAAGCTCCTGGTGCAAAGGTGTTCGCGTTGGTGGAAACTTTAATGGGCAACGAGGATAGAGGTACCAGAGGTACGTGTTTCGTCGATAGAACTTCATTAGTTATTATTATTGTTGTTGGATGAGTTGAAATAGAATTGCACGTGTGCGTTAGATTTTAATTATAGTAAGTTGTGATTATATAGGAAGGCTAGAGGTGGAGGCGAAGTTAAGGAAAGTGGTGTCGGATGAATTTTCGAGGATGAAAATATTCTAAGTGGGGGAGAGTTGTAACACCCGAAAATTACTTAAATTATTTAAATGAATTACTGAGGATTTAATTGTTGGAATTTAGTCGAAGAAGGAATTATCGGAATAATTATAAGGAGAATTATTGGATTAAATATATATTGTTAGAATTGATAATCGTATAATTAGTCAATTTAGTCAAGAGAAAGTAATATTGGAAATAATGTTGATTTTAATAGAATATTATTTTATTAGTTGGGTCAAGTTGGGTGTGTGAAATAGCAAGATTGGGAATAGCATTAACAGACCCATTAAAGTTACTAGTAGACCTATTATTATTATATTAG
Source organism: Vicia faba (assembly GCA_948472305.1). NCBI lineage: Eukaryota > Viridiplantae > Streptophyta > Magnoliopsida > Fabales > Fabaceae > Vicia > Vicia faba. Next base: position 1,056,056,238 of record OX451740.1, on the reverse strand, counting down.
GTTATGATATATAGAAGCTAGCAGCCAAAAACCAAAAGAAAAACAATTATCACGTAGCAGTAGAAGAAATAAGGTTTTGGAGGAACCAAGTGGGAGGCAAGAAAATTTAGAGAAGTTGTCGTTAAACCAGTTGCAGTTTCAACAGGAGAATTTGACCGACCAGAAAACCAAAAGGTAAGGGTGGGGTTTGGATTTTATAACCGGGAATATGATGGTTAGTATGTAGGATTGGGGTTTAGAGTTTTAGATTCATTGCTGCATTTTGTTGAAATTGGATGATCAATTGAATTTTGTTCATGCTTATAATAATAATTGATAGGAAAAAGTAAAAGGAATTTTATTGAGTATCATGTTGTATATTGAATTTGTTGTGTAAATTGGATTGAATATTGAGTTTACGCTGAAACGGTAATGAAACTGGGAAAGGGAATGAAGGAAATTGGAGACGACAATGAAGGGTGACGGTTGGCGTCATATGGAGGGGAAGGGGTGACGATCGGCACACCCCATTAACGGATGGCACACACTTTTGTGTTGTATTCCCATTTATGTTATTCTTTTCTGTTACCAATTAAACCTAGTTTTTCTGTGTCTATTTCATCGTTACAAGCGTAGTAAATAAATAATACATTATTTAATTTAACTTAGATTTGAATGACTAATAGTACAGAAATCATGTTATGTAGTAACATAGTATTTAGCGGGAAAAAAGTTAGTAGCAGGATAAATGAATGTCGTCATTCCAGTAGCAGTAAATTAAATAAGTTGCTAGAAGCTAGCTTTATGGGAAAGAATGGGGCACCCATTAGTCGTATAATAAATTAGTAGTTTAGGGAGAAAAACCAATAGTGGACTATATATATTTAATGGCTGAATTAGTATTTTATTATTAATGAAAATAATTTAGCAGTGGGATTAATTTAATTAAGTTAGCAAATAATTGGATATGAGTCGATTAATTCGGTATGTTGGTATGTTCATGTATTTTTGTGAATTAGCTGAAGTAAGCGATACAATTAGTTGTCCGGAATTAAGTAGAATTTTACAGGGTAACTAATATAAAATAGTAGATAATTATAATTGCGTTATTTTATTGAAAAACGTTGTTTTGCGGGGAGAAATGAATTAAGCCGATTCGTCCGGTTTATGGAATTATAATAGACGTGTGTGCTATATGATTAAAGTACAAAATTGGTTGTCTGGTGTTTTCTTATTGGTAAAGTGGCTATGTGATTGAATATTTGAAGTGTTAGGCTTATTTCCAGTGATGCAGGGATATAAGCGAATGCCTCGTAATGAAGTTTGTGGTGAATGATATGTATGTGATGTTGCATGTTACATGAGTCTCATACATTTGCATTTGTGAAGGTCTGTATTGGCGGATTTGTGAAGTAGGTTTATGCCTTGTGCCTCTATTAATTGGAAATTAGTGAAGAGGTCTGAAACCCTGTTGGTACCATATGCATATGCATAACTGTGTCGCATTCGAATTGTATTTTGAATCGCTAATGATAATTGTGAATGTTTATTGATTTTTGTGTGTTGTTGAGAAGCGGTGAAATTCATAATGTTCTTGTATAATATATTAATTATCATAATCAAATTTATATTATTCGATATCTCACCCCTTTATTTGTTTCGACGTTTCCTTTATACTGGTAATGTGCAGGTAACGAGGAGTAGAGACTTAGTAGCTTGTTGGTGTCGTCGCTCTAATACATAGCACTCGGGGGGATGAATGCTTATTTGATTTTATGATGTTTTCAGCTTAAAGAAGTTGTTTTCTTTGAATAAAGTTGTTTAAAAGATGCTATGTTTCTTTTGAAGTTTTAAAGTTGTGAATACGCTGCGTATTTATGGAATCAACTTGAAATATTTTGGAAGACTAATTAATTGTTATAAGTTATTTGGATTAATATGTTCTATGTATCTATTATGATAGGTGTTATGTTGGTGGTTTTTGAAATGAGAATGTAATGCCTCATGTTTGCGGAAATTTTGACACTCTAATTTTAATATAATTGTGGGGTAGATTTGGGGTGTTACAATATCTCTTAAATGAAGTATTTTTTAGACTTGAGCTTAGAGAGACGAAGTTGTAGAGAATTGAACTTCCTTCAAAATGATATTTGGTTGAGAAAAATCTGATGAAGCATGTGAAAGATGTGCTTGGTCAACGTTCAATTCACTTCTTAAGAAAACCCTAATTTAGTAACTTTTGACTTTTGATGAAACTTGAGTTTTCTTGATGAATCATGATCAACCCTTGATAAAATGATGAATGTAACTTAAAAATATTAATGTTGACCAAAAATCTTGAAGTTTGATTGTATATTGCCGACAATTGACTTTTTGCCCAATATAGTTAATTGTTAATCATCTGAACAATTGACTGAGAAAACATGTGATGTGAGGGTTGAAACTTGACATGAGCATTCCTTAAGACATATTAGGAACCATGAAATCCACATGAGGAATTATATGCTTAATTTTCTTTGAGAAGCACAAAACCCTAGTTGTAGGTCATTTTCTTGGGAGAGGGTTTGTTTGATTCGACCTTGAGTAGCCTTGAGTAATTGAAAACCCTAAAAGCTTCAGAAGATATCTTGAAGAAAATGGGAGGGAAAATTTAAGGGTACAACAACTGCCCCTGTTAAATCTTCTTACACCAGAAGAGTTAGATTTGCATGTCCTCCATTCGAAATCTAAAGGTGGAAGAGGTTTAGACACTTAAGTGCCCAGAATTTTGCACCCACCGGTGCACGAAGTAACGTTGTTAGTTGATAGTGTTTATTGAATGGGCTTAAAGATTACATTAGGAGAGTTGACAGAGTGTCATCAGAGATGGGCTTATAGATGCCATCTGAAGTAACGGTTGACGGGAGTATCAGGATGAGTCTATGCCTGAATGTGAAGAATGTTATCCAGAAGGAAAATGCTTGCTAGAATTCAGTCTCTGGGGGGAATGCTTTTTTCAAAACGGAGACCCTGAAGGAGAATTCTCATTAGAATTCAGTCTCTAAGGGGGAATGCTTGTCCGAATTCAGTCTCTGAAGGAAATCATTTGGTCATGTAGATAGTCACCCCATCCTATTTTGGGAATTAATCTACAATCTATTTTTTGTTGGTAAACCCGTCCTGTTTCAGGAATTCATACCGCCTGGTCATATAAATAGTTACCCCGTCTTATTTTTGAGAATTAATTTTTGCCCTGTATTCTTGTTGGTAAACCCGTCTTGCTTCGAGAATTCATACTGCCTGGTCATATAGATAGTTACCCCATCATGTTTCAGAAATTAATCTATGACATGCGTTCTTGTTGATAAACCTGCCTTGCCTCAGGAATTCATACCGCTTGGTCATATAGATAGTTGCCCCGTCCTGTTTTGGGAATTAATCTTTTCCTGGTTATACAGATAGTTTCCCCATTCTGTTTCAAGAATTAATTTTTGCCTGGTCAAATAATAGTTTCCCCGTCTTGTTTCAGGAAATAATCTTTGACCTGTTTGAAAATTGTTGATGATATTCGTTTGTTTGTTAATTTTACCTGAAAAGACAATATTAGCTTTATGTAATGTCGTGGTGCATGTAATGCATCAATGATGCTCTCAAGATAAATGAGAATGTTATATGAATTTCAGTATGCATATATTATGATGTATTATGACATGATGTATGGACGTAATATGTTGTTGAAGTGTATCAGTAGCTCCTTGTAACAACTCTGGCTGGGTAAAATAAATCCTTGGCTATTACTGGGGATGAAGAGAGTGATTCTTAAACTTTTGTTGGGAATAATTTTGCTGGGGATTCTCGCTTCCTGTTTGAGGATACTCTGCTGGGGATCTTCGACTTCTACTTGAGGATAGAGGCATTCAAGGAGAGTCGGACGTCTGTCGTTCTTTTTGTTGAAGGATCTAATTCTTACATACCCTGACTGGGGATAAAAGTGTTAGATGTTACTCTGGTGTGCTATTTGTCCGCGTTTTAGATACCGTAGCAACTCTTCTGGGGATAGCAACTTTGATTAAACTGTGCTGGAGAAGAGGATTTTGTTAGGGGTTTATAGCGTTGGAGTAATAAACTCCACTGGGGAAATAAACCCTATAGATAGTGTTGAGGAATTAATATTTGATGAGGATCTGAATTCATAGACTCCGCTGAGGAAGTTTCCACCGTATGTTGGGGAAATGATCAAACATCCTTATCTGCTAGGGGACCTATTAGGGAAGATGATCATGTCAAGCTATCCATTAGAGATATAGAGGTGATATGGGATCCCATTCTGCCCAACGTGTAATTTGCAACGACATGCCCCAATATGAAATGTCTACCTTGGCCTTCATATCAGACACCTGAAACTCTAAGAAATTTCATTTACCAGTATCATGTGCTGCAAAGCTTTTAATGTTTTAAATGCAAAGTTTATCTAAAAATGTTGAACGTCATTTGCAACCAAAACAGTAAAAATAAAAACAAATTGGCACAATTCAAAAACATTTTTATTGATTGATTGACCTGTAAATAGGCATTTAAATCAAGAAGCAACTCCTGAAAAGAGGTAATTTCACACAGAGCATACAAAGGAGAAAACAAAGATGGCAATGTGAGTGCAGATTTATCGAGTACAACTCTACCACAACTATTATGACCTCGAAGCTCCTTAATATCTTTCTTTCTAAATAATTAATCAGATTACTTCTTATCGAGCCATCCTAACAACGATGTAAGTTGATATTACAGATGCAACATAGACCGTAGTATTCGCTTTTAATCCCTAACTTTTGCCTGGATCACCCTTTCGGGTTTTCAATCCACCGGGATACCCTTTTTTGCTCAAGCTGCCTTTGACAGGTCAACTTAGCCGGCTATACATAATTTTCACTCATTCACTCTTTCTTTTGTCCCTAACTTTTGCCCAAACCTATGCTCGCTTAGGTTTGTCGGGATGCCTTTTTTGCTTGAGCCAGTTGTAGCGGTGAAAATCGGAGATCAAGCTATTAATTAACTTGACTCGCAAAAGCAAGAGTCACCACCGCGCTTTATTATTTCCAAGGGAAAAGGGAAAACAGCGAAATAAAACCCTAAAATATGCAATGTAAAATAATACTTAAAAGTAATGAAAAATACAATGCGTTTTTTAAAAGAGATCGAGAGTTCGGGGGTTGGTTATGCAATGGGAAGGTATTAGCACCCAACGCATCTGCGGTACTCCACATGAACCTTTTGGAATATCTGTTTTTGGTTAAAATTGTTTGTTATATACAAGGGTGTATTTATCTACAACTATGTTTGCTTAAGGGGAAAGAAATGAGTTTTTATTATTGCGTTCGTGAGGGTTTCGCGACCCTTTGCCTACGTATCCAATGAAGGAATCAAAACACCGTAGTTCCTCTAGAAAAAAAGTTGATTTGTTTGTGTTTTTTAGTGGGCGACATTAACGCACGCATTCTAGCAATAGGCACGGCCGGTATCGCGGTAGAACGGAGATAACATGCCCTTGGGGGGAGTTTTGATTTGTTGAGTGTTTTTGCATGTTTTAAAGTATATTCAAGTAATGATTAAAGAGTGTTTTTTTTGGATTTTTTTGGTTTGTTTACTTGTTGATTTTATCTTGCCTAATTACTAGCATTTGTACAAAGTAAATAAAAATGCAGAAAGATAAAAACCTACGCTATTACAAACATATCAAAAGGCATAAAAAATATGAAGAAAAAAAAATAAAAGTAAGTGTCTTTCGATTCTGGCAGGAGCAACCTTCGACTGGCATTCAGTTGGTCTCCTTCGATTAGGGCTAGCACCAGTGAAGTCACGTCCTTTGATTAGGGGCTGGCACCAGTGAGGTTCTGTCCTTCGATTGGGCAAAGGCAGAGGCGAAGTCCTGTCCTTCGATTGGGCAAAGGCAGCAGCAAGTTGTATTTCGACTGGGAGTTCGCACCAGTGAGGTTGTGTCATTTGATTGGGCCTTGGCAGGGGCGAGGTGTATCCTTCGACTGGGAGTTCGCACCAGTTAGGTTCTGTCCTTCGATTGGGCTTTGGCAGGGGCGAGGTCCTGTCTGGGCCTGGAAGTCAGTGTGGAAACCAAAGGCTTCCTTTCATACTCCTGTTTCCTGTTTCTTTCATTTCAAACATTAAATGACAACATGGCCTGAGGCCATGCTAGTATTTATCTTTCAAACAATTTAATAGTTAAATAGAAATCAAAAACGAAAGAGGTAGCTCTGAAGGATATGTTAAAAATGTAGAAACGAAAGGAACAATGGTATGTACAATGTTTCAAACGAAAAGGAATTGTATTTACATGTTGTGAAACAAAAAATTCAAAGGTAAGAGTGACTTTCCTTGCTTCAGGCTGGAACGTGTGTTGGGCCTTGAGTGGTGGCCCTGGATGCTGGATTCGAAAGAGGGGTCACAGGCTGTGCTTGGAGCGCTGGATTTGAAGGAAAAGAAAAAGCAAGTGTGATGCTTCTTTGATTCGAAGGAGACTGAAGTGTAGTTGTTCTTCAGAATCGAAGGAAGTAAGTGTTTGGGGATTCTGGGTTTGTTCTCACAAGTATTGAAGGGACTTGAGAGATTTTTTGTGTTTGAGAAAATTTGGTGTTTTTGAGAATTTTCTGAAGATTTGTTCGCCTGGCCAAAAGGTCCTCCCTTGGATGTTGTGAAGCCTTCTTATTTATAGGCGAGCTTTGATATGGTTTTGGGGGTAAATCAAATAGTATTTGAATTATTTGGTTATATTGCCCCCTTGTTTTCTTCAATGCAGCTCTTGTGCACTCCTTTTTTGTGCAAGTACAGGACTGAGACAACGCATGCTTATCAGTATTTTGGAGCTTAGTGGAAGGTTGGTGCAGGACTGCTGCATAGCAGCACAACTGACTTGAGTTTGGAAGTATATGGGACTTTAGCCAACAAACTCCTTGAATGCTTCTCCCTTTCGTTTTGATCATTTCGACCAGCTTCATGATTACACAAAAATGTTCGTTTCCAAACAATGTGTGCTCTAAGTACGTTGCTTCAAAGGGTTTAGTGGTCTAACTTGTGAATCGAAGGAGGCCACCTTGAAGGAAATCACATGTCCAGCTTGTGGATCAAAGGGGGTCACTTCGAAGGAAACTACATGGCCAAATCGAAGCTTGTGACTGAAGGAGACTGTATTGCCTAATCGAAGCTTGTGACTGAAGGGAGACTGTATTGCCCAAATCAAAGCTTTGCTAAATCGAATCCTGTGACTGAATGAAGCAATGTTGCCCAATCGAAGCATGTGGATCGAAACAAACATATTGCCCAATCGAAAGCCCGTGTTCGAAGGAAGCAATGTTGCCCAATCGAAGCATGTGGATTGAAACAAACATATTGCCCAATCAAAAGCCCGTGTTCGAAGGAAGCAATGTTGCCCAATCAAAGCATGTTTGCAGGCAGTAAACTTGGTGAATCGAAACAGGCTTGCAGGCAGCAAACTTGTCCAGGTCAAAGTAGGCTTGCAGGCAGCACTTGTCCAAATCGAAGTAGGCTTGCAGGCAGTAAACTTGTCCAAATCGAAGTAGGCTTGCAGGTAGCAAACTTGTCCAAATCAAAGTAGGCTTGCAGGCAGCAAACTTGTCCAAATCGAAGTAGGCCTAAACTTGCATTCGAAGGAGAATTTAAGTTCAAAATGAAGGACATGCCCAAGTTGCATTCGAAGGATACCTGTCAACACATGAAATCAAAGAAACAAAAACACACATTTCGTGCTTGATTAGAAGTTAGTGATACGTGGGCTAAGAATGTTCAAAACACTTGATAATTTCTGCATAATCAATGCTCAAAAGTGAGAGGTTAAAAACCGACTGTATTTAGTGACTTTGACTCTTGTGTAAAAATGCAAAAAATAAAAATGGGATCTTAGGTCAAAAATTGGGGTATGAAAGCTGCCCCTATTTAAGTTTCTTCTATCCGGAGATATGAAGATTGGAATCTTCATTTCGACGAGATTGAAAGGGACTTAAATATAGAATACACAATTTTTGGCCTTAAGATACCGCAATTATGTTTATGATATGGTATGAATGTGATATTTTGAATTTAATGAGGAATGATGCCGTATGAGACAAACTATTGCTGGATAAACCAAGCACATTACACAGTAATCCCATAAGGGAACAAATTATAACTCCACCGGGGAAACAGAGTCATAGACTTCAAATGAGAGACATCAGCACTAAGGCTGGCAGATGATGATTGAAATCAGCACTGTGATTGGAAAAGGAAATGATTGACATCAGTAGTGAGACTGGAAAAGAATTGATTGACATCAGTACTGAGACTGGAGAAGGGAAATGATTGACATCAGTACTGTGACTGGAAATAAACATCTCTGACTTCTGAATTATACCAAGAACGGTAACACATTTCTTCTTTAACCAAGATATCGCTTCAAAAGGATAAAATACAAGCTTCCCCATGGAACTCTTCCAAAGAGGTGTCGTTTGCTGAGTAAACATTATTGTTGGGGATACACAAGCTACTCAAATAAAGAGGATGCCACTTGCTATCTTTCGAAAATACTATGACATACAAGTTGCTCAAATAAAGAAGCTGCCACTTGCTGTTTTCCGAAGAAAAATAACGTACAACCTGCTCATGAAGAGACCGCCACTTGCCGTTTTCCAAAGAATAATAACGTACAAGCTGCTCATGAAGAGACCGCCACTTGCTGTTTTTCGAAGAATAATAACGTACAAGCTGCTCATGAAGAGACCGCCACTTGCCGTTTTCCGAAGAATAATAACGTACAAGCTGCTCATGAAGAGACCGCCACTTGCCGTTTTCCGAAGAATAATAACGTACAAGCTGCTCATGAAGAGACCGCCACTTGCCGTTTTCAAAGGTGTCAATAACATACAAGTTGCTCATGAAGAGATGGCCGCTTGCTGTTTTTCAAAAGTATCAATAACACACAAGTTGCTCTTGAAAAGACCGTCGCTTGCTATTTTTCAAAAGTATCAATAACACACAAGTTGCTCTTGAAGAGACCGCCGCTTGCTGTTTTATCAAAGGTGTTAATAACATACAAGTTGCTCATGAAGAGACCGTCGCTTGCTGTTTTTCAAAAGTATCAATAACACACAAGTTGCTCTTGAAGAGACCGTCGCTTGCTGTTTTTCAAAAGTATCAATAACACACAAGTTGCTCTTGAAGAGATCGCCACTTGTTGTTTTATCAAAGGTGTTAATAACATACAAGTTGCTCATGAAGAGACTGCCGCTTGCTGTTTTCTCAAGGGTTTCAATAACACACAAGTTGCTCATGAAGAGACCGCCGCTTGCTGTTTTGAAAGGTGACAGTAACACACAAGTTGCTCATGAAGAGACCGTCGCTTGCTGTTTGTCAAGAGTATCCATAACACACAAGTTTCTCATGAAGAGACTCCCGCTTGCTGTTTTCAAAGGTATCAACAAAATATCGTGAAGATATTTTTGGAGGTGAGAATCAATAATTTCATCGGGGGTGGACAAACTGCTCATGAAGAGACCGCCATTTGTCATAACATGAAGAAAATCAGAAATAATCAAACTACTCAAATAAAGAGTCAGTCGCTTGTTGTCACGTCGATATTCCAGAAGAAGGTTGTGATAACACTACTAGGGAATAAAGTTCATCTTCAATGGGGAACCATGAATCAATCCTTCCTGAGGAGACCAAGTATTTACATACACAAGATCAATGCACTCTCCATCTAGGTTTCACAACCTAGAGAGATCCACAGGGTATCATTCACAAGAGACAAAGCTCAATCCAGGAATAAACTGGAGAGAAAACAGTCAAACAAGACTACACCCAATGAGGAAACAACTCAAATGGGGATTTATCCTATCCAGAGATGGAAAAGGAAAGCTAAAGCAAGATTCTTCCACGAGAGTTAACTCAGTGGGGAATTAGAAAGGAGGAGCACTTTCTACTTAAGTTGACACTCTATTTGGAAAGATCAAATATGCTATTTGAATAGACATAACCAAGGTATACGAACTCAATGACATCAACAAATACAAATGTGCGTGCATGATGCAAGTGTGAATGAATAAATGAATGTCATGTATATGCTGACAAAACAGATAGAGGAGATAGACAGAAGATGATAAGACGTCCCAGTACAAACCGACACTCAGCTAATCTCAACAAGATGGTGACATTACTGGAGATAAAAACAAAAGCCATCATTGGAGCAAAGTCCTTTTACAAGGCTTAAATATCTATGGAGGGGAAGATATTTTCAGGTAGAACACCCAAAGTCCAGTCTTCTATCGCAAACAATCCATTGAAAGGATAACAACACAAACAATGTTTCAGTTGAAAAAAAGTCTTACTTAGCTGGAGATATTGGGAACACCATCCTCTGATAATGTGTGCAATACATATCACATATCTTGACAAATCTGGATTGCCCCTGGGACTCATTTTGGATGCCCCAAGTTTACTGCTGATAAGCTGCATGATGCACGACAATTCTTACGAATAACTTCACTTAAAATGCCCCAAGCTATATGGTTGATGAGAAAAAATCGTCTCAAGAGGATTTTACAAAAGACCTGGCATCCACCATGCTCTGGTGTCTTCAACTCTTAGATATATTCGTCGAATCTCAACGTGATTGCCCCGGATTGACTGTAGTTGGCACAATAAAGTCTTCAGATTTTGCACAAAAGAGTAAACAAGTTGGGAAAGCATTAACTAGGAGAAGCAACATGTTCGTGCTTAAGGTCTTCAGGTGACATGCCCCTGGATGTGATTTTTTCTTGAAATGATCCGCCAATTACTCAATCATAGTTTCAGGCCTTAAAAGAATAAACTCATCACTGGTGCTTATATGTGAGCTTCCTTTATATCAAACAAAAGTTTTGCAGTTAGAAAAAGTTTATTATGAGAATGAAAATTCTAATGCAACAGTTGTGTAAGTCTTGAAGATTTTGAAAAGATATCGCACAAATTTTGCGAGTTAGAGCAACATTTATTTTTGTATAGCAAAAGCATATGATACCAACATAACTATTTAGCAAACATTCATGGGAGTCAGGAACACTATCTCATTGAAATATGCTTTCAAAATAACCTTGCTTCAATTAGGACTTTTGAAGGTTGTAACGTGGCCTGGTTCATGGTTTTTAGAAAAAAGGTTTTTAAGGCTCAAAATTTATAGGTGCCCACCCATTCTCCGTGATTTTCTCCAACCCTATGTTCAATTAATTCAACATGAGTGTTCATCTCTCAAAAGGATTTTGTGACGGTTAAGGAAACGACGAGGCTTTCGGAGTTGCAACCACCCTTATGTCTTCGTGTTTGTAGTCACCATTTTGTTCTTTGCTGAGGAATTTCTTTGTAGTCCTTTCTTTGCAATTTTATTTTCCCTAACTTTTGCCTGAAATAATTCTTTTGAATTGATAGTCCAGCGGGATGCCCTAATTTTGCCTAAGTCACACGTTTTCATGTTTTTGACTTAGCAGGCTTTTTTTGATTTTTGACTTTTGAACAAAATGTGTGACATTAGCATGTCTTTGCTTGTTGAGAGGATTGTGACTGCCTTGTTTCTTGATGAATGAGGGATAACATTATGGTTCCACGTCTTATGGCTTCATTATACATGAAGGATAGCCCTCGTAGTTTCTCTTAAGAAATATCTTTCTTATGAATTTTGAACACTCAATCAGATTAACTGAAAACTACCCTGCCCCAGGTTAAAATTTGAGGGTTTTTTCGTATAGAAAAGAAACTCCTACTTCAAAGGCTCAAACGGGGTTAGCAAGGGATTATCTTCCTTATATCTCCAGTGTTTAGGGAATTGAAACAATGCATGTACATCGTCAGCAAGATTTTATTCAAAAAGCATACAACCAGAGATTTTGTGTTCTTTAGATCATCATCCTCCCTTCAATCTCTGCCTAGGCAAGAGAATAAGCAACAAGTTGGTATCATAATGCAAAAGCAATTTAAAATTTGAAAACAAATATGAGTGAAACAAAAGAACTTTTTTTTTCAAGACAAACATACTCATTGTATTAAGATAATCATTCAAATGTAAACAAGTTCTTACATGCCAACAATGTTTTGATAAACAGGAAAAATTACAAAAAGCAGAAATAAGTTAATAATCTGGGAAGGCTTTCCGTCTGGACTTGAATCACCAAAAACATCCTTCAAAACTCAAAGTGACCATCAATCGTGTTTACTCTTCGGCACATGCTTGATTTGAACTTCAAAACCAACGTCCTTGAATGATAAGATACCACTTCTGACCAACTTCTGAACCTCAATCTTCAAAGCAAAGCAACCCTCTAAGTCATCTCTCTACGGAGTTCAGAAATCTCTTGCTTGATATTCTCCATTGTTCTCTTAGCGTGAGTGTCGTACTGGTGAGACCAAAGGAAAAATAAGACTTGGAAAAAGAAGACCTTTGAAAGTGAAACAAAAATGTAGAATGATGTATGATATGAATGTAAAAGAGTGTTTTTATTTTATTTTCAAGAAACTCAAGATATTGAGTTGTAAACATCAAAGTATGAAGATGGAAGATGAATTTTAAATTGGATCAAAGCGTTGATCAAGTTATCATCAAGATCAATCATCCATTTTGGTGGATTAGGGTTTTCACCCTATCAAAACCCAAGATCCATTGAGCTTGGCGAAACTTGTGATGTTTACAAAGAAAGACCCCCAAATTTCTTGAAAATCAGGTGAAAAAGAGTTTCATGGATGCATGAAGGCATGGCTATGCAACAACCACAAGCAAGGTCACAAATAAAGTCGAAAGGTTCAACATCACGAGCATGGAGTCAAAGGTAAAAAACATCCCCAAGGTATGTACTAAGGTTTAATCACACCTGTAAAACAAGGTTCTAAAAGTTCCCAAAGTCAAAATTCCTCTTTTGGATATTACCAACGTCCCAATTACTCGGTAATCAGCAATATTCTCAAGAGAAACTCGTCCGAGTGCAGCATCGCGTGACAACTACTTCCGGATTACTCCGTTATAATATCCGCACTACACCTAAGAGGCCAAGATGGGTTAAGGGTTCTACGGTTCTCAACTTCTCTGGCTCCCAGGTCGAAAGCAATAACGTCTTCCCGATTACTCGGTAAACAAATACTACGTTCAAAGGGGCTTCCACTGAGTGGGGGATTCTCTTGCCTCCTTCTTCGGGATTACTACCTCAAAGTTAACATGACTATACCGCCCGTCCTAATCCTATGTGTAACCCAAGTCCGGGTAGAGGACTTATCAAAAAGTAGTCACCAAACTCAACATCACAATATAAACATATAATCAAACAATCAAATAATGATAAAACAGATAAAACAAACTAGGCTTAACCCACTTAGGGATGGACCAACAAGAGGTCAATCTTTCCCCAGCAGAGTCGCCAATTCTATAACGGTGAAAATCGGAGATCAAGCTATTAATTAACTTGACTCGCAAAAGCAAGAGTCGCCACCGCGCTTTATTATTTCCAAGGGAAAAGGGAAAAGAGAGAAATAAAACCCTAAAATATGCAATGTAAAATAATACTTAAAAGTAATGAAAAATAAAATGCGTTTTTGAAAAGAGATCGAGAGTTCAGGGGTTGGTTATGCAATGGGAAGGTATTAGCACCCAATGCCTCTGTGGTACTCCGCAGGAACCTTTTGGAATATCTGTTTTTGGTTAAAATTATTTTTTATATACAAGGGTGGATTTATCTACAACTATGTTTGCTTAAGGGGAAAGAAATGAGTTTTTATTATTGCGTTCGTGAGGGTTTCGCGACCCTTTGCCTACGTATCCAATGAAGGAATCAAAACACCGTAGTTCCTCTAGAAAAAAAGTTGATTTGTTTGTGTTTTTTAGTGGGGGACATTAACGCACGCATTCTAGCAATAGGCACGGCCGGTATCGCGGTAGAACAGAGATAACATGCCCTTGGGGGGAGTTTTGATTTGTTGAGTGTTTTTGCATGTTTTAAAGTATATTCAAGTAATGATTAAAGAGTGTTTTTTTTTTGGATTTTTTTGGTTTGTTTACTTGTTGATTTTATCTTGCCTAATTACTAGCATTTGTACAAAGTAAATAAAAATGCAGAAAGATAAAAACCTACGCTATTACAAACATATCAAAAGGCATAAAAAATATGAAAAAAATAAATAAAAGTAAGAAAAGTAAGTGTCTTTCGATTCTGGAAGGAGCAACCTTCGACTGGCATTCAGTTGGTCTCCTTCGATTGGGGCTAGCACCAGTGAAGTCACGTCCTTCAATTAGGGGTTGGCACCAGTGAGGTTCTGTCCTTCGATTGGGTAAAGGCAGAGGCGAAGTCCTGTCCTTCAATTGGGAAAAGGCAGCAGCAAGTTGTATTTCGACTGGGAGTTCGCACCAGTGAGGTTCTGTCCTTCGATTGGGCCTTGGCAGGGGCGAGGTGTATCCTTCGACTGGGAGTTCGCACCAGTGAGGTTCTGTCCTTCGATTAGGCTTTGGAAGGGGCGAGGTCCTGTCTGGTCCTGGAAGTCAGTGTGGAAACCAAAGGCTTCGTTTCATACTCCTGTTTCCTGTTTCTTTCATTTCAAACATTAAATGATAACATGGCCTGAGGCCATGCTAGTATTTATCTTTCAAACAGTTTAATAGTTAAACAGAAAGCAAAAACGAAAGAGGTAGCTCTGAAGGATATGTTAAAAATGTAGAAACGAAAGGAACAATGGTATGTACAATGTTTCAAACGAAAAGGAATTGTATTTACATGTTGTGAAACTAAAAATTCAAAGGTAAGAGTGACTTACCTTGCTTCAGGCTAGAACGTGTGCTGGGCCTTGAGTGGTGGCCCTGGATGCTAGATTCGAAAGAGGGGTCACAGGCTGTGCTTGGAGCGCTGGATTTGAAGGAAAAGAAAAAGCAAGTGTGATGCTTCTTTGATTCGAAGGATACTGAAGTGTGGTTGTTCTTCATAATCGAAGGAAGTAAGTGTTTGGGGATTCTGGGTTTGTTCTCACAAGTATTGAAGGGACTTGAGAGATTTTTTGTGTTTGAGAAAATTTGGTGTCTTTGAGAATTTTCTGAAGATTTGTTCGCCTGGCCAAAAGGTCCTCCCTTGGATGTTGTGAAGCCTTCTTATTTATAGGCGAGCTTTGATATGGTTTTGGGGGGAAATCAAATAGTATTTGAATTATTTGGGTATATTGCCCCCTTGTTTTCTTCAATGCAGCTCTTGTGCACTCCTTTTTTGTGCAAGTACAGGACTGAGACAACGCATGCTTATCAGTATTTTGGAGCTTAGTGGCAGGTTGGTGCAGGACTGCTGCATAGCAGCACAGCTGGCTTAAGTTTGGAAGTATATGGGACTTTAGCCAACAAACTCCTTGAATGCTTCTCCCTTTCGTTTTGATCATTTCGACCAGCTTCATGATTACACAAAAATGTTCGTTTCCAAACAATGTGTGCTCTAAGTACGTTGCTTCGAAGGGTTTAGTGGTCCTACTTGTGAATCGAAGGAGGCCACCTTGAAGGAAATCACATGTCCAGCTTGTGGATCAAAGGGGGTCACTTCGAAGGAAACTACATGGCCAAATCGAAGCTTGTGACTGAAGGAGACTGTATTTCCTAATCGAAGCTTGTGACTGAAGGGAGACTGTATTGCCCAAATCGAAGCTTTGCTAAATCGAAGCCTGTGACTGAAGGAAGCAATGTTGCCCAATCAAAGCATGTGGATCAAAACAAACATATTGCCCAATCGAAAGCCCGTGTTCGAAGGAAGCAATGTTGCCCAATCGAAGCATATGGATCGAAAGAAAAATATTTCCCAATCGAAAGCCCGTGTTCGAAGGAAGCAATGTTGCCCAATCGAAGCATGTTTGCAGGCAGTAATCTTGGTGAATCGAAACAGGATTGCAGGCAGCAAACTTGTCCAGGTCGAAGTAGGCTTGCAGGCAGTAAACTTGTCCAAATCGAAGTAGGCTTGCAGGCAGTAAACTTGTCCAAATCGAAGTAGGCTTGCAGGCAGCAAACTTGTCCAAATCGAAGTAGGCTTGCAGGCAGCAAACTTGTCCAAATCGAAGTAGGCCTAAACTTGCATTCGAAGGAGGCTTTAAGTTCAAAATGAAGGACATGCCCAAGTTGCATTCGAATGAATCTTATCAACACATGAAATCAAAGAAACAAAAATACACATTTCGTGCTTGATTAGAAGTTAGTGATACATGGGCTAAGAATGTTCAAAACACTTGATAATTTCTGCATAATCAATGCTCAAAAGTGAGAGGTTAAAAACCGACTGTATTTAGTGACCTTGACTCTTGTGTAAAAATGCAAAAAATAAAAATGGGATCTTAGGTCAAAAATTGGGGTATGACAGTTGCCCCTATTTAAGTTTCTTCTATCCGGAGATATGAAGATTGGAATCTTCATTTCGACGAGATTGAAAGGGACTTAAATATAGAATACACAATTTTTAGCCTTAAGATACTGCAATTATGTTTATGATATGGTATGAATGTGATATTTTGAATTTAATGAGGAATGATGCCGTATGAGACAAACTATAGTTGGATAAACCAAGCACATTACACGGTAATCCCATAGGGGAACAAATTATAACTCCACCGGGGAAACAGAGTCATGGACTTCAAATGAGAGACATCAGCACTAAGGCTGGCAGATGATGATTGACATCAGCACTGTGACTGGAAAAGGAAATGATTGACATCAGTACTGAGACTGGAAAAGAATTGATTGACATCAGTACTGAGACTGGAGAAGGGAAATGATTGACATCAGTACTGTGACTGGAAATAATCATCTCTGACTTCTGAATTATACCAAGAACGGTAACACATTTCTTCTTTAACCAAGATATCGCTTCAAAGGGATAAAATACAAGCTTCCCCATGGAACTCTTCCAAAGAGGTGTCGTTTGCTGAGTAAACATTATTGTTGGGGATACACAAGCTACTCAAATAAAGAGGATGCCACTTGCTATCTTTCGAAAATACTATGACATACAAGTTGCTCAAATAAAGAAGCTGCCACTTGCTGTTTTCCGAAGAAAAATAACGTACAAGCTGCTCATGAAGAGACCGCCACTTGCCGTTTTCCGAAGAATAATAACGTACAAGCTGCTCATGAAGAGACCGCCACTTGCCGTTTTCCGAAGAATAATAACGTACAAGCTGCTCATGAAGAGACCGCCACTTGCCGTTTTCCGAAGAATAATAACGTACAAGCTGCTCATGAAGAGACCGCCACTTGCCGTTTTCCGAAGAATAATAACGTACAAGCTGCTCATGAAGAGACCGCCACTTGCCGTTTTCAAAGGTGTCAATAACATACAAGTTGCTCATGAATAGACCGCCGCTTGTTGTTTTTCAAAAGTATCAATAACACACAAGTTGCTCTTGAAGAGACCGCCGCTTGCTGTTTTTCAAAAGTATCAATAACACACAAGTCGCTCTTGAAGAGACCGTCGCTTGCTGTTTTATCAAAGGTGTTAATAACATACAAGTTGCTCATGAAGAGACCGCCGTTTGCTGTTTTCTCAAGGGTTTCAATAACACACATGTTGCTCATGAAGAGACCGCCGCTTGCTGTTTTGAAAGGTGACATTAACACACAAGTTTCTCATGAAGAGACCGCCGCTTGCTGTTTGTCAAGAGTATCCATAACACACAAGTTGCTCATGAAGAGACTGCCGCTTGCTGTTTTCAAAGGTATCAACAAAATATCGTGAAGATATTGCTGGAGGTGAGAATCAATAATTTCATCGGGGATGGACAAACTGCTCATGAAGAGACCGCCATTTGTCATAACATGAAGAAAATCAGAAATAATCAAACTACTCAAATAAAGAGTCAGTCGCTTGTTGTCACGTCGATATTCCAGAAGAAGGTTGTGATAACACTACTAGGGAATAAAGTTCATCTTCAATGGGGAACCATGAATCAATCCTTCCTGAGGAGACCAAGTATCTACATACGCAAGATCAATGCACTCTCCATCTAGGTTTCACAGCCTAGAGAGATCCACAGGGTATCATTCACAAGAGACAAAGCTCAATCCAGGAATAAACTGGAGAGAAAACAGTCAAACAAGACTCCACCCAATGAGGAAACAACTCAAATGGGGATTTATCCTATCCAGAGATGGAAAAGGAAAGCTAAAGCAAGATTCTTCAACGAGAGTTAACTCAGTGGGGAATTAGAAAGGAGGCGCACTTTCTGCTTAAGTTGATACTCTATTTGGAAAGATCAGATACGCTATTTGAATATACATAAGCAAGGTATACGAACTCAATGACATCAACAAATACAAATGTGCGTGCATGATGCAAGTGTGAATGAATAAATGAATGTCATGTATATGCTGACAAAACAGATTGAGGAGATAGACAGAAGATGATAAGACGTCCCAGTACAAACCGACACTCAGCTAATCTCAACAAGATGGTAACATTACTGGAGATAAAAACAAAATCCATCATTGGAGCAAAGTCCTTTTACAAGGCTTAAATATCTATGGAGGGGAAGATATTTTCAGGTATAAAACCCAAAGTCCAGTCTTCTATCGCAAACAATCCATTGAAAGGATAACAACACAAAAAATGTTTCAGTTGAAAAAAAGTCTTGCTTAGCTGGAGATATTGGGAACACCATCCTTTGATAATGTATGCAATACATATCACATATCTTGACAAATCTGGATTGCCCCTGGGACTCATTTTGGATGCCCTAAGTTTACTGCTGATAAGCTGCATGATGCACGACAATTCTTGCAAATAACTTCACTTAAAATGCCCCAAGCTATATGGTTGATTAGAAGAAATCGTCTCAAGAGGATTTTACAAAATACCTGGCATCCACCATGCTCTAGTGTCTTCAACTCTTAGAGATATTCATCGAATCTCGACGTGATTGCCCCGGATTGACTGTAGTTGGCACAACAAAGTCTTCAGATTTTGCCCCAAAGAGTAAACAAGTTGGGAAAGCATTAACTAGGAGAAGCAACATGTTCGTGCTTAAGGTCTTCAGGTGACATGCCCCTGGATGTGATTTTTTCTTGAAATGATCCGCCAATTACTCAATCATAGTTTCAGGCCTTAAAAGAATAAACTCATCACTGGTGCTTATATGTGAGCTTCCTTGATATCAAACAAAAGTTTTGCAGTTAGAAAAAGTTTATTATGAGAATGAAAATTCTAATGCAACAGTTATGTAACTCTTGAAGATTTTGAAAAGATATCGCACAAATTTTGCGAGTTAGAGTAACATTTATTTTTGTATAGCAAAAGCATATGATACCAACATAACTATTTAGCAAACATTCATGGGAGTCAGGAACACTATCTCATTGAAATATGCTTTCAAAATAACCTTGCTTCAATTAGGACTTTTGAAGGTTGTAACGTGGCTTGGTTCATGGTTTTTAGAAAAAAGGTTTTTAAGGCTCAAAATTTATAGGTGCCCACCCATTCTCCGTGATTTTCTCCAACCCTATGTTCAGTTAATTCAACATGAGTGTTCATCTCTCAAAAGGATTTTGTGATAGTTAAGGAAACGACGAGGCTTTCGGAGTTGCAACCACCCTTATGTCTTCGTGTTTGTAGTCACCATTTTGTTCTTTGCTGAGGAATTTCTTTGTAGTCCTTTCTTTGCAATTTTATTTTCCCTAACTTTTGCCTGAACTAATTCTTTTGAATTGATAGTCCAATGGGATGCCCTAATTTTGCCTAAGTCACACGTTTTCATGTTTTTGACTTAGCAGGCTTTTTTTGATTTTTGACTTTTGAACAAAATGTGTGACATTAGCTTGTCTTTGCTTGTTGAGAGGATTGTGACTGCCTCGTTTCTTGATGAATGAGGGATAACATTATGGTTCCACGTCTTATGGCTTCATTATACATGAAGGATAGCCCTCGTAGTTTCTCTTCAGAAATATCTTTCTTATGAATTTTGAACACTCAATCAGATTAATTGAAAACTACCCTGCCCCAGGTTAAAATTTGAGAGTTTTTTCGTATAGAAAAGAAACTCCTACTTCAAAGGCTCAAAAGGGGTTAGAAAGGGATTATCTTCCTTATATCTCCAGTGTTTAGGGATTTGAAACAATGCATGTACATCGTCAGCAAGATTTTATTCAAAAAGCATACAACCAAAGATTTTGTGTTCTTTAGATCATCATCCTCCCTTCAATCTCTGCCTAGGCAAGAGAATAAGCAACAAGTTGGTATCATAATGAAAAAGCAATTTAAAATTTGAAAACAAATATGAGTGAAACAAAAGAATTTATTTTATTTTTTTTCAAGACAAACATACTCATTGTATTAAGATAATCATTCAAATGTAAACAAGTTCTTACATGCCAATAATGTTTTGATAAACAGGAAAAATTACAAAAAGAAGAAATAAGTTAATAATCTGGGAAGGCTTTTCGTCTGGACTTGAATCACCAAAAACATCCTTCAAAACTCAAAGTGACCATCAATCGTGTTTACTCTTCGGCACATGCTTGATTTGAACTTCAAAACCAACGTTCTTGAATGACAAGATACCACTTCTGACCAACTTCTGAACCTCAATCTTCAAAGCAAAGCAACCCTCTAAGTCATCTCTCTGCGGAGTTCAGAAATCTCTTGCTTGATATTCTCCATTGTTCTCTTAGCGTGAGTGTCGTACTGGTGAGACCAAAGGAAAAATAAGACTTGGAAAAAGAAGACCTTTGAAAGTGAAACAAAGATTGAGTGCAGCATCGCGTGACAACTACTTCCGGATTACTCTGTTATAATATCCGCACTACACCTAAGAGGCCAAGATGGGTTAAGGGTTCTACGGTTCTCAGCTTCTCTGGCTCCCAGGTCGAAAGCAATAACGTCTTCCCGATTACTCGGTAAACAAATACTACGTTCAAAGGGGCTTCCACTGAGTGGGGGATTCTCTTGCCTCCTTCTTCGGGATTACTACCTCAAAGTTAACATGACTATACCGCCCGTCCTAATCCTATGTGTAACCCAAGTCCGGGTAGAGGACTTATCAAAAAGTAGTCACCAAACTCAACATCACAATATAAACATATAATCAAACAATCAAATAATGATAAAACAGATAAAACAAACTAGGCTTAACCCACTTAGGGATGGACCAACAAGAGGTCAATCTTTCCCCAGCAGAGTCGCCAATTCTATAGCGGTGAAAATCGGAGATCAAGCTATTATATAACTTGACTCGCAAAAGCAAGAGTCGCCACCACGCTTTATTATTTCCAAGGGAAAAGGGAAAATAGAGAAATAAAACCCTAAAATATGCAATGTATAATAATACTTAAAAGTAATGAAAAATACAATGCGTTTTTGAAAAGAGATCGAGAGTTCAGGGGTTGGTTATGCAATGGGAAGGTATTAGCACCCAATGCCTCTGTGGTACTCCGCAGGAACCTTTTGGAATATATGTTTTTGGTTAAAATTGTTTGTTATATACAAGGGTGTATTTATCTACAACTATGTTTGCTTAAGGGGAAAGAAATGAGTTTTTATTATTGCGTTCGTGAGGGTTTCGCGACCCTTTGCCTATGTATCCAATGAAGGAATCAAAACACCGTAGTTCCTCTAGAAAAAAAGTTGATTTGTTTGTGTTTTTTAGTGGGCGACATTAATGCACGCATTCTAGCAATAGGTACGGCCGCTATCGCGGTAGAACGGAGATAACATGCCCTTGGGGGGAGTTTTGATTTGTTGAGTGTTTTTGCATGTTTTAAAGTATATTCAAGTAATGATTAAAGAGTGTTTTTTTTGGATTTTTTTGGTTTGTTTACTTGTTGATTTTATCTTGCCTAATTACTAGCATTTGTACAAAGTAAATAAAAATGCAGAAAGATAAAAACCTACGCTATTACAAACATATCAAAAGGCATAAAAAATATGAAGAAAAAAAAATAAAAGTAAGAAAAGTAAGTGTCTTTCGATTCTGCCAGGAGCAGCCTTCGACTGGCATTCAGTTGGTCTCCTTCGATTGGGGCTAGCACCAGTGAAGTCACGTCCTTCGATTAGGGGCTGGCACCAGTGAAGTTCTGTCCTTCGATTGGGCAAAGGCAGAGGCGAAGTCCTGTCCTTCGATTGGGAAAAGGCAGCAGCAAGTTGTATTTCGACTGGGAGTTCGCACCAGTGAGGTTCTGTCCTTCGATTGGGCCTTGGCAGGGGCGAGGTGTATCCTTCGACTGGGAGTTTGCACCAGTGAGGTTCTGTCCTTCGATTGGGCTTTGGCAGGGGCGAGGTCCTGTCTGGGCCTGGAAGTCAGTGTGGAAACCAAAGGCTTCGTTTCATACTCCTGTTTCCTGTTTCTTTCATTTCAAACATTAAATGACAACATGGCCTGAGGCCATGCTAGTATTTATCTTTCAAACAGTTTAATAGTTAAACAGAAAGCAAAAACGAAAGAGGTAGCTCTGAAGGATATGTTAAAAATGTAGAAACGAAAGGAACAATGGTATGTACAATGTGTCAAACGAAAAGGAATTGTATTTACATGTTGTGGAACTAAAAATTCAAAGGTAAGAGTGACTTACCTTGCTTCAGGCTAGAACGTCTGCTAGGCCTTGACTGGTGGCCCTAGATGCTGGATTCGAAAGAGGGGTCACAGGCTGTGCTTGGAGCGCTGGATTTGAAGGAAAAGAAAAAGCAAGTGTGATGCTTCTTTGATTCGAAGGAGACTGAAGTGTGGTTGTTCTTCATAATCGAAGGAAGTAAGTGTTTAGGGATTCTGGGTTTGTTCTCACAAGTATTGAAGGGACTTGAGAGATTTTTTGTGTTTGAGAAAATTTGGTGTTTTTGAGAATTTTCTGAAGATTTGTTCGCCTGGCCAAAAGGTCCTCCCTTGGATGTTGTGAAGCCTTCTTATTTATAGGCGAGCTTTGATATGGTTTTGGGGGGAAATCAAATAGTATTTGAATTATTTGGGTATATTGCCCCCTTGTTTTCTTCAATGCAGCTCTTGTGCACTCCTTTTTTGTGCAAGTACAGGACAGAGACAACGCATGCTTATCAGTATTTTGTAGCTTAGTGGCAGGTTGGTGCAGGACTGCTGCATAGCAGCACAGCTGGCTTGAGTTTGGAAGTATATGGGACTTTAGCCAAGAAACTCCTTGAATGCTTCTCCCTTTCGTTTTGATCATTTCAACCAGCTTCATGATTACACAAAAATGTTTGTTTCCAAACAATGTGTGCTCTAAGTACGTTGCTTCGAAGGGTTTAGTGGTCCAACTTGTGAATCAAAGGAGGCCACCTTGAAGGAAATCACATGTCCAGCTTGTGGATCAAAGGGGGTCACTTCGAAGGAAACTACATGGCCAAATCGAAGCTTGTGACTGAAGGAGACTGTATTTCCTAATCGAAGCTTGTGACTGAAGGGAGACTATATTGCCCAAATCGAAGCTTTGCTAAATCGAAGCCTGTGACTGAAGGAAGCAATGTTGCCCAATCGAAGCATGTGGATCGAAACAAACATATTGCCCAATCGAAAGCCCGTGTTCGAAGGAAGCAATGTTGCCCAATCGAAGCATGTGGATCGAAACAAAAATATTTCCCAATCGAAAGCCCGTGTTCGAAGGAAGCAATGTTGCCCAATCGAAGCATGTTTGCAGGCAGTAAACTTGGTGAATCGAAACAGGCTTGCAGGCAGCAAACTTGTCCAGGTCGAAGTAGGCTTGCAGGCAGCACTTGTCCAAATCGAAGTAGGCTTGCAGGCAGTAAACTTGTCCAAATCGAAGTAGGCTTGCAGGCAGCAAACTTGTCCAAATCGAAGTAGGCTTACAGGCAGCAAACTTGTCCAAATCGAAGTAGGCCTAAACTTGCATTCGAAGGAGGCTTTAAGTTCAAAATGAAGGACATGCCCAAGTTGCATTCGGAGGATACCTGTCAACACATGAAATCAAAGAAACAAAAACACACATTTCGTGCTTGATTAGAAGTTAGTGATACATGGGCTAAGAATGTTCAAAACACTTGATAATTTCTGCATAATCAATGCTCAAAAGTGAGAGGTTAAAAACCGACTGTATTTAGTGACCTTGACTCTTGTGTAAAAATGCAAAAAATAAAAATGGGATCTTAGGTCAAAAATTGGGGTATGACACCAGTCAACTCAGCGGTATTTTCATGTGAAGTACTTTTTCACTACATCTGGGAGGCAAGATTCTCTTTAGCACGAGATCACCAGATTGAAAATTTTGTGGACGTACCTTCTTTTCGAAAGCTTTCTTCATCCTCTTTTTGTATAACTGCCTATGGCAGGTATCCATCAATCTCTTCTCGTCAATGAGATTAAACTGGTCAAATATATTCTGAACCCATTCAGCCTCATCCAACTATGCATCTGTCATTATCCTCTAGGAAGGAATCTCCACTTTCACATGCAAGACTGCTTCCATGCCATAAACAAGCGAGAAGGGGTTGCCCCAGTCGAGGTGTGCACAGTGGTACGATAACCACGTAAAGCAAACAGAAACATCTCATGCCAATCCTTATAGGTGACAACCATTTTCTACTCAATCTTCTTAATATTCTTATTAACTGCCTCAACCGTGCCATACATCTTAGGATGGTAAGAAGAAGAATTGTGATGCTTTATCTTAAATCTTTCGCACAGCTCTTTCATCATCTTATTGTTGAGTTTCGACCCATTGTCGGTAATAATCTTCTCGAGAACCTCGTATCAAGAAATGATATTATGCTTGATGAAATGAGCTACCACTTGTTTAGTGACGTTGGTATAAGATGTTGCTTCGACCCACTTAGTGAAGTAATCAATGGCAACCAATATGAAGTGGTGTCCGTTGGAAGCAGTCGGCTCAATCCGACCAATAATATCAATACCCCACATTGCGAAGGGCCAATGTGAAGTTAAGACATTCAGAGGAATGGGTGGAACATGCATCTTATCAGCATAAATTTGACACTTGTAATAGATCATGGAATGGTTGTAGAAATAATTTTCGATCATCGACCAATAATAACCTGATCTCAAGATTTTCTTGGCCATAGTATGCCCGCTGGAATGTGTTCCGAAGTAACCTTCGTGAATTTATTCTATGATCCTATTTGCTTTCTGTCTATCCACGCACCTGAGCAAAAAAGAATCATTGTTTCTCTTGTACAAAACATCCCCATCAAAGGAAAAACTTAGCCGCATATTTTCGCAGAGTCTTCTTATCGGTGACAAAAGCATCCTCTGGATATTCCTTCGTCTTAAGATATCTCTTGATATCGTAAAACCATGGTTTCTCATCAACAACACCCTCTTCTATTTCATAACAAAACGCAGGCTTATCCAACCTTAAGATGGTGATAGAGGGGGCTTCATTTGCCCATCTAACTTTAAACATGGATGACAGAGTATCCAAGGTGTCTGCTAAGTTGTTCTCTTCTCTTGGAATATGATTGAAAGTAATCTCATCAAAATAAGGGGTCACCTTCAACACATGCTCACGATACAGAATCAAATTTGGGTGATTAGTCTCCCAATCCCTATTTATTTGACTAATCATAAGAGTAGAGTCTCCATATACTTATAAGATCTTGATTCGTAAATCAATAGAAGCTTTTAACCCAAATATACAAGCTTCATACTCAGCCATATTATTTGTACAATAAAAAAAAATTATGGTGGTAAGAGGAGTATGGAAACCCTCGGGAGAAGTAATCACAATACTGACACCATTACCCAACACATTGGAGGCACCATCGAACACCATCATCCATTGCTATCCTGGTTCGGGTCCTTCTTCCGGGGCTAGAATGTTACAATCCCATATGTACATGATGTCTTCATCACGAAATTCAAACTTCATCGGCTGATAGTCATTTTCCATGGGCTGATGAGTAAGATGATCAGCCAACACACTACCTTTGATAGCTTTTTTGGTGGTATATTGGATGTCATATTCATTTAAAATCATCTCCTAACGGTCTACTCTTCCCGTGAGAGTTGGCTTTTCAAAAATGCACTTTATTGGATCAATCTTAGAGATCAACAAGGTAGTATTAGTCAACATATACTGTCTTAGTCGGAAAGCAACCCATGCCAAAGTGCAGCAAGTTTTCTCGAGCAGTGAGTATCTTATATCACAGTCGGTAAACTTTTTGCCATGTTGCCCCAATACACACCCCATTGAATTCTCTAACACCGTTAGATACATTATCAGGGGCCTCCTTTCCACCGAAGGCGAAAGAATTGGAGGTTCTAGAAAATATTCTTTAATTCTATCAAATGCCGCTTGGAAATTGTTATTCCAGCTGTCCGTCTGATCGTTTTTCAACAATTTAAAAATTGGTTCACAAGTGGCTGTAAGGTGAGAAATGAATCTAGCAATGTAGTTCAATCTCCGGAGAAAACCATGAACCTTTTTCTTTGTTTTTGGCACAGGCATTTCTTGTATAGCTTTGACTTTTCTAGGATCAACCTCAATTCCTTTTTCACTTACGATGAAGACCAATAGTTTTCCTGACCTCACTCCGAAGGTTCACTTATTAGGATTCAACCTTAGTCTGAAATTCCTTAATCTTTCAAATAATTTCAAAGGTGGACAAGATGCTCTTCTTCTTTCTGGGACTTGGCAATCATATCATCAACATATACCTCAATCTCTTTATGTATCATGTCATGAAAGAGAGTGACCATTGCACGTTGATAAGTTGCCCCTGCATTTTTCAAACCAAAGGGAATCACTTTGTAACAAAATGTTCCCCAACGTGTAATGAAAGTAGTTTTCTCCATGTCTTCGGATGCCATCTTGATCTGATTATAGCCATAAAAACCATCCATGAAAGGAAACACTTTAGCTCAAGCAGTATTGTCAACCAGAACATCAATATGTGGCGAAGGTAAATCATGTTTAGGGCTTGCTCTAATCAAGTACCTATAGACCATACACATTCTAACTTTACCACAGCGGGTAAGAAGTGACTTTAAAAAAACCAGCATCAAATTGTTTCTGAACTTCCTCTTTGAGCTTCATAGACATCTCAGGATGAGTTATGCGAAGCTTTTGTTTAACAGGAGAGCACCCTTCTTTAAGAGGCAGTTTGTGCACAACAATATCTGTATCCAGCCCGGGCATATCCTCATAATACCAAGCAAAGATATTTGCATACTCACGAAGCATTTCAATCAATCTTCTTTTGACATTGTCTTCTAAAGCGGCCCTAATCTTGGCTTCTCTTCGGACCTCTTCGGTACCCAAGTTGATCAACTCTATAGTCTCTTGGTGCGGCTGAATGACCTTTTCTTCTTGCCTCAAAAATCTAGCCAACTCTTCAGGAATTTCACAATCTTCCTCAGCTTCTTCTTCAGCTTGATAAATTGGATTTTCAAAGTCATAAAGAGCCATAGCAGAATCATTCTTGAAAGTTTCTGGGATTAACGGGGGACATATTATGCATGATTATTTTTATTTTTATTTTTAGTTTTAGATTAAAGAAGAAAAATAAAAACTCACATTTTGCCAAAAATTAAGAAGCAAGACAGGGAGCAAAATATTTGAATGCAAAAGACGTCCTTTATTGATGATAAATTTGCAATGAAAAACATTGTTGCCTTACAACATGTCCACTACATCTTAGGTAGGACGTAGGGATTATTGCATGATAACAAATAAAAGAAAGTTACTCTTCATAACGGGCTACTTCAACAACATCCTCAGTAAACAAGTTAGCAAGCATTTTACACGGCACGGTAGGACATACCAACTTATCTATCTCGCAATCACTGTCACCATCTTCACTCACAGCATGAGCTTCTTCATGGATAACCCCACCTCTAACAAACTGAATTGGTAGAGGAATACCTTGAACCTTGGGAGAAGAAATAGTTGACACGCTTCGACCAACCATGAAGCCTAAACCTTTCTTATCTGTCTGAGTAGGGAGATCCAACACTCTTCCCCAACCTTTTGGATGACCAGATTGAACAATCATTTGGGCCTAACGATACAATGACATAGAGACCTCGGGCTTCTTATTCTCATGACGAGGAGCCCTGACAACTTACACATACCCAAAAGCATGACATGGAGTCTCATGGATCTCTCCTTCTACTTCAACATAGCCAAAGGAACTCAGATGGCTGACAATATAATCTTCTTCACCGCAAACAGTTATCACTTTCCAATTCAACAGGAACTTCGACTTTTGGTGCAGAGTGAACGTGATAGCACCAGCCCCATGGATCCATAGATGGCCTAACAAACAACAATAAGAAGGATTTATGTCCATAATAAAGAAAGTAACTTCAAACACCTAGGGACCTATCTTGGTCGGCAAGTCATCCTCCTCGAACACTGCCCTTTTCAATCTATTAAAAGCTTTGACAATTAAATCACTTGGCCTCAACAAAAACCCATCATAATCAAGTCTCAAGAGAGCAGACATGGGCAAGACATTGAGAGAGGAACCCGTGTCAACCAACACACGGGATAAGGTAGTCTTTGCAATCTCCATGGACATGTGCAACTGTGATCGGTGGATCTGGAACTGACTGTTTAACGCTGGTTCGCGAAATGTCGCGGAAGCAAGAGTCGCCACCGTCTTTTATTTTCTCCAACATGGACAGGACAAAAGCACAGCAAAATTCCTTATGAGATAGTTCTCGGTTCGGGAGGTAGATTTATAGAAAGGGAAGGTGTTAGCACCCTTTCTATCCATGGTTATCCATGGGCTCTTAGGTACTTGCTCATTTGTGTTTTCAAAAATGGTTTGTTTGCTTTTCAACTGTGGGTTTTAAAAAAGTTTCTTTGAAAATTCCAGTTCGACTCTTGTATCGGTCCTCAAGAGTGTTTGAAAAATTGCTTTCGAAAGCTTTTTGAAAAGGTGTCGGTGTGAAAAGTATTTTTTTGATTTGTTTTGAAATTAGAGCAAGTATCTAGAGTCGTCTACCTACCCTATGGAATTCGTCTGTGTAAATGTCCTTTAAAGTAGTGCCATCCCACCATTGAGAGGTAGGTAGCACCACCGTTGGAGGTGTTCGGGTCAAATCGAAGTTCGGGACATGGTGATCACCAGAGCAATAGGAAGACACCTTAGAAGCTACCCTCATGCCAGGTTCCCGAATCATGAGGACTTACTAAGACATCCTCTACTCGACGATCACCTTTCGAGGCAAGGCAACAGTGAGGCGTACCCTAGGGGTGGTGTGTGATTTGTGTGTCAGATTCATTTATTTTTGTCTTGTCATGTCATGGGTGATCTACGCGTTATTTTTATTTAGACATTCATTCTTGCATGCCATTATTAACAGTTTAAAAAGTTGCGGAAATATAAAGTTCCTAAACTATTACAAAGGCGCGGTTCCACATCGCCAAATTTAATCCAGGACCCGATTTGACAGAAAAATAAAGAAATAAAGTGCGAGAAAGATAAACTGTCCGAGTTACATGGCTTTGGGAGAATTACATCAATATTTAAAAGAAGGAATAAAATGCGCGAATTGAATTAAAATTGAAAGCGAGGGCGTTGGACCCTTTTTAATGAAATTAAATTAAATTATTAAATTAATTAAATAAAAATGAAAAAAGAAATTATTTTGAGATTTTTTGGATTTATGGTTTTTTATGTGAATTAAATGAAATTAACTAATTAACCCTAATTCTACAACTTTTATTTATTAAGAAAAACATGTTAAAATTAAACCTGAAATTAAATTAATTAATTAATGGCAATTTGATTTATAAAAATAAATAATTAGTTATTAGTGAAAAGAAAAGAAAAAGGGTAAAGATTGATTAAAACCCTAATTCTACAAATTTTTAATTTATTAAGAAAAATATGAATTAAACCTAATTTTACAAAGCTAACTTAATTAATGATATTTACTTAAAAAATATTAAAATAAAATATATTTTTAATTTTGTCTTTTCTGATTTTTTTGTTATTTTATATTCGATGAAAATAAATTAATTGAAGAATTTAAAGGAAATTAATTAAATCAAATAAAAATAGGAAATATAAAAGAATAGCAAACCTTGGGGGATTCTGTCCCCAATTTGGAGGTGTAGCCCTAGCAATTCTGGCCCAATTATGTCAAGGCCTTTTGACTTTTTCAGGAAGCATGTGACATGTTTGACCAACGTCCAGGGTGTTCTCCAAATCTGGGCCTTTAGATTGGTATCAATAAACGCGTGGCACGCCTGGATGTGGAGGGTATGGTGAACCCTTGTATTGAAACTGCACAGGAACGTTATTAGCAAAATAATATGGAATAGAAAGGGGACTTGGGGTTCGAACCCAGGTCCTAGAGGTTACCAATATCAAGCCTTGCCACTGGAGCTCTTCACGCGTTTTGTTTATATTATGGAAGACAAATAACATAATGTAAATCAGGCGTTAGTGGACATTTTCGCGCGAAATTTGAATGAACCACTTACTGGCCTACACCTCATCATCTTCTTCAAGGCTTTGCTGTACCTGAAAATAAAAACAATTGAATAGCGGGGGTTTTAAACCCCCACTAAGTAACAAGTGCAAAAATAGCGATTAGCACCCTGCTAATCATAAATTAATCGCGAGGTGTGTGTTAGATCCAGTGGAACCTCACGAGTTCAATGGCATCATTCTCATGGTCCAATTTTTACATAGGAGTAAATCCCCAATTTTTCAGGTCTGAAACCCTAAGGTGCTTTAATGGTGATTCTTCATACAATGCTTGAAAACTCAATTAAATCATATGGTTAGTTTCAGAATCATCCAATTAGTACAAATCAAGAATAAAAATGCATGGATATGGCCTGAATAACAAAACACGATTATGCAAAAAGAGTGATACAGTCTGACTTATAATTACCAATTCTTGATGTTAGGGATGATGATTTTTATTCAAACACGTTCCTTGAAGCCTCAGGAACACAATGGAATGATTGTTTGGCCTTGAATCGCACTGGAATGTGGTTTTCAGTTTTGGAATTTTTGTCAAAAAACTCAAACTTGGTTATGCTTTTCTGGCGCAGCTGGGACGTCCTTAGGAGTAGGGTTTGCATTAGTATATATGTGTGAATGATTAGGGTTCAAAATTTGGTCCAAAGAATCAATGAATTGATGAGAAAATATTTGATTTCCATGCCATAAGTTTTCAATCTTTTTCATGCTATTTTGGTTCCAATCATGTCCAATCACATGGATTCTTTCCAAATCTGACCATGCACGAAATATTGAGTGTATTCCATGCATAAAAAGATTTAAAAACTTAGGTTTGGTATTTTTCATGTATTTATTTTAATTAAATGAATTTCTAGCAATTAAAAATTCAAATAAATAAATAAAAATGGTGAAAAACTTCCCTTTGGGCCAAATGGTCGTGCACATGCATTGGATGATGAATCTTGGAAGAAAAAGAGGCCCATTAGCATTTTTAAGACATTTGAAGCAAAGTTGACTTTTCAAAGTATCCAAATATTTTCCAACTTCCACAAGGCATATCTTGCTCAATTATTAAGCTTTGATCATGTTCTTTGACATTTTGGAAAGGTCTTGAAGTCCTCTAACCAATGCCTTTGGTCCCATGTCATTTTGATTTACCAATCTCAAGTTATGGCCTTTGACTTAAAGTCCTTTTTTGTTGACTTTTGAAAATGACCTATAATGTTGAAATTGATAACTTTTTGTGAGAGCATTTCTTGGACTTGAAGTGTGAAGAAGAGTTATAGTAAATGTCTTTATCTTCAAAATGAGCTTTGGATGGAATTTTTCTGATAATCCATGTGGAAGTTATGCTTTGCTCAAGTTACAGTTGACTTTTTCAACTGTCCAAATATGGAAACTTTTGCATCTTGAGACTTTTTTGAGCCAAGCTTTGAAAATCATGATCAAGAATTGATCAAATGATGTTTGTGGCTTCAAAATGAGATGTTGACCAAAAATTTGGACTTTTGACTGTCAAATGACCATTTTGCCCCTGCAGTTGACTGTAGTGCAATTAGGGTTTTTGACTGTGCAATTTTGTGCTATAAGTCTTGAAACTTGGTATGAGGATGCTTGACCATGTTTATAGGCATGTGGGACTTGATTGGACCCTTGGAAACTTCATTTCCTTTGTCAGAACCAAAACCCTAGTTTTTTGACTGTTAGGAGGCCCTTGAACTGTGCAACCCTTGGGGAGATTTGAAGCATGCTCTTTGCAATTCTTGAAGAATATGGGAGGGCAAATTTTGGGGTACAACAGTTGCCCCTGTTCAATCTTCTTAGACCTGAGGATGCAGATTGGCTGACGTGCCTTTCGTAATCCGAAGGTGGAAGATGATTGAACACTAGAGTGCCCAGAAATTTGCGCTCACATAGTAGTGTGATGGTGGGAATGGGCTTATAGATGCCATTTGGAGATTGATGGATAGGATGATGGGCTTATAGATGCCATGCTAAGAGATGATGGACGAGTGGATGGGCTTATAGATGCCATCTGGAGGTTGTTGATCGCGTAAGAGATTCCTTGCGTACCTGAAAAAGAAAGATACTTACCTGGCTTGTTGCCGGGATTGATCTTCAAATTCTTTATGCAGATGTGTCTTGTCTGGATGCAAGAATCGAATCTGGAATAGTCTTTTGAATGGATCTAGACTAAACAATAGAATAGTCTCCGGGTCTGGAGCATCTCTAAGTTGTTTTTGAGAAGAAGCTTGAATAAGCCGTAGAATAGCATCCGGTTCTGGAACATATCTTAGCTATATCTGAATGAATCTGGAATAAGTATCAGAAGGTAGCCGTATCCGGGTCACATCTGAACCATATCTGAAAGGAAATCTAGAAGAAGTATCAAAACGTCGCCATATCTGGTTCACATCTGAACTATATCTAGAAGGAAATCTGGAAGAAGTATCAGAACGTCACCATATCTGGGTCACATCTGAACTATATCTAGAAAAGGTAATCTGGAAGCAGTATCAGAACGTCACCATATCTGGGTCACATCTGAACCATATCTAGAAGGAAATCTGGAAGAGGTATCAGAAAGTAGCCATATCTGGGTCACATCTGAACCATATCTAGAAGGAAATCTGGAAGAGGTATCAGAAAGTAGCCATATCTGGGTCACATCTGAACCATATCTAGAAGGAAATCTGGAAGAGGTATCAGAAAGTAGCCATATCTGGGTCACATCTGAACCATATCTAGAAGGAAATCTGGAAGAGGTATCAGAAAGTAGCCATATATGGGTCACATCTGAACCATATCTAGAAGGAAATCTGGAAGAGGTATCAGAAATTAGCCATATCTGGGTCACATCTGAACCATATCTAGAAGGAAATCTGGAAGAGGTATCAGAAAGTAGCCATATCTGGGTCACATCTGAACCATATCTAGAAGGTAATCTGGAAGAGGTATCAGAAAGTAGCCATATCTGGGTCACATCTGAACCATATCTAGAAGGAAATCTGGAAGAGGTATCAGAAAGTAGCCATATCTGGGTCACATCTGAACCATATCTAGAAGGTAATATGGAAGAGGTATCAGAAAGTAGCCATATCTGGGTCACATCTGAACCATATCTAGAAGGAAATCTGGAAGAGGTATCAGAAAGTAGCCATATCTGGGTCACATCTGAACCATATCTAGAAGGAAATCTGGAAGAGGTATCAGAAAGTAGCCATATCTGGGTCACATCTGAACCATATCTAGAAGGTAATCTGGAAGAGGTATCAGAAAGTAGCCATATCTGGGTCACATCTGAACCATATCTAGAAGGAAATCTGGAAGAGGTATCAGAAAGTAGCCATATCTGGGTCACATCTGAACCATATCTAGAAGGTAATCTGGAAGAGGTATCAGAAAGTAGCCATATCTGGGTCACATCTGAACCATATCTAGAAGGAAATCTGGAAGAGGTATCAGAAAGTAGCCATATCTGGGTCACATCTGAACCATATCTAGAAGGAAATCTGGAAGAGGTGTCAGAAAGTAGCCATATCTAGGTCACATCTGAACCATATCTAGAAGGAAATCTGGAAGAGGTATCAGAAAGTAGCCATATCTGGGTCACATCTGAACCATATCTAGAAGGAAATCTGGAAGAGGTATCAGAAATTAGCCATGTCTGGGTCACATCTGAACCATATCTAGAAGGAGTTGCGATAGTTCATAATAATTATCTTTGTATTGACCTTTCCTGAAAAGGTAAAGCATCAGTTGTATGCAAGATCATGATGCATGAACTGCATGATTTTAAAATGTCCTCAAAATTAATGAGATTCGTGTTGTATGATGCATATGCATGCTATAATGTATGAAGATGTAAAGTTCATGAATGTATTTTTGTCTCGGAAATTAAATCTTTGACAGGTGCCGGGAAGTTAACTCCTGGGCTAATGTTGAAGAAAGAGTTCTTCGCTTTGCAAGAATGAACTGGTAGGAGAAGATGACTCCGTTGGGGAATATGCTTGGAGATTACTCTGCGAGGGAGATTACTCTAGCGATCTTGCTGGGGAAAATACTCTGTGGGAAGAGAGGTACTTCGCTGAGATAATGATAACTCCGCTGGGGATACCATTGTTGAGTTGGAAGTGTTAATGGACTTCGCTGGGGATAAGAAGGCTTCGCCGAGGACGATCTTTCCGTGGCAATTGGCTGAGGATAACCCAGTTATACCCTGGTAGGGAAATAACTCTTTGAATAAAGCCGGGAGACGCGTTTGTGCTCTGCGGGGGTAAGCTTCCAGAATCTACTGGGGATAAGCTTACCGCTTGGGGAGATGAATTCCAACTTTTCCTGGGGAAACTGGATTGGGCTCTCCTGGGGAAGTTAGGTATCTTGATTGTTCTTCAGCCGAATCTATCTTAGCACCTCGGTGGGTAGAGTAACTAGATCGCTTGGACAAACCAATATTGCCCCTGTTTCGGTGGGAGAAGACACCTGTGGGGTTTTTGACAAATCTTCTGGTAGACAAATGACGAGATGCCGGGACATAGTCGTACGCTTAAATCCCTAATTTTTGCCTGGACCGCCCTTTCGGGTTTTCAGTCCACCGGGATACCCGTTTTTGCCCAAGCCGCCTTTTCAGGTTTTCGACTTGCCGGGTGTACAGATTTTTTTCATTTCATCCCTTCATTTTGCCCAAACCCTTTTGGTTCGCCGGGAAGCCCTAAGTTTTTCCTAGGCATGTCAGCCTAGCGGGTCTTTTTACTTTGCGTAGTATTTTTCGACTATGTCCCCATTCTCAGAATGTAGGGAATTGCCCCTGTCATAAGTGTTTGGCCGTGCCATCAGAAGATGTTTGATCAAGCAAGATTCGTTGCTGGAGTGCCCCAAGTGACTCAGGCGGAGATTTGCCCCAAGCTGTTTGGCATCTTGAGAGATTCCCTGGATCTTGACTGGACTGCCCCAGATGATGGACAATGATCAGGCCATGCCCCTTGATTGGAAGTGCTTCTGTTTATTAGGCATTCGTCGTGCGGATTTCTATGCTGTTCAAACCAAAAAAAGTCATATGCAAACAAAGTTATGTTAAAATGCAAAGCTTATGTCCGTCTTGAATTTTGAAAATGCATTTTTTGTAAAACGAGCAATTTTTGTAGACTGTGATGTCAATTCAAGATTTGTAACAAACCTTCAGGAGTCAGGATACCTTTCGTAACAGTATGCTTTCGAACTAACCCATGCTTCAGCTAGGACTTTTGAGGGTTATAACGTGGCTTGGTTCACGGTTTAAGAAACAAAGGATAAAGGCTCAAATTTTATTTGTACCCACCCGCTCTTCGTGATGTTCTTCAAACCTAAACTTAGTTGATTGTACGTTAGACCTTATTGCGTCTTTGCTTTGATATCCCAGTGATGGTTCGGATATTGACGATTTTATTTTGAATAGGCAGTCATTTCCCCTTTTTTTTGTGTTGAGGGTTTGTAGGACCTCTTTCTTTTGATTTCGCTATCCCTATTTTTTTGCCTGAACTGTTTCTTTTTGGAATTACAGTCAGCGGGATGCCCCAGTTTTGTAAGTCTCCTTCATAGGTTTTGACTTAATGGGTTTTTATTTTGGAGATATAATGGCTGCCTATCCTTATGATTATTCGGAATCATCATTGTCTTCTTTTTTTTTTTTGTAAGGACCTCTTTAGTGCCATTTGTTATGCACTTAAATCAACTGAGAGAACTACCCTGCCCCAGGTTATGATTAAGGGTTTTAATTTCGAAAAGAAAAAACTCCTACTTCTTTGGCTCAGAGGGGTTGACGAGGGATTATCTTCCTTATTACTCCAGTGTTTAGGAATTGAAACAATGCCTATACCTCATCAGCGGGGTCTGTTCAAAAGCATACTGTAAAGATCGTGGTATCGTTTTCGTCATCCTCCCTCAAGAGGCTTAGAAATTATTAACCGAGAGTTGATCATCACAGAAAAATGAAAGCAATTTTGAATATAATGAAAACAATTGTATTAATTCCAAAACAGACACATGCGATGCTTTAATAGAATAAAAGAGTTTGCTATGACATTAATTGTTTGTATAAGCAAAGAAAAATACAACTCGGAAATCCAAATAAACAAAAGTCTTCAATGATTGGGTCCAGGAGCAGTGATTATGTTTGGAGTCTCAGGTACTTCAAACTGGATCTCTCCAGCGTCGATCATGTCTTGAATCTTGTTTTTGAGAGGCCAGCAGTTGTCCGTGGTATGCCCCGGGCTATCGGAGTGGTATGCGCACCTATCGTTGGGATGATAGTTGGGAGCAGAAGTGTTCGGATTCCAAAGAGGAGCCCTTAAGGTGATCAACCATGCCTTCAACATTTGTTGTAGTGCTTGATCCAGCGACATGTTGATCTTGGTGAACTGTCGTTTGGGTGCGACCTCCTTGCGCTTCAGCCCCTGTCCTTGTTGAGCAGGTCTAGGATTGGAGATCTGGATTGCCCCAACCTCATGACGGCTCTTTTTACCGTGCACAGCATTGGACTCCTTCTTTCCATGATGAGGCTTTTTGTCAGAAGGTGCAGCCTCTTGAATCTTTCCAGACCGGATGCCGGCTTCTATTCTCTCCCCAGTCAAGATAAGATCTGTGAATCCAGCAGACGAATTCCCAATCAGATGGTTATAGAATGAACCAGACAGGGTCCCCAAGAACATGTCTACCAGTTCACGGTCAGTCAGCGGTGGTTGTACCCTACCAGCCAGGTCTCTCCATTTCTGCGCATATTCCTTAAAACCTTCTCCCGGTCCTAACGACATACCCTGGAGTTGGGTACGCGTAGGAGCGAGGTCGGCATTATACTGATACTGCTTGTAAAAAGCAGTAGCCAACTCCTCCCAGTTACGAACCTTGGTTCCATCCAGCTGATAGAACCATTCGAGATGAGTCCCTGAAAGACTCTCCTGGAAGAAGTGGATCCACAAGTTCTTATCCCCAGTATACGGTTGAATCTTCCGCACATAAGACCTGAGATGCAGCCTGGGACAGGATGCCCCATCATACTTAGCAAAAGTGGGTGCTTTGAATTTGTGTGGGATCACCACACCAGAAGTTAGACCCAAATCTCCGAAATCCAAACCAGGTACTTGTTGAATTTCCATTGCATTCAGACGGTCTTCCAACTGCTTGTACTTGTCCTCAGCAGGAGGGTATTGTTCGTCGTTGAAATTTGTCTCGTTGTCGGAGACCACTGGACTGGGAACCCTTTCCTCTTGATGACTGCCCTCCCCAACAGATGGAGTAGTCCTCTCAGCTTCATTTTGCAGTGTATTCCCAGATCTGCGCCTAGGGTTGAACAACACAGTCCTCTTCTTCTTCTTTTTCAAGAGCAGGGTCTTCAGATCCTGTTGCCCCTGGGCCAAATTCATGATCAGCTCTTGGAACTGGGCGTTCTGAGCCTGGAGGACCTTGATAGTATGCTCAGTGGATGATTCAGGATTCATGACGATCGGCTGAAATAAACAGCGAAGAAGGTAAGAGACCTGTCAAAAGGGTTACCTGTAATGCAATGATATGTATGTATATATATGCAATGTTTTCAAGGATCTCGCGGGGTAAACAAGAAAATTGTTAGCATTTGAATTTGTGACTTGATTGAAGGAACTGCATATTGTTGAGAGTCCTTCTTCAAGGGTCAAAGGCTCACCATATCAAGTGGGTCATAGCCCCTGACAACCTTGGCTAGAGGAAAATAAATCCTCTTTGCCCCTTGCTAGACGTTTGATTCATCATGACCTGCATCACAAGCCCTTGAGATCCTTGAAACGGGTTAAGATGTATGCAATGGTATGATGTTATGGTATGCATGGGGTAATGTGAGTAAACCCTGTTATGAGTCCCCATTAAGGACTACAAACCAAAACCTGCAAGAAACTTAGGATACCCTGTTATGAGTCCCAATTAAGGACTATAACCAAAACTTGCAAGAAACTTAGTACACCCTGTTATGAGTCCCAATTAAGGACTATAAACAAGACCTGCAAGAAATTTAGTAAACTTTGTTATGAGTCCCAATTAAGGACTATAAACAAAACCTGCAAGAAACTCAAGTGTCAGATAACAAGCATGCAAGTAGTCACGTATGAAGGCACACAAGTCACACAGAGAGCCCTTAGAGTTTAGGCCAGCATGGGGTCTGGGTATTACCCTCTTTCAGTTTGTTGGTTCATACCTGTCCTATCAAAGTAACCGGGTTCTTAGAGGATCCCAATATCATTGACTACCCTCAAATCGGTCATAACTCCAGCATCGCAATCTTTTCTTGCGGCCAGAACCATCACGAGAG
Organism: Vicia faba; assembly: GCA_948472305.1. NCBI lineage: Eukaryota > Viridiplantae > Streptophyta > Magnoliopsida > Fabales > Fabaceae > Vicia > Vicia faba. The sequence goes on along the minus strand of OX451740.1, from coordinate 1,056,017,547 downwards.
TTTAGCCTCAATGGGCGTAGCATACTGCTACTGTTCTAATGGCCAAGTTGTGTCATTTAAGGTTCTAAGGTCTGTTGGTGCTTAATGACTCCTCAGAAGACCCATATTCTCCTTGTTGCGACACAAGGGATATCGGTATAGACCAAGGTGCCACACCAATGTAGCCACTGCTTCACCCATGTCGGTCTACGCCGGACAGGTCCCTCACAGCTTATGCTACCTAAATAGGGTATCCCCAGATCCGGGTTAGGATCCAGGTAACTCCCATGCAACCCATAATTTAAAGCAAGCAAGTCAATACAATTGAAAACACAGTTATGAACTATCCCTAAGGTACACCTCACTTTAAAGTATATCCCCAGCAGAGTCGCCAGTTCTGTGATCGGTGGATCTGGAACTGACTGTTTAACACTGGTTCGCGAAATGTCGCGGAAGCAAGAGTCACCACCGTCTTTTATTTTCTCCAACATGGACAGGACAAAAGCACAGCAAAATTCCTTATGAGATAGTTCTCGGTTCGGGAGGTAGGTTTATAGAAAGGGAAGGTGTTAGCACCCTTTCTATCCATGGTTATCCATGGGCTCTTAGGTACTTGCTCATTTGTGTTTTCAAAAATGGTTTGTTTGCTTTTCAACTGTGGGTTTTAAAAAAGTTTCTTTGAAAATTCCAGTTCGACTCTTGTATCGGTCCTCAAGAGTGTTTGAAAAATTGCTTTCGAAAGCTTTTTGAAAAGGTGTCGGTGTGAAAAGTATTTTTTTTATTTGTTTTGAAATTAGAGCAAGTATCTAGAGTCGTCTACCTACCCTAAGGAATTCGTCTGTGTAAATGTCCTTTAAAGTAGTGTCATCCCACCATTGAGAGGTAGGTAGCACCACCGTTGGAGGTGTTCGGGTCAATTCGAAGTTCGGGACATGGTGATCACCGGAGCAATAGGAAGACATCTTAGAAGCTACCCTCATGCCAGGTTCCCGGATCATGAGGACTTACTAAGACATCCTCTACTCGACGATCACCTTTCGAGGCAAGGCAACAGTGAGGCGTACCCTAGGGGTGGTGTGTGATTTGTGTGTCAGATTCATTTATTTTTGTCTTGTCATGTCATGGGTGATCTACGCGTTATTTTTATTTAGACATTCATTCTTGCATGCCATTATTAACAGTTTAAAAAGTTGCGGAAATATAAAGTTCCTAAACTATTACAAAGGCGCGGGTCCACATCGCCAAATTTAATCCAGGACCCGATTTGACAGAAAAATAAAGAAATAAAGTGCGAGAAAGATAAACTGTCCGAGTTACATGGCTTTGGGAGAATTACATCAATATTTAAAAGAAGGAATAAAATGCGCGAATTGAATTAAAATTGAAAGCGAGGGCGTTGGACCCTTTTTAATGAAATTAAATTAAATTATTAAATTAATTAAATAAAAATGAAAAAAGAAATTATTTTGAGATTTTTTGGATTTATGGTTTTTTATGTGAATTAAATGAAATTAACTAATTAACCCTAATTCTACAACTTTTATTTATTAAGAAAAACATGTTAAAATTAAACCTGAAATTAAATTAATTAATTAATGGCAATTTGATTTATAAAAATAAATAATTAGTTATTAGTGAAAAGAAAAGAAAAAGGGTAAAGATTGATTAAAACCCTAAATCTACAAATTTTTAATTTATTAAGAAAAATATGAATTAAACCTAATTTTACAAAGCTAACTTAATTAATGATATTTACTTAAAAAATATTAAAATAAAATATATTTTTAATTTTGTCTTTTCTGATTTTTTTGTTATTTTACATTTGATGAAAATAAATTAATTGAAGAATTTAAAGGAAATTAATTAAATCAAATAAAAATAGGAAATATAAAAGAATAGCAAACCTTGGGGGATTCTGTCCCCAATTTGGAGGTGTAGCCCTAGCAATTCTGGCCCAATTATGTCAAGGCCTTTTGACTTTTTCAGGAAGCATGTGACATGTTTGACCAACGTCCAGGGTGTTCTCCAAATCTGGGCCTTTAGATTGGTATCAATAAACGCGTGGCACGCCTGGATGTGGAGGGTATGGTGAACCCTTGTATTGAAACTGCACAGGAACGTTATTAGCAAAATAATATGGAATAGAAAGGGGACCTGGGGTTCGAACCCAGGTCCTAGAGGTTACCAATATGAAGCCTTGCCACTGGAGCTCTTCACGCGTTTTGTTTATATTATGGAAGACAAATAACATAATGTAAATCAGGCGTTAGTGGACATTTTCGTGCGAAATTTGAATGAACCACTTACTGGCCTACACCTCATCATCTTCTTCAAGGCTTTGTTGTACCTGAAAATAAAAACAATTGAATAGCGGGGGTTTTAAACCCCCACTAAGTAACAAGTGCAAAAATAGCGATTAGCACCCTGCTAATCATAAATTAATCGCGAGGTGTGTGTTAGATCCAGTGGAACCTCACGAGTTCAATGGCATCATTCTCATGGTCCAATTTTTCCATAGGAGTAAATCCCCAATTTTTCAGGTCTGAAACCCTAAGGTGCTTTAATGGTGATTCTTCATACAATGCTTGAAAACTCAATTAAATCATATGGTTAGTTTCAGAATCATCCAATTAGTACAAATCAAGAATAAAAATGCATGGATATGGCCTGAATAACAAAACACGATTATGCAAAAAGAGTGATACAGTCTGACTTATAATTACCAATTCTTGATGTTAGGGATGATGATTTTTATTCAAACACGTTCCTTGAAGCCTCAGGAACACAATGGAATGATTGTTTGGCCTTGAATCGCACTGGAATGTGGTTTTCAGTTTTGGAATTTTTGTCAAAAAACTCAAACTTGGTTATGCTTTTCTGGCGCAGCTGGGACGTCCTTAGGAGTAGGGTTTGCATTAGTATATATGTGTGAATGATTAGGGTTCAAAATTTGGTCCAAAGAATCAATGAATTGATGAGAAAATATTTGATTTCCATGCCATAAGTTTTCAATCTTTTTCATGCTATTTTGGTTCCAATCATGTCCAATCACATGGATTCTTTCCAAATCTGACCATGCACGAAATATTGAGTGTATTCCATGCATAAAAAGATTTAAAAACTTAGGTTTGGTATTTTTCATGTATTTATTTTAATTAAATGAATTTCTAGCAATTAAAAATTCAAATAAATAAATAAAAATGGTGAAAAACTTCCCTTTGGGCCAAATGGTCGTGCACATGCATTGGATGATGAATCTTGGAAGAAAAAGAGGCCCATTAGCATTTTTAAGACATTTGAAGCAAAGTTGACTTTTCAAAGTATCCAAAAATTTCCCAACTTCCACAAGGCATATCTTGCTCAATTTTTAAGCTTTGATCATGTTCTTGGACATTTTGGAAAGGTATTGAAGTCCTCTAACCAATGCCTTTGGTCCAATGTCATTTTGATTTACCAATCTCAAGTTATGGCCTTTGACTTAAAGTCCTTTTTTGTTGACTTTTGAAAATGACCTATAATGTTGAAATTGATAACTTTTTGTGAGAGCATTTCTTGGACTTGAAGTGTGAAGAGGAGTTATAGGAAATGTCTTTATCTTCAAAATGAGCTTTGGATGGAATTTTTCTGATAATCCATGTGGAAGTTATGCTTTGGTCAAGTTACAGTTGACTTTTTCAACTGTCCAAATATGGAAACTTTTGCATCTTGAGACTTTTTTGAGCCAAGCTTTGAAAATCATGATCAAGCATTGATCAAATGATGTTTGTGGCTTCAAAATGAGATGTTGACCAAAAATTTGGACTTTTGACTGTCAAATGACCATTTTGCCCCTGCAGTTGACTGTAGTGCAATTAGGGTTTTTGACTGTGCAATTTTGTGCTATAAGTCTTGAAACTTGGTATGAGGATGCTTGACCATGTTTATAGGCATGTGGGACTTGATTGGACCCTTGGAAACTTCATTTCCTTTGTCAGAACCAAAACCCTAGTTTTTTGACTGTTAGGAGGCCCTTGAACTGTGCAACCCTTGGGGAGATTTGAAGCATGCTCTTTCCAATTCTTGAAGAATATGGGAGGGCAAATTTTGGGGTACAACAGCAACGCTTTAGGTGCTTTCTCCCCTCAGTGGTTAAATCAAAGTTTGTAAAACACATCCCATTACTCGCAGAAATTCTATTCACAATCCCTTCAAATTAATTTACCAATATCTCTTAAGGAACAAAAGAAGTCCCCAACAGCTTCATCAATGCATTTCTGTGGGACTCTGAATCTATGAGTAAAGTAAGAATTGATATGTTTGAGTGTGTCTGACTTAATTGGTCAATGATCTTGTAGTCACTTTTCTTGATGTACCTCATCAACTCGGCTACATCCTTAGCCTATTCAGCATCCAAAGCAGGAATAAGGGGATTTTGCCTCGGTTTATCACCATTGACCATAATCTGCTTGCCACTGGCTTTAGTTGTTGTATCTGTGCTACTTTTAGGCTATTCTAGTAGAGAGAAAATCCGACTGTTACGGGTAATCCTAATTTCACCAAAAATGTCCTGAATCCCAGACTCCTCTTATTCAAACTTACCCTTTTCAGATTTGTGAGTAACAAGTTTCTTCCCTTATTGATAACATTCACCGCCGTAATACCAAGAAATCACTTTGTCCTTGACATACGGTATTGGCCCAGGCATGGTGATGGATATTGGTGGCTTTCTGGAAGGAACCAGAATTGTAACAGGTTTTTAAATGGTCTTTGCTTTGACATGAATGGTTATTGCATCAACCTCATCCTTACCAACCTTAGTTTTGGTAACTACGCGGTCAAATTGTAGAACTCCCTTGGTAACCAAATTCTGGACTGCATCTTTCAACAATTGACAACCCTTTGATTGGTCCAAGCAAACTGCACAGTTCATCCAACAACGCAAGAATATACCTTTGCTCGACAACTGCTCTTTCACAAATGAGAGAGGTGTAGTCAATTGATTAACATCCATAATTAAATTTAAATTTTCATCTTCCAGGATGGAGCCGACAATCGCACCTCCATGAGATGGTAGAGGCTGATTTGTAATATTTGGCGCTGGTCCAAAATTGATGGCCTAAGAGTCCAATAGGTCCTAAACTTTGTGCTTGAAAGCATAGCAAATCTCAATAGTATACCCCTTCCCGCCAGAGTGGAAATCACATCGGGAATTAGCATCAAAATGAGCTAGTAACCTTTATGTATCAACCTTCCAAGGCACAACTCAACTAGCTTTAACTCAAGACATCGGAAGTGCGTCCAGTTTCCTAGGAGGACGCCTTTGGCCTTGCTGATTGCCTTGCTTAGGCACATAAGTTTGTCTTTGAGGCGCTTCTGTTGGTGTTGTTACAACAGCAATCTGATGATCTGAACCCTGATATTTGTCTTTCCCCCTTTGAAAATAAGTCGCGTTGGATTCACCCTCCTTTTTCTTTTGGTGACCACCAAAAAAACTTCTTAGTTTTCCCAGCATTATTTCCAGCAACAACATCTTGGATCTTTCCTAACTTAATTCCGATTTCAATTCGCTTTATGTGTCTTACTATCTCGGCAAAAGTACCTGATGTACTGCAAGATGTATAGTACTGGCCCTGCAATGTACTACTAAATGTTTCCACCATCTCCCACTCTAACATGGGCGTTTGAACCTTCACTACCATCCCTCGCCACCTCTGGGCATACTCTTTGAAAGACTCATCCCGCTTCTGGGATAAATTCTGCAATTGAGTTCTTGTAGGGGCCATATCAGTGTTATATTTATAGTGCATAACAAAAGCCTCAACCAATTATCTCCATGTACGAATGTGACTGCTTTCCAACTGCATGTACCACTCGAGTGGGCCGCCTTCCAAGTTGTCTTGAAATAAGTGCATCAATAACTTCTCATCATTAGAATACGCAGACATCTTCCGGTAGAAAGACATGACATGGGTCTTTGGACAATAAGTGCCTTTGTATTTCACGAAATCAGGCACTTTGAACTTTGGGGGAATTTTCACTCTATTTACTAAGCCCAAATCAGACATGTCAAATCCCACTGCACCTTGACTTTCAAACTTGTGCATCTGCTATTCAAGCATATGTAACTTCTTGTCAGATTATGTTGGCTCATCATCATTAGATATCCAGTCTTACCAGTTATCTTCTTCCACTGGCCTAGCAGGAATACGAATAGGCCTCGGTGGTATAACGCTTTTTTTAACACTCTGACGAATATGAGTAGGTGGAGGAGGATTCCCCACCACTTCAACCACATGGATACCTTTGTTATTTGTAGGACCGCCGAGATTTTGCAGACTGACTGTTCTAAATATTCAGACCGACATTCGAATCCAAATTCCCATTCCAAGAAGCTCCTGGATTCCCAATCACATTCTGAGTACCCAAAGTATCATTAGGATTGTTGACGATGACCCCTGGTAGATTCGTATTCAAAGATTCACCACCATTATTCAATGATTCGGCATGCCTCATAATCATGGCCCTCATTTCTTCTTGCCGACGAGCCATGTTTTGAATCATCTCCATCAATTAGTCAACCTGAGTAACTATTATGGTACACATGGCAACAACATCTGTGTGAATTTGTTCCATCTTCTTTTTAGATGTACTCCTAGTGTTGTAGCGATGCGGGTTTGTAGTAGCAATTTCTGAAAATAAAACCTGAGTGGAAGATGAGAAACATGTGGGAACCACATGTCATGATATGATATGCATGAATGAATGACCATGCATGAAATGTTTTATCATTTCTAGGGTATCCAAAACTTTTGTTAACCCCTAGGAACATTAAACAAACATGATAATGGAGATAATCAGCAATCGACAAGAGGTAAAATCAACGACAAATGGCTTCATTAAAAATGATCCATGTGATCAATTAGTGAATGCGTACAAGAATGATCCAAAATACATAATGAAATATAAATGATCCCATCCAACAAGACTGGTGGTGATCAAATAACACCAAAGAAGAAAGAAAAAGCGACAATTAATTCGGGGGATCTCTGATATTTATGTAGTATAATGGTCCTCCCTGACGGAAGTACTCTTCACTCCACTCTTTGTTTTCCGAGAATAACTTTCTTGTCTTTTCATGATCTCGTCCATGGGCAAAGCTATCGATCACCACATCTTTCCGAAATAGTTGTCCCTCTAAGTACATACACTGCTCCAGGAAGCAATCACCCTCTTTGCACTCCGGCAAAGGTATAGGTACGGGTGCATCTTCCATCTCTTTTATTTTGTCTCATAGTCTAGCATTTCCTTTCATTAACTCACTCATCTGAGCTTCTTTTGCTTCCAGCTTTAACATAGCACCTTAAAATTGGTTTCCCAACTCTTTGGCTTTTTCCTTGTTTCTATTGTTGGCCATTTGGAATTTCATGGTCTCTTGATGATTCTTCTCTGTGCCGGCAAGGGCCATCTGATAATCTTATTTTGTTCTTCCTACCTTCAGAACTACCTTCACCTTCATATTTTTTTAGATGGCGGGCTAATTCTCTCTTATTTTCAGTCAGGAAGTATATTTCCATTTCTTTGTCTTCAAGATTTTGACGAAGATCCATATTTTCCAACTGTACTTGACAAAAGTGTTCTTTAGGTACATCATGTTATAGCTCAGTGGGTTGAGGGTACAAGGGTATTTATTTTTCCAAAGGAAACATAAGAGTTTTAACTATTTCTTTTACCCAGTCCACATAAGGATCAAAAGCTAACACCTCCTTTAATCCAAAGAACTCTTTTCCTTTCCTTCCAATGTGAGCCCAAGCAACTTCTTATTTTTTCAACAATTCAAGGTTTTCTCCCTTTTTGCAGTACACAGGTTCAACTTCTTTAGTTGTGGGTGGACGTCTCATGGCATAGCCTAACTGGCGAAGAGCGAGTACTGGATTGTAATTGATGATCCCTTTTGTTCCTATGAGTGGAACGTTAGAGAAACCTGCACAGTTAGAGACTACCTCAGTACTATCAACCTTGAGTTGTACCACTGAATATCAAAGGAGGTGAGCATCATTATTTTTAATGGCCAAAAATGAGGATCTTCCTTGATAGGTCCCCTTGTAGGTAACTCTTCCATGAACCATTTGTAAAGCGTTGGCACACAACATACCACTACTCCCTTCTTCCCATACCTAGAGTGAATGGCATGGTAAGTGTCAGCTAATAAGGTAGGTATCAGATTTTTATTCATGAAGACGCACAAAGCAGCCAAGTCCACTATCTCCTTAATCTCAGGGAAGAGAACAACACCATAAATGGTAGTAGCCAACAATGCATAGTTAGCATCCCAATGTCCCTTGCTCTTCATCTCTTTTACCTTTCCTGCCATGAAATCTACCGGAAGACCACAAGTGACTTTATTACGTCTCCACTTTCTTTTTACATCACTAAGATTCAAAAAAAGTACCTTAGCAATAGCCTCATAGTCAGGTTCAACAGGGACCTTGATAAAGGGAATGTGATTAGTAACTTTGGTGTGGAGAAGATGACAATACTCCTCAAGAGTGGGTGCCAACTGATAATCCTGAAATGTGAAACAACGCAACTCTGGATCATAAAACTGTAGCAAAGTCTGAACAACCTTATCATCAACCCGATCATCCAACAAAGATAGGAGATTCCCATATCATTCACCTAAAACACCCATTTGTTGACAATTCATGAGATCTCTTAGTTCTTCACGAAAGGGCCAAACACTTGGACGAAACTGGTAGCTAAAGTTATCCCTCTTGGTCTTCATGATGATATCAATGTTTTTTGCCATTCTTAGTGGAAAAGAAAACTCTGGAAAATCCTGGAAATGACAATGCATATGCAGGTTAATCATTTTTCGTACAATATATATATATATATATATATATATATATATATATATATATATATATATATATATATATATATATATATATATATATATATATGTATATATATATGTATTAAAAGTAAATATGCTATGATGTAACATGATAGGACCAAGGTTTCCAATGTACTGGACACTGGTGTTCTGCTGCATAGAGTCATAGGTTTAAAGGTTCGAGACAGTCACCAATAATAGTCACCAACCAAACCTACCAACAGAAAGATTATCACCAACGTAATCAAAATCACCAACTGATCCAAAGTCACTTTCAGAACCAGAGTCACCAACATAATCAAAGTCACCAACTCATCCAAAGTCACTTTCAGAACCAGAGTCACCAACATAATCAAAGTCACCAATTGTACCTGTAAGAAATCAACCCTCTTACTCACGGGTGAAGACTAGGTCAGGGTAAGGCAAGGGTAACTCAAAAATCATGGGTTCGCCTGAAAGTAAAATCATCACAACACAGATGTGCATGATGAAATTATCTTCACTTGAACCTCATCCGAGTGTGGTATATGACATGACTGCACTAATCGTACCACATCCTATAGCCGTCATGTCCCCACTCTATTCCTACGCTTCCTATGAGTTCACAACTCTAGCCTGGGTACTGGGTCTTTTACCTCGAGATATAACATCCCAACCCCACAGAGACAGCACAACAACAATATCCAGAGTATAGAAAACAATAAAATGCAATTCATGAAAGCATATAATCAATGCATATAAACAAATAAAGCTGGAATGTAATAAACACCCAAGAAAAGAAGGCAAACACAAGCTAGGACCTACTTGCTGAGGATGGACCAGAAATAGGTCAATCTGTCCCCAGTGAAGTTCCCAGTTGATACAACCGGCGGAAATCATCGAAGATAAAATTCAATGAAGTCGCCATCAAACGACTTTTATCCCACAGGAGGGGAAAGGTAAACATCGAGAAAACCTGAAGGGATGAAATCACGATCTTGCGACCATAGAGATTGGGTAAGGAAGTCGGTTACGCAAGGGGAAGGTATTAGCATCCCACACGTTTGTAGTACTCTACATGATCCACTTATATTGTTCTAATCTAAGGGTGTGAAAAGTCTATGTCTAAAGCTTAAAAGCTAAAAATATATAAGAGAGGGAATGCATGCAAAACAAAAGAGAAGATAATGTAGGGAAAATAAAAGTTGTGCTCGTTCGGGCCCTACCCTAATGCCTACGTATCCCTTTTAAGGAATCAGAGAAGATGCAGTTTGGCTTCAAAAGTTTTGTTGGTTTGTATTTTTTAATAAACAAAATTAATTTCGCCTTATACCGTAACTCGACCTTTGAAGACTTACACGTTAGCACATAAGTGAATTAACATGTTCTTTAGAAAAGTTTTGAAAGAAAAGCCCGTAGGCAAAAAGAGTTTGTATTGGTTGGTGTTTTTGTTATGGATGACAACTAGTTGATCTCAAGAGAGAGATATTAGCCATTTCTCCACTTATTCATGAAATATGTCTTGAGACTTGAACCACACCAAAGCTTAGAATGGAAGAGCAATAAGATCGAGATAACCCCGCTTATCATTTCTCATGTTCAACAAAGGTATGATTCTCATCAGTAAGTTTTAAGTGTTTTGAAGTTTTCCAGAAAAAGAAGATTTGTTTTAAATGCAAATGCAAAGAAGAAAGAAAAGTATAAGGGGAGACTAGGAGAATAACCCTAGAGTTGTCATGCAATATTGATCGTATAGTTGAGGATAAAAAGGGGAAACATCTACCTAACATTAGCATACATGAATATAAGCCTAACGTCTATTCAACTCAAACTTAGAAACGAGTGAATCGAAGATCCTATGGGGAGCATGGCAAAGAAAGCAAAGATGGAGAAAGGGATGATGAAACCTCACACAAGGAAAAACTAAGCCTTCAGTATGATTAACATTTTTTACAAACACAAGTTATGAGTGGAACTATTAAGCACACCAATAGAGGTGGATAAGAGAATATTCTAACTTTGAAACGGAGGGAAGCCCTAAATACAAATTAGGTTAAAAAATTAAAGAAACAACTTGTAAAAATTAAAACCTAATGAACCCTAGCTTCCTAAAGACTTATAAACGTCAAAGAAATAGTTTAAATCTCTTGGATTAATTTGAAGAGGTGAAAATGATTGAGAATCTTCAAGACTAGTTGACAAAGTGATCAAATTAGAGAGTTTTAGCAAAAATACTTGTGAAAAAATGTAAAATCAAAAATTAAAATTCAGCAAAAATTATTTTTATGATTTCAAGTCATCCAAAAAATTTAAACATATCTTCCTTGATTTTTATAAATAAATGAAATTAGGGTTTCAAAAGTCTCTTCTAACTTAAGCAAAAAGAAAGTCAAAAAACTATCATTTGCTTCTAAAATTTGGAAAAATAGGAAAATTGAAATGTAAATTCAATTAAAAATTAAATAAAATTATTTCAATACCTAAGAATTAGTAAAATTATTTTTATAGAATTTTTTTTGTTGGAGGAAGATACCAAAAGAAAATTACTTTCACATAATAACAAAAAAAAAAAGTAAAGAAAAACATATTGTCAAAGATTGATTTTATTTTCTTATTAAATTTTTTTATAAAATAAATCAAAAATTATTTTCATGAAGTACATTCAACATGGAATCTAACATATTTTTGTGGGAATTTTTCACATTAGTACAAATTGAAAAAATAAAATTCTAAAAGTTCAATGGTGAAGAAAACCCTAATTTGATTAATTGTATTATTTAATTTTCTAAAAAAATTATTAAAAAAAAGGAATAAAATTCAGAATATGACAATATACTAAAAAGTAAGACTAATATATTTTTTTGATAGTTTTTGGATAAGAGAAAATATTCTAACAAAAAAATAAGAAAACAATTAAAAATGCATTAAAAATTTTAAAAAAAAATGCAAAGGCTTATTACACATGTTAAAGCCAAAATGCGCTGTAAAATAAAATCAAAACATGTTCAATAGATGTGCGCCATGTAATCGTCCCTACCACTGAACGATGCCCTAACACATGTTAATCAGTTTTATATGCTGCATTCAGATCATAATATCTCCTTTAATTCTTGATGAAAACGCACGAATTTGTAATCAAATTAAAGATCTCATGAAGTAGATCAACCTATGATAAAATATTTTTAAGAATGGTTCATGAATCAAGGAGAAAAATGTGCACGAAAGTTACTAAAATCAACATATTTTGAAATTGTAAAAATAGAATTCATCAATCCAAATTCAGATCCATCGATCTCTCTTGTTTCTTCACCAAATCCAATAATCCAAACATCAAAGTTCATTATGAAAATGCAAGGAACAATGAGATGAACATAAAGTTCACAAATGATGCAAGATTAAACAGAGATCTAAGCATGAAAGCACTATTTCAATCAAAGTTGCAAGAAAATTACAGAGATCGATTTTCACATCAATTCACAATAGATATACATCAGATCTAAGAACTGGCCAGCTAATCCATGATGCACATGATCTTCAACAAGAATGCAAACTGAATCGCGAATTTGAGTTCAATGATGCTTACCTCAATTTGTGAAAAATAAATTCACAAGGTGCCTCTGAACTTACTGAGAAACCTGATGATTCTTATCCTTCAAGCTTCAGTGGTGTGTAACTATGCAGGAATTGAAGCTTTGAGCAAAACACTTGAGAGAAAATTTGCACAAGAAGATTCTATTTTTAAGAGAGAGGATTGAGCTTTGAGGAGAGTTTTTTCAGAGATCTGTTGTGAATATCAATCAATCCTTTTTTCTGAAATGAGAATGAAAACGAGTTTATATGGAGAGAAGGAAGTGTGTTGGAGAAGTTTTGCAAGGGTATGAAAGTATTTTTTCCGTTTGGAGCCGTTGGGGATAGTTCCATAAGTTACTGCGTTTTAAGTTGTCTTTGCTTGAACTTATAGTTGTTTTGGAAAGAGTTGAATGAAGCAAGAATGAGACCTGGCTTATACAAGCACATGGGAGAACAAACTGATTGCAGGCCAAACATATTGATCAACTCACTTTCTTCTCCAATTTCTCTTAATTTGCTCGTGCAATTTCCTTGCTTAAGAGGCCTTTGGAAATCTCTTTAAATGTAGATCATTATAGAACTTTGAATTGATGAAATTGATGCTTAGAAGTGATAGATATTTCAATTAGAAGTTTGGAAAAAAGAAGCATGGAAGGTCAGGGCGCGTGTGCATGCATGGACATGCATGGCTTGCCAGAATTGCAACTTTTAGATCTTCACTTTGGTTGACTATATCTTCCTCAATAATGGCTCAATTGATGTGATTCAAAGAACTAAACGAAACCCATGTAAAAAACTTCAACATGCTTCTTTACAATTTTTCAATTGATACTTGAATTAACAGAAATTAAATCATTAAAATGGCACACCAACTGTTTATGGAAATGCCTTGCTTAATATGCGTGTGACTTGTTACTTTTGACAACCTTGTGCCTTATCCTTCTAAGCTCCATATCTCACAAATTCTTCATTTTTGGGACTTGAACACACATTGACAATCTTGTAGGGTTTTTCTCAAGCTTTCCAAGCATATAAGATGTGCCTCCATTGGATAAAAAATGTGAATGTTATGAATGTCCACAATTCAGTACTATAGGGCTTAAGGACTTAGAAATTTTTCTAAATGTCCAAATAACTTCTTGAACAAGTTATCTCCATTTTGATCTTTTCTCTTGATCTTGTGACACCAATGATCATGAAATATGAAAATAGAATACTTGACTTGAGGGTTAACCAAAAGTCCACTTGGTCAACTTTGACTTTGGTTGACTTTTGGTCAAAATGACTATTTTTCCCCTTTTGATTAATTGAACTTCTTTTGCTTAAAATTGACACCCAATCTCTCAATCATAGGTGCTTATCAACATATAGAAAGACATGGAATTAAGTCTTGCCCAAAAACACAGGGATTTCCTGATTAAAATTAAAACCCTAATTTAGCCCTCTGTGTTAGGAGATGGTAACCAATCTTCACAAACCCTCATTCTTCTGGACAAATTGAGAAATTATTTGAACAAATATGTCTTATATAATTATGAAAAGGTAATATTTCACACTCTTGACTCTTACAAGCCTCAAATTCTTAAAATCATAAAAACCCTAATCTTGAGAAATGAACAGTAGGAATGTGATTCTTCCTCAAACTTTGCAAATTTCCAACTTCTAATGATCATATGGGACAAGTGAGATGTCTTTCAATATAAGAAACCCTTGTAGCTTGAGAGATTTTAAAGATTGAATATATGAGATCCTCTTTTGCACTTTATAGATTGTAGAAGAATTTGGGAACCAAGATACCTTAATCCCATCATGAGAATGTATGAGTATGTAAGAGGAAGCATAAGCCATAAAAGGTAAAATGAAGAGGGAAAATTTTGGGGTGCAACACCATGTCTTCAGGTGTCATCTTGATTTGATTATAACCAAAGAAACCATCCATGAAGGGAAATACTTTATGTTGAGTGGTGTTGTCAACCAGAATATCAATATGTCGAAGCGGAAAGTCATCTTTGAGGCTTGCCCTATTCAAATCCTTGTAGTATATACACATACGCACCTTACCGTCCTTCTTAGTTAACGGCACCTCATTTGCAACCCACTGAGGATAGGGTATAACAACTAAGAAACCTGCATTGAACTACTTCATGACTTCAACTTTGATCTTTTCAGACATCTCGGGGGGGATACGACAAACCTTTTGCTTTATAGGAGGACAACCTTCTTTCATTGGTATATGGTGAACAACAATGTTAGTATCAAGCATTAGCATTTCTTCATGAGACCAAGCAAATATCTCAACATATTCGCGTAACATCTAGATTAACCTCTTCTTGACACTGTCTTCCAGGTTGGCACCTATCTTGATTTCTTTCTTGTCCTCTTCAGTACCCAAGTTCACAACCTTGATTGGCTCTTCGTGCGGTTGTATGGATCTTTATTCTTCTTTTAACAGTCTAGCAAGCTCTCCAGTTACTTCACAATTTTCCCCACCTTCGTCCTTGGCTTGGTAGATAGGATTTTCGAAGTCATAATTGACAATAGCATAATTATTATCAATGGGACCCAAAGTGGATGTGGATCTGCAATTTGTTATGTGGGTGTGTGTAAGAACACGTAGCTATTTTGAAAGCAATAAAGTAAAATAAAGACAAAGAGCGCAAAATTTGAATGCAAACGTCCAATGATTTATTGAATGAAAATATGTGGATGAAAAATGAAAACCCTAACAAATGGACCGTTGTGCCCCAGGTAAGGCACAAGGCTTAAAGTTATTGTTCAAATTACATAACCAAAAGCAAGAAAACACAAAATAGCATTTACTCCTAAAATAAACAGGAAGAAGATGAGAAACTTGTCTTAGAAACCTATTATGCAATGATATGTATGGCATGTATATGCATATGCAAGGTTTTCAAGGACCTCATGAGATTTAAATTTTTTAATAAAAAATAGAAACAAAGACTATTATTAGAAAGTTCACATTATAATAAAATAGGGTTGCAAAGAAACAAATTATGACTCAATTCTCCCATGGACGCTTCCTCTTTGTGTTAACATGTGCTTTAAGGCTCTGTTATTCGTGAAGTCGTTTTGTCCGATCTAACACTTTTTTCTCACTAGCATAGAACTATGTCTCGAAGGTGTCCCTTTCTTCTTTTATTTGAATCCAAGACTTCTGTAGATCTTCAAAGTCAGTAGGAATATCTGGATAAAAGATGGTATGAGGAATACCTCCTTTAACAACAGGCTCCATAATTACTGGTAGGACGGCAGGATATGGCATTATAAGATTTTGAGCACATGATCACACCCATCTGATGTAGAGCTCCAAGGGGATGGAGTTTTTATGGCCCAAGTCTTGATATCTATCTTTTTTAAAATGCCCTAAGCACGTATAAACCTTTGACGGTAACCTTGAGAATCAATCTTGTAATCAAATACAATACCCTGGATAAGCATATCATGAGGACCATCTCTTCGAGCATAACCAAATTGACGTAGAGCTAGAGAAGGGTTATAAGTAATACCTCCCCTTATGCCAAGGAGTGGCACAGTAGGGAATTCCCCACAGTGGTCTATAATAGTGATGTCCTCCTGAGATCGGGAACACCAATAGATATCTGGATGAGAGAGTAACATCATCCTTTAAGACCATCTCAAACCTTGTTCATTATTCATCACTGGTCGGGGAAGGTACGAAATAAACCACCTGGACAGTAAAGGTATGCAACACATGAGAGTCCCTTGCTTCCTCATAGTACGAGTGTGAAGAGAGTGCAAAATATCTCCTAGAAAATTAGGCACAGAATTTTGAGTAAGGAATATTTTGATGGTGTTCACGTCTATAAGTTGGTCTAGATTAGGGAATAGTACCAAACCATAGATCTACATAACCAAGATCTCTTGAAAATCATGAAAACTCATAACATCTAGAAAAAACTGAGTCGTCTCTATCATAAATTTAGCAAGAAGACCTTTGACTACAATTCTTGTTTCCTAGTTATATACATTATCTGACCGCTTCAGGTGTAAGGGTGCCGCAATATCTTCAGGTTTTGGAACTTTCTTTAAACTGGTGAAGGGTGTCTGATCAAGAATAGGTACTCCAAGTAGCTTAGAAAATTCTTCCATTGTGGGTACCAACTAATAATCTGGGAAAGTAAAACAATGATGCTTAGGATCAAAGAACTGTAACAGAACACTCATCATGTCATCTTCAAAACCCGAGGTAACCAAACTGAGTAGATAATCGTGCCTCTTAGTGAATTGAAAGTTTTTGGAAACCTTTGAGACTAATTCCTTATGCTTGGACGGTGCCCTCACAAAGTTGATCTGGATAGTATTTCTGCGAGCGGAGGCCATAACCTACAACAAGGAACAAAGATAAATCCATAGGTCCTTGAAAAGGATAGTGAAGATGTTATGTTATGATTATATGATGCTATGATGTTATGATGTTATCATGTTATGTTCATGTTTAAATAAGTAGCAAACACAAACAAGTCACACAGGAGCCTTAGGTTTAAAGGCTTGCATGAATTCCATAGGTAAATACCCATCCCCATTGAAGTTAAGTTGGCTCAACCTGTCCTAAAATAGTAACAGGGTTCTAGGAATCTCATATCACCGATCTTTTTGGCAGGTTTTAATTTAGCACTGCAACTGGCTTGCCACCAACACATCGTGAAAGTCGAATCTCAATGAGTGTAGCTTCGAGTATCAACCAAATTTGGATTGCACCAAATTCAGCTATCTCACTACTTTTTAATGGCCAAGATGGGTCAATTAAGGTTCTAAAAGTAAGTTAGTGTTAACGACACCACGCAGAAGCCTAATGTTTTCCTTAACTGACTCAAGGAACATTAGTACAAACCAAAGTATCTCACTAACTGTAACTATTATGTTAACCATATCGGTCTATGTCGTACAGTCTTTATGATCTATTGCTACTTACCTAAGGAATTCCTAGATCCGGGTGTAGGATCTTACAAGCAATAATTCCCATACAAGCCCTTAAATTAAAGAAAACAATTCAAACAATTAAAGCAAGTAAAAGTGATCTAAACTCTAAGGTAACCTCTCCTTTTTTAAGTAGTCCCCAACAGAGTTGCCAGTTCTGTAATACGGTGGGAGAATTGAATTTTTTGGTTTTATCCAAATGTGCGAATAGCAAGAGTCGTCACTGACTTTTCTTTTATCCAATATTTAGGAAAGATGAAAAGAATAGGAAATACCTTTGATAGATTCTAGGTTCGGGGGGTAAATTATGAAAAGGGAAGGTGTTAGCACCCTTTTCATCCGTAGTTATCTACGGGCTCTTAATTGCTTAGCTAACTTTTGAAAAATTGCTTTGTGTGTGTGATCTAAAAATATTTTGAAATGCCAATATAAGGCTAACCTTGTAATGATTCTTATATCAGTCCTCAATAAGGTATACAAAGTGTTTTTGAAAATATTTGTTTGAAAATGTAGTGTGAAAAATTTATTGTTTGTGAGAAAAGTTTGTGAGCAAGCAATTAGGAGTTCTTACCCACTAAAGTCTTTCTTATTCTTTTCCTTCTCCTTTAAAGATGGTGTCATCCATACTATTAATTGGTAGGTAGCCCTATTTATTGGATGTAAAGGGACATGTGTAGGGTCATCGTATGGTCATCGAAGGCAACATGTAAGGATACTTTAGCAATTGTATCGGAGGGACTATCATCGTTTTGTAGGAAACTCAGAGGGTCATCGAGGGACTGTGGTCTTTATTCGAAGGGACTATGATGATTTGTTCGAGGGTCTTTTTCTAAAGTATTCCCACTTTCGAGGGACGTGACCAATATCGTAAGGCATCAAGAAAGGATACCCTAGAGGTGCAAGTGTGAAGAGTTTATTGATTTCAGTTATTTATCTTAGAAATTAGGGTTTTCTACATTTATTTTTAGTCTTTCCATACAAACCCTAGTTACTTACAGTACAGGAAATTAAAGTGCGGAATGTAAAGACCTAAACTATTACTTGGCTTTGGGGCATTTACATAATAGAAATTTGCAGGAAAGTAAACCTATGCTATTACATCCTCGGAGCAGATACATAATTAGAAAAAATGCGGGAAAATAAATCTAAGCTTATACCTCGATAGTGTAACTTATACAATTTGTTCTAGGAATTTTAAATAGAAAAAAGATGAGAAAAAGAATGTTAAAAAATGTTAAAATGTTTTTTATGTAGAGAATAATTTAAGTGTTAGTAATTAATTAAAACCTAATTATTTATAATTAATTTTAATATTAAGAAAAATGTTTTGGAAAACATGTCAAGAATTTGGTAGGAATAAAAAAAAACATGTCAAGAATTTAATTATTAATTGAAAACCCTAATCCTAATTTGTTAGGTTTTGGATAAGATTAGGTTACTTAATGGTTAATTAAAATAATTAATTAATAAAAAGAAAGAAAATTAGGTTAGAAAAAATATGGTAAAAAGAATTTGCATGGGGTGGGTGTTGAACCCACGCCCCCTGACTTCCAATACTGCAGTGCTTGCCACTAGGCCAAGAACCTGTTTGTGTTTGAGATTAGGAATGAATCATTATGTAATAAACCTGCGCACTAGTTTGGAAAAATAACAAAAATAATTGCAAGACGTATGGGTCAAACCCGCGCCCCTCATGTTGCATGCCTCCTTATCCAACCAACTGTGATGCGTTGCCTATGTGTCATAGAATAGAAACAATCAAATAAATAATAAAACATATACAAGAGAGGCGTCAGAGCCCTATCTCTGGTCGTCTTCTCCGGTGAGTCCAAATTCCAACCTGCAAAAATAGCAAGATTTAGATCATGAAAGGGACCTTAGCCCTCTAATTCGACCCTTGTGAATCCAATGGTGGCCTTAGTCTTTCCTGAAAACACTTATATCATGAGATTAAAAGAACATATTTCAAACTGTCCTAGCAATGGCATATCTTTATCCCTGCGTTAAAGCTTGCAAATAATGGATCAAAATAGTCCTAAACATGATCATGGACATGTATACATACATCAAATTAATTAAATATGCATAGATTAAAAGTTTGAGATTCACAAAATTTACCCAACCAGTGCAACTTGGTGTGGTTGTTTTGGCGTGATTTAGGCTTCAAGGATGGTTGTGATGGACTCCCGGGATCTTCAGGAAGATGATAGGGTGCTTGGAATGGATTGGAAATGGATGCACATAAGGGTTTCAAGTTGCCCTAGTTTTGAAAATTTCAAAATTTTCTAGGGCTTGTTCTTGAGGCAAATTTTCGTGTCTCTTAGTCTGAAGATGTCATGTATTTACAATGAGAAGGTTAGGTCAATAAAATTAAGATCAATATTTTGTATTTCATGATCAAATCTTTGATTGAAATTTTTGAATGAAATCTTTCTTTTTTAGTCCAATCATGTACCAATCTATCTTTACACATTTTTTTCAAGTTGCACCAGCTTTTTAGACTTATGATTTGATTCAAAAATATATTCTCATGCCTTATATCATTTATTTGGTATTTTATTTGATTTATTTTACTTTTAATGGAATAAAATCAAAATAAAAAGAAATAAAAACCATAAAATAAATGAATGGATTAAGAGGTCTAATAAGTGGTCAGGAACACATTGGGACTTTAAAAGATAGGCCCATTAGCCCAAAAATTCAAATTTAGTCAATTTGGACTTCATGCATTTTCTCAAAATTGTCCAACTTACACCAATCATAACTCACTCAATTCTTGTTATATGAAGATGATATTTGACTTTTTGAAAACCTCAAGATTTCTCCTACAACTTACATGTTGGTCATTTAATCATTTGGAGTCTTTAACTTGATGTAAATTGCTTTGACCAAGCATGTCTTTTTGTTGACTTTTTAAAATGACTTATAATGTTTTGGCCCATATCTCTCAAATGAAGCATTTTTGGCCTTGAGATTAGAGAGACATAGTTATAGAAAATATAATTTCCTTCAAGATAGGATATGGTTGAGAAATTTCTGATGAAGTATGTGAAAGTTATGCTTGGTCAAAGTTCAGTTGACTTCTCCTTAAGAAAACCCTAATTTAGTAACTTTTAACTTTTGATGAGTATTGATAAACCCTAGATCAAATGATGAATGATACTTCAAAATATTAATGTTGACCAAAAACCTTAAAGTTTGACTGTAAATTGGTCAGAGTTGACTTTTTTTCCAATATAGTTGATTTTCAATCATCTGACTAATTGACTAAGCAAACTTTTGTTGTAAGGCTCGAAACTTGTCATGAGGGTGCCTTGAGACCTATGAGAAACCATGAAGTCCACTTGAGGCATTATAAGTCCAATATCCTTTGAGAAAGGAAAAACCCTAGTTGTAGGTCAATTGCTTAGGAGGAGAGTTTTTCTGATCAATCTTTGATAAGTCTTGAGCAATTGAGACCTTCATGAGCATGAGGAGACCTATTGGAATAATTTGTCTTGAAAATGGGAGGGAAAATTTGGGGTACAACATGTATGCTCAATGTTTCATCATCTCATTTTCATCTTTATATTTTGTCATCTATATCATATAAGCACACCTTCTCTATCCACTCTATATAAGCACACCCTTCCAATCCTTTCAGGACACGCTTCCTCATTCACACAAAAGCAGAAAAATCAGTTTCTCTCTTCACATTTGGAAGAGCTCTTCAGAATTTTTCTTCAAAGCTTCCTAATACTCTTTCTTTCTATATATAAAGGAAGATTTCTCTTCACTCTAGAGGCAGATCTTGAATCCTGAAGTTGCATACAAGCCTCTCTTCCAAAACACGATTGCACACTTTTTCTCCATTTTCAAGATTTCAAAAGCTTTCTCTTAACTTTCTCATGCGTTCTTCAAATATCAGCTTGCATCTTCATCTTTTGAGCTCAAGGAGAAGATCCATAGGGTTTCTTATTTAAAATTCAGAGACACCTAGTGAATTTAATTTTTACTACTTGAGGTAAGTTTCTATCAACTTCAAATCATCATTTCATCATGAATTTATGATGTAAATCTTGCTCTTATCATGTTAGCTGGCCGGATCTTAGATCTGATGTATATATTTGTTGAAATTTTTGTTTGATTCTTGTTCAACAAGTTTATTTAAAAATACGTAGATCCACTGCTTTCGTGCTCTTTTTTTAGTTTGATCTTGTATCACTTGGATAATCTAATGGCATATTTATACTCCTTGCATTTTTCTGATGAATTTTGATGGTTGGATCACTGGATTTCGTTGAGAAACAAGTGACATTTGTGGATCTCAAAACTGATTGTTAGTTTTGAATATGTGACATCGTGTTCATACATCAACTTTCATGTAGACTTTTCTCTATGATTCATGCATCTTTTGATGAAATTATGAATTTTGTTGTGTTCTACGCATTGAGATCTTGATGTTTGATGTTTACATTTTGCATTTTCATTGAGAAATGAGGGAGTTATGTGTTCATGTACATTTCCTGTTAAAACTGAATTGAGTTAGGGATTTAGTCTAT
Organism: Vicia faba; assembly: GCA_948472305.1. NCBI lineage: Eukaryota > Viridiplantae > Streptophyta > Magnoliopsida > Fabales > Fabaceae > Vicia > Vicia faba. Next base: position 1,055,995,644 of record OX451740.1, on the reverse strand, counting down.
AGGACAGGGACGATGAGGTGACGCATTTTGATTCGTGCATGCATTAAAGCGTTTACAACGTTTTTCAGGAATATTAGATCTAGTAGATCTGTTTATTATTTGAATTTCATACAATTTTAATTGATTTCTTTAATTTTGTTTTAATATTTTTCTTGATTAAAAACTTATCATGAAAATTTTATAGACTTTATTTTTGTCTATTTTCTGATTATGAATTTTGTTTCATATTTTCAACATTTTTGTATGATTAAATAATTCAATTAGTTTAATTGGGATTTTAATCATCTTTTAGGTTTTAGAATTTTATTTTCTAAATTTAATCAATCTAAAAATGTATGAAAAATATTCTGAGTTTTCTATTTAGTCTACTTCATGTAAATATTTTTGGTTTATTTTTATAGAAATTTTTTTCATACTAATTAAATCAATTAGTTAGCTATGCTATTATTATTTTGATTTTGTTGCTTTGTGCAAATATTTTCTATTTTAATTTTTCCTTTCAAGATAAAATTCCAGAAAAAACGTATAGAATTACTTAGATATTAATCAAATTTTTAAACATTTTTAATTTTATTTAAAATATAGTTTGCTTGCTTGTTTAATTTTTAGAAGTTAATTGTTGTTTTTGGTCCCATTCCTTGCTTAGGCTCAAAGAAACACTTAAATCTCTAATTTCCCTCACTTCTAAAAATAAAATAAAAATAAGTTTTATGCTCTTGGATGATTCAAGGTTATAAAAATAATTTTATTGAACTTTTAATCCTTACTTTACATTTTTTTTAAATAATTTTGTTAAACCTCTCTAGTTTGAGCATTTTGCCAACTAGTCTTAATAATTTCAATTTATTTTCACTTTTTCAAGTCAATCAGAGAACTTCAAATTATGTTTATGACTTTTATGAGTCTTTATGAAGTTAGTATTAATTAGAATGATTTTACAATTCATTTTCATATTTTTAATCTAATTTTGACTTAGCGGTGTGCAGAGAAGTTTGTTTGTCTAAAGTGCTTTCAATTGATGGTTTATGTGCATAGTTTTAGGCTAATATTTTGAGTAGTATATGATACTGACTTGTTCATCTTATGTTCCTATTTCCTATTTTTATCATGCTTCTAACTCCATTTTCTCTTGTTGAACATTACATGTCTCTTAAGGTCTTCCTTCTTGTGTTTTGTCAATGGTCTACTTGCCTTGTGTGTGATGCTAGAGTTTTTACTCTTATATGCCTAGTTTTTACTGACTTGTAGGTCATAAATCATTTAATCATGTTATCTTTTCATCCATATCCCCTCTTTAACTTCACTTGCATTTATAACCATGTTAAGGAATGTTTTAACTTAATTATTGCATTGCTTTGTGTGTGTGTGTGCGTCTAAGTAATATCACTCTTATTTTACACCATATGCCATGATCAATCCATCACACACTTCTTTCTAATTCACATTCACATTTTGTTTTGGCCTGAATGTATGCTTGATATGCGTTGATGTTTATTGAGGACTTTGAGTCCAATTTTCCAATGTTTAAATTTTGATCTTGACTTCTCTTCTAATATAAATTCTCCTTTCTCTTATGATCCTTTTAGTTGACACTCATTTGTCAACTAACATGGTGGTATAATGAGAGTTGCATTTTCCTTCTTCCTTGCCCTTCTTGAGCATCATTGTCTAATGATTGTCTCATAATCTTTGTGTTATGTCTTATTGAGTTATCTTGATGTTATCATTTTCCTATAACAACTAAGTATTATTGAGTTTTCTTTATTTTTGTCCTTTTCCTATAACATCTAAGAACCTTAGGTATGATCTTTTTAAATCACTCATGCTTGTATGCATTACAGACAACAATTTTTACAAGATGCCATGACACTTGAGTATGTCACATCAATGGCATTACTCAAGGATTTAAGTTCATGATAGATACTATAGGAAGGATCATTCCACTACCATATGACCTATAAGTATCATTCTTTTTCAAATCATTTGGTCTTCAGCAATTTCATTTAGTTTAAGGCACATTTTTCCATCTTTTGTGATGTTAATTATCAAACCTTGTGACTTTAATTGCGTATGAAGTTTCATCTTCATGTTATGTTACTTTTGAATATTATCTTAAGTTAACTTACAAAACAAGTCACACATTTCATAATTATCAAATTATAATCTTTTATTTTCATCTTTACTCTTTCAACTTAAACTTGCTAGTTCTTGTCTCTTTACATCATTTCTTTTGTATGATATGTGTGCAATCTTCTTCCATGACTTCTGGAATTCAAATTTGGTTTTTTAAAATTCATATTCTACTGACATGCATGCTTTGACCCCCTTCTAGGCATGTCCCCTCTTCATCTAATCCCCTTCTTGATTCTCCTTTTTCTTTAGGGTTGATTTAGGATTTTGTTTTCACCTAGTTTGTATGTTTGGTATTGGTACCATGACCTTCATGTCTAATTGAGTTTTACCTTGATTATTTGGTATGTGTTGGATGTATAACCTGTCCATGTTTACTTTCTCTTCTTCACATTACTTCTTTCATCTCACGTGATTGTTGTTAGCATTGCATGAAGACTTATGTCTACTTAGGGTTTTTCAACCAACTTTTATTGTATGATTTAATTGAATTTTTCTCAAGTTTATTTGCATGGTGATGATGACTTTCACATGTGTTCACTTATAACTTGTATTATACTTCATCTCTTTCATCTCACCTCATCTTCTCATACTTCTTTGATTGCTTATCTTTGTTTTCTACTTCTTCTTCTCCACTTCTTCAAGTGTGTTCAATAGTTTCATCTCTTGTATGTGTGTCATCACATGGGTGTTGTGTATTGTAATATGGTGGGATAACCGACTTTTATGGTTCTATCCAAATATGCGGATAACAAGAGTCGCCACCGACTTTTCTTTTATCCAATATTTAGGAGAGGTGAAAATAAAAGGAAAGACCTTTGATAGATTCTGAGTTCGGGGGGTAAGTCATGAATAGGGAAGGTGTTAGCACCCTTTTCATCTATAGTTATCTACATGCTGTTAATTTCTTAGCTCACTTTTGAAAACTTGCTTTGTGTGTGTGTGATCTGAAAATATTTTGAATTTCCAATGTAAGCCTAACTTTGTAATGATTTTTGTATCAGTCCTCAAGAATGTATACAAAGTGTTTTTGAAAATATTTTTTTGAAACTGTAGTGTGAAAAATGTATTGTTTGTGAGAAAAGTTTGCGAGCAAGCAATTAGGAGTTCTTACCCACTAAAGTTTTTCTTGTTCTTTTCCTTTTCCTTTAAAGATAGTGTCATCTATACTATTAATTGGTAGGTAGCCCTATCTATTGGATGTAAATGGACAGGCGTAGGGTCATCGTATGGTCATCGAAGGAAACATGTAAGGATACTTTAGCAATTGTATCGGAGGTATTATCATCATTTTGTAGGAACCTCTGAGGGTCATCAAGGGACAATGGTCTTTATTTGAAGGGAATACGATGATTTGTTCGAGGGTCTTTTTCTAAAGTATCCCCACTTTCGAGGGACATGGCCAATATCGTAAGGCAACAAGAAATGTTACCCTAGAGGTGCAAGTGTGAAGAGTTTATTGATTTCGTTTATTTATCTTGGAAATTATGGTTTTTTACATTTATTTTTAGTCTTTCCATACAAACCCTAGTTACTAGCAGTGCTTGAAATTAAAGTGTGGAATGTAAAGACCTAAACTATTACATGGCTTTAGGGCTATTATATAATATAAATTTTCTAGAAAGTAAATTAATGCTATTACATCGTCGGAGCAGATACATAATTAGAAAAAATGCAGGAAAATAAATCTAAGCTATTACATCGATAGTGCGACCTATACAATTTTTCTAGGAATTTTAAATAGAAAAAAGATGAGAAAAAGAATGTTAAAAAATGTTAAAATGTTTTTTGTGTAGAGAATAATTTAAGTGTTAGTAATTAATTAAAACCTAATTATTTCTAATTAATTTTAATATTAAGAAAAAGGTTTTGGAAAACATTTCAAGAATTTCTTAGGAATAAAAAAACATGTCAAGAAATTAATTATTAATTGTAAACCCTAATCCTAATTTGTTAGGTTTTGGAAAAGATTAGGTTATTTAATGGTTAATTAAAATAATTAATTAAGAAAAAGGAAGAAAAATAGATTAGACAAAATATGGTAAAAAGAATTTGCATGGGGTGGGTGTTGAACCCATGCCCCCTAACTTCCAAGACTGCATTGCTTGCCACTAGGCCAAGCACTTGTTTGTGTTTGAGATTAAGAATGAATCATTATGTAATAAACATGCGCGTTAGTTTGGAAAAATTACAAAAATAATTGCAAGACGCATGGATCGAACCCACGCCCCTCATGTTGCATGCCTCCTCTTCTAACCAACTGTGATACGCTGCCTTTGTGTCATAGAATAGAAACAATCAGATAAATAACAAAACGTATAACAGAGAGGCATCGGAGCCCTATCTTCGGTCGTCTTCTCTGGTGAGTCCAAATTCCAACCTACAAAAATAGTAAGATTTAGATCATGAAAGGGACCCTATCTCCTTAATTCGACCCTTGTAAATCCAATGGTGGCCTTAGTTTTGCCTGAAAACACTTGTATCATGAGATTAGAAGAACATATCTCAAACTGCCCTGGAAATGGCAGATATTTATCCCTATGTTAAAGCTTGAAAATAATGGATCAAAATAGTCCTAAACATCATCATGGACATGTATACATACATCAAATTAATTAAATATGCATAGATTAAGAGTTTGAGATTCAAGAAATTTACCCAATTGGTACAACCTTGTGTGGCTGTTTTGGCGTGCTTCAGGCTTCAAGGATGGCTGGAATGGACTCCTGGGATCTTCAGGAAGATGATAGGGTGATTGGAATATATTGGAAGTGTCTGCACACAAGGGTTTCAAGTTGCCCTAGTTTTGACAATTTCGATATTTTCTAGGGCTTGTTCTTGAGGCAAATTTCCGTGTCTCTTAGTCTGAAGATGTCATGTATTTATAATGAGAAGGTTAGGTCAACAAAAGTGAGATCAATATTTTGTATTTCATGATTAAATCTTTGATTGAAATTTTTGCATGAAATCATTCTTTTTTAGGCCAATCATGTACCAATCAATCTTTACATGTTACTTTCAAGTTGTCACCAACTTTTTAGACTTATGATTTGATTCAAAAATAAACTCCCATGCCTTATATCATTTATTTGGTATTTTATTTGATTTATTTTGATTTTAATTGAATAAAATCAAAATAAAAAGAAATAAAAACAACAAAAATAAATGAATGGATTAAGAGGTCTATTAAGTGGTTAGGAACATATTGGGACTTTAAAAGATAGGCCCATTAGCCCAAAAATTCAAACTTGCTCAATTTGGACTTCATGCATTTTCTCAAAATTTTCCAACTTACATCAATCATAAGTCGCTCAATTTTTGTTATATGAAGATGATATTGGACTTTTTGGGAACCTCAAGATGTCTCCTACAACTTCTATGTTGGTCATTTTTTCATTTGGAGTCTTTAACATGATGTAAATTTCTTTGACCAAGAAAGTCTTTTTGTTGACTTTTTAAAATGACCTGTAATGTTTTGGCCTATATCTCTAAAATGATGCATTTTTGGCCTTGAGATTAAGAGACAAAGTTGTAGAGAATAAAATTTCCTTTAAGTTAGGATGTGGTTGAGAAATTTCTGATGAAGTGTGTGAAAGTTATGCTTGGTCAAAGTTCAGTTGACTTCTCCTTAAGAAAACCCTAATTTAGTAACTTTTGATGAATCTTGATCAACCCTTGATCAAATGATGAATGAGACTTTAAAATATTAATGTTGACCAAAAATCTTGAAGTTTGATTGTAAATTGGTCATAGTTGACTTTTTATCCAATACAGTTGATTTTCAATCATCTGACTAATTGATTGAGCAAACTTGTGTTGCAAGGCTTAAAACCTATCATGAGGGTGCCTTGAGACCTATGAGAAACCATGAAGTCCACTTGAGGCATTAGAAGTCCAATGTCCTTTGAGAAAAGAAAAACCCTAGTTGTAGGTTAATTGCTTAGGAGGAGAGTTTGTCTGATCAATCTTTGATAAGTCTTGAGCAATTGAGACCTTCATGAGCTTGAGGAGACCTATTGGAATAATTTGTCTTGAAAATGGGAGGGAAAATTTGGGGTACAACATGTATGCTCAATGTTTCATCATCTCATTTTCATCTTGATCTTTTGTCATATATCTCATATAAGCACACCCACTATATCCTCTCTATATAAGCACACACTTCCAATCCTTTCAGGACACGGTTCCTCATTCAAACAAAAGTAGAAAAATCAGTTTCTCTCTCCACATTTGGAAGAGCTCTTCAGAATTTTCCTTCAAAGCTTCTCAAATACTCTTTCTTTCTATATATAAAGGAAGATTTCTCTTCACTCTAGAGGCAGATCTTGAATCTTGAAGTTGCATACAAGCCTCTCTTGCAAAACCCGATTGTACACTTTTTCTTCATTTTCAAGATTTCATAAGCTTTCTCTTAACTTTCTCGTGCGTTCTTCAAATTTCAGCTTGCATCTTAAACTTTTGAGCTCAAGGAGAAGATATATCATGTTTCGTATTTAAATTTCAAAGACACCTAGTGAATTTACTTTTCACTACTTGAGGTAAGTTTCTATGAACATCAAATCATCATTTCATCATGAATTTATGATGTAAATCTTTCTCTTATCATGTTAGTTGGCCGGATCTTAGATCTGATTTATTTATTTGTTGAAATTTTTGTTTGATTCTTGTTCAACAAGTTGATTTAAAAATACGTGGATCCACTGCTTTCATGCTCTTTTTTTAGTTTGATCTTGTATCACTTGGATAATCTAATGTCATATTTATACTCCTTGCATTTTTGTGATGAATTTTGAGGGTTGGGTCACTGGATTTAGTTGAGAAACAAGTGAGATTTGTGGATCTGAAAACTGATTGTTAATTTTGAATATTTGAAATCGTGTTTATACATCAACTTTCATGTTTCCTTTTCTCTATGATTCATGTATCTTTTGATGAAATTATGGATTATGTCGTGTTCTACGCATTGCTATCTTGATGTTTGATGTTTACATTTTGCATTTTCATGGAGAAATGACAGAGTTACGTGTTCATGAACATTTCCTGTTAAAATTGAATTGAGTTAGGGCTTTAGTCTACAGGACAGGGACGATGAGGTGATGCATTTTGAGTCATGAATGCATTAAAGCGTTTACAATGCTTTTCAGGAATACTAGATCTAGTATATCTGTTTATTATTTGAATTTCATTCAATTTTAATTGATTTTTTTAATTTTGATTTAATATTTTTCTTGATTAAAAACTTATCATAAAAATTTTATAGACTTTATTTTTTGTCTATTTTATGATTATGAATTTTATTTCATATTTTCAACACTTTTGCATGATTAAATAATTCAATTAGTTTAATTAGGATTTTAATCATCGTTTAGGTTTTAAAATTTTATTTTCCAAATTTAATCAATCTAAAAATGTATGAAAAATATTCTGAGTTTTCTATTTAGTCTACTTCATGTAAATATTTTTGGTTTATTTTTATGGAAATATTTGACATGCTAATTAAATCAATTAGTTAGCTATGCTATTATTTTTTTGATTTTGTTGCATTGTGCAAATATTTTATATTTTAAATTTTCATTTCAAGATAAAATTCCAGAAAAAAAGTTATAGAATTACTTAGATATTAATATAATTTTTAAATATTTTTAATTTTATTTAAAATACAGTTTGCTTTCTTTTTTAATTTTTAGAAATTAATTGTTGTTTTTGGTCCCTTTCCATGCTTAGGCTTAAAGAAACACTTAAATCTCTAATTTCCCTCACTTCTAAAAATCAAGAAAAATAATTTTGATTTTATTGGATGATTCAAGGTTACAAAAATTATTTTTTTTTTAATTTTTATTCCTGATTTTACATTTTTTAAAATAAATTTGTTAAACCTCTCTGTTTGAGCATTTTGCCAACTAGTCTTAATAATTTCAATTCGTTTTCACTTTTTCAAGTCAATCAGAGAACTTCAAATTATGTTTATGACTTTTATGAGTCGTTATGAAGTTAGGATTTAATTAGAATGATTTTACAAGTCATTTTCCTATTTTTAACCTAATTTTGACTTAGAGGTTTGCAGAGAAGTTTGTTTGTCTAAAGTGCTTTCAATTGATGGTTTATGTGCATAGTTTTAGGCTAATATTTTTAGTAGTATATGATACTGACTTGTTAATCTTATGATCCCTATTTCCTATTTTTATCATGCTTCTAACTCCATTTTATCTTATTGAACATTACATGTCTCTTAAGGTCTTCCTTCTTGTGTTTTGTAAATGGTCTTCTTGCCTTGTGTGTGATGCTAGAGTTATTTTTCTTATATGCCTAGTTGTTATGGACTGGTATGTCATAAATCATTTAATCATGTTATCTTTTCATCCATATCACCTCTTTAACATCACTTGCATTTATGAACATGTTAAGGATTGTTTTGACCTAATTGTTGCATTGCTTTGTGTGTGTGTGTGTGTCTAAGTATTAATGCCTTAAGGATGATTAGTGGTTATAGAGTGTGTTAAAATTATCTGTTTACTTGTAATATCACTCTCATTTTACACCACATGCCTTGATCAATCCATCACACACTTCTTTCTACTTCACATTCACATTTTGTTTTGGCCTAAGTGTTTGCTTGATATGCGTTGATAATTATTGAGGAATTTGAGTCCAATTTTCCAATGTTTAAATTTTGATCTTGACTTATCTTCTAATATAAATTCTCCTTGCTCTTATGATCCTTTTAGTTTACACTCATTTGTCAACTAACATGGTGATATAATGAGAGTTGCATTTGCCTTCTTGCTTGCCCTTCTTGAGCATTATTGTCTAATGATTGCCTCATAATCTTTGTGTTATGTCTTATTAAGTTATCTTGATGTTGTCATTTTCCTATAACAACTACGTCTTATTGAGGTATCTTGATGTTGTCCTTTTCCTATAACATCTAAGAACCTTAGGTATGATCTTTTTAAATCACTCATGCTTGTATGCATTAGAGACTACAATTTTTACAAGATGTCATGACACTTGAGTATGTCACATCAATGGCATTACTCAAGGATTCAAGTTCATGATAGATACTATAAGAAGGATCATGCCACTACCATATGACCTATAAGTATCATTATTTTTCATATCATTTGATCTTCACCAATTTCATTTGGTTTAAGGCACATGTTTCCATCTTTTATGATGTTAATTATCAAACCTTGTGACTTTGATTGCGTATGAAGTTTGATCTTCATGTTATGTTACTTTTTAATATTATCTTAAGTTAACTTATAAAACAAGTCACATACTTCATAATTATCAAATTATGATCTCTTCTTTTCATCTTTACTCTTTCAACTCAAACATGCTAGTTCTTGTCTCTTTACATCATTTCTTTTGTATGATATATGTGCAACCTTCATCCATGACTTCTGGCATTCAAATGTGGTTTGTTAAAATTCATATTCTAATGACTTGCATGCTTTTACCCCCTTCTAGGCATGTCCCCTCTTCATCTAATCCCTTCTCAATTTTCCTTTTGCTTTAGGGTTGATTTAGGATTTTGTTTTGACCTAGTTTGTATGCTTTGGTTTTTGTACCATGACCTTCATGTCTAATTGAGTTTTACCTTGATTATTTGGTATTTGTTGGATGTATAACATGTCCATGTTTACTTTATCTTCTTCATATTACTTCTTTTATCTCACAGATTTCTTGTTAGCATTGAATGAAGACTTATGTCTACTTAGGGTTTTTCAACCAACTTTTCTTGTATGATTTAATTGTGAATTTTTCTCAAGTTTATTTGCATGGTGATGATGAGTTTCACATGTGTTCACTTCTAACTTATATGATACTTAATCTCTTTCATCTCACCTCATCTTCTCATACTTCCTTGATTGCTTATCTTTTCTTTCTACTTCTTCTTCTCCACTTCTTCAAGTGTGTTCAATAGTTTCATCTCTTGTATGTGTGTCATCACATGGGTGTTGTGTATTGTAATATGGTGGGATAACAGACTTTTCTGGTTCTATCCAAATGTGCGGATAACAAGAGTCGCCACCGACTTTTCTTTTATCCAATATTTAGGAAGTTGAAAAGAAAAGAAAAGATCTTTGATAAATTCTGAGTTCGGGGGTAAGTTATGAATAGGGAAGGTGTTAGCATCCTTTTCATCTGTAGTTATCTACATGCTCTTAATTGCTTAGCTCACTTTTGAAAAATTTATTTGTGTGTGTGTAAGGCTAACTTTGTAATGATTCTTGTATCAGTCCTTAATAATGTATACAAAGTGTTTTTGAAAATATTTGTTTTAAAATGTAGTGTGAAAAATAAATTGTTTGTGAGAATATTTTGTGAGCAAGCAATTAGGAGTTCTTAACCACTAAAGTCTTTTTTATTTTTTTCCTTCTCCTTTAAAGATAATGTCATCCATACTAATAGTTGGTAGGTAGCCCTATCTATTGGATGTAAAGGGACAGGCTTAGGGTCATCGTATGATCATCGAAGGCAACATGTAAGGATACTTTAGCAATTGTATCGGAGGGACTATCATTATTTTGTAGGAAACTCTGAGGGTCATCGAGGGATTATGGTCTTTATTCGAAGGGACTATAATGATTTGTTCGAGGGTCTTTTTCTAAAGTATCCACACTTTCGAGGGACATGACCAATATCGTAAGGCAACAAGAGAGGACACCCTAGAGGTGCAAGTGTGAAGAGTTTATTGATTTCAGTTATTTATCTTGGAAATTAGGGTTTTCTATGTTTGTTTTTAGTCTTTCCAAACAAACCCTAGTTACTAGCAGTACAAGAAATTAAAGTGCGGAATGTAAAGACCTAAACTATTACATGGCTTTGGGGCAGTTACTTGATAGAAATTTGCAGGAAAGTAAACCTACGCTATTACATCCTCGGAGTAGATACATAATTAGAAAAAATGCAGAAAAATAAATCTAAGCTATTACATCGATAGTGCGAGACAATTTGTTCTAGGAATTTTAAATAGAAAAAATATGATAAAAAGAATGTCAAAAAATGTTAAGATAATTTTTGTGTAGAGAATAATTTAAGTGTTAGTAATTAATTAAAACCTAATTGTTTCTAATTAATTTTAATATTAAGAAAAGGGTTAATTAATTAATAAATAAATAAACATGTCAAGAATTTAATTATTAATTGAAAACCCTGATCCTAATTAGTTAGGTTTTGAAAAATATTAGGTTAGTTAATGGTTAATAAAATAATTAATTAAGAAAAAGAAAGAAAATTAAGTTAGAAAAAATAGGGTAAAAAGAATTTACATTGGGTGGGTGTTGAACCCACGCGCCCTGACTTCCAAGACTGCATTTCTTGCCACTAGGTCAAGAGCTTGTTTGTATTTGAGAATAGGAATGAATCATTATGTAATAAACCTGCACGTTAGTTTGGGAAAATAACAAAACTAATTGCAAGACACAGGGATCGAACCCACACCCCTCATGTTGCATGCCTCCATCTCCAACCAACTGTGATGTGCTTCCTTTGTGTCATAGAACATAAACAATCAAATAAATAATAAAATGTATACCAGAGAGGCGGTGGAGCACTAGCTCCAGTCGTCTTCTTCGGCGAGTTCAAATTCTAATGTGCAAAAATAGCAAGATTTAGATCATAAAATGGACCCTATCCGCCTAATTTGACCCTTGAGAATCCAATGGTGGCCTTAGTTTTTCCTGAAAACACTTGTATCGTGAGATTTAAAGAACATATCTCAAATTTCCCTAGCAATGGAAAATCTTTATCCCTGCGTTAAAGCTTGCAAATAATGGATCAAAACAATCCTAAACATGATCATGGACATGTATACATACATCAAATTAATTAAATATGCATATATTAAAAGTTTGAGATTCACGAAATTTACCCAACCGGTGCAACTTGGTGGGGCTATTTTGGCATGCTTCAGGCTTCAAGGATGCCTGGGATGGACTCCTGGGATCTTCAGGAAGATGATAGGGTGCTTGGAATGGATTGGAAGTGGCTTCACACAAGGTTTTCAAGTTGCCCTAGTTTTGACAATTTTGAGATTTTCTAGGGCTTGTTCTTGAGGTAAATTTTTGTTTCTCTTGGTCTGAAGATGACATGTATTTATAATGAGAATATTAGGTCAACAAAAGTGAGATCAATCTCGTATTTCATGATCAAATCTTTGATTGGAATTTTTGCATGAAATCTTTCTTTTTTAAGCCAATCATGTACCAATCAATCTTTACACGTTTTTTGCAAGTTGTCACCAGCTTTTTAGACTTATGATTTGATACCAAAATAGATTATCATGCCTTATATAATTTATTTAGTATTTTATTTGATTTATTTTGCTTTTAATTGAATAAAATAAAAATAAAAAGAAAGAAAAACCACAAAAATAAATGAACGGATTAAGAGGTCTATTATGAGGTCAGGAACATGTTTGGACTTTAAAATATAGTCCCATTAGCCCATAAATTTAAATTTGCTCAATTTGGACCTCATGCATTTTCTCAAAATTGCCCAACTTACACCAATCATAACTCACTCAATTTTTGTCATATTAAGATGATCTTGGACATTTTGGAAACCTCAAGATGTCTCCTACAACTTCCATGTTGGTCATTTTTTTCATTTAGAGTCTTTAACTTGATGTAAATTTTTTGACCAAGAAAGTCTTTTTTTTTACTTTTTAAAATTACATGTAATGTTTTGGCCCATATCTCTTAAATGAAGCATTTTTCGCCTTGAGCTTAGAGAGTAAAAGTTATAGAGAATAGAATTTTTGTCCAATACAATTGATTTTTAATCATCTAACTAATTGATTAAGCAAACTTGTGATACAAGGCTGAAACTTGGCATGAGGGTGCCTTGAGACATATGAGAAACCATGAAGTCCGCTTGAGGCATTAGAAGTCCAATTTCCTTTGAGAAAAGCAAAACCCTAGTTGTAGGTCAATTACTTAGGAGGAGGGTTTTTCTAATCAATCTTTGATAAGTCTTTGAGCAATTGAGACCTTCATGAGCATGAGGAGACCTATTGGATTAATTTGTATTGAAAATGGGAGGGCAAATTTTGGGGTACAAGATTTATGCTCGATGTTTCATCATCTCATTTTCATATTGATCTTTTGTCATCTTAATACATGAATGTGATGTTTTTCCACCTCATTCTTTACATATATGTTTCATCATCTCATATTTATCTTGATGTATTGCCATCTTTGTGATGTATCGTCATCTTTGTGATGTTTTGACATCTTTGTGAGTTTTTATCATCTTTGTGATGTTTTGCCATCCACACGTGATGTTTTTCCATATGTATGATGTATTATCATCTTTATGATGTATTTCATTTCTCCTTTATATCTTGATGTTTTGTGATCTTTGTTTGATGCCTTATCATCTATATCCTATCTTTGCCTGCTTCTCCTTTTATATGCTCCCCATAGGATCTTTAGTTCACTCTTCTCTAAGTTTGAACTAAATAGTCCTTAGGTTTGATATTCATGCATGACAACATTAGTTAGATACTCCCCTTCTATCCAAACTATAGGATCAACATTGCATGATAACTTTAGGACTATTTTGCTAGTCTCACTTATATTTTTGCATCTCATTAAGACTAAAACTTATTTTGCTTTTCAACTCTCAAAACACTTAATAAAAACTGATGAGAATTACACTCTTTACTAAGTATGGGAAATGGTAAGCGGGTTTCTTCTCGATCTTATCGTTCTTTCGTTCTTAGTCTTTGGTATGATTCAAATCTCAAATCCTTTTTAAAGGTGAAAAAATACAAACCAATGCAAATATTTTTGTCTTCGGGATTTTTCTTTTAAAACCTTTTCAAAAAGGACATGCTTCGCTAGCATTGTTCATAAAAAACATTGCAATCACTGGAAAATTTTGAGCCAAACTATGGTACTATGATTCCTTAAAAGGGATACTTAGACATATGGTCACAGGACATGCATTCCCTCTTTTCATTTTCCCTTTTATCATTAAGCTTTAGACATAAATTATATACACCCTTAGGTTAGAACAAACTTAAGTGGATCCTGTGGAGTACCACATACGTGAGGGATGCTAACACCTTCCCCTCGCATAATCGACTTCCTTACCCTTTTCTCTTGGCCGTGAGACCATGCTCTTAGGATAAATAACATTGATGGCGACTCTTCTATTCCTTTTTGCCTTTGTGTCACGCTTCAATGAAAATCCCAGAAGCGACAGCTGGCGACTCTACTGGGGACAGATTGACCAATTGTTGGTCCATCCTCATGCAAGTCAGTCCTAGTTTTTATTTTCTTTCTTTTCTTTAAGTGTTTGTTGGTTTATTTCTTTATTTATTCATTTGTATGTATGTTTTCATTCATTGCATTTTATTTTCATGATTTCTTATACTCTGGATACTGCTATTGTGCTATTTCTATATGGGTTGGGATGATACTATTGAGGTAAAAGGCCCAGTACCCAGGCCAGAGTTGTAAACCATTAGGAACCCTAGGATTAGAGTGGGCACATGATGGTTACTGGACGAGGTTCTACTAGTGTTGTTATGTGTACCATGCTCAGTTGATGTATTAATGGGGTATTTTCATCATACACGTCTGTGTTGTGATGATAGTACTTTCAGGCGGACCCATGATTATGAGTCACCCTTGCCTTACCCTGACCTAGACTTCACCCGTGAGTGGGGAGGGATGATTCTTACAGGTACCGTTGGTGACTTTAGTTCTATTGGTGACTAGTGTCGGTTACTTATATGTGTGTGTTCTGAAGCTATGCCTGACTTTTAATCATGTGATACTCAGACGACTCAGACAACAACACAACAATGTCTATTTGTTTCAGAAACCTTGATCCTATCATGTTGCATCATAGCATATTTACTTTTAAAAAATAAATTATGATGTACAAAAAATGTTAACCTGCATATGAATTGTAATTTCAAGGATACTCTTCATCACCTCCAATAATGGGAGAAAACACTGGCACCGTTGAGAAGACTACAAGAGATAAGTTCAGTTACAAGTTTCGTCCTAGTGTGTGGCCTTTTTCTTGAAGAGCTTAGAGACCGTATGGATGATCATAAGATAGGAGTTTTTGGCAAAAGACATGGGAATCTCTTGTATTTGCTAGATGCACGAGTTGATGATGTTACTCTATAAACTTTGCTGCAGTTTTGTGATCCAGAGTTACACTCACATTCCAGTATTTCGAACTAGAACCCATGCTTAAAGAGTTACAGATCATGTTCCATTTGTCTGAGTTCCTGATGAGCCCAGCTTTGAAGCCATTTCTAAGGTTCTTTATTTGAGCCTTAGTGATGTGAAGGGGAAGTGGAGACAAAACAAAATTACATGTGGGCTTCCTGTGCATTTCTTGGTGGAAAAAGCTAAGGAGATGGTGGACAAAGAGTTTTGGGATGCTTTCTTTGCATTATTGGCTTCTATTATTTATGTTGTGATTATCTTTCATGAAATCAAAGAAATGGTGGATTTAGCTGCTCTCTGCATTTTCATGATTAAAAACTCAGTACACACCCTGCTGGCTGACACTTACCATGTTATTCATTCAAGGCATGGAAAGAAGGGAGTCATAGTTTGTTGTGTACCAATGCTTTACCAATGGTTCATGGTGCAGTTACCCATAAAAGACCATTTGTGGATTACATGGGCACTCTTACATGGGCATCAAGACTGGTGGCAGTGACTTCTTTCGATATCCGGTGGTATAAACTCATGGTTAGCAGTGTCGAGGGGATCTCTAGTTGTGCAGGTTTCTCTAATGTTCCACTCATAGGAACAAAAGGGATAATTAGCTACAACCATGTTCTGTCTCTATGCCAACTAGGTTACTCTATGAGGCGCCTGCCTGCGGCTAAGGAAGCTGAGTCGGTGTACTGCAAGAAGGGAGAATATCTTGAGTTGCTGAAGAAGGCATAAGTTACATGGGGAAATATCTGCAGGAAATGGAAAGTTTTATTTGGAGCAAAAGAGGTGATAGCTTATGGTCCTTACGTGGATTGGGTTAAAAATAGAGTGAAGACTCTTATGTTTCCTTTTAATAGAGAGGATCCTTTTTGTCCTGAACCCATTGAGCTATAGAATGATGTACCCAAAGAATGTTTTTATCAAGTGCAGTTGGAAAATTGGGGACTCTGCCAAGACATTGAAGCAAGAATGTGGAAATGTATTTTCTGAATTAGGAGAAGAAAGACTTGGCCTGCCAATTGAAAAAATATGAAGGAGTCAGTACTTTCAAAGGTAGAAAGACTAAAAGGAGACCTGGTGTGGAAGAAGTTTTTGTATCTACAGAAGATTGTCAGAAGGCTCTTGATGATGTAGAAAAGAGACGCCTAGAACACATGGAATTTCAAATGTCCAACAATAAGAACAAGTCAAAGGTCAGAGAGTTGGAGAAGCAACATAAAGACCCTAGATTGGATATAGAGACCAAGGAAGATTAAATGACTCGGGTGATGGAAGAAAATGTCAGGCTCAAAGAAAAGATAGAGGAAATGGAGAATGCACCCTTACCCATTCCACTACCTTAGTCCAATGAGTGAGATCTCTTTCTTGAGCACTGTCAGTATCTGGACGGTCGTCTATATAGGAAATATGTTATGATAGAGAGCCTTATCAGAGGACGAGACCGCCAGAAAATAAGACAACTATTCCAAGAGACTAAAGGATGGAGTGATGAGTACCTCAGGCATGGATGGCTGTTGTACCCAAAAATTTGCCCTCCCATTTTACTCAACATATGTTCATTGAGATCCTCAACTTGCTCAAGGATGCCCAAGAGTTGACCAAACAAACTCTCTCCTAAAGCAATGAACCTCCAACTAGGGTTTCCATTTTCATCAATATGGGGGAGCTCTAAAGGCCTCATATGGTCTCCATAGTCCTAATATGTTCTCAATACCATCCATGCCAAGTTTCATGCCTTGCACAAGAAGTTTGCCCAGTCAACTGCTCAGATGCTTGAAAATTAACTCTATTAGGTCAAAAGTCAATTGTGGCCCACATGCAGTCAAACTTCAAGATTTTTGGTCAACATCAATATTTTGAAATAATATCCATCATTTGATCAAGGGTTGATCATGATTCCCCGAGTAATGGTCCTAATTCATCAAAACTCAAAAGTTGCTAAATTAGGGTTTCTTAGGAAAAGTCAACCAAATTTTCACCAAGCATAACTTTCTCATACTTTATCAGAAATTTTCTATCGAAGGCTCATTTTTAAGATAGTCCAATTCCCTACAACTAATATTCATCCCTCAAGCTCAAGAAATGCACTCATGAAAAGATATCAATTCAGACATTATAGGTCATTCCAAAAAGTCAACAAAAACACCTTTGGGTCAAAGTTTCTTACATGAACATGGAAGATACAATTGAGATGAAACCAAAAGCGTTGTTTAGAGGACATCCTAATCTTTCTAAAAAGTCCAAGAACACCCTCTTAGGGTCAAAATTGAAGGAGATATGCATTGTCAAAGTTGGCCATTTTTGGAGAATTGTCAGAAGTCAACAATGCCCAAAATTGCATTTTTTGGCAAATAGGGCCTAACTTTTTATGCTTGCATCTTACTTCTGGCAATGTCCAAGACCCAAACACTCTCTCATATATTATTGACTTTATTTATTTAATTTGTTTTGATTTTTATCATTTAAAAGTCAAATTAAATCAAATAAAGGATATAAAATATGGAAGATTTGTTTTTTGATTTGATTTTGAATAGAATCTCAATTCATTGATGCTGTCAAACAAAATCAAATCGTGCCAAGGTTGATTGGGATGAGATGGGAATGATTTAGCTTGATTTAGAAAGAAATAATGCAAGGTTAGAATGAATTCAAATCTTGATAATTGGCAAGGATTTGAAGCCTTTTGGTTAACCTAATTCAAAGAGATACATATACATAACTAATCCCAAACACAAGGAGAGAGGTTAATCGTGTGAAACAGCCAAGAACAAATTGAATTTTTGTCGAAAAAATATCAAATCGAATTACATATTACATCCATTCTCAAGGAGATTCAGGGCTTGAAATACGTTCCTGGACACATCCAGAAGCTGTTCCAATCATTTGCACGCACTAAGACGCCCAGAACCAGCCTCCACATCCCTCACGGTTTGTCATATTTTTTGAATTTGGTTCTGTAAATTTATGCATCATAAATAATTTCTAAGCATGATTTCTTGTTTACATAATCATTTAGAACGTATTGGTATGGGTAATTAAGATTTTTATCG
Organism: Vicia faba; assembly: GCA_948472305.1. Taxonomy (NCBI): domain Eukaryota; kingdom Viridiplantae; phylum Streptophyta; class Magnoliopsida; order Fabales; family Fabaceae; genus Vicia; species Vicia faba. The sequence continues at coordinate 1,055,977,265 of OX451740.1, read as the reverse complement.
CATGTATTGATAGTTGCCATTGTTAGGGTTTGAGGTCGTGTTTTAGGACTTTATGATGCAGGTAAAATCAGGGCAAAATAGGGATGTCATCATACTTGTGAGATCAAAACGAGTTGATCTGTATGCTGGGAATTGATTTATCATGCTCGACATTAATTTTTGAGATTTGCAGGGCTGTAGTTACAGTTGGTGTTCGTAGGTAAAAGGCGGATGTCTAAAACAATAGTCCAGGGGAGAAGATGATGACGCGTCTGATAACCATTGGCTGGTTTGAAATTACGCGCACTTTTGGGCATGAGGCGTTCTTTTCTATTATATTATTGTTTGTTCATTATACTAACAGATAAGCAAGCTAGCGCAGTTGGTCAGGGGAGGGAAGTATGAAGCTCATGCCCTGGATTCGATCCTAGGTGTGAGCTTTTGCATTTTTTTCCATAATTTTCACAGGATCCAACGTGCACTACCCAGGAAAGCTATCATACACCCTCCAAATCCAGCCAGTGGATCATCTTCAGATCCAGATCTAGCGCCCAGTAGAGAGAAGTCTATGGTGCACCCTCAAACATGGCCAGCACTAGATCCAAACGCATGGTGGGCTTGCACAAATATGGGCTTGAAAATTCCAATTCAGACCCCCTGTTCTACTAACATCACCCAGGCCCAAACTCTTTCTCTTTTTTATTTTCTTTTGTTTATTTATTTGATCAATTATTTTCTCACAAAAATAAAACATTAAAAATCATTTTTTTTCAAATAAATCATAAAATCACTAAAAAATTAGATTTAGTTTTTTTTTCATAAAATATTTAATTGCAATTAATTAATTAGTTTAATTAGATTAATTCAAATTCCTTTTTTTGTAATTAAAATTCAATAGAAAATTAGGTTAACTTGAAAACTTTTTTTATAATTAAAAGTAAATAGAAATTAGGTTAATTCGCAAGATTAATTATTTTTTTTACAAAAAAGTCCAAAAACTATCCTTTCTCTATTCCCGTCTTAATTCTTCGCGCGCGTTTTATTTATTTATTTATTGAATTATTTTAACTGTTTCAAGTTTGTAATAGTTTAATTAGGATGTTAATTTCCGCATCTTAATTTTCTGTCAAATATTTGTGTATCTGCCCAAAAGCCTTGTAATAGCGTAGATTTTCTTTTCTCACTCATTAAGTTCCGCAACTATTAACTGCTAGATGTATGGACATTAGGATTGTATGCAAAGATAAACCAAGAATTAAAAAGTTAGATGACCCTAATTGTGCAAAGATGATTAATTAAAAAAAGCACACTTGCACATGCTCACTCCTAGGGTTTGCCCCACTTGGTTGCCTCAGAAATAATGGTCGTGTCCCTCGAACCTAGGGATACCTTAGCAATGACCCATAGTTCAAATTCGTCATAAAGATCATAGTCCATACTTGTCCCTCGAGTTGCCTACGAAAATTGATCTTATGACGATAGTCCCTTCGAAATGCTAAGGTATCCTTACTTGTTGCCTTCAGAGACCATTTCGTCCCTTAGAATGTCCATTTAAAACTCCGACAATAGGGTTACCTACTCCTTAATAGTAGGATAGCGCTGTCTAAAGGAAACGAAAACAAACAGACTTTTTTCGAGTAGGTAGAAAACTCTTAAGTACTTGCTCAAAACAAAAAAAAAAATCACACAAGAACATTTCAAAAACATTTTTCAAAACAACTTCGTCACACTCTTGAGGACAGATACAAGGATTATCACGAAGTAAACAAGACATTTCAAAACAAGCACACACAAGAAATTTAAAAAATTAGCAAGTACCTAAGAGCCCGTGGAAAACCACGGATAGAAAGGGTGCTAACACCTTCCCTTTCTATAATCTACCCCCCGTACTCAGAAACTCTCAAAAAAAGGTTTTTCCTGTTCTTTTTCCTTTTCCTTTGTTGGATGAAATAAAAGTCGGTGGCGACTCTTGCTTACCGCGACATTTATGAAAAAAAAACTTAAACCAGTATTAAACTGTCGGTTCTGCCACTGTATCACAATGACCATCGTTTTATGTTGGGATGAGGGATCCGCCTCTTTGATTTTTGTTTTCTTGTTTGTAGTATGATCACCACCAGTCTTGTTGGATGGGGTCTTTTATCTTTTATGATGCACTTTGGTTTGTGTTTTGTACAAACTAATTTGATCCTCAGTTTATGAATGAAAAGTAGTTTGTTATCACCGAATATCTTATTATTATTGCTTATCTCTATTATTGTGTTTGTTTGTCACTCTTAGTGGTTGACAAAGCTCTATTACAAGTTTTCTAGGCCAGTATTCTGATTTCTTGGTTCTGTTTTTCTGATTAGAGATTCAAGACAACTACTCGCAGATACTCAATAATAAGCAACTTACCTCGACAGATGGAGCAGGTCCAAGCAGAACTCGCTGAAATGAGGGCTCAAATGGCCAACCAAATGAATCAGTTCATGCAGGTGATAACCAACATGAACAGGGGACAAGAGAAGCTAAGGTGTCTTATGGAAAACCCTCGGAGGAATCAGGATGCATATGGTAATCAAAGGCTCTATGAAGATATCTATGTTGGTCTTGAGAATGGACTAGGGAACAATCATGAAATCAGGTCGCATTCCTATATTCCATTTAATCACAACCAGGGGCATTTTCCACCACCTCTTGGATCCAATTTTCTTATGGGATATAGGGTAGGATATCAGAACATAAGGAATAATCAGTTGCCTGAATATGACTATAATAATGAGGATCAGTTATCTGTGCAGAATTCGGACCAAAGTTTTCCTACTGAAGATCATAAGTATCGAATGCTTGAGGACCATTTGAAGGCTATATAAGGTCAAGGCGCTTCAGAAATGAATGCTAATGATCTTGGTCTGGTGCCTAGTTTAAGGGTTCTCCAAAATTATAAGCCTCCTATTTTTGAGAAATATAATGGGCTCACTTTTCCTAAGACACGTGCATAAGCTTACTATCGCAATATGTCTGTGCACACTGAGGAAGAAGGACTACTGATTCATTATTTCCAAGATAGCTTATCTGGGGAATCTTTGGAATGGTACATGAATTTAGAAAGGTCACGTATCAGAAGCTGGAGGGATTTGGTAGAGGATTTTGTGAAGAACTACAAAACTACAAAACTTCGCTCAAGGGAAAAATGAGTCATTCAAAGAATACGCCCAGAAGTGGCGTGAACTAGTTGCAAGAGTTTAACCTCCTTTAATGGAGAGATAACTCATTGATATGTTCATGAGAACTTTGCAAGGACCATACTATGATCTCATGGTTGGAAGTACTTCTGCAGGTTTTTCTGAATTGGTTATGGCCAGTGAGAGAATAGAGGTTGGGCTGAAAATGGGGAGAATTCAAATTGGTAACTCCAGTTGTTCCTCAGGTGGAGGTAATAAGAAACAGTTCACTTCATGCCCTAGAAAGAAAGAGGGTGAAACAAATGATGTTCATTCTTATAGAGGAAGAGAAAGGAATCATCAACATCAACAAGTCAATGTTGTATTTATTCTGGTGAATGATCCTCAACAACAGCGTTCACAACAACAGAGGCAACAAAACGCACCTCGTCAGAACAACAATCAACATCCAAGGTAACCTATAAGGTTTAATCCTTTGCCCATGAGATATTCTGAAGCACTTGGAAATTTTCTTGAGGAAAAGGTTGTCACTCTGAGAAATATTCCAACTAATCCAGAGAGGCTCCCAGCCAACTATGATGGTAATGCTAGATGCAAGTTCCTTTATGGTGGCGTAGGTCATGATGTAGAAAACTGTTATGCTTTGTAATTAAAGATACAAGATTTGTTGGATGCCAAGGCTATTCTGTTTGATGTTGTTCCAGGTCCTAATGTTATTCAGCATCCTATGGCGCCTCAAGGAGGACCAACTGTTAAAGTTATTAATGATGAGGGTAAAATTTTGAATCTAGTTATGGATATGGGTTTGTTGGCTACCCATTTTCTGTTTGTTAAAAGATATTTGGTTGATAATGGTATTTTCCTAGGTTCTGGTCCTGACTGCTGCAAGTGTAAGGAGCAACCTAAGGATTGTGACAACTTGAAAGCTCGTATTCAAGACATGATTAATGATGGTTCTTTACAGTTTGAAAAACCTCCAAAATACAGAAAGGTTACTGAGAAAGATATTGCAGTGACTTCTATTCCCTACACTTGAAATAGCATTCCATCTCCTGCCAAGACAATCCCTCTAATGATCACTCTTCCTGGTCCAATACCATATACAAGTGAGAAAGTTGTCCCATGGAATTATGATGGGGTGAAGAAAGTGGAAGGTACTTCACAGGAAGAGCCTATTGAAGATGATAGTGCTAATGTTGATAATTTTTCTGGTGTTGGTTGTATGACATGAAGTGGAAGAGTGTTGTCCTCCGAATGAAGAAGAAGTTGCTGATGTCGTGGCAAGGACCAAGGGCAAACAAGTGATGATTGGTAATCAGAAACCTGTGCAAGCTAGTGTGCCTAAACCAATTTTTGTGCCTGGGACTTCTTCATCTCTCGATGATGAGGTGGAAGAGTTGATGAGAATCATAATAAAAGTGATTACAACATCATAGAACAGCTGCACCAGACGCCCTCTAAGTTGTCTATTTTACCTATGTTAATATATTTTGAAGCTCACCATAATGCTATGGAGAAGCTACTGAAAAATGATTTCATTCCGCAAGGGATAATAGTTGGACAGTTTGAAATAGTTTGTGCCAATATATCAGCTGGAAATGGTTTGGGCTTTACTGACTTTGATCTGCCTCCTGAGGGGCATAATCATAACAAAGCATTGCATATTTCCATGGAGAGCAAAGGAAAACTTTATCACATGTGTTGGTGGACACTGGATCTTCGTCGAATGTATTGCCAAAGTCTGCACTAATGAAGATTGATTACTCTGGTCTCGAATTGCATCTTATGATTTGGTGGTAAAAGCTTTTGATGGACCGAGGCGATCAATGTTTGGTGAAGTGGACTTACCTATGAAGGTGGGCCCTTGTATTTTTATTACTACATTTTATGTAATGGACATACAGTCGGAATATTGTTTCTTGTTGGGGCATCCATGGATTCACAAAGCAGGGGCAATTACCTCTACCCTTCATCAGAAGCTCAAGTATCCTCTGGATGGAAAAATAATCATTGTTTGTGATGAGGAAGAATACATTGTGAGTCATTTGACTTTATCCAGGTACATGGAAGTTGAAGGAGAACTTCATGAAACTCATTTCCAAGCTTTCGAGACAGTACATGCGGTTAATACCCCTCCACCTGAGTGGAAGAAAAAACTTGAGACTTCTTTGACTTCATTCAAGGATGCTCAAGCATTGGTAGAGGCATATCACCCTAAAGGTCGGGGTCAGTTTATGGATGTCATTCCCAAATTCAACATGTTCGGCTTGGGTTTCAATCCTAGAAAGCAGAGTGCAGCTCCCAGAGCTTCAAGTTTGTCTACTCCAATAAAGTTCTCCAGTTCTGGTTTTGCCCAGGATGGATTACCCATGAAATTGTTGATGATGAAGATTGTGTCTATAATATTGAAGATTTGATCCACCCAAGTGTTCCAGGCCAAGAGTTCAACAATTGTACTTCTGTGGATACCATCCATGTTACAACTACTGAGGAGTAATTTTCTTATTTCCATTTATCATGTCATAATTCCTACGCTCTGCCCAAGGCGTAGTGAATCTTTGTGTAGGGCCACCATGTTTTCTTTTTTCAAAAGTTTATCATTAAATAAAGGATGTTTTTGCATACAAATATTGAATTCCTTTTCTTTCTGTTTTTATTTTTCTGTTAAAATGGAAATGTTTTCTTTTTCACACATCATCACTAAAGCATAAAAATATCACTCAAGCAGATCCACATCCAACCCAGATTTTATTAATAAAGATATTGTTATCGCTCATAATGACTTTGATAATCTGATATACCAAGCTGAAGAAGAAGGTGAGGAAGATTGTGAACTCCCTGAAGAGTTGGCAATATTGTTAAAGAAAGAGGAGAAGGTCATCCAGTCGCACCAGGAATCTTTGGAAATGGTCAACTTGGGTACCAAAGAGGCAAAGAAAGAGGTCAGAATAGGGGTTGATTTAGAGGAAAGTGTAAAGGCAAGACTGATTGAAATACTTTATGAGTATATTGATATATTCATCTGGTCCTATGAAGACATACCTTGTCTGGACACCGATATTGTTATGCATAAGTTACCTGTTCGAGAGGACTGTCCTCCGATCAAACAGAAGCTTCGAAGAACTCATCCTGGGATGTCTAAGAAGATTAAAGAGGCGGTCCAAAAGCAGTTTGATGTCGGCTTCTTGAAAGTAATTTTTTATCCACCATGGATTTCCAATATTGTGTCGGTACCAAAGAAGGATGGTAAAGTCAAAATGTGTGTTGATTATAGGGACTTGAACAGAGAAATCCCTAAGGATGATTTCCTGCTTCCCCATATTGATATTTTGGTGGATAATATTGCTCAATCAAAAGTGTTTTCTTTCATGGATGAATTTTCTGGTTACAATCAGATAAAGATGGCTCCAGAAGATATGGAAAAGACAACATCCATTACCCCATAGGGAACATTCTGCTATAACGTGATGCCCTTTGGTCTGAAGAATGCACGGGAAACGTATCAATGTTCTATGGTCTCTCTTTCTTGACATGATGCATAAGGAGATTGAAGTATATGTTAATGATATGATTGCTAAATCTCAGACGGAGGAAGAACATCTGGTCAATTTGCAGAAATTGTTTGAAAGGATGAAGAAATTTAAACTGAGGTTAAATACAAATAAATTCACCTTCGGGGTGAGATCCGGAAAGCTGTTGGGATTTATTGTAAGCGAGAAAGGTATCGAGGTTGATCTTTCTATGGTAAAAGCAATACAAGAAATGTCTGAACTAAAAACAGAAAAAGAAGTATGTGGTTTCTTTGGGAAGTTAAACTACATTTCTAGATTCATTTCTCATCTCACAGCCACATGTGAACCATTGTTTAAATTTCTAAAGAAAGATCAAGTGGTCAGGTGGAATGATAATTGTCAAAGAGTGTTCAACAGGATAAAAGAATACTTGCAGGAACCTCTGATCCCTATGCCTCCAATGGAGGGAAGGTCGTTAATCATGTATCTAACAGTTTTGAAAAATTTCATGGGTTGCGTGCTTGGTCAACATGAAGAGACTGGAAAGAAAGAACATGCAATCTATTAATTAAGATAGAAGTTTACAGAGTGCGAGTCAAGGTACTCTTTGCTTGAAAAGACGTGTTATGCACTTGCATGGGCTTCCAGATGCCTTAGACAATATATGTTAACACATACCACCTACTTGATATCCAAAATGGATCCCATCAAGTACATTTTTGAGAATCCAGCTCAACAGGCCGGGTAGCCCATTGGCATATGATTTTAACTGAATATGACATCCAATATACTAATTAGAAATCCATCAAGAGTAGCATATTGGTAGATTATCTTGCTCACCAAACCGTGGACGATTATCAACCGATGAAGTTTGAATTCCTAGATGAAGACATCATGTATATCAGGGATTGCAACATCCCTGGCACAAAAGAAGGAGCAGAGCCAGGATCGTGATGGAGATGTTGTTTAATGGTGCCTCTAATGCTATGAGAAATGGTGTTGGAGTTGTTATTACTTGTCTCAAAGGTTTTCATATTCCTTTCACAACAAGAATTTGTTTTGATTGTACTAATAACATGGCAGAGTATGAAGCTTGTTAAGGCTGCAATTGATTTGCGAATCAAGTTTTTGAAATTTTATGGAGACTCAGCTCTTGTGATCAGGCAGATTAATGGAGATTCAGAGACTTGTCACCCAAAAATGATCCCCTATAGAGAACATGTTATGAAATTGATTCCTTGCTTTGAAGAGATCATATTTGAGCATATCTCAAGGGAAGAAAATAATCTTACAAATTCTTTGGCTACTCTATCATCCATTTTTAAAGTGGAGTGGGCTAATGGTGCGTCTTCGATCACTATTATGAGATTGGATGAGCCAACATTTTATTTTGAAGTTGAACCGGAATTCGATGGTAATCAATGGTTTCATGATATAAAGAGATACCTCAAGACTCAAGAGTATCCTGAAGAGGCGTCTCTTACAGAAAAGAAATTTTTGAGAAAGATGTCAGCTAAGTTTTTCCTAAGTAATGGTGTGTTGTACAAAATAAATCACGATGGTATGTTGCTTAGATGTGTGGACCAAAATGAAGCAGAAAAAACCATTGAAGAGATGCATGAGGGTGCCTTTGGGACTCACTCCAATGGACATATCATGGCCAAAAATATTTTTTGGGATGATTACTATTGGTCCACCATAGAAAATGATTGCTACAACCATGCTCGAATCTGCTACAAGTGCCAAGTATATGTTGACAAAGTGCATGTTCCTCTAATTCCTTTGAACGTTTTGACCTCTCTGTGGCCCTTTGCAATGTGGGGTATTTATATGATTGGAAAGATTGAGCCTACTTCTTCCAACGGATATCGTTTCATTCTGGTTGCTATAAACTATTTCACCAAGTGGGTAGAAGCTGCATCGTATGCAAATATTACTAAGCATGTGGTTGCTCATTTTATTAAGCACAACATAATGTGTCATTATGGGATTCTAGAAAAGATCATTATCGATAATGGATCTAATCTCAATAACAAAATGATAAAAGAGCTATGTGAAACTTATAAGATCAAACATCACAATTCTTCTCTGTAAACGCCTGAAGATGAACATCGTTGTTGAAGCAGCCAATAAGAACATCAAGAAGATTGTGCAGAAGATGGTGTTAACTTACAAAGACTGGAATGAGATGTTACCTTTCGCTTTGCATGGCTATCGCACTTCAGAATGCACTTTGACTTGGGCAACCTCATTCTCACTTGTCTAGGGAATGGAAGCAGTTTTGCATGTCAAAGTTGAGATTCTTTCTCCGAGGGTTATGAAAGATGTTGAGCTTGATGAATTCGAATGGGTACAAAATCGATTGGATCAGTTGAACCTTATTGATGAGAAAATATTAACGGATGTGTGTCATGGTCAGGTGTACCAAAAGAAGAAAAGAAGAGCATTTGACAAGAGGGTGCATCCTCAGAGTTATCAAGCTGGTGAGCTTGTTCTGAAAAGAATTATTCTTCCTCAAGGTGATCCCAGGGGCAAGTGGACTCCGACTTATGAAGGACCATTTGTTGTAAAGAAATTATTCTCTGGCCGAGCCATGATGCTTACAACTATGGATGGTGAAGACTTCTTACTCCCTATGAACGCATACGTAGTTAAAAAATACTTTGCATAAATAGACTCGCTGATTTAACTGGATCAGGGAAAAAAGGGAATCCTAACGAACCAAATAAAAAGGTTTGGGAAAAAGTTAGGGAAAAAAAGAAGTTAAAATAATAAAAAAGAAAATAAGTACACCCGTTAAGTTGAAAACTCGAAAGGGCGGCTGTAATACGGTGGGAGAACTGACTTGGGATGTTTTGCGTTTGATCACAATTGTTACGGTTAGAAAGAGTCGCCACTGACTTTTCTTTTATCCAAAAGGAAAGGCTAAAAATACTAGGAAAGACCTTTAAGATTATTTCTTGAGTTCGGGGGGTGGATTATGAATAGGGAAAGTGTTAGCACCCTTTTCATCCATAGTTATCTATGGGCTCTTAGTTGCTGGCTAGATCATTTGCTTTGTTTAAAAATGTGCTTTGTGGTGGTTTTTTGAAGTATTTTTGAAAAGGCGTCTTCGTTTAGGCAAACATTGTAATGATTCTAGTTTCGTCAAAAATGTATACAAAGTGTTGGACTTTTGAAAAATATTTCAATGTTTTGAAAGTGTTTGGTGTTTATTTTGAAAGTGTGTTTGTTTTGAAAATGAGCAAGCAACTAAGAACGTTTCTACCTACTCAAAAGTCTTTTGTTCATTTCCTCCTTTCCTTTGATATTGCTATCTCACTATTGATTGGTGAGAAGCCTTATCTTTGGATGTAAAGGCACGGGCGTGGGTCATTGAATAGTCATGATAGCAACGTTGTGAGATTTGTTAGCATTTTCTCTTAAGGGACTAAGATCATTTGTAAGGCAACATTCGTAGCGTCATCGAGGTACTATGATCTTATATTTTAGATTATTTTTTCTAAAACATCCCACATGCGTAACATGACCATTTTTTAGGCAACAAGTGGAGTTAACCTTAAGGGTGCATGTGTGAATAGTGTGTTAAATTTGCATACATTTAATCTTTGATTAGGGTTATCTACTTGTTGGTTTTTATCTTTCCATACAAACCCTAATTACTAGCATTTACATGAAAGCGATAAATTGCGGAAAGTAAATTTACTATGCTATTACATCATTTGGGAATGAGGTATACAAATTTACAAATGGGGATTGCAAGAAATTAAACCTAATTATCTATTACAACCATATTGAATAATGTACAAGAAATAAATAAATATAATGTGCAAGGATGTAAATGGAAAAGAAATGGATTTTTGTTTGGTTTTTGAGGAAAGGGTTTGGTTTTGACCTAATTAACTCAAAGAAGTAATTAATTTAGATAAATAAAATTAAACCTAAACTAATTAAGAAAAGAAATTAAGTTAGAAAGCATTTTTTAGGGTTTTATAGAAAATGTTTTGAGTTTAATAAAAATACTATGGAAATTAATTAATTAAAAGAATACCTAAATTCTAAGTTAATTTTAATTAAAAAAGAAAATAACTAAACCTAAATATAATTATTAATTTAATAAGAAAAATAAATTAAGTATTTTATAAGAAAAATGTATTTTGTCTTTTGTTTTTAAAGGAATAAAATATATAGAATGCAAATAAATAATAAAAATATTTTTTTGGAATTTTTGATTTAATAAATAATAATAATAATAATAATAATAATGAAAAATAATAAATTAACAAAAATAAAATAAAAGGTGAAAAATAAAGTCAGGAGGTGAAAATAGAATTTAGGGTGTTTGTTAGAAAAAACAGTTTTTGTTTGAAGCCTGGCCCATTTGCATTTTTGTTAGTCAGCAAAAGAAAAGAAAAATAAAAAACAATGGGCCTGTGCTGGAACAAGAAAGAGGGGGGTGTTGTGCAGTAAAAAAGGGGAAGGCCCATCCAGGAGGCCCAGGCGACATAGTGTTTGAAACAAGGAGAAAGGAAATGCTGAAAAATAACAAAAAGTGGCAGCGTTGGGGCTTGAACCCACGCCCTTGACATGATACGCGTGCTGCCTTACCACTGGGGTGGCTATACATTCGTTAACTTAAACAAAACCATAAATATATAATACAAAACACTTCCATGGCCTGAACTTCATCTTCAACCTCCAGTCAGGGTCCCTGTATCTCATTCATTTCTCATCCATTCTCAAAACTTCCAACATCAAACTTGTTAGAAATTTTACCAGGATTCTAGAAATGTAAACAATTTGGACTAACAATAAAAGATAAGCATGTATTTATAAACGTACCAAATCCTAACCTAACTTTTTCAGAGATTCAAAATTAAAATTCTCTAAGCACAGGCCATATAAATGAAAACTATAGATATGTACAGCTTCAGGGCAATGATATTTACATTTTTTCTTCAGAATGTATGCACAAAAAAATGCTTGTATCAAGATATTGAAGTTTAAAAACTTACCTCTTGCAGATGGGTTCGTGTATGGAGTTTGAGCAGAATATGAGATGGCCTGATAATCTCTTTAGCTTGCCTGGACCTCCTTGAGTGTGTTCCAACTCCTACTTTGCTTTGAGGATGGCTGAAATTCTCTACTCAAGTCAAGTTGCAAGCTTTAGTTTTGAAAATTGTGAATGGTGCAAAGGGAGTTACAGTCCATAAACAAGGGCCTGGATCACTTAGATATGATGTATATTAAGTGTTTGGATGGTTAAAACTCAATACGCACGAGTGGATTTGGAGATGCCTATGTGAAGCTCAAAACTGTCAAGTTATTGCAGATTTTGAGTTGCAGAATGCTTGGGAGTGTTTTAGGGTGCTTGAGCTCGTGTCTTATGTTGCAATAAATTTATGTATATGTATGGCAAAGATTAGAGATTAATTTCACTCAAGGTTTCTGAGTTCTACCCTTTTGGCTCTATAACTTGCTTTTGACGAAAAGTGAGAAGACAAGTTTCAAAGTGTTGTACAAGCATGATCTGATTTGGTAGAGGCCTTAGACATGTTGCTTTTGGTTTTGACTTTTCTTGTATGCAGAGAAAACAATTGAGAGGCTCAAGAAGTTGACAATTGCAAAAGTAGTGCTTTATCAAAATGGAAATGGCAACTTTGTGCCATAAATGGAAAATCATTTTGGACAAAGCTTCAAACACTTGGATAAGGGCCTAATCAGTTGTGTAAACCATTAATTATGGAGTGAAAAACAAGTTTGAGGCCTGCAAAGTTAGGATTATGCAACATGGCTTTGGATTGGATCAAATGTTCATCATGAAAATGACTTGAAAAATAAGTTTGAAACCCTAACTTCTTGCCTTCGATTCTCTTAGCTCAAGTATGGTCTTGATGAGTTCTGGGACATTTTGGAAAGCTTGTAACATCCTCTACAACCTTTATGTTTGGTTTTTTGAAAATTCAATTTGGAACTAGGTTAAAAGTTTCCATTAAGTTAGGTTAAAGTCCTGACTAACTAGGGCAAAATTTTACTAAGTCTTTTTAGTTTCATGGACATGTCTTCATAAATTCATAACTTGAAATGAAAACATTTCTAGAAAAAGTTCTGCCCTATAATGTTTTAGATCTCACTGAGATCTACAACTTTCATGTTGGAAGTTTCCCTTGAATCATCTTGCATCATGGTGGAAATGTGGCACAAATTTATGAAAAATGTTAACTTTCCAACACTTAGAAAAAATTCTAAGTCTTGGAAATTTTGACTTTTCAAAAATGAATTTTGACTTTTTGATTTCTTGATGAACAAGTTTCATATTTTGACATGTCTTGATGAAATATAATTTTTAAAACATGATGTTGATCAAAATGTCAAAGTTTGACTTTTCAGTGCATAGTTGACTTTTCATCAGTTGACTGAAATTCATTTGTCAATCCAATGATCTTGAGAGGTGATTTGAGATATGAAATTATGTCAAGATGGTGCATTTGAATCCTTGAGATCATGTCTTAAACCAATAAGTCATTTTCCTGGTCAAAAGTCAAGAACTGAGCCTTCTCAAACAAAACCCTAATTTTGACCATTTTTCCCTTTTGGTGCTCTGATCAAATTTCTTTGTGGAATTGTGATCCAAACTTGATCAATTGACATATATGAATTCATAATGTTGATATGGATAAAAAATTATGAAGTTTTACTGCAAATTGACCACGGTTGACTTTCCCTCAATATAGTTGATTTTAGGTCATCTGATCAAATGACTGAGCAATTTTGTGATCCAAGAATTGAAACTTGACATGAGCAATCTTGAGGGTTCATAATGATTCATGAAATTCATTTGAGTCCTTGAAAGTCCAATTGTCCTTGTGAAAACTCAAACCCTAATTTTGTGTTGTCAGTGTTTGAGGAGGTGTCTTGAGCTGATCAAACCTTGTGTAGTCTTGAATCAATGGAGATCTTATAAGAGATTTCTTAAAAAATGAGAGGGAAAATTTTGGGGTACAATAGCTGCTCCTGTTCAATCTTCTTAAACCCGAAGAGTTAGATTGGCGAATCTGCCATTTGTGACTTGAAGGTGAAAGATGATTGAACACTAAAGTGCCCAGAAATTTGCACTCGAAGATGTATTGGGAATGGGCTTATAGATGCCATTTGGAGGAAAGATGGTAAATACTGGAAGAAGTATCAGCATAAATCTTTGGTCGATTTATACTAAAACTTGATTTTTTACCTGTGGGAAAAAAGGTTAGTTAAATGCAGATGTATGCATGACGTTCCCAAGATGAATGAGATTGTGCTAAATGCGTTTCGTATGTATATGCTATGATGTATGAATGTGGGATGCATATTTGTCCGGGAAAATAAATCCATGACTACTGCTGAGGAGTTCTGGGAAGCTGGATCCCAGATTTCTGTTGGGGATGAAGAATATACATATCTTCAGATTTGTTAAAAGAATGCTTCCGCTGGGGATTATATCTTGAATGTTAACTATTATCTGGTCAGATCCAGGCTTCACAACAAATTGATAAGGATGAGGAAGTCAACTGTTATCTGGTCGGGTTCCAGGCTTCATAGTAACTTACCGGGGAAGAATAAATTAATTGTTATTTGGTCGGATCCCAGGCTTCGCAGAAAATTTCTTGAAGTTGAACTATTATCTGGTCGGATCCAGGCTTCACAGTAACTTACATGGACCCTAATGGGTCTGGAACAGAAGATTGGGGCATGTTAGTATGAGAAGAATATCTCAGATTAACAAAATCAATCTGGTCATAGGACTTCCTAATTTGAAGTTCAGCTCAGATGCTTTGTGTGAAGCGTGTCAGAAAGGCAAATTTGCAAAACCTGCTTTCAAATCCAAAAATGTTGTTTACACCTCTAAGCCATTATAACTTTTGCACATTGACTTATTTGGACCAGTAAAAACTGCTTCAGTCAGTGGCAAGAAATATGGGTTAGTAATCGTAGATGACTATAGTAGATGGACATGGGTAAAGTTCTTAAGACACAAGGACGAGTCACACTCTGTGTTTGTTACCTTCTGCAACCAAGTTCAGAATGAAAAGGATCTTAGAATTGTCAAAGTCAGAAGTGATCATGGTGGAGAATTTGAAAATAAAAATTTTGAATTATTTTTTAATGAAAAAGGCATCTTGCATGACTTCTCTTGTCCTAGAACTCCCCAACAAAATGGAGTTGTAGAACGAAAGAACAGAACATTGCAAGAAATGGCCAGAACCATGATCAATGAGACTAACATTTCTAAGATCTTCTGGGCAGAGGCAATCAACACAGCGTGTTACATTCAGAATAGAATCTCAATAAGACCTATTCTGGAAAAGACTCCATATGAATTGTGGAAGAACAGAAAGCCCAACATTTCTTATTTTCATCCATTTGGATGCACTTGCTTTATTCTGAATACAATAAATTATTTGAACAAGTTTGAATCTAAAGCACAAAAGTTTATTATGTTAGGATAATCTGAACGCTCAAGAGGGTACAGAGTATACAATACAGAAACACAGATTGTTGAAGAGTCAATCAGTGTTAGGTTTGATTTTAAGCTTGACTCTCAAGAGTCAAAGCAGAATGAATTCCTTGTAGGTATGGAAGTTGAACTCATAGGATCTTAAGACAACTCGTCAGAAGTTCTCAACAGAGACGCTCCCTCAGCATCAGAAAGAGTTACTACAAGCAATCCAGCAAATTCTGTTGATCAACTTCAGAAAAGGCTATCCAAAAACAGCATTGATCACCCAGAAGATGCAATACTGGGAAAGAAAGATGATCCAATCAGAACCAGATCAACATTCAGAAACTCTGAAGAATCCTTCATGGGACTGGTCTCTCTGATTGAACCAACAACTATTGATGAAGCACTTCTCGACAATGACTGGATTCTGGCAATGCAAGAGGAACTGAATCAATTCACCAGAAATGACGTATGGGATCTATTTCCCAAACCAAAAGGATTCAACGTCATTGGAACAAAGTGGGTGTTTAGAAATAAACTGAACGAGCAAGGAGAAGTCATCAGAAACAAAGCACGACTGGTAGCACAAGGTTATAGTCAGTAAGAGGGGATAGACTATACAGAAACCTTTGCTTCAATCGCCAGGTTAGAATCTATCAGACTTTTAATATCATTTGCTGTAAATAAAGGCATCACTCTGTATCAGATGGATGTCAAAAGTGCATTCTTAAATGGCTATATAGATGAAGAGGTATATGTGCACCAACCCCCTGGGTTTGAGAATTCCAAAAATCCAGAATATGTTTTCAAACTAAAGAAGTCACTCTATGGTTTGAAACAAGCTCCCAGAGCTTGGTATGAAAGACTAAGTAACTTCCTGTTAGAAAAGGAATTCACCAGAGGGAAAATGGACACAACCTTGTTCTGTAAGACAGATAAGAATGACATGTTAATATGTCAGATTTATGTTGATGACATCATTTTTGGATCTACTAAACCCTCTCTGGGAAGAGAGTTTGCTAAATGTATGTAGGTAGAGTTTGAGATGAGCCTGATGGGGGAACTCAAATTCTTTCTGGGCATTCAGATAAACCCAACTCCAGAAGGAACATACATTCATCAAAGCAAATATGTCAGAGAACTTTTGAAGAAATTTGATCTCTCAGAATGTAAGCCCTTAAAGATTCAAATGCATCCCACGTGCATTCTGGAAAAGGAAGAGGTAAGTAAAAAGGTAGAACAAAAGGTATACAGAGGTATGATTGGTTCTCTTCTCTATCTGACAGCTTCAAGGCCTGACATTTTATTTAGTGTTTGCTTATGTGCTAGATTCCAATCAGATCCATGGAAACTCAGTTAACAGCAGTTAAACGAATTTTCAAGTATCTGAAAGGTACTACTAATCTGGGTTTGTTTTATAGAAAATCAAATGATTACGGCTTAGTAGGATATTGTGACGTTGACTTCGCTGGAGACAGAGTAGAGCGTAAAAGCACTTTTGGAAGCTGCCAGTTTCTGGGGGGAAATCTGATCTCATGGACCAGCAAGAGACAGTCCACAATTGCACTATCAACAACAGAAGTTGAATACATAGCAGTTGCTGGATGTAGCACGCAAATGCTCTAGATGAAAAGTCAACTTGAAGACTTCAACATATTTGAGAGTAACATTCCTATCCTCTGTGACAATACTTCTGCTATTTGTCTCAGTAAGAATACAATTTTGCATTCTAGGGCTAAGCATATAGAAATAAAACATCATTTTATTAGGGACTACATTCAGAAAGGGTTTCTTAGCTTAAAATTCATTGACACAAACCATCAATGGGCTGATGTCTTTACAAAACCTCTTTCTGAAGACAGGTTTAACTTCATTCTTAAACATCTCAGCATGAAGCTATGTCCATAATAAAATATTTTATTTGTATATCTTAACCTTCAGAATTTTGTCATCTTTTGTGAACTACCGATCAACCTGTCTTTAGAGTTTAGAAGTACAGATTGCATCAGAATCTATCCATGAAGATCTGAACGTTTCATTTCAAGGATTGAAGCATGTTGTTCACATAATTAAACAGTTGTCATCCATTCATCAGCTACTTTCTGAGGCTGAACACGCGTTCACTTTTCTGAAAGGTCAAAGGCGCTGATTGGGTGCATTGAGACACATGTCATGGGTAATTGTTCCAGTATCTTTCTGAATCCCCCAAATTCAGTTGTCATTAATGCTTATAATCATGACTAATTATTTCTCTCTCTTATTGTTTACGCTTTCAAGAAAACTATTTAAACTCAAATTTTACTCTTTACATTCTTTCACTTTTACTCTCATCAATATTTTCTATTGTTTCAAGCTCTTGTTTTCAAAAACCCCTTTCATCTTCCTCAAAATATCGTGTGAACAATGGCTTCTTTAAGTTTCAAAAATATCAGTGCTCATAAATCTGCTTCAATGGAACAGTATGAAGAACCTTACAAAACGCTCCTCACTCCTATTAATAATCTGGAAGTTCTCTCTGAACTGATTGTTGATTTCTGGAGTCTTCAGGAAAATGGCTTCAATTTGTATGAAGACGTTACTACTCAAGGATGGAACAGGTACTTTGACCGTCTGGTTGGCCCAACTTTTCCCATTATTGTCAAAGAATTATGGATACATGCTTCTTCTTCAAATCTTCAAGTTACTTCCTATGTCATGGGGAAGAAAATTGTTATTACAGAAGACCTAATTTCAAAGTTGATTGGTTAAAATGGTGGAGGTGTCAGATGCATTGACATGGCTGAGAGATGCTCTGACGTGAGTTCTATTGCAAGGGAAATATTTACTCATGGACTACCCTCCAGCAAAATCAGATATCTGAAGGATCACCACAGAATTTGGGCAAGAATTATTCTGGGGTGTATCAACCACAGGAAGCTAACTGGCTCTCCTGATTATATCAACATTAATCAGCAGTTTCTGATCTATTTCATTGCCAAGAGGACAAAGGTAAACCTTCCACACATGTTGTTTAATCATCTTAGAACTAGTGTGAAGGAAACAAGAGAAGATGAACGGACCAAGAGGGATTGGATACCCTTAGGAAGACTCATATCAGATATTCTGACAGAGAATAGGTTGATAGAACATTTGACTGAGGCCCAGGAAATCATCACATTGGAAGCAACCGCTGGGAAGCCCCTGAACGCTAAAAATCTGAAGAAGATGAAAATAATTGAGAATATCAAGAAGGAACCCACATTTACTTCTCATGCAAACATCGCTTCAAGAAGGATACCACTGGATGATTTTCCTCTATTTTCTGAGATTGACTCCAAACCAGAAATAATAGTCAAATATCTGGATGTTTGCCAGGAAGATGGTACTGCACCAGAAATCAACATCCAGGACTTACACAAGGTTGTTCCAGAAGTTGTTTTAAAGAAGACCAAGAAGAGGAAAGCAGCAGGAGAAGGACCATCTCAGAGGACTCCAAAAGCTGCCAAAAAGAAAGGTAATCCTTCCTCTGTTTCTGTTATAGAATCAATAAATGTATCAACATCTGAAGCCATGCCTTCTCAACCAGCAAACCCATCACCCCAAACATTTGAAGAATTTGACATAGGGTTTGATCCATCAGAAACTCTAGGTCTGAATGAAACTCACTCCCTTTCACATAACCCAAATCCTGAACAAACCCAACCAGAACTTGCCAAAGTTCTGTCTGATATTGATTTATTTGACCAAGACTTTTCAGCCCTCGTACCATAAAATCCAAATTCTCAACTCTCTGATAATCCAAACTCTGATACCACACCAGAAATTCCGCAACCACACTCTCCACAACAAGAAATTCCTCATTCATAATCACCTCAACCAGAAATTTCTCAACCAGAAATTTCACAACCACAATCACCTCAACAAGAAATTCCTCAACCTGAAATACAACAACCAGAAGCTCAACCTTCTGAGAATAAATCTTATGATATCCATGAACCAGAACCTCACCTTGTTTCAACAAACCAATCTGAAGAACCTCATTCAGATTCTAATATAATCCCAATACCTGGAATCACAGAACCACTTGCTATTCGCATGCCTCTCACCATCCACGACATTCCATAAATCCCTTCATCGCTGGAATCCACTCCTCCAAACACCCCCACTAGACCAATCATCATACCTGACTCTCCCACTCCTTCACCCACTAACAGTTCAGCTGACAACGTAAGATTTGTCATTGATCCAATTGTGCTGGAAAGACTAGCTTCCATCTCTAACAAAACCGCCATTCACATACCTAAACCAATTGAAACAACATCAGATATTGGTACAAGTTTGTTGATTTTTGAAACAGGAATATAGGAATGGATAAATTCTTTGAAGCATGCTAGTCAAGAGATGACTAATCCTGCTGCTTCTGATTATATATGGACAAAATTTAGAAACTGGTTTAATTCTGAAACACTGAAGCTGAAGGAACAGAGTTATGAACAGGTTCAGCAGAACATTAGTGATAAGCTGAAGGCTTTTCATGACCAAGTTCTGAGCCAATTGCTCAAGAAAGACATCCTCTTGCTGGATAATGCTCCTTGGAAAGAGCATTATCCCTCATATGAAGTTCAACCAGAATCAGAAAGTCTCTCCCTGACTGCTGCTCCAGAAGACATGATCATAGCAGAAGAAATGGATCACTCTAAACAAGCTGCAGAATACTCTGAGCAACGTCCAACTCCTGAAGAAACTCCAGCACCTTCCTCAGTTATGCAAACTCTGGAAGAGTTGAAGAATTAAAATGCTCTAATCCATGCAAGGTTGGATAAGCATGAGGACACGAACAAAGAGATTAAAAGAATTTTGGACAAGCAAGAAGAGTCTAATACTCAGATCAAGAGCTTGCTGGAAGCGTTGTTCCCACGACTTCCCCCTCCTTCTTAGATTTCTGTTTTATATATGTTTATCTGTAACGCCTAATTTTTAACTCTTCTGTTCTGGAACTTATCAGTGCATCATGTTTTTTAATATAATTCAACTTTTATGCTCTGATTATATTGCCTTTTTGATAACTGACAAAAAGGGGGAGAAAGTAAGATATTTTCAATAATGGTTTACTGAGACAAAAGTCTCAAACATTCTGAATTACTTAACTTCTATCTTCTGAAAATATTGAACAGGTACAAACTCTGATGAAAGATGCAGCTAAACTCTGATGCTCAAGGAACTTAAGGGAAGTAATCAACTCAGGGGGAGTTTCTCTTAAACTTTTTGTTCTTTATTTTTAATTGAAAAATCTAGTTTTTGTCATCATCAAAAAGGGGGAGATTGTTAGAACATAGTTTGATTCTATAACCCTTAGTTAGAGTTTTGATGATAACAAATAAAAAGAACTAATGACAAATGCAAAGAACAAATATGCACCCTAAAAATTATGTTGTATGTATGGAGAAGTTCTGACCATAGAAGCATCAGAAGATAAGCATAAGAGCTACACGCTGAAGCAATCAGAACATGCATTAAAGATTGATGACCAGAACCTGCTCTAAAGCAAAGCAAACTCTGATTCTAAACAAGAACATGTTAATCCAAGTCATCAATATTCTGAAGCGTCATCAGCAAGCAAGGAGATAAGATTCTGAAGCGTTACTGATCATTCAAGACAACATCATTTCCAACGGCTTCTTTGGGACAGGATCTTCTCCAAATGGAAAGTGTGTTAATGACATTAAACATGCTTGATGATCAACGTCATTCCACTTCCTATATAAACAAAGTCAGTATTCAAAATTGTTGACGATTTAAAAAAAGAACCAGTCACGTATATTCAAAGTTACACGCAATATTCTTTACATTTCCAAGCTATAATCTTGTGTAGATTATCAGAGTTATGATAAACAGTTTTTGTTACGAAAAACAATAACACACATTCTTGTATAATTATTTTTAAATAGTGTTCCTTGAGATTAACCAGATTGTGGTTGTACTCAAGAAGACTTTAACAGTTGTTAAAGTTGTGATTGTAATCATTTTGTGATTAGTGAATTAAGACCTCGTTGGAGAGAGGAGAAATCACCTTGACGGGTGGACTGGAGTAGTTTGAGATCAAACGAACCAGGATAAAAATACTGTGTCATTGTGCTTTTGATTTCAAGTTTTCAATTCAACCCCCCCCCCCCCCCCTCTTGTGTTTTTCACATCTTCACAGCCCATGCCAGAGTGCAGCAAGTTTTCTTGAGCAGTGAATATCTAGTTTCACAGTTGGTAAAATTTTTGCTCAGGTAATAAATAGCATTCTCTTTTCGGCTAGACTCGTCATGTTAGCCCAAAACACACCCCATAGAATTCTCTAGCATCGTCAAGTACATGATCAAGGGTCTTCCTTCAACTGAAGGCATGAGAATAGGAGGTTCTTGCAGATATTCTTTGATTTTTTCGAAGGCATCTTAGCATTCATCATTCCATATGAGTACTTGATCTTTCTTTAATAGTTTGAAGATTGGCTCACAAGTAGCATTTAAGTGAGATATGAAGCTGGCGATGTAATTAAGACGACCCAAGAATCCTCTAACTTCCTTTTCAGAGTGGGGGACTGGAATTTCTTGGATGGCCTTCACTTTGGCAGGATCGACTTTGATGCCTTTACCACTGACAACAAAACCTAGAAGCTTTCCAGATCGTACTCCAAATATGCACTACTTAAGGTTCAACCTCAACTTGTTCTTTTTCAACCTCTCGAATAGCTTGTATATGTGACAAAGATGTTCCTCTTGGGTTTTTGATCTTGCAATCATATCATCCATATATACCTCTATCTCATGATGGATCATGTCATGAAATAAAGCTACCATATCCCGTTGATATGTTGCCCCTGTATTCTTTAGTCTGAACGGAATGACCTTGTAGAAAAAGGTGCCCCATTGCGTAACGAAAGTGGTCTTCTCCATATCTTCAGGAGCCATCCTAATTTGATTATAGCCAGAGAAACCATCCATGAAAGAGAAGACTTTATGCTGAGCAGTGTTATCGACCAAGAAATCAATATGAGGTAGAGGGAAATCATCCTCGGGACTTGCCCTATTCATATCCCTATAATCTACGCACATACGAACTTTTCTGTCTTTCTTCGGCACTGGAACCATGTTTGAAACCTATTGGGGATAAGATGTCACAGCTAGGAATCCTGCAGCAAATTGTTTCATCACTTCAGCTTTTATCTTTTCAGACATGTCAGGCCTCATGTGATGAACTTTTTGTTTGACAGGAGGACAATCTTCCTTTGTCGGCAGACGATGAACTACAATGTCGGTATCCAACTCTGGCATATCTTCATACGACCAAGCAAACACTTCCACATAGTCATGCAACATCTGAACCAATCTGCTTTTGACACTGCTTTCCAGTTTAACACCGATCTTGACCTCTTTCTTGTCTTTCTCGATACCTAGATTGATGACTTCAACTGACTCTTCGTGCGGCTGAGTAGATTTTTCCTCTTGTAATAGAAGTTTGGCTAGTTCTCCAAGTATTTCATAATCTTCCTCGCCTTCGTCTTCAGCTTGGTTAATTGGACATTAGAAGTCATAGTCGGCAATAGTAGAGTCATTGACAATGAGATCCGAAGTGGATGAGGACCTGCAAGAGTGTGTGTGTGTGTGTGTGTGCATGAAAGACACATGGCTATTTTTAAAAATGCATTGAAGAAAGAAAAAGAAAGACAATGAGCACAAAAGTTTGAATGCAAAAAATTACAATGGTTTGTATTGAATGATCATGTGATAAAATGAACATAGATAAAACCCTTGACAAATGGACCATAGTGCCCCGGGCCAGGCACATGGCTTAAAAGTCATTGTCTAATATTACAGACAAAATGTTCTTGGATTAATAGAAAGCAATAAACAAGTAATTACTCCTCAGTGAAGGAGATGGGAACGAAGTCCTTTGCGTGTCAATTGTTGAGCTTTGTTGTAGTAGGATGTACCCATTATTCAAATGCACATTCATCATCAAAATCATCCACAACGTTAGCTTCATGACTTCCAATATGGAGAGGGGGCTTCCCTTCACGAGCGTGCCTCACTTCTTTTTGGGCCTTGATAGTGAAATCCAAACCACATTTTTCTGCTTTGAATGGGATCTCAGGGATTTTCCCCTAAGTATCACAACTTCCTTCTTCGACTGCGACACGAGCATCTTTAAACGAAACCATCTTTAGCACGACCTTAACAGCTTTGGACACATGAGAGGAAAATCTGGCAGTAGCAATCTTTGGTGGCACAACTTCAAAAGCCTGACACGGGGTTTCTATAAATTAGCCATCAATCTCCACATATTTGA
Organism: Vicia faba; assembly: GCA_948472305.1. Classification (NCBI taxonomy): domain Eukaryota; kingdom Viridiplantae; phylum Streptophyta; class Magnoliopsida; order Fabales; family Fabaceae; genus Vicia; species Vicia faba. The sequence continues at coordinate 1,055,953,815 of OX451740.1, read as the reverse complement.
AAGAGTTGAGGTGGCTTACCATGAATTTCTACTCACCACAGGCAGTGACTATCCTTCCTTTGACTGGATACTTGATCTTCTGATGAAGGGTTGACGTTACTGCCCCTGCTCCATGGATCCAAGGGCGACCTAGAAAACAGGAATAAGCAGGACGAATATCCATGATGTAGAAAGTATATTTGAAAATCTGTGAGCCCACCTTGATCGGAAGATCCACCTCTCCATGAACTATCCTTTTTGACCCATCGAAAGCCCTCATAATAATATCACTTGGTTTCAAAACTAGTCCTTCACAGTCTAAACGGTCTAAAGCCCCCTTGAGTAGCACGTTTAAAGAAGAGCCTGTCTCAACCAGAACATGTGCTAGGGTAGTCCCCTTGCATTCAACAGAAATATGCATAGCTTTGTTCTGGTTCTTTCCTAGTGGTGTCAGATCAGCATCTGAGAACCCCAAATCATTTTTGGTCGTCAAGCTTGCCACACAATTTTCAAAATGGTCAGTTGTGGTCTCATGGAGGACATGAGCCTTTTTCAAGAATTTGATTAACGCTCGAGCATGAGCATCGGAACAAAGTAGCAAAGACAACATGGAAATCTTGGAAGGGGTTTGCCCCAATTGCTCCACAATCTTGAAATCACTCCTTTTTATAATTTTCAAGATCTCATCCATTTATCGAGCGGAAGGTTCCACAGTAGCAATGTCTTTTACGGGTACGTCTGTCTCAGCAGGTTCAACTACTTTCTCCTTTCCCCTTGTGTCAGCACTAGGCTTAGCAATGGTGATGCGGACATGTGCCTTTGTAAAAGTTGGTGGCGAGATGTTGGGTGAAAAGATTCTCCCAGTTTTGGTCACCTTACTAGATCCAGTAATGTTAACAATTTCATAAGCTTTGCTTTCTTCAATCCAACGTCTTGTTTTATTCCATGGTAAAACACCTCAGCACCATAGTTCCATGGCACTGATTTTTTACAAGAGTACGGAATAGGCCCGGGGGCAGTAATTATCAGAGGAGCAACAGTCGGTTCATTTGAAATCCTGGTGTTGTACCCCAAAATTTGCCCTCCCATATTCTTCAAGAATTGCAAAGAGCATGCTTCAAAAGCTCCCCAAGGGTTGCACAGTTCAAGGGCCTCCTAACAGTCAAAAACTAGGGTTTTGGTTCTGTCAAAGAAGTTGAAGTTTCCAAGGGTCCAATCAAGTCCCACATGCCTATAAACATGGTCAAGCATACTCATACCAAGTTTCAAGACTTATAGCACAAAATTGCACAGTCAAAAACCCTAATTGCCCTACAGTCAAATGCAGGGGCAAAATGGTCATTTGACAGTCAAAAAGTCCAAATTTTTGGTCAGCACCTTATTTTGAATCCACAAACATCATTTGATCAATTCTTGATCATGATTTCACAAGCTTGGCTCAAAAAGTCTCAAGGTGCAAAAGTTTCTATATTTGGACAGTTGAAAAAGTCAACTGTAACTTGACCAAGGCATAACTTCCACATGGTTTATCAGAAAAATTCCATCCAAATCTCATTTTTAAGAAAAAGACATTTCCTACAACTTCTCTTCACACTTCAAGTCCAAGAAATGCTCTCACAAAAAGTTATCAATTTCAACATTATAGGTCATTTTCAAAAGTCAACAAAAAGGGACTTTAAGTCAAAGACCATAACTTGAGATTGGTAAATCAAAATGACATGGGACCAAAGGCATTGGTTATAGGACTTCAAGACCTTTCCAAAATGTCCAAGAACATGATCAAAGCTTAAAAATTGAGCAAGATATGCCTTGTGGAAGTTGGGAAATTTTTGGGAATTTTGAAAAGTCAACTTTGCTTCAAATGCCTCAAAATTGCTAATGGGCCACATTTTCTTCCAAGATTCATCATCCAAAGCATATGCACGACCATTTGGCCCAAAGGGGATTTATTTCATCATTTTTATTATTTATTTGAATTTTTAATCACAATTAATTCATTAAATTAAATAAAATATGAAAAAATACTAAACCAATGTGATTGAATCTTTTTATGCAGTATAATCACTCATTGGCTACTCAAGATTTCGTGCATACCAAAATTGGAAGGTTAGGCCATGATTGGAATCAAAATCACATGGAAAAGATTTGAAAAATATGCATGGAAAATCAAATATCTCATACATCAATGCAAGGATCTTTTGGACTAAAATTCAACCCTAATCCATCCTATACATATACTGATGATAAACCTAATGCACAAGGAGGAGAAGCTGCGCCCAAAACCTCTTATGCACTTTGCAATTTTTGTGAAAAAAATCAAAACTGAAAACACCATTCCAAGGCGTTTCAAAGCGAGAGAACCATTCCATTACCTTCCTGAGATATCAAGGGAACTTCCTGAATCAAAATCATAACCTCTAACATCAAGAAAACGGTAGAATCAAGTGGTCCTGTTTCAAATTTTGTACATATTCGTGTTTCAATTTATAAGCATTTTCATTGCATTCTTTCTGTTGATTTAGACTAATCTAACCATTCTAAAGCTAATGATGTCATTTAATTGGATTTTCGTGCCCTATATGCCAAATCACCATTGAAGCTTTCTAGGTTTTCAGAGGTCACGAATTGGGGCTTCCTTGTTCTGGAAAAATTGAGACATGAGACCTACACCATTGAACTCAGCACGCTTAGACGATCCAGAATCACTACTCGCACCCTTTTTATATTTGCTTAATTCCTATTCGCTATTTTTCATATTTCAGATTGTGGGGGTTTAAAACCCCCGCTATTTAGTTTGTTTTTTCAGGTAAAAATGCAAACGAGTGGAGAAGAAGATCATGTGGCATGATATGGTTGGACAGTTTGAATCCCAGCGCGCGTTTTTTTATTTCTATGGCACTAACGACAATTTTCCCTTATATTATTTATTTGTTATTCTATGTACAACGCGCGTGAATGGTTCAGTTGGTGGAGGATAGCATTGGTAAACTTTGGGACCTGGGTTCGATTCCCAGGTCCCCGTATTTCTTAATAAATTTTGTTCTAACATAATTCCATGCAGTTTCAACCTCCAGGCCTACCATGCACCTTCTTGCCTGTGTTTGCCACATGGCCACTGATCTCCATCCAATGGCCAGGAATACTCCATGTTTGCATATCTCTCTTTCTTTTTATTAATCCTTTTCTTTATTTATTTTTGATAATGATTTTATTTAATTTACAAACAAATAAATTTTATAACATAAATAAATAATAATAAAAAAATCAGAAAAAACAAAAATATAAATATGTTTTATTTAAATATTTTTGTAAATAAATTGTATTAATTAATTTAGTCTTAATTCTAGGTTTTAATTTTAATATTTTCTTTAATAAAATAAAAAATGTAGAATTAGGGTTTTATACTTTTATCCTTTTTTTTCTTTTTCACCATATTTAATTATTAGTTATTATTTTTGTAAATAAAATTTGCCATGTAAATAATTAATTAAAATTAGGTCAAACTTAAAACATTTTTTTAATAAATAAAAAAATAGTTAGAATTAGGGTAATTAACTTTTTTAATCTCATTTAATTCTCTTAGTTGCATAAAATACCAAAAATACCAAAAATAATCTCTTTTCTCTTCTAATTTAATTAATTTCATAATTGTAATTTAATTTCTTTAAAAGGGTCCAACGCCCTCGCATTCGATCGCAATTCTAATTCGCGCGCTTATTTTATTTCTTTTTTTCATGTAATTCTCCCAAAGCCATGTAATAGATTAATTAGGATATGTAATTTTTCGTGCTTTACCTTATGTCAAATCGGGTCCTGGTTTAATTTGGCGATATGGACCCGCGCCTTTGTAATAGTTTAGGACTTTTAATTCTCGCAACTTTTAACTGCTAACTATTGCATGAAAGAATGAATGCCAAAAATAAAAACAACGCGTAGATCACCAATGCATGAACAAAGACAAAATATCTGAAAACGACACACAAATCACACACCACCCCTAGGGTACACCTCACTGTTGCCTTGCCCCTCGAAACGTGATCGTCGAGTAGAGGACGTTTTAGTAAGTCCTCATGTCCATGAACATGGCATGAGGGTAGCTTCTAAGGTGTCTTCCTATTCCTCCGGTGATCACCATGTCCCGAACCCTCGACTTGACCCGAACACCTCCAACGGTGGTGCTACCTACCTCTCAATGGTGGGATGGCACTACCTTAAGGACATTTACACAGCCTAATTCCTTAGGGTAGGTGGATGACTCATAGATACTTGCTCTAATTCAAAACAAATCAAAACTTCTTTTCACACCGACACTTTCAAAAAGCTTTCAAAACAATTTTTCAAACACTCTTGAGGACTGATACAAGAGTCAATCTGAAACTTTTAAACGAAACTTTTTCAAACTCACCCACACTTTGAAAAGCAAACAAACATTTTGAAAACATAAGAGTAAGTACCTAAGATCCCATGGATAACCATGGATAGAAAGGGTGCTAGCACCTTCCCTTTCTATAAATCTACCTCCCGAACCGAGAACTATTCTCATAAGGAATTTTGCTATGATTTTGTCCTGTCCATGTTGGAGAAAATAAAAGACGGTGGCGACTCTTGCTTACCGCGACATTTAGCGAACCAGCGTTAAACAGTCAGTTCCAGATCCACCGATCACAGAACTGGCGACTCTGCTGGGGACTTCTTTAAAGTGAGGTGTACCTTAGGACTAAGATCACTGTGTTTTCAATTGTATTGACTTGTTTGCTTTAAATTGTGGGTTGCATCGGAGTTACATAGATCCTAACCCGGATCTGGGGATACCCTGTTTAGGTAGCATAAGCTGTGAGGGACCTGTTCGGCGTAGACCGACATGGGTGAAGCAGTGGCTACGTTGGTGTGGCACCTTGGTCTGTACCGATATCCCTTGTGTCGCAACGAGGAGAATATGGGTCTTCTAAGGAGTCGTTAAGCACCAACAGACCTTAGAACCTTAAATGACACAACTTGGCCATTAGAACAGTAGCAGTATGCTACGCCCATTGAGGCTAAACTCTTGTGATGGTTCTGGCTGCAAGAAAAGATTGCGATGCTGGAATTATGACCGGTTGAGGGTAATCAGTGATATTGGGATCCTCTTGAACCCAGTTACTTTTGATAGGACAGGTCTTAACCAACAAGCTGAAAGAGGGTAATACCTAGACCTCATGCTGGCCTAAACTCTAAGGGTTCTCTTGTGTGACTTGTGTGCCTTCCAACTTGACTACTTGCATGCTTGTTATCTGACACTTGAGTCTCTTGCAGGTTTTGTTTATAGTCCTTAATTAGGACTCGTAACAAGGTTTACTAAGTTTCTTGCAGGTTTTGTTTATAGTCCTTAATTAGGACTCGTATCAAGGTTTACTAAGTTTCTTGCAGGTTTTGTTTATAGTCCTTAATTGGGACTCATAACAAAGTTTACTAAGTTCCTTGCAGGTTTTGTTTATAGTCCTTAATTAGGACTCATAACAGGGTTTACTAAGTTTCTTACAGGTTTTGTTTATGTCCCTAATTGGGACTCATAACAGGGTTCACCCACAGTACCCCATGCATAGCATAACATCATACCATTGCATGCATCCTCCATAAGGACTAACCCATTTCAAGGATCTCAATGGCTTGTGATGCAGGTCATGACGAACCAAAATGTCTAGCAAGGGGCAAAGGGGATTTATTTTCCTCTAGCCAAAGTTGTCAGGGGCTATGACCCACTGGATATGGTGAGCCTTTGGCCCTTTGAAGAAGGACTCTCAGTAATATGCAGTTCCTTCAATCAAGCTACCGGACCCAAATTCTAACAAATTTTCTTGTTTATCCCACGAGGTCCTTGAAAACATTACATGCATGTCATACACGTCATTGCATAACAGGTATCCTTGTTGCAGGTCACTTACCTTTCTCGCTGTTTATTTCAGCAATGGCCTCCCAACAAGATGACCAGGACCTGCTTGCTCAAGAGACTCGGTTCGGGGAAATCCTCCTGAATCTATCCAAGGGGCAGGAAGAGCTAAGGACGCTTCTCATGGAGACTTTGGTCAGGAAAAGCACTGAGGATGAACGGCTGAAACATCTGCAAGTTGAGATGGATGCAATGAAAGCCCAGATGCTGGGGCAGGTGACCATCATCCAAGACTTAGCTCAAAGACAAGATGAGCTCGGGGTTCTCGTAAACCAACTGCTTCTGGGTAACCAACTGGGGCAAACGTCTAAGGGTAAAGAGCTAGTCATCGTTCAACCATCTTTGAGACAAGGAGATAAGGGGAGAGCTCCTCAAATGGCTCCAGTGTCACAAATTCAGCATCAACCTCACCAGCTTCAGCCAGACAAGCCCAGGAGGCAATTCACCCAGCTCAACATGTCGCTGTTTCAAGCTTTACAACGCCTGTTGAGGTTGAATCTGATCACATTAAGGGCTCATCCCCGGAACCCCAACACAGCATCTCCTATCTATGATCCCAATAAAAGGTGTGCCTACCACTCTGCCAGTCCAGGACATGATACAAATGAGTGTTGGGCTCTGAAGAACAAGATCCAGGACCTGATTGATGAAGGAGCATTGGAGTTCACACAAGATGGTCAGGCTGAGTTTTTCTACCATCCCTCCAAGGCTTAACCATTTGAAGTAACAAGCCCTGAGACTAGAAAACTTTTGTTCATTAGGATTTTCCACTTATAATTTTCTTTTGTTCAAACATTTACTCATGTTAAACGTTGTTATTTCATTAATGCATCGCATATGTCTGTTTTGAAGCAATATATTCGTATTCACTATATCCAAACTATTTTCATATTTTTTCTGATGATCAACTCTCGATTTAATTATGCTAAGCCTCTTGAGGGAGGATGACGAAAACGATACCGCTATCTTTACAGTATGCTTTTGAACAGACCCCGCTGGTGAGGTACAGGCATTGTTTCAATTCCTAAACACTGGAGTAATAAGGAAGATAATCCCTCGTCAACCCCTTTGAGCCAAAGAAGTAGGAGTTTTTTTTCTTTTCGAAATTTAAAACCCTTAATCATAACCTGGGGCAGGGTAGTCTCTCAGTTGATCCAAGTGTATAACGAATGGAACCGAAGGAGTCCTTCCAAAACAAAGGACAGTGATGGTTTCGAATAATCATCAGGACAGGCAGTCATTACCAAAAAATAAAAGCCCGTTAAAGTCAAAACCTATGAAGGAGACTTACAAAAACTGGGGCATCCCGCTGACTGTAATCACAAAAGAAACAGTTCAGGCAAAAAAGAAAGGGATAACAAAAATCAAAAAGAAAAGAGGTCCTACAAACCCTTAACAAAAAAAAAAGAGAACGATTGCCTATTCAGAATAAATCATCAATATCTGAACCATCATTGGAACGTCAGGACAAAGATTCAATCAAGGTCTAACGCACGATCAGCTGAGTTTAGGATTGAAGAACATCACGAAGAGCGGGTGGGTACAAATAATTTGAGCCTTTATCCTTTGTTTCTTAGACCGTGAACCAGGCCACGTTATAACCCTTAAAAGTCCTAGCTGAAGCATGGGTTAGTTCGAAAGCATACTGTTACAAAGGTATCCTAACTCCTTAAGGCTTACAGTAAATACAGAGTTGACATCACGTTTTACAAACATTCACCTGTTTTATGAAAAAGAATGCATTTTCAAAATCTTCAAGACAGACATAAGCTTTGCATTTTTAACATAACTTTGTTTGCATATGACTTTTTGTTTGAACAGTATAGAAATTCGCACGACGAATGCCTAATGAACAGAAGCACTTCCAGCCAAGGGGCAGACATGATCAGTGTTCATCATCTGGGGCAGTTAAGTCAAGATTCGAAGAATCTCTCAAATGCCAAAAAGCCAGGGGAAAATCTCTATCTGAGTCACTTGGGGCATTGGACATAAATTCCAATAACGAATCTTGACTGATCAAATACCTTCTGATGGCATGACAAAATACCTCCAACAGGGGCAACTCCCTGCATCCTAAGAGCATGGACATAGTCGAAAGGACACTACGCATAATCAAAGACCCGCTAGGTTGGCACACCTAGGCAAAAATTAGGGCTTCCCGGCGAACCAAAAGGGTTCGGGCAAAAGAAGGGATGAAAATGAAAAATCTGTACACCCGGCAAGTCGAAAACCTGAAAAGGCGGCTTGGGCAAAAATGGGTATCCCGGTGGACTGAAAACCCGAAAGGGCGGTCCAGGCAGAAGTTAGGGATCAAGAGCGTACGACTATGTCCCGGCATCTCGTCATTTGCCTACCAAAAGGAAGACTTATCAATCGGCAGTCATCAAGCACCTCCACAGGTATCTTCTCCCGCAGAAACTGGGGCAATAATGAGTTGTCCAGACGATCTAGTTGCTCTGTCCACCAAGGTACCAAGGTAAGTTCAGTCGAAGAATATAACCAGTATATCTTGAATCCCCAGAGAGTGAGCCAGCGAGTCAATACACTCTCCCCAAGCAAAGCTATATTATCAGCCTTAAGGAAGTTGGGTGTCCTCCCGCAGATCTCAACATTCCTCAGCATAATATACAAACATTCTTAACAAGCATCTCCGGCAGTCTTGACCTAAAGATTGTTCCCCAGCGGTATATCAGACACTCAAAAGAGTCACTTCCCCAGGAGAGTCCAAATCAAGATTTCCCCAGGAAAGGTTGAATCATCTCCCCAGCAGTAAGCTTATCCCCAGTAGATTCTGGAAGCTTATCCCCGTAGAGCACGAACGCGTCTCCCGGCTTTATTCAAGAGTTATTTCCCTACCAGGGTATAACTGGGTTATCCTCAGCCAAAAGCCATGAGAAGACCGTCCTCGGCAAAGTCTTCTTATCCCCAGCGAAGTCTATTAACACTTCCAACTCAACAATGGTATCCCCAGCGGAGTTATCACATCTCAGCGAAGTACTTCTCCCCCACAGAGCATCTTCTCCAGCAAGATCGTTAGAGTATTTTCTCCCCGTAGAGTAATCTATTTGCCAAGTTTATTCCCCAACGGAGTTATCTTCTCCTACCGGTATTCTTGCAACTATCATCCCCAGCGGAGGCAAAAACCTATTCTTCAACATCAGCCCAGGAGTGACTTCCCGGCACCCGTCAAGGATTTAGTTTCCTAAAGACAAAAACATACATTCATAAACATCACATTTCCATACAGTATAGCACGCATATACGCATCATATCTTACAATCTCATTTATGTTAAGAATATCATTGCTTGATCCATATCACGCATTGCATATGACTGACCTTTACCTTTCAGGAAAGATCCAGTTAAGTTCTCAGCTACAACTCAAAGACCTTGACCGGTTCAGTTAAATCGACCCTAAGATTTTCCTGATTCTTATCCAGTCAAAGGCCTTCTCTGGTTCAGTCAGATCGACCCTAAGATCTCCCTGTTTCTTATCCAGTTGAAGACTCAAAGACCTTGACCGGTTCAGTTAAATCGACCCTAAGATTTTCCTATTTCTTATCCAGTCAAAGGCCTTCTCTGGTTCAGTCAGATCGACCCTAAGATCTCCCTGTTTCTTATCCAGTTGAAGATATTTCAAGACCTAGCCTGGTTCAGTTAAATCGACCCTAAGATTTTCCTGTTTCTTATCCAGTCAAAGGCCTTCTCTGGTTCAGTCAGATCGACCCTAAGATCTCCCTGTTTCTTATCCAGTTGAAGACTCAAAGACCTTGACCGGTTCAATTAAATTGACCCTAAGATTTTCCTGTTTCTTATCCAGTCAAAGGCCTTCTCTGGTTCAGTCAGATCGACCCTAAGATCTCTCTGTTTCTTATCCAGTTGAAGACTCAAAAACCTTGACCGGTTCAGTTAAATCGACCCTAAGATTTTCCTGTTTCTTATCCAGTCAAAGGCCTTCTCTGGTTCAGTCAGATAGACCCTAAGATCTCCTTGTTTCTTATCCAGTTGAAGACTCAAAGACCTTGACCGGTTCAGTTAAATCGACCCTAAGATTTTCCTGTTTCTTATCCAGTCAAAGGCCTTCTCTGGTTCAGTCAGATCGACCCTAAGATCTCCCTGTTTCTTATCCAGTTGAAGATATTTCAAGACCTAGCCTGGTTCAGTTAAATCGACCCTAAGATTTTCCTGTTTCTTATCCAGTCAAAGGCCTTCTCTGGTTCAGTCAGATCGACCCTAAGATCTCCCTGTTTCTTATCCAGTTGAAGACTCAAAGACCTTGACCGGTTCAGTTAAATCGACCCTAAGATTTTCCTGTTTCTTATCCAGTCAAAGGCCTTCTCTGGTTCAGTCAGATCGACCCTAAGATCTCCCTGTTTCTTATCCAGTTGAAGATATTTCAAGACCTAGCCTGGTTCAGTTAAGTCGACCCTAAGATTTTCCTGTTTCTTATCCAGTCAAAGGCCTTCTCTGGTTCAGTCAGATCGACCCTAAGATCTCCCTGTTTCTTATCCAGTTGAAGACTCAAAACCTTGACCGGTTCAGTTAAATCGACCCTAAGATTTTCCTGTTTCTTATGCAGTCAAAGGCCTTCTCTGGTTCAGTCAGATTGACCCTAAGATCTCCCTGTTTCTTATCCAGTTGAAGATATTTCAAGACCTAGCCTGGTTCAGTTAAGTCGACCCTAAGATTTTCCTGTTTCTTATCCAGTCAAAGGCCTTCTCTAGTCCAGTTAAATCGATCCCTAAAAGATTTCCCTGATAAGGACTCAGTAGAAGACATCCAAGACTCTCTCAGCGTTACTGTTGAGGTTGAAGTCGCCTATGATTCTCTCAGCATTATTGTTGAGGTAGCAATCGTCCTCAGTTTCTCTCAGCGTTCCTGTTGAGGTAGTAATCGTCCCCAGATTCTCTCAGTGTTCCTGTTGAGGTAGTAATCGACCAAGGTTCTCTCATCGTTCCTGTTGAGGTAGTAATCGTTCAAGGTTCTCTCACCGTCCCGTTGAGGTAGTAACCATCCCTGGTTCATTCATCACCTTTGAAGCTCCAGACCCAATTCCTGTAACCAGTCAGGACACATCTATACAAAGAGTTTGAAGTCCAGCTCCTATAGCAGGTCAGGTAATCATTTTCTTTTCAGGTACGCAACTTCTCGCTAAGGAATCTCTTACGTGATCGACACCCAGATGGCATCTATAAGCCCATCCACCTTCCATCATCTCTTAGCATGGCATCTATAAGCCCATCATCCTATCCATCAATCTCCAAATGGCATCTATAAGCCCATTCCCCCCATCACACTGCTAACATGTGAGCGCAAATTTCTGGGCACTCTGGTGTTCAATCATCTTCCACCTTCGGATTACGAAAGGCACGTCAGCCAATCTGCATCCTCAGGTCTAAGAAGATTGAACAGGGGCAACTGTTGTACCCCAAAAGTTTCCCTCCCATATTCTTCAAGAATTGCAAAGAGCATGCTTCAAAAGCTCCCCAGGGGTTGCACAGTTCAAGGGCCTCCTAACAGTCAAAAACTAGGGTTTTGGTTCTGTCAAAGAAGTTGAAGTTTCCAAGGATCCAATCAAGTCCCACATGCCTATAAACATGGTCAAGCATACTCATACCAAGTTTCAAGACTTACAGCACAAAATTGCACAGTCAAAAACCCTAATTGCCCTACAGTCAATTGCAGGGGCAAAATGGTCATTTGACAGTCAAAAAGTCCAAATTTTTGGTCAGCACCTTATTTTGAAGCCACAAACATCATTTGATCAATTCTTGATCATGATTTCACAAGCTTGGCTCAAAAAGTCTCAAGGTGCAAAAGTTTCTATATTTGGACAGTTGAAAAAGTCAACTGTAACTTGACCAAGGCATAACTTCCACATGGTTTATCAGAAAAATTCCATCCAAAGCTCATTTTGAAGAGAAAGACATTTCCTACAACTTCTCTTCACACTTCAAGTCCAAGAAATGCTCTCACAAAAAGTTATCAATTTCAACATTATAGGTCATTTTCAAAAGTCAACAAAAAGGGACTTTAAGTCAAAGACCATAACTTGAGATTGGTAAATCAAAATGACATGGGACCAAAGGCATTGGTTACAGGACTGCAAGACCTTTCCAAAATGTCCAAGAACATGATCAAAGCTTACAAATTGAGCAAGATATGCCTTGTGGAAGTTGGGAAATTTTTGGGAATTTTGAAAAGTCAACTTTGCTTCAAATGCCTCAAAATTGCTAATGGGCCACATTTTCTTCCAAGATTCATCATCCAAAGCATATGCACGACCATTTGGCCCAAAGGGGATTTATTTCATCATTTTTATTATTTATTTGAATTTTTAATCACAATTAATTCATTAAATTAAATAAAATATGAAAAAAATACTAAACCAATGTGATTGAATCTTTTTATGCAGTATAATCACTCATTGGCTACTCAAGATTTCGTGCATACCAAAATTGGAAGGTTAGGCCATGATTGGAATCAAAATCACATGGAAAAGATTTGAAAAATATGCATGGAAAATCAAATATCTCATACATCAATGCAAGGATCTTTTGGACTAAAATTCAACCCTAATCCATCCCATACATATACTGATCATAAACCTAATGCACAAGGAGGAGAAGCTGCGCCCAAAACCTCTTATGCACTTTGCAATTTTTGTGAAAAAAATCAAAACTGAAAACACCATTCCAAGGCGTTTCAAGGCGAGAGGACCATTCCATTACCTTCCTGAGATATCAAGGGAACTTCCTTAATCAAAATCATAACCTCTAACATCAAGAAAACGGTAGAATCAAGTGGTCCTGTTTCAAATTTTGTACATATTTGTGTTTCAATTTATAAGCATTTTCATTGCATTCTTTCTGTTGATTTAGACTAATCTAACCATTCTAAAGCTAATGATGTCATTTAATTGGATTTTCGTGCCCTATATGCCAAATCACCATTGAAGCTTTCTAGGTTTTCAGAGGTCACGAATTGGGACTTCCTTGTTCTGGAAAAATTGAGACATGAGACCTACACCATTAAACTCAGCACGCTTAGACGATCCAGAATCACTAGTCGCGCCCTTTTTATATTTGCTTAATTCCTATTCGCTATTTTTCATATTTCAGATTGTGGGGGTTTAAAACCCCCGCTATTTAGTTTGTTTTTTCAGGTAAAAATGCAAACGAGTGGAGAAGAAGATCATGTGGCATGATATGGTTGGACAGTTTGAATCCCAGCGCGCGTTTTTTTATTTCTATGGCACTAACGACAATTTTCCCTTATATTATTTATTTGTTATTCTATGTACAACGCGCGTGAATGGTTCAGTTGGTGGAGGATAGCATTGGTAAACTCTGGGACCTGGGTTCGATTCCCAGGTCCTCATATTTCTTAATAAATTTTGTTCTAACATAATTCCATGCAGTTTCAACCTCCAGGCCTACCATGCACCTTCTTGCCTGTGTTTGCCACATGGCCACTGATCTCCATCCAATGGCCAGGAATACTCCATGTTTGCATATCTCTCTTTCTTTTTATTAATCATTTTCTTTATTTATTTTTGATAATGATTTTATTTAATTTACAAACAAATAAATTTTATAACATAAAAAAATAATAATAAAAAAATCAGAAAAAACAAAAATATAAATATGTTTTATTTAAATATTTTTGTAAATAAATTGTATTAATTAATTTAGTCTTAATTCTAGGTTTTAATTTTAATATTTTCTTTAATAAAATAAAAAATGTAGAATTAGGGTTTTATACTTTTATCCTTTTTTTTTCTTTTTCACCATATTTAATTATTAGTTATTATTTTTGTAAATAAAATTTGCCATGTAAATAATTAATTAAAATTAGGTCAAACTTAAAACATTTTTTTAATAAATAAAAAAATAGTTAGAATTAGGGTAATTAACTTTTTTAATCTCATTTAATTCTCTTAGTTGCATAAAATACCAAAAATACCAAAAATAATCACTTTTGTCTTCTAATTTAATTAATTTCATAATTGTAATTTAATTTCTTTAAAAGGGTCCAACGCCCTCGCATTCGATCGCAATTCTAATTCGCGCGCTTATTTTATTTCTTTTTTTCATGTAATTCTCCCAAAGCCATGTAATAGATTAATTAGGATATGTAATTTTTCGCGCTTTACCTTATGTCAAATCGGGTCCTGGTTTAATTTGGCGATGTGGACCCGCGCCTTTGTAATAGTTTAGGACTTTTAATTCTCGCAACTTTTAACTGTTAACTATTGCATGAAAGAATGAATGCCAAAAATAAAAACAACGCGTAGATCACCAATGCATGAACAAAGACAAAATATCTGAAAACGACACACAAATCACACACCACCCCTAGGGTACGCCTCACTGTTGCCTTGCCCCTCGAAACGTGATCGTCGAGTAGAGGACGTTTTAGTAAGTCCTCATGTCCATGAACATGGCATGAGGGTAGCTTCTAAGGTGTCTTCCTATTGCTCCAGTGATCACCATGTCCCGAACCCTCAACTTTACCCGAACACCTCCAACGGTGGTGCTACCTACCTCTCAATGGTGGGATGGCACTACCTTAAGGACATTTACACAGCCTAATTCCTTAGGGTAGGTGGATGACTCATAGATACTTGCTCTAATTCAAAACAAATCAAAACTTCTTTTCACACCGACACTTTCAAAAAGCTTTCAAAACAATTTTTCAAACACTCTTGAGGACTGATACAAGAGTCGATCTGAAACTTTTAAACGAAACTTTTTCAAACTCACCCACACTTTGAAAAGCAAACAAACATTTTGAAAACATAAGAGTAAGTACCTAAGAGCCCATGGATAACCATGGATAGAAAGGGTGCTAACACCTTCCCTTTCTATAAATCTACCTCCCGAACCGAGAACTATTCTCATAAGGAATTTTGTTGTGCTTTTGTCCTGTCCATGTTGGAGAAAATAAAAGACGGTGGCGACTCTTGCTTACCGCGACATTTCGCGAACCAGCGTTAAACAGTCAGTTCCAGATCCACCGATCACACCTGGTAAGACCCTTGGAGGAGATCCTACGAGGCTTGTTTGAGATTGTTATGATGGAGAGGTCTTCAAACTTATTGGTCAAACTTTTTGCGGATGGAGTCTTCTCAAATAGGACCTCATGGCTATTCTATAGGCGTTGAATGCCTTCCATCAGACCTTTGCATCCATTGAGGTGTATGGCGCAACAATCGCAATTTTTCAAACAACCAGGGAAAATCCCAGCTTTCAGCAGATTCTTTTTTATAATGTTTAACGGAGTAGTCAAGTCTTCAATGGAGGATACAAACATGGTGTCTTCAACAGCATTGACACCCTTTCCATGATTTGGTATTGGCGCGGTGATTACATTCGGAGTTGGAGGAGGATCAAATTCAATGGTGTTGTTGTCTATTAAGTCTTGAATTTTATTCTTCAATGCCCAGCATTGGTCATTCTCATGCCCGGGACTATTCGAGTGATAGGATCACTTGGTATTCATATTGTATTTAGGTGAAGAGGTATCTGGATTGGCCAGAGGATCACGTAGTGTCACCAAATTAGCCTTTAACAGGTGCTGTAAGGCTTGGGATAGTGACATGTCTATCCTTGTGAATTGTCATGGTGGAGCCTGAAAGCGCTGATGATTGGAGGATTGTCTTTGAACAGGATTTGGATTGGAAATCTGAACAGTATTAATGGACGGATGGTCATCCTTCTTTGTATGGGCCCTTGCCCCATACACAACACTGATTTCTTTCTTCCCGGTAAAAGGTTTCTTTACGGGATTGGAGGTGGAAGAAGATGTTATGGGAATCTTCCCGCTTTTGATACCGCTTTCAACTCTTTCACCGGTTAAGATTAGCTCAGTGAAACCGGAAGAAGAAAAACCAACCAATAAGTTGAAAAATGGACCAGATAAAGTGCCCATAAACATATCAATGTGCACCCTATCAGTTAATGGCGGTTGAACCCTACTGGCAAGGTCCCTCCACTTTTAGGAGTACTCTTTGAACCCTTCATTCTTACCCATTGTCATGTCTTGCAGTTGAACTCTTGTCGGCGCCAGGTCGGCATTGTACTGGTATTGATGGTAGAAAGTGGTGGCTAATTCTTCCCATGTATGGATACGGGAACCCTCCAATTGGTAAAACCACTCTAGTTGCATCCCACCCAGAGTTTCTTGTCAGCGGTGTGCGGTTGTATCTTGCGCACATAAGACTTCAGGTGTAGTTTTGGACAGGAAACCCCATCGTATTTCGCAAAGACTGGTATCTTGAATTTTTGGGGAATGACAACCCCAGATATTAAACCCAAATCATCAAAATCCAAACCGGGGACGACTTGAATCTCAATGGCCTTAAATTTGTCTTCTAGTTGTTTGTACTTGACATCGGCAGGAGGATACTGCTCGTCAAAATAATCTTCATCATCGGACGCTTGATCATTGATACACCCAGCCTGGTTACTCCTTACTTATCCAATTTGATTCTCATCTTCCTCAGACGAGTCTTCCACTAACGGTATCTGATGGACCAGCTCTCTGAATCTTTTACCCATATTGACTAGGGCTTTCTTCTTTAGTTTCTTTTTGGATTCCAACAACATCATCAACTCTTGTTGCCCCTTGGCTAGGGTCAGCAGAGTCTCTTGAAATTGGGAGTTTTGTGCTTGTAGGTCTTTCACTGTTTTCTTGATATCCATCTTGCTGAAATAAATAGCAGAAAGATAAGGAAACCTGTCGTGGAAAACCTGTTATGTTATGATGCATGGAAGATGTGTATGCAAATGATTTCAAGTATTTATGAAATTTAAATTTGTATAGACAAAGAGTGAATAAACGTTAATTTTCATTAATTAATTCAAAATGATTACATCGTTCCTCTTGGGCTTACAAAATAAATCTCTAAGATAAAAAGTTTGAACGCATCCTCTTCCGTGCAAGGTAGGCGTTCAAGCTTTGTTCTTCATGGAGTTGCTTTTTAAGTTCCAGAACCCTTTTCTCACTAGCCTAGAATTGAGCTTCGAAGGTATCTCGTTCTTCCTTTAGCTGAATCCAACCTTTTTGCAAGTCTTCAAGAGAAGTAGGCATGTCGGGATGGAGGACAGTGTACGGGACATCTTCTTCAGCAACAGGCTCCATGATAACTGGTAGGATGGAGGGGTAAGGCATCACGAGCTTCTGAGCACGAGCTCATACCCACCTAAGGTAAGGCTCAAGGGGAATAGAATTCTTGTGTCCCAGCATCTTACTATCCACTTTGTTTACCATCCTCCAAGCTCATACAAACCTCTTACGGTAGCCTTGTGTAGCAACTGGTTTTTTAATCAAGAGTTGCCACTATTAGTTTTTATCCTAGGGAAGGGAACCTAATAGAAAACCCTAATACGCAGACATAGATTCTAGGTTTCAGACTCAATTAGACGAAAGGAAGGTGTTAGGCACCTTTCATCTACCTTGTTCACAAGGATATTAGACTCTAGGTTTAGGTTTGGGGTAAACTGGACTTTAAGTTTTAATTAGAAAGAGTTTTAATTTTTAATAGGAGAAGGGTTTGTTTTTTTATAGAAGAACTCACTACGATTTTTGATCCTATGCCTACGTATCCTCTTATGAGGAATCAGAGTCCCAATTCATAGTTCATATGGGTTAGTGTCTTTTAGGGGTTTGCAAACATATTTTGAATCACTTCGCACTCGGTCGGGAGTAGTGATTGCGGAGATTTTGACTGAGTACGCTGTAAGTATAAATTAGTTTGAAACTCATTTGCAAAAAAGACTGTTGATTAGCCTAATTTTATTCGCGAAAATAGTTTGAGATTTGTTTGTGTTTTTTTAATAATATTAATTGCAAAAATTCTTGATTAATGCATGATAAAAAAAGATTTAATGCAAATAGTATAGGAAATAATATATGCAATTTTTACATGAAAATAATTTATTCGAACATATAGTAATGCTTACATATAATTAATAATAATTAATATTTAAACTATGGTAATGATAGCAATTATAATTATTAATAAAAAGAAATAAATAATTAATATAATATAAAAAAATATAAAAGGAATAATAAAAAAATAATTATTTAAGCAAAACCTGGGGGTGTATTTCTTAGTTAACCAGTAAATAAGGGGGGTGCTGGAAGTGGTTCAGGCTAGACCCAAAGTGGTTCAGACAATGGGGTGCTAAACATTTTGTAGGTTTAGCAAAGTGGCTAAAGGGGGTGTGAAGATAAATGGGCCAGGCCCAAACGCCATTTGAGGGGGGGTCAGATGATCCTGTGTAGTGGGGCGCATAAAGCTTAAGATGGACCTGGCCGTATGGCCGTCTAATTAAGATCAAACGGACGTGATTTGGGAGGCGTACTACGACATCGTGGACGCGCAAGCAGATGGTCGCAACACAGTATTAGTTTCTTTTCACAATTTTGTTTTCATTCTGCCCTTCCACTAGCCCTCGCCCTCTATCCTTTTACATTCTTCTTTCTTCTTTCTCTCTCGCTACAGAAACCGTAGTTCCCTTTAGAACCGGCGGCGGCTGGGATAACAGACACCATCGTCCATTAACCTACCATCCTTAGTCAAACAATAACCAAAAGCTAAGTGATTTTGCGCCTATTATGTTTTCTGGCTTCCTGAGTTCCGATTTGGTCTTTAATCCCTCCTCTCTCTTGTTACAGGTTGCGATAGTGGTGGTGATGCGGTAGCAACGATGGAGGAGCATAGACAGCGGTGATGGTGACGACAAGCTTGAGGTGGAGTAAGGAAACTTAGTAGGGTTCACAACGGACAACGGCAAGCGATTAGGTTTTCCGATCCGGAAACTCTAATCGCCTCCTCTTCTTGTTTCGAAGGTAAAGAGCTCGCTCAAAACTTCCTTCCCCGTCTCAGTAATCTTCCAGACCTCGCCTTCTTCTTATTCTGTCAACGCCTTCACCGTCTCTGTTCTTGTCGTCCTCCCCTCAAGGTTTTATGCATACTTTTTATGCTGTCTCCGATCCCCACATCTCAGTATTTTGTACTTTGTATTTATAAATTGATTTTTAGGGTTTCTTAGTGTTACAATTTAGCCTTAGATTTAGGAATTGAAAATTATTGTAATTGATTTGGTTTTCTTTGTGATTCGCGATTGGATTTCGTAAGATAAGAGAAATGGGTTTTCTGTAGTCTTGTAATGAGATTTTGTAAAGGTTTTTTTTTCAGATTTTTGTGTTAGATTAAGAAATGATTTCGGGATTTGATTCTGTTAGAGATTGGTTTTGATGATGTACTGAATATATTTCTGGATTTGATATTTGTATAATATATTCTGAGCTGGATTGATTAATAAGATTCAATTTTAGTTTCAATTTAGATTTTCAGATTTGTTTCAGTTTGATATTGGACTCTAAAAGATTTGGCTTCAATGCTGATTTCTATAGTAATGGCTTATGGCGTAAAACGTGCATAATCTTGGAAAAGATTTGCACATTATCTGTTAGCCCAATATGGGCCTGCGCATTATTTGATTTTTTTATCCATCAATAGCATTCTTTTTTTGTTATTACAGCACACGTTTTTTTTAGTACAATTGGGCCCAACTTACTTATTTCTAAACAAGACCTTTTATTATTAGAAACATGATTTATTAACACTAATAATAATTTAAAAAATTAATTACTGAAAATTAACCAACAATAAAACAGAATGGGCCACCAGCATTTTTTCAGCGCCTTTTATTTTTCAACTCATATTGGGCCTCAATTGGCCCAAAAAGCAAATAACCACATGATTGTAAAAAATAATTTCCTTAAATAAACAGTAAATAACACTAATGGGCTTAGCTTTAAAAAAACGTAACGAGCTTGTATTCCAAATTGTACCTCCCTTTTTGTTTTTAAAAAAATGGACTTTTAATTTTAAAGTAACAACAACTACCATTCTTAAATAGGTTGTCATAATTAAAAACTTAATAATTATTACTCTTTTGAACTAACTTCCATTTTCGAATCGCATGGGCCATTGGCAAACATGCTTTGCGAATCGGTTTATGAGTCTTTCTTATTTAGAAAGCTCCACCTTCGCGGATTAAGATACACCCCCTAGTCTTGGATGAAGATAGGGCACCAGATACTTGTGTACCATCTTTTAATTAAATATTTCTCCAAAAATAAAATCAACGAGGTAGGACAAATTTGGGGTACGACAGTTGCCCCTATTCAATTATCTTTCAATCGAATAGCATGAGAAACTCGGGTCTCACGTATTCTGATTGGAAGTCTATTGAATACTTAAAGTATCCCAAAATTTGTCCGACAAGCATAAGGTTATACTGATACAGCATACCCTTACGAGTCTCAAGGAAGTAGGCAAACTGATGATATATTGCTTACTCGGGTTTGATAATGAGGCAGATAGCATAATTATGTATGTCTTGGCTTTATTCATCCATTTAGAGGGTGAGTATAGCAATTGATGATGCATGGCTGCTTGAAGACTGAGGCCATGGGTTACGTTTGTGAATCGCTGCATGACGTCTGAGGCGATGTTTTAAGCATGAATACATTGCGGCTCATAGGCTATGTATTTGAGTCTGAAGAATGCATTACGGCTTAGAGGAAATGTGTTGGTTTGGATAATACATTGCGGCTTAGAGGAATGTGTTTGAGTTTGAAGAACGCATTGCGGCTTAGAGGCAATGTGTTTGAGTTGGAAGAATGCATTGCGGCTTAGAGTGAATGTGTTTGAGTTTGAAGAACGCATTACGGCTTAGAGGCAATGTGTTTGAGTTGGAAGAATACATTGCCGCTTAGAGGCAATGTGTTTGAGTTTTAAGAATGCATTGCGGCTTAGAGGCAATGTGTTTGAGTTGGAAGAAAGCATTGTGGCTTTGAGGCAATATGTTAATGTTTGAAGAACGCATTAAGGCTTAGAGGCAATGTGTTTGAGTTGGAAGAATGCATTGCGGCTTAGAGGCAATGTGTTAATTTGGATAATACATTGCGGCTTAGAGGCAATGTGTTAAGTTTGTGGATACATTGCGGCTTAGAGGCAATGTGTTGAGTTTTCGGATACATTGCGTCTTAGGGGAAATGTGTTGAATTTTGTTTCCTTTTGAGCATCGCAGCATGAAGTCTGGGGCAATGTTTTGATGTATTACTGCATGAAGTCTGATGCAATGGGTAGAAGTTTTGTTTTTCATCATAGCATGAAGTCTTAGACGATGATTGGTGTTTATGGAATGAAAGAGGGTATCGCTGCATGAAGTCTGATGCAATGGGTTACAGTTTTGCACACCGCTGCGTGAAGTCTGATGCGATAGGCTAGGTGTGTTGTTTCGAACATCATTGCATGATGTCTGAGACGATGGTTATGTTTGCAAATCACGGCATGAAGTCTGATGTGATAAGCTAAATTTGATTTTGAACATCGTTGCATGAAGTCTAAGATGATGGTCTGGGTTCACAAATCACTGCGTGAAGTCTGATGTAATACTGAATTTGATTTTGAACACCACTGCATAAAGTCTGAGACGATGGTCTGGAGTTTAGAAGACATTGTTGCATAAAGTCTGTGGAAATGGGTCAGGTTTGCAAATCACCCCGTGAAGTCTGATGTGATAAGCTAAATTTGATTTCGAACATGGTTGCATGAAGTTTGAGACGATGGTCTAGAGTTTGGAACATATTGTTGCATGAAGTCTGAGGCAATGGGTTAGGTTCGCGAATCACTGCATGAAGTCTAATGTGATACTGAATTTGGTTTCGAACATCGCTGCATGAAGTCTGAGACGATGGCCTGGAGTTTGGAACATATTGCTACATGAAGTCTGAGGCAATGGGTCAGGTTTGCAAATCACAGTGTGAAGTCTGATGTGATAAGCTAAATTTGTTGTTTCGAACATCGATGCATGAAGTCTGAGACGATGGTTATGTTTGCAAATCACTGCGTGAAGTATGATGTGATAAGCTAAATTTGATTTCGAACATCACTGCATGAAGTCTAAGATGATGATCTGGGTTCGCAAATCACTGTGTGAAGTCTAATGTGATACTGAATTTGGTTTCGAACATTGCTGCATGAAGTCTGAGACAATGGTCTGGAGTTTGGAACACATTGCTACGTGAAGTATGAAGCAATGGGTCGGGTTTGCAAATCACTGCGTGAAATCTGATGTGATAAGCTAAATTTGATTTCGAACATTGCTGCATGAAGTCTGAGACGATGGTCTGGAGTTTGGAACATATTGCTGCATGAAGTCTGAGGCAATGGGTTAGGTTCGTGAATAACTGCATGGAGTATGATGTCATACTAAATTTTGTTTTTAACATCGTTGCATGAAGTTTGAGACGATGGTCTGGAGTTTGGAACACATTGCTGCATGAAGTCTAAGGCAATGGGTCAGGTTTGTAAATCACTGCGTGAAGTCTGATATGATAAGCTAAATTTGTTGTTTCGAACATCGCTGCATGAAGTCTGAGACGATGGTCTGAGTTTGGGTAATGCATTGCGGCTTAGAGGCAATGTGTTGATTTGGATAATATATTGCAGGTTAGAGGCAATGCTGAGTTTTTGCAAATACATTGCGGCTTAGAGGCCATGTGTTTGAGTCGGACGATATATTGCGGCTTAGAGGCAATGTGTTGGGCTTGGATAATACACTGCGGCTTAGAGGCAATGTAATGAGACTTGTAAGGGACTCATCATTGTGGGAAGACTTAGGTGATGGGTTGAATGCGTCACGGCATGAAGACTGAGGTGACGGGTTGAATCGTAGGAGAAGTATTGTGTTGGTTGACCCTTAAATAGTTGAATCGAGGGTGAAATTATTTGTCTGTTTGTTAGGCGATACATGCTTATGCATGCGTATTGAGTATTGTATGTATGAGAAATGTAAGATGTTTGACATTGATATGGAACCTTGAGTGTATTCGTATGAAAAAATGTATAGTGTATGTATGCTATGCATGTATGTATGAAATATGTGTAAGATGTGCGTATGCCTCAAAATGTTATGAAGATTGTTTCTAGCGTTCTCTCCTTTAAACCATTGGCTCAGAGTTACGAACACCTAGCATTGTATGTTGTGTCGTCGTAGCATTGTTGAACTTGAATGCGGTGGACAAAGTTAGCCAAAGTTGAGCATTATTTTTGTATTGCGGGCGTAGACATAGACATAGACGGAGATGGTGGCCTATGCGTAGATTTGTATGCCGGCGTAGACATATGTATATGGTCTCTGTAAGCGCGGGCGTAAGCGTAGATGTATGTAGATTCGTACGTTGTAGGCGCAGGCGTAAGCGTAGATTCGTATGTCGTAGGCACAGACGTAAGCGTAGATGTATGTCGATTTGTATGTCGTAGGCGCAGGCGTAAGCGCAAGTAGATTCTTATGTTATAGGAACAGGCGTAAACACAGACGTATGTAGATTCGTGTGTCGTAGGCGCAAGCGTAAGCGTAGACGTATGTAGAATTGGCAGGAATACACATGTGCGTGGATGCATGTGCGGACGTAGACCTCGTGTTACAAGTTAAGCATAGGTGCTGACATGGACGTAGACCTTGCGTAGGGACGCGTAGATATATGTGTAGACTTTGTATTACTGAGTGGAAGCATAGGCGCAGATGTACGTGTGGGCGTAGAATTTTTACGTCATCAGCATAGATATGCATAGATACAGATGTAGACATGTGTGTATATTTGCAAGACATAGGAGTAGCCATGTGCGTGGACGCAGACGTGGATTTTCTTTTAATATTTTTCTAACCAAAACTTTTTTTGATGTTTTGTCAAATGCTATTATTTTGTTGATTCCCCGAAATGATTTCGAGACAATATTCACAAGTAATGATCGTAGTATTTTGTAAACAAGTCTGAGAAAAGAAAAAATACAATTTGAAAAGATGCGAAGAAAGTAAATGTTTTATTGATATGCCTCTGAATAGGCGAGAATACGAGATGCAATTTCTAGAAAGAGGTAATTACAGACAGCTTTACAACTATAAATTGCAATGAAATGATAATTGCCGCTGCTATTCCCCAATATCTTTCTAATGATCTTATCTCCTTTGCTTTCGAGTTGAATGATTCAGATCTATCTCTCCTTTAGCGGTTCATAGTTGCAGTTCTTAGATTGCAGTCTTTTTGTTATTTATTTTTTTGTGTGGAATCCCTAACTTTTACCTAGATTGCCCTTTCGGGTTTTCAATCCACCGGGATAATTTTTTGTTATATGCCCCTAATTTTTTCCTGGATCGCCCTTTAGGGTTTTCAATCCACCGGGGCACTCCTTTTTTCCTAAGTCGCATGTTTAAGGTTAGAGCTTAGCGAGCTTCTTGTACATAGTTTTTTTTACTGCATCCGAACTTGCCGAGTGCGGTAATTCTTCCCCATCCATTGTTGTGGAGACAAGACCAACACCAGAGAATGTTGTTTTGACTACGTATGGACCTTCATAATTAGGTGTCAATTTACCACGTAGGTGGAGGCGAGGTAGCAGAATCTTCTTGAGTACTAAACCATGTCGTGGTTTATCTTATACAGTATACCGTAACTTGGAAATAATTTCACGAATAATTCTCGCAGGGTTTGCTTGCCAATGCTAGAGGTATTTTCTGGATGTCGTGGAACCAAGGCTTGTTATATAGCAAGGAAATGTGCGGGCTCTTTGAAGCTTCTGTTTGTGATGTGTGATTCACGTTTTGACCAAGTTACTTTGAATATAGATGATATAGTTTCCAGGGCTTCTGTCATTTGATCTCCTCTTCGTAGGCCGTGACTGAAAATGGTCTTCGTGAATTCTACAGTCGGTTTTAAAACATGATCTTGATAGGGAATCAGTTTTGGATTTTTAGTATCCCGTTCACCCTTGAATTGGAATATGGCTTGTGAGCATTCTTTGGGGGAGTCAATATTTCCCCTATATCGTGCCCTAGTGTATTTGAAGCCTCGTCGAACATGGATACCCAACGTGCCCCTGGCTCGGGTTCTTTGTCAGATCTTGGTATTTCGTAGTTTTCTACGACACTGTTTGTATTCGACTTTAGCCTGTTTCCATAGATATGTGCAATAACTTGATCACCTTCTTTGTGGCTCCGCTCTTAACATTTCCCCTTAGCTTGGTTTATTCCAGGTCTTCCCCTGTACTCAAATTAATGGTCTTGATAGCCTCTAGATACGGTTGCGTATTGTTAGCTCTCTTTTTTTTTTATTTCCCTCGATGTTTTCTCAGAGAGTTCCAGATCTTTATCATCTTCCTCTTTATCTTGGTTGATAGGAGCATCAAAATTATATCGGATCGCAACAATAGCATTATCGGTGGTTTTGGGCATGAATTTGCACCTTTATCATGTTTTGGTGTAGCTTTAGTATTTGAATATTTTGAAAATGCATATGCAGAGGAAGTATTGCCATTTTTAAAATTAAGATATAAATGCAAGAGAAAGAAAAGGGATCTTGATTGAAAATAAAATATAACTTTCATTAATCGTAAATATTGTCTGAAACAAAACGGGAAAACCCTTACATGCAACCCCTATGTCTCGGGCTTGACATAGGTTCTTTTGAAAACAAGACAAATTAATTTGGAAAGAAAAAGATCTCAGGAATATCCATGGTCATCCACCTTTTGAGTTTTTCTCCTGGCCACAGTCTTGGATGACTTTGATGTTGGCCTTATTGGATATCTTCTCCATATGTTCTCCATACACTACTTTGTTGTTGACAAATGTCTCTTCGATCGGAGGAAAATATGATTCGCCCTTCAGAGTAGCTTTAGATTTTTTCTCCAGGGTATTGTCTGAAATGGACTATCCCCTGGTTTCTTAGCCTTTGAAGAGCTCTTTCGAAAGCTTCATTGTGTTTTAGCGGGAGTCCATATCCCAACCGATATTCTTTCAGCGAGTTTATCGGGGTCTTTGCTTTCCTGCTTGCCTGCTTGCCTGCTTGCCCCAGAGTCAGTGGCTACTTTGATTGCATTTATTGTTAGCCTTTAATCTTCCTTCCAAGGCTTGGTATTGATTCATCACTAATGGATAATCAATAGCATGAGTACCAGTCGTCTTTGAGGGCACTTGGTTGGCATCCTCTGGGTCGTGATATCTGTATTGCCGGTCCAAGTAATTGTCTACATCATTGTTCGGAATCTTTAGGGTACAAGATGCCCCTGCTTTTGGCGGCGGTGGGAAAAACGCTTCAGTTCCCGCTTCTTGTTGGGCTATGACGGACTTCTGGAGTCCGGCCTCTGACTCTTTCCTCAGTTGGTGACCGCTTGATGCACCAATAGTATGGGTTATTTCCTCGAAAGCTACCCTGGGAATTTGGTCTTGCCTGTCAATGATGCTTTTCAAAGCCAGAATAACTTGACTCTTACGTCGCCCTTTACTTGGTTGAGATCCTTTTTGAACGCAGCCTGAGTTTTCTTGATTTTCTCCATTGCTTTTTGTTGATAAGCCCTGGTTTGTTAAGGAGGCCAAGGAGGTGGCGATCTTCTTCTACCAATGGTTCATCTGGAGATATGTTTGTGGAAAAATGAGTTTTGACATGACATGCAGGTGTTCGCGAATTGATGAGTGCAAATGACTGTGTATGAATACGAAATGGTTACTAGTTTTGAATGTCTTATTCACTTGGGTATGTGTTTGTCTTTTGCTTATTATTTTATTTAGCGACTATCCTTAAAATAGATGCGCAAATGAGATATGGAAATGAAATTCCTTTATTGAAGGTAACGTAATTCAAATATTGAAAAATATTACCATCTTTAGCCAAAACTTTATTTGCGTAAAATCAGGCAACAAGGAAATAAGTCTTCTAGGCGCGCCTGCATATATCTGCTTTTGAAACCATCCACTGTTGCTAGACAAAATTTGAGAAAGTCTTCAGCATGTTATTTCCCTTTTGTGGCCTTGATTTCAGGCATGTTTGGCGTGTTGACGCGGACAAGTTGTTTCCTTCGGTATCCATTTTTATAAAGACAGTCGCCGAGATCTCGATTTTATTTTTTTGTACCCCGTGAATAAGACAAAGAGACGGGAGACGAATATATGATGAATGCATGACGAATACATGAAATATATGAACGCGTGGGTGTAAGGTTGAGTGACGGGGTTTTATGATAAGTAAAGTACCCCTATAAGGTAGGGATGTATGGTTTAGTGATGGGGTTTTTGTTATAAGTACCCTTATAAAGTAGGTTCCTTAGTCTTGACCTACAGTTGATCTACCCCCCCCCCCCAAAAGGTGGCTTCCTTAAGGGTATCATGAATAACACAAGAGGGAAAAGGCGCAAGGGCCTCCCTTAGGTGGAGTCTCTTTACGGACCGAGACGTCCGTCTCAAAGTCGTGAAAGGTCTCATCATGAGATTTTGGGTTAAGGTCATTACAAAGAGTCATGGGTGACCTTCCAAAGTCCTACTCGTCAAGAGGATATCTCTCGATAAGTATTCCTTTTTTGGAAGTTCACCGACTCTAGGCGAAGTCTTCACATAAAATCGAAGGGATGATGTACCCTCTAAGCTAATAGATAAAACTTCTTGCTAAGGTTATTTGAGAATATTTTTTTGAAATAAAAACCCGCCACATAGTATATATGATCATAATAAAAATTGATAATAAATAAATAACGCAGTAAATAGAATTCATGCAAATAAATAATTAAAGATAAGAAGCCCCAAAAATACCTAAACCTAAGGTTAAGGAGATTCCCCAGCAGAGTCGCCAGCTGTAGCAACTTGTTTTTTAATCAAGAATCGCCACTATTAGTTTTTATCCTAGGGAAGGGAACCTAATAGAAAACCCTAATACACAGACAGAGATTATAGTTTTTGGACTCAATTAGACGAAAGGAATGTGTTAGGCACCTTTCATCTACCTTGTTCACAAGGATATTAGACTCTAGGTTTAGGTTTAGGGTAAACTGGACTTTAAGTTTTAATTAGAAAGAGTTTTAATTTTAATAGGGGAAGGGTTTGTTTTTTTTATAGAAGAACTCGCTACGATTTTTGATCGTATGCCTACGTATCCTCTTATGAGGAATCAGAGTCCCAATTCGTAGTTCGTATAGGTTAGTGTCTTTTAAGGATTTGCAAACATATTTTGAATCACTTTGCACTCGGTCGGGAGTAGTGATTGAGGAGATTTTGACTGAGTACGCAGTAAGTCAAAATTAGTTTGAAACCCATTTGCAAAAAAGACTGTTGATTAGCCTAATTTTATTCGCTAAAATAGTTTGAGATTTGTTTGTGTTTTTTTTAATAATATTAATTGCAAAAAATCTTGATTAATTAATGATAAAAAAGATTTAATGCAAATAGTATAGAAAATAATATATGTAATTTTTACATGAAAATAATTTATTCGAACATATAGTAATGCTTACATATAATTAATAATAATTAATATTTAAATTATGGTAATGATAACAATTATAATTATTGATAAAAAATAAAAAATAATTAATATAATATAAAAAAATATAAAAGGAATAATAAAAAATAATTATTTAAGCAAAACCTGGGGGGTGTATTTCTTAGTTAATCAGTAAATAAGGGGGGTGCTGGAAGTGGTTCGGGCTAGGTCCAAAGTTGTTCAGACAAGTGGGTGCTAAACATTTTATGGGTTTAGAAAAGTGGCTAAAGGAGGGTGTGAAGATAAACAGGCTAGGCTCAAACGCCATTTGAGGGGGGGGGGGGGGGGGGGGGGGGGTCAGATGATCCTGTGTAGTGGGGTTCACAAAGCTTAAGATGGACCTGGCCTTATGGACATCCAATCAATATCAAACAGACGTGATTTGGGAGGCGTATTACGATGTCGTGTATGCGCAAGCACATAATTGCAACACAATATTAGTTTCTTTTCACAATTTTGTTTTAATTCTTCCCTTTCAGTAGCCCTCACCCTCTCTCCTTTTCCATTCTTCTTTCTTCTTTCTCTCTCACTACAGAAACCTTATTTCCCTTTAGAACCGGCGGCGGCAGGGAGATCAGACTCCACCATCCATTAACCTACCATCCTTAGTCAAACAATAACCAAAAGCTAAGTGATTTTTCCCCTATTGTGTTTTCTGGCTTCCTGAGTTTCGGTTTGGTCTTTAATCCCTCCTCTCTCTTGTTACAGGTTGCGATAATGGTGGTGACGCGGTAGCAACGATGATGGAGCATAGACAATAGTGATGGTGACGAAAAGCTTGAGGTCGAATAACGAAACTTAGCGGTGGCTCTCAGAGGACAACGGCAAGCGATTAGGGTTTCCGATCCGGAAACTCTAATCGCATCCTCTTCTTGTTTCGAAGGTAAAGAGCTCGCTCAAACTTCCTTCCCCGTCTAAGTAATCTTCTAGACATCGCCTTCTTCTTGCTTTGCCAACGCCTTCATCGTCTCTGTTGTTGTCGTCCTCCCCTCAAGGTTTTCTGCATACTTTTTCTTCTGTCTCTGATCCTGCCTCTCTATATTTCGTACTTTGTATTTATAGATTGATTTTTAGGGTTTCTTAGTGTTACAGTTTAGCCTTAGATTTAGGAATTGGAAATTATTGTAATTGATTTGGTTTTCTTTGTAATTCGCGATTGGATTTCGTAAGATAAGAGAAATGGATTTTCTGTAGTCTTGTAATGAGATTTTGTAAAGGTTTTTTTTCTAGATTTTTGTGTTACATTAAAAAATGATTCTGGGATTTGATTATGTTAGAGATTGATTTTGATGATGTACTGAATATATTTCTGGATTTGATATTTGTATAATATATTCTGAGTTGGATTGATTAATAAGATTCAATTTTAGTTTCAATTTAGATTTTAGATTTGTTTCAGTTTGATGTTGGACTGTAAAAGATTTAGCTTCAATGTTGATTTCTGTAGTAATGGCTTATGGCGTAAAACGTGCATAATCTTGGATAAGATTTGCACAGTATCTGTTAGCCCAATATGGGCCAGCGCATTATTTGATTTTTTTATCCATCAACAACATTCTTTTTTTGATATTATAGCACGCGTTTTTTTTAGTACAATTGGGCCCAACTTACTTATTTCTAAACAAAACCTTTTATCATTAGAAACATGATTTATTAACACTGATAATAATTAGCAAAATCAATTAGTGAAAATTAACCATCAATAATACAGAATGGGCCACTAGCATTTTTTCAGCGCCTTTTGTTTTTCAACTCATATTGGGCCTTAATTGGCCCAAACAGCAAATAACCACATAATTGTAAAAAATAATTTCCTTAAATAAACAGTAAAAAAACACTAATGGGCTTAGCTTTAAAAAAACATAACGAGATTGTATTCCAAATTGTACCTCCCTTTTTGTTTTTAAAAAAATGGACTTTTAATTTTAAAGTAACAATAAATACCATTCTTAAATGGGTTGTCATAATTAAAAACTTAATAATTATTATTCTTTTGAACTAACTTCCATTTTCAAATCGCATGGGCCATTGGCCAACATGCTTCGCGAATCGGTTTATGAGTCTTTCTTATTTAGAAAGCTCCACCTTCGCGGATTAAGATACACCCCCTAGTCTTGGATGATGATAGGCCACCTAATACTGGTGTAACATCTTTTAATTAAATATTTCTCCAAAAATAAAATCAATGACGTAGGAAAAATTTGGGGTACGACACCTTGATCGTCGCTCTCGTAGTTGAATACCACTCCTTGGATGAGCATATCATGAGGAACATCTCTCCAGGCATACCCAAACTGTCGTAAGGCTAAACAAGGGTTGTAAGTGATACCTACCCTAATTCCAAGCAAAGGGACATTAGGGAATTTCCCATAACGGTCGATGATATTAATTTTCTCTAAGGATCGAGAACACTAATGAATATCTGAATGTCTGAGCATCATCAACTTATGGGACCACCTCAAACCTTGCTCGTTCTTCAACACAGACTAGGGAAGGTGCGAAATAAACCATCTAGCCAAAAGAGGAGTGCAACACATAAGGATCCCTATCTTCCTCATAGTGCGAGAGTGGAGAGAATGTAGGATATCTCCCAACAAAGTAGGCACCGGATTGCGAGATATGAATATTTTGACAACATTCACATCTTTAAGTTGGTCAGGGTTTGGAAACAAAACCATCCCACAGATGAGAAGGGCCAAGATTTCTTCAAAAGCTTTTAAATCCAAAGAGTTCCAACAATCTTGAGCTTTTTCAAACAAGAACTTGGCTAAGAACCCTTTGACACCACTCCTTGTTTCCCAATTAGTTGTGACATCGGATTGTTGCAAGTGTAGTGCTCGGGATATCTCTTCATGGCTTGGATCTCTTTCTGTACCGTTGAAAGGTAGTTGATTGAGAATGGGAATCCTCAAGAGTTGAGCGAAATCTTCCATAGTAGGTACGAGCTGATAATTGGGAAAGGTGAAGCAATGGTGTAGAGGATCGATGAACTGGAAAAGCACCTTCATCATATCTTCATCAGTGCTCGAGGTAACCAAGTTTAGGAGGCGACCTTGTCTTTCAGTGAATGAAGAATTCTCAGGGACCCTCGATGATAACTCTTTGAGTTGAGAAGGAATTCTTACGAGATTTACTTGGATAGTGTTCCTGTGGATGGAAGCCATGTCCTACAAAACAGAACAAAGATAAATCCCAATAATCCTTGAAATGGTTAGTGAGAATTCTTATGATGTTATGATGTTTATGATTTTATGTAAAAGTTAGCCTATACACACAAGGAAAACAAGTCCTTAGGTTTAGGCTTGCATGGAGTCTCATATTTAAGTACCCTCTTGAAGTTTAGTTAGCTCAAACCTGTCCTAGAAATAGTAATAGGGTTCTAAGGAATCTCAATATCACTGATCTTTCTTGTCGGGCATTGTTTCGGCACAAGCCTCTTTAATGGCGACCAAAATATCCCGAGAAGTCCGATCTCAATGAGTGTAGTATCGAGTATCAACCAACATCAGACTGCACCAAAGCCGGCTATCTCACTATTTCCTAATGGCCAAGTTGGTCAAGTAAAGGTTCTAAAGTCAGTTAGTGCTTCATGACACCACACAGCGGCCATGTATTCTCCTTGACTACTCTAGGGCTACCGGTACCCACAAATGTATCACACTAATATAGTTATTGCTTAGACCATGTCGGTATACCCCACAAAGTTACACAAAGTATTGCTACTTACCTATAAGGTATCCCAAATCCGGGTAGAGGATAAAAAACAAACCCAAACAAGGAACCAAAATGTAAAGCAAGCAAGTCAAACAAATGAAAGCAAATAAAGGTGATTTAGCCCTAAGGTAACCCCACTTTTAAGTTTTCCCCAGCAGAGTCGCCAGTTCTGTAATATGGTGGGAGAACTAACTTGGGATGTTTTGGGTTTGATCGCAATTGTTGCGGTTAGCAAGAGTTGCCACCGACTTTTCTTTTATCCAAAAGGAAAGGCTGAAAAGAATAGGAAAGACCTTTGAGATTATTTCTTGATTTCAGGGGGTAGACTATGAAAAGGGAAGGTGTTAGCACCCTTTTCATCCATAGTTATCTATGGTCTCTTAGTTGCTTGCTAGATCATTTTCTTTGTTTGAAAAATGTGCTTTGTGGTGCTTTTTGGAAGTATTTTTGAAAAGGATCCTTCGTTTAGGCAAACTTTGTAATGATTCTCGTTTCGGAGAAAATGTATACAAAGTGTTGGACTTTTGAAAATATTTCAATGTTTTGAAAGTGTTTGGTGTTTGTTTTGAAAGTGTGTTTGTTTTGAAAATGAGCAAGCAACTAAGAACATTTCTACCTACTCAAAAGTCTTTTGTTCATTTCCTCCTTTCCTTTGATATTGCTATCTCACCATTGATTGGTGAGAAGCCTTATCTTTGGATGTAAAGGGACGCGTGTGGGTCATCGCATAGTCATGATAGCAACATTGTGAGATATCTTAGCATTTTCTCTTGAGTGACTAAGATCATTTGTAAGGCAACATTCGTAGCGTCATCGAGGGACTATGATCTTGTATTTTTGATTGTTTTTGCTAAAACATCCCACATGCGTAACATGACGATTTTTTAGGCAACAAGTGGAGTTAACCTTAAGGGTGCATGTGTGAATAGTGTGTTTGATTTGCATGCATTTAATCTTTGATTAGGGTTATCTACTTGTTGATTTTTATTTTTCCATACAAACACTAATTACTAGTATTTATATGAAACGATAAATTGTGGAAAGTAAATTTACTATGCTATTACATCTTTTGGGGATGGGGTATACAAATTTACAAATGGGGATTGCAAGAAATTAAATCTAATTATCTATTACAACCATATTGAATAATGTACAAGAAATGAATAAATATAATGTGCAAGGATGTAAATAGAAAAGAAATGGATTTTTGTTTGGTTTTTGAGGAAAGGGTTTGGTTTTAACCTAATTAACTAAAAGAAGTAATTAATTAAGATAAATAAAATTAAACCTAAACTAATTAAGAAAATAAATTAAGTTAGAAAGCATTTTTTAGGATTTTTTAGAAAAAGTTTTGAGTTTAATAAAAATAGTACGGAAATTAATTAATTAAAAGAAAACCTAAATTCTAAGTTAATTTTAATTAAAAAACAAAATAACTAAACCTAAATCTAATTATTAATTTAATAAGAAAAAAAATTAAGTTTTTTATAAGAAAAATATTTTTTGTCTTTTGTTTTCAAAGGAATAAAATATATAGAATGCAAATAATAAATAAAAATATTTTTTTGTAATTTTTGATTTAATAAATAAGAATAATAATAATGAAAAATAATAAATTAAAGAAAATAAAATAAAAGGTGAAAAATAAAGTCAGGAGGTGAAAATAGAATTTAGGGTGTTTGTTAGAAAAAACAGTTTTTGTTTGAAGCCTGGCCCATTAGCATTTTTGTTAGTCAGCAAAAGAAAAGATAAATAAAAAAAACAGTGGGCCTGTGCTGGAAAAAGCAAGAGGGGGTGTTGTGCAGTAAAAAAGGGGAAGGCACATCCAGGAGGCCCAGGCGTGCATAGTGTTTGAAACAAGGAGAAAGGAAATGCTGAAAAATAACAAAAAGTGGCAACGTTGGGGCTTGAACCCACGCCCTTGATATGATACGTGCACTGCTTTACCACTGGGGTAACTATACATATGGTAATTTAAACAAAACCATAAATATATAATAAAAAACACTTCCATGGCCTGAACTTCATCTTCAACCTCAAACTAGGGTCCCTGTATCTCATTCATTTCTCATCCATTCTCAAAACTTTCAACATCAAACTTGTTAGAAATTTTACTAGGATTCCAGAAATGTGAACAATTTGGACTAACAATCAAATATAAACATGTATTTCCAATAGTACCAAATCCTGACCTAACTTTTTTCAAAGATTAAAAATTAAAATTCTCTAAGCACAGGCCATATAAATGAAAATTATGGATATGTACAGCTTCAAGGCAATGATATCTACATTTTTTCTTCAGATTGTATGCACAAAAAATGCTTGTATCAAGATAATGAAGTATGAAAACTTACCTCTTGCAACTGGGTTTGTGTATGGAGTTTGAGCAGAATTTGAGATGGCCTGATGATCTCTTTAACTTGCCTGGACCTCCTTGAGTGTGTTCCAACTCCTACTTTGCTTTAAGGATGGCTGAAATTCTCTACTCAAGTCAAGTTGCAAGCTTGAGTTTTGAAAATGGTGAATGGTGAAAAGGGAGTTATAGTCCAGAAACAAGGGCCTGGATCACTTTGATATGATGTATATTAAGTGTTTGGATGGTAAAAACGCAATACGCACGAATGGATTTGGAGATGGTTATGTGAAGCTCAAAACTGTCAAGTTATGGCAGATTTTGAGTTGCAGAATGCTTGGGAGTTTTTTGGGGTGCTTGAGCTCGTGTCTTATGTTGCAATATATTTATGTATATGTATGGAAAATATTAGAGATCAATTGCACTTAAGGTTTCTGAGTTTTCGCCTTTTGGCTCTATAACTTGCTTTTGAAGAAAAGTGAGAAGACAAGTCTCAAAGTGTTGTACAAGCATGGTCTGAGTTGGTAGATTCCTTAGACATGTTGATTTTAGTTTTGACTTTGCTTGTGTGCAGAGAAAACAATTGAGAGGCTCAAGAAGTTGACAATTGCAAAAGTAGTGTTTTATCAAAATGAAATGGCAACTTTGTGCCATAAATGGAAAATCATTTTGGACAAAGCTTCAAACACTTGGATAAGGGCCTAATCAGTTGTGTAAACCATTAATTATGGAATGAAAAACAACTTTGAGGCCTGCAAAGTGAGGATTATGCAGCATGGCTATGGATTGGATCAAATGTTCATCATGAAAATGACATGAAAAACAAGTTTAAAACCCTAACTTCTTGCCTTTGATTATCTTAGATCAAGTATGATATTGATGAATTATTGGACATTTTGGAAAGCTTCTAACATCCTTTACAACCTTTATGTTGGATATTTTTGAAAATTCAATTTGGAACTAGGTGAAAAGTTGCCATGAAGTTAGGTCAAAATCCTGACTAACTAGGGCAAAATTTCACCAAGTCTTTTTAGTTTCATAGACATGTCTTCATAAATTCATAACTTGAAATCCAAGCATTTGTAGAAAAATTTCTTCCCTACAATGTTTTAGATATCATTTAGATCTACAACTTTCATGTCTGAAGTTTCCCTTGAATCGTCTTTCATCATGGTGGAAATTTGGCACAAAGTTATGAAAAAAAGTAAACTTTCCAACACTTAGAAAAAACTCTAAGTCTTGGAAATTTTGACTTTTCAAAAATGAATTTTTACTTTTTTATTTCTTGATGAACGAGTTTCATATTTTGACATGTCTTGATGAAATATGATTTTTGAAACTTGATTTTGATCAAAAAGTCAAAGTTTGACTTTTCAGTGTACAATTGACTTTTCATTAGTTGACTGAAATTCATTTGTCAATCCAATGATCTTGAGAAGTGATTTGAGCTATGAAATTAGGTCAAGATGGTACATTTGAATCCTTGAGATTATGTCTTAAACCAATAAGTCATTTTCCTGGTCAAAAGTCAAGAACTGAGCCTTCTCAAACAAAACCCTAATTTTGACCATTTTGCCCTTTTAGTGCTCTGATCAAATTTCTTTGAGGAATTTTGATCCAAACTTGATCAATTGACATATATGAATTCATAATGTTGATATGGATAAAAAATTATGAAGTTTGACTGCAAATTGACCACAGTTGACTTTTCCCCAATACAGTTGATTTTAGGTCATCTGATCAAATGACTGAGCAATTTTGTGATCCAAGACTTGAAACTTGACATGAGAAATATTGAGGGTTCCTAATGATCCATTAAATTCATTTAAGGCCTTTAAAGTCGAATTGTCCTTGTGAAAACTCAAACCCTAATTTTGTGTTGTCAGTGTTTGAGGAGGTGTCTTAAACTGGTCAAACCTTGTGTAATCTTGAATCAATGGAGATCTTATGAGATATTTCTTGAGAAATGAGAGGGAAAATTTTTGGGTATAACAGTAGCTTAGGAAACAAATGGTGTCACGGTGGATTGAAAACCCGAAAGGGCAGTCCAGGAAAAAGTTAGGGATTTAAAGTGAATGACTATGTCTAGCGTTAGATCTTTGATTTCATTTACTATTATAGTTGGTCACCCCAAAGGGTAGGAATAGATCCAATCATCTTCTTCAGAAAGAAAAGGTGATGAGAATATTAAGGTCATAAGGGTTATAGCATAATCATAACTTGATGGATATGCGTTTCTATATTGCCATTTTTGTAACACTCTTTTGTTTTACTTTTGCAATTACCACTTTCTAAGAATTCCTCCTGATGTAAATGCCTATTTACAGGTCAACTTCAATCAATAAAAGCACTTATTTTTATCCAACAAAAACGTGCTTTGTTTTATTTTACTATTTTGTTTGTAAAAAACATCTGATACCTTTTTGATAAACATTTGCATTTGAAAATTTGATGGTTTTTCACAGCACGATAAATAAAATATAGATATTATTCTTAATTATGTTTGTAGCCCAGTTTGTAGACAAAGTGGTCGAGCTATACACGGGGCACGTTTGGTTTGATTTATTTGCAGGAATCATTGTTCACTCGCTTATGTCTAACTTTCCAATACCATAATAGCATCTTTCAAGATGACTACGATATCTCCAGCTTAGGTCGTATCCCCAGTAGTATTGAAGTTTCTACTTCTCCCTAATGAGTCTCCTAAAGAAAAGGGATTATGGATAAATGGTTTTGCTAATTTGGAGATCCTTGGATGATTCCTCAGCATTACTTAGAGCTTTGTTCTCCCAAGTATTTCCCAGTGGAGAATCCTTGTTTGATAGGTTGTGCTTGATGAGATTTCTTGGTAGAGAATTTACATCCCCATCGGATATGTGTTATTGTTGTGTTCACGGGAGAATGTCTATTCACCAAAGTAGTTATACCTTATTCCCCATCCAAGAGTTCAAATTGAGAATTTTCTCATTCCCCTGCAGAGTTGCCTTTGAGGATTTCTCTTATTCCACGACGAAGTCGCTTCATGAAGATTTCTTATTCAGGAATTCTCTCATCTACCTAACATAAGCTTATCTTGAGACTCCTTATGTTGAGAATATTTTCTCTTCCAAGTCTATTTAAGAATTATTCATTCTTCCCAAGCTGAGTCGTGTTGAAGACTATCTCACCCCTCAGAAGAGGTTGTTTATGAAGATCTCTTGATCAAGGATTCCCTTTTCCCCAGTGGAGTTGTCTTTCTGAGATCTCTTGCTCAGGATCTTAGAAAAAAGGCCCTTTATCTGATGAACCTCATTTCCCAATGGAGATAGACTCTTGAGATCTCATTCAGTTTCCCCAGCGGAGTTTCCACTCTGAGACCTTTAGCTTAGGGTCTTTTATTTTCCCATCTAAGTTTCCTTATGGAGATCTCTTACTCTGGAAGTATATTCTCCCCATCTAAGTTGTTTTGTCGAAAGCTCTTATTCAAGGATTCTCCTTCTTCCCCGGTAGAGTTTGATCTTGGAATGTCGATAAGCTTTATATCCCCAGAGGAGAACACTATCATGATTACTTACCTGAGGTTTCTCGTATCCCCAACAAGCTTGTTCTTATTAAAGATTGTTTTTAAATCCTCAGTTGAGCTTCTTACGCCAATATTACCTCATCTCTAGCAAGAGTTTTGTGCATAAGTTCTCTTTTCTTCAACTTGGATCCTCGTATTCGAAGTAGTGGAAGTTTCTTCCATCCTCAGACGAGAGGTTGACAAATTATTCCTCAAACAATCAGAGGTGAATTTTGATTCCCTGCAGACCCTATATTATTGGTGTCTTCCTCAGCAACTCCCAATCTTCATTTGGAGTCTCTTATTGGAGTTTACAGTTTCGATCTAATCTTCTCCATTAGAGTTTGAAATTTATTTTTGCAACTCCCCTCAGAGTTTGTAGGCAGTATTTATCAGTTACTCCACCGGTTACTCCCCACAAAGTTTCAGCTTTTCAAGGGTTCCTCTCCAACAGTTCCTTCTATCTTATTTTCTCCAGCAAAATTATGCATGATCACATTGCATCCTCAAAGTTTATTGTTTCCATTTCTTTGTGGAGCATTACTCCATGAAAAAATAATAATTGAAACATGCATTGAAATATAATCCTTTATTGTTTCTGTTTTCCACAACGGATTTTCTAAACTTCGGATTATATCCCCAGCAAGGTCGTTTTATCCTCAGTATTCTGGTTTTTACCCCATGCAGATATCCTTTAGATGTTACCATTTAGGTGGTTGAGTGTTCACTCATTATTTTTTAAATTGATCCAGTTTTACCCTGGCATAGTTTTCTTGGGTTCCGTCTTTACTGTCATTGTTGGTTTATTTTAATGTCTATTGATATACCTTCTAAATTCCAGTCTTACCCTGATATTCATTTTCAGACTAGTTTTATCTAGTTGCGCTTAGGTCGAGTTTTATCTCATTACTTGTGTGTGTGATCCAGTTTGGTCCTGGTACTCATTGTTTGATTAGTTTTATCTAGTCTTCTTGAGTCAAGTTCGCTACTCCTTTTAAGTCTCATCTTTGGACCAGTTTTGTCTAGTCTTCTTGAACCGAGTTTTTACTCGTTATTTGTCTCTTTTATTCCTTGGGTTCGTTCAACATCGTCTACTGTCTACCCTTGGACGAGACCAGCAGGTGTCTTGTGAGATACATGCACTTTCCGTCACCTTGCTCTAGAAACCAATTTCTATTGTTGTCCTATTCAGTACTTTTTCAAAGCTTAGCTTTATCTAGTTCCTCTTAGGTCGAGTTTTTTATCGTTACCTTGTTTGCACACCAGTTTCTATCTGGCGCACTATTTATAAGTACTCCTGGAAGCTGAGTTTTATCTAGATAACCTCTACTCAATCCCACCAGCTTTCCTCAAACATGCAGATGGTATAAGTTTAGTTTTTTCCGTCCTTTGTTTATCGAGACCAGTTTATTATTGTTATACCCGATTTGATCCGATATCTATTTGTATCTTTAAAGCCTAGTCTTGCCTAGTCTTCTTGGGTTGAGTTTTATCTTATTATTTCAATTGGTGTTCCATTTTTATCCTGGTACATTTTTCTCAAGTCTAGTCTTATCTAGTCTTCTTGGGTTGAGTTTTATCTTATTATTTCAATTGGTGTTCCAGTTTTGTCCTGGTACACTCCCCTAAGGTCTAGTATTATCTAGTCTTCTTGGGTTGAGTTTTATCTCATTATTGCAATTTGTGTTCCAGTTTTCTCCTGGCGCATTCTTCTAGAGTCTGGTTTTATTTAGTCTTTCTGGGTTGAGTTTTATATCATTTCTGTGATTTGTATTCTAGTTTTGTGCTGGCACATTCTTTTAAAGTCTAGTATTATCTAGTCTTCTTGGGTTAGGTTTTTTCTCATTTTTGTGGTATGTGTTCCAATTTTACATGGCGCATCCTTCTAGACTCTAGCATCCACTAGTTATCTTGGTGTAAGTCCAATCTCTGCTTGGCTTACTTTTCGAGTCCAATCTCTTTTGGTTCATCTTTCAAATCCAATCTCTAATTGGTATATCTTTTGAGTCCAGTTTTATCTGACACTCTTTGGTAACATTCAGTATTCACTAGTCTTCCCCTCTTTCACTCAGTTTATGTGGTATTATCCTCATAAGTATATACTGTTACCCTTGCTGTTTTACTCTCTTATTCAAGAGTTTAAGTTTCTGGGTTCTTTTAGTATTCAATCATCTTCCACCTTGAACGTTTGAAAGTTGTCGCTCTTTGTCATTTATCTGGTTTAAGATGATTGAATAGGGGAAGCTATTGCACCCCAAAATTTACCCTCTTGATTTTAGAACTTTAATGTCTTATGTTTCATCATATGCATTCATACATTGTGATAGGATCAAGGTATTTTGGTTCTCAAGTTCTTCTGTAAACTATTTAAGTTGATTGTGTTGACAATAAATGTAAGAAGGGTCTCATGCCCTCAATCTTTGAGTCACTAAAGCTTTAAGGGTTTCTCATATCCCAAGACATATCAATTGTATCTTTGAGTCATCAGAAGTTTGGAATTACAAGTGTTGATTCTTGAATCATTTATCTTCTATGTATCTCTTGAGATTAGGGTTTTGGCTAGATGAAGTGTTTGATACTTCTGCGAGCCAAATTTGTGAAGCATCATCTTCTCATCTTCATATGAAACATATTTGTTCAAAGAGTTTCTCAACATGTCCATATAAATTAGGATTTTGTGCGAGCAAGTAACTACGAGCGTCCTACCTACTCAAAAGGTCTATGTTTTTTTCCTCCTCTTTTAGATGTTGATGTCTTACCATTGATTTGGTAAGAATCCCCATCATTGGATGTGAAGGGATGGGTGTGGGTCAATCGTATAGTCATAGAAGGAAACTTATGTGACGTTTTAGCACTTTTCATAAGGGACTAGATCGTTTACCGGAGGCAACATCGAGGGACATCGAGGGACTACGATCTTTTTTATCGAGGGTCTTTGCTAAAACGCCCATATTCGAGGGACATGGCTATTTTCCGAGGCAACAAGCGAGGTTACCCTAGAGGTGAACGTGTGTGAATAATGTGTTTGATTGCATGCATTTTTGTCTTTGAAATTAGGGTTTTCTAACGGTTGATTTTATCTTTCTATACACACCCTAATTACTAACAATTTATATTAAAACGGTAAATTGTGGAAATTAAAATCCTAGGTTATTACATCATTAAGGGATGGGGATACAAATGTACAAATGGATATTTCAAGAAATTAAACCTAATTATCTATTACAACCATATTGAATAAATGTACAAGAAAAGACATGAATATAATGTACAAGGAATATAAAAAGAAATGGATTTTGCTTTGGATTTTTGTTAGGAAAATTGTTTTGACCTAATTAACCTAAAGGGATATGATTAATAAAAAATAAGAAAATTAATCTTAAGTTAAAAGGTAATAATACTAATCAAGAAATCGTTTTTTAGGTTTTTTTATGGAAGGCTTTTGGTTAGTTAAAATAAATATGAAAATATAAAAAAAAAAAACAGCGCAAAAGAGAGAAAAAACAAATCTTTCGACAACATATGTCGAAGCATGTTTTGAAGCATGCTTTATATGCATCGGAGCATATCCTGTAATTCCAAATCGAAGCATAATGTTATGAGTCGAAGCATGTGTCAAAGCATGCTTATATGCATCGAAGCATATCCTTCTTTCGACCCCTTTTCCCCTTTCGTTTGGGCCTGTAAAGCAGTATGTATCGAAGCCCAAGGCTTTGTGTCGAACCATGCTGTAATTTATCACTCCAACATTGTTTTATGGTCGGTACAGGTTAGTTCTTGAAGTTGGAATGTGATTCGAACTTGAGTTGCTGCCTTGAATGTTCTTGGATTCGAAAGAAAAGAACAGAGGGGTTGTGTTTTTTGGTTCTGGGTTCGAAAGAAAAGAACAAAGGTGTTGTGTTTTTTTTTGTTCTGGATTTAAGAGTGTTCTAAGGTTTCAGCCTTAATCTTCTCTCCTCTCTCTTTTTTTCTTCTTGTCCTTTTTCCTTGCCAAAAGCCTCCCTTTGTGTGTTGTGAAACAACTTATTCATAGAAGAGTCTTGATGGGGTTTTGTGGGGGAAAACAAATAAAATTTGAACATTTTGGGTATGCTCTTTTCATAGCTTTCGAGGTGCAGCTCTTATATGCTAGTTTGGTGCAAATTAGGAGCAGCATGGAAGGACTGTTTTGCAGTAGTTTTGGATTGTTGTGGCAGCTTAGTGCAGGGTTGTTTCATAGCAGTACATCAGACTACTTTTCGACATGGTTTTAGGTTGTTATGTGGACAATACAGAAAGCTTGGGCTTGGCAGCATATAGCATCTTGAATACTTTACCCTTTCGTTTTGATCACACCAATTGTGTGTTCTTAAAATGGACCACTTACAACATTTGACAAACCTCATGAACAGACAAAACAATATTTGTTTCCACCAATTGTGTGTTCTTCGAATGGACCACTTACAACCTTAGACAAAACTCATCAATAGACAAAACAATATTATTTCCACCAATTATGTGTTCTTCGAATGAACCACTTTACAACCTTCAACCAAACTCATCAACAGAAAAAACAATATTGTTTCCACCAATTATGTGTTCTTCGAATGAACCACTTTACAACCTTCGACCAAACTCATCAACAGACAAAACAATATTTGTTTCCACAAATTGTGAGTTCTTAGAATGGACCACTTACAACCTTCAACCACACTCATCAGCAGACAAAACAATATTGTTTCCACCAATTGTATGTTCTTTGAATGGACCAGATTCATCTGAATGTACCACTTTGAGTATGCAAGATGATCTCATTGGCATAGTCAAAATGAAATAATTTCTGGATTGCTTTCCTACCAGTAACCATCAGTTGATTAAGTGGTCGAAAGTTCAAATGTCTAAACCTCAAATTGTAATTCATAGTGTAGAAACTATGTGTTTCGAAGGGTTTAGAGGTGGAATCGAAACAGGTTTCTCCGAAGGGAGCCATTGCCCAGTTGAAGCTTGTGGATCGAAGCAAGCATGAAGATAGACTTGTAATCTATAGTGTCGAAACTATGTGTGTCGAAGGGTTTAGAGGTGGAATCGAAGCAGGTTGCTTCGAAGGAATCCAATGCCTAGTCGAAGCTTGTGGAACAAAGTAAGGAGGTGGATCGAAGCAGGTTGTTCAAAGAAGCCATTGCCCAGTCGAAGCTTGGGGATCGAAGCAGGCTTGCTCTTCTTCGATTTGTCAAAATCTGCCCACCACTCCTTTTCGACCAGTCATGTAGTTCGAACATCCTGAACTAGATTTTGAATTCGACCTGATGCTTGAAAGTCCAAATATGATCCATGGAAACTATATGGGGCATTAAAAAGTCCAATTGTACTTGTGCAAACTTGAACTTTTGGAAATCTTTGTGAGAAATGCCTTGAGAAAAGAGAGGGAATATTTTGGGGTACAACAATACCTACAATATATGCTAAGTCATGCCTTGTATGACAAAGATATCTCAATGATCAAATAAGTCTTTTGTATTGGGTTGGGTCGACATCATCTTCATTTGCCTCATTCGACAGTTGCAGTCTTGGTTCTGCAGGTGTCGAAGTTGAGTTGCATTCTTCCATCTCAAACCTCTTGAGAATTTCTCCTGCATATCTTCTTTTATGCATCATCAAACCTCTACTGCTCTTGTAGAATTTGATTCCAGGGAAATATGAAATCTCACCCAGATCAGACATTTAGAATTCCTTGCTGAGATCACCTTTGAAGTCTTCGATCTCACTTTTGCAGCTACCTGTTATCAAAAAATCATCTATATAGAAACATAGTATAAGCAATTCACTATTGCTTCTTCTTACATATACTCCAGGTTTAGTTGTGCACTTCATAAATTCCTTCTCTCTTAGGAAACTATCAATTTTCTTATTCCAAGCTCTCGGAGCTTGTTTCAATCCATACAGGGCTTTATGCAGCCTGTACACCTTTCTTTCTTCGTCATGTTTCACAAACCCAACTGGTTGTTTAACATAAACTTCTTTGTCTAAGGGTCCATTTAGGAATGAACACTTCACGTCCATCTGACATATGTGCCAATTGTTTATTTCTGCAAGACCAACAACTAACCTGGTTGTTTTGATCCTAGCAACAGGTGCAAAAACTTTATCGAAGTCTATTCCTTCTTTCTGTAGAAATCCTTTTGCCACAAGCCTTGCTTTGTGTCGAGTTACTTCCCCTTTAGAATTCGTTTTCACTTTGTATACCCACTTGACATCAATTTCCTTCTTGCATTGAGGCAATTCGACAAGTGACCAGGTGTTGTTATCTTCGATAGACTTCACTTCTTTGTTCATTGCTTTCACCCACTTTGAATCTTTAATGCTTCAGCTGCATTGACAGGTTCGACATCTGCATAGAAAACATAATGTACCATCTCACCTTCATTATCTATCACATCATCTGATGTAATCACACAATCTTGCAATCTTGCAGGCATGCGTCTTGTTCTTTGAGGCCTGCTTGTACTTGGTTGATCTATAACTGTTGGTTCCTCTTGTTGAACTTCTCTTTCGAATTGAGTCTCTAGTTCTTCAAGTAGGATTCCAACTGAATCTTTCTTTATATTTTAATTCCAATATCATTCTTTAAACTCATCTATGATCATGTCCCTGCTGATCACAATCTACTTTTTCACTGGATCGAACAACTTGTAGCCTCCTGTCGAATGATATCCAACTAGAATCATTTGACTTGACTTGTTATCAAGTTTTATTCTCAACTGATCTGGCACATGTCTATGTGCAATAGATCCAAATACCTTCAGATGACTCAAGCTAGGCTTCACACCAAACTAACATTCTTCTGGAGTAATTCCTTCTAGCTTCTTCGTAGGACATCTGTTCTAAATGCATGTTGCAGTCGAAACAGCTTCACCCCAAAACTCTTTAGGTAATTCTTTCCTTTCAACATACTTCTCACCATATTCATGATGGTTTGATTCTTCCTTTCTAAAATTACATTTTATTGTGGAATATAGGGTGGCACCACCTCATGTACAATCCCTTCCTTTTCACATAAC
This sequence comes from Vicia faba, assembly GCA_948472305.1. Classification (NCBI taxonomy): domain Eukaryota; kingdom Viridiplantae; phylum Streptophyta; class Magnoliopsida; order Fabales; family Fabaceae; genus Vicia; species Vicia faba. Next base: position 1,055,908,873 of record OX451740.1, on the reverse strand, counting down.
TTGTCGAAGTCTTTCGACACATACTCTCCACCACCATCAGTTCTCAAAACATTGAGTTTTAGACCACTTTGTCTTTCGACCATAGACTTAAGCTTGGCAAATACTTCGATCACTTCACTTTTCTTCTTTATCAAGTAAGTCCACAGCTTTCGACTGAAATCATCTATGAATGTAACAAAGTATTTGTTACCTCCCATCGAATCCACCTGGATTAGTCCACATGCATCAGAGTATATGACTTCAAGAATAGCCTTCAACCTACTTCCTGCATCCTTGATGAATCTATTCTTGTGTTGCTTCGCCTGCACACATTCCTCATATACCTCATTTGGAATGTCGATTTCTGGCAATCCTGAAACCATATTTCTTCTCTTCAAATCTCTAATTTTTTTGAAGTTAAGATGGCCTAGTCGATAATGCCATATCCATTCATCTCTTTTAGCTGCAGTCAAAAGGCACTTGTGCTCCATCACATTTAGTTTGATCTTGAAGTTTCGATTATGAGACATAGGAGCCTTCAAGATTAATCTTCCATTTGCATCGACAACTCTCGTAATCTTATCTTCGATCGACACTTTATAATTCTTTTCGACCAACTGCCCTATACTGAGCAAATTTCTCTTCATTCCTGGTATGTACAACACATTTGAAATTACTGACCTCTTGCCATCTTTCCTCATAATCATAACATCACCAATACCTTCAGCTGCTAGGGTATTGTCATTTGCGAATTTTACAATATTTTTCATTGAGGGATTTATGTTGACAAACCAGTCTTTCCTTTCAGACATATGTGATGAGCATCCTGAATCCATGTACCATTGGTCCTTGAATCTATCTTCATCTCTTGTTGTGACCATCAGCGTCATCTCTTCTTCTTCCTGTTTTGCAAACTTTGCATCACTTTCTTGATTCTTTCGTTTTTCTGGACAATCACTCGAATAGTGACCATACTTCTGACAATTGTAACATTGAATGTGACTTTTATCAGGTTTTCGACCACCACCTCTTCCTCTATTTGCAACACCACCTCTTTGGTTGCCTTGATATGGTCTTCTCTAATTCGACACATTTTCTCCGTTCTGGTTTCCTCTACCATTCAATTTGTTGTAGCCGCCTCTACCTCTGTCGAACCACTTTCCTTTTCCTTTGGTTTCTTTTGTTGAATGTGCCTGCAAAGCCACATCACTCTTCGACTTTCCTGTAGCACTTTCATTCATTCTTTATTCATGAGATTCAAGCGTCCCTTGAAGCTCTTCATTTGTCAATTTCAACAAGTCTTTCCCTTCTCCTATAGCCACCACCAAGTGGTCAAACTTAGGAGCCAAAGATCTCAAGATCTTTGAAACAATAGCTCTTGTTGTTAATGTTTCTCCAAATGCCTTGATTTGATTCACGAGTTTTGTAACTCTAGTGAAGAAATCATATATGCTTTCACTATCTTCCATCTGAAGCAATTCATACATTATCTTGTGAGTTTGTAACCTCACTTGTTTCACTTTTTCTGCACCACCAAAGGACTTCTCAAGAACATCCCAAGCTTCTTTTGCAGATTCTGAATCACTCACTTTTTCAAAATTTTCTGGACTCACACATTGATGAATTATAAAGAGTGCTTTATAACTCAGCTTCTCAATTTCTGTGTGTTTCTTCTTTTCCTCTTCTGAAGCGTTTTCTCCATGCGCTTCGAATCCATCTTTTACAAGATCCAAAAGACCTTGACACCTGAATAAAAATTTCATCTGTTTGCACCAATTCTCATAGTTGTCTACTTTCATAATTGGTAGAGTTGTTAGATAATTTGCATTTCCATAATTTGTCATTGTGAATTATTTTTCTTCTTCAATCATTCTTGATCGATACTTCCCTTGAATCGAAATCGAGCTCTTGATAACAGATGTTGGAAATCTACCAAATGTCTATGATGAATTTCTACTCAATGACAATGAATTATGAGAAAGAAAAGAAAGAAAGAAGACAATTATTTTCTACAGAGTTTCTCTCTGTCCAAAAACTATGGAAAACTTTGTTATTCACTTGCAACTGCAAATTCTGTGAATACAACTTAATTGACTTGATTACAAAACTAGGGGTTACTCCCACTATTTATATATTTAGGTTAGCCACATCCCAAAACTATAAAAGCCCAAAATATCTATTTTAAATCTAAATCAAATCTATCTAAATCTAAAACAAATCAAATATGTGTGTATAACTTGCTTCGATCCACAAGCTCTTCAATTTGGGAAAACTCCCTTCTATACACACACTATTTCGACACTATGAATTAAAATTTAACAAAGAGAATATATATAATTGAATTACAATTCCACTTCCAATTTCATTGAAGTTCCTGTTCTGTTATAGTAAGTGAACATTAAGTGTACACTTTAGACTTTCTAAAGATGCCATTTTACAATTCTCCATCTTTCTTTCACAAGCTTTTTTTCTACGTAATTTCATTTATTAGTTTATTTTAGGGTTTTGTCTTAAACACACTTAACCCTGTTTTTCTCTTGAATAGACAATTACACACAATCATCAAAATTTTCACAATTCACAGACTTCGATTCTCAAACTTATTTTTCTCACACTTTTTTCAAAATCTTTTTCAAAGCTATCTTCTACTCAATACTATTTTCGCCAATAATTAAATATGAGGTCACCCTCCTTCCCTTTTATTTTCAATATTTCAAATTCAATTTGTTTGTTTTTTTGTAAAATCATATGATGATTCCAGATGGTTGTTTTTATTTAAAAATTATACTATCAACAACATCCATATTTTTTCAATTTCTTACACACACTTCATTTTTTTGTTATTTCTTTACAAATTTTTCTTCAAAACTGTTGGTGTTATTTGTGTTTTTATTCTTAGCCAATGATTAAAATATGAGGTCACCCATTTTATTTTTAATTAATTTTAATTTATTTTTTCCAACCAAATGATGAATATTATTATATTTGTTATTATAAAAAATTAAATCTTTATACTAATTATTATTTTTTATTTAGAGGTGAATTATCTAACCCTTATTCCACCGACTTTTGTACACACGATTTCTCCATAATTCTCTCTCTTTCTGTTTCTTAATTTTTATTTATTTATTTCCTTTTAGATTTATTTTGTTATTATAATAATAATAATTAGATACTATATGTTTCTATACAATTGGACCTGCTTTGAATTTTGAAAAAAGAAATATTATTGTTCATAAGATCATATGCGTGGAGAGAGATACAAGGCTATCTGGAGGTGAGTTTTATTTTTGGTTTTCAATTTTGTTCTTATAATTATAAACATTTGTTATAATATTATTATTATTATTATAATTATTATTATCATTATTATTATTTTGGAGAAACGGAAATATATTAATCCAAAAAAACAGATGATACAAAGCCGATCCAAAGATCCAAGCCCAAGACAACTATAACACCAAAAAGACTAATAGCCTATACAAATAGAAAATACACAAACAACATTAAACTTTATTTCTATACTTCTCCATACGCATATTGACTCTATCCTCTATATCCCCAATTTGAAAGTATTCTTTATTATAATTTTGGAAAATCATCATATTACGAGTAATCCATATACTGTATAAGGTTTCCGCAAAAATCACTTTGATCTTCCTGCACTTTATACTTTTCCCTTTTATCATGTTGATGACCCAATCCATATCCAAAATCCACTTCTTTGTCCTAAAATGCATCTCAACCCAATCATACATTTGACTCCAAATGTTCTTCGCAAACTCACAATCAAAAAAGAGATGTTGAATGCACTCATGCATACCACAGTACACGCACAAGCCATCAGCTTGGATCCCAAATTTGCGAAGCATATCTTTGGTAGGCAATCTCCCCAGGCAAGCCATCCAAGTAACAAAAATGGCCCTAGGGCGAGCATAGTTCCCAAGTACAATCCTTTTCCACCTAACTTTTAGCTTATCCTCCCTAAGTATCTTATACATGTCTCTAGTACAGTACCAGCCCCTGTTAAGGAAATCGTACCAAACAATAGAGTCCATCAATTCTACCTTATGTTTGAAAATAGATTTCAAGGTCCAAGAGGCATGGATAGGTGGCTGATATGTATTACAGTCGGATCCCTTCATATAGTAGTGGTGAATCCAAGAGTCCACATCTTGTCTTTCTTTGCATTCAAGTCCCACAACATCTTCCTGTTGTACCCCAATTTTTGCCCCTAAGATCACTTTATCATATCATGTTGATTCACTCACAACAAGATCACACTAGGATTCTTGGTTCCCCTCCCTACATTTAGTTTTTACCTTTTTGAGGGATTACCAAGCACCTTGGATGAATATTGTTTTGATTCCTTCGTTTAACTAATAAAATGCAATGTTGGTTTGTCTTGCTTGTTATCCATGTAGGTGAAGGCAATAATATTTAACAAGCTACCCCATGGGTTCATGAGTTTATTTCCATGCCCTAGTCAATATAGCTTAATAAGTTCAAACCTCACCATTGGATTGGTTTTGGAATAATTTGTATGGCAAGGTTGCTTTGGTTCATCACATTTCAAGATTATTAGATTTGGCTCAAAAGTACAAGGGGTTGATTGGACAAGTTGTCATGTTTGGACAAGGCCTTGTTCCTATTGGTCACAATGGCATATTTCTATCAAATTTCAATATATGAAAGTGGTTTTGGTGGATATGAGTCCTAATTATCATCCTCAAGAACTTCTATTCACAAATCAGGAATGTTGGTACAAGAAGTTTGTTCAAACTTGTCAAAATTCCTCAAAGCATTTTCTTGATCTAGAAGCTAGGGTTTTGAACTTCAAAGGAGTATATCTTGATCACCTTTTGGTATTTTTGAGTGATTCCAAAGACATCATTCTTTTTAAATGGTTATTAACAAATCACTTCAAAGGTCCCAATGAGTTTTCATGAGGAAGAGACTTGATGAGGAAGAAAGATTACAAGTCATCCAGATGAATCCACAATTTTACATGAGTGACTTAAAATGGTCATAACTTTGTCAATTTTTATCACCTTGAGTCCATTCTTTTTCCATAATGATATTGAGGATGTGAACTCTATGCCTTCTTTTATTTTCAAAGTGGGAAAATGGATGGAAGTTTCCTTAAATATGCAAAAGATTATAGGTCATTTCATGATTTTTTGCCAACTTCAACAAGTCATAACTTGCTCAAATTTTTGAGATTTTGAATGATTCAAGTTTCAAAATGTCATTCAAGAGATCTACTTCATTCCATCTTTTTTGGTCAAGAGCAAATTCCAAGTGGAAGGCCATGTTTGGATGCAAGACATTATAGGTCATTTTTGAAGAAGAATTTGAAATATTTCTAAGTATGGAAATTCTGGAAAATACGCATGAAGGCACATCTAGAAGCACAAGGAGAAGAAATATGGGATGCCGTCGAGAATGGTCCATTTATCCCTATAACGGTAATCAATGGTGTTGGCTCATCAAAGCCTAAAACTGCATGGGACGATGATGATAAGAAGAAAGTTCTCTATTATAAAAAGGCAATAAACCTTCTTCAAGGTGCACTTAGCATGGATGAATTCTTTCGTGTCTCGGCATGCAAGACAGTAAAAGAAATATGGGATACCTTGGTACAAACTCATGAAGGAACGGTTGAAGTAAAAAGATCAAGACTAAATACCCTGAGTCAAGAATACGAATTATTTCAAATGCAGCCCCGAGAAACCATTCTTGACTTACAAAAGAGATTTATGCACTTGACAAATAATCTAAGTGCTCTTGGTAAAACTTTGACGAATGATGAACTAAATCTGAAAGTACTTATGTCCTTAACTAGGGAATGGCAACCAAAGGTAATGGCAATTTCAGAGAAGAAAAGTCTCTCCTCCATGACGTCCGCAACATTGTTTGGAAAACTTCAAGAATATGAAACGGAACTCGGAAGACTTGAAAAGTATGAAAATCAAGAGAAGAAATCCAAGAATATTGCTTTGAAGATAGATTCCAAGGAAGTTGAAAAGGAAGACAATCTGTAAGAAGATGAAAATTTCATGCTTCTTGTTAAAAGGTTTGGTAAGTTCTTTGGTAGAAATGACAAACCCTTTTCTCACTCAAAAGGAAAGAAACAATTTAAGAAAAAGCAAGCTTCCACATCAACACAAGAAATCACATGTTATGAATGTGGTAAGCAAGGTCATATCAAGCCGGATTGTCCAAAACTCTCCAAGAAAGGTGGCTTCAAAAGCAAGAAGGGACTCAAGAACAAAAGGGCTTATGTCGCATGGGAGGATAATTAAATAAGTTCCTCATCCGATTCCAATAGTGATGAAAGTGAAAATCTAGCATTGATGGCCTCACACCATTCCGATGATGAAGACAATGAGGTTAGTAATGAATTTTCTCTTTTTGATAGTGATGCATAAGGTGCTATAGATGAACTATTGAATGAATGCAAAATTTTGTGTAAAACTATTTCATCACAAAAGAAACAAATTTCATCCTTAGAAGAAAAATGTGATTCTATGGAAAAAGATTTCAAAGAAGAAAACAAAAATCAAGTGATGAACAAAAACAGAATTTTGTATGCAAAAATTGTGAATCACTCTCTTTCCAAATTGTCCAATTAAAAAGAGTAATTGAAAGATATGAAAAAGGTCAAATTGGATTGGAAGGTGTTCTTAGTCAACAAAGATACTCCAATGATAAAAGTGGACTTGAATATTCAAAGTTTTCAAAACCAAGTTCTAACAAAACTATCTTTGTTAAGGCTAGTGATCAATCATCCAAAGAGAAATTGAGCAAACCTAAAATAGTTCATCGCTATCCTAAAAAGAAAACATTTCCTAAGAAGAAATCTTATCCTTCTAGATATAGAAGTAACTTTGAACCTACTTGTTTTTATTGTGGCATTAAAGGCCATACACCTAATGCTTGCTATGTTAGAAACTTTAGTGTGGCAAGTGGGCATTATGTGTGGGTAAAGAAAGGCACTAATTATGAAGGATCCAAAGCAACTTGGGTACCTAACAAAACCTAATTTGTTTTGCAAGTATGCTTGAAAACCACATGCAATCTTTGGTATCTTGACAGTGGTTGTTCAAAGCATATGACAGGAGACATAAACCAATTTTTAAAACTAGTGCTAAAGGCCAAGGGTTTTGTCACTTATGGAGACAATAATAAGGGAAGAATCCTAGGCAAAGGCAAAGTTAGTGCTCCACCTTTCACATCCATTAAAGATGTTCTTTATGTTGAAGGACTAAAGCACAATCTTCTTAGTATTAGCCAACTTTGTGACAAAGGCTTCTAGATCAAGTTCACCAAGGATGAATGCTTGACAGAAGACGAAGTCACTCATGAGGTTATACTTAAAGGTAAAAGGATCAATAATATATTCATGATTTCCCTTGATGATCCATCTTTGAAGGTTAAATGTCTCATGGAGAACAACGATGATTCATGGCTGTGGCACAAAAGAATTGCTCATATTCACATGGAACACTTGAATAAATTAATCAAGCATGATCTTGTCATTGGATTACCTAAGAGAAATTTCGTCAAAGATAGACTCTGCGATGCTTGTCAAAAGGGGAAAAAAATCAAATTTCAAATCTAAGAATGTGGTGTCCACTACAAGGCCACTACAATTGTCACATATGGACTTATTTGGTCCATCGAGAACAAGGAGTTTCAGAGGTAAAGTATATGCTTTGGTTATTGTTGACGATTTCTCTAGATATACTTGGACATTCTTTTTAGTGCAGAAAAGTGATGCATTCAAGGCGTTCAAGAAGTATTCTAAACAAATTCAGAATGAGAAGTCTCTAACAATTTCCTCCATAAGAAGTGACCATGGCGGAGAATTTCAAAATGCTCTATTTGAAGAATTTTGTGGAGAACATGGAATATCTCAGAACTTCTCGGCACCAAGGACTCCTCAACAAAATGGAGTGGTAGAAAGAAAGAATAGGTCTCTTTTGGAACTTGCTAGAACAATGCTTAGCAACTCAAATCTTCCAAAATACTTTTGGGCGGATGCGGTGAGCACGACATGTTTTGTTAGCAATAGAGTTAACATAATACCAATCTTGAAGAAAACTCCATATGAACTCTTCAAAGGGGGGAAACCAAACATTTCTTTCTTTCACATCTTCGGATGCAAATGCTTTGTCTTAAACAACGACAAAGATAACCTTGGTAAGTTTGATGAAAAATCTGATGAAGGTATTTTTCTTGGTTACTCTCTTTCTAGTAAATCATATAGAATCTACAACAAAATAACTTTGACAATTGAAGAATCAATGCATGTTTCTTTTGATGAAACTAACCCCTCCAAGGAGGATAATATTGTTTTTGATAATGATGATGATGAAATAATAGAAGGTCCTCAAGAAAATTCTTCCAAAGATCAAACAATTCAACACGAAGAATCACCCCAACAAGAATCAAATATCAATGATCTACCAAAAGAATGGAGAACTCATAGAGATCATCTTATCGATAAAGTTATTGGTGATATAAGTCAAGGAGTGTCAATAAGATTAAATCTCAAGGATGCTTGCCTAAACATGGCGTTTGTCTCTCAAATTGAACCGTCCAAAGTTGATGAAGCCTTAGGCAATGACCAATAGATTATCGCTATGCAAGAAGAATTGAATCAATTTGAAAGGAATCAACTTGTCCCTAGGCCAAGCAACAAACACATTATTGGAACAAGATGGGTGTTCAAAAACAAACTTGACGAGAATGGAATAATTGTTCGTAACAAAGCAAGGTTAGTAGCACAAGGCTACAATCAAGAAGAAGGAATAGACTTTGAAGAAACTTTCGCTCCGGTTGCAAGGTTAGAAGCTATTCGTCTATTACTTGCCTATGCTTGTTCATTAAATTTTCAGCTTTTCCAAACGGATGTCAAAAGCGCATTCTTAAATGGATATATCACTGAAGAAGTCTACGTTAAGCAACCCCCGGGGTTCGAAGATTTCAAGAATCCATCTCATGTATTTAAATTGGGAAAAGCTCTCTATGGATTGAAACAAGCACCAAGGGCATGGTATGATCGTTTAAGAAACTTCTTATGCGAAAAAGGGCTTCGAAAAGGGAAAAGTTGACAAGACTCTGTTTATCATTAAAATCAAAGACGACACTTTGCTAGCACAATTCTATGTTGATGACATCATTTTCGGTTCTTCAAATCAAGAAATGTGTGAAGAATTCTCATCAATGATGCAAGGAGAATTTGAAATGTCCATTATGGGTAAAATGAACTATTTTCTTGGACTTCAAATCAAACAACTAAAAGATGGCATCTTCATCAACCAATCCAAATATTGCAAGGAACTCTTAAAAAGATTTGACATGGATAACTATAAGGCAATGTCTACACCAATGGGTTCTGGTTCATATGTTGATCAAGATGAATTAGGTGTTTCCATCGACATCACAAAGTATCGAGGTATGATTGGCTCCTTATTGTATTTGACGGGAAGCCGTCCTGACATAATGTTTAGTGTTTGTCTCTGTGCCCGCTTTCAAGCTAACCCAAAGGAATCTCATCTCACGGCGGTAAAGAGGATCATGAAGTATCTCAAAGGAACAACGAATGTCGGATTGTGGTATCCTAAAGGTAGTGTTTGCAACTTAGTTGGTTATTCTGACGCGGATTATACAGGTTGTAAAACGGATAGAAAAAGCACAAGTGGTACGTGTCACATCCTCGGTAATGCATTAGTATCATGGGCCTGCAAGATACAAGCATGTGTTGCTCTTAGCACGACCGAAGCTGAATATATTGAAGCGGGTAGTAGTTGCGCTCAAATTTTGTGGCTAAAACAACAACTTCGTGACTACGGACTCGATCTAGGATGCATTCCTCTAAGGTGCGACAACACAAGTGCAATTAACATTACGAAGAATCTCGTCATGCATTCAAGAACTAAACACATAGACATTCGACATCATTTCCTCCTTGATCATGTTCTTCAAGGAGATGTCGAGGTAACCTTTGTAGATACTCATAATCAGCTTGTCAATATCTTCACCAAACCTTTGGCAAGAGAACCGTTCTACAAGACTCGATGAGGGCTTGGCATACTTGACAAACACGACATATAAGGTGCCTTCTATCCTTGTTATGATTTTATATATATATTTTTAAACATGCTATATGTGAATATATGTTAAGTGGTATTTATTTTTTGAGAAAAATTTGGTTTTGGTCTTTTGTGGCTGATGCAAATCGATTGCACAAAGAGTGTAAATCGATTACTCACTGAGTATTTTCAATTCTGACCATTCTGTTTCAAGTGCAAATCGATTGCACCATAAATGCAAATCGATTGCACTCTGTGCGTTTTAGTTTTATTTTGATTCTGTTTTATGTGCAAATTGATTGCACCAGAATGCAAATCGATTGCACCTACTGTAACTTGCTTTTATGATAGAAAATTGTGTTGGTCAAAATTCCTCTCTCTCATATTCCCAAGCCAAATACACTTTAATACAATCCACTCATTCCCTATCTACTCAAATCATTTCCAAATCTCAGCTCATAAACACTTTTCTCTCTCACAAAACCTAAAATCCTCAAAAACCCTAAACTCCATACCCATGGCTTCAAGACAAAAAATAAAGGTGCCAGCTTCAGAAAAGGGGAAGAAAAAGGTTGATTCATCTTCTAATCCATTACTTTCATCTCTCACCGAAGAGCAAGAAGCCAAATTCACCAAAGACTTTCAAAGGAAAATAGTATCCAATCCCAAATATGGTATGCTATCCTCCTTTCCACAAGAATGCTTCTCTTTTCAAAATGATTTAGCTGCTTATGGTCTAGAACCCTTAATTTCATCGTTCGGTCCATATTACCCAGATTTGGTAAGAATGTTTTTCAGCAATCTAACACCCCAAAAAGGCAAAATGGTGACATATGTGTTGGGTACTCGTATCTCTCTAACTCCTCAGGTTGTTGGTGAGATCCTTCATATTCCTTACACTGGAAGTTCCCTATATGACCCTGAAAACGAGATATGGGATGACTACCGGAAAAAGGATTTCTTTTACAGCATTGGGAGGTTAAGTGAAGCTGAATTCCGCGCCAAACGGATTCGTGGTCTAGGCAGAGTAATTCCATCCAGAGACTCCTGGAGTGCAGGTAACTTCAATATAAACTGGGCAAGACTTATAATGGTGCATATGCTGAGAGTCGATGCAAAATCTAAATTTCTTCCATATGCTTATTTTGTTACTCTAATTATGGAGGAATTTGGAGTTGATTTTGCTTGGTTTGAAAAAGTGAATATGAATCCAAATCCGAATAAGATTTCCATCAAGAATGTTGACTCCAGGATGGGCGTGCATTTCAATCCGGAAACAAAAACCATCACTTACATTGGTGAAGATGTTATTGACGGTGAAGGGAATGACCAAGAAGTCGAAGGCGGTGAATTTGTGCCTCCTCCACCTACTACTCCCTCTGGTCTAAGCAAACAAGAGCTTATGGATTACATGTCTCAACAATTTGCTTCCATGAACACCAACATCAACAACCAGTGGAGTGCGGTCAATGGTTCTACTACAGCCCGGATTAATGACTTCCGCACAGATGTGAATCAACAGTTTTCATACCTTTACTCTCATCTTCATATTTCACCATATGATCCAAATAACCAAGCTGCACCTCCTCAACACTACACAGAACCTCCACGTCAACAACAATTCCTGAATCAAGGCTCTTGGTCCTATAACCACCCGGACATGCATCACCCTTGAAGTTCTGGCTAACTCTATTTTCTGTTATGTCATTGTCTTGTTATTCAATGTTTTGTTTGTTCAATTTGTGTAATCATTAAACAATTTGTGTTGCTTGTTTAAATTCAAGTTTTCTCGATATATTGCTCTATTACTGTTTGTTTTGTGCATCTTTCCCTTCTTTTTGATAATGTCAAAGGGGGAGAAAGATGTGGTACTTTATGCTTGTATTTTTTCCTTGTCTTAATTTTTAAAGGTACTCTCCAACCAAGATTAAGAAATACAAAGGATTCCAACCTTCTCCTACATAGGGGGAGTTTTGCATCTTAGGGGGGGAAGCTCTTTTCGGAAAGTACAACGCATAAAGCAAGATTGTTTGTCATCATCAAAAAGGGGGAGAATGTAAAATCAAGCTTCTCAAATGAACTTTTGTTTTGATGAAGACAAACCATGATTGACAAACAAGGCAAAGATTTATAATCAAGCTCAAAGCATCTAAGGACAAAACCTTCAGTTCAAATCTCTCAACAACTTTCAAGGTATAATGATATTATTTACTTTGATCTTAAGATATAGATGCTCAATGATGAATAAGAAATGTTTCATAAATCACTACTCAAGTTTTTCAAAATTAAAATTCATTTTTAACTTGAGTGCAATCGATTTGCATTTTAGTGCAATCGATTGCATGCTTCAATTTTTCAGATCTTTTGCTTCTGTTTCTCTGTGCAATCGATTTACATTGCTTGTGCAATCGATTGCATACTTAAAATTTTCAAAATATTTGCTTCTGTTTCTCTGTGCAATCGATTTACATTGCTTGTGTAATCGATTGCATACTTAAAGTTTTCAAAACGTTTGCTTCTGTTTCTCAGTGCAATCGATTTACATTGCTTGTGCAATCGATTGCACTCACTTACTTTTTGCTACTGACTTCACATGCAATTGATTTACATTGCTAGTGCAATCGATTGCACACTTAAAACTTTTGAAAATATAGCTATTGAAACCTTGTGCAATCGATTTACACAAAGGGTGCAATCAATTGCATGCTGCACGATTTTGAAAAACAGCAGCTTTTCACATGCCTGTTCATCATACCTTTTCATTGAAATCTTTCACTCAATCTTGGCATTTGTTCATGATTCATTTTTAGAACTTCATGATGTTTCAAAAGGGTATTATGAACATATAAATATTCATTTTCAAAATCATTTTAAACACCTCTTCAAAATATATTTTCTGAAATTTCAAAATACAAACTCAAGCATTCCTTCACTTTCATACATAAGTTTTCTGCACATTTACATAAATTGTTAAACAGAAAACTTTGAGCAAATATATCTTGAGTCATTGTACAATAATATTATTGGAAGAGAAGATCATTCATTGTCAAATCACTCTAAGTGATCAATACTAATCAACCCACTCAAAATCAAATATTGAAAGTTACTTACTTATTTTTCTAGGACTGTTGGAAATAAGTTTAAGTGTTTTTAAAATCTTGTGTTTCCAGGATTGTTGGATACAAGTGCAGTCACTTTGAGAGGATTGCTCTCATAGTTGACTTAGTGAAAATCCAAGAGGATTGTTCTTGGCTTTTTTGGTAGTTCTTGTTTAAGTTTGCCACAATAAGGAAATCTCTTTCATGTTGAAAGGGGACTGGAGTACTCTTAGAATGTGAGGAGAACTAGGATATATCACCCGTGTCTCTTTATTTTTCTGCACTTTAAGCTTTCCAAAACTCACCATTAACCAGAAACATAATATCCATCATCACTAAAACCAGAATTTTTTAAAGTACCTAATTCACCCCCCCCCCCCCCCCCCTCTTAGCCGCACTTCGTACTTACATGAGGCATTGTTCATTTTGAAATCCAAGCCATATCTTCCACTTTGAGATGATGCAAATTCTCATTTCTCATGATTGTAGGTAGTAGGTGTGTTTTCCACACGGACAACGACGATGATATTTTATCTTATAAAATTAACCAACGCATTTGTGTTTTAATTTTTAAAAGAGGAGCTACGTGTACCCTGATCCCCTATTGCATGAAAAGGTGGTACGTAGGCACTAAAGGTTCGCAACCGCGGCGGGTGCAAAAATTATAAAATAAATATATTTCTTTCCTCACCTCCACCATCCATTTATATACAACATTTTTTATAGCCAAAATATACAGATTTTACAAAGAGGCTCCTGCGGAGTACCGTATATGTTTAGGGTGCTAATACCTTCCCTTTGCATAACCAACCCCCCTTACCTTGAATCTTTCCCCTTCTTTTGGGTTATTCGCTCTTTTCCCATTCCTTTGGAAACAATAAAGCGCGGTGGCGATTTTTATTTTGATTTGTATAAAGTTTAGTCAATCCAATGGCTTAGTCTTGAACATTTATACCGCTACACTTCCCAATTGAGGCTTTATTCCACTCACATAAAGCAATCATGTTAAGTCCTCCCTCCACCTTTGGCCTGCAGATTTGGTCCCAGGCTACCAGCGCTTTCCTGCTATTAGAATCACTCCCAGTCCAGAGAAATTTCCTACATAATCCTTCAATATGTTGAATAATCTTTTTTGGAAGAGGGAAAATCTGCATCCAATAGTTATCAATAGAAAACAACACAATTTTCACAAGAAGAAATATTCCAGCACAAGACTGGAGCTTAGTACTCCAATGATTAATACGCCCTAACATTATGTTACTAAGCGGCTTACAATTCAGGACGGATAAATTTCTTGCAATCCAGAGGAACTCCTAGATATTTGAAAGGGAGATTACCCCTCTCAAAGCCAGTAGAAAGTTGGATAGCCTGCATATTATCTTCCTCAATACCCCCATAATACACTTTTCTCTTCTGCACGCTAATATTCAGACTTGTGGCATCAGAAAAAACTTTGACTATTTGCATCAGGATCTTAATGGACTCCACATCGCCTCTAGTAAATAATAAAATGTCATCCGCGAAGCAAAGGTTTATAATGCGCAGCTTCTCACACTTGGGATGGAAATTGAAATTGTGATTAAATTTTAACCCTCGAAGCACTCTATATAAATACTCCATAATAATCACGAATAAGAGAGGGGAAATGGGATCTCTTTGTCTCATCCCCCGTTGAGCTGTCAGCAAAGCAGACGGAGAACCATTAATACCAAATTTATATGAAACGGTAGAGATACACACCTACATCCAATCAATAAAAATCTGTGGGAAACATAAATCACTCATAATATAGAACAGATCCGTCCATTCAATTGTATCGTACGCCTTTTGAATATCCATCTGGATCATACATCTAGGGGAACATTTTTCTTGTTGTAGCCTCTAACTAACTCCTGAGACAAAATGATGTTGTCTTGAATTCTCCTACCGAGAATAAAGGAAGACTGACTCTCATCAATAATTGAGTCTATCATCCTTCTTAATCTACTACCTAGAATCTTGGATATAATTTTGTAGAACACACTGCAGCAAGAGATGGGTCTCATATCTCTAACAGTCTTTGCATCAGAAGTTTTTGGAATGAGAGTCACCAAGGAGAAATTGAAAGGTCTGTAAAAAGAAGTTGTCTCAAAAAATTCCTTGATGACCTTACAAACATCTCCACCAATAATTTGCCAAGCTGACTTTGAAATTATGGTACAACAGACTCAGATGTCCTATAAGAACGTCGAGATATCCGATCTGACACAAACACACAGGCAAGATAAAATAATACTGAAAAGATAAAGAACACACCAGAATTGTTTACCCAGTTCAGCGTACAAAACTACCTACTCTGGGGGCTACCAAGCCAGGAATGAAGTCCATTATTAGCAGTATCAATTTGTAGACCCTACAGCCAACACTCATGTTGATGATATACGCACTTAATAACTACATAATGACCCTTCTACCTAGGTCCTCCCTAGATATGGAATATCCCCATCCCACTTCCAATTATCGCAATGATGTCTAGCTGTCAACATGTCAGTCACTGCATCAACGACCCTTTACCAAGACTCTGATCACACAAATAGAAGTTTGGAAGACACGCTTCCATGACAATCTAGCTAAGTCTCCAAGCCAAACTCCACTATTTGTTAGATTTTCTCCTAACTAAGAACACATCCTGGAGTTGCTTCAAAGCTTCCTCCAAGAACAATACACCTTTTACCTACAGGCTTCGAGGTGAACATGGTAACCTTCCCATAACCCAGGACGTTTACCTTGACAAAACCCTAGACTTTTACATCTTGAGCCGTGTCTTTTCTAGGTTACAACCCCTTCTATTTATAACCTGTTACCCAACTGGTTTTGGGCCTTCAATCACAAGAATCAGCTGTAACAAACTGCAGAAACTTATGCCCCAAGAAAGGTCTTCAAACATTACTTTCCTAAATAATCTCCTTATTTAGAAAGTCTTTATTATCCTTGATTTCTGATTGAATTTTCTAGACCTTTAAATATGCCCTACATAGGATGCATTATCTTCTCCTGAATATTCGGCCTATGTTGAGAACGAATAGAATCTCATTAATCCAGCTCAGCAGGCGCAATGTCAAGACATCTTCTTTTACATGTTGTTCCAATTGTTGAAAAATTTTAACACAACATGTTCTGACATTGTAATAGGACTTCTTGTTGTACATGTTCTTCTTATCCTATTCTTCATTGCTTCTATTATTTATTTTACAAAAATTAAGCCAATCCTAAAACAAGAGAACTAACAGACTTAAAAAACACAACATTATACCCATCCCCTCCTGGGGATTTATTATTTCCCATACTGTTTTAAGCGTGCTTAATATCTTCCTTGGTAACAGGCTGAACCAAATATAAACCATCTTCTTTATTAATGGTTTTAGCGTTTCTAATAGCTAGAATATCAATACCAGCTAACTTTTGAGATTTACATCCAACTAAATTATTATAGAAGTTCACATTCTCTTGCTCAATATCTTCATGGTTGGTCAACAATGTTCCATCAAGCGCCTGCAGCTTGTAGATCCCGTTATGACTATTCTTTTCTTTAAATGCAGCATGGAAGTAAGAATTGTTGTTGTCCCCTAATCTCAACCAATCAACCTTGGCTTTCTGTATAAGAATCGATTCTTCCACTTGGGAAAAGTGTAAAACCTGCTCCGTTTTCCTCTTGACTTCACCAATAGCCTTTTTATCCCATAAGTTCAGGATATCCTGCTCCTGAGCTTCCTTCAGGTCTTGTCTAGCTTTAACAATTTGGACCTGAATGTCAGAGCATTTCCTAATCAGGGGCTTCAGCTTACTTTTCAACTTCATCAAGTTAATCCACAGGTTGTACATCACAGATCCCCTGATGTTCTTCTTCCAATTGGTAGCTATGATCTGCAAGTAACCAGGTCCATGGGTGATACAATTAAAAAACTTAAACAAATAGAATTTCTTCCTCTCATACTTCTGGATCTCCACCTTTATGGGGGAATGATCAGATTTATGAGGCTTCAAAATAAGGACCTTCACATCATGATATTTCTGGAACCAAACCGTGTTTCCTAACAAGTGATCAATTCTGGAGTATATAGGAGCTTCAGCCTGATTATTAAACCAGGTAAAGTAAGGCCCACAAGTGATAGCTTCAAATAACCCTGTCCTTTGCATCATCTCCTTGAGATCCCTGAACTCTACTTCAGTGATTTTATTTCCTCCCAACCTATCACTAGTTGAGATAATATTATTAAAGTCACCCAGGACAATCCAAGGTTTAATAATATTAGCTCCCATCTGCTTAATATCATGCCACAATATACTTCTCTTCTCTTTTTGATTGTAGGCGTAGATGATGGTGACCAAATACTGAAGAATATTATCCAAACCATACACCTCAACATGAATGAGTTGGTCCTCAATTGTAAGGATACAAATCTCAACTTCCCTAAAATTCCAAAGCAACCAGATTCTCCCATTATTATGATGACTATAGTTGTCAGCAAATTTCCATTTATTCCCAAGCTTTTTCCTAATCTACTTAGCTTTATTCTGCTTCACTCTAGTTTTAAGCAAACCAATAACAGGCACATTCATCAAAGAAATAAGTGAACCTATTTCTTCGTGTCTAGCCTCTTTATACATTCCTCTAACATTCCATAACACAATCATTGGTAATTACTACTCTCCCCTATCAGACATTATGAAATCCTCAAGGGGGTGAAAGAATTACTTAATAGATCAGTACCAAGGTTCTGTGAGGTTCTAATCTGTCTTTTACCTCTTTCTGCAGCTTTATTCGATTTCGCCACTGTCCAAGGGGGGTGCAGCGCTGGCGTATTTTCCATTATGGTTGAATCATTAATTGCATCTACTGCAGGTTCCTACAAGTCTCCCTCATTATGATTCTCTACAATTGGCTTCAATGCCACAGGTTTCCGTATCTTGTGTTTCAGACTACCTGCCAATTTTTTCTCAGAGCAATCATGACCTATTTTCAAACACGTATGGAAATATTTAGGCTTCCATTCATACTGAATAAGTTGATCTACCAATTTCCCCAAGTGGTTCAGAATTTTGATGTTCTCAATGGGCTTCTGTGTAATGTCTACTTCTACCAAAACACAGGCATAAGAGGCGTGCAGTTTTTTAGCAGTGCATTCATCAGTAGTAATTGGCTTGCCTATAGCACTAGCTATCTTGGTGATACATTTTCCCCCAAAAGTACAGGGGAAAGTTTGGAAATATTTTCCATAATGGAAGGACTCGCAGAAGGTCATCCTTCAGCTCAAAATCAATAGTCCATTGCTTTAAGGAAAGAGGCTTTCCATACATGAAGTATGGCCCCATCGACATGATTTATTCCTGGTCAACGTTGCTTTTGCACCTTGCTATGAAATACCCCTCTTCATTATAGAACAGATCTGGAAGCGATGTGAAGTTCTAGGTTTTCTCCATGAACATCTTTACTGTATTCATCGAAAGATTATCCCCAAGTGCAAACAGAAAAATTGCGTTCTCCCAGAATTCGAGCTCGTCAGCCACGTCTCCGTCATCAATTTGAATGACAATTTCCCCATCACCTTCTTAGGAGCCACAAATCCTAGCGACATTCCTCGATTCATGGATCTATTCCCTTGGATAACATCAACCCAAGGCTTTGTCTTCTTCGACTCATTCTCCTGAACTTTACTAAGTGATTCCTCCACCTCTTGAATAACTTCCTTTTGGGATGGTTCAATAATTTCTACTTTTACTGGATTCCTCGTCAAATCATTAACCAAGCTTGATTTCGTTACAGTACTTCTCTCTGCCATCTTCTGGTGTGCTACCACCCTTATGTTGGCCGTCCGACGCCCCTTTTGGGTTTCGTCATAAACCCTAGCAAAGCTCTAGATAGTTAAGATTTAATTTAATCCAATATTTTTATCGTGGATTAAAAATATTATTATTATTATTATTATTATTATTATTGTTATTATTATTATCATTATTATGTTCCTTTTTATTTTTGTTGTTGTTGCTTTAGTTGAGATTACTCTTTCTCTTGGTTATTTTAATTATAATTACTAATATTAAATTATTATTTAAAAATTATGATTTATTTGATCATTTATTTATTTATTTATTTTAGTTAAAGTTTATAGATTATTTGATTAGATTAGTTTAGTTCTTTTAGTTTAATTTTTTATCATTAATAAAAATAATAAAACTATTTTATAAATAGTATAGTAATCATATTCAATTAAGACAATTTTCTAGATTATATATATGACTAGGTTTTCCCGATTAATCTCTCAACACATGTACATAAATCTAACTTTTTTCAAATCAAATTAATTTCAATATTTCTATAAATAATAAGATTTGTGGATTTTACATCCATCACATCCTCGAATAATTGATTGATTGACTTAATATTTACGAATTAATTATTCAAATCAAAACATTTAAAAACTCATCAAACAAATCAAATCAATATTTTCGCCTAGCGCAATCTAATTTCAAGGAAGATCAAATCTTATTCAATCCATCAAAACCTAATTAAAACAACTAACCAACCATCAAAACATTTTTTCACTAACTTAACAAAATTCAGGATATTTTTTAAAAAATAGATTAAATAGAACTGCTATCAAACTTAACTGCGAATTGCATCTACAACCACTCTTTTCAAACTCAGACAAGGTTCAAGGATAATTCGAAAGTAATTCTACGTAATCCTATAAAAAAACATTAACCAAACACATACGAACTATGAATTTGAACTCTGATTCTTCACAAGGAGATATGTAGTCACGCTGTTAAAACCAAAGTGAGTGCCTTAATTAAAAACTTAAATCTTTTCTTATATATGTAACAATAAACAAAAATTTCTGGTCTACCCCTAAACTTAAAATAGGATGCCCCTTGAGAACAAGGGAGGTGAAGGATGCCTAACACCTTTCCTTCGTCTAACTAACTCACGAACTTCGAATCTCTAAATGATTAGGGTTATCTGTTATTTTCCTGTCCTTAGGACACAAATTAATGGTGGCGACTCATATTTTTTGCTGGTTACGACAAAAGACAACAGGAAGATGTAAAAATAAAATCGTAGCTTTGATAGAACCAAGCATTGTAAAAATAAAATCATAGCTTTCATATACCACTACGCCAAAAGTAAGTTTTAACAGTCACCTTAGACAGCGCTTTTGTACAAAAGCGCTGCTATAAGTGAATAAAAAAAACATGGAAAACGTATAAAATAATTAGTAAAAGCGCTGCTAAACATATGACCTTAGACAGCGCTTTTAAAAAGCGCTGCTAAAAGATTGCTTTAGAAAGCGCTTTATCATAAGCGCTGGCAAAGGGCCACTTTAGACAACGCTTTAAGAAAGCGCTGTCTAAAGTCATAAAAAAATAAAAAAAATAATAGAAAAGCGCTGCTAAAGGTCACTATTAGCCAGCGCTTTTCAAAAGTGTTGTCTAAGGTCCACTTTAGCCAGTGCTTTTAGAAAGCGCTGTCTAAACCCTTATAAGTCAGAATTAAAAAATAAAACATTTGTATTCAAAGTATCACTATCACACGCAAACAGAAACCCTTTCCCTCGCGAAACCCATTTTCGTCTCCGTCTCAAATCGTCCTCCACCGTTCGTCGTCGTACCGTCCACCACCGTCTCGCTCCGTTTTCCTCCACCCACACCGGTCGATTCTCAAGGTATGTTCTTTATTGAAAATGTGTTTAACTCCATTGAAAATGTGTTCTTTAGCATTTTTATCATTTATCATTTTTAGCATTTTTTGTATATATAACAACATTTGGTAGGGCTTGATATACAACAGCATTTAGCATTTTTAGCATTTGGTAGGGCTTGATATATAACAGCAACATTTTTAGAACTTAGCATTTTTAGCATTTTTTGGATTCTTGGTTCTATGTTTTGGAATATAAAACATGATATATGATGGTGAAACATGATATCTTGGTTCTATTTTTTGGATTCTTGGTTCTTGGCTCTGACTCGCTTTTATATTAGGTTTATGTTTATGTTTATTACAGGTTATTAGATGGCTACTAACGACGATCACCCACGTGATGATTCTGTGCATGATGGAGATAAGGCCGTTAGTAAAACTAAAATGGAACATAGAAGAGGAATAACAATAATGAAGAGAATAATACGGGATAGAGACCAAGGCATAAAGTATGAAGTGCATTGGAGCCAAGAAGGCCAACTCATTGAGCCTAACGGTTCAACGTTGACAAGTTATCTCAGTTCCGTGGTAAGAAGAGAAATTCCAATCACATGTGAAGATTGGAGAGCAAGAGTGTTGGACGACGCTAAAGATAAAATATGGAGTGAGATACAGGTACCATATGTGATGTTATTTGTTTTTAATGACGATTATGTCTCTAAATTATTTATACTAACGCACTTTATTTATGATTTTCGTAGAGGTCGTTCATCATTGCGGATACAAGGAGAGATTATATTCTTAAATTGGCCGGGAAACTACATAGAGGCTTTAGAGTTTTCTTGTCAAACAAGTTCCTAAGGGATGCAGATAAAATTTTTGTTGATGCAGAGCTTCCAAGGAAATATCCTGATTTGATTACAACTGAAGAATGGGAAACTTTTAAATCAAAAAGAAGTACCCAAAAAATTGAGAGCTTAAGTGTCGTAAATCAACAACGAGCTTCAAGTCCAGCATATCCATACAGAAAAGGCCGTATGGGATATGCACGATTACAACAATCTATTGTAAGTATCTATAAATTGCAAAGTATCTTTAATATATACACGCTTACATTTAATCATGTTTTTTGGCTTAATGTGTAGCTAACAAAAGAGAATAGTTCTGAAACATATCTTCCGGAACACATTTTGTAGAAGGAAGCACGTGTGTGTAAGGATGGAGCTGTTGAAGAAAAAGTTCAACAAATTTTCGAGAGATGTGTAAGTATAACATTATTTATTTAATTACATCATACTTTTATTTATTTAATTACATCATTCTTTTATTAACATATCATTATTTAATTACAATATTTATATGAATTTCAGGAGAGTCTTTCCCAGTCTACACCTCCAGACGAAGATACTGATTGCAGGAGAATACTCTCACGAGCATTAGATATTCGAGAGTATTCTGGTCGGGTGAGGGGTAAGGGATTTGGGATCACTCCCACATTCTTGAAAAAAAAACAAAGACAAAATCTCCAAGAAATAAAGAACTGCAGGAGAAGTTAGAAAAGTTACAACAAGAAGTTTATGAGCTGAGAAAGGAAAAGGAAATCGATCAAGCTACAGGCTTTAAAGATACTAGTGACAAAGCTAGTATCAGGTCGTGCCTCCGGACATATTTAGGAATTACAGATAGTCCGGATGGTGGTACCCGGCTTATATCTATGAGTGCAGATTGTAACACCCCAGTTTTATTTGTTTGGAATTATCTTAATAAGAGTTATTTTATTTGAAATTAATAAAATTATTTTATTTGGGTTAATATAAAATAAAAGGATTATTATTTATTTTATAAATAATTGTAGAAAAATAAGGATTGAAGGTTATTGGGCTTATGATGTTATTGGTAAAATAGGGGGTGCAAGTGAAGTAAAATGTTATTTGGGACTTATATGTCACTTTTGCTCACTTTCACGTAAAACTGAGATTTTGGGATTTTGGAACTCAGAGAACGTGTAAAGAAGAGAAAGGAGAAGAATGAGAAGATTGATCGAGGAAGTTGCAGGAGCTGCAGATTATCCAAGGTAAGGGGTTTGGTCATTCTTTTACTATGAATAAGTTGTGATATATTCTATATGAGTTAGGGTTTGTAGGGATGATGGATTCTTGATGCCATGGTTGTGGTGATGATGAAACATGAATGGGTATTAGTTAGGATGAAATAAGAACCATGAAATGTGGGTTTTGGTGGAAACCCCATTTGTACCCTATTTTGCAAAACCATAGAAATGAGGAAATGATGGCATGAGATGAATGGAATTGATTGGTGTTTTGATGTGGTATTGATCCTATTGTATGCCTTAGATCATTGCTATATGGTAGGAATTCGATTTAGATGGTTTTAGGATGTTTGGGGATGATTAGGAATGGGTTGGGGTGATTTTGGGAAGCATAAAAACGTGAAATATGGTGTTGCAGAGTCATCAACACGGGCCGTGTTGATGCACACGGGCACCCGTGTTGATCTTCTGTGTTGATGCTCGGGTAGGTTTTTCCCAAAAATCGTTTCGGCCATAACTTTTGAACCGTAACTCCGATTTAGGCGCCGTTTGATGCGTTGGAAAGCTAGTTAAATTTTCTATATGATTATGAGGAATTAAGTAGCTTTAAGAGCTTATTTTAATAAGTGATTATTGGAGAAAGTGTTTATGTTTATAAGTGAATTTGATTGTTATGTATTTTAGTGAAGTGTTTGGAGATATTTGGGATTGGAGCTCTGAAGAACGACGAACAATCGCTCAAGAGTTCGAAGCTGCAATTTGATAAGGTAAGGGGGGCTACTACTCAATTCATATTTGCTTATGGGTTTAGATGCGATCGGTTGGGTAATCGAAGGATAATCCCATTTTCTCTGATGTTCTTAGTGATCGATAACTTTAGGGTCGAATTTCGTTAGAAAAGATTAGGTTCCCTAAAGGTTGTGAATCGATTAAGAAATTAATCCCTATTGTTGATTAGATCGAAATTGTATGATCGGGAGTTTCTCTTAGGTGTTCTAAGGATAACCTTGATGTTATCAGATTTCCCCAAAAGGACGAATAATCACTTTTAAGGTTACTTTGATAATTGTTTGTGATTATAAAATTAAGCTTTTGGATTAAATGATTTGAAAAAGGAATTCTGCCTTCCAACGATTTTAGAAAACTATAACCTTGAAGGATTTGAGTTATTCAATTTGTGGGAAATTGATGAACATAGGTCAGAGGCATAGGAAATTGATGTTTTGGAGACTTGATGTGTATTTGGATGTTTTGTACTGCATTGCACTGCTGTGGAAATGTATTTTCGTGCAAAAATGTTGGCATATGAGCTGCTGCAGGTACAGGAAATTTGGGTACGCGCTCATCAACACGGGCCGTGTTGTTTCACACGGGCACCCGTGTTGATCTGCTGGATGGGTAAAGAAAATGTGTTTCCAGACACATTTCAACACGGGCCGTGTTGATTCACACGGGCACCCGTGTTGATCTGCTGTATTGGCAAAATAACGTGTTTCTGGACACATTTCCACACGGGCAGTGTTGATTCACACGGGTACCCGTGTTAAACCTCCTGTGTTGGCTTCTGAATTCTATTTTCTGTGCATGCTGTTATGTACGGTATTGATTCTGTTTTGATGTGCAGTGTTTTATATGTTTTGAATATACTGCTTGTTGATTTCCTAGTGTTGATTAATGCTTGTATCGAATAACGTTGTATGTTATGATACCAACACTACGTAGATTTTACGGTCATGCTTTTAGATAATGTTATCAAGCATGAATTATGATATAACTTGATATGATTGGTTGATGTTTAATAATATGCTGAGTGGTTACATGCTATTCATATCGTGTTGTATTTGATATTGTTGATGTTACATGATATGGTTTATTGATGTTAATAGTATGCTGAGTGTTACATACTTTACATATCATGTTGCATTTGTTAATTCCCATTGTGTGGAATTAACATGGTGGCCAATATACGTGTCCGCGATTTAATGGAACGTTGAGGTGGTAGCCGTGTCCGCGATATAATGGAACGGTGAGTTATCCGTGACCCGAGAATTAATGGGGCGGTAGAATGGTACCACATGCATGGGTGTGTTGCATTATATTGAATATAACATGAATGGATGATTTTCCAATGTTGTATTTAATTGATTGTATGCAAGTATTGTTGCTGAATCGTTAATGATGTTTGATGTTAATTATAAGTATGAAAAGTAATATATTATGAATATATGAATTGTAAAGGTGTTCGTAAACTATGAAACATGCTAACTGTTTGGGTGATGCTTATGGTTTATCTGAATTGATTGTTATGAACGTATAATCAAATGTATAGTTGAGATGCTCACCCTTACTGTTGAATATTTCAGATTGAGGAGCTTCGCTCAGATGATTGGCGAAGACTGGCTGTTTCTAGTTTATTTCGGTTTAAGTATTGTCCGGGTCATGCTCTGATAGTTGTAACTCCGGGAACGTTTGTTTGTCGAGCTGCTTTAGTCAGACTCGTTTATTTCCTTAGTATTTGGTTATAATATGATGTTGATATATTCCAGGTGTTAATCCCTGAAGATTGAAAATATTATAACTTTGGTTTTATTAAATATAATTTTCCGCTGTGTAAACATGTATGAGTTGCTTCTTTGTTATGCATGACAGGAACTTGTTTTTATTAAAAGAGAATTGTGACATCCTCGTGAATACATGTACTCTGAAAATATGATTTTTAATTATTTGCGAAATTTTATGCGGGGTTTTAGAGGGTGTTACAATAGTGGTATCAGAGCATGGTCGGTCTGTCCGGCCAAGTTGTTATGTCAGTGTCATTACCCTTGGTACGCAATAAGTGTTTGAAAACACTGTTGGTACTTCTTTTTTTTGGATCACTTGATTGCAGGGATAAGATTGCGATAAGTGGGGGAGAAGTTGGTACTTCTCCATGGTGCTTCTGGATGCTAAGTAATGGCTCGACGTGAGGAAAATGGTAAGAGTATGAGCATGGTATAGACTGCATTGTTCATAGTCCTGAAGAGGATTCAGAGGTAAGAGCATTACTTAGGTGGAATTTATCTCATGGATTTGTGCATCAGTTGTATGCAGTGCTAATGAAGTCAGTAAAGATGGGTTTTTACATTCATTATGTCTTCGGTTGTCTATTGACAAATTGAGGGACTGATTGACCTTAATCTGTTGTTGATAGCAAATAGGAGCATAGTGGATGTGATAGACATGTCTTGCTAGTTTTGTTAGTATGTGTATGAACTTGGTAGAGCGAAGCCAATTGCTTTAAGATGGATATGAGAAGTTGATACGGATTCTGATATCTGAAAAGAATACCAATTAAAGGTCTCGATGTATTGATCAAATTGAGATGGTTCGATAAGAGAACGATCAAGTGAAGTTGGAAAGTACTTCTCTAGAAAGTGAAGGTGTAGCGACAGATAGTGTTGTATTAGTGGTTTATGAATTCCTAGTGACACTCTGAAGCTAGCAGTAGTTCTGTAAGTGTGAACTAAGGTCCAACAAGAGTAAACGATGATATATTGAGAATGTGGAGTACTTGTGGAATTATGAAGTCTACCTTCGTGTTAAACTGGATTGGTTGGTATTAGTTGGACTTGGTTGTTTTGTGAATCTCGTGGGCTAAGAGCGTGATGGATATGCTTCCCTGTAGCGGAGATTCGAGAAGGAAGATTGGTTTTCCATGATTGGAAGTGAGAACTTGTATGGATTCTGATGATACAAGGGTTCTGTTAGGCAAGTAAATAATTCATAAGAAATGAAGTCTAGACTTGAATGTTGTGGCGTATAAGAATATGTGTGACGTTATTGTAAACCTTCTGGTTTATTCAATTCAGGATAAGGACTGATGGAGTAATTACAAATCTTGTGTTGGGAATTGACAGAGATTAGACTTGGTGCTAAGCTGGCAAAGTGTGACTTCGGTTTAAAGAAGCGAGTTATGAGTATGATGTTCCAGATGATGGTATGTGTGAATCCATCCCAGTAGATGAGATTCTATATTGAGAATTACCAGACCGGTTATAGTGATTAGAAACTTGTTGAGCTTAGTTGAGCACTGCTGTGTTGTTGAAATGGGGTAAAGTGTGTATCTGAGGTAAGGTTCAGTGCGAAGAATTTTGGTAAGTTGTGGTAGTACTGATGGAGGATATTCTGATTTACTTCAAGGATGAAGATGAATAGTTGGAATATCTCGAGAATTGTTTTGAGAATTATTGAAAGAGAAGTGATTTCATATGTATCCTGGTTAAGTAAAGTTAATTCTCGTGGACATGTGATTTCTGTGATGGTATTGTGTTGATCCTAAGTAAGAAAGGGTCCAACGTATATTGGTACTCTAAGTGTGAATAAGGATTTCAAGAGGTGAAGAAGAGGTTAACTAGTGTGCCTATTTTGAGTTGCCAATCCGACAGAACTTTGTTGTGTATTGTGATGCATCCTTGATGGGATTAGTGCAGAGTGTAATGCAGAATCGAGAAGAAGTGGCTGATGCTCCGAGACAACTGAAAGTGCATGAAAGAAACTATCCTACTCATGACTTAGAATTGGCGGCAGTTGTGTTCGTTTTGAAGTTGTGAAGACATTATCTGTATGGTTCGAGATTAGAGGTGTATAGTGATCATAAGAGTTTGAAATATCTTTTCGATCAGAAAGAGCTTAGCATAAGGCAGAGAAGATGGTTAGAATTTCTCAAAGATTATGATTTTTGTTTGGTTTACCATCCTGGTAAGACAAATGTAGTTACAGATGCTTTGAGCAGGAAATCATTGCATGTGTCTATGATGATGGTTCGTGAATTGGATTTAATTGAGCAATTCAGAGATTTAAGCTTAGTATGTGAAAGTACTCTGAAGTGTGTCAGGTTGGGTATGTTGAAGCTGACTAGTGGTATACTAGAAGAGATCGGGATTGCAGAAGGCTTTGGGCACTAAGTTGAGGTTGAGTTCGGCTTATCATCCTCAGACTGATGGACAGACTGAGAGGACGATTCAATCATTAGAAGATTTATTGCGTGCTTGTGCATTAGAGAAGGGTGGATCTTGGGATAGTTATTTACCACTGATTGAATTTACTTATAACAACGGTTACCATTCGAGTATTGGTATGGCTCCGTTCAAAGCATGGTATGGTCGGAGATGTAGAACGCCTTGTGTTGGTATGAATCTGGAGAAAGTTCAGTAATTGGGCCAGAAATTGTTCAGCAAACTACTGAGAAGATCAAATTGATTCAAGAGAATATGAGAGCTTCTCAGAGTCGTCAGAAAAGTTATCATGATAAGAGGAGGAAGACTTTAGAATTCAGTGCTGGAGATCTTGTGTTTATGAGAGTTACTCCGATGACGGGTATTGGTCGAGCGTTGAAATCTAAGAAATTGACTCCGCATTTTATTGGTCCGTTTCAGATTACGGAAAGAGTTGAAGGAGTTGCTTATCGTATTTCTTAACCGCCGAGTCTTGCAAATTTGCATGATGTTTTTTTTTCATGTTTCTCAGCTGAGGAGATATATTTCAGACCCATCTCATGTGATCCAAGTAGATGATGTTCAGGTGAGGGATAACCTGACGGTGGAAACATTGCCTATGAGGATAGAAGATCGGGAATTGAAACAACTTAGAGGTAAAGAGATAGCTTTGGTAAAGGCAACTTGGGGAGGCCCAGCAGGTGGAAATGTTACATGGGAATTGGAGAGCCAGATGAAAGAGGCGTTTCCGGAACTTTTCGTCTAAGGTATGTTTTCGAGGACGAAAACTCTTTTAGTGGGGGAGAGTTGTAACACCCCAGTTTTATTTGTTTGGAATTATCTTAATAAGAGTTATTTTATTTGAAATTAATAAAATTATTTTATTTGGGTTAATATAAAATAAAAGGATTATTATTTATTTTATAAATAATTGTAGAAAAATAAGGATTGAAGGTTATTGGGCTTATGATGTTATTGGTAAAAGAGGGGGTGCAAGTGAAGTAAAATGTTATTTGGGACTTATATGTCACTTTTGCTCACTTTCACGTAAAACTGAGAT
The DNA here is from genome assembly GCA_948472305.1 of Vicia faba. Classification (NCBI taxonomy): domain Eukaryota; kingdom Viridiplantae; phylum Streptophyta; class Magnoliopsida; order Fabales; family Fabaceae; genus Vicia; species Vicia faba. The sequence continues at coordinate 1,055,879,932 of OX451740.1, read as the reverse complement.
TTTGGGATTTTGGAACTCAGAGAGCGTGTAAAGAAGAGAAAGGAGAAGAATGAGAAGATTGATCGAGGAAGTTGCAGGAGCTGCAGATTATCCAAGGTAAGGGGTTTGGTCATTCTTTTACTATGAATAAGTTGTGATATATTCTATATGAGTTAGGGTTTGTAGGGATGATGGATTCTTGATGCCATGGTTGTGGTGATGATGAAACATGAATGGGTATTAGTTAGGATGAAATAAGAACCATGAAATGTGGGTTTTGGTGGAAACCCCATTTGTACCCTATTTTGCAAAACCATAGAAATGAGGAAATGATGGCATGAGATGAATGGAATTGATTGGTGTTTTGATGTGGTATTGATCCTATTGTATGCCTTAGATCATTGCTATATGGTAGGAATTCGATTTAGATGGTTTTAGGATGTTTGGGGATGATTAGGAATGGGTTGGGGTGATTTTGGGAAGCATAAAAACGTGAAATATGGTGTTGCAGAGTCATCAACACGGGCCGTGTTGATGCACACGGGCACCCGTGTTGATCTTCTGTGTTGATGCTCGGGTAGGTTTTTCCCAAAAATCGTTTCGGCCATAACTTTTGAACCGTAACTCCGATTTAGGCGCCGTTTGATGCGTTGGAAAGCTAGTGAAATTTTCTATATGATTATGAGGAATTAAGTAGCTTTAAGAGCTTATTTTAATAAGTGATTATTGGAGAAAGTGTTTATGTTTATAAGTGAATTTGATTGTTATGTATTTTAGTGAAGTGTTTGGAGATATTTGGGATTGGAGCTCTGAAGAACGACGAACAATCGCTCAAGAGTTCGAAGCTGCAATTTGATAAGGTAAGGGGGGCTACTACTCAATTCATATTTGCTTATGGGTTTAGATGCGATCGGTTGGGTAATCGTAGGATAATCCCATTTTCTCTGATGTTCTTAGTGATCGATAACTTTAGGGTCGAATTTCGTTAGAAAAGATTAGGTTCCCTAAAGGTTGTGAATCGATTAAGAAATTAATCCCTATTGTTGATTAGATCGAAATTGTATGATTGGGAGTTTCTCTTAGGTGTTCTAAGGATAACCTTGATGTTATCAGATTTCCCCAAAAGGACGAATAATCACTTTTAAGGTTACTTTGATAATTGTTTGTGATTATAAAATTAAGCTTTTGGATTAAATGATTTGAAAAAGGAATTCTGCCTTCCAACGATTTTAGAAAACTATAACCTTGAAGGATTTGAGTTATTCAATTTGTGGGAAATTGATGAACATAGGTCAGAGGCATAGGAAATTGATGTTTTGGAGACTTGATGTGTATTTGGATGTTTTGTACTGCATTGCACTGCTGTGGAAATGTATTTTCGTGCAAAAATGTTGGCATATGAGCTGCTGCAGGTACAGGAAATTTGGGTACGCGCTCATCAACACGGGCCGTGTTGTTTCACACGGGCACCCGTGTTGATCTGCTGGATGGGTAAAGAAAATGTGTTTCCAGACACATTTCAACACGGGCCGTGTTGATTCACACGGGCACCCGTGTTGATCTGCTGTATTGGCAAAATAACGTGTTTCTGGACACATTTCCACACGGGCAGTGTTGATTCACACGGGTACCCGTGTTAAACCTCCTGTGTTGGCTTCTGAATTCTATTTTCTGTGCATGCTGTTATGTACGGTATTGATTCTGTTTTGATGTGCAGTGTTTTATATGTTTTGAATATACTGCTTGTTGATTTCCTAGTGTTGATTAATGCTTGTATCGAATAACGTTGTATGTTATGATACCAACACTACGTAGATTTTACGGTCATGCTTTTAGATAATGTTATCAAGCATGAATTATGATATAACTTGATATGATTGGTTGATGTTTAATAGTATGCTGAGTGGTTACATGCTATTCATATCGTGTTGTATTTGATATTGTTGATGTTACATGATATGGTTTATTGATGTTAATAGTATGCTGAGTGTTACATACTTTACATATCATGTTGCATTTGTTAATTCCCATTGTGTGGAATTAACATGGTGGCCAATATACGTGTCCGCGATTTAATGGAACGTTGAGGTGGTAGCCGTGTCCGCGATATAATGGAACGGTGAGTTATCCGTGACCCGAGAATTAATGGGGCGGTAGAATGGTACCACATGCATGGGTGTGTTGCATTATATTGAATATAACATGAATGGATGATTTTCCAATGTTGTATTTAATTGATTGTATGCAAGTATTGTTGCTGAATCGTTTATGATGTTTGATGTTAATTATAAGTATGAAAAGTAATATATTATGAATATATGAATTGTAAAGGTGTTCGTAAACTATGAAACATGCTAACTGTTTGGGTGATGCTTATGGTTTATCTGAATTGATTGTTATGAACGTATAATCAAATGTATAGTTGAGATGCTCACCCTTACTGTTGAATATTTCAGATTGAGGAGCTTCGCTCAGATGATTGGCGAAGACTGGCTGTTTCTAGTTTATTTCGGTTTAAGTATTGTCCGGGTCATGCTCTGATAGTTGTAACTCCGGGAACGTTTGTTTGTCGAGCTGCTTTAGTCAGACTCGTTTATTTCCTTAGTATTTGGTTATAATATGATGTTGATATATTCCAGGTGTTAATCCCTGAAGATTGAAAATATTATAACTTTGGTTTTATTAAATATAATTTTCCGCTGTGTAAACATGTATGAGTTGCTTCTTTGTTATGCATGACAGGAACTTGTTTTTATTAAAAGAGAATTGTGACATCCTCGTGAATACATGTACTCTGAAAATATGATTTTTAATTATTTGCGAAATTTTATGCGGGGTTTTAGAGGGTGTTACAATAGTGGTATCAGAGCATGGTCGGTCTGTCCGGCCAAGTTGTTATGTCAGTGTCATTACCCTTGGTACGCAATAAGTGTTTGAAAACACTGTTGGTACTTCTTTTTTTTGGATCACTTGATTGCAGGGATAAGATTGCGATAAGTGGGGGAGAAGTTGGTACTTCTCCATGGTGCTTCTGGATGCTAAGTAATGGCTCGACGTGAGGAAAATGGTAAGAGTATGAGCATGGTATAGACTGCATTGTTCATAGTCCTGAAGAGGATTCAGAGGTAAGAGCATTACTTAGGTGGAATTTATCTCATGGATTTGTGCATCAGTTGTATGCAGTGCTAATGAAGTCAGTAAAGATGGGTTTTTACATTCATTATGTCTTCGGTTGTCTATTGACAAATTGAGGGACTGATCGACCTTAATCTGTTGTTGATAGCAAATAGGAGCATAGTGGATGTGATAGACATGTCTTGCTAGTTTTGTTAGTATGTGTATGAACTTGGTAGAGCGAAGCCAATTGCTTTAAGATGGATATGAGAAGTTGATACGGATTCTGATATCTGAAAAGAATACCAATTAAAGGTCTCGATGTATTGATCAAATTGAGATGGTTCGATAAGAGAACGATCAAGTGAAGTTGGAAAGTACTTCTCTAGAAAGTGAAGGTGTAGCGACAGATAGTGTTGTATTAGTGGTTTATGAATTCCTAGTGACACTCTGAAGCTAGCAGTAGTTCTGTAAGTGTGAACTAAGGTCCAACAAGAGTAAACGATGATATATTGAGAATGTGGAGTACTTGTGGAATTATGAAGTCTACCTTCGTGTTAAACTGGATTGGTTGGTATTAGTTGGACTTGGTTGTTTTGTGAATCTCGTGGGCTAAGAGCGTGATGGATATGCTTCCCTGTAGCGGAGATTCGAGAAGGAAGATTGGTTTTCCATGATTGGAAGTGAGAACTTGTATGGATTCTGATGATACAAGGGTTCTGTTAGGCAAGTAAATAATTCATAAGAAATGAAGTCTAGACTTGAATGTTGTGGCGTATAAGAATATGTGTGACGTTATTGTAAACCTTCTGGTTTATTCAATTCAGGATAAGGACTGATGGAGTAATTACAAATCTTGTGTTGGGAATTGACAGAGATTAGACTTGGTGCTAAGCTGGCAAAGTGTGACTTCGGTTTAAAGAAGCGAGTTATGAGTATGATGTTCCAGATGATGGTATGTGTGAATCCATCCCAGTAGATGAGATTCTATATTGAGAATTACCAGACCGGTTATAGTGATTAGAAACTTGTTGAGCTTAGTTGAGCACTGCTGTGTTGTTGAAATGGGGTAAAGTGTGTATCTGAGGTAAGGTTCAGTGCGAAGAATTTTGGTAAGTTGTGGTAGTACTGATGAAGGATATTCTGATTTACTTCAAGGATGAAGATGAATAGTTGGAATATCTCGAGAATTGTTTTGAGAATTATTGAAAGAGAAGTGATTTCATATGTATCCTGGTTAAGTAAAGTTAATTCTCGTGGACATGTGATTTCTGTGATGGTATTGTGTTGATCCTAAGTAAGAAAGGGTCCAATGTATATTGGTACTCTAAGTGTGAATAAGGATTTCAAGAGGTGAAGAAGAGGTTAACTAGTGTGCCTATTTTGTGTTGCCAATCCGACAGAACTTTGTTGTGTATTGTGATGCATCCTTGATGGGATTAGTGCAGAGTGTAATGCAGAATCGAGAAGAAGTGGCTGATGCTCCGAGACAACTGAAAGTGCATGAAAGAAACTATCCTACTCATGACTTAGAATTGGCGGCAGTTGTGTTCGTTTTGAAGTTGTGAAGACATTATCTGTATGGTTCGAGATTAGAGGTGTATAGTGATCATAAGAGTTTGAAATATCTTTTCGATCAGAAAGAGCTTAGCATGAGGCAGAGAAGATGGTTAGAATTTCTCAAAGATTATGATTTTTGTTTGGTTTACCATCCTGGTAAGACAAATGTAGTTACAGATGCTTTGAGCAGGAAATCATTGCATGTGTCTATGATGATGGTTCGTGAATTGGATTTAATTGAGCAATTCAGAGATTTAAGCTTAGTATGTGAAAGTACTCTGAAGTGTGTCAGGTTGGGTATGTTGAAGCTGACTAGTGGTATACTAGAAGAGATCGGGATTGCAGAAGGCTTTGGGCACTAAGTTGAGGTTGAGTTCGGCTTATCATCCTCAGACTGATGGACAGACTGAGAGGACGATTCAATCATTAGAAGATTTATTGCGTGCTTGTGCATTAGAGAAGGGTGGATCTTGGGATAGTTATTTACCACTGATTGAATTTACTTATAACAACGGTTACCATTCGAGTATTGGTATGGCTCCGTTCAAAGCATGGTATGGTCGGAGATGTAGAACGCCTTGTGTTGGTATGAATCTGGAGAAAGTTCAGTAATTGGGCCAGAAATTGTTCAGCAAACTACTGAGAAGATCAAATTGATTCAAGAGAATATGAGAGCTTCTCAGAGTCGTCAGAAAAGTTATCATGATAAGAGGAGGAAGACTTTAGAATTCAGTGCTGGAGATCTTGTGTTTATGAGAGTTACTCCAATGACGGGTATTGGTCGAGCGTTGAAATCTAAGAAATTGACTCCGCATTTTATTGGTCCGTTTCAGATTACGGAAAGAGTTGAAGGAGTTGCTTATCGTATTTCTTAACCGCCGAGTCTTGCAAATTTGCATGATGTTTTTTTTTCATGTTTCTCAGCTGAGGAGATATATTTCAGACCCATCTCATGTGATCCAAGTAGATGATGTTCAGGTGAGGGATAACCTGACGGTGGAAACATTGCCTATGAGGATAGAAGATCGGGAATTGAAACAACTTAGAGGTAAAGAGATAGCTTTGGTAAAGGCAACTTGGGGAGGCCCAGCAGGTGGAAATGTTACATGGGAATTGGAGAGCCAGATGAAAGAGGCGTTTCCGGAACTTTTCGTCTAAGGTGTGTTTTCGAGGACGAAAACTCTTTTAGTGGGGGAGAGTTGTAACACCCCAGTTTTATTTGTTTGGAATTATCTTAATAAGAGTTATTTTATTTGAAATTAATAAAATTATTTTATTTGGGTTAATATAAAATAAAAGGATTATTATTTATTTTATAAATAATTGTAGAAAAATAAGGATTGAAGGTTATTGGGCTTATGATGTTATTGGTAAAATAGGAATTTCATCCTAGCTTAATCTATTATAGTTTTCCGTTTTTGTCCATTGTTTAATCTTTGTTTAATCTTACAGTGGACACTGGCTATTGGTTGCGATTAGTCCTATGAGAGAAATTGTGTATTATCTGGACTCGTTATACAATGATTGGTCAACATATCTAGATTTGAAACAGATGATTGACACGTAAGTGTTTCGCTCCCAAAGAGATATTCAAGTTTATGTTTATGTTTATGTTTATGTTTATGTTTATGTTTATGTTTATGTTTATGGTCAACATATCTGTATTTGTGTTTATGTTTATGATTCTATAGCGTTCTACTTGCTTTTCGCTTCCAACGAGATATTCAAGTACCAAAAAGTAGAGCGAACAACGTTACATGGATCAGAGTGGAGGTATATTTTCACAAAGAGATATTCAGTTTTGCTTACTTTAGTGATAATACTTGATAAAACAATTTAAGGGGTATATCCTGATATATATTCGTATTTTCTTTCCATGTGTAGTGTCCTCGCCAGTGTAACGGTATAGATTATGGATATTTTATGTTGAGGTTTATGAAAGAAACCACTCTTTTGGATCGATTAGAGATTCCATCCACGGTATGGATTTCTAACTTATGAATTACATACTATTTTTATAATTTGTGTTTCTCATAAAATGACATATTGTTTTAACTAAATCACATACTATGTTATATTATTATATATGTAGTACTTTGAGGAATTCAATTGTGCACATTACTCAAAAGATCAATTGGATAAACTTATGGAGGAATGATGTCAATTCATTATCGGGTTGAGAATTTTATAAGCTAAGGTATATTTTCTTATTTCCTTTGATGAGAACTTTCGAGTTTTGAGTATAAATTAAATTCGAATAAAGTGCATTATCATGTTATGAATTTCGATCATTTGATTTTTTTCCAGGTATATAGGTACATATGTGTAGAAGATAGAGCTAAGATATTCATGTTATTGTTGTTTCATGAGAATTCTCGAAGATAGAAAGATGTATAGATGTAAATTCAATACTTGTTGTTGTCTATAAATTTTGTATCATAAATTTTGTATCATAAAAAGATGTATAGATGTATAGATGTAAATTCAATACTTGATGTAACTGTTGTTGTCTATATCTTGTAGAATTTTAACTTGTATCATAACTTGTAAAAAGATGTATAAATGTTGTTGTTGTTGTCTTTATTGGAATGAAGCTACCAAATATGGAGCATAAAAGATAATTCTGAAAACCTGGATCAAAATATTGGAATGAAGCTACCAAATATTAGAATGAAGCTACCAAATATGATAAAAATTATGATTAAAATAGATAATTTATTTAAAAAAATTGTAAACAATAGACAGCACTTTAGCAAAAAAGCGCTGTAAAAACTTTAAAAAAAAGCGCTGCCTAAAGTCTAAAACCGCTGTCTAAAGTGGGGGAATAGACAGCGCTTTCAAAGGAAAGCGTTGTCTAAAGCCTACCTGGAAAAAATTACCAAGCGCTGTCTAAAGTGGACATAACACAGCGCTTTTACGTTGAAAAAAAGCGTTGTCTTTTCTTTTAGCAGCGCTGCTTTAGGCAGCGCTTTAAAGCGTTGTTAAAGGCCAAAAAAAGCGTTGTCTTTTCCCTTTTTTGTAGTAGTATACTAAGGCAACTCACACACACTTAAACTCTTTTCCAAAAAGATAACGTTTGAAAAATAACTTGGAAGATGTACCAAATGACTTAGGAACCCTAGAAATGACTAGAGGGAATTTTTTTTCTAATTTAATAGAACGAAATTTTAGTCTAATCAACTAGAAAAGATAAAGCGTATGCCTCAAGACATTCCTACAACACCTAAATGATTGAAAACGAATCTATATCGCAACCTTCCATTTTTAGAATTATAATGATTGTATTCATTTAATTTAATCGATTATACAAATCAATTAAATAGTTAATGTGGCTCGTGGATTGTTTCTTTTTTGAGTGATTTCCACTACTATATAAAGGGGTGACTTTCTCCTTTGAAATCACGTGACTTTCCAAAATTTTCATATTTGTTTGGAATTTATCTCTCTAAAACTTTCTCCTTTTCTCTCTAGAATTTTTTCTTTCTTCACTCTTGGTTGCCTTAGTGTTTTGTAGTGAAACATCATTTGTGAGGAGAATATTATTTTTGTAAGTGGTCGTGCCAGTTGTTTATGGTCTTGAAGGTACAATATCTTTAAGGGATTAAGTAATTGGTTCTTTAGATAAAACTATAAATCTATGTTATTGGTTTATTAAGCTTAGTCGATAAAAAACTTTGTTTTTGGTTAAAGAGATCAATCACAATTCTCTAAAAGGTTTCATAAGTTGGGATTAAGCTTGTTTAAAGTCAAACGTCAAATTGTATAAAGGTTTATGGGCATAACCAATAAAAGCTCACAAGTTTATAGTAAGAAATCTCGAGAAGAACTCTTGTGGATAGGAATAAGTCAACGTTTGACTAAACCGGAATAACTCTTTTGTGAAATCATTTTATTCTTACTCTCTTTAATTTTTCATAAAAATTTTATTTACATTACTTCCGCTACGCTTTACTACTAATCTTAATCGAAATAGAAAAAAATATTCACACTAGAGTTTCTCTATAGAGAATGACAAGTTCAAATATATCATACTTTTAGAAAAGAGAATGTTTGTGCTGACTACCTAACAAAATTTAGAGTTGATAATGATGTGACATACTGGTTTTTTGAGAGTCTCCTAGAAAAATCACCACTCTTCTACTTACTGATACTATGGTTTTATTTTGTAGATAATATTTTTTTTTCTTTTCTCACTTGTATAAAAAAATATCATGACAATTTATTTTAAATGAAAAATTAATTCTAATATTAGTTTAAATATTTTTTTAGTTATTTTTAATCTATATAGTTTAATTTCTTTTATGATGAACTTTATTTTTATTACAACTTATATGGTATATAATATAATTTTTATATTTATTTTTTAGTACGATCCCAAATTACATGCTTCGCCACTAATCCCCCATTGTCCATTGTTCAAAATCATACTCCATAAGTTTAGTCCTAAGTGTGAATAGAATATTGATAGTACCATAATTGATAAGGAGATAACATGATCATGAAAATACTTATTTGAGCACCACCCCAAATAAATATTGCATTGACACACACATGATATAATTAAATTAAATTGAAAAATATTAAAATAATGACGAATGATGTGACTAAATTATTTCTCTTGTAATTTTTTTCATTTGCGTGTGAGATTGCTGAAATCACTTAAATTTGTAATTGTGCAAAATCACTTAAATTTTTTCATAGTGGTTATAAAAAAAAATTATTTGTGGGTGGGTGCCCAAATCACTTAAATTTTTTTATTGTGCAAATCACCTCATTTTTTTCAGTGTTCATAAATAAGTGGAAGTTCACCATCACACCAAATTTATTTGTGGCAGTGGGCGATTGTTGGTATAATAATAGATAATGAGATGACATGAATATTGGACAAGTGACATGGCATGGAACACCTTGTTCTAACAAATAATTGTATAACTTCAATCCCTATTTAATCGAAGAGGGTTATTAGAGAAGATGATCTTGCAATATTTTCAAATTTTCTAATCAATTTATATAGTCAGTCTTGATATTTTCTCTTTTTCATGAACTGTAGTATGTTTTGTAACATAAACTTCGTTCTAAACAATCTTGATAGTCAGTCTGTTTTGCATCATATAAAAATTAACAGTCAACAGTGCGATGTGTGGTTTTTAAATTAATATTTATTTATTTTGATACTAAATTTTGATTATATTAATAATTATGTTTATAATAAAATATGGTTTACTATGAATTATAATTAAGATTACAATGTCAATTAATAAAAATTATAAAATATTTAGGTGATTTTGTTGATGATATTAGTTGAAATTGTAAGAATTAAAATTATATTATATTTATAATTAATAGATATAAATTAGAGTATATTATGATTTTAAAGAATAATTAATAACGCGACGTAGAGTGGGTAAATACTAGCCTAGTTGTCATTTAGGAGTTTTATTATAATAGGTTAAATAATTAAAGGGGTGAGGACAGAGACATTTCATTGAACTTAACTGAATAGTTCAATCCATCACAGTTCATTCATATACAAAATTCAATCAAATGATTCATCTAATTAAGGTCTGTTTGGTAAGACTATAAAAAGATTTTAGTTTTTAACTTTTAGCTTTTCAGTTCACATAAATAAAAAAGCTCTATTTAGTAACTCTTTTTAACTTTTATCTTTTTTACTAGCTTTTAGTTTTTTTTTTCAAAAATTAATTAAAGTAATTTTTGAGTTTGAAGTTATTAGCTTGTGACTTTTTCTTCCATTTATATCTTTATTATTTTAACAAAAACTCATTCTTACCCTTGGATGTAGTATATATATATATATATATATATATATATATATATATATATATATATATATATATATATATATATATATATATATATATATATATATATATATATATATATATATATATATATATATATATATATATATATATATATATATATATATATATATATATATATATATATATATATATATATATATATATATATATATATATATATATATATATATATATATATATATATATATATATATATATATATATATATATATATATATATATATATATATATATATATATATATATATATATATATATATATATATATATATATATATATATATATATTTTGTAGGAGAATCAATGAGATCAACTAAGACGAAGAAAATTTAAAATTTTATTGTATTTTTATGATAGAATATTAAAAAACAAATTATTTTTATATTACTATAGAATAATTTAACTGAATTCAAATTTCATATATCTCGTTAAATTTTATTATAAAATTATATACAAACTTAATATATATTTATACTATCTTAAAATTTTCAAATATAATAAAATTATTTTACATATTTTCATTAATATATTTATTTTTATTAAATAAAATAAATTACAAATTTCTTAATATAAATTTTCTTTTATATTATTTTATATTTATCAACTAGTATAATAACTAATTTACCAAACACTCAAATTAGTTTATCAGTTATCTGTCATCAGCTATAAGCTATCCGTCATCAGCTGCCAGCTAGTATTATTAAAAAGAGCCTTAGTGATTGATGATAATTGATCATAATATATTATTAATATTTAATTTATAAATTCACATATGATTAAATAAATAATTAATCTAACAATCTCCTACTTAGAAGATAATAAATAATTATTAAAAATATTAGTTTTAATATAAGAATATCAATAATGGTCAAAACAGTAACCAATCAAAAAATAAGTAAGCTTCAATGTTGTAATAATTATATTAGATCTGATAAGAAAAACAAATTATACATATTAAAGACTCACATTTTATATAAAGAACAATGAATTTAGAATAACACATCTAAGTTAAGATAAATATGTTATAAAGAATAGCCCAAACATATGAATATGCTAATGATCACTACAAGAAAAACCTTCTCTAACGACATGAAATTGTGACGTAATTATCACGTAGGTAGAAAAAGGCAGTTGTGACGTGATAATCACGTCACTAAAAATATTAAAATAATAAAGATAACGTTAATATGGTGGGAGTCAGAGTTTTTTTATAAAAAATTTTGTAATGTGGGATTCACGTCGCAACTTAAAAGTTAATATAAAAAATAAAAATGGCTCTAACGTTCAGACGGGGAGAATTTTGAATATTTTAGAAATTTAGTTGTAACGTGATTATCACATTGCAACATTTTAGGGGGGAAATATCTGACTAGGAATTGATTTGGTACAGATTTGTGCAGACTGAGCGAATAAATTTTTTGAATGTTGGGTGTGTTGCGACGTGATAATCACATGGCAAACAAAAGTTGCTGCTTTGAGCCTTCGTCTGCTACGCCTGCTCGCACTGAAACATTCTAATTTTTGTGCAAACAGGTTGCGACGTGATTTTCATCTCACAACTTTGGGACATGAAAATCAGGTCGCAATAAAGTTGTCACGTGCCCTCCTGCGATGTAATTATTCACGTCGTAAAAAATACATTGTGACGCGATTTTTCATATTGTGACGTGATAATCATGTTGTAACAAGACTTTTTTGTACTGGATAAACTCACGCTAACTCAAAATATCAAAGACTTACTCATATGTATAAATCTAAGATTATTGATTATACTTATGTAGTAAAAAAACTTAAATAAACACTATTTTTAATTCTTTTGTTGTTCTCTATTCATTTAATAAATAAAAGTGAATTTTGTATGACAATACATACTAATGAGATGCAATAAAATATAGTGAAATGCATAACATGAGAAGGAAATCAACATACAATGTTGTAACAATTGATAAAATCAATATATTATTTATTATTATTATTATTATTATTATTATTATTATTATTATTATTATTATTATTATTATTATTATTATTATGGGGAATACTTAGGTACAATTTCATAAGTGTGATTCATACTTTTCTCCAATAAAAATATGACAAATATATTTAAATATCTTTTAAAGAGTAAAAATAGGAAGAAATTGCATATGTATAAGAGGATATTATATACTTGTCATATTTTCATTGAAAAAAAACATAAACCACACCTAAGAAAATGCACCTAAATTTTTTTCTATTATTATTATTATTATTATTATTATTATTATTATTATTATTATTATTATTATTATTATTATTATTATTATTATTATTATTATTATTATTATTATTATTATTATTATTATTATTATTATTATTATTATTATTATTATTAAAGTTTTGAACCTACCTATCCTATTAAAAATATAAAAGTTTATAAAAATTTATTAAATGTTAATTGTTTACATTATTCTAAAAATATAATTGTTATTCTTTTTTTTTTTAATAAGGACCCTATATTATAAGATAAAATCAATGCAAAAAGGTGGGAAACACTTGACCAAAATCCATTCAAAAAGTCGAATCTAAAAATTGGCCAATTAAACTTTGGTCTAATCTTAAAACCTTGAACCCTTATATATTAGTTTTGATGTTTGATTCGGTTTTAATAACCTTTATAAATTTTATGAAAAATAATATGTATCAAAGTTAATATGTGATTGTTAAGTTATTATTTTTTTTTTGTATTTGTCAAGAGTTGAATCAATGACCTCTAATAATATGTTTTTTTTTTTTTTTTTGAGAAGTGAAGATGAATTTTGAAAAGTGTCACATATGAATGTGAGATATTTGATACAAAATAAGTTGAAGTCTTAACATGTGCAGTTCTGATTTAATATATTATAAGAGATAATAGGAAGGGTAAAAAAAAAAATTTAATATGGAAATATTTTTTTAGTAGATCTGGAGTGAACTCTTGCAATTTTTAGATATTGATTTCATAAGTCTATCACCTACTTGCACTTATAGTGGATCGATTGTTTAACTTGTTTCAAAATTGATGGTGGTTTGTGTTGGAACAAAGGATTCAAGAAAGATGATTTTGAGAAAACAAGGCGAAGAAGAAGAGGAGAGAGAGATTGTGAGTTACTTAAGTGTACCTAACTTTCTAACTAAATGTATTATATTTTCTGCTCTATGATTACAAACATAATGACTCTTTATATAGGCAAAGTGCCCAGGCCCAAATACATCCTAAAAGCCCAAATAACTACATAACATGAATTAACCAACTAACACACCCCTTAATTCATATTATCAAGACTTCTCATCCCGATGCCTTTGTTTAACTATTCGAACCTTACTTTCTTTAGAGGTTTGATGAATATGCCAGCTAGTTGCACTCCTGTCTTGCAATGTTTTATTTCGAGCTTCCCTTTGTTGACTTGATCCCTCAGAAAATAACACCTTCTTTCAATGTGCTTACTTCGACCATGACACATTGGGTGATTCGCAAGGTTTATAATTAACTTGTTATCAACAAACAACTTCATCCTTGATTCCATTATTCTGAGTTCTTCAAGTAGCATTTCGATCCATGTTTCTTGGCATGTAGCATATGATGCAGCCACATATTCTACTTCGCATGATGATAAAGCCACGATGCTTTGCTCCCTCGAGCTCCAGGAGATTGGAGCTCCTTCGATCATGAAAATATATCCTGCAGTATTCTTCTTTTCGTCTTGATCTCCACTGGAATCTGAGTCAGTGTATCCATGAACTTCGACATCTGAGTTGTTCTTCAATTTCTTTGGTAACAACACACCATGATCAATAGTTCCCTTTATGTATCTCAACGCCCTCTTCACTGCGATGAGATGACATTCTTAAGGGCTTCTCCATAAATCTGCTTAGCAATCCTACACTTTGACAGATATCTGGTCTAGTATTGTAAAGATACCTCAAGGATCCAATGATTTGTTTGTAAAGGGTAGAACTTACAAATTCATCATTCGATTCCTTTTCCAGCTTTGCTCCAGTATCTAATGGAGTAACAACTGCCTTACAGTTGCTCATATTGATTCAGTATATCTTGAGCATACTTAGTTTGATGCAAGAAAACTCCTTCTTCAATGTCTTTGAATTCCATTCCCAGGAAATAGAAGAGATTCCCTAAATCAGAAATTTCGAATTCCTGCATTAACTTCGACTTTACCTTTATTGTCTCAGCTTCATATGTTCCTGTAAGGAGTAAGTCATCAACATAGAGACATAAAATGATTCGATTGACACTTTTGACATCATTTATATATACTCCATGTTCAAAGGACACACTTTGTGAAACCTGCTTCGATTAGGAAGCTATCTATCATTTTATTCCAAGCTCTAGGAGCTTGCTTCAAGCCATAAAGAGCCTTCCTTAATCTGTAAACTATCAACTTCTGCCCTTTGACGTCGAAACCTGGTGGTTGATTAACATAGACTTCTTCTTCCAATGGCCCATTCAAAAACGCTTACTTTACATCAAGTTGGTGCATTTTCCATCCTCTACATGTAGCTATCGAAATAACAATCTTGATTGTTTCGATCCTCGCAACAGGCGCATATACTTCATCGAAGTCAATACCAGGTTTTTGTAGAAAACCTCTGGCCACCAGTCTTGTCTTATAGTTTGCAATCTCACCATTTGGCCTTCGTTTCACCTTGTAAATCCATTTCACATCGATTGGTTTCTTGTTGGTTATTTCGACAAGTTCCCATGTCTTGTTCTTCTCAATGGCTCTAAGTTCTTCTTTCATGGCTTCACACCAATTCGAATTACTCAAGGCTTCACCCAAATCAATTGGTTCTACTTCAGCCATCATAATGGCTTCTTCGATTAAGTCACCATCTGTATTGATTACTTGATCTGGAAACCTCTCATATTCAATCATCCTAGTCGACTCAGTTCTTGCTCTTATGGATTTTCTTTCATTCTGCATAGGTGGTTCTTCATTTCGACTTGTCGAAGCTTTGTTTCTGTTCATCTTCTTCAAACACAGTTGTGTCTGTGTCTGATTCACGTCGAACTGAACTTTGACTATAATCCCATCCTTTTCTTTTGTCTACAAGAACATCTCTACTGATCACTAGTTTATCTTCGATTGGTGAATACAACTTGCATGCACCAGTCGAATGATAGCCTATGAGCACCATGACTTCACTACGATCATCCAGCTTCTTTCTCAATTGTTCAGGTGCATTCCTAAAACACATTGATCCAAAAACTCTAAGATGACTTGCAATTTGGATTCGACCCTGTCCAAGCCTCACGTGGTGTCTTTTCAACCATCTTCTTTGTTGGGCATCTATTTAGAATGTATACTGCTGTTGAAGCTGCTTCAGCTCAAAATATCTTAGGCATATTCTTAGCTTTCAACATACATCTCGTCATGTTCAATACACTTCTATTCTTTCTCTCAACTATGCCATTATGCTGAGGCATATAAGGTGCAGTAACCTCATGCTATATACCTTCCTCATTGCAAAATCTAGAAAATTCAACAGAAGTATATTCACCGCCACCATCAGTTCTTAACTTCTTCAATTTGCAGCCACTTTGTTTCTCAGCATGCAACTTGAACTTCTTGAATTGTGTGAATACCTCACTTTTCTTTTCAATAAGGTAAATCCACATATGTCTGGTGAATTCATCAATGAAAGTAAGGAAATAATTTTTACCCCTATTTGAATTAACTTCAAAGGTTCCACACACATCTGAATGAACCAGCTCCAGTTTTTGCCTTGATCTTATAGGAAAGTCACATTTGAACGCTTTCCTTTCCTATTTGGCTTTGCAGCATTCTTCACATATCTGTTTTGGTTCCTTCACATACGGAAACCCAAGCACCATTCTTTTCTGATTGAGCATACATAAACTCTTAAAGTTTAAATATCCATACCTGTAGTGCCATAGCCAATTCTTGTCTTCTTCTGTAGTCGAAGTAAGACATTTGTGATCTGATGTGTTGAGTTCAACCTTGAACATTTTGTTCTCCACCAATAGTGCTTTCATTATTAGCCTCCCATCATCCTTATATACCTTCATCTGATTATTCTCCAACTTCATATTGAAGCCTTTTGAAAGTAATTGATCTACACTTATCAAGTTACTTGTCATCGAAGGTACATATAGAACTTCAGTGATAGTAGCCTTTCGACCATTCTTTTTGATAATTGAAATATCTCCTTTACCACTTGATTTTATGCCTGCCATCTGCAAACTTTATCACCTTTTCGACTGATTCATCTAACTTGGTAAACTATTTTTTATGGCCAGTCATGTGGTTGCTACATCCTAAATCCATATACCACATGTTATTTTTCTCAGTAGTCGACTGATTATTCACCAACAATAACACATCATCAGAATCACTATCTCCAGCTCGTGCATATTGAGCTTCATTACTATCTTTCGACGTTGCAGCTTTCTTTCTTCGACAGTCTCTAGCATAGTGGCAAAAACCTTAACAATTGTAAAATTGCACCTCTTTCGTGTCAACTTTCTTCCAAGAATACATGTTGCCCACACCTTTCAAATCAGTATTCTTGCTTGACTTCTCATCCCGAGCAAGATTCTTTCTCTGCTTCGACTTCTCTTTTCCAGCTTTCTTGCGGAATCTTGATTGCAATGCTTGTTCATCTGTCTTCTCTCTTTCTGAGTTTCTCTGCTGCAACCTCATTTCGTGAGCCTACAATGAAGCTTTAAATTCTTCCAACTTCATCTCAGATAGATTTTTGCCCTCTTTAATTGTTACAACAAAGTAATCAAAATCTGCGATTAAAGATCTCAATACACTTTGTATCTTTTGCAGATCCGTACACGCTTCACCACATGCCTTCATCTGGTTTGTTAGCATCATAATTCTTGAGAAATATGCAGAAATAGATTCATCCTCTTTCATCTGAAGCATCTCATACTGCTTCCTAAGTGTCTACAACTTCACCTTCTCCAGTTTCTCATCTCCACCATACAAGGATTTCAGCTTTTCCCAAGCTCCTTTTATTGTTTCTTCTTCAATTATCTTCTCGAATATGTCACAATCCACACACCTGTGAATCAAGAACAACGCCTTGCCATCTTTCTTCCTCTGATCTTTGTGTGCAGCTTTCTGGGCTTCTGTAGTATCTACTTTCAATTCTGATATTTGATAAGTGCAAATTGTAGTTATTTTTGTATATAAGTTTTGTTGCACTTATCGACTTTTTTGTTTGTTAATATTGTTGAATAACCCTACTTTTGTGTAAATACGTTTAGTTTTTGTATAATGCATTTTCTTGTATAAAGTGTGTCGTTTGATAGTTTTGTATTTATTTTGTAGGTATTTGAGCATTGTTGGAGCAATGAGGAATAAAGCTCTAAGATGCATTTTTGGATCAATAAAGCAATAAGGCCAAGATTTGAGCCATAATAAGTTATGTAGAAAAAGAAACAAAAGTTGCTTTCCTGTCATGGATCGCCGGGCGAAAGGGAGCGTCGCCGGGCAAAAATTTGAAGACAATTTTGTTGAAGTCCCTGCCTTGCTTCGCTGCTGCGTCGCTAGGAGAAAATAAGGAGTGTCGTCGGGCGATGAATTATGGTCGCCGGGCGATGGAGGATATGTTTGATCAGTTGAGGACGTGGCTTATTCCGGGTCAAGTGAATAAGAGCTTTCATCGGGCGATGCTTTATTTCGCTGGGTGATTCTCACGAATCTGATTTTCTTTATATTTTCCTTTTTGCTTTATTTTTTAGGTGTTGGTTTTGGGAGAGATTTTTATTCTCTCAACTCCATCCACCTCATTTTTGTAGTGGATTAGCTTAGATAACAACACTAGGGCTTTGCTTATGGATGATTGGAGGTGGATTTCTCATTGACTGGCTCTGACAAACCGGAAGATTTGTGGTTTATCTCTTCTCCTCTCTATGCATTTCTCTTTTGTTAGGTTTTATATGTATTTTACTATGAACTTATGTATATTTTTCGCCCATGGAGTTATATAAAACTTGCTTTACAAATCTTTGTGGATTGTTGTCTTAGATTTTTGCTCTGTGCTAGGGATTTGAGTTGTTATAGATATATACTGCTTAGATTCTTATCTAGGATGATTATCTGTTAGTTTATGAACTCTAGAGATAGATTTAGAGCTGACATATACTTGGGTATCAGAGCTTAATGCCTCTGTATGGTTGTGTTGTGTTGAGAGATCGTCAGTGCGATTACATAATTATCTTCTGTGTTGTTGAGGAGGTATAGATATCATTTCCTTGGTAATACAGTCGGTCTCTCGATTTGGGTTAGAAATGACTTAGGTTGTGAGTGATACATAGTGACATTGATGAGTATTGTTAGGTTGAATGTAATTGGTCGGTAGATTTAAGTCTGTGATGAGTAGATTATTTTCACGCTTGATAAGTTATTCCTTAGTTTTTACTTTTGTTTACATTTATATTTTGTTGATAACATTTTCTTTACAATCCCATTTATCCCCAAACTCATTAATGAAATATTTGTCGAACGATAATTCAATAACCAATCTTTGTGGACACGATAAATTCCTGGATAAATATTTCCAAAACTTTTGTTGCTTGCCACTACACCGCTCTACCAAAATGGTGCCACTGCTGGGGATTGGTTCTATTTTCTTCGCATTGCGATAATTTTTTTTTTGTTGAGTTTTGTAATTAATGTATATGTTGTATAGAAATTATACATTAACTTGTATATGATATTTATGCATATATGTGTATTCACGTATTGTTGTTAATTGTCTTGTTTTCGTAACGTTTGTTGTGTGACTGTTAGGACACTTTTTTTAGGTTTGCACGGTGTGAAAATACCATGGCATGATGAGAGGAGGTTACTAGCTCGCACAATAAAGGCGTCGAGCTTACGACGTAAAGCAAGCATGTTAGTTTGTATTTGTTTATGTGTGTCGTGATTTGTGTTTTAACAAGTTGAAACAAGGAATATTCCGAATTTCAAATCTTCACTTTTCAACTTGTTAATTCATTTTCACACGGTTTTCATATCTTTATTTGTATTCGTTTTCTTATATCAATTTTTATTTTCCGAAAGCTTGTCGTGTTTAGCTTGAGGAGTTTTCTTCATTGTATATATTGAAATTTTTGTACATTGAAATTTTGTAGGAGTATTATTTTTCTAATTCTTTTGTTGTTGTTTGGACTCAAGTTTTGGTCCGGTAACTTATAGAATATTGAGGTGATTTATCAAGTTTGATCGTTTTGACTTGCGAATGCATGGTAATGATTTTGTTAATGTTTTGTACACGTTCGAGGTGTGTGTTTATCACTTTCTATACTTTAGCATATTCATGATACTTAGACTTTTTACAATTTTTTATGTCATTCATTCTTTTGTATACTTGTTCATTTATGAATCACTTTAGTTCCTACCCTTTTTGTGAGGTAGCTTTCCATTGTTCACATATGCTGGAGACCACAATTCTTGTTTTAACTGGATTTTATTATGCTTAATCTTTTGTTTTGTGTTGATTGTATGAATGTAAGAAAGTGATCAAGGCATTTTTTGTTCCATTTTGAGCATAACTACCTAGCCAAATAGTCAATTCACCTTGTGAGTGTGTGATCATTAGTAACCCCTTTGAGCTTTTTGTCGATATCCATGTTGTATTTTCTAAATATTTGTATATGAGTGTTTAGTTTGCCTTTTTGTATGGATATGGATTCCTTATTTTCTTGAACCCTTAACTATGATTTATAGTTGAATTTTTACCTTGCCATGGAAAGTAGGGAGTATTCATATTATGATGATGGTTGAATTCAAGTTGGAGAGAGAAATACGCATGTGCTTATGTTGTGATTTCTATGAGGTTGAAAAAGAAAAGAAAAAGAAAATAAAAAAAAGTGAAATAGAAAAGATAGAAAAAGAAAGGAAAAAATAGAAAAGCTTTGTAAAAGAAAAACAAAAAGAGTATGGAATAATGTTGTGTTGAATAAGTGATGTGTGTTGGTTTGAAATTTGGGATGAAGAAGAAATTTGATTAAAATTCTATTATTTGAAACTTTGTGGAAGTAATTACTCCCTTAGGTTTAGGCAAGTTTTTATTTCGATTAGCTTTAGGACTTATCACTTGTTTGTTAACCAAGCCACATTACAACCTTGAAAAGCCCTTGAGATTCTTACTTTTATATTTTCAATGTAAATTTTTGGATGAATGCATAATTTAGGCTATTGTTGTTTGCAAGATTGTTGGATGAGTGAAAATACTCCATTTTTGTGTGTTTTTCATCTACTGATGATTATGTTTGCTAGGTGTGATTCATTTGTGACTAAGTATTATTTTAGAATATTTGGCATATTCTTTATATTTAGCATTTATTTCATGTTTATGTTATCGTCGTAGTTTAGTGGTAAGTATGTTTCTTTGTGTGTACCGTTTTTTATTTGAACCACTGCATTTGTTTTCCATTTTCAAAACCTGTTTATTCGTGATTCTTTGAGTTATCATTCTTTGTTCTTTATGTTATTTGACTTTGTTTGAGGACAAACAATAGTTCAAGTTGGGAAGAGTTTGATAAGTGCAAATTGTAGCTATTTTTGTATATAAGTTTTGTTGCACTTATTGACTTTTTGTTTGTTAATATTGTTGAATAACCCGACTTTTGTGTAAATACGTTTAGTTTGTGTATAATGCATTTTCTTGTATAAAGTGTATCGTTTGATAGTTTTGTATTTGTTTTGTAGGTATTTAAGCATTGTTGGAGCAATAAGAAATAAAGCTCCAAGATGCTTTTTGGATCAATAAAGGAATAAGGCCAAGATTTGAGCTATAATAAGTTATGCAGAAAGAGCAACAAAAGTTGCTTTTGTCATGGATCGCCGGGCAAAATGGGAGCGTCGTCGGGCAAAAATTTGAAGATAATTTTGTTGAAGTCCCTGCCTTGCTTCACTACTGCGTCGCCAGACGAAAATAAGGAGTGTCGTCGGACGATGAATTATGGTCGCCCAGCGATGGAGGATATGTTTGATCAGTTGAGCACGTGGATTATTTTGGGCCAAGTGAATAAGAGTTTTCGTCGGGCGATGCTTTATTTCGTCGGGCGATTCTCACGGATCAGATTTTTTTAAAATTTTCCTTTTTGTTTCATTTGTTAGGTGTTGGTTTTGGGAGATATTTTTGTTCTCTCAACTCCATCCATCTTATTTTTATAGTGGATTAGCTTAGATAACAACTCTAGGACTTTGCTTATGGATGATTGGAGGTGGATTCCTCATTGATCGGCTCTGATAAACCGAAAAATTTGTAGTTGATCTCTTCTCCTCTCTATGTATTTCTCTTTTGTTGGGTTTTGTATGTATTTTACTCTGAACTTATGTATATTTATCGCTCATGGCGTTATATAAAACTTGCTTTACAAATCTTTGTGGATTGTTGTCTTAGATTTTTGCTCTACGCTAGGGATTTGAGTTGTTATAGACATATACTACTTAGATTCTTATCTAGGATGATTATCTGTTAGTTTCTGAACTCTAGAGATAGATTTAGAGCTGACATCTACTTGGGTATCAGAGCTTAATGCCTGTGTGGTTGTGCTGTGCTGAGAGATCGTCCGTGCAATTAAATAGTTGTCTTATGTGTTGTTCAGGAGGTAGAGAGATTATTTCCTTGGTGATACAGTCGGTCTCTCGATTTGGGTTAGAAATGACTTAGGTTGTGAGTGATACGTAGTGACATTGATGAGTATTGTTAGGTTGAATGTAATTGGTCGGTAGATTTAAGTCTGTGATGAGTAGATTATATGCACGCTTGATAAGTTCTTCCTTAGTTTTTACTTTTGTTTACATTTATATTTTGTTGATAATATTTTCTTTACAATCCCATTTATCCCCAAACTCATTAATGAGAGATTTGTCGAACGGCAATTCAATAACCAATCTTTGTGGAAACGATAAATTCCCAGATAAATATTTCCAAAATTTTTGTTGCTTGCCGCTACAACCGCTCCAACAATATTCCATCATTTAAGATTTCTACGACATCTTGAAATCTGAAAATAACCTTCATTTGCGTCACCCACCGTTGATAGTTTTCACCTTTGAAAATCGGCAGATTCGTTGGAAACTGTATTGATGTTGTTGATCCGTTTGCCATTAGATTCTCTTTGAATCACAAACAAGCTCTTGATACCAATTTGTTAGAACAAAGGATTCAAAAAAGATGATTGTGAGAAAAGAAGAAGAAGAAGAAGAAGAAGAAGAAGAAGAAGAAGAGAAGAGAGAGAGAGAGAGAGAGAGAGAGAGAGAGAGAGAGAGAGAGAGAGAGAGGAGAGAGAGAGAGAGAGAGAGAGAGAGAGAGAGAGAGAGAGAGAGAGAGAGAAGAGAGAGAGAGAGAGAGAGAGAGAGAGAGAGAGAGAGAGAGAGAGAGAGAGAGAGAGAGTTAGTTAAGTGTAACTAACTTTATAATTGAATGTATTATATTTTCTGCTCTATGATTACAAACATAATAACCATTTATATAGGCAAAGTGCTCAGACCCAAATATATGTTAAGAATCCAAATAACTACATAACAAAAATTAACTAACTAACCGTTTACTTATTCTCTTTTAGTGTTATTTGATCTATTGAAGGTGAAGTTTAACATTTTAATATGTTCTTTGCTATATAAAACGAATGAAAGAATAGAGAACTACAAATGAGAGTGAAATAAAAATTACTTGCAAAGTAACAAACATATATATTACAGAGCACACCCATGCACATGCATCATTTATTTAATTTCATATGGATATCTAAGAAATCCAATTGATGAGTTGGAAAGAAAGACTGATTATTCCAAGTAGTAGATGCATGATCTTTTTTGTTGGACATTTAAGTGGAAATTTCCACAGCCATCTTTAGAAAGTCTTTTGCTATAGAGTTAGAGCTAATATTGAAGAGCTCATTTACTGCAAGCTTATAGCCAATAGTGAAAAAGTGTTGAGCTTTAGTTTTGGAGGAAAAACACCACCCGTATTGGATTTTAGGATTAGGATAACTACCGCAGAAGTTTCCATTGCCCTTCTTAACACAATCGCCATGAGATTTACATAAGTAAGGATGTTCTTCAACTTTCTTTACAGTTTCTTTAGAATGAATTGGAATGATACACTGACCCACAGCTAGTAACCATGGAATACACCGACAATCTTCTTTTACGTGGCCGCATGTATTAAACTGAAATGGCGAACATACACCCGAACAATCTGCTTCTACGTTCTTCATCGAAAATATTACTTCAAAAGATAGTTAGGACTTAATGATTTAGTAAATAAAAATATAGAGCAGATAGTGTTCAATTTCTCATGATAAGTTCTAAAACACAAATTAAAATGCATGGTATTTATAAACATTGGTGATAAAGATGTTCAATATACATACAAATTGTGGCAAGCATCAAGACAGCCAAAGGAGCAAGCTTAACATATCCCATTGTTGGACTTGGACCCAAAGAAATAAGCTACAACAGTATTGTTTCTTATTTATGACCTTAGCTTAGTGTTGCATTATGAATCTTTGCATGTAACAATTTATAGAAGCTTCATAATGCAAAAGACAATAATGTCCCTATCTATGGTGGCCTGGTGGTCATATTTAGTATTCAACAACAATGTTAGCATCGCAATTCATATAAGTAAACAAATGAGAAATGATATCATGCCACCATATTCTTACACCTACATCTAATATACTTTTACAAAATCTGAACAATATTTTTTTTTATTATTTTAATTTTTTAATATATTTTTCTATTTTTCTTTAAAATTACTTTGTTTAATGAAATATCAAAACTTAATTAATACAATTCTGATTTTAGTTAATGTATATCCTGACATAAAAATTAATTTTAGGTTTTAAAGTAAAGATATTTAATTGAGTGTTATAAATTGATCAATATAATTCATAGTTTGGATATTGAGTATTCTGACATTAAATATTCAATGTTACGTAGTAAATCAATTTTGATTAATATTATATATAAAATTGGTTAATACAGTTTATAACTTCGTTGATGAGTTTTCAAACATAAAAAAAAATTAAATAGTAAAATAAAGTTGATTAATATATTTAGAATTTAGTGTCAGAATATGGTTAATATTATATATTTTATTGGTTAATAAAGTAATGATAGTTGTTAATGAATTATAAGTAAAGTAAATGGTTAATGACGTACATTTTTATGGTTAATACAACTGTGAAGTTGGTTAAAAATACAATCTTATATTTGTGTTACAAAATAAATTTTAAAAATATGTATTTTTTAAAAATAATATTATTTTAATAAAAAAACAATATTTACTGTATAAATATAATGAACAGTAGATGCGATATAAGTATTTGATGTAAAAAAATGTGTCAAAATAGAATTGTTGAAACAAATTAACTATCGACTTGCGTAGATTACCCCCTCCCCAATGTTAAAAAGAATGAATATTTTAAGAAAACCCTTAGCTATATTGGAATAAATAATTTAGGCTCACATAATCATTCGTGCATATATGGACGTATACACAACTCATTTAGAGAACCATTAGTTTCATATTTATACACCTTAATGTGTGACTGCTTTAGAAACAACGAGGAACTAAGTTAACTCACTAGAGAAGAGTGGAGATAGAGATAATGTCTAACACGATTCTAATGCAGTGATGGAGTGAGATATATGTCGAGAAGAATGGGATTTGGGGATAAATGAAGAAGTAAGATAGAAGTGCTTGTTTGCAATAGTTTTATGTCGATTCTCGTGAATAGTAGTTTGATTAAGGACTTTTTGGTTTTTAGAGGTTTTCGCCAAGGAGATCTTCTCTCACCCTTTCTCTTTTTGTTGGTGGCGGAAGGTTTAGCGGAAATGGTGAGTAGGGCGTCTTTGGTGGATGATTTCAAGGGTGTCAGGATTAATGATCTTGCTTATTTTGACATCCTCCAATTTGCCGATGACACTATGTTGATGGGGGTGATTCCCGAGACAATCTTTGGTGTTTTAAAGCCATCCTCCGTGGCTTTGAGTTAGCCTTCGGACTCCGAGTGAATTTGAATAAGAGTAAGCTTTTGGGGGCTAATTTAGATTCGACTTATGTCTAAGCGGCGTCCCTTTTTCTTAATTGTGAGATTGATTCTTCTTCTTTTATCTTTTCTTGGCATCTTGGTTGGGATTAATCCGAATATGTGAGATGTGTGGAAGCCTATTATGTCTAGGTTAAGAAGAAGCTTAGGTGGTTGGAAAAATAGACATTTATCAATCGGGGGTACAATGGTCCTTTTGAATTCAGAGTTGTCTAGTATTTTGATTTTTTTGTTCTTATTTTATAAGGCTCCTAAATCTAATATCAAGGAGATTATCATGCTTCAAAGATCTTTTCTTTGGGGAGGTGATGAAACGAAGAAGAAGATTAGTTGGATTGGTTGGGATATGATTTTTTTTTTATTTTAGAAAGAAGGTGGTCTTGGTGTGAAACATTATGGGAAATTTAATTTGGCTCTTCTTAATAAGTGGAACCGAGGATAATTATTTTTGGACTAACCTTCTTTCTTGCAGGTATGAAGATATCAAATCTTTTATGCCTAGAGATTTGGGTATTCATTCGAGAAGTAAGATGTCGATTTGGTGGAAGGATTTTTGTGCGATCGGTAAAGTGGAATCGAAACCGTTGGCCAATTAGTTCTCTTCTTCTATTTTGTGCAAGCTTGGTGACGGTGTTTCCATCAATTTTCAGCGTGATCGGTGGATTAGTCATTACCTCTTTGCAATTTATTTTAAAAGTTGGTTTTGTTGGTGGATCCCCTTTATCCAAAGGTTTCTCATTTGGTAGAGTGGATTGATGGTGTTTGGAATTGGTCCGTTCGAT
Organism: Vicia faba; assembly: GCA_948472305.1. Classification (NCBI taxonomy): domain Eukaryota; kingdom Viridiplantae; phylum Streptophyta; class Magnoliopsida; order Fabales; family Fabaceae; genus Vicia; species Vicia faba. The sequence goes on along the minus strand of OX451740.1, from coordinate 1,055,853,569 downwards.
GGCAGTCTTGTCCTGCTATTCGGGCAGCAGCCGCTCAGATTCGGGAATTGATACTTTTGTTGCATCTAGTTCAACTGCGGTGCTCCTTTGTGGATTCCTTTGTTTGGTGGAGGAACAGTAATGGCTACTCTAATAGTAATTGTTATAATTGCATTTTGAAGAAGGAATCGCGATTTTCGGAGTTGGATGCACAACTTTCCTTGGTCTTTGTTAGTTTATGAAAAACTAAGGTTCCTAGTAGAATCCTAATTTTTGGGTGGAGATTAATTTGGGAGTATGCTTCCATCGAAGTTAGAACTTCTCAAGTATGGGTGTTGAGAGGGGCGCATAACTTGGTTTGACCACTTTGTTTTCGTGTGGAGGAAAATCCTGATCATCACTTTTGTGATTGCACTATATCTAAGGCATGGTGGAATAAGATTTGTCTTTGGCTTAGGGTTGATGATTCTTCCTTTTTTGGTCACATTTTGGACCGTCTTCTTTCATTGGAGCTTTCTTGTAAGTTGTCTTTTGTATTCGATACGGGTTGGTTTTTTAGGTTAATTACTTGTTGGGAGATTTGAAAATGTAACACCCTATTTTCCCCATCGAATAATTACTATATAATCAGAGTAATTTAAAAATTCCAAACAACAACAAAATAGAATGTCACATTTCATCATCTCAAAAATTGCTCAACATTTAGTAAATAGATACATAACACATAAACTCGGATGAACCGACGGTATATCATCATTCCACTTCACTTTATTCATTCAACGAAAACAAATTCAATTATAGTTTAATAATTAATTCCAATAAAACATAGGCAACATCTCCTCATATGAAAGGGAAATTATAAAGTTCTCATAATATTCCAAAATCAACAACTATCAAATAAGCACACAAGCGTTCATCCCCGGTGTTACGTATCAGAGCATGACCCGACTCAATCTACACACTACAAGGCGCATCTCCATACCTCAAGCAACTCTAATCTTCATCACCTGCATGTTACCCACGTGAAGGAAACATTCAAATAGTAAGGGTTAGATATCATGACAATATAATAAGTCATATAATCATGAGTAAACAACAAGTATATCATGCAAGATTTCAAGTTCCACAATCATCAATTATAGTTCATAACGATTACACATATACATACTTAATTATCATCACCCATCACATAACATAATTCAAACATACAACTCAACTTCATTATCATCATCCATCATGCAATGTAGATCGAACATACAACTCAAATTTATTATCATCACCCATCAGACAACGTAAATCGAACATACAACTCAACTTCATCGAATATCAACAATTCAACAATGCAATGCGACTGACACTGATGCAAGATGCATGTGGTACCATCAGGGCATAAGCCCTATCCAAGATTGCCATATAAGGCCAGGGCATAAGTACTAAACGATTGTCAATACATGCCAGGGAATAAGCCCTCAACGATTGCCAATACAGGCCAGGGCATAAGCCCTCAACATTTGCCAATATAGGCCAGGGCATAAGCCCTCAACATTTTCCAATACAGGCCAGGGCATAAGCCCTCAACATTTGCCAATATAGGTTAGGGCATAAGCCCTCAACATTTGCTAATATAGGCCAAGGCATAAGCCCTCAACGATGCATGAAATGCGACATGCTACAACAAAATTATGCAATCACAAGCATAATCATCAACATCACACCAATTTCTGGCTAACATAACACCAATTTATGGCCAACATCATCTTGTTAATACTGCAATATCACCTATAATTACTTCACACATCGTCGATACAACACCGATACAATTAATTGCAATATTTTGCATTACAACACATACAACATACGCACACATCAGAATTCTTCCAATAAAACATTATTATACTGTCATCAAAATTATAACCAAATTGTATAAAATATTTTTAGCTTTCCAACGGTCCAAACGACACGTCAAACGGACACCCGAGTCAAAAGTTATGGAGTTTTTAGGTTCTCAAAAATTCCTACCAGTTACAGTGGTAACCAGTTACCGCAAGACAATAACCTTGTTCTTTCCAAAACTCATCGCGGTAACCGATTATCCAATTACTGTAATTGGTTACCAAGTTATGGTAATCGGTTCCTGCAAGACACTAGCCAAAAGTTCAAAAACAAAAACAGTGATAACCGGTTTCCCAGATATGGTAACCGATTACCCATCACGCGCAGACCCAAAAACCTGAATTTTCTGCTACAAAATCCATCCTCTTCATCCAAAAACCACTTTTCATGAAATATCAAACACACCAATTATTATAAATCATTAACACACATCATACACCACAATTCAAACACAATTAACACATCAATCTCATCCTTTACGAGCAATTACAACAATCAATTTCACAATAATTTACCCCAAAACCTAACATTCAATATCATCATCTACCCACAATTAAACCACCTATTAGAGAGTCAGAACCCCATCCTTACCTTAGGTTTTATGATTCTAATCTCTCTACCGGAGATTCCTCGCCCTAGCTTATATTCTCTTCTCTTCTCTTCGCTGTTCTCTTCTCACTTATACGTTTTATTCCTCGTGTTTCTACTTCTATTGTTCTGACTACACACTTTAGATCCCTAAATCTATATACCAACTTTGCCCCTCCTCTTATTACTAGATTTATTTTAATTATTAATTATTAATATTATAAAATACCATTTATCTCATATAATAATAATAATAGTAATAATAATAATAATACTAATGTTGCTAATATTCTTCATTCACCCCCATGTCTCTACATTTTTAACCATACACCCCTAATTTCTTCAATTAATTCTACTTCTAACCTTCCTAATCATCAAAACGCATCATAAGATCATCAACACATATAATCACATCTTATCATCTATTTATTCTAATAAAATAATTCTAATTAAATCAGGGTGTTACAACTCTCCCCCACTTAAAGATTTTCATCCTCGAAAATTACCTATTGTGAACAACTCCGGATACGACTCTCACATCCCACCCTACAGCTCCAACGTCATGTTTGGAAACCTTTAGAATACTACTATCCAATATTATATATCATCAACTACAACAATCCTACAAGATTTATTACTATCAAGTTATGAATGTACATATCTGTTTTTCTCCTTGTCCCATCACCCTACGATACAAGATCTATTACTTTACGATATTGTTCGTGCTTGAACCTAGAACACAGCGAGTTATTTTTAGTCACTATAAGTAATGCTTCTCTAATTTCTCTTCATAAGGAAAAATATGCTCACCTTTGATTCCTTACCATAGGAAACGATACGACAACATAGCTTAAGGACGTAGAGTCTCATGACATGACACCGTCTATATTATTACATCAAACAACAATACCGTCCTAAGAACATCAACACAACCTTAGTGCCACCATTCTATATCCCAAAAATTAATCATGCAATTCAATACATGTATTGACATGGTGATAACACGAATAATATAGGTAACCTTTCACCTAACAATTCCATCATGGCAAGTCTAATAGTTTGCATTATCCCACAACTTCTAATGTTTAATCATTAACTCCAAAGTCATACTCGTATAACAAACTGTGTCACACTACACGTCTACTGCGCTACTCTGATCATCTATCTCAAGTCAATGTCTTCATTTTGATTTCCACTAACCATCAAATCTACAAATTCCACATCTATCTTCAGGCTCTACTTAGTAACCACCAGAAAATCACTGTTCACTTTTCGACATCCTCAACCGTCTACTCTGCGGCGTTAGCTCGCATACCAACTCAAGTATCTAAACTGCTTAATAAATCCCAACTCTTTTATAGCCACTTTTTTCATTAGGTTCACACAAAATGGTGAACAATTATCCTCTTGATAAAACATCAATCACTTTACACACCATCAAGCTAGTAAGACACGTTTATCCCATCCATTAAGATCTCGTCTACTATCAACAAGATATTAAGGGTGATCAGTTCCTCAATTTGTCAATAGGTAGCGGACAATCATAACAGTGGCATAAATCATCGTTAACCAACTATAATAGCGTCTTTCACCTTATGCTCAAAGTTACCTGAGCATAATGTCTAGCAATCTCTCCAAGGCTTACAAACATTATTCTTAATTTCCTTCATTTCTACCTCGTCAATGATACATAAACGCCAAAACTCCATTTCATAGTCTTCCTTTACACGCACGCAGTACAACATAATTGTTCAGTATATTCTAATACAGGAAAACTACCACACCGAGTATAATCCAAATAATTTTGTTCCAAAAAGATTCTTTATCCAGTTAGAAGACTTTGACCACATCAATAAATCCTTACTTTTTCCTTTAGTCTCGCACTTGGATCTCATCCTAATCACAATCTCAACAATACCATTTCTTCATATGGGTGGTAATAGAACTCCCCAATTTCTCCATAACTCATGTCTATACTTTTCTGTCACAACCATGATTCCAATCCTTCTTGAATTCATCTTTCCTCTAGCATTACTTCTCTTCTCAAAAACTATCGTCATTCTAATCGTCCTTAATTGGTATAAGTTGCATCTCTATGAACTTACCTAATATGTTCACATCCTTACTAATGGAAAAGATCTCATTCCCCTAGCTCATTCACTAACAACATATCTCACTTGACCTCGTCTCAAGCAAACTGCGATAGTAACCAATTAATCCTGAAAAGCTTCTAGTCTCTGCAACCAATTTTAGAGTCTCTCGATATAAACCTCTATTTACTTTGAATAGATTCCACAAATATCTTTGTTCGAAATATCATGTTTAAGAAAACTCACTTATTTAAATCCTGATCTACATCCTGAAATTCTAACATACGTTTCGTTCCCTTTCGACACTGTAATTCGAGTCACGACATTCAACATTTCCTTTTTCTGACTCATACTAAACCAAAATGCCCTCAAGAAACACCGCAACAAACTGATTCAATTATTCAATATAACTTCACTGATTTCTAAAAGTTATCCTCTAACTATCTTCACTCTTCATCTGTATCTGAAGATAATCGAACCCCAATTCAATTATACTGGGAACATACTCGCCTACCCGTTGGTAGTTCTAGTCGTCAATCATCTGAAGTGGATATTTAGCCTCAACCACCACTTTAACGAGTTATCGGTAATCCACATACAACTTCATAGTACTTTCTTTTTTCTTAAATAATGTCATAAAGATCCAAAAATGATACATTCGGTTTTACAAATCTATTTCTCCGTACATCTTCTAATAACTTCTCCAATTCTCCCAACTTTTGAACTAACATCCTGTATGGTGCCATAGGAACAAGTCTGGTACCAAGCACGAGATCAACATCAAATTTCACCTCTCATCCAATATCATTACGTGACAAATAAATTACTTTCAGGTACTGGAACCATTTTAAAAACAAATTTCGTCACGTTAGCTTTCTAGCGCTTCAAACAAAACTCAAATCGGACGTCCAAAACTCAAGTTATGAATTTTTCAAAGAATTACAAAATGTTGTCAACTCAGTGGTAATTGGTTACCCAATAACGGTAACCGGTTGCACCCCTCAAAACAACCAAAAACGCTTTTTTTTAGTGGTAACTGGTTACTCAATCCCAGTAACCGGTTACCACTGAACCATAGTCAACAAAATCAGATTTTTATGTTACAAAAACCACTTATTTCATACTCAAACATCCCTACCTTCCACATACTTCATCGTTCATGTTCCACTTTATAATTCCAATCTATATACATCATCATCAACATTCTAAATCACAAAGTAAACACATTAAAGCATTCAATTACTTAATCATATCGCATCACTCCCAACACTGACACGTTAAATACAACTCAAAAGTTCCAACATCGATACCGACACCCAATCATACCAAAACATGAGTATTCCAATTCTTTTCACAATACTACTAATATATTTGAGTTTCGATTTTGTCTCGCGATTCACAAATACCCAACAACATTAACAACATTCAACAACCACTTACATGATTCCAACAATAAATTTCTCTGCAATTCATTACTCCAAATAATGACAACACACACAATGGTACTCAACACTAACTACTTCACGATCAACATGTAGTGTCGAAAACATTATAACCATCTGAGCTCCACCTTCTAAGAGTTTTCCTACTCGCTTAGCTAATGTCTTCAGGGGATCATCAAGAAATTACACACCTCTTGTATATCTCTAACCGTCACATTTCTCTATATCCTCTGAGAATCTTCCCTTCTCACTTCTACGTTCTATTCCTCGTGTTTCTACTTCTGTTTTTCTGACTACACACTTTAGACCCCTAAATCTATATACCAACTTTGTCCTTCCTCTTATTACTAGGTTTATTTTAATTATTAATTATTAATATTATAAAATACCACTTATCTCATATAATAATAGTAATTATAATAGTAATAATAATAATACTAATGTTACTAATATTCTTTATTCACCCCCATATCTCTACATTTCTAACCATACACTCCTAATTTCTTCAATTAATACTACTTCTAACTGTTGTATCCCAATTTTTGCCCCTAAGATTCCTCTATCATATCATGTCAACTCGATCATAACAAGATAACATTAGGGTTGATTCTTCCTCTTTTTTCCTATCTTTAAGTTTGCTCTTGAGGAATCTCCAAGCACCTTGGTTGTGTATTTTGTATATGTGTTATTGACTAAATTCTAATCAAAATACAAAAAAATATTTGTCTTTGTCTTTGTATATTTTTGTGTTGTAGGTACCAAGTCGAAGCATCTGACAAATAAGGATTTCTGGTATTATTTTCCTAAAATCTCTATTTTGCAAAAAAAAAGAATTAAATATTTTCATTTTTTTTCACTGATGCAATCGATTGCTCTTAAAGTGCAATCGATTTCACATAGTGTATTTTGCGCCATTTTTGAAAAAATACACTGTGCAATCGATTTTCACTGTAGTGCAATCGATTGCACAACGTGAAAATTAAAAAAAAATCAGCATTTTAAACTTGTCAAATTTTGGCTCCAATTTTCCTTCACTTTTGAAAGATGTATCATTAATTCAAATTTTAGTGCCAATCTTTCATTTTTAAAAAGAATTATCATTAATTCAAATTTTGGCTCTAATATTTGAAAGAATTATCATTAATTCAAATTTTGGCTCTAATTTTTGAAAGAGTTATCATTAATTCAAATTTTGGCTCCAAGAATCAATTACCAAATTACCACTAATCCCAATCCTAAAACTCTATAAATAGAGCTCTCATTTCATTCAAATTTCAAGCTTTTGATAGCCAAATCCACCTTGCTAAAAAATCTCTCAATTCTCTCCATCTACCAAATTCACTCAAAGCTCCATTTTCAAAAAGTTAGTAAGCTTTGCATTGAAGCTTACTAATCTTTGAGCTAAACCTTCATCCAAACACTTTTTCTCCATCAATTCTCTACATCCAAGCTTGGTCAATTGATTCTTGTGGTTGAATTGAAGCAAATTCTTGAAGTTGTTTTGATAATTCTATAGATCTACCTTTGGTAAGTTGGATAATTCATCTTTCACAATGTGATCTCTTGGTGATCTTTGGGATTGATTATTTGAGCATTATTTTGTGATTTCAATGGTGTTATTTTCTCATAATTTGATGGAATTTTCATGCTCAAGTGGATCCATGATTATAATGCGTTTGATGGAAAGTTTGAACAAGAAATTGCCCTTTTAAAATGCAGTTTTTGCTACTGTAACTGTGTGCAATCGATTTGCACTGTAGTGCAATCGATTGCACAAAAGCAATTTTGCATAATTTTTAGAAAATTGTACTGTGTAAATCGATTTACACAATAGTGCAATCGATTTACACAAGGACATAATGCACTTTTTTGCCTTGTTTTGGGGTAGCTCTGATCCAAAATGCTTTTTCTACTCACTCCTTTTGATTGTTGGTTTGGATTGCAATTTTAAATGTCCAATTTGTCTATAAACTCAATGGACTTTGTGATGTAGATTAAGTTGGATAAATGTTCATCAATTCAAATCTACCTAAGAGTGAATTATTTAATTCATTTTTGGTGCTTTGGATTAATGATATGTTTAGTGCTTTAATCCATCTAGAGGAGTGGTTGAATTTAAAGATGAAATTTTTTTGAAATGGTGATCCAAATTAGCTTATCATTCCCCTCCCTCTTAATCTTATCCATTTCTTTTTTAATTGTGCTACATGTTAAGGGATGGTGATCTCTATATCATCTATCCAAACATGAAGTACATAGATTGCTATTGATCGACCTCAAAATAGGTGTGACTTCTACATAAGTCCACTTACGATTGCTTAACATAGCGCTAAATTTTGTCCCGACTCGAATAAATAATCATTCGTAGACCAAACTTATGATTGCAAGCCCAAGTATGTTAATTTGATCTCTTTGATCCAATAACCTTGAGATTCATTGTGTGGAGGATTTGGTTCTACCAATCCTCTAATGGATCTACAACACCTTTGGTCAATGCGGATCACTTAAACATCGTTGATCATTACATGTTGCCTTGTGAGAATTCCAAAATGGATGATATACTTGACAAAAAGCAAATGCAACTTGTTGTGTGGAGGCTTTGGTTCTACCAATCCTCTAATGAGTTCCAAATGCAAGTTTCAAGATGGTCATCCAACTAACCACTAATTACTAACAATTAACTTTACTTTACGCTTTTATTTTCATGCTTTATGTACCATTTACTTTTAGCATTTTACATTTCATGCTATTTTCATCTTTGCTCACTTGAGCATTTACTTTTATGTCATTTTTATTTTGCTCACTTGAGCTTTTATTTCTTTTTAGAGACACCTAATAATCAACATGAACCATAAAAATCATTAATGATACTTGGACTACATGGTTACTATCCTTTGCATTATGGAGTGATGGACTTCTTGGACTTAGGATTAGAGACCTTGGCCTATCTTGGAGACTTTGTGACTTTATTTTATATTTTGTCAGGAGTTCTTGAGGTTTACCTCAAGACATTGGGTTGTTTGTTTGTTTTGTGTGCAGGTTATTGAGATTACGATCTTTGTTTGTAATTTGGAATTCACCCGTATACAGCCGTTACTCTGCCCAATTTTTTTGAAGACTTAAAACACTTGAAGTTTGGTTCTCTCAAAAGGTCTAGTATCTTTGCTTGCTTGGTTTCAATCCGAAGAATGGGAATTCTATATTGACTCATAATGTCAAGTATTGGCTTTTTGTTGGTTAGATGGTTCTTATCCCTAGCTTTTACGTTATTATTTAGGATAGCCTCTTCTTCTCCTCCCATCTTCTTTAATTTCTAAAATCTTCTCCCTCCTTTAAAAAAAACTCTTCTTGTTTTGAAACTTGAAACATTTTCATAATAAACTTGGACTTAGGTCCATGCATCTTCGAAACATTTTCATAAATAAATTTCAATCAATTTAATAATACCTTGACCTTTTTTTGTGAGAAGACTAAAAGTCAATCAATCTCATTTCAAACCATTTTGCCACTTTGGCTTTTATCTTTAAAGTTTTCTCAAAAGATTAGACTCTTGTCAATCCTTGTAGTGATGCAAACAACTATACTTCTACAATATGTAGTGAAGTGAGATATTTTCCACTTGGGTGTTGAGTGAAGCATTGTTGATTTTAAAAATCCAAGCCATATCCTCCACTTTGAGATGATGCAAATTCTCCTTTCTCATGATTGTGGGTAGTAAGTATGTTTTTCACACGGACAATTGCGATGATGTCTTATCTCATAAAATAAACCAACACACTTGTGTTTCAAATTTTTAAAAGAGGAACTACGTGTACCCTGATCCCCTATTGCACGAAAGGTGGTACGTACGCACTAAAGGTTCGCAACCGCGGCGGGTGCAAAAATCATAAAAATATTTCTTTTCTCACCTCCACCATCCATTTTATATACAACACATTTTTATAGCCAAAATATACAGATTTTTCAAAGAGGTTCCTGTGGAGTACCGTAGATGTTTAGGGTGCTAATACCTTCCCTTTGCATAACGAACCCCCTTACCTTGAATCTTTCCCCCTCTTTTTGGGTTATTCTCTCTTTTCCCATTCCTTTGGAAACAATAAAGCGCGGTGGCGATTTTTATTTTGATTTGTATAAAGTCTAGTCAATCCAATGGCTTAGTCTTGCACATTTCTACCGCTACAGAAAAATGGCGACTTCACTGGGGAAAGATTGACCTCTTGCTGGTCCATCCCTAAGTGGGTTGAACCTATCTTTGTTTATATATGTATATGTGTTTTTGTGTTTATGTGTTATATTTTGTATATATGTTTGTCTGGATTTTCATGGTTTACAGGGTGCTTGGTGATTACTCATAAGTCCTATACCCGGACTTGGGAAAACTTTAAGATAGGACGGGCGGTATAGTCATGTTAACTTTGAGGGAGTAATCCCAAAAAAGGAGGCATGAGATCCCCCACTCGTTGGAGGCCCCTTTGACTGTAGTGTCGTTTACCGAGTAATCGGGAAGACGTACTGCTTTCGACCTGGGAGCCTGCCGAAGCTGAGGACCGTAGATTACCTAACCCCTCTTGGCCTTTTAGGTGTTGTGCGGAAGCTATAACGGAGTAATCCGGAAGTAGTTGTCACGCGATACTACGCTCGGACGAGTCTTTCTTGAGAATATTACTAATTACCGAGTTAATCGGGAAGTTGGTAATATCCGAAGGAAGGATGTAGACTCTGAGAACCTCTAGAACCTTGTTCGGCAGGTGATAACTTTTTAGACCAATACCTTATGGGTAGTACCTTTGACCTCATGCTCGTGACGTTGAACCTATGAACCCTATATGTGTGATCTTGTGTGTGATTGTTGCATCATGCATCGATGCACTCATAAGCATCTTTTGAAAAAACAGTATTTCAAGGGATTTAAAGGTTGACTATTTGTGAATATCTCAGGTACTTTTAAACCACGGATTCTGGAAAGAGAAAGACCTGGAAATACAGTTTCAAGGATCCTAAGATAGATGAGTTGATCAGTCTAATTCCCGAGATCGAGTGTTCTGCAGACTTTCGGAAGAAGTATGGATCCATTATTCCTCTCATGAAGCTGAAGATGAAGGAGGGTTTTCTCTCAACTTTGGTCCAGTTCTATGATCCGGTGTATCACTGCTTTACTTTTCCCAATTATCAGTTGATGCCAACACTGGAAGAGTATTCCTATCTATTGGATTTACCTGTTACCGATTGCGTTCCTTTTACTGGTTTGGAGGGTGAGCCAAAACCACATGAGATTGCTGCTTTGATTCATTTGGGGAAGTCTGAGGTGGAAGCTCATATGACTACCAAAGGAGGGATTAGAGGATTACCAGCTCAGTTCTTATTAGAGAAAGCTCGTTACTTTGCCAGGATGAAGAGTACGGTTGCTTTTGAGGCCATCTTTGCTTTACTCGCCTATGGATTATTCTTATTTCCTAATGTGGACAAGTTTGTCGACATTAACGCTATCAAGATTTTCATGATTAGAAACCCGGTTCCTACACTGTTGGATGATGCTTATTACTCTGTTCATCTTCAGAATTCTTATCATGGGGGAATGATTATCTGTTGCACGCCTTTGTTGTATCGGTGGTTTACCTCTCATATGCCTCAGTATGACGCTTTTTGGGATGTCAAGAAGGAACCCCGTTGGGCTCCTAAGATCATGGAACTTACTCACTCGGATATTGATTGGTATCATCGAGCTTACCAGGATGCGGAGATTATTGACAGTTGTGGTAGTTTCCCCAATGTGCCTCTTCTTGGTACAAAGGGAGGAATTAACTATAACCCTGTTCTTGCACGGCGACAACTTGGTTATCCGATGAGGGATAAACCGAATAATATTCATCTGAGTAGTTTCTTTCTGAAGGAAGGAAAAGACCACAGGGAAGCCATGGAACAGGTTGCGAAGGCCTGGCGTCACATTCATAAGAAGAGTAGGAAGGATTTGGGACCTAGGGGTGTTGTTTCTTTGGAGCCATATCTTCAGTGGGTCTGATCGAGAGCCATTCAGTTGAAGATGCCATATACTCGGGAGACACCCATGCCTGATTTGTTTGTGAAGACCACTCCTCCCTTATTAGATGATCTAGAAGAGCTGCAACTTGCTTTGGTTAGGATGCAACAGGAAAGGGATGCTTGGAAGAACAAATTCCAGAGTTTAGAGAGTTCCTAGAGAGCAGACCTGAAGGAGAGAGATGATTTGATCGAGATCCTTGAGAGTCGAGCAGTAGAGTCTATGGAGAGGCAAGGAGATTTATTTTCTCCTAAGCCTCAAACAGGTGTTGATTACTCACTTCATGCTTCAGATGATTGGAAGGAGGTTGCCATCAGACATGTGGAAGAAAACCAGAGGTTGAGAGCTCAGATTGCCAAGCTCACAGGGAAGCGCATTCGTACAGATTGATCTCTATCAGTTCCTTTTCTCAGGATTTTAGATTGTATTTTCATCTTGTACTTGGGATCATTGAAACTTGTAACCCATTTCGAAGTTATTATAATAAAAGTTTTCAGTATTTCAAATGCGTTGTTATTTTGATGTTTGCAATATGTCTGTAAATCTTAAATCCCTTGAAATATTAAATGATAAAATAATAATAATCATATACATTGCATATCATGCATCACATTGCACATGTTTTTGCATTTGTTATGCATATCCAGGTGCCTTACCCAACTTCTTTACTTCATTCAGCAAGCTGAGTCATCACTACAACACTCGGGCTAATTTCAAAAAGAAGATGGACAACTTAGAACAGGAGAATCGCGAGCTGTGCGAAGAAGTTTCTGCTTTGAAGACTGGCTTGGCCAACTTGACTACTCTGATGGAAGCTCTGGTGGTTGCTCAGAATCAGCCACCGAGTGTTCAACCTCAACCAACAAGGGCAAGTACTGAAGTTCTGACTGTTCCTGTATCCGCTACTCCGGCTGTTGTTCAAAACCGTCTGCCTCAGGGTTATCCGTAGGGAATGCCAGAGAATTTTGCACCTGAAGGTTTCAATATGGGTCCTCAAGATGCTCCAGTGGTTCCAAATGTTGTTACTCCTGCACCTCCTGTGGTGCATACTGTTCCTGCTGCACCTCCTTTGGTGAATTTGGTTATGTTTGTTAATGAAGATGTGTGTCGTCCTTTCCCTCCGCCGAGTGAAGACTTAGGTCTTTATGACATAATAGATGATTTCCAAGAGCAGTTTGATAGAATGCAAAGAGAGATGAAGGCTCTTAGGGGAAAAGAGTTGTTCGGGCAGAATGTAAATGAGTTGTGTTTGGTCCCAAATGTTAAAGTGCCTGCTAAGTTCAAGGTCTCAGAATTTGAGAAGTACAAGGGCAACACTTGCCCTCGTGCTCATTTAGTGATGTATGTGAGAAGGATGTCTACCCATACTGATGATCAGCGTCTGCTGATTCATTTTTTCCAGGATAGTCTGATCGGTGCTGCGTTGAAATAGTACATGAGTTTAGACAACATCAACATCCATACTTTTAATGATTTAGGAGAAGCATTCATTAAACAATACAAGTACAATGTGGACATGGCGCCTAACTATGACCAGCTTAGGGCCATGGTTCAGAAAGACAGAGAATCATTCAAAGAGTATACGCAGAGATGGCGCGAAGTGGCGACGCAAGTGATTCCGCCCATGGAAGAGAAAGAAATGACCAAGATTTTTCTAAAGACGCTAGGAGATTTATACTACGAAAGAATGGTAGCAAGTGCCCCAAGTGATTTTATAGAGATGGTAGGAATGGGTGTCCGCCTAGAAGAGGCAGTAAGAGAAGGTCGTTTGATAAAGGGTGAAGGATCTGGAGGTGTGAAGAAGCCATCTTACGGGTTTACAAAGAAGAAAGAGGGGGATACTAATACTGTTATGCAAGAGAGAAAGGTAAACGCTCCTAGAAGGAATTATCAGCGTCATCAGCAAGTCGCCTCAGTTACTCCTGTTATGAATGCCGCTCCAACTACCGTTGCTTATCAGAGACCATCCCAGCAGGGGAATCAAGGGTATAATCAGAGAAGGGAGAACTATGATTCTATTCCCATGAGCTATGCAGAGCTATTACCAGCATTGGTTCAGAAGAAGTTGGTCCAGACACGACCACCTCCCATTGTACCATCACCATTGCCGTAGTATTACAAAGCAGACCAGACGTGTGCCTTTCATCATGGAGCACCAGGGCATAGTGTTGAGAATTGTTATCCTTTGAGGACTGAAGTGCAAAGGTTGGTGAAGTATGAAATTTTATCTTTCTAAGACGTGGGACCTAATGTGAAAGATAATCCTCTACCCAAGCACAGGGAGGTGAATGCTGTGAATATGGTGGCCGATTGTCCAGGCGACTTTTGAATTTTTGACATTAATCTGGTTAGAGGGGATTTGGTGAAGATGCACAGAGATCTCTGTAAATTCAGTTATTATACGCATGACCATACCGGTTGTGCTGTTTGCAGTACAAACATACAGGGTTGCGAGAAGATAAAGGTTGATTTACAAGAGATGATGGATGAAGGTTTAATCCATATAATCAGGCCTAGGGTGGAATATGAAGAGGAGGTGAATATGGTTTCTGGATGTCCGGGTGAATTCATAATTTTTGATGTGGATCATTTGAATGAAGATCTAGTGCAGTTACATGCTACCTTCTGCCATACTGCTGGTCAGATGGAACACCAATATGGATCTTGCATAATTTGTTGTCGAAATCCCCGAGGATGTTCTGTTGTGAGGGAAGGTGTTCAATTGTTGTTAGACAATGGAACCATCAAGATCACAGGTCAGAGAGATGATTATCATGAGATTGATATGGATGAAGTCTGTTTGATGGAAGAGTCAGAGGAAGAGTATGCCTCCGCAGATGAGTATTTCTCTTCAGACGAAGATTTGTTTGCCGGAAATGAATTTTTGATGGATGATTGTGTTGAGGAAGGGGTGAATGTCATTGTACCTTGTTTTGGTGCACCCACTCATCTTGAGGTGGAGTACCATAGCAAACCAGCTGTCACCCCATTGGTAATTAGTCTGCCAGGTCCTGTTCCCTATGAATCAGATAAGGCTGTGCCTTACAAATACAACGCTACGATCTTAGAAGATGGGGTGGATATTCCCATCCAGCCGATGCCAGATGTTGGAAATATAGCTGATAATAGCAGAGTGACCCGTAGTGGTCGTGTATTTGCACTGGTCATTCGAAGAGATGTTGTTGCTGGAAAGAAGATTGCTGAGAATGATGAGCCTAAGAAGTCTGCAGGAGGGACTAGTGGAGCTACATTAGAGAAAGAAGTGGATGATATCTTGAAGATAATTAAGATGAGCAATTACAAAATTGTAGATCAGCTATTGCAAACTCCTTCAAAGATATCTATTCTAGCCTTATTGATGAATTCCTCTGCTCATAGAGAATCTTTGATGAGAGTACTAGACCAAGCTTTTGTAGAGAATGACACACCATTAGATCAATTCAGCAGCGTAATTGGAAACATTACGTCATGTAACAATTTGAGCTTCTGTAATGATGAGTTACCAGATGAAGGGAGGAATCACAACCTGGCCCTCCACATATCCATGAACTATAAGAATGATTCGCTGTCCAATGTGCTAATTGATAACGGATCCGCGCTGAATGTCATACCGAGAAGTACCCTCTTGAAGTTAAAGTATCAAGGAACATCTATGCGCCCGAGTGGCATCATTGTGAAGGCTTTTGATGGGTCGAGGAAATCTGTCATCGGTGAAGTGGACCTGCCCATCCATATAGGACCACATTTGTTCTTGATAACCTTCCAAGTTATGGATATTATTCCCGCATATAGTTGTTTTCTTGGACGACCATGGATACACGAAGGAGGGGCTGTCACTTCAACTCTGCATCAGAAGCTAAAATTTGTGCGTGAAGGGAAGGTAGTGATCATAAATGGGGAGCAAGCGTTGTTGATATCCCATCTATCCTCTTTCAGTATTGTAGAAGCAGATAAGGCTGCTATTGGAACCCGATTCCAAGCCCTATCCATTGACAACATAAGGAGGAATGAGAATTCTGTAGTTTCCCTGAAGGATGCACAACAGGTTGTGTGCAATAGTCATAATGCAGTTTGGGGACGACTGGTGGATCCACCCGTGAACAAGAACATAACTGGTTTGGGTTTTTCTTCGAAGAATGGCAAAGGCAAAAGTTTGAAGTCAAAGTCTCCTGTGAACAGTTATCATGATGTTTTCCGCAACGGAGGCTACCTCCATCCAATTGGTTCTGGAATCAATGCTGTTGAAGAAGATGAAGCAGAGCAGGAAGTACCGAATTTTGTGACGCATGGAGTCCGAGTTCAGAACTGGGTCACCATTGATGTTCCTTCTTGCATACATATTTCAAAGTAATTTGTTTTGTTAATCTGTTTCTTTCTTTGAAAAGCTTTCACTCTGCCCAAGGTGAAAGTATTGTATGGGCTTATCCGTTTGCTTTGATTTTTAAGATCATTAATAAAAGTTATCTTTGCTTCCAAAAATATGTCTTTATTTTATGTTTTTTCTTGGGAAATGGTAATAAAAAAAAAACCCTTTCAAAATAAATGATAACTGAAAATTAATCTGCATGATCACTTGTTATATGTGTCAGTTTCTAAAAGCAATCATAAATCATATGTGCAGATTAATTAAAAAACCCGTTGAATACAATGACCCTGCACCCTCTCCCAACTTTGAATGTCCTGTGTTTGGGGCTGAAGAAGAAGATTATGATGAGATTCCAGAAGAGGTCTCACGGTTTCTTGAGCACGAGGATAATACCACTCAGCCATATAAGGAGCCTTTGGAAGTGATTAATTTGGGTTCAGAAGAAGATCCGAAAGAGATTAATATTGGAGCATCGTTGCATCTTGATGTGAAGAGCGGGTTGATTGAGCTGTTGAAAGAGTATGTGGATATTTTTGCTTGGTCTTATCAAGACATGCTTGGTCTAGATACAGACATTGTTGAGCATCATTTTCCATTGAAGCCAGAGTGTCCGCCAGTTAAACAAAAGTTGAGAAGAACCCACCCAGATATGGAAGTAAAGATCAAAGAGGAGGTCCTAAAGCAGATTAATGCTGGTTTTCTTGTGACGTCAGTGTATCCTCAATGGATTTCCAATATTGTCCCAGTACCAAAAAAGACAGAAAAGTCCGCATGTGCGTAGATTACAGAGATCTAAATAAAGCTAGTCCAAAAGATGATTTTCCATTTCCTCACATTGATATGTTAGTGGATAGCACAACAAAATTCAAAGTATTCTCGTTCATGGATGGATTTTCCGGGTATAATCAAATAAGAATGGCTCCAGAGGAAATGGAAAAAACAACGTTTATCACACCCTGGGGAACATTCTGTTACAGAGTGATGCCCTTCGGGTTGAAGAACACTGGTGCAACGTACCAGAGGGCTATGACAACCCTATTCCATGATCTGATGCACAAGGAAATTGAAGTATATGTTGATGATATGATTTCCAAATTCCAAACTGAAGAAGGGAATATAAAAGATTTGTTGAAGTTGTTTCAGCGTTTGAGGAAGTTTCGTCTCCGCTTGAATCCAAATAAATGCACCTTCGGAGTTAGATCAGGGAAATTGTTGGGTTTTATCGTTAGTCAGAAAGGAATTAAAGTTGACCCTGATAAAGTCAAAGCAATTCAAGAAGTGCTAGCACCAAGAACTGAAAAGCAAGTCACGGGTTTCCTCGGGCGTTTGAATTATATTTCCAGATTCATTTCCCACATGACTGCAAATTGTGAACCGATCTTTAAGTTGTTAAAGAAAGATCAAGGTTGTGTGTGGACGGATGACTGCCAAAGGGCATTTGAGAGTATTAAAGAGTATATGCGTGAACCTCCTATCTTGCTCCCTCCCGTAGAAGGAAGACCGCTGATTATGTATCTAACGGTGTTAGATAAATCCATGGGTTGTATTCTGGGAAAACAGGATGAAACGGTAAATAAAGAGTTCGCCATTTATTATCTCAGCAAAAAGTTCACTGATTGTGAGTTGCGGTATTCCACGCTAGAAAAGACATGTTGTGCTTTGGCCTGGGCGGCAAAGCGTTTGCGGCAGTATATGTTGAATCATACCACTTGGTTGATCTCCAAAATGGATCCAATCAAGTATATTTTTGAGAAGCCTGCTCTTACGGGGAGAATTGCCCGCTGGCAGATGTTGTTGTCTGAATATGATATTGAGTACCGCACTCAAAAAGCTATTAAAAGTAGTGTGTTGGCAGATTACCTTGCTCAACAACCGGTGGAAGATCATCAGTCTGCAGAATTTGAATTCCCTGATGAGGATGTGATGTTCTTGAAAGTGAAAGATTGTGATAAACCATTGCCTGAGGAAGGCCCTGACCCTGAATCTCATTGGAGTATGATTTTTGATGGAGCGGTGAATGCTTATGGTAAAGGAATTGGTGTTATGATTGTCACTCCTCATGGATCGCACATTCCTTTTACTGCGAGGCTAACATTTGATTGCACTAATAATATGGAGGAATATGAGGCTTGCATCATGGGTCTTGAGGAAGCTATTGATCTCAGAATCAAAATTCTAGATGTGTATGGTGATTCAGCTTTGGTAATAAACCAGATTAAAGGAGAATGGGATACTCGTCACCCTGGCTTGATCCCTTACAAATATTATGCTAGAAGATTGCCACCCTTCTTCAATAAAGTTAAATTCTATCACATCCCTAGAGATGAAAATCAAATGGAGGATGCTCTGGCAACCCTGGCTTCCATGTATCAAGTGAATTCTTGGAATGATATACCCCGTATTACAGTTCGACGGCTGGATAGGCCCGCTCATGTGTTTGCGACAGAGGAGGTAACAGATGAAAAACCTTGGTATTATGATATCAAGCATTTTCTTCAGACTCAGGAATACCCGATTGGTGCATCGAGGAAAGATAGAAATACATTGAGAAGATTGGCAGGCAGTTTCTTCCTTAGTGAAAATGTGCTATACAAGAGAAATTATGACATGATCTTGCTCAGATGCGTGGATAGACACGAAGGAAACATGTTGATGCATGAGATTCATGAAGGTTCATTTGGCACTCATGCTAATGGACATTCGATGGCTAAAAAGATGCTAAGGGCAGGATACTATTGGTTGACAATGGAATCTTATTGTTGAAAATTTGCAAAGAAGTGCCATAAATGCCAGATTTATGCAGATAAGATCCATGTGCCTCCGACACTTCTCAATGTAATTTCCTCCCCATGGCCTTTCTCTATGTGGGGTATTGACATGATCGGGATGATAGAACCCAATGCTTCGAATGGACACCGTTTCATTTTGGTAGCGATTGACTACTTTACCAAATGGGTAGAGGCTGCTTCTTATGCCAATGTTACCAAACAAGTGGTTGTGCGCTTCATCAAAAACAATCTGATATGCCGGTATGGTGTGCCGAGTAGAATCATCACTGACAATGACTCAAATTTGAACAACAAAATGATGACAGAACTGCGTGAAGAATTCAAGATTGTCCATCACAATTCGTCTCCATACAGGCCAAAGATGAATGGGGCTGTTGAGGCTGCTAATAAGAATATCAAGAGAATTATCCAGAAAATGGTTATTACTTATAAGGATTGGCATGAAATGCTCCCTTTTGCTCTGCATGGATATCGAACATCTGTCCGCACTTCAACAGGAGCAACCCTGTTCTCCCTGGTATATGGAATGGAAGCTTTACTCCCTGTTGAGGTAGAGATTCCCTCGTTGCGTGTGATAATGGAAGCCAAGTTGACAGAGGCTGAATGGGTCCATAACAAGTTTGACCAATTGAATTTGATTGAAGAGAAGAGGATGACAACTTTATGTCATGGGCAGCTATATCAGAAAAGAATGAAGAAAGCATTTGATAAAAAGGTCAAACCTCGTGAATTCAGAGAAGGCGACCTCGTGCTCAGGAAGATCATGTCTTTTAACACTGATTCTAGGGGCAACTAGACTCCCAATTTTGAAGGCCCGTATGTTGTCAAGAAAGCCTTCTCTGGTGGTGCATTAATTCTTGAAACTATGGATAGCGAGGAGTTCCCACGTCCCATGAATGCTGACGCAGTCAAGAAATACTTCGCCTAAAGAAATAAAAGAACAGCTCGCTAAGTTGAAAACCCGAAAGGGAGGCTTAGGCAAAAAGGAGCGTCTTGGTAGGCTGAAAACCCGAAAGGGCGGTCTAGGCAAAAATTAGAGACATAAACAGAATAAATTTCCCGCTAAGTTGAAAACCCGCAAGGGCAACTTAGGCAAAAGTTAGGGATTTTTCTTGTCAAGTAACTACGTCAGACAAGACTGTATCATTGAAGGAACAATCTTCTTGGATCCTCACCATATTTCAACAAAAGATGCTGCTCAGGACTTCAAAAGTTGTTAGGGGAATGGTGGTCATTGTATCTCAATGTATCTTTTCCATTATATATTACCATTTCCCAAACTTTGTAATCATCCATGGAGTCTCGCCATTCGCAGACTACCATTCTATTAATAAAATTCGAGCTTTTGCCCAATTCTTTGTGTTCTTATTTTTATTTAGCTTGCAAAGACTTCATTTATTACTGATAATAACTTTCAAAGCAAAAATATTAAAAAAACAAAATTGTCTTTTCAAAAAGAAAGACATCTTTACAATTCAATTTACTTTGGGATTTGTGATGAAACAATGACAACAAAAATGGTGATCCCTGGAATGAACAAACTCCGGTTGTTTTAAGAATATTTACTTCCTTCGTGAAGGTTTTTCTCAGGTCATCTTGTTGGTATATGCGCAATCTTTGTGTGTTTCTCAGATAATTAAAGACGATACCAGTTGGCGTAAGGTACAGTATTAGGTTTGTGATCCCATGATCCTCGGCCAAGTCTTGGTTCGCTTTTGATTTTGGGTTTGAATGGTCAGAAGCCTCTGTCCCAGGTTCCCCAACGAATTTTTCCCTCATATGATGAAAGGTTTTATTCCCTTGGTGTGCTAAGATATCGCTCTTTTTGCAGTATTGGCATTAGTGTTGACTTCTTGATTTCCCAGGAAGACTACACCAGGGCATCTTTTGTTGGAATAGGTGTGGTTGATATGAAGACTCAATCCAGTATTTTCCAGTGAAGGCCTTGTTTGTTTGATAGAAGTCATTTTTCCCCAGTGAAGAACGTATCTTGGTTTCCCCTCGATGATGTGGTGTCGACCTCCCCAATGAAGTCAGCATGAAGTCCCCGGTAGAGGTCTCGATGATGAAGTATTGTCTCCCTTAGTGAAGTCCGTATGTTTTTCTTCCTTCAAAGTGGGCCTGATTTCCCCAGTGAATGTTTTGACAATTTGGTTTCCATTTTCCTTATTCACAATCAGTATCAAAATCCCCAGTAGGAATACAGACTGTGAAACATTTGTTTTCCCCATGGAAGTCTGTGTGTTATTCCCTGGGAAGGTTATCCCAGGGCATCTCTTGTTGGAATGAGTATTCGTGATGAAAAGTTTTCAATCCTCAGTTTTTTTCTCTCCAGGGAAGTGGGTTTGAATTCCTCAGTGAGGTTTGGTTGTCTCGGCGTCAATCTGCTTTATTTGAGACTAGTTTTGCAATCTTCAGTAGGCACATTGTTTTTGGAAAACTGGTTTCTCCGATGAAAACGGAAGAAAGATGTTCTATCCCGGTATCTGTTTGATTTAGCTACATCCGGATTATGTTTCTCCTCGGTGAAGTTAGGACAAACAATAGGTTTGGTTTCCGCAGTTGCTTTTACCTTTCTTGGATTGATCTTTTTGGTTGAATTTTAGCCCAATGTTGTTAATACCTGAGGCAGTTTTGTTTGTTTGTACTGACTATGTATCCTTTTACCAGCATATGCACGATATCACTCATACATTCATACATGCATCATGCATTGCTACAAATCATTTTATTGACATTGTGTTCTAACCTTCCTGCAGCGCTCCTTGCTTAGGTGGATTCGGTTTTCCCTCTTGAGTTTATTTCTCAAAGGATGTAATTCCGTTGGCCGTCTTGCTTCAGTGTGTTTCTAATTGGATTCGTGGTTGCATGACGAAATTAATTACTTTGGATTTCTGAGAACTTCGAGTTTTGGTTTGTGCATTTATTTTGCACGAGAAGACTTTATCTCTTCAGCAGGAATAATGTGGCATTTCCCCAGGAAGTCATATCTCATTTCCCCAGGAAGCCACATTTCTATCCCCAGAAAGTCGTTTCTTTTTGCAATCCTCCATGATAACAAGCAACATGTATCTTTGTTTGAGCAACTCGTGCTTCCCTGTACAGGTCGACGTAACTTTTTTTGATATTTCCTCTATGAGTGGTTAACTTGCAGTCCGTCGTCAGTTTACGCCAGTGGATGGCAAGACTTTCAAATTCACAGAAATTGCTCGTTTTGAAATCTTTGCAAGTGGAAGTCTCTTTATTTGAGACAGCTTACATATTACCCTTTCCAGGCGGAATTCCTTGGTTAAGGAAGAAGTTGAGACCCGTTCTAGGTGAAACACCAGAAGTTTGGGGAACATATGATATTTTCAAAATCTACCTTCAGTGAACGTTGGTAGTGCATCGGCAGTGAACGTCAGTGTTTCTTATCTTTTTGCTATCATCAGTGAACGGTGGTAGTTCCTCGTCAGTGAACGGCGATGGTATGATATTTTCAAAAATCTACCTTCAGTGAACGTTGGTAGTACATCGGCAGTGAACGTCGGTGTTTCTTATCTTTTTGCTATCATCAGTGAACGGTGGTGGTTCCTCGTCAATGAACGACGATGGTGTGATATTTTCAAAATCTACCTTCAGTGAATATTGGTAGTGCATCGGCAGTGAACGTCGGTGTTTCTTATCTTTTTTCTATCATCAGTGAACGGTGGTGGTTCCTCGTCAGTGAACGACGATGGTATGATATTTTCAAAATCTACCTTCAGTGAACGTTGGTAGTGCATCAGCAGTGAACATCGGTGTGTCTTATATTTTTGCTATCATCAGTGAACGGTGGTGGTTCCTCGTCAGTGAACGACGATGGTATGATATTTTCAAAATCTACCTTCAGTGAACGTTGGTAGTGCATCGGCAGTGAACGTCGGTGTTTCTTATCTTTTTGCTATCATTAGTGAACGGTGATAGTTCCTTGTCAGTGAACGGCGATGGTGTGATATTTTCAAAATCTATCTTCAGTGAACGTTGGTAGTACATCGACAGTGAACGCCAGTGTTTCTTATCTTTTTTCTATCATCAGTGAACGGTGATAGTTCCTCGTCAGTGAACGACGATAGTATGATATTTTCAAAATCTACCTTCAGTGAACGTTGGTAGCGCATCGGCAGTGAACGTCGGTGTTTCTTATCTTCTTGCTATCATCAGTGAACGGTGATAGTTCCTCGTCAGTGAACCGCGATGGTATGATATATTTTATCTTCTACCTTCAACTATTGAGTTGGTAGTTTACCGTCATCTTTGAGTCGATATATCTTCTTCTCTCTACCTTCAGTGAATGTTGGTAGACATCGGCAGTGAATGTCGATGCTTGTTATCCTCCTCTCTGGTTCTATTCTTTTGGTCCACCAGTGATTTATTTTCCTGGTGGGGTTGCTCCTTTGTTTCTTCATTTTTGTGGCATCCCCAATGTTACTTTGCGTCTCTTTTGTTCTGTTCATATGCATCCATAATCATAAGCATTGCATGGCATCTTAGAGACAAAAATAGGGTTTGTTTTATATTTAAGTATCTTCAATCGCGTCGACACGAAGATTTGTAACCTTCAAATCTCCGGATAGAAGACACTTAAATAAGGGCAGCTGTTGTACCCCAATTTTTGCCCCTAATATTCCTCTATCATATCATGTCAACTCGATCATAACAAGATCACATTAGGGTTGGTTCTTCCTCTTTTTTCCTATCTTTAAGTTTGCTCTTGAGGAATCTCCAAGCACATTGGTTGTGTATTTTGTATATGTGTTGTTGACTAACTTCTAATCAAAATACAAAAAAATATTTGTCTTTGTCTTTGTATATTTTTGTTTTGTATATTTTTGTTTTGTAGGTACCAAGTCGAAGCATCTGACAAATAAGGATTTCTGGTATTATTTTCCTAAAATCTCTATTTCTGCACAAAAAAAAGAATTAAAAATTTTCATTTTTTTCCACTGATGCAATCGATTGCTCTTAAAGTGCAATCGATTGCACATAGTATATTTTGCGCCATTTTTGAAAAAAATACACTGTGCAATCGATTTGCACAGCGTGAAAATTAAAAAAAAAAATCAGCATTTTAAACTTGTCAAATTTTGGCTCCAATTTTCCTTCACTTTTGAAAGATGTATCATTAATTCAAATTTTAGTGCCAATCTTTCATTTTTAAAAAGAATTATCATTAATTCAAATTTTGGCTCTAATATTTGAAAGAATTACCATTAATTCAAATTTTGACTCTAATTTTTGAAAGAGTTATCATTAATTCAAATTTTGGCTCCAAGAATCAATTACCAAATTACCACTAATCCCAATCCTAAAACTCTATAAATAGAGCTCTCATTTCATTCAAATTTCAAGCTTTTGATAGCCAAATCCACCTTGCTAAAAAATCTCTCAATTCTCTCCATCTACCAAATTCACTCAAAGCTCCATTTTCAAAAAGTTAGTAAGCTTTGCATTGAAGCTTACTAATCTTTGAGCTAAACCTTCATCCAAACACTTTTTCTCCATCAATTCTCTACATCCAAGCTTGTTCAATTGATTCTTGTGGTTGAATTGAAGCAAATTCTTGAAGTTGTTTTGATGATTCTCTAGATCTACCTTTGGTAAGTTGGATAATTCATCTTTCACAATGTGATCTCTTGGTGATCTTTGGGATTGATTCTTTGAGCATTATTTTGTGCTTTCAATGGTGTTATTTTCTTATAATTTGATGGAATTTTCGTGCTCAAGTGGATCCATGATCATAAGGTGTTTGATGGAAAGTTTGAACAAGAAATTGCCCTTTTAAAATGCTGTTTTTGCTACTGTAACTGTGTGCAATCGATTTGCACTGTAGTGCAATCGATTGCACATAAGCAATTTTGCACAATTTTTAGAAAACTGTACTGTGTAAATCGATTTACACAATAGTGCAATCGATTTACACAAGGACATAATGCACTTTGTTCCTTGTTTTGGGGCAACTTTGATCCAAAATGCTTTTGCTGCTCACTCCTTTTGATTGTTGGTTTGGATTGCAATTTTAAATGTCCAATTTGTCTTTAAACTCAATGGACTTTGTGATGTAGATGAAGTTGGATAAATGTTCATCAATTCAAATCTACCTAAGAGTGAATTATTTAATTCATTTTTGGTGCTTTAGATTAATGATATGTTTAGTGCTTTAATCCATCTAGAGGAGTGGTTGAATTTAAAGATGAAAGAATTTTGAAATGGTGATCCAAATTAGCTTATCATTCCCTTCCCTCTTCATCTTATCCCTTTATTTTTTAATTGTGCTACATGTTAAGGAATGGTGATCTCTATATCATTTATCCAAAATGAAGTACATAGATTGCTATTGACCGGCCTCAAAATAGGTGTGACTTCTACATAAGTCCACTTACGATTGCTTAACATAACGCTAAATTTTGTCCCGACTCGAATAAATGATCATTCGTGGCCCAAACTTATGATTGCAAGCCCAAGTATGTTAATTTGATCTCTTTGATCCAATAACCTTGAGATTCATTGTGTGGAGGCTTTGGTTCTACCAATCCTCTAATGGATCTACAACACCTTTGGTCAACGCGGATCACTTAAACATCATTGATCATTACATGTTGCCTTGTGAGAATTCCAAAATAGATGATATACTTGACAAAAAGCAAATGCAACTTGTTGTGTGGAGGCTTTGGTTCTACCAATCCTCTAATGAGTTCCAAATGCAAGTTTCAAGATGGTCATCAAACTAACCACTAATTACTAACAATTAACTTTACTTTACGCTTTTATTTTCATGCTTTATGTACCATTTACTTTTAGCATTTTACATTTCATGCTATTTTCATCTTTGCTCACTTGAGCATTTACTTTTATGTCATTTTTATTTTGCTCACTTGAGCTTTTCTTTCTTTTTAAAGACACCTAATAATCAACATGAACCATAAAAATCATTAATGATACTTGGACTACATGGTTACTATCCTTTGCATTATGGAGTGATGGACTTCTTGGACTTAGGGTTAGAGACCTTGGCCTATCTTTGAGACTTTGTAACTTTATTTGATATTTTGTCTGTAGTTCTTGAGGTTTACCTCAAGACATTGGGTTGTTTGTTTGTTTTGTGTGCAGGTTATTGAGATTACGATCTTTGTTTTTAATTTAGAATTCACCCGTATACAGCCGTTACTCTGCCCAATTTTTGCAAAGACTTAAAACACTTGAAGTTTGGTTCTCTCAAAAGGTCTAGTATCTTTGCTTGCATAGTTTCAATCCGAAGAATGGGAATTCTATATTGACTCATAATGTCAAGTATTGGCTTCTTGTTGGTTAGATGGTTCTTATCCCTAGTTTTTACCTTATGCTTTAGGATAGCCTCTTCTTCTCCTCCCATCTTCTTTAATTTGTAAAATCTTCTCCCTCCTTTAAAAAAAACTCTTCTTGTTTTGAAACTTGAAACATTTTCATAAGAAACTTGGACTTAGGTCCATGCATCTTCGAAACATTTTCATAAATAAATTTCAATCAATTTAATAATACCTTGACCTTTTTTTGTGAGAAGACTAAAAGTCAATCAATCTCATTTCAAACCATTTTGCCACTTTGGCTTTTATCTTTAAAATTTTCTCAAAAGATTAGACTCTTGTCAATCCTTGTAGTGATGCAAACAACTATACTTCTACAATATGTAGTGAAGTGAGATATTTTCCACTTGGGTGTTGAGTGAGGCATTGTTGATTTTAAAAATCCAAGCCATATCCTCCACTTTGAGATGATGCAAATTCTCCTTTCTCATGATTGTGGGTAGTAAGTATGTTTTTCACACAGACAATTACGATGATGTCTTATCTCATAAAATCAACTAACACACTTGTGTTTCAAATTTTTAAAAGAGGAACTACGTGTACCCTGATCCCCTATTGCACGAAAGGTGGTACATAGGCACTAAAGGTTCGCAACCGCGGCGGGTGCAAAAATCATAAAAATATTTCTTTTCTCACCTCCACCATCCATTTTATATACAACACATTTTATAGCTAAAATATATAGATTTTTCAAAGAGGTTCCTGCGGAGTACCGTAGATGTTTAGGGTGCTAATACCTTCCCTTTGCATAACCAACCCCCTTACCTTGAATCTTTCCCCCTCTTTTTGGGTTATTCTCTCTTTTCCCATTCCTTTGGAAACAATAAAGCGCGGTGGCAATTTTGATTTTGATTTGTATAAAGTCTAGTCAATCCAATGGCTTAGTCTTGCACATTTCTACCGCTACACTAACCTTCCAACATAATCATCAAAATGCATCATAAGATCATCAACACATATAAGCACATCTTATCATCTATTTATTCTAATAAAATAATTCTAATTAAATCGGGGTGTTACAACGGGTAGGAGTATGATGGCTTAATGGGTATCCACAGATAAAATAAACGGATATTTGATTACCCGTTTACTTACGGGCACATATATGGATTTGATGGTATCCGTATATACGGGTATCCATGTCCGTTAATAATTAGCAAAAATGCTTAAATATAATTTATTTGATAAAAAATATTATTATCATTATTATTACTATTATTATTATAATTGTTATTATTTTGTTAAATATGATATTATTATTATTATTATTATTATTATTATTATTATTATTATTTTGATAAAAGAAGAAATAAAATGAGTGTGACTTATTTTTGTTATTATTTATTATGTGTTAAATTTGAAAATAATTTTTTTGTCTTTAAAAGAGATTAAAAAATTAGTTATTTAAATATATTTTAAAAAATAATAATTTAAATAATAGTATTCACGGATACCCGTAAATATCCGCGGGTATCTTAAAATCCACGGATATCCATCTAACAGATACACGTACGGGTATGGGGTGGGTACATATATCATATTTACTAAATAGGGTGGGTAGAGGAAGACTAGTATCTGTGGCCATGGGTACCCATTTCCATCCATATCCCCAACAGATAGTTGAAGGAGTAAATGCTTTAACAAATACTTGAAACAAAAAATTCTCAAATCTTATTGTTCCTAATCGTTTAACTTAATCGATTAAATAAAGGCTATATAAAGAGGTATATTTTCATTCTTCTTCACTCATCATTTCTCATTGCATACTTGCACGAAACCACTTTTTTTTCTTCTCAAAATCATCTTTACCAAACCAAATGGCTCCAAAAAGAACCTGGTACTCCCAACCATCACAATCATACTTCTCTGCAGACTTCTCAACCAAGCTCAAGAAACTTGTTACAATATCTACTACCCCTATAGAGAACTACTCACCTCTCACTACCTAGATAAGGACCTCTTTAAAAATTTCTCCTTCATGAAAGCATTCAACTTTGCTAGGTTAAGAGACTTTGTCTTTGAAAAACCCAATGAGAGATGCCCCGACCTAGTAAGAAAATTCTACGTTAACCTCCTCTACACAAATGGGATCATAAACTCTAAAGTTAAAAAGCATCTCATCACCCTTTCTCTAGAAGACTTTGCTTAGGTATACAACCTACCTTACATATAGATCAAGAGTTTTATCAAAATCTTGAAGGAAATGAGGTTGAATTTGAAACCTTGCTCATTCTTTTCTCATTGACTCCACATCTTCTGTTACCTCTCCTTTCATTGTTGGAATCATCCGCCCAAATGTTAGGTTAATATATTACACCACTAGCCGAGCACTCTTCCTAAGAAAAGGAAACTATAACACCCTGTCAAAATCAGACATACCCGTCGTCTGGTTTATAGAAAATCAAACTCCAAAAAACCAGGCAAATGCAGTTCTTGCTCATATGCTAGAAATAAAAAGAAAGAACAACATCTTGCCCTATGTTGAACTCATATCCGAAATCCTTTACTACACTAACTATCCTTTTAGTGAAGAAGAACTTATCTTTGAGCACATAAAGATAAGACAAACTGAAATAAGGAAAATTGATTTTACCATTCAACAAGGAGAATTGTTGCTCAACAACTAAGAGGAAGGGAGTGAAGAAATAACCTTCCATCCAGTTCCAACTATAACATTCTTGATGAGCAAAGAAAAATGAACAGAAAGATCAACTTGCTCATTGAGAAAATGGATAGGAAAAACCTCATATCTCCATTATCCTCTAGTGAAGATGATGATGGGATGAATTAAGATTAGTTTTCCTTCCAGCTGTTTTCTTTCCTTATATTTTTCATGTACATTGATTCCATTTTCTACACTTTTGTTGCGATTGTAATTGCAAGTGCACAGGTCTATCAAAATAGTGATAAAGATATCGATCCCACAGAGACTAATAGTCAAACTTATCGTATCTTATTTCTACTTTATAAATCTAAGGCTAATCAATATTTTTTTCTTCGAACAAGGGAATAATTAAAACTAAAATTAGAACAAGAGTATAATTTAGAAAATATATTAAATAAGAGAGATGCGAATGTGGTCCCCCTTGTACCTTTGGGACTCAATAAATCATTAGTGATTGTTGAATTTTAAAATTACTTTTCAGAATAAAATATTAGTTTAAAAACATTAGTCTCACACTCTCATGCTATTGACCCGTGCTATATTTTAAAACCACAAATGTTTTTCTCTCACTCAGCCATTCAAGTTGCATAATACTTTTTAAAAACCATTAAGTCCTAATTAATTCTAAAGTTCTCTCGCTGTGTTTAGAAATTAATGCACAATTTTTACTATCTGTTACAAACCTCACACTCTCGCTCTATTGGTTTGTAACCTTAGTGTTCTAGTCGTCAAGTAATACCTTTTGATTATTAAACTAAAAATATAAAAAACGAATAAATTTTTTTTATTAAAAAGAGATTTACGCCAAATCCATACTGAGTTCCATGAGAAAGATAGTCCTCACACACTGGACTCAAAAAAATTTAGCCAAACATATTTTTTAAATCATACATGCAATTTGTAGCGGTAGAAATGTTCAAGACTAAGCCATTGGATTGACTAGACTTTATACAAATCAAAATAAAAATCACCACCGCATTTTATTGTTTCCAAACGAATGGAAAAAGAGCGAATAACCTAAAAAGAGAGGGAAAGATTCAAGGTAAGGGGGTTGGTTATGCAAAGGGAAAGTATTAGCACCCTAAACATCTACGGTACTACGCAGGAACCTCTTTGTAAAATCTGTATATTTTGGCTATATAAAAGAAATGTGTTGTATATAAAATGGATGGTGGAGGTGAGAAAAGAAATATTTTTTTTAATGATTTTTGCACCCGCCGCGGTTGCGAATCTTTAGTGCCTATGTACCACCTTTCGTGCAATAGGGGATCAGGGTACACGTAGTTCCACTTTTTTTTTTTAAAAAAATGAAACAAAAATGCGTTGGTCAATTTTATGAGATAAAACATCATCGTCATTGTCCGTGTG
Organism: Vicia faba; assembly: GCA_948472305.1. NCBI lineage: Eukaryota > Viridiplantae > Streptophyta > Magnoliopsida > Fabales > Fabaceae > Vicia > Vicia faba. Next base: position 1,055,822,991 of record OX451740.1, on the reverse strand, counting down.
GAAAACATACCTACTACCCACAATCATGAAAAAGGAGAATTTGCATCATCTCAAAGTGGAGGATATGGCTTGGATTTTAAAATCAACAATGCCTCACTCAACACCCAAGTGGAAAATATCTCTCTTCACTACATATTGTAGAAGTATAGTTGTTTGCATCACTACAAGGATTGACAAGAGTTTAATATTTTGAGAAAAGTTTAAAGTAAAAGCCAAAGTGGCAAAATGGTTTGAATGAGATTGATTGACTTTTAGTCTTCTCACAAAAAATGTCAAGGTATTATTAAACTGATTGAAGTTTATTTATGAAAAGGTTTTTGTAAATGCATGGACCTAAGTTCAAGTTTATTATGAAAGTAGTTTAAGTTTCAAAACAAGAAGAGTTTTCAAAAGGAGGAAGAAGATTTTTGAAATTAAAGAAGATGGGAGGAGAAGAAGGGACTATCCTAAAGCATAAGGTAAAAGCTAGGGATAAGAACCATCTAACCAACAAGAAGCCAATACTTGACATTATGAGCCAAGATAGAATTCAAATTCCTTGGATTGAAACCAATCAAGCAAAAAAAATACTAAACCTCTTGAGAGAACCAAACTTCAAGTGTATTAAGTCTTCATAAAAATTGGGCAGAGTAACAGCTGTATGCGGGTGAATTCCAGATTACAAACAAAGGGTGTAATCACAATAACCTGCATACAAAACAAACAAACAACACAATGTCTTGAGGTAAACCTCAAGAGCTCCAGAAAAAATAATCAGATAAGATCACAAGGTTTCCAAGATAGGCCAAGGATTCTAATCCTAAGTCCAAGAAATAGTCCCATGCTCCATAATTCCAAGATAGTAAACAAATAGTCCAAGTACCATTAAGAGTTTTTTTAGGGTTTATATTGATTATTAAGTATCTTAAGAAAAGAAAAGAAAAGCTCAAGTGAGCAAATTAAAAATGACAAGAAAATAAATGCTCAAATGAGCAAAGATGAAAATGGCATGAAATTAAAATGCTAAAAAAATAAATAGTACATAAAGCATAAAAATAATAAAAGCGTAAGATAAACAAGTCAATAATTAGTGGTTAGTTGGATGACCATCTTGAAACTTGCATTTGGAACTCATTAGAGGATTGGTAGAACCAAAGCCTCCACACAACAAGTTGTATTTGCTTTTTGTCAAGTATATCATCCATTTTGAATTCTTATAAGTACCATTTAATGATCATCAATGTTTAAGTGATCCGCGTTGACCAAAGGTGTTGTAGATCCATTAGAGGATTGGTAGAACCAAAGCCCCCACACAATGAATCTCAAGGTTATTGGATCAAAGAGATCAAATTAACATACTTGGGCTTGCAATCATAAGTTTGGGCCACAAATGATCATTTATTTGAATCGGGACAAAATTTAGCGCTATGTTAAGCAATCGTAAGTGGACTTATATAGAAGTCACACCTATTTTGAGGTTGGTCAATAACAATCTATGCACCATTTGTTTTGAGACATGATATAGAGATCATGCTTTAACAACATTTAGTGCAATGAGAAGAGGATGAGATGGAGGGGAATTAGGGTAAAAGAGAAACCACATTTGAATTAATATTTAATCAAACTATTATTAAAATCATTCATCCATTTTTGGTGGAGTTGAACTCAACACCATGGATCCAATGATGTTAATAAAGTCATGATAAAAAAATCAACCCAAGACAACCAGAAAATAATCACAAAATAATATCACATTTAATATATATATTAAAAGGTTAAAAAAAGTTAAAAAATGGAAAATAATGAGGAAAATATCAATTATATTCAAATTATTCAAGAAATGAAAAATTAGGCCATAGAAAAATCAGAAATGGATCCAAATATTTTTATAAAAATTTTAGTAATTTTTTAAAACTCAGAAACTATTTTTAAACTATTTAAAATTGCTAAAACAAACATAAAATAGATCCAAAATAGTAAACCTCAACATAAAATTCCATAAAATTCTCAGAAAGTCAAAAATATGCAAAATAATATTTATGAATTTTTTCAGAATTAAAAAATGTCAGAAAGTATTTTTTAAGTAATTAAAAGAAAGAAAATAATACAAAAAATATAAAAAATATCAAATGTTAAAATAAAAATGTAAAAAAATATTCATGAGATCAGAAATAATCCAAAGTATTTTTGTGAATTTTTTCATAATTTTTGGATAAAAAATAAAAGAGTTATGAATTTTTGAAAATTTAATCAAATAATAAAATCAGAAAATAAAATAAAACCAAAAAGATGTGGACCATCAGATCAAAATCAAAACGCGTTAGTAAGGTAATCCAATGGACCAAACGCGCTGTGCTTGATATGGACCTTAGTGAAACACACTTGTGATCAGAAAAAGAGCAACCAATAAAATTAAAACGCTTGGCACACTATCATTGGCTGAGACGAGACATGTCATCGTCTTCAACCTCCAGACACCCTGCAATGGGGATTTTGTGAGATCCTTCAAATGGAAAAATTAGGATCCCTGGCCAGCATCATTGAACTCGACTCTTCAAGACGATTCTAACACAACCATCGCGCTAAATTTATATAAAATATGGAGAGAGATATGAATCAAAAACTCAGAAAATAGCGAGCACCTTCAATTTGGGATTTATCTCTCAATTCTCAATGGATTTAAAAATTGTAAGCAACATTAGAATCAAACAAAGGAGTAGAATAGATTAGTGCTTGATTTGGATCCAATTGGTGGAGAATTCTACCTTTTCGAAGTTCAAGTAAGAAGCTTTGAAACTGGACTTCTGTAGCTTGAATTATGGGTCGTTTTGATTGGTTTAAGTGTTGGAGAGTTTGTATAAGTTCAAGGATGATGAATGTGCAAAGAATTTTGGAAAAGGAAGCTTAAATTTCAAAAACCGGATTTAGAAAAAGTGGGTTTGTGTGAGGTTTTGGCAGGGTGTTCTTGGCTCTCTAAGCTTGGGAAAATGGATGGGGGATGACCCTCTATTTATAGGGGAGCAAATGGGATCCAAAGGGAGAGTGAATGATGCGTTTTGGAGGGAATTCGTGTGGGTCTGTATCATGAAGAAAGTGTTACTCAAACTTGATCAAAACTCAGCCAAATCGTGTGTTTCATGATGCTAATCACTTATGGCAAGTTGCTAACCATGATTAGAAACAAAAACGCGTGAAAAACTTGTGATTAGAAGCCAAAACAAAGATTTTAAAATCTTGACTTTGTGAAAAATTCAGTTTCAAACTACCAAATTCAAATCCATGGCATTTCCAACTCAAAGGGTCTTAGGGCATAATTCTTGATGTTTTAGAAAGATGAGGTTACAAGCTTTGCAATGGAAAAATAATGGAATCAAATGGATGCTTGAGCTGAAAGTTACATGGAGTCAAAGTTGAAGAAAAAGAGTTGACTTTCCATACTTAGAAATATTTCAAGTTCTTCTTCAAAAATGACCTATAATCTTTTGTATCAAAACATGGCCTTCAACTTAGAATTTGCTCTTGACCAAAAAAGATGGAATGAAGTAGACCTCTTTAATGACATTTTGAGATTTGAACCACTCAAAATCTCCAAATATTGAGCAAGTTATGACTTGTTGAAGTTGGCCAAATATCATGAAATGACCTATAATCTTTTGCATTCTTAAGGCAACTTCCATTTATTTTCTCACTTTTCTCATAAAAGAAGGCATGAAGTAGACATCTTTAAGATAATCATGGAAAAAGAATGGACTCAAGGGGATAAAAATTGACCAAGTTATGACCATTTGAAGTCATATATGCAAAATTGGGGATTCATCTAGATGACTTGTAATCTTTCTTCTTCACCAAGTTCCTTCCACATGAAAACTCCTTGGAACTTTTGAAGTGATTTGTTAGAAACCCTTTAAAGAGAAGGATGTCCTTGGAATCACTCAAAAATACCAAAAGATGAACAATATATGCTCCTTTGAAGTTCAAAACCCTAGCCTCTAGATTAAGAGAATGCTTTGAGGAACTTTGACAAGTTTGAACAAGCTTCTTGTGCCAATATTCTTTATTTGTGAATAGAAGTTGTTGAGTATGATGATGAGGACTCATAGCCACCAAAACCACTTCCATATCTTGAAATTTTAGAGAAATGTGTTCTTGTGACCAATAGGAGCAAGAACTTGTCTAATCATGACAACTTCTTCCCTCAACCCTTTGTATTTTTGAATCAATTTTGATAACTTTGGAATATGTTGAACCAAAGTAAGCCTTGTCATGCAATTTCTTCCAAAACAACTTCAATAGTGAAGTTTGAATCCCTCAAGCTATGTTGACTAGGGCATGGAAATAAACTCATGAACCCATGAAGCAGCTTGCTAAACCTCATTGCCTTTACCTACATTATTAACAAGTATGGCAAACCAACATTGTATTTTATTAATTAGAAAGAAAATCAAGCAAAACTTTCATGATCACAAAAGAAAACAAGTCAAGGTGCTTGGTAACTCTTTAAAAGATCAAGGCTAAAAATAGGAAGAAGAACCAAAAGCCCTAATGTGATCTTGTTGTGATTGAATCAACATGGTATGATGAAAGAATCTTAGGGGGAAAAATTGGGGTACAACAGCTTCCCTTATTTAAGTTTCTTCTATCCGGAGATACGAAGGTTAAAAATCTTCGTGTCGACGTGATCGAAGATACTTAAATATAAAACAAACCCTATTTTGGCCCTAAGATGCCATGAAAATGCTTATGCATATGAATGCATATGAACAATACCAAAGAGACGCAAATTATCACTGGGGATGCCACAAAAGTAAAGAAACAAAGGAGCAACCCCACAAGGAAAATAAATCACTGGTGGACCAAAAGAACTGAATCATAGGGGAATATAACAAGCATCGACTTTTATTGCCGATGGTCTACCAACATTCACTGAAGGTAGAAAAATAAAATATATCATACCACCTCCATTCACTGACGATGAACTATCAACGTACACTGAAGATAGCAAAAAGATAATAAGCATCGACGTTCACTGCCGATGTCCTACCCGCGTTCACTAAAGGTAGAAATAGAAAATATATCATACCATCTCCGTTCACTGACGATGAACTATCAACATTCACTGAAGATATCAAAAAGATAATAAGCATCAACGTTCACTGCCGATGTCCTACCAACGTTCACTGAAGGTAGAAAGAGAAAATATATCATACCACCACCGTTCAATGACGATGAACTATCAACATTCACTGAAGATAGCAAAAAGATAATAAGCACCAACGTTCACTGCCAATGTCCTACCAACGTTCACTGAAGGTAGAAAGAGAAAATATATCATCAAGTTTTCCCCAAAATTCTGGTGTTTTACCTAGAACGGGTCTCAACTTCTTCTTTAACCAAAGAAATCTTCCTGGAAAAGATCAAACTTAAGCTGTCTCAAATAAAGAGACTTGTTACTCATTGTCATGGGGAATTGCAAAGGGAAATGACTTTCTGGGGATAGAAATATGACTTCTCGGGGAAATGCCATGATATTCCTGCTGAGGAGATAAATTCTTCCCGTGCAAAATAAATGCGCAAACCAAATATCAAATTTTTAAGAAATCCAAAGTAAATAATATTGTCATGCAACCACATATCCAAATCAGAAATAAACTGGAGCAAAACAGGCAACGAAGATACATCCTTTGAGAAATAAACTCAAGAAGGAAAACCAAATCCATCTAAGCAAGAAGCGTTGCAGGAAGGCCCAAGAAAAATGTCACTGAACAATGATTCGTCAATTTTAGCCATGCATGATGTATGTATGAGTGCTATCATGCATATGCTGGTAAAACAGATACACAATCAGTAGGAACACACAAACAAAACCGCCCCAGGTACTAACAACACTTGGCTAAACTTCAACCAGAAAGATCATTCAGAGAAAAGGAAAAAGCCAACTGCGGAAACCAAACCCATTGCTTGCCTTTAACTTTTACTAGAGAGAAATATAATCCGGAGGTAGACAAATTAAACAGATACTGGGGTAGAACATCATTCTTCCGGCTTCATCGGAGAAACAGTTTTCCAAAAGCAACATGCCTACTGGAGATTGCAAGACCAGCCTCAAATAAAGTAGACTGACGCTGAAACAACCAAACCTCACTGGGGAATTCAAGCCTACCTCCCCGGAGAGAAAAAAAAAAGTGGATTGAGACTTTATATCATGAAAACTTAATCCAACAAAAGATGTCCTGAGATAGCCTTCCTGGGAATCAAGAAGTCAACATTAGTGCCAATACTGCAAAAAGAGTGACATCTCAGCACACCAAGGGAATAAAACCTTTCATCATATGAGGGAAGACTTCGCTGGGGAATCTGGGACAGAGGCTTCTGACCATGCAGGCCCAAAATCAAAAGTGAACCAAGACTGGACTGGGGATAATGGGATCACAAACCCAATACTGTACCTTGCACCCATCAGTATCGTCTTTAACTATCAGGATCGCTCACATACCAGCAAAATGACCTGAGAAAACATTCATGAAGGAAGTAAAACTTCTCAAAACAACCAGAGTTTTGTTCATTCCTAGGATCACCATTTTTGTTGTCATTGTTTCATCACAAATCTCAAAGTAAAAATAAATTGTAAAAATATCTCTTTTTTTTTAAAAGTCAATTTTACTTTTTAATCTTTCTGCTTCGAAAGTTATTATCAGTAATAAATGGAGTCTTTGCAAGCTAAATAAAATAAGAACACAAAGAATTGGATAAAAGCTCGAATTTCATTAATAGAATGGTAGTCCGCGAATGGCGAGACTCCATGGATGATTACAAAGTTTGGGAAATGGTAATACATAATGGAAAAGATACCTTCAGATACAATGACCACTATTCCCCCTAACAACTTTTGGAAATCCTGAGCTACAGCTTTTGTTGAAGTATGGTGAGGATCCGAGAAGATTGTTGCTTCAACGATCAAGTCTTGTCTGACGTAGTTACTTGCCAAGAAAAAAAATCCCTAACTTTTGCCTAAGTTGCTGTGATACGGTGACCAGAACCGGGACTGTTTTTTTTAGGAATGCTGGTTTGCGTTTTGCGTGTGTGTTCGCAAAATGTCGCGGTAAGAAAGAGTCGCCACTGACTTTTATTTTATCCAACAAGGAAAGGAAAAAAGCACAAAAAAATTCCTTTTTCGAGATATTTCTGAGTACGGGGGGTAGATTATAGAAAGGGAAGGTATTAGCACCCTTTTTATCCGTAGTTATCTACAGGCTCTTAGGTACTTTCTCATCATTTTCAAAATTGCTTCTTTGTGTTTGTGTGATTTGAAAAGCTTTTGTTTTACTTCGATTTAACTCTTGCTTCTGTCTTCAAGAGTGTAATGAAGTGTTTTTGAAAACTTTGGTTGAAAAGGAGTGTAAGTGTGAAAAAGTTTGTTTTGTTTGAGCAAGTACTTAAGAACTAATATACCTACTCGAAAAAAGAATCGTTCTATGTTCGTTTCCTTTAGACAGCACTATCCCACTATTAGTGAGTAGGTAGCACCATCGTTGGAGTTTGAGGGTCAATTCGAAAGGGATGTACGGTCACTAAAGCAACGTTAGGACGTCTTAGTAATAATCCTAATGTCTTAGATCAATTATTCGAGGCAACAATATCCGAGGCAACCATTCCGAGGAAACTTTGATCTTCGGATAAGAGGACGACCACTAAATCATCCTATACTCAATGACCGTTTACCGAAGGCAACCAAGTGGGAGTGTAACCTAGGAGTGCGCATGTGCGAGTGATTCAATTTTAGATTATTTATCTTTGCACATTTAGGGTTATCTAAATGTTTTAAAGTTTATCATACATTCTTGTCATGCATCCATATATCATACATCTAACAGTTAATATTTTGTGGAATTTAAAGTGCGGAAATTAAACTACGCTATTACAAGGCTTCGGGTATTTACATAGCCAAAAGCAAACCCTTGAAAATAAAGCGATAAATAAAAATAAAAAGGTCCTAATTAACTATTACAACTTGTGGGCAGTTACATCAATATAATAAAATAAATGATAAAGCGCGCGCGAGGAATATTAGATCGGGAGAGAACTAGGGTTTTGACCCTTTCTAACCTAATTAAAAAAAATGTTTTTTTGTTGTTTTTAATAAAAGAGGATTAGGTTTTAAAATTAAATTAGTGATTTAAATTAATTAATAAAAATAAATAAATGGCCTATTTTTTGTGTTTTGGTTATTTTTTTGAGAAAAAGGAAAATATTATTAAGTTTAGAAATAAAACCCTAATTGTTCTAATTAATTTTAATTTATTTACAAAAAGAAATTAAATTTTACCTAAAATTAAAATCTAATTAAATTAATTAATTAATTCATAAAAATAAACCTAAGTCTATTTGGGTGAAAAATATTTTTATGATAAAGGAAAAGTTAATTTTGTTAGAAAATAAATAAACTAAATTAAATAAAGCAAAAAATAAAAAAGAAAAGAGAAAGAGTTATTGGGCCTGAGCAATTCGGGGGTGTAAACAGCAATTTTCTGGCCCAAGAAGGATTGTCCCACGTTGACTCTTTGCAATCCCATGCCATGTGTTTGACTAGGTGTATCATGGTCCTCCATTGATGGCCTTTGGATCTGAATCTCAGGATACTTGGATGATTGGATGGTGAGGTCATATGGTGGACCTTGGCTTTGTAAGCGCATGCAATTCCTGAAAGAAAAATAATGTGAAGAAATTGGGGGACCTGGGATTCGAACCCAGGTCCTGAAGCATTTTGCATACACTCCACTACCATCTGCGCTGGCTGTCTTGTTTGTATATAATATAAACATCAATTAGTATATAATAAACGATGAAATAATAAAATATTCGCGCGAAAATTCAAATCAGCGATTTGGATGGAGGCACATATGTCATCTTCCTCCCTGCACCATTGGTAAAAGTCCCAGAATTTTACCTACGGACGTTTGTCCGTCACTACAAGTCCTGTAAATCTTAAAACTCAATACAAGCGTGATAAATAAAAACTAAGGCCATGAATGGATCCGTCTGGACCTGCTGAGTTCAATGGTGGCCCTTTCATGGCCCAATTTTGCCTGTAAACAAAAATCCCAAATCGAGGCTCCAAACCCTAACAATGGTGAAATCTCATACAGTCCATATAAATGCAATTAAACATTATAGAAAGTTTGCAAATGTTCTAAGGATCAAGAATATATGATTAATTCGTGCTATCAATGTCTAAATCATGACATTCGAATTCAAGAAAAGCCCAAGGTCGTGGCTGACTTACAATGAGTTTCAAGGCCTGGAAATGCTTGTTCTTGATTGCTTTTGCTTTCCTACACTCCCAGGAAGCGATTGAGATGGTCCAAGGATCTTGAAATTGCTTCAAAGTATGAATTCGTGTTTGCACTTTTTCTTGTTTTTTCCAAGTTTTGTTCTTGATGATGCGCCTCTCTCTAGCCTTGCTTTAGGTCTGCATATGTTCTTTATGTACTGAGGAATGAATTAGGGTTGTCAATGTGATCACAATCTTTCTCAATCATTGCTTTTGATTTTGATTTGATACACTTGAATATCATTCCAAAAATAGCCTAAAACCAATCTTTCTGTGCACTCCAACCCTTTACACGAATTCAATCTCATGCTAGCTGGAATTTAAGACCTGAAACATGTACAAAATCTTGAGTTTTCAATATTTTGGATTTTCTATGATTTGTTTTGATTTAACTTGATTAAATTTAAATAAAAATAAAAATAAATAATAAAAACAAGATAATGACAAGTGGAAAAGGCTAGGGCTCGTGGACCATGTTGCCAACTTAAAACAAGTGCAAAAGATTGGGCCCATTAAGCAAAATTTGCAACTTTAGGCATAGTTGACTTTTGGCAATTTTGCAAAAAGGGTCAACTTCACCAATGCATAACTTCCTCAATTTTGACTCTTTGAAGGTGTTCTTTGACTTTTTAGAAAGCTTGAGATGTCCTCTAAGCAAATATTTTGGTCTCATCTCAATTTGGTATTCCATGATCATGTATGAAGCTTTGACAAAAAAGGTGTTTTTGTTGACTTTTCAAAATGACCTATAATATCCAAATTCATAACTTCTTGTGAGTGAATATTTTGAACTTGGGAGATGAATATGGATTGTATAGCATGGCATCCTCTTCAAAATGAGCTTTGGATGGGTCATTTCTCATAAAGTATGAGAAAGTTATGCTTGGTCAAAGTTGAGTTGACTTTTCCTACAAAACCCTAATTTAGCAACTTTTGGTTCTTGATGAATTGTGAGCAATACTTGATGAATCATGATTAACCATTGATCAAATGATGAAATATAATTCAAAATGAGGATGTTGACCAAAAATCTTGAAGTTTGACTGTATGTGGGTCACAGTTGACTTTTGCCCTAACACAGTCGATTTCCAGGCCTTTGAGTAATTGACTGAGCAAACTTTCTCTGCAAGGCTTGAAACTTGACATGGATGATCTTGAGAACATATTATGACAATGGTGAGAATTTTGGATCCCTTGGACTCGAGTATCTTGATGCAACATGAAACCCTAATTTGAGGTAGACTGCCTTAGGAGAGAGCTTGTCTGGCCAACCCTTGGACTACCTTGAGCAACTTGAGAATCTTTCTTGAGATGTTTTGAGAAATATGGGAGGGAAAATTTTGGGGTACAACAGCTTCCCTTGTGGGTTTTAAACTTAGAGGGAAATTTATTCTGTTTATGCCTCTAATTTTTGCCTAGACTGCCCTTTCGGGTTTTCGGCCTACCGAGACGCTCCTTTTTGCCTAAGCCGCTCTTTCGGGTTTTCAACTTAGCGAGCTATTATTTTATTTCTTTAGGCGAAGTATTTCTTGACTGCGTCCGCCTTCATGGGACGTGGGAACTCCTCGCCATCCATAGTTTCAAGAATTAATGCACCACCAGAGAAGACTTTCTTGACAACATACGGGCCTTCAAAATTGGGAGTCCACTTGCCCCTAGAATCAGTGTTGAAAGACATGATCTTCCTGACCACGAGGTCGCCTTCTATGAATTCATGAGGTTTGACATTTTTATCAAATGCTTTCTTCATTCTTCTCTGATATAACTGCACATGACATAAAGCTGTCATTCCCTTCTCTTCAATCAAATTCAATTGGTCAAACCTGTTCTGGACCCATTCAGCCTCTGTCAATTTGGTTTCCATTATCACACGTAACGAGGGAATCTCTACCTCGACAGGGAGTACAGCTTCCATTCTATACACCAGGGAGAACGTGGTTGCTCCTGTTGAAGTGCGAACAAATGTTCGATATCCATGCAGAGCAAAAGGGGGCATTACATGCCAATCCTTATAAGTAACAACCATTTTCTGGATAATTCTCTTGATATTCTAATTAGCAGCTTCAACAGCCCCATTCATTTTTGGCCTGTATAGAGATGAATTATGATGGGCAATCTTGAATTCTTCACACAGTTCTGTCATCATCTTGTGGTTCAAATTCGAGCCATTGTCGGTGATGATTCTGCTCGGCACACCATACTGGCATATAAGATTATTCTTGATGAAGCGCACAACCAATTGTTTGGTAACATTGGCATATGAAGCAGCCTCTACCCATTTAGTGAAGTAGTCAATTGCTACCAAGATAAAATGGTGCCTATTTGAAGCTTTTGGTTCTATCATCCCGATCATGTCAATACCCCACATAGAGAAAGGCCATGGGGAGGAAATCAAATTGAGAAGTGTCGGAGGCACATGAACCTTGTCCGCATAAACCTGGCATTTATGGCACTTCTTTGCAAATTTGTAACAGTCAGATTCCATTGTCAACTAATAATAACCTGCCCTTAGCATCTTTTTAGCCATCGAATGTCCATTAGCATGAGTGCCAAATGAACCTTCATGAATCTCATGCATCAACATGTCTGCTTCATGTCTATCCACGCATCTGAGCAAGACCATGTCATAATTTCTCTTGTATAACACATTTTCACTGGGGAAGAAACTGACTGCCAATCTTCTCAGTGTTTTTCTATCTTTCCTCGATGCACCAATCGGGTATTCTCGAGTCTGAAGAAAATGATTGATATCATATTACCAAGGTTTTTCATCTTCTACCTTCTCTGTCATAAACACATGAGCGGGCATATCTAGCCGTCGAACTGTAATTCGGGGTATATCATTCCAAGTATTCACTTGGTACATGGAAGCCAGAGTTTCCAGAGCATCCACCATTTGATTTTCATCTCTAGGGATGTGATGAAATTCAACTTTATTGAAGAAGGGTAATAATCTTCTAGCATAATCTTTGTAAGGGATCAAGCCAGGGTGACGAGTGTTCCAATCTCCTTTAATCTGTTTTATTACTAAAGCTGAATCACCATACACATCTAGAATTTTGATTCTGAGATCAATAACTTCCTCAAGACCCATGATGCAAGCCTCATATTCCGCCATATTATTAGTGCAATCAAATGTTAACCTCGCAGTAAAAGGAATGTGAGATCCATGAGGAGTGACAATCACAACACCAATTCCTTTACCATAAGCATTCACCGCTCCATCAAATACCATACTCCAATGAGATTCAGGGTCAGGGTCCTCCTCAGGCAATGGTTCATCACAATCTTTCAGTTTCAGGAACATCACAACCTCATCGGGGAATTCATACTCTACAGACTGATGATATTCCACCGGCTGGTAAGCAAGGTAATATGCCAACACACTACTTTTAATAGCCTTTTGAGTGCGGTACTCGATATCATATTCAGATAACAACATCTTCCAGCAGGCAATTCTCTCAGTAAGAGTAGGCTTCTCAAAAATATACTTGATTGGATCCATTTTGGAGATCAACCAAGTGGTATGATTCAACATATACTACCGCAAACGCTTTGCCGCCCAGGACAAAGCACAACATGTCTTTTCCAACGTGGAATACCGTGACTCACAACCAGTGAACTTTTTGCTGAGATAATAAATGGCTAACTCCTTCTTTCCTGTTTCATCCTGTTGTCTCAGAATACAACCCATGGATTTATCTAACACTGTTAGATACATAATCAACGGTCTTCCTTCTACGGGAGGGAGAAAAATAAGAGGTTCAAGCAGATATTCTTTAATAATCTCAAATGCCCTTTGACATTCATCTATCCACACACAACCTTGATCCTTTTTTAACAACTTAAAGATCGGTTCACATGTTGCAGTCATGTGGGAAATAAATCTGGAAATATAATTCAAACGGCCGAGGAAACCTCTGACTTGCTTTTAAGTTCTTGGTGCTGGAATTTCTTGAATTACTTTGACTTTATCAGGGTCAACTTCAATTCCTTTCTGGTTAACAATGAAACCCAACAATTTCCCCGACCTAACACCGAAGGTGCATTTATTTGGATTCAAGCGGAGACGATATTTCCTCAAACGCTGAAACAACTTCAACAAATCTTCTATATGCCCTTCTTCAGTCTGGGATTTGGAAATCATATCATCAACATATACTTTGATTTCTTTGTGCATCAGATCATGGATTAGGGTTGTCATAGCCCTCTGGTATGTTGCACCAGTGTTCCTCAACCCGAAGGGCATTACTCTATAACAGAATGTTCCCCAGGGTGTGATAAACTTTGTTTTTTCCATGTCCTATGGAGCCATTCTTATTTGATTATACCCGAAAAATCCATCCATGAACGAGAATACTTTGAATTTTGCAGTGCTGTCCACTAACATGTCGATGTGAGGCAATGGAAAATCATCTTTTGGACTAGCTTTATTTAGATCTCTGTAATCTACGCACATGCAGACTTTTCCGTCTTTTTTCGGTACTGGGACAATATTGGAAATCCATTGAGGATACACTGACGTCACAAGAAAACCAGCATTAATCTGCTTTAGGACCTCCTCTTTAATCTTTACTTCCATATCTGGGTAGGTTCTTCTCAACTTTTATTTAACTGGCGGACACTCTGGCTTCAACGGCAAACGATGCTCGACAATATTTGTATCTAGACCAGGCATATCTTGATAAGACCAAGAAAAAATACCCACATACTCTTTCAACAGCTCAATCAACCCGCTCTTCACATTAGGATGTAACAATGCGCCAATCTTGACTTCTTTCAGATCTTCTTCTGAACCCAAATTAATAACTTCCAAAGGCTCCTTATATGGTTGAATGGTATTTTCCTCGTGCTCAAGCAACCGTGAGACATCTTCTAGAATCTCATCATAATCTTCTGCTTCAGCCCCAAACACAGGATATCCAAAGTTGGGAGAGGGTGCAGGGTCATTGTATTCAACGGGTTTTTTAATTAATCTGCACATATGATTTATGATTGCTTTTAGAAACTGACACATATAACAAGTGATCATGCAGATTAATTTTTAGTTATTATTTATTTTGAAAGATTTTTTTTATTACCATTTCCCAAGAAAAAGCAGAAAATAAAGACATAATTTTGGAAGCAAAGACAACTTTTATTAATGATCTTAAAAGTCATAGCAAGCAGATAAGCCCTACAACATTAATACTTCCACCTTGGGCAGAGTGAAAGCTTTTCAAAAGAAAGAAACAGATTAACAAAACAAATTACTTTGAAACATGTATGCAAGAAGGAACATCAATGGTGACCCAGTTCTGAACTCGGCTCCATGCGTTACATAATTCGGTACTTCCTGCTCTGCTTCATCTTCTTCAATAACATTAATTCCAGAACCAATTGGATGTAGGTAGCCTCCGCTGCAGAAAACATCCTAATAACTGTTCACAGAAGATTTTGACTTCAAACTTTCGCCTTTGCTATTCCTCGAAGAGAAACCCAAACCAATTCTATTCTTGTTCACGGGTGGATCTACAAGTCGTCCCCAAATTGTATTATGACCATTGCGCACAACCTGCTGCGCGTCCTTCAGCGAAACCACATAATTCTCATTTCTCCTTATGTTGTCAATGGATAAGGCTTGGAACTGGGTTCCAACAGTAGCCTCATCCACTTCTACAATACTGAAAGAGGATACATGGGATATCAACAACGCCTGCTCCCCGTTTATGATCACTACCTTCCCTTCACGCACAAATTTTAGCTTTTGATGCAGAGTTGAAGTGACAGCCCCTGCTTCGTGTATCCATGGCCATCATAGCAAACAACTATATGCGGGAATAATGTCCATGACTTGGAAAGTTATCAGGAACAAATGTGGTCCTATATGGATGGGTAAGTCCACTTCACCAATGACATATTTCCTCGACCCATCAAAAGCCTTCACAATGATGCCACTCGGGCCCATAGGTGTTCCCTGATACTTTAACTTCATGAGAGTACTCCTTGGTATAACATTTAACGCGGATCCATTATCAATTAGCACATTGGATAGCGAGTCATTCTTGCAGTTCATAGATATGTGGAGGGCCAGGTTGTGATTCCTTCCTTCATCTGGTAACTCATCATCGCAGAAACTCAAGTTGTTACATGACGTAATGTTTCCAATTACATTGCTGAATTAATCTAATGGCATGTCACTCTCCATAAAATCTTGGTCTAGTACTCTCATCAGTGATTCTCTATGAGCGGAGGAATTCATCAATAAGGCTAGGATAGATATCTTTGAAGGAGACTACAGTAGATGATCTACAATTCTATAGTCGCTCATCTTAATTATCTTCAAAATATCATCCACTTCTTTCTCTAATGTGTCCCCGCTAGTATCTCCTGTAGCCTTCTTAGGCTCACCATTCTCAGCAATTTTCTTTCCAGTAATAAGATCTCTTCGTACAACTGGCGCAAACACACGACCACTATGGGTCACCCTTCTATTTCCAGCTATATTTCCAACATCAGGCATTGGCTGGATGGGAACTTCTACCCCATCTTCGAAGATTGTAGCGTTATATTTGTAAGGCACATCCTTATCTGATTTATAGGGAATAGGACCTGGCAGACTAATTACCAATGGGGTAACAACTGGTTTCCTATGGTACTCCACTTCAAGATGAGCGGGTGCACCAAAATAAGGTACAATGACGTTTACCCCTTTCTCAACACAATCAAGCATCAAAAAGTCATTTCCAGCAAACAAATCTTCGTCTGAAGAGAAATAATCATTCGCGGAGGCATACTCTTCCTCTGATTCCTCTTCCATTAAATAAACCTCAACCATATTAATCTCATGATAATTATCTCTCTGACATGTGATCTTGATAGTACCATTTTCTAACAGCAGCTGAACACCATCCCTCACAATAGAACATCCTCGAGGATTTCGACAGCAAACTATGCAAGACCCATATTGGTGTTCCACCTGCCCAGCAGTACGACAGAAGGTAGCATGCAACTGCACGAGATCCTCATTCAAATATTCCATATCAAAAATTCTGAATTCACCAGGACATCCAGAAACCATATTCACTTCCTCTTCATACTCCGCTCTAGGCCTGATTATATGGATTAAACCCTCATCCATTATCTCCTGTAAATCAGCCTTTATCTTCTCGCAACCTTGTATGTTTGTACTACAAACAGCACAACCGGCGTGGTCATGCGTATAGTAACTGAATTCACAGAGGTTTGCGTGCATCTTCCCCAAATATCCTCTGACTAGATTAATGTCAACAATTTGGAATTCGCCTGGACAACCGGCCACCATATTCACAGCATTCACTCCCCCATGCTTGGGTAGAGGATTATCTTTTACATTAGTTCCCATGTCTTTGAAAGATAGAATTCCAGACTTCACCAACCTTTGCACTTCAATCCTCAAAGGATAACAATTCTCAACACTATGCCCTGGTGCTCCCTGATGAAAGGCACACGTATGGTCTTCTTTGTAATACCAAGGCAATGGTGATGGTACGGCGGGAGGTGGTCGTGTCTGGACCAACTTCTTCTGAATCAATGCCGGTAGTAGCTCTGCATAGCTCATGGGAATAGGATCATAGTTCTCCCTTCTCTGATTATTCCCTTGGTTCCCCTGTTGGGACGGTCTTTGATAAGCAACGGTAGTCGGAGCGGCACTCATCACAGGAGTAACTGAGGCGACTTGCTGGTGACGCTGATAATTCCTTCTAGGAGTGTTTACTCTCCTCTCTTGTATAACAACATTTGTATCCCCATCTTTCTTCAGGGTAAACCCATAAGATGGCTTCTTCACACCTCCAGATCCTTCACCCTTCGTCAAATGGCCCTCTCTTACTTCCTCTTCTAGGCGGACACCCATTCCTACCATCTCTGTAAAATCACTTGGGGCACTTGCTACCATTCTTTCTTAGTAGAAAGCGCCCAACATCTTCAGAAAAATATTAGTCATTTCCTTCTCCTCTATGGGAGGAATCACTTGTGCAGCTATTTTGCGCCATCTCTGTGCATACTCTTTGAACGATTCCCTGCCTTTCTGAACCATGGCCTTGAGTTGGTCACGATCGGGCGCCATGTCCACATTGTACTTGTATTGTTTGATGAATGCTTCTCCCAAATCATTAAAAGTATGGATGTTGGTGCTGTTTAAACTCATGTACCAATTCAACGCTGCGCCAGTCAGACTATCCTGAAAAAAGTGAATTAGCAGACGCTGATCGTCGGTGTGGGTAGACATTCTCCTCACGTACATCACCAAGTGAGCATGAGGGCAAGTGTTGCCCTTGTACTTCTCAAATTCCGGGACCTTGAACTTAGCAGGTACTTTAACATTCGGGACCAAACACAGCTCATTCACATTCTGCCCAAATAGATCTTTTCCCCTAAGAGCCTTCATCTCTCTTTACATTCTATCAAACTACTCTTGAAAATCATCCATTTAGTCATAAAGACCCAAGTCTTCACTCGGAGGAGGGAAAGGACGACACACATCTTCATTAACAAACGGAACCAAATTCACCGAAGGAGGTGCAGCAGGAACAACATGAACCACAGGAGATGCCAGAGTAACAACAGTCTGAACCACTGGAGCATCTTGAGGGCCAAGATTGAAACCTTCAGGTGCAAAACTCTCTGGCATTCCCCACGGATAACCTTGAGGCATACGGTTTTGAACAACTGTCGGAGTAGCGGATACAGGAATAGTCGGAACTTCAGTATTTGCCCTTGTTGGTTGAGGTTGAACACTCAGTGGCTGATTCTGAGCAACCACCAGAGCTTCCATCAGAGTAGTCAAATTGGCCAAGCCGGCCTTCAAAGCAAAAACTTCTTCGCGCAGCTTGCGATTCTCCTGTTCTAAGTTGTCCATCTTGTTTTTGAAATTAGCCCGAGTGTTGTAGGGATGAGTCAGCTTGGTGAATAAAGTAAAAAGTTGGGTAAGGCACCTGGATATGCATAATAAATGCAAGAAATGTGTGCAATATGATGCATGACATGCAAATGCACATGATTATTTTTACTTTATTATTTAATATTTCAAGGGATTTAAGATTTATAAACATATCGCAAACATCAAAATAATAACGCATTTGAAATACTGATATTTGTTATTATAATAACTTCAAAATGGATTACAAGTTTCAATGATCCCAAGTACAAGATGAAAATACAATCTAAAATCCTGAGAAGAAGAACTGATGGAGATCAATCTGTACGCTGGCGCTTCCCTGTGAGCCTGGAAATCTGAGCCCTCAACCTCTGGTTTTCTTCCACATGTCTGATGGAAACCTCCTTCCAATCATCTGAATTAGGAAGTGAGTAATCAACACCTGTTTGAGGCTTAGGGGAAAATAAATCCCCTTGCCTCTCTATAGACTCCACCGCTCGACTTTCAAGGATCTCAATCAAATTGTCTTTCTCCTTCAAGTCTGCTTTATAAGAACTCTCTAAAGTTTGGAAATTTTTCTTCCAAGCATCCCTTTCTTGTTGCATCCTAACCAAAGCGAGTTGCAAATCTTCTAGATCGTCTAATAAGGGGGGAGTGGTCTTCACAAATAGATCAGGCATGGGTGTCTCACGATTATACAACATCTTCAACTGAATGGCTCTCGATCGGACCCACTGAAGATATGGCTCCAAAGAAACAGCACCACTAGGTCCCAAATCCTTCCTACTCTTCTTATGAATGTGACGCCAGACCTTCGCAATCTGCTCCCTAGCTTCCCTATGGTCTTCCCCTTCCTTCAGAAAGAAACTACTCAAATGAATATTATTCGGTTTATCCATCATCGGATAACCAAGCTGTTGCCGTGTGAGAACAGGGTTATAGTTAATTCCTTCCTTTGTACCAAGAAGAGGAACATTGGGGAAACTACCACAACTGTCAATAATCTCCACATCCTGATAAGCTCGATGATACCAATCAATATCCGAGTGAGTAAGTGCCATGATCTTAGGAGCCCAACGGGGTTCCTTCTTGACCACCTAAAAAGCATCAGACTGAGGCATATGAGAGATGAACCACCGGTACAACAAAGGCGTGCAACAAATAATCATTCCCCCATGATAAGAACTCCGAAGATGAACAGAGTAATAAGCATCACCCAACAGTGTAGGAATCGGGTTTCCAATCATGAAAATCCTGATAGCGTTAATGTCGACAAACTTGTCCACATTAGGAAATAAGAATAATCCATAAGCGAGTAAAGAAAATATGGCCTCAAAAGCAACCGTACTCTTCATTTTAGCAAAGTAACGAGCTTTCTCCAATAAGAACTGAGCTGGTAAACCTCTAATCCCTCCTTTGGTAGTCATATGGGCTTCCAGCTCAGACTTCCCTAGATGACGTTATGATGTTGGGATTTTCTGGTGCTTCAAACTCAATTTCCTTAGCATCAATTAGATCCTGCACTTTATTCTTCAAAGCCCAGAAACCGTTGGTATCATGCCCTGGGCTATCAGAGTGATAAGCACAGCGGGCGTTCGGATTATACAACAGTGATGTGGTATTGGAATTCTTTGGAGCCTCCTTCAGAATCACCAAGTTGTTCTTTAATAACTGTGACAGAATCTGAGATACGGTCATACTGAGCCGAGTGAATTGTCTTTGCGGCCTCTCTGCTCTTGGCTGATTGTTGCATTGAGGGGCAACATCAGGTCTTGATATAACCACCACATTAACTGCATGGCGGCGCTCAGGTATATCATGGCTCCTTAAGCTGTATACTGCGCTAGACTCCTTCTTGAAAGGCTTCTTCTTGGTACTTGACGAAGCACCCTTCTGTATCTTTCCGTTCTTGATACCGGCCTCAACTCTCTCCCCGATCATAATCAGCTCAGTAAACCCAAACGATGAGCTACCGATCAAATGGTTGAAATATGGACCAGACAAGGTCCCAAGAAACATATCAACTAACTCCCTATCAGCCAGAGGGGGTTGTAATCTCCCAGAAAGGTCCTTCCATTTCTGAGCGTAGTCCTTAAAACCTTCGCTCGCACCCATTGGCATACCCTGGAGTTGGGTACGCGTGGGAGCAAGGTCGGCATTGTACTGGTATTTCTTGTAAAAAGCAGAGGCAAGATCCTCCCAGTTACGGACGTTAGCTCCTTCCAGTTGGTAAAACCATTCAAGTTGAGTCCCTAAAAGACTATCTTGAAAGAAATGGATCCAGAGGTTTTTATCGGCAGTATACGGATGAATCTTTCTAACATACGAGCGAAGGTGTAGCTTTGGGCAGGAGACCCCGTCGTACTTAGCAAAGACAGGCGCTTTAAACTTGTGGGGAATCACCACCCTAGATGCCAAACCCAAATCTCCAAAGTCCAGCCCAGGTACCTTCTGGACCTCCATTGCGCTCAACCGATCTTCGAGTTGTTTATACCTGTCCTCAGTAGGAGGATACTGGTCTTCATCAAAGTCAGTGTCGTTGTCTAAAACCACAGGGCTAGGAGCCCTCCTTTCTTCCTGATTCTCTCCCCCTCTAGGTGAGTGAGACAAATCAACCTCTTCCCGCAAATTGTTCCCAAATCTGCGACCCATATTCAGGAGGACCGTCTTCTTCTTCTTCTTCTTCTTCTTCTTATCCTTCAAGATCAGAGTCTTCAGATCTTGTTGACCCTTGGCCAAGTTCATGAACATTTCCTGGAACTGAGCATTCTGAGCTTGCAGAGCCTTGATAACTTGTTCAGTAGATGTTTCAGAAGACATGATTGCTGAAATAAACAACGAAGAAGATGAGAAACCTGTAAGGGTACCTGTAATGAGGTGCATGGGAATGGAATGCGTATGATATGATTTCAAAGACTTTGGAGATTCAAATTCTTAAACCAAAATGAAACACACTTTTATTAGATAGAAACTTGAAATCAATGTTTAACAAATGCCTTTAAGGCGTTACAAAAAGAAATACTGAAAATCAAATCTAAGCTAGAAACAATAAAAGATATCAGCGATCCCATGGTCGTTTTCCTTTGGTGCTGACATAGTCGTTGAGGATCCTCTCATTCTCCAGCTGCCTTGTAAGCTTCAGGATCTTCCGCTCCTGCTCATGATACTTTTCTCTGTAAGTATCCCGTTCTTCCCTTAGCTGGATCCAAGACCTCTTTAATGCCCCAATGTTGGTAGGCATGTATGGATGGAGGATGGTAGGAGGAACTCCTTCTTCATCAGTACTCTCAACAATCACAAGTAAGAAAGCTTCGTACGGCATCCCCAGCTTTTAAGCGCGGGCTCAAACCCATCGGAGATACTGTGATGTTGTACCCCAAAATTTTCCCTCTCATCCTTCAGGAATTCATCCTGAATTCTCATATTTTCTCTTAAACAAATCCAAGCCCTTAATTATCATTCCTTTCCAAGTAAACCATTTACAAGAGTAAAATCGTCATTTGCAAGCTCAAAAGTCAAAATTTTTACCTTGGAAAAGTTAAATTCTAAATAATTAGAATTTTTTTTAAAAAGAAAAGTGTTTAAGAAGAAAATGGCACTTCAGAGCTTTTGAACCAACTTCCAGGCAGAAATGGTCAGAGGTTGCAAACCGGGCTCAACACATAACATTCAGTCAGAAGGTGGCTATTCAGCAGCTACACCAACTCAGTCAGGGATTGTAAACGTGGTTCAGCACATGATCTTTCAACATAACCTGGCTCTTTCAGCAGTTATGCAAGTTCAGCCAAAGTTTGCTAGAGAAGTGTGAAGAAGGAAACAAAGCCTGAAACTCCTTCAGAACGTACTGGGATCAGAAGGTAATGGGATCAGCAGATTGGGTAAAATACTGAAGCAGAATCACTAAGTCTAGAGTTTTTAAAGTCAGATCAAAGGAGCATGATGGGAAGTCTGGAAAATTCTCAGAATTTGCTGAGGCAGCAAGAGGCCAAGGTCAGAGCTTGGTTTACGTTGTTCTTTTTGGTGAAGCAGAACTGCTGGCTCAGGTTTTAAGTAATGATGCAAAATCTCCTATTACAAGATTTTTGATTTTGACAAATCTCATCACCATTTAATGCTCATTAATGCTCACAACCACTTTTGAGCATTCATCCAAGGGGTCTCTCCACGTGTGGCATGGTAACACCCTCGTGCAGGCTTAGGCATGGGTCTATGCGCCACTTTTCGCCTATGGGTGTCACTTCTCCTTAATCCTCGCTTACTGTTCCAACCTAGGCTGAAAAGTTGTCCATCATCACAACTTTTCGTGAACTTCCTTTAAGAACAAGTTAACCTCTATTGCATAATATTGGCGCCATTTAACGTTCAAAAATCCATAAAGCCTTGCCTATAAATAGGACACCATTGTCCATTAAAAAAGGAGAAGAAACATCCAGGAAAAATTGCTAGAAGAGGAACAGAAAACTCTAGTGAAGGAAACCTTGTGAAACTCTGCCAAAATCCCCAGTGTTTCATAACTTTGAACTTCCTGCCTCCAAACTTCATTGATACTCAGTTTGCTTCCTGACTAGAGAACACCCATACAGTTTCTGACCATACATACACATATCTTCTCCGTCCACCCATCCTAAAAAGAACATGTACAGAACACCATCAGAGCTAAAGTTAGCTCTAACTCACAAATTTTCTTCCAACAGCAAGGTAAGCACCTGCTGACTTTCATCACGCTGCTAAGCATCATCAGCTTTGCATGCTCAATAAACACAATGTAAATATCATGTTGCTGTTGTACGTGTTCTAAGGGTTTTCCTACCTCTGAATGCTTAAGTAGGAAATGAATCAGTGTAGAACCTGTTTGTGACCTTGTTGGTTCTGCCTTCTGGAACACTTTGATACCTACTGAGATCATCTTAGGCATGCCTTCTGTTTTGTGGAAAAATAATAAAACTTCAGATGTTCTGGCTAGCACAGGGGGAAATCAAGCTCTGACTTTGACGTCAGTACTTCTAAGGCCTGTTTTGCTGTCAATAATATCAGAACTTCTAAAAATTATTGTGTTTCCAGCAGGGTCAGAACTTCTGATTTCCCCACTAACAAACTTTTGTCTTGCAGCGCATGGGGGTCAGAACTTCTAACCTTCCCACTAACAGGTTTCTGTTTTGCAGGTGCCAGAGTTAGAAGTTCTGACTCATACAGTTTCACTAACAGGTTGATAATCCTGCAGCAGGCCTGGGTCAGAACTTCTTACTTCCTCTCAGCAACACGCTAGCCCTCTCTCTCTTTCTCTTTTTCTTCCCCTTGTTATTTTCTTTTCTTATATATTTTTCTCGTTGAACCACCCCCATGTACAAATGTGTATCGCCCATCCCCTAAACGTTGTAATAACGTAGGATTTTACATTTCCGCATTTTATTGCTTTCAAATGTAAATGCTAGTAATTAGGATATGTACGGAAAGATAAAATGAATGAAATAAAAAAAATCCTAATTCAAGATAAAATCATGCATGCAATAAAACACACTTGCACACAAAACACCCCTTAAGGTATCTCCACTTGGTTGCCTAAACAAATGGGCCATGTTATGCATGTTGGGTACTTTGGAAAAACAAACGCTAAACAAAAGATCATAGTCCCTCGATGATGCTATCTTTGTTTCCTAAATAAAATGATCAAGTCCCTCAAAATTTTTGCCAAAAATACTTAACACAATTGCTATCATGGTCTATACGATGACCCGCGTCTGTCCCGTTTAACATCCTAATACAAGGTTGTTTACCAAATACAATGGTAAAACAACACTGTCAAAAAGGGTTAAAAAATGTATAGAAAGAAATCTTTGAGTAAAATAGGGTAGACAACTCTTAGTTACTTGATCAAAAAACTTGCAAAACACCCTTGCTATTTTCAAAACACACTTCACAACACAATTTCGAAACATTTCCCAAATCAAACTTTCAAACATTGAAACATCTTTTCAAAAGACAATACACCTTTGTAAACATTCAAACAAGAATCATTACAAAGGTTGCCACAACGATGGCCTCTTTTCAAAACATCTTTCAAAACCACACACAAAGCACCATTTCAAACAATTGAAAAGCAAAAGCAAGTGATCTAAACAAGTAACTAAGAGCCCATGGATAACCATGGATGAAAAGGGTGCTTGCACCTTCCCTTTTCATAATCTACTCCCCGAACCCAAGAAAACATCTCAAAGGTCTTTCCTGTGCTTTTTGACCTTCCCTTTGGATAAAATAAAAAGTTGGTGGTGACTCTTGCTAAACCGAAACATTTACGAACACAAATGCAAAACCTTAAGTCAGTTCTCCCACCGTATCACAGAATTGGCTACTCTGCTGGGGAGATAAATCTAAAAGTTTGGTTACCTTAGGATTTTAGATCACCTTTACATGCCTATCTTATTTGACTTGTATGCTTTACTTTTTGGTTCCTTGTTTGGGTTTGTTTTAAATCCTACACCCGAATTTGGGGGCACCTTTTAGGTAAGTAGCAATAAACTATGAGGAAACTGTGTGGGGTATACCGACATGGTTGAAATAGTAGCTACGTTGATGTGGCACATTGGTTGGTACCGGTAACCCTTGAGTTGAATCAAGGAGAGTACGGGGCCGCCGCGTGGTGTCGTGAAGCATCAATTGACTTTAGAACCTTATTTGACCAACTTGGCCTTTTAGGACGTAGTGAGATAACCGGCTTTGGTGCAGTCCAAAGTTGGTAGATACTCGATACTACATTAATTGAGGGTTGTTTTCTTGGAATATTTTGGTCACTAGTAAAGTGGCTAAACTGAAACAATGAACACAGAAAATAATCCGGTGATATTGAGCTCCTTAGAACCCGGTTACTATTTCTAGGACAGGTTGAGCAAACTAACTTCAAGAGGGTACTTACCTACGAACTCCATGCAAGCCTAAACCTATGGACTTGTCTGCTTTTTGTGAATGTGATTATCTGTATATACACTTGCTTACTTTTGCATACTTGTACATAACATCATAACATCATACCATAGCATTTTCAACAACCATTTCAAGGATCTCGAGGGTCTTTGATGCAGGGTCACGTTGAACCAGACGTCTACCAAAGGACAAGAGGATTCATTTTCCTCTAAACAAACACCGTCAAAAATCAAGTACAACAACTTGAATCGAGGGTTATGACCCACTTGACACGGTGAGCTTGATTCTCGTGGAAAGACATCCACCAGTACAAAGTTCTCCAATCAAAGATGTTGATCGAAGTTCAACCTCTAACATTTTCTTGTGTTTACCCTGCGAGATCCTTGAAAACATGCATCCACATATCATGCATCTTATCATGACAGGTTTTCCCCTTTTCAGGTCTCCTTATTTTCCTACTGTTTATTTCAGTAGAGATGACTCTAGAGAGGACTGTCAAAGATATCCAGGCTCAAAACGCTCAACTTCAAGAAATGTTCTTGAACCTGTCCAAGGGGCAGGAAGAAGTGAAAGCTCTCCTCACAAGGGGCATGGTCCTGGGGAATCCAGAGGGCATTAGGAATGATCAATTGGAAGGGCTACAGATTGAGATGGAAACAATGAAAATTCAGATGATGGGACAACTGGTGGGCCAGATGGCTCTTATTCAAAACCTGGCTCAAGGACAAGAAGAGCTAAAGGTCCTCATCAACAAGCTACATCAGGATGGATGTAACCAAATAGGGCAAACAAATAGGGTTGAGGATCAAGTCACCATTCATCCTCCCTTGAGACAAGAAGTCAAGGGAAAGTCTCCCCAGTCTGCTTCAGGGTCACAAGCCCAACAACAGCCTCACCGGCATCAACAGGATAATCGGCGTGAGAAAAATACATCTAAAAAGCATTTCACTGAGATTAACATGCCATTATCCCAAGTGATGCAACGCTTGTTGGAATTCACGCTAATTGTATTAAGGGACCCCCCTCGGCGTCCCAAAATAGCCTCCCCAGGGTACAATCCAAATGCGAGATGTGCGTATCATTCCAACAGTCCTGGGCATGACACCGATAGTTGTTGGTCATTGAGAAACAAAATCCAAGATCTGGTTAAAGAAACAAAGCTGGAGTTCACGCAAGATGGCCAAATGAAAATCTTCCGTTGAAGGCTCTCCACCTGAAATGACAAGTTCAGTTTAAGAGGCTTTTGTTTCATTTGAATTTTCAAGTTGTAATTTCTTTTGTTATTCAAACAATTATCTGTTAATGTCAAACTCTGTTTCATTAATGCATTGCATATGTTTGTCTTGAATTCATCCATTCGTTTTCACTATACTTTAACTATGCTTTCTACTTTCTTGATGACATTTAACTCTTGCCAAAAGTTACAAGCCTTTAGAGGGAGGATGACGAAAACAATGCCATCATCTCATACAATATGATTTTGGACAGACCTTGCTGACGATGTACAGGCACTTCTTTCAAATATCAAACACTGGAGTTATAAGGAAGATAATCCCTAGTCAACCCCTTCGAGCCAAAGAAGTAGAAGTTTTATGTTTTAACACAAATTGAAACCTTTAATTAAACCTGGGGCAGGGTAGTCTCTCAGTTAATTCAAATACGCGTTTAGCCGCAAACTCTCATTTCGTAATACAATGAATGACATCAAAAACATTCCTTTGGAACCAAAAGACAGTGATGGTTCCTTATCTCATAGGCAGTCATTATCTCTAAAAAAGAAAAGCCCGCTAAGTCAAAACCTACGAAGGAGACTTGCGAAAGCCGGGGCATCCCGCTGACTGTAATCTCGAAAATAGGAACAGTCAGGCAAAAATTAGGGATAACGAAAAAAAAGAAGAAAGAGTTCACTACAAATCCTTAACAACATGAAAAACGTTGCAAAAATGACTGCCTTCCAACAAATTCAACTTGTGTGAACCATCACCAAAATGTCATTCCAGACTCATTTGGAGTTCAAACACACAATTAACTGAGTTTAGGATTGAAGAACATCACGAAGAGCGGGTGGGTACAAATATACTTTGAGCCTTTATCCTTTGTTTCTTAAAAACCGCGAACCAAGCCCCGTTAAAACCCTTCAAAAGTCCTAATTGAAGCATGGTTTAGTTCGAAAGCATACTGTTACAAAAGGTATCCTGACTCCTGTAAGGCTTTGCTCTAAATCTTGAGTTGAATTTGTCTTATAAACGTTTTCTGCTAAAAATGCATTTTTCAAAATTTCAAGACAAGCATAAACTTTGCATTATTTGAATATCGTTGTTTGCATATGGCTATCTGTTGGACAGCGAAGGAACTCACACAGTGAATATCCGATGAACAAAAGCTCTCTCAGTGAACAAAATCACTTCAAGTGGGATGAAACTTCCATTGAAAAAAATCTCCTATCAATACAGGAGACTTGGCATGGCATTGTCCAATAAACCTGGGGCAGACCAGTCAAGATTTCAAGAAATCTCTCAAAGTGTAGAGTAGCCAGGGGCAAGTCTCCGTCACCGTCACTTGGGGCATTGAACGTCAATCCCAACCAAGGGTTGTATACAGTCAAACATTTCTTGGCGAAGCCATAAACACTCGCTACTTAGGGCAATGACAAATCTCTCCAAAATCTTCCTCGTGAATTGGCTCTCAGCCAGAGTTTCAATCTTTGATAATCTCTTCCCAGCTAAGTCGACCTCAAGAATTCCTGAGATTTTTTCCCATTGAAATTTCCAGATCTTTCACTATCAGTAACGAAGAATTCAACTCTTTTCTCTATCACCAGTTCGGGATTTATTTTCCCCAACAAGAGGTCGTCTTGAAAACATTACACATCCGTACATCAGGATATCATACAATGCAATCTCATTTATTTTTGGAGCAATATTGTTTGATATATGTCATGCAACTAACCTTTACCTTTAAGGAAAGATACAATCAAATTCAAGCTATGAAGCCTGGACCACGACCAGATAGTAGTGCATCCAACTTTCATCTTCAACAGAGATGATTTCTCAACAGAATAACGGACGATCGAGGTTCCCAAAATTCAACAGAGACGATTGCTCCACAGAATAACGGACGATCGAGGTTCCCAAAATTCAACTGAGATGATTCTTCAGAAGAATAACGGACGACCAAAGTTCCAAAAATTCAATGGAGATGGTGCCCCAGCAGAATAACGGACAACTGAAGCTCCTAAAATTCTATTTCTCTCAAGACCAAGATCAACATTTCCCAACGGAGTTTCTCCTCAGACAGGAAAATAGGAATCCCCATTGGAAACATTCTAAGCAAAGCTTAAAGACACACATACTCTTCAACAGCAGTCCAGGATTTATTTTCCCCGACATCTGTTGAAGATACTCCAAGACTTTTGTCTGGCTCAGTTAAATCGATTCTAAGATTTTTTTGATTCTTATCCAGTCAAAGTTAATCCAAGACCTTCTCTGGCTCAGTCAGATCGACACTAAGATCTCCCTGATTCTTATTCCAGTTGAAGATATTCCAGATTTTGCTGTTTCCGATAAATCTCTCAATGGTTTCTTCTGATTCACATCTAGTTTTTGCTGTTTCGGATGAATCTCTCAACGGTTTATTCTGATTCACTTCTAGATTTTGCTGTTTCAAATCCAGTTCGAACCTTCCAAATGGCATCTTTAAGCCCATTTCCATGCGCAATCCCTGCAGCACACCATCCATATCCCGAGCAACGCTGAAGGTTTCAACTCACAATGGAAATCATCCGGTTTCTCCAAATCCCCCAACAAGTTATCTTAAAACCTGGATTCGACCAGATAATAACTTGATTATGCTAAAGCCCGGAGATCAACCGGAAAATAGTGGAATCCCTTGCAAAATCCTTCTGAAGACTGGATGTTGACCAGATAGGAAGTAAGGTGTTGTGAAACCTGGATGTTGACTAGATAGCAATACAACATTGTGAAACCTGGATGTTGACCAGATAACAGTAAGGTATACTGTGAAACTTGGACGTTAACCAAATAGCAGTTTACTCGGCCAATTACTTTGAAGCCCGGATTCAACCGAATATTAGTAGGCCCAAAAATCAAAGGGAAAATCGGAGGCGACCGGATAACCATTTTTCCTTCTAAAGACTGGATGTTGACCAGATAGGAAGTAAGGTATTGTGAAACCTGGATGTTGACTAGATAGCAATACAACACTGTGAAACCTGGACGTTGACCAGATAATAGTTAACCGTTAACAGAATGAAGATTCTCATCCTTAAAACCTCAGAAGATTGGCATACTCCCAAGCTCCTGATACTGTTAACAGAATGAAGATTCTCATCCTTAAAACCTCAGAAGATTGGCATACTCCCAAGCTCCTGATACCGTTAACAGAATGAAGATTCTCATCCTTAAAACCTCAAAAGATTGGCATACTCCCAAGCTCATGATACCATTAACAGAATGAAGATTCTCATCCTTAAAACCTCAGAAGATTGGTATACTCCCAAGCTCCTGATACAATTACCAGAATGAAGATTCTCATCCTTAAAACCTCAGAAGATTGGTATACTCCCAAGCTCCTTAAACCGTTAACAGAATGAAGATTCTCATCCTTAAAACCTCAGAAGATTGGCATACTCCCAAGCTCCTGATACCATTAACAGAATGAAGGTTCTCATCCTTAAAACCTCAGAAGATTGGCATACTCCCAAGCTCCTGATATCGTTAACAGAATGAAGATTCTCATCCTTAAAACCTCAGAAGATTGGCATACTCCCAAGCTCCTGATACCGTTAACAGAATGAAGATTCTCATCCTTGAAACCTCAGAAGATTTGCATACTCCTAAGCTCCCGATACCCTTAACAGAGTGAAGATTCTCATTCTTGCTTCCCCAGTAGATTGGCATACTCCCAAGCTCCTGATACCTTTAACAGAATGAAGATTCTCATTCTTGAAACTCTAGAAGATTGGCATACTCCCAACCTCCTGACCCAAACACCTGAATGAAGATTCTCATTCTTGCTTCCCCAGTAGATTGGCATACACCCGAACTCCTGATATTCCCGACAGAATGAAGATTCTCATTCTCAAAGTGGCATACAACCTAAACTCCTGAGCTTCTTCCAAATAGGAATGAGCTTTTCCCAGAATCCTGAGCTTACTCCCCAACAGTATAGCTATTCCCCACAGAGTTTTTACTCCCCAACAAAATCAAGACTCTCATCCTTGATTCTCCAGTGAAGTTTCCAGAGCCTTCTTTACTCTCAGCATAAATTTGTCAGAGTTTTCAATCCCCTACAGATTGAAGATTCTCGTTCTTGACCCCTCAGCGCAAATTCCCCTAGCAGAATGAAGATTCTCATTCTCAATCCCCCAGCAGAGTTCTCCTCAAACAACAAAACAGGAATCCCCGATAGAAGTATTCTAAGCAAAGCTTGAAGACACACATACTCTTCAACAATGGTCCAAGATTTATCTTCCCCGGAAGCAGTCAAAGATTTTATTATCTCCAGCTATCCAGGATTTATTTTCCTCAACAAGACAACTCATCAGCTTACATGCGCATATATTACATTCATATATCATAAACATTAATAAAACATATTATGTTGCATCATACATGTCATGCAAAATAACCTTATGTTTTAGCTAACATTTTACCCTTTTCAGGATAAGATTAAAAGCTACCTTTAACAAATATTCAAAGATTTCAGATACAGTATGGATAAACCCAAGCAAAGAGGTCATTCTATTACTCATCCAGATCTCTTATTCAGATACAGTATGGATACACCCCAGACACAGAGGTCATTCTATTACTCATTCAGAATTTCGCAATCAGATATAGACTAGATACGCTCCAGACACGGAAGCCATTCTATTTCTCATTCAGAGTCAACTATCAACTTCAGGTTCAGATATACTCCAGACACGGAAGTCATTCTGTCACTTGTCCAGATCCCAGTTACAGTACAGATACACTCCAGACACGGAAGTCATTCTGCTACTCATACGGATCTCAATTTCAGATATAGTCCAGATACGCACCAGGCACGGCTGCCATTCTGTCACTCATTTGGAATTTACCCCCTACCCAAAGATGCTCCTTACACGGATATTTTTCTGTTGCCCATTCAGAATTCAGATAAAATACAGATACACTTCATACACGTCAGTCATTCTGATATTCATTCAAGAATCAAATCCAGAAACAACTCAGATACGCTCCAAATACAGACACCAATCTGATGTTCATTCTCCTGATTCTCAACAAACAAATCTTGGATGGCATCTTTAAGCCCGTCTCCAACAAGATTCTACCATCTCCAAATGGGATCTTTAAGCCCATCCCCTCCGCTACATTTTGACGAGTGCAAATTTACGGGCACTCTAGTGTCCAATCCTCTTTTACCTTCGAGTCACGAAAGGCAAACTCGCCAATCTAACTCTTTAGGTTCAAGAAGATTGAACAGGGGCAGCTGTTGTACCCTCAAAATTTGCCCTCTCATCCTTCAGGAATTCATCCTGAATTCTCATATTTTCTCTTAAACAAATCCAAGCCCTTAATTATCATTCCTTTCCAAGTAAACCATTTACAAGAGCAAAATGGTCATTTGCAAGCTCAAAAGTCAAAATTTTTACCTTGGAAAAGTTAAATTCTAAATACTTAGAATTTTTTTTAAAAAGAAAAGTGTTTAAGAAGAAAATGGCACTTCAGAGCTTCTGAACCAACCTCCAGGCAGAAACGGTCAGAAGTTGTAAACCGGGCTCAACACATAACATTCAGTCAGAAGGTGGATATTCAGCAGCTACACCAACTCAGTCAGGGATTTTAAATGTGGTTCAGCACGTGATCTTTAAACAAAACCTGGCTCTTTCAACAGTTACGCAAGTTCAACCAGAGTTTGCTAGAGAAGTGTGAAGAAGGCAACAAAGCCTGAAACTCCTTCAGAACGTACTGGGATCAGAAGGTAATGGGATCAGCAGATTGGGTAAAATACTGAAGCAGAATCACTAAGTCCAGAGTTTTTAAAGGCAGATCAAAGGAGCATGATGGGAAGTCTGGAAAATTCTCAGAATTTGCTGAGGCAACAAGAGGCCAAGGTCAGAGCTTGGTTTACGTTGTTCTTTTTGGTGAAGCAGAACTGCTGGCTCAGGTTTTAGGTAATGATGCAAAATCTCCTATTACAAGATTTTTGATTTTGACAAATCTCATCACCATTTAATGCTCATTACTGCTCACAACCACTTTTGAGCATTCATCCAAGGGGTCTCTCCATGTGTGGCATGGTAACACCCTCGTGCAGGCTTAGTCATGGGTCTATGCGCCACTTTTCGCCTATGGGTATCACTTCTCCTTAATCCTCGCTTACTGTTCCAACCTAGGCTGAAAAAGCTGTGCATCATCACAACTTTTCATGAACTTCCTTTAAGAACAAGTTAACCTCTACTGCATAATATTGGCGCCATTTAACGTTCAAAAATCCACAAAGCCTTGCCTATAAATAGGACACCATTGTCCACTAAAAAAGGAGAAGAAACATCCAGGAAAAATTTCTAGAAGAGGAACAGAAAACTCTAGTGAAGGAAACCTTGTGAAACTCTTCCAAAATCCCCAGTGTTTCATAACTTTGAACTTCCTGCCTCCAAACTTCATTGATACTCAGTTTGCTTCCTGACTAGAGAACACCCATACAGTTTCTGACCATACATAAACATATCTTCTCCGTCCACCCATCCTAAAAAGAACCTGTCCAGAACACCATCAGAGCTAAAGTTAGCTCTAACTCACAAATTTTCTTCCAACAGCAAGGTAAGCACCTGCTGACTTTCATCACGCTGCTAAGCATCATCAGCTTTGCATGCTCAATAAACACAATGTAAATATCATGTTGTTGTTGTACGCGTTTTGAGGGTTTTCCTACCTCTGAATGCTTAAGTAGGAAATGAATCAGTGTAGAACCTGTTTGTGAACTTGTTGGTTCTGCCTTCTGAAACACTTTGATACCTGCTGAGATCATCCTAGGCATGCCTTCTGTTTTGTTGAAAAATAATAAAACTGTAGATATTCTGGCTAGCACAGGGGGAAATCAAGCACTTACTTTGACGTCAGTACTTCTAAGGCCTGTTTTGTTGTCAATAATATCAGAACTTCTGAAAATTATTGTGTTTCCAGCAGGGTCAGAATTTCTGACTTCCCCACTAACAAACTTTTGTCTTGCAGCGCATGGGGGTCAGAACTTCTGACCTTCCCACTAACAGGTTTCTGTTTTGCAGGTGCCAGAGTCAGAAGTTCTGACTCATACAGTTTCACTAACAGGTTGATAATCCTGCAGCAGGCCTGGGTCAGAACTTCTGACTTCCTCTCAGCAGCATGCTAGCCCTCTCTCTCTTTCTATTTTTCTTCCCCTTGTTATTTTCTTTTCTTATCTATTTTTCTCGTTGAACCACCCCCCATGTACAAATGTGTATCCCCCATCCCCTAAACGTTGTAATAGCGTAGGATTTTACATTTTCGCATTTTATTGCTTTCAAATGTAAATGCTAGTAATTAGGATATGTATGGAAAGATAAAATCAATGAAATAGAACATCCTAATTCAAGATAAAATCATGCATGCAATAAAACACACTTTCACACAAAACACCCCTTAAGGTATCTCCACTTGGTTGCCTAAACAAATGGGCCATGTTATGCATGTTGGGTACTTTGGCAAAACAAACGCTAAACAAAAGATCATAGTCCCTCGATGACGCTATCTTGGTTGCCTAAATAAAATGATCAAGTCCCTCAAAAATTTTGCCAAAAATACTTAACACAATTACTATCATGGTCTATACGATGACCCGCGCCTGTCCCGTTTAACATCCTAATACAAGGTTGTTTACCAAATACAATGGTAAAACAACACTGTCAAAAAGGGTTAAAAAACGTATAGAAAGAAATCTTTGAGTAAAATAGGGTAGACAACTCTTAGTTACTTGATCAAAAAACTTGCAAAACACCCTTGCTATTTTCAAAACACACTCCACAACACAATTTCGAAACATTTCCCAAATCAAACTTTCAAACATTGAAACATCTTTTCAAAAGACAATACACCTTTTTATACATTCAAACAAGAATCATTACAAAGGTTGCCACAACGATGGCCTCTTTTCAAAACATCTTTCAAAACCACACACAAAGCACCATTTCAAACAATTGAAAAGAAAAAGCAAGCGATCTAAACAGGTAACTAAGAGCCCATGGATAACCATGGATGAAAAGGGTGCTTGCACCTTCCCTTTTCATAATCTACTCCCCGAACCCAAGAAAACATCTCAAAGGTCTTTCCTGTGCTTTTTGACCTTTCCTTTGGATAAAATAAAAAGTCGGTGGCGACTCTTGCTAAACCGAAACATTTGCGAACACAAACGCAAATCCTCAAGTCAGTAGCTCATGTGGATAAGACCTATTGACCCTATCCCAGGCTCGTACAAATCTGCATCGATGTCCTTCCGTATCTCCCATAAAGTCAAAGACAATGCTTGGAAGCAGCAACTCATGAGGTCCGTCCCTCCTAGCTCATCCAAACTCTCGTAAGGCCAAACAAGGATTATAGGTGATCCCTCCTCTGATTCCCAACAATGGAACATTTGGGTATTCCCCACATCGATCAATAATAGCTACTTCTTCCATGTCTTTAGTACTCTAGATGATGTATGTGTGAGCAAGAGACATAATTCTATAGGCCCAACCCATGCCTTCCTCGTTCTTCAAAACAGATTTGAGGAGGTGAGAAATAAACCACCTCGCCAGCAATGGTGCACAACACATAAGGGTTCCCTGTTTCTGAGCAGTACGGGCATAAAGAGCATGCAAAACATCACCCAAGAGAGTGGGCACTGGATTACTGGACATGGAAATCTTCACCATGTTCACATCAACAAAGGAATCTGAATTGGGGAACAGAACCAAACCATAAATGAGAAGAGTTAGGATGTCTTCAAACGCCTGAAAGTTTAAACTGTCCCAGAACTGATTAGCCTGATCAACCAAGAACTTAGCCAAGAAGCCTTTTATTCCACTCCGAGTCTCCCAATTAGACACTACATCAGCCCTTGTAAGATGGAGAGCTGAGGCAATATCCTCGGGTCTGGTAACTATCTCCAAACCTGTAAATGGGGTCTGCTCTAGAATAGAGATGCCGAGTAGATCCGAGAAATCTTCCAAAGTAGGGACCGATTGGTAGTTCGGAAAGGTGAAGCAGTGGTACAATGGATCAAAGAACTGGAATAAGACACTCATCATCTGTTCATCCAGCTTGGAAGTGACTAGACTGAGGAGGTGACCATGTCTTCTGTCAAAATAGAAAGTGTTAGGAACCTTGGAAACCAAATCTCTAAGCTGAGTAGGAATCTGTACAAAGCTGATCCGAATAGTGTTTCTACGCATAGATTCCATGATCTGCAAAACAGAACAAAGATGAATCCCATTGGTCTTTGAAATGGTTAGTCCAATGCAATATGCATGCAATGTCATGATGCATGATGTCATGATAGAAACACACTACAGGTATTCACAGATAGCAAACATGGTAAGGGCAAACAAGTCACACAGATAGCCCTTAAATTTCAGGCTGACATGGAGTTTAGGTACTACCCTCTTTCAGTTTAGTTGGTTTAACCTGTCCTAGTAATAGTAACCGGGTTCTAGAGGATCTCAATATCACTGACCACCCTCGATCGGTCATAATTCCAGTTTAGCAACCTTTTCTTGCGTCCGGAATCATCGCGAGAGTTTGGTCTCAATGAGTGTAGCATACTGCTACTTTTCTATGGCCAAGCTGGTCAATTATGGGTTCTAAGGTCAGTTGGTGCTTAATGACCCCTTAGCAGCCCCATATTCTCCTTGTTCCGC
This sequence comes from Vicia faba, assembly GCA_948472305.1. Lineage (NCBI taxonomy): Eukaryota > Viridiplantae > Streptophyta > Magnoliopsida > Fabales > Fabaceae > Vicia > Vicia faba. The sequence goes on along the minus strand of OX451740.1, from coordinate 1,055,786,955 downwards.
CACAAGGGATACCAGTACAAACTAAAGTGTCACACCAATGTAGCTACTGCTTCAATCGTATCGGTCTACACCGTACAGTTCCCTCACAGTCTATTGCTACTTACCTAAAAGGTATCCCCAGATTCGGGTTAGAATCTATAGTAAATCCAATTCAAACCCACAAAAATAAAGCAAACAGATCAATCAATTGAAAACAATATGAACTATTCCTAAGGTACACCCCACTTAAAATCTTCCCCAGCAGAGTCGCCAGTTATGTGATACGGTGGAAGAATTGACTATTTTTGGAATGCTGGTTTGTGTTTTGCGTTTGTGTTTGCAAAATGTCGCGGTAAGCAAGAGTCGCCACCGAATTTTATTTTATCCAACAAGGAAAGGAAAAAAGCACAGAAAAATTCCTTTTTTGAGATATTTCTGAGTACGGGGGGTAGATTATAGAAAGGGAAGGTATTAGCACCCTTTCTATCTATAGTTATCTACGGGCTCTTAGGTACTTGCTCATTATTTTCAAAATTGTTTTCTTTGTGTTTGTGGGCTTTGAAAAGTTTTTGTTTTAACTTTGATTTAACTCTTGCTTCTGTCTTCAAGAGTGTAATGAAGTGTTTTTGAAAACTTTGTTTGAAAAGGAGTGTAAGTGTGAAAATAGTTTATTTTGTTTTGATTGAGCAAGTACTTAAGAACTAATCTACCAACTCGAAAAAGGAACCGTTCTATGTTTGTTTCCTTTAGACAGAGCTATCCCACTATTAGTGAGTAGGTAGCACCCTCGTTGGAGTTTGAGGGTCATTTTGAAGGAGGGACATACAGTCACTAAAGCAATGTTAGGACGCCTTAGTGGTAACCCTAATGTCTTAGATCATTTATCCGAGGCAACAATATCCGAGGCAACCTTTCCGAGGCAACTATGATCTTTTAGACAAGAGGGAAACCTCTAAAACAACCTATACTCAATGACTGTTTAAACGAAGGCAACCAAGTGGGATGTGTACCCTAGGAGTGCGCATGTGCAAATGTATTAATTTCAGTTATTTTTATCTTTGCACATGTTTAGGGTGATCTAACTGTTTTAAATTTAGCCATACATTCTTGTCATACAAACCCTATTATCAAATATCTAACAGTTGAATAATTGCAAAAATTAAAGTGCGGAATTTAAACTAAACTATTACAAGGCGTCAGGTATTTACATCGCCAAAAACAAACCCTTTAAAATTAAATGTGATAAAAAAATAAATGTCCTAATTTTAAATTATTACAAACCGGGAGCAGATACAATAATTGGATAAAAATAAAGCGGGCGAGAAAGTTAGATCGAATGCGAAACTAGGGTTTTGACCCTCCTAATTAAAAGAAAATGTTTTTGTTGTTTTTATTATTTTTTTAAGAAAAGAAATTAATTCCTAAAATTAAATACTAAATTAATAAATGAAAAAAAATAATTAAATGACATATTTTTGGAGTTTTTGTTATTTTAAGAAAGAAATAAAATAATTAAGTTAGTATTAAAAACCTATTGGTTCTAATTAATTTTAAATATTTACAAAATCAATTAAAGTTATCTAATATAAATAACCTAATTATTTTAATTAATATTTATTGATGAAAAATAAAATTCTAAATTTAATTGGGCATAAAATATTTTTTGGTGATTTTTTGATAAAAAATAAATTGTTTTTGGTTAGTAAATAAATAAATAAATAATTAAATGACAATATAAACAAAATAAAAAGAGAGAGATGTGCCTGAAATTAGGGGGTGTGCATAGCAAGAATCTGGGCCCAATGCTGATGATCCATATTGACTTCTTTGATCCTGTGCGTAGGCGTTGACTTGGTCTATGGTGTGCCTTCAATGGTGGCCACCAGATCTGGCCATCTGGCCATCTGGCGCATGGATGATGAAGGAGTATGGTGGACGTCCTGGCTTGCATGCATACTGGATTTCCTGAAATAACAATGAAAAATAACAAATGCTGGAGGCAGGGATCGAACCCCTGACCTCCAGCCTCTGAATGCCTTAACACTCACGTGGAAACCACTGGGCTATGTTGTTCTTATTGTTATCATGTTGCCAAATAATAATAATATAAGAAAAATGCAATATAGTGGAAACAAAAATAGAAAACGCGCGCTCATTTAAACAAGCCAATGGTGGGACGACAGTTAATCGTCTTCTTCCTCCCTCTGTGGCTAAAAACTATGAGACCTATACCCACGGACGCTGTCTGTCACTACAAGCCATGCCCGTTCCCAAATCTGCTACAGGCCACATAAATGGAATCTAACACCATGGTTAGACTCGTCTCGTCCTCATGATCACAACCATATCCATCATGAAGGCCAATTGTTCCTGAAAATAAAAACCCTAAAACCAAATCTAAAACCCTAACAATGGTGGATTTCGTTACAGACCATTAAAATGCAATTGGGTAATGCCAAAAGCTTGCAAATGCTTCATAGGTTAATAATATGCCATTAATTTACACTATGGATGCAAGCTTAAGGTTATTCGAATTCAAGAAGATGGTGATACAATTGCGGACTTACAGTGCGTGGGAGGGCTTGAAAACGCCTAGTTTTGATGGCTTTCGCTTGTGGAGACTGCCAGGAAGCGATTGGGAGAGGTATCGAGCTCTGAGGATGCCTCTAAGTGGGATTTTGATCTCACACTTTTTGCCTTTTTTTTCAAAACTGGTTCTTTCTCTGAGCCTGATTTCTAACCTTTCTTTTGATCTGCCTCGCCTCCTTATGTATTAGACAATGCATTAGGGTTAATTATTCTGTCCAAATCTTCTTATTTCAATGCTTTGGATATTGATTTGATTTGCTTTGAAGATCTTTCCAAACATGGCTTATTTTGAATCTTTTTATTCACTCAAGCCTTAATGCGAATTTGGAATGATGCTAGCTTTTCAATGAAGCCTGAAACAACACAAAATCCTTGGTTATCAATGTTTTAGATTTTTATTTGATTTATTTTGATTTAAATCAAATTAATTCAAATAAAAATCAAAATAATTAATAAATATATGAAATGGACAAGTGGCAAAGGCTAGAGCACGTGGGCTATGATGCCAACTCAAAACAAGTGAAAAAGAATGGGCCCATTTGGCAAAATTTGAAGTTTTGGGGATAGTTGACTTTTGGTAATTTTGCAAAAAGGGCCAACTTCAACAATGCATAACTTCCTCAATTTTGACTCTTTGGAGGTGTTCTTGGACTTTTTAGAAAGCTTGATATGTTCCCTAATCAACCCGTTTGTTATAATCTCATTTTGATATTCCATGATCATGTATGAAGCTTTGACAAAAAAGGTGTTTTTGTTGACTTTTCAAAATGACCTATAATGTCCAAATTCATAACTTCTTGTGAGTGCATATTTTGAACTTGGGAGCTGAAGATGGATTCTAGGGAATTGAATCCTCTTCAAAATGAGCTTTGGATGGGTCATTTCTCATGAAGTATGAGAAAGTTATGCTTTGTCAAAGTTGAGTTGACTTTTCCTACAAAACCCTAATTTAGCAACTTTTGAGTTTTGATGAATTATGGGCAATACTTGAAGAATCATGATCAACCCTTGATCAAATGATGAAATATACTTCAAAATGAGGATGTTGACCAAAAATCTTGAAGTTTGACTGTATGTGGGCCACAATTGACTTTTTCCCTAGCACAATCGATTTTTGGACTTTTGAGCAATTGACTGAGCAAACTTCCTCTGCAAGGCTTGAAACTTGACATGGATGATCTTGAGAACATATTATGACATTGGTGAGCATATGGGATCACTTGGATTCAAGTATCTTGGTGCAATATGAAACCCTAATTTGGGGTAGACTGCCTTAGGAGAGAGCTTGTCTAGCCAACCCTTGGACTACCTTGAGCAACTTGAGGATCTTTTTTTGCAATGTTTTGAGAATAATGGGAGGGAAAATTTTGGGGTACAACAGCTTCCCCTATTCAATCTTCTTAAACCCGAGGATGTAGATTGGCTTTCGTTCCTTTCGTGATCCGAAGGTGGAAGAAAATTGAACACTAGAGTGCCCAGAAATTTGCACTCGCATGAAGTGGTAACTGTCTTGTGATGTCGAGAATGGGCTTACAGATACCATTTGGAGATTGCTGACGGGAGATGGGCTTAAAGATGCCATCTAAAGGAGTGTCGATCGCATAAGATATTCCTTAGCAAGAGCTTGTGTACTTGTTGTTGTGGAAGATTCCGCCGGGGAAGTCTGATCTTTGTTGAGAGAAGTAGAAATTTAGGAGCTTCGGCGTCCGTTATTCTGCTGGTGAATCGTCTCTGTTGATATTTAGGAACTTCGATCATCCGTACTCAACGGAGGAATCATTTCTGTTGATATTTAGGAACTTCGATCGTCCGTACTCAACGGAGGAATCACCTCTGTTGATATTTAGGAACTCGTCTATAATTCAACTGAGAGAACATCTCTGCTGAGATTTAGAAGCCTGTCCGTAATTCAACCGAGGATATATCTTTGCTGAGATTTAGGAACTCGTCTATAACTCAACTGAGGAAATATCTCGCTGAGATTTAGGAACCCGCCCGTAATTCAATTGAGGTAAAAACTCGCTGAGATTTAGGAACTTTTTCGTAATTTAACTGAGGTAAAAGCTTTGCTGAGATTTAGGAGCTTGTCCGTAATTCAACTGAGGTAACAATTCGCTGAGATTTAGGAACTCGTCCGTAATTCAACTGAGGTAACAACTCGCTGAGATTTAGGAACTCGTCCGTAATTCAACTGAGGTAACAACTCGCTGAGATTTAGGAACTCGTCCGTAATTCAACTGAGGAAACAACTTTGCTGAGATTTAGGAGCTCGTCCGTAATTCAATTGAGAAAACATCTTTGTCGAGATTTAGGAGCATGTCCGTAATTCAACTGAGAAAACATCTTTGTCGAGATTTAGGAACTCGTCTGTAATTCAACTAAGAAAACATCTCTGATGAGATTTAGGAGCTCGTCCGCAATTCAACTGAGGAACATCTCGCTGATATTTAGGAGCTTATCCGTAATTTAACTAAGGAAACATATCTGTTGAGATTTAGGAACTCATCTGTAATTCAACTGAGAAAACATCTCTGCTGAGATTTAGGAGTCTGTCTGTAATTCAACTGAGGAAACATATCTGTTGAGATTTAGGAACTCGTTCGTAATTCAACTGAGAAAACATCGCTGTTGAGATTTAGGAACTCGTCCGTAATTCAACTGAGGAACATCTTTGCTGAGATTTAGGAACTCGTCCGTGATTCAACTGAGGAAACATCTCGGCTGAGATTTAGGAACTCGTCCGTAATTCAGCTGAGGAACATCTTTGCTGAGATTTAGGAACTCTTCCGTAATTCAACTGAGAAGAAAGCTTCATAGCTTGAATTTTATGAGAATCTGATTGTATCTTTCCTGAAAGATAAAGGTTAGCTGTATGTAATGCATGATATGTATCAAGCAATGATGTTCTCAAAATAAATGAGATTGTGTTGTATGATGCGTATGCATGTCATGATGTATGAAAATGCGATGTTTTTAGCTGGGGAAAATAAATCTTGGATTGCTGCTGGAGAAAATAATTGAATTCTTCGTTTCCACTGGGAATAGTGGATGAAGATATTTGTGAGAATGAACCTGCAGGAGAGGATAACTTTGTCGGGGAATAAACTGACGAGGAGATTACTCTGTGGGGAAGAGATGCTCTACTGGGGATTCTGCTGATAAATTCAGCCGGGGATGAATTACCGTTGCTGGCGATACTGAATCCTGTTGGGGATTGAATCTCTGTTTGTGAAAGGAATGAATTCCGCTGGGGATGATCTTTCAGTCGCGACTTCACCGGGAATAACCTTTTAGACTCTACTGGGGACAATCTTCCAGAGTCTACTGGGGACAATCTTCCAGAGTCTATTGGGGATGATTCTCCAAACTCCACTGGGGGAGATTTTCCAGAATCCACTATGGAAAATTTTCCAGACTCCACTGGGGATAATTGTCTAGTGATGATGACGGATAAATTCTTCTTGGGGAGAATATCTCTGACTCAATCGTGGTTGCGAGCCTCAGTTGGGGAGAGTTAACATTACTGTCTTTCTCTTACTCTGCAGGGAGTGAATGCACTTTAGCCATATTCTTCAGCTGAATCTACCTTTGTACCTGGTGGATAGAGCAACTGTAAGGCCTGGGCAATCTTATTTGCCCCTGTTCCTGATATTACGAGTAATCGTCTTTTGTTTCGCATGTAAATATTTATGAGCAGCAATTTAATGTCAAATGCATATATCAAAAATGAACATTGGACGTTCTTTGCAAAACAAAACAGAAAAAAGGAAAAACAGTTTGAAATTTCTTTGAAAATGAATTGTATTGACTTTGAAGTTTGGCCTGTAAATAGGCGTTTTTGTACAAGAGGCTGACGTCCTAGTAAGAGAACGCTGCCGAACAAATAGAAATTTATACAATTTGTAAAAAACTAAACAAAACAGTTATGTGAACAATCCCACTGGGTTCCAACTCTGCTATTGCCCTTATGTCCTCGAACATCTCATCACTTTGATACTTGGTTGAAGGTAGATCAGATTGATTAGTGTCGTCTGAGCTTGATAGTCGATACTGAAGTCTGATTGCAAGGTGATCCAATGAGACATAGTGTTACGCTTTGATCCCTAATTTTTGCCTGGACTGCCCTTTCGGGTTTTCATCCACAGGGATATCCTTTTTTTGCCCAAGCCGCCTTTTCAGGTTTTCGACTTGCTGGGTGTACAGATTTTTTTCATTTTCATCCCTTATTTTTGCCCGAACCCTTTTGGTTCGCCGGGAAGCCCTTAATTTTGCCTAGGCCAGTCGACCTAGCGGGTCTTTGATTAGGCGTAGTATTTTTTCACTATGTCTGCATTGACGGGGTGAGGAAGGTCGTCACCATCCATGGTGGTTAGAATCATAGCTCCTCCTGAGAAAATGTCCTTAACCACAAATGGCCCTTCGTAGGTAGGGGTCCATTTGCCCCTGGGATCACCTTGTGGTAGGATGATGCGCTTGATCACCAGATCCCTAACTTGATACTCTTGTCGTCTAACTTTCTTGTTAAATGCCTTGATCATCCGCTTTTGATACGTCTGACCATGACAAATAGCGGTAAGTCTCTTTTCGTCGATTAAGTTTAGTTGATCAAGCCGGGTCCGGATCCAGTCATCTTCGCTCAAACCTGTATCCTTCATAATCTGAAGAGAGGGTATCTGAACTTCAATGGGCAATACTACCTCCATGCCATATACCAAGGAATATGGGGTTGCCCCTGTTGACGTCTGCGCTAAGGTACGGTACCCATGAAGAGAAAATGGTAACATCTAGTGCCAGTCTTTGTATGTCATCGTTATCTTCTGCACAATCTTCTTGATGTTCTTATTAGCCGCTTCAATAACCCCATTCATCTTCGGCCGGTAAGGAGAAGAATTATGATGCTGTATCTTGAACTGCTTGCAGAGCTCGGTGATCATCTTATTGTTGAGATTTGTACCATTATCCGTAATGATCCTCTTCGGTACACCATATCGACAGATCAGATTGTGCCGAAAAAACCGTGCCACGACGTTCTTGGTTACATTAGCAAAGGAAACTGCTTCAACCCATTTTGTAAAGTAATCAATCGCTACCAAGATGAAACGATGCCCGTTGGACGCAGTAGGTATGATCTCTCCGATCATATCGATGCCCCACATTGTAAAATGCCAAGGCGCTGTCAAGACATTCAAAGGAACCAGAGGTATGTGCACCTTATCAGCATAGACTTGGGACTTGTGACAGGTCCGAGAATGCTGATAACAATCGGCTTCCATAGTGGACCAATAATATCCTGCCAAAAGGATCCTCTTTGCCATGGTATGTCCACTAGAATGAGTTCCGAAAGCACCTTCATGTAAATCTACCATAATCCTTTCTTCCTCGTTCTTATCCACACATCGCAAGAAGGTCGAATCATGGTTTCGCTTGTAAAGGATACCATTGATGATGAAGAACTTCACCGCGAACCTCCTCAGAAACTTTTTGTCATTAACAGATGCACCCTCGGGGTACTCCTGAGCCTCAAGATACCTATTTACCTCGTGAAACAAGGGCTTATCTACTACCTCTTCAGTCTCAATGTCGCAGCAATGTGCAGGTTCATCCAACCTTTCAATGGTAATCCGGGGAGCCTCGTTGTCCCAATTGACTTTGAACATAGAAGACATCGTAGCCAGCGCGTCCGCCAATTGATTCTCCTCTCTAGGGAAGTGTTCAAAGGTTATCTCCTCGAAGTGCGGAAGCAACGTCAATACATACTCCTTGTAAGGAATAAGATTTAGGTGTTTCGTATCCCACTCGCCTTTGATCTGACTGATCACGAGAGTGGAATCTCCGAATATACTTAAGAACTTAATCCTTAGGTCAATTGCTGCTCGAAGACCCATGATGCAGGCTTCGTACTCCGCCATATTGTTGGTGCAGTTGAAACATAGTCGGGCGGTAAACGGAGTATGAGAGCCTTTAGGAGATATGATCACGGCGCCAATACCATCACCCAAAGCGTTTGAAGCTCCATCAAAGTACATAGACCATCAGGATCCTTCCTCAGGTCCTTCATCTGGTCCAGGTTCTTCACAGTCAGTCACTATCATGATCTTCTCATCCGGGAACTAGAAGTTCATAGACTGGTAATCATCCACTGCCTGATGTGCCAAATGATCTGCCAACACACTTCCCTTGATTGCCTTTTGGGTCGTATATTAGATGTCATACTCAGTCAAGATCATCTTCCATCTTGCTATTCGTCCAGAAAAGGCAGGCTTTTCGAAGATATACTTGATTGAATCTATCTTTGATATCAATAGAGTAGTGTGAGTCAGCATATATTGTCTCAGCCGACGAGAAGCCCATGCCAAAGCGCAACAAGTTTTCTCGAGCAGTGAGTATCGGGTGTCACAGTCGGTAAACTTTTTTCTAAGGTAATAAATAGCATACTCTTTTCGGCGAGACTCGTCATGCTGCCCCAACACGCACCCCATTGAATTATCGAGTACTATCAAGTATAAGATCAGAGGTCTCCCTTCAACTGGAGGCATCAAAATAAGTGGCTCTTGGATATATTCCTTGATCCTTTCGAAAGCGGCCTGACACTTATCATTCCACTTTACCACTTGATCTTTCTTCAGTAGCTTGAAGATTAGCTCACAAGTAGCGGTCATGTGTGAAATGAATTGGGCAATGTAGTTCAACCGTCCCAAAAAGCCTCTGACTTCTTTTTCTGTTTGGGGAGCTGGAATTTCCTGTATAGCCTTCACCTTTTCAAGATCCACTTGAATACCTTTATCACTAACGACGAAACCCAACAGTTTACCAGATCTCACCCTGAAGGGGAACTTGTTCGGGTTAAACCTCAGCTTGTACAACATCAACCTGTTAAACAGCTTTTGCAGATGGTCCAGATGTTCTTCTTCAGTCTGGAATCTTGCAATCATGTCGTCCACGTATACCTCAATCTCATGATGGATCATGTCGTGAAACAAAGCGACCATGGCGCGCTGATACGTTGCCCCAGCATTCTTCAATCCGAAAGGCATGACTTTGTAGCAAAAGGTACCCCACTGGGTGATGAACGTTTTCTTCTCCATGTCTTCGGGAGCCATCTTAAATCTGATTATAACCGGAGAAACCATCCATAAAAGAGAAGAACTTATGCTGTGTGGTGTTGTCAACCAGAACGTCGATATGAGGTAGATGGAAATCATCCTTGGGGCTCGCCCTATTCAGATCCCTATACTCAACACACATTCGAACTTTACCATCCTTCTTCGGCACAGGAACCACGTTGGCCACCCACTGTGGGTAAGAAGTAACTGCTAGAAAACTGGCGTCAAACTGTTTCATAACTTCAGCCTTGATTTTTTCAGACATCTCTGGGCGCATTCAGTGAACTTTCTATTTCACTAGAGGACAATCTTCCTTGGTAGGCAGGCGGTGAACCACAATATCGGTATCCAACCCAGGCATATCTTCATAAGACCAGACAATGATCTCAACGTAGTCACACAGCTTCTGTATCAACCGTTGCTTAACACTAGGCTCCATATTTGGACCAATCTTGACCTCTTTCTTGCCTTCCTCTTTACCCAGATTTACTGTTTCCACTGGCTCTTGATGCGGTTGTATGGCCCTCTCTTCCTGAAGTAGTAGTATAGCAAGTTCCCCAGGCACTTCACAATCATCCTCACCTTCGTCTCCGACTTTGTTGATCGGACGGAGTTATAACTGGAAGTAGTAGAGTCGTTATCAGTGGGATCCATAGTGGATGTAGACCTGTATATGTGAGTGTGTGTAAGAAAAATAGTTGTTTTGCAAGATAGAAAAGAAAAACAAGGAGCACAAAATTCATAATGCAAGAAAAACGTCCAATGCTTTTATTAATGTTATATGGTAATGACACATATAAAGCCCTCACAAACAAAGCCACAGTGCCTCGGGTAAGACACCGGGCCGTAAAGTTTAAAAATTGTCTGTTACAAACTTAAAACAAAAGTCTCATTACTGGGTAATAAAAGAAATGGGCATAGAATCCTTCACTGTCCAATTGCTCAATCCACGGTCAGTAGTCGGGTAAATCCAGCTATCAATGTCAAACTCTTCTTCATCATCCCCGACAGCATTCACTCCCGCGTCATGTTTGGGCATAGGTGCCGTTATGACGTTGGGCTTTTCTGGTGCTTCAAACTCAATTTCCTTAGCATCAATTAGATCCTGCACTTTATTCTTCAAAGCCCAGGAACCGTTGGTATCATGCCCTGGGCTATCAGAGTGATAAGCACAGCGGGCGTTCGGTTTATACAACGGTGATGTGGTATTGGAATTCTTTGGAGCCTCCTTCGGAATCACCAAGTTGGTCTTTAATAACTGCGGCAGAATCTGAGATAGGGTCATACTGAGCCGAGTGAATTGTCTTTGCGGCCTCTCTACTCTTGGCTGATTGTTGCGTTGAGGGGCAACAGTAGGTCTTGATATAACCACCTCATTAACTGCTTGGCGACGCTCAGGTCTGTCATGGATCCTTGAGCTGTAAACTGCGCTAGACTCCTTATTGAAAGGCTTCTTCTTGGTACTTGACGAAGCACCCTTCTGTATCTTGCCGCTCTTGATACCAGCCTCAACTCTCTCCCCGATCATAATTAGCTCATTAAACCTGGATGATGAGCTACCGATCAAATGGTTGAAATATGGACCAGACAAGGTCCCAAGAAACATATCCACTAACTCCCTATCAGCCAGAGGGGGTTGTACTCTCCCAGCAAGGTCCCTCCATTTCTGAGCGAAGTCCTTAAAACCTTCGCTCGCACCCATAGACATACCCTAGAGTTAGGTAGCGTGGGAGAAAGGTCGGCATTGTACTGGTATTGCTTGTAAAAAGCAGAGGCAAGATCCTCCCAGTTACGGAAATTAGCTCCTTCTAGTTGGTAAAATCATTCAAGTTGAGTCCCTGAAAGACTATCTTAAAAGAAATGGATCCAGAGGTTTTTATCGGTACTATATGGCTGAATCTTTCTAACATACGAGCGGAGGTGTAGCTTTGAGCAGGAGACCCCATCATGCTTAGCAAAGACAGGCGCTTTAAACTTGTGGGGAATCACCACCCCATATGCCAAACCCAAATATCCAAAGTCCATCCCAGGTACCTTCTGGACCTCCATTGCGCTTAACCGATCTTCGAGTTGTTTATACCCGTCCTCAGTAGGAGGATACTGGTCTTCATCAAAGTCAGTGTCGTTGTCTGAAACCACAGGGCTAGGAGCCCTCCTTTCTTCCTGATTCTCTCCCCCTCCAGGTGAGTGAGACAAATCAACCTCTTCCTGCAAATTGTTCCCGAATCTGCGACCCATATTCAGGAGGACCGTCTTCTTCTTCTTCTTCTTCTTATCCTTCAAGATCAGAGTCTTCAGATCTTGTTGACCCTTGGCCAAGTTCATGAACATTTCCTGGAACTGAGCATTCTGAGCTTGCAGAGCCTTGATAGCTTGTTCAGTAGATGTTTCAGAAGACATGATTGCTGAAATAAACAACGAAGAAGATGAGAAACCTGTAAGGGTACCTGTAATGAGGTGCATGGGAATGGAATGCGTATGATATGATTTCAAAGACTTTGGAGATTCAAATTCGTAAACCAAAATGAAACACACTTTTATTAGATAGAAACTTGAAATCAATGTTTAATACATGCCTTTAATGCGTTACAAAAAGAAATACTGAAAATCAAATCTAAGCTAGAAACAATAAAAGATATCAGCGCTCCCATGGTCGTTTTCATTTGGTGCTGACATAGTCGTTGAGGATCCTCTCATTCTCCAGCTTCCTTGTAAGCTTCAGGATCTTCCGCTCCTACTCATGATACTTTTCTCTATAAGTATCCCGTTCTTCCCTTAGCTGGATCCAAGACCTCTTTAATGCCCCAATGTCGGTAGGCATGTATGGATGGAGGATGGTAGGAGGAACCCCTTCTTTATCAGTACTCTCAACAATCACATCTAAGACATCTTCGTACGACATCCCCAGCTTTTGAGCGCGGGCTCGAACCCACCGGAGATACTGTGGCATTGGGAGAGAAGTCTTCATGCCTAGCTCATGCAGATCAGACCTGTTGAACCTATCCCAGGCTCGTACAAATCTACAGTGATGTCCCTCCGTATCTCCCATAAAGTCAAAGACAATGCTTGGACGTAGCAACTCATGAGGTCCGTCCCTCCTAGCTCGCCCAAACTGTCATAAGGCCAAACAAGGATTATAGGTGATCCCTCCTCTGATTCCCAGCAATGGAACATTGGGTTATTCCCCACAGCGATCAATAATAGCTACTTCTTCCATGTCTTTAGTACTCCAGATGATGTCTTTGTGAGCAAGAGACATAATTCTGTAGGCCCAACCAATTCCTTCCTCGTTCTTCAAAACAGATTTGGGCAGGTGAGAAATAAACCACCTCGCCAGCAATGCTGCACAACACATAAGGGTTCCACGTTTCTGAGCAGTACAGGCATAAAGGGCATGCAGGATATCACCAAAGAGAGTGGGCACTGGATTATGGGACATGAAAATCTTCAACGCGTTCACATCAACAAAGGAATCTGAATTGGGGAACAGAACCAAACCATAAATGAGAAGATCTAGGATGTCTTCAAACGCCTGAAAGTCTAAACTGTCCCAGAACTGATTAGACTGATCAACCAAGAACTTAGCCAAGAAGCCTTTTATTCCACTTCGGGTCTCCCAATTAGACACTACATCAGCCCTTGTAAGACGGAGAGATGAGGCATTATCCTCGGGTCTGGGAACTATCTCCAAACCTGTAAATAGGGTCTGCTCTAGAATAGAGATGCCGAGTAGATCCGAGAACTCTTCCAAAGTAGGGACCAACTGGTAGTACGGAAAGGTGAAGCAGTGGTACAATGGATCAAAGAACTGGAATAAGACACTCATCATCTGTTTATCCAGCTTGGAAGTGACTAGACTGAGGAGGTGACCATGTCTTCTGTCAAAAGAGGAAGTGTCAGGAACCTTGGAAACCAAATCTCTAAGCTGAGTAGGAATCTGTACAAAGCTGATCCGAATAGTGTTTCTACACATAGATGCCATGATATGCAAAATAGAACAAATATGAATCCCATTGGTCTTTGAAATGGTTAGTCCAATGCAATATGCATGCAATGTTATGATGCATGATGTCATGATAGAAACACACCACAGGTATTCACAGATAGCAAACATGGTAAGGGCAAACAAGTCACACAGATAGCCCTTAAATTTCAGGCTGGCATGGAGTTTAGGTACTACCCTCTTTCAGTTTAGTTGGTTCAACCTATCCTAGTAATAGTAACCGGGTTCTAGAGGATCTCAATATCACTAACCACCCTCGATCGGTCATAATTCCAGTTTAGCAATCTTTTCTTGCAGCCGGAATCATCGCGAGAGTTTGGTCTCAATGAGTGTAGCATACTGCTACTTTTCTATGGCCAAGCTGGTCAATTATGGGTTCTAAGGTCAGTTGGTGCTTAATGACCCCTTAGCAGCCCCATATTCTCCTTGTTCCGCCACAAGGGATATAGGTATAAACTAAAGTGTCACACCAATGTAGCTACTGCTTCAATCCTATCGGTCTACGCCGTACAGTTCCCTCACATTCTATTGCTACTTACCTAAAAGGTATCCCCAGATCCGGGTTAGGATCTATAGTAACTCCAATTCAAACCCACAAAAATAAAGCAAACAGATCAATCAATTGAAAACAATATGAACTATTCCTAAGGTACACCCCACTTAAAATCTTCCCCAGCAGAGTCGCCAGTTCTATGATACGGTGGAAGAACTGACTGTTTTTGGAATGCTGGTTTGCGTTTTGCGTTTGTGTTTGCAAAATGTCGCGGTAAGCAAGAGTTGCCACCGACTTTTATTTTATCCAACAAGGAAAGGAAAAAAGCACAGAAAAATTCCTTTTTTGAGATATTTCTGAGTACGGGGGGTAGATTATAGAAAGGGAAGGTATTAGCACCCTTTCTATCCGTAGTTACCTACGGGCTCTTAGGTACTTGCTCATTGTTTTCAAAATTGTTTTCTTTGTGTTTGTTGGCTTTGAAAAGTTTTTGTTTTAACTTCGATTTAAGTCTTGCTTCTGTCTTCAAGAGTGTAATGAAGTGTTTTTGAAAACTTTGTTTGAAAAGGAGTGTAAGTGTGAAAATAGTTTGTTTTGTTTTGATTGAGCAAGTACTTAAGAACTAATCTACCTACTCGAAAAAGGAACCGTTCTATGTTTGTTTCCTTTAGACTGCGATATCCCACTATTAATGAGTAGGTAGCACCCTCGTTGGAGTTTTAGGGTCAATTCGAAGGAGGGACATACAATCACTAAAGCAATGTTAGGACGCCTTAGTGGTAACCCTAATGTCTTAGATCATTTATCCGAGGCAACAATATCCGAGGCAACCTTTCTGAGGAAACTATGATATTTTAGACAAGAGGGCGACCTCTAAAACAACCTATACTCAATGACCGTTTAAACAAATGCAACCAAGTGGGATGTGTACCCTAGAAGTGCGCATGTGCGAATGTGTTGATTTCAGTTATTTTTATCTTTGCACTTGTTTAGGGTGATCTAACTGTTTTAAATTTAGCCATACATTCTTGTCATGCAAACCCTATTATTAAACATCTAACAGTTGAATAATTGCAGAAATTAAAGTGAGGAATTTAAACTAAGCTATTACAAGGCGTCGAGTATTTACATCGCCAAAAAGAAACCCTTTGAAATTAAATGCGATAAAAAAATAAATGTCCTAATCTTAAATTATTACAAACCGGGAGCAGATACAATAATTGGATAAAAATAAAGCGCACAAGAAAGTTAGATCGAATGCGAAACTAGGGTTTTGACCCTCCTAATTAAAAGAAAATGTTTTTGTTGTTTTTATTATTTTTTTAAGAAAAGAAATTAATTCCTAAAATTAAATACTAAATTAATTAGTTAATTAAATTAATAAATGAAAAAAATAATTAAATAGCATATTTTTGGTGTTTTTGTTATTTTAAGAAAGAAATAAAATAATTAAGTTAGTATTAAAAACCTATTGATTCTAATTAATTTTAAATATTTACAAAATCAATTAAAGTTATCTAATATAAATAACCTAATTATTTTAATTAATATTTATTGATGAAAAATAAAATTCTAAATTTAATTGGGCATAAAATATTTTTTGGTGATTTTTTGATAAAAAATAAATTGTTTTTGGTTAGTAAATAAATAAATAAATAATTAAATGACAATATAAACAAAATAAAAAGAGAGAGATGGGCCTGAAATTAGGGGGTCTACATAGCAAGAATTTTGGCCCAATTCTGATGATCCATATTGACTTTTTTGATCCTGTGCGTAGGCGTTGACTTGGTCTATGGTGTACCTTCAATGGTGGCCACCAGATCTGGCCATCTAGCCATCTGGCGCATGGATGATGAAGGAGTATGGTGGATGTCCTGGCTTGCATGCATACTGGATTTCCTGAAATAACAATGAAAAATAACAAATGCTGGAGGCAGGGATCGAACCCCTGACCTCCAGCCTCTGAATGCCTTACACTCACGTGGCAACCACTAGGCTATGATGTTCTTATTGTTATCATGTTGCCAAATAATAATAATAAAAGAAAAATGCAATATAGTGGAAACAAAAACAGAAAACGTGCGCTCGTTTAAACAAGCCAATGGTGGGAAGACAACTAATCGTCTTCTTCCTCCCTCTGGCTAAAAACTTTGAGACCTATACCCACAGACATTGTCCGTCACTACAAGCCATGCCCGTTCCCAAATCTGCTACATGCCATATAAATGGAATCTAACACCATGGTTAGACTCGTCTCGTCCTCTTGATCACAACCATACCCATCATGAAGGCCAATTGTTCTTGAAAATAAAAACCTTAAAACCAAATCCGAAACCCTAACAATGGTGGATTTCGTTACAGACCATTAAAATGCAATTAGGTAATTCCAAAAACTTGCAAATGCTTCATAGGTTAAGAATATGCTGTTAATTTACACTATGCATGCAAGCATAAGTTTTTCGAATTCAAGAAGATGGTGATAAAGTTGCGGACTTATAGTGCGTGGGAGGGCTTGAAAATGCCTGGTTTTGATGGCTTTCGCTTGTGGAGATTGCCAAGAAGCGATTGGGAGAGGTATCGAGCTCTGAGGATGCCTCTAAGTGGGATTTTGATCTCACACTTTTTTCCTTTTTTTTCAAAACTGGTTCTTGCTCTGAGCCTGATTTCTAACCTTTCTTTTGATATGCCTCACCTCCTTATGTATTAGACAATGCATTAGTGTTAATTATTCTGTCCAAATCTTCTTCTTTCAATGCTTTGGATATTGATTTGATTTGCTTTGAAGATCTTTCCAAACATGGCTTATTTTGAATCTTTTTGTTCACTCAAGCCTTAATGCGAATTTGGAATGATGCTAGCTGTTCAATGAAGCCTAAAACAACACAAAATCCTTGGTTATCAATGTTTTGGATTTTTATTTGATTTATTTTGATTTAGATGAAATTAATTCAAATAAAAATAAAAATAATTAATAAAAATATGATATGGACAAGTGGCAAAGGCTAGAACACGTGGGCTATGATGCCAACTCAAAAAAAACGAAAAAGAATGGGCCCATTTGGCAAAATTTGATGTTTTGGAGATAGTTGACTTTTGGTAATTTTGCAAAAAGGGTCAACTTCAACAATGCATAACTTCCTCAATTTTGACTCTTTGGAAGTGTTCTTGGACTTTTTAGAAAGCTTGAGACGTACCCTAATCAACCCGTTTGGTCTCATCTCATTTTGATATTCCAGGCGCATGTATGAAGTTTGACAAAAAAGGTGTTTTTGTTGACTTTTCAAAATGACCTATAATGTCCAAATTCATAACTTCTTGTGAGTGAATATTTTGAACTTGGGATCTGAAGATGGATTGTAGGGAATTGCATCCTCTTCAAAATGAGCTTTGGATGAGTCATTTATAATGAAGTATGAGAAAGTTATGCTTGGTCAAAGTTGAGTTGACTTTTCCTACAAAACCCTAATTTAGCAACTTTTGAGTCTTGATGAATTATGAGAAATCCTTGAAAAATCATGATCAACCCTTGATCAAATGATGAAATATAATTCAAAATGAGGATGTTGACCAAAAATCTTAAATTTTGACTGTATGTGGGCCACAGTTGACTTTTGCCCTAGCATAGTCGATTTTTGGACTTTTGAGCAATTGACTGAGCAAACTTTATCTGCAAGGCTTGAAACTTGACATGGATGATCTTGAGAACATATTAGGACATTGGTGATCATATGGTATCACTTGGATTCAAGTATCTTGGTGCAATATGAAACCCTAATTTGGGGTAGATTGCCTTAGGAGAGAGCTTGTCTGGCCAACCCTTGGACTACCTTGAGCAACTTGAGGATCTTTTTTTGAAATGTTTTGAGAAAAATGGGAGTGCAAATTTTGGGGTACAACAGTAGGCATCAAATGATAATCGGGAAAAGTAAAGAAGTGATATATCAGATCATAAAACTGGACCAAGGTCGAGAGAATACCCTTCTTCATCTTCAGTTTCATGAGAGGAATAATAGATCCATACTTCTTCCGAAAGTTTGCAAAACATTCGATCTCTGGAATTAGACTGACCAACTCATCTATATTGGGATCCTTGAAACTGTATTTCCCGGTCTTTCTCTTTCCAGAATCCATGGTTAAAAGTACCTGAGATATTCACAAATAGTCAACCTTTAAATCCCTTGAAATAATATTTTCTTTAAAAGATGCTTATGAGTGCATGGATGCATGATGAAATAATCACACACAAGATCAAACATATAGGGTTCATAGGTTCAACGTCACGAGCATGAGGTCGAAGGTACTACCCATAAGGTTTTGGTCTAAGAGTTATCACATGCCGAACAAGGTTCTAGAGGTTCCCAGAGTCTACATCCTTCCTTCGGATATTACCAACTTCTCGATTAACTCGATAATTAGTAATATTCTCAAGAAAGACTCGTCCGAGCATAGTATCAAGTGACAACTATTTCCGGATTACTCCGTCATAGCTTCCGCACTACACCTAAAAGGTCAAGATGGGTTTGGTATTCTACGGTCCTCAGTTTCAGCAGGCTCCCATGTCGAAAGCAGTACGTCTTCCCGATTACTCGGTAAACGACACTACAGTCAAAGGGGTCTCCACTGAGTGGGGGATCTCATGCCTCCTTTTTTGGGATTACTCCCTCAAAGTTAACATGACTATATCGCCCGTCCTATCTTAAAGTTTGCCCAAGTCCGAGTATAGGACTTATGAGTAATCACCAAGCACCCTGAAAACCAGGAAAATCCAAACAAACATATATACAAAATATAACACATAAACAACAATAGCACATATACAAATATAAACAAAGATAGGCTCAACCCACTTAGAGATGGACCAACAAGAGGTCAATCTGTCCCCAGTGAAGTCGCCATTTTTCTGTAGCGGTAGAAATGTTCAATACTAAGCCATTGGATTGACTAGACTTTATACAAATCAAAATAAAAATCGCCACCGAGCTTTATTGTTTCCAAAGGAATGGGAAAAGAGTGAATAACCCAAAAAGAGGGGGAAAGATTCAAGGTAAGGGGGTTGGTTATGCAAAGGGAAGGTATTAGCACCCTAAACATCTACGGTACTCCGCAGGAACCTCTTTGTAAAATCTGTATATTTTGGCTATATAAAAGAAATGTGTTGTATATAAAATGGATGGTGGAGGTGAGAAAAGAAATATATTTTTTATGATTTTTGCATCTGCCGCGGTTGCGAACCTTTAGTGCCTACGTACCACCTTTTGTGCAATAGGGGATCAGGGTACACGTAATTCCTCTTTTTATAAAAAAAATGAAACGTAAATGCGTTGGTCAATTTTATGAGATAAAACATCATCGTCATTGTCCGTGTGGAAAACATACCTACTACCCACAATCATGAGAAAGGGGAATTTGCATCATCTCAAAGTGGAGGATATGGCTTGGATTTTAAAATCAACAATGCTTCACTCAACACCCAAGTGGAAAATATCTCTCTTCACTATATATTATAGAAGTATAGTTGTTTGCATCACTACAAGGATTGACAAGAGGTAAATCTTTTGAGAAAAGTTTAAAGTAAAAGCCAAAGTGGCAAAATAGTTTGAATGAGATTGATTGACTTTTAGTCTTCTCACAAAAAATGTCAAGGTATTATTAAATTGATTGAAGTTTATTTATGAAATTTTTTTTGTAAATGCATGGACCTAAGTCCAAGTTTATTATGAAAGTAGTTTAAGTTTCAAAACAAGAAGAGTTTTCAAAAGGAGGAAGAAGATTTTTGAAATTAAAGAAGATGGGAGGAGAAGAAGGGACTATCCTAAAGCATAAGGTAAAAGCTAGGGATAAGAACCATCTAACCAACAAGAAGCCAATACTTGACATTATGAGCCAAGATAGAATTTCAATTCCTTGGATTGAAACCAATCAAGCAAAAAAAATACTAAACCTCTTGAGAGAACCAAACTTCAAGTGTATTAAGTCTTCATAAAAATTGGGCAGAGTAACGGTTGTATGCGGGTGAATTCCAGATTACAAACAAAGGGTGTAATCACAATAACCTGCACACAAAACAAACAAACAACCCAATGTCTTGAGGTAAACCTCAAGAGCTCCAGACAAAATAATCAGATAAGATCATAAGGTTTCCAAGATATGCCAAGGTTTCTAATCCTAAGTCCAAGAAATAGTCCCATGCTCCATAATGCCAAGGGTATTAACCAAATAGTCCAAGTACCATTAATAGTTTTTTTAGGGTTTATGTTGATTATTAAGTATCTTAAGAAAAGAAAAGAAAAGCTCAAGTAAGCAAAGTAAAAATGACAAGAAAATAAATGCTCAAATGAGCAAAGATGAAAATGGCATGAAATGAAAGTGCTAAAAAATAAATAGTACATAAAGCATAAAAATAATAAAAGCATAAGATAAACAAGTCAATAATTAGTGGTTAGTTGAATGACCATCTTGAAACTTGCATTTGGAACTCATTAGAGGATTAGTAGAACCAAAGCCTCCACACAACAAGTTGCATTTGCTTTTTGTCAAGTATATCATCTATTTAGAATTCTCATAAGTACCATTTAATGATCAACAATGTTTAAGTGATCCGTGTTGACCAAAGGTGTTGTAGATCCATTAGAGGATCGGTAGAACCAAAGCCTCCACACAATGAATCTCAAGGTTATTGGATCAAAGAGATCAAATTAACATACTTGGGCTTGCAATCATAAGTTTGGGCCACGAATGATCATTTATTCGAATCGGGACAAAATTTAGCGTTATGTTAAGCAATCGTAAGTGGACTTATATAGAAGTCGCACCTATTTTGAGGCCGGTCAATAGCAATCTATGCACCATTTGTTTTGAGACATGATATAGAGATCATGCTTAAATAATATTTAGTGCAATGAGAAGAGTATGAGATGGAGGGGGATTAGGGCAAAAGAGAAACCACATTTGAATTAATATTTAATCAAACTATTATTAAAATCATTCATCCATTTTTGGTGGAGTTGAACTCAACACCATGGATCCAATGATGTTAATAAAGTCATGATCAAAAAATCAACCCAAGACAGCCAGAAAATAATCACAAAATAATATCACATTTAATATATATATTAAAAGGTTAAAAAAAGTTTAAAAATGGAAAATAATGAGGAAAATATCAATTATGTTCAAATTATTCAAGAAATGAAAAATTAGGCCATAGAAAAAAACGAAATGGATCCAAATATTTTTATAAAAATTTTAGTAATTTTTTAAAAGTCAGAAACTATTTTTAAACTATTTAAAATTGCTAAAACAAACATAAAATAGATCAAAAATAGTAAACCTCAACACAAAATTCCATAAAAATGTCAGAAAGTATTTTTTAAGTAATTAAAAGAATGAAAATAATACAAAAAATATAAAAAATATCAAATGTTAAAATAAAAATGTAAAAAAATATCCATGAGATCCGAAATAATTCAAAGTATTTTTGTGAATGTTTTCATAATTTTTGGAGAAAAAATAAAAGAGTTATGAATTTTTGAAAATTTAATCAAATAAAATATAAAATCAGAATATAAAATAAAACCAAAAAGATGTGGACCATGAGATCAAAGTCAAAACGCGTTAGTAAGCTAATCTAATGGACCATACACGATGTGCTTGATATGGACCTTAGTGAAACACACATGTGATTAGAAAAAGAGCAACCAATAAAATTAAAACGCTTGGCAAACTATCATTGGCTGAGACGAGACATGTCATCGTCTTCAACCTCCAGACACCCTGCAACGGGGATTTTGTGAGATCCTTCAAATGGAAATATTAGGATCCCTGGCTAGCATCATTGAACTCGTCTCTTCAAGACGATTCTAACACAACCATCGCGCCAAATTTATATAAAGTATGGAGAGAGATATGAATCAAAAACTCAGAAAATAGCGAGCACCTTCAATTTGGTATTTCTCTCTCAATTCTCAATGGATTTAAAAATTGTAAGCAGCATTAGAATCAGACAAAGGAGTATAACAGATTAGTGCTTGATTTGGATCCAATTGGTGGAGAATTCTACCTTTTCGAAGTTCAAGTAAGAAGCTCTGAAAATGGACTTCTGCAGCTTGAATTATGGGTCGTTTTGATTGGTTTAAGTGCTGGAGAGTTTGTATGAAGTTCAAGGATGATGAATGCGCAAAGAATTTTGGAAAAGGAAGCTTAAATTTCAAAAACTGAATTCAGAAAAAGTGGGTTCGTGTGAGTTTTTGGCAGGGTGTTCTTGGCTCTATAAGCTTGGGAAAATGGATGAGGGATGACCCTCTATTTATAGGGGAGCAAATGGGATCAAAAGGGAGACTGAATGATGCGTTTTAGAGGGAATTCGTGTGGGTCTGCATCATGAAGAAAGTGTGACTCAAACTTGATCACAACTCAGCCAAATCGTGTGTTTCATGATGCTAATCACTTCTGGCAAGTTTCTAAACATGATTAGAAACAAAAACGCGTGAAAAACCTGTGATTAAAAGCCAAAACAAAGATTTCAAAATCCTGACTTTGTGAAAAATTCAGTTTCAAACTACCAAATTCAAATCCATGGCATTTCCAACTCAAAGGGTCTTAGGGCATAATTCTTGATGCTTTAGAAAGATGAGGTTACAAGCTTTGCAATGGAAAAATAATGGAATCAAATGGATGCTTGAGCTGAAAGTTACATGGAGTCAAGGTTGAAGAAAAAGAGCTGACTTTCCATACTTTGAAATATTTCAAGTTCTTTTTCAAAAATGACCTATAATATTTTGTATCCAAACATGGCCTTCCACTTAGAATTTGCTCTTGACCAAAAAATATGGAATGAAGTAGACCTCTTAAATGACATTTTTCAATTTGAACCACTCAAAAGCTCCAAAAATTGAGCAAGTTATGACTTGTTGAAGTTGGCCAAAAATCATGAAATGACCTATAATCTTTTGCATTCTTAAGGCAACTTCCATTTATTTTCTCACTTTGAACATAAAAGAAGGCATGAAGTACACATCTTTAAGATAATCATGGAAAATAATGGACTCAAGGTGATAAAAATTGACCAAGTTATGACCATTTGAATTCATATATGGAAAACTGGGAATTCATCTGGATGACTTGCAATCTTTCTTCTTCACCAAGTTCCTTCCACATGAAAACTCCTTGGAACTTTTGAAGTGATTTGTTGGTAACTCTTTGAAGATAAGGATGTCCTTGGAATCACTCAAAAATACCAAAAGATGAGCAAGATATGCTCCTTTGAAGTTCAAAACCCTAGCCTCTAGATCAAGAGAATGCTTTGAGGAACTTTGACAACTTTGAACAAGCTTCTTGTGCCAATATTCTTTCTTTGTGAATAGAAGTTGTTGAGTATGACATGAGGACTAATATCCACCAAAACCACTTCCATATCTTGAAATTTGAGAGAAATGTGTTCTTGTGACCAATATGAGCGAGACCTTGTCTAATCATGACAACTTCTTCCCTCAACCCTTTGTATTTTTGAATCAATTTTGATAACTTTGGAATATGTTGAACCAAAGTAAGCCTTGTCATGCCATTTCTTCCAAAACAACTTCAATATTGAAGTTTGAATCCCTCAAGCTATGTTGACTAGGGCATGGAAATAAACTCTTGAACCCTTGAAGCAGCTTGCTAAACCTCATTGCCTTTACCTACATTATTAACAAGTAAGGCAAACAAACATTGTATTTTATTAATTAGAAAGAAAATCAAGCAAAACATTCATGATTACAAAGAAAACAAGTCAAGGTGCTTGGTAACTCCTCAAAAGAGCAAGGTTAAAGATATGAAGAAGAACCAAAAGCCCTAATGTGATCTTGTTGTGATTGAATCAACATGGTATGATGAAGGAATCTTAGGGGGAAAAATTGGGGTACAACACAATTATAGTTAGGAATCAAAAACATAAACATAGTAAAGGTTTGAAAATGGTTTATAGTAAGCATGCAATTTTCGGGACAACAACAATAAGAACAAATGAAATAATCAGAAGCAAAACTAACAAATATAATAACGGTAAAATAAAAGAACTTCTAGAGTATAGTTGAATTAATAAACTGGAATAACTTCAAATGTGATAAATCTTCGAATACAACAAACTAAAAACTGGAAAATAACTTCTAATGCTGGAACACTTAAAATGATCCAAGCTTACAATAGAGTCCTAAAAATATTATGTCCTGAAACTTCTTGTGCATATGAACTTGGATGCCAAAACTGATGAAAAGTGTAAATATATAATGTTTAATCCTTCTACAAACTGTCCTAAATCGTGTAGAAATCATGGATTGCCTCCCACACAACGCTTCTTTTTAACGTCGATAGCTTGACGATTTAGGAGTGTAAGTATGCATTATGGTTCTTTCGAGAATGACTCCTCATTTAAACTTTCAAAAATATTCAATTTCCATAGCCACTTATCAATCCATCTCTCATATTCCTCACCTTTTCTTTTCTTCCTTCCGTGGGGTGGTTCATGCTTCTGAGCTTGCGGGGGTGGTTTCCGCTCTATCCTGAGTATGAACTTTTTAGGTTTGGGTTTAATTCCTTCGTCCACCACCTCACAGGTTGGCTTTCCATTCTTAACACTAATGAATTCCCAAGTTTCATGGTACTCTTATTTTCTCCTTTTATGTAGGGCCTTGGACAAAAGTGCATTGGAGTGGAGACTTCCAAATTTCTCAACATGTCTTTTTGTCATGAAATTTGTCTGCATTGGTGCTAACAGTCAATTTTGATTTACTAGGACTATTAGGTCATTTCATACTGTTTTTACTTATTCTCATTTATTTAAATTGTATCCTCATGCCTACTAACTTTTATTTACATACTAATTTTAGTTTAAATATAGGACAATCAAATTGGGTTATTTCATAAAATTATTTGTCACATTTTTTAATTGGGCTCATCATCTAAATGAATTAGATGGCCCATTAGATCTTTTTAAGAGGCCCATGGGGAGTTTAGAATAAAATAAATTATTATTTTTAGTAAGTTCTTAGTTGACCGAAGTCAACATTTCTACTAATTAATAATTTTTTACATTTTTTTATTTATTTTTGCATCTTATTTATTTGTTACATGAACATTTTAATTTTGTGAACATTGATTTCAGGTTGACCCAAAGGTCAACATTGTATTAAAATATATTTTTAATTTGTTATTTATTTTAATTTTGGAACAAAGTTGACTAAGTCAACTAGGGTTTTAAACCCTTAACAAGCTCCACCCATAGCATATTCTTTATCCCTAAGCTAACATCAAAATCCTAGATCTAGATTTATGAATCATATCAAATCAATGATTGAAGATTGAATTTTATTGATTGATAAAGATACATACAAGAAAGAGTCTAGATTAATAAACAATCAAAAACCCTAATTATAATTTTTAACTAAATCTAAATCTAATTTACAATGAGAATTAATCAAATCTCAATCTAGTTCCTAAGAGATTTGTAACAACAAATTAACATAAATCTATTTCCTAATTATTTCTACTCCTAAACCTATTTAAACCCTATACCTAAACATAATTAAAGAGGAGTAATTTCAAGAAGGAGAATTGGAGAACAGAGTTGAAGAATTCATGTTGCCTTGCTACGAACTCTTTAACCTGCGTACCTGTAAAACGAAGAAGAAGAGAAGGATATTAGAAGAGGAGCAGAGAAATGATAAAAAAACTAAAGAAATTAGAACTTGAATATTCACGACAATGAGAGGTAGGTTCCACTCAACTTATGATTTTGTTTTAATTGATGTTGTTGTGTGGTTGTTGTTTTTTAAAGTGTTGAATTTTTGATAAGGGTTAGGTTTAAGGTTCTAACAACCTAGGTTTAGGGTTTTTCAGATTAGGTTTAGGGTTCTTATTAGGGTTCTAAAGGTAAGGGTTATTGAAATAAGTGTTAGGGTTCTTAGTTTTTTCTAGAAATTAGATATGGTTCCCGGAAGACCTTCTTCACTTACGACGACCTTGACAGCCGCTAACGGTGGGTGGAACCTAGGGTTCACAGTTAGGGTTCATCTGGATACTTTGGATTCTTGGAGTTATGGGTTGAAGAAGGTTAAAGGAATGATCATTCCGGTTGAAGCTCAACCGCAATCTGAGGTTCACGTGGTGGTTTGGGATGGTTTTGGGATGAGCCACCAATGTAAGTGATTTTTGGCTGATGGGATGCGATTTCATGTTGCCAGTTTTCTAGAGAGAGGGTAGAGAAGGTTTGTTGTGTGGAGAGAAGAAGAGAGAGGAAGTCTGAGTGTAGAGAGAGCGAAGAGGAAAAAATGAAAAAATGTGAAGAGATTTTGTTTAAATACCCCCTCTGCCCTGCACCGATGAGCACCACGTGGTCACTTTCAGACCACGGGATATAGAGACTCTTGAACTTATGTGTCCCCCTACCCTGCAATTTAGTCAACAATGCATCATGACCCTCTGTTCATCATACTTTTAATCAGGGTCCCATAATTTACTTCTGGAGACCTTCTGATCAAAATCAAACGCACAAGATCACGCTGGCACATGTTAAGTGCATAAGATCCCTCTCATAGAAGCCAAATGGACTCCGACTTCATCCTGGGCCAAGCCCAATACTAAGTGCACCCCAAGAATTACTAAAAAATAATGCACCCCTACGCTATTGGATTCAGATGTTGTTATGGGCATGGCCCTTTGCTATCCAAACACCCCCCCCCCCCCCCCCCCCCCCCAATTTACTTATTTGAATTAAAATACACCCCATGTTATTATTTATAAAACTTTTATTTATTTATTCTTGGTTTATTAATTATTTATTTCTCTTTATTTGTTTTAATAAAATACTTTTATCCTATTAAATAGAAAATATTTTTATAATTAGATCATTAATTTATTTTATAACTATATTATATATTTTTGGTAGAAAACGACAAACCTTTTATTATTAATAATTATAGTATTATTAATTCAAATTATTTTCTAAATTGCAAACCACTTTTTTTAATACTAATTTATTTGTTTTAAGCATTTTTTACTAACTTCAAATATCAATTTTTATTCAAGAATTTACTGTCATTTCTATTTTTTTTGAATTCAAACCAAATATTAAAATACCTAACCCATCAAATTATTATTTTCACTAACATAGAAAAAATTCAAGATTATTTTCAAAAAAAAGATTGTCAAATTGCTTCCAAATTAAACTTCGAACTACGTCTATGATTACTCAATTTTCAAACCCAGACGAATTTCAAAGGATCATTCGAAATCAATTTATGCAATCCTATAAAAAACTAACAACACACATATAAATTACGAAATGGAATCTAATTTATTCGCAAGAGGATACGTAGACATGCAGTTAAAACCAAGGTGAGTCCTCTAACTAAAAAATTAAATCTTTTTTATATACCTGGTAATAACATAATTTAAGTAGAAAATTCTTATTAAGTCCTAAACCTAAAAAGGGGTCCCTTGAATACAAAGGAGATAAAAAGTGTTTAACACATTCTCTTTATCTAACCAACTCGCAAACATAAAAATCTCTGAAAATTAGGGTTTTTTTTGTTCCTTTCCTGTCCTTAGGACAAAAAGTAGTGGTGGCGACTCTCGTATTTTTTGGCCGGTTACGACAGCTGGAGAATCTTCCGGGGACACTATCCTTAAACTAGAGTTTACCTTACCTTTAGGTTTAGGTTTTTTTTTTGTTTTTCTATTTATTATTATTTCCTTATTTATTTTATTTATTATGCTATTTGTTACTTTGTCTGTCATATTTTCATGTGTTTATTAGTGATATTTAATTCATTTAAAAATATAAAACCTTAGATGAAGGATTGTCAATTCGCCAAGGGGGTTTAACATCCCTATGAGATTTTGCGACAACTTCGCTTAGAATGGGTCAAATTCTGAGAAATATCTTTAGAGGGCTAGCCTCTCTTGGAGATATGACTTTGTATTTGGCCAATGACTCTATTATTAACCCAAAAATAAAATCTCATGGTGAGACCTTGTACGACCTATAAGACGGAAGTCTTGGTCTACAAAGAGGCTCCACTCAAGGGAGGCCCTTGTGCCTTTTCCCTTTTGTGTTATCCATGATACTCTTAAAGGAACCACCCTTATGAGGAGGGTAGAATATCCGTAGAACGAACTTATGAACATACATACTAACGATACCCTTTTTATCCCACCATCACATTGCATCACCATACATGCATACATATTGCATTTAAAAATATTTATTTTTGCATATTTGTGTGTCTTATTCACAAGATTTCTTTAAAAAGATTAATAAAAAGAAGAAATATTTTTGGTGAGCATCCTGAAAATGAATATTCATAAGAAACCAACCATCTGCATTAGCGCCATGATGCCTAATTTGAAGAAACTGAATATGATTATAGGGAAACTACCTAAAAAGGCCATGAAAGGTTTTGTTCGCCGCTATGGGGACATAGATCTTACAAAAATAATTTTACAAGTGGAAGTAATCATTGCCCTTTCTCAATTTTATGACCCTCCACTGAGGTGCTTCACCTTCCAGAGTTTTCAATTGGCACCTACTTTGGAGGAATTTGATAGGATTTTGGGATTCTCTAGAATCAACAATGAAGCTTACATAGGAATTGGGAATACCATCAAAGTTCGAGACTTGGCTAAGGAGTTAGGGATACCATTTAGTGACCTAGTACTCAACTACAAGAAAGATGGTGAAGTTCAAGGGATTAAGAGACAATACTTAGAGTCTAAAGCTTTATCTTTTATAGATAAGAAAGAATGAGAGGTGTGTGAAGTTTTTTGGCGCTACTTATCTTTGGTTTGATTCTCTTTCCAAACACCGTTGACTATATAGACTATGCGTCTATTAATGTATTTGGGGCAGTGAAAGTATTAAATGCTGTTTCTACTTCTACTTTACTTACTGACATGTATTACTTCCTTCATACACATTATCAAAAAGAGAAAGGTGTGCTACATTATTGTATTCCTCTCCTCTATTCTTGGCTTATATTTCACATCTAAAAAGAAAGTTACATGGTCAAGGATCTAACTAGGAATGAATGGTTTGGAAATTTGAGAGCTCTTAGTGCGGATTTTATTTTGTGGTATGCTAGAAAACTTAATATAGATGATATTGTCTATAGTTGTGGAGATTTCCCCAACATTACTTTTATTGGGACAAGAGGATGCATTAATTATAATCCCACTTTGGCTTTACGTCAACTTGGGTACCCTTTGGAATATAAATCTTCCAATGAGCAACTTCAACAATTGGTGCTTCATGATATGGGTAGAATTAACCTTGAGTTACTCAAGAAAGTTATCCAAGCTTGGGGAAAAGTTCTTAAAAAAGGAGATGAATTTGGAAGGAAGAACTTTGTGGCAAGAGAAACCTATACTCAATGGGTTTTAGATAGGGTCTGAATCAACAAACTATCATTCGACATTGATCCTACATACAAGCCAGATATACCAGATCCTCTTTCGATATCCGAAGAAGAAGTGGAAGAATTAAAGGATGCCCTTGAGCAAGCAAAAAGAGAAAATGAGGGATTAGATCATAGCCTTTATGACCTTGCTTATGAGAAGAATCAGTTACAACATGAGCTCGAGCTGAAAGATCAACAAATTCAAAAAAATCATGAATTGGCTGATAAAGAGAGGCTTAAACAAAAGTGTTCGATTGAAGGGTTGCTAAGCGCTACTTTCAATCTTAATTCCCACAATCAATGTTTGGATGATGCGGCTAGATAAATTGGAAGACTAAAGGGTCGGTACAATCAAGCACTACACGATAAAATGGAGTTATAAGAGGCTTTGGGAGCCCAATTCCAAGAATTAGAAGGAAATTCCCAAGGTCAAGAGAAGCAGATTCAAAACCCTGTCACAAGTCTCCAAGAAAGCCAAGATCTAGAAGTGAGAGAATGCCTTAGCAGGATGAGAGAAGAAAGACTCCTTTCCCAATTACTTATTTTCCAAGAGCTTGAGTCTCTTCTTCTCTCCAAACAACAAATGAATGCAAGATCTAGATGTAAAAACACACAAAAACGACAATGTATCCAAGAGCTTGTCGTTTTTAGCTTGAGGAAGTTGTATGTTGTAAATATTGTATGTTTTGTAATTGAGTTGTGCAGGTGTAGTGAAGTGTAGCATGGAAATGCAATTGTTGTCTTATGTTTCTGCATTTTACTGTTACGGCTAAGCACGGTCTAGCCCGTTTAACGCACTTAACTATGTTGAGCCAGTGAATTATTTTTGTTTCAGTCGCCTTCTTTTTTCCCACTTCCTCCCAGGCTTTAGATAATACATAACAGTAGTATAACTAATTCTCTTGTTGTGTGGAGATAAGAAGAGGGAGGAAGTCTGAGTAGAGAAAGGGAAAAGAGGAAATAATGAAAAAATGTGAAGAGATTTTGTTTAAATACCCCCTCCGTCCATGCACCATTGAGCACCACATGGTCACTTGCTGACCACGAGATATGGAGATTGTTGACCAGCTCCATGTGTGTCCCCCTACCCTGCACCTTAGTCAGCAATGCATCCTGGCCCTTTGTTCATCATACTTTTAATTAGCGTCCTAGAATTAACTTCTGGAAGGCTCTCTGATCAAAATCAAACGCACAAGATCACACTAGCACACCTTAAGTGCATAAGATACCCCTCATAGAGGCCAAACAGACTCAGACTTCGTCCTGGGTAAAGCCCAATGCTAAGTGCACCCTCAGAATTAATATGCTAACAAAAAACACACCCCTACACTATTGCATTCAGATGTTGTAACACCCCCCCTTTGCTATCCAGACCCCCTAATTTACTTAAGTGAATTGAAATACAACCCCTGTTATTATTTTTAAAACTTTTATTTATTTATTTTTGGTTTATTAATTATTTATTTCTCTTTATTTGTTTTAAATAAAATAATTTTATCCTATTAAATATCAAATATTTTAATAATTGGATAATTAATTTATTTTATAATTATATTATATATTTTTGGTAGAAAATAACAAAAAATTTATTATTAATAATTTTAGTATTATTAATTCAAATTATTTTCTAAATTACTAACTACTTTTTTAATACTAATTTATTTGTTCTAATCATTTTTTACTAACTTCAATTATCAATTTTTATTCAAATATTTAATTTAATTTCTATTTTTTTTTAATTCAAACCAAATATTAAAATATCTAACCCATCAAATTATTATTTTCACTAACATAACAAAAATTCAAGATTATTTTCAAAAAAAGGATTGTCAAATTGCTTCCAAATTAAACTTTGAACTACGTCTACGATTACTCAATTTTCAAACCCAGATGAATTTTAAAGGATCATTCGAAATAAATTATATGCAATCCTATAAAAAAACTAACCAAATACGTACGAACTATGAAATGGACTCTGGTTTCTTCGCAAGAGGATACGTAGGCATGTAGTTAAAACCAAGGCGAGTCTCCTAACTAAAACATTAAATATTTTTTATATACATGGTAATAATATAATTTAAGTATAAAATTCCCATTAAGTTCTAAACCTAAAAAGGGTCCCCCTTGAGTACAAGAGAGATAAAGGGTGCCTAACACCTTCCCTTTGTAAGAACAATATGGGTTTCTACATCTGGCCTTAAGATTTTGATGATATCTTTCCATGTTATATTTATGAACAATTGTATATGCTAATAGTTTGTTCTAGTTTGTAGTTGTTGTTGTAATGTTCTGACTCTGGTATCAAGGCGTGTGACGTCATCAGGTTCTGAATATATACTATTGGAAGAAAATATGTGGTTATGTGTTATAGTTTAAGTCAAGATTCTGAATACGTCTTCTGCAACGTGTCTTAGGAACGTTAGTGCCAGAGGTTTTCATCGTGACTTTATGGTTCATCTTTGGAGGCCTTCTAAAGCTTTACTTCATGTGTTAGATGTTCTGAAGATTATGAAGACAAGGTTCTGCTGAACAAGTTCTGATGATCTGAAGACAAGTAAGTTCTTACAACCAAGTGTTGAAGACTTTGAAGACAAAGTTCCGCGTGACAAGTTCTAAAGACTCCAAGACTTAGGTTCTAAGACTTAAGATTAAATCTTCTTCAACAAGCTTCAAAGTTTAACATTAAAATATCTTAAGCCTCTGATAATATGAAGAAAGATCAAAATGGATAACGTGTGATGGTGTACAAAAGGTACATAAAGTGTCGGTGACCTATACTCTATAGGGTGGTGTAAAGACATGCCTTTTTTATACTATACAGTGACCACTCTCATTATGACTGTTGAGAATAAATAACTAGATTTTCGATTACCTTTCTACCCTTTCAACAGATCTCTTTTCAAGATATAAAAGGAAGACTTGGAAGCTGAAGAAAAGTAAGAATCAAGATTACACAAAATATATCAGATTAAATATAGCTCAAGAAAAAACTACAAAAAGCGATGTGCAAAATCTTTAGAGTAAAATCTTCTGTGTATAGTTTTCTAAATAGGCAAGGAGTTATTGCTCGTATCTTGTTGTAAAACACTTAGGTGTTTTCTTTATACTGAAATGTTTGTGTAATCTGCTTACAAGAAGCAATCTGTAATACATTGAAATAACTCAATGGTTGTTGATTGATACCTTGAAAGACCGAGTGAAGGTATGATCTCAAGAAGACTCTTGTTGCGGTGTGAGTGGATTTGCAATAAGGATCGACGGACTTATTTAGGGTGCCAATAAGTTTGATATGACTTATTGTAGGTTATCTGTAATTAGTTTGGTTATAGTGGACTAAGTCCTTGTTGAAGGCTGTGATACGGTGGGAGAACTGACTGTGGTTTTGCGTTTGTTTTCGCAAATGTTTCGGTTGAGCAAGAGTCGCCACCGACTTTTTATTTTATCCTAAGGAAAGGTTTAAAAAGCACAGCAAAAACCTTTGAGATATTTTCTGGGTTCGGGGAGTAGATTATAGAAAGGGAAGGTATTAGCACCCTTTCTATCCATGGTTATCCATGGGCTCTTAGGTACTTGCTTAGATCAACTTGCCTTGGTTTTCAATTGTTTGAAAAATGGTGCTTTGTGTGTGGTTTTGAAAATGTTTTGAAAAAGATGCCTTGTCTAGGCTACCCTTGTAACAATTCTTTACTCGAATGTTTTACAAAAGGTGTTTGTCTTTTTGAAAAGATGTTTCAAGGTTTTTTTTTTTTGAAAGTTTGTTTTGAAAGTGTTTTTGAAGTGTGGTTTGAAAAATAGGCAAGTGTTTTTGTTTTGCAAGTTGACAAGTACTTAAGAGCTATCTACCCTAAAGTTCTCAAAGATTTTTGCTATGTCTTAACCCTTTTAACAATTTTGTTCCACCATTGCATTTGGTGGACAATCTTGTGTTAGGATGTGAAAGGGACGGGTGCGGGTCATCGTTTAGACCATAATTGCAATGGTGCCAAGTATCTTTGGGCAATTCCTTTAAGGGACTTGATCATTTTTAGGCAACTTTTCGAAAGTGTCATCGAGGGACTATGATCATTGGATTTGTGTTTGTTTTGCCCAAAGAGACCTAACATGCAATATGGCCCATTATTGAAGGCAACAAGTGGAATACCCTAAGGGTGCAAGTGTGATATGTGTTGTCCATTTTCATGCTTGATTATCTTGAAATTAAGTCAAGCTATTTTTGTTCTTTTTATTTGCATACAAACCCTAATTCTAGCATGGTATAATTAGAAAGCGTTAAAGTGCGAAATTTAAAGTTCCTAAGCTATTACAATATAATATGGGAAGGGGGGTACAAATGTTCAAATGGGGGGTTTTGACAAGGAATTTAAACCTAGCTATTACATCAATTTGGAATTATTTACAAGATATTTAATTGCACAAATTAAATGGAAATAAAATAAATATGCAAGATGCAAAAATGTTTTTATGTATATGACAAAAAGAGTATTTTTATGTCAAATAAAAATAAAATGAAAAGTATTATTTTTTTGGAGTTTTTGTGTTTTAAGGGCAAACCCTAATTTTATTAAGTAAAAGTATTAATTATTTAATATATACAAATATTTAATAATTATGTACAAAATAAAATAAAAATGAAGTATATTTATAAAAAAGTATTTTTTATGTCAAATATTAATAAAATAAAAAAATGTATGTATTTTTGTATTTTGTCCTAAATATATATATATATATATATATATATATATATATATATATATATATATATATATATATATATATATATATATATATATATATATATATATATATATATATATATATATATATATATATATATATATATATATATATATATATATATATATATATATATATATATATATATATATATATATATATATATATATAAAAAGTATTTTTGATATAAAATGTTTTCAAAAGAGAAAATGAAATAAAAATCAGAAATAAAATATATTTGCATTATTTTTTCCTAGTTATTCTAAATAATAGTATTTATATTATTTATACACAAAAACCAAATAAGACTAATAAATATCAAAATAAATGCAAAAAATGTAGAAAAAAGATTTTTTATATTTTTTCATACTTAAATAAAAATATAGAAATGAAATCAAAAGGAAAAAATGAAAAATGATAAGTAAAAATCAAAATGGTCCAGGGAGGTTCAAAAGCAAAAATGGGGTGTGAAAAGAAGTAGCAAAACAGGCCCAGCCCACCAAGCCTTTCTGCAACCTCCAGCCAGAAAAATGTTCAAAAACGCGCGCCTGTACACTAATTCAAACATCTGGATTCCTTGACCTTTTGCACAAACTTACAACATAAGAAATGTTAAGCGTTGAATCACGATTCTGAATATGTAAAGAACTCATCCTAACTCTCAGAAATGAGAGAGAATTTCATCATTCCCAAATCCTAACCTAACTTTTTATCAATATTCAGACCTTAAATTCTCATAGCACAGACAAAATAAATGAAAAGTAAAGGTATGTACAGATTCAGGGGCATGAGTAGAACACTTTTTATTCACAAACCTAGAGCTAACAATGCCTACATTAAGAGTTAGAAGTTCATGAATATACCTTCTCAGTTGGAATCGTGTCTGGCAATGGAGGAGCTTTCAGGGCAAGATAATGATTTGGATAGCTTGCTTGATGTCCAGGGATGCTATTCTAACCTTTAGTTTGCTTTGAAACCAAGAAAATCGTGTTATGGCACTTCAACTGAAAAACAGAAAAATGAAAATGGTGATGTTGGTTAGGGGTGTTACAGTCTGCTTCTAATGCTTTGGACAATTTGTATGGATAGTAGGGAAAGTGTTTGAAGTGCTTTTGGCCAAGGTGCACGATGGAAATGAACTATGGAAGTCCAACTGCAGCTTATGCCCTGTTTTTGCAGTTTTATGGTGATTCTGAGTTTGAGGATGCTTGGAACTTGGTTGGCTTGTGTTTCAGTTTAGGTTTAGTGTTTAGAATGTGTTAAACAAGTTTGCTTAAGTTGGTCTTGGCAGAAATGAGAGTTGGTGTATGTTATGCAAGTTTTCTTCACCTTTAAGCAACAAAATGCTAAGTCCTTTTCTAGACTGATGGAGGCCCCTCTAAGGTGCTGCTAAGCTTTCCCTTGATCAGTGGGATTAGCCCAATAACTTGTGCCAAAGAGATTTCCTGTGTACCTCTTGATTTGCAAATTGACATAAAGCCATACTTTTCTAAAATGGATAATTTGCTTTTTCTACTTATGGCTTTATTTTGCATACAATGCTTGAACACATAAAATAAGGTCTTGGCACAATGAGTATGCATTAAATTATTGAGTGCAAATGGGATTAGAGGCCTGTAATGTAGCATAAACCAAGCTGACTTGAAAATGGCAATGTGTATGAACATGTCTTGGTCAAGAACAAAAATGACTTTTGCCCAACTTGCCAAATTCGAATCTCCATAACCATGAGGTTGTTTGATGAGTTCTTGGACATTTTGGAAATCTTGGAATGTGTACTACAATCCATCTTTGAAATGCAAATTGAAATTCCAAGTGGAAGTATGTGAAAAATGGTCTTGAAGTTAGGTAAAAACCTTGCCTAAAATAGGTCAAATTTTCTCTAAGTTAAGAATGGTTTAGTACCCTTGTTCCAAAAATTGTAACTTGAGATACAAGCCTCTTTTGGGAAAACTTTATGAATAAAAGTTGTAGATTATGAAATAGGCTACAACTTTCATGTTTTGACTTTTGCTTGAATCCAAATGAAGCTTGGTGAGAAAGTGGGGCAAAGTTAGGAAAAAATTAGGGTTTTTCATAACTTAGAAAAATTCTAAGTTATGAAAAATCTTCATTTCAAACCCTAATTTGCAATTTTGGATTTCTTGATGAACAAGTTTCATGATTTGACATGTTTTGATGAAAAATGAATCTTGACTCTTGATTTTGACCAAAAAGTCAAAGTTTGACTTTTCAGTATACAGTCAAAATTGATCAATTGACTGGGAAATTCAACTGTCAATCTTGTGTATTTGGGATCTTTTGAACTTGTTGAGTTTGTCAAGACAATTCCATGGGGTCCTTGAGTCCATATGTGAGCTTGGTTTGCCATTGGCTAGGTCAAACAGTCAAAAACTGTCTTTGTGCAGTCAAAACCCTAAAAATGACCATTTTGCCCTTTTGATGATCTGATCAAATTTCTTATGGAATTGTGATCCAAACTTGATCAAATGGTCCATGTGAGTTCATAATGTTGATGTGGGTCAATTTTCATGAGATTTGACTGTCAATTGGCCACAGTTGACTTTTTCCCCAATACAGTTGATTTCTAAGTCAACTGTCCAATTGACTGGGCAAAATTTGGAATCAAAACTTGAAACTTGGTGCGGATGAACTTGGGAGTCCAATATGAGCCATGAAAGTCATTTTAGGCATTTTAGGTCAAAACATCTTTGTGCAAACACAAACCCTAATTTGGGTCAACAGTGCAAGGAGAAGTCTTGAGCAGATGAAACCCTAACTGGATCTTGA
Organism: Vicia faba; assembly: GCA_948472305.1. Classification (NCBI taxonomy): domain Eukaryota; kingdom Viridiplantae; phylum Streptophyta; class Magnoliopsida; order Fabales; family Fabaceae; genus Vicia; species Vicia faba. Next base: position 1,055,749,833 of record OX451740.1, on the reverse strand, counting down.
GCTTCAAGGGCTTTGTGATGAGAAATCAATGAGAAATGGGAGGGAAAATTTTAGGGTACAACAGTTGCCCCTGTTCAATCTTCTTGAATCCGAAGAGTTAGATTGGCAAGTTTGCCTTTTGTGACTCGAGGGTAAAAGGAGATTGGACACTAGAGTGCCCTTAAATTTGCACTCGTCAAAGCAATGGATGCGGGAATGGGCTTAGAGATGCCATTTGGAGAAGGGCTTAACGATGCCATCTGGAAGAGTGACAGAAACTTGTCGGGGATGGGCTTAAAGATGCCATCTGGAAGAGTATCAGAAAGGTGTCCATGTTTAGGAACATCTTTGAACTGGGGTCTGAATAAGCAATAGATTGACATCCGTGTCTGGAGGCATCTGTAAACTGTTTTCAGAGGTTTAAGAAGAGTCTGAACAAGCGATAGGTTAACATCCGTTACTTGGAGAACCCGTGAACTGTTTTCAGAAGTCTTGAAGTTGAATAAGCAATAGAGCAGCATCCATTATCGGGAAGCGTCCGTGAACTGTTTTCAAAAGTTGAGAAGAGTCTGAACAAGCGATAGATTAACATCCGTTGTTGGGATGAATCCATAAACTGTTTTCAGAGGTCTTGAGAAGAAACTGAACAAGTGATAGGTCAACATCCGTTACTTGGAGAACCCGTGAACTGTTTTCAGAAGTCTTGAAGTTCAATAAGCAATAGAGCAGCATCCGTTGTTGGGAAGCGTCCGTAAACTGTTTTCAAAAGTTGCATCTGAACAAGTTGATAGATTAACATCCGTTGTTGGGAAGAATCCATAAGCTGTTTTCAGAAGTCTTGAGAAGAATCTGAACAAGCGATATGTTAACATCCGTTACTTGGAGAACCCGTGAACTGTTTTCAGAAATCTTGAAGTTGAATAAGCAATAGAGCAGCATCCGTTGTTGGGAAGCGTCCGTAAACTGTTTTCAAAAGGTTGCATCTGAACAAGTGATAGATTAACATCCGTTGTTGGGAAGAATCCATAAACTGTTTTCAGAAGTCTTGAGAAGAAAATGATTTTTGTCTGTCGACTGATCTTACCTGCACAGGCAAAGAGTTAGTTATATGCAATATCATGATACATGATACAATGTATGTTATATGATATGAATGTAAATGGATGCGCATGTAAGCTGGAGAGCTGTCTCGCAAAGGATAGATGAATCTGAGATGGCTGAAGAAAAAAGCATCTTGACTGCTACCGGGAAGAATAATTCCTGGTGGTTGCTGGAGAATAAGGAGCTTGGGTTATATACCAATCTTCTGGGGAATTCCTGTCTTGAGGAGATCTTCACTGGAGAATACAATGAGGAACTGACAACTAAAAGTCTTCAGATTTGCTTGGGGAATACCAGACCTTCAATTGTTGAGGGGCCTTGGAACCACTTGCGGGGACTCGGAATTTCCTTGGTGACTTGCAGGGTAAGAGAATTTCTGATGATGTCTACTGGGGATTTTAGAACCTGGTAGACCCATGCTGGGCAAGTATGATTTGAGAATCTTCAGTTTAGTGAGAAGCATTTCCGTGGGGAAAAGGTTCACTAGTCTGGCTCCACTGGATTGATAGTTTGAAGTTTTAGCCCTGCTGGGGATACTGAAACTTAAACTCTGAGGGGAATTGAGTTCTGGAGGATTCTCTGGCTGGGGATAACAAAGATAGACTCCTCTGTGGATTGTATTGATAAGTTATGCTGGGGAGCTCCGATGAACTCCGCTGGGGATAGGAAGAAATTTGCCGAGTGCGATCTTTCGTGGAAATTAGCTGAGGATAACCCAGTTATAAGCCCTTGTGAGGAATAACTTTGAATAAAGCTCGGGAGAGATGTCCGTACTCTGCAGGGGATAAGCTTCCAGAATCTACTGGGGATAAGCTTCAAGACTTGCTGGGGGTATGGATTCCAAATCTCCTGGGGGTTTCCTTTGAAAGGGTATCAAGGTATCCAACTGCACCTTCAATCTATCAGTAATCCACTTTCCTGATTCATAAGGAAATGATTATGTTCAAATGCATATGCCTATTTAACAAAACATTGGACGTTTCTCAAAATAAAACAAATAGTGCAAGAGAAAAGAAGAAGGAAATGACACAAATTTCTGGGAAAAGTATTTGTATTGACTTTCTATGAGTATATTTATACAAAGGAGACAATCATCCTAGTAAGAGGATTTTGTCGTAAATATTGAAATATTTATACAAAATAAAGATGGCTATGTGAAATAATTCCATGGGATTCCATTCCGCTATAGCCTTCACAACTCCGAATATCTGTCTATTCAATGCTTCATTTGCCGATGACTGGATTGATCAGAAGCCTGGAACTGGTGGATGAAGAGATTGTCTTTGAAGTGATCCGACGAGACATAGTCATACGCTTTAATTCCCTAACTTTTGCCTGAACCGCCCTTTCGGGTTTTCGATCCACCGGGAAACCTCTTTTTGCCCAAGCCGCCCTTTCAGGTTTTCGACTTGTCGGGTTATTTTATGCGTAGTATCTTTTGACTATGTCTGCGTTCGCAGGGTGCGGCAGGTCGTCGCCGTCCATGGTGGTTAGAATCATTGCACCACCAGAAAATATGCTCTTGATCACAAATGGTCCTTCATATGTAGGAGTCCATTTGCCCCTGGGATCACTTTGCAGAAAGATAATCCGCTTGACTACGAGATCTCCGACTTGATACACTTAACGTCTGACTTTCTTATTGAAGGCCTTGATCATCTGCTTTTGATATGTCTGACCATGGCATATAGCAGCGAGTCACTTCTCGTCGATCAAATTGAGTTGATCAAGTCGGGTCTGCATCCAATCATCTTTATTCAAACCTGTGTCCTTCATAATCCTTAGAGAAGGAATCTGAACTTCCATAGGCAGGACAACTTCCATGCCATATACCAAAGAAAATGGGGTTGCCCCGGTTGAAGTACGTGCCGTCGTACGGTATCCATGTAGAGCAAACGGTAACATCTCATGCCAGTCTTTGTAAGTGACTGTCATTTTTTGAATGATCTTCTTAATGTTTTTGTTCGCAGCTTCAACAGCATCGTTCATCTTCGGCCGATAGGGAGATGAATTGTGATGATAAATCTTGAACTGTTCGCACAAAGCGGTGATCATTGTGTTATTCAGATTTGTACCGTTGTCTGTGATGATCCTGTCTGGAACACCATACCGACATATGAGATTTTGCTTGATGAAGCGGGCAACCACATTTTTAGTAACAGAGGCGAAGGAAGCTGCTTCGACCCATTTGGTGAAATAGTCAATGGCAACCAGGATGAAGCGATGTCCGTTGGAAACCGTGGGCTTGATCTCTCCAATCATGTCAATGCCCCACATTGCAAATGGCCAAGGAGCAGTCAGGACATTGAGAGGAACTAGAGGGATATGAACTCTGTCAGCGTAGACTTGACATTTGTGGCAAGTACGGGAATATTGATGGCAGTCAGCTTCCATGGTAGACCAGTAATAGCCTGCCCTTAGGATCTTCTTAGCCATTGTATGCCCGCTCAAGTGAGTGCCAAATGTGCCGCTGTGTATCTCGGTCATGATCAACTCTGCTTCAGCTTTGTCTACGCATCGGAGTAATACACAATCATGGCTTCGTTTGTAAAGGATGTCGTTGCTCAGGAAGAATTTGGAAGCAAATTTCTTTAAGAACTTCTTGTCATTTACGGAAGCTCCTTCGGGATAATCTCTAGTCTCGAGATACCTTTTGATTTCATGAAACCAAGGTTGTTCCACTACCTCTTCGGTATTAATCTCGTGACAATGTGCAGGTTCATCCATTCGCTCGATGGTGATTTGGGGAGCCTCGTTATCCCAGTTGAGTTTAAACATGGAAGACATCATTGCCAGAGCATCTGCTAGCTGATTCTCTTCTCGCGGGAAATGCTCGAAGGTAATTTGCTCGAAATGAGGCAACAATGTCAGGACATGTTCTTTGTATGGGATAAGATTAGGGTGCTTGGTATCCCACTCTCCTTTGATTTGGCTGATAACCAAAGCCGAGTCCCCAAATATGATCAAAGATTTGATCCCCAAGTCTATAGCAGCCTTGAGACCAAAGATGCAAGCTTCGTACTCAGCCATGTTATTTGTGCAGCTGAAGAAAAGTCGGGCCGTGAAAGGTGTGTGACAACCTTCCGGAGAAATGAGTACCGCGCCGATACCGTTTCCAAGTGCATTTGAAGCACCATCAAAGTACAGGGTCCATCGGGATCCCTTTTCGGGTCCGTCATACGGTCCGTTACCTTCAATGTTGTCCAAATTCATGATGTCCTCGTCTGGGAAGTCAAATCTCATGGGTTGATAATCTTCGATAGCTTGATAAGCCAGATGGTCAGCCAGTACACTCCCTTTTATAGCTTTTTGAGTGGTGTACTGGATGTCATATTCAGTTAGGATCATCTGCCATCTGGCTATTCTTCCAGATAAAGCGGGCTTTTCGAAGATATACTTAATAGGATCCATTTTGGAAATCAACAAGGTAGTATGAGTCAACATATACTGTCTTAGTCGGCGAGCAGCCCATACCAAAGCGCAACAAGTTTTCTCGAGCAGTGAGTAACGAGTCTCACAGTCGGTAAACTTTTTGCTAAGGTAATAAATAGCATGCTCTTTTCGACTAGACTCGTCATGCTGGCCCAAAACACACCCCATTGAGTTATCCAAGACGGTCAGATACATGATCAATGGTCTTCCTTCGACGGGTGGCATCAGAATAGGAGGTTCTAGCAAATACTCATTGATTTTATCAAAAGCAACTTGGCAATCGTCGTTCCACTCGACTACCTGATCTTTCTTCAAGAGTTTGAAAATTGGCTCACAGGTAGAAGTCAGATGAGAGATGAATCTGGCAATATAGTTTAAACGCCCCAAGAAACCTCTAACCTCCTTTTCAGTACGGGGAGCAGGCATCTCTCGTATTGCTTTCACTTTTCCTGGATCGACTTCAATGCCTTTGTTGCTTACAATGAATCCTAGAAGTTTACCATACCTAACTCCAAAAGTGCACTTACTTGGATTCAGCCTGAGTTTGTATTCTTTCAACCTGGCAAACAGCTTTTCTAGATGTTCAAGGTGCTCCTCCTCTGTTTGTGACCGAGCTATCATATCATCTATGTAAACTTAAATCTCATGATATATCATATCATGAAACAAAGCTACCATGGCGCGTTGATAAGTTGCCCCAGCGTTCTTCAGCCCGAATGACATCACCTTGTAACAGAAAGTGCCCCATTGCGTGACAAAAGTTGTTTTCTCCATATCCTCGGGGGCCATTTTGATTTGATTGTAGCCCGAGAATCCATCCATGAAGGAAAACACTTTGTGCTGAGCTGTATTGTTGATCAAAATGTCAATGTGTGGAAGTGAAAAATCGTCTTTGGGGCTGGCCCTATTCAAATCCCGGTAGTCCACACACATTCTGACTTTGCCATCTTTCTTAGGTACCAGCACGATGTTAGCGACCCATTGAGGATAGGACGTAACAGCCAGAAAGCCAGCGTCGAATTGCTTCATCACTTCTGCTTTGATCTTTTCAGACATGTCAGGCCTCATTCGGTGGACTTTTTGCTTGATTGGTGGACAATCCTCTCTTGTAGGGAGACGGTGAACCACGATGTCTGTGTCTAAACCCGACATGTATTCATAAGACCAAGCGAAGATTTCAACATACTCATTCAACAACTGTATCAGGCGCTCCTTGACACTTGGTTCCAGATTGGCACCCACTTGCACCTCCTTCCGGTCTTCCTTGGTCCCTAAGTTGACAGTTTCCAATGACTCTTCGTGCGGTAAGATGGCCCTTTCCTCTTGCTGTAGAAGTCTGGCTAGTTCCCCTGGTACTTCACAACCTTCGTCATCTTCATACTCGGCTTAATTGACCAGATCTTCAGAGTTACTGAAGGATATAGCATAATAGTCACCCATGGAATCCGCAGTGGATGGGTACCTGCATTTGTGAGTGTGGGTGTGTGTAAGGGATAGCCATCCTTAAACAAAAAAATGCGAAAGGAAAGAAAATGAACATAGCAGTTTATCAAATGAAAAATGTCCAATGAATCATTAAACATGGCATATGAATATGAAAAATAATCAAAACCCTTACAAATGGACCTACATGCCCCGGGCAAGGCATGAGGTGAAAAGATAGTGTGCGGATTGTTCAGAAACAAATATTACAGACCAAAAGGAAATGTTTGACAGATAAATTACTGATGAATAAAAGTGATAGGGACAAAGTCTTTTGCCTCCCAGTTGCACAATCCCCCTTTGACAGTTGGGTAGATCCACTCTTCAATGTTGCTCTCTTTGTCTTCATCCTCCAAAGCGTTGATTCCGTAGGGAGAAATTTTGACCGGCGCCCTTTCAATCTTTGAACGGCGCATAGCTTTCTGGCCCGCGGTGGTGAACCCTAATCCAAATTTGTCTGTTTTATACGGAATATCAGGCAACTGCCCCCATGCTGAATTCTTCCCCTCCTTTATTGCGGCCCTTGCGTCCTCCATAGATGCCATCCTGGCCATCTGCCTCGGTGTCTCAGCTGCCGACTTTGCTACTGCTATTTCAGGAAGGACTTCTTCGAAATGCTGGAAAGGTGTCTCAATGAACTCGCCTTCTACCTCCACGTACCGGAAGGAGTTCAAGTGGCTGATCATGTACTCCTCTTCACCATGGACAGTTATAATCTTTCCCTTGACAGGATACTTCAACATCTGATGCAAGGAGGAGGTGACTGGCCCAGCATGGTGTATCCAAGGCCTACCCAACAAGCAAGAGTATGACAGACGGATGTCCATCACATAGAAAGTAGATTTAAACACCTCAGTGCCTATCTTGATGGGAATTTCAACCTCCCCATGGATCATTCTCTTCGAACCATCGAAAGCTCTGACAACAATATCACTCGGTTTCAACTCCAACCCTTCACAATCTAGTCGGTCCAAGGCCTTCTTAGGAAGTACATTCAGCGACGAACCAGTGTCGACCAAGACATGCGCAAGAGTAGTTCCTCGGCACTCGACTGAAATGTGCAAGGCATCATTGTGGTTTCTACCTTTAGGAGTTAGGTCGGCATCAGAGAAACCTAATCCATTGTCCGCAGTAAGGCTAGCCACGCAATTTTGGAATTATTCTGCAGAAGTTTCCTGGGGCACATGGGATGCCTTCAGGAATTTTATCAAAGCTTTAGCGTGCGCTTCCGAGCAAAGTAGTAGTGCTAGCATGGAGATCTTTGAGGGAGTTTTCCCCAGCTGTTCTACCACATCGTAATCACTCCTTTTGATTATCTTCAAGATCTCATCTATTTCCTTCTTGGAGGTCTCCGGAATGACCAAGGGTTGAGCCCTCGTCCTGACGAGCTCATCTTGGATTCCCTTACCTTTATCAGCAGCGGTAGGAGGGACAATACTAGGAACAACAACATCTTCAATCAAAGGGGTTCTAGCGGAGAGTTTTATTGGTGCAGGGATGACCTTGTCGGCAGATGAGGGTCCAAAGATTGCTCTTGGAGGGGCAATCTCTGGAGAAAATATTCTCCCGCTCCGGGTGATTTTGCTCGTGCCTGCAATGTTTCCAATGCTGGCTTCTTCATCATCCGAACTTTCTTCAGTTATTTCGATTTGTTTAATACCATGGTAGTAGACGTCACCGCCATAGTTCCATGGTATTGACTTCTCAGAAACATAGGGGACAGGCCCTGACATTGTTATCTTCAAAGGAACAGATTTCGTAGCTGGTGTAATCTTAACAGGCTTTCTGACAGCCTTGGAAAGATTGGCGTGAATGGTTATGATTGAGACATCTTCAGTGTGAGTTGGAATAGCAGAAACTTTTTCAAACAAAATTTGTCGACTGTCCATTAGGCCTTGGATGCCTTTCTTCAGTAACGGACAATCAAACGGCAGAGAGTAACAACAGTAGCAGTCTTCTTTACATCCCGGGAAGATCCCGGCCTTTAACAGATTCAACTTGATGGTTAGCAACGGAGTTATCAGATCATTGACATCAGCAACATACAAATCTTCTTCAATGGCATTGACATTTCGGTCGTGCTTCGGCATGGGAGCATATATCACATTAGGCTTCTCCGGAGCATCGAACTCCACCTCCTTCGCCTCTATCAGGTCTTAGATTTTATGCTTGAGTGCCCAACAATCATTGGTGTCGTGCCCGACACTGTCAGAATGGTAGGCGCATTTAGCATTAGGATGATAATGCGGAGAGGACGTATTCACATTCTTTGGTGCCTCTTTGATAGTGGCGAGATTCAACTTCAACAGATGGGGAAGCACTTGCGCTGGAGTCATATTAATACGGGTGAACTGCCTTTGTGGCCGTTCCACCCATTGCTGATTTGGTCTGGACTGGTTATAGCGAGGCTGCTCACTTGAAGGATTTTGAATCATTACGGCCCCCACAGTTGGCCGGCGCTCAGTCTTCCCTGCTCTTCTTTGGGAGTATACAATAGTCGTTTCCTTCTTGAAAGGCTTCTTCTCAACACTTGCAGCAACACCCTTCTGAATCTTTCCTGACTTGATGCCAGCTTCTATTCTTTCGCCTGTTAAGATCAAATCGGTAAACCCCGCGGAAGAGTTACCAATCAGATGATTGAAAATGGCCCAGATAAGGTCCCTAGAAACATATCAACAAGTTCACGGTCGGTTAAAGGAGGCTGCACCCTGCCAGCCAAATCCCTCCATTTTTGTGCATATTCTTTGAATCTTTCGCCTGTTCCTAGTGACATACCCTGAAGTTGGGTACGAGTAGGAGCAAGGTCAGAATTGTACTGATATTGTTTGTAGAAGGCAGTGGCCAAGTCTTCCCAATTTCGGACGCTGGTCCCCTCTAGCTGATAAAACCACTCCAATTGAACCCCAGAAAGGCTGTCTTGAAAGAAATGGATCCAAAGGTTTTTATCTGCCGTATATGGTTGAATCTTTCTTACGTAGGACCTGAGATGCATTTTTGGACAGGACAGCCCATCATACCTCACAAAAACTGGCACTTTGAACTTTGGGGGAATTACAATCCCGGCAACCAAACCCAAGTCTTCGAAATCCAAACCCGGTACTCTTTGTAGCTCCATGGCGGCCAACCTGTCTTCTAAACCCTTGTATTTATCATCAGCTGGAGGGTATTGTTGATCAGAATAGTCTTCATCCTCTTCGACCTCCTCTTCTTCCACATTGGACTCGGAAGGTACCGCAGCCCCACCTCCTTTACTGGTTCCTTCATCAGAAGTAGGAGGGAATTCAAGCACTCTCCTGGCCTCTCCGTCAAATCTTCTCCCTAAAGTAGCCACCCCGAGTCTTTTTTTCTTCTTTTTCACTGGGTCTTTATTCCCCAGCAAGGTCTTGAGATCCTCCTGACCCTTAGCCAAGGTCATCAGGAGTTGCTGGAACTGTGCATTTTGAGTTTGCAGGTCTTTGACTGTTTGCTCGAGATCCATCCTACTGAAATAAACAGCAGACAGATAAGGAAACCTGGAGTGAGACCTGCTTATGCACATGATGAATGATATGCTTATGTATGCAATGCATTCAAGGATTTGGAACATTCAAAGTTGTTGTAGACAAAGAGGAACGCACGTCATATTAATAAGAAGAAATTTGTTAGTACATAAATGCCCCATGGGCCAAATATTACAAAAACAACTTCTCAAGGTAAAAAGACATTGCGCATCCTCTTTGGTGCGATGTAGGTATTGAGGGCCTCTTGCTCATGGATTCGGCGGGTAAGCTCTAGAACCTTCTTCTCACTGGCGTAGTAGCTAGCTTCAAAAGTGTTCCGTTCCTCCTTGAGTTGGATCCAACTTTTCTGCATTTCCTCCCACGATGTAGGCATGTCAGGATGTATGATGGTGTAGGGAACCTCTCCTTCCTTGACGGGCTCTTTAATCACAGGGAGTACATGAGGATAATGCATCATTAGACTTTGGGCTCGGGCTCGTACCCACTTGAGATAAGGCTCAAGAGGGATGGAGTTCTTGTGTCCCAGAGTCTTGCTATCAACCTTGTTGGGCCTCCCCCAAGCTCTGATGAATCTTTGGCGAAGTCCTTGCGCATCGTTGTCGAAGTAAAAAACTAGGTCAGGAATCAACATGTCATGAGGGCCATCCCTCCGTGCATATCCAAATTGCCTCAAAGCCAGGCAAGGGTTGTAGGTGATACCTCCTCTGATTCCAAGTAAAGGAACATTAGGAAATTCTCTGCAACGATCGACGATGATGACATTTTCTCTGGACCGAGAACACCAATGTACATCAGAGTGGGTAAGAGTCATCAACCGTTGGGACCACCTTGAGCCTTGGTCATTCTTCAAGACAGATTGTGGAAGGTGCGAAATAAACCACCTTGCAAGGAGAGGAGTACAGCACATGAGAACACCCCTCTGTCTCATTGTTCGTGTGTAAAATGAGTGAAGGATGTCCCCAAGCAATGTTGGTATTGGATTTCTGGACAAGAAGATTTTGACGGCGTTGACATCTACCAATTGGTCAGAGTTTGGGAATAAGACCAACCCATAGATAAGGAGTGCCACAATTTCTTCAAAGGCTTGTAGGTCCAATGAATTCCAACATTCTTGTGCCTTCTCAAACAAGAATTTTGCTAAGAATCCTTTGACACCGCTTCTGGTTTCCCAATGCCCCTTGATGTCGGATGGTTGTAGATGTAATGCTCGAGCAACATCTTCCGGCTTTGGTTCCTTTTCCGTACCGTAGAAGGGTAGTTGATTAAGGATAGGGATTCTTAGGAGTTGAGAAAACTCCTCCAAAGTGGGTACCAACTGGTAATCAGGGAAAGTGAAACAGTGGTGAAGAGGGTCAAAGAACTGGAATAGCACTTTCATCATGTCTTCTTCAATGTTGGTGTTGACTAAGCTGAGCAGTCTACCATGTCTTTCACTGAAGGATGAGCTTTCCGGAATTCTTGAGGTGAGCTCCTTGAGTTGAGGAGAGATTCTCACAAGGTTGACTTGGATGGTTTTTCTGCGAGGAATTTCCATGACCTACAAAACAAGAACAAAGATGAAGATCCGAACCCTTGAAGTGGTTAGTGAATGCATATGATGTTTTATGATGTTTATGATGTATGCACAAACATATGTACAAGCAAATCACACCAAACCCTAGTTTCAGGCTTGCATGGGGTTTCATAGGTAAGTACCCTCTTGAGTGTAGTTGGCTTAAAAACCTGTCCTATAAATAGTAATCGGGTTCTAAGGAGCTCAATATCACTGGATTGTTTTCATTGTTCATTGTTTTGGTTTAGCCACTTAACTAGCGACCAAAATATTCCAAGAAAACAACCCTCAATGAGTGTAGTATCGAGTATCTACCAACTTCGGACTGCACCAAAGCCGGTCATCTCACTACCCCTAATAAAAGGCCAAGATGGTCAAGTAAGGTTCTAGGTCATTAGTGCTTAGTGACATCACTCAGCGGCCCCGTACTCTCCTTGATTGAACTCAAGGGTTACCGGTACTCACAAATATGTCGCACTAATATAGCTATTGCTTCGACTGTGTCGGTATACCCCGCACAGCTTCCACAACGTATTGCTATCTATGAAATGTTTCCCAAAATCCGGGTGTAGGATTGCAAACCCAAACAAGAGAGCCAAAATATAAAGCAATCAAATCAAACAATTAGTCATGCAAGAGGGTGATCTAAGCCCTAAGGTTACTCCACCTTTAAAATTCTCCCCAGCAGAGTCGCCAGTTCTGTGATACGGTGGGAGAACTGACTGTGGTTTTGCGTTTGTTTTCGCAAATGTTTCGGTTGAGCAAGAGTCGCCACCGACTTTTTATTTTATCCTAAGGAAAGGTTTAAAAAGCACAGCAAAAACCTTTGAGATATTTTCTGGGTTCGGGGAGTAGATTATAGAAAGGGAAGGTATTAGCACCCTTTCTATCCATGGTTATCCATGGGCTCTTAGGTACTTGCTTAGATCAACTTGCCTTGGTTTTCAATTGTTTGAAAAATGGTGCTTTGTGTGTGGTTTTGAAAATGTTTTGAAAAAGATGCCTTGTCTAGGCTACCCTTGTAACAATTCTTTACTCGAATGTTTTACAAAAGGTGTTTGTCTTTTTGAAAAGATGTTTCAAGGTTTTTTTTTTGAAAGTTTGTTTTGAAAGTGTTTTTGAAGTGTGGTTTGAAAAATAGGCAAGTGTTTTTGTTTTGCAAGTTGACAAGTACTTAAGAGCTATCTACCCTAAAGTTCTCAAAGATTTTTGCTATGTCTTAACCCTTTTAACAATTTTGTTCCACCATTGCATTTGGTGGACAATCTTGTGTTAGGATGTGAAAGGGACGGGCGCGGGTCATCATTTAGACCATAATTGCAATGGTGCCAAGTATCTTTGGGCAATTCCTTTAAGGGACTTGATCATTTTTAGGCAACTTTTCGAAAGCGTCATCGAGGGACTATGATCATTGGATTTGTGTTTGTTTTGCCCAAAGAGACCTAACATGCAATATGGCCCATTATTGAAGGCAACAAGTGGAATACCCTAAGGGTGCAAGTGTGATATGTGTTGTCCATTTTCATGCTTGATTATCTTGAAATTAGGTCAAGCTATTTTTGTTCTTTTTATTTGCATACAAACCCTAATTCTAGCATGGTATAATTAGAAAGCGTTAAAGTGCGAAATTTAAAGTTCCTAAGCTATTACAACATAATATGGGAAGGGGGGTACAAATGTTCAAATGGGGGGTTTTGACAAGGAATTTAAACCTAGCTATTACATCAATTTGGAATTATTTACAAGATATTTAATTGCACAAATAAAATGGAAATAAAATAAATATGCAAGATGCAAAAATGTTTATATGTATATGACAAAAAGAGTATTTTTATGTCAAATAAAAATAAAATGAAAAGTATTATTTTTTTTGGAGTTTTTGTGTTTTAAGGGCAAACCCTAATTTTATTAAGTAAAAGTATTAATTATTTAATATATACAAATATTTAATAATTATGTACAAAATAAAATAAAAATGAAGTATATTTATAAAAAAGTATTTTTTATGTCAAATATTAATAAAATAAAAAAATGTATGTATTTTTGTATTTTGTCCTAAATATTCTCTCTCTCTCTCTCTCTCTCTCTCTATATATATATATATATATATATATATATATATATATATATATATATATATATATATATATATATATATATATATATATATATATATATATATATATATATATATATATATATATATATATATATATATATATTTGTATTATTTTCTAAATGTGTATTATATATACAAAATAATAATATTTAATATTTATAAAAAAAGTATTTTTGATATAAAATGTTTTCAAAAGAGAAAATGAAATAAAAATCAGAAATAAAATATATTTGCATTATTTTTTCCTAGTTATTCTAAATAATAGTATTTATATTATTTATACACAAAAACCAAATAAGACTAATAAATATCAAAATAAATGCAAAAAATGTAGAAAGAAGATTTTTTTATATTTTTTCATACTTAAATAAAAATATAGAAATGAAATCAAAAGGAAAAAATGGAAAATGATAAGTAAAAATCAAAATGGTCCAGGGAGGTTCAAAAGCAAAAATGGGGTGTGAAAAGAAGTAGCAAAACAGGCCCAGCCCACCAAGCCTTTCTTCAACCTCCAGCCAGAAAAATGTTCAAAAACGCGCGCCTGTACACTAATTCAAACATCTGGATTCCTTGACCTTTTGCACAAACTTACAACATAAGAAATATTAAGCATTGAATCACGATTCTGAATATGTAAAGAACTCATCCTAACTCTCAGAAATGAGAGAGAATTTCATCATTCCCAAATCCTAACCTAACTTTTTATCAATATTCAGACCTTAAATTCTCATAGCACAGGCAAAATAAATGAAAAGTAAAGGTATGTACAGATTCAGGGGCATGAGTAGAACACTTTTTATTCACAAACCTAGAGCTAACAATGCCTACATTAAGAGTTAGAAGTTCATGAATATACCTTCTCAGTTGGAATCGTGTCTGGCAATAGAGGAGCTTTCAGGGCAAGATAATGATTTGGATAGCTTGCTTGATGTCCAGGGATGCTATTCTAACCTTTAGTTTGCTTTGAAACCAAGAGAATCGTGTTATGGCACTTCAACTGCAAAACAGAAAAATGAAAATGGTGATGTTGGTTAGGGGTGTTACAGTCTGCTTCTAATGCTTTGGACAGTTTGTATGGATAGTAGGGAAAGTGTTTGAAGTGCTTTTGGCCAAGGTGCACGATGGAAATGAACTATGGAAGTCCAACTGCAGCTTATGCCCCGTTTTTGCAGTTTTATGGTGATTCTGAGTTTGATGATGCTTGTAACTTGGTTGGCTTGTGTTTCAGTTTAGGTTTAGTGTTTAGAATGTGTTAAACAAGTTTGCTTAAGTTGGTCTTGGCAGAAATGAGAGTTGGTGTATGTTATGCAAGTTTTCTTCACCTTTAAGCAACAAAATGCTAAGTCCTTTTCTAGACTGATGGAGGCCCCTCTAAGGTGCTGCTAAGCTTGCCCTTGATCAGTGGGATTAGCCCAATAACTTGTGCCAAAGAGATTTCCTGTGTACCTCTTGATTTGCAAATTGACATAAAGCCATACTTTTCTAAAATGGATAATTTGCTTTTTCTACTTATGGCTTTATTTTGCATACAATGCTTGAACACATAAAATAAGGTCTTGGCACAATGAGTATGCATTAAATTATTGAGTGCAAATGGGATTAGAGGCCTGTAATGTAGCATAAACCAAGCTGACTTGAAAATGGCAATGTGTATGAACATGTCTTGGTCAAGAACAAAAATGACTTTTGTCCAACTTGCCAAATTCGAATCTCCCTAACCATGAGGTTGTTTGATGAGTTCTTGGACATTTTGGAAAGCTTGGAATGTGTACTACAATCCATATTTGAAATTCAAATTGAAATTCCAAGTGGAAGTATGTTAAAAATGGTCTTGAAGTTAGGTAAAAACCTTGCCTAAAATAGGTCAAATTTTCTCTAAGTTAATAATGGTTTAGTACCCTTGTTCCAAAAATTGTAACTTGAGATACAAGCCTCTTTTGGGAAAACTTTGTGAATCAAAGTTGTAGATTATGAAATAGGCTACAACTTTCATGTTTTGACTTTTGCTTGAATCCAAATGAATCTTGGTGAGAAAGTGGGGCAAAGTTAGGAAAAAATTAGGGTTTTTCATAACTTAGAAAAATTCTAAGTTATGAAAAATCTTCATTTCAAACCCTAATTTGCAATTTTGGATTTCTTGATGAACAAGTTTCATGATTTGGCATGTTTTGATGAAAAATGAATCTTGACTCTTGATTTTGACCAAAAAGTCAAAGTTTGACTTTTCAGTATACAGTCAAAATTGATCAATTGACTGGGAAATTCAACTATCAATCTTGTGTATTTGAGATCTTTTGAACTTGTTGAGTTTGTCAAGACAATTCCATGGGGTCCTTGAGTCCATATGTGAGCTTGGTTTGCCATTGGCTAGGTCAAACAGTCAAAAACTGCCTTTGTGCAGTCAAAACCCTAAAAATGACCATTTTGCCCTTTTGATGATCTGATCAAATTTCTTATGGAATTGTGATCCAAACTTGATCAAATGGTCCATGTGAGTTCATAATGTTGATGTGGGTCAATTTTCATGAGATTTGACTGTCAATTGGCCACAGTTGACTTTTTCCCCAATACAGTTGATTTCTAGGTCAACTGTCCAATTGACTGGGCAAAATTTGGAATCAAAACTTGAAACTTGGTGTGGATGAACTTGGGAGTCCAATATGAGGCATGAAAGTCATTTTAGGCATTTTAGGTCAAAACATCTTTGTGCAAACACAAACCCTAATTTGGGTCAACAGTGCAAGGAGAAGTCTTGAGCAGATGAAACCCTAACTGGATCTTGAGCTTCAAGGGCTTTGTGATGAGAAATCAATGAGAAATGGGAGGGCAAATTTTGGGGTACAACAAAGGCAAAATCACTTTAAGGGGTGGACTGGAGTAGCTTCGTTAACAGTGAATCAGGATAAAAATAATTGTGTCAAACTAAAAATCCAAACGAGTTTTTCTTTGAAGAAACACAATGGTTGAACCCACACCAAGTACAGCAGCTTCAGATTCAAACGATAAAATTTACAATGTAAAACCTCCCATCTTTAATGGTGAAGAGTTTGAATACTGGAAAGATAGACAAGAATGTTTTTTTCTAGGTCATGATGATGTTGATCTTAATGATATGGTTGTCGATGGCTACGTACCTCCCACATATAACACTGGAAAAGAGATAGCTAGGAAAGCTATGACTGATCAACAAAAGAAAGACTGTAAGAATCATTATAAAGCAAGAACCATCTTACTGAATGCGATTTCTTATACTGAGTATGTGAATATCACAAATAGAGACTCTGCTAAGTCTATATTTGATTCTCAAAATGACTCATGAAGGAAATGATCAAGTCAAAGAAACCAAGGCGATAACCTTAATTCAGAAATATGAAGCTTTCAAAATGGAGGATGATGAAAGCATTAAAGTCATCTTCTCAATATTTCAAACCTTGGTTGTAGGACTTAGAGTTCTGAACAATGGCTATTCAACTGCAGATCATGTGAAGAAGATTATCAGAAGCTTACCATCTAGACGGAGGCCGATGTTAACTAAACTCAAGCTTGTAAAGGATCTGAACAACACTTCTCTAGGAGAACTGATAAGTTCTTTAAGAAGTCATGAGATTGAACTAGAACAAGATAAACCACAAAAGAAGATAAAATCTATTGCGCTCAAGGCCATCAAGAAATCTGAGAAGTCCAAAGCTCTTCAAGCAGAAGAGATAAAGGATTCAGAAGAAGATCTTGATGATGAAGAAGATGATTTGTCTCTACTTTCCAGAAGGGTTAACTGTCTCTAAAAGAGAAGTCAAGGAAATAGGTTCAGAAGTTCAAGAAAGACTAGAGGTTGCTTTGAATCAACTACTGATGAGAGAAAGTCTAACGGCTACGAGGTCATTTGTTATGAGTGCAATGAGCCAGGGCATTACAAGAATGATTGTCCTAAGCTTCAAAAATACATTCCAAAGAAGAAAGCTATCAAAGGAAAAACGAAAGGGCTAATGGAAACGTGGGATGATTCAAACTCTTCTTACTACGACTTAGAAAAGTATCAAGCTAACTTGGCTTTTATGGATCATGCAGGAACATCAAGTGGAGTAATTTCCTCAGAAGACGAAGATGATTCAGAAACAAAAGAAGTATTATGCAAAGAGGTATTCTCTGATCTTACTCACTCTAAACTAATATATTCCTTAGTTAAAATTCTGGAAAAAACATGAGTTACTCAAGATTCAGTTCAAGGATCTCAAAAAGACTCATGAATCTGTATCTGCTGAAATTAGTAAGCTAAAGGAAGAATTTTTTTTTAAAAGCAGAATTTTTTTAATTAAAAGATGAAAACTCTACCCTTAAAGGCACGAGAACTCTTCCAGAGGCCTCTGAAAGTTCTAATGATGTCATCAAGAAATATGGCAAAGCTTTCAAGAAATTTATAGCTAAGAGCATAGGGAAAAGCACGTTAGCTTCTATGATCTATAGAGTAAGCAGAAATGGAGTGAATGGTATTGGTTATGATCCTCATGAAAAGTCAACATCAAATATGGAAAACATACCAACTACTTTATACTCTCATTTCGTACCTGTTGGGTTTGAGCCAAAAGAAGATGGAAAAGATGAAGAAATATTTGATTCTAAATTCAATGATACTCAAATGGCTAAACCAAATAGTTTTAGCACTTGTAAATATGATTATTCCTCTACTAAAACCAAAGTTGTTCACAACTCTAGTAGAACTAACAAAAAGGGACCCAATAAATTATGGGTACCAAAAGATAAGATGATTTATGTTACAGACATCCTTAGCAGTGAAATTGAAACACTTGTCTTGGCACCTAGAATCTGGTTGCCTATAATTCGGTATGGGAAAAGGTATATGTTCCAAAGTCTGGAACATAAGCATATGATCGTCATGGATTTCAAAGGTGATAAAAAATATAAGATCATAGACTCTAGAACAGTAGTTGTCTGTCAAAGATAACTTTATCATGTTCAATGAAAGGAAAGGAATGTTGGTTTTTTCACCAGACCATTGAAATTTCTGCAGATTGATTTGTTTGGACCAAGTGAAAACTAAGTCAATCAATAAAAAGAAGTATGAATTAGTTGACTATAACAAATGGACACGGGTGAAGTTTCTCAATAAAAAAGACGAGTCACACTCTTTATTCACTACCTCCTGATTTTGCAAGAAATGGCTAAAGACCATGATCATTGAAACCATTTGTCAAAGCATTTATAGGCAGAGGAAGTAAAAACGACTTGTTATATCCTGAGCAATGTCATCTTAAACCTATTCGTGGGATGACTCTTCATGGATTGTGGAAGAACAAGAAACCCAACATTTCATATCTTCATCCATTTGGATACTCTTGCTATATCATAATCTCTAAATAAAATCTGAACAAGGTTGATTCAAAGCCAAAGTTTATCATGTTAGGATATTGTGAACGCTCAAAAAGCTATGAAATATGTAACCCTGAAACTCTTTGTTTAGGAATCAATTCATGTTAGGTTTGAAAAAAAAGCTTGACTATAAGAAGTCAAAGCTAGTTTATAAGCTTGCAGGTGTGAAGATTACTTCTCAGAATCTGAAAGTAATAGAGCTGTTGTTGAAGACCAAGAAGTAAGAAGATCAGAAGGTGATCCTTCAAAAGGTTCTAATGACCAAACTCCTGAAGAGGATCCTGCAAAGACTACTGTGAAGACTCTATAAGAAAGATGTGTTGGTCCAATTACTTGTTCAAAAGGTGAATCACATCATTACAACCAGATAAATAATCAGAAACAAGGCTAATAATGAAGGAGATCTTATCATAATTTAATACATCAATCAATATTTATATATTTTATGGAAAAGTACTTATAGATACTTTTACCAGTTAAAAGTCATCTAGACAGGAAATGTTTAAATCAAGAAAGATGTGTTATCCCTTGTTTAAAATTAATCTTGGAGAAATTAAATGTATTCATAATATATGAAGAATATCTCATGTTTTACATTTATCTCCCATGACTAAAATAATATGATAGGATATTTGTCGATCAATGTCAAAAGATTCTCCCTGCTAGTCCTACCCTAATCTATGTACTAACTCTCCATAATCATTCCATTGGAACATGTGAAGTCATCTATTCTTTTCCCTTTTAGATCAAGCATTAAATTCCTTGCGTGTCTCGAGATCAATTACTCTAAAGTAATTTAATCTTCCCAATCTGTTACATCTTTTTATATCATCCGTTATTCCCAGTCTCTCCTCAAGCTTAAGTCATCGTTTTCGGTTCATTCCTTCAGTCCCTCCTAAAAATATTGTGTCAAATGGCCATCAAGACATTTCATGGAGAAGAAAATATTATGGAGGTAATTCATGAGAAACGACCAAATAGCATGACTAAAGACGAATTCATCAATGTATACTTTGAAAGTCAGGGTTGGTCGGGATATACTGCTCTGCTGCGAGGCCCTATCTACCCTAATATTGTAAAAAAATATGGCTTTATGCATCCACTGGTTGGGATAACAATCACATTAAATCAATAATTTATGGTATATCTTTTATCATAACTTTCTCCTCCATTGCTGAAGCAATTGGATGCACACCCAAGGCTAACTCCATGGATCATGGCAGTTTTAAATTCATGGATGTTGATATATTCCCAACCATTCCTGACACTTCTTGTGGGTTTAAACCCAATAATCTAGACAACTTGAAACCTCTTGCTAGAATCTGGTTTCATTTCTTACTAACAAACCTTCATCTTAGAGGTGAAGACCTGGATGATATGTTCCCAAGGGATAACCGCCTAATCTTCCGCCTTCTTAATAACATCCTTGTCAATCTGTCTGCTATAATTTTTAACCACCTAAAGGAGTTGATATTGGATTTTAGAGACTCTAAAAAATCCTTGATACCATATGAGTGTGTCTTATCTGAACTGTTTGAATTATCTGGAATAATCAAAATTGTTAGAAAGGCTTAGTTCCCAAGAGGAAACACTCTATTTGACGAGTGTTGTGAAGTGTTTGAAGTCTAAGCTAGTGTCCTTGTACTCCAAATAAGTATGTCTTCTTAGGGTGATGTCTTGTGTGTCAAATCTTTATACTGAACAACTTAGCTTATCATCAGTCATTTATAAAAGGATGTATTAACATGAGACATTCTTAATGTATATCTATCTCTCAAAAAATTTTCTTACATTCCTAGATATAATTCTTCGAAATACTTTAAACGTTTTAGAACGATTAAATTACATTTCATCAATTCTTATAAAAAGGAAAATTAATTCTAAAGAAGAATGTCTGATCTTTAGCATTATATATAATTAATTAGTACTTTTCTTGGAAGATCTCAAATGATTCTATGGCTTCAACAACAAAACTTCAATTTCATTTCTCTGTCTCTTTATCACCTTTTTGATTTCTGACAAAGGGGGAGAAAGTAAAATGATGATTTTGATAAATACTCAAACATGTATAATGTTGTTTCTACTAACTGTTTGTTTGATGTTTCAATCTAGGAACTTTGAACAAGTCTACCAAGTATTGTTAAGATAGGTTAAAGATGAAGATCTTGATGCTAAGGTTGAAAAACTTATGGAAGAAATCAACTCTGATCTCATATCTAAGAAGTTTTACACTTTAGGATTATATGAATATTCAAACAGATGTACCAAACACAATTCAGAAGTTATAAACTTACTGAAAGTAAGGTAATCTTGATTGATATCATAGTGTTTAGAAGTTGTGGACTTTCTGAAAGTATGGAATTCTGACCTAAAGCTTCAGAAGTTGTGTTCTCCTAAAAGAAAGACAACTCAACATTCTGATGCATGCTCTTATACAGAGATTCCACTCAGAAGCTATGCTCTGATATGTGTGCTTCTGCAACATACACTCTAATCAGAAGTTGTGAACTATCTGGATGTCTGATACATTGGAATATAAAAGATCAAACGCTGATGCTTGAGAAGTATAGTGTTTTGGTTGTGATATTAGAATCATGAAACATAAGTGCTGATACATGATGCATCACATTATTTAATCAGGTTCAAAATCAAGATTTTGATTCTTCATCGAGTGCTGATAGAAACAATGTTCTGAGATGAAGACCAGGTGTTCTAGTTAGACTCAGATGAGTTGTTGTAGGGAAGTGTTACTTCTCTATCTCTATGTTTCGATAACTCAAAATTTATTTTGTGAGTCTTCGGCTCAGGGGGAGACTTCAAACAAGCTTAAATAAAATTTTGGGATTAACAAATTTAAGGGGAGCTGTGAGCTTAACTCAAAATTTGTCGGTTACGGTGATTACCCTGTATAAATTGTTCTATCAAAATACATGGTTTTGTCACCATAAAAAAGGGGGAGATTGTAAGAAAAATAAGTGTTTCTACATCTTCCCTTAAGATTTTGATGATAACTTTACATGTTATCTTTATGAACAATTGTATATGCTAATGGTTTGTTCTAGTGTGTAGTTGCTGCGGTAATGTTCTGACTCTAGTATCAAGGCGTGTGACGTCATTAGGATCGGAATATACACTACTAAAAGAAAACATGTGGTTACGTGTTACAATTGAAGTCAAGATTCTGAATATGTCTTCTGCAGCGTGTCTTAGAAATGTTAGTATAAGAGGTTATGATTGTGACTTTATGGTTAAGATTTGGAGGCATTCTAAAGCTTTACTTCATAAGTTACAAGTTCTGAAGATTATGAAGACAAGGTTCTGATGAAAAAGTTTTGATGATCTTAAGACAAGCAAGTTCTTACAACCAAGTGTTGAAGACTCTGAAACAAAGTTCTGTTTGACAAGTTCAGAAGACTCCAAGACATAGGTTTTAAAACTTAAGAGTGAATTTTATATAACAAGCTTCAACTTTCAACATTCAAATATCTCAAGCCTCTAATGATAAGAAGAAAGTTGCAAATGGTTAACGTGTGGTGGTGTACAAAAGTTAGGTAAAGTGTTTGTGGCCTCAACTCTCTAGGGTGGCGCAAGGACATGAATTTTCTGTACTATACAGTGACCACTCTCATTATAACCGTTGAGAACAAACAGCTGGATTTCTGATTACCTGTATACCCTTTCAACGAATCTCTTTTAAAGATATAAAAGGAAGACTTGGAAGCTGAAGAAAATTAAGAATCAATATTACACAAAATATATCAGATTAAATCAAGCTCAAGAAAAACTACACAAAGCATTATGCAAACTCTTTAGAGAAAAATCTTATGTGTATAGTTTTGTAAATAGGCAAGGAGTTATTGCTCGTATCTTGCTGTAAAACACTTAGGTGTTTTCTTTTTACTCAAACGTCTGTGTAAACTGCTTACCAAAAGCAATATATAATATAATGAAAGAACTCAACGATTTTTGATTGATACCTTGAGAGACCGAGTGAAGGTATGATCTCAAGAAGACTCTTGATGCGGCTTGAGTGGATTTTCAATAAGGATCGACAAACTTATTAGGGGTGCCAATAAGGTTGATCTGACTTATTGTAGGTCATATCTAACCAGTTTGGTTATAGTGGATTAAGTCCTTGTTGAAGGCAAAATCACCTTGAGGGGTGGACAGGAGTAACTTCGTTAACAGTGAACCAGGATAAAAATAATCGTGTTCATTTATTTTTATTTTCTAGGTTAACTTGGTCTTTCATCATCAAAAAATAATCCAAAATTATTTTTGGTGAAACCCAATTGAAACCCCTATTTCTCGTGTTTCTCACACCTTCACCCTTTATCTAACCAACTCGCAAACCTAGAAATCTCCGAAAATTAGGTTTTTTTTCTTCTGTTTCTTTCCCGTCCATAGAACAAAAAGTAGTGGTGGTGACTCTCTATTTTTTTTCTGGTTACGACACCTTTCAGATTTGAAGTCTACCTTAGCTTCCACAAAATTTTGCGCGAAAGGAATAAGTTCATAGTAGAGAGGAGGAACAACATAAGGTATTTCATTCTCTACCTCTTCGACAACCTCCCTTTCGGGTGGTGTCGATGAATATTTCTTAATATCTACTATTTTCTCAAAAGAACTTTCCTCAACCTCATTATCTCTCTTTCTAGGATTTTTGATTTGTTCTTCATTATTGGTTGTTACAACATCCACATGTCTCACAGAAAAGGGTCCTAGAGGTGCATGTGCAAGCAGGGAGATTTGAGTCTCCAATGCCATGTTATGATTCGTGAGGGACTCGGCCACATTGTTTAACTGTCTAAAGGTTTCATTATTATGCAGACTTTGTTTTCTAAACTCTTCATTTTGGACAATTTGTGTCGCTACAAAGCGCTCCATTGTGGATTCTAGCCTAGTGAGAGTTTGCGTCTCAATGAAATTCTTCATTAATATTTCAAGGTCAAATTTATGGGAATCTTGTGATTCCTCAAATTACTGGGAATGGTAATTATTGAGAAAATTTTGGTGATACATAGTAATAGAGACAAGTGTGTCTTAGTCTATACAGTGCAACAATAAGTTATGCAATTGACTAAATTAGTCCGACAATGACACCAAAAACTTAATAAGTCTGTAAATGCACTAAATTAGTCTGACTACTTTCAAAGGTTACATGGTCCGTTTTATGGAGCCTTAGTAAAGGATTTTTGGAAGAATGCTGACTACGATGATCTTCACATTGTCTCATATGTGATTGGTCAAAGAATAATTATCAAAGAAAATTCTATTGCAGATCTTCTAGATATGGAGTTTTTGAAAGGAAAATGTACATTTGGAATAGAGTTTAGGTATAATGCTCAAAATAATGATCTCCGTCAATTTCTATTTAAGAATTATACAACTGAGAAGAAAGAATACAAAAGTTAGGATCTTTATGACAATTTGAGAATTTGGCACAAGATTATTTTGGGTTGTATAAACCCTAGACCTCCAACAAGTTCTTTAGATTATTTCAAAATTAGCCAGCGGTTCATGCTGTACTATTTTCTTGCCAAAAAGAAGGTGAATCTTCCCTTTGTTCTTTTAGTCATTTGAAGGAGGCTATCAGAAAATAAAGAACCACTGTGAATTAAGAGAAAAATGTCTCTTCTAATATTCCATTTGGATGTCTTTTGATGGATATCTTTGTAGAAAGTGGCTTGGTAGATTTTCTGACAAAAGAGGCCAAGTTCAATGAATACTTGATTTCCAATGTTGGAGAACCATTTAATGGACATACCTTGAGAAACATGAAAATAATCCCAAATTTGAAAAAGAAACACTTGGGTGAGCCAGCTGAAGTCACCAAGAATAGAAGGATCCTTGTTGACAACTTTCCTCTATTCTCCAAGACTGGTATCTAAACTGACGTAGTTGCATATGTTATAAGAATGGCTAGAGCAGGACATGATATGTCTAATTTCGACATCACCAAATATTATATTGATGGAGTTGATTGTTCTAAAGGAAAAAGGATAGAAAGACCAGATGGCTCTAATGCTGAAAGAAAGAAGAAGAAAAAGTCTAAAATTCTTAAAGATGCCATTCTGGGAGTTGAAACTTCTGTAACGTCTAGTAAGTTCGATACATCTTTACCTATTTCATTATTTGTTTCTACTATTATTGATGCAATCTAATCCATTCCAACCACCATCACACAGACATCACCGCTTACATCATTTTTTGTTCCATCACCCACCTTCACCACTTTTATTTCTGTTCTAGTTACAAATATTCGAATTGTTTCCAATACCACTACAACAGAAATTCCTGTAACTACAAATGAGTCTTTTCCACCATCAACAACAATCATTTCTAAATCCACCACCACCGCACAAGTTCTTACTTCAAATCTTGTTCCATCTCTCACTTCCTTCATTCCATCAGAACCAATACACACTTCTACATCTCCATTAACCTCATCTCAATTACTTCGATAAACTTCTCATTTTTCAACTTTTAATACCAATCTTCATTTTGCCTTCTTTAAAAAAGAAACACTCTCCATGACTCACCCATCATTCATCCTGGTCCAATTTCTCCCTCTTTTCTCGAAATGTCTGAAAGGACAATCTCTGATAATCAGTGAGCTATTGAAATTTCCTCAACTAAACCTTTCACTTGTTTCGAACTTCTCAATATGACTGAACAACCTTTACAACAAAATCCACATGAACAAACTTCTGAACCAAACCATCCTGAATCCAACCTAGCCTTGGTTGTTTATGAAAAACCTTCTCCTAAAACCTTGGATGAATGCATTGAGATTTTTAGAACTAAAGTTATGAAAAGAGTTGCAAAGTTAAGGACAGAGGTAAGTACAAGTACTGGGCCTCAAGACATGGATGGTTCATCGAAGAAGTTTCAGAAGTGGATGTTTTCTGAGGTTGAAAGAATGAATTCTTTTGCTGAAGCATCCAGAATTAAGGATGCTCAAATGGTAACTGAAAGAAAAGAAATAAGAGAAAGAGTCGGATTTGTTAAACTACTTGGTGAAAGACAAAGAGAAGCATAAGCTAGAACACTAAAAGAAGCAGAGGAAGTAAGGATTAAGGCTCAAGAGGCAGAAGAAGCCAGAAAAGCTGAAGAAGCCAAATTGGTAGAAAAAGCTACTAACTCTAAGGAAGATGCTCATGTTGCTTCATCTTTTGATCCTTCCATTGCGCGTCTAGAAAACGCAATTGTTGACATTAGAGAAGAACAACAGGTGTTCAGAGAAAGTATCATTAAACAAAAGTCTGCCAATGAGAATGTTTAAAACATGCTACAGCTGATTCTGAAAAATATTTCTGCCCCTTCTTCTGAACCTTAGGATCTAGGATTTTCTCTTTCCTTTTGCTTCTAAACTATAAAAATATGCCTGTGTTCTTCTGATTATGTGAGTATTTAAAAAAAATTATTGAGTTAATTTTTAATGTTTTTATTGAATAATTATCTTTTTTATGATGTCGAAAAGGGGAAGAAGTATAATAATTTTGATGAACTTGGTGAATCATAAAAGAAATTATATAAATGGGAATTTATCACTAACATGTGTTTGTTTGTTTGATAATTAAACGAGGAACTCTGAACAAGTTCACTAGGAATTCTAAGAGAGGTCAAAATGAAAGAAATTTGTTAAATAACTAATTGTTCATATAATCGAAGATGTATAATTTGTTAACATATGTTCAAGAATCAGATAGACCCAATATTTTTCAGAAGTTGAGAACTTTCTGAAAGTTAAAGTTATCTTAATTTTGGTATCATAGTGTTCAGAAGATGTAAAATGTCCGAGAAATTTCATATTCAGAACATATGAATCAAAAGCAGAAGCATATGCTTTCTAGAAGAACTGAGCGACCTAAAAGTTGAAGACTATTTGAAAATTCTAGATAGAAGATTCAATAAGAAGAAGCTCTGATGAATTCAAGATCTCAATTGGTTCTATTTGTATCAAGAGTCAAGACTCTAAAGATCTCGATATCTGATTTATTAGAACCAAGGGGAGTTTTATTCAAATGGTTCAGAGTCAGGATATTTGATCTTCATCAAGTCACTGACTCAGGGGGAGTATCATAAAAAGGATAAGTATTCCTTATCTTTATATTTTCACTTTTTCTGATAATAAGAAAAAAATTGTGTCATCAAAATACATATTTTTGTCATCATCAAAAGGGGGAGATTGAAAGAACAAGATTTGGTTCTGCAATATTATCTCTGAGTTTTGATGATAACAAATGTTTATGTTTGTATGAAAAATTCGATACTCTAATGTTTGTTATTGTTGAGTAATTAACAAACAGATTTTGCTTCTGATGGATGGCGTGGCCAAGACATTAGAAGAGAACTAACTTCACTTTTACCCTACACATGTTCTGTTGAGCAGTAGAAAGACACTCCAGAAGGCTCTGAAGTGTAAACTTTGATGTTTGTCTAAAGAAATCAGTCAGAAAATCAGAAGACATAAGTTTCTACTTACATCCAGACGCTAAAGACTCAAGCTTCTAAAGATAACGTGTTCTAAGGAAACAGTCAGAAGATCTAAAGACTCAAGTTTATACTAAAGTCCAGATGCTAAGGACTCAATTTTCTAAAGATAGTGTGTTCCAAAGAAACAAAGTTAGAAGATTTGAAGACAAAGTTTCTACTGAAGTCCATATGCTGAAAACTTAGTTTCTAAAAGACAGCTTGTTTCAAAGAAGACAAAGTTAGAAGATCTGAAGACAATGTTTCTACTGAATTCCATATGGTGAAGACTTGTGTTTCTAATAACAAGGTTCTTAAAAGGATTCTTAAAGAATCAAGTGCTAAAGATTCTAAAGACGAAATTATGAAGACTCCAAAGACTTGAAGTTCTAATGATCCAAGGTTCTCTACAACGGGTTCTGAAGACCAAGTGTTAAAGACTCTAAAGATGCAACTCTTAAGACTCTGAAGATTTGAAGCTCTTCTTATCCAAGGTTCTCTATAATAGGGATCTCACGACCAAGTGCTGAAGACTCTGAAGACGCAGTCCCGAAGACTCTGAATACTTGAAGTTTTGAAGACCTTATGTTATGTTCCCGCTTCTAAACTCATGCTCGCGGAAGCCTCGGAAGTTTAGAAGGAAAGAATATAGCGGTAACATGGTACAATAGTACTCAATATAAAAAATCCTTATTGAACTACCTCTCCACTAGCTTGAACTATGGAAGAGAAAAGGACGTAGTAGTACTATTTGTAACGACTCTTTTTCAAATAGCCAACGACTCTATTTTGGTTGGATATATAAGAAAAGAATCGTATGTTTAGAATTTTAATGGTGTTTAATATTAAAATGAAAGCTGTCATTATTGGAACACAACCAAAAAGCTATCGACCACTATAAAAATAACAAGAACAATTGTTATCAAAATTATTCTTCAATCATGTTGATAATGATTATGATGAAATCATTGATTCACAATGTGCTTAATTTCATATGTTGCACAAAGTTTGCTAAGCCATTTAAGATAATGAAGATGATCATGAAAGCTCTGGTTACAAATCCACAACACAAATGTGTGCTATAAAGTGATCATTGAAGAAAATAGAACAAGGGCTGTTGTCCAGAGAGTTCTAAGGTGAATCAAGATAAAGAAGTTCTTCTACTTACTACATCTAGATCAACAAAGCTTACAGAAGCTTATGAAGAAGAAGACTTCAGCAATTCAAGTGCTTTGGACTGTTGTCCATGAAGAAGCTACTTGAAGAAAATAAGACCACACAATAAAGCTACAATATAGTGTAATATCTTTTAGTGTGTATTAGGTCTTCTGATGTACTTAATTCAGTTTACATCCAGCTTGTGTAGAAGCATTATTATTGTAAACAAATGTAAATCAAACAGTTGTTTGATGGTTCCTTGAGAGACTCGGTTGAATCAGGACTCTCAAGAAGACTTTGGCTATGATCATCGTAGATGAAATCCTGGTAGTGGATTCTATTAGGTCAATGGTAGTCATATCTCAAAGGGGAATGAGTGAAGGTCATCCTTGTGAGATCACTGATGGATATCATTGGAAGGAAATCCTGGTAGGATATTCTGAGGGATTGGATTCTATTGGGTCAATGAACGTTATATCCAGTTTGGATCATTGAATGTGTCATTGGATATTAGTCACCGGAGATTTCCTGTGCAATTGTAATTAGATTGGTTATAGTTGATTAAATCTTTGAGTTCAAGGCGAAATCACCTTGATAGGGTGGACTAGACTAGCTTGGGGGTTTCTCAAGTGAACCAGGATATATCACGCGTTCTTTAATTTTGCTTATGCTTTAGAGTTTATGTGTTCTTAACTTAATTAGAAGCATTACATAGAAGTAACACTCAGAAGCATTGTTCGATGAATAATGCTTAGAAGTGAAAAGTTTATCAAGAAAGAAAACCCAATTCAAATCCCCCTTTCTTGTGTTTTCTTCACACCTTCATTATTGTCAACCACTCTCATTATTAACATTGGGAACAAACAGCTGGATTTTCGGTTTCCTTTCTACCACTTCAACAAGTTTCTTTTACAAGCTATAAAAGGAAGACTTTGAAGCTGAAGAAAAGTAAGAATCAACATTACAACGAAAAACCTATCGAATTAAATCAAGCTCAAACAAAACTACACCAAAGCGTTGCACAACTCTTTAGAGAAATATTCTGTGTATAGTTTTGTAAATAAGCAAGGAGTTGTTGCTCGTATTTTGATGTAAAACACTTAGGTGTTTTTATTTGTACTGAAACATTTGTGTAATCTTCTTAAAAGAAGAAAACTGTAATACACTAAAAGTATTCAACCGTTGTTGATTGATTCCTTGAGTGACCAAGTGAAGGTCTAATCTCAAGATGACTCTTGCCGCAGTTTTAGTGGATTTGCAATAAGGATCAACTGACTTATTGAGGGTGCCAATAAGGTTGATCTGTCTTATTGTGGGTTGTCTGTAATCAATTTGGATATAGTGGATTAAGTCCTTGTTAAAGGTAAATCACCTTGAGAGGTGTACTGGAGTAGCTTAGTTAATAGTGAACCATGATAAAATTAAGTGTGTTCATTTATTTTTATGTTCTAAGTTAACTTGTTCTTTCATCTATGAAAAGATTTAAAATTAATTTTGGTGAAACCAAATTCAAACTCCCTTTCTTGTGTTTCTCACACCTTCAATTGTCATCAAAGCTCCATTTATGCTATTGATAGTTATCAAACACTTAACCGTGTCAGATAAAGATCCAAACAAGTTTTTCTTTGAAGAAACACAATGGTTAAACCCACACCATCTAACGTTGCTTCAGATTCAAACGATAAAAGCTATAATATAAAACCTCCCATCTTTAATGGTGAAATGTTTGAATACTGGAAAGATAGACTAGAAAACTACTTTCTAGGTCATGATGTTGATCTTTGAGATATGGTAGTTGATGGCTACGTACCTCCCACAGATGTGTAAGAACAAGATTTGGTTCTACAATATTATCTCTGAGTTTTGATGATAAAAAATGAGTATGTTTGTATGAACAATTTTGATACTCTAATGTTTATTATTGTTGAGTACTTAATAAATAGGTTCTGCTTCTAATGGATGTCATGGCCAAGTCATTAGAAGAGAATTAATTCTTCTTCTACGCTACATAAGTTATATTGAACAGTAGCAAGACACTCCAGAAGGCTCTGAAGTGTAAGCTCTAATGTTTATCTAAATAAACCAGTCAAAAGATTTGAAGAAAAAAGTTTCTACTTACATCCAGATGTTAAAGACTCAAGATTCTAAAGACAATATGTTCTAAGGAAACAGTCAGAAGATCTGAAAGCTCAAGTTTCTACAAAAGTCCATATGCTAAAGACTCAAGTTTCTAAAGACAGTGTGTTCCAAAGAAACAGAGTTAGAAGATCTGAAGACAAAGTTTCTACTGAAGTCCAGATGCTGAAGACTTGTGTTTCTAATAACAAGGTTCTAAAGATAAGGGTTCTGAAGACCAATTGTTGAAGACTCTAAAGATAGAAGTTCTAAAGATTGTAAAGACTTGAACTTCTAAAGACCCAAGGTTCCAAGAAAAGGTTCTCACAACCAAGTACTGAAGACTCAGAAGACACAATTCTGAAGACTCTTAAGACTTTAAGTTTTGATGACCTTATGTTATGTTCCCGCTTCTAAACTCATGCTCACAGAAGCCTCTGAAGTGCAGAAGGAAAGAAGATAAAGTTAACATGGTACAAATAGTACATGGTACAATCAACATTTCATTCCACTACCATGAAAGGACGGACGCGTCACACCATCTTGTCCCCCACAATACTGTATAAGCTGCCAATGTTTCTGGAAATCCCAAGAGTACCCCTCAACAAATATATTATTTTATTGGCTATATAATGGCTTGAAGACTAAGAAAGAAAGAAAGAAAATCAATGAAATATTCACACGAAAACGATGTTCATAACTTTCATATTCTTTAGTCATTGTTCTTAAAATAGTTTACATATTCATCTTGTGTAGAAGCAATACTCTTGTAAACAAAACTTGTATTCAAACAATTATTTTATTTTCCTTAAGGGACCAGGTAGGTTTGTATTCTTAAGAAGTCTAGGACTTGCGAGTTTTAGAGGTTGTTAGTCACTTCAGGGTAGCTTGTGCATTATAATAATCTGGTTGATTATTATTTGATATTCCTTAAGGGACTGGGTAGGTCTGAATCTTTAAGAAGTCTAGGACTTGTGAGTCTTAGAGTTTGTTAGTCACTTGTGGGTAGCTTGTGCATATTGTAATCAGTTTGGTTATAGTGAATTAAATCCTCGATTGAGTGAGGCGATCACCTTGGCGGGTGGACTACACTAAGTTGATAATTTTCAAGTGAACTAGTATAATAATACATTATTCTTTACTTCCTATTCTTACTTATTATTATTATTATAAAGAGTGGAGGAAAAAGGATTTTAACTTAAAGGGGAATAATTTTTAAAGAAAAGTTTTTGTTTTAAAAACCCAATTCTAACCCCCCTTTCTTATGTTTTTCACACCTTCAATTGGAATCAAAGCTCCGGTTTTGAGGAGATAAAAAGTTTGAAATTTTATCAAAACTTAGCAGTGTCCAGTACTAATCCAGTGTGTGTGAAAAACCAATGGTAATACCTACTTCCACTGTTGATAATAGGGATAATGATAGAGATCACTATAGTTCAAAACATCCTATGTTTCACGGGGAGAAATTTGACTATTGGAAGGATAAAATAGAAAGTTACTTTCTAGCATATGGCTTGGATCTATGGGACTTGGTAGTTAACAGCTACACTCACCCAATAGATGATAAAGGTCATAAGATTGCTAGAAGTGCAATGACAGAAGCACATAAGAAAGTATGCATAAATCACTACAAAGAAAGAAGCATTCTTCTAAGTGTTATTTCATATAATGAATATGAGAAAGTCACAGATAGAGAGACTACAAAGTATATATTCGATTCTTTTCAAATGACGCATGAGGAAACACACAAGTAAAAGAAACAAAGGCTCTGGCCTTAACTCAATAGTATGAAGCCTTCAAGATGGAAGACGACGAATATGTGGAAACGATATTTTCAAGATTTTAGACTCTTGTGGCAGGACTTAAGGTTCTGAATAAAGGTTACTCCACTGCACATCACGTTAAAAAGATTATCAGAAGTCCGCTTGTCAAATGGAGACCAATGGTAACTGCTTTAAAATTGGCAAAGGATCTGAACAACACCTCTCTTGAGGAGCTGATTAGCTCTTTAAGAAGTCATGAAATAAAGCTGGAACAAGATAAACCTCATAAGAGGATAAAATCAGTTGCTCTAAAGTTTACTTTTAGGAAAACCAAGGCTTGTCAAGCCAAGGAAGAATCAAAAGAATCCAAAGAAGATTCAGATGATGATGAACTCTCTCTGATATCCAGAAGAATCAGTCAAATTTGGAAGCACAGATAAAGCAAGTTCAGAGGTCAACGAAGGACATATGGAAGAGGTGAATCCACTTCCATTCAGAGGAATGCTTCTGTAAAAGAAGTTACTTGCTTTGAATTCAATGAGCCTAGACATTACAAAAATGATTGTCCAAAGCTCAAGAAAGAAAAGAAGCCTAAAATGGCTTACAAAGCTAAGAAAGGTCTCATGCAAACATGGGATGATTCATAATCAGAAGATGAGTATTCTGATGAAGAGCATGCAAACATGGAATTCATGGCCAGGACTAGCAAGGGAGAAGCAGCATCAGAAGATGAACTAACACTTAACTATGAGTTAGACTCTGATGGTGACAAAGAGGTATTTTCTTCCTTATCTCGTTCTGAACTTGAAATTGGTTTATCTGAATTAATGAAAAGGTATCAATATCTTCTAAGAAAACACAAAATATTGAAAAAGAGTTTTTTAGCTACTTCTGAGAACACTACTATAGATGAGCAAAATATTCCTGACTTAAATGAAAAACTATTTTCATTAGAAAAATCAAACCTCGCTCTGAAAAGTAAAGTGTCTAGATTAGAAGAAGAGATTTTCTCTAACAGATCTTCTACTGACAAAGTAATCAGATATGATAGATCTTTTCAACACTTCCTTGCTAAAAGCATAAATAAAAAGCAAAATGGCTTCAATGATCTATGGTGTTAGTAGAAATGGAAGAAGAAGATTGGGATATTCAGGACCATCAAAGAAAATTGATGAGACTCTGAATGTCATACCAAAGCCTCTTTCTAAACATTTTATGCATGCTAGCACATATTTGAAATTTCAAGAACAAGAAGGTTCTGATACTACTGTAGCACAAACACATATAGAGAAGGAAACTTCTAAACCAAAGTATCATGCATAAATTTCACATAATTATCCTGTTGCACAAAATTCCAAAGGTGTCAGAACCTTTGTAACTTCTAACAAGAGAGGACCCAGAAAATGGGTACCCAAAGATCAGATAATCTATGTTGCATGTGTTCTTGATGGCGCAACAGAAACACCAATTATGCCACCTAGACAATGGATGCTTGCAACACGTGATGGTCGAAAGGCATGTGTTACAAGATTTGGAACTTAAGTCTGGAGGCGTGGATAGTGTCAGATGCAACCATAAAAGAGAGATTATTGGCTCTAAAATTTGTGTAATCCAAGATGCTATTGTCAGAACAAGACCAAACTTTAAATCTTATGGAGAAATGATTCTGAGCCTTAATGATCTCGCTTGTGCATGCTCATCTTTTGAATAAAGTCTGGATTCTAAAAATATTTAAAGAATCAACTGGTAGACTATTAGATATTTATGAGTAATGTGAAGAATGGAAAAACACAAGAAAGGGGGGTTTGAATTGGGGTTTCTAAAACACAAAGAAAAGAACACGTTGGTTATCCTGGTTCGTTTGAACTCAAACTACTCATGTCCAACCGCCAAGGTAAATTCGCCTCTCTCAACGAGGTCTTAATCCACTAATAAAACTTGATTACACAGCTACTATGACAACCGTCAAAGTCTTCTTGAGTTTAAACCATAATCCGGTTTTCTCAAGGAATTCACTAAAAAATATTGAATAAAAGTGTACAAAAATGTTTTCTATTAAAACAGTATCACAAGTGATGGTTTACACAATTTAGATTTTGAACGTTTGAAGATGATGAAGATTGCTACGTTGCTGTGCGTGAAAATTGTAAACGATTTCTCCTACAAATTTTGTTTAAATAGGCGAAGCATGTAGTAGCTTTTAGAATGTTGATCAATTATTATTAAAGAGCTTTCCAAAAATGGAGATCCTTGTCCCCTTTCATCCGTTACTTTTGAAATGGTAATAATTGATTTGTAATGCTTCAGAACATGCTTGCTTCAGAAGATGAAAGTTACCGTTGCTTCTTTCCAGAGCTTTGTGGATCAGAAACACAGATTCCTGTTTGCAGTGTTAGACCTTCTTTGAGAGATGTATAAAATCAGAGTTAAAACAACCATTTAAATTATCTTCTGAGCTTCATCCATCAAAACTTCTCTGCAAAATAAAATACAACTTTAGGGAGCATAATTGATGTTTGAGTGTTTGTTATCATCAAAACACTTACAAGGGTTGTAGAATCAAACTATGTTCTAACAATATCCTCCTTTTTGATGATGAAAAAAACTAAGATATTCAAATAGGTACATGAAGAACATAAAGCATTTAAGGTCCCCCCCTGAGTTGAGTACTCAGATAGAGAAGAAATACTTCCCTGAAGTTTGTTCTGATCAATGTATTTGGTGCGTCCACTTCTGTCCTCAATAGAGTTTGTTCCTGTTTTTCTTTCAGAAAAAAAATAGAAGAAGTTATGATATTAAAAATGTTTGAGACTGCGTCTCGATACTATTATATTAGAAATATCATACGTTCTCCCCCTTTTTTGTCAAGAATCAAAAAGCAATAAAAACACTATAAGAAAGAAAAGAGGATTTGTATTCAAAAGTTGCAAGAAACACACTCAGAAGAAACAAATAAAATGAACACAGTATAGAAAAACAAATATAAAAACTAAGATTGAGGTTGAGGAAGTTGTGTGAACATGGCTTCCAACAAATTCTTAATCTGATTGTTTGACTCTTCTTGTTTTCCCAGCATCCCTTTGATTTCCTTGCATGTATCATCCTATTTGTCTAGTTTCTCCTTGAACACTACATTCTCTTTCTTCAACTCCTCCAGAGTTTGCAGAACCAGAGATGAAGAGGGTATATCAACAGAAGGTGCCACCTTTTCAGAGCGAGTTGCTGCTTAATCTGATTTAATAGCTTCTTCAACTTCTTTGCCTTTGTCTAGAACTCTGACCAGAGGTAGAGGATCAGAGGATGGTTCATCATATTCTGAAGGCTGGTGATCTTCCCAAGGGGCGTTGTCTAGAAGAAGGAGAGGTTTCTGTTCCCAGTGGCACAAAACTTGATCCTTGAAGACTTTCAGATGATCACAAAACTTCTATTGAGCAATTTCATAACTCAACTACTTAAGTTTCCAGTGTGAATCAGAAGCAGCAGGATTTAGATTCTCTAAGAAAGCTAGTTTCAGAGAGTTAGCCCATTCAAGTATTTCTATTTCAAAAATAAGCAAATTCTTTCCAACATCTGCTTTGGTGATTTTTGGTTTTGGTTTTGGTACGACAATTTTTTGAGAGCATGAGACAAGATTGTCCAAATCTTCTAGGTTTATAACTTTTCGAAGGGGATCTTCTGGATGGTTGATTGGAGAGGGAGAATCAGAGATAACAATTGGTGATTGTGGTGATTTTGGTGGAGTGGAATGATAGGGAGATGGAATATCTGGGATGTCGTGGATTGTGATTGGTTGTGAGACCATGAAAGGGAAGGTGATTCTAGAAATGGATGTTGTGGTATCAGAGTCAAAAGTTGGATTTTCTGAGGGGGAAGCTTGAAAGTTTGGATTTTCTGAGTGGGAAGCTTGAAACAACGGATCAAATTGATCAATATCAGAAAGAACTTGAGCAAGTTCAGGTTGATTTTGGTCAAGATGGGTAGAAGGTGGTTTGTCCAGAATGTTTTCTAGAGTAAGTGAGGGGTCAAATTCAATGTCAAAGTCATCAAAGGTTTGTGGCGATGGATCTTCTGTGGGATTTGGAGAGGAAGAGTTTTCAAATGTTGATAACATAAATTATTCAATAACAGAAATAAAGGATGAATTACCTTTCTTCTTAGTAGCCTTGGGAATCTTCTGAGAAGATCCTTCTCCAACAGCTTTCCTTTTCCTTGATTTTTTAAGGGAAATCTCCATAGGCTATTGTCTAAGATCACGAATGTTCATTTCTGGATTTGTCCCGTCCATTTTTCAAGCCTCCAGATATCTGACAATAATTTCTGGAGAAGCATATGTTTGAGAGAAAAGAGGAAAATTCTTCAGAGGTACTCTTCTAGTTGTGTTGACTTCCTTGGTTATTATTGTTGGATCCTTCTTGATGGTGTCAATGATCTTCATTGTCTTTAGATTCTTAGCATTCAGAGGTTACTAGCACATGCTTCCAGAGTGCTGACTATTGAGCCTCAGTCAGATATTCTACCAGTTTGTTTTCTGTCAGAATATCTAACTGAGGCTCAACAGGTCAGCACTCTAGAAGCATGTGCTGGTAAACCTCTGAATGCTAAGAATGTTTTCTGTCAGAATATCTTATATGAGCCTACCCAGAGGTATCCAGTCT
Organism: Vicia faba; assembly: GCA_948472305.1. Lineage (NCBI taxonomy): Eukaryota > Viridiplantae > Streptophyta > Magnoliopsida > Fabales > Fabaceae > Vicia > Vicia faba. Next base: position 1,055,713,117 of record OX451740.1, on the reverse strand, counting down.
CTCTTTTTTCTTTCTTCTTCTCTTGTCTCTTTGACGCTGGTCTTCAGATGATTAAACAGAAGATAAGGAAGATTGACCTTTGCCTTAGTTTCTATAAAGTACAGAAGATACTGCTGATCAATGTTGATATAGTCTGGAGAACTTGTGGGTTTTCTGTGGTTAATGCAGCCCAAAATAATTTTTGACCAAATTCTGAAGTAGTCTTTCAGATCTTTGATTTTGTTTGAAGGTTGGACATAAGAAAAAATCTCTTTTGAAATCTTTGTTAGGTCAGAGCATTTGTCTGCCATTTCACTGCAACGAATACCTCCGCCGTCATGACCTATCAAACACCCAATGAGATCTTCAGATATTACTATTTTATTTCCCATCACAAAAGAAGTAACTTGATGATTTGAAGCAGTAGCCTGAATCCATAATTCTTTAACCAATATTGGAAAAACTGGACCCAGTAGACGATCAAAATACTTTGTCCATCCATGAAATTCAACATCAGGAGTTAGGTCTTCATAATGAGTTCACACAGAACTTCCAGCGAATCAATGGGAGTCAGGAGTGTTCTTGAGGGTTCTTCATACCTGTCTACTGGTGAAGAAGAAGATCCAGGAACACTTTGATAGCTTTGAGCAATTTGAGAAGAATCCATTGTTCACATAGACTTTTGAAGGTTTTTGAAGAAAAAATAGAACACAAGTAATAGAGAGAAGAAGTGAGAGTGAAAAAGTGAAAGTAAAATTGAGCAGTGTATTTATAAAAGAATAGAAAACTTAATTAACAAGAAAAGTGTGAAAAGAAATGATTACATAGCATTAATGATTCCTGGAAAAAAAAAGAGAGATGGAATAGAGATATAAAACAGTTAATGATACGACATGAGTCTCAATGCATCCAATCAATGTTTTAGTCTCTTCATAATTTGAACACATGTTCAACTTTACAAGAAAATCTTGTGAGAAGATGACAAACGTTGATGTTGTGAACTGCACACTTCTATCTTTGAAATGAACCATTTGGAAAATGTTCATATCTTCTTAGATAGATCCTGATACAACTTTCCTTCTAACTTCTGAAGAATTATTGATCAGATGTTCACAAAAAAAATTACAATGTTTTGAGGATAACCATACATAAATAAAATTGTCATTTTGTACATAATTTCATGCTGAGATGTTTCACAATGAAGTTAAACCTATCTTCAGAAAGGGGTTTTGTGAAAATATCATCCCATTGATGGTATGTGTCAATGAATTTTAATGAAAGAATTCCTTTATGAATATAGTCCCTAATAAAATGATGTTTTATTTCTATATGCTTAGCCCTAGAATGTAAAATAGGGTTTCTTGATAAACAAATAACAGAAGTATTGTCACGGAGTATAAGAATGTTACTCACAAATATGTTGAAGTCTTCAAGTATTGTGGGGCTGCATCCAGTTGCTGCTATATATTAAGCTTCAGTAGTTGATAATGCGATGGTGGATTGCCTCTTGCTGGACCACGAGATAAGATTTTCTCCCAGAAATTGGCAGCTTCCAGAAGTACTTTTTCTTTCTATTCTGTCTCCAGCGAAGTCAATATCACAGTACCCTACTAACTTGTATTCTTTGGTTTTTCTATAACACAGGCCAAGATTAGTAGTACCTTTCAGATACTTGAAAATTCGCTTAACAACTATTAAGTGAGATTCTCTAGGATCTGATTGAAACTAGCACACAGACATACACTATATAGAATATCAGGTCTTGAAGCTATAAGATATAAGGGAGAACCAATCATACCTCTGTAGATCTTCTATTTTACCTTCTTACTAACCTCTTCCTTTTCCAGAATGCATGTAGGATGCATGGGAGTTTTGGCTGGCTTACATTTTGATAGCTCAAATTTCTTCAAAATTTCTTGGATATACTTGCTTTGATGTATGTATGTTCCTTCTGGGGTTTGATTGATCTGGATGCCTAGAAAGAACTTGAGTTCTCCCATCAAGCTCATTTCAAACTCTTCCTGCATAGACTTAGCAAATTCTCTTCCCAAAGAAGTTTTAGTAGATCCAAAAATAATATCATCTACATAAATTTGACAAACTAGAATGTCACTTTTAAATGGCTTACAGAATAAAGTTGTGTCCACCTTCCCTCTAGTAAAATAATTTTCTAACAGAAAGCTACTTAGTCTTTCATACCAAGATCCGGGAGCTTGTTTCAGACCATATAGTGATTTCTTTAGTTTAAAGACATATTCTGGATTTTTTGAATTTTCAAAACCAGGGGGCTGGTGCACATAAACTTCTTCATTAATGTAACCATTTAAGAATGCACTTTTGACATCCATCTTATAGAGAGTGATGTCATTATTTACAACAAAAGAAATTAAAAGTCTGATAGATTCTAACCCGAAGACTGGAGCAAAGGTTTCTGTATAGCTTATCCCCTCTTGCTGACTATAACCTTGTGCCACCAATCGTGCTTTATTTCTGACGACTTCTCCTTGTTCATTCAGTTTTTTTCTGAATACCCATTTGGTTCTAATTATGTTGAACCCTTTTGGTTTAGGAATCGGATCCCAAACATCATTTATGGTGAATTGGTTTAATTCTTCATGCATTGCAAGTATCCAATCATTGTCCAGAAGAGCTTCGTCAATGGAAGTTGGCTGAATCAGAGACACTAATCCCATGAGATATTCTTCAGAGTTTCTGAATGTGGATCTTTTCTAATTGGGTCTTCTTTCTTTCTCATAATTTTGTCTTCTGGATGAGCTAAGATGCTTTTGGATTGTCTTTTCTGGAGAGGCTCTTCAGATGTTGTTGTAATGTTTGTGACATCTTCTTTTGGAGTTGACTGTGATTCTTTGTGAGAAACTTCTGATGCAATTTCTTCAGTACCTGTAAATTGGACTTCTATATCTACAAAAAAATTATCTTGCTTTGACTTTTGATGGCCAAGCTTATCATCAAATATGATGCTGATGGACTCTTCTACAATTCGTGTTTCTGGGTTATATACTCTATAGCCTCTTGAGCGTTCAGAGTATCCTAACATAAGACACTTTTGTGCTTTATATTCAAACTTGTTCAGATGTTCTGAAGTGTTCAGAATAAAACAAGTACATCCAAATGGATGGAAATAAGAGATGTTGGGCTTTATGTTCTTCCACAGTTCATATGGAGTCTTATCCAGAATAGGTTTTATGGAGATTCTATTATGAATGTAACACGTTGTGTTAATTGCTTCTGCCCAGAAGTTCTTAGCAATGTTAGTCTCGTTGATCATGGTTCTGGCCATTTCTTGTAAAGTTATGTTCTTTCGTTCTACAACTCCGTTTTGTTGAGGAGTTCTAGGACAAGAGAAATCATGAGATATTCCATTCTCATTAAAAATAGTTCAAATTTTTTGTTTTAAAATTCTCCACCATGATCACTCTTGACTTTAACAATTCTAAGATCTTTTTCGTCTTGGACTTGGTTACAGAATGCAAAGAACACAGAGTGTGACTCGTCCTTGTGTATTAAGAACTTTACCCAAGTCCATCTTCTATAGTCATCTACGATCACTAATCCATACTTCTTGCCACTAATGGATGCAGTTTTCACTGGTCCAAATAGATCTATATGCAGAAGTTCTAATGGTCTAGAGGTAGAAACAACATTTTTGGTTTTGAAAGAAGGTTTTGCAAACTTGCCTTTTTGACATGCTTCACATGGAGCATTTGAGCTGAACTTCAGGTTAGGAAGTCCTCTGACCAGATTGAGTTTGTCAATTTGAGCTATTGTTCTCATACTAACATGCCCCAATCTTCTGTGCCAGATCCATTACTCATCGTTAACAGACAATAGGCATTTTACATTCTGACTTTTTAGTTCAGAAAGTTTTATCTTGTAAATGTTGTTCTTTCTCTTTCCATTAAAGAGGACAAATCCATTTTCTGACTAACTGCTTTGCAAGACTTTTGATTGAAGATTATATCATAACCGTTATCACTTAATTAACTTATGGATAACAAGTTATGCATTAATCTATCTACTAACAGAACATTAGTTATAGAGGGAAGAGTACCGTTACCAATAATTCCAGAGCCAATGATCTTTCCCTTCTGATTGCCTCAGAAACCTACGTAGCCTCCAGATTTAAGCTCCGGGCTTTGGAACATATACTTTCTTCCCGTCATGTGTCGAGAGCATCCAGAGTCCAGGTACTAAGATTGGTGTTTCAATCTTGCTATTAAAGATGTATGCAACATAAACAATTTTATCCTTAGGTACCCATATCTTTTTGGGTCCTTGTTTATTAGAGTTACCAAAATTCTGTTTGAATTTTGGTTTAGCAGAAAATGTATTACTAGTATACTTTAAGTCATGTGTGTGCCCATAGGTGAAGTGAGAATTCATAGGTGTGCGTTTAATTACCAAATCCTTAACTTTCTTAGGTTGAGATACTTTACCTTTGTATCCTGTTCCTTTTCTGTCATTTCTGCTAACTCCATAGATCATTGAAGCCATCTTTCCTCTATAGCGGTAGAAATGTGCAAGACTAAGCCATTGGATTGACTAGACTTTATACAAATCAAAAAATAAAAATCACCACCGTGCTTTATTGTTTCCAAAGGAATGGGAAAAGAGCGAATAACCCAAAAAGAGGGAGAAAGATTCAAGGTAAGGGGGTTGGTTATGCAAAGGGAAGGTATTAGCACCCTAAACATCTACGGTACTCTGCAGGAACCTCTTTGAAAAATCTGTATATTTTGGCTATAAAAATGTGTTGTATATAAAATGGATGATGGAGGCGAGAAGAGAAATATTTTTTTTATGATTTTTTGCACCCGCCGCGGTTGCGAACCTTTAGTGCCTACGTACCACCTTCCGTGCAATAGGGGATCAGGGTACACGTAGTTCCTCTTTTAAAAATTTGAAACACAAGTGTGTTGGTTGATTTTATGAGATAAGACATCATCGCAATTGTCCATGTGAAAAACATACTTACTACCCACAATCATGAGAAAGGAGAATTTGCATCATCTCAAAGTGGAGGATATGGCTTGTATTTTTAAAATCAACAATGCCTCACTCAACACCCAAGTGGAAAATATCTCACTTCACTACATATTGTAGAAGTATAGTTGTTTGCATCACTACAACGATTGACAAGAGTCTAATCTTTTGAGAAAAGTTTAAAGATAAAAGCCAAAGTGGCAAAATGGTTTGAAATGAGATTGATTGACTTTTAGTCTTCTCACAAAAAAAGGTCAAGGTATTATTAAATTGATTGAAATTTATTTATGAAAATGTTTCGAAGATGCATGGACCTAAGTCCAAGTTTATTATGAAAATGTTTCAAGTTTCAAAACAAGAAGAGTTTTTTTTTAAAGGAGGGAGAAGATTTTAGAAATTAAAGAAGATGGGAGGAGAAGAAGAGGCTATCCTAAAGCATAAGGTAAAAGCTGGGGATAAGAACCATCTAATCAACAAGAAGCCAATACTTGACATTATAAGTCAATATAGAATTCCCATTCTTCGGATTGAAACCAAGCAAGCAAAGATACTAGACCTCTTGAGAGAACCAAACTTCAAGTGTTTTAAGTCTTCGCAAAAATTGGGCAGAGTAACGGCTGTATACGGGTGAATTCCAAATTACAAACAAAGATTGTAATCTCAATAACCTGCACACAAAACAAACAAACAACCCAATGTCTTGAGGTAAACCTCAAGAACTCCAGACAAAATATCAAATAAAGTCACAAAGTCTCCAAGATAGGCCAAGGTCTCTAATCCTAAGTCCAAGAAGTCCATCACTCCATAATGCAAAGGATAGTAACCATGTAGTCCAAGTATCATTAATGATTTTTATGGTTCATGTTGATTATTAGGTGTATTTAAAAAGAAAGAAAAGCTCAAGTGAGCAAAATAAAAATGACATAAAAGTAAATTCTCAAGTGAGCAAAGATGAAAATAGCATGAAATGTAAAATGCTAAAAGTAAATGGTACATAAAGCATGAAAATAAAAGCGTAAAGAAAAGTTAATTGTTAGTAATTAGTGGTTAGTTGGATGACCATCTTGAAACTTGCATTTGGAACTCATTAGAGGATTGGTAGAACCAAAGCCTCCACACAACAAGTTGCATTTGCTTTTTGTCAAGTATATCATCCATTTTGGAATTCTCACAAGGCAACATGTAATGATCAACGATGTTTAAGTGATCCGCGTTGACCAAAGGTGTTGTAGATCCATTAGAGGATTGGTAGAACCAAAGCCTCCACACAATGAATCTCAAGGTTATTGGATCAAAGAGATAAAATTAACATACTTGGGCTTGCAATCATAAGTTTGGGCCACGAATGATCATTTATTCGAATCGGGACAAAATTTAGCGCTATGTTAAGCAATCGTAAGTGGAGTTATGTAGAAGTCACACCTATTTTGAGGCTGGTCAATAGCAATCTTTGTACTTCATGTTTGGATAAATTATATAGAGATCACCATCCCTTAACATGTAGCACAATTAAAAAAGAAATGGATAAGATGAAGAGGGAGGGGAATGATAGGCTAATTTGGATCACCATTTCAAAATTCTTTCATCTTTAAATTCAACCACTCCTCTAGATGGATTAAAGCACTAAACAAATCATTAATCCAAAGCACCAAAAATGAATTAAATAATTCACTCTTAGGTAGATTTGAATTGATGAACATTTATTCAACTTCATCTATATCACAAAGTCCATTGAGTTTAAAGACAAATTAGACATTTAAAATTGCAATCCAAACCAACAATCAAAAGGAATGAGTAGAAAAAGAATTTTGGATCAAAGTTGCCCCAAAACAAGGCAAAAAAATGCATTCTGACCCTGTGTAAATCGATTGAACTATTGTGTAAATCGATTTACACAGTACAGTTTTCAAAAATCTGCGTGAAATTGCTTCTGTGCAATCTATTGCACAGTTACTGTAATCGATTGCACACTGTTACAGTAGCAAAAATAGCATTTTAAAAGGCCAATTTCTTGTTCAAACTTTCCATCAAACACCTTATGACCATGGATCCAATTGAGCACGAAAGTTCCATCAAATTATGAGAAAATAACACCATTGGAATCACAAAACAATGCTCAAAGAATCAAACCCAAATATCAACAAGAGATCACTTTGTGAAAGATGAATTATCCAACTTACCAAAGGTAGATCTAGAGAATTATCAAAAAAACTTCAAGATTTGCTTCAATTCAACCACAAGAATCAATTGACCAAGCTTGGATGTAGAGAATTGATGAAGAAAAAGTGTTTGGATGAAGGTTTAGCTCAAATATTAGTAAGCTTCAATGCAAAGCTTACTAACTTTTTGAAAATGGAGCTTTGAGTGAATTTGGTAGATGGAGAAAATTGAGATTTTTTAGCAAGGTGGATTTGGCTATCAAAAGCTTGAAATTTGAATGAAATGAGAGCTCTATTTATAGAGTTTTAGGATTGGGATTAGTGGTAATTTGGTAATTGATTCTTAGATCCAAAATTTGAATTAATGATAACTCTTTCAAAAATTAGAGCCAAAATTTGAATTAATGATAATTCTTTCAAATATTAGAGCCAAAATTTGAATTAATGATAATTCTTTTAAAAAATGAAAGATTGGCACTAAAATTTGAATTAATGATACATCTTTCAAAAGTGAAGGAAAATTGGAGCCAAAATTTGACAAGTTTAAAATGCTGATTCTTTTTTAATTTTCACGCTGTGCAATCGATTGCACTACAGTGAAAATCGATTGCACAGTGTATTTTTTTCAAAAATGGCGCAAAATTTACTATGTGCAATCGATTTCACTTTAAGAGCAATCGATTGCATCAGTGAAAAAAAATGAAAATTTTTAATTCTTTTTCTTTGCAAATAGAGGTTTTAGGAAAATAATACCAGAAATCCTTATTTGTCAGATGCTTCGACTTGGTACCTACAAAACAAAAATATACAAAGACAAAGACAAATATTTTTTGTATTTTGATTAGAAGTTAGTCAACAACACATATACAAAATACACAACCAAGGTGCTTGGAGATTCCTCAAGAGCAAACTTAAAGATAGGAAAAAAGAGGAAGAACCAACCCTAATGTGATCTTTTTATGATCGAGTTGATATGATATGATAGAGGAATCTTAGGGGAAAAAATTGGGGTACAACAGCCTCTATCTATGTTTTTAGCAAGAAATTTCTGAAAGCTATGATCATATTCCTTTATGATCTTATCAGAGTTACTAGGAACTTATGAGACAGTTTCATTCTGAGCATTTTGTAATTTATTTTCAAGTTTTGAAATTGTTTCTTTCAGCTCAGAGTTTTCTGATCTCAGTTTCTTAGTTTCTTCAGAGTCAGAAACTAGACCCTTTTCAGGTTCTTGTTTATGAATCGAAGTTTCTGATATCTTTCTAGAATTTCTGACAGACTCTTTCTAATTGTGATCTAGAAAAGTTACAAAATACCTCTTCTGCCTGAGTCTGATTCTGGTCTAGATGATCCAGTATCATCTGACACGTTGGCCATAAGGGCTATGTTGGGTCTTTCATCTTTTGATTCTGTTTTTGCTTTAGAAGAATCTGAGTCATCCCATGTTGCCATGAGACTTTTCTTATTTTCCTAAAAGAACTTCTTTTTAGGTTTCTTCTTTTAAAGATTTGGACAATCACTTTTGTAATGCCCTTGTTCATTGCATTCGTAGCAGATAATGTCTCTGTTACTTGACTTTTTGTATCTAGAAGATGGTTCAGACTTTATGTATCCAGAAGATGGTTCAGACTTTATGTATCAAGAAGATGGTTCATACTGATTACCTGTTCTTCTGGAAGTTCTGAACTTCCTCTGCCTGTGCTTCCACAGATGATTGACTCTTCTAGAGAGAAGAGACATTTTTTCTTCCTCTGATGAGGATCCACCAGAGTTTTCTTCTTTTTCCTGCAAAACTTTTGGTTCATATTTTTTGTTAGATTTAAGAGCTAAAGACTTACCTTGCTTCGGGGGCTCATCTTCTTTTAACTCTATCTCATGACTTCTCAAGGAGCTGACAAGTTCTTAGAGGGAGATTTTGTTCAGATCATTGGCCAGTTTGAGAGCAGTGACCATGGGTCTCCATTTCTTTGGTAAAATTCTAATGATCTTCTTTACAAGATCAACAGTTGAGTACCCTTTATCCAGAACTTTTAGCCTAACAACCATAATTTGAAATCTTAAGAACATTGTTTCAATGGTTTCATCTTCTTACATTTTGAAGGCTTCATACTTTTGAATGAGTGCAAGAGATTTGGTTTTTTTGACTTGCGTGTTTCCTTCATGCATCATTCTCAAGGAATCAAGCATGTGTTTTGCTGACCCTCTGTTTATGATCTTCTCATACTCTGTGTATGAGATAGCACTCAAGAGAATAGTTATGGCCTTGTGATGATTTCTGAAATCTCGCTTTTGATGATCTGACATTCTTTTTCTGTTGATCTTCTGACTGCTTTCATCAACAGGATGTATGTAACCATCAGTCACCATATCGCAGAGATCAACATCATGAGCTAGAAAGAAACTTTCGATAATGTATTTCCAGTAATTGAAGTTCTCACCATCAAAGATTGGAGGTTTGCCGATGATTCTGTCTTTCTCATCATGGTAGTCATTGCTGATGTTCTGACTTGGTCCCACCATAATGTTTTTCTTAGCTTGGATCTTTTTCTGACACGGTTAAGTGCTTGTACTCAGAACCCGACGCTCTGATACCAATTAAAGAATGGAAAAACACAAGAAAGGGGGGGGGGTTGAATTGGGGTTTTTAAAACTTAAAGAAAATAACATGTTGGTTATCCTGGTTCGTTTAAACTCAAACTACTCCAGTCCATCCGCCAAGGTGATTTTGCCTCTCTCAACAAGGTCTTAATCCACTAATCAGACTTGATTACACAGCTACTATGACAGCCGTCAAAGTCTTCTTGAGTTTAAACCACAATCCGATTTTCTCAAGGAATTCACTAAACAATATTGAATAAAAGTGTACAAAAATGTTTTCTAATAAAATAGTATCACAAGTGATATTTTACACAATTTAGATTTTGAACGTTTGAAGATGATGAAGATTGCTACGTTGATGTGCATGAAAATCGTAAACGATTTCTCCTTCAAAATTTGTTTAAATAGGCGAAGCATGTAGTAGGTTTTGGAATGTTGATCAAGGATAATTAAAGAGATTTCCAAAAATGGAGATCCTTGTTCCCTTTCAACAATTACTTTTGAAATGGCAATAATTGATTTGTAACGCTTCAGAACATGCTTGCTTCAGAAGACGAAAGTTACCGTTGCTTTTTCCAGAGCTTTGTGGATCAGAAACACAGAGTCCTATTTGTAGCGTTAGAACTTATTTGAGAGATGTATATAATCATAGTTGAAACAACCATTTAAATCATCTTCTGAGCTTCATCCATCAGAACTTCTCTGCAAAATAAAATACAACTTTAGGGAGCATAATTGTTCTTTGAGTATTTGTTATCATCAAAACACTTACAAGGGTTGTAGAATCAAACTATGTTCTAACATAATGTTTCTATTCTCTTTAAACCTTATTAATGATATTGTATTTCTTTCAGAACCTCGATAATCAAAATATGTTTCGGACAGAAATGTCTTTGATTAGATGGAAACCTTTTTGGTTCTCCATACTCTGAGGATATCAAACGTGTCACTTAGTCAGATGTATTGATTAATTTGTGTAACCCTTGGTTTTGATTAATCATCATACCCTATCTAAGCAATGCCATGAGGAGTGTGCGTATTTATTGGAATTTGATTGATATCATAATAACTACTTTCATTTAATGCTCCTTAACATGTATCACAATTAAAAAAGAAAGGGATAAGATGAATAGGGAGGGGAATGATAAGCTAATTTGGATCACCATTTCAAAATTCTTTCATCTTTAAATTCAACCACTCCTCTAGATGGATTAAAGCACTAAACATATAATTAATCCAAAGCACCAAAAATGAATTAAATAATTCACTCTTAGGTAGATTTGAATTGATAAACATTTATCCAACTTCATCTACATCACAAAGTCCATTGAGTTTAAAGACAAATTGGACATTTAAAATTGCAATCCAAACCAACAATCAAAAGGAATGAGTAGAAAAAGCATTTTGGATCAAAGCTTCCCCAAAACAAGGCAAAAAAATGCATTATGTCCATGTGTAAATCGATTGAACTATTGTGTAAATCGATTTACACAGTACAATTTTCAAAAATCTGCGTGAAATTGCTTCTGTGCAATCGATTGCACAGTTACTGCAATCGATTGCACACTGTTACAGTAGCAAAAACAGCATTTTAAAAGGCCAATTTCTTGTTCAAACTTTCCATCAAACACCTTATGATCATGGATCCAATTGAGCACGAAAATTCCATCAAATTGCGAGAAAATAACACCATTGGAATCACAAAATAATGCTCAAAGAATCAAACCCAAAGATCAACAAGAGATCACTTTGTGAAAGATGAATTATCCAACTTACCAAAGGTAGATCTAGAGAATTATCAAAACAACTTCAAGAATTTGCTTCAATTCAACCACAAGAATCAATTGACCAAGCTTGGATGTAGAGAATTGATGAAGAAAAAGTGTTTGGATGAAGGTTTAGCTTAAAGATTAGTAAGCTTCAATGCAAAGCTTACTAACTTTTTGAAAATAAAGCTTTGAGTGAATTTGGTAGATGGAGAAAATTGGGAGATTTTTTAGCAAGGTGGATTTGGCTATCAAAAGCTTGAAATTTGAATAAAATGAGAGCTCTATTTATAGAGTTATAGGATTAGGATTAGTGGTAATTTGGTAATTGATTCTTGGAGCCAAAATTTGAATTAATGATACTCTTTCAAAAATTAGAGCCAAAATTTAAATTAATGATAATTCTTTCAAATATTAGAGTCAAAATTTGAATTAATGATAATTCTTTTAAAAAATGAAAGATTGGCACTAAAATTTGAATTAATTATACATCTTTCAAAAATTAGAGCCAAAATTTGTATTAATGATAATGCTGATTTTTTTTTAATAACTTTCACGCTGTGCAATCGATTGCACTACAGTGCAAATCGATTGCACAATGTATTTTTTTTCAAAAATGGCGCAAAATACACTATGTGCAATCGATTTCACTTTAAGAGCAATCGATTGCATCATTGAAAAAAATGAAAATTTTTAATTCTTTTTCTTTGCAAATAGAGATTTTAGGAAAATAATACCAGAAATCCTTATTTGTCAGATGCTTCGACTTGGTACCTACAAAACAAAAATATACAAAGACAAAGACAAATATTTTTTGTATTTTGATTAGATGTTAGTCAACAACACATATACAAAATACACAACCAAGGTGCTTGGAGATTCCTCAAGAGCAAACTTAAAGATAGGAAAAAAGAGGAAGAACCAACCCTAATGTGATCTTGTTATGATTGAGTTGATATGATATGATAGAGGAATCTTAGGGGCAAAAATTGGGGTACAACAGCTGCCCTTATTTAAGTGTCTTCTATCCGGAGATACGAAGGTTACAAATCTTCGTGTCGACGTGATTGAAGATACTTAAATATAAAACAAGCCATATTTTTGTCTCTAAGATGCCATGCAATGCTTATGATTATGGATGCATATGAACAGAACAAAAGATACGCAAAGTAACACTGGGGATGCCACAAAAATGAAGAAACAAAGGAGCAACCCCACCAGGAAAATAAATCACTGGTGGACCAAAAGAATAGAACCAGAGAGGAGGATAACAAGCATCGACGTTCACTGCCGATGTCTACCAACATTCACTGAAGGTAGAGAGAAGAAGATATACCGACTCACAGATGATGGTAAACTACCAACTCAATAGTTGAAGGCAGAAGAGAAAATATATCATGACATCGCCGTTCACTGACGAGGAACTATCACCGTTCACTGATGATAGCAAAAAGATAAGAAACACCGACGTTCACTGCCGATGCACTACCAACGTTCACTGAAGGTAGATTTTGAAAATATTATACCATCGCCGTTCACTGACGAGGAACCACCACCGTTCACTGATGATAGCAAAAAGATAAGAAACACCGACGTTCACTACCGATGTACTACCAACGTTCACTGAAGGTAGATTTTGAAAATATCACACCATCGCCGTTCACTGACGAGGAACCACCACCGTTCACTGATGATAGCAAAAAGATAAGAAACACCGACGTTCACTGTCGATGCACTACCAACGTTCACTGAAGGTATATTTTGAAAATATCATACCATCGTCGTTCACTGACGAGGAACCACCACAGTTCACTAATGATAGAAAAAAGATAAGAAACACCGATGTTCACTGCCGATGCACTACCAACATTCACTGAAGGTAGATTTTGAAAATATCATACCATCTCCGTTCACTGACGAGGAACCACCACCGTTCACTGATGATAGCAAAAAGATAAGAAACACTGACGTTCACTGCCGATGCACTACCAATGTTCACTGAAGGTAGATTTTAAAAATATCATACCATCGCCGTTCACTGACGAGGAACCAACACCGTTCACTGATGATAGTAAAAAGATAAGAAACACCGACGTTCACTGCCGATGCACTACCAACGTTCACTGAAGGTAGATTTTGAAAATATCATACCATCGCCGTTCACTGATGAGGAACTACCACCGTTCACTGATGATAGCAAAAAGATAAGAAACACTGACGTTCATTGTCGATGCACTACCAACGTTCACTGAAGGTAGATTTTGAAAATATCATATGTTCCCCAAACTTCTAGTGTTTCACCTAGAACGGGTCTCAACTTCTTCCTTAGCCAAGGAATTCCGCCTGGAAAGGGTAATATGTAAGTTGTCTCAAATAAAGAGACTTCCACTTGCAAATATTTCACAACGAGCAATTTCTGTGAATTTGAAAGTCTTGCCATCCACTGGCATAAACTGACGACGGACTGCAAGCTAACCACTCATAGAGGAAATAACAAAAAAAAAGTTACGTCGACCTGTACAGGGAAGCACGAGTTTCTCAAACAAAGATACCTGTTGCTTGTTATCATGGAGGATTGCAAAAAGAAACGACTTTCTGGGGATAGAAATGGGGCTTCCTGGGGAAATGAGATATGACTTCCTGGGGAAATGCCACATTATTCCTGCTGAAGAGATAAAGTCTTCTCGTGAAAAATAAATGCACAAACCAAAACTCGAAGTTCTCGGAAATCAAAAGTAATTAATTTCGTCATGCAACCACGAATCCAATTAGAAACACACTGGAGCAAGACGGCCAACGGAGATACATCTTTTGAGAAATAAACTCAAGAGGGAAAACGGAATCCACCTAAGCAAGGAGCGCTGTAGGAAGGTTAGAACACAATGTCAATAAAATGATTTATAACAATGCATGATGCATGTATGAATGTATGAGTGATATCGTGCATATGCTGGTAAAAGGATACATAATCGAATAAAACTGCCTCATGTACTATCAACATTGGTCTAAACTTCAACCAGAAAGATCAATCCAAGAAAGGTAAAAGCAACTGCAGAAACCAAACCTATTGTCTGTCCTAACTTCACCGAGGAGAAACATAATCCGGATGTAGCTAAATCAAACAGATACCGGGATAGAACATCTTTCTTCCGTTTTCATCGAAGAAACCAGTTTTCCAAAAACAACGTGCCTACTGAAGATTGCAAAACTAGTCTCAAATAAAGCAGACTGACGTCGAGACAACCAAACCTTACTGAGGAATTCAAAGCCACTTCCCTGGAGAAAAAAAAACTGAGGATTGAAAACTTTTCATCATGAATACTCATTCCAACAAGAGATGATCTGGGATAACCTTCCCAGGGAATAACAAACAGACTTCCATGGGGAAAACAAATGTTTCACAGTCCGTACTCCTATTGGGGATTTCGATACTGATTGTGAATAAGGAAAATGGAAACCAAATTGTCAAAACATTCACTGGGGAAATCAGGCCCACTTTGAAGGAAGAAAAACATATGGACTTCACTAAGGGAGACAATAATTCATCATCGAGACCTCTACCGGGGACTTCATGCTGACTTCATTGGGGAGGTCGACACCACACCATCGAGGGGAAACCAAGATATGTTCTTCACTGGGGAAAAATGACCTCTATCAAATAAACAAGGCCTTCACTGGAAAATACTAGATTGAGTCTTCATATCAACCAAACCTATTCCAACAAAAGATGCCCTGGTGTAGTGTTCCTGGGAAATCAAGAAGTCAACACTAATGCCAATACTGAAAAAAGAGCGATATCTTAGCACACCAAGGGAATAAAACCTTTCATCATATGAGGGAAAACTTCGTTGGGGAACCTGGGACAGAGGCTTCTGACCATGCAAACCCAAAATCAAAAGCGAACCAAGACTTGGCCGGGGATCATTGGATTACAAACCTAATATTGTACCTTACGCCAACTGGTATCATCTTTAATTATCTTAGAAACACACAAAGATTGTGCATATACTAACAAGATGACCTGAGAAAAACCTTCACGAAGGAAGTAAATATTCTTAAAACAACCGGAGTTTGTTCATTCCAGTGATCGCCATTTTTGTTGTCATTGTTTCATCACAAATCCCAAAGTAAATTGAATTGTAAAGATGTCTTTCTTTTTGAAAAGTCAATTTTGTTTTTTTAATCTTTTTTCTTTGAAAGTTATTATTAGTAATAAATGAAGTCTTTGCAAGCTAAATAAAAATAAGAACACAAAGAATTGGGCAAAAGCTCGAATTTTATTAATAGAATGTTAGTATGCGAATGGCGAGACTCCATGGATGATTACAAAGTTTGGGAAATGGTAATATATAATGCAAAAGATACATTGAGATACAATGACCACCATTCCTTTAACAACTTTTGAAGTCCTGAGCAGCAACTTTTGTTGAAGTATGGTGAGGATCCGAGAAGATTGTTGCTTCAACGATCAAGTCTTGTCTGACGTAGTTACTTGCCAAGAAAAATCCCTAACTTTTGCCTAAGCTGCCCTTGCGGGTTTTCAACTTAGCGGGAAATTTATTCTGTTTATGCCTCTAATTTTTGCCTAGACCGCCCTTTCGGGTTTTCAGCCTACCGAGACGCTCCTTTTTGCCTAAGCCGCCCTTTCGGGTTTTCGACTTAGCGAGTTGTTCTTTTATTTCTTTAGGCGAATTATTTCTTGACTGCGTCAGCATTCATGGGACGTGGGAACTCCTCGCCATCCATAGTTTCAAGAATTAATGCACCACCAGAGAAGGCTTTCTTGACAACATACGAGCCTTCAAAATTGGGAGTCCACTTGCCCCTAGAATCAGTGTTAAAAGACATGATCTTCCTGAGCACGAGGTCGGCTTCTCTGAATTCACGAGGTTTGACCTTTTTATCAAATGCTTTCTTCATTCTTTTCTGATATAACTGCCCATGACATAAAGCTGTCATCCTCTTCTCTTCAATCAAATTCAATTTGTCAAACCTGTTCTGGACCCATTCAGCCTCTGTCAACTTGGCTTCCATTATCACACGCAACGAGGGAATCTCTACCTCAACAGGGAGTACAACTTCCATTCCATATACCAGGGAGAACGGGGTTGCTCCTGTTGAAGTGCGGACATATGTTCGATATCCATGCAGAGCAAAAGGGAGCATTTCATGCTAATCCTTATAAGTAATAACCATTTTCTGGATAATTCTCTTGATATTCTTATTAGCAGCCTCAACATCCCCATTCATTTTTGGCCTGTATGGAGACGAATTGTGATGGACAATCTTGAATTCTTCACACAGTTCTGTCATCATTTTGTTGTTCAAATTTGAGCCATTGTCAGTGATGATTCTACTCGGCACACCATACCGGCATATCAGATTGTTTTTGATGAAACACACAACCACTTGTTTGGTAACATTGGCATAAGAAGCAGCCTCTACCCATTTGGTAAAGTAGTCAATCGCTACCAAAATGAAACGGTGTCCATTCGAAGCTTTGGGTTTTATCATCCCGATCATGTCAATACCCCACATAGAGAAAGGCCATGGGGAGGAAATTACATTGAGAAGTGTCGGAGGCACATGGATCTTATCTGCATAAATCTGGCATTTATGGCACTTCTTTGCAAATTTGCAACAATTAGATTCCATTGTCAACCAATAGTAACATGCCCTTAGCATCTTTTTAGCCATCGAATGTCCATTAGCATGAGTGCCAAATGAACCTTCATGAATCTCATGCATCAACATGCCTGCTTCGTGCCTATCCACGCATCTGAGCAAGACCATGTCATAATTTCTCTTGTATAGCACATTTTCACTGAGGAAGAAACTGCCTGCCAATCTTCTCAATGTCTTTCTATCTTTCCTCGATGCACCAATCGGGTATTCCTGAGTCTGAAGAAAATGCTTGATATCATAATACCAAGGTTTTTCATCTACTACCTCCTCTGTCACAAACACATGAGCGGGCCTACCCAGCCGTCGAACTGTAATACGGGGTATATCATTCCAAGAATTCACTTGATACATGGAAGCCAGAGTTGCCAGAGCATCCGCCATTTGATTTTCATCTCTAGGGATGTGATAGAATTTAACTTTATTGAAGAAGGGTAGCAATCTTCTAGCATAATCTTTGTAAGGGATCAAGCCAGGGTGACGAGTATCCCATTCTCCTTTAATATGATTTATTACCAAAGCTGAATCACCATACACATATAGAATTTTGATTCTGAGATCAATAGCTTCCTTAAGACCCATGATGCAAGCCTCATATTCCGCCACATTATTAGTTCAATCAAATGTTAGCCTCGCAGTAAAAGGAATGTGCGATCCATGAGGAGTGACAATCACAACACCAATTCCTTTACCATAAGCATTCACCGCTCCATCAAAAATCATACTCCAATGAGATTCAGGGTCAGGGCCTTCCTCAGGCAATGGTTCATCACAATCTTTCACTTTCAAGAACATCACATCCTCATCAGGGAACTCAAATTCTGCAGACTGATGATCTTCCACCGGTTGGTGAGCAAGGTAATCTGCCAACACACTACTTTTAATAGCTTTTTGAGTGCGGTACTCAATATCATATTTAGACAACAACATCTGCCAGCGGACAATTCTCCCCGTAAGAGCAGGCTTCTCAAAAATATACTTGATTGGATCCATTTTGGAGATAAACTAAGTGGTATGATTCAACATATACTTCCGCAAACGCTTTGCCGCCCAGGCCAAAGCACAACATGTCTTTTCTAGCGTGGAATACCGCAACTCACAATCAGTGAACTTTTTGCTAAGATAATAAATGGCGAACTCTTTCTTTCCCATTTCATCTTGTTGTCCCAGAATACAACCCATGGATTTATCTAACACTGTTAGATACATAATCAACGGTCTTCCTTCTACGGGAGGGACCAAGATAGGAGGTTCATGCAGATACTCTTTAATACTCTCAAATGCCCTTTGGAAGTCATCCGTCCACACACAACCTTGATCTTTCTTTAACAACTTAAAGATCGGTTCACACTTTGCAGTCATGTGGGAAATGAATCTGGAAATATAATTCAGACGCCCGAGGAAACCCCTGACTTGCTTTTCAGTTCTTAGTGCTGGCATTTCTTGAATTGCTCTGACTTTATCAGGATCAACTTCAATTCCTTTCTGGCTAACAATAAAACCCAACAATTTCCCCGATCTAACTCCGAAGGTGCATTTATTTGGATTCAAGCGGAGACTAAACTTCCTCAAACGCTGAAACAACTTCAACAAATCTTTTATATGCCCTTCTTCAGTTTGGGATTTGTCAATCATATCATCAACATATACTTCAATTTCCTTGTGCATCAGATCATGGAATAGGGTTGTCATAGCCCTCTGGTACATTGCACCAGCGTTCTTCAACCCGAAGGGCATCACTCTGTAACAGAATGTTCCCCAGGGTGTGATAAACGTTGTTTTTTCCATGTCCTCTAGAGCCATTCTTATTTTATTATACCCGGAAAATCCGTCCATGAACGAGAATACTTTGAATTTTGCTGTGCTATCCACTAACATATCAATGTGAGGAAATGGAAAATCATCTTTTGGACTAGCTTTATTTAGATCTCTGTAATCTACGCACATGCGGACTTTTCCGTCTTTTTTAGGTACTGGGACAATATTGGCAATCCATTGAGGATACACTAACGTCACAAGAAAACCAGCATTAATCTGCTTTAGGACCTCCTCTTTGATCTTTACTGCCATATCTGGGTGGGTTCTTCTCAACTTTTGTTTAACTGGCAGACACTTTCGCTTCAATGGCAAATGATGCTCAATAATGTTTGTATCTAGACCAGGAATGTCTTGATAAGACCAAGCAAAAATATCCACATACTCTTTCAACAGCTCAATCAACCCGCTCTTCACATCAAGATGCAACGATGCTCTAATCTTAATCTCTTTCGGATCTTCTTCTGAACCCAAATTAATCACTTCCAAAGGCTCCTTATATGGCTGAATGGTATTATCCTCGTGCTCAAGCAACCGTGAGACCTCTTCTGGAATCTCATCATAATCTTCTTCTTCAGCCCCAAACACAGGACATTCAAAGTTGGGAGAGGGTGCAGGGTCATTGTATTCAACGGGTTTTTTAATTAATCTGCACATATGATTTATGATTGCTTTTAGAAACTGACACATATAACAAGTGATCATGTAGGTTAATTTTCAGTTGTTATTTATTTTGAAAGGTTTTTTTTTATTACCATTTCCCAAGAAAAAGCAGAAAATGAAGACATATTTTTGGAAGCAAAGACAACTTTTATTAACGATCTTAAAAGTCAAAGCAAACAGATAAGCCCTGCAACATTAATACTTCCATCTTGGGCAGAGTGAAAGCTTTTCAAAAGAAAGAAACATATTTAACAAAACAAATTACTTTGAAATATGTATGCAAGAAGGAACATAAATGGTGAACCAGTTCTGAACTCGGACTCCATGCGTCACATAATTCGGTACTTCCTACTCTGCTTCATCTTCTTCAACAGCATTGATTCCAAAACCAATTGGATGGAGGTAGCCTCCGCTGCGGAAAACATCATGATAACTGTTCACAGGAGACTGACTTCAAACTTTCGCCTTTGCCATTCTTCGAAGAAAAACCCAAACCAGTTTTGTTCTTGTTCACGGGTGGATCCACCAGTCGTCCCCAAACTGCATTATGACCATTGCGCACAACCTGCTACGCGTCCTTCAGGGAAACCACAAAATTCTCATTCCTCCTTATGTTGTCAATGGATAGGGCTTGGAACTGGGTTCCAATAGCAGCCTCATCCGCTTCTACAATACTGAAAGAGGATAGATGGGATATCAACAACGCCTGCTCCCCATTTATGATCACTACCTTCCCCTCACGCACAAACTTTAGCTTCTGATGCAGAGTTGAAGTGACAACCCCTGCTTCGTGTATCCATGGTCGTCCAAGCAAACAACTATATGCAGGAATAATATCCATAACCTGGAAGGTTATCAAGAACAAATGTGGTCCTATATGGATGGGCAGGTCCACTTCACCGATGACATATTTCCTCGACCCATCAAAAGCCTTCACAATGATGCCACTCGGGCGCATAGATGTTCCTTGATACTTTAACTTCAAGAGGGTACTTCTTGGTATGACATTCAGCGCGGATCCGTTACCAATTAGCACATTGGACAGCGAATCATTCTTACAGTTCATGGATATATGGAGGGCCAGGTTGTGATTCCTCCCTTCATCTGGTAACTCATCATCACAGAAGTTCAAATTGTTACATGATGTAATGTTTCCAATTACGCTGCTGAATTGATCTAATGGCATGTCATTCTCTACAAAAGCTTGGTCTAGTACTCTCATCAGCGATTCTCTATGAGCAGAGGAATTTATCAATAAGGCTAGAATATATATCTTTGAAGGAGTCTGCAATAGTTGATCTACAATTCTGTAATCGCTCATCTTAATTATCTTCAATATATCATCCACTTCTTTCTCTAATGTAGCTCCACTAGTCTCTCCTACAGACTTCTTAGGCTCATCATTCTCAGCAATCTTCTTTCCAGCAACAACATCTCTTCGAATGACCGACGCAAATACACGACCACTACGGGTCACTCTGCTATCATCAGCTATATTTCCAACATCTGGCATCGGCTGGATGGGAATCTCCACCCCATCTTCTAAGATTGTAGCGTTGTATTTGTAAGGCACGGCCTTATCTGATTCATAGGGAACAGGACCTGGCAAACTAATTACCAATGGGGCGACAACTGGTTTGCTATGGTACTCCACCTCAAGATGAGTGGGTGCACCAAAACAAGATACAATGACATTCACCCCTTCCTCAACATAATCTGCCATCAAAAATTCATTTTCGGCAAACAAATCTTCGTCTGAAGAGAAATACTCATCTTCGGAGGCATACTCTTCCTCTGACTCTTCCATCAAACAGACTTCAACCATTTTAATCTCATGATAATCATCTCTCTGACCTGTGATCTTGATGGTTCCATTGTCTAACAACAATTGAACACCTTCCCTCACAACAGAACATCCTCGGGGATTTCGACAACAAATTATGCAAGATCCATATTGGTGTTCCACCTGACCAGCAGTATGGCAGAAGGTAGCATGTAACTGCATTAGATCCTCATTCAAATGATCCACATCAAAAATTCTGAATTCACCCGGACATCCAGAAACCATATTCCCTTCCTCTTCATATTCCATCCTAGGCATGATTATATGGATTAAACCTTCATCCATCATCTCCTGTAAATCAACCTTTATCTTCTCGCAACCCTGTATGTTTGTACTGCAAACAACACAACCAGTATGGTCATGCGTATAATAACTGAATTTATAGAGATCTGCGTGCATCTTCACCAAATCCCCTCTAACCAGATTAATGTCAAAAATTCGAAAGTCGCCTGGACAACCGGCCACCATATTCACAGCATTCACCTCCCCGTGCTTGGGTAGAGGATTGTCTTTCACATTAGGTCCCACGTCTTTGAAAGATAAAATTCCAGACTTCACCAACCTTTTCACTTCAGTCCTCAAAGGATAACAATTCTCAACACTATGCCCTGGTGCTCCCTGATGAAAGGCACACATCTGGTCTGCTTTGTAATACCACGACAATGGTGATGGTACAGCGGGAGGTGGTCGTGTCTGGACCAACTTCTTCTGAACCAATGCTGGTAATAGCTCTGCGTAGCTCATGGGAATAGGATCATAGTTCTCCCTTCTCTGATTATACCCTTGATTCCCCTGCTGGGATGATCTCTGATAAGCAACGGTATTTGGAGCGACATTCATAACAGGAGTAACTGAGGCGACTTGCTGATGACGCTGATAATTCCTTCTAGGAGCTTTTACCTTTCTCTCTTGCATAACAGCATTCGTATCCCCATATTTCTTCTTTGTAAACCCGTAAGATGGCTTCTTCACACCTCTAGATCCTTCACCTTTTGTAAAACGGCCTTCTCTTACTGCCTCTTCTAGGCGGACACCCATTCCTACCATCTCTGTAAAATCACTTGGGGCACTTGCTACCATTATTTCATAGTAGAAAGCTCCTAGCGTCTTTAGAAAAATCTTGGTCATTTCTTTCTCTTCCATGGGCGGCATCACTTGTGCAGCCACTTCGCGCCATCTCTGCGCATACTCTTTGAACGATTCTCTGTCTTTCTGAACCATGGCCCTAAGCTGGTCACATTCAGGTGCCATGTCCATATTGTACTTGTATTGTTTAATGAATGCTTCTCCCAAATCATTAAAAGTATGGATGTGGATGTTGTCTAAACTCATGTACCATTTCAACGCAGCACCGGTCAGACTATCCTGGAAAAAATGAATCAGCAGACGCTGATCATCAGTATGGGTAGACATCCTTCTCACATACATCACCAAATGAGAACGAGGGAAAGTGTTGCCCTTTTACTTCTCAAATTCCGGGACCTTGAACTTAGCAGGCACTTTAACATTCGGGACCAAACACAGCTCATTCACATTCTGCCCGAACAACTCTTTTCCCCTAAGAGCCTTCATCTCTCTTTGCATTCTATCAAACTACTCTTGGAAATCATCCATTCTGTCATAAAGACCTAAGTCTTCACTCGGCGGAGGGAAAGGACGACACACATCTTCATTAACAAACGGAACCAAATTCACCGAAGGAGGTGCAGCAGGAACAGTATGCACCACAGGAGGTGCGAGAGTAACAACATTTGGAACCACTGGAGCATCTTGAGGACCCAGATTGAAACCTTCAGGTGCAAAATTCTTTGGCATTCCCCACGGATAACCCTGAGGCATACGGTTTTGAACAACAGCCGGAGTAGCAGATACAGGAACAGTCAGAACTTTAGTACTTGCCCTTGTTGGTTGAGGTTGAACACTCGGTGGCTGATTCTGAGAAACCACCAGAGCTTCCATCAGAGTAGTCAAGTTGGCCAAGCCATCCTTAGAAGTAGAAACTTCTTCGCGTAGCTCGCGATTCTCCTGTTCTAAGTTGTCCATCTTCTTTTTGAAATTAGCCCGAGTGTTGTAGTGATGAGTCAACTTGCTGAATGAAGTAAAGAAGCTAGGTAAGGCACCTGGATATGCATAACAAATGCAAAAACATGTGCAATGTGATGCATGATATGCAATGTATATGATTATTATTATTTTATCATTTAATATTTCAAGGGATTTAAGATTTACAGACATATTGCAAACATCAAAATAACAACGCATTTAAAATACTGAAAACTTTTATTATAATAACTTCAAAATGGGTTACAAGTTTCAATGATCCCAAGTACAAGATGAAAATACAATCTAAAATCCTAAGAAAAGGAACTGATAGAGATTAATTTGTATGAATGCGCTTCCCTGTGAGCCTGGCAATCTGAGCCCTCAACCTCTGGTTTTCTTCCACATGTCTGATGGCAACCTCCTTCCAATCATCTGAAGTAGGAAGTGAGTAATCAACACCTGTTTGAGGCTTAGGAGAAAATAAATCTCCTTGCCTCTCCATAGACTCTATTGCTCGACTCTCAAGGATCTCGATCAAATCATCTCTCTTCTTCAGGTCTGCCCTGTAGGAACTCTCTAAAGTCTGGAACTTGTTCTTCCAAGCATCCCTTTCCTGTTGCATCCTAACCAAAGCAAGCTGCATCTCTTCTAGATCATCTAATAAGGGAGGAGTGGTCTTCACAAACAAATCAGGCATGGGTGTCTCCCGAGTATACGACATCTTCAACTGAATGGCTCTCGATCGGACCCACTGAAGATATGGCTCCAAAGAAACAACACCCCTAGGTCCCAAATCCTTCCTACTCTTCTTATGAATGTGACGCCAGGCCTTCGCAATCTGCTCCCTAGCTTCCCTTTGGTCTTCTCCTTCATTCAGAAAGAAACTACTCAGATGAATATTGTCGTCGTGCAAGAACAGGGTTATAGTTAATTCCTCCCTTTGTACCAAGAAGAGGCACATTGGGGAAACTACCACAATTGTCAATGATCTCCGCATCCTGGTAATCTCGATGATACCAATCAATATCCGAGTGAGTAAGTGCCATGATCTTAGGAGCCCAACGGAGTTCCTTCTTGACATCCCAAAAAGCGTCAGACTGAGGCATATGAGAGGTAAACCACCGATACAACAAAGGCGTGCAACATATAATCATTCCCCCATGATAAGAATTCCGAAGATGAACAGAGTAATAAGCATCACCCAACAGTGTAGGAACCGGGCTTCCAATCATGAAAATCTTGATAGCGTTAATGTCGACAAACTTGTCCACATTAGGAAATAAGAATAATCCATAGGCGAGTAAAGCAAAGATGGCCTCAAAAGCAACCGTACTCTTCATCCTGGCAAAATAACGAGCTTTCTCCAATAAGAACTGAGCTGGTAATCCTCTAATCCCTCCTTTGGTAGTCATATGAGCTTCCACCTCAGACTTCCCCAGATGAATCAAAGCAGCAATCTCATGTGGTTTTGGCTCACCCTCTAAACCATTAAAAGGAACGCGATCGGTAACAGGTAAATCCAATAGATAGGAATACTCTTCCAGTGTTGGCATCAACTGATAATCGGGAAAAGTAAAGCAGTGATACACCAGATCATAGAACTGGACCAAAGTTGATAGAAAACCCTCCTCCATCTTCAGCTTCATGAGAGGAATTATGGATCCATACTTCTTCCGAATGTCTGCAGAACACTCGATCTCGGGAATTAGACTGATCAACTCATCTATCTTAGGATCCTTGAAACTGTATTTCTCGGTCTTTCTCTTTCCAGAATCCATGGTTTAAAAGTACCTGAGATATTCACAAATAGTCAACCTTTAAATCCCTTGAAATACTGTTTTTTCAAAAGATGCTTATGAGTGCATGGATGCATGATGCAACAATCACACACAAGATCACACATATAGGGTTCATAGGTTCAACGTCACGAGCATGAGGTCGAAGGTACTACCCATAAGGTATTGGTCTAAAAAGTTATCACCTGCCGAACAAGGTTCTAGAGGTTCTCAGAGTCTACATCCTTCCTTCGGATATTACCAACTTCCTGATTAACTCGGTAATTAGTAATATTCTCAAGAAAGACTCGTCCGAGCGTAGTATAGCGTGACAACTACTTTCAGATTACTCCGTTATAGCTTCCGCACTACACCTAAAAGGCCAAGAGGGGTAAGGTAATCTACGGTCCTCAGCTTCGACAGGCTCCCAGGTCAAAAGCAGTACGTCTTCCCGATTACTCGATAAACGACACTACAGTCAAAGGGGCCTCCACTGAGTGGGGGATCTCATGCCTCCTTTTTTGGGATTACTCCCTCAAAGTTAACATGACTATACCGCCTGTCCTATCTTAAATTTTGCCCAAGTCCGGGTATAGGACTTATGAGTAATCACCAAGCACCCTATAAACCAGGAAAATCCAGACAAACATATATACAAAATATAACACATAAACAACAATAGCACATATACAAATATAAACAAAGATAGGTTTAACCCACTTAGGGATGGACCAGCAAGAGGTCAATCTTTCCCCAGTGAAGTCGCTATTTTTCTGTAGCGGTAGAAATGTGCAAGACTAAGCCATTGGATTGACTAGACTTTATACAAATAAAAAAATAAAAATCGTTACCGCGCTTTATTGTTTCCAAAGGAATGGGAAAAGAGCGAATAACCCAAAAAGAGGGGGAAAGATTGAAGGTAAGGGGGTTTGTTATGCAAAGGGAAGGTATTAGCACCCTAAACATCTACGGTACTCCTCAGGAACCTCTTTGAAAAATCTGTATATTTTGGCTATAAAAATGTGTTGTATATAAAATGGATGATGGAGGCGAGAAGAGAAATATTTTTTTAATGATTTTTTGCACCCGCCGCGGTTGTGAACCTTTAGTGCCTACGTACCACCTTTCGTGCAATAGGGGATCAGGGTACACGTAGTTCCTCTTTTAAAAATTTGAAACACAAGTGTGTTGGTTGATTTTATGAGATGAGACATCATCGCAATTGTTCGTGGGAAAAATATACTTACTACCCACAATCATGAGAAAGGAGAATTTGCATCATCTCAAAGTGGAGGATATGGCTTGGATTTTTAAAATCAACAATGCCTCACTCAACACCCAAGTGGAAAATATCTCACTTCACTACATATTGTAGAAGTATAGTTGTTTGCATCACTACAAGGATTGACAAGAGTCTAATCTTTTGAGAAAAGTTTAAAGATAAAAGCCAAAGTGGCAAAATGGTTTGAAATGAGATTGATTGACTTTTAGTCTTCTCACAAAAAAAGGTCAAGGTATTATTAAATTGATTGAAATTTATTTATGAAAATGTTTCAAAGATGCATGGACCTAAGTCCAATTTTATTATGAAAATGTTTCAAGTTTCAAAACAAGAAGAGTTTTTTTTAAAGGAGGGAGAAGATTTTAGAAATTAAAGAAGATGGGAGGAGAAGAAGAGGCTATCCTAAAGCATAAGGTAAAAGCTAGGGATAAGAACCATCTAATCAACAAGAAGCCAATACTTGACATTATAAGTCAATATAGAATTCCCATTCTTCGGATTGAAACCAAGCAAGCAAAGATACTAGACCTCTTGAGAGAACCAAACTTCAAGTGTTTTAAGTCTTCGCAAAAATTGGGCAGAGTAACGGCTGTATACGGGTGAAGTCCAAATTACAAACAAAGATCGTAATCTCAATAACCTGCACACAAAACAAACAAACAACCCAATGTCTTGAGGTAAACCTCAAGAACTTCAGACAAAATATCAAATAAAGTCACAAAGTCTCCAAGATAGGCCAAGGTCTCTAATCCTAAGTCCAAGAAGTCCATCACTCCATAATGCAAAGGATAGTAACCATGTAGTCCAAGTATCATTAATGATTTTTATGGTTCATGTTGATTATTAGGTGTCTTTAAAAACAAAGAAAAGCTCAAGTGAGCAAAATAAAAATGACATAAAAGTAAATGCTCAAGTGAGCAAAGATGAAAATAGCATGAAATGTAAAATGCTAAAAGTAAATTGTACATAAAGCATGAAAATAAAAGCGTAAAGAAAAGTTAATTGTTAGTAATTAGTGGTTAGTTGGATGACCATCTTGAAACTTGCATTTGGAACTCATTAGAGGATTGGTAGAACCAAAGCCTCCACACAACAAGTTGCATTTGCTTTTTGTCAAGTATATCATCCATTTTGGAATTCTCACAAGGCAACATGTAATGATCAACGATGTTTAAGTGATCCGCGTTGACCAAAGGTGTTGTAGATCCATTAGAGGATTGGTAGAACCAAAGCCTCCACACAATGAATCTCAAGGTTATTGGATCAAAGAGATCAAATTAACATACTTGGGATTGCAATCATAAGTTTGGGCCACGAATGATCATTTATTCGAATCGGGACAAAATTTAGCGCTATGTTAAGCAATCGTAAGTGGAGTTATGTAGAAGTCACACCTATTTTGAGGCTGGTCAATAGCAATCTATGTACTTCATGTTTGGATAAATGATATAGAGATCACCATCCCTTAACATGTAGCACAATTAAAAAAGAAATGGATAAGATGAAGAGGGAGGGGAATGATAGGCTAATTTGGATCACCATTTCAAAATTCTTTCATCTTTAAATTCAACCACTCCTCTAGATGGATTAAAGAACTAAACAAATCATTAATCCAAAGCACCAAAAATGAATTAAATAATTCACTCTTAGGTAGATTTGAATTGATGAACATTTATTCAACTTCATCTACATCACAAAGTCCATTGAGTTTAAAGACAAATTAGACATTTAAAATTTGCAATCCAAACCAACAATCAAAAGGAATGATTAGAAAAAGAATTTTGGATCAAAGCTGCCCCAAAACAAGGCAAAAAAATGCATTCTGACCCTGTGTAAATCGATTGAACTATTGTGTAAATTGATTTACACAGTACAGTTTTCAAAAATCTGCGTGAAATTGCTTCTGTGCAATCTATTGAACAGTTACTGTAATCGATTGCACACTGTTACAGTAGCAAAAATAGCATTTTAAAAGGCCAATTTCTTGTTCAAACTTTCCATCAAACACCTTATGACCATGGATCCAATTGAGCACGAAAGTTCCATCAAATTATGACAAAATAACACCATTGGAATCACAAAACAATGCTCAAAGAATCAAACCCAAATATCAACAAGAGATCACTTTGTGAAAAATGAATTATCCAACTTACCAAAGGTAGATCTAGAGAATTATCAAAAAAACTTCAAGATTTGCTTCAATTCAACTACAAGAATCAATTGACCAAGCTTGGATGTAGAGAATTGATGAAGAAAAAGTATTTGGATGAAGGTTTAGCTCAAATATTAGTAAGCTTCAATGCAAAGCTTACTAACTTTTTGAAAATGGAGCTTTGAGTGAATTTGGTAGATGGAGAAAATTGAGATTTTTTAGCAAGGTGGATTTGGCTATCAAAAGCTTGAAATTTGAATGAAATGAAAGCTCTATTTATAGAGTTTTAGGATTGGGATTAGTGGTAATTTGGTAATTGATTCTTAGATCCAAAATTTTAATTAATGATAACTCTTTCAAAAATTAGAGCCAAAATTTGAATTAATGATAATTCTTTCAAATATTAGAGCCAAAATTTGAATTAATGATAATTATTTTAAAAAATGAAAGATTGGCACTAAAATTTGAATTAATGATACATCTTTCAAAAGTGAAGGAAAATTGGAGCCAAAATTTGACAAGTTTAAAATGCTGATTCTTTTTTAATTTTCACGCTGTGCAATCGATTGCACTACAGTGAAAATCGATTGCACAGTGTATTTTTTTCAAAAATGGCGCAAAATTTACTATGTGCAATCGATTGCATCAGTGAAAAAAATGAAAATTTTTAATTCTTTTTCTTTGCAAATAGAGATTTTAGGAAAATAATACCAGAAATCCTTATTTGTCAGATGCTTCGACTTGGTACCTACAAAACAAAAATATACAAAGACAAAGACAAATATTTTTTGTATTTTGATTAGAAGTTAGTCAACAACACATATACAAAATACACAACCAAGGTGCTTGGAGATTCCTCAAGAGCAAACTTAAAGATAGGAAAAAAGAGGAAGAACCAACCCTAATGTGATCTTGTTATGATCGAGTTGATATGATATGATAGAGGAATCTTAGGGGCAAAAATTGGGGTACAACAGCCTCTATCTATGTTTTTAGCAAGAAATTTCTGAAAGCTATGATCATATTCCTTTATGATCTTATCAGAGTTACTAGGAACTTATGAGACAGTTTCATTCTGAGCATTTTGTAATTTATTTTCAAGTTATGAAATTGTTTCTTTCAGCTTAGTTTTCTGATCTCAGTTTCTTAGTTTCTTCAGAGTCAGAAACTAGACCCTTTTCAGGTTCTTGTTTATGAATCAAAGTTTCTGATATCTTTCTAGAATTTCTGACAAACTCTCTTCTAATTGAGATCTATAAAAGTTACAAAATACCTCTTCTGCCTGAGTCTGATTCTGGTCTAGATGATTCAGTATCATCTGACACGTTGGCCATAAGGGCTATGTTGGGTCTTTCATCTTTTGATTCTGTTTTTGCTTCAGAAGAATCTGAGTCATCCCATGTTGCCATGAGACTTTTCTTCTTTTCCTAAAAGAAATTCTTTTTAGGTTTCTTCTTTTAAAGATTTTGAAAATCACTTTTGTAATGCCCTTGTTCATTGCATTCGTAGCAGACAATGTCTCTGTTACTTGACTTTTTGTATCTAGAAGATGGTTCAGACTTTATGTATCCAGAAGATGGTTCAGACTTTATGTATCCAGAATATGGTTCATACTGATTACCTGTTCTTCTGGAAGTTCTGAACTTCCTCTGCCTGTGCTTCCACAGATGATTGACTCTTCTAGAGAGAAGAGACATTTTTTCTTCCTCTGATGAGGATCCACCAGAGTTTTCTTCTTTTTCCTGCAAAACTTTTGGTTCATATTTTTTGTTAGATTTAAGAGCTAAAGACTTACCTTGCTTCGGGGGCTCATCTTCTTCTAACTCTATCTCATGACTTCTCAAGGAGCTGACAAGTTCTTAGAGGGAGATTTTGTTCAGATCATTGGCTAGTTTGAGAGCAGTGACCATGGGTATCCATTTCTTTGGTAAAATTCTGTTGATCTTCTTTACAAGATCAACAGTTGAGTACCCTTTATCCATAACTTTTAGCCTAGCAACCAGAATTTTAAATCTTAAGAACATTGTTTCAATGGTTTCATCTTCTTACATTTTGAAGGCTTCATACTTTTGAATGAGTGCAAGAGATTTGGTTTTTTTGACTTGCGTGTTTCCTTCATGCATCATTCTCAAGGAATCAAGCATGTGTTTTTGCTGACCCTCTGTTTATGATCTTCTCATACTCTGTGTATGAGATAGCACTCAAGATAATAGTTATGGCCTTGTGATGATTTCTGAAATCTCGCTTTTGATGATCTGACATTCTTTTTCTGTCGATCTTCTGACTGCTTTCATCAACAGGATGTATGTACCCATCAGTCACCATATCGCAGAGATCAACATCATGAGCTAGAAAGAAACTTTCGATAATGTATTTCTAGTAATTGAAGTTCTCACCATCAAAGATTGGAGGTTTACCGATGATTCTGTCTTTCTCATCATGGTAGTCATTGCTGATGTTCTGACTTGGTCCCACCATAGTGTTTTTCTTAGCTTGGATCTTTTTCTGACACGGTTAAGTGCTTGTACTCATAACCCGACGCTCTGATACCAATTAAAGAATGAAAAAACACAAGAAAGGGGGGGGGGGGGGTTTGTATTGGGGTTTTTAAAACTTAAAGAAAATAACATGTTGGTTATCCTGGTTCGTTTAAACTCAAACTACTCCAGTCCATCTGCCAAGGTGATTTCGCCTCTCTCAACAAGGTCTTAATCCACTAATCAGACTTGATTACACAGCTACTATGACAGCCGTTAAAGTCTTCTTGAGTTTAAACCATAATCCGATTTTCTCAAGGAATTCACTAAACAATATTGAATAAAAGTGTACAAAAATGTTTTCTAATAAAACTTTATCAGAAGTGATATTTTACACAATTTAGATTTTGAATGTTTGAAGATGATGAAGATTGCTACGTTGCTGTGCATGAAAATCATAAACGATTTCTCCTTTAAATTTTGTTTAAATAGGCGAAGCATGTAGTAGGTTTTGGAGTGTTGATCAATGATAATTAAAGAGATTTCCAAAAATGGAGATCCTTGTTCCCTTTCAGTAGTTACTTTTGAAATGGCAATAATTGATTTGTAACGCTTCAGAACATGCTTGCTTCAGAAGATGAAAGTTACCGTTGCTTCTTTCCAGAGCTTTGTGGATCAGAAACACATAGTCCTATTTGTAGCGTTAGAACTTATTTGAGAGATGTATAGAATCAGAGTTGAAACAACCATTTAAATCATCTTCTGAGCTTCATCCATCAGAACTTCTCTGCAAAATAAAATACAACTTTAGGGAGCATAATTGTTCTTTGAGTATTTGTTATCATCAAAACATTTACAAGGGTTGTAGAATCAAACTATGTTCTAACATAATGTTTCTATTCTCTTTAAACCTTATTAATGCTATTGTATTTCTTTCAGAACCTCGATAATCAAAATATGTTTCGGTCAGAAATGTCTTTGATTAGATGGAAACCTTTTTGGGTCTCCATACTCTGAGGATATCAAACGTGTCAATTAGTCAGATGTATTAATTAATTTATGTAACCCTTGGTTTTGCTTAATCATCACACCCTATCTAAGTAATGCCATGAGCAGTGTGCGTATTTCTTGGAATTTGATTGATATCATAATAATTACTTTCATTTAATGCTCCTAATCATTATGTTTAATTGTATTCATTTTTATTTTATTTTCTCTCACTTCTCAAACAGTATGAATCACACACGTTCACTTCACTTCCAAACTTTAGAAACCCTAAACCTTATTTTTCTCTCAAACTGTTAAACAAGTTCTCTGTGTTCATGACCTTCATCAACGCTCTTCATCAAAGATCATCACCCTCGTCAACAACCTTCATCATCTTCAACATGATGAATGATCAACAACAAGAAGTTGTTCAATTTGCCAAAGAAATGGAACAAGCCCTAAATCCTTCTGGGCCATCTTCTTCTACTATTCCAACCAATTATTCTTCTCCTATGGTAACTAGTTTATCTTCTCTTTCAATTATTAAAGAACACCACATAACACAGAAATCTGTTCAAGTTCACTGTAATATAAAACCACATGAGTTAAATGTTCTTCGTGAATATATGGTGGATTTCAAAAACATTTCTGCAAATGGTGCAAACCTAATTGCTGACTTAAATGTTCAAAGATGGGAGCACTTTTTCACGCATCTTCATGGTCCTATTTATGATTCTTTGGTTAAGGATTTCTAAATTCAAGCGGATTGTGACAATCTTCATGTAGTTGCTCATGTGCTGGGTCTAAAAATTGTCATTACTGAAAAGTCTATTGTTGATCTTCTGGGCATGTAACATCTTGAAGGACAACAAATTTATAAGATGAATAGAAAATCTATATTTGTGAAGGAGATGATTAACAAAGCCATCTTCAAGAATAATCTCCATGATGAACTTAGAATCTGGCACATAATCATTCTAAATTGTATAAATCCCAGACCTCCGTCCAGGTCTTTTGACTATTTTAACGTCAATCAGAAGTACATGTTGTACTATTTGATGACCCATCAGAAGATGTGTCTTCTACAACTTCTGTTTTATTATTTGAGA
This sequence comes from Vicia faba, assembly GCA_948472305.1. Classification (NCBI taxonomy): domain Eukaryota; kingdom Viridiplantae; phylum Streptophyta; class Magnoliopsida; order Fabales; family Fabaceae; genus Vicia; species Vicia faba. The sequence goes on along the minus strand of OX451740.1, from coordinate 1,055,679,783 downwards.
GACTCTATTTTAAAGACCAGAACCACTGATGACCCCAAAAAGAACGTTTCCAACTATATTCCTTTTAGACGTCTCATCACTGACATCTTGGTAGAAAATGGCTTTGTGAAAACTCTGGTAGAAGACACTAAGTTTACAGAGGATATGGCTTCTAGTCTTGGAGATTCCTTCAATGGACAGACTCTGAAGAATATGAGGCTAATAGAGGAAGTCATTTCTAAACCTCTACTTGTTCCCTCTGAAAGCATCAGAATCACAAGAATTCATGTGAATAACTACCCTTTGTTTACTAAGGGAGATAACATGTCTAGCATTGCTATCTACGTCAAAATGATGGAAGCAGAAGGATATGATATGTCTAATTTCAACTATTCTGATTTACCTCCTTCTCAAAAGTATGCTAACTTTTCCAGAGGTAAAAGGAAGAAGAGTTCAGACACTTCTGAACCCGAAAAGAAGAAAAAGAAGAAGTCTAGAACTTCTAAGACTAAGACTGTAGTTGCTTATCCAGAAACAACAAGCAAGTCTGCTACTGCTAAATTTGTACTTGTTTCTTTGTCTACCTCTAATTTTGTTAATGAATGTTCATCCATAACCTCCACTACACAAATTTATCCTCTTCCTTCATCTACCACAATTATTTATGTTTCTGATCCTGTTCCCTTCACTACATAAATTTTTGTTTCTGTAACTGTATCTACAATGTTACTTGAAATAACAACTACTTCTACTCAAAAAATCACAACCACTTCCGAACTTACAACCTCATCAACCACTCATGTTTCCAACTTAATTTCATTCATCTCTACACCCATTCCATCATAATCCATATCTAGCTTCTCCTCCCCACATGTCTCATCGTTACCAAATGTCACATCTCAATCTACAACATAAATTCCTATTGTTCCAAATCCTATTCCATCTCTCACTACCATAATTTCACCAGAAACAATCCACACCTTTACATCTCCATTAACCTCATCTCAATCACCCTCACAAAATTCTCATTTATCAACTTTTGATACCAATCTTCATTTCTCCTTCTTTAATAAAGAAACCACTCTTCACGACTCACCGATTATCCATCCTAATCCAATTTCTCCCTTTGATCACAAAGTTTCTGAAAGGAGAATTTTTGATAATCATAGAGCCGTTGAAATTTCGATAGATGAACCTTTCACTTATTCTGAACTTTTCGATATGACTTAACAACTGTTATCACAAAATCCTCTTGATCAAACTTCTGAACCAAATAATCCAGGACCTACCCAAGCCTTGGTTGTTTATGAAAAAACTACTCCTAAAACCTTGGATGCATGCCTTAACATTTTTAGAATCAATGCTAAGAAAAAGGTTGCTAAGTTAACGACAAAGGCAAGTACAAGTACCGAGCCTCAAGATATGGATGGTTCTTGGAAACTTTTTCAGAAGTGGATTTCTTCTGAAGTTGAATGAATGAATACTTTTGCTGAAGTATCCAGATTGGTATGTTGAACTAATTGCTACAAAACAAAGAGAAGCAAAAGCTAGAGCGCTAAAAGAAGTAGAGGAAGCTTGACTTAAGGCACAAAAGGCAGAAGATGCCAGAAAAGCTGAAGAATCCAGATTGGTAGAAGAAGCTGCTAAGGCTCAAGAAGATGCTCTGGTTGCTTCATCATGTGATCTTGCCATTGTGCGATTGGAAAATGCAATTGATAATATTAGAGGAGAACAAAAGATGAGAAAGCATCATTGAGCAAAAGGTTGTCAATGAGAAGTTTCAGAACATGCTACAGTTGACTCTGCAAAAGATTTCTGCTCTTGCTCCTGAATCCTAGGCTCTAGGATTTTATTTTTACTTTGCTTCTAAACCATAAGACTATGATTATTTGATGTTTGCAAGACTTTTCTTTTTGGATATTAGTTTTTTCTACTCCCTTCGATTTAACTATCATGTGACTGTTTGAATTTGATGAAATTCTCTTTTTACATATCAATGAAACTTCTTATCTTTTCCTGTTGTTTCTTCTGGTTTTATGTTTTTTCACACATAATTACCTTTTTCATTATACCAAATAGGGGGCGTAATTAAATGAACATAATTTTGATTTCAATAATCAAGTTTTGTAAAATGTTTCCTGAAAAGAGTTGCTTACGTTCTAACCCAGTTAAAATTCTGTTTCTGTTAGAATTGTTTTTCTTTTTCAGGAAATTAGAACTCTCATTAAAGAAGATCTGAAAGCATTATGTCTAACTTGTTGTCTTCAGACTTCTATTGGCTTCAGAGTCTGAAGATGTTTTTCAATTCATAATCAGACTCCAAGATTTGAGATTCTGGAAGTTGTCTTAGTTATATTAAAGGTTCAATGATTTCAATTTGATTTCATTCTCATTGGCATCTAAAGTCAAGATTCAATAAGAAGAAGTTCTGTGAAATCAAGATCTCAACTATTTGATTGGCATCAAGATCTCAATTTTTCCATTGGCATCAAGAGCAGAACTCTCAAGATCTCGAAATCTGATCTATTGGAACCAGAGGGAGTTTTACTCAAATGGTTCAGAGTCAGGATATTCGATCTTCGTCAAGTAATTGACTATGGGAAAGTATCATAAAAAGGATAAAGTCAAACTTCCCCCGCTCTACATCTTAATATAGCTAACCAGTCAAAAATCATTTTTTACTAACATAACAAAAACTACAAGATCATTTTCGAAAAAGGATTAAGGATAATTACTTCCAAAATTAACTACGAACTACGTCTACAATCACCCAACTTATAACCCAGGCAAGGTTCAAGGATAATTTGAAAGCAATTCTGTGCAATCCTATAAAAAACACCAACAAACATAGTGAACTACAGATTGGGACTCTGATTCCTCCTAAAAGGATACGTAGGCATACGACTAAAATTGTGGCGAGTTTCCCTCATAAAAACTAAAACCCTATTTCTTAAAGATCGCATTTCTAAACCCTAGTATCCTTGTGAACAAGGTAGATGAGGGGTGCCTAACACCTTCCCTTCGTCTAAGAATGAGTCGAACAACTTAGAATCTCTGACCACATTAGGGTTATCCTTTATATCCCCTTCCTAAATATAAAAATTAAGGGTGGCAACTCTCAATTTTAAACCGGTTACAACAATAAAAAATGAGTATGTTTGTATGAATAATTTTGATACTCTAATGTTTGTTAATGTTGAGTATTTAACAAACAGGTTCTGCTTCTAATATGTGGCGTGACCAAGATATTAGAAGAGAATTAATTCTGCTTCTACGCTACACAAGTTTTGTTGAACAGTAGCAAGACACTCCAAAAGACTCTGAAGTGTAAGCTCCAATGTTTATCTAAAGAAACCAGTCAGAAGATCTGAAGACATAAGTTTCTACTTACGTCCAGATGCTAAAGACTCAAGCTTTTAAAGACAATGTGTTCTAAGGAAACAGTCAGAAGATCTGAAGACTCAAGTTTCTACTAAAGTCCAGATGCTAAAGACTCAAGTTTCTAAAGACATTGTGTTACAAAGAAATAAAGTTAGAAGATCTAAAGACAAAGTTTCTACTGAAGTCTAGATGTTGAAGACTTGTTTTTCTAATAACAAGGTTCTAAAGATAAGGGTTCTAAAGACCAAGTGTTGAAGTCTCTAAATACATAAGTTCTAAAGATTCTAAAGAATTGAAGTTCTAAAGACCCAAGGTTCCAAGAAAAGGTTCTCACAACCAAGTGTTGAAGACGCAGTTTTGAAGACTCTAAAGACTTGACGTTCTGGTGACCTTATGTTATGTTCCCACTTCTAAACTCATGTCTGCAGAAGCCTTTGAAGTGCAGAAGTAAAGAAGGTAACATTAACATGGTACAATCAACGTTTCATTCCACTACCATGAAAGGACGGATGTGTCGCAAGATCTTATCCACCACGTTATTATTCAAGCTGCCAATGTTTCTATAAATCCCAAGAGTACCCCTCAACAAATATATTATTTTATTGGCTATATAAAGGCTTGAAGACTAATAAAGAAACAAAATCAACGAAATATTCACGCGAAAACAATGTTCATAGCTTTCATATTCTTTAGTCATTGTTCTTAAAATAGTTTACATATCCAGCTTGTGTAGAAGCAATACTCTTGTAAACAAAAATTGTATTCAAACGGTTGTTTGATTATCCTTAAGGGACCGGATGGGTCTGTATTCTTAATAAGTCTCAGACTTGCGAGTTTTAGAGGTTGTTAATCACTTGTGGGTAGCTTGTGCATTGTAATAATTAGGTTAATTATTGTTTGATATTCCTTAAGGGACCAGGTAGGTATGAATCCTTAAGAAGTCTAGGACTTGCGAGTATTAGAGGTTGTTAGTCACTTGTGGGTAGCTTGTGCAAATTGTAATCGGTTTGGTTATAGTGAATTAATTCCCTGATTTATTGAGGTGAAATCACCTTGGCGGATGGACTAGACTACCTTGATAATTTTCAAGTGAACTAGTATAAACATACACTGTTCTTTACTTCCTGTTCTTACTTATTGTTATTATCAAGAGTAAAGGAAAAATGATTTTAACTTAAAGGGGAATAATTTATAAAGAAAAGTTTTTGTTTTAAAAACCTAATTCATACCCCCATTTCTGGTCCTTTTCACACCTTCAAGATGCTACTAGAAAAGAGATAGCTAGGAGAGCTATGATTGATCAACAAAAGAAAGATTATAAGAATCATCATAAAGTAAGAACCATCTTTCCAAATGAAATTTCTTATGCTGAGTATAAGAAGGTCACAAATAAAGACCCTGCTAAGTATATATTTGACTCTCTTGAAATGACTCATGAAGGAAATGATCAAGTCAAAGAAACCAAGGCACTGGCCTTGATTCAGAAATATGAAGCCTTCAAGATGGAGGATGATGAAAGCGTTGAAGTCATGTTCTCAAGATTTCAAACCTTGGTTGTAGGACTAAGAGTTCTAAACAAAGGCTATTCAATGGTAGATCATGTGAAGAAGATTATCAGAAGCTTTCCATCCAAAATAAGGCCTATGGTAACTGCACTCAAGCTTGCAAACGATCTGAACAACACTTCATTAGAAGAAATGATAAGTTCTTTAAGAAGTAACGAGATTAAGCTAGAAAAAGATGAAATGCAGTAGAATATAGAATCTATTGCGCTTAAGTGCATCAAGAAATCTGAGAAGTCCAAAGCTCTTTAAGCACACGAGATAGAGGATTCATAAGAAGATCTTGATGATGAAGAAGATGAGTTGAAACTATTTCCCAGAAGGGTTAACCGTCCATGGAAGAGAAGTCAAGGAAATAGGTTCAGAAGTTCAAGAAAGACTGGAGGTTGCTTCGAATCAACTTCTGATCAAAATAAGTCTAGTGGAAAAAAAGTCACTTGTTATGAGTACAATAAGCCAAAACACTTCAAACTTGAGTTTCCTAAGCTTCTGAAGGACAACATCAAGAAGAGTGCTCTCAAATGAAAGAAGAAAAGGCAAATGGTAACAAGGTTTGACTCTGACTCAGAAGGAGAACATGCTCACATAGTGCTTATGACTCATGTTGGAATATTCAATGAAGTAATCTCTCAAGAAGATGAAGCTGGGGCAGAAATAGAAGAAATTTTCTGCAAAGAGACATCTTTAGCAGTATAGTTAAAACACAAATCATGGTACCTGAACTCTGGCTAATCGCAACACATGACGGGAAAAAGGAATATGTTCATAAGCTTGGATCTTAAGCATGGAGGCATCGTAGGTTTTAGAGGAGATCAAAAAGGAAGGAACATAGGCTCAAGAACAATAGGTAATGGTTCTTCTCCCTCTATAAATAATGTTTTACTTATTGAAGGATTAAAGTATAATCTATTATCTATAAGTCAATTAAGTGATAATGGTTATGATATAATCTTTAATCAAGATTTCTGTAAAGCTGTTAGTCAAAAAGATGGCTCTATCCTTTTCAATGGAAATATAAGAAACAACACCTATAAGAAACAACACCTTAAAGAGAAAAATGCAAAATGTCTCATGTCTGTTAGTAAAAAGAAATGGATGTGGCACAAACATTTAGGTCATGTTAGCTTGAGAAGAATCTCTCATCTGAACAAGCTTGATATTATCAAAGGCCTACCAAAACTAAAGTTTACTTCAGATGCTCTTTGTGAAGCATGTTAGAAAGAAAAGTTTTTGAAAACTTCTTTCAAAGCAAAAAATGTTGTTTCCACCTCGAGACCATTGAACTTCTTCACATTGATTTGTTTGGGCCAGTGAAAATTGCGTCAATCAGTGGAAAGAAGTTGGGATTAGTCATTGTAGATGACTACAACAGATGGACATGGGTGAAGTTTCTAAGACACAAGGATGAGTCACATTCTGTATTCACTACCTTCTGTGCTAAAGTTCAAAATGAGATGAATCTCAAAATTGTCAAGATTAGAAGTGATCGTGGTGGAGAATTTGAAAACAAATATTTTGAAAAGATATTTGATAAAAACGGAATTTCCTATGATTTCTCATGTCCAAGAACTCCACAACAAAATGGAGTTATTAAGAGGAATAATAGGACTTTGTTAGAAATGGCTAGGACCATGATCAATGAAACCAATATGGCAAAGTACTTCTGGGCAGAGGCTATAAACACAACATGTTATATCCAGAACAGAGTCTCTATTAGACATATTTTTTGAAAAACTCCCTATGAACTATGGAAGAACAAGAAACCCAACATTTAATATTTTTCATCTGTTTGGATGCTCTTGTTTGATCCTAAACACTAAAGAAAATCTGAAAAAGTTTGATTCAAAAGCTTAAAGTTGTATCATGTTAGGATAATCTGAACGCTTAAAAGGCTATATGGTATACAACACTTAAACACTCATTATTGAGGAATCAATTCATGTTAGATTTGATGATAAGCTTGACTTCTAAAATTCAAAGCTAGTTGATAAGCTTACAGATATGGAAATCACCTACTCAGAATCTGAAGGTAAAGAAATTGTTGCAGAAGTTCAACAAGTGAAAGAATAAGAAAACTCTCTACCAGAAGCTTTTAATGCTCACACTCCTCTGAAAAGGCTAATACAAATTCTATCACATTCTAAGGAACTAATTATGGGATATAAGACAGAACATGTCTGAACCACATCTCACTTAAAACCTTCTGAAGAAATACTTCTGAGTTTAGTATCGATGGTAGAACCTGTCTCTACAGATGAAGCTCTTCTTGATCAATCCTATATCTAATCCATGGAAGAAGAACTTAGGAAATTCTCAGTCAATGATGTATGGGATCTAGTACCAAGACCTAAAGGAATTCATGTGATTGGAACCAAATGGGTTTTCCGGCACAAGCTCAATAAGAAATGTGAAGTGGTAAGAAAAAAGGCTCGATTGGTTGCACACGGATATATTCAACAAGAAGGAATAGATTATACAGAAACCTTTGCACCAGTTGACAGGTTAGAATTTACTCATTTCTTAATTTCCTTTGCTTCTAATCACAACATCATCCTATATCAGATGGATGTTAAAAGTGTTTTTTGAATGGTTACATACCTGAAGAAGTTTATTTGCACCAACCTCCTGGTTTTGAAGACAATGAAAATCTTGATTTTGTTTTCAAACTTAAAAATCCTCGTATGGTCTAAAACAAGCTCCAAGAGGTTGGTATGAAAGATTAAGCAACTTTCTTTTAGAAAACGACTTCAACAGAGGGAAAGTTGACACCACTCTGTTTTATAAAACTTTCAAAAATGGTATCTTGGTAGTTCAAATATATGTTGATGATATTAAATTTGGTTCTGCTAATGCCACTCTGTGCAAGGATTTTGCCAAGTCTATGCAGGTTGAGTTTGAAATGAGCTTAATAGGAGAACTCAGGTTCTTTCTGGGAATTCAAATCAATCAAGGAACGAATCAAACCTTTATTCACCAAAGAAAATACACCATAGAACTTATGAAGAAGTTTAATTTAGCTGAATGCAAGATAGCAAAGACTCTTATGCATCCTACTTGTGTCCTAGATAAGGATCAGGTAAGTGGTAAGGTTGTTCAGAAGCTATACAGAGGTATGATAGGTTCTTTACTATATTTAACTGCTTCTAGGCCTGATATTTTGTTCAGTGTATACTTATGTGCTAGATTCCAATCAGATCCTAGAGAATCTCACTTGACTGATGTCAAACAATTTTTTAGATATCTGAAAAATACTATTAAACTTGGTCTATGTTATAGAAAATCAAGGGAATACAAGTTAGTAGGTTAATGTGACGCTGATTATGCTGGTGATAAACTTGAAAGGAAGAGTGCCTCTGGAAGTTGTCAATTTATGGGAGAAAACCTTATATCATGGTCCATCAAGAGGTAATCAATAATTGCACTCTAAATCGCAGAAGGTGAATATATCTCTGTAGTAAATTGCAGCACTCAAATTCTATGGATGAAAAGTCAGCTAAAGGATTATCAATTATATGAAAGTAATATTCCATATTTTTGTGATAATACTTCTTCCATTTGTTTATCTAATAATCCTATCGTACATTCTAGGGCAAAACACATTGAAATCAAACATCATTTCATTAGAGTCTATATCCAGAAGGGTGTTCTTTCTTTAAAATTTGTTGATACTGACCATCAGCGGGCTGACATCTTTATAAAACCCCTTGCTAAAGATATACTTATTTTCATTCTAAAACAGTTAAATATGGTTCCATGTCCAGAATGAAAAATGTGTTATTTCAATTTTTTGAATCACTAAATGTAATATGGGCTTCTGAGGTTTAAGGTGTAAGCTTACGAAACATGTGACTTTTGATTAAGTGAAGTTTTCATGAATCAGATGTACTCATGAATCATCTATTCTTCGAATGTATTATCTATGTGAATACTTAAGAGCCTACTTTATCAAATAAGTTACTAAAAAGGTAAAAGGATTCTTGTTCGAATAAAAGACTGTCGTCATTTCTGAATCTCCTTGTACTTATGATGACATCTTGAGAGACATAATATTCTTGGGAATATATAAAAAATATACATGATTTACCCTTTGTATGTAATTATTTTTGTCATGTCTTTTCATTGTGTCCTTAACATATCTTATATGTGATACGCCTCTTGGCCTACGTCATTCGTCCCGTCAGTCTCGTTTTCCTCTTTCATCTATTTATATACCTCTCACCCATTTCATTTTCATCTCCTAGTGTCTAAACACATCTTCCACCTTTCTTCATCATGACTCTACAAACCTTCCTTGGTGATATAAATCTTTTAGAATTCATCAATGAGAAACAACCTAAGTGGTCTCAGCTTAAAAATGGAACCCATCACTTGCTACTTGGCCAGCATGTTCAAAATTAGGCAAGATATTATGAATTGCTTCATGGTCCTATATAACCAAGTCTGTTAGAGTTATTTTGGCTATATGACTTTGTAAGCAGCGACAGTAGTTGCATTAACTCCAGTAATTTTGGCCTTCCCATTACCATAACTCTCTCTGATATTGCTGAAATCATCAACTATCTAAACTCCGGGATTACCATAGAACAAACTCATCCATCAATTTTCAGTAAACTCCCTTCACTCTTTGACACTTATGTCCGATATAAGCCCACCAAACCAGAAACACTTCTACCTATTTCTAAATTTTGGTTTTGTCTAATCTTAACAAACTTTCGACCATGTGGTGTTGCTAAAGACTTTCTATTCCACGGGGATCAGATCTTTCTCTTCTGCTTGTTGAATCGTGTTAAAATCAATATTCCTCAAACTATATTTAGCCATATGAAGGATTATGTGACCTTTTCAAGGGTTCTCACTAAATCCTACATTCCTTACGGACTAGTTCTAACTGAACTTCTCTTCAAAACAGGATTCCTTGGTATAGTTTGAATGGTTAGAATGGGACCTAATATTGTGCTTGTTGGTGAAATATGTGCTCTTATAGAAGATGGAGATAGATAGATGCTACCCGTTTTGTTCCTTTGTGTCTGTTTTTTATGGTGGTTCTATCAAGTATGTACTTCTTCATTTCAATCAATGACATTTGCTTCTTTTGTTGGTTATCTTCAAAGTTTATTTTTTTGTCTTTTTATTTTTTTTATTTTTGACAAAGGGGAAGAAAATAAAATGATTTTGATAATATTTATTCTCAGAATCTTAAACTCAAACATATATAATGTTGTTGCTACTAATTGTTTATTTGATGTTTCTATCCAGGAACTTTGAATAAGTTCATTGAGTATTCTAAAATAGGTTAAATATGAAGATCCTGTTGTCTAAGGTTGAGAACGTAATGGATGAAATCAACTATGATTTAATATATAAGAAGTTGTACACTTTATGAATATATGTATATTCAAACAGATGTACCAAACACAATTAAGAAGTTATAAACTTACTGAATGTAAGGTAGTCTTGCTTGATATCATATTGTTCAGAAGTTATGAACTTTCTGAAAGTATGGAATTCAGACTTAAAGCTTCAGAAGTTGTGTTCTCCTGAAAGAAAGCCAAGTCAACATTCTGATGTATGCTCTGATACATTTTCTCTAATACGTATGCTTTTACAACATGTGCTTCTGATACATGTGCTTCTAAAATGTGTGCTTCTGCAACGTGTGTTCTATTCAGAAGTAGTGAACTGTCTGAATGTGTGATATATTGGAATATATCATGTTAAACTCTAATTCTTAATAAGTAGTGAACTTCTCCATAAGTATAGTATTTTGATGGTGAAATTAGAATAAAGAAATAGAAGTGTCAATACATGATGTGTGGAATTATTCAATCAGGCTCAAAATCAAGTTTTAATTCTTCATCAAGTTTTGATAGTAACCAGGTTCTGAGATGAAGACCAGGTGTTCTAGTCATACTCTTATTAGTTGTTGTAGGGAAGTGTTCCTTCTCTATTTCTATGTTCTGAAAACTCAAAATTTATTTTGTGAGTCTTGGGATCAAGGGGAGACTCTAAACAAGCATAAATGAAATTCTGGGATTAACAGATTTATGAGGAGCTGGGAGCTTAACTCTGAATTTGTTGGTTACTATGATTACCCTGTATAAATTTTTCTATCAACATACATGGTTTTGTCTTCATCAAAATAAGGAGATTGTAAGACAAGAAGTGTTTCTACATCTAGCCTTAATATTTTGATGATAACTTTACATGGTATCATAAAGAGAAATTGTATACTCTAATGGTTTTGTTCTAGTGTGTACCTGCTGTTGTAATGTTCTAACTCTAGTATCAAGGCGTGTGACGTCACCAGGTTCTGAATATAAACATTACTGTAAGAAAACACGTGGTTACGTGTTACAATTGAAGTCAAGATTATGGAATTAGTCTTATGCATCAGTTCTTAAGAACGTTAGCACAAGAGGTTCTGATCATGATTGTGTGGTTAAGCTTTTGAGGCCTTCTAAATCTTTTCTTATGTGTGTTCCAAGTTCTGAAGATTATGAAGACGAGGTTCTGCTGAACAAGTTATAATGACCTGAAGAAAAATAGTTCTTACGACCAAGTGCTGAAGACTCTGAAGACAAGGTTCTGATGGGAGAAGTTCTGAAGGCTTCAAGACTTAGGTTCTAAGACTTAAGAGTGATTCTTCTGCAACAAGCTTCAAACATTCAAATAATATAAAGCCTTTGTAGATTAGAATAAGTTCAAAATGGTTAACGTGTGATGGTGTACAAAAGGTACAAAAAGTTCTTTGTGACCTCTACCCTCTAGGGTGGGGTAAGGACAGTCCTTTCGTACTGTATTGTCAATCACCTTCATTATGACTGTTGGGACCAAACAACTGGATTTCTGATTACCTTTCTACCCCTTCAACGAGTTTCTTTTACAAGCTATAAAAGGAAGACATGAAAGATGAAGAAATGTAAGAATCAACATTACAATGAAAAATCTATCGGATTAAATCAAGCTCAAACAAAACTACACCAAAGCATTGTGCAACTCTTTAGAAAGACCTTCTGTGTATATTTTTGTATATAGGCAAGGAGTTGTTGCTTGTATCTTGTTGTAAAATACTTAGGTGTTTTTATTTGTGCTAAAATGCTTGTGTAATCATCTTAAAAGAAGAAAACTGAAATACACAGAAAGTATTCAACCGTTGTAAATTAATTCTTTGAGTGACCAAGTAAGGTATGATCTTAAGAAGACACTTGTTGCGGTTTGAGTGGATTTGGATCGACTAACTTATTAGGGGTTCCAATAAGGTTGATTTGACTTATTGTGGGTTGTCTGTAATCAGTTTGGTTATAACGGATTAAGTCCTTGTTAAAGGAAAATCACCTTGAGGGGTGGATTGGAGTAGCTTAGTTAACAGTGAACTAGGATAAAAATAATTATGTTCATTTATTTTTATGTTCTAAGTTAACTTAGTCTTTCATCAACGAAAAGATTTAAAATTATTTTTGGTGAAATCCAATTCAAACCCCCTTTATTGTGTTTCTCGCACCTTCATATTGTGTTATCCAACTTCAAATTCAAAATTATTTCCAAAATTATTGTTGTTAGGCTTGCATCTATTATACCTCATCTTGTTTCTCAAAAATAACATGACTTTATCCAAGGTAGGAATATTAAAGATTGTATCACGTTGGCTTTCGAGGGTTTCAATTTACTTGAATCCAAATCTTCGTGCAATAATGTAGCTCTCAAAGTGGATATTACGAAGGCTTTTAACACTTTAAATTGGAAATTTCTTCTCAAAGTGTTGTGAAGCTACTCGAAAAAATAACTACAAATAGAACAAAGAGAGTCACCACCTAACTTTATTCCCCCCAAGGAATGGGGAAAGGAAAATATAGAGAAAACCTTTGGTATCGAGAAAAGAACATGATCTCACAACCAAATATTAGGTAAGGGAGTTAATTATGCAAGGGGAAGGTATTACCACCCCTCACGTCCATGGTACTCCACCTGATCCACTCTTGTTATTCTAATCAATGGTTGTGTATATCTAAAACTTACTTGCTAAAGGGAAATGCATGCATAAATTCATTGGGAAAAAGAAAGTATTTTATTAGTGCGTTGTCCTGAGTATTGAAACTCCATGCCTACATATCCACAAGGGAATCAGAACATCATAGTTCTTCTTAAATATGGTTTTTTGTTGTGTCTTTTATTATGGATGATGTTAAATTCTCATTCTACCAGTTAACGTTGCCACAAGACCGTGGGAGACTATGCATCATTATTTTGTGTAGAAAGGAGTTAACATATCCTTCTTGAAAAGGTTTTAAAGTGAGAAATAAAAATTAAAAAATCCATATGGCAAAAATGATTTGGATTTGATTTGTGTTTTTGTTAGGAATAAGGTGTTAAGTGGACCCTCATCTAAGAAGACACCCATCACCTTCATACCTTTAGTTTTGAAAGGGTTTTGAATATTTTAAGTGTTTTTGGATTTTTGAATGAGAAATTATTTTAGTCTTAATAATGCAATGCAAAAAGGAAAAGAAAAGTCCAATGGGAAGACTTGATCTTAATGTTGTCATGCAAAGGTTGATCCTATAGTTGAGATTGTGGGGGAAATTCTACCCTAATGTTGTCATGCTTAAATTGAGATCCTAATGTCTATCTTGATACAAATTTTATCAAAGATTCAAAATAAACCAATTAATCCTAAGGGAACATGTTATTCACACAATCAATGATCATACAAGTGGATGAGAATCCATGGATTTTATTTGGTAAAAGTTGTGACAAAGAGTGAAAGTTGAAAGAAATTTTTTTTTTGAAGTTCTATGGCTTATGCATTAAAAGAATTTATGAAGGATATATATTCAAAAGTAAGATAAGTTTGTAAAAACATGGATTAATTGAAAGTTTGAAACAAATGCATGCATCGCAATCACAATTGAAAGTCATGGAGCATAGCTTTTGATTTTCAAACATGTTTCATGATTTAGTGTGAATTTTGAATGATAAAACCCTAAAATGGCTCAATCTATCATGAAAGGCTCACTCAAGAGTCAAGATATCAAATAATAATCAAGATCTATCATGGTAAGATCAATCTTTGTGAGCAAAGTTGAGAAATTGATCAAAAGATCATTAAAAGTCCCCTTTAAAAACCCTAAAAAGTATCCACTTTGATTTAATTGAAAAATAATAAAATAAAAACATTTTTGTGATATTTTTTAATATTCATAAATTAGATGTGATAAATGAAGAGTGTGCAAAAAATTAGCTCAAGAAAACTAAATTTGATTGCAAAAAGAAGTTGAATGAAAATGGTAAAAACTGAAGGGGAAAATTGAGTTAAAGAAGAAAAAATATACAAAAAAGGACCACTGGGGCTCGAACCCAGGTCCATAAGGTTAGAGGCGCACTTTCTTTACCACTGGGGTGGTTGTTCCATTCGGTTACGAAACACCACCCATTCAATCTATTATAAACTTAAAAGCATTTTTGAAATTATGGCGCCATGTTCTTCTTCTTCTTCGCTAAGACACCAACAACAACACCTCCATTGATAAAATCGTAACTCCTTTGTTTCTCAACCAATTCAAAAATTGTAAACACCAAACTTGTCTAGAATTTCACAAGGAACTCAATGATATAATTTTCATAAGCTATCAATCAAATATGAGCACGAATTTCATCCAGTACCAAAATGAAAACTAAACGGTTCATTTTTGCAATTATCACCACACAAGCAATATAAATCAAAACTAAGCATATAGATAGTTTCACATACATGATATCTATATTTCTACTTCAGAATGTATGTGTAAATAATGCGTGTATCAAGATTCATAGTTCAAGAAAACTTACCTCTTGAAGAAAAATCAAATGCCCTCTATAGGACTTCTAGAAGTGAAATTATGATCCTAACACCTTCTTGGGACCTTTTTGATGCTTTGTGGATGCTCAACTTGCTTGGAAATTCTCTAAACTTCCCCAACCAAATCAAATTGCAAATGTCCAATGTGAAAATAGTGAATGATGATCGAGGTGTTGCTGAAGTGCCATGAGGGTTTGGATAGCTTCTATGTGGTGTATATGAGGTGTGTGGATGGTTAGTTCACAAAGAACTTGCAAGGATTATGAATTTAAAAGAAATGGATTTTGAACCTTGAGAAAAACTGCAATGTTACAATTATGAGTTAGAGAGTTTTTTAGAGGTTTAGAGGGTGTTCCAGGCCTGTTTTACAATATAGAATTGGCCTCTATTTCTAGGAAAACATTAAGGTTTGGGAATGAGGAGTTTAAAGCTTAATTTTTTGAATCTTAGTTGTGAAGCAATATGAAAATTATGGTTCCAATGCATAGTACTGAAGCTACCAAAGTGGTTAAACACTTTAAACACGTTGCTTCTGAGTTGCTAGGTTGAGTGTGGGCAGTGGGAACAAGTTAGAGGCTCAATGCATTGAAATTTTGCAAAAAAGATTGCTTTAATAAAATGGAAGTGTAACCTTATGATTAGAGATAAATTTACAAGTTAATGGACCTAAAAGTGATATTACAAGGCATGCTTGAATATTTGATCATAAGGTTTTCAAAAGAATGGACTATAATTCAAGTATGAATGTCCAACTTCATCTCTTTGAATCTCCTAGGTCAAAAATGATCTTTTTATGTTCTTTGACATTTTGTAAATCTTGAATCAAGGTCTTTAACTTTCATGTTTTGAGTTTTTTCTAATTCCACTTGGATGTTGGTGAAAAATGTCCATGAAATGGGTAACTTTTGAAGTTAAAACACACATGAAAAATTTCTCTAAGTGTTGGATTTTGAGGTCATGACTTTATTGGCTAATATCTCTCAATTTAAGCACTTTTAAGAGATCAACCCCAAATGACAAAGTTGTATAATTCCTTATTCCATACAACTTTAATGTAGAAAGTTTTCCTTGAATCAGCTTGCATCTTGTGAAATCTTACTTGTGAAGTTAGAGTTTTTTGAACAAAAATCACTTGAATTTCTCTAAGTATTTGAAAATCTTTCAACGTAGAATTTTGTTGACTTTCTTGATTATCTTGATTCTTGATGATGATTTTGAGTATTTTGATTATTCTTGACTTTGAACTTCAATGTTGACCAAAAAAGGTCAAAGTTTGACTTTTATGTGACAATTGACTTTTTCTTCAGATGAAATCAACTTTCTTATGATGAATGAAATCTTCTGAGCATGATGCAATTGAGATGATGTGATAACCATGATATGATGTTGTTGATGATACAATGAAGAAATCAACCTTGAACTTTAAACCATAAACCCCTAATTCTTGATTTTTAACTGATGGAGTCCAAAAACCCTAATTTCCTCAAACCAACATGATGAGACCAAATAATATATGATGCTTTGAGAATGATGATCATGATGACACCAAATAATATATGATGCTTTGAGAATGATGATCATGATGATACAAAATCTTGAGAGATGAGTCTCTCCTCTTCAAAACTCTAATCTTTGGGAAAAATATAATCCCATGCTTTGAGAACTCATGCTATGAATGATTGTGATGCAAATGAAAATGTATGCAGAGATGAATGAATGTGAGGTTTGAGTTAATTATGGTTGAAACTCATAGGGAAAATTAAATTTTGGGGTGCAACAACTGCCCCTTTTAATCATCTAAAACCTGAATGTGAGATTGGTTGTCTCCTTTTGAACGTTCGATGTGTAAGAGGATTAAATACTTAAATGAACCATAAAATTTGCACTCCAGAATGAAAGGGTTTGAATGGTAATATCCAAGTAAACTAAATTCTAATGATATAATCCAGTAGGGAAATGAGGATGATAGAAATCAAACGCCATCTGGTATGGACTTCAAAGGTATCCTAGACGCCAACTGATGTGGACTTACAAAATGGATGAAATATCAAATACCATCTAGTATGGACTTAAAAGGTATCCTAAATTCCAACCGATATGGACTTACAAAATGGACGGAATATAAAATGCCATATGGTATGGACTTAAAAGGTATCCTAGACACCAATTGATGTGGATTTACTAAATATACGAAATATCAAATGCAATCTGGTATGGACTTAAAAGGTATCCTAGACGCCAACTAATATGGACTTACAAAACAGATGGAATATCAAATGCCATATGGTATGGACTTATAGAGCAAAAGGGGTATGAGGCATCACGTATGCAAAAGGTAGTAAGGGGACCAACTTACAAAAGGTAAGTGAATGATTAGGGTATTTGTACAAGGCAAAAGAAATATATTGATCCCACAGGAAAAATGCGGGGTATACTTCTCAAGAGTGGAAATTATATGAAATGTCGAACACCAGGTAAGGATTTTCAAATATATGAGAAGTAAGAAAGGTTATACACCAACTTTTATTCGCGCTCTAACTGCAAGAGGTAAATACAGGTCAAATTGACTCTAACTCTTTGGGGGGAAAGAGAAACAACACCTGACTGGGGATATAAGTTATAACAAGTTCTACTGGGGAAAGAATCAACATGAAACTGCTGGAGGATAAGTTCTTTTACTGGAAAAAAGGTTTATGGAGAATCAACGGTAAGGTTGCTGGGATAGTGTTAACATGGTGATTTGAGAGACGAACATTAGTAGGGTTACTCGAGTAGTATCAACTTAGTGGTTGGAAAGCAGACATCAGTATGGTTACTGTAACACCCCAATTTTTATTTACTAATTACTTTATTAGTTATTTATTTTATTAATTATTATATAATATAGTAATTATTAAATTATGTGATTTTTTCTGAAAATATGAGTTATTTGAATTAATTATTAATGTGTGATATATGATTTATTTTATTAATTAAGAATATGTGTTATATGAGTAATTGGGATATTGGGTGTGAAAATAAAATTATTGATTGAATGAGCCTTATGTATTTCATTAGAGTGAGTGAGTGAAGTTAAGTCCATTAGTGAAATATAATCAGTATGAAGTAAAAATAGAATTAGAAAGGGAATTGTCAAAACAAGAGAAGAGAAGAAAGAGGAAAAGAGGAGAAAAAGGAGAGAAGAGAAGAGAAGAGGGAAGAACCCTAGAAGGATCTACATCCAAGGTAAGGATGGGTAATTTGCTCATTATGAATTTATATAAAAGTATATAATGGGTAGTTCCATGATTTAGGGATTTTTGTTCTTCAATTTCTAGATTTTAATATGTTAGGGTTTGAGTAGAAATCCATGAAATTGATGTTGGAAATCATGTTTTGATGTTTCTATTTGATTCTATATGTTAGAAATAGGTTATAATACCTTAAATCGAAGAAACTTGTATGTTTAAATGTGATTTTGGGTCAAAAGTTCGTGTGGGAAGTTGTTGTCAACGCAGAAAAATTGCTGTAAAAAATGCAAGGTGGGCTAAGCGTGGATTTTGGAGCTCAGTGCGGCCTGTAATGCGAAATTTTTTCAAAACTTTAAAAATTCATAACTTCAGCTTCGGGTGTCTGTTTGACGCACCGCTTGAACTTGGGGAAATCTAATACAATGTACTTTCTTGTAAAAATTGTTTCATGTTCTTGAAATAAATTTAATTGGTGTTTAATGAGGTTTTGTGGTGTCAGTGTATGATGTCGGTGTTTGCGTTTTTGTTGGAATTTTAAAAATTCATAACTTTTGAAGCATAACTTCGTTTGAATCTCCGTTCAGATCATTAGAAACCTAGCGAGATATTATTTTCAATAAAAATAGTTTTGTTGGCAGTATGTGATTTAATCATTGTTTGGTTGTGTAAAATGACATGTATATATGTTATGCGTATTGGTGTTTGATGTTTGATTGTAATCCATTATGATATTACTTGCTATGTGTTATTGGGAGGTATTGAATTGATGAATATTATGAATTTGAATCGTATGTGAATAATCCATGAGAATGTATATGTATTTGCAATCGTGTGGTATTTAACATGTGATAAATTATTGAAGATATACGTTGATAAGTTTTGGATGACTTTTTAGTATGAATATGATACTTGAATTTTGTGTAGATGTATGTTGTGAATTGAAATTGGATGAGAATAACATTGTTAGGCATTATTTACTATGTGTTATTATGATGTGTTGAATTGAGAATGCTATGAACATGATACTTGAATTTTGTATAAAAGTATGTTGTGACTTGATGATGAATGAGAATAACATGTTTTGACATTGTTTGCTATGTGTTATTGTGGTGTGTTGAGTTGATGAATTCTATGAGAATGCATTGTATGTGAATGATGTCATTATTGATGTATGTTGTGCAATTTGGTGAAGATAATTCAAATGTGTTGAATTATGTGAAATATGCTTGTATGATTAAGATATAAAGATAGTCTTAATTGAATATATTGGTTGTTTTGAATATGCATTCATGTCAGGGATCTGGAATGGTGAACTATATGTTCATAATTGGTGGTTCTGGTCCTATGGTGGGGATTTGGAACGGTGAACTATATGTTCATAATTGGTCATTCTGGTCCTATGGTGGGAATCAGGAATGGTGAACTATATTGGTGGTTCTGGTCCTCTGGTGGGAATCAGGAATGGTGAACTATATTGGTGGTTCTGCTCCTATGGTGGGGATCTATAAAAGTGAACTATATGTTCATGATTGGTGGTTCTGGTCCTATGGTGGGGATCTGGGACGGTGAATTATATGTTCATAATTGGTGGTTCTGATCCTATGGTGGGGATACGGAATGAGGTGAACCTAGTCGTTCACGATTGGTACCACATGCATATTGCATTGAGTTGCATTAGAGTCATATGTGTCGATGTGAATCTTGTGTTTTTTTGTGCAATATGTGTTAATTGAATTAATTTTTACATTTGTGGTATTGTGTTTGATTACTTTGGTATCTATAGTTGTAGAGAAATGTTGTATATATGGATTTATGAAATGTATTGGAATAGATGAATATGTGAAGTGTGATGAATTTTATTTGGTAATTGTGTGTTATACATTACTTATTATTATATATTTATATAATGATGTGAATTCTCACCCTTCTGTTGGAATAATGTTTTATACGACATCGCTCAGGTACCGAAGATAGTGGTGCTTCTCATGAGGATTAGTCAAAAGAGTTAGCTTTATTTATCCTTATTCTAGGTAGTGAGTCAATGCTCTGGTTATGTAAAACTGGGGTTTATTTGGACTCGTGTTTATTTTTCTGAGATGTGATATACTCTATTTATTTATGGTGTATTTAAGATTATGTGGTAGATGACCTTTAGTTCCTAATGTCTTGGGACATGATTTATTTATGAGATGTGATGATTGGTATCATTTTGTTAAATCAAAAATTCTGCTGTGATATATGCATATGTATATGAAACATGAAGTTTAAATATGTGTTATGAATATGACTAGGAGTATGTTGTGTTATCTTTGTTTGTTTTTGAAATACATGTGATGCTCTCTTTTGATACGCAGGCTAATTTTACTCTGATTATGCTATAATTTTAGCTTGGGGTTTTGAGGGTGTTATAGTTACTAAGTCGGTGGGTTTACCAGAAGAAAATAAATCAGGTGATTGGAAAGGTGAACAAATTCATATAATAGACATCGTTGTGGTTACCAGGAAATGACAAATATGTTAAGAAGATGAACAATCAACGGGGTTACTGGCATAAATAGGGTTACTGGGAAAAAGATATGACAGTAAGGTTACTAGGTTTTGGTAAATAACTGTTGGTGAGCAAACGCTTGGCTTCAGTATGGTTACTGGACTACGGATCAACCAGGAGATTAGAATGGAAAAAGTTTCAGGTTATAGATGCCGGTAAGGTTACAGGGAGACAAGGGTAAGGTTACCAACATCGATAGAGTTACTACAAGGCTTCAATTAGGTGATTATGCAAGAAAGGATATAAAGGTTGCTGACGTCAGTATGGTATCCGAAAAATCAATCAGCGGGGTTACCGGAAGAAAATCAATCAGGTGATTGGAAAAACAAGGATAACAAGGTTGTGTTATCTTAAAATTTCTTTAAGGCATTTATTTCACTGTTAGTAGGGCAACCCTGTGAATTGAAGGGAAAGTGCCTTCTAGGAGTAGGGACTTTAAGAAGATTAGAGTCAAGAAAATGATAGCTGGAAAGTTATTATAAAGAATTAAAGGGAGATCGACAGACAAAAGAACAAGTAGTCGACATAGGAAATAACAAGCCCGTCGACTTTAGTTTTGTCAACAAAAATAGAATCTAAGACATAGAGAATTTGGGTTATTTGTCCACGAAATTGGTTGATGTCGAAGCAAAACTTATAGGCGGGATAGATTTTGAAATTTGAATATTACAACGGTTGCAAGAAGTTTCCTGATTAAGGCGCCAACTACGTGGCTAAATCTGAGGAGGCAGTTTTATTAAGCCACATACGTGTCAAGTTAGTATTACATTTAAGTACATGTTCAGTTATTATGTAACTACTATAAATAAGAGGGTCTAATATAAGATTCAGTGTCTTCACTTTGTACTAAAACCACTTGTACAATTCCATATTTCCAAGTGTAAGGAAGTAAGAGTTCAAGAGTGTTAATGTACGTGAATCATCACATTTATCTCAATGCAAACTCCTTTCTTTGCAGTTGTAACCTTTATATATTTTACTTGTATCTTATTTACTTTTGAACAATCATTTTATATTGTGATTTATGTTATTGAATCTTTTTCCATTATGATACTGGAATTCACCAAGAATTCACTCGACATTTACTTCGTTTAGGATAGGTCCTAGTCTTCTATTGGTCACGAGTCACCTTCAATCAGTCAATTCATAACATATTTGTGGAAAACTTTTACTTGTTCCCTTATTTATAGAAAATTGCTTCTAGCAAAGTAAGGCATTGCATCGACAAAAGAAGTCTCATTTCATTCTATTAGCACATGTCTTAGGATTAACTAGTCGATCCTACGATTAACCCTTAGTTTTAGGCTTAGGGAGGACTAGTGGTTGTTTACCAATTTCCACAATAAACAAATTGGCACACCCGGTGGGACTAGTGCTAGTTGAATATATCTAAAAAATTCTTAAATGTTTGTAAGTGTATGAGACTTAGAAGTTAAAATTTAACCAAAGAGTATATTAAGCCACAAGTTAAGCAACATACACCAAGGATGACTAATCCTACCAACACTAATGCAGATGTAGTACCGCTATGAATGATAACTACCACAGATATAGTAGTTTTTCAAGTTGTGCCTTTTTTTGCATTGGCAAATACAACTACGTCAGTGTCAACTGCAGGCGTAGTCATTATCCCCCATGCTCCGCCAGTGAGTCCAGGACCTTTGGTAACTATTATACCCCAGTTTTTGCCTCTAAGACCCCCTATCATCTCATACCATCAAAATGCATCAAAATCTCGCATTAGGGTTTGGATATTTCTTCTGGGTCATCTTATTTTTAAGTTTGCTCTTAAGGGATTACCGAGCACCCTAATTGTGTATCTTGTATACATGTGTTTTATATTTTACCGACCTCTAACAAAAATAAAAAAATATGTCTTGTTTATTTTGTTTCTTTTAGAAGATAGGGTTTCAGATCAAGGAGTTTAGGTGATGGTCATCTGATTAGGGTTGTTGTTTGTTCAGGCCAAATATGGTTCCTAAAAGACTATGTTTCAGAGTGGTGATCTATAATCTTAGGTCACGCTATCCTCAAGCTTCATTCAGCATGGTTAAGGCGAGTTTGGTGGCTTAAGTCTCAAGACTCTTCGAGATAGGTTCATATGTTTATTTCCATGCCTTCTTCGACGAGTAATCTCAAGTTCTGACAAGTGTGAGCAAGATTTGATCAAGATTTCGTCATCTCAAGTTCATATGTTCCTAAGAGTACCTCGGATTACTGAGAAAGACAAAGTCTGCAGTTAATTCAAAGTTGGTTGACTGAAAGTCAACGTTAGCAAGTTCGAGTTTAAATAATCATAACTTCTTCATTATTCAGTATTTTTGATCGACTCTTCAAGCATATGAATCTCCTTGACATCATCCAATTTCCCTTTACAAGTCAAGAGAAAATTGTGCTTAAAAGGTCATGAAATTTATTGAAACGCTATAGGTAGTTTTTTGACTTAGAATGTTCTTAACCTCTAAATGTCAATTCATGTTACCAATTTCCTAATGCCATAATTTTTTCCTCAAAGTCTTATCTATGTGTTGAGATTATTGATCATGGGTTAATATTCATATGATTTTTGGTCAACAATTCAATATTTGAACTATTTGGTAATTAGTTCTTAAAGAAAGTGTTCAAGTATTACATGATGCACATAGGAGCATTCACTTAAAATATGAAGAAGCATTGCAATTTGAAAAAAGGTTGAAGAAGTTCGCTGAAGTCTAAGTGTTATACCTCAATTTTTGCCCCTAAGATTCCTCTCTCATCTCATATCAACTCAATCATATCAAGATTACACTTGGATTTGGTTCTTCTCCCTATCTCTAGGTTTGCTCATGAGGGATCATCAAGCACTTTGATTGGTATATGGTGATCATATATGTCTTGTGTTTATTAAATTTTAACTAACAAATACAATGAATGTTTTCTGTAAATGATGATACTATAAGTGATGGCACAACGTATTTCATCCGGTTGATTCATAGGTTCATGAGTTTATTTCCATGCCTTCTTCAACAAATCTTCATTGAGATTCAAGCTTCGTCATTGAGAGTGATTTAAATTAATATCATGACAAGGTCTACTATGATTCATCATGCCTCAATTTGTCAAAGGAAGTGAAAAGATGCAAGAATTGATTGAAGAAGTTTGACCTATTTGGACAAATTCTTGATTACTTGATAACAAGTACTTAACTTTTTCAATTTTCAACATTTTGAGGTGATTATTATTTCTATGGGTTTTTATTATCATCCACAACAACTTCTATTCACAGGGAAAAAGTGATTGTGCAAGAAAGATTGTTAAAATTGAAAGGGGTTTCCAAGTCATTTTGGTGCTCTAGGAGCTAGGGTTTTGAACTTCTAAGGGCTATATCTTGTTCATCTTTTGAGATTTTTAAGTGATTCCAAAGATATGCTTCTCTTTAAAGAGTTATCAATCAATCACTTCAAAAGTTTCAAGCAAATTTTGTGTGGAAGATTCCTAATGATGGAGAAAGATTACAAGTCCTCTAGATAGGCCATTAAATTCCCTTATGTGACTTCAAGGGATCATAACTTGGTCAATTTTTATCTCCTTGAGCCCATTCTTTTTCCATTTAATCTTAAGAATGTGAACTTCAACTTTTCTTGTATGTTCGAAGCTTGAAAATGGTTAGAAGATGCCTCAAAAACTCAAAACATTATAGGTCGCCTCATGCATTTTCACCAAACTTAAAGGATCCTAACTTGTTCAATATTTGGAATTTTTGGGTGAAACAAGTTTCACAATACTCTTTAAGGATTCCAATTTAATCTAGCATCAAATATCAAGGTCAATTTTGAAGGAAGACCTTGTTTGGAGTCAAAACATTTTAGGACTTTTTTTGAGAAAAACATAGAATTTTTCTAAGTACAAAAAGTCAGCTCATTTTTTATGATTTTGACCAAACACAACTTCTAGCTCAAGCATCCAAATTATCTCTCCCTCTTTTCACATTGTAAATATTGTTACCTTATATTTCAAATGCTTCAATAATTATGCCCTAAGACCTCTTGAGCTGTGAACACCATGAATTCAAAGTTGGACCTTGGAACTGAAGTTTTACTTGCAGTCAGATTGCAATTTTCATAATGTGACTTCTAATCACTAAATTAACACGTGATTTTCACTTAAACATGATCATCAAAGATATTTTGGATTATTTAGAGTGACAAAACACATCATTTAGATGAGTTTTGATGCACATGTGAGCACACTTGGCTCGTGAACACATGTGTGCACGAATTCGATTGAAATTGCATCATTCACCCTCCTCTTGATTCCATTCACTTCTCCTATAAATACATACTCTATTCAACTCATTGTCTCAAGCTTGAACAACCAAAATCACCCTGTCAAACTCCCTCCATAACTCACTTTTCTGAGTTTTCGAATACATCTTTTTGGAAATGCTCCGCGTTTTGTGATGCAATGCTATGAAATAATGATTACTATATGCAATGTGCCGAAGCAAAGATATTTGTTGGGAACTTTAAGGATAAAGTCTCGACTTCTTTTGAGGAGTGACAATAATCTGGACAAGAATCTTTGACAGGGAATGAAATCCCTGACTTTTGTTGATGAACGCCAATACAATGGACTTATATGTTTGATATCTAATGAGGTTGACAATACTGGATTCCCGACATTTCTTTGAAACCTCAATTTGTTTAGCATGCGCCTTAACCTAACCTAATCAACCCTTGAAGAGAATGAGACGCCCCTACATATTTCCTTGCCCTAGCCTTTAGGGATTTTTGAAGAAATTTGCTTCGAGAGGAATTCTAGAGATATTTTGCCCCAATATTTTGAATTTTGGAACACTGCCACTGATTAAACAATGTTGGAGATGTTTTTAACCATGCTTGA
Source organism: Vicia faba (assembly GCA_948472305.1). Taxonomy (NCBI): domain Eukaryota; kingdom Viridiplantae; phylum Streptophyta; class Magnoliopsida; order Fabales; family Fabaceae; genus Vicia; species Vicia faba. Next base: position 1,055,654,367 of record OX451740.1, on the reverse strand, counting down.
GTGACTGCTCCTGATTAATTGGCATTTTGAGAGATTCTTTGAATCCTGACATGACTGCCTCAAATTTACTGAAATTTTATTCAACTGAGTATTCAACTGCTTCTCTGCCCCTTAGGGTAATCAAATTTCAAGATGCCCCTGCCCCTACTCAACAAAAATTTGAAGATAATTCCCTTGGGATGATTATTATCTTCATTTTATGTCCATCATGGAAACTTCCTTGATGTCAAGCACTTGTTTATATGCAAAACATGTTTATTATGGGAACGATGATTTTGATGCAAAGCTTATGTTTGTCTTGAAGTTTAAATACTTTTTTTTAAATGATGTCGTAACATCAATTTTTTTTTGTTTTAATGAAAGGTGGTATGATACCAACTTAAATGATTTTATAAAGTCTCCTAGGATTCATTTTATTGTACTCTTGTTACAATATGCTTTCGAAATAACTCATGCTTCAGTTAGAACTTTTAAGGGTTGTAGCGTGGCCTGATTCACAGTTTCAAAAAAAAAAATTAAGGCTCAAAGTTTATTTGTACCCACCCATTCTCCTTGATGTTCTCTAGTCCTACATTAAGTTAACTCGATACGAGCACTCATCTCTCAAGAGGAGTTCGAGATGGTTGAGGAATCAATGAAGTTTTCTTGGACACGACATTCATTCATCTTTGATGTCTGATCACATGACTTTGTTCTTTGCTAAGGGTTTTTATTCTGTAATCCTTTATTTTCCCTAATTTTTGCCTGGATAGATTTTTTCATTTTTCATTTTGCAGTCTAGCGGGATGCTCTAATTTTTCCTAAGTCTCCTTCATAGTTTTGACTTAGTGGAATTTTCTTTTTAATTTTCATTCTTTTAAAAAAAAAACCATGTGACCCTGAGTGTTTGGACTTGTTGAAGAGTTGTGGCTTCCTTGTTCCTTGGCTGGTGAGGGACAACCATTATGGATTTGATTTTTCTCGTCCTCTTGATATGTGAGGGATAAGGTTTGGTGATCCTCGAATGTTCACTCCTTTTTGAATGCCCGATCAAACTAACTTAAGACTACCCTTCCCCAGGTTAAAATGTGAGGGTTTTTTCTATAAAGAAAAGAAATTCCTAGTCCATGGCTCTAAGGGGTTGACAAGTGTCTATCATCCTTATATCTCCGGTGTTTTGGAATTTGAAACAACTCATGTACATCGTCATCAAGGTTTTATTCCAAAGCATACCGTATGAAATTCTAGGTATATTTTCATCACCCTCCCTCAAGAGTTATTTGTTTAACAAGAGTTAGGTATCAAAAGTAAAGAAAAATTAAGAGTGGAACGAATGGATTGCTTCAAGACAAACATATTTAATGCATTAATATTTTCATTAAAAAATAAACAAGTTTCTACAAGAAAACAATGAAATATCAACAAGAAATATTACACATGAGAATGCAATAATGAAAAGATAATCAATGTTGAGGAGGCTTGACTCTGTCTGGACTTATTGCTCCTGACTACTTTCTGCAGTCTTGAATCTGTGTGCAAATAACCTGCAGTGAATGTGGTAGCTTTAGAATCAATCAGATCTTTCATGTTATTCTTCAAAGCTCGACAATTCTCAATCGTCTGACCATGTGCCTCTGAGTTAAACTCACATCTTGCATCTGCATCGTATCCCTGAGGAAGAGGTGTTGGAGGAGGCACAAATTCTCTTATCTCAACCAATTTATGATGGAGCAATTGAGGAAGTAATTGATGGTAGGGCATAGGAATTAGATCCATCACTCTTTCAGGCTTTCTTGGTCTTTGTTGTTTCTTCTGAGAGCAGTTATGTTCATACACCTTCCTCTTTTGAGTTGGTTGAGGAATAAGCGGATATGGAAAGTATGGAGGCTTTGGGATAGGATAAAACTTTTCCTCAAGCTACTTCTGTCTCTTATAATATGTTTTTCCCCTTGGAATCACTTGGGGAACGGGAACTATCTGCTGACGACGAGGTTCTAGAATACAAGGTTGTGGATGAGATTCACGAGGTAGTATCTGATCAAAAGGATATCCTAAAGGATGTGGAGAATAAACTACTTTTGTTACAGTAGTGTGCATAGGATTGTCTTCTTTTCACAACACCAACCTTAGAAATTGCATAACCAAGCTAATCTGAGTCTTCGATTAAGTGTTTTCCTCTCTCAAGAGTTCCTTACCATGGGTCATAGCTTGCATGTCTACCATTAACAACCCCATTCCAATCTTCATCTCAGCCAATTCTTTGAGAAGTTGTTCCATAGTTGATCTCGGAGCAAGTAGTGATGAGAAGTCAGATTGTCATTCTAAAGAGGGAACCAGAGATCAGATGAGAACTCCACCTGTTTATGCATATGTGTATGAAATGTATGAATGTATATGCAAATGGCATGCTCAAACAATTTTTTTTACAAAACTTGACGATGTGATTCCTTGGAGATGACCAATATGTATGATGATACAAACATGGTATGATGTCGTGAATGCAAATGCATGGGATCAAAAATTCAGTTTCAAAAGTTCAGCATATCTTGTATAATACTGCTACCGAAAACTTCTGAGTAGGATGAACGTTACAGGATCAAAATTTTGGACCTCTTCTGAATACAAGAATACCAGGGTAGGATGAAGGTCAAAGTTTCTTGTAAAAAATCCCAAACCTTCTCAAATATGAGTTCTAATTTGGATAAAAATTCCTTGAGGTATTCCTAGAGTCACGGGTCCCTTTAAAAAGTACAGTGTCGTAACGTATCTACGTCATAACAATTGTACCCCAAAGTAAACCTAGTCTGGGTGTGGTTCTCATGACACACTAGTAGGGCATCTACCCTGTAGGTGACATGACTATCCACTTATTTAAACTTATGGGTTCACTCAAGCCTGTGTATTGGGCTTATTTCTCAAGTAACACACATCCACCATAGAAACAAACACTAATATCCATAATATCAAAAGTGCAATGAATGAATGCAAGAAATAAAGTAAGTAAAGCAAATAAATAAACACCCAAAGGAAACAAACAAGAGCTACGAATGAATTTCTTATATCCCCAATAGAGTCGCCAGCTAAAGCTACTCGAAAAAATAACTTTGGATGGAACAAACAAATTCGGCACCTAACTTTATTCACCCCAAGGAATAAGGAAAGGAAAATATAGAGAAAACATTTGGTATCGGTAAAATAACTTGGTCTCGCAACCAAATCTCGGGTAAGAGAGTCAATTACGCAAGGGGGGGGGGGGGGGGGGGTATTAGCACCCCTCACATTCGTGGTACTCCAAGGGATCCACTTATATTATTCTAATCAATGGGTGTGTATATCTAAAACTTACTTGCTAAAGGGAAATACATGCATGAATTCACTGGGAAAAAGAAAAGGATTTTATTAGTGAATTCTCTTAAGCACTGAAACTCCATGCCTACATATCCACAAGGGAATCAGAACACCGTAGTTCTTCTTAAAAATTGTTTTTTGTTGTGTTTTTTTTTATGGATGATGTTAAATTCACATTCTAATAGTTAATGTTGCCACTCGACCGTTGGAGACTACGCATCATTGTTTTGTGTATAAAGAAGTTAACATATCCTTCTTGAAAAGGTTTTAAACTGAAAAAAATCCCTAAGGAAAAAATGATTTGTATTTGGTTTGTATTTTTGGTAGGAAGAAGGTGTTAAGTGGACCCTCATCCAAGGAGACACCCATCACCTTCATAACTTTAGTTTTGAATATTTTAAGTGTTTTTCGATTTTTGAATGAGAAAAGATTTTAGTCTTAATGATGCAATGCAAAAGGAAAAGAAATATCCAATGGGAGACTTGATCTTAATGTTGTCATGCAAAGGTTGATCCTATAGTTGAGATTATGGGGGAAATTCTACCTAAATATTGTCATGCTTAAATTGAGATCCTAATGTCTATCTTAATTCAAGTTTTATCAAAGATTCAAAATGTACCAATTAATCCTAATGGAACATGTTATTCACACAAGCAATGATCATACAAGTGGATGAGAATCCATGGATTTTATTTGGTAAAAATTGTGACAAAGAATGAAAGTTGAAAAAAAAGATTTTTGAAGTTTTATGGCTTATCCTTTAAAAGAGTTTATGAAGGAGATATATTCAAAAGTAAGACAAGTTTGTGAAAACATGGATGAATTGAATGTTTGAAACAAATGTATGCATCACAAACACAATTGAAAGTCATGGATAATAACTTTATATTTTAAACATGTTTCATGATTTAGTGTGAATTTTGAATGATAAAACCCTAAAATGGCACAAGCTATCATGAAAGGCTCACTCAAGAGTTAAGATATCAAATGAGAATCAAGATCTATCATGGTAAGACCAAGCTTTGTGAGCAAAGTTAAGAAATTGATTAAAATATCATCAAAGGTCCCCTTTAAAAACCCAAAAAAGTATCCACTTTGATTTAATTTAAAAATAATGAAATAAAAAATATTTTTGTGATATTTTTTAATATTCATAAAGTAGAGGTGATAAATGAGGAGTGTGCAAAAAATTAGCTCAATAAAACTAAATTTGATTGCAAAAAGAAGTTGAATGAAAATGGTAAAAAATGAAGGGCAAATTGAGTTAAAGAAGAAAAAATATACAAAATTGGACCACTGGGGCTCGAACCCAAGTTCCTAAGGTTACAGGCGTGCTTTCTTTACCACTGGGGTGGCTGTTTCATCGGTTACGAAACACCACCCATTCAATATATTATAAACTTAAAACCATTTTTGAAATTATGGCGCCATGTTCTTCGTCTTCACCGAGACACCAACAAAAACAACTCCATTTATAAAATTGTAACTCCTTTGTTTCTCAACCAATTCAAAAATTATAAACACCAAACTTGTCTAAAATTTTATAAGGAATTTATTGATATAATTTTCAGAAGCTATCAATCAAAGATTAGAATGAATTTCATCCAGTACCAAAATGAAACCTTAACGATTCAGTTTTGCAATTATCATCACACAAGCAATATAAATTAAAACTAAGCATATGGATAGCTTCACATACATGATATCTACATTTCTACTTCAGAATGTATGTGTAAATAATGTACGTATCAAGATTTCACAGTTAAAGGAAACTTACCTCTTGAAGAAATATCCAATGCCCTCTACACGACTTCTAGAAGTGAAATGATTATCCTAACACCTTCCTAGGACCTTGTTGATGCTTAGTGGATGCTAAACTTGCTTGGAAATATTTTGAACCTCCCTACCCAAATCAATTTGCAAATGGCCAAAGTGAAAATGGTGAATGATGATAGAGCTGTTACTGAAGTTCCAAAAGTGTTTGGATAGCTTCTATATGGTGTATATGAGGTGTGTGGATGGTTAGTTCACAAAGAACTTGCAAGGATTATGAATTTCTAAGAAATGTATTTCGAACCTTGAGAAAAGTTGCAATGTTGTAGTTCTGAGTTAGAGAGTGCTTTAGAGGTTATATAGGGAGTTGCATGTCTATTTTGGAATATAGAATTGACCTCTATTTATAGGAAAAAATTATGGTTTGGGACTGAGGAGTTTGAAACTTAAGGTTTTGAAACTTAGTTGTGAAGTAATGTTAAAATTATGGTTCTAATGCATAGTACCAAATCTTCCAAAGTGGTTGAACACTTTAAATATGTTGCTTATGAGTTGTTAGGTTGAGTGTGGGCATAGGGAACAAGTTAGAGTCTCAATGCATTTACATTTTTCAAAAAGCCTGCTTTACTAGAATGGAAGTGTAACCTTTCTCCCCTTAATGGAAAAATGGATTGGATAACGTTTGAATAATATGGAAAATAGCTCAAAAGCTTGTGTAATCTTCTGATTAGAGATATATTTGTAAGTTAATGGACCTGAGAAGTGAGATTACAAGTCATGCTTGAAGATTTGATCATAAGGTTTTCAAAAGAATGATGTATAATTAAAGTATGGATGTCCAAATTCATCTCTTCGAATCTTCTAGCTCAAATATGATGTTTTTGTGTTCTTGGACATTTTGAAAATCTTGAATCAAGATCTTCAACTTTCACGTTTTGAGTTTTTCCTGATTCTACTTGGATCTTGGATAAAAATGGCCATGACGTGGGTAACCTTTAAGGTCATTACTTTATTGGCTCATATCTCTCAATTTAAGCACTTTTTGTAGATCAACCCTCAATGACTAAGTTATATTATTCCGCATTCCCTACAACTTTCATGTTGAAAGTTTTCCTTGAATCAACTTGCACCTTGGGAAAACATGCTTGTGAAGTTAGGGTTCTTTAGGCATAAAACACTTTAGTTTTTCTAGGTATTTAAAAATCTTTCAACTTTGACTTTTGTTGACTTTCTTGTTTCTCTTGATTCTTGATGATGATTTTAAATATTTTGATGATTCTTGACTTTGATGATTCTTGAGAATGATGACATGATGATACAAACTCTTGAGATATGGGCCTCTCCTTGTTAAAATCCCAATCTTAAAGAAAAATATGATCCCATGCTTTGAGAATACATGCTATGAATGGTTGTAATGCAGATGAAAATGTATGTGGAGATAAATGAATGCGAGGTTTGAGTTTTTATGGTTGAAACTCAAAGGGAAAATTTTATGGTGCAACATATTAAATCAGTTTGGCTTCAATGACACCTTTTTTCAATGAATCAAGAATATCTTGAACTCATCTTGGATTTCTATTTTGGTTAATGGCTCACTTCATGTTTTTTTAATTGCACTAGAGATGTGTGTAAAGGTGACCCACTCTCTCCTCTTCTCTTCTTTCTAGCGGAAGATGTGCTCATTAGATTTATTTGCAAGTTGGTTGATGAAGGATCCTCAGCAGATTCAAGTTCCTTCGCATGTTTTATACGTGGATAATGTTCTCATTGTTGCAAAGGAAGTGTTTCCAACATTAAGAAACTCATTTTTGTTTTCAATTCCTATTCTGCTTTGTCTGGCCAATTTGTACACTGCGGGAAATATTTTATTTTTTGGGGGGACATGTCTTCTTCTCGCCTGAATATTTTGTCTTCTTTGTCTATTTTCATAATTGGGTTACCTCTTTTTTATCATCTTGGAGTGCCTTTATTTAAGGGTAAACCGAGTGCAAAGTTTCTCCGACCAATTGCCGACAAAATTGTCCTCAAGCTTGCGTCTTGGAAAGGCTCTCTTCTTTCCTTTGTGGGAAGAGTAGAGTTGATTAAGTCCTTGATGAAAAGTATGCTCATTTATTCTATAGCCATTTATGCTTGGTCGGGTTAGTTGTTGAGAGCTATTGAGAAAGCGGCTTGAAAATTCTGATGGAGTGGACACGTCTCTAAAAGTAAATATGTCATTATAGCTTGGAAAAGTATTTATAGGCATATCTCTGAAGGAGGCCTTTGCCTTAGATCCTTGGTAGCTATTAATGATGCGTCTAACTTAAAACTTGCTTGATATTTTTTCAATTCGGAGGAGCCTTGGGGTGTTCTTCTTAGAAATCGGGTTTTGAGGAGTTATGAATTCAGCAAACACCATATCTTCTCTTCTATTTGGTCTACTATCAAATCAGAGATTCCGAAAATTCATGACAATTTTCTTGGCTTCTTGGCTATGGTAAATCCATAAGTCTTTGATTTGATCATTAGTATGGAGATTTGTTACATTTGGAGATAGATAACATTTCTCTTCTAGAGGACCTACTAGTCAGCGCTTTTATCATTGATGGGCGCTAGAGTTTTAGCAACCTAATTACGTACTCAATTCAGGTCAAAATTAGTAATTTTCATATCCCGTTCATCTTTTTCTGGATAAGGAATTTGGAACCACACCTTCTTGGGGAAGCTTTTGTTGCAACTGGTTTTTAAATTAGATTCGCCACCCTTAATTTTTATCCTAAAGGAAGGGAGTATAAAGGAATAACCCTAAAAGAAATTCAGAGATTCTAAGTTTGACTCGGTTCTAGACGAGGGGAAGGTATTAGGCACCCCTTGTCTACCTTGTTCACAAGGATACTAGGTTTAGAAGCAATATTTTTGAGAAATAGGGTAATTATTATTAATAAGGGAAAAGGGTTTGAATTTTAGTTAGCGGGACTCGCAACGATTTTTGATCGTATGCCTACGTATCCTCCTTAGGAGGAATCAGAGTCTCATTTTCGTAGTTCGCGGTTGGTTTGTGTTTTTTATGGATTACGCAGATATTTTAATTTTCCACGCACTTAGTTCGAATGTGTAGATAGAAGAGATTTTGAACTAAACGCGAAGTTGATTAAAAAACTCTTTGCATTCCTTTTTGAAGATTAATTGTTTGATTTAATTTATTACAAAAATAATTTGACGTTTGTTTGCGTATTTTTATACGTAGAGCAAAGGAGTCTGATATAGTCTCCTCGTCACGTGGCCAGATGTTAGCCATGTGTCGCTTGCGGACGTAGTAATTTGGTGAATTGCATGGGTTTTAATATTTTGATGTAAAATATTAAATTAACTTATATTGCGAAAAATATTTTTAAGTGCATGATTAAAAGAATATAATGCCATAATAAAAATATTTTTTTTATGAGTTGAAAATAATTAACTTAATTTTCAATAGAAAATAAATATAATATAAATATAAAAATATAAAGAATATTGATTATAATAATATAATAAAAGAAAATTAAATCAAAATGCGGGGTTGCAAAATTAACTGACATAGTAAAAAAGTGGGGTGTGAATAGTATGGGCCTGAATTCAGATATTGAATTCAGGCCCAGAAGGCAGGGGGTACGGTTATTAAAAGGATGTGTGAGTTTAGTAAAAACTTAGAATTCAAGTTCAATGAGTATTTGAAATTATTTAATAGAATTATTCTTCTAATTTAATAATAAAACTATAAAAATATAAAAAGTGGTTATAGAGAAAAATGGAGCGGTCCCCTTGTTTATCTTCTATATATTATATTTTTATTTTTTTATTTTTTATTAATTAAATAAATGTTCAATCGTTACATGACACATACCCTTTTCCAATCAAAAAATAAAAATAAATTAAAGTGATAATATTGAAACAGGTAATAGCCACACACATAATACACTTTTTCTTTCTTATTCTCTGTTTGTATTTTCAAACCAATACAAGATACAATCCACATCCCCAAGAAGAAAAGTCTCTCGATATCAAGACCAAAAACATCATTAAGAAAACAATTCAAACAAAATTAAAGTTGAAGTGGGAAAAAGAACGTGTACCCGCAGCAGTTTGATGGTGGCTCATCGGTGAAGGGTGGTTGTCTAAGATCTCAATGGCGGACCTTATTTCTGTTGTTGTCATGAGAAAGAAAGAGAAAAATAAAACTTTGTTATTATTGTATAATTATTTATTCAAACTGTATGGGATTGTCATGTTGTGTATGTATAGTATTAGGAATTGTTTGTAAAAGCGTGACTTTGTTTTTTTAAAAAGGTTTTTCATAAGAGAAAAAAAAGTATTAGAAATTGTGAATATGTACAGTGAATGAAGCGGTGAATTGATTTGGAGTATAGGAGTATTGAAGAAATATGTTCAAGAACTTTCACTATAAACACTATCAGAGATCTCTACTTGTTATAAATAATATTTTGCTTTGGTTTTTAAATTGTGAAAAAGAATATTACGAATTAGAAGGATATTACTAAACATCGATGTTATCTAGTACGAAGTAATTTACCAGCGAAACATGAGAACGTAAGAAAAAAAAGAAATTAGTAATAATCAATACTATAAACGGTTAGATGAGGAAAAATAAAATTGTTAATGGTCGGAAATGTCAAATATGATGTATGAACAAATAAATCAACATGATAATTTTTCACAAAGAGTATAGTGAATAAAATCGAAGAACCATCAGAGAATCATCATTTGGTTTACAAAACCAAATTAAAAATAAGAAAATGATAAAATTGAAATAACAAAGTGGGTGGCCTCATATGAAATCATTGGCCAAATTGTTTTAAAAAATAAATTTTAGAAAGAAAGTTTTGAACAAAAGTATAAGAGTGATAGAGTGAAAATGCAATTAAAAAAATTGTGTATGTTGTGGATCATGAGAAATTATGGATGAATTGTGGATATTGTGGATGATCTAGAAGTGTGAAAAACATGTCCTATTTATAGATGAAAAAACCATCCAAATTGGAAATAAGACAAATTTGACCAATCAAAAATAAAGTGTGACACAAATTGACATCAAATGGCCAATAAGAAACACCAATTTAAAAGGAAAGAAAATTAGTGACAAAAAATAGAAAAAAAATAGAAAATGTTGAAAGTGCAACACAAGATATTCGAACTTGGGACCTTATATTTGTAAGCTTCATCCTTTACCAATTGTGCTATGTTACTCATTTGTAAATAAACTCAATTGAAAGTATATGAAATGTATGGGAATATTTATTTATTCAAAAATACAAATGATCTGAAATAAATCATTATATTTTTAAATAGGTTTGGAAGTGAATATTTTATAAAAATAAAATGATATTTTAAAATCAATAATTAAAATATTTTTTACTGTTGAAATAAAGGGTGGGCAAATTTGGGGTATGACAGCTGTCCCTATTTAATCATCTTTCGATTGAATAGTGCGAGAATACGCAGGTCTCGCACATTTAATCGGAAGTTTATTAAATATTGGAAAACCCCAAGATTTGTTCGAGCTAATATAAGAATAAGTTGTACAACATTCTTATGAGTGTGAATAATAGGCATAGATGATGATGTATCATCTTACCAGCGTTTGGACCAAAGTGAGTTAGAATCAAGACTCGATAACGCAGATAACTTGTCGGTATCTGAGAGATCGTAAGATTTTTCTTATTTACCATAACCTAGGAGGTAAATGGTACGAATTTAAAAAGCTGATTTACTAATGCTAGGAGACTGATATAGTAAGTTTGCGAAGCAGATTTTGTATATTCATCGCAGCCTAGGTGACGAATAAAACAAAGTTTGATAACACATTGCTGCATGGAGACTGATGCAATAGATTACACATATTTCGTTATGTTTACTACAACCTAGGGAGTAAACAGTACGAGGATGAACCTGTGCATTTATCACAACCTAGGGGATAAAAGACAACAGGGATGGGCTTACATTATCCACCGCAATCTAGGGGGTGAATAATATAACCTTGAAGATTCGCGTATCTATCACAAACTAGGGGATAGATAATTGAAAAAGATTAAAACCAGATATTTGGAACTTGGAATGACGATGTTAGTTGTGTCAGCCCTCAACCAAGATTCGATAACCAAATGCAATATGCTAGATTTGAAGCGATGGAACCCAAAGTTCACTGATGAGGTTAGTTGTGTCGTCTCAACCGTAACCATCAACATGAAGAAAATAAATCCCAAACTCATGATGATATTGGTCGTATCGTCTCAACCATTATCAACATGAAGAAACTAAACCCCAAATCCATGATGATATTGGTCGTATCGTCTCAACCATTATTAACATGAAGAAAATGAACCTCAAATTCATGATGATATTGGTCGTGTCGTCTCAACCATTATCAAAATGCAGAAAATAAACCCCAAGTTCATGATGATATTGGTCGTGTCGTCTCAACCATTATCAACATGAAGAAAATGAACCCCAAATTCATGATGATATTGGTCGTGTCGTCTCAACCATTATCAACATGAAGAAAATGAACCCCAAATTTATGATGATATTGGTCGTGTCGTCTCAACCATTATCAACATGAAGAAAATGAACCCCAAATTCATGATGATATTGGTCGTGTCGTCTCAACCATTATCAACATGAAGAAAATGAACCCCAAATTCATGATGATATTGGTCGTGTCGTCTCAACCATTATCAACATGAAGAAAATGAACCCCAAATTCATGATGATATTGGTCGTGTCATCTCAACCATTATCAACATGAAGAAAATGAACCCCAAATTCATGATGATATTGGTCGTGTCGTCTCAACCATTATCAACATGAAGAAAATAAACCCCAAGTTCATGATGATATTGGTCGTGTCGTCTCAACCATTATCAACATGAAGAAAATAAACCCCAAATTCATGATGATATCGGTCGTGTCGTCTCAACCATTATCAACATGAAGAAAATAAACCCCAAATTCATGATGATATCGGTCGTGTCGTCTCAACCATTGTCAACATGAAGAAAATGAACCCTAAATTCATGATGATATTGGTCGTGTCGTCTCAACCATTATCAACATGAAGAAAATGAACCCCAAATTCATGATGATATTGGTCATGTCGTCTCAACCTTTATCAACATGAAGAAAATAAACCCCAAATTCATGATGATATTGGTCGTGTCGTCTCAACCATTATCAACATGAATAAAATGAACCCCAAATTCATGATGATATTAGTTGTGTCGTCTCAACCATTATCAACATGAAGAAAATAAAACCCAAATTCATGATGATATTGGTCGTGTCGTCTCAACCATTATCAACATGAAGAAAATGAACCCCAAATTCATGATGATATTGGTTGTGTCGTCTCAACCATTATCAACATGAAGAAAATGAACCCCAAATTCATGATGATATTGGTCGTGTCGTCTCAATCATTATCAACATGAAGAAAATGAACCCCAAAGTCATGATGATATTGGTCGTGTCGTCTCAACCATTATCAACATGAAGAAAATGAACCCCAAATTCATGATGATATTGGTCGTGTCGTATCAACCATTATCAACATGAAGAAAATAAACCCCAAATTCATGATGATATTGGTCGTGTCGTCTCAACCATTATCAACATGAAGAAAATGAACCCTAAATTCATGATGATATTGGTCGTGTCTTCTCGACCATTATCAACATGAAGAAAATGAATCCCAAATTCATGATGATATTGGTCATGTCGTCTCGACCATTATCAACATGAAGAAAATGAACCCCAAGTTCATGATGATATTGGTCGTGTCGTCTCAACCATTATCAACATGAAGAAAATGAACCCCAAATTCATGATGATATTGGTCCTGTCGTCTCAACCATTATCAACATGAAGAAAATAAACCCCAAATTCATGATGATACTGGTCGTGTCGTCTCAACCATTCTCAACATGAAGAAAATGAACCCCAAATTCATGATGATATTGGTCGTGTCGTCTCAACCATTATCAACATGAAGAAAATAAACCCGAAGTTCATGATGATATTGGTCGTGTCGTCTCAACCATTATCAACATGAAGAAAATAAACCCCAAATTCATGATGATATTGGTCGTGTCGTCTCAACCATTATCAACATGAAGGAAATAAACCCCAAATCCATGATGATATTGATCGTGTCGTCTCAACCATTATCAACATGAAGAAAATGAAACCCAAATTCATGATGATATTGGTCGTGTCGTCTCAACCATTATCAACATGAAGAAAATGAACCTGAAATTCATGATGATATTGGTCGTGTCGTCTCAACCATTATCAACATGAAGAAAATGAACCCCAAATTCATGATGATATTGGTCGTGTCGTCTCAACCATTATCAACATGAAGAAAATGAACCCCAAAAGAATTTTCCATCTTAACCAGAGTAGCTTTGCAAGATGCCACGTATGCATAATGTCCTAAACTGATATGTTATTTGAGTGTGATGTATACCACAAATGTTTGTATGTGTATGCTTTTGATCGATATATTTTTTTTGGTAAACCAATTGGGTTCTCGTAGTCACCAACTCCTCGACAGTGTTGTCTGCCTTACTGTATCTCCAATTGGATTTGGATTTGGTGAGAGATGTTTGCAAGATCTTAATGTCTGTATCATAGACGCATGCGTGGGTATGGACGTGGACGTTGGTGTAGTCGTGGACATAGGCATGTGCATAGAAATTGGCGTGGACATGGGTGTAGGCATGGATTTTCCTTCGCTGCTCTTCTAACCAGAATAAAATTTGATGATTTATCAAATGCTCTTTGGTGTTTCTGTATGTTAGATGCACCAAATGTTTCAAATGATATTGATATTTTGCGTACATCATGCTTGATGTGAGGCTCTTAGTGGGAAATATGCTGCCAAGATTTCCAAGGAATCTACTGCCGAGATTCTGTCGAAAGATTACCTCCTGCCGAGGTTTTCTTAAAAATCACCTTCCGTGATCAACCGGGGGAATCTACTTCCGAGATTCTGTTGAAAGATTACCTCCTTTCGAGGTTTTCTGGAAAATCACCTACCATGATCAACTAGGGGAATCTACTACCGAGATTCTGTTAAAAGATTACCTCCTGCCTAGGTTTTCCAAAAAATCACCTGTCGTGATCAACAAGAGGAATCTACTGCCGAGATTCTATGTAGAATTGGTAGCTTGATTGCCGATGATGACTACCTTCACATAAAACGAGGTTTCATGCTATGCGTGCAAATTTGATTGGTGCATGGAATGTAATGATTGATTGATGCATGTAATGATTGATTGATGTATGTAATGATTTATTGACGTATGTAATGATTGATTGACGTATGAATTGATTGATGTACGTAATGATTGATTGATGTATGAAATATTATGATTGATTGATGTACGTAATGATTGATTGATGCATGAAATGTGATGAATGACTTGGATATATGTAAATGGATGTTGGACTTTGAAATGAGAATGCGTAGTTAGGCTTTTTAAGATACGCTCAACCCATGCTGTTGGAATGCGTAGATGAATGAGATGATAGTATGGCTTGGTTTTGGATCTAGGAGCCCTAATGCATGATTTATGCAACCTTATGCTTTATGATTATGAATTGGATTTTTTTTAAATGGTGCCCCTGTGATGGGTTGTGGATGATTAAAGCATGGAGGTTTGTTCATGCAACAAGGTTGCTTGTCACATTATGGTTGAGTGTTGTGCTTGCATGATTCCCTGATACTTGTTTCGAACTCGAAGATTGTTGACGTAGAAGAGAGGTCCACCGGAGGTTTGTGAAAGTATGAAGAGAGCTTGCTTTTGTATGGACTGTTTTTCCTAATTTGTTGGTAGGGTCCTGGAGGAGATTATCTTTAATATGAGCTTGGAAATAGTTTGATCATAATGTGAATGACCCCAATATTTTGCATTATGTCCATGATTAAAAGACTCCTGAAAAATGCTTGGCTTTGATGGACCCTTTTGTATCAACTTCTCTTTTGATCGAGCCTCGCAGAGGTTTGCCCCAACATTCAAATTTTGAAAGACACGCCCCTCAATCTCCAAGATCCGGAGGAAGTATCCTTAGAAGGACCTTAGACCTTGCCATGAACTTGTCATAGGTTGCCCCAAGTATTTGAAGCTTTGAAAAGTTTGTACTCGAAGTTTCTTGAAGAATTTGGACCCTACGTGCAGTAGGATGAACTTAGTACGCACTTCCCCAACATTTGAATCTCGGAAAGTTTCCCCTGCTTCCAGGCCTTAAGAGGTTTATTAAAACGAGGAAACTGAGTCATATCCTGTCGTGGCATGAATGCTTCTTCGAAATATATGCACCTTGTTGAACAGTGCTTTAAAATTTGATCCAAGTTGATTGAACCTCTAAATGATCGCCCCTTGTCAATATTATCTTCATGTGATATACCCCTATGATCATTAGTCTATGCCCTTGTTTAAAGGGATCCACTTAGATGCTTTTGCCCCCGTTAGGAGCTTCTTGGAAAGGATGGCCTTTGATCAGACCTTCTTGAAATCTCTTTGATGCTAAGTATTGATTCGTAGATAAAATTGTACATTTCGAAAAAGTAATTATGTTTGATGCACATGCACGTTCTTGAAATGGATTATTTGAAAAGAAATGGAAGATTAGAAGATGAATATTCGAAGAAGCGAGGTAGTTAGAAATGATTTTAACAAACATAGGAGTCAATTTAACACAAATCTTGCTGAATATGCTTTCATAGTGAACCTAGCCTCAATTAGGACTTTTAAATGTTGTAACGTGGCCATGGTTCGTGGTTTAAGAAACAAAAGATATAAGGCTCAAAATTAATTTAGCCCACCCCATTCTCGTTGATGTTCTCCAATCCTAAGTTCAATTAATCCAACAGATGTGTTTAATCTCCAAGAGAAGTTTTGTAGTTGCGCAGATGATGAGAAGCGTAGGAAAAGATCCAAGCGCCAATGAAAAGCATTGATAAGATATGAGCATTAATAAAATCCAAGCGTTGATAAGATCCAAGAATTGATGAGAAGCCTTTATGGTTCTTAAGGTGGAAGTCACAAGATTGTTCTTCAATTTATTATTTTCAATCCCTTATTTTTGCATGGACCAATTTTTTTGAATTCTTTTCTTAGATCCATTGGGATGCCTTAATTTTTACCTAAGTCAAGTATTGATTTTCTTTGACTTAGTGGGCTTTCTCTATATTTTTTGAATTTCTTTTTTTATTTTATTTTGTTTTTGAAAATTTGTGACTACCATGCTGATTGTTGTAAGCTTCATCTTCATCTTTTCTTCGATCTTGATTGAGGAAGAAGGGTGTCTTGGACTTTATTTTTATTAATTCCTCAATCTTGGACGATGAACATAGGGAAGATGATGTGCTCAAATATTTGTTTAGATCGTTCTCTCAATGATGTATCGAGGAAAGAGATATTCTTGAACCTTTGCTTAGATCGCTCTCATGAATCGAGGAAAGAGATATGCTTGAACCTTTGCTTAAATCGTGTCAATTCTCTTGGGATTTGAATGCATCGTTGAATTAATTGAAATCTACCCTGCCCCTGGTTAAGATGAAGGTTTTTTTTTTTAGAAAATAGAAAGAACTCCGACTTCTGGCTCGAGGGGGTTAACTACAAATTATCTCCTTATATCTCCACTGTCTAGGGATTGAAACAATGCCTTATATCATCAGCTAAGCCTTACTATTAAAAAGCATACATCAGCAAAATTCGATTATTTTGTATTTCATCATTCTCCATCGAAGTTTGTTAATTTAAAAATGGAAAAGAAAGAGTGAAAATGGAAAGTTGTTGATTTTTTTTTTGTGGAAGGAATCAATTTCAAAAACATGCACGCTTATTTTATTAGAATTACTTGACTAAAAAGTACATAATTTAAGACAAATAACACTCAGCAAGAAAGAAATTACAATTTGAAATGATAAAATCCTACTGATCTAGAGATAAGCCTTCTTGTTGATCCACTAACTTTAGGGGATGCTTCTTAGTTATTGGACTTGTCAGATCATGGGGATGACCCTTGACTTTTCTTGGGCATACTTATTTGGTTGATAGGACAATTGCTTTTAATTTAGAGGAATCACCAATAGTAGTGGCACTTGAGGCGTTGTGTAGGCATGTAGTTGTCATGGTGAAGGACTGCCTTCTCTCTCCAATAAGACTTGTAGGATCAAGCTCCATTGAATCTCTAGTATATAATCTCATTCTTCCACAGTTTCGAACTTTCTTAAGCTCGTTGGTGAGTATTACGAAATCGACTAGCAAATGGATGATAGTTGGATAAGGGCGAAGGTGAAGATGCATGAAATGAATGTACGAAAATGAATAGGTATACAAAAACATTTTTCGCTTTTAGGTATGCAAAAAAGTTCCGTGGATATGCTATGCAACACAGACGTAAAATGATGATAGACGTAGGGGTACCCTATACAGGTTTGATGATGATATCCTACTCTGACTCAGGAATTGAGACATGCAGGGACCCCTAGCGGACGAAGATGATAAAAGACATAAATTTGATGATGTCCTACATTATCTCAGAGATTGAGACAAGCAAGGATTCCCTAAGGATTATGGTAAATGAAAGACAACGAGGAGTCCCTACAGGATAAGGATAAAAACATAGACGGAAGCCCTACGGGCTAGTCGAAGGTGAAAAGATAACCCTTGTGGGTTTAAAGATTGTAGTGAGATTTGTGAAAGGTATCCTTATAAGGTAGGTTCTTAGTATTGGCCTACATATATTCTATCCTCCCCATAAGGTGGCTTCCTTAAGGGTATCATGAATGACACTAGAGGGAAAGGCACAAGGGCCTCCCTTAAGCGGAGTCTTTTTACAGACCGAAACTTTCGTCTCTAGGTCATGAAAGGTTTTTATCATGAGTTTCTGGTTTAAAGGTCGTACAAAGAGTCATAGGTATCATTCCAAAGTCCTACTTCCCAAGAGGATGTATCTCGAGAGGTATTCCTTTTGTGGAGTTCCACCGACTCTAGGCGAAGTCCTCACATAAACTCATAGGGTTGATGTAACCCCTTGGCTAATAGACGAACCTTCTTTCTAAGGTTTTTGAGAATAATTTTTTTTTTTTGCAAAATTATAAATCCCACCACAAATATATAAGTATAATGAATAATAAAAAATAAGCAAGAAAATAAATAATTAAACAGGAAAGAATAAAACCCAAAAATAAAGAAAAACCCTAAAACCTAAAGTTGAGGCTTCTAAACCTAGGATTGAGTCCCCAGCAGAGTCGCCAGCGGTTGCAACTGGTTTTTAAATTAAAGTTGCCACCCTTAATTTTTATCCTAAAGGAAGGGAGTATAAAGGAATAACCCTAAAAGAAATTCATAGATTCTAAGTTTGACTCGGTTCTAGACGAGGGGAAGGTGTTAGGAACCCCTTGTCTACCTTGTTCACAAGGATATTAGGTTTAGAAGCAATATTTTTTATAAATAGGGTAATTATTATTAATAAGGGAAAAGGGTTTGAATTTTAGTTAGCGGGACTCGCAACGATTTTTGATCGTATGCCTACGTATCCTCCTTAGGAGGAATCAGAGTCTCATTTTCGTAGTTCGCGGTTGGTTTGTGTTTTTTATGGATTACGCAGATATTTTAATTTTCCATGCACTTAGTTCGAATGTGTAGATAGCGGAGATTTTGAACTAAACGTGAAGTTGATTAAAAAACTCTTTGCATTCCTTTTTGAAGATTAAGTGTTTGATTTAATTTATTACAAAAATAATTTGACGTTTGTTTGCGTATTTTTATACGTAGAGCAAAGGAGTCTGATATAGTCTCCTCGTCACGTGGCCAGATGTTGGCCACGTGTCGCTTGCGGACGTAGTAATTTGGTGAATTGCGCGGGTTTTAATATTTTGATGTAAATTATTAAATTAACTTATATTGCGAAAAATATTTTTAAGTGCATGATTAAAAGAATATAATGCCATAATAAAAATATTTTTTTTATGAGTTGAAAATAATTAACTTAATTTTCAATAGAAAATAAATATAATATAAATATAAAAATATAAATAATATTGATTATAATAATATAATAAAAGAAAATTAAATCAAAATGCGGGGTTGCAAAATTAACTGACATAGTAAAAAAGTGGGGTGTGAATAGCATGGGCCTGAATTCAGATATTGAATTCAGGCCCAGAAGGCAGGGGGTACGGTTATTAAAAGGATGTGTGAGTTTAGTAAAAACTTAGAATTCAAGTTCAATGAGTATTCGAAATTATTTAATAGAATCATTCTTCTAATTTAATAATAAAACTATAAAAATATAAAAAGTGGTTATAGAGAAAAATGGAACGGTCCCCTTGTTTATCTTCTATATATTATATTTTTATATTTTTATTTTTTATTAATTAAATAAATGTTCAATCGTTACATGACACATACCCTTTTCCAATAAAAAAAATAAAAATAAATTAAAGTGATAATATTGAAACAGGTAATAGCCACACACATAATACACTTTTCCTTTCTTATTCTCTGTTTGTATTTCCAAACCAATACAAGATACAATCCACATCCCCAAGAAGAAAAGTCTCTCGATATCAAGACCAAAAACATCATTAAGAAAACAATTCAAACAAAATTAAAGTTGAAGTGGGAAAAAGAACGTGTACCTGCAGTAATTTGATGGTGGCTCATCGGTGAAGGGTGGTTGTCTAAGATCTCAATGGCGGACCTTATTTCTGTTGTTGTCATGAGAAAGAAAGAGAAAAATAAAACTTTGTTATTATTGTATAATTATTTATTCAAACTGTGTGGGATTGTCATGTTGTGTATGTATAGTGTTTGGAATTGTTTGTAAAAGCGTGACTTTGTTTTTTTAAAAAGGTTTTTCATAAGAGAAAAAATAGTATTAGAAATTGTGAATATGTACAGTGAATGAAGCGGTGAATTGATTTGGAGTATAGGAGTATTGAAGAAATATGTTCAAGAACTTTCACTATAAACACTATCAGAGATCTCTACTTGTTATAAATAATATTTTGCTTTGGTTTTAAAATTGTGAAAAAGAATATTATGAATTAGAAGGATATTACTAAACATCGATGTTATCTAGTACGAAGTAATTTACCAGTGAAACATGAGAACGTAAGAAAAAAAAGGCAATTAGTAATAATCAATACTATAAATGGTTAGATGAGGAAAAATAAAATTGTTAATGGTCGGAAATGTCAAATATGATGTATGAACAAATAAATCAACATGATAATTTTTAACAAAGAGTATAGTGAATAAAATCGAAGAACCATCAGAGAATCATCATTTGGTTTACAAAACCAAATTAAAAATAAAAAAATGATAAAATTGAAATAACAAAGTAGATGGCCTCATATGAAATCATTGGCCAAATTGTTTTAAAAAATAAATTTTAGAAAGAAAGTTTTGAACAAAAGTATAAGAGTGATAGAGTGAAAATGCAATAAAAAAATTGTGTGTGTTGTGGATCATGAGAAATTATGGATGAATTGTGGATATTGTGGATATTGTGGATGATCTAGAAGTGTGAAAAACATGTCCTATTTATAGATGAAAAAACTATCCAAATTGGGAATAATACAAATTTGACCAATCAAAAATAAAGTTTGACACAAATTGACATCAAATGGCCAATAAGAAACACCAATTTAAAAGGAAAGAATATTAGTGACAAAAAATAGAAAAAAATAGAAAATGTTGAAAGTGCGGCACAAGAGATTCAAACTCGGGACCTTATATTTGTAAGCTTTATCCTTTATCAATTGTGCTATGTTACTCATTTGTAAATAAACTCAATTGAAAGTATATGAAATGTATGGGAATATTTATTTATTCAAAAATACAAATGATCTGAAATAAATCATTATATTTTTAAATAGGTTTGGAAGTGAATATTTTATAAAAATAAAATGATATTTTAAAATCAATAATTAAAATATTTTTTACTGTTGAAATAAAGGGCGGGCAAATTTGGGATATGACAGCTTTCTCTTAAAGAGGCCTATGTGTTTAAGTGGAATCCAGGTGTTAAGTTGGATTGATGGAGTTGGGTTTGGGCAAAGTTTATTCTGCCGTATAAGTCTTTGTTGGTTTGGAGATTGATTTTGATTACACTCTCTACTGATGACCAACTCATAAGAAGGAACTTCACCTTCCCATCAAATGGTAGATTTCTTCCTAAAATAAAATTCTAAAAACTTGGATGCCTAAAACTATCTTCTAAAATCATATTTATAGTGCTACTGCCTCTAAAGAGTGGTTCAAAACGTATAGAAATAGTTAATAAAAAGTAGGAAGAGTAGGAATGGACTAAGCAATGTTGTTCCTATATTTTTATGCATTGCGGCTTCATGGTGATCACCATAGGGTGATGGTGACTGCCATCCCCTTAAAATTTGGAGGACGTGGCTCTGGGGGTCCATGGCGGTGCCATCTCCAGAAAGGTGGATTTTTGCATTTACTTCATATATTCTTGATTTTTTTTCACACTTTTCGTAGATTCCTCGCACAGATTCTCTTGTTTAATAATTACCTGAAATAGATATAGAATACCGACATAACACTATAAAATTTACACTAAAATATACGCAAATCGAGTCGAAATATACTATGTATTTTCATATTATCAACTTCCCTTTATGTACTTTCCTTTTCCTTGCATTTTCCTATGTATTTTTTTAATATAAGTATGCTTTCCATTTCTTAAATGCCTTTTGTGCCTGTTATTTGTTTTATAGAAAATACCTTTTAAATGGTTATAATATAATGCCTACAATCTTTTTTTGCATTAGATACCGTTATTAGACACATCTCAAGATGAAAACCTAATATATCTTTGTATATGACAAAAACCTTATGTCATGCCTAAATATATGGGAACCATGTTTTACAAACTTTAGATATATAAAGAAAATATGTCGTTTCTCATCAAGTGTGATATTTTTTATGCCAAACACATACTTTGATATATATATTCTTATGACATGATAGAATTCAAATCTTTGATATGCATCAATTTCTCTCATCACTAATTATTTTAGCCTTCAATAAATGGTTAAGGACACTATGGCAAAACTGCTTTTAGGTAGCACACCTTAAACAACGCTTTTATACCAAAGTGCTACTATATGTCCCGATAAAATTTTAAGTTTTAAAACTATATACATTAGACAGAGTTTTATAAAAAAGCGCTGCCTAAAGTTAAGAAAAATCATTGCCTAAGCCAAACTTTAGGCAGTGCTTTATGAAAGCGTTGTCTAAGGTCAATTAAAATTGAAATAAAAAATAAATTCTAGAAAGCAATGCCTATATTTAAAGCGTTGTTATAGGCCCAATAGTAGAAAGCATTGTCATAGGCCCAAAGCACTACTAAAGACACACTTTAGGCAGCACTTTCTACTACAAATTTTGTTTTAGGCGGCACAATATAGACATCCCTTTCTTCCAAAAGCGCTGCTATAGCTTTAAAAGAAATTTGAGAAAAAAAACACTGCTAAAGGCTTACTTTAGAAAGCTTTGATATAGATTTAAAAGAAATTTGAGAAAAAACGCTACTAAAGGCTTACTTTAGTAAGCGCTTGTAAGAAACGCTGCATAAGGCCATACATACCCATAAAGTGTTGCTAAAGGATGTGTTTAGAAAGAACTTCATATAAGCGCTGCTATAGGACATACATCAGAAAGCGCTTTTTAATGAAAAAGCGCTGCTAAAGAAAATACATCAGAAAGCGCTTTCTACGAAGCGCTGCCTAAGGTCATGAATTTGTTATTTCTAAACTAAAAAAACGAAAACCCTAAAACTCAGACGTAAAAGCATGGATAAAAAATGGATGTCTTCCAATCGATTTTCAAAAGAGTACGAGAATAAGGTATTAGAATTCATTAAGTTTTCTGTTGAACATGCCGAAAACCCCAGTCGAATGAAATTTCCTTACTTGGATTGTTGTTATGGGGGTCGGGTTGATGCAGTTGGGTTGGAATCATATTTACTAAAGAATGGAATTGATCAAAGTTATACATGTTCTATATTTCATGGTGAGAAAAGTAACGGGAATGTTGAACCGAGGGATAATACGACATATACTTCAGACGACAATGGCACAGATAAATACGATTGTGATCATGTCAAAGAGATTGCAGAAGCACTTGAAGAAGATCTACAGGATTGTCCAAAAATGTTTGAGAGGTTGGTAAGTGATACATAGAAATTTTTGTATAAAGGTTGCACTAAATTCACAAGACTTTCTGTGCTATTAAAGTTGTACAACTTAAAGGCGGACAATGGATGGTCGGATAAAAGTTTTAGAGTTTGTAGTCCTTATGAAAGTGTAGCAATAAAAAATGTAGCGGTGTAAATCAGAGATCGAGCTATTAATTAACTCGATTCACAAAAGCAAGAGTCGCCACCGCGCTTTACTATTTCCAAGGGAAAAGGGAAAAGAGCGAAATAAAACCCTTAAATGTGCAATGTAAAGTAATACTTAAAAGTAATGAAAAAACAATGTGTTTTTGAAATAGATCTAAAAGTTCGGGGTTGGTTATACAATGGGAAGGTACTAGCACCCAATGCATCTCCGGTAATCCGCATGAACCTTTTGAAATATTTGTTTTTTGGTTAAAATGGGTGTGGATGAGATTTTGAAGATACGATGACCTAGTGTCAAAGTTTTGACTTAAAAGGTGTGAGTTTTAAAATTGAGTCTTTTAGGAAAATTAACCTAAGATTAACAAAATAGTAAAAAAAATGAATGAAGGGATCATAAAGTCAACAAAATTAAAACATTTACCTTGGAATTAAACAAGCAAGCAAAAATAAGATGAATATCAAAGTATCAGTACTTGATACTCTACAAGAAAATGAATCAAAACAAACAAATTAATGACAAAAAGGCAATGAGAAATTTAAATTAAAACTACAAAGATAAGTCAAATACAAATGAAAGAGAATGTGACTAATTATTTAAAAAAGTTATTAAAGACTTAAGATTACTAAATTAATTTTAAACTAAATTAAAGATCTAAAGACATTAAAATAATTCTAAACTAACTACAAATTCTAAGATTGTCAAAATAATTCTAAATTGATTCTATGGTTAAATTACTTAATAAAACAATGTGATTACTAAATAATTTTTACTAACTAAACTAAATAACTAAAACAAATAAGTTAAGAAATTAAAAATAAACTAATAAAACAAATTTTAGCAAAGGGGTGCAAGCAGAGTATATGGAGTATAGTAAGAAGTTCGTATGGTCTACTGAAACTAAAGCCCAACAATTTTTTTATTTTTTTTTAAAACCATAAAGTGTGGTTTGTGTCTTTTTGAAAGAAAACGGGTCAGGCCCCATACTCCAGTCCAATTGAATCTATCATAGGAATGAAGTTAAAAAAATTAACCCTAGAAGGACTTGAAGTAGCCGCTGAATTTGTTATTGGGAAGAAAAAATCAGATTAAATTATTATTATCAATAAAATTCAATTAAAAGAAAAAAATGAAACGATAATAACACTCCTCTCTTTCTCTCTCTGAATCTCGTACCATCACCCTCATCTTTCTCTTAGCGAACGGAGCTACAACCTCCAATAAACATCCTCTTCATCGAACAAAAAACACCATCGTTGCTTCTTATCGCAACATCGTTCAACCTTTCCCCGCCTCAATTTCATCACCTTTTTTTATTCGAGTTCGCCTCCACATCTATCTCTGTGATGGCGATGATGACGGTGACAGGTTTTAGGGTTTTCGATTTTAGATACAATGTTCTTCTAATCTCCGTATCTTTATTCTTCTATTCCATCTTTTCTGTGATTTTGAATGTGTTGTTGATGTAGAGATGTGGTTTGTGTGTTGTTAATTGGTAGTTGTTTGTTGTGCAGAAGGAGAATTGGAGGGAGTTGTATGGTGGATCGATGGAGATGAAGGGTTGATGAAGGAAGCAGAAACGATGTCAGGGAAATCAGTGAAGGGATGTGGTTTGTTGTGTATGCGCGTGAGAAAGGTGAAAGAGGAATAGACGATTGTGGGTGGTAATCGATGGAATTTGAAAAATGAAGGGAGTATGTATGATAGATGTGATTGTAATATTAGAGAGAAACAAAGATAAGTGTTTGACAAGGTAGTTGAAGGTGGGAAGTTACAGATGCTTCTACCGGTGGATGAAATTGGAAGATAAAGGTGGTTCCACGCTTAAGTTTGAGCGAGGAAGAGAGTATTTGTTTTGAAATTTTGAAGAAATGGATCTTAGTTTGTATTTTTTGTGTATGAAAGAGTGAATGGAGGTTTGGGTAAGTAGTAGGTTATGTTGGTGATATGGTTGAACAACGACAGATCTATTTCGAGTTTCTGGTGCAGAAAACAAGTGCACGACATCCTCAATGGTATGAACAGCATCAGGGTGAATGTCGAGATAAAGCAAGCGATATTTCGGGAATAGGGGCTGGTATAAGTTCACAATCTGAAGGATGTTGGCGATTTTCTGTATGAGGTTTGTATGTTCAGAAAAGATCTAAAGGTATTTTTTTCTCTGAATTTGCGTCATTTTTATGTACATTTCCGTATGCGTTTATCACTATTATTATAATTTCTAAACATGTTTAAACATCAACAAAATGCAGCAGCCCCAGAACATAGCAAAGGAATGTGATAAATCAAACATCCATATGGCATAAAAAAGTTGTGCAACAAGAAGATTCAAGCATGGAAGTGATTATACTTATAGATATATGAGAACATTATGTAGAAGTAATAGGGAGAAGAAATACCTATCGGAGTCTCTCCGATGGAGCTTAAAAAAAACAGTAAGTTCTCCCTTGATGCTATAACTCCTTTTTACCTTGATTATTTACTTTGATGCTTAAACAAACTTCCTCTTTTCTATTTTTTTTCACTCCCGAGTTTCTATTTTTCCTCTCTTTGAGTTTTTCTTGTGTAATTTTTATGTCCATGAAGATGGCTTTTATAGAGAAAGAACAAGGCATTTAGGGGGGAAATAGTAGAATATTTGAATTGTTTTGACAAACTGTTTTGATGCCTTATTGATGAAGTTTTTCTTTAGCCATTTGTGTGTAATTTTAGTCTTGTTCTGCTTGGTATTTCTATGCAGGTTGGAGTAGGGTAGCAGGCTATTAGCAGACTGATTTATAGTAGTTTTGAGGCAAAATTGGGACTGTTTTGCAGGAAGCTGTTTTGGACAGCGAAAGTGCCACGGAAATTGGATTGGATTGTGTTGAAACAAGTCTTGAAAGATGGGAAGCAGGCTACTATTTTTTGTACTGGTTTGTAGGGGCTGCAATATGATATTGGGCTGATTTAATTGTTGGACATCAAGGCTTTTTGGAGCAAGGTTGAAGCTTTGAAATTAATATCAATAAGTCTAGAATTTATCTTTATATGTAACATGGATGGAAACTTGTTTTGAATATAATTTTCTCAAAATTCCTTTGTAATTGTAAACACTTTGAATCTTTATTTGTCTTGATGAAATTCAAAATCTTCCACTTGAATTTTGAAAGGAATTGATTGATACTTGGATGAATTTTTGAATGATGAATAAACAATGATGCAAGCCTTAAGACCTCAATCTTGCATCTTGTATTAGAGATCCAAATGAATTACATGAATTGATCTTGTACTGAAGTTGTAACCATCATGTATTTGTTCTTGCGATGAATGACAAATTTGAATCAAATTTCTCTTTTCAATATCTCCTTTAATAAATGCCTCATATGAATTCAAATGGCCGTGGTGGGAATCCATCAAAGTAATCACACAAAAATAATCTTGAATAAATATTAATGTGATGAATGATTATTCTCGAATGAGCCCTTTTTACAACTTCTATTTAATTAACATTTGAATTCACATGATGAAAATTCCAAGTATTCTAAATAAATTCTTCCAAAGCGATCTTGAATTCAATCGCCCCACTCTAACTAAATTCACCCTGCATCATGTAAGTATAAGAAATCGAACCATACTAAAAAGCTTTGAATGATCAATAGAATAGGGATTTGAGGCGAAATGTTATCGCATTGAGAAATTGGCACAATGAAATGAACTTAGAGATCCAGAAACTCTTAAAGCATGACAAACGTCCCATAAAGTCCTCTCATGGCTTTCTAAACACAATTTGTCTTCAACTTTTAAAGAAAGCTTGTAGATGACTTTTGGTCGAAGTGCTTTGAATTGACTTGCATAGTCTGGTCTTTTCTTGTATTTCAAGGCAAGGTGAAACACATGTGAACCAGTGATCATTGAACCTTGACTGTTTTTATGAAGAATTTTGGAGAAGCTTGAGGCCACTTATTGGACAGAGCGTGCAAATAAATGCACGATTCTCTTAAAGTTCCCCGAAAAGCTATCACACTTGAGACATTCGTGCTTAACATGAGCCTGAACGATGTTCGAGAGTCCAAGTTCTGAGGTTAGAATTTTTGCCTTGATGAATCAGTCTTCGAGAATCAATGATCAATTGTACTTTTGGATTGAGAGACTAAAAACCCTAATAGAGGCGTGACGCCTGATGCTCTTGATTCAGACTTGTTTCTGCACATGAAATCAAAGAAACAAAAAACATACACTTCGTGCTTGATTAGAAGTTAGTCATACATAAGATAAAACATTCAAAACACTCGATAATCTCTACTCAGGCAATGCTCGAAGGTGAGAAGTTCAAAAATGATCATATTTTGTGACCTTGATGTATAAAAAAAATGCAAATGAAGATGGGATCTTAGGTAAAAAAATTGGGGGTATGACAACTGCCCATATTTAAGTTTCTTCTATATGGAGATATAAAGATTGAAATCTTCGTCTCGACGAGATTGAAGGGATTTAAATACAGAATACACAATTTGTTGTCCTAAGATACCGCCATTATGTTTATGATATGAGATGAATGTAATATTTTAATATTATGGGGAATGATGATGCATGAGACAAACTAATGCTGGAGAAACCAAGCACATGATAAAATAATCCACAGGGGAAGAGATTATAACTCTACTGGAGAAACAAAGCCACAGACTTCAAATGAGAGAATCTTATTGGGGAATAAGTTCGAGAGAAAACAATTTTATGACTCTAACAAAGAAGACGCCTTGCATAGGCTGTGAAAAAGATGGCTACTGACCCAAGATGATGGTGAGTTTACAACTCAGGGTCAAATATAGACAAAAAGGTACACCAACTTTTACTGATAGAGAACTACCGATTTTTGAAGGTAGAGATTTCATAATAAACTTCTCTGCGGGAATTTTCCAGAGAGATACCATTTGCTGCTGAAATAACATATGGTTATGGATACACAAGCTGCTCAAATAAAGAGGCCGCCACTTGCTGTCTTCAAAGGATATTAATAAATACACAAGCTGCTCATAAAGAGACTGACACTTGTTGTCTTTAAAGGATATTAATAGTATACAAGTTACTCATGAAGATACCATTGCTTGTTGTCTTCCAAAGATATCAATAATATACAAGCTTCTCATGAAGAGTCAGCCACTTTCTATATTCCAAATATATATATATATATATATATATATATATATATATATATATATATATATATATATATATATATATATATATATATATATATATATATATATATATATATATATATAACACAAGCTGCTCATGAAGAGACTATCGCTTGCTGTCTTCCAAAGATATATATAACATACAAGCTGCTCATGAAGAGACTGGCGCTTGCTGTCTTCCAAAGATATCTATAACACACAAGCTGCTCATGAAAAGACTGCCACTTTCTATCTTCCAAAGATATCTATAACACACAAGTTGCTCATGAAGAGACCGCCACTTACTATCACGTCGATATTCCAGAAGAATGTTGTGATAACACTACTAGGGAATAAAGTTCTTCTTCAATGGAGAACCATGAATAGGTCTTCCCTGAGGAGACCAAGTATTTAAATGCACAAAATAAATGTGCTTTTCATCTAGGTTTCACAGCCTGGAGAAAACCACGAGGTAGCCTATGAAAGAGACAAAGCTCAATCCAGGAATAAACCGTAGAGAAAACAATCAAACAAGACTCTACTCAATGAGGAAGCAACTCAATTTGGTATTTATCCTATCTAGAGATGGAAAAGGATGGCTAAATCAAGATTCTTCCACGAGGATTAGCTCAGTTGGGGAATTAGAAAGGAGGCACACTTTCTGCTTAAGTTGACATTCTATTTGGAAAGAGCAAATATGTTGTTTGAATAGACATAACCAAGGTATACAAACCCAATAACATCGACAAATACGAATGTGTGTGTATGATTCCAGTGTGAATGGATAAATGAATGTCATGTATATGCTGGCAAAACAGATAGAGGAGATAAGCCGAAGATGATAAGACATCACAATACAACCAGATACTCGGCTAATCTCAAAGAGATGGGAAAATAACTGGAGATAGAACAAAAGGCATCGTCAGAGTGTATCATATTACAAGGCCCAAGTCTCTTTGAAGAGGACCATACCCAAATTTCAATCTTCTAACATCAACAAACCACTGACATGATAACAAAATGTACTTCACTTCGATTAGGGAGAAAAGATCTTGCTCAACTAGAGATAACTGAATCAAAGCTTAACCATGATTGCTGGGGAGTCACCAAGTTTAGTACTCTACTGGGAACACAAGATCACACAACCAACACCTCATGACGATTTTGAAGGAAGATACCATTATTCATCATACAAGGATGAATTACTATGTTGTTTTGCATTTCAAGGCTTAACCATTCTCAGAGAAACTGCTAATATTCCTTCCAATATTCACGACACATTTCAAGATAGGAATACTCTAATTAACTTTGTTTCAAATATTGCTATAAAAACTGAAATTTTTCCTGATAGAAAAAACATAAAAAAAGGATAAATGCTCAAATTTCATTAATAAGATGGTAGTCTTCTATTGGCGCAACTCCAAAGGTTTACAAAAATTTGGAAAATGGTATATGAAAGAAAAGGTTACAAAAACAATGATCACTATTCTCCCTAACAATTTTGAATTCCAAGATGTGCTCAAATTCGTCGTGACTAGTCTGATCAAAAGCCTACTTAAGCCGCCCCTTCGGGTTTTCAACTTAGCGAGTTGTCATCTCAAATTTAGGCGAAGTACTTGATTGCATCGGTGTTCATGGAGCACAGGAGCTCCTCATCATCCATATTCGTAAGAATCATGGCGCCCCCAGAGAAAACCTTCTTAACAACATACCATCCTTCATAATTCGGAGCCCATTTTCCCTGAGAATCAGTTTGGAAAGATAATATCTTCTTGAGCACGAGATCACCTTCTTTGAATTCGCATGGCCGAACCTTCTTATCAAATTCCTTCTTCATTCTCTGCTGATATAGCTGGCCGTGACACAATGTTTTCATTCTCTTTTCTTCAATCAAATTCAAATGATCATATCTACTTTGACACCATTTAGCCTCAGAAAGCATAGCTTCCATCAAAACTCTCATAGACAAGATCTCAACCTCCACGGGGAGTACTTCTTCCATGCCATATACTAGAGAAAATGGAGTTACACCTGTTGAAGTTCGAACTGAAGTACGATACCCATGTAGAGAAAACGGGAGCATCTCATGCCAATCTTTGTAAGTTACCACCATCTTCTGGATAATCTTCTTGATGTTTTTATTAGCAGCTTCAACAGCCTCATTCATTCTTGGTCTGTATGGAGAAGAATTATGATGTTCGATCTTGAACTCTTCACAAAGTTCTCCCACCATCTTGTTATTCAAATTCGAGCCATTATCAATGATGACCTTGCTAGGGATGCCATATCGGCAAATGATTTGATTCTTGATAAATCTGACTGCCACCTGTCTGGTTACATTAGCATATGATGCTTCTTCCACCCATTTAGTAAAGTAGTCAATGGCCACTAAGATGAACCGATGACCATTTGAAGCCTTGGGTTCAATCATTCCAATCATATCAATGCCCCACATATAAAAATGCCAAGGTAAAGAGATAACATTGAGGAGGGTCGGTGGCACATGTATCTTGTCCTCATAAATTTGGCACTTATGGCACTTCTTCACATATTTGCAGCAATCAGATTCCATCGCTATCCAATAGTAACAATCCCTCAACATCTTTTTAGCTATTGCATGTCCATTGGCATGAGTGCCAAAGGATCCTTCGTGTACTTCTTGCATCAACATGTCTGCTTCGTGTCTATCCACGCATCTGAGCAAAACCATGTCATAATTCCTCTTATATAATACTTCTTCAGTGAGGAAGAAACTACATGCCAACCTCCTCAATGTCTTCCTATCTTTATTGGATGCCCTAGGAGGGTACTCTTGAGTTTGAAAAACACGCTTAATGTCATAGAACCAAGGTTTGTCATTGGTGACTGTCGAGGCGCATAATTTTGATTGATGGCATATCGCTCCAATGATTCACTTGGAACATAGAAGACAAGGTAGCTAAAGCATCATCCATTTGATTCTCATCTCTAGGGATATGATGCAATTCTAATTTGTTGAAGAAAGTTAACAATCTTCTAGCATAATATCTGTAAGGGATCAAACCAGGATAACGAGTCTCACATTCTCCTTTGATTTGATTGATTACTAAAGCAGGGTCTCCATATATGTCAAGAACATTGATCCTTAGATCTGCCACTTCTTCGAGACCCATAATACATGCTTTATATTCAGCCATGTTGTTCATACAGTCAAACTTCAACCTCACTGTGAACAGGATATGAGTACCTCGGGGAGTGATGATGATTGCCCCAATTCCATTGCCATAAGCATTTACGGCCCCATCTAATATCAAACCCCAACGGGATTCAGGATCAGGTCCTTCTCCAAGTAATGGCTCCTCACAATCTTTGGTCTTCAAGTACATAACATCTTCATCTGGGAAGTCAAACTTGATGGATTGATAATCATCAATTGGTTGGTGAGCCAAATGATCGGCTAGAACACTTCCTTTGATTTCTTTTTGAGTGTGATACTCAATGTCATATTCAGATAATAACATCTGCCAACGAGTTATTCTTCCAAACAAGGCGGGCTTCTCGAAGATATACTTAATCGGATCCATTTTAGAGATCAACCAAGTAGTGTGGTTAATCATATATTGGCGCAGACAGCGAGCATCCCAAGCTAAAGCACAACGAGTTTTCTCAAACATTGAGTATCGAGACTCACAATCTGTGAATTTCTTACTCAGATAATATATGCCATGTTCCTTTCTTCCAGTCTCATCTTGTTGACCAAGCACAGATCCTATGGAATCTTCCAATATGGTCAGATACATAACCAGAGGTCTTCCTTCCACCGGAGGAATCAAGATGGGAGGCTCAAGTAAATATTCTTTGATGCTATCAAAAGCTCTTTGACAATATTTTGTCCATACACATCCTTGATGTTTTCGAAGAAGCTTAAAAATCGGGCCACAGGTAGCAGTCATATGAGATATAAATCTGGAAATATAGTTTAACCTTCAAAGGAATCCTCTTACTTGCTTTTCCGTCTTGGGTGCGGGAATCTCTCGAATAACTTTGACTTTATCATGATCTACCTCAATACCTCGTTGGTTGATAATGAAACCCTGAAGTCTTCCAGAACGAACACCAAAAGTTCACTTTTTAGGATTCGAACGGAGTTTATACTTTCTCAAACGTTGGAATAATTTCAGTAGATGCTCCACATGATCTTCTTCAGTCTGCGATTTGGAAATCATATCATCTACATAAACTTCTATCTCTTTATGCATCATATCATGAAACAGAGCGGTCATGGCTCTCTGGTACATTGCACCAGCATTATTTAAACCAAACGGCATTACTCGATAACAAAATGTTCCCCAAGGTGTAATAAAGGTTGTCTTCTCTATATCTTCAGGTTCCATCTTGATTTCATTGTAACCAGAGAAACCATCCATAAAAGAAAAAAACTTTGAACTTTGCGGTGTTGTCCACCAATACGTCAATGTGTGGTAATGGGAAATCATCCTTTGGGTTGGCTCTATTCATATCTCTAGAATCCACACACATTAGAACTTTAGCAACAGGCATTATATTGGCTAACCACTGAGGATAAACTGATGTAAAGAGGAAACCCGCGCTAATTTGTTTCTAGACTTCTTCTTTGATCTTGTCAGCCATATCAGGACAAGTCCTTCTCAACTTCTGCTTAATCGGTGGACATTCAGGTCTCAACGACAATCGAAGCTCCACAATATTTTTAACCAATCCTGGCATGTCTTGGTAGGACGAAGCAAACACATATACATACTCTCTAAGAAGCTCCAACATTTTTTCTTTAACCTCTGGGATAAGCAACGCTCCAATATTGACTTCCTTTTTGTCTTCTTCACTACCCAAGTTGATTATCTCCACAGGCTCCTTGAACGGTTGAATGATCTTTTCATCGTGCTCAAGTAAGCGTCAGAGATTTCTTCACTATCCTCTTCCTTGGCTCTGAACACAGGGAAATCGAAGTTGGGAGGGGGCATAGGGTCATTGTTTTCAATGGTTAAGTCATGGATAAATCTGCACATATGATTATGCTTTATTTTAGAATTCAATTAATGTGAATGTTGTACAAATAAAAAAGATTATTATATTTCTTTATTATTATTATTACTTATTTTTGTTACAATTTTCCAGAAAAAGTGAAAAGTAAAAATGGTATGGGGGACAAAATAACATTTTTTATTTATGATTGGCAATACTTGAAACAAAAGCCCAAACATCTTCTCTTTTGCCTTGGGCAGAGCAAAAGGATTTATTTTTAACATAGCCCGACACAAATACTCTTTCGTCTTGGGCAGAGCGAAAGGTTTTTCAAAATAGAACAAAGCATTACTCAGAAATATGCATCACTGAAGGAATATCAATAGCAGTCCAGTTCTGACAAACCACTCCATGGGCTACAAAGTCAGGTAAATCCTCTTCAGAATCATATTTCATTATAGCATCAACTTCGATCGGAGTCGGATGGATAAAACTTGCGCTTTAGAAAACTTCTTGTATCGGACGGGTAACCGTATCTTGCTTAGCTCTTGCAGACACGGGATAAAAACCAAGGCCTTCTCCAAACTTTTTCTTAGGCAAAGTCAACACCTAGCCCCATCCTTCAGTCGAACCACTGTCAACCACTCATCGCGCATCTTCAAGAGAAGAAATATATGCCCCTTTCTTCTTCACTTCATTATAAGCGATAGATAGAGCTTGGAAATGGGTTCCAATAGCCTCATCAGCATCAATATAGGAAAAAGATTACAAGTGGCTTACCACCATAGCCTGTTCTCCACCAATTGTTACCAGCTTTCTATTCCTGACAAACTTCAATCTTTGATGGAGCGTGGAAGTGACTGCCCCCACATCATGGATCCATGGGAGACCTAATAGGCAACTGTAGGCAGCATGAATATCCATTACTTGGAAAGTAATCTGAAAGGTATATGGACCAATTATCATGGGGAGATCCACTTCACCGATGACAGTTTTCTTGGAACCATCAAATGCTTTGATAATTACTCCACTAGGTCTCATAGAAGCACCTTGATGTAATAGTCGAGATAATGTAGTTTTGGGCAGTACATTTAATAATGGACCTGTATCTACCAGCACACTTGACAAAGTATCATTTCCACAATTTATTGAGATATGGAAGGCCATATTCCGGAAGTTCTTCATCGTTGAAACCAACATTATTACATGAGGTAATGTTTCCCACAATTCCATCAAATTAGTCTACCGTCACATCATGATCTATGAATGCCTGGTCCAAGACCTTCATTAAAGCTTCCCTATGGGCACCAGAGTCTCTTAATAAAGCAAGCACATAAATCTTGGAAGGAATTTGCAATAGTTTGTCCATGATCTTGTATTCACTTCTCTTAATGAGTTTCAAAATCTCATCATCATCAGGATGTGGGTTAGGTCCACTGGATTGGCCTGCCTCGACCCTTGGTTAAACATTCATCAACGGAACTTCCACTGGTATAGGTTTTCTAACTTGAACTTCAGGCCTTTTTGATGGTACAACTGCAAAGATACGCCCACTCCTTGTGACTCTACTCACATCAGCAATATTGACAAAAGATGGCATCAGTGGTAAGGGAACTTCTACTCCATTCTCAATCATTGTGGCATTATATTTGTATGGTATGGCTTTGTGCGAGTTAAAAGGCACGGGACCAGGTGGACAGATAATCAAAGGATTAGCAGATGAAGTCTGACTATCATAAGATATTTCCACTGGTTCAGGCATGTTAAACTTTGGCACTATAACATTCACCTCATCATCTGGATCTTTGTCATATGTGATGGTAATGACCCTTTGATCTAACAACTTCTTAATATCTTCTTTCACAATAGGGAAATCAACTTCTATTAATAAAAATTCACAGAAGTCATAATTATGTCGATGTTTAAAGAAGGCAAGTCTACTTAAACTTTGATGCATTCTGATCAGTAAGTTCCTTATATGCTCAACCTGGTAGACTCGAAACTTTCCAGGAGATCCGTGCACCATATTTACCGATGGTGCCCCCTGTTGAGGCAATGGATTAGCTTGAACATTTGGGTTAATATATTTGAAAGATAAAATACCACTCTTGATTAACCTCTGGACATCTGCCTTCAAAGAAAATCAATTTTCAATCTTATGTCCTGGAAAACCTTGGTGATATGCACAAAATTGACCAGCCTTGTACCAAGGGGAAGTATTATTTGGTGCAATAGGAGGAGGTTTCATTGTCATCTGATTCTTCTGGATCAAAGCGGGGAACAACTCGGTGTAAGTCATTGGAATTTCATCAAACTGTGGTTTTCTCGATGAAAAGTTTTGATTGTTGAATAGAGGAACTTGTTGTCGAGGCTGTTGCTGAAACTGTCGTTGTTGAAATGGAGAGGCTTGATAGGTTGGAGCTACCATTATTGGGTGGATAGTAGGAGTGACTGCTGCAACGTGTGAATATCCTCTTCTTAGCCTTCTAGGAAAAACTGCACTAACATCTTGTTCCCTCCTCTTGGGGAAGACACTCCTAAATTTCTTAACACCACTATATGTACCACCTTCCTTGGCTAGACGCCCTTCATTGATTCCTTCTTCATGTCGCATGCCCATGTTCACCATTTCAGTGAAGTCGCTAGGTGCACTTGCAATCATTCTCTCATAGTAGAAAAGACTTAATGTTTTCATAAAAATCTGTCATTTCTTTTTCTTCGAGGAGAGGGTAGATTTGAGCAGCAATATCACGCCACCTTTGGGCATACTCTTTAAAAGATTCTCTATCCTTCTGGGACATAGCTCGAATTTGATCTCGGTCCAGGGCCATATCAACATTATACTTGTATTGACGAACAAAAGCCTCACTGAAGTCATTGAAGTTGCAGATTTAGGTGCTATCCAAACCCATGTACAATTTCAGGGCGGCACCAGTTAAGTTGTCCTGGAAGTAGTGAATTAATAGCTTGTGATCATCAGAGTAGGTGGACATCTTCTTCACATACATGCTTAAGTGACTTTACGGACATGAGTTACATTTGTATTTTTCAAAGTCTGGAACTTTGAACTTAGCTGGAATTTTCACGTTTGGGACCAAACACAAGTCGTGAGCATTTTTCCTGAACAAGTCTTTCCCTTTAAGTGCTCTAATTTCCCTCTGCATTTCTTGGAATTAGTCTTGGAACTCCTCCATCCTATCGAAGATACCTAAACTTTTAGCAGGTTCAGCATGATAAATGGGTTCGTTTGTATATGGAATAGTGTGAACCACGGGAGCAGCAATAGTCATTACAGGCTGAGGTAAAGATACCATAGGTTGGATCACAGGTTGCACAGTAGTCATCACAGGTTGATGAAAAGATACAATAGGTTGAATCATCGGTTTCACAGTAGGTTGGTACCCTTCTGGCATGAAATTGTAAGGCATACCTCATGAAAAACCTTTCGGCATTTGATGTTGCAGAGGGTTGACTTGAGTCAAAGAGGCTGGAGAAGTCATGACCTCCGAAACTGCAGTAGTTTGAGCTTGAGCTTCAGTGGCCGAAGTCGATGGCTGATTCTGAGCAGCCATCAAGCTTTCCACCAAAGCGGTCAATTTTTCCATTCCAGTACAAAGAGTGATAACTTTCTCGCGAAGATCATAATTTTCTTTCTCTAGATCTTTCATTCTCTTTCGACGATTGGCTCGAGTATTATACTAGTGAAATAGCTTGATGATCTATCAGAGTGGAAAAATAAGTAATAATAAGACTCTAGAAAACATGTAAGATTGATTGTTGAATGATACATCATATGCAATGCAAATGATTATTTATTTTGATAGTTTTTCAAGTAACTTTAAGACTTTTATAACTTGCAAACATCAATGGTAAATAACTTTGGAACAACAAAACTCATTTCATTAATAAAAGGCAGAAAATTACAACTTTGTAACATAAAATCCTTTTAAAGAGTTTTACAAAATGGCATAAGTAATAAAAGCTAGGGACTATGATCATTCGGAATTATTATCGGACGAAGGAAAAAATGCTACTTGTAACTTGAGCTTCCTAATCTTATTTTCATAGAAGTCTTCTATCTCTGTTTTCTCGGCTACCAGCTGATCAACAACTTTCTTCCATGGATTAGGAACAGGAGTAACACCTATCAAATCTTCCTTCTTTCTCTTCTTTTCCTTATCATATTTCTTGAGCAACGCATCTTTCTGACGAAGCTTCTCATCAAGATCAATAAACCAACCATCTTGGATAAATCACATATCCTCCTTCTCTTTCAGTTGTCTAGTCAGGACCCTATTTTCGTATTCTGACATACTATATTTTTCCTTTCAAGCATCTCTTTCATACTTCATTCTAGCCAGATTTTCCTGATACTCTTTCATGTTCTCAATAGGAATGGCAGTAGTTGATGGTGTAGCAACAGAGAATAAGAGTTTCTCGGGATAATAAGGCATCTTGAGAGCACCAGCCATGGAATGAACCCATTGAAGGTAAGGCTCCAAAGAAACAACACCTCTCTGTCCTAACATGTCCCTTCCTTTTCTATGGACATGGCGCCAAGCCCTTTCAATCTCCTCGTTAGCTTCTTTGTTATCCTTTCCTTCTTGGAAAAAGAAACCACTCAGATAAATGTTGTTTGGCTTGTCCTTCATTGGGTATCCAAACTGGTGCGCAAGAACAGGATTTTAGTTAATTCCTCCCTTCGTACCAAGAAGAGGCACATTGGGAAAAACACCACAACTATCTATGATCTTAACATAATAATAATCTTGATTATACCAATCAATGTCGGAATGAGTAAGAGCCATAATTTTTGGTGCCCAACAAGGCTCCTTCTTGAGATCCCATAAAACATCAGACCCGGGTAAATGGGAAACATACCACTGGTATAACAATGGTGTACAACAGATAATCATCCCACCTTGGTCGGAATTCCAAAGATGGATGGAATAGAAGGTATCTCCTAGCAGCATAGGGACTGGACTTCCAATAAAAAAGATTCTAATGGCGTTGACATCCACGAACTTATCGATGTTAGGGGACAAGAATAACCCTTAAGAAAGCAAAGCAAAGACAGCTTTAAAGGCGACAATATCCTTTATCTCGGCAAGGTAACGAGCTTTCTTCAACAAAAAATGTTCATGCAAACCTCAGATTCCTCCCTTGGTAGTCATGTTATCTTCTATCTCAGACTTCCTCAAGTGGGTAACTGCTGCTATCTCATGAGACTTGGGTCCCCCTTCTAAACCGGAGAAAGGAACACAGTCGATGATTGGTAAACCAAGTATATAATAATACTCTTCCAAAGTTGGCATCAACTGGCAATCAGGAAAGTGAAGCATCGATACAATGTGTGATACGGTGGGAGAACTGACTTGAGGTTTTGAGTTTGTATTCGCACTTGTTCAGTTTAGCAAGAGTCGCCACCGACTTTTTATTTTATCCTAAAGGAAAGGTTAAAAAGCACAGGAAAAACCTTTTGAGATGTTTCGTGGGTTCGGGGGGTAGATTATGAAAAGGGAAGGTATTAGCACCCTTTTCATCCATGGTTATCCATGGGCTCTTAGTTACTTTCTTAGATCACTTGCCTTGCATTTTCAATTGTTTGAAATGGTGCTTTCAATTGTTTGAAATGGTGCTTTCAATTGTTTGAAATGGTGCTTTGTGTGTGGGTTTGAAAATGTTTTGAAAAAGATGCCTTGTCTAGGCAACCCTTGTAACAATTCTTTACTCGAATGTTTTACAAAGGTGTGTGTCTTTTCGAAAAGATGTTTCAAATGTTTTTGAAAGTTTGTTTTGAAAGTGTTTGTGGAGTGGATTTTGAAAAGTAGGCAAGTGTGTTTTGCAAGTTTGATTAAGTAACTAAGAGTTGTCTATCCCTAAATTTACTCAAAGATTTTTCTCATGTTTTAACCCTTTTAACATTTTTGTTCCACCATTGTATTTGGTGGACAATCTTGTGTTAGGATGTTAACGGTATGGGCGCGGGTCATCGTTTAGACCATGAATGCAATAGTGTCAAGGGCATTTGGCAATTTGCTTGAGGGACTATGATCATTTTAGGCAACTTTCGAGAGCGTCATCGAGGGACTATGATCATTTTGATTTGTTTTGTTTTGCCAAAGAACTTAACGTGCAAGCATGGCCCATTTTGGAAGGCAACGAGTGGGATTACCCTAGGGGTGCAAGTGTGAATTGTGTATTGATTGTCATGCATTTGTCTTGTATTTAGGTTATCTAGCGGTTGATTTTATTTACATACAAACCCTAGGTCTAAACATGGTATAATTGAAAGCAATAAATTGCGGGAATTTAAAGTCTACGCTATTACAAATAAGTATCCGGGAATGGGGGTACAAATATTTACAAATGGGGATGAGACTTGTTAGGAGAGTAGTGTCCAAATATATTTACAACCAAATCGAATCGCATTCTCAAAATGTAATGTATCAATATATAAGAATAAAGCAATGTAAATGTATCAATGTATTTGTGTAAGTGTATGTGATTTATTTACAAGTGAGAAAAATGTATTTATTAAGCATGTACTTATTCTTTTTGTATTTTTGTTAATTATGTACAAACAAAAGATTTTAAAAGAAAATGCCTAAAAAATCTATTTTTATGTATTAATGTTAATGTATTTTAGTTAACATTTTATGTATAAGGAAAAATATTTAACTCCAAGTTTATTCTTATGTATTTTTAATTAAACTAACTAAAATAAAAAGTAATTAAGAGAGTTTTATTTTAAAAAGTTAACGTATTATTTTTATTTACAAAAAACAAAAATAAAATATATTAGTGTAAACTTTTGAAAAATAAAATGATAAGTAAAAAGTATTAGTTTGATACAATAGAAAATAAATAGAAAAAAAAAGTTAAAGATTTAATGGGCTTAAGGGGGATTCATGGCCCAAATGACACATGCTGATTGAAACAAAAGAGGGGGGTGCGTCCAGATTTGTTGGGCTTAAACAGGTTTGGATGGGGAACCGGCCCAAACACATTTCACAACATTTTTAGGGTTGAAATTGTTTGTTTCATTTTGGATTAGGGTTAGGCAATACAGAGGCGTCGTTCCTTCATCGCTTCCTTCATCTTCTTCATATCTCCGTCTTCGTCTTTCTTCGCTCGTGAGCCATGGATTCTGACTTACTCTCTTAGCCTCAGCTACCAGATGCCATCATCGCTTCTTCCTCTCCATGGTCACGCAGGTGGAAATTTCGAAGAAGGTAACGATTCCAACTTAACGTAATTTTAGGGTTTCGTTTGCTTCATGCATGTTTTTAACCTTTTATGTACTGATTCTTTATATCCTAACTGTTTCTGTGTGAGGTGTGGAAAAGAAAGAGGAAAAAAATACTACCTTTGGGATTCGTCGCTTGGAGAGGAAGAGAGGCGAATTTGGAGGCGTCCTGGACAGCTGAGGCAGGGAGCACGATGATGAGGCTAGCTCTGGAAATCTAGTATCTTTATTTCGCTTCTTATGGTTTAATGATGAAACTCCTGAAAACCCTAGCTTCTTTTGCTTATGTCTTCTCTTTTGTTGGCTTCTGTATGCTTGTATGCTTGCTTTCTCCTGAACACTTCTTTTCCTCGCTTCTGTATGCTTTTGAGGTGCTTGTTGATATTGATTTTGAATATTGATACACTAGCCTTGTGATGAAATCCTTCTGAGGGCTTTGTTGGTTCAGTTGTTGTTTCGATTTGTTTGTTCGAAGAAGGGCTATGGCTTGTTTTTGACAGGCTTCTGTTTGAGGCTTGGAAGCTTTTTTTCTGGTTTCAAGGCTTCAAGGTTTGAAGGCTGTTTGGTTAGAGACAGGTTATAGGCTTTTGTTTGAGGCTGGTTTTGACAGGTTGGTGAAGCAGGTAGTTTGATTTTGTTTGGAGTTTACAGGCCTGAGTTTTGAAAGGCTTTGGTTGAAGTTTGAATCACAGGTTTGAGGAAGGGGCTGTAAGTTGGAAGGCTTCTGTTTAGAGGCTTTGTTACAGTTGGTTTTGTAAGCTTGTGTTTGAAGCAGGTTGGAGGCAGCTCTGTATGTTTTTGTTGATACAGTTTTGTGGTCTATGCTTTGTGTTATTTCTGCCTCCCTTTTCTATGTTCTGATAACTCTGTTTATATCTCTTGTCCTTAAGCTTCAAACCTGCTGTAAGCCTTTTCTCCCTTCTCTCTTTTCTCTCTCTCTACAGTTTAAAAAGCATTTAATATTGCTTAAAACTGCTTTTTTCTGAAAAGGTAACTTGGCTGGAAAATGATGTATCCTGGACATTGCTTGCAATATTTCTTTCCTCTGCATATTTCCTGTTTTTCTGCATATCTTGTGTACTTTGTGCTATCTTTTTGACAACCTTTGTACCTTTTTTGGACAGTACTGTACTTGGACAGTTTGGTTGATATTTTGGACTTGGTTAGGCATATGCAGTTCAGTTTGCCTTTTGGACTTAGTTTGGAATTTTGACAGCTTTGGCTTAGTTTGAAATTGTGACTTTGTAGGTTATGCTGTTCAGTTTGGACTTTGTTGACAATTTATGAACTATGCAGCTTTATGCACTTTTCAATTGATTTTCCTCTTTTGGTTGAAAATTTGAAACTACGCAGCCTGTGTGACAATTTTGAATTTGTACAATTTTAAATTTGTGCATTTCATACTTTATTTGCAAGCATACTTCTATCCCTCTTTGTGAACCAAGAGTGATCTTGTGATTTGCAGAGAGGGTGAACAACTGATTCCGGCCAGTTACTTTTAATGATGATCTTTTTAATTGTCTGCCTTTTTTTATTTCATCTGCATTTGATTTTTTTCTTTTCTTTTTGCAGGTAAAATCAATTGAGCAATGGGGAGCAGCAAATAGAAGATGAAGACTTAGGAAACTTTTAGAATAGTTTTATTTTTCTTTTAATCATTGTAACAGTATTAATGTAAACATCTGCAAATAAATTTACAGTGTTCAAGTAATAATTGTAACAAATAATTAAAGATGAATAAAATCCTCCTTTGTCAGATATTTCTCTAATTCATTTATTTAATCATTTATATTTCTTAAATTATAATAACTGGAAAATACCCAATAATTTTAATTTAGAAATGATAAATAATCAATAAACGTTCGGCATCTTGCAACTTCGCATTAATCAATAATAAACCCGGCGTTTCAATTAAACAAGCATTACACAGTCAACTCAAACAAACATCCATATTCCTTTTGCCTTTACTGATTAAACCAAACACTGCAAATTCTCAATCAACAGCCTCAGCCCAAATCTCAGAATAAACTGAAAAGAACTATAGAATTAATTCT
Organism: Vicia faba; assembly: GCA_948472305.1. Taxonomy (NCBI): domain Eukaryota; kingdom Viridiplantae; phylum Streptophyta; class Magnoliopsida; order Fabales; family Fabaceae; genus Vicia; species Vicia faba. The sequence goes on along the minus strand of OX451740.1, from coordinate 1,055,611,416 downwards.
TTCTGAGAATGTGTGCATAAAACCCTGATTCTTGATTAAATTTTCACATAAGTGCCTGCCTGATCAAACCTGAGTCAACTCAACCAAACCCTAGCAATCTGCTTGAACTGCTTCAAAAGTTAATGGAAACCCTAATTTGGATAGACTGATAAGAAAAAGTCTGTTTGACTGATTCTTACGCCATTCTGAAAAGTCAGGGAAAACCCGAAGCTGTGATTACTTGTGGAAAAAGAGGAGGGCAAATTTTGGGGTACAACAGTTGCCCATGTTCAATCTTCTTGAACCTGAAGAGTTAGATTGGCAAGTTTTCCTTTCGCGACTCGAGGGTAAAAGGAGATTGGACACTAGAGTGCCCGAAAAATTTGCACTCGGTGATGTGATGATAGAGGGAATGTGATTAAAGATGCCATTTGGAGATGGGCTTAGAGATGCCATCTAGGGATGTGACAGGATCTTGTCGGGGGATGGGCTTAGAGATGCCATCTGGAAATTGCTGGTAGGAGGATGGGCTTAAAGATGCCATTTGGAAATTGCTGGTAGGAGGATGGGCTTAAAGATGCCATTTGGAAATTGCTGGTAGGAGGATGGGCTTAAAGATGCTGTTGTACCCCTAAATTTGCCCTCCCATATTCATCAAGAATTGTCAAAGTCAAGGTCACAAAATGCCCCAAGGGTTGTGCAGCTCAACTGTCTCCTAGACAGTCAAAACTAGGGTTTGAGTTCTGGTCAAGCAAATGAACTTTTCAAAGGCCCAATCAAGTCTCATATGCTCACAAAGATGGTCAAGCATCCCCATGTTAAGTTTCAAGGCATTCAGCTCAAAATTGCACAGTCAAAACCCTAGATTGCACTACAGTCAACTGTAGGGGCAAAATGGTCATTTGGCAGTCAAAAGTTCAAATTTTTGGTCAACATATCATTTTGAAGCCACAAACATCATTTGATCAATGCTTGATCATGATTCTCAAAATTTGGCTCAGAAATCATCAAAGATGCAAAAGTTGCTATATTTGGACAGTTGAAAAAGTCAACTGAAATTGACCAGGGCATAACTTTCACATGGATTATCAGAAAATTTCCATCCAAAGCTCATTTTGAAGAGAAAGACATTTCCTACAACTCATCTTCATACTTCAAGTCCAAGAAATGCTCTCACAAAAAGTTATCAATTTCAACATTATAGGTCATTTTCAAAAGTCAACAAAAAGTGACTTTAAGTCAAAGGCCATAACTTGAGATTGGTAAATCAAAATGACATGGGACCAAAGGCATTGGTTAAAGGACTCAAAGACCTTTCCAAAATGTCCAAGAACATGTGAAAAGCTTAAAAATTGACCAAGTTATGCTTTGTGGAAGTTGGGAAATTTTTAGGAATTTTGAAAAGTCAACAAGGATGCAAAAGGCCTAAAAATGCAAATGGGCCCAATTATCTTCCAAATTTCTTCATGCCAAGCCTATGCACGACCACTAGGCCCAAAGGGAAGTATTCTCATATTTTTTAATTATTTATTTGAATTAATATTAATTTATATTCATTTAAATGATTTTAATATATGAAAAATATCAAACTAACCTAAAAAAATCTTTTGTGCACATTCTAATCTCTACAAATCGTGCACATCTCAAATAGGCAAGTTTTGGTATGATTGGCACATGATTGAACAAAAACACCATGGAAAAAGATTGAAAAAGATTTTCAAGAATCAAATATGTGAAATCATTATGGACATGGATTTTGTGCAAAGTTTTTAACCTAAACCATTCCATACAAGTACTACATCACAACCCTAATCATCCTAGACTAAAAACTGCGCAGCAAACCAATACTCAAACTTGGAAAATTGCTTGGAAAATTCAATTCTGAAACCAAGGTTATAGGGCGATTCAAAGCACCAAACCAATTGCAATAGCTTCCTTGAACAATTCTGGACGTGTACCAATCATTAACAACAGCAAAAACATCTTGAAACGGTATCAAAAAGTCAAACCGAACCAAGAAAATTTTGAATTCGCATAGCACGATTTAAGCATTCTCTTGCATTTTTCTTTGTGGATTATTGTTTGTCATGATGTTTCTGTGCTAACCAATATGTTTAATTGAGTTTTCGTGCCATATCCATGCTTTCGCCATTGTCAAAAAACTAGGGTTTACAGGCTTCAAATTTGGGGTTTCTCACCCAAGGAACAATTGGGATTCAAGATTGTTACCATTGCATTCAGCGTGTTCTTCTGAATAAAACATATGCCTCGCGAACAATTTATGATGCCTAGAAAGCTATTCGCTATTTTCTTGAATCCACCTTAAAACCACGCTTCAAAAACCGTTCCCCTTGAGTTTTGTTTTACAGGGTGGGGAAGGAGACGAAGACGTGTCCATCAGCCAGTGGTCCATTTGAAATTCGCGCGTGTTTCATCAGTTAGCGTTATTTTTCTTTTATATTATTTATGATATATTATATATTAAATGAATTCGCTTAGCTCAGCTGGCAGGGACTAACACTTATGACCTTCAAGACCTGGGTTCAAGTCCCAGGTCTGTATATTTGCTATATTATTTTTTTTCAAATCAAATTCACATGCAGGCTTAACGTTAAGGTTCACCATGCACACTCAACAATCACCATCCACGCGTCCCAGGAGATCTAGTCAAGGGCCAGGATTGGAGAACACCCTGAACTTGAGTCAAACGTATCACACGCTACACCAAAAGTCAATGGACTTGCATGCTTATTGGGCCAGGCTTTTCACAAAAACACCTCCTTATTTGGGGCAACCCCCACCCTGGTTTGTATTTTTCATTTTTCTTCTTACATTTATTTTTATTGTATTATTTATTTTTGTTGCTATCAATTAATTTATTTGTTTCTACAAAATACAAAACTCCATTAAAAATACAGAAAAGATAAAAAATATAATTTTTATATTATAATTATTTTCACAAATTAATATGTAAATAATTTAGTAAATTAGGTTTAATTAATTCCTTTTTTTATAAATAAAAATCCAAAAAACAATTAGAATTAGGTTAATTAATAGTTTCCACTCTTTTAATTTTTTCCTTTTGTTTCATCATATTATTTATTTATTTATTTATTTTCCTATTTAAATTGTACATAAATTTTAGGTTAATTTAGATCTTATTTTAATTCTTTCTTAATAAATAAAAAATATTAGAATTAGGGTTCGCCACTCAATTTAATCTTAATTAATTTCTTTTTTTTCATTAAATCCAAAATACCAAAAAAAACAATTTAATCATTTAATTTTTTAATTCTCATTAACTTTTAATTATTTGCAAAAAGGGTCCAACGCCCTAATTTCGTTAATTTCTTTATTTCTCGCATTTATGTTATTATCGCTCATTATAATTTTGTAAATATCCCAAAGCCATGTAATTTAAATTGCTCGCACTTTTATTTATTCGCTTTATTTATTTTCCGCTAAATCGGGTCCGGTTTATTTTGGCGATGTGGACCCGCGCCATTTGTAATAGTCTAGCTTTATTTCCTCGCAATTTATAACTGTTAAATATGCATGCAAGAATGAATGGACTTAAAATAAAATCAAGCGTAGAACACAACAAATATGACAAGACAAATAACTGAAACATGACACACGATTCGCACACACCACCCCTAGGGTACGCCTCACTGTTGCCTTTCGAAAGGTGGTCGTCGAGTAGAAAACGTCTTAGTAAGTCCTCATGATCCGGGAACCTGGCATGAGGGTAGCTTCTAAGGTGTCTTCCCATTGCTCTGGTGATCACCATGTCCCTAAAATCGAATTGACCCGAACACCTCCAACGGTGGTGCTACCTACCTCTCAATGGTGGGATGGCACTACTTTTAAGGACATTTACACAGACGAATTCCTTAGGGTAGGTAGGTTCTCAAGGATACTTGCTCTAATCTCAAAATGAAACAAAAAGACTTTTCACACAGACACATTTTCAAAAGCTTTCAAAGCAAACTTTTCAAACACTCTGACGTACGAGTCGATCTGAAATTTTTCAAAGAAACTTTTAAACCCACATTGAAAAGCACGCAAAACAATTTGAAAACACATTGAGCAAGTATCTAAGAGCCCATGGATAACCATGGATAGAAAGGGTGCTAACACCTTCCCTTTCTATAACCTACCTCCCGAACCGAGAGCGATCTCTTAAAAGGAATTTTTCTGTGCTTTTGTCCTTTCCTATTGGAGAAAATAAAAGACGGTGGCGACTCTTGCTTACCGCGACATTTCGCGAACCAGCTTTAAACAGTCAGTTCCAGATCCACCGATCACAGAACTGGCGACTCTGCTGGGGAATATTAAATAAAGTGAGGTTTACCTTAGGGCTAGCTTATAACTATGTTTTCAATTGTTTTCCTTGTGTGCTTTAAATTATGGGCCTGTCTTGGGAGTTCTATAGATCCTAACCCGGATCTGGGGGATACCTTCTTAGAAAGTAGCAACAAGGCTGTGAGGGAACTGTGCGGGGTATACCGACACGGTTGAAACAGTCTGCTACGTTGATGTGGCACTTTGGTGTGTACCGGTAACCCTTGAGTTCAGTCAAGGAGAGTACGGGGCCTCCGCGTGGTGTCGTGAAGCATCAACAGACCTTAGGAACCTTAATTGAACTATCTTGGCCTCTTTAGGGTAGTGAGATAACTGACTTTGGTGCAGTCCGAGGTTGGTTGATACTCGATACTACGCTCAATTGAGGGTTGCTTTCCTGGAATATTTCGGTCGCCAGTTCAGTGGCTAAATCGAAACGATGAACAATGAAAGCAATCCCGTGATATTGGGAACCTTAGAACCCGGTTACTTTGATTAGGACAGGTATGAACCCACCAACTCAAGAGGGTACTACCCAGACCCCATGCTGGCCTTAAACCTTAAGGGCTTGTCTTGTGTGCCTTGTTTGCCCTACATGTTTGTCTTTGTAAATATATGTGGTGTGTTTAATCATAGCATCATGACATCATCCAGCATCATATGCATTGACTAACCAGTTCAGGGGTTCGAATTTTCATCTTTGTTCTTGTTTTGTAGGACATGGAAACTGCTCGTAGAAAGACAATTCAGGTCAATCTTGTAAGGGTACCTCCTCAGCTTAAGGAGCTTATATCCCGGATTCCCGAGAACTCTTCATTCAGTGAAAGGCATGGAAGCCTCATCAGCTTGGTCACCACCAACATTGAGGAAGATATGATAAAGGTCTTGTTCCAGTTCTTTGACCCTCTGCATCACTGTTTTACCTTCTTGGACTATCAGTTGGTACCTACATTGGAGGAGTTCTCCCGGCTCCTGAAGATCCCTATCCTTGATCAGCTACCTTTCAACGGTACAGAAAAGGAACCTAAGCTCGAAGAGATTGCTAAAGCCTTGCACCTACAGTCATCTGACCTCAAGGGACATTGGGAAGTTAGAAGTGGCGTCAAAGGGTTCTTAGCCAGGTTTCTGTTTGAGAAAGCCCTTGAATGTTGGAACTCTCTTGACTTGCAAGCTTTTGAAGAGGTTGTGGCCCTCCTTGTTTATGGTTTGGTTTTGTTCCCTAATCCAGATCAGCTCATTGATATCAGTGCCATTCAGATCTTTATGTCCAGGAATCCTATACCTACATTGCTGGGGGACATCCTTCACTCATGTTACACTCGAACCATGAGAAAAAGAGGTGTCCTTATGTGTTGCACTCCTCTCCTGGGAAGGTGGTTTATTTCGCACCTTCCCCAATCAGTCCTGAAGAATGAGCGGGGTTTGAGATGGTCACAACGACTGATGACTCTTACACATGCAGATATACATTGGTGTCCTAGATCCAGAGGAGATGTCACTATCATTGATCGTTGTGGGGAGTACCCTAATGTTCCTTTACTTGGAATCAGAGGAGGTATTACTTATAGCCCATGCCTGGCTTGGAGACAGTTTGGTTATGCTCGGAGGGATGGTCCTCATGACATGTTAATTCCCGACATAGTTTTTGACTTCGACAGTGATACTCAAGGACTTCGTCAGAGATTTATCAGAGCCTGGAGGATGCCCAGTAGGATAGACAGCAAGACACTGGGGCATAGGAACTCCATCCCTTTGGAGCCCTATCTCAAATGGGTACGCGCCCGTTCTCAGAAGTTAGTGATGCCTTATCCTCACATGCTTCCAGTAATCAAAGAGCCTGTCTTGGAAGGGGAAGTGTCTCATGTTATTCAGCACCCTGATATGCCCACATCTTGGGAAGAGATGCAGAAGAGCTGGATCCAGCTTAAGGAGGAAAGGAATTCTCTTGAGACTAATCTGCACGCCAGTGAAAAGAAAGTCTTGGAGCTCACCCGTCTGCTGCACGAGGAGAGGAACCTCAACACCTACATAGCTCCGAAGAGGATGCGCAGTGTATTTTGGGATTGACTTGATTCTTGTACTTTTGACCATGAGGCCTTGATGTATTAAACAATGATTTCATTAATGATAACGTGTGTTCTTTTCTTGTCTACAACGAATTTGAACTTTCGAACCCTTGAATGCATTGCATACGCATTTCATACATCATGTGCATAGCAGGTTTCTCCCTTTTCAGGTTGCTTACAGTTCTTCGCTGTTTATTTCAGCATCATGAATTCCGGATCCGAATCAACTGAGACTTCAATCAAGGCTCTCCAGGCGCAGAATGCGCAGTTTCAAGAGCTAATCCTGGGTCTAGCCAAAGGCCAAGAGGAACTGAAGACCATGCTCCTGAAGAAGGAGAAGAAGAAGAAAAGAAGAACTGTTCTATTCAACACGGGCCGAAGGATGGGTAATACTCTACACAATGAAGAGGTTGCTTCTTCTGTTGGCAAGAGTCCTTCTCAGGCAGAAGCAAGGGTTCCTAGTCCGGTGGTCTCCGACAACGAGACAGATTTTGATGAAGAGCAGTACCCTCCTGAAGACAACAGATACAAACAACTGGAGGACAGGTTAAAAGCTATGGAGGTGCAACAGGCACCTGGGCTGGATTTCGGAGATCTGGGTTTGTCGACTGGTGTGATCATTCCACATAAATTCAAAGCTCCCACCTTCTCCAAGTATGACGGGGCATCTTGTCCCAAGCTGCATTTGAGGTCCTATGTGCGAAAGATTCAGCCGTACTCTGCGGACAAAAATCTATGGATCCACTTCTTCCAGGAGAGTCTTTCAGGGACTCATCTCGAATGGTTCTATCAGCTGGATGGGACCAAAGTTCGTAACTGGGAGGAGCTGGCCACTGCTTTCTACAAGCAGTATCAGTATAATGCCGACCTTGCCCCCACGCGTACCCAACTCCAGGGTATGTCGTTGGGCGTAAGCGAAGGTTTTAAAGAGTACGCGCAGAAGTGGAGAGACTTGGCTGGCAGGGTGCAGCCACCTTTGACTGATCGAGAGTTAGTGGACATGTTCTTGGGGACCCTATCTGGGCCATTCTTTAACCATCTCATTGGGAATTCTTCTGCTGGTTTCACTGATTTGATCTTAACTGGAGAAAGGATTGAAGCTGGGTTGAAGTCTGGGAAGATTGCAAAGGCTGCGTCATCATCTAGTTCGGACAAGAAACCATTTAAGAAGGAGTCTAGTGCTGTGTATGGCTCCAGAAAATCAGAAAGACCTGATCGCCGCCAATCTGTCAGTGCGGTCATGATTGCTACGCCTGCTGCCGCTCCCCGGCCAAACAATCCTCAAAGGGCTGATAGACCCCGGAGAGAGTTCACTCGGTTAAGCATGACCCTGTCGCAAATCCTGCCACAGTTACTATCCACCAATTTGGTGACTGTGAAGGAGGCGCCAAAGTTCTCAAACACTACCTCTCCTAAGTACAACCCGAATGCCCGTTGTGCTTACCATTCAGACAGCCCGGGGCATGCCACTGATGACTGTTGGGCGTTAAAGAATAAGGTGCAAGACCTTATCGATGCTAAAGAGATACAATTCGAGGCGCCTGCAAAGCCGAATGTAGTTACTGCCCCTATGCCTCAGCACGGGGTAAATGCTGTTGATGAAGATGTTTATGCTGTTTCTGTGGATGATCTAGCCACTCCTTTAAAGATCATTAAGAAGAATCTACTGCAGGCCGGTTTATTTCCGGGTTGTAGTGAGGGTTGCCTGTTCTGTGCTGTGTCCCCGTCCGGTTGTCCCTTGCTAAAGTTAGGCATCCAAAGCTTAATGGATAGCAAGGAGATTTTATTCAAGAAGTCTGCTGTTCGTATGGTTCCAATGGAAGAAGTCTCTGTGGTGACTATCTTCAACAATCCGATCCCGGCTCTCCAGAAGAAGCCTGTCCAAATTCTGACCGTTGCACCTGTTACTATCACTGTTCCTGGGCCCCTGCCCTATGTATCCAACAAAGCTGTCCCTTGGCACTATGGGGCAGATGTATATATAAACGGAGTGAAACAAGAGCTCAACGCTGGCGCCAGCATCTGTGACATCACTGGCCCGGCCAAAGTTACCCGCAGTGGCAGGCTCTTCTCGCCTGACATTGCGCCACCTGCTGCTAGAAGACCACTCCTGATAATTCCTGCAAGTATACCTACTCCCGTTGCTGATCAAGTTGTTATTCCTGCTGCTGATCCTATTGTTTCTCCTGCTGCCGAGTCATCCAATGCTCGGGGCAAGGGAATTGAAACCGAGCCTGCCCAGATGGAGGTACCCATACCCATAGCTGCTGAGGCCTCCCCACAAGAGATGGAGGAAATTCTAAAGATTATAAAGAAGAGTGACTTTAATGTTGTGGAACAGCTGGGGCATACGCCCTCCAAAATCTCCATGCTCTCTTTACTGCTGTGCTCTGAGGCCCATGCAAAGGCCCTCATCTCATTCCTTAAGAAGGCTCATGTGCCACATGAAACTTCTGCAGTCCAATTCACTGATTGCGTGGCAAGTCTAACGGCGGACAATGGCTTGGGTTTTTCAGATGCTGACTTGACCATGAAGGGGAAAGATCATAATGATGCTCTGCATGTCTCAATCGAATGCAGGGGCACCACCTTGGCACATGTGTTGGTTGATACTGGGTCATCTTTGAATGTGCTACCCAAGAAAGCTCTGGATCGTCTAGATTGTGAAGGCCTGGATTTGAAACCCAGCAACATTATCGTCAGGGCCTTTGATGGTTCAAAGAGGATGGTCCATGGGGAGGTGGACATTCCGATTCGTGTGGGCTCTCAGGTGTTCGACTCCACTTTTTATGTGATGGACATCCGTCCATCTTACTCTTGTCTGCTGGGTCGACCCTGGATACATAAGGCTGGGGCAGTGACCTCTACCTTGCATCAAAAACTGAAGTACCCCGTCAGAGGGAAGATTGTCACCGTGCAAGGTGAGGAAGAATACATGGTGAGCCACCTAAACTCGTTCAGATACATTGAGATGGATGGGGAGTTCATTGAGACCCCCTTTCAGCATTTCGAGGAGGTGTTTCCAATCGCAGCAGAAACAGCAGAGGCAGGTGGTCCTCTGAAGATGGCTTCCCTAAAGGATGCCAGGGCTGTAGTGCAAAAGGGTGAAGGTGCCAACTGGGGCAGACTGCCAGACTTCACCCAGAAGACTGATAAACTTGGGCTGGGTTTCACCTCGGAAGGGCAGAGAGCTATGAGGAAAGAGAAGATCGGAAGGCCTCCGGTATTTATTAAAGGTTCAGAAGCGAATGCTGTCGGGGAAGACCTTGAAGTGGACGAAGCCGAATTCAACAGCTGGATTTATCCGACGACCGAAGACGGATTGAACAATTGGAGTGCAAAGGATCATACCCCTGTTACCTTTGTGACACAGTAATGAATTCCAATGTTTTTGTTATTTTGTAATAAACATTGATAAACTCTATGGCCCGGTGTCTTACCCGAGGCACCGTGGTTCTATTTGTGAGGGCATATGAACTGTCATTTTATACATCATGAATGAAAATCTTGGACTTTTCGCATTACAAATATTGTGTTCCTTTTTTATCTTTCATTTCCTTTACATAATTTTCAAAAACAGCTGTATTTACACACACACTCACTCATACAGGTTCCAATCCACTCTGGATCTCACTGATAACAGCTCTGCTAATGCCAATTATGACTTCGAAAATCCGATCAACTTAGCCGAAGACGAAGGTGAAGATGATTGCGAAGTGCCTGGCGAGCTTGCAAGACTGTTGCTTCAGGAAGAGAGGGCAATTCAACCCCATGAAGAGCCAGTGGAAACCATAAACCTGGGTACGGAGGCAGACAGAAAAGAGGTAAAGATTGGTGCCAACCTAGAGCTCAGCGTGAAGCAACGGTTAACCAAGATGTTACATGACTATATGGAGATCTTTGCCTGGTCCTACGAAGACATGCCAGGGTTGGATACCGATATTGTCGTCCATCATTTGCCGACTAGGGAAGACTGCCCTCCAGTTAAACAAAAGGTTCGTCGGATGCGACCAGAGATGTCCGAGAAGATTAAAGCCGAGGTGATGAAACAATTTGATGCCGGGTTCCTTGCAGTGACTTCTTACCCTCAGTGGGTTGCTAATGTGGTGCCGGTACCTAAAAAGGACGGCAAGGTCAGAATGTGTGTCGACTACAGGGATCTGAACAGGGCCAGTCCCAAAGATGACTTCCCCTTACCTCACATTGATGTCCTTGTGGATAATACAGCTCAGCACAAGGTATTCTCTTTCATGGATGGCTTTTCAGGCTACAATCAGATAAAGATGGCACCTGAAGACATGGAGAAGACTACATTTGTTACTCAGTGGGGCACCTTCTGTTACAAGGTCATGCCATTCGGGTTAAAGAATGCTGGGGCAACCTACCAGCGTGCCATGGTTGCCTTGTTTCATGATATGATCCATCATGAGATCGAAGTGTATGTGGACGACATGATCGCTAGGTCCCAAACTGAGGAAGAGCATCTAGATCATCTGCAGAAGTTGTTTGACCGTCTGAAACTGTACAAGTTAAGATTGAACCCGAACAAGTGCACCTTCGGGGTAAGATCTGGGAAGTTGCTAGGCTTCGTGGTCAGTGATAAAGGTATTCAAGTGGACCCTGCTAAGGTCAAAGCTATTCAAGAGATGCCAGTTCCTAAAAAAGAGAAGGAGGTCAGAGGCTTTTTAGGACGCCTGAATTACATCGCTCGATTCATATCTCATTTGACTGCTACTTGTGAGCCAATCTTCAAGCTGCTGAAGAAAGATCAGGTAGTACGTTGGAACGATGAATGTCAGGCTGCCTTCGACAAAATTAAAGAGTATCTCCAAGAACCACCCATCCTTATGCCACCGGTTGAAGGGAGACCTCTGATCCTATATCTGACAGTGCTAGACAACTCAATGGGGTGTGTGCTGGGACAGCATGACGAGTCGGGCCGAAAAGAGCATGCCATTTATTACCTTAGCAAAAAGTTTACCGACTGTGAGACCCGATACTCACTACTTGAGAAAACTTGCTGCGCTTTGGTATGGGCTGCTCGCCGGCTGAGACAGTATATGCTGACTCACACTACCTTGTTGATCTCAAAGATGGATCCGATAAAGTATATATTTGAAAAGCCTGCTCTGTCTGGGAGAATTGCAAGATGGCAAATGATCTTGACGGAATACGACATTCAGTACACCACCCAGAAAGCCATTAAGGGGAGTGTATTGGCAGACCACTTAGCTCATCAAGCTGTAGATGACTACCAATCAATGAATTTCGAGTTTCCGGATGAAAGCATCATGATAGTAACTGATTGTGAAGTACCTGGACCGGATGAAGGACCTGAACCAGGATCCCGATGGTCCATGCACTTTGACGGAGCTTCCAATGCTTTGGGAAATGGTATCGGCGCCATCATCATATCTCCACAAGGTACTCATACTCCACTCACTGCCCGGCTGTGTTTCAACTGTACCAACAACATGGCGGAGTATGAGGCGTGTATCATGGGTCTTCAAGCTGCGATCGACTTACGGATCAAGTTCCTCAGTGTCTTCGGAGATTCCGCCCTAGTGATCAATCAGATCAATGGAGAGTGGGATACGAAACATCCAAACTTGATCCCTTACCGAGAATGTGTGTTGACCATGATTCCCCACTTTACAGAGATAACCTTTGAGCACTTTCCAAGGGAAGAGAATCAGTTAGCGGACGCGTTAGCTACAATGTCTTCAATGTTCAAGGTTAAATGGGATAATGAAGCTCCCCAGATTACCATTTGGAAACGGGACGAACCGGCATACTGTTGTGATATCGAAACTAAATTGGTAACTGAAAAGCCTTGGTACCACGAAGTAAAGAGATATCTGGAAGCTCAGGAATACCCTGAAGGTGCCTCCATCAATGATAAGAAATTCCTGAGGCGGTTCGCAGCCAAATTCTTCCTAAGCAACGGCATCTTGTACAAGAGGAACCATGATTCAACCCTACTGCGTTGTGTGGACAAGACTGAAGCGGAAAGAATCATGGAAGACTTACATGAAGGGACTTTTGGTACACATTCCAGTGGACACACTATGGCTAAGAAAATCCTACGGGCAGGATATTACTGGTCCACTATGGAAGCCGATTGCTACCAACATTCTAGGACATGCCACAAGTGCCAGATCTATGCAGATAAGGTGCATGTTCCTCCGGTTCCCCTGAATGTTCTGACTGCGCCGTGGCCATTTGCAATGTGGGGCATAGACATGATCGGCGAGATAAGACCTACGGCATCTAATGGACATCGCTTCATCTTAGTGGCGATTGACTACTTTACAAAGTGGGTTGAGGCAGCATCCTATGCTACGGTAACCAAGACTGTTGTGGCACGGTTTATTCGGCACAACCTGATTTGTCGATACGGCGTCCCTGAACGGATTATTACAGACAACGGTACCAATCTGAACAATAAAATGATTGCTGAGCTTTGCGAACAGTTCAAGATACAGCACCACAATTCTTCTCCTTACAGACCAAAGATGAATGGGGTTGTAGAAGCAGCAAATAAGAACATCAAGAAGATCGTGCAAAAGATGACAGTAACTTACAAAGATTGGCACGAGATGTTACCGTTCGCTCTGCATGGGTACCGTACCTCAGCTAGGACGTCAACCGGGGCAACTCCCTTCTCTCTGGTTTATGGTATGGAGGCAGTCTTGCCGATCGAAGTGCAAATTCCCTCTCTCCGGATAATGAAGGATGCAAATCTGAACGAGGATGATTGGATCCAGACACGACTTGACCAACTCAATCTCATTGACGAAAAGAGACTTGCTGCTATCTGTCATGGTCAGACGTATCAGAAACGAATGATCAGGGCATTTAACAAAAAGGTCAGGCCACAGGAATATCAAGTTGGGGATCTGGTTATCAAGAGAATCATCCTTCCTCAGAGTGATCCAAGGGGCAAATGGACCCCTACGTACGAAGGGCCATTTGTGGTTAAGCATGTGTTCTCAGGAGGAGCAATGATCTTAACCAACATGGATGGTGACGACCTTCCTCATCCCGCCAATGCAGACATAGTTAAAAAATACTACGCATGAAAAAGACCCGCTAGGCTGACATGCCTAGGCAAAAATTAGGGCTTCCCGTCGAACCAAAGGGTTCGGGCAAAATGTAGGGATGAAAAGAAAAAAATCTGTACACCCGGCAAGTCGAAAACCTGAAAGGGCGGCTTGGGCAAAAAAGGGTATCCCGGTGGACTGAAAACCCGAAAGGGCGGTCCAGGCAAAAATTAGGGATAAAGCGTAAAACTATGTCTCATTAATCACTGTGCATCCAGAATCCGGTATCTGCATCAAGTTCAAAACGGCATCGATCAGTCAGCTTCACCTTCAACCAAGGTCATCAAGTGATGAGACGCTCGGAGTTATAAAGGCAATAGCAGAGTTGAAACCCAGTGGATCATTCGTCTTTCACACAGCTGTTTTATTTTTCTTTTGTACAAAACTTGTATAAACTCTTTTGATCGGCGACGTACCTCTTACTAGGACGTCAGCCTCTTGTACACAAAACGCCTATTTTCAGGCCATTCAAAAATCAATAAAAAATATATCTTCAGCTAAATGTGCCAAGTGTTTTTCTTTTCCTGTTTTGTTTTGCGAAGAACGTCCAAGGTTCAATTTGTGATGTATGCATTGACAATAATTTGCTAACTCATAAATATTTGCATACGAAACAAAGGAATTAATTGCAGGTGACACTGGAAACAAGGGCGATAAAAGAGTTGTCTAAGCAATCTAATTATTCTATCCTCCGAGGTATCAAGGTAGGTTCAGCTAAAGAACACGGCCAAGTGTATCTTAAATCCCCAGAGAGTGGTTCAACAAGTCAATACATTCTTCTCCAAGCAAAGTCATCAAATATCAAGGAAATTGAGTATCCTCCCGTAGATCTCAATACTTCCCCAGCAGCAATACACAAACATCCCCGGCAGTCTTGGTCCAAAGATTGTTCCCCGGCGGTATCTCAATATTCAAAGGAATCACTTCCCCAGCATATCAAACTCCCCAGGAGAGTCCAATTTAGCTTCACCAACAAAGTTGAAAGTCATATCCCTCAAGCAGTAAGCTTATCCCCAGTAGATTCTGGAAGCTTATCCCTCGCAGAACACGAACGCGTCGTCCCGGCTTGATTTAAAGAGTTATTTCCGTAACAGGATATAACTGGGTTATCCTCAGCCAAAAGCCACGGAAAGAGCGTCCGCGGCAAAGTATCTTCCTATCCCCAGCGAAGTCTATCAACACTTCCAGCACAACAAGGATATCCCCAGCATAACTCATCAACGATATCCCCAGCGGAGTTATCTTCATCATTTCAGCAAAGCATCGCTATCCCCACAGAGTAGCACTCCCCAGCATGATCGCTAGGGTATCTTTTCTCCCGCAGAAATTATTTCATTTGCCAAGTTCATTCCTCACCGGAGTTATCTTCTCCTACTGGTATTCTTGCAACAATCATCCACAGCGGAAGCAAAATCTCTTCCTCAACATCAGCCCAGGATATGACTTCCCGGCACCCGTCAAGAATTCATTTTCCTAGACAGAAACATACATGAATCATCACATACATCATTATAGCATGCATAACGTATTGCATCATACAAGTCTCATTTATATTGAGAACATCATTGCTTGATCCATATCATGCATTGCATATAACTGACCTTTACTTTTCAGGAAAGATGCAGTTGAAATTCTCAAACATATTTCAAGGGTTTTCTCTAGTCCAGTTAAATCGACTCCAAACAGATTTTTCTGATAAAGACTCAGTAGAAGTTCTCTTATGGTCCCCTCTCCAACGGCGTGTGAGGTGGTAATTCCTTCTTCAGATGTTTTCCTCTCCGACGATGAGCGTGAGGTGATATTCTCTTATGGTCCCCTCTCCGACGGTGAGCGTGAGGTGGTAATTCCCTTTTTCAAGATGTTTTCCTCTCCGACGATGAGCGTGAGGTGATAGTCTCTTATGGTCCCCTCTCCGACGGTGAGCGTGAGGTGGTAATTCCCTTTTTCAAGATGTTTTCCTCTCCGACGATGAGCGTGAGGTGATAGTCTCTTATGGTCCCCTCTCCGACGGTGAGCGTGAGGTGGTAATTCCTTTTTCAAGATGTTTTCCTCTCCGACGATGAGCGTGAGGTAATATTCTCTTATGGTCCCCTCTCCAACGGCGTGTGAGGTGGTAAATCCTTCTTCAGATGTTCCCCTCTCCGGCATGAGCGTGAGGTGATATTCTCTTATGGTCCCCTCTCCAACGGCGTGTGAGGCGGTAATTCCTTTTTCAAATGTTTCCCTCTCCGGCATGAGCGTGAGGTGACATTTCCTTCCAGATTATAATTTCCTATAGTTCCCTCTCCAACGGTGAATGAGGTGACTCCCTTTGAGATTATAATATCCTTTGGTTCTCTTCCTGACACTACAAAGATGGTAATTCTCACCAAGATTTTTCTCAACGAGCGTTGTTGAAATTAAAATCACCCAAGGTTCTCTTACCATTCATGATTAAGGCAGTAACCATTCCTGGTTCATTCATCAGCGTTTGAAGCTCCAGACCCAGCTCCTGTAACCAGTCAGGACATATCTATATCAAGCATCTAAAATCAGCTCCTGCAACGTGTCAGGTACTCATTTTTCTGTTTTGCAGGTATGCAGGTTCTCGCTAAGGAATCTCTTATGCGATCAACATCCAGATGGCATCTATAAGCCCATCATCCTATCCAAGCAACATCCAAATGGCATCTATAAACCCATTCCCTCATCATCACTGCTACTATGTGAGCGCAAATTTCTGGGCACTCTAGTGTCCAATCATCTTCTACCCTCGGATTACGAAAGGCACGTCAGCCAATCTGCATCCTCAGGTCTAAGAAGATTGAACAGGGGCAACTGTTGTACCCCTAAATTTGCCCTCCCATATTCATCAAGAATTGTCAAAGTCAAGGTCACAAAATGCCCCAAGGGTTGTGCAGCTCAACTGTCTCCTAGACAGTCAAAACTAGGGTTTGAGTTCTGGTCAAGCAAATGAACTTTTCAAAGGCCCAATCAAGTCTCATATGCTCACAAAGATGGTCAAGCATCCCCATGTTAAGTTTCAAGGCATTCAGCTCAAAATTGCACAGTCAAAACCCTAGATTGCACTACAGTCAACTGTAGGGGCAAAATGGTCATTTGGCAGTCAAAAGTTCAAATTTTTGGTCAACATATCATTTTGAAGCCACAAACATCATTTGATCAATGCTTGATCATGATTCTCAAAATTTGGCTCAGAAATCATCAAAGATGCAAAAGTTGCTATATTTGGACAGTTGAAAAAGTCAACTGAAATTGACCAGGGCATAACTTTCACATGGATTATCAGAAAATTTCCATCCAAAGCTCATTTTGAAGAGAAAGACATTTCCTACAACTCATCTTCATACTTCAAGTCCAAGAAATGCTCTCACAAAAAGTTATCAATTTCAACATTATAGGTCATTTTCAAAAGTCAACAAAAAGTGACTTTAAGTCAAAGGCCATAACTTGAGATTGGTAAATCAAAATGACATGGGACCAAAGGCATTGGTTAAAGGACTCAAAGACCTTTCCAAAATGTCCAAGAACATGTGAAAAGCTTAAAAATTGACCAAGTTATGCTTTGTGGAAGTTGGGAAATTTTTAGGAATTTTGAAAAGTCAACAAGGATGCAAAAGGCCTAAAAATGCAAATGGGCCCAATTATCTTCCAAATTTCTTCATGCCAAGCCTATGCACGACCACTAGGCCCAAAGGGAAGTATTCTCATATTTTTTAATTATTTATTTGAATTAATATTAATTTATATTCATTTAAATGATTTTAATATATGAAAAATATCAAACTAACCTAAAAAAATCTTTTGTGCACATTCTAATCTCTACAAATCGTGCACATCTCAAATAGGCAAGTTTTGGTATGATTGGCACATGATTGAACAAAAACACCATGGAAAAAGATTGAAAAAGATTTTCAAGAATCAAATATGTGAAATCATTATGGACATGGATTTTGTGCAAAGTTTTTAACCTAAACCATTCCATACAAGTACTACATCACAACCCTAATCATCCTAGACTAAAAACTGCGCAGCAAACCAATACTCAAACTTGGAAAATTGCTTGGAAAATTCAATTCTGAAACCAAGGTTATAGGGCGATTCAAAGCACCAAACCAATTGCAATAGCTTCCTTGAACAATTCTGGACGTGTACCAATCATTAACAACAGCAAAAACATCTTGAAACGGTATCAAAAAGTCAAACCGAACCAAGAAAATTTTGAATTCGCATAGCACGATTTAAGCATTCTCTTGCATTTTTCTTTGTGGATTATTGTTTGTCATGATGTTTCTGTGCTAACCAATATGTTTAATTGAGTTTTCGTGCCATATCCATGCTTTCGCCATTGTCAAAAAACTAGGGTTTACAGGCTTCAAATTTGGGGTTTCTCACCCAAGGAACAATTGGGATTCAAGATTGTTACCATTGCATTCAGCGTGTTCTTCTGAATAAAACATATGCCTCGCGAACAATTTATGATGCCTAGAAAGCTATTCGCTATTTTCTTGAATCCACCTTAAAACCACGCTTCAAAAACCGTTCCCCTTGAGTTTTGTTTTACAGGGTGGGGAAGGAGACGAAGACGTGTCCATCAGCCAGTGGTCCATTTGAAATTCGCGCGTGTTTCATCAGTTAGCGTTATTTTTCTTTTATATTATTTATGATATATTATATATTAAATGAATTCGCTTAGCTCAGCTGGCAGGGACTAACACTTATGACCTTCAAGACCTGGGTTCAAGTCCCAGGTCTGTATATTTGCTATATTATTTTTTTTCAAATCAAATTCACATGCAGGCTTAACGTTAAGGTTCACCATGCACACTCAACAATCACCATCCACGCGTCCCAGGAGATCTAGTCAAGGGCCAGGATTGGAGAACACCCTGAACTTGAGTCAAACGTATCACACGCTACACCAAAAGTCAATGGACTTGCATGCTTATTGGGCCAGGCTTTTCACAAAAACACCTCCTTATTTGGGGCAACCCCCACCCTGGTTTGTATTTTTCATTTTTCTTCTTACATTTATTTTTATTGTATTATTTATTTTTGTTGCTATCAATTAATTTATTTGTTTCTACAAAATACAAAACTCCATTAAAAATACAGAAAAGATAAAAAATATAATTTTTATATTATAATTATTTTCACAAATTAATATGTAAATAATTTAGTAAATTAGGTTTAATTAATTCCTTTTTTTATAAATAAAAATCCAAAAAACAATTAGAATTAGGTTAATTAATAGTTTCCACTCTTTTAATTTTTTCCTTTTGTTTCATCATATTATTTATTTATTTATTTATTTTCCTATTTAAATTGTACATAAATTTTAGGTTAATTTAGATCTTATTTTAATTCTTTCTTAATAAATAAAAAATATTAGAATTAGGGTTCGCCACTCAATTTAATCTTAATTAATTTCTTTTTTTTCATTAAATCCAAAATACCAAAAAAAACAATTTAATCATTTAATTTTTTAATTCTCATTAACTTTTAATTATTTGCAAAAAGGGTCCAACGCCCTAATTTCGTTAATTTCTTTATTTCTCGCATTTATGTTATTATCGCTCATTATAATTTTGTAAATATCCCAAAGCCATGTAATTTAAATTGCTCGCACTTTTATTTATTCGCTTTATTTATTTTCCGCTAAATCGGGTCCGGTTTATTTTGGCGATGTGGACCCGCGCCATTTGTAATAGTCTAGCTTTATTTCCTCGCAATTTATAACTGTTAAATATGCATGCAAGAATGAATGGACTTAAAATAAAATCAAGCGTAGAACACAACAAATATGACAAGACAAATAACTGAAACATGACACACGATTCGCACACACCACCCCTAGGGTACGCCTCACTGTTGCCTTTCGAAAGGTGGTCGTCGAGTAGAAAACGTCTTAGTAAGTCCTCATGATCCGGGAACCTGGCATGAGGGTAGCTTCTAAGGTGTCTTCCCATTGCTCTGGTGATCACCATGTCCCTAAAATCGAATTGACCCGAACACCTCCAACGGTGGTGCTACCTACCTCTCAATGGTGGGATGGCACTACTTTTAAGGACATTTACACAGACGAATTCCTTAGGGTAGGTAGGTTCTCAAGGATACTTGCTCTAATCTCAAAACGAAACAAAAAGACTTTTCACACAGACACATTTTCAAAAGCTTTCAAAGCAAACTTTTCAAACACTCTGACGTACGAGTCGATCTGAAATTTTTCAAAGAAACTTTTAAACCCACATTGAAAAGCACGCAAAACAATTTGAAAACACATTGAGCAAGTATCTAAGAGCCCATGGATAACCATGGATAGAAAGGGTGCTAACACCTTCCCTTTCTATAACCTACCTCCCGAACCGAGAGCGATCTCTTAAAAGGAATTTTTCTGTGCTTTTGTCCTTTCCTATTGGAGAAAATAAAAGACGGTGGCGACTCTTGCTTACCGCGACATTTCGCGAACCAGCTTTAAACAGTCAGTTCCAGATCCACCGATCACAGATGCCATCTGGAAATTGCTGGTAGAAGGATGGGCTTAAAGATGCCATCTGGAAATTATTTGGATGAGGATGGGCTTAGAGATGCCATATGGAAATTGCTGGTAGGAGGATGGGCTTAAAGATGCCATCTGGAAATTGTTTGGATGAGGATGGGCTTAGAGATGCCATATGGAAATGTTTGTTGAACTGTACGTCATTGGTGACTGGACGAGTATCAGGAAAGTATCCATGTTTTGGAACATCTCTGAATTGGGGGTCTGAACAAGCAATAGATTGACATCCATGTCTGGAAGTATCCGTAAACTGTTTTCAAAGTTTGAAGAATCTGAACAAGAGATAGGTTAACATCCGTGTCTTGGAGAACCCGTAAACTGTTTTCAGAAGTCTTGAGTCTGAACAAGCGATAGATCAGCATCCATGTTTGGAGAATCCGTAAACTGTTTTCAGAAGTTGAGAAGAAATCTGAACAAGCGATAGGTTAACATCCGTTACTGGAGAACCCGTAAACTGTTTTCAGAAGTCTTGAGACTGAACAAGCGATAGATTAGCATCCATCCATAAACTGTTTTCATAAGTTGAGAAGAATCTGAACAAGCGATAGGTTAACATCCGTTACTGGAGAACCCGTGAACTGTTTTCAGAAGTCTTGAGGTTAAAGCTTAATAATCTTATCTTGAAAATGGTAAAATATTAGCTGAAACACAAAGTCATGTTGCATGAAATGTATGATGCAATGTATGTTATATCAATGTTTATGATATGAATGTAATGAATGCGCATGTAAGCTGATGAGCCGTCTTGCTGAGGATAGATGAATCCTGGATAGCTGGAGATAAAAGAATCTTGACTGCTACCGGGGAAAGTAATCCTTGACTGCTGCAGGGGAGGGAAAGAATCTTTTGATTGTTGAAAATGAGAAGTCCTTGGACCACTGTTGGGGAATTCAGGAGTTTGGACTATATGCCACTCTACTGGGGATTCCTGTCTTGATGGGATCTTCACTGGAGAATATTCGAATACTCTGTGAGGAACTAAGAATGAGAGTTTTCACTCTGCTTGGGGATTGATAGTTGGAAGTTTTAGCTCCGCTTGGGATTGACAGTTTTAGCTCCGCTGGGGATTGACAGTTTTGGCTCCACTGGGGATTGACAGTTTTGGCTCCACTGGGGATTGACAGTTTTGGCTCCACTGGGGATTGACAGTTTTGGCTCCACTGGGGATTGACAGTTTTGGCTCCACTGGGGATTGACAATTTTGGCTCCACTGGGGATTTTGAAACTTGACTCTGAGGGGAGTTAGCTTCTGGAAGGCTCTCTGGCTGGGGAAATCAGCTTTGAGAAAGCTCTTGTTCTGCTGAGGATCCTGAAGTTAAACTCTGTTTGGGGAATTGAGAACTCAGGTTATATGCCACTTTGAGAACGAGAATCTTCATTCTGTTGGGGGTCAGAAATTTGGAGTGTACCAATCTTCTGAGGTGATGAGAATCTTCATGCTGTTAACGGTCAGAAACTGGGAGCATACCAATCTTCTGAGGTTTTAAGGATGGGAGTCTTCATTCTTGAGAGAAATAGATTTTCATTTGTCTGTTATCTTGTTGGTGGTTGTAATTTCCAGCAGGTGATGAAGGAAATTTTGATGATTACTACTCCAAAAGATGAAGGAACCTTGATGATTACTACTTCAAAAGATGAAGGAACCTTGATGATTACTACTTCAAAAGATGAAGGAACCTTGATGATTACTACTTCAAAAGATGAAGGAACCTTGATGATTACTACTTCAAAAGATGAAGGAACCTTGATGATTACTACTTCAAAAGATGAAGGAACCTTGATGATTACTACTTCAAAAGATGAAGGAACCTTGATGATTACTACTTCAAAATATGAAGGAACCTTGATGATTACTACTTCAAAAGATGAAGGAACCTTGATGATTACTACTTCAAAAGATGAAGGAACCTTGATGATTACTACTTCAAAAGATGAAGGAACCTTGATGATTACTACTTCAAAAGATGAAGGAACCTTGATGATTACTACTTCAAAAGATGAAGGAACCTTGATGATTACTACTTCAAAAGATGAAGGAACCTTGATGATTACTACTTCAAAAGATGAAGGAACCTTGATGATTACTACTTCAAAAGATGAAGGAACCTGTCGATCAGACTGCATATGTTAAGAATGCTATTGAAATGTAATTTGCTTTGGAGAATAAATCCTTGACAAATGTTGGGGAAATAAACCCATGATTGCTGGTCTGCTAGAGAGGTTTCATCACTGCCCCCAGTATCAGATGCATGTGATATTTCCAGGAAACTTGGAGTGTTCGTAACCCTTGAGATTTGACATTCGAATGCCCCAAGTGATGGTGACGGAGACTTGCCCCAGGTTACTCTGTAATTGAGAGATTTTGTTGAAATCTTGACTGGACTGCCCCAGGTTAACTGAACTTTGAAAGATCTGTCGAAACCTTGACTGGACTGCCCCAGGTTAACTGAACTTTGAAAGATCTGTTGAAACCTTGACTGGACTGCCCCAGGCGCTGGATGGTGACATGTCAAGCCCCTTGTTGATAGGAGATTTGTCGTTGGAAGTGTCATCCTTTTTGAAGTGATTTTGTTCACTGAGAGAGTTTTCGTTCCTCTGAACATTCGCTGTAGGAGTTTCTTTGCTGTCAAACAAATAGCCAAATGCAAACAGTGATATTCAAGCAATGCAAAGTTTATGTTTGTCTCGAAGTTTTGAAAAATGCGTTTTTTAACAGAAAACTTTTCATAAGACAAAATCAACACAAGATTTAGGGCAAAGTCTTACAGGAGTCAGGATACCTTTTGAAACAGTATGCTTTCGAACTAACCCATGCTTCAATTAGGACTTTTGAAGGGTTGTAACGTGGCTTGGTTCACGGTTTAAGAAACAAAGGATAAAGGCTCAAAGTATGTTTGTACCCACCCGCTCTTCGTGATGTTCTTCAATCCTAAGCTCAGTTAATTGTGCGTCGCACTCTATTCGAGTTTGGAACGACTTTTTGGTGATGGTTCACCAATTGAATTTAGGAGACAGTCATCATCTCCTTTTTCTTTTTGCAACATTTTTCATGTTTGTTGAGGATTTGTAATGACCTCGTTCTTTTGATTTGTTATCCCTAACTTTTTCCAGACTGTTCCTGTTTTCGGGATTACAGTCAGCGGGATGCCCCAGCTTTCTTAAGCCTCCTTTGTAGGTTTTGGCTTAGTGAGCTTTTTCTTTTGAGAGATAATGACTGCCTATGAGATAAGGAACCATCACTGTCTTTTGATTCCAAAGGAATGTCTTTCTTTTTGATGTCATTCGTTGTATTACGAACTGAGAGTTTGCGACTTCAATGCGCATTTTCTTTTGAATTAACTGAGAGACTACCCTGCCCCAGGTTTATATCAAAGGTTTTGATTTGTTTAGAACAGAAAACTCCTACTTCTTTGGCTCGAAGGGGTTGACTAGGGATTATCTTCCTTATAACTCCAGTGTTTGGGAATTGAAAGAAATGCCTGTACATCATCAGCAAGGTCTGTTCAAAAGCATACTGTATGAGATTATGGTATTGTTTCGTCATCCTCCCTCTAAAGGCTTGCAGCTTTTTATCAAGAGTTAAATATCATAAGGAAAGCATAAGAGTAGTGAAAACGAATGGATGAATTCAAGACAAACATATGCAATGCATTAATGAAACAGAGTTTGACATCAACAGATGATTGTTTGAATAACAAAGAGATTACAACTTGGAAATTCAAATGAAACAAAAATCTCTCAGTTTGAGCTTTGTCACTTCAGGTGGAGAAACCCCTAACGGAAGATTTTCATCTCGCCGTCTGGCATGAACCTCAGCACTCCAATGTCAATCAGATCTTGAATATTGTTCTTCAAGGCCCAACAGTTATCGGTGTCATGTCCCGGGCTGTAGGAGTGGTATACACAAAATGCGTCGGGATGATAGTTAGGAGCGGAGGTATTGGGCTTCCGAATACGATCCCTCAAAGCAGTCAGATTGACCTCCAACAGGCGCTCCAGTATTAGAGATGACGGTATGTCAGTCTCAGTGAACTGTCTTCCCGATGTATTTTGCTTACGCCGATTACCTCGTTGATGCTGACGAGGTTGTTGATGGGTTTGTGGCCCTGAAGCAAGTAGAGGAGCCTTCCCCTTGTCTTCTTGAGTGGAAGGGGGTTGAATGATGGCTTGCTCTTCAACCTCAGATGTTTGCCCCAGTTGGTTGTTCCGAAGCAGTTGGTTGACGAGAACTCTGAGTTCCTCTTGTCTTTGAGCCAAGTCCTGGATGAGAGCCATCTGGCCCACCAATTGCCCCGTCATTTGGATCCTCATTGTTGTCATCTCAGGCTGCAGTGCCTCCAACTGATCACTCCTGGCATTGTTTGAATTCTCCTGGACCAACCCCCTTGTGAGGAGAGTCTTCACTTCTTCTTGCCCCAGAGACAGGTTCAAGAACATTTCCTGAAGCTGAGCAGTTTGGTCCTGGATATCCTTGACAGTCCTCTCTAGGGCCATCTCTTACTGAAATAAACAGTAGGAGAGTAAGGAAACCTGAAAAGGAAAAACTGTCATGATGCAATGCATGATATGTGGATGCATGTTTTCAAGGGTCTCTTGGGGTAAACACAAGAGAATGTTAGAGGTTGAACTTCGATCTTTGATTGGAGAACTTCGTATTGGTGGATATCTTTCCACGATAATCAAGCTCACCATGTCAAGTGGGTCATAGCCCCTGATTCAAGTTGTTGCACTTGATCTTTGATTGGAGAACCTGGTAGTGGTGAATGTCCTTCCACGAGAATCAAGCTCACCATGTCAAGTGGGTCATAGCCCCTGATTCAAGTTGTTTCACTTAATCTTTGATGGCATTTGCTTAGAGGAGAAACCTCTTGCCTTTTGGTAGACGTCTGGTTCAACATAACCCTGCATCAAAAGAACCCTCGAGATCCTTGAAATGGTTAGTAAAAAATGTTATGGTATGATGTCATGATGTTATGTACATCTATGCAAAAACAAGAAAGTGTATATACAGGCTATCATATTCACACAAAGCAAACAAGTCCTTAGGTTTAGTCTTGCATGGGGTTGTAGGTAAGTACCCTCTTGAAGTTAGTTGGCTCATCCTGTCCTAAAAAGAAACCGGGTTCTAAGGAGCTCAATATCACTGGACTGTTTTCTGTGTTCATTGTTTTGGTTTAGCCACTTAACTGGAGACTAAAATATTCCAAGAAAACAACCCTCAATGAGTGTAGTATCGAGTATCTACCAACTTCGGACTGCACCAAAGTCGGTCATCTCACTACCCCTAAAAAGGCTAAGATGGTCAATTAAGGTTCTAAGAGTTCGTTAGTGCTTCACGACTTCACTCAGCGGCCCCGTACTCTCCTTGATTGAACTCAAGGGTTACCGGTACTCACAAATATGTCACACTAACATAGCTTACTTCTTCAACCGTGTCGGTATACCCCGCACAGTTCCCTCACAGTTTTATTGCTATTTACCTAAAAAGGTGCCTCCAAATTCGGGTGTAGGATTTACAACAACCCCAAACAAGGACCCAAAAAAGTAAAGCAATCAAGGCAATCAAAGCAAGAATGTAAAGGTGATCTAAACCCTAAGGTAACCCCACTTTTAAATTTCTCCCCAGCAGAGTCGCCGGTTTTGTGATACGGTGGGAGAACTGACTTGAGGTTTTGCGTTTGTATTCGCACTTGTTCGGTTTAGCAAGAGTCGCCACCGACTTTTTATTTTATCCTAAAGGAAAGGTTAAAAAGCACAGGAAAAACCTTTTGAGATGTTTCGTGGGTTCGGGGGGTAGATTATGAAAAGGGAAGGTATTAGCACCCTTTTCATCCATGGTTATCCATGGGCTCTTAGTTACTTGCTTAGATCACTTTCCTTGCATTTTCAATTGTTTGAAATGGTGCTTTCAATTGTTTGAAATGGTGCTTTCAATTGTTTGAAATGGTGCTTTGTGTGTGGGTTTGAAAATGTTTTGAAAAAGATGCCTTGTCTAGGCAACCCTTGTAACAATTCTTTACTCGAATGTTTTACAAAGGTGTGTGTCTTTTCAAAAAGATGTTTCAAATGTTTTTGAAAGTTTGTTTTGAAAGTGTTTGTGGAGTGGATTTTGAAAAGTAGGTAAGTGTATTTTGCAAGTTTGATTAAGTAACTAAGAGTTTTTTATCCCTAAATTTACTCAAAGATTTTTCTCATGTTTTAACCCTTTTAACAGTTTTGTTCCACCATTGTATTTGGTGGACAATCTTGTGTTAGGATGTTTACGGGACGGGCGCGGGTCATCGTTTAGACCATGAATGCAATAGTGTCAAGGGCCTTTGGCAATTTGCTTGAGGGACTATGATCATTTTAGGCAACTTTCGAGAGCGTCATCGAGGGACTATGATCATTTTGATTTGTTTTGTTTTGCCAAAGAACTTAACGTGCAAGCATGGCCCATTTTGGAAGGCAACAAGTGGGATTACCCTAGGGGTGAAAGTGTGAATTGTGTATTGATTGTCATGCATTTGTCTTGTATTTAGGTTATCTAGCGATTGATTTTATTTACATACAAACCCTAGGTCTAAACATGGTATAATTGAAAGCGATAAATTGCGGGAATTTAAAGTCTACGCTATTACAAATAAGTATCCGGGAATGGGGGTACAAATATTTACAAATGGGGATGAGACTTGTTAGGAGAGTAGTGTCCAAATATATTTACAACCAAATCGAATCGCATTCTCAAAATGTAATGTATCAATGTATAAGAATAAAGCAATGTAAATGTATCAATGTATTTGTGTAAGTGTATGTGATTTATTTACAAGTGAGAAAAATGTATTTATTAAGCATGTACTTATTCTTTTTGTATTTTTGTTAATTATGTACAAACAAAAGATTTTAAAAGAAAATGCCTAAAAAATCTATTTTTATGTATTAATGTTAATGTATTTTAGTTAACATTTTATGTATAAGGAAAAATATTTAACTCCAAGTTTATTCTTATGTATTTTTAATTATACTAACTAAAATAAATAGTAATTAAGAGAGTTTTATTTAAAAAAGTTAACGTATTATTTTTATTTACAAAAAAAAACAAAAACAAAAAATATTAGTGTAAACTATTGAAAAATAAAATGATAAGTAAAAAGTATTAGTTTGATACAATAGAAAATAAATAGAAAAGAAAAGTTAAAGATTTAATGGGCTTAAGGGCGATTCATGGCCCAAATGACACATGCTGATTGAAACAAAAGAGGGGGGTGCGTCCAGATTTTTTGGGCTTAAACAGGTTTGGATGGGGAACCGGCCCAAACACATTTCACAACATTTTTAGGGTTGAAATTGTTTGTTTCATTTTGGATTAGGGTTAGGCAATACAGAGGCGTCGTTCCTTCATCGCTTCCTTCATCTTCTTCATATCTCCGTCTTCGTCTTTCTTCGCTCGTGAGCCATGGATTCTGACTTACTCTCTTAGCCTCAGCTACTAGATGCCATCATCGCTTCTTCCTTTCCATGGTCACGCAGGTGGCAATTTCGAAGAAGGTAACGATTCCAAATTAACGTAATTTTAGGGTTTCGTTTGGTTCATGCATGTTTTTAACCTTTTATGTACTGATTCTTTATATCCTACCTGTTTCTGTGTGAGGTGTGGAAAAGAAAGAGGAAAAAATACTACCTATGGGATTCTTCGCTTGGAGAGGAAGAGAGGCGGATTTGGAGGCGTCCTGGACAGCTGAGGCAGGGAGCACGATGATGAGGCTAGCTCTGGAAATCTGGTATCTTTATTTCGCTTCTTATGGTTTAATGATGAAACGCCTGAAAACCCTAGCTTCTTTTGCTTCTTCTTCTCTTTTATTGGCTTCTGTATGCTTGTATGCTTGCTTGCTCCTGAACACTTCTTTTCCTCGCTTCTGTATGCTTCTGAGGTGCTTGTTGATATTGATTTTGAATATTGATACACTAGCCCTGTGATGAAATCCTTCTGAGGGCTTTGTTGGTTCAGTTGTTGTTTCGATTTGTTGGTTCGAAGAAGGGCTATGGCTTGTTTTTGACAGGGCTTCTGTTTGAGGCTTGGAAGCTTTTTTTCTGGTTTCAAGGCTTCAAGGTTTGAAGGTTGTTTGGTTAGAGACAGGTTATAGGCTTTTGTTTGAGGCTGGTTTTGACAGGTTGGTGAAGCAGGTAGTTTGATTTTGTTTGGAGTTTACAGGCCTGAGTTTTGAAAGGCTTTGGTTGAAGTTTGAATCACAGGTTTGAGGAAGGGGCTGTAAGTTGGAAGGCTTCTGTTTAGAGGCTTTGTTATAGTTGGTTTTGTAAGCTTGTGTTTGAAGCAGGTTGGAGGCAGCTCTGTATGTTTTTGTTGATACAGTTTTGTGGTCTTTGCTTTGTGTTATTTCTGCCTCCCTTTTCTATGTTCTGATAACTCTGTTTATATCTCTTGTCCTTAAGCTTCAAACCTGTTGTAAGCCTTTTCTCCCTTCTCTCTTTTCTCTCTCTCTACAGTTTAAAAAGCATTTAATATTGCTTAAAACTGCTTTTTTCTGAAAAGGTAACTTGGCTGGAAAATGATGTATCCTGGACATTGCTTGCAATATTTCTTTCCTCTGCATATTTCCTGTTTTTCTGCATATCTTATGTACTTTGTGCTATCTTTTTGACAACCTTTGTACCTTTTTTGGACAGTACTGTACTTGGACAGTTTGGTTGATATTTTGGACTTGGTTAGGCATATGCAGTTCAGTTTGCCTTTTGGACTTAGTTTGGAATTTTGACAGCTTTGGCTTAGTTTGAAATTGTGACTTTGTAGGTTATGCTGTTCAGTTTGGACTTTGTTGACAATTTATGAACTATGCAGCTTTATGCACTTTTCAATTGATTTGCCTCTTTTGGTTGAAAATTTGAAACTAGGCAGCCTGTGTGACAATTTTGAATTTGTACAATTTTAAATTTGTGCATTTCATACTTTATTTGCAAGCATACTTCTATCCCTCTTTGTGAACCAAGAGTGATCTTGTGATTTGCAGAGAGGGTGAACAACTGATTCCGGCCAGTTACTTTTAATGATGATCTTTTTAATTGTCTGCCTTTTTTTATTTCATCTGCATTTGATTTTTTTCTTTTCTTTTTGCAGGTAAAATCAATTGAGCAATGGGGAGCAGCAAATAGAAGATGAAGACTTAGGAAACTTTTAGAATAGTTTTATTTTTCTTTTAATCATTGTAACAGTATTAATGTAAACATCTGCAAATAAATTTACAGTGTTCAAGTAATAATTGTAACAAATAATTAAAGATGAATAAAATCCTCCTTTGTCAGATATTTCTCTAATTCATTTATTTAATCATTTATATTTCTTAAATTATAATAACTGGAAAATACCCAATAATTTTAATTTAGAAATGATAAATAATCAATAAACGTCTGGCCTCTTGCAACTTCGCATTAATCAATAATAAACCTGGCGTTTCAATTAAACAAGCATTGCACAGTCAACTCAAACAAACATCCATATTCCTTTTGCCTTTACTGATTAAACCAAACACTGCAAATTCTCAATCAACAGCCTCAGCCCAAATCTCAGAATAAACTGAAAAGAACTGTAGAATTAATTCTTTCTGAGAATGTGTGCACAAAACCCTGATTCTTGATTAAATTTTCACATAAGTGCCTGCCTGATCAAACCTGAGTCAACTCAACCAAAGCCTAGCAATCTGCTTGAACTGCTTCAAAAGTTAATGGAAACCCTAATTTGGATAGACTGATAAGAAAAAGTCTGTTTGACTGATTCTTACGCCATTCTGAAAAGTCAGGGAAAACCCGAAGCTGTGATTTCTTGTGGAAAAAGAGGAGGGCAAATTTTGGGGTACAACACAATGGATCATAGAACTGGACCAATGTAGTAAGGATATCTTCCTTCATCTTGCGCTTCATAAGATGAATAATAGATCCAT
Organism: Vicia faba; assembly: GCA_948472305.1. Lineage (NCBI taxonomy): Eukaryota > Viridiplantae > Streptophyta > Magnoliopsida > Fabales > Fabaceae > Vicia > Vicia faba. The sequence goes on along the minus strand of OX451740.1, from coordinate 1,055,581,433 downwards.
ATTTCTTTCGGAAGTCCGTGAGGTTCTTTGGGAATCAAACTCTTAAACTCTTCGATCTCAGGATTCTTGAAACTATAACTCCGAGTGTTCCTTTTTCCAAAATCCATAGTAAAAAGTACCTGAGATGTCTACAAAAATAATTCTTAAGTTCCTTTAAAAACATGTTTAAAGAATGCTTATGGATGCATGAATGAATGATAATGCAACAATTACACATAAGCTCACAAATATGGGGTTCAAAGGTTCAACGCTATGAGCATGTAGTCAAAGGTAAAGACCACCCCCAAGGTATGTACTAAAGGTTTAATCACGCGTGTAAAACAAGGTTATAAAAGTTCCTAGAGTCTACGATCCTCCTTCGGATATTACCAACATCCTAATTACTCGGTAATTAGCAATATTCTCAAAAGAAACTCGTCTGAGTGCAGCATCACATGACACCTACTTCTAGATTACTCTGTTATAGTCTCTGCACCACACCTAAGAGGCCAAGATGGGTTAAGGGTTCTACGGTTCTCATCTTCTCTAGCTCCCAGGTCGAAAGAGGTAAAATCTTCCCAATTACTCGGTAAATGAATACTACAGTCAAAGGGGCTTCCACTGAGTGGGGGATTTCATGTCTCCTTCTTCGGGATTACTCTCTCAAAGTTAACATGACTATATCTCCTGTCCTATTCTTAAGTGTAACTTAGTCTTGGTATAGGACTTGTCCTTTGTAAGTATCATCAACACCCAAATAACCACAATATATAACATATAATCAAACAAACAAATAAAAATAGATATGACAAATTAGGCTTAACCCACTTAGGGATGGACCAGCAAGAGGTTAATCTTTCCCCAGCAGAGTCGCCAATTCTGTAGCGATAAAAAATGTAGTGGTGTAAATTGGAGATCGAGCTATTAATTAACTCGATTCACAAAAGCAAAAATCGCCACCGCGCTTTATTATTTCCATGGGAAAAGTGAAAAGAGAAAAATAAAACCCTTAAATATGCAATGTAAAGTAATACTTAAAAGTAATGAAAATACAATGTGTTTTTGAAAGAGATCTAAAGTTCGGGGGTTGGTTATACAATGGGAAGGTACTAGCACCCAATGCATATACGGTACTCCGCAAGAACCTTTTGAAATATCTATTTTTTGGTTAAAATTGTTTGTTTGGTTAAAATGGGTGTGGACGAGATTTTGAAGATACGACGACCTAGTGTCGAAGTTTTTACTTAAAAGGTGTGAGTTTTAAAATTGAGTCTTTTAGGAAAATTAACTTAAGATTACCAAAATAGTAAAACAAAAATGAATGAATGGATTCTCTCAATCGTATAAGATGTATTAGATGACATGAAGTCAACAAAATTAAAACATTTCCCATGGAATTTAACAAGCAAGAAAAAATAAGATGAATATCAAAGTATCAGTACTTGATACTCCACAAGAAAATGAATCGAAACAAAAAAATTAATGACAAAAAGGCAATGAGAAATTTAAATTAAAACTACAAAGATAAATCAAATACAAATGAAAGAGAATGTGACTAATTATTTAAAGAAGTTATTAAAGATTTAAGATTACTAAATTAATTCTAAACTAAATTAAAGATCTAAAGACATTAAAATAATTCTAAACTAACTACAAATTCTAAGGTTATCAAAATAATTCTAAATTGACTCTATGGTTAAATTACTTAACTAAAACAATGTGATTACTAAATAATTTTTACTAACTAAACTAAATAACTAAAACAAATAAGTTCAGAAATTAAAATTAAACTAAAAAAACAAATTTTAATAAAGGGGTGCAAGCAGAGTATAGGGAGTATAGTAAGAAATTCGTATGGGCTACTGAAACTAAAGCCCAACAATTTTTTTATTTATTTTTTTAAAACCATAAAGTGGGGTTTGTAGATTTTTGAAAGAAAACGGGCCAGGCCCCATACTCCAATCCAAGTGAATTTATCATAGGAATGAAGTTAAAAAAATTTACCCTAGAAGGACTTGAAGCAGCTACTGCATTTGTTATTTGGAAGAAAAAATCAGATAAAATTATTATTATCAATAAAATTCAATTAAAAGAAAAAAAATGAAACGATAATAACACTCCTCTCTCTATCTCTCTCTCTCTCTCTAAATCTCGTACCATCACCATCATCTTCCTCTTAGTAAACAGAGCTACAACCTCCAATAAACATCCTCTTCATCGAACAGAAAATGCCATTGTTGTTTCTTATCACAACATCGTTCAACCTTTCTCCGCCTCAGTTTCACCACCTTTTCTGATTCGAGTTCACCTCCACATCTCTCTCTCTGTGTGATGGCGATGGTGATGGTGAGAGGTTTAAGGGTTTTCGATTTCAGGTACAATGTTCTTCTAATCTCTGCATCTTTCTTCTTCTATTCCATCTTTTTTGGGATTTTGAATGTGTTGTTGATGTAGAGATGTGGTTTGTGTGTTGTTAATTAGTGATTGTTTATTGTGAAGAAGGAGAATCAGAGGGTTTTGTATGGTGGATTGATGGAGATGAAGGGTTGATGAAGGAAGCGGAAACGACGTGAGGGAAATCAGTGAAGGGATGAGGTTTGTTGTGTATGCGTGTGAGAAAGGTGAAAGGAGAATAGACGACTGTTGGTGGTAATCGATGGAATTTGAAAGATGAAGGGAGTATGTGTGACGGATGCGATTGTAAGATTAGAGAGAAACGAAGAGAAGTGTTTGACAGAGGTAGTCGAAGGTGGGAAGTTACGGAGGCTACCACTGGAGGAAGAAATTGGAAGATAAAGGTGGTCTCACTCTGAAGTTTGAGCGAGGAAGAGAGTATCTGTTTTGAAATTTTCAAGAAATGGATCTGATTTTGTATTTTTTGTGTATGAAAGAGTGAATGGAGGTTTGGGTAAGGAGCAGGTTATGTTGGCGATATGGTTGAACAACGGCAGATCTATTTCAAGTTTCTAGTGCAGAAAATAAGTGAAGGGAATCCTCAATGGTATGAACAACATCAGGGTGAATATTGATATGAAGCATGCGATATTTCGGGAACATGGGCCGGTATAAATTCACAATCTGAAGGATGTCAGAGATTTTCTGAATGAGGTTTGTATGTTCAGAAAAGATTTGAAGGTATTTTTTCCTCTGAATTTGCGTCATTTTTCTGTACATTTCGTATGCGTTTATCACTATTATTATAATTTCTAAACATGTTTAAATGTCAACAAAATGCAGCAGCCCCATAACATAGCAAAGGAATGTGATAAATCAAACACCCATATGGCATAAAAAAGTTGTGCAACAAGAATATTTAAGCATGAAAGTGATGATACTTATGGATATATGAGAAATTATGCAGAAGTAATAAGGAGGAGAAATACCTATCAGAGTCTCTTCGATGGAGCTTAAAAAAAACAGTAAGTTCTCCCTTGATGCTCAAACTCCTTTTTACCTTGATTATTTCTGTGATGCTTGAACAAACTTCTTCTTTTCTATTTTTTTCTCTCCCGAGTTTCTGTTTTTCCTTTCTTTGAGTTTTTCTTTTTTAATTTTTCTGTCAATGAAGATGGCTTTTATATAAAAATAACAAGGCATTTAGGGGGAAATAGTAGAATATTTGAATTGTTTTGGAAAATTGTTTTAATGCCTTCTTGATGCAGTTTTTCTTTAGCCATTTGTGTGTAATTTTAGTCTTGTTCTACTTGGTATTTCTATGCGGGTTGGAGCAGGGCAGCAGGCTGTTAGCAGACTGTTTTATAGCAGTTTTTGGGCAGAATTAGGACTGTTTTACAGGCTGCTGTTTTGGACAGCAAAAGTGCCACAAAAATTGGACTGGTTTGTGTTGAAATAAGGCTGGAAAAATGGGCAGCAGACTGCTATTTTTTGTACTGGTTTGTAGGGGCTGCAACATGATATTGGGCTGATTTAGTTGTTGGACATCAAGCCTTTTTGGAGCATGGTTGAAGCTTTGAAATTAATATCAATAAGTCTAGAATTTATCTTTATATGTAACATGGATGGAAAATTGTTTTGAATATAATTTTCTCAATTCCTTTGTAATTGTAAACACTTTGAATCTTTATTTGTCTTGATGAAATTCAAAATCTTCCACTTGAATTTGGAAAGGAATTGATTGATACTTAGATGAATTTTTTAATGATGAATAAACAATGACGCAAGCCTTAAGACCTCAATCTTGCATCTTGTATTAGAGATCCAAACGAATTACATGAATTAATCTTGTAATGAAGTTGTAACCATCATGTATTTGTTCTTGTGATGAATGACAAATTCGAATCAAATTTCTCTTTTCAATATCTCCTTTAATAAATGCCTCATGTGAATTCAAATGGCCATGGTGGGAATCCATCAAAGTAATCACACAAAAATAATCTTGAAATAAATATTAATGTGATGAACGATTATTCTTGAATGAGCCCTTTTTATAACTTCTATTTAATTAACAGTTGAATTCACATGATGAAAATTCCAAGTATTCTAAAAAATTCATCCAAAGCGATCTTGAATTCAATCACCCCACTCTAACAAAATTCACCCCACGTCATGTAAGTATAAGAAATCGAACCATACTTAAAAGCTTCAAATGATCAATAGAAGATGGATTTGAGTTGAAATGTTATCGCATTAAGAAATTGGCACAATGAACTGAACTAAGAGATCCAGAAACTCTTAAATCATGACAAACGTCCCATAAAGTCCTCTCATGGATTTCTAAACACAATTTGTCTTCAACTTTTAAAGAAAACTTGCAGATAACTTTTGGTCGAAGTGATTTGAATTGACTTGCATAGCTTGATCTTTTCTTGTATTTCAAGTCAAGGTGAAACACATGTGAACCAGTGATCATGGAACCTTGACTATTTTTATGAAGAATTTTGGAGAAGCTTAAGGCCACTTATTGGACAGAGCGTGGAAATAAACGCACGATTCTCTGAAAGTTCCTCGAATAGCTATCACACTTGAGACATTCGTGCTCAAAATGATCCTGAACAATGTTCGAGACTCCAAGTTTTGAGGTTAGAAGTCGTGCCTTGATGAATCAGTCTTCGAGAATCAATGATCAATTGTACTTCTGGCTTGAGAGACTCAAAACGCTAATTGAGGCATGGCGCCTGATGCTCTTGATTCAGAATTGTTTCTGCACATGAAATCAAAGAAACAAAAAACATACACTTCGTGCTTGATTAAAAGTTAGTCATGCATAAGATAAAATGTTTATAACACTTGATAATCTCTACTCAGGCAATGCTCGAAGGTGAGAAGTTCGAAAACAACCATATTTCATGACCTTGATGTATAAAAAAAATGCAAATGAAGATGGGATCTTAGGTAAAAAAATTGGGGTATGACAAAAAGATATGCTTCCGGAGGATAATGTTCTTCCTAATCGAACCTATGAGGCCAAAAAAATATTGTGCTCTATTGGCATGAGCTATGATAATATACATGCTTATCCAAATGATTGCATTTTGTTTCGAGACGAATATGCATCGTTAAATGAGTGTCCTAAATGCAGTTTATCTCGATATAAGAAAAAATTGTCTCCAGCAAAAGTCTTATGGTATTTTCCTATAATTCTGAGATTTAGACACATGTTTCATAGTGAACCTGATGCAAGACACTTGACTTGGCATTCAAATGAAATAATCATTGATGGAAAGTTTCGACATTCGGAAGATTCACCACAGTGGTTGAAAATTGATAATGATTATCTTGATTTTGGAAGAGAAGCAAGAAACCTTCGCTTGGCATTATCTACTGATGGAATGAACTCGCGTGGTCTTCAAAGTATCTCACATACCACATGGCATGTGATTATTATGATTTATAACCTACCTCCATGGCTATGTATTAAGCACAAGTACATGATGTTATCTATGTTAATTTCTGGACCTAAACAACTAGGGAGTGTCATAGACCTATACTTGAAACCTTTAATCGAAGATTTAAAGATTTTGTGGGAGAACAGTGTGGAGGTTTATGATGGATATAGGAAAGAAAGTTTCAATTTGAGCGCGATGTTATAATGGAGCCTTTTCTACCAATAAGTATACATTCTATTTTTCCAGAAAAAGTAAGAAACACCATAACTAAATTGTGTTTTTTCTTCAAGTCAATTTGTAGTAAGGTGATTGATCCTGAGATCTTACCAATATTGCAAAAAGAAATAGTTATTACTTTGTGTGAGCTTGAAATGTATTTTTCTCCCTCATTTTTTGACATTATGGTACATCTTATTATTCATCATGTGAAAGAGACACAATTGTGTGGACCAGCTTATATAAGATGGATGTACCCTGTTGAGCATTATATGACAATATTAAAAGGGTACGTGAAAAACCAATGTCGGCCGAGGGTTATATGGTTGAACGATACATTGTATAAGAAGAGGTTGAGTTTTGTACTGAATATTTGTCCAATGTTCAATCCATTGGACTATCCAAATCTCATATTTTCGAAAGGAAGGAAGGAAAAAATTTAATCAGAAATAAAATTGTCACAGTATCAAGAGTTTAACGGGATCAAGTGCATTTATATGTTCTGCACAATGACAATGAAGTTGAGTCGTATGTTGAAAATCACAAGGATGTACTCCGGGGTTTAAATCCGAATAGAAATGAAAACTGGATAGTATGAGAGCACAATTAAAGTTTTATACAATGGTTCAAAGATCATATTCATTCAAAGTTTGATTTAGATCCCGCTTTAATTACAGAAAGGTTGATATGTTTAGCATGTGGTATGAGTTTTCTCGTGTTTTCTTATAGCGCATAAGCAACTAATGGATACACATTTTATACCAAATAACAAGATGATAAAAGTACTATACAAAATAGAGGGTTCACTGTTGTAGCTGAAGCAATGCACATTTCAAGTATGAATGACTTAAACCCTAAATATGCAAATCTATCATATCTTGGGATTATCGAACATATTTGGGTGTTTGATTATGATAAGTTTTAGATTCCTAGCTTTTGTTGCAATTGGGTACATAATAGTGGCATACGAATGGATAAGTCGGGATTTTTACAAGTGGATCTTAATAGGGTGGGGTACAAAGATGAGCCTTTTATTCTAGCCTCTCAAGATAAACAAGTGTACTATGTCACTGATCTGACAAGTACGAAATGGTCTATAGTGCTTTTATCTAACAAAGTGATTGATGATAACAGTGTAAATCAAAGTGATATTGATGTTGAGAATGAGTCATATGTTAGAAGGAATGAGTCGTATATATGAAATGATCAAGATGAGAATATTATAGCGGATGAATCATGTATTAGAAATGATCATAATGAGGGAATTTGGATCAATCCATCCGTCCGAGTTGTTAAGAGCCAAGTAATTCATATTCCAACCAAGAAAAGAAAGAGATGTTAGTGAAAAAGGTACTAGTAAAATGTTATATTTTTTGTCATTCAATAAAATTGTTATATTGTCTTTATGGTTTTATATTGTGTTTATGTTTTTATATTGTGTTTATTCATTCAATGGTACTTAAATTTTATATGGTGTTTATGTTTTTCTTTAATATTACAGGTCAAATGGATAGTAATGAGGAAAAATCACATCTCGCTTCTAATAATGACGGAAATGAATCAGCTCATGATGTGGAGAATGATATTAGATGAGGAATAAAAATTATGAAGTCAATCATTCGTGCAAGAGATAAAGGTATCAAATTCGACGTACATTGGAATAAAGACAAACAACTAATTGAGCCTAACGATTCAATGATGACAAGTTACATTGGTTCCCTTGTGAGGAGAAAAGTTCCAATCACTTGTGATGATTGGGTAAAGCGTGAGTTGAATCCCATTAAAGAAAAATATGGAGTGCTATACAGGTGCCATATGTGATGTCATTTGTTTTTGTTGATGATTATGTCTTTAAATTACTAACTCATTCTATGTATATTTTTTTTGTAGAGGTCTTTTAACATTTATGATGATCGAAAAACATATTGTCTTCAATTGGCCGAAAAAAGACTAAAAGGGTTTCGATCTTTTTTGACAAACAAGTTTCTTAGGAATGCAGATAACAATTTTATCGATGCAGAACTTCCAAAGGCGTATGCAGGCTTGATTTCGCCTGAAGAATGGGAAACCTTTAAATACAAACAAAGAACCTCAAATTTTCAGGATGTGAGTGTCATGATTCGCCAACGAGCATCAAGCCCTCTATATCCATACAGAAAAGGGCATATGGGATATGCACGTTTACAAAAAAGATTGGTAAGTATATATCAATGCTATGATATACTTGTTCATTATGTGTTACAATTGATTTTATTATTTCTCTTAATGTGTAGTTAGAAGAGGAGAAAAGTCAAGAAACATATCTTCCGGAACATATTCTGTGGAAGGATGCTCGGGTGGGTAAGGATGGAGTCGTTAAGGAAGATGTGCTTCAAATTTATGAGCAATGTGTGAGTAATATCAATATTCCTTTAATTAAACCAAAAGTTTATTAACATAAAGAATTTATGAGTTTTAATCACCACTAATTTATTTCGATATTGATAACACCTGATCGCACTGCATATTTGACTCAAATGACACATGTTTTTCATAATTTTTAGTACTCTTTTCTTGAGTTATGCTTGTATTTGTATTGATTTCAGGCAACATGCCCATTTGGAGTTCTTCTTGAAGAAACCAAGCCAAAAGGCCAAGAAATCGAGATTTTCAGTGAAATCCTACACATGGCATTCAGCTTAGCGGTCGCTATAGGGGTCGTCGTGATGTGTCCCACTCCACCCAGGGGATAACTTCCACGTCCCCACAATCTCTCTATAAGCTCACTCATCACCCGCGGAGGAGCCTCAGCGGCCGCGGTCTTGGTTAAGTTTCTTCCCGCCCAAAAGGAGTTGGGGGAATTTTTGTCAAAGCATAGCCTGGAGAACTTCTATATATAGTAGTTTTCATTTCATTTCCCATCATCCAACTTATTCTTGAAACACTAAGCCTATACTCACTTGTGTAAAAGCAATAATTCTCCACATCGGAGGATTATTGCACCATAGTCTTGATTAGGTTGGAGTATCTCTTTTATTTACAATCTTGCCGCCATTTTACTTCAAGCATTTACTTTTCAGTTGTACCAAGATTTAAAGACTCTGATTTGGAGCAGGTTTCTACTTAAGTTTTTTATTCTATTCAATCGCTTTCTCTTGCACTTGCATTACTTATTTTATTACCTTGCCTTGCCTTTATTACTATGTTTATTTCGATCAACTTTAATATGCTTGCTTTTATTTCCATGTCTGGATAAATATTTTAAGGTTGGAATGTAAGGATCATTGTCATGATAACATTTCAACACTGTATCAGTAGAAACACTTTAGGCGTTATTTTAAAGTTTAACACAAGTTTTCCGTATTTAATATTTTTTGGATAAGATCGAAAGTCGTCCATTTCAAAGAGTAAATTGGGTTAGTTTTTAACCATTCAAAAATGGCAAAATCATTTTGATTGGTTATTTAGGGATCTTTGACACTTTTAGAAAACGATTTTGAAACTATTTTCGGACGCGTTTAAAGGTTTACAATTCGATTCTTGAGCGAAAGCCAATAATATCTTTATGTCAATCATTCTGAGTTGAAACCACTTTTTAACTAAGTTAAGAAACTAATTTTTTAACAATAGGTTTGCTGCTTTAACGCTTGAAGCGCCCGTTTATAAGTGACAATAGAAGGATTTGATTAGAGAGTAAACTTGGTTGTTAGTTAGTGAAAGCGACAAGTTCCCGTCAAATTGTTCTTTACAAGAGTGGAAAACATTTCCCCATGAGTAGTTCTATTAAATACATATTGAAATGTTATTTGACCAATGTGATTTACATTCTAGCCTGTCTTTTGTCTGAATTTACTTTATCTATTTATTTCCTTTGCATTATACTCCCTTAACTGAATCGATCTGCCTTAGATAAGCAACTTAATAATAGAGTTGATAGATTGACGATTGGTCTCTGTGGTTCGACAATCCTTTATATTACTTCGATAGGCTGTGCACTTGCAGTTAGATTTTAGACTCTATAAACAGACCGAACAAGTTTTTGGCGACGTTGTCGGGGACCAAACTTCGTCAAATTTCATACCTTATTGTTATCCCGTTTAGACTAAGGCTTTATTTGCCGATAAATTCATAAGAATCATAGTATCGTAAACTTAGTAGATCTTTTAGTGGAACCCAAACTTTACACTCGAGAACGTCTTTTTCTCTGTAGGATAAAAGGAACTATGGTCGAAGATCGTAACCAAAGACCCCTTAAGGAATTTACCCAACCACCAGACGAGGAGCCTAGTTCAAGTATAGTAAACCATGTCATCACCACCAATAATTTCGAACTAAAGCCCTCATTATTACAATTAGTGAAAAAAATCAATTCGTTGGTCTCACCTTAGAGAACCTGAATCAGCACTTGAAAGTTTTTATCCAATTAGCGGACACTCTAAAGACCAATGGTGCTTCACCTGAGGCGATTCGTCTAAGACTATTCCCTTTCTCCCTCCGAGATAAAGCACGTGATTGGTCAGATTCCCTTCCAGCCAATTCAAAAACGACTTGGGAAGACCTTAGGAGAGTGTTTCTTGCTAGATATTTCCTGCCAAGCAAAACTGCAATCCTTAGAAACTTGATCACTAGATTTACTCAAAACCAAGGAGAATCACTTTTTGAAGCGTGGGAGAGATATAAAGACATGTTAAGAGCTTGTTCACACCATGGTCTAGAGCAATTGTTAATTAACCACACCTTCTATAATGGACTCCATTATAACATGAAGATGTCTATCGATGATGCCGCTGGTGGAGCACTGATGAACAAACGTTACCCTAACGCTTATGCTCTCATAGAAGATATGGCCCAAAACCATTACTAATGGGGAGAAGAACGAGCAAAAGTAGAGAAAAAGGATGCCCAATGAGGAGTACATGAGATAAGTTGCCTATACAAGGTGCAAGCCAAAATGGATGCTCTTGCCTTAAAAGTTGAAAACATGTCTCAGAGCCCGAACACTATAGTTGCAGTACACTCGGAATATGAACTTTGTGGGACCCAAGGACATCAAACTTCAGACTGTAACCTGTTAAATGGATCTAGCATAGACCAAGTCAACTATACCCAAGGGAACCCATTCTCAAACACTTACAATCCTGGATGGAGGAATCACCCAAACATTTCCTATAAGAACAACAACCCGATTCAGAATTTTGAACCTCTGAGACCCCAAGTTTTCCAAGCCCAAAGACCAAATCAACCTATGAAAGCTATACCAACGAAACCAAACCTTGAGAAAATCATGGACAATTTCATTTCGGCCCAGACTCAGCAAAATAAAGAGTTCCTGAATCAGAACATTCATATAAATGAACTAATTACACAATTAGGAACTAAGGTTGACCAGATAGTTACTCATAACAAGATGCTTGAAACCCAAATCTCTCAGGTTGCCCAGACATAAGCTCCTCAAACTACACCTGGAGGAAAATTCCCTGGACAACCTCAACCAAATCCCAAAGGTCAAGATAGTGCCATTACCTTACGAAGTGGGATTGCTTACGATGGACAAACAAACCCAACATTAAGCGTGCCCAAACAACCTTAGGAAAGTGTAGTTCCTTCAAACCAACCAGAGGAACCTGAAAAGCAAAAAGACCTAAGAATGGAAACTAAAGATAAAACTTATACACCGCCACCCCATACAAACCTCTGATCCCATTTCCTCAAAGACTTAAACAAACCAAGATTTATAATCAATATAAAAAATTCATAAAGGTTATAGATAAACTCCATGTAGAGATTCCTTTTACCGAAGCTATCACTCAGATACCATCTTATGCAAAATTCCTAAAAGACATCCTGACCAACAAGCATAGATTTGTCGATCCTAAACCTTTAGAGTGCAATTTCATTTCCGAAAATAAACTTACGAAGAAAGAAAAGGACCAAGGAAGTTTTTCCATACCTTGTATCCTAGGAAATCACATGGTTGACAAAGCCTTTTTAGACCTAGGAGCTAGTGTTAGTATAATATCGTTGGCAGTTTGTAAGAGGCTAAACTTAGGAGAATTGCAGCTGACTAAAATGTATCTTCAATTGGCCGATAGATAAGTTAAATATCCTATAGGCATACTAGAAGACATACCAGTTAAAATAGGTCAGCTATATATCCAAACAGATTTCATAGTCATGGATATTAAAGAGGACGACGAAATCCCAATCCTTCTAGGTAGACAATTCCTATCAACCGCGGGAGCCATAATAGATGTTAAGAAAGGAAAATTGACTTTTGAGGTAGGTGATGAAAAGATAGAATTTATTCTTTCGAAGTTCTTAATGGCACCAGTCATAGGAGGTGCATGATATGCCATTGACGTCATTGACGAGTGCATATTGGAACTAGATCAAGAAGAACCTGTTGAAACTATCAAGTTACCTTCAACCCCCATTTGGGAGGACGGTGTATTTGAAAGACTGGAACCCTACTTTGATGATAACCTCTATGAATGTTTATCCCTTGCTTCAGATCCTATGCCTTGCCCTAAGAAACCATATTTAGAACTTAAAGAACTACCCAAGAATCTGAGATATGAGTTCTTAGATGAAAAAATGAATCGTCCTGTTATAGTCAGTGCTACCTTAAATCAAGATGAGACAAAACAACTATTAGATATCTTACGAAAATATCACTCAGCCTTAGGGTATAACATCCCTGATTTAAAAGGAATAAGCCCATCTGTGTGCATGCACCGAATTATGTTGGAGGAAGATTCTAAACCCTCTAGAGAACATCAAAGGAGGATAAACCCTATAATGAGTGATGTTATTAAGAGAGAAGTTCTTAAGTTACAAAAGGATGGTATAATTTATAAAATTTTAGATAGTAAATGGGTCAGTCCTGTACATGTGGTACCTAAGAAAGGAGGCATCACAGTCACGGAAAATGAGAAAGGGGAACATGTTGCCAAGAAAACAGAAGGAGGTTGGCGTATATGTATAGATTACAGAAAGTTAAACAAAACGACTAGGAAAGATCATTTCCCACTTCCCTTTTATAGATCAAATTCTTGAGCGTCTAGCTAGACACTCGTATTTTTGTTATCTAGATGGGTACTCGGGATTTTTCCAAATCCCTATTCACCCTGAGGAACAAGAAAAAATGACCTTTACCTGTCCTTCTGGAACATTTTCCTATAGACGAATGCCCTTTGGACTCTAATACTCCAGCCATTTTCCAGCGTTGTATGCTGTCAATTTTCGCAGACTATCTTGACGGAATTATGGAAGTATTCATGGATGATTTCTCGATATGTGGATTCGATTTTAAAGACTACCTCTCTAACCTTGAGAAAATCCTAGAAAGATGCGTTGAGGTAAACCTTGTATTAAATTGGGGGAAGTGTCATTTTATGGTTAATGAAGGTATAATATTAGGACACATTGTCTCCGAAAAAGGCATTGAAGTCGATAGATCCAAAACAGAATTAATAGAGAACCTCAAGCCACCTAAAACTATTAGGGAAGTCAGAAGTTTTCTTGGACATGCTGGTTTCTACCGGAGTTTTATCAAAGACTTCTCCAAAATAACAAAGCCTTTAACAAATCTTCTGATGAAGGACGTCAAATTTGTTTTCGATGAGAAATGTATTGAAGCCTTCGACCTTTCGAAACAAGTATCGATTTCAGCTCCGATCATGCAACCTCCAGATTGGACACAAGCTTCCGAAATCAAGTGTGATGCTAGTGATTATGTCGTTGGTTCTGTTCTAGGGCATAGAAAAGATAAAAAATTACATGTCATATATTGTGCCTGTAGAACCCTAGATGCTGCCCAGCTTAATTATGCAACAACATAGAAAGAATTGCTAGCCGTGATTTTTGCAATTGATAAGTTTAGATCCTATTTGGTTGGAGATAAGATCATTATTTACACAAATCATGCTGCTATTCATTACCTGCTAAACAAAAAAGATGTTAAACCTAGGTTACTTAGATGGATCCTTTTACTCCAAGAGTTTGATCTGGACATTAGAGATAAAAAAGGCACAAAGAATGTAGTCGCTGACCATCTCTATAGGTTAGAATATTTGAAACCTAACTGGTTGCCTATAAATAATGACTTCACCTATGACAGACTTGTAGCTAAGATAGACAACTTTGAGCCTTACATAGATGAAAACCTTTAGAAAGTTTCAATAATGATAAGTGTACCTTGGTATGCTGATTTTGTAAGTTATCTAGTTGTCGATATCATACCCCCCTGATTTGAACTACCAACAGAAAAAGAAGTTCTTCAACGATGTTAAACATTTTTATTGGGATGAACCACTCCTATTTAAGAGAGGCATAGACAATATCTTTAGACGTTGTGTCCCAGAAGAGGAAGTGGAAAACATTATCAAACACTGTCACTCTGCACCATATGGTGGACATGCAAACACGTCCAAAACATATGCTAAAATCCTTCAAGCAGGCCTCTACTGGCCAACATTGTGGCGCGAAGTTCGTACCTACATTTTCAAATGCGATATGTGCCAGTGCACTGGGAACATCTCAAGACGTGATGAAATGCCCTTAAGGTATATCCAAGAAGTGGAACTTTTTGATGTATGGGGTATAGATTTTATGGGACCATTTCCATCATCCATGGGAAATAAATACATACTGGTAGTTGTGGACTACGTTTCCAAATGGATTAAGGATATTGTATCACCCACAAACGACACCAGAGTAGTAATCAAGTTATTTAAGAACAACATCTTTCCAAGGTTTGGAATACCCCGCCTAGTCATAAGTGATGGAGGATCACACTTAATATCGAAAATCTTTGACAAGATTTTGAGTAAATATGGAGTAAAACATAAAGTAGCAACACATATCACCCGCAAACCAGTGGTCAAGTTGAGGTGTCCAACAGGGAAATTAAATAGATCTTAGAGAAAACCGTCTCAATATCCAAAAAATATTGGTCTGAAAAGCTGAAAGACGCATTATGAGCTTACAGAACAGCCTATAAAACCCCCATTGGAACTACCCCTTACCAGTTGGTTTACGGAAAGTCATGTCGCTTACCTTTTGAATTAGAGCACAAGGCATATCGGGCTATAAAAACTTTGACTTTGACTACTTAGCAGCCAGAGAAAAACATATCCTCGATATCCATAAACTGGAGGAACTCCGTCTGAATTCCTATGAAAATGCCATAATATACAAAGAAAGAACAAAAATATGGCATGACAAGAGAATCGTTAAAAAAGACTTCAACATAAGCGGTCTTTTTCTTCTTTTTAATTCCAGGTTGTGACTTTTTCCTGGTAAACTACGTTCAAGATGGATCGGTCCCTATGAAATATCCAAGATATTGACGTCTGAGGCAGTTGAAATAAAAAATAACTCTTGTACCCCCTTCGTGGTAAATGGACAAAGATTGAAGCTTTATAAAGGAGGTGACATTCCAGTTGAATACTCCATCCACACATTGATAGACCCACTAATGCATACTTCCGAAATGTGAGATCTAATTGTCGAGCTAATGAAGTTAAACAAGCGCTGCATGGGAGGCAACCCATGGTTTCCTTTTCATTTATTTTTATTTATTTTATTTTTATCACAAATTAATTTTATGTGGACTAATATTTATAATATTTTTTCAGGTCCAGATGCTCTAACTATATTTTTCAGGATGCCGCACTTTGATGACATGCACGTGGTTTTTAGGGACGATGCACAAAGGAGACGTTATTCTACCTTATATGCACGTCCAATGCTACCTACCTTGTATCCCTACCCGAACTGCATGGAAGCACTGGGAATTGAACCAAGTATGAAATACTTGTGCAACCAACTTTAGTATGAGGAGTATGCTGATGATGTTAATGTGACCTACAGAAACCTCACCTTGGAGTTTCTTAGCTCACTCGACTATGAGCCGTACGTGAGTAACGAAGATGACAGAGGACGAAACAGTTTCAGATTATTTGGAACCGAGTACACTTTCATCATGAAACAATTTGGTGATTTATTAGGTTTTTAGAGTAGTCCAGATGATATCCCTGAGCTTCCTTCGAGTTATTACATGAGTAGGAGCATATACAGGTTTTGGAGCGAAATCTCTAATGGAGGTAGCCCTGATCCCTCTACCCATTTGTCCAAGAAGATTCATAACCCAGCTTTCAGGTATTTGCAGATGATCTTTTGCCATACCCTTTTCAGGAGGAGTGATGTTGATGACCTTGTTAGTGCCGAAGAGCTGATATTCTTGTTCTGTACCAGCCAGTCTCGCTCTATCTCCAGTGGAAACTTCTTGATTGAGAGTTTGCACATGACTGCTAGATCTTCCGAGGGATACATATATGCGGATGGTAACGTGACTCAGTTAGCATCTCCTTTAGGCTTGGATAGTAAGTTATACGATTTGACCTCCTACTGTGGTAGTTCCTTTATGGACATTAACTTTTGCTTAGATCATGGCCTGATAAGGTGGGTCTTATTTCATCCTCACCAGTATAGACTTCTAATCTATGACGAGACTGTTCACTATTTCACCTTGCCTTATCCTCCGATGACTTGCGTCTACAACCCAGCAAACTGGACTGACTCTTTAGAGGGATGGGGAGAGACTGTTGGTGGACCTAGAGAGCCTTTTGTTCCTGAGTATACACCTGAGCCAGAGGCACCCTTGACCACTGTGTATTCTAACAATTTTGCTTTATAAGAACCAGATGTTCATTCACAGCTTGCTGCTATACATACTGAGTTAGCCGCACTTCGTCAGGAGGTTGACGATCTGACTTTGCACATTGAGGTCTGTGATGCCACTCATGCATCCGAGTCTGATTTGTTATCTCGAGAGATCGTTGATCTTAGGCGCCAACTAGCAAAGTTCTAAGGTCCTGGAAACATTGTCGTGCCTCCACCCCTTTGGTGACACTGTTTCTGCTGATTAAGAGATCTCATTCATATTATTATTAATATTATATTTTTCATTTCCTGACATTTTCCTATTTGCTAAATCTTTACTTTATGTTGTTTCTATTTTTGCACCACACTTTTTATTTTGCCACAACCACTTATAGACATATTTTAATTATTTTATCCTTTATTATTTGTGTAATTATTTTAACTTTTTACTATTTATATCATGCATGGAGCCAAAAGAAAAAAATATATATAAAAATTTGCAAGAGATACTTTGAGCACACCCCCCCCCCCTCCAAAATAGGTAGTAAAATGCAAGGTTCAAGTCCCAATCCAAGAAAAAAATGGCCCAGACCACTTTTTCAAAGATTGCGGCCCCAGACCTCCCTCGGCGCCCGCAGAGGGGTCTGGAGCTTTAACGGCTCTATTTCGTAAAAACCTCATTTCCCTTCATCTTCCTCTTCCAAAACCCATTTTCTCCATTTTTGACCACCTTAAAACTCCATTAAAGGCCATAACTTTCCCACTACAATTAAAACCCACTCACATCACCATCTTCCTCATTTCATTCTCACCATTAAAAATCCACTAACACTCATTTTTATCCATTATCACTATAAAAACCTGTTGTACCCCAAAATTTGCCCTCCCATATTCTTTAAGGTTTATCAAGAATCATCTCCAAATGGTTCAAGTTTCCTCAAGGGTTGCACAGTCCAAATGCCTCCTAAGCCAGTCAGAATTAGGGTTTTGGTTCTCTCAAGGAATTTGAGGTTTTCAATGGTCTAATCAAGTCCCATAGGCCTGCATACATTGCCAAGCTTCTACATGCCAAGTCTCAAGACTCACAGAGGCAAATTGCACAGTCAAAAGCCCTATTTGGTTCACAATCAACTGCAGGGGTAAAATGGTCATTTTGCAGTCAAAAGTCAGAATTTTTGATCAACATCTTATTTTGAAGCCACAATCATCATTTAATCAAATCTTGATCATGATTCCTCAAGCATGGCTCAAAAATCATCAAGATGCAAAAGTTGTTATTTTTGGACAGTTGAAAAGTCAACTGTAACTTGACCAGGGCATAACGTTTTCATGGTTCATCAGAAAAATCCCATCCAATGCTCATTTTGAAGGGGATGACATTTCCTACAACTCATCTTCACATTCCAAGTCCAAGAAATGCTCTCACAAAAAGTTATCAATTTCTACATTATAGGTCAATTTCAAAAGTCAATAAAAAGGCATTTTAAGTCAAAGACCATAACTTGAGATTGGTAAATCCAAATGACATGGGACCAAAGGCATTGGTTAGAGGACTTCAAGACCTTTCCAAAATGTCCAAGAACATGTTCATATGATCAAAATTGAGCAAGATATGCATTGGAGAAGTTGGGAAATTTTCATGATTGTGCAAAAGTCAACTATCCTTAAAACTTCAATTTTTGACAAAAGGGCCCACTTTCTTCCACTTGATTCAGCTTTGTCATGCCACACACGTGTCCCATGATTAATTTCAAGATCAAACATTTATTTTTCTATTTTATTTAATTTTTATTGATTTAATTCATTTTAAATCCATAATAATTCAAATAAAATCTAAAAAATTAATGGAATAGCATCTTTTGATTTGAATAGCTTTTATATGTCATATTCCAGCTAGCCAATTCGTGCCAAGCCTTTTTGTGCATAAAATCCAAGATTTGAACCAAATATGGAAAGGTCTTTTAATGGTGGTCAACAAAATCCCAAACTTCAATACACCAAGATTAAGGCCCAGCTTTTAACCTAATTATATTCCCATATATGCAAGCAAGCCAACCCTAATGCTATTCACGTGAAAGCTACTGCAGAAAACCATATGCGATATTGAAAAAAAGCCAAGAAAACTCAAAACTGAATTCCACCTTCCAGGCCCTTTCAAAGCAATTTAAGGATTCTAATACATTGCTAGCATTCCCAAAAGCGTGTAGCAATCAAAAACAAGCCTTAACACTCAAAGAACACGCAAGAACAGTGATACGGTTTGCTTGACTTTTCCATAATCGAAACTCACATTTTATGCATCATTAACATGTTCTAATCATCGTTTTACATTGCTTGAACCTTTACAAAGCTAATGGAATTGGTTAATTGCATTATAGTGTACAGGATCGCAGGTTGCCATTGAAGGGTTCTAGGGTTTATGAATTTTGGAATTAGGGCTTTCTTGACCAAGCAAAATTAGGACTAATGATGCCCATGGTTGAAACCGTCTGATCAAGACGAACATACTGGACATATCGCGCCATATTTATATAGCATAGAATTCTAATCGCTATTATTCCTCAAGCTACTTTGTGGGGGTTAAAAACCCCCGCTATCTGTTTTGTTTTCTGCAGATTTCATGAAGAAGACGAGGACGTGGTCTTATGCCATTGGATGGTTCAAACGGACGCGCGCTTTTTTTCTCTTTCCAGCATAATTGATGTTTTATATATTATTTTCATTGCCCATCATAATAACAAATGCAGGCGCTTGGCTTAATGGAGGTTGATGTGGCTGGTCACCATTGGGACCTGGGTTCGATTCCCAGGTCCCCCAAAATATTTGTTTGTTCTTTTTCATCATGTATTCCCATGCAGGCACTCAAAGCAAGTCTCACCATACGCTTCTAACATCAGCTTGCCAAGTGGCCATTAACACCAATCCAATGGTCAAAAGTGGAAGCACGCCATATTCTCCAGTCAACCAACGTGCAGACAATTACCAAAGTCAACGTGGCTTGGTGGCTTCTTGGGCCTGAAATTTCCAGAACAACACCTCCTAATGGGTCCATCAACCCCCCTTGGTTTCTATTTTCTTTCTATTTTCTTTCTTTTTATTTTCTTTTAATTATTATTACTATTATTTAATTGATTCATAAATTATTATTTTTTCACAATAAAATTCAGAAAACCTAAAAAATATTTTTATTAATTTCAATTACTTTTTTTGTAAATAAATGCATATTAATTCATTTAGTCTTTTTGTTAATTAGGTTTAATTTTAATCTTTTTTTAAATAAAACAAACTTAGAATTAGGGTTTTGTCTTTTGACACTTTTAATTCCTTTTTTATTTTATTTCATTAAAAACATAAAACCACAAAAATACTTTTTCTTGTAAATAATTAATTAATTTAGTTTAATTAGGTTTAATATTTAATTTAATTGCAAAAAAGGACCAATTTCAATTCTTTTCTCGAAAAGGGTCAAAACCCTAAGGACGTCCCGATTCAATATTTCGCGCGCATGTTTATTTTAATTCATTATATTTATGTATCTGCTCCGGAAATGTAATAGTTAATTAGGCTTTTATCGCTTTATTTACTTTTCTCGCATTTATTTTCCAAACGGGTTTTGTTTTTGGCGATGTATATACCCGCGCCTTGTAATAGCGTAGATTCAACTTTCCGCAATTTATTTTCCGCACTCTTAACTGTTAATATGCCTGCAAGACTTGTATGACAAATAAAATCAACCCGTAGCTCACAAATGCATGTACAAGATAATCTTAACTGAATTTAACACACATGCACATGCCACTCCTAGGGTACGCCTCACTGGTTACCTCGAGGTGGTCATCAAGTATAGGGTGTTTTAGAGGTCGCCCTCCTGTCTAAAGATCCAGTTGCCTCGAAACGGTTGCCTCGGATAAAAAAGGATCTAGGATATTAGGGTTACTACTAAGGCGTCCTACCATTGCTTTGGTGACCACACATGTCCCTAATAATCGAATTGACCCGACAAACTCCAACGAAGGTGCTACCTACTTCTCAATAGTGGGATAGCACTGTCTAAAGGACTCTTACACAGCTTAATTCCTTTAGAGTAGGTAGATTTCTCCTGGGTACTTGCTCTTTCAAAAACAAAAAAACAATCTTTTCGCACCTACACTTTCAAAAAGTTTTCAAACAAATACTTCATACACTCTTGAGGACTGATACAAGAGTTACCTAGAAGTTTTCAAAACGAAACTTTTTTCAAAACCCACAAACACTTGAAAAGAAAACAATTTATGAAAACATAGTGAGCAAGTACCTAAGAGCCCGTGGATAACCACGGATAGAAAGGGTGCTAACACCTTCCCTTTCTATAAATCTACCTCCCGAACCGAGAAACATTCTCGAAAAGGAATTTTGCTGTGCTTTTGTCCTTTCCATATTGGAGAACATAAAAGACGGTGGCGACTCTTGCTTTCCGCAACATTTCGCGAACCAGCTTAAAAAACAGTCAGTTCTATTTCCACCGATCACAAAACCCATTTACCATCATCTATCTTCAAAAGCAACAACAATGGAGTTCAATGGGTACATACTTCGCGCGGGGAATCTTGGAGAGCGATAAAAGAAGTTGCTTGAAAAGTTACAGACGCAGGAGATTTACTCTACCAGGTATATCGACGAAGACTGTCTGTATACTTTAGAGATATATCATAGTATTTTCTGTTTATTAGATAAAGTAGGAATGCGTGATATATTTGCTCAGAAAGCACCTACCTACCTGAGGCTGACACATGAGTTTTTAAGTTCTCTAATTTATAATGTCAGTCCCAACATTGCTAGAACCGTAGGCGGGGTGAAATTTAGGATTTTTAATGTTGAATACGAATACTCCACCGACGGGTTAGCAGATTTATTGGGGATGCCTCATGGGGACGGTGAAATTTGTGAAGCACCCTTGGATTCAGACTGGATATTTTAAGGCTATGCCTTTTGGTTTAAATTGTCAAACCAACATGCTAATTCTTTTGATAACCTTTTAACTTCGAGTATCCACAACCCGACAATACGTGTTTTCTGCTATCTTTTGGCATGCATTATTTTTAGCCGGGAGAATCCAAACAAAGTAAATGCCAAGGAACTCATCTGTATGCAAGGGTGTCTCAAAAACACCAAAATTAACCCGTCCCATTTATAATCTCCCATATGAGCTTCATTTTGAAAAAGGGGGCCTATTTCTTTTGGTGGCCTGGTTACTTCTATTGCACGTGCCCTAGGTTTGGACACTGAGCTTGCTACACTTGAGCCACTTCCTGCTTGCATTATAAATTTAAACTTTTTAAAAGATATGCGATTATGAAAGTGAGGAAGGAAGGGGGTTTTCACCTTATGATTAATGGTACTATTGTACCCAGTGTTGTTATTCCCTGCACTCGGTGCACTGATGTGCGATTTAGGCGTAACTGGACCTATGATTTGAGTGCTCCAGCTTTTACCGATCCGTTACCCCTAAATTTTCCTTTGGAGGAGGGTAACAACACTGAAGATGAGTATGATTTGCATGAGAAGTCACATGTTAACAATGTACCACCTACACACACCGCACCCTTTTCTTTTAACCCACCTGCAGGTTCCGCTCCTGGTTTCTATGTCACTAAGGACGTGTGGAGAGCGCTTATGAATTGAGAGGAGAGGCGAGATGCCCTTCTTTCCTCCATGCAACAACAACTTGTGGACAGCATGGCATTCATGCAAGCATCTCAAGTGCAAAATGTTGGCTCCTTGCGTACCATTATGGAGACCCAGCTTGCCTTCCAGACCGAGCAGCGTCGTCAGAAGTCTAGCTTCTTGAGGCATTTTACTTCGATGGAAGCTTCTCGAGGCACCTTGTTAGGTAGAATGCGCCAGCTTCAGGAAGCAAACACCACTCTTTCAGAAAGAGTTGGCCGACTTGAGATTTCCAGAGAGAGTCGGAGTCATAGTAGGAGCCGTGGTTCTGATCTTCCCACACGGAACGGCGAGGGTACCAGCCGACCCCATTAGCACCATCTAGGCTACTCCTTCCTACTCTTTTATCAGAACATTTAGGACAACGTCTGGTTTATGTTTAGGAGAAGATTTTTATCGCTTTTCATTTCTTTATTTTTCAGTATTTTCCGCTTTCTAGTACGTTAGTTGTTTTGTTTGTTTTGTTTTTAATAAAATTCATGTAATTGATGAGTCCTTTGCGTTTTTGTGTTGTGTATCCTTATTTCCCCACTTTTATCCTTACCCAAAAAAAAAATTTGTGCCAAAGAAAACAATGTGTTTTAAAAATTTTGAGTTGTAAGATAGGTTCAGGGTAGGGTGTATTTGACTTGGGAATTCTTTTTGAAAATTAGATATTGTTTTAGAACCATAAACTTTGTAAATATAAGAACTGATCCCGTTACCCCATATACTGTAGCTTTATTTTATTGTAACAAAGGTCTTTTAGTAGTTTATCTTAGCAGTCAGCTCCGGCCTAAGCATGCTCTACGCAGGGGACCGATGAAAATAAGTGAATGATCTTTGTTTCTGTTCTTTAACTGAAAATACAACTCCGGGTTGGGTGACTCTCACACATCCACTTAACCAAAAATTGTTGTAAAATATTGGAGAAAAATAAACAAAAAGAAAATAAAAGGTTTATGCCCATTGTTGGTTGGTTCAGTGGTGTCTGGTGTTGGACTTAGTAGGGCGGATTACGGTTTGAGAATTTTTTTTATTAATAACCAAGTATTAAAAAAATATTTCGCAAATAACCGGGTTTCGGAAAAAATTACGCAAATAACCATGTTTGAGATGGCTCCACAAAGGAGGAGCCAAGTCATTTGGCGCATGCACCTAGGGTTTTGCCCTAGGCGCCATCTCACTTGGCGCCTCCATTGGCTTTTAGCCAAGTGAGATGGCGCATGCTCCTTAAAAAGGAGAGGAGGCGCCATCTCACTTGGCGCCTAGGGCAAAACTAGGGTTTTTTGCAGTTTTATAAATAATTCGTCCGTTTCTTTGAAATTTCTCACACTTTCTCGCGCTGTATTTTTATTTTGTACTCCCTTATTTACGTAATGACGTCGCCTATGATTTTTAGCAGAGATGGTTACGTTATATTCTCCGCCACGAAACCCGCGATGAAAATGAAATTCTGGCACATTCACTCCATGGAGCGTCTGAAGCGGGAGTTGATGCGGTGGCTAGATGGAGACATCGCCGAGGGGGAAAAAATTCGAAGGATCCAGCGAAAACGAACAACAACCTCGCATGCGACAGGAAGACCTAATGTGTGGTTGGAGGAAGTCAAAACAGACAGTGATGTAATGCTGATGATGCATGGGTCAGATGAAATTGTGTTAACAGTTGTAATTTCCTAGATTGATTATCGTTAATCATTGTTGTACGCGAAAACCCTAATGTAATTTCCTATATTGATTATCGTTAATCATTGTTAGATGACTGATTCGAAGGTTGGAAAATTTTACAGTTTATGTGAATGAATGTTATGTTCAACCTAAGGCAAAATATTTCAATTAAGTAAGTGATGCAACCCCCCAAGGCTGCCAATAATATTACATGCATGGGCTTATGCTGCCACCTAGCCTGGCCCTATGCTACACACATAAATGTTTTGTGTAAGCCTGCCACCCATCAGCTCCAATGGCCTTGCATGCAACAGAGAAAGGAATCCCAAAGGCTGTCACGTAGCCTGAGCCAATGCTGTAAAACATGACACCTCTTATTCGCCAAATGGGGTGGCGACAACATTCATTTTTGTACTATTTCGCCAAGTGAGATGGCGCCTCCCTTACTGTCCAATAATATTACATGCATGGGCTTATGCTGCCACCTAGCCTGGCCCTATGCTACACACATAAATGTTTTGTGTAAGCCTGCCACCCATCAGCTCCAATGGCCTTGCATGCAACAGAGAAAGGAATCCCAAAGGCTGTCACGTAGCCTGAGCCAATGCTGTAAAACGTGACACCTCTTATTCGCCAAATGGGGTGGCGACAACATTCATTTTTGTACTATTTCTCCAAGTGAGATGGCGCCTCCCTTACTGTCCAATAATATTACATGCATGGGCTTATGCTGCCACCTAGCCTGGCCCTATTCTACACACATAAATGTTTTGTGTAAGCCTGCCACCCATCAGCTCCAATGGCCTTGCATGCAACAGAGAAAGGAATCCCAAAGGCTGTCACGTAGCCTGAGCCAATGCTGTAAAACGTGACACCTCTTATTCGCCAAATGGGGTGGCGACAACATTCATTTTTGTACTATTTCGCCAAGTGAGATGGCGCCTCCCTTACTGTCCAATAATATTACATGCATGGGCTTATGCTGCCACCTAGCCTGGCCCTATTCTACACACATAAATGTTTTGTGTAAGCCTGCCACCCATCAACTCCAATGGCCTTGCATGCAACAGAGAAAGGAATCCCAAAGGCTGTCACGTAGCCTGAGCCAATGCTGTAAAACGTGACACCTCTTATTCGCCAAATGGGGTGGCGACAACATTCATTTTTGTACTATTTCGCCAAGTGAGATGGCGCCTCCCTTACTGTCCAATCGTGATACATGCATGGGCTGCCACCTAGCCTGCAAGAGTGACACCTTACATTATTTGTAAATGCATGCATGCATATGTGTAACTCCCTAAGCATGCAAATGTGACACCTCGCAGGCATGCAACCACTACATCAAAATTATTTGCCTATAAATACATACCTTATGAAACATCTCTCACACCCACACAACTCTCACTCTCTCACTCTCTGCTACGAAATATTTCTTAAGTCTCTCGTACTCTTTATTTCTTCCTAAGTCTTTCATTCTCTCAAGCGTTCTGAAGAATGGCCCTTCTAACAATGGGAGATACTCACAGAGGCACAAGGGAAAACATTGCTGCATTTGTAAGTCTCTTCTTTGGTTATACATTTTTCATACTTTAAAAAACGTGTTGTTCATCTTAATTAATCTTACTCTTGTGTAATTATGATCTCAGGATACACAAAGATTCAGAATCCGTTCGCACAAATACTTGGCTCCCGACCCTTTTATCGTCCCTTATCTGGAATATGCAGGTTTTGGACACGTGATAAAGATCTCCAACTGCACCATTGACTCCAAATTCATCCTTGCAATGTTGGAGAGGTGGAGACCGGAGACCCATACATTTCACCTACCAATAGGTGAATGTACCATCACTCTCGAAGATGTGTACATGCTATTGGGCCTACCTATTGACGGTAAAGCGGTGAACGGGTCGGTTCAACAACCCAACTCACAGTGTGAAGAACTGTTGGGTAGGGACATGGTAGAAGGTGGTGGAGCAAGAGGGCAGGGAATACTACTCACTGACCTGAAACGGCATTATGCAAGTATGGAATTAAATGAAAATTCCTCAGAAAATGACCGAGTAGTAAAAGCCCGAACGTATATTATGATACTTTTTGGTACTTTTTTATTTCCCGAAAGTACGGGAAATAGTGTAAATTTCATGTACTTACATTTACTAACCAATTTTGATAAAACTAGAAAATTTAGTTGGGGTTCTGCAGTATTAGCCCACCTGTACAGTTCCTTGTGCAAAAACGCGGTCAAGGAAAAATGTACATTTTACGGGTGCGCATTTTTACTACAAGCCTGGGGTTGGTGGAGGATGGAGTCCTTAAACCCCATCAACAACAACACTTTTGGTTTCCCTTACGCAACAAAGTAAGTCATTAAGTTATAGCATTTATAACTATTCTTCTCTTTCCAAAATATATGCTAAAAATAACATGTTTCTCATTTCCTATAGGTACTGCGTGAGGGGTATGGATTACGGCAAGAATCCCAGATTCAATGTCGCACTCTACCGGAATCTGTTGGATCACTTAGGCCCAGATGACGTAAGTCGTAGCTTTTAACTTTTGTTCATTTTAATTATTTATACATTACTTTTGCGCTTACCTGATTTAAATTTTATCGCAGTTCGTCTGGAGACCATATTTGGGTTTGGACCATTCTCCAAATCCAGAGGATGCAGCAACTTGGACTGCAAAGACTGCACTCATTCGGTTCAACATTGTGGAGATGCACCACAGCGACCGTGTGAAGATGCAGTTCGGAATGATCCAAGACATACCAAGTGACCCAACAGATTTGTCCCCCTGGAATCTAAAAAGGGTCGACGCCCAGTGGAATCTAACCAACTGGAAAGACTTTGCTCCAGAATGGTGTAAAATGTGGCAAAGGCGTCACCGCTACATCTTGCAATCCCCTATTTTCCTTACTCAAGGTAACATGCGACACACCGATCAATATATGTCGTGGTACAGGTCGGTTAGTAACCCAGATATGCACGTGTCTCATCCGAGATACTTGGTTGACCCACGCACACAATGGGCACAACCCTCGATTCCCCACCAACAAACCCAAAATCCATCAACCTCAAACCAACCCCCAAGAAGAAACAGACCAACAAACACACAACCACATTCCCCACCACAACACAACTACAACCAAATGCCGTACTACCAACCACAATCACCGCCAAACTACCAATACCCAGATATGCCTCAAACCCAACCACAATACCAACCCCAATACCAGCAAACCCACATACCCCATACACAATTTCAGTCTTCCACATATCCCAATATGGGGCCCTCAACATCCAGCCTTAGCCCTGATATGGGAATGTCAGAAGATTATGACCAACCCGACCAAACCTACCATCAACCACCATATCACCAAACAACCCAACATCCACAGTACCAAACACCCCAAGATCCATTTCCTTTCTACCCCCATACTCAGACGACCAATGCTACCGACCAACCATGGAACCCCACCCACCGCCAACACGACCAAACTTCGAGGGTATGGGTAACCGACTGTACCAGAGCGGATCTTCGAGATATGGAAATCTTACTGATTTTATGGATTCGGATCGCATTGACTTCGTTGGGCCATCGACCTTGCCGCAACAGGAAACGAGACGGCACCCAGCAAGAGAAAGGCGAGGACGGGGATGCGGAACTGGGGGTCATTACCGGGTTCCTGGGGATCATTGATGTATCTTTTTTTTTTCCAGTATTTTTTGTATCTATTTTTTTACTGTTATTTAAATGTAAAACAGTTGAATGTAATTGATTTTTTTTCAAATAAAAAATCAATTTTGTTTATCTCTGTCTAATACGCAACGCGCAGGAAAGGAAAAAAGAAATTTTTTTTTGACCTAATTTTGCACATAGGCGCCATCTAATTTGGCTTAGGGCTTGCCATTTGCCCTTAGGCGCCAAATGAGATGGCGCCTCCCTTATAAAAAGAGGAGGAGGCGCCAAATGAGATGGCTCCTCCTTTGTGGAGCCATCTCAAACATGGTTATTTGCGTAATTTTTTCCGAAACCCGGTTATTCGCGAAATATTTTTTTAATACTTGGTTATTAATAAAAAAAATTCACGGTTTGATTCCCCACAACCACAGTTGGGTAAATAAAGGGGTTATACATATTCATATACCAGAACCCCATGCTTGAGATTATAGTCACTAATCGGTCACTCTACTACGAGTAGGTACAGATAACGGGCTTAATGTTGTAATCTCAAGCCTCAACTCAACTTTAGTTTTGATGAAAGACAAACAAGCTAGTTTTGATAAAAGACAAACAAGCACTATGGCAAGAAGGAAAAGAAGTGGAATTAGCCTAAAGCATAATTCACTCAAAGCTTCAAGGATCATGGCAAGCAATCAAGTATATCAATTCTCATTTGAACTACATTGATTAGAAATTCTCAAAAATGATATACACACTTGCCGCAACACTTCACTTAAAGTATAAAACAAATTTTAAGTTTTTCATTGATGTAAATCGATTAACATATGATGTAAATCGATTTACACATGCTTTTTCAAAAACTGATTGTTTCTGGCAGCAATCGATTTACATGAAGTGTAAATCGATTGATCACAGAACTGAATTGAATTTTTAACACTTGTAAATCGATTTGCACAACATGCTAATCGATTTACACTTCAAATTTTTGGAAAACAAGAACGTTACAAACCCGTGCAATCGATTTACATCTTATGTTAATCGATTTACACATTGTAACTTTTGAAAAATCTGAACTGGTTTCAAGATATCCTTCACACCTTTTCTCCAATAGATGCATGGTCATACATTGCATCCTCTCAAGTTTTTCAAATAGAAAAGTGTCCATTTGGAAAGGTATCTTGATTAATGTAAATACTAAATTTTTCAAATTATAAAACAACTCTTCTCTTATGCAATAATTCTGAACTTTGTAAAATATTCAAACTTTATATTTCTTAACTTTTAAGAACAAAGATTTTCTGCACTTTCACACATATAAGAACAGAAATCTTTGAGCATTATCTAACCATTGTGTTACAGTTTGAATTTCTTACAAGAGAAGAAAGAAGAAACTTCAAAGAAGTCACTCTATGTGATCAACATCTTTCAAGAAATCATACTTCATAAAATTATACAAAGTGTAACGTTTTTCCAGGATTGTTAGAATTAAGTATTCGACTACTTTTGTACCTTGTTGTCCATTGTTGGAAACAAGAGGTATCTTTTGAGAGGATTGTTCTCAAGAGACTTATTGGAAATCTAAGAGGGTGTTCTTGGTATTTGTTAGGTTCTTTAGTTGATAAGACTAGGAAGAGTCTTGTAAAAGTTCTAACAAAATAGTGAAATCTCTTGCGTGTTTGCAAGGGGACTGGACGTACTTCCGGGGTGTGGAAGGAACCAGGATAAATCTCCGTGTCTTTTTACTTTCTGCACTTTACAGTTTTCAAAGCACTAAATCAAAACCAGAAAGTATAAAATAAGTCAAAAATCGACCACCACCTAATTCACCCCCCTTCTTAGGCGCATTCTTAAACTTACAATTGGTATCAGAGCAGGTTATAGGTAACCTGCTCCTAGAGATCCAGAATGGCTTCCGCAAATCATCAACCCGTTTTCAGAGATGGTGGTAGTAACAACAAGCCTCCTCTATTCTGTGGTGAATATTTTGACTTCTGGAAAATACGCATGAAGGTGCATCTAGAAGCACAAGGAGAAGAGATATGGGATGTTGTTGAAAATGGTCCATTTATTCCGGTTACGGTAATAAATTGTGTTGGCTCTTCAAAGCCTAAAACTGCATGGGACAACGACGACAAAAAGAAAGTTCTCTATGACAAAAAGGAAATAAACCTTCTTCAAGGTGCACTTAGTATGGACGAATTTTTCCGTGTCTCGACATGCAGAACAGCAAAGGAAATATGGGATACCTTTGTTCAAACTCATGAAGGAACGTCTGAAGTAAAAAGATCAAGGCTAAATACCCTAAGTCAAGAATATGAACTATTTCGAATGCAGCCCGGAGAATCCATTCTTGACTTACAAAAGAGATTTGTGCATTTGACAAATCACTTAAGTGCTCTTGGTAAAACCTTGACAAATGATGAACTCAACTTGAAATTCCTTAGATCATTGACTAGGGAATGGCAACCAAAGGTAACGGCAATCTCGGAAAAGAAGAGTCTCTCTGCAATGACTTCTGCTACATTATTTGGCAAACTTCAAGAATACGAAACGGAACTCGGTAGACTTGAAAAACATGAGAATCTAGAAAAGAAGTCCAAAAACATTGCTTTAAAAATTGACTCAAAGGAAGTTGTAAAAGAAGACAATCCCGAAGAAGATGAAAATTTCATGCTTCTTGTTAAAAGACTTGGGAAGTTTTTTGGCAGAAATGACAAGGACGGATCTGATGCACATAAGAGAAAGCAATTCAAGAAAAGAGAAGCCTCCACATCAACACAAGATGTCTCATGTTATGAATGTGGAAAGCAAGGACATATCAAGCCAAACTGTCCAAATCTCCCAAAGAAAAACGAATTCAAAGGAAAGGACTCAAAACAAAAGAAAGGCTACATAGCATGGGAAGATAATGATATGAGTAGTTCATCGGAATCGGAAAGCGACGAATGTGCAAATTTAGCCTTAATGGCATCGCATCACTCCGACGACGAAGAAGAGGTTAGTAATGAATTTACTCTTTTTGATGATGATGTTCAAGGTGCAATTGATGAACTCTTGAAAGAATGCAAAAGTTTATACAAAAAGGTGTCAAACCAAGAAAAAGAACTTCTAATTTGTCTCAAAAAAATTGACACCATGACTAAAGATTTTGATCTTCAAAAATAGAATTTTATAAAAGAAAAGGAAAACTTTGCATGCTCCAAGTGTGAATCAAATGTATTTCAAATTGTTCAATTGAAAAGAGTCATTGAACGATATGAAAAAGGACAAATGGGGTTGGAAGGATTACTAAGCCAACAACGTTATCCAAATGATAAAAGAGGTCTTGGTTATGTGAATTCTAAGAAACCAAGTAACAATCCCACTGTTTTTGTAAAGGCTAGTAATAGTTCCAATCCCAAGATAGTAGAAAAGAAGAAAGTTGTTCATAATCATCAAAAGAAAAAGCCTAATGTATCTAAAAGGAAACAAATTCCTAGATACAAGAGCAAATTTGTTCCAAACTGTTTTTACTGTGGTATTATTGGACACACACCCAATGCATGCTATATTAGAAATTTCAGTATGGCTAGTGGACATTATGCATGGGTGAAAAAGGGAACTAACTATGAAGGACCCAAGGCCACTTGGGTACCTAACAAGAAATAATTTGTTTTTGTAGGTATGCTTGAAGTCCACATCAAATCTTTGGTATCTTGATAGTGGATGTTCAAAGCATATGATAGGAGATGTACACCAATTTTCATATCTAGTACATAAAGCCAAAGGGTATGTCACCTATGGAGACAACACCAAAGGAAAGATTCTTGGCATTGGAATAGTTGGCACACCTTCATCCATTCAAATTGAGGATGTTCTCTATGTTGAAGAATTAAAGCACAACCTTCTTAGCATAAGTCAACTTTGCGATAGAGGGTTCAAGATCAAATTCAACAAAGAAGAATGCCTTATTATGGATGAGGCAACCAATGAGGTAAAACTCAAAGGTATAAGATCTAACAATATTTTTATGATTACTCTAGATGATTTATCTATGAAGGTACAATGTCTTATGGTAAACAACAATGACGCTTGGTTATGGCACAAGAGGATTGCTCACATACACATGGAGCACTTGAACAAATTGGTTAAGCATGACTTAGTTATTGGTCTACCAAAGATGAAGTTCATCAAAGACAAATTATGTAGTGCATGCCAAAAGGGCAAACAGACCAAATCAACTTTCAAACCAAAGAATGTGGTTTCAACAACAAGACCACTTCAATTGTTGCACATGGATCTTTTTGGTCCATCTAGAACAAGATATATAAGGTGCACTATATCCTTAAATATACTTTAATGTACATATATATGGGTTTAGACAATGTTTCAAATGTTAAATTTACTGTTTTTAAAATTTTTCCTTTAAGTAAATCGATTTACTTGGTGTGTAAATCGATTTACCACTGAAGCAAAACATTTTTTTCATAAAAACCTTTTGTGTAAATCGATTTACACAGTATATAAATCGATTTACCACTGAACGAAAATTAATTTTCATAAAAATTCTGTTGTGCAAATCGATTTAACCAAGAGGCAAATCGATTTACCACAGAAGCTGAAGCATTTTTATGTATTTTTTCTCTATGCAAATTAATTTATTTTTTTCCAGCATGTGATAGTTTTATGAGCTTTTAATATATTGGTCAAACTTTCCTTGCCTCTCAACCTCCCACCTTATTATTGGCCACTCATGGAATCTTGACCACTCCACTCAATTAAAACCTCATAAAGACCTCACTTACTCTCTCTATTATTTAATCTCACCAAAAATCCCTCCATATGATCCAAACAATCCAGCACCTCCGCCTCCTCAATACACCGAACCTCCTCTACAACAACAATTTCCATATCCAGGACCCTTCCAATGACCAATATTATTGAATTCTTGTCATTTATCATTATGTTTTTGTTTTGTAATCATTCAAGTGTTAGTCTGTTGTATTTGAACTTTGTTCGCTATTTTTAAACATTGGCTTTTTAGTTCTTGTTCATATATGTTTCAAACTGTTATAAGTATCACTTTTTGTTGCATCTTTCCCTTCTTTTTGATAATTTCAAAGGGGGAGAAGGATGTGATAGCACTTTATGGTTGTTTGTTTCAATTTTCTTGACAGGGCAAGCTTTCAAAACCTTTTTCTCCATAGGGGGAGAAATCTTCTCAGGGGGAGAAAACTCCTTTTGCTCCAAATCTGAACAACTCATAAAGAAAGATGGTTTGTCATCATCAAAAAGGGGGAGAATGTAATCTCAAGCCTCAACTCAACTTTAGTTTTGATAAAAGACAAACAAGCTAGTTTTGATAAAAGACAAACAAGCACTATGGCAAGAAGGAAAAGAAGTGGAATTAGCCTAAAGCATCATTCACTCAAAGCTTCAAGGATCATGGCAAGCAATCAAGTATATCAATTCTCATTTATACTACATTGATTAGAAATGCTCAAAAATGATATACACACTTGTCGCAACACTTCACTTAAAGTATAAAACAAATTTTAAGTTTTTCACTGATGTAAATCGATTAACATATGATGTAAATAGATTTACACATGCTTTTTCAAAAACTAATTGTTTCTGGCTGCAATCGATTTACATGAAGTGTAAATCAATTGATCACAGAACTGAATTGAATTTTTAACACTTGTAAATCGATTTACACAACATGCTAATCGATTTACACTTCAAATTTTTTGAAAACAAGAACGTTACAAACCCGTGCAATCGATTTACATCTTATGTTAATCGATTTACACATTGTAACTTTTGAAAAATCTGAACTGGTTTCAAGATATCCTTCACACCTTTTCTCCAATAGATGCATGGTCATACATTGCATCCTTTCAAGTTTTTCAAACAGAAAAGTGTCCATTTGGAAAGGTATCTTGATTACTTTAAATACTAAAATTTTCAAATTATAAAACAACTTATCTCTTGTGCAATAATTCTGAACTTTGTAAAATATTCAAACTTCATATTTCTTAACTTTTAAGAACAAAGATTTTCTGCACTTTCACACATATAAGAACAGAAATCTTTGAGCATTATCTAACCATTGTGTTACAGTTTGAATTGCTTACAATTGAAGAAAGAAGAAACTTCAAAGAAGTCACTCTATGTCATCAACATCTTTCAAGAAATCATACTTCATAAAATTATACAAAGTGTAACCTTTTTGCAGGATTGTTGGAATTAAGTATTAGACTACTTTTGTACCTTGTTGTCTGTTGTACCCCAAAATTTTCCCTCCCATTTCCTCAACATTTTCTCATCACCAGACCTTTGAAGATCAAGATCCAATTAGGGTTTCCTCTGCTCAAGATTTCTCCTTGCACTGGTGGACCCAAATTAGGGTTTGTGTTTGCACAAAGATGTTTTGACCTAAGATGCCTAAGATGATTTTCATACTTCATATTGGACTCCCAAGTTTATCCATACCAAGTTTCAAGTCTTGATTCCAAGTTTTGCCCAATCAATTGGACAGATGACTTAGAAATCAGTTGTATTGGGGAAAAAGTCAACTGTGGCCAATTGACAGTCAAATCTCATGAAAATTGACCCACATCAACATTATGAACTCATATGGACCATTTGATCAAGTTTGGATCACAATTCCACAAGAAATTTGATCAGATCATCAAAAGGGCAAAATGGTCATTTTTAGGGTTTTGACTGCACAAAGGCAATTTTTGACTGTTTGACCTAGCCAATGGCAAACCAAGCTCACATATGGACTCAAGGACCCCATGGAATTGTCTTGACATACTCAACAAGTTCAAAAGATCCCAAATACACAAGATTGACAGTTGAATTTTCCAGTCAATTGATCAATTTTTTACTGTATACTGAAAAGTCAAACTTTGACTTTTTGGTCAAAATCAAGTGTCAAGATTCATTTTTCATCAAAAAATTCCAAATCATGAAACTTGTTCACCAAGAAACCAAGAAATGCAAATTAGGGTTTAAAATGGAATTTTTCATAACAGAATTTTTCTAAGTTATGGAAAACCCTAATTTTTTCCCAACTTTGCCCCACTTTTTCACCATGATTCATTTGGATTCAAATAAAAGTCAAAACATGAAATTTGTAGCTTGTTGCATAATATACAACTTTGATTCACAAAGTTTTCTCATTTGAAGCTTGTATCTCAAGTTACAAATTTTTGAATAAGGGCACTAAACCATTCTTAACTTAGTGAATTTTTGACCTATTTTGACAAGTTTTTCTACCCCACTTCAAGGCAATTTTCCATACACTTCCACTTTGAATTTCAAATTTCACTTCAAAGATGGATTGTAGTACACATTCCAAGCTTTCCAAAATGTCCAAGAACTCATCAAACAACCTCATGGTTAGGGAGAATCGAATTTCACAATATAGCAAAAACTCACTTTTGAATTGGCCATTTTTCATGTTCATAAGTTATGCAAACTTCTCAAAACCAGCATGCCCTTGATTACAGGTCCTTAAACCAAGTTACCCTCAATAATTTAATGCTTGTTCATTGTGTCAAAGTGTTATTCTATGAGTTCAAGTATTATATACAAGTTTAATCCATTTTTAGATAAAGCAAAATAGCCATTTTTGAAAAGTCATGCTTTATGTCAATTGGTAAATCAAGCAAGTACAAACAAAATCTCTTTAGCACAAGATTATGAACAAATCACTCTGATCAAGAGAAGCTTTGCAGCAGGATTAGGGGTCCTCTACTGACCTAGAAACACAACTTGCCATTTCTTGCTTAAGTTAGAAGAAACATTGCATAACTGATACCAACTTCAATATCAGTAAAAGAACACAAGAACAAAGTTATCAAACACATTTCACACAACACAACCAAGCTAATACACGAGCCCTTAGCCTTCAAAACACTCTCCATCTCAGAATCACTCTCAAACTGCAAAAACAGGGCAGGCCCTGCAGTTTGAGTGTTATCTCTCATTTCTCTTGAGCTCTCTTGCCCAAATCAGTTCACATACCTTCCATACCATCTATGCAAGCTAACCAAAAGAAAAGGCACGACCTGTAATCACTCTAACCACTTCCACCATTTTCACATTTCTGACTTGCACGTGAAGTTCTCTAGCTCGATTCAGAAGCTTTCAAGACAAAGTAAACATTGGAATAGCATCCCTGGACCTCAAGGAAGCTTTTCCAATCATCACCTTGCACTGAAAGTTCCTACATTGCAAGATAGAACTTCAGCTGAACAGGTATCTTGGTGAACTCGTATCTCTCTTATTATGCATCATTAGCTTTAAGTTTGTGAATAAACAAGGTTCTACTCATGCCACTGAACATGTACATGTTTTTACTTTTCATTTCTTTTGCTTGAGTTGTGAGAATTTGGAGTTTGAAAATGGCAGAAAAACTAGGTTAGGATTTGGGGGAGGAGAAATTCTCCCTCATCTTAGAGAGTTAGATTAAGTTATGCATATGGTTAGAATCGTCTCTTCATGCTGAACATCTTTTATGTTATGAGTTTTTGTTAAAAAGCCAGGAATCAGGAGTTAAGGATTGATGAAGGAAGGCGCGCATTTTTGAATTGTTTGGTCTGAAGGTTGAAGATAACCATTTTCTGGGCTGGGCCTGTTTTGTTATTCCTTTTTGCACCATGCATTTACTTTTGCACCCCCTGAGCCCATTTGCTTCATTTTTAATATTTTTTGACTTTTTCTTTTTTTAACTGGTTCATTTATTTTTTCTCAGCATATTAAAAATATAAAAATATTTTTCCCATCATTTTTTGAATTTATTGAGTATTTATTTGATTGTTTTATACATAAATAAGTAAATATACATATATATTTTTTGTTTAAAATATTAAGATAATACAAATATATTTTTTATACACTTTTATTTTATTTTTACTTCCTGAAAATATTTTGTATAAAAAATACCCTTTTTATTTTTATATTAAATATTATTATTTTTTATATATAATACATATTTAGAACTTAATACATAAATATATATTTATTAATATACTTAGAATAAAATACTAAAAATATACATATTTTATTTTATTAATATTAAACACTAAAAAATCATTTTTACAAATATATCTCTTTTCTTATTTTATTTTTGTATAAATAATAAATATTGCATATATTAGTAAATAATACCTTTGAATTAGGGTTTTTGCCCTAAATTCAAAAATACTCCAAAAATAATATTTTTTTATTTTCTTTTTATTTTACATCAATAATCCTTTTTTTCATACATATAAAAAACCATTTTTTGCATTCTTGCATATTTGTTCTATTTTTATTTTATTTATGCAATTAAATTACCTTGCAAATATTCAATATTGGTGTAATAGCTTAGATTCAATTTCCTGTCTAAATACCTCCCCATTTGGAACATTGTACCCCCTCCCTATATTATTGTGTTGTAATAGCGTAGGAATTTAAATTTCGCACTTTATCGCTTTCTAAAATACAATGCTAGAATTAGGGTTTATATGCGAATAAAAAATGAACAAAATAGTTAGACCTAATATAAGACAAACAAGCATG
Source organism: Vicia faba (assembly GCA_948472305.1). Classification (NCBI taxonomy): domain Eukaryota; kingdom Viridiplantae; phylum Streptophyta; class Magnoliopsida; order Fabales; family Fabaceae; genus Vicia; species Vicia faba. The sequence continues at coordinate 1,055,544,154 of OX451740.1, read as the reverse complement.
AAAATGGACACACAAATCACACTTGCACCCCCTAGGGTATTCCACTTGTTGCCTTTCAAAAATGGGCCATATTGCATGTTAGGTCTCTTTGGGCAAAACAAACAAATTGAATGATCATAGTCCCTCGATAACACTTTTCAAAACAAACAAAAACAAATGATCAAGTCCCTTGAAGGAAATGCCCAAAGATACTTAACACCGTTGCAATTATGGTCTAAACGATGACCCGCGCCCGTCCCTTTCACATCCTAACATGAGATTGTCCACCAAATACAATGGTGGAACAAACTTATTAAAAGGGTTAAAACATAGCAATAAACTTTGAGAAATTTAGGAGTAGATAACCTCTTAGTTACTTGAATCAAACTTGCAAAAATAAAACACTTGCCTATTTTCTAAACCACACATCACTACACTTTCAAAACAACTTTCAAAAACAAATGAAAACCTTTTCAAAAGACATACATCTTTGTATACATCCCCACATGGATCATTACAAAGGTTGCCACCATATTGGCTTCTTTTCAAAACATTTTCAAACCCACACACACAAGCACCATTTAAAACAATTGAAAACAAAAGGCAAGTGATCTAAGCAAGTAACTAAGAGCCCATGGATAACCATGGATAGAAAGGGTGCTAATACCTTCCCTTTCTATAATCTACTCCCCGAACCCAAGAAAACATCTCAAAAGGTTTTTGCTGTGCTTTTTAACCTTTCCTTAGGATAAAAATAAAAAGTCGGTGGCGACTCTTGCTCAACCGAAACATTTGCGAAAACAAACGCAAAACCATAGTCAGTTCTCCCACCGTATCACAGAACTGGCGACTCTGCTGGGGACTAATTTTAAAAGTGGAGTAACCTTAGGGCTTAGATCACCCTCTTGCATGACAAATTGTTTGAATTGTTTGCTTTATACTTTGGCTCTATTGTTTGGGTTTGCAATCCTACACCCGGAGTTTTAGGAAACATTCATAGATAGCAATACGTTGTGGAAACTGTGCGGGGTATACCGACACGGTCGAAGCAATAGCTATATTAGTGCGACATATTTGTGAGTACCGGTAACCCTTGAGTTCAATCAAGGAGAGTACGGGGCCGCTGAGTGATGTCACTAAGCACTAATGACCTAGAACCTTACTTGACCATCTTGGCCTTTTATTAGGGGTAGTGAGATGACCGGCTTTGGTGCAGTCCGAAGTTGGTAGATACTCGATACTACACTCATTGAGGGTTGTTTTCTTGGAATATTTTGGTCGCTAGTTAAGTGGCTAAACCAAAACAATGAACAATGAAGACAATCCAGTGATATTGAGCTCCTTAGAACCCGGTTACTATTTATAGGACAGGTTTTTAAGCCAACTACACTCAAGAGGGTACTTACCTATGAAACCCCATGCAAGCCTGAAACTAGGGTTTGGTGTGATTTGCTTGTACATACGTTTTGTGCATACATCATAAACATCATGAAGCATCATATGCATTCTCTAACCATTTCAAGGGTTTTGGATCTTCATCTTTGTTCTTGTTTTGTAGGACATGGAAATTCCTCGCAGAAATACCATTCAAGTCAACCTTGTAAGAATCTCTCCTCAGCTCAAGGAGATCACTTCAAGAATTCCAGAAAATTCATCCTTCAGTGAAAGACATGGTAGACTGCTCAGCCTAGTCAACACCAACATTGAAGAAGACATGATGAAAGTGCTATTCCAGTTCTTTGACCCTCTTCACCACTGTTTCACTTTCCCTGATTATCAATTGGTACCCATTTTGGAGGAGTTTTCTCGACTCCTGAGAATTCCTATCCTTAATCAACTACCCTTCAACGGTACGGAAAAGGAACCAAAGCCGGAAGATGTTGCTCGAGCATTACATCTACAACCATCCGACATCAAGGGTCATTGGGAAACCAGAAGCAGCGTCAAGGGATTCTTAGCAAAATTCTTGTTTGAGAAGGCACAGGAATGTTGGAACTCATTGGACCTACAAGCCTTTGAAGAGATTGTGGCACTCCTTGTCTATGGGTTGGTCTTGTTCCCAAATCCTGACCAATTGGTAGATGTCAACGCTGTCAAAATCTTCTTGTCCAGAAATCCAATACCGACATTGCTTGGGGACATTCTTCACTCATTTTACACACGAACAATGAGAAAGAGGGGTGTTCTCATGTGCTGTACTCCTATCCTTGCAAGGTGGTTTATTTCGCACCTTCCACAGTCTGTCTTGAAGAATGACCAAGGTACAAGGTGGTCCCAACGATTGATGACTCTTACTCATTCTGATGTGCATTGGTGTTCTCGGTCCAGAGAAAATGTCATCATTGTCGATCGTTGCGGAGAATTTCCTAATGTTCCTTTACTGGGAATTAGAGGGGGTATCACCTATAACCCTTGCCTAGCTTTGAGGCAATTTGGATATGCACGGAGGGATGGCCCTCATGATATGTTGATTCCTAGCCTAGCTTTTGACTTCGACAACGATGCGCAAGGACTTCGCCAAAGATTCATCAGAGCTTGGGGAAAACTCAACAAGGTTTATAGCAAGACTCTGGGACACAAGAACTCTATCCCTCTTGAGCCCTATCTCAAGTGGGTACGAGCCCGAGCCCAAAGTCTGATGATGCCTTATCCCCATATACTCCCAATGATTAAAGAGCCCGTCAATGAAGGAGAGGTTCCCTACACCATCCTACATCCAGACATGCCTACATCGTGGGAGGAGATGCAGAAAAGTTGGATTCAGCTCAAGGAGGAACGGAATACTTTTGAAGCTAGCTACTACGCCAGTGAAAAGAAGGTTCTAGAGCTTACCCGCCGACTCCACGAGCAAGAGGCCCTCAATACCTACATCGCACCAAAGAGGATGCGCAATGTCTTTCTGCCTTAAGAAGTTTATTTTGTAATATTTGGCCCATGGGGCATTTATGTACTGACAAATTTCTTCTTATTAATATGACGTGCGTTCTTCTTTGTCTAAAACAATTTTGAATGTCCTAAATCCTTGAATGCATTGCATACATAAGCATACCATTCATCATGTGCATAAGCAGGTCTCATTCCAGGTTTCCTTATCTGTCTGCTGTTTATTTCAGTAGGATGGATCTCGAGCAAACAATCAAAGACCTACAGGCTCAGAATGCACAGTTCCAGCAACTCCTGATGACCTTGGCTAAGGGTCAGGAGGATATCAAGACTCAATTGGGGAACAAAGACCCAGTGAAGAAGAAGAAAAAGAGACTCGGGGTGGCTACTTTGGGGAGAAGATTTGATGGAGAAGCTCGAAGAGTGCTTGAATTTCCTCCTACTTCGGATGAAGGGACCAGTAAAAGAGATGGAGTTGCGGTGCCTTCCGAGTCTGATGCGGAAGAAGAAGAGGTTGAAGAGGATGAAGATTATTCTGACCAGCAATACCCTCCAGCTGATGATAAATACAAGGGTTTAGAAGACAGATTAGCCGCCATGGAGCTACAGAGAATTCCGGGTTTGGATTTTGAAGACTTGGGTTTGGTTTCCGGGATTGTGATTCCCCCAAAATTCAAGGTGCCAGTGTTTGTAAGGTATGATGGGTTGTCCTGCCCCAAAATGCATCTTAGATCTTACGTGAGAAAGATCCAACCCTATACGGCAGATAAAAACCTCTGGATTCATTTCTTTCAAGACAGCCTTTCTGGAGCTCAGTTGGAGTGGTTTTATCAGCTAGAAGGAACCAGTGTCCGGAATTGGGAAGATTTGGCAACCGCTTTCTACAAACAATACCAATACAATTCTGACCTTGCCCCTACTCGTACCCAACTTCAGAGTATGTCGTTAGGAACAAGCGAAGGATTCAAAGAATACGCACAAAAATGGAGGGATTTGGCTGGCAGGGTGTAGCCTCCTTTAACCGATCGTGAACTTGTTGATATGTTTCTAGGAACCCTATCTGGGCCTTTCTTCAATCATCTAATTGGTAACTCTTTCGCGGGGTTTACCGATCTGATCTTAACGGGCGAGAGAATAGAAGCTGGCATCAAGTCAGGAAAGATTCAGAAGGGTGTTGCTGCGAGTGCTGAGAAGAGGCCTTTTAAGAAAGAAGCAAGTGCCGTCTATGGTCCTAGAAGACAAGTCAAGCCAGAAAGTCGCCAAGCCGTCAATGCTCTGGTCATTTCAAAACCTGTTGCTGCTCCTCAGCAGTACAATCAACAAAGAGGCGAAAGGCCCAAGAGGCAGTATACTCGGCTGAGTACGACCTTATCTCAAATTTTACCTCAACTGCTATCCACCAATTTGGTGACCACCAAAGAAGCTCCTAAGGTCGTCAACACTGTGTCTCCTAAGTATAACCCAAATGCCCGATGTGCTTATCATTCTGATAGTCCCGGGCACACTACTGATGATTGCTGGGCCTTGAGAAACAAAGTGCAAGATCTTATCGACGCGAAGGAAATTCAGTTTGAAGCGCCTGAGAGGCCGAATGTTGTAACTGCCCCTATGCCCCAGCATAGGGTAAATGCCATTGAGGAAGAATTGTATGCTGTTTCGGTGAATGAAGTTGTTACCCCGCTTTTGACTGTTAAGAGGAACTTACTACTAGCCGGTTTATTTCCGGGTTGTAGTAAGGGTTGCCTCCTGTGTGCTCTTATCCCTACCGGTTGTCCACTGCTGAAATCAGGCATCCAAAGCCTGATGGATAGCAAGGAAATTCTATTCAAGAAAACTGCTGTTCCGTCTGTTTCCGTTGAAGAAATATCTGTTGTCACAATCTACAATCCTGCCAAAGCTCCCGTAAAGAAACCAGTCCAAGTTATGTCTGTTGCACCCATCACTATTATTGTCCCGGGGCCTCTCCCGTATGAGTCTGATAAAGCGGTCCCATGGCATTATGGAGCCGATGTGTATGTGCTCGGGGTGAAGCAGGAGTTCAACACCAATACCAGTATCAGTAACATCACTGGTCCCGCCAAGATTACCCGCAGTGGCAGGCTCTTCTCGCCTAACATTGCACCGCCAGTTATCCGAAAACCTCTCACCATCACACCCGCAAGTGTGCATGTTCCAGTTCAAGTTCCTGTGTCTACTACTGCCGCCGAGTCTTCTGATACTCGGGGCAAAGAAGTTGTTACCTATTCGCCTGCCAGGACGGAGGCACCAAAAAAGAAGACTGCTGTGGAAGCCTCCCAACAAGAAATGGAGGAAATTCTTAAAATTATCAAAAAGAGTGACTTTAATGTTGTTGAACAATTGGGGCATACTCCCTCCAAAATCTCTATGCTATCATTACTGCTATGCTCAGAGGCCCATGCAAAAGCCCTGATCTCATTTCTGAAAACGGCCCATGTGCGCAAGAGACTTCCGCGGATCAATTCACCGATTGTGTGGCTAATTTGACGGTTGACAATGGCTTGGGGTTCTCAGATGCTGACCTTACCGCCAAAGGGAAAAATCACAATGATGCCCTGCACGTCTCTATAGAGTGCAGGGGCACTACTCTCGCGCACGTATTGGTGGATACCGATTCTTCCCTGAATGTTTTACCCAAGAAGGCATTGGATCGCTTAGATTGTGAGGGTTTGGAGTTGAAACCTAGTAACATCATTGTTAGAGCCTTCGACGGTTCTAAGAGGATGGTGCACGGTGAGGTAGACGTCCCTATTCGTGTGGGTTCTCAAGTTTTTGGCTCAACGTTCTATGTAATGGATATTCATCCATCTTACTCCTGCTTGTTGGGTCGACCCTGGATTCACAAAGCTGGGGAAGTAACTTCCACTTTACACCAAAAGCTCAAATACCCTGTCAAAGGGAAGATTGTTACTGTGCAGGGTGAGGAGGAATACATGGTGAGTCACTTGAATTCATTCCGGTATATCGAGATGGACGGGGAGTTTATTGAAACCCCCTTTCAGCATTTTGAGGAAGTACCTCCAGTGTTGGCATCAGCTGAAGCGGTGGTTGGAGAGGACTTTCCGTTGAAGATGGCTTCCTTGAAGGATGTCCGGGCTGTAATCGAGAATGGCAATTGTGCAAACTGGGGTCAGCTTCCTGACTTCACTCAAAAGAATGACAAGTTTGGGCTGGGCTTTACTGCAGAGGCTCAGAGGGCTGTGCGCAAGGAAAAGATCAGAAAGGCTCCGGTGTTTATCTCCAACCCAAGGGTGAATGCTGTTGAGGAGGATGTGGAGGAAGTAGAGTTTGACAGTTGGATCTACCCGACTACTAGCAACGGACCAAGCAACTGGACGGCAAAGGATTTTACACCTATCACATTTGTCACGTAGTAATTAATTTCTTTTAATTTCCAATTTGTAACAAACAATGTGTTAAAACTTTTATTGGCTCGGTGTCCTACCCGGGGCATCGTAGCTCCATTTGTGAGGGCTTTTTGTATGACATTTCCATATATCATCAATCAAAACATTGGAAGTTTGTTGCATTTCAAATCTTATGCTCCTTTTTCTTTCTGTGTTATATATATTGCAAAACAGCTATATTTACACACACTCACTTATACAGGTTTCAATCCACTCTGGATCTCACTGGCAACAGCTCTGCTACCGCTAGTTATGACTTCGAGAATCCGATCAACTTGGCCGAGGACGGAGGTGAAGATGATTGCGAAGTGCCTGGTGAACTCGCAAGACTGCTACTCCAGGAAGAGAGGGCTATTCAACCACATGAAGAGCCGATGGAAACAATTAACCTAGGTACTGAGACAGATAGGAAAGAGGTCAAGATTGGTGCCAATCTAGAGCTCAGCGTGAAGCAACGATTGATCCAGATGCTACAAGATTACATGGAGATATTTGCTTGGTCCTATGAAGATATGCCTGGTTTGGATGCCGACATTGTAGTTCATCACCTGCCAACCAAGGAAGACTGCCCTCCGGTAAAGCAAAAGGTCTGCCGTATGCGCCCAGAGATGTCCGAAAAGATCAAGGCTGAGGTTATGAAGCAATTCGACGCCGGATTTCTAGCAGTAACTTCTTACCCTCAGTGGGTTGCCAATGTGGTGCCAGTACCGAATAAGGACGGTAAAGTCAGGATGTGTGTCGACTACAGGGATTTGAACAGGGCCAGTCCCAAGGATGATTTCCCTCTACCTCACATTGACGTTCTTGTCGACAATACCGCTCAACACAAGGTTTTCTCCTTCATGGATGGTTTTTCAGGGTATAATCAGATCAAGATGGCTCCGGAAGATATGGAAAAGACTACCTTTGTGACTCAGTGGGGCACCTTCTGTTATAAGGTCATGCCGTTCGGATTGAAAAATGCTGGGGCAACCTATCAACGTGCCATGGTTGCTTTATTTCATGATATGATCCATCATGAGATTGAAGTATACGTTGATGACATGATTGCAAGGTCTCAAACTGAGGAGGAGCACCTTGATCATTTGAGGAAGCTGTTTGACCGACTCAAGTTATACAAGTTAAGGTTGAATCCCAATAAATGCACCTTTGGGGTAAGGTCCGGAAAATTGCTAGGCTTCATTGTAAGTGATAAGGGTATTCAAGTGGACCCTGCCAAGGTTAAAGCCATTCAAGAGATGCCAGTCCCTAAGACAGAGAAAGAAGTCAGAGGCTTCCTGGGACGATTGAATTACATTGCCCGATTCATCTCACATCTGACTGCTACTTGTGAGCCAATCTTCAAATTACTGAAGAAAGATCAAGTAGTACGCTGGAACGATGACTGCCAGGCTGCCTTTGAAAGGATAAAAGAATATCTCCAAGAGCCACCCATTCTTATGCCACCAGTGGAAGGAAGACCTCTAATATTATACTTGACAGTACTTGATAACTCAATGGGGTGTGTGCTGGGGCAGCATGACGAGTCTGGCCGAAAAGAGCACGCTATTTATTACTTGAGCAAAAAGTTTACCGACTGTGAGTCTCGTTACTCACTGCTTGAGAAAACTTGTTGCGCTCTTGTATGGGTTGCTCGCCGGCTGAGATAGTATATGTTGACTCACACTACCTTGTTGATTTCAAAAATGGATCCCATCAAGTACATATTTGAAAAGCCTGCTCTGTCTGGGAGAATAGCGAGATGGCAAATGATCTTGACAGAATATGATATCCAGTATACAACTCAGAAAGCTATTAAGGGAAGTGTACTGGCAGATCATTTGGCACACCAACCTGTGGACGATTACCAATCATTGAACTTTGATTTTCCGGACGAAGACATCATGGTGGTAACTGACTGTGAAGTACCTGGACCGGATGAAGGACCTGAGGAAGGATCCCGATGGTCTATGCATTTTGATGGAGCCTCCAATGCTTTGGGTAACGGCGTCAGCACTGTAATCATATCTCCCAAAGGAACTCATACTCCACTCACCGCCCGATTATGCTTCAACTGCACCAACAACATGGCAGAATATGAAGCATGTATCATGGGTCTACAAGCTGCAATCGACTTAAGGATCAAGTTTCTGAGTGTCTTCAGAGATTCCGCTCTCGTGATCAATCAGATCAAGGGCGAGTGGGAAACACCCAAATCTTATTCCTTACAAGGAGTATGTGTCAACCTTGCTTCCCCACTTTGAAGAGATAACCTTTGAACATTTCCCAAGAGAGGAGAATCAGTTAGCGGACGCGTTAGCTACGATGTCTTCCATGTTCAAAGTCAAATGGGACAATGAGGCTCCCCGGATCATCATCTGGAAACTGGACGAACCGGCATACTGTTGTGATCTTGAGACTGAGTTGGTGACTGAAAAACCCTGGTATCATGAGGTGAAGAGATACTTGGAAGCTCAGGAGTACCCTGGAGGTGCATCTGTCAACGACAAGAAGTTTCTAAGAAGGTTTGCAGCAAAGTTCTTCCTTAGCAACGGCATCCTGTATAAGCGAAACCATGATTCAACCTTACTGCGTTGTGTGGATAAGACTGAAGCAGAAAGGATCATGGAAGAACTGCATGAAGGTACATTTGGAACGCATTCCAGTGGACACACCATGGCTAAGAAAATCCTTCGGGCAGGATATTTCTGGTCCACAATGGAAGCTGATTGTTACCAACACTCTCGAACTTGTCATAAATGCCAAATCTATGCTGACAAGGTACATATTCCTCCAGTTCCTCTGAACGTCCTGACGGCACCTTGGCCTTTTGCAATGTGGGGGATTGATATGATCGGCGAGATCTGACCGACGGCATCCAATGGGCATCGCTTCATCTTGGTGGCGATCGATTATTTCACAAAGTGGGTTGAGGCAGCTTCCTACGCCACAGTAACCAAGAGCGTCGTGGCACGTTTCATCCAGCATAATCTGATCTGTCGGTACGGCGTCCCGGAAAGAATCATTACGGACAATGGTACCAATCTCAACAACAAGATGATCACTGAGCTCTGCGAACAATTCAAGATACAGCACCACAACTCTTCTCCCTACCGGCCGAACATGAATGGGGCTGTAGAAGCAGCTAACAAAAATATCAAGAAAATTGTGCAGAAGATGACAGTGACTTATAAGGATTGGCACGAGATGTTACCGTTCGCTCTTCATGGGTACCGTACCTCAGCAAGGACGTCAACCGGGGCAACTCCCTTCTCTTTGGTCTATGGCATGGAGGCAGTCTTGCCAATTGAAGTCCAGATACCCTCTCTCCGAATAATGAAAGATGCAGATCTGAGTGAAGATGACTGGATCCAGACTCGACTTGATCAATTAAACCTGATTGACGAAAAGAGACTCACTGCTATCTGTCATGGTTAAATGTATCAAAAACGGATGATCAGGGCATTTAACAAGAAAGTCAGACCGCAAGAGTATCAAGTTGGGGACCTGGTAATCAAGCGCATCATCCTTCCTCAAAGTGATCCCCGGGGCAAATGGACCCCCACTTACGAAGGGCCATTTGTGGTTAAACATGTGTTCTCAGGGGGAGCCATGATCCTAACCACCATGGACGGTGACGACCTTCCTCACCCCGCCAATGCAGACATAGTGAAAAAATACTACGCATAAATAAAAGACCCGCTAGGTTGACATACCTAGGCAAAAATTAGGGCTTCCCGACGAACCAAAAGGGTTCGGACAAAAATAAGGGATGAAATGAAAAAATCTGTACACCCGGCAAGTCGAAAACCTGAAAAGGCGGCTTGGGCAAAAATGGGTATCCCGGTGGACTGAAAACCCGAAAGGGCGGTCCAGGCAAAAATTAGGGATAAAGCGTAATACTATGTCTCATTGGATCACTTCGCATCCGGAATTCGGCATCAACTATCTGGCTCAGACTTCGGCATCGACCAATCAGCTTCATCTTCAACTAGGCAGCAAAGCGATGAGACGCTTGGAGACATAAAGGCGATAGCAGAGTTGGAACCCAGTAGGATTGTTCACATAGCTGTTTTGTTTTATTTTCAAAATTTGTAAATTCTATGTTATTTGGCGGCATTCTCTTACTAGGATGTCAGCCTCTTGTACAAAAAATTCCTATTCACAGGCGAAATTCAAATCAAAACGAATTCACTTGTCCATACAAATTGCCATTGTTTTTCCTTTTTCTGTTTTGTCTTGCGACGAACGTCCAATGTTCATTTTTGATATATGCATTTGACATTAAATTGTTGATTCATAAATATTTGCACATGAAACGAAAGATTAATTACAGGAGACATCAGAAACAGGGGCAATGTGAAATTGTCTGATGCAGTCTAGTTGCTTTGTCCGCCAAGGTACCAAGGTGGATTCGACTGAAGAATGTGACCAAACGATCCCAGCTCCCCGCAGAGTAAGGCGAGATTCAGCAATACTTTCCCCAGTGAAGTCACCAACTTTCCCCGGCCGGTCTAAAGGCTATCCCCAGTAGATTCTGGAAGCTTGTTCCCTACGGAATACGGACGTCTCTCCCGGGCTTTATTCAGAGTTATTCCTCACAAGGGCTTATAACTGGGTTATCCTCATCTAATTGCCATGAAAGATCGCCCTCGGCAAGGTTCTTTCAGTCCCCGGCAGGAGTTTGTCTTTGGTATTCCCCAAGCAGAGTTTATCATCATTATCCCCAGCGGGATCCATCATTGAAGCCCTCAGCAGGTCTCTTGTCAAAACTTCAGCAAAGTATCTCTTCCACAGAGCAATTCTCCGGTCGATCGTCAAGGATCTATTTTCCTACGACGAAAATACATTCATAAACATTTCACATTTCATACATCTTGCTTACATACATGATAAAGTGCATACAACACTATCTCATGTGAACAGCATGGCATCATGCATATCATACATCATGACATTGCATACAACTTACGTTTTTGCCTTTTCAGGGAAAAAGACAACCCTAAAGACAACTATCTTCAACTGTCACAAATTCCAGATTCGATACCTGTATCTAGCCAGGGCACATCTGAGAGTGATCAGTTTCCAGACTCGATTCCTGTATCTAGCCAGGGCACGTCTGAAGAGTTCGAAGATTCGATTCCTGTATCCAGCCAGGGCATATCTGTTAACCACATTTCCAGACTCGATTCCTGTATCTAGCCAGGGCACGTCTGAAGAGTTCGAAGATTCGATTCCTGTATCCAGCCAGGGCATATCTGTTAACCACATTTCCAGACTCGATTCCTGTATCTAGCCAGGGCACGTCTGAAGAGTTCGAAGATTCGATTCCTGTATCCAGCCAGGGCATATCTGTCGACAACTATTTCCGGATTCGATTCCTGTATCCAGCCAGGGCACATCTGTGAGCAACCATTTATAGACTCGACACCTGTATTTAGCCAGGGCATATCTGCATAAAGAGATTGAAGATCAAACACCTGTAACAAGCCAGGAAAACATCTGTCTTTCTCAAATACACAAGTTCTCGCTAAGGAATCTCTTATGCGACCGACACTTCCAAATGGCACCTATAAGCCCATTCCCGATAAGCTTTTGTCACATCTCCAGATGGCATCTATAAGCCCATCCTCCTATCCACCTTATCTCCAAATGGCGTCTATAAGCCCATTCCTGACATCACATTGCTGATACTCTACCATGAGAGTGCAAATTTCTGGGCACTTTAGTGTTCAATCATCTTCCACCTTCGGATCACGAAAGGCACGCAAGCCAATCTACATCCTCAGGTCTAAGAAGATTGAACAGGGGCAACTGTTGTACCCCAAAATTTTCCCTCCCATTTCCTCAACATTTTCTCATCACCAGACCTTTGAAGATCAAGATCCAATTAGGGTTTCCTCTGCTCAAGATTTCTCCTTGCACTGGTGGACCCAAATTAGGGTTTGTGTTTGCACAAAGATGTTTTGACCTAAGATGCCTAAGATGACTTTCATACTTCATATTAGACTCCCAAGTTTATCCATACCAAGTTTCAAGTCTTGATTCCAAGTTTTGCCCAATCAATTGGACAGATGACTTAGAAATCAGCTGTATTGGGGAAAAAGTCAACTGTGGCCAATTGACAGTCAAATCTCATGAAAATTGACCCACATCAACATTATGAACTCATATGGACCATTTGATCAAGTTTGGATCACAATTCCACAAGAAATTTGATCAGATCATCAAAAGGGCAAAATGGTCATTTTTAGGGTTTTGACTGCACAAAGGCAATTTTTGACTGTTTGACCTAGCCAATGGCAAACCAAGCTCACATATGGACTCAAGGACCCCATGGAATTGTCTTTACATACTCAACAAGTTCAAAAGATCCCAAATACACAAGATTGACAGTTGAATTTTCCAGTCAATTGATCAATTTTTTACTGTATACTGAAAAGTCAAACTTTGACTTTTTGGTCAAAATCAAGTGTCAAGATTCATTTTTCATCAAAACATGCCAAATCATGAAACTTGTTCACCAAGAAACCAAGAAATGCAAATTAGGGTTTAAAATGGAATTTTTCATAACTTAGAATTTTTCTAAGTTATGGAAAACCCTAATTTTTTCCCAACTTTGCCCCACTTTTTCACCATGATTCATTTGGATTCAAACAAACGTCAAAACATGAAAGTTGTAGCTTGTTGCATAATCTACAACTTTGATTCACAAAGTTTTCTCATTTGAAGCTTGTATCTCAAGTTACAAATTTTTGAATAAGGGCACTAAACCATTCTTAACTTAGTGAATTTTTGACCTATTTTGACAAGTTTTTCTACCCCACTTCAAGGCCATTTTCCATACACTTCCACTTGGAATTTCAAATTGCACTTCAAAGATGGATTGTAGTACACATTCCAAGATTTCCAAAATGTCCAAGAACTCATCAAACAACCTCATGGTTAGGGAGAATCGAATTTCACAATATAGCAAAAACTCACTTTTGAATTGGCCATTTTTCATGTTCATAAGTTATGCAAACTTCTCAAAACCAACATGCCCTTGATTACAGGTCCTTAAACCAAGTTACACTCAATAATTTAATGCTTGTTCATTGTGTCAAAGGGTTATTCTATGAGTTCAAGTATTATATACAAGTTTAATCCATTTTTAGATAAAGCAAAATAGCCATTTTTGAAAAGTCATGCTTTATGTCAATTGGTAAATCAAGCAAGTACAAACAAAATCTCTTTAGCACAAGATTATGAACAAATCACTCTGATCAAGAGAAGCTTTGCAGTAGGATTAGGGGTCCTCTACTGACCTAGAAACACAACTTGCCATTTCTTGCTTAAGTTAGAAGAAACATTGCATAATTGATACCAACTTCAATATCAGCAAAAGAACACAAGAACAAAGTTATCAAACACATTTCACACAACACAACCAAGCTAATACACGAGCCCTTAGCCTTCAAAACACTCTCCATCTCAGAATCACTCTCAAACTGCAAAAACAGGGCAGGCCCTGCAGTTTGAGTGCTATCTCTCATTTCTCTTGAGCTCTCTTGCCCAAATCAGTTCACATACCTTCCATACCATCTATGCAAGCTAACCAAAAGAAAAGGCACGACCTGTAATCACTCTAACCACTTCCACCATTTTCACATTTCTGACTTGCAGGTGAAGTTCTCTAGCTCGATTCAGAAGCTTTCAAGACAAAGTAAACATTGGAATAGCATCCCTGGACCTCAAGGAAGCTTTTCCAATCATCACCTTGCACTGAAAGTTCCTACATTGCAAGATATAACTTCAGCTGAACAGGTATCTTGGTGAACTCGTATCTCTCTTATTATGCATCATTAGCTTTAAGTTTGTGAATAAACAAGGTTCTACTCATGCCACTGAACATGTACATGTTTTTACTTTTCATTTCTTTTGCTTGAGTTGTGAGAATTTGGAGTTTGAAAATGGCAGAAAAACTAGGTTAGGATTTGGGGGAGGAGAAATTCTCCCTCATCTTAGAGAGTTAGATTAAGTTATGCATATGGTTAGAATCGTCTCTTCATGCTGAACATCTTTTATGTTATGAGTTTTTGTTAAAAAGCCAGGAATCAGGAGTTAAGGATTGATGAAGGAAGGCGCGCATTTTTGAATTGTTTGGTCTGAAGGTTGAAGATAACCATTTTCTGGGCTGGGCCTGTTTTGTTATTCCTTTTTGCACCATGCATTTACTTTTGCACCCCCTGAGCCCATTTGCTTCATTTTTAATATTTTTTGACTTTTTCTTTTTTTAACTGATTCATTTATTTTTTCTCAGCATATTAAAAATATAAAAATATTTTTCCCATCATTTTTTGAATTTATTGAGTATTTATTTGATTGTTTTATACATAAATAAGTAAATATACATATATATTTTTTGTTTAAAATATTAAGATAATACAAATATATTTTTTGTACACTTTTATTTTATTTTTACTTCCTGAAAATATTTTGTATAAAAAATACCTTTTTATTTTTATATTAATATTATTATTTTTTATATATAATACATATTTAGAACTTAATACATAAATATATATTTATTAATATACTTAGAATAAAATACTAAAAATATACATATTTTATTTTATTAATATTAAACACTAAAAAAATTATTTTTACAAATATATCTCTTTTCTTATTTTATTTTTGTATAAATAATAAATATTGCATATATTAGTAAATAATACCTTTGAATTAGGGTTTTTGCCCTAAATTCAAAAATACTCCAAAAATATATTTTTTTTATTTTCTTTTTATTTTACATCAATAATCCTTTTTTTCATACATATAAAAAACCATTTTTTGCATTCTTGCATATTTGTTCTATTTTTATTTTATTTATGCAATTAAATTACCTTGCAAATATTCAATATTGGTGTAATAGCTTAGATTCAATTTCCTGTCTAAATACCTCCCCATTTGGAACATTGTACCCCCCTCCCTATATTATTGTGTTGTAATAGCGTAGGAATTTAAATTTCGCACTTTATCGCTTTCTAAAATACAATGCTAGAATTAGGGTTTATATGCGAATAAAAAATGAACAAAATAGTTGGACCTAATATAAGACAAACAAGCATGAAAATGGACACACAAATCACACTTGCACCCCCTAGGGTATTCCACTTGTTGCCTTTCAAAAATGGGCCATATTGCATGTTAGGTCTCTTTGGGCAAAACAAACAAATTGAATGATCATAGTCCCTCGATAACACTTTTCAAAACAAACAAAAACAAATGATCAAGTCCCTTGAAGGAAATGCCCAAAGATACTTAACACCGTTGCAATTATGGTCTAAACGATGACCCGCGCCCGTCCCTTTCACATCCTAACATGAGATTGTCCACCAAATACAATGGTGGAACAAACTTATTAAAAGGGTTAAAACATAGCAATAAACTTTGAGAAATTTAGGAGTAGATAACCTCTTAGTTACTTGAATCAAACTTGCAAAAACAAAACACTTGCCTATTTTCTAAACCACACATCACTACACTTTCAAAACAACTTTCAAAAACAAATGAAAACCTTTTCAAAAGACATACATCTTTGTATACATCCCCACATGGATCATTACAAAGGTTGCCACCACATTGGCTTCTTTTCAAAACATTTTCAAACCCACACACACAAGCACCATTTAAAACAATTGAAAACAAAAGGCAAGTGATCTAAGCAAGTAACTAAGAGCCCATGGATAACCATGGATAGAAAGGGTGCTAATACCTTCCCTTTCTATAATCTACTCCCCGAACCCAAGAAAACATCTCAAAAGGTTTTTGCTGTGCTTTTTAACCTTTCCTTAGGATAAAAATAAAAAGTCGGTGGCGACTCTTACTCAACCGAAACATTTGCGAAAACAAACGCAAAACCATAGTCAGTTCTCCCACCGTATCACATTATCCATTGTTGGAAACAAGAGGTATCTTTTGAGAGGATTGTTCTCAAGAGACTTATTGGAAATCCAAGAGGGTGTTCTTGGTATTTGTTAGGTTCTTTAGTTGATAAGACTAGGAAGAGTCTTGTAAACATTCTAACAAAATAGTGAAATCTCTTGCGTGTTTGCAAGGGGACTGGACGTACTTCTGGGGTGTGGAAGGAACCAGGATAAATCTCCGTGTCTTTTTACTTTCTGCACTTTACAGTTTTCAAAGCACTAAATCAAAACCAGAAAGTATAAAATAAGTCAAAAATCGACCACCACCTAATTCACCCCCCTCTTAGGCGCATTCTTAAACTTACAAATGTGATTGCGCCTGAATGAAAAAGGACCTTACAAAATAAGGAATCTTAGGCATAGTGGACTAACATGGATGTGTGTTTATATGAATAAAGTTTGTGCCCTCATTTTTGTGCAGAAAGTGTTATCATGATATCCTTGGTTCGATTAGTTAGTACATATCAGCACATCCTTACTTGAACTTAGAAGCCCTTTTAGCTCAAAAACTTGTAAATATTGTTCTTCTTTTCATCTACTTCTGAGAGTTTTTGCATGAGGACAAGCAAAGGTTTAAGTGTGAGAGAATTTGATAAAACTTGATCGCACTGCATATTTGACTCAAATGACACATGTTTTTCGTAATTTTTAGTATTGTTTTCAGGCAACATGCCCATTTGGAGCTCTTCTTGAAGAAACCAAGCGAAAAGGCCAAGAAATTGAGATTTTCAGTGAAATCCTACACATGGAGTTCAGCTCAGCGACCGCTATAGGGGGCACCGTGATGTCTCCCACTCCATCCAGGGGATAACTTCCATGTCGCCACGATCTCTCTATCAGCTCACTCAGCGCCCACAGAGGGTCCTCGGCCGCCACGGTCTTTGTTAAGTTTCTTCCCGCCCAAAAGGAGTTGGGGGAATTTCTTTTAAATCATATCCTAGAGAAATTCTATATATAGTAGTTTTCATTTCATTTTCCATCATCCAACTTAGTCTTGCAACGCTAAGCCTATACTCACTTGTGTAAAATTAATAATTCGCCACATCGGAGGATTATTGTACCATAGTCTTGATTTGGTTGGAGCATCTCTTTTATTTATAATCTTGCCGCCATTTTACTTCAAGCATTTACTTTCCAGTTGTACCAAGATTTAAAGACTCTGACTTGGAGCAGGTTTTTATTTAAGTTTTTTCATTTTATTCAATCACTTTGTCTTGCACTTGAATTACTTATTTTATTACCTTGCCTTGCCTTTATTACTATTTTTATTTCTATCAACTTTAATATGCTTACTTTTATTTTTATGTCTGGCTAAATATTTTAAGGTTGGAATGTAAGGATCATTGTCATGATAGCATTTCAACACCGTATCAGTAGAAACACTTTAGGGGTTGTTTTAACTTTTAACACAAGTTTTATGTATTTAATATATTTTAAAGTGTAAACTTGGTTAGTTTGTAACCATTCAAAAAGGGAGAAAGCGTTTTGACTGGTTAATTAGGGATATTTGACACTTTTAGAAAACGATTTTGAAACTATTTCCGGACACGTTTATAGGTTTACAATATGATTCTCGAGCGAAAGCCAAGAATCTCTTTATGTCGATCATTCCGAGTTGAAACCACTTTTTTACTAAGTTAAGAAACTAATTTCTTAAAAATAGGTTTGCTGATTTAATGCTTGAAATGCCATTTTATAAGTGACAATAGAAGGATTTGATTAGAGAGTAAACTCGGTTCTTAGTTAGTGAAAGCGACAAGTTCCCGTCAAATTGTTCCTTTACAAGAGTGGAAAACATTGCCCCATGAGTAGTTCTATTAAATACATATTGAAATGTTATTTGACCAATGTGATCTACATTCTAGCCTATCTTTTATCTTAATTTACTTTATCTAATTATTTCCTTTGCATTATACTCCCTCAACTAAATCGATTCGCCTTAGATAAGCAACTTAATAATAGAGTTAATAGATTGACGATTGGTCTTTGTGGTTCGATAATCCTTTATATTACTTCGATAGGTTGTGCACTTGTAGGTAGATTTTAGAATCTATAAACAGATCAAACACATATGCATATGAATTTCAGGAGAATCTATCTCAATCTTTAACTCAAGCTAAAGACCATGATTGCAGGAGCATACTTAGTTGAGTATTGAATGTTCCTGAGTATATCGGTTGTGTGAGGGATAAGGGATTCAGGGTGACTCAAACATCTTTAAGTAACCATCATAAGAGGAAAGGTCATAGCAATAAAGAAGTGATGGAAGAGTTAGAAAAATTAAAAGCTAAAGTTCATGAGTTGGAAAAGGACAAAGAGAGATACATGTCAGAAAGACAAGGTTCAGGGTTCAAGGATACTAGTGACAAATATAGTATAAATAGTGATTTCCAACAGAAAATTCCCGAGGTAATATATATTATTATAATTATCACTTTTTTAATTGACATATATACACATTAACAATTTCATACTTATTATTGGTTTAGGGCATTTTATCTTGTCAGCTCTATTTATCGTCGCCGACTTATCGCATGGTTGGCAAGGGAAAGTGCATAACATTTTGGGAGAAGTACTTCACCATAAACTTCTCCTTGCTGGATTTTTGAAAGTATCAATTGATATTGCTTTAGAGAGGGATGCACTATTACCTTTACTTGACGATATTTTAGATGCAACATTTGTGGGAGAGGCAATAGGATCGTATGTTGCATGGCCGTCAAACCTCATTTGTATAGATGATGAGGTAATTTAAAAACCATTATGAACCTTTGAGTATTCAAATTTTTTACGACCATTTAACGTACATTTTTTTCATGGTAATGTTAGACTCCTACAAAATCCAAATCAAAAGATAAGGAGATTTTAGGCAAACCGAGTCAGTTGTATCCAAAAAAGAGATACATTGATATATATATATATATATATATATATATATATATATATATATATATATATATATATATATATATATATATATATATATACATATATATATACATAGAAAATGTTAATTCAGGATCTTATACTTCACCTAACTTATATGCATTTAATCTTTAGATTCATGCTAAAGAGATGCAACAAGTCAGTATGAGTAAGAAGCCTGAAATTGGCAACATGTCAACACAAAAAAAGGATGTTGCTAAGTTTACAGCTAGAAAAAAGCCTACTTATCAGTATATGTCGTTCCTTCAGACATTAATGGAAATATCAGCTTTGGCTGACGGAGGTGCTCGTAATATACCTATGGAGGAAGGTATTTTTGGTTTTTTCTATTAAGAAACAATTAGTAAAGAGGATATGGATGAAGTTCTTAGAAATTTGGAATTAGACGTTTTTGTTATCGATAGATACATCAGGTATACTCCGGTCAACTTTGTTTTTTTAATTGAACAATTTATCTACTCATTTCAATTAATGGCCTTAATGTTAATGATGTTTTTATTTAAGTTTCGTGTATGCAACTTGATGCGCCCACATTAATTGGACCAAAGATTCTGTTTCTTATCTCCAAACAATATCAACTCACTATTAATCGAACAAAGACCAGATGAAGTCAAAGAGAACTTTGTCCATACATTTATGGCCAACAAAGATACAGAAAAATTGTTTTTTTACCATTTAATACTGGCAATGGGTAAGATTTTAATTCAAACTTCATCTATCATAATTTTTCGTGTTTTGACGTTGTGTAGAAAGTTCTCATCTAACCTCTGTTAATCTTATAGTGGACACTGGTTGTTGGTTGCAATTAATCTAATAAGAGAAATTGTATATTATTTGGATTTGTTAGAAGGTGATTGGACAAAATACACAAATATGAAGGAGATGGTTGATACGTAAGTTAGATTATTCTAAATCTTCGTTTGTATACTTTTTATTTATTTATGTGAAATTTCTCTAAATATTTGTTTATATTTTGTTAGAGTTATACAAATTTTTCGATCACAAAGAGATACTCAAGTACCAAAGAGTAAAGCATACAACATTACATGGATTAGAGTGCATTCATATTTTCACAATTTTGATTATATTAGTGATGCTACTTGATAAAACAAGTTAAACTATATATCCTGATATATATTCGTATTTTTTTCTATGTGTAATATCCTCGTCAGTGTAATGGTATAGATTGCGGTTATTTCATATTGAGGTTTATGAAAGAAATTATTCTTTTGAGTCAAATAGAGATTCCAACCATGGTATGGGTTTCTAACTTATGATTTATTTTAATATATTTAACACATTTCATCTAATTAATTAGTTTTAACTAAATCATATTATGTTATATTATGTAGTACTTTGATGAGTGCAAGTCTTCTACTTACTCGAAAGATCAATTGAATGAAATTAAGGAGGATTGGTGTCAATACATTATTGAGATGAGAATTTTATAAGGTATTGTGACACTTTCATTGATGAGAATTTTGAGTATATATAATTTTGAGTTTTGATGAGATACTATATCGTCTTTAGTGTGGTAAATTATATTGCAATGTTGTTGTTGTTGTTATGTGGAAGGTTAGTTAGGATGGTATTGGATTTAAATTCAAATAAATTTTTGTTTGTATCATGGTATGAATCGGGGAATTTTAAATGGTGGATTATAACAGATTCTTGATTTGTGTTAAATTATAATAGTTATAAGATTTAAGTGTGTTAAATTGTAATTCATATGTGTCAAAATTAGATTTGATTTTGTTTTAGATTTAAATAGATTTGAATTTAAGTCTAGAATAGATTTGATTAGATTTGATTTAGTAAAAAGATATTTTGGGCTTGGGTTTTAGCTTAGGGAGCAAGCTAACCTAAATCTATAAATAGAGGGAGTAACCCCTATTTTGTAATCAAGTCATTCACAGTATTTTGCAGTTCCAAAGTGAATAATAAAATTTCCACAGTTTGTGGGCAGAGAGAAACTCTACAGAAATATCTCTATTGTC
This sequence comes from Vicia faba, assembly GCA_948472305.1. Taxonomy (NCBI): domain Eukaryota; kingdom Viridiplantae; phylum Streptophyta; class Magnoliopsida; order Fabales; family Fabaceae; genus Vicia; species Vicia faba. The sequence continues at coordinate 1,055,522,977 of OX451740.1, read as the reverse complement.
TTTTCTTTGTTTGTCTCATAACTAATCATCAGTGGTGGTCGAAATTCATCATAGAGTATTGGTGGATTTCCAACATATGGTATCAAGAGCTTGTGTTTCGATTCAAGGAAAGTGTCAATCAAGAACGATTGAAGAATTCACGATGACAAGTTATGGGAATGCAAACTATCCAGCAATGCTGCCAATTCTGAAAGTTGACAACTATGAGAATTGGTGCAAACAGATGAAAGTCCTATTAAGGTGTCACGGCCTTTGGGACCTTGTAAAAGATGGAGTCGAAGCGCTTGGCGAAAACGCTTCAGAAGAAGAAAAGAAGAAATATACAGAATCTGAGAAGCAGAGTTATAAAGCATTATTTATAATTCATCAATGTGTCAGCCCAGACAATTTCGAAAAGATTAGTGATTCAGAATCTGCAAAAGAAGCTTGGGAGATCCTTGAGAAGTCTTTTGGAGGCGCTGAGAAGGTGAAAGAAGTGAGGTTACAAACTCACAAAAGGACCTATGAACTGCTTCAGATGGAAGACAGTGAAAACATATTTGATTTCTTCACTAGAGTTACAAAACTAGTGAATCAAATCAAGGCATGTGGAGAAACATTAACAACAAGAGCTGTTGTTTCGAAGATCTTGAGATCTTTAGCTCCTAAGTTCGACCACATAGTGGTGGCGATCAAAGAGGGGAAAGACTTGTCGAAATTGACAAAGGAGGAGCTTAAAGGGACGCTCGAATCTCATGAACAAAGAATGAACGAAAGAGCTGCAGGAAAATCGAAGAGTGATGTGGCCTTACAGGCACATTCAGCAAAAGAGACCAAAGGAAAATGAAAGTATTTCGACAGAAGTAGAGGTGGCTACAACAAATCGAATGGTAGAGGAAACCAAATCGAAGGAGATGTGTCGAATCAAAGAAGACCACACCAAGGCAACCAAAGAGGTGGTGCTGCAAACAGAGGAAGAGGTGGTGGTCGAAAACCTAATAAAAGTCACATTCAATGTTACAATTGTCAGAAATATGAACACTATTCGAGTGATTATCCAGAAAAACGAAAGAATCAAGAAAGTGATGCAAAGCTTGCAAAACATGAAGAAGAAGAAGAAGAGATGATGCTGATGGTCACAACAAAAGATGAAGATAGATTCAAGGACCAATGGTACTTGGATTCAGGATGTTCATCACATATGTCTGGAAGGAAAGACTGGTTCGTCAATATAAAACCCTCAACGAAAAATATGGTAAAATTTGCAAATGACAACACCCTGGCAGCTGAAGGTATTGGTGATGTTATGATCATGAGGAAAGATGGAAAGAAGTCAGTAATTTCGAATGTATTGTACCTACCAGGCATGAAGAGCAATTTTCTCAGTATAGGGCAGTTGGTCGAAAAGAATTATAAAGTTTCAATCGAAGATAAGTTGATGAGAGTTGTTGATGCAAATGGGAGAGTAATCTTGAAGGCTCATATGTCTCAGAATCGAACCTTCAAGATTGAACTAAATGTGATGGACCACAAGTGCCTTTCGACTGCAGCTAGCAGAGATGAATGGATATGGCATTTTAGACTAGGTCATCTCAACTTCAAAGACATCAGAGATTTGAAGAGAAGAAATATGGTTTCAGGATTGCCTGAAATTGACATTCCAAACGAAGTATGTGAAGAATGTGTGCAGGCGAAGCAACACAAGAATAGATTCAGCAAGGATGCAGGAAGCAGATCGAAGGCTAGTCTCGAAGTCATATACTCTGATGTATGTGGACCAATCCAGGTGGATTCGATGGGAGGAAACAAATACTTTGTTACATTCATAGATGATTTCAGTCGAAAGCTATGGACTTACCTGATCAACAAGAAAAGTGAAGTGATCGAAGTATTTACCAAGTTTAAGTCCATGGTCAAAAGACAAAGTGGTCGAAAGCTCAAAGTTTTGAGAACTGATGGTGGTGGAGAATATGTGTCGAAAGACTTCGACAGATTATGTGAAAAGGAAAGGATTGTGCATGAGGTGGTGCCACCCTATACTCTACAGCAAAATGGAATTACAGAAAGGAAAAATCGAACCATCATGAATATGGTGAGAAGCATGTTAAAAGGCAAGAATTTACCTAAAGAGTTCTGGGGTGAAGCTGTTTCGACTGCAACTTATATTTTGAACAGATGTCCTACAAAGAAGCTAGAAGGAATTACTCCAGAAGAATGTTGGTCTGGTGTGAAGCCTAGCTTGAGTCATCTGAAGGTATTTGGATCTATTGCACATAGACATGTGCCAGATCAGTTGAGAAGAAAACTTGATGACAAGTCAAGTCAAATGATCCTAGTTGGATATCATTCGATAGGAGGCTACAAATTGTTCGATCTAGAGAACAAGAAGATTGTGATCAGCAGGGACGTGATCATAGATGAGTTCAAAGAATGGGATTGGACTGCAAATGGCAAGAAAGATTCAGTGGGAATCTTATTCGAAGAGCCAGAAACTCAAGTCGAAAGAGAAGTTCGACAAGAGGAACCAACAGATATACCAAGTACAAGCAGGCCTCAAAGAACAAGACGCATGCCTGCAAGATTGCATGATTGTGTGATTACATCAGATGATGTAATAGATGATGAAGGTGAGCTGGTACATTATGCTTTCTATGCAGATGTCGAACCTGTTAATGCAGCTGAAGCATTAAAGGATTCGAAGTGGGTGAAAGCAATGAACGAAGAAGTAAAGTCTATCGAAGACAACAACACTTGGTCACTTGTCGAATTGCCTCAAGGCAAGAAGGCAATTGATGTTAAGTGGGTATACAAAGTGAAGACGAATTCGAAAGGTGAAGTAACTCAACACAAAGCAAGACTTATGGCGAAAGGATTTCTACAGAAAGAAGGAATAGACTTCGACGAAGTCTTTGCACCTGTTGCTAGGATCGAAACAATCAGGCTGGTTGTTGGTCTAGCAGAAATCAACAGTTGGCACATATGTCAGATGGACGTGAAGTGTGCATTCCTAAATGGACCCTTAGATGAAGAAGTCTATGTTAAATAACCAGTTGGGTTTGTGAAACATGACGAAGAAAGAAAGGTGTACAGGCTACATAAAGCCCTGTATGGATTGAAACAAGCTCCAAGGGTTTGGAATAAGAAAATTGATAGTTTTCTAAGGGAGAAGGAATTTGTGAAGTGCATAACTGAACATGGAGTATATGTAAGAAGAAGCAAGAGTAAATTGCTTATACTATGTCTCTATGTAGATGATTTGTTGATAACAGGTAGCTGCAAGAGTGAGATTGAAGACTTCAAAGGTGATCTCAGCAAGGAATTCGAAATGTCTGATTTGGGTGAGATCTCATATTTCCTTGGTATCGAATTCTACAAGAGCAGTAGAGGTTTGATGATGCATCAAAGAAGATATGCAGGAGAAATTCTCAAGAGGTTTGAGATGGAAGAATGCAACTCAACTTCGACACCTGCAGAACCAAGACTACAAGTGTCGAAAGATGCAGATGAAGATGATGTTGATCCAACCCAATACAGAAGACTTATTGGATCATTAAGATATCTCTGTCATACAAGGCCTAACTTAGCATACAGTGTAGGTATGGTAAGTAGATTCATGCAGAAGCTAAAGGTATCACATCTAGCAGCAGTGAAGAGGATACTAAGGTATCTCAAAGGAACTTTCGATTATGGCATTTTGTTTCCTGCAGTTGATAAAGGAAAAGAATGCAAGTTAGTGGGATACACTGATTCGAGTTGGTGTAGTGATGCTAAAGATCGAAAGTCAACAGCAGGATATGTGTTTATGCTAGGTGGTGCACCAATTGCTTGAAATTCAAGAAAGGAACCAGTAGTGGCATTATCATCATGTGAAGCAGAATACATAGCTGCTTCTCTTTGTGCATGTCAAGCAACTTGGATGATGAGCTTGGTCGAAGAGATAACAGGGAAAAATCATGGAGCAATTACCATGAAGATAGACAGCATGTCAGCTATTAATCTGGCGAAGAACCCAATAGCACATGGTCGAAGTAAGCACCTAGAAATGAGGTTCCATTATCTTCGAGAGCAGGTAGCAGATGGGAAGATGAATTTGGAACACTGCAGAACTGAGAATCAGATTGCAGACATCATGACGAAGGGAGTGCAAGTCGAAGTATTCAGAAATCTAAGGGCCATGATGAACATAGACAGTTTAGACACAATGAATTAGGTGGTGTGTTAAATTGTAATTCATATGTGTCAAAATTAGATTTGATTTTGTTTTAGATTTAAATAGATTTGAATTTAATTCTAGAATATATTTGATTAGATTTGATTTAGTAAAAAGATATTTTGGGCTTGGGTTTTAGCTTAGGGATCAAGCTAACCTAAATCTATAAATAGAGGGAGTAACCCCTATTTTGTAATCAAGTCATTCACAGTATTTTGCAGTTGCAAAGTGAATAATAAAATTTCCACAGTTTGTGGGCAGAGAGAAACTCTGCATAAATATCTCTATTGTCTTTTCTTTGTTTGTCTCATAACTAATCATCAGTGGTGGTCGAAATTCATCATAGAGTATTGGTGGATTTCCAACAAAGTGTTATATAGCTTGGTTCTGATATGCCTTTGTTGGTTTTGTTTTAGGTAGGTGCATATGTAGAAGATATAGAGATAACAAGTTCATTTAGGATTATTCATTGTTGTTGTTTGTAGAGAAGATAGTAGAGAAGATAGCAGCTCTAGAAGATAGTAATATGTACATTTGGTGCTTACTTATTGGATTATAAAGCTGTATATATAAATATGTAAATTTATGTATATATAAATTATTGAATTCTTTAAGTTTTATCCCATTTATATATATATATAAATTATTGGATTAGAGTTGTATATATAAATATGTAAATTTGGTGCATACTTATTGGATTGAAGTTGTAAATTTATGAAATCTGGTTCAAATTTGAAAGACAACGATTGAATTTTAAGTGATTATTTGTACAGAGCTCTTAAAACATAAGCTGTATATATTGAAAAATCTGTGAACATTAGACGACGCTTTAAACAAAAAAGCGCTGCCTATATTGGGGAATAGAAAGAGCTTTTAAAGAAAGCGCTGCCTAAAGGGGTGCATACAAAAGCGCTTGTGAAATACAAAGCACTTCCTAAAAGGGACTTTAGAAAGCACTTTTAAAGAAAGCGCTTCCAAAACATAGTAAAAGTAAACAAAAATATACATTACACAACGCTTTTAAAAGCGTTGTTTAAAGTGAAAGCGATGCTATAGGCACACTTTAGATAGAGCTTCTAAAGTAAAAAAGCACTGCCTATAGGGGCCTTTAGACAGCGCTTATTGAATAAAGCTATGTCTAAAGGCTAAATTAAGCAACATTTTTACATTGACAAGAAGCACTGTCTTTACTTACAGCAACACGGGAATAGGCAGCGCTTTTAAGCGCTGTCTATGGCAAAAAAACGTTGTCTATTCCCTTATATATTCTCTGTTTTTTTCCACACTTTTCATTGATTCCTAGCACATATGCTCTTCTTTAATGATTACCTAAAATGGAAATAGAATGCCGAAATAACACTACAAAATCATACAAAATTAACACTAAAATATACGTAAATCGAGTCGAAATATACTATGTATTTTCATATTATCAACTTCCCTTTACGTACTTTCCTTTTCCTTACATTTCCCTATGTACTTTTTTAATATTAGTATGCTTTCCCTTTCTTAAATGTCTTTTGTGCCCGTTATTTGTTTTATAAAAAATACCTTTTAAATAGTTATAATATAATGCCTACAATCTTTTTTTGCATTAGTTACCTTTATTAGACATACCTCAAGATGAAAACTTAATATATTTTTATATATGACAAAAACCTTATGTCATGCCTAAATATATGGGAACCGTATTTTACACACTTTAGATATATAAAGAAAATATGTTGTTTCTCATCAATTGTGATATCTTCTATGCCAAACAAATGCTTTAATATATTTTCTTATGACATGATAGAATTCAAATCTTTTCTATTCATCAATTTCTCTCATCAATAATTATTTTAGCCTTTAATAAATGGTTATGGAACTCTTTAAAAACTTGTTTAGCATGCAAAGAAATATGATAGTTTATCACATGAGTAAAATATATACCCTTGCTTATCATAATATTTATTAATAGTGATTTTAGATATATTAGTTTGGCAGGGAAGCGAAAGTGGATCCTAGTGTTGATCAAGGTTAGTGATGTGGAAGACTCACACTTGTTGGGAGATTGTTGAGTTTCAATTGTGAAAGCTGTTTAAAGTCCCACGTCGACTAGGAATAGAGAAAATGTTGGGTTTCTAAGAGAGGTGACCCATACCCCCATTGCCTTAAGGTTTTGGGTAGATATGTGGTGTCAAGGTCTCTTTTGTTATAACCATGAATGTTTGATCCATTGACACTTCCGGACCTCACTCCCTGGACTTTCCCAACAAATACGACCACAAATGGAAAATTTTTTAATAATAAATATTATCAATTAATTGAAAAACAATATGGAAGTTGTTGATTTTAATAAATTCATTCATAGGAGATTGATGGTTTTAATTATGGTACACTCTAGATGAATCTTTGTCCAAGATAAAATAAGGACGTTGAGACGACTCTACATTGTCTAAAAGACTGAATTTTCTATCCACTTCTGTGATAGTGTATATTATTAAATTAGACATGTCATTGGTGGTTGTTCTATCTTTGTGGCGCGCTAGGAACAAACAGTGTCTTTCAAATGAAGTTGTATCTTCTTACACTTTGAAACTCATCACAATCAACTATGCTAATTTATTAGCTAAATGTTTTCTCAAGCACAATCTATCTCATCTAATGAGAACAATCACGTGGAATACACAAAAATAATGTAATAAGATTTTGAATGTTGATGGCAGTAGTCTCTATAATCCTAATGTCTGCGATTTTGGTGGATTGATTTGAAATGCTGATGGTGCTTGGTTTTACGGTTTTGCAGGTAATAATGGTTATTTAAACATCCTTCATATTGAGTTGATGTTGTTATATTATGGTTTGTGTATGGCCTGAGAACTTGGCAAAAGTCCTTATGTGTTATTCTGACTCTATCTTTACTATCAAGTTTATCTCTGAGTCTATTAATGTTTGACATCACTATGTTGCGATTTTTCTCAACATTAAAGAACTTCTCTCTAGGAAATGACGAGTTCAAATATGTTATACTTTTAGGGAGGGAAATGTTGTGCTGAACAATATGGATGTGTTAATGATGTGACATACTGATTTTTTGTAGAGCCTTTTAGAGGAATCATCACCTTCATGTTTGTTGATGCTAGTAAGATTTTATTTTTTAGATAATTTCTTATATTTTTTTCTAATTTGTACCAAAAAAAAAATCAAGACAATTTATTTTGAATATAAAATCAATGCTAATATTAATTTAAATGTTTTTTAAAATATTTTAATGTATATAGTTTAATTTTTTTATGAGCGACTTTATATTTATTACAACTTTTAAGTTATAATATAATTTGTATATATTTTTATTTTTAGTGCCATTCCAAATATTTTGTCCTGCTCCGCCACTAATCCCCTCATTGTCCATTGTTCAAGATTTAATAATATACACTATCCATAAGTTTAGTCCTAAGTATGAGTAGTGATTTGATATATGGTACAATAATTGATAATGAGATAACGTGATCATGAGAAATACTTTATTTGGGGACAACCCAAATAAGTATTATATATCGCGCACACATGATATAAATAAATTAAATTGAAAATATTAAAAATAATTATGAAATATTTGACTAAATTACTTCTCTTTTAAATTTTTATTTATTTGTGTGTGAGTGCCGATTGAGCAAATAACTTAAATATTTTCATGAAGCCCACCATCACACCAATATTTACGATTGAGTATAATAATAGATAATGGGATGACATGAATAGTGGTTATAAATGAAGGGAAATATCGGTGGAAAGAGACTTGCCTAAATTTTATAAGGTTTGAGTATGATTTGCGATCCATAAATTTTTAGAGTTTGAGTTTGATCTATGACCTATTATAAATTCTTTTTTTTTGTCTGACATGTCTTTTTTAAAAGTCTAACCTGACCTAAATATCTATTTAAAAATTTATTTTTTATTAAGGTTTTCAATTAATCCATATTATTTAAGAAGCCTTATAGGTCGATTTATATATGTATGTATAGGCCGTTTTATTTAACATTTTTAGTTTTTACTAATATATGATCAGTTTATTTAGTATTTTTTCTTTTACACACATATATATATATATATATATATATATATATATATATATATATATATATATATATATATATATATATATATATATATATATATATATATATATATATATATATATATATATATATATATATATATATATGAAAATATAGGTCAACTTATAAGATTTTATAGACTTTTTTAATAGTATACGTCTAACCTATTTAATTGAATAAATTTTTAAAAACACTTAAAACTGACATTTTTATTAAAATAGTTTGACCTAACCTAAAATAGGCTAGGCATGGACCCTTGTAGGTCGGCCTTACCTATTCCCATCCTAATATGAAGCTTACCATCACACTAAAATTTAAGATGAACTAGTAAAGGACATGTGCATTCAAATTAGTCACACAATGTTGATTTAAATAGTAAAGAAATATATTATAGTGATAATTAAGAAATATATATATATATATATATATATATATATATATATATATATATATATATATATATATATATATATATATATATATATATATATATATATATATATATATATATATATATATATATATATATATATATATATATATATATATATATATATATATATAAATTAAGTAGTTTTGACCCGTGACCAATTAGAAATGTACATTTTAATAGAAAAATAAATGAAAAATTAAATAGTCATCTACTCATGCGTTGACACGGGTTGCGCAATGTCGTTATAAATAATAAATAAATAGAGTACAATGATGGTTAAAAAAAAAATATAAAAGATATAGAAATTAAGCATTCTCGACCCGTCAGAAATATATATTTTAGTAGAAAAATAAATAAAATAATTAAGTAGTCATCTATCTGTGTGTTTGTACGGGTTACACAATGTCATAATAAATAGTAAATAAATATAGTATAGTGATTCTTAAGAAATGTATATAAAATATATATAAATTAAGTAGTCTCGACCCGTCGAAAATATATATTTTAATAGAAAAATAAATGAAATAATTAAGTAGTAATCTACCACTATGTTCATACGGGTCGCACAATATCTCTATAAATAGTAAATAAATATAGCACAGTGATGATTAAGAAATGTATATAAATAATATACAAATTAAATACTCTTACTTATTTATTTTTATAAAAATAATTCTAATTTATTTCCGTTTATAAAAATAATTATATCGATAGTTAAATTTTTTCCACTTATTTAAATATTTATAACTTATTCTCATTTATAAAAATAATTATAACATATTCCCGTTTATCAATAGTATATTTTTTCTAATCTAAAAAATATTTGTATAAATACTTTGACAAATTACTTTGAACACTTACTTTTAATTTATTATAAATAATCTTTTTTAATTTTAACAAATAAAAATAATTTAAAATATTTTGTTTTATTTTACTATTATTATAACTAAAGAATTCCTCAATTTCTATTTACCAATTATATATACTTTGAAGATTAAAAATATATTTAATTTTATAATTAAATATTTTACGTTCATATTAACTATAATTTATAAAGTTGTCCATAATTGAGGCCAATTTTTTTCTTTTTTGATAAATTAGTAAGTATCATTAAAACCAATCAAATGTATGTACAAGCTAAGACCTAAACAGGTCAGATTAACTATAATCTTCTATACCAGTTTTTGTCCCGAAGCTATACTTGGAATTGTCTACATTGCCAATTATATTTTTTACAGCTTCTTTAATTTGACTGATGCCTCTGTCAGGACTTCATTTCTACTTTTTCAGATTTGGTAGACCATAGCACCAACCACAGCAGAGTGAACTATCTGCTTGAGCTTGCTCGATTTCCTTATTTTAATCCACCTGATAATACCCTGTATAGGGGTGTGCAATATAACCAATAACTATAAACCAAATTCCTATCTAAATTAATCCAAATTTTAAAACACAACCCAATAGTATATTTCAAAATTGGTGGTCCATTTAATAAAATTTAAAAAAAAAACTAGTATTCATATTCTAAACCAGTTGGGCTTAATGGTTACCACATTCAGATTCATAACCCTGTCTCTTTCTCCCTTCTTCCAATTGTATAATAAAATTGAACAAAATTCAAAACCCTAATCCCAAATTCAATGAAATCCAAAATTGAACAAAATTGTCGTGTTGTTCTTTGGAACCCTTCCATTAGAAAACTAAAGAAACTACCCTCTTTATAGATTCCCTTCTGATAATCCTCGAAAACCTACTCCTAACGAAATCTCTTGGATTAATCTCTTCCTTAACTCCATACCCTCTTTCACGTATGTTATTTTCTTCTTCTTTTTCCATCTTATTGTTCGGTTATTGAAAAAAATAACAATTTCAGTTTTTGTATCTGATTCGTTGTTTTGTTGTGTGTTATTTTGTTTTTTCATTAGAAATGCTTTATGTGGCTTCCAAGGTTTTAAATAACTGTCACAATTAGATGCTTGGTTCAGGATTCGATCTCTGGGCAGTGCGTATGAAAAATAAATGTTGTGATAGGTCAATCACGAGGGATTAGTCTATGTAATTGTGGGTCTGGTTACAGTTCCTTTCAGTAATTTAGTACAAACTCCAATAATCCTAAATACAAGAGGAAGAAAACTAGACTGTATGGGTCCTAAGGAACCACATCTGAAGAAGATCCCACTTCAAGCTGACGCTTCTTCTTGAGCCCCTTAATCTGATTTTTCAACTGAGTATTCTTTATCACAAACTTGTCAACAACTCCTTTCTTGGAACCGAAGGTGGGAAGAATGTGAGAATAATCCTAAACACTAGGAACTAGTCAAATTCTATAGGAAAATAAATCCTCTTGCTCCTCCATCCTTTCCACAACATGCTGCTCAAGTTTCTTAATCAAGTCATCCTCCTCCTTCAACGGCTTCTATAACTCTATCTTTTCAAGTTGTGCGGTATGTTATTTTATTTACCAAGCATTTCTTTCTTGATTCATCTTGGCCAAGGCTTCTTTAAACCCCTTCTTATCCTCAACAGGGATGACAGGAGGTGATTACGTAGCAACAAGAAACAAGGGCTTTTCAAGAGGATAAGGCATCTTGAGAGCACAAGCTCAAGCATGAACCCATAGAGTGTAAGGCTCAAAATAAACATCAAGCTTCTTTCCTAGTAGATACCTAACTTTCATATGGATTTTATGCCAAGCACTCACGATGTTATCCATCAAATATGGCTTCCCTTCTTCTATAAGGTAAAAGAAACACACTATCAAAATGTTATCAGGTTTATTCCTCATAGGATATCTAAATTGATGTCTAGTAAGAACAAGATTGTAGTTAATTCCTCCTAGTATACCGAGAAGAGGTACATTAGGGAAATCTCCCTAACTGTCAATGATCACCCCGATATCATAAGCCGAGTCATACCAAGTCAAATCAACCTGGGTGAGAGGCATGAGCCTCTGAGACCACCTAAGCTAATCTGGGTTATCTATGAAGAGTATAAATCTAGGAAAGTGTGAAAAAAACCACTAGTATAAAAATGGTTCACACCAGATGATAAGTCCATAACTTTTATAAGTCTTGTTATGAATGGAATGGTAAGTATCCCCAAGCAATGTAGGTACTGGATTCCCAATCAGAAAGATCCAGATGACATTAACATCAATGAAACCTTCAACTTAGGGAATAGCATTGTTCCATAAATAAGTAAGGCAAGAATACCCTCAAAAGCATCCATTCTACCGACATTGGAAAAGGTGGAAGCTTTCTCCATCAAGAATTTAGAAGTCAACCCTTGAATGCCTCCTATAACAATAAGCTTACCCCCATATCATACTTCCTAAAACGAAGAATACTTGCAATCACTTGGGGTTCAGGAACCTCCTCTAAACCACTGAAATTTATTTTGTTTGATAAAAGCAATCCCACCCAAAGTAGGCATAAGTTGATAATCAGGGAAAGTGAAACAATGGTACAAAGGATCGTAGAACTGAACCAAGGTGCTAAGAATCCCTTTCGGAACATCAGTAGATAATATATGAATAAGTTTTCCATAACGCTCTCCGAAAGCCACTGAATTAGATACCAAAGATGCTAGCTTTCTCAACTTTTTCAGTTTAGGAGTCTTGAAATGGTACTTCTTAACATTTCTCTTTCCAAGATCCATAATAACAGTACCTGAGATGTTTGCAAATAAAAAGGTCTAAGTTCCTCGAAAAACCAGTTGAAAATAATGTTTCATTAATGCATGAGAGCATGGTTATGCAACAATCACAATCAAGATCACAAACAAGGGGGTTCATAGGATCAACTTAACTAGAATGAAGTCAAAGGTACTAACCACAAGGTGTGTACTAAGGTTTTCAAACCACCTATAGAACAAGGTTCTAAAAGGTTTCCAGTGTCATCGATCCTCTTTTGGATATTATCGGTCTATCGACTATGCGGGAACCAATAATATATTCAAGAGAAACTCGTCTGAGTGTAGCATCGTGTATCAACTACTTTAGGAATGCTCCTGGATATTCATCGCACAACATCCTAAAAGGCTAAGATAGGTTAAGGGTTCTAAGGTCCTCAACTTTTCAGGATCCCAGGTCGAAAAGTGATAATGTCACACAAGTGGCTTGTTTAACATTATCACCGTCAAAGGGGCTTCCACTAAGCGAGGGATCTCATGCCAACATGTTTGAGGACTGCTCTAGACATGTCAACATGACTATACCCCCACCCCAATCCTAAGTTTACTTAAGTACGAGTATATGACTTCCAAAGAGATCACCAAGCACCCTGTAAACCAGAAAATACCAGACACACAAATAAACATACAACAAATAATAACATATACACAGATAAACAAAGACACGCTTAACCCACTTAGATATTTATCCCTAGTGAAGTCGCCAAATTTTGTAGTGGTGAAAAGTTGAGATTAAGCGATTGATTAACTTAACTCACAAAGTGAAAGTCGTCACTGCACTTTATTGTTTCCAAAGGAATGTGAAAAGAGCGAATAAAACCCAAAATAAACATGCAAAGCAAGAAGCAAGACTAAAGGTAAAGCAACTAGCAAAGCAATAACGAGATCTAAGGTGCAGTGGTTGATTATGCAAAAGGAATATATTAACACCCTAAACATCTATGGTACTCTGCATGAACGCTCTTTGAAAATCTATGTATTTGGCTAAAAAGGTTGTTTGCAACAAGTTTATAAAAATGGGAAAATAAATGGTTTTTAGGTTTTTTATCTAGCAAGACTTTAATGAGCCATGTGCCTACATATCACCAATGTGCAATGATGAAATCAGAACCACGTAGTTCTTCTAAAAGAGAACAAAAATGTTGGTTGGTTAATTTTAAATAAAGAGACATTTTTTCATCTTAAGGAGAATACTCAACTAATCCACCATGAACATTAAAAAGGTGGACCTTTGTATTAAAAGTGAAAGGAGGGCTCCAACCTGGATAATTCAATAGGTATGGCACTAACCATTCCAAGTGGAAACGATTCAACACCAATTTTAACCAATATCATGGAGATAGGAGGATCACAACTCAACTTTAAAGATGACTAGTGTCTTGTCATAAGAAAAGGTTTTAAATCCAAAGCCAAATGGCAAAAGTTTGAAGTGAGGTTTTGTATTTTTTTAGCCTTTGAAGAAAAGAGTTAGACTTTGGTTAAGTTAATTAAAACTTGATCAAGAAAAGGTTTGGAAAATGCATGGACCTAAGTCCAAGTTAATTATGAAAGCATTCACGTTTGAAAACAAGAAGAGTTTTGAAAAGAAGGGATGAGATTTTGAAATTAAAGAAGATGAGTAAGAGATGAAGGGACTATCCTAAAGAATAAAGTAAAAGCTAAAGTAGGAAAGATCTAACCACACAAGAAGCCAACACTTGACATAATAAAGTCAATATAGCATTCCCATCCTTTTGATTAAAGCCACACATTGAAGTAATAAGCATCAGATGAATAATAAATGCCTCAGGTGCAAGCTTGCATCAGATAACTCTAATAAGACACAAATGACTTGACATGTATGACATGAATTATCCTTGCATCAGAAGAAATTTTAAAATAACACATGCACACAAATTTTTTTCCCATACACGTACAAGATAACAACAAGATTTCAAAGTCCAAAGGTCTCAAAGTAACAAGGTCCTATCCTAAGTCTAGAGGTCCAAATGCTCCAATATGCCAAGGGATGGTAACCATAGTCCAATAACAGCCTTAAGTATTTTAATGTTCAAGTTTATTATTAATGATTTAAGAACAAGATAAAAGTCCAAGTGGACAAAGGAAAAAAGGTGCATAAACATAAACATATGTCCAAGTGGACAAAGGAAAAATGACATAAATTAAAGTCCAAATGGACAAAGAGAAGATGGCATAAAATAATGAACAAATGATAAATGGTATAAATGATAAAGATGCTAAAATTAAATGACATAAAGTAAATTGCGGGAAATTTAAATTGTATTAAAGTAAAAGTTAGTACAATAAATGTTAGAGTTAGTATGTTAGTTTTCTGATTCAAGATAAATTTAACGTTATGTTAAGCAATCGCAGACGGTTTTATTTAGAAGTCAATAATATACTAGGTCGATCAATAATAATGTATGTACCATACATGTTAGAGAAATGGTAGAAACCATACTCCTAAAACATGTAGCACAAGTAAAAACAAGGGTGATTAAGACATAGGTCAAACAAGATACCTCATGATAAACTTTACCCAATACAAAGTACCCTAAGTGATTTGATGATCACTTATAGGTAGATTTAAAATGACCAAAGTTCATCAAGTATCCATAAACTTAGATAAACTAAAATGTTCAAATGTTTTCCAAATTGATCAAAAGAAAAAGAAAAAGATGAAGATGAGATAAAGTAAATAAGACAAAAGTAGAAATCCAAGTTGGACCATGAATTACGTCTAACTTCATAAAAATCAATCATCCATTTTGGTGGATTTGACCTTTCAACCTATCAACACCCAAGTTCCATTGATATTGATAAAATTCATGACCTAAATGATCAAGATCCAAGTCAACCAGAATATACAAAATATAAATTGCCAAAATAAACAAAATAAAAATAAGAAAAAGATTTTTAAAATGATTTTAAAATAAGAAGTAAAAGGTAAAATGCCAAATCATATTCAAAACATATAAAAATAAACTAAGGCCATAGAAAAATCAGAAATGACCTATAATATTTTTAGAAAAGAGTTTCATATTTTTTGAAAATCAGAAACTATTTAAAAATCATTTAAAATTGAACAAGAAGATAAAAAATAAATAAATAATAGGAAACATCAAATAAAATCACCATAGGTCAGAAACCATCATTGGATCATATAAAAAAATTCAGAATTTTCAAAGTATTAAAAGCATTTTTAAATGAATTAAAACAAAGCAAATAATATACAAATTTTAAAAAATAGCAAATATCAAAATAAAAATATGGAAATATATTCATTAAATCAGAAATAATTCAAATATTTTATTGTAATTTTTCATGATTTTTGAATAAAAATGAAATAGATATGAATTATTTAAAGATAAAAGGATTTTAAAACAAATTTTATAAAATGAAATAAATCAGAAAAAACATTAGGCATTAGATTTGATTCATTAAAACACGTTGGCAGGTCCAGTGGATTAGAAAGGATGGTTCTTGGTGGAGGAGAGTTAATGTGTGTGCACAGAAGCAACAAAAGTCACACTAACCAAATTAAAAAGTTTGGCACGCTTTCATTGGTTGAGGATGGCACGTTGGTCATCTTCAATCTCTAGCCACCTGCAACTAGGGCAAAATCGTATTTCAAAAAGAAGTAATCATTTCTCATGAGGCTGGTATTATTAGAAGCGTCTCATCAAGACGACTTAACCATGCTTTCGCGAAAAATTTATTTAACATGTAGGCTACTTGACTTAAGAAAAACCAGAAGAGTTTGCAAACATAAAATTCAAATGGATCAATTAATAAAAACTAATGATACATTAAGCATTAGTGCACATCAAGGAGCATCACAATAATTTGAGTTAAGATATCTGATGCCTCTAAATACCTGAATAAAGTGTGATGGTTTTGCTATGAAATTAAACTTGGTGAGCTTCAATTAGAGCTCAATTCTTCTTCCTCTTCAGTTGGTTAGGTTCACTTAATGTTGGTGAAGCTAAATGAGTGAAGATTTTTAGTGTTTAGAGAGTGGAAATCAGAAAATGAAGTTCAAGCTTAAGAGTTCGAATGAGATTTTAACAGGGGTACTTTGGCTATAAAAATCTTGAGAAATGAAGGGAATGAGGTCTCTAGTAATAGCTAAAAATTATGTAATGCTCAAGCGTGTGAGAATGATCCAGAATTATGGAATTCGTGTGAAGCTCGAATGTGCCAAAAGTGTGACTTGTAAAGCTATTAAAACTCACTCATTCCTTGCATTTTAAGTGTTAAATATCTTTTGGATGATTGATAAAAAAATTGAGACACGTGAATGACCCTTAATTTGGCTTAATAAATGAATTTAAGTGATTACAAAATCTGATCATGGAGCAAATTTCAGTTTGAAATCACCAACTTCAAATTCATGGGGTATCTTGCACAAGGGGCTTTATGAGTTCATTCTTTTTGGGATTGCAAGATATTCCCACAAGATTTACAATGTTCTAAGAAAGTATTCATTTGGATGTTTGAGCATAAAATTATGATGTGTTGAAGTTGACTGAAAATTAGGTAAAAAGTGACCTATAATGTCTCCTTTAATTCAATGATCTTCCAAGCATTTTTATGTCTTGATCCTTAAATCAAAATTGTAGAAAACATCCTCAAGATAATGTTAGATAAAGAATGAGATCCAAATTATGAAAATTATCAAGTTATGATCCTTGAAAGTTAAACGAAAATCAAGTCAAAATATACAAAGTTATCTCTAATGTAATCAAACTTTTGATGACCCTCCAAGAATAATTGGCTCTTGTAATGTAAAGAGAAGTTGTTGGGGATGATGATAAGAGTCCATAGCAAAACTAATCACTTAAAAGTATTTAAAATTTAGAGAGTTATGCACTGTGACTATAGAATCAATAACTTGCCAAATTAGGTCAAACATATTGAATCAACTTCGCATCTTTTGAACTTTGCTTGAAATATAAGGCATGATGAAGCACATATGACCTTAGAATGATGTTATCTTGAAGCAAACTTGATTATAGGCTCATAGATTGATGAAACCTTTTGAAAAAGGCATGAAAATAAACACATGAACCTATGAAGTTTCTTGATGAGTCAAACCATAATACCATGAGATAAACTTGACCATATGAAGTTGACAGGTGCTGATGACATAGAACTTTAATGATAGACGCATAGCTTTGAAGTTAAAGCCTTTGAGGTTTAATGAACAACTAATTGAATGAGGATCAATTCTCAAAACCCTAGCTTAGGAGGTGAGATGGATGCATTTGTCTTAACACCTACAATGTGAAAACCACAAAAGGGAAACAAAATACCTTTTTTGGATTTTAGTTAGAGTTTAGTAAACGTAAAACATGTATGTACGAGATACAAAATTAGGGTGGTTGGTGGTCCCTCAAAGACAAACTTAAAGAAGAGTGAGATAACAAACCTAAGGTGATGATGATCTTGATGCATTGTAAAGATGCAAAATAATGAGGGTTCTTATGGGTAAAAATTAGGGTATAACACCACCCCCTCATTGATGTTAAAAAGAATGAACATTTTAATACCACTCTATAGCTATATTGGAATAAATAAGTGAAGCCCAAATAATCATTTGTGCACATTTATGTATGTATGTATACCCGACTCATTTTGAGAACCATTAGTTTAATATTTATGAACCTTAATATATTTATCCTTTAGAAACAACGAGGAACTAAATTAACTCAGAGGATATGAGTGGTGATATGAATAATGTCTAACACGATACTCAAAGAATTAAAGAAAAAATGCAAAAAGATAAGGTAGAGATTGAGGAGGAGAGAAAATCTTGTGACCAAAAAAATACAAATATAACATCAATATTATGAATCTTTAAAACCATTAAGTTTACACACTTCATAGATACAAAACTTCCAATGCTTGAAGAGTATCAATATGAAACTTTCACTACTTGAAGAAATTTACACAAGATATTTTTTCCTTTTCTTCGTAGAGTATGGTTACTAGATTTTAATATGTATGATCATTCTTAACATGTTTCAATTTTGCTTTTAATCTCATACTTTATGTTGTTCCTTTTGATTGGTTGCATTAGGTAAAACAACCTGGGTAGTATAAGATGTATTTTGGTGAAGATGAAAGATGTGGAAAAAGTTGTTCCAACATGTTTACAACATATGGCCTCAATCTGAAAGCCAATGTTTATGGGTTATTCTGATTGAGTCCAAGAAGATTTGTTGTTGTATATTTTAGAAATATGTTATTTAGTAAGAATTGATAAAAATATTTAATAAGGTCAAATCCAATTATGTAAATATTTAAATCGTATGAATATCAAATCAAATGAAATCTCTTTGTGATTGTTTTTGAAAAAACAAATCAAATTTTCTTCTAAATCGAATCTGGTTGTTCTCAAATATATTTCCCTTTGGAGATAAGCCCAACAGTTGAATTTTTATAAGAATCCTCATAAAAATAATTAAGCCATGAGTTAGAGTTGAATATCTTAAGTGTTAGGTATTGTTCTGTGAGTCTTTGTAATTGTTTCTATTTGTGCACCACTATAGCCTCTAAGTTTCGTATCAAGGTGCAATGGTTGTTTGTTTAGTTAGAGTTGTAATTCAACAAAAGTTATTCTCAATTTTGTATTGATCACTAGGGTTAGTGGTTGAGACAAATAGAGAGGTTCTCATATTTAGGGGGGGTCCTAATTATAAAGATATTGTTAGTATTAGAAAGAGATACATTGGAAAAGGTTTGTTCATATAAGACCCTTTGTACAAATACTATTGAGAGTGGATATCCTTTATTGGGTTAGAATCCCCCCATACATAAGTGACATTGCACTAAACGGAGTTATCAATTTATTTGTGTTCTTTATTTCCTTTTTATTTAATTCTTAGTATCTTTCAATTTGTGTTTAACACTTTTACACAGTTTCCCAGACTTCGTGTCTAACATCTGTCATGCGATGAACATAATTTCAATTGGCATCAGAACAGACACCCTGTTCTATTTGGGTGAGCTCCAAGGAAATTATATTTCGTTTAAATGAACAATACTAAGGATAGAGGATCAGTAAGTAGACCACCTTATTATTACAAATCTATGATGGTTGCTTTCCTTAAATTCATGGACAAAAAAACATGGAAGGTTGTTATAAAAATTTGGAAACACCCTGTGACTACCTCTCAAAAGGGAACATCAATCTCAAAGCCTAAAGTTTATTTTTGTAAATAAAAATAAGATGAAGCTCTTGGAAACGAAAAATATTTGAATGTTATATTCAATAATAAACATTTGTACTGAAGCCAAAAAGGCTTAGGAGATTCTTAAAACTGCTCACGAAGACACATCCAAAATTCACACGTCAAGGTTATAGTTCATCATAAGAAAATATCAAAATGAAGGAAGATGAATCCATCTTTGACTTCAACATTCGCCTTATTAACATAGCCAATTTTTTTCCTTAGAAGAGAAGGTGTCAAAATAAAAGTTGGTAAGAAAAATTCTGAGATCACTACCTAAGTGTAGCGGCACGAAAAATAACAATGAAGTCGCCACTAAGATTTATTTATTCCAAAAGGAAAGGGAAAATATTGAATAAAACCCACAAAAGAAAAAAAAATTGTCATCGTAACCAGGAGAAGGGTACGGGTGTTGGTTATGCAAGGGGAAGGTATTAGCAGCCATCACATCCATCATACTCAATGGGAACCATTTAGTTAGTGTGTGTTCTAGTGGTAGTTTGATAGTTTGCAATCTTCTGATTAATGATAAAGAAAGGATAAAGAAGAAGGGTTTTACTTTTTTAGTTTGTTGAGTTCGACAAGATCTTTGAATCTTGTGCCTACGTACTCCCTCATGAAATGGGAAAGTCATAACTCTGTAGTTATTCTTAAAAAGGCCAAGAGTTTGTTGGTTGATTTTAGAATAATAATGTGTTAGTCATTTCAAACGTTTGAACTTTGACTTGTTTTGCTCGTTCAGGGAGACTAAGTCTTTGTGTTCGTTTCGTGCTGAAATGGCTAAAGCACATTCCTTTGTGAAAAGCTTTTCGAAAGAGTTTCTCAAGGGAGAAAGATAATTTTGACGGGTTAACATTTTTTTTATATGGGTGATAAGTATCGAACAATAGGACTAACATCCTACGATTCAATACTAGAAACTGAGGAGCAATTAAGCTCAACGAGTTGTCTCTCAACTGAAACATTTTCTTATGAAAAAGGTAAAGTGAAACAAGGTTCACGCTTATTAGGTTTTTTGTACGAGTCTTAGACAATTGGTCTAACAAACAACAATCTAAATACTAGAAATTTATTATGAAAATGTTTTGCAAATTCAACTCAACATTGGATCGAGGTTTGAAACTTTATTATGAAAGCGGTGATATAGAACGTGAGGAGGTCGATTATGAGGCACCAGGGCACTCAACTTATCAAGAGGGTTATGATTCGGTATAGGGACCGAGAATGCGAGGGTTTGATAGATTTTACTTCATGTGTATAATAGTGGATAAGTGAATAGAAGCAAAATAAAGTATTAAGATATTACACGTCCAAAATGTAGGGATACACTTGTTGAATCGTGATAAACAAGTAAAGCACACAAGTACATACAAAGTGGCTCACCCAAGCATATACAAAATTAATGAAATGATAATGCATGCATCATTGTAAGAAAGCCAAAGAGTAAGCTATTTAGTGTGCGGGCCATAAGGGCTCATTGTAAGAAAGCCGAAGAGTAAGCCATGTTGGTTGATTGCGATTCTTAAAAGCGATCGACTTATGGTAGAAAATGACTCGACATCGAGTATTAGTTTCTTGAAAAGGTTTAATGCATGAAGTGCTTGATGATAGATAAATGAAAGCATAAAACATACAAATAGACTACAAGAATATCCCACAAGAATATCTAAGTTGTTCAAGAAAAGAAAAATTGATTTAACAAATTAAAGGGGATTATTTAATATAATCAATAATTAAATTGACTAAATTAAATATGACCATTTAATTATATTAACCTCAACACACAATAAAATAAAAGAAAACAAAATAATTACAAAAAAACAAAGGAAAATAAATACAAATTAAATAAGAAATAATAATAGGAAAAATAAAACAAACAAGATATTGGGTTTGGTTCTGGAGCAGACCAGGGGTGTGAGTCCAAGAAAAGCCCTAAGCCCAACTCTGAAGCAAGCCCAACGCTGAAGGGCGTATGGTAGACGTTAGTAAACTTTGTTGACTCCATCTGGACCTTCAGATCTCGAAGTTTGACCCCGTCTTTGCATCTGATGGCTAGTGATGAATGGGTGCGTGGTATCAAGGGTGAACACACGCATATAAGGTCAGAGTGAGGATCCAGTCTACCACACGGACACAAGTGGCCATCGACGCCACTTGTCACCGTTTGATAACCATATTTTTGTACCCCAAAATTTTCCCTCCCATTTTTCAAGACAAATTGATTAAAGATACCTCCTCATGCTCTTAGGGTTCTCAATTTCCCAAGACAAACCCCCTCCTAAGTAGTTGACCTACAACCAGGGTTTCACTTCCTCAAGGAAAATTGGACTTCTAATGCCTCAAGTGGATTTCATGGCTTCTCATATGTCTCAAATAGTCCTTATGCCAAATTTCAAGCCTTGCAGCACAAGTTTGCTCACTCAATTAGCCAGATGATTGAAAATCAACTATATTAGGCAAAAAGTCAACTTTGACCAATTTATAGTCAAACTTCAAGAATTTTGGTCAACATAAACGTTTGGAAGTCATATTCATCATTTGATCAAGGGTTGATCATGATTAATCAAGAAAACTCAAGATTCATCAAAAGTCAAAAGTTACTAAATTAGGATTTTCTTAAGGAGAAGTCAACTAAACTTTGATCAAGCATAAATTTCACATGCTTCATAAGGAAATTCTCAACCAAATCTCATTTTGAAGGAAATTCAATTCTTTACAACTTTGTATCTCTAAGCTCAAGGCAAAAAATTCTTAATTTGAGAGATATGGGCCAAAACATTATAGGTCATTTCAAAAGAAAAAAAATAAGAGACATTTTTTGTCAAAGAAATTTACATCAACATAAAGTATTCAGATGAGAAAATTACAAACATAGAGATTGTAGGGAAAATCTTAATGTTTCAAAAAAGTACCAGATCACCTTAATATGAAAAAAATTAATAGAGTTATGATTGGTAGAAGTTGGAAAATTTTGAGAAAATGCATGAAATCTAATTTGAGAAAATTTGAGTTTTGGGGCTAATGGGCTTATATTTTAAAGTCCAAATGTGTTCTTGACCTAATTATGGACCTCTAAATCCATTAATGCACCATTTTAATTTTTATTTCATTTATTTTGATTTTTATTCATTTAAATTCAAAATTGAATCAAATAAATATTAACTGGAGGTATAAAGCATAAAAGGCTTTTGATTCTGATCTTTTGGAGGCCCAAGATAACATTGGAAACCATGTGGAATTATTTTTCAAACAAATCTTCATAGTTTTATCTTATTACAATCTATTTTTCAAACAAAATCAAAGATAGCTTTACAAGATGTCCAAGCCCGTTTTTTAACCCAATCTCTTCCTATATATGCTCATCATATTCAGACAAGGGGACACAAAAAAAGCTGCACAAAGAACACTCTCTCAAAATCTCAACATTTGTCAAAATTAGGGCAAACTTGAAATCCAATTTCCATCCATCTTCAAGGCTAACCAATCATTCAAATCGATCCCTGAAGTTCCCTAGAGTAAGTTGGGATCATTCTTGGTGATCTAAGAAGCCTAAAACAAGTATCCCATCCATGGTCAATTTTTCATATTTTTGTAAATTCGTATTCTGATTTTTATGTTGCTTTGATGTAAACTAATGATTTCATTGTGTTTCTAAGACAAAATAACACAGGTCGGAGCCCTTGCACGAAGCCCATGATTCTAGAATCGTGCATCACCATGTTTGAATCGTTTTGCCTTATCTTGTTCGTATCTCATTATGCAGGATGATTTAGCCAAAACTAAGGCCACCATTGGATTCGCAAGGGTTGGTTTAGAGGGGTAGGGTCTTTTTTATCACTAACACGATTTGTTTTCGTAGGTTGCAAAATCAACTCATCGGAGAAGACGACCGGAGCTAGGGCTCCGGCGCCTCTCTGGTCCACTTTTATATTATATTTAACTTGTTTAATTTGATAAACGAATGATAGCATAGTACCGCTGGTCATGGAGATGGGTTGTGAACGTAAGGGTGTGGGTTCGATCCCTGTCTTTTACAATATTTTTGTTATTTTTCCATCTCACGTGCAGGTTTTCTATATAATATGAAGTGCCTGTTTCCAGACACCAACGAGCGCCTGACTCAGTGGAAAGCAAGGTAGTAAGAAGGCTAGAGGGCGTGGGTTCAACACCCACCCCATGCAATTTTTCCTTTTCTTGGTTTAACCTGATTTCATTGATTTTTCTTTCCCTAACCCTAATTTGTTTTTTAAATTAATCATTAAACTAACTTTTTTCCAACACTAATCAATTAGATTTAGGTTTTTAATTAACATTTAATTTTCTTGTTTTAATTAATTAATTAACCTTTTTTAATCTTAAAATTAATTAGAATTTTAGGTTTTGATTAATTATGAACTTCAATTATTTTCACAAAAAAAATCATAAAAACATTTAAATACTTTATTTTTTATTTTCTTATCTTTTCTTTACATTCATAGATCAAGTGTATAGGTTTCGACTATCGATTTTAATAGCTTAGATTTACTTTGTCGCATTTTTCCTGTTTTTGTAACTACTCACAGGATGTAATAGCGTGGGTTTATTTTCTGCATTTTTTCCTATTATATACCTCTCCCAAAGCCATGTAATAACTTAGGTTTAAATTCCCGCACTTTACCTCCCGTACTTATATTTTTATTCAATTGCTAGTAATTAGGGTTTTTTATGTCAAGACTAAAATAAATTGATAGAAAATCTTAATTCAAGATGAATATAACTGAACTGAACACATTTTTCACACTCACACCTCTAGAGTAACCTCTCTTCGTTGCCTTCGAATAAATGGTCATGTCCCTCAAAAATAGGAATACTTTAGCAAAAGACCCTCGAATAAATATCATAGTCCCTCGATGACCCTTCGATGTTGCCTATGAAAAATGATCTAGTCCCTCAGATACAATTGCTAAAGTATCTCTACATGTTTCTTTCAATGACCATACGATAATCCTTCGCTTGTCCCTTCACATCCAATAGATAGGGCTACCTACTAACTAATGGTATGGATAACACTATCTCTAAAGGAGAAGGAAATGAATAAGAACGACCTTGAATGGGTAAGGAACTTTTAATTGCTTGCTAACAAACCAAACATTTTCTCACATCACACTTTCAAAACAACAAATATTTTAAAAAAAAACACTATGTATACATTCAATGTATCCGCCTTACATTGGCAATTTCAAAATATTTTCAAACAAATCACACACAAAGAAAGTTTTCAAAAGTGAGCTAAGTAATTAAGAGCCCGTAGATAACTACATATGAAAAGGGGGCTAACACATTTCCTTTTCATATCTTACCCCCCCGAACTCAAAATTTATTAAAGGTCTTTCCTGTTCTTTTTTACCTTTCCAAAATATTGGATAAAAGAAAAGTCGGTGGCGACTGTAGCTATCCGCACATTTTGGATAAAACCAAAAAGTCATTTCTCCCACCGTATTACACACACAACCAAACAAAAGCAAAACAAAACAATAGAAAATTCTCAAAACCTTTTATTCTTTCTCTCAATCACCTCTCGTCTCTCGCTTCTTGCACTCTATTTTCTGCTACATTTTGGTCTTGACTATTTGGTAACATATATATATATATATATATATATATATATATATATATATATATATATATATATATATATATATACACCGTAAAGGGTCAACAAGAAAAAGTGAAAGATACACACCAACTTCTCATCATCTTCATCCTCTCATTGCATTCAACAACAATTACACATAACAATTTTTATTGATTAAAGTGCAGAGTTATGGTGATAACATTCAAGTTGAAGACTGATTTCAGATTTGAGTTAAGAATTGAGTGGGTTTTTTCTTGAATAAAACTGTTAGGGTTTTATCCTCCAAGATTCCATTTGGTGCGGGGGTTTTTGCATAAGTCTTTACTTCATTGAATTCAGCTGAGTGAAAGGGTTGAGAAATGACATGTTTTCTCCATTAAGTATTGGTAACCGGAGGATTGTGAAGAAGGATTTGGGGTCAAATTTCCTGCGATTGAAATCAACTGAGTGAAATATTTGTAGAACAAAGAGTTTATGCAATCAAGTAGCGGTAACCGGAGGTTTGGTCGAAGATATTGGCATACTTGGTTTGGCTTGAACCAAGGGGACAAAAGGGAATAGTATCATCATCAACAATTGGTTTGGATGTAGTGAAGACTATTTCTTCTCTTGTAACGCTTTCCAACTTAATATCATATAATTCAATTCTAGACTTTAGAATTTGGGGCAGACGTACCCTACGCGAGGACAACAAGTGGAACTGCCTTAACAAATCGTGTGTTATTTCTCTTTTCCTATCCTTTTATTTTCGTTTGTTATAATTTGTGTGATATCGATAGTTGAATTTATTTTACCATGATTGTAGTGATTCAAACTTAGTTTACAATAATCATAGCAATTACTTTAATTGTTATCAAGGAAAATTCATCACTACAATTAAGTAAAACTGAACTTGTTGTGTTTTTGCACAACAAGTGTTTGATAAATTGACTAACGCACAAATTAGTGATTTTGTCAAGTTTTATATTAAGAAATCCATTGGAAGTAGTATGTACTGATTGATATTTTTTAAGTTGTTGATTAGTAAGTAATAGTATTAATTCATTTCTCATCATATGATATCCACATGGTTTCACATATTCGATCTTTTCAAAAACGGATCGTTTAGACGATTTTGATTCAGGAAGCTTTTGCATCATTTCAAAACAAATTTTAAAAGCGCAATTTTTAAATAAATTATATATTCAACCCCTCCTAGATTTGTCCTATCGTCTAACAAGTGGTATCAAGAGTGGCAGTTTATCTAGTGCTTCACATATAACTTTTTAGAAAATGGAGAATGAAGCAAAAGGGGCGTACAATAGAGCACCTATTTTTACCGTTGAAAATTATAGTTATTGGAAAGATTATATATGTGTGCATATCAATTCTGTTGATATAAAAATATGGAAAGTCATCGAGAATGGTCCTATAGCAATAACCCTGACCAATGAGCCTGATGCCACCATACCTAAACCCGAAGCACAATGGGAAGAGAATGATGAGGAAAATTATAGCTATGATTAGAAAGATAAAAGTATGCTCATATCATCTTTAGGTGTTGATGAGTATTTTAGAGTCTCCCATTGTACTACTGCTAAGGTAATGTGGGACGCACTACAAGTTTCCCATGAGGGAACTAATGATGTTAAATTAGCTAGAATCAATACCTTAACTCAAGAGGTCAATCTCTTTCACATGAAGTATAGTGAAACCATTACGGACATGCAAAAGAGATTCACTCATATAATCAATCGCTTACATATACTTGGTCATACCACTTCTAATGTTGTTGCTACTAACAAAATTTTGAGATGTCTTAATAGGGAATGACAACCTAAGGTCACAACGATTAAGGAAGCTAATGATCTAACGACACTTGATGTTATAACATTGTTAGTTAAGCTTCAAGAACATGAGAAAGAGCTCATAAATCTCAACAAACACAAAAAGAAGGAAAATAAATAAAAATCAAGGGACATGGAAAAGAAGTCTACCGTGTTAAAGGCTTCAAGCTCTAAGTCATCCATAAATGATTCGTGTGAAAGTGATTCTAGTGATGATGATGGAAGTTTGAACGAAGATATGGGGTTATTTATGAGAAAGTATCATAGGTATCTCTGAAAGAATGAAGTCCAACATTCCGATAAGAACCTCATCAACTATAGACATCAATCTAAACCCTCAAAGCAATATGAAAGTAAGAAATATAATTCAAGAGGATCATGTTACAATTATGGAAAAACTGGTCACTACAATCCGGATTGCCCATTGCTCAAGAAAGACAAAGGAAAAGACAAATATCAAAAGTGATCAAATAAAGCTAGGAGAGCATATATTGCATGGGAGAGCGATAGTGAAGCTTCAAGCAAAAGTGACTCTAGTGATGAAGAAGAAACGGTCAACCTTTATCTTATGGATCATCAAAAGAAGAAAAAGAATGTAAGTCGTTCTAAATATGATCATGTTGCTAAATAGAGTAGCTTCAAAAGATTTAGTAGTTGGTCTACCCAAAATAAAATTTTCTAAAGATCACTTATGTGATGCGTGTCAAATGGGGAAGCAAACAAGGATCTCGTTTAAATCTAAAAACATTGTTTCTACGTCAAGATCCCTTGAAATTCTTCATATGGACCTTTTTGGAAAATCTAGAATAAAAAGTCTAGGTGGAAACTAATACAGTTTTGTTATTGTAGATGACTACTATAGATTTTGTTGGACTATTTTCTTAGCTAGTAAAAGTGACACTTTTTCGGTATTTGAAAATTTTGCCAAGATCTCTCAAAACAAATTGAACACTAGCATTGTTACTATCCGAAGCAATCACGAAGGTGAATTTGTAAGCCACCTCTTTGAAGAATTTTGTGAAAAATACGGTATTGATCATAATTTTTCCGCCCCACGAACTCCACAACAAAATTGAGTGGTGGAACATAAAAAACGTGTTTTAGAAGAACCCAGAAGAACTATGATCAATCAACACGGTCTTCCTAAATATTTTTGGGCCGATGCCATAAATACGACATGTTATGTTTTGAATAGGATTCTAATATGTCTTATTCTTAACAAAACTCCCTATGAACTTTTAAAAGGTAGGAAGCCAAATATTTCACACTTCCATGTTTTCGAATGTAAGTGTTTTATGTTAAACAATGGTAAAGCGAATCTTGGTAAGTTTGACTCAAAAGTCGATGAAGGTATCTTTCTCGGATACTCTCAATCAAGAAAAGCATATAAAGTATACAATAAAAGGTTACATATCATGGAAGAATCTGTGCATGTTTCATTTGATGAATCTTATCCGAAATCGGTCAGAAAAGGTGTTGTTTTTTATGGTGCAGGGGTATCTTCGGAAATAATACTAAAATATCCTAAAGAAAGTGACTCTAAACCTATAATATTTAAGGAGAAGCTGGATCAAGTAGCCGAAGAAAGAGAGGAAGATCATCCAAGTAATGAAAGTGATCTTCCTTTAGAATGGAAAACCTGTAAGGATCATCCCATCGACAAAATTCTAGGAGATATCTCAAAGGGAGTTACCACACGGTCTAAGATAAGTAACTTTTGTTACCATTTTGCTTTCGTCTCTCAAATTGAGCCTAAAAACTCCAAAGCCACCTTACTCGATGAACATTGGTTTTTAGCTATGCAAGAGGAACTAAATTAGTTTAAGAGAAATGAGGTTTGGGACCTTGTCCCTCCTTTATGAGACCATCGAGTAATTGGTACTAAATGAGTGTTTAAGAACAAATTAGATGACAATGGAATAATAACTCGCAACAAGGCTCGTCTTGTTTCTCAAAGGTATAACCAAGAGTAAGGCATCGATTATGAGGAAACTTAAGCTCTGGTTACCCGACTCGAGGCTATACGCCTTCTGCTTGCCTATGCATGTTCACAAAATTTCAAGTTATTTCAAATGGATGTTAAGAGTGCTTTTCTCAATGGCTACATTAATGAAGAGGTATATGTATCTCAACCTTCCGGTTTTGAAAATTTTGAGTTTCCTAACTATGTTTACAAACTTAAGCGGGCTTTGTACGGTCTTAAACAAGCCCCTAGAGCTTGGTACGAGTGTCTTAGAAAATTCTTACTAGATAAAGGATTGTAAGAGGAATGGTTGAAACAACTCATTTTATTAAGCGTCAAGGGAAACACTCTATTTTAGTTCAAGTTTATGTAGATGACATTATATTTGGATCTACTAACATATCTTTGGTCAAGGAATTCTCTAAGCTAATGCAGGGAGAATTTGAAATGAGAGTGATGGGGAAGTTAAACTACTTCCTCGGTATTCAAATCAAGAAACATAATGAAGGGAATTTTGTAAGCCAATGATCTACTCAAGCGCTTCGATATGGCAAACTCCAAACTAATCGACACTCTAATGCCTACTGCGGTGAATTTGGACTGAGATGAAAATGGTAAGCTCATCGATATAAATAGGTATAGAGGTATGATTGGTTCCCTTCTCTATCTTACTGCATCCCATCCGGATATTATGTTTAATGTTTCATGTGTGCTAGGTTTCAATCATGTCCCAAAAAATCACATTTAAAATTCGTAAAGCACATACTTAGGTACCTTTGTGGTACGTCAAAGTATGGCCTTTGGTTCTCCAAGGGTAGTAATTTGTTCTTTGGTTGGCTATTACGACTCCGACTTTGCATGTTTCAAATCGGATAGGAAAAACACTAGTGGGACTTGTCATTTATTTTCAAACTCCTTAGTAAGTTGGCATGGAAAAAAGCAAGTTTTGGTTGCTTTTTCAACTGCTAAGGCGGAATACGTTGCAGCCGATAATTGTTGTGCCCAAATTTTGTGGCTCAAACAACAATTGCTCGACTTCAATGTTAAATTTGAATGTATTCCTATTTTTTGTGACAATACAAGTGCCATTAATCTAATCAAGAATCCAATTTTTCATTCACGCACAAAACATATTGAAATTAGACATTATTTCCTTAGGGATCATGTAGAAAATGGTGACGTTGTATTCGAGGACGTTGATAGAAAAAATCAACTTGCCGGTATTTTTACAAAACCACTTCTGACATAACCTTTCTTCCACATCCATAGGGAACTTGTTATGCTCGATATCTCAGATAGGTTACAACTTGACTAAGTTACATGCTCTTTATTTTATGATTGTATATTCCTTCATAATCTAATATGTCTAATGCAAGCGTTAGTGAGGGCATTCATCTTCAATCATCCATGGATGTAATATCGTTCTTATCTATTCGACCACTCTTGATCATGTGTAAATGTTAAACTTGCTTTACAATATGTATTTTTGATCCTTGATATAATTGATGAATGTGTAGGCTTTATATTTATTTTATTAGTGGCATGACATAACATGAAAATATTGAAAATTAAAATTTGGACTGCATGAGTTGACTCATGAGCTGCAGCGGTCGGCTCATACTGAAGCATTTATTATTCTTGAACATTTCTCTGTATGCATCGATGCATGACCTATTTAGGTCGACGCATCACTGATGTACTTAGCCTTGTTTTATGTGTTTTATCCACTTTGTGTGGTCATTTTCTATTTTATATTTCTCTCCTCTACTCTCATCCTCTCAAACCCTAAAAATCCTTTCCTATCTCAAACCCTAAAAACCCATTTATCAACATACATCAAGAGATTTTTCTATGGCTTCATCAAGAAAAACAAAGAAAGGAACATTCAGAGGTAGCTCTTCTCAAGGTCAATTCTAAATTTTGGTAACTGATATATCTCTTCTCTATGATGATCTTGTAAAAACTTATGAGGAAAATTTTAGTAAGAGGAAAATTGTTAAACAATGTATGCTTTATATGAAAAGTGTGGGTCATATGTATCTTCTGGAAGTTATTGAACTTCTTAGGTTTCATAAATTTTCATCTATTTCTAGAATGTCATACTCATTATAATGAAGAGTTGGTTAGGTTGTTCTATGCGGGTGTTCAAGGAAAGATTAAGGACTTTGAATTTAAGTATAAGATAAATAACAATATCTTGAAAGTTGATTCTGACGTTTGGAAAGATTTATTTTTTATGTGGCAACAAGAGTTTGATGAAATTAAGATTTCTGACATTGAGTATGCTCCTGATTATGAGTTTAAGATTGCTTTGAATTCCATGCTCAAAAATCCTTTTAGTGATAGGGTGGTTGCTAGCAATTTGTTTCCTAGGTCTATGACTACTGAAGCTCTAACTCCTCTAGGAATAATTCTCTTTTGGATCGTGTGTCACATTATTTGACCTAAAAAGGGAGGTCCTTCTCAGGTGGATAGACCTAAAGTTCAACTGGTGTATATTCTCAAGCACAAGATTAGGGTTCATTGGCCTTATTATTTTGCAAGTAGGATTTTTTATTTGCAGAAATTGGGTAGAGGCACTGCTTTATGCTATCCCTCATTTATTCAAAGGGTTCTAAACTGGTAAAATGTTAGTGTTCTTGGAATTCCATTTGTTGCTCTGTCTACTAATCAAGAATTCACTAAAAATTCTTACTCTGATGGGTCATCAAAGGAATCCTAAAGTACAAAAGTATAGGTATATTGTAAGGAGTACCTCCTTAAAACTTCTAGATAATGATGATGAAGAAGATGAAGAAGAAGAGGATATGGAAGCTATGGAAGAGGACACCCAAGTGCCTCAAGGCAACAATACTGATGTGTTGGCTCTATTGGAAAGAATACAAATTCAACAACATGATAATGCATCTATTAAAAATAAAGGACTAACAAACCTCTACAATCTTGTTTGGATTCAAGGTGAAACTTTTGTTGCCTAAACCACTACTCAAGCTCAAAGGTACTCTACTCTACATGGCATGATGCAAACACAAGCTAACAACTTTGCTTCCTTCATTTCTACCTATATGAAACACTTTCCCATCAACCAACCACCGGAGGAACCAAAAAACCAAGGAGATGAGAACCTAGAGAATTGACTTTCTTTAGTACTTTGTAGTGCATTTTGTGACTTTCATGGTTTAATTGTATTGCTTATGTTATTGGTTACTTTATTTTCTTAAGAACTTACTTTGTGTTCATTGTTTTATTGTTGAACTCATTTGGTGTGTAATGATCCTCATGTGTTTGATTAATCATTTCACTATTATATGTTTTGCACTAGCTTCATTTTATGTGAATGGTTGTTGGTGTTTTAGGTTGCAAAGTGGGTGACGTTTATGCGAGTGGATATGTTTTTGTTCCTCTTGAACTTGTGATTTTATCTTTTTTTATTTTTTCCAAGGGGGGAATAGAATATAGAAGGAATATTATGTAGGGAATATTGCAGATCAGTGTTCTACGGAATGCACAAATATATAGGGAGCATATTCGGTTATGGCTCTCGATGAATTGAGCAGAAAAGTTTCTAAGGTTTTTCCATCATCAAAAAAGGGAGTTATGTGAGGGAAAGGTCCTTCTATATTTGTTTTAGTGATTTCAAAATGTTTATTTCTTACTCTTGATCTGGGTTGGTTCTATGGACAAACTTGCTAGTGGAATGGTTGGAATGAAGATCTCTAAAAACATTCATTTTTGGGAGATTTCACTGTTTGTGTAGACTCAAGATATATTTAGGTCGAATCATAGATTGAAGAAGATAAATCCATCAAGCCCGGGTTTGCTTGCATCGTCCATACTGGTCGACTCACACTGGGAGAAAAATTCTCGTTGTTTGCGTCGAGTTAAGCTAAAGATAGATCGACTCATAAATTGAAGAAGATTAATCCATCAAGCTCGGGTCTGCTCACATCGACCCTTCTGGTCGACTCCCACTGGGAGAAAAATTATTTCCGTTTGCATCGAATCATGTACTGTAGCAGTCGACACATTGCTTCTCAAAGGTCTTCCTACAACGCGTGGGTATGCTCGCGTCGAGTGGGACTCCTGCATGAGTCGATCGCTCACTTGTTGCACTCTATTTTCTGCTACATTTTGGTCTTGACTATTTGGTAACATGGATATATATATATATATATATATATATATATATATATATATATATATATATATATATATATATATATATATATATATATATATATATATATATATATATATATATATATATATATATATATATAGGTTCGCATACACCATAAAGGGTCAACAAGAAAAAGTGAAAGATATACACCAACTTTTCATCATCTTTATCCTCTCGTTGCATTCATCAACAATTACACATAACATTTTTTGTTGATTAAAGTGCACATCTATGGTGATAACGTTTAAATTGAAGATTGATTTCATATTTGGGTTGAGAACCGAGTGGGTTTTTTCTTGAATAAAATTGTTAGGGTTTTGTCCTTCAAGATTCCATTTGGTGCGGAGGTTTTTCCATAAGTCTTTCCTTCATTGAATTCATCCGAGTGGAAGGGTTGAGAAACGGTGGGTTTGCTCAATCAAGTAGCGGTAACTGGAGGATTTTGTGAAGCAGGATTTGGGGTCAAATTTCTTGCGATCAAAATCAGCCGAGTGAAATATTTGTAGAGTGAAGGTTTCGTGAAATCAAGTAGCGGTAACCGAAGGTTTGTTGGAAGAGATTGGCATACTTGGTTTGGCTTGAACCAAGGGGAGAGAAGGGAATAGTTTCATCATCAAAAATTGTTTTGTATGTAGTGAAGACTATTTCTTCTCTTGTAACACTTTCCAACTTAATATCATATATCTCAATTTTAGATTTTAGGATTGGGGGCAGACATACCCTACGCGAGGATGACAAGGGGAACTGCCTTAACAAATCGTGTGTTATTTCTCTTTCCATATCCTTTTATTTTCGTTTGTTATAATTTGTGTGATATTGATCATTCAATTCATTTTACCATGATTGTAGTGATTCAAAGTTAGTTTACAATAATCATAGAAATCACTTTGATTGTTATCAAGGAAAATTCATCACTACAATTAAGTAAAATTAAATTTGTTGTGTTTTTGCACACGAAGTCTTTGATAAATTGACTAACACACAAATTAGTGATTTTGTCAAGTTTTATCTTAAACAATTCATTGGAAGTAGTATTTACTCATTGATATTGTTTAACTGATTGGTTAGTAAGTAATAGTATTAATTCAATTCTCATCATATGATCTCCATACAGTTTCACATATCTGGTCTTTTCAATAACGAATCATTTAGACGATTTTGATTCGGAAAGCTTTCGCATCATTTCAAAACAAATTTTAAAAGAGCGATTTTTAAATAAAGGATTTATTTAACCCCCTTCTAGATCCGTTCTATCATCTAAAACCAAACACGTTAACTTTTGTCATTATTTCATCAAAAAAAATTGGGAAAGATAATATTCTTAAACTTGAGCTTGTAAAAACTAAAAATCAACTAGATGACATACTAACCAAACCTTTAGATACAACTCAATTTGAAAAGCTAGGGGGTGTTTTTGGTATTTTCATGTATGAGAACTTCCGAAAATAATGCAAAGGATCCGTGCAGAAGGAAACTTTCTCTCTCTTGTGATCATTGCTACACGTGAAATAGGGCACATCATTCCTATTTTATATCAGTTTAAAAAATTCTCCTTTCTTACTCACCTGAATATTTCTCTCTCTCTCTCTCTCTCTATTGTTCTACCAAAACTATTCATATTCATCTCTCTCAAGTTCCTTAAACCTGTTCAAAATTGAGTCAAAAAGCTAATAAAGCTAATACCTCTAGTCCCAAAACAATTACCAATATGTATGAGGTTAAAATTCTAGGAATAAATGTGGGGGAGAAACGACACCGAAGAAAACTAGGGTTTTTTAATCAAGGAGAAAGCTTAAAGACCAAAATGTCTTGCATGATGCTGCCTCTTCAAATGATTGTTATAGTTGATATTCGAAAGACCAAAACCAGGAATACTGACATCAATAAGAATATAACAACTTAAAAGGTAATTTTCTCTGATACATATGTGCATGTTGATAAGCTTGTTAAACTTATGGTTAATGAAGATGATCCCATTGTTCACTACTACTAATAACACTTGCAACATCGGATGCAAAATGCATTTTACCTCGGCTATCAAGGCATGGGAAATAAGGTTGTCATGAAAAGTCTCCACATAATATCTCAGTGTTTTAAACACAGAGGTTATAATTGAAAAGGTCATAGATTTGATCTCTCAGAACTGCATATTTTTATTTTCTATATTTCGTTGTGCGTGCCATATAGTTATCGGCTTTATTTATAATCCGAGGTAATAAGGTATTCATTTACCTCCATTTTATGTAATAAACTAGCGGTTTGAAATAAATTTTTTTGGCTATATTTATCAATTTTACTGGTCTGTATCATTTTTTGTTTGTATCATTTTCACTGGCCTGTATCATATTATTATAATAAATCTATTACCCTACTAGTATCATTTCTTACACAGAAACTACAAAATATGCATATATATATATATATATATATATATATATATATATATATATATATATATATATATATATATATATATATATATATATATATATGATTTTAAACTAAAATGTGCAAATTAACATCAAGACAAAATACACTGTTTGACATGATCATATATATACACATCAAAATGACAAAACCTCTGTTTATATACAAAATAAGATTATAGAAACCAAGAAAAACTATTGATGTGGTTGTCGAGCTTTATAATGAGATAAGAAGACACTGGTCAAACATGATCGAATGTCATCAATATCATCCGTTGAGTATGATGTTTGGATGCTAAGCTCCTACAATTAGAACAAAATTTAAACTATGATAAGTTAAAAACAACAATATTAGTTTAAGAAGTATATATATATATATATATATATATATATATATATATATATATATATATATATATATATATATATATATATATATATATATATATATATATATATATATATATATATATATATATATATATATATATATATGGATTAAGCTAATAACTTATAAATACACACACAAAATATAATGTCAAAAAGCAAAATTACTATACTTACTTTTGGGTAAATATAGACTGGCTTTTTACCCATAAGATTTTTTTTTGCGTATTAAATTCCTCCATCGCTCTACACACGTCAGTTAAAATTAAACATGAATAAAAACTATTCAAATCTAAATTGAAATTTGAGTATAAGAAATAATATAACTTACCCACTCAAAGTGTTAACCACAACGTCAGACAGTGTCGAGTGCGCCGAGCAAAACACAATTATATAGTTTCTCTTGGGACATATAATAAGTAGTTGCCAATGTAGATTGCATAAATATTCAGAATAATTAATAATATGAACAACATTGATTTATAAATGAAAACACAAATTAATATATACTTACTCGCGGTAAAATGGGGCAATATAACAATCTTTGATGCTCCCTTTCTGTCATCTTTTCTTGTAAGTAAATTTTGATTTCGTGTCTTGGAGAGCTGCGAGTTAGAGCAATCCTCGCAGCATCTAAGATACAATACTTGTTTAGAAGCTTCATTTTAACACATATCTCATGGATTTACCTGCAAGGTCAAATCTTTATGTTAAAGTACAAGAATGTATGAATATAAATAGAAATAAACATAAAACTGTAATTACGAGCTCCAAATTTGCAATATGGAATTGTCTAGTTCCTCATCTCCCTTCAAAAATTCATGTATAGCAGACTTGTTAAGAAAGAACAATTATTGTGGACCATAACTTAAATAATACCCATAATTATGGTTTTAATACTCAGCAAAATCATCTCTAGTCTCTGAAGGCTATCTTGATTTTGTGGTGGTAAGGGTTCAACACTGTCCTAGTTGGTAGAAAAATTATGTGTCGTGCTTGTACCACCCATAACTTTCTCAATTAAATTCTCTCAAATTTCCAACAGATTTGAATTTGTGTGGCTAAATATCCCCAACAAACTCAATTTCTACATCATAAAACAACATAAATACAATCAAAAATTGAAATACGCAAACAATAACAACAACATACATCTTATAACACAAGAACATCGCGGGTACACTTCTCAGACACCTTCTCCTCATTCATCCTCTCTCGCTTCTCTTGCTCCTTCTAGACACTCTCCCGCACAATATGAAAAAACTTATCCCTCTCCTCCTCCAAGAACTTCTCCTGCACTGTCTGCAACAACCTCACTCTCTCTTCCTCTAAGAACTTCTCCTGCACCGTCTACAACCAACTCCCCCTCTCATCCTCCAAGAATTTCTCCCACACCGCCTGCAACCAGACCTCCTTCTCCTCCTCCAAGAACCTATCCCTACTCCTCCTTCCACTTCTTCCTGGCCTTCCCGGACTCAACAAGAATAATCTCTTAAACCTCTTTCTTATTGATTTTCTCTCTAAATGATTTAGAGCGTCCAAAATGGACCTTGAAGCCAACGCCTCTACCAAGTCCACGAACACACCCCGGATGCTCCCTGGTTCCAATTTCTTCTACCAAGATGTCATGACGACCTTGTGAAGTAAAGAGGTCGGCCTTGGTTTACTCCACAAGATCATTCTACAAAACATGAAATTTCATCTTTAAATAAAATAAATATTGTTGAAAAAAAGTATCTACTTACAATCCTTTGAGCCACTTTGCGTGTAGCATCTGATGTATGCTCGTTGTCTTTTCTTTGGTGTTCCCTCTTCCATTTCCCGTGGCGTGATGGTGGAGATGGACTGCGATCAAGAATTATAGAATCTCCCTACTCTTCATCCATTTTTTCTTTTTTCGTCCAACAAATTTTTTCCAAGTCTTTTATATCCTCCATGAGACAACCTAAATGGATAGATATTTCTAGCTCGATTTTCCTTTCCTTTTTGGCTCTTTTCCAAGAAGTTAGAAGTGGTGCGAGAATCTACACATATCTCCCAAGTAGCTTGACCAATAAATGAATACACCTCGTATGGAGACAATTTTCTATCTTCTCCATGTTTAATATAATCATGGGTGAGATGTGTCTTAAACCCCCTCCAATGCTCACCACAATAAGAAAGAATTTTCTTTTTCACGTCCTTATCATTTGGAGCAACAATGAACACATCTTATGTTTACACAATAGAGATGTTATTAGTATTAAACAAAAAATATACTTGTAAAGCAAATGATAGAATATAAAATAAATACCATAATATCTAACCATATGTCATCTTTCAATTCATCATCAACATCACACCAACTATCTATCAAAATACTCACTTTACATGTACCTTGTAACCGTGTAGCGAATACGAGTTTAATTACCTTTGTATATACCGTAGCACCTCTAGTTTTTCTTTTACGTTTTGTATCAGATGTTGTATGGGAGGTGCTTGTCGAATTGGCCATGATTATCAAGATGAATCAAACAACAATGTTTCAGTCAAAATAAACCCTAAATAAAGTGATCAATAGACAAAAAAACAAATAAAACCTAAACAAAATGACCAATAGACTATTTCAGTGAAAAACTAACATTGATGACTATCAAGATGAAACAAACTTGTTGCTATGAAGAATATTTGTTTAGTTTTGATAAATATCAGCTTGAAAATCACCTAGGATTTTTTACAAAATGAGAGTGACGAACTAACATTTTAGTGTTAATAGGTAAATGAAAAGTTAGAAACTAGATAATAGTATGTAGTATTTCATGAAAAATAAGTGTCATGTCGGTTTTACACAAAAACCAACGTGATTGTATTATTTAAAAATATAAAATATTAAAAAAAAACTTCATACTGTCATATTCTGGGAATTTATTTAAAAGATATATCTCGTCGGTTTTTGTAGAAAATTGAGCGATTAAAATATATCAAATAAAGTATTAAAATAATATTTTGAAATTAGTATTATGAAATTGTTAATGCAAAATATATTACCTCTCAACAAAATATATTATCGAGGTAAGTACTAATGGAACAAATAAATAAAATAAAGATGAAATTTGGAAAGGCGCCAAGTGAGAAATACTAATGAAACAATTGGAAAAAAACATAAAATGTTGCAACTGAAGGTCAAAACGAGTCCCCTTATTGTTACTTTTCCTCAGTTTTATTAAATATTCGAGGTCTGATGTTTTTATTAACCAAAATAATAAAACATGACGCTCCCAGGACCTATACCCATGTTTTTCATTGTTTGAGGTGTAAGCTTCGTCATGAAAAGCGTTATTTATAGTAGTGGTTATTAAAAAGTTAATGACTCGACTGAAACCAATATTGACTCCAATGTTGAACCAAATGTTAAACCACATGTTGAACCTTATAGTGAACCATATGTTGAACCTTAATGCTGACACCACACTGGAAAAAAAACTATTGTTGATATACATACCTTTAACACACATGTGAATAACATATTTGATGAACATGATGGTTCATTTGAAGATTTGAGGGATGAGAACCCTCAAAATGAAGAGCCAGAGGTTCAAGGTGAAAGGGATGTAGAAGCTTATCAGGATGATGACATTCACAATGCCAGCATAATGAATAAAATCATTGAAAGTGTATCTGTTGTACCCCAAAATTTTCCCTCCCATATTTCTCAATGCATTTCAAGTGAGGTCCTCAAATTGCTAAAGGAAGTCCAAGGGTTGACCAGACAAACTCTCTCATAAGGCAGTCTACCTCAAATTAGGGTTTCAGTTTGCATCAAGATGTTTGGATCCAAAGGGTCCCAAATTCTAACCATTGTCCTAATATGTTCTCAAGATCATCCATGTCAAGTTTCAAGCCTTGCAGAGGAAGTTTGCTCAGTCAATTGCTCAAAGGCCTGAAAATCGATTGTGCTAGGGCAAAAGTCAAATGTGGCCCACATACAGTCAAACCTCAAGATTTTTGGTCAACATCCTCATTTTGAATTATTATTCATCATTAGATCAAGGGTTGATCATGATTCCTCAAGGATTACTCACAATTCATCAAAACCCAAAAGTTGCTAAATTAGGGTTTTGCAGGAAAAGTCAACTCAACTTTGACCAAGCATAACTTTATCATACTTTATAAAAAATGACCTATCCAAATCTCATGTTGAAGAGGATGCAATTCCCTACAATTCATCTTCAGCTCCCAAGTTCAAAATATGCACTCACAAGAAGATATGAATTTGGACATTATAGGTCATTTTGGAAAGTCAACAAAACACCTCTTGGGTCAAAGCTTCATACATGAACATGGAAGACTCAATTGAAATGATATCAAATAACATTTTTAGGGTAAAAATTGAAGGAGTTATGCATTGGCAAAGTTGACCTTTTTTGCAAAATTGCCAAAAGTCAAATATGTCCAAAATTACTTTTTTTTTGTCAAATGGGCCCAACTTTTTATGCTTGCACTGAGTTTGTAATGTGACCCACGACCTATGATCCCTTCCATTTGTCATTATTTTTATTTTTGTCATTTATTTTGATTTTATTTCAATTAAATCAAATAAAATCAAAATAAAATAATGAAAATATCAAAAGCTAATCAAATCTTGAGATTTTGTGCATGTTTAGGTCTATTATACAGCTGGAAGTGAGATCAAATCGTGCAAGGTTCAAATGGATACAAAAAGATTACATTTTGCTTGATTTGGAAAGATTATGTACAATGATCAAATCATGATTCAATAATCATAATTGGATAAGATTTGAAACAAATGGCAACCCTAATTCGTTCTAGGGTACATAAGGAACAATTGCAGATAAAAAACAAGGAGGTTAGAGGCATGTAAAATAGAAAGCAAGTTGCAAAAAATTCAAGAAAAGTGGAAAACTGATTTCCATGTTTCAGATCAATTCAAAGCATTCTAGTCATCCCAATCAATTGTTGGACTCCCCAGGATCAAGATTCAATCGTTAGCAAGCATTCTCGCGCCTTGAAACACACTGTAAGAGTCGCACGGTATCCATGTTTTCTTGATTTTGAATCCATTAATTCTGGAATATTTATCATGAATAATTGTCATATTCTTAATCCTTGTGATGTTTGCAAGCTAATGGTTATATTTAATTGCATTTTCATTGACTGTACAACAAAGTTCCATGGCTAGGGTTTTCTCTTTGTGTTTAGGGTTTTCTTGTACAAGGACAATTGGCCATTAATAATGGTACCATGATGCTCGTGAGGTTGCAATGAGTTGATTGATACCATTGTTTTGCATTTATCATGCTTGTATAGGATTTTGGAAAGGCACAGGGTTATACTTACACCCAGGTGAGCGTAGGTAAAAGTCAAGGAACTCTTAGCAACGGTGGGAGGAAAAAGAAGGATAACGTGGCGCCCTATGACTCGTCCATTTGAATTTCGCGCGTTGTTTGAGTTTAACCACTAGTTTTATCATATAATGTTTATTTGTTTTTATTTGTACA
Source organism: Vicia faba (assembly GCA_948472305.1). NCBI lineage: Eukaryota > Viridiplantae > Streptophyta > Magnoliopsida > Fabales > Fabaceae > Vicia > Vicia faba. The sequence goes on along the minus strand of OX451740.1, from coordinate 1,055,481,436 downwards.
AATAACGTGGCCATCTCAGGTGGTAAGCATGCAGCGTGATAGTGCTCAAGGACCTGGGTTCGATCCCCAGGTCCCAACAATGTTCCATATTATTTTTCCTTGTATAATCAGGTGCACAGGCGTCCCATAAGTCCACCATACGTCCTCAATATCCAACCAATCAGATCATCAACAAGCCAGATCCAAGGCTCCTCCCATGAGGGTCCACCATGGGCATAAGTCAAGCAAGCGCAGGAGATTGGAAAAGTTAACAAAGGCCATCAGCATTTGGGCCCAGAATTTGCCATCAACACCCCCTTCTTACAAAGACACCAGGCCCATTCTTATTTCTTTTTTTTTCTTTTATTTAATTTAATTAGTTTAATTATTTTTTAATCTAAATTAATTTCTTTTTCATAAAAAATCATAGAATCAAATCTCACAAATTTAAAATTAGGTTTTTATTTTATCAAATTAAATTTAATATTAATTTAATTTAGGTTTAGTCTAACCTTTTAATATTTAAAATCAATTTGAAAAAATTAGGGTTAGCCCGATTTAATTTTTATTTATTTTCTCAATAAATAAAAAATACAAAAAATAGGTTAACTTAATTATTTTTCTTAATTTAAATTAATTAGTAATTAGGTTTTTTTATTTATTCAATTAAACCTTATTTTCTCAAAATAATCAAAAACACAAAAAATGATTTTTCTTTTAATTAGGTTTAGTCGGGGTCAAAACCCTAATTCTCTCGTTTCGATTCATCGCGCGCGCTTATTTTTTTACAATATTAATGTAACTGCTCACGGTATGTAATAGTTTAATTAGGATTTCCTCTTTATTTATCGTTTTACGGGTTTTTTTTGGCTATGTAATTAATCCCTACCCCGAAGCCTTGTAATAGCGTAGGTTTTTATTTTCTCGCATTTTAATTCTCGCAAATATTAACTGTTAGATGTATGTTAATAGGATTGTATGACAAGATTGCATGATAATTTAAAATGGCTAGCAAACCCTAATGTGCAAAGATAATAACTTAAAATAAAATCACTCGCACATGCGCACTCCTAGGGTATACTCTCACTTCGGTTTCCTTCGGTAAACGATCATTAAGTATAGGGTGTTTTAGTGGTGGCCCTCCTGTCTAAACAAAGATCAAAAGTCCCCTTCGGAAATGTTTCCTCGGAAACGTCGCCTCGGAAATGTTTGATGGGCTGTTTATCTGTAACGTATAGCCTAAATGTAGTACTGCAAGTGTACAGCCTATCGAAGTAATATATAAGATTATCGAACCACAGAGACCAATTGTCAATCTATCAACTCTATTGCTAAGGTGCTTATCTAAGGCGAATAAGGATATTGATGTGAGTGCAGTGCACAAAGTAAATATGCGAGGGAAATAACAGTTTAAAAGACAGGTTGGAATGTAAATCATGTAATCAGATATTGGTCCGGTCATGCGTAGATGAACCTACTTATGGGGCAGTATTTTCTATTGATAGCAAAGAATCAGTTTAACGGGAACCTGTAGCTTTTGACTACTAAGAACCGAGTTTACTCTTTAAATTAAATTCCTTTATTGTCACATATAAAGGGTGCCTTCCGCGTTAAAGAGGTAAACCTATTTTTAAGAAATTGATAGTTTTGACTTAACAGAAAAGTGATCTTACTCGGAAAGATTAACTTAAAGAGACTTTTGGCTTTTGACCAAGAGTCAGATTTTAAACCTACAAACGCGTCCGAAAATAGTTTCAAAATTGTTTTCTAAAAAGGTCAATGATTCCTATTTAACCAATCAACGGCTGTCGCTCTTTTTGTTTGGTTAAATAATAATCAAGTCGTATCATTAGTTTGGACGGCTTTCGATCTTACCCAATAAACATTTAAACACAATTGACTTAAGTTAGAAGCAAAACATCCCCAGAGTATTTTCACCAGCATGATAATTGGAACACAACCACGATGACAATCATTACATCCTAACCTTTATAGTTTAGCCAGACATAATAAGTGCGAGTCTATAAAACGTGTAGACTATGGTAAGAGCATTTAAAGTCTATAAAACGTGTAGACTATGGTAAGAGCATTTAAAGTCTATAAAACGTATAGACTATGGTAAGAGCATTTAAAGTCTATAAAACGTGTAGACTATGGTAAGAGCATTTAAAGTCTATAAAACGTGTAGACTATGGTAAGAGCATTTAAAGTCTATAAAACGTGTAGACTATGGTAAGAGCATTTAAAGTCTATAAAACGTGTAGACTATGATAAGAGCAATTTAAATAAAGAAATGCAATAAATTAGAACCTTGCTCCGGTCGGAGACTTGAATCTTATACAAATCTACGGAAAAGTAAGGCCGGTATGATGAACTTCAACCAAAGTGCTCCAAGACTCGATTACAACTCAATCTACACCGCAATAACTCCCCGATGTGAAGAGATTATTACTTTACAGAAACTGATAGTATATGGCTTAAGATTGTACTAAGCTTGGATGAAACTAAAGAATGAGAATCGAAGGCTATTTATAGAGGAACTTTGAGGTGCGTAAGGACCAGCATGCCCCTTAACTTCTTTTGAGCGGGAGCCTTTTTGTGAAGGCCGCGGGCACGGTGAGGGTGGCCGCGGGCGCGGCGCCTGGAACCGCCACATCATGGGAACGTGGCAGTTGATCTCTGGGTGAAAGTGGGCCACGTCATCGCGTTTCCTGTAGCCAGCGCGGTGCTGAACGCCATAAGTGCAAAATATCTTGAAAAACCCTAATTTCTTGGCGTTTTGGCTCGTTTCTTCACAGAAGGCTCTGAAATGACAAGAATCCTGAAAACAAAGGAAAAAGGAACATAATACGAGAAAATGACAATAAAAACTAAGGAAAACATGTGATATTTAAGTCAGAAACATAGTGCGATTTAGTGCGATCAAATCCTCCCACGCTTAGACCTTTGCTTGTCCTCAAGCAACAACTCTTAAAAGTGGATGAAAGAATTTTATGGTGTATACAGGTTTTGGGCAAAGAGGGCTTCTAAGTCCGAGTAAGGGTGTGTTGTCAGGCACTAACTATCTGAATCAAGGGTATCTTAATTACACTACTCGCAGAAATGCGGACATAAACCTCATAAGTATACAGATTGATCCAAATATCCTTACTATGCTAAGACTTCTTTTTGTACGAGGTCCTTTTTCATTCAGGCGCAATCACATTAAGCCCGTTATCCGTACATACTCATGGTGTAGTGACCGGTTAGTGACTCTGATCTCAAGTGATGGGATTCTGGTACAAGAGTTGGTTTAATCCCTTTTTATTTTACCCATTTGCAGTTGCGGGGGATCGGACCGTAGTCCGCCCTACCAAGTTCAGCACCAGATACCTCTGAACCAACTACAATAGATATGCCTTATATATTTTTTTCTTTGTTTTTGTTAGTGTTTACAACTTTCTTGAGTTAAGTAATCTTTGTGAGGATCACCCAACTCGTAGTCGTATTCATACTTTATTTTGTAACTTTTAAGGCAAAAATAGAGATCATCCACTTATATTCATCGATCCCACACTTAGAGCATGCTTAGGCCGGAGCTGACTGCTAAGATAAACTACTTGAAGACCTATTTGTACAGTTTTATTCAAAATCATAGCATATTGGGGAGAAAGGATCTAATCTAAATATTCAAAAAGGCTTATGGTGTAAAAATGATAACGAATTTTTCAAAAAGTGAGTGTCCGAGAAACAGACCCTATCTAGGACCTGTCTCATAGCCCAAATCCTTAAAAACAACCATAAATCTTTGAAAAATAAAAATTTTGTAAGGCTAAAAGGTGGGGGAAATGAAAGGGTACACTACGCAGAAAGACTCGCCTATCACATGCATTTTATTAACTACGAATAAAAAAGGAAAAATGCGGAAGGAAAATAAAAGCAGGAAAAACGGAAAATAAAAGCGAAAAATAAAAGCGAAAAATGGGAAATAAAAGCGATAAATGCTCCTCCCACACTTAAATCAGACATTGTCCTCAATGTTCCAAAATAAGGTAGGAGGAGGTACCTGAAAACACTAGTGGGGGCCACTAGGACCTTCACCATCCTGGTTGGTACGACCGGAACGGCGGCTACGACTGCGACGGCGGCTATCTCGGTCCAAAACAAGCTGCTCCAGTCTCTCTGACAAGGCGGCATTTGCCGCTTGTAGCTCTTGGGTCCGACCAATGAGGGTGCCTTGGGTTGCCTCCATCAATTGGAAGTGACGAGCGTTTGTGGTCTGGTGTAGGTGCTGTTCTCTCTGAAAAGCCAGCTGACTTTCCATAATAGTGCGCAGAGAGCTAGCATTTTGTTCTTGGGACGCTTGCATGAAGGCCATGTTGTCGGCCGCCTGTTGCTGCAAGGTAGCAAGGAGGGTGTCCCTCTGGGCCTCTCGGGCCATATGCTCACGCCACATGTCCTCAGTGACATGGAAGCTAGGAGCTGTACCTGCATGTGGGTTAGAGGTTGAAGGTGCCGTGTGTGAAGGTGAAAAATGGGGTGGTTCCTCTGTTTGGAAATCGTACTCATCATCAGTGTTGTTACCCTCATTTAAAGGTAGATTTGGGGGCAACGGACCAATAAAAGCAGGAGCGTTGAGATCGTAGGTCCAGTTACGCTCAAATCGAATATCAGTACGACGGGTGCAAGGCATAACAACACTGGGTACAGCAGCACCTCCAACCATTAGGAAGTAACCACCTTCCTTCCTCGTCTTGCATAAACGCATATCCCTGAAAAATTTAAGATTTGCAATCCGAGGAGGAAGTGGTTCTAGGGTGGCAAGTTCCGTATCCAATCCTATGGCACGGGCAATAGTGGTAATCAGTCCACCAAAGGAAATCGGCCCACCTTTTCTTAAAACATGGTGCATATGGGCAATCATGAATGGGACGGGATTAACTTTGGTGTCTGTGAGGCAGCTCTGCATGATAATTAATTCTTTAGCATTCACCTTGTTTGGGTTTTCCCGAGCAAAGATGGTGGATGCTAAAAGAAATCGAAAGACACGAAGGGCAGGATTGTGGATGTGAGAAGCAAGAAGGCCATCAAAAGATGTTGCATTTTGTTTAGTAATTCTGGCCCAAAATGCTTCAAATGCCCAATCCGTGTCTAAAGGTGCTTCACAAATGGCACCATCCCCATAAGGCAATCCTAACATGGCGGCTAGACCGTCAGTGGAGTAATCATATTCGACATTAAACATTCTAAATTTGACTCCACCTACGGTGCTAGCAGTGTTAGGAGAGACGTTATAAATTAAAGAACTTAAAAACTCGAACGTCAGCCTAGGGTAGGTCGGTGCTTGAGTAGCAAAAATATCATGCATACCTATTTTATCTAGAAGGAAGAATACACTATGGTATATACCTAATGAATATAGACAGTTTTCATCGATATACCTGGTAGAGTGTATTGGTGTTGTCAGCAATTTTTCAAGCCGCTTTAGTTGCCTTTCTCCGGCTTGACCACCACGTAAAATGTAACCGTGACATTCCATAGGATTTTCTTGTGGATAAAAAGAGAGAAAGAATGGGATGTAGAAGTAATGAAGGTGTGAGGAAGAAAATGATATAGTAGGGGGTATTTATAGGAAGGGAAGAAAGAAAATGGTGGTTGTAAATATTTATGATGAAAATAATGGAAATAAATGTAGTGGGTTGGTATGGGTAATAAAGTGGGTTAAAATTGGAAGAAAATGGGATTGGAAATTGAAAAAGTGGTAAAATGGGGGGAAAAATGAGCTACTAGCCGTTAGGTGACCGTTGCGTCACCGCGGGCGCGGCAGGGCCTACCGCGGGCGCGGTGAGGTCGAGGTCAGTTGGGCTGGCCTGGCTTTCTTTCCATTGGGCTTTTTCTTCCTCGCCATTATCTTCAATTTCTGGAGGTGTACCTATTTTTCTTATAAATGTGCATATATGTACGTGAATACATATACACATGTTTATTTATTTTATTTTTATATTAAAACTATGGTGACCTAGAAAAAACAAAAACATTAGTAAATAAATAAAACATATGCATATATATATATATATAGATATAGGTACGGATATTGGGTCATCAAAATAAATATTAACAACTCAGGAAACAGATAATGCAAAAAATAAAAAATGAGTTTGAAAAGTAAATCAACATAATACGAATAATACTGAAACTAGATATCTTGTGAACAATACAGATCTATTGCCAACCGGTAGGATGCTCTGCAGGAGTGTCTGGGCCACGCAGCTCAGTCAGCTGGCGTCGAATCTCTGCCACCTCGTGAGCTAATTCATCTAACTCACCAGCGAAGGTAACATCATTCACTTCCAACTGCAAAGGAAGGTCAGCCACCTCATTGCGGAGAGTGGTTATCTCAGTGCGCATAGCAGTCAATAGAGTGCGAATATCAGGTTCCTGCAAGCTGAGGTTATTAGTAAGAACAGTAGTATGTGTAACCTCGGGTCGGGATGTGTGATCTGGAGCGGAGTCCTCGGAGGCAGGAGTGTAGTCCTGAGTGGGATCTTCAGAAGCAGGAGTGTATTCTGGAGTGAGATCTTCGGAAGCAGGAGTGTATTCTGGAGTGTACTCTTCGGAGGCAGGAGTGTATTCTGGAGTGTACTCTGATATCTCACCCCAACCTTCTACAGAATAGTTCCAATTAGCAGAGTTGGAAACACAAGTCATCTGAGGGTCTGGCATGGTGAAGGTGTAAACTGTCTGGTCATTGATAAGCAATCTGTACCGATATGGGTGGAAAGAGGCCCTCCTCATGAATCCACGATCCATGCAAAAGTCTAAATCCAGAAAAGTATATCCACAGTATGGGGTCAACTGTGCTATCATACTGTCTAAACCCAAAGCAGAAGCTATCTGTGTCACATTCCCTCCGGAATGAATGAGCCCTACAGCGGATCGAGCAGTCTGCTCGAGGCTCTCTATCAGAAAACCTCCACTAGCTATAGGTCTGGACTGACTAGCACAGTATAGGAAAAGGATCTCCTCAGCGGTGACCAAGTGGTCACAGTAACTCATCCCAAAGAAAGTGTGGCATAGGATCATCTCGAAGTATCGGAAGGCCGGGTTATGGATCTTCCGGGACAGCTGGGTAGAGGGGTCAAGACTGGCTCTATCAGTAATGTCCTGCCAAAATTTGTCAATGTCTCTGTCCATGTAGCAACTCAATGGGAACTCAGTTATAGCGGTCGGTCCAGTTTGGAAACCAAGCAAATCCCCAAATTCTTTGGTGGTCAGGGTATACTCGGTGCCAAACAATCTGAAACTCAGGCGTCCTCGCTCATCTCCTTCACCTACTCGTGGATTATAGTCCATAGAGCTAAGAAACTCCAGAGTAAGGTTCCTGTAGGTTTTGTGGACATCATCGGCATAAGAATCCCAGCTAAGTTGGTTGCATAGATACCGAATACTTGGCTCAATCCCGAGTGCCTCCATGCAGCTCTGATCGGGGTACCTAGTGGGTACCATAGGTCTAGCAGATAAGGTAGCAAATCGGGCCTTTTGCGCTTCATCTCTGAAAATCACAACCATACCATCGGGGTGATGCATCCTGAAAATATAAACACAAGAAATTAGTCCAGATAAAATATATAAATTACTAAAATAAAATAAAATAAAATAAAGAATAAACCATGGGTTGCCTCCCATGCAGCGCTTGTTTAACGTCGTTTAGCTTGACGATTAGATCTTACTTTATGTGGGTATTGGTGGGTCTATAAGAATATGACTAGAGTAGTCAACAGGCAAATCGCCTCCTTTGTAGAGCTTCAGTCTTTGTCCATTTACCACAAATGGAGCATATGAATTGTTTTTGATTTCTACTGCTCCAGACTTTAGAACTTTTGATACTTCAAATGGACCTGTCCATCTTGAACGAAGCTTACCAGGAAAAAGTCGTAACCTTGAGTTAAATAGGAGAACAGGATCACCAATGTTGAAATCTTTCTTGATGATTTTTTTATCATGCCACATTTTGGTTCTTTCCTTATATATGATGGCATTCTCATAGGAATTCAAGCGAAGCTCTTCTAGCTTGTGAATGTCCAGGATACGTTTTTCTCCGGCTTTCAGGTAATCTAGATTCAAGGATTTAATGGCCCAATAGGCTTTATGTTCTAGTTCGAAGGGTAAATGACAGGACTTTCCATAAACCAATTGATAAGGAGTTGTTCCAATAGGGGTTTTATAAGCCGTTCTATAAGCCCATAAGGCGTCTTTAAGTTTTCCAGACCAGTCTTTTCTGGATAGTGATACGGTTTTTTCTAGGATCTGCTTAATCTCCCTATTCGATACCTCTACTTGGCCACTGGTTTGCGGGTGATATGGTGATGCTACTCTATGTTTTACTCCGTATTTGCTTAGAAGCTTGTCAAATATCTTAGATATAAAATGCGATCCTCCATCACTTATGACTAACCTCGGGGTTCCAAACCTAGGAAAAATAATATTCTTAAACAGTTTGATAACTACCTTGGTATCGTTTGTGGGTGATGCAACAGCTTCGATCCATTTTGAGACATAATCGACAGCTACTAGGATATACTTGTTACCCATTGAGGAAGGAAAAGGTCCCATGAAATCTATACCCCAGACATCAAATATTTCCACTTCTTGGATGTTTCTTAAAGGCATTTCATCACGTCTTGAGATGTTCCCAGTGCGTTGGCATCGGTCACATTTTGTAATGTAAGTGTGGACATCGCGCCATACAGTAGGCCAATAAAAACCTGCTTGAAATATTTTGGCGCATGTTTTAGACGTGCTTGTATGTCCACCATAAGGTGAAGCATGACAATGTTTAATGACATTGCCTACTTCTTCCTCCGGCACACATCGTCGGAATATATTATCTATTCCTCTTTTGAATAGGAGGGGTTCATCCCAAAAGAAGTGTTTAACATCTCTGAAAAACTTCTTCTTCTGTTGGTAGCTTAAGTCGGGGGGTATGATATCAGCGGCTAGATAATTTACAATATCTGCGTACCATGGTATGTTGTTCATGGTTGAGATTTCCTCATAAGTCTCTTCTTCAGTTGAGTTTATCCCAGCTATTAATCTTTCATAAGTAGAGTGATCATCTATAGGTATAAGTTCAGGCTTAAGGTGTTCTAACCTGGAGAGATGATCAGCTACTAAGTTTTCAGCTCCTTTTTTATCCTTAATATCCAAGTCAAATTCTTGGAGTAAAAGTACCCATCTGAGCAATCTAGGCTTAGCATCTTTCTTACTTAACAAGTACCGGATTGCTGCATGATCTGTGTATACTATTATTTTTGCTCCCACCAAATAAGATCGAAATTTATCAATAGCAAAAACTACGGCTAGCAATTCTTTTTCTGTGGTTGTATAATTTAGCTGGGCGGCGTCTAATGTTCTACTAGCGTAGTAAATTGCATGCAGTTTTTTGTCTTTTCTTTGCCCTAGTACAGCCCCTACAGCGAAATCACTAGCATCGCACATGATTTCAAAGGGTTGTGTCCAATCAGGTGGTCTTATGATAGGTGCTGAAATAAGAGCTTGCTTTAAAACTTCAAAGGCCTCAAGACATTTTTGGTCGAATTCAAACTCGACATCCTTCATCAATAAGTTAGTTAAAGGTTTAGTTATTGCGGAAAAATTCTTGATGAAACGTCGGTAGAACCCGGCATGTCCTAGGAAACTTCTTATTTCCCTAACGGTCTTAGGTGGGTTTAAGTTTTCTATAACTTCTATCTTGGCCTTATCGACTTCTATACCTCTTTCAGAAATAATGTGTCCCAAGACTATCCCTTCACTTACCATAAAGTGGCACTTTTCCCAATTCAACACAAGGTTTACTTCCACACATCTTTTTAAGATTTTCTCCAAGTTCGAGAGGCAGTTTTTGAAATCAAACCCACACACTGAAAAATCGTCCATAAATACTTCCATAATTCCATCTAGGTAGTCTGCGAAAATTGACATCATACAACGTTGGAAAGTGGCAGGTGCATTACAGAGTCCAAAGGGCATTCGTCTATAAGCGAATGTTCCATAAGGGCAGGTAAATGTGGTTTTTTCTTGGTCCTCTGGGTGAATAGGGATTTGGAAAAATCCCGAATATCCATCAAGATAGCAGAAACATGAGTGTCTTGCTAGACGTTCAAGCATCTGATCTATAAATGGGAGAGGGAAATGGTCTTTTCTTGTCGCCTTATTCAACCTTCTGTAATCTATACACATTCGCCATCCTCCTTCTGTTCGTTTTGCCACATGCTCACCTTTCTCATTTTTTAGAACAGTGATACCTCCTTTCTTGGGTACCACATGGACTGGGCTTACCCATTCACTGTCCGAAATTTGGTATATGATACCAGCCTCTAATAACTTAAGAACTTCTTTCTTGACTACATCACTCATGATAGGGTTTATTCTTCTTTGATGTTCTCTTGAGGGTTTCGAATCTTTTTCTAGCATAATCCGATGCATGCATACGGATGGGCTTATACCTCTTAAATCTGAAACTTTATACCCTAAAGCTGAGGGATATTTTCGCAAGGTATCTAATAGTTGATTTGTTTCTATTTGGTTTAGAGTGGCGCTAATTATAACAGGTCTATTCATCTCCTCATCCAAAAACTCATATCTTAGATTCTTGGGTAGTTCCTTAAGTTCTATAGTGGTTTTCTCAGCACGTGGCATAGGGTCATGGGTAAGAGCTAAGCATTCGAAAAGGTTGTCGTCAATGTACGGTTCGATACTCTCAAATCCGTCATCCTCTAAAATAGGGGTTGATGGTAATTTGGTTAATAATTCGTTTTGTTCGAGCTCATTTACACATTCATCAATGATGTCGATGGCATAACACGCATCTCCTATCACTGGTGCCATTAGAAATTTTGATAAAATGAACTCAATCTTTTCATCTCCTACCTCGAAAGTCAGTTTCCCTTTCTTAACATCTATTATAGCTCCGGCGGTCGATAGGAAGGGTCTTCCTAAGAGGATTGGGATGTCTTCATCTTCTTTGATATCCATTACGACGAAGTCGGTCGGAATGTACAACTGACCAATCTTGACAGGTATGTCTTCTAAAATACCCATGGGATATTTGACAGATCTATCAGCTAGTTGTAAGGACATCTTAGTAGGTTGAAGTTCTCCTAATTTTAACCTCTTACAGACGGCCAGAGGCATCAGACTTACACTTGCTCCTAGGTCTAAAAATGCTTTGTCTATCATATGGTTACCTAGGATGCAAGGGATAGAAAAACTTCCAGGGTCTTTATCTTTCTTGGCGAGTTTATTTTCGGATATAAAATGACATTCTAAAGGCTTGGGATCATCGAGTCATCGTTTATTGGTCAAAATATCTTTCAGAAACTTAGCATATGATGGTATCTGGGTTATAGCTTCAGTAAAAGGAATCTCAACATGGAGTTTCTCTATTACCTTAATAAACTTTTGGTACTGGTTTTCTACTTTGGTGTTTTTCAGCCTCTGTGGGAATGGAATAGGTGGTTTATAAGGTTGTTGAGTGTTTTTCTCTACTTCTGGTTTTGATTGCTTTCCTGGTTTCTCTGGTTCCTCCACCTGGTCTTTGGGCGTAGCATCTTCCATAGGTTTTTCTGATGTGCTTAAGTCAGGATTTCTAGGTCCTTCATAAGCGGTTCCACTTCTTAGTGTGATAGAATTTGCTTGGCCTTTTGGATTTGGTTGAGTTTGTCCAGGGAATTGTCCTCCAGGTGCAACTTGTACAGAGGTGTTTTGTGCTACTTGGGAAATCTGAGTCTCAAGCATTTTGGTGTGGGTTATTATCTGGTCAAACTTGGTTGCTAGTTGAGTAACCAGTTCGTTCGTGTGAATATGTTGGTTCATAAACTCCTTATTTTGCTGGGTTTGAGCTTGAATAAAGGTGTCTATGGTTTCTTTAAGGTTTGGTCTTGGGGGTACTGTTTGCATAGGTTGGTTTTGTTTTTGCGTTTGGAATCCTTGAGGTCTCGAAGGTCCGGGATTTTGGATAGGGTTGTTGTTTTTGTAAGAGAAATTCGGGTGGTTCCTCCATCCAGGATTGTAGGTATTCGAGAAAGGGTTCCCTTGAGTATAGTTAACTTGGTCTGAGCTTGATTCGTTCAAAAGGTTACAGTCAACGGTTTGATGTCCTTGAGCTCCACAGAGTTCGCACTCTGATTGGATTGCTGCTACTGTGGTTGGGTTTTGAGACATGTTCTCGACTCTCAAGGCTAGGGCGTCCATCTTGGCATTGATCATGTCCATGCAACTTACCTCATGCTTTCCTCCATGGCTCTCCTTTTTCTCTACTGTCGCTCGTTCTAATCCCCATTGGGCATGGTTTTGGGCCATGTCCTCTATTAGGGCACAAGCGTCAGGGTAAGGTTTGTTCATCAACGCTCCGCCAGCGGCAGCGTCTATGGACATCTTTGTGTTGTAATGGAGTCCATTATAGAAGGTATGTATGATTAACCATTGCTCTAGGCCATGGTGCGGACAGGCTCTTAAAAGTTCTTTATATCTCTCCCAGGCATCAAAAAGTGATTCGCCTTGGTTTTGGGTGAAACAAGTGATCAGGTTCCTAAGAACAGCGGTCTTGCTTGGTGGAAAATACCTCGCAAGAAAAGCTCTCCTAAGGTCTTCCCAAGTTGTTATTGAGTTAGTTGGAAGGGCGTCTAACCAGTCGTGAGCTTTACCTCTAAGGGAAAAAGGAAATAGTCTTAATCGGATAGCTTCGGGCGTGGCTCCATTTGCCTTAAGGGTGTCAGCTAACTGGATAAATACCTTTAAATGTTGATTCGGGTTCTCGGTAGCGAGACCAGCGAATTGGTTTTGTTGTACTAATTGTAGTAACGAGGGCTTTAGTTCAAAGTTGTTGGTAGTTATAGCAGGGTTTACTATACTAGAACTAGGTTCCTCGTTAGATGGTTGGGCGAATTCCTTGAGCGGTCTTTGGTTACGATCTTCTGCCATAGCTCTTCTTATCTTGCGAATAAAAAGACGGGCACGAGCGTAACGTTCAGGTTCTACTAAAGGATCTATTAGGTTGCCGGTGCTACGATTTCTACGCATCTACCGGCTAGAATAGCCTTAGTCTAAACGGGATAACAATAGGGTACGAAATTTGACGAAGTTGGTCCCCGGCAACGGCGCCAAAAACTTGATGGGCTGTTTATCTGTAACGTATAGCCTAAATGTAGTACTGCAAGTGTACAGCCTATCGAAGTAATATATAAGATTATCGAACCACAGAGACCAATTGTCAATCTATCAACTCTATTGCTAAGGTGCTTATCTAAGGCGAATAAGGATATTGATGTGAGTGCAGTGCACAAAGTAAATATGCAAGGGAAATAACAGTTTAAAAGACAGGTTGGAATGTAAATCATGTAATCAGATATTGGTCCGGTCATGCGTAGATGAACCTACTTATGGGGCAGTATTTTCTATTGATAGCAAAGAATCAGTTTAACGGGAACCTGTAGCTTTTGACTACTAAGAACCGAGTTTACTCTTTAAATTAAATTCCTTTATTGTCACATATAAAGGGTGCCTTCCGCGTTAAAGAGGTAAACCTATTTTTAAGAAATTGATAGTTTTGACTTAACAGAAAAGTGATCTTACTCGGAAAGATTAACTTAAAGAGACTTTTGGCTTTTGACCAAGAGTCAGATTTTAAACCTACAAACGCGTCCGAAAATAGTTTCAAAATCGTTTTCTAAAAAGGTCAATGATTCCTATTTAACCAATCAACGGCTGTCGCTCTTTTTGTTTGGTTAAATAATAATCAAGTCGTATCATTAGTTTGGACGGCTTTCGATCTTACCCAATAAACATTTAAACACAATTGACTTAAGTTAGAAGCAAAACATCCCCAAAGTATTTTCACCAGCATGATAATTGGAACACAACCACGATGACAATCATTACATCCTAACCTTTATAGTTTAGCCAGACATAATAAGTGCGAGTCTATAAAACGTGTAGACTATGGTAAGAGCATTTAAAGTCTATAAAACGTGTAGACTATGGTAAGAGCATTTAAAGTCTATAAAACGTGTAGACTATGGTAAGAGCATTTAAAGTCTATAAAACGTGTAGACTATGGTAAGAGCATTTAAAGTCTATAAAACGTGTAGACTATGGTAAGAGCATTTAAAGTCTATAAAACGTGTAGACTATGGTAAGAGCATTTAAAGTCTATAAAACGTGTAGACTATGATAAGAGCAATTTAAATAAAGAAATGCAATAAATTAGAACCTTGCTCCGGTCGGAGACTTGAATCTTATACAAATCTACGGAAAAGTAAGGCCGGTATGATGAACTTCAACCAAAGTGCTCCAAGACTCGATTACAACTCAATCTACACCGCAATAACTCCCCGATGTGAAGAGATTATTACTTTACAGAAACTGATAGTATATGGCTTAAGATTGTACTAAGCTTGGATGAAACTAAAGAATGAGAATCGAAGGCTATTTATAGAGGAACTTTGAGGTGCGTAAGGACCAGCATGCCCCTTAACTTCTTTTGAGTGGGAGCCTTTTTGTGAAGGCCGCGGGCGCGGTGAGGGTGGCCGCGGGCGCGGCGCCTGGAACCGCCACATCATGGGAACGTGGCAGTTGATCTCTGGGTGAAAGTGGGCCACGTCATCGCGTTTCCTGTAGCCAGCGCGGTGCTGAACGCCATAAGTGCAAAATATCTTGAAAAACCCTAATTTCTTGGCGTTTTGGCTCGTTTCTTCACAGAAGGCTCTGAAATGACAAGAATCCTGAAAACAAAGGAAAAAGGAACATAATACGAGAAAATGACAATAAAAACTAAGGAAAACATGTGATATTTGAGTCAGAAACATAGTGCGATTTAGTGCGATCAATGTTGCCTCGAATTTGATCTTAAGACATTAGGGTTATTACTAAGACGTCCTAACATTGCTTTAGTGATCGTACGTCCCTTACGAATTGACCCTTACAACTCCAACGATGGTGCTACCTATTTCTCAATAGTAGGATAGCACTGTCTAAAGGAAACAAGAATAGAAACGATCTTTTTTCGAGTAGGTCGATGCTAGTAGGTACTTGCTCAATAAAAACTCTTTACACAAACACTTTCCAAACAAAGTTTTCAAAAACACTTCGTAACACTCTTGAAGACAGAAGCAAGGATTAAAACAAAGTTAAACAAACTTTTCAAAACAAACACACACAAGCAATTTTAAAAGATGAGCAAGTACCTAAGAGCCCGTGGAAAACCAAGGATAGAAAGGGTGCTAATACCTTCCCTTTCTATAATCTACCCCCCGTACTCAAAATCTCGAAAAAGGAATTTTTCTGTGCTTTTTTCCTTTCCAGTTGGATAAAATAAAAGTCGGTGGCGACTCTTGCTTACCGAGACATTTTGCGAATAAAAATGCAAAACGCAAACCAGCATTTTTAAACTAGTTGGTTCTGCCACCGTATCACAAAACTGGCGACTCTGCTCGGGATGAATAAGTGGGGTATACCTTAGGATTTAGTTCATCATAAATTGCTTCTCTTGTTTGTTTTGGTTGCTTTAATTTTAAGGGTTTTGTTTGTGAGTTACTATAGATCCTAACCCGGATCTGGGGACACCTTTTAGGTAAGTAGCAATAAACTGTGAGGGAACTGTACGGCGTAGACCGATACGGTTGAAGTAGTAGCTACATTGATGTGGCACATTGGTTGGTACCGGTATCCCTTGTGGAGAAACGAGGAGAATATGGGGCCGCTATGTGTGTTGTTAAGCATCAACTGACCTTAGAACCCTTAATAGATCAACTTGGCCATTAGAAAGTAGTGAGATAGCCGGCCTCGGTGTAAAGCTGAGAACTGGTTGATACTCGATGCTACACTCATTGAGACCATACTCTCGAGATAGTTCCAGCTGCAAGAAAATATTTCGTAAGCTGAAACCATGACCGATGGAGGATGGTCAATGATATTGAGAACCTCTAGAACCCGGTTACTTTTGCTAAGACAGGTTGAAACCAACTGAACTTCAAGAGGGTAATACCTAGACCCCATGCAAGCCTTAAACTTAAAGGCTTTTGTGTGACTTGTTTGCCTTTTACATGTCTGTTATCTGCTATACCTGTTGCTTTTATCATGACATCATGCATCATAACATACCATGCATACTTCATTATACTAACCATTTCAAAGACCGATGGGATTTATCTTTGTTCTGTTTTGTAAATTATGGCTTCCATGCGCAGAAACACCATCCGAGTTAACTTTGTGAAAATACCTGCTCAACTCAAAGAGTTAGCCTCAAGAGTTTCTGAGACTTCTTCATTCATTAAGAGACATGGTCAGCTTCTTATCCTGGTCACCTCAAAGTTTGATGAGCAGATGATGAGTGTGCTTTTCCAGTTCTTCGATCTTGTGCATCATTGCTTCACCTTTCCAAATTATCACCTGGTTCCCACTTTGGAAGAGTTTTCTCACTTATTGGGCATATCCATCCTTGAGCAGATGCCCTTCACAGGTATGGAAGAGACTCCTAGACCAGAAGACATTGCTTCAGCTCTGCATCTAAAAAAGGCTGATGTAGTATCCAATTGGGAAACACGAAGCGGGGTTGAAGGTTTCTTATCCAAGTTTCTGATAGATCAAGCTCAGCTATTCTGGGATAGTTTGGACTTTCAGGCTTTCAAAGATATCTTGGCTCTCCTTATCTACGGTTTGGTTCTCTTCCTGAATCCAGATTCCTTTATAGATGTGAATGCGGTTAATATCTTCCTTTCTCACAATCATGTGCCTACTCTACTGGGTGATATCTTGCATGCCCTCTACACTCGTATTGTGCGTAGAAGAGGGACTCTTATGTGTTGTATGTCGTTGCTGTCAAAGTGGTTTATTTTGCACCTCCCTAAGTACGTGTTTTAGAATGAAGAAGGTTTGGGATGGTCTTACAAGATAATGTCACTTGCCCATACAGACATTCTTTAGAGTTCCAGGGCTATGGAAGACACTGCTGTCATTGATCGTTGTGGGGGATACCCTAATGTCCCGTTGCTTGGAATCAGAGGGGTAATAACCTATAATCCTTGTCTAGCTTTGCGAAAATTTGGTCGTGCTCGGAGAGACGGTCCCCATGAGCTGCTTCTTACAGATACTGCATTTGACTACAAGGAGGACGTTGATGAGCACCGCCGAAGGTTTATACGAGCTTCGGGCATGGTGAACAGATCTGACCCCCAAGAGCTGGGACCAAGGACTTCCCTCCCTATGCCGCCTTATCTCCAATAGGCCCGAACTCGTGTCCAGAAGCTTGGGATGCCCTATGAAGCAGTACTTCCAGTAATTGTGGAGCCCACCAATGAAGAAGGCATTCCTTACACAGTTCTATATCCTTACGTGCCCACTGATCCTGGGGCATTGCAGAGGTCTTAGATTCAGCTGAAAGAGGAGAGGGATACTTACCGAGAGAAGTACCATGAGCAAGAAAGGAATATTTTGAAACTCACCAGGAAGCTCGAGGAAGAAAGAACGATCAATGACTACATCAGTACAAAGAGGAAGAGTCCATGGGACTTTTGATTTTGCTTTTCTAGTTTAGATTTGTTTTCCATTTATTTCTTTGTAACGCCTTAAAGGCATTGTTGAACCTTTTTACAAGTTAATCTAATAAAGTTTGTTTATTTTTGGTTTGCAAATTTAAATCTCCCAAAGTCTTTGAAATCATTACATACGCATCCCATTGTCATGCACACCATTACAGGTTTCTCATCTTCTTCGCTGATTATTTCAGCATAAATGTCTTTTGATCAAGCCATCAAAGATCTTCAGGCACAAAATGCCCAATTCCAAGAGATTTTCTTGAGATTGGCTAAAGGGCAAGAGGATTTGAAGACTCTCATCCTGAAAGAGAAGAAAAAGAAGAAGAAGAAGGTTGTTCTTCTGAATATGGGTAGAAGGTTTGAGGATAGGTTGAAACAGCAAGCTGATCTGACCTCTTCATCCAAGGAAAGGGAGAACCAAGAAGAAGAAAAGGGCCCCAGTCTTGCCATCTCTGATGATGATACAGATTATGATGAGGAGCAATATCCTCTTGTCGAGGATAGGTACAAGCAGTTAGAAGACCGTCTGAGTGCCATGGAGATTCAAAACATCCCTGAGTTAGATTTTGGAGAACTAGGATTGGTGTCGGGAGTGGTGATCCCTCATAAGTACAAAGATCCGATTTTTGCCAAGTACGATGGAGTATCCTGTCCAAAACTCCATCTTCGCTCGTACGTCAGAAAAATCCAACCCCACACTACTGATAAAAATTTGTGGGTGCACTTCTTTCAAGATAGTCTGTCAGGGACTCAGCTTGAATGGTTTTATCAATTGGAAGGAGCCAATATCCGAAACTTGGAGGACCTTGCTGCTGCTTTCTACATGCAGTATCAGTATAACACCGACCTTGCTCCCACTCGTACTCAGCTTCAAGGTATGTCTATGGGTGCAAGTGAAGGTTTTAAGGACTATGCTCAAAAGTGGAGAGATTTGGCTGGAAGAGTCCAACCCCTTTTGTCTGATAGGGAGTTGGTTGACATGTTTTTAGGGACGCTATCTGGTCCATTTTTTAACCATCTGATCGGCAGTTCGTCATCCGGGTTTACTGAGTTGATCTTGACTGGAGAGAGAGTAGAAGTTGGTATCCGAAGTGGTAAGATACAAAAGGATACTTCATCAAGTGCAGTAAAGAAACCTTTCACTGGTAAAAAAGAAGCTAGTGCAGTCTACGGCCCGAGAGGCCAAAGTAGACCTGAACACCGTCAAGCAGTAAATGTGGTAGTGATATCAAGACCCACAGTTGCTCCACAATGCAACAATCAACAAAGAGTGGAAAGACCACAAAGGCATTACACTCGGCTCAATATGACCTTGTCTCAAATTCTACCACAATTAGTGAAAACCAATCTGATAACTCTGAGGGAAGCCCCGAAGAACCCCAACACCACTTCTCCTACTATAAACATAATGCCCGCTGCGCCTATCACTCTGAATCCTAGGTCATGATACAAACAACTGTTGGGCTTTGAAAAATAAGGTGCAAGACTTGATCGAAGCCAAAGAGATTGAGTTTGACGCTCCGGGGAAGCCTAACGTCATAACTGCTCCCATGCCCAAGCATGGTCATGGAGTAAATGCTGTGGACGATGATTTATTTGTGACCTTCGTGGAAGAAATTTCTACTCCTTTGATGAAAGTTAAGAAGAATTTATTGTTGGCCGGTTTATTTTCGGGCTGTGGCGAAGGTTGCCACATGTGTTCAATTCTGCCTGCTGGTTGCCACTTATTGAAATTAGGTGTTCAACGCCTGACGGATAACAAAGAGATCCTGTTCGAAAAGACTATGATTCTGTTGGTTCCAATTCAATATCATAACCATTTCTACCAATCCTTCCCAGGTTTCCTCGAGAAAGCCTGTTAGGATTACACCTGTCCCAAGAATTGCTCCATTAATAATTATTGTCCCTGGTCCTATCCCATACACTTCGGATAAGGTTGTCCCTTGGCACTAAGGGGTTGATGTGTATTACCATGGAGTTAAACAAGACATAAAAAGTAAGGAAGCTGATGCTGATGTCAGCAATATTTTCGGGGCTAGCAAGGTTACCAGAAGCGGAAGACTCTTTTCTCCCGATATTTCCCCTCTGATTGTTCACAAACCTATTATCATTCCATCTTCTAGTACATCAGCTGCTATCCCAGTTCCTATTCCAGTTATCACTCTTGTCGCCGAGCCATCTGGGACTTGGGGCAAAGAAGTCATAGGTGAGCCTGCCCGGACAGAGGCACCTAAGAAGATCATTGTAGAAACCTCTAAGCAGGAGATAGAGGAAATTCTGAAGATTATCAAGAAGAGCGATTACAACGTAGTCGAGCAGTTGGGGAAGACCCCGTCAAAAATCTCCATGTTGTCCTTGTTATTGTGTTCTGAAGCCCATGCAAAGGATTTAATTGCATTCCTCAAGACTGCGCATGTGTCGCTGGAAACTTCAGCCGATTAATTCAAAGATTGCGTAGCTAGTTTGACTGCCGACAATGGGTTGGGTTTCTCAGGTGTAGATCTAACTGCTAAAGGAAGACATTACAATGATGCTATGCACGTCTCGGTCGAGTGCAGGGGCACTACTATGGCCCATGTACTGGTGGATACCGGGTCCTCGCTGAATGTTCTACCAAAGAAAGCACTAGATCGTCTGGACTGTGAAGGTTTGATTCTGAAGCTGAGCAATATTATGGTCAGGGCTTTCGACGGGTCAAAAAGGATGGTGCACGGGGAGGTGAACGTCCCTGTTAAAGTTGGCTCTCAGACTTTTGCATCCAATTTCTATGTGATGGATATCAGACCATCATATTCTTGCTTGTTGGGTCGTCCTTGGATTCAGAAGGCTGGGGAAGTGACTTCCACGCTCCATCAAATGTTGAAATATCTGGTAAAAGGGAAGATTGTCACGGTACGAGGTGAAGAGGAGTACATGGTGAGTCATCTCAATTCCTTTCGCTACGTGGAGATGGATGGGGAATTCATCGAAAGCCCTTGTCAGAACTTTGAAGAGGTCCCCCAAACTTTGGCGTCGACTGAAGTTTCTACTGATAAACCTTCGATGAAGATGGCTTCTCTCAAGGATGGCAAGGCTGTAATCGAAAAATGTGGGTGTGCAAATTGGGGTCAGCTCCCTGATTTCACATACAAAACTGACAAATTTGGTTTGGGCTTTACTATAGGGGCTCAAAGGGCTGTTAGGCGTGCACGGATTGGAAGACCTCCTCTGTATATCAGCAATCAGGGAGTTAATGCGGTTGAGGATGGTGTAGAAGATTCAGACATCGACAGCTGGATCTACCCAACGACAACCAGTGGATTGAACAATTGGACGACGAAGGACTTCATACCTGTTTATTTTATTACATAGTAATTGACTTTTGTTTTGAGATTTGTAATACATAATTTGAAACTTTATGGCCCGGTGCCTCACCCCGGGCACCTTGGTTTTGCTTGTGAGGACTTATTATTTGTCATTTTCATATATCATCAATAAAGCATTGGACATTTCTCGCATTACAAATTTTGCGCTCCTTGTTTTTCTTTTTCTGTCTCTCACTTTATCAAAATAGCTATTCTCTTACACACACTCACGTATCATAATGCATATCCATATCCACTCTAGATCACATTGATAACAACTCTGCTACTGCCAGTTATGACTTCGAAAATCTGATCAACCAAGTCGAGGACGAAGGTGAGAATGATAGTGAGGTACCTGAAGAACTTGCTAGACTGCTACTATAGGAAGAAAGGGCCATACAGCCTCATGAAGATCCAGTTGAATCCGTGAATTTGGGTACCGAGGCAGACAGGAAAGAGGTCAAGATAGGTGCGAACCTGGAGCATAGTGTCAAACAACGGTTGATACAAATGCTACGCGACTATGTTATGATCTTTGCCTGGTCCTATGAAGACATGCCTGGTTTGGACACCGATATTGTGGTTCACCGCCTGCCAACCAAAGAAGACTGTCCTCCGGTAAAGCAGAAGGTTCACTGTATGCACCCTGAAATGTCTGAGAAAATCAAAGCTGAGGTCATGAAACAGTTTGACGCCGGATTTCTAGCTGTCACTTCTTACCCGCAGTGGGTTGCCAACGTTGTTTCGGTGCCTAAGAAGGATGGTAAGGTACGAATGTGTGTGGACTATAGAAATCTGAACAGGGCAAGCCCAAAGGATGATTTACCTCTTCCTCACATCGATGTTCTTGTCGATAACACCGCGCAACATAAGATCTTCTCCTTCATGGATGGTTTTTCTGGCTACAACCAGATCAAGATGGCTCCCGAGGACATGGAGAAGACAACCTTCATTACATAGTGGGGCACCTTCTATTACAAGGTAATGCCTTTCAGGTTGAAGAATGCTGGGGAAACTTATCAATGCGCCATGGTTGCTTTGTCCCACGACATGATTCACCATGAGATTGAGGTTTATATTGATGACATTATCACAAGGTCCCAGACTGAGGAAGAACACCTTGACCATCTCCAGAAATTATTTGATAGGTTGAAGATGTACAAGTTGAGGTTGAACCCGAACAAGTGCACCTTCGGGGTAAGGTATGGTAAACTGCTGGGTTTTGTCGTCAGTGATAAGGGTATTCAGGTGGACCCTGCCAAGGTAAAAGCCATACAGGAAATACCGTCTCCCCGCACAGAAAAGGAAGTCAGAGGCTTTTTGGGACGTTTGAACTATATCGCCCGATTCATTTCACATCGGACTGCTACTTGTGAGCCAATCTTCAAGATGCTGAAGAAAGATCAAGTGGTAAAGTGGAACGACGAGTTCCAGACCGCTTTCAAAAGGATCAAGGAATACCTCCAAGAGCCACCAATTTGGATGCCTCCAGTTGAAGGAAGACCTTTGATCTTATACTTGACAGTATTGGATAATTCAATGGGGTGCGTGCTGGGATAGCATGACGAGTCTGGCCGAAAAGAGCACGCTATTTACTACCTTAGCAAAAAGTTTACCGACTGTGAGACCCGATACTCACTGCTCGAGAAAACTTGTTGCGCTTTGGCATGGGCTGCTCACCGACTCAGACAATATATGCTGACTCACACCACCTTATTGATCTCAAAGATGGATCCAATCAAGTATATCTTCGAAAAGCCTGCCTTGTCCGAAAGAAAAGCAAGATGGCAGATGATCTTAACTGAGTATGACATCTAATACACAACCCAGAAAGTAATCAAGGGGAGTGTACTGGTGGATCATTTGGCGCATCAGGCCGTGGATGATTACCAATCCATGAATTTCGAGTTCCCGGATGAGAACATCATGTTGGTGACCAACTGTGAAGAACCTGGACCGGATGAAGGACCCGAGGAAGGATCCTGATGGTCTATGTATTTTGACAGAGCCTCAAACGCGTTGGGTAATGGCATTGGCGCTATGATCATATCGCCTGAGAGTTGTCATACGCTGTTCACCGCCTGATTATGTTTTAACTACACCAACAATATGGCGGAGTATGAAGCATGTATCCTAGGTCTTCGAGCTTCTATTGACCTGAGGATTAAGTTCTTGAGTGTATTTGAAGATTCTTCTCTAGTGATCAGTCAGATCAAAGGCGAGTGGGATACGAAGCACCCAAATCTTATTCCTTAGCAAGAGTATGTACTGACATTGCTTCCTCACTTTGAGGAGATAACCTTTGAACACTTCCCAAGAGAGGAGAATCAGTTAGCGGACGCGCTAGCTACCATGTCTTCTATGTTCAAAGTCAAGTGGGACAATGAAGCTCCCCAGATTACCATTGAGAGGTTGGACAAACCCGCACATTGCTGTGACATCGAGACTGAAGAGGTAACAGATAAACCATGGTTCCACGAAGTGAAGAGGTATCTTGAGGCTCAAGAGTACCCCAAGGGTGCATCTTTTAATGATAAGACGTTTCTGAGAAGGTTCGCTGCGAAGTTCTTCATCAGTAATGGTGTCCTTTATAAGCGTAACCATGATTCGACCTTATTGCGATATGTGGACAAAAGCCAGGCAGAAAGGAGCATGGAAGAGTTACATGAAGGTACCTTCAGAACTCATTCCTGTGGGCATACCATGGCGAAGAAAATCCTACGGGAAGGATATTACTGGTCTACTATGGAAGCCGATTCTTATCAGCACTCTCGTACCTGTCATAAGTGCCAAGTCTATGCTGATAAAGTGCATGTACCTCTAGTTCCTCTGAATGTTTTGACAGCTCCTTGGCCTTTTGCAATGTGGGGCATCGACATGATTGGTGAGATCAGACCTACTGCGTCCAACGGGCATCGTTTCATTCTGGTAGCTATTGATTATTTCACAGAGTGGGTCGAGGCAGCTTCCTTTGCTACAGTAACCAAAAACGTCATGGCGCGTTTTATCCGACACAATCTGATATTTCGATATGGTGTACCAGAGAGGATCATTACGGACAATAGTATAAATCTCAACAATACAATGATAACCGAGCTCTGCAAGCAGTTCAAGGTTCAGCATCATAACTCTTCTCACTACCGGGTGAAGATGAATGGGGTTGTTGAAGCGGCTAACAAGAACATCAAGAAGATTGTGCAGAAGATGACGGTGACATACAAAGACTGGCACGAGATGTTACCATTCACTCTTCATGGGTACCGTACCTCAGCGTGGACATCAACAGGGGCAACACCCTACTCTTTTGTGTATGGAATGGAGGAATTCTTACCCATTGAGGTCCAGATACCCTCTCTCAGGATTATGAAGGATGCAGGTTTGAGCAAAGACGACTGGATCCAAACCCGGCATGATCAGCTGAATTTAATCGATGAAAAAAGGCTTACTGCTATTTGTCATGGTCAGACGTATCAAAAGCGAATGATTAATGCATTTAACAAAAAAGTCAGACGACAAGAATATCAGGTCAGGGATCTAGTGATCAAGCGCATCATATTACCGCAAGGTGATCCCAGGGGCAAATGAACCCCCTCATGCGAAGGGCTATTTGTGGTTAAGAACATTTTCTCGGGAGGAGCTATGATTCTAACCACCATGGATGGTAACGACCTTCCTTACCCCGTCAATGCATACATAGTGAAAAAATACTACGCCTAATCAAAGACCCTCTAGGTTGACTGGCCTAGGAAAAAATAAGGGCTTTTCGGCGAACCAAAAGGGTCCGGGCAAAAGTAAGGGATGAAAATGAAAAAAAACTGTACACTCGGCAAGTCGAAAACCTGAAAAGGCGACTTGGGCAAAAAAGGGTATCCGGGTGGACTGAAAACCCGAAAGGGAGGTTCAGGCAAAAATTAGGGATTGAAGCGTAACACTATGTCTCATTGGATCATCTTGCAACCAGACTTCAGTATCGACTATCAAGCTTGAACGGCGCCAATCAATCTGATCTACTTTCGACCAAGTAGCAAAGTGGTGAGACGCTCGAAGATATAAAGGCAATAGTAGAGTTGGAACCCAATGGGATTGTTTACATAGCTGTTTTTTTCTTACACAAATAGTATAATTTTTGTCTTTCAGCGGCGTTCTCTTACTAGGACGTCAGCCTCTTTGTACAAAATGCCTATTACAGGCCAACTTCAAAATCAATACAATTCAATTTCACAAATTTCAACTTGTTTTTCTTTTTCTATTTTGTTTTGCAAGAACGTCCAATGATTCATTTTTGATATATGCATTTGAAAATAATTGTTGCTCATAAATATTTACATAAGAAACAAAAGACAATTACTCGCAATTCCAGGAACAAGGACAAACAAGAAGTGTCCAAACCTTACATTTTCTCTACTCACCATGTACAAGGATAGAGCCAGCTTGAGAATATGACTAAAGGTACATACATTCCCTGCAGAGTAGGAGGTATCCAAAGACAATGGTGTTAGCTCTCCCCAGCCGAGGTTCATAATCACGAATAAGTCGGCAAAATTCTCCCCAAGCAGAGTTTATCTATCACCAACAATAGAAGTTCACCATCAGTGGAGTTTATTTCTTCCACAGGAAAAAGTTCAATCCCCGACAGAGTTCATCATCACCAGCAACGGTAATTCATCCCCAGCGGAGTTGTTTCTCCAAATCAGCAGACCTTCATGCAGAGTATCTCTCTTCCATGCAGAGTCATTCTCCCACAGGATTGTTCTCAAACAGGGTATCTTTCGGTGGAGTATTCTCGAGAAGAACTGACTCAAGTCTCCAGCTAATCATCTTCTGTCACTATCCCTAGAGAGAACAAAGAACTCAACTCTTTGTACTCTCCAACAGCAGTCCAGGATTCATTCTCCCCGACCGGAGAATATTACAAAAACATTGCATATCCATACGTCATGGCATGCACATATACATCATATAGCACAATCTCATTTATTTTGAGAACATTTTTACTCAATACATTTCATACATCATGACATTACATACTACTAACTCTTTACCTTTCAGGGAAAGATGCAATCAAATTCTCACAAGTTTTCCCTGGTTCAGTCAAATCGATACTAACATATTTGTTCCAATTCAAGCTGTGAAGCCCGGAAATCGACCGGATAATATCTTGATATCTCCATAATACTACGAAGCATGGAATCTACCAGATAGTGGTTGTGATACGGTGGGAGAACTGACTTGAGGTTTGCGTTTGTATTCGCAAATGTTGCGGTTAGCAAGAGTCGCCACCGACTTTTTATTTTATCCTAAGGAAAGGTTAAAAAGCACAGCAAAAACCTTTTGAGATGTTTTCTTGGGTTCGGGGAGTAGATTATAGAAAGGGAAGGTATTAGCACCCTTTCTATCCATGGTTATCCATGGGCTCTTAGTTACTTGCTTAGATCACTTGCCTTTTGTTTTCAATTGTTTAAAATGGTGCTTGAGTGTGTGGGTTTGAAAATGTTTTGAAAAGATGCCAATGTGGTGGCAACCTTTGTAATGATCCATGTGGGGATGTATACAAAGATGTATATCTTTTGAAAAGGTTTTCATTTATTTTTGAAAGTTGTTTTGAAAGTGTTGTGGGTTGTGGTTTTGAAATTAGGCAAGTGTTTTGTTTTTGCAAGTTAATTCAAGTAACTAAGAGGTTATCTACTCCTAAATTTCTCAAAAGATCATTGCTATACTTTAACCCTTTTAACAAGTTTGCTCCACCATTGTATTTGGTGGGCAACCTTGTGTTAGGATGTGAAAGGGACAGGCGCGGGTCATCGTTTAGACCATAATTGTAACGACGTTAAATGTCTTTGGGCAATTTCTTTAAGGGACTTGATCATTTGTTTGTTTGTTTTGAAAAGTTTTGTCGAGGGACTATGATCATTCAAATTGTTTGCTTTGCCCAAAGAAGTTCAACATACAATATGGCCCATTTATTTGAAGGCAACAAGTGGAATACCCTAGGGGGTGCAAGTGTGATTTGGGTGTCCATTTTCATGCTTGTTTATCTTGTATTAGGTCAAACTATTTTTTATTTATCGTTTTTTCGCATACAAACCCTAATTCTAACATGTTATCATTAGAAAGCAATAAAGTGCGAAATTAAAATTACTAAGCTATTACAAAACCAAATATGGGAAGGGGGGTACAAATGTTCAAATGGGGATATGGACAAGAATTTAAATCTAAATTATTACATCAATTGAATATTTGCAATTTAAATAATGTATAAAAATGCAAGATGCACAAAAATGTTTTGTATATGTATGAAAAAATATTATTTATGTAAAAGAGAAAAGAAAATAAAAAATGTATTATTTTTTTGGGGTATTTTGAACTTAGGGTAAAAACCCTAATTTTTAAAGAAAAAGGTATTATTTTCTAATTTAATACAACTATTTATTCATTATTTATAAAAATAAAATAAAATGAAGTGTATTATGGAAAAAGGTATTTTTATATCAAATATTAATAAAAATAAAAAAATCAAGTATTTTTATATTTTGTCTTAAATATATTAATAATCACATATATATATATATTAAACCCTAAATATGTATTATACACAAAATAAATATTTATTTAATATTTTAATAAAATAAATAAAAGAGTATTTTTTGTGTGAAATATTTTCAGAAAGTAAATAAAAATAAAAATGTATTTACACCATTTTTCTATTTTTATTCTAATAATGGTATATATATATATATATATTTATGTACAAACAAAGAAAATAAACAAATAAATATGCAATAAATGCAAAAAATGATGGAAAAAATATTTTTAATTTTTAAATGCCATGAGAAAAAATAAACAAAGTTAATCAAAAAAGAAAAAGTCAAAAATGTTAAGAAATGAACAAATGGGCTCAGGGGGGTGTGAATCAAAAAAGGTGGTGTGAAAAGTGAAATAACACAGGCCCAGCCCACTGATCATTGTCTTCAACCTCCAGCTTCAAACATTTGAAAAACGCGCGCCCCTGTTCCTCAATGTCTAACTCCTGATTCTTGGCTTTTCAGCAAAAACTCATAACACAAGAAATGTTCAGCATGAAGAGACGGTTTCAACCATATAAATAACTTGACCTATCTCTCTAAGATGAGGGAGAATTTCTCCTCCCCCAATTTCTGACCTAACTTTTCATCAATGTTCAGACATGAAATTCTCTAAGCACACGAAACATAAATGAAATCTAATCATATGAGCATGTTCAGGGCTATGATTGTGACATGTTTTCTTCAAAAACCTAAAGCTAACAATGCCTAATAAGAGAGATAGAACTCCATGAATATACCTGTTCAGTTGGAATCGAGCTTGGCAATGGAGGATGTTTTAGAGTGAAATGATGACTTGTACAGCTTCCTTGAAGTGTAAGGATGCTTTTCCAATTCCTACTTTGTCTTGAAACTCCCTGAATCGAGCTAGTGAACTCCAACTGCAAAACAGAAAATTAAAAATGGTGAAGTGGCTTGGAGGTGTTACAGGTCTGATTTTAGGACATGATTAGCTTGCATATGTTGTAGGGAAGGTAGAGGAAAAGGTTTGGATCAAAATGCTCGAAGGGATTGGGAGTTTGCACTCAAACTGCAGGGGCTCCCCTGTTTGTGCAGTTTCAAGGTGATTAGAGCAATGGGAGTGTTTCAGATGGCAAGGGCTCGTGTGTTAGCTTGGATTTTGTCTATGGAATGTGTTTGATAGCTTTTGTGTTGTGTGTCTTAGCTGAGATGAGAGATAGCATAAGTTATGGACTTTTCTTCTATCTTAAGCAACAAAAGCAAGTTGGTTGTTTTAGGTTAGTAGGGGGCCTCCTAATGTGCTGCATAAGCCTCTCTTGATCAGTGTGTTATGCACATAATCTTGTGCAAAGCAGATCTTTCATGTACTTGTTGGATTACAAACTTGACATAAAGCTAAACTTTTCAAAAATGGAAATTTCACTTTATCTAGTTTAGGATTAAACCATTATGCAATGTTAGAACACAAAGAACATGACCTTAACACATTAAATATGCATTAAATTATTGAGTATGGAATGGTTCAAGGACCTGTAATTAAGCATAAAGCAAACTGAATTCAAATTTGCAAGTTTGTGAACATGTTTGGATGAAGAACAAAAGTGGATTTTTGCCAACTTGTGAAATTCGAATCTCTCAAGTTATGAGGTTCTTTGATGAGTTCTTGGACATTTTGGAAAGCTTGGAATGTGTACTACAATCCATCTTTGAAATGCAAATCAAAATTCCAAGTGGAAGGGTATGAAAAGTGGCCTTGAAGTAGGGTAGAAAACCTTGTCAAAATAGGTCAAATTTCACTAAGTTAAAAGATGGTTTAGTGCCCTTATTCAAAAAATTATAACTTGAGATACAAGCTTCAAATGAGAAAACTTTGTGAATCAAAGTTGTAGATTATGCAACAAGCTACAACTTTCATGTTTTGACTTTTGTTTGAATCCAAATGGATCATGGTGAAAAGATGGGGCAAAGTTGGGAAAAAATTAGGGTTTTTCATAACTTAGAAAAATTCTAAGTTATGAAAAATTCCATTTTCAAACCCTAATTTGCATTTTGAGATTTCTTGGTGAACAAGTTTCATGATTTGGCAAGTTTTGATGAAAAATGAATCTTGACTCTTGATTTTGACCAAAAAGTCAAAGTTTTGACTTTTCAGTATGCAGTCAAAATTGATCAGTTGACTGGGAAATTCAACTGTCAATCTTGTGTATTTGGGATCTTTTGAGCTTGATGAACATGTCAAGATAATTCCATTGAGTCCTTGAGGCCATATGTGAGCTTGGTTTACCATTGGCTAGGTCAAACAGTCAAAAATTGCCTTTGTGCAGTCAAAACCCTAAAAATGACCATTTTGCCCTTTTGATGATCTGATCAAATTTCTTGGGGAATTGTGATCCAAACTTGATCAAATGGTCCATATGAGTTCATAATGTTGATGTGGATCAAATTTCATGAGGTTTGACTGTCAATTGGCCACAATTGACTTTTTCCCAATACAGCTGATTTCTAGGTCAACTGTCCAATTGACTGGGTAAAACTTGGAATCAAGACTTGAAACTTGGTATAGGTAAACTTGGGAGTCCAACATGAAGCATGAAAGTCATCTTAGGCATTTTAGGTCAAAACATCTTTAGGCAAACACAAACCCTAATTTGAGCCCACAGTGCAAGGAGAAGTCTTGAGCAGAGGGAACCCTAACTGGATCTTGATCTTCAAAGGTATTGTGATGAGAAAATGTTGAGGAAATGGGAGGGAAAATTTTGGGGTACAACAGTTGCCCCTGTTCAATCTTCTTGAACCTGAAGAGTTAGATCGGCAAGTTTGCCTTTCGTGACTCGAGGGTAAAAGGAGATTGGACACTAGAGTGCCCGGAAATTTGCACTCGCATGCTGGAGTCTCAACAATGTGGTGTCGGGAATGGGCTTATAGATGCCATTTGGAGAGGTGGTAGATAGGGAGATGGGCTTATAGATGCCATTTGGAGGTGTTGATCGCGTAAGAGATTCCTTATCGAGAACTTGTGTATTTTGAGAGAGGCGGATGTTTTCCTGGCTTGTTACAGGTGTTTGATCCTTAGTCTCCTTATGTAGATATGCCCTGGCTAGATACAGGTATCGAATCTACAATCGGTTTGCTCACAGATGTGCCCTGGCCGGATACAGGAGTCGAATCTGGAAATAGTCGTTTAATAGATGTGCCCTGGCTGGATACAAGAATCGAATCTTCGAACTCTTCAGACGTGCCCTGGCTAGATACAGGAATCGAGTCTGGAAACGTGGTCAACAGATATGCCCTGGCTGGATACAGGAATCGAATCTGGAGCTGTTGTAGTTGATAGATGTGCCCTGGCTGGATACAGGAATCGAATCTTCGAACTCTTCAGACGTGCCCTGGCTAGATACAGGAATCGAGTCTAGAAACTGATCACTCTCAGATGTGCCCTGGCTAGATACAGGTATCGAATCTGGAATTGTGACAGTTGAAGGTAGTCGTTTTTTGAGATTGTCTTTTTCCTGAAAAGGCAAAAACGTAAGTTGTATGCAATGTCATGATGTATGATATGCATGATATCATGATGTTCAACATGAGATGTTGTATGCGTTTCATCATGTATGTAAGCAAGATGTATGAAAATGTGAAATGTTTATGAGTGTAATTTCATCTTAGGAAAATAAATCCTTGACGAACGGCCGGAGAATTGCTCTGCGGAAGAGAAATTTGGCCGAAGTTTTGATGAGAGGCCTGCTGAGGACTTTAACGATGGATTCCGCTGAGGATAATGATGATAAACTCCGCTGAGGAACTCCGAAGATAAACTCTGCTTGGGAATACCAAAGATAGACTTCGCTGGGGATTGAAGGAACTTTGCCGAGGGCGGTCTTCCGTGGCTTTTAGCTGAGGATAACCCAGTTATAAGTCCTTGTGAGGAAATAACTCTAAATAAAACTCGGGTGAGACGTCCGTTCTTTGCAGGGGATAAGCTTGCAGAATCTACTGGGGAATGTTGTGCTTTTTCGGGATCGACGGGTAATCAACTCCGCTTGGGGAAAGTATTGTCGCGTCCTGTTTTACTCTGCGGGGGATTGAGATAACTTGGCCACATTCTTCAGTTGAACCTACCTTGGTGCCTTGGCGGACAAAACAACCAGACTGCAATAGACAACTCCATATTGCCCCTGTCTTTGATGTCACCTGTAATTAATCTCTTGTTTCATATGCAAACATTTATGAATCAGCAATTTAATGTCAAATGCATATATCAAAAATGAACATTGGACGTTCTTCGCAAGACAAAACAAAAAAAGGAAAACAATGGTAATTTGTATGGACAAGTGAATTTGTATTGATTTAAACTTTGCCTGTGAATAGGCGTTTTTGTACAAGAGGCTGACATCCTAGTAAGAGGACATCGCCAAATAGTATAGAGTTTACAATTTGAAAAAGGAAACAAAACAGCTATGTGAACAATCCCACTGGGTTCCAACTCTGCTATCGCCTTTATGTCTTCGAACATCTCATCGCTTTGCTGCCTAATTTGAAGATGAAGCTGATTGGTCAATGCTGAAATCTGGAGCCAGATAGTTGATGCCGAGTTCCGGATGCGAAGTGATCCAATGAGACATAGTGTTACGCTTTTATCCCTAACTTTTGCCTGGACCGCCCTTTCGGGTTTTCAGTCCACCGGGATACCCATTTTTGCCCAAGCCGCCCTTTCAGGTTTTCGACTTGCCGGGTGTACAGATTTTTTTATTCATTTCATCCCTTACTTTTGCCCGAACCCTTTTGGTTCGCCGGGAAGCCCTTATTTTGCCTAGGTATGTCAACCTAGCGGGTCTTTTATTTATGCGTAGTATTTTTTCACTATGTCTGCATTGGCGGGGTGAGGAAGGTCGTCACCATCCATGGTGGTTAGGATCATGGATCCTCCTGAGAACACACATTTAACCACAAATGGCCCTTCGTATGTAGGGGTCCATTTGCCCCTGGGATCACTTTGAGGAAGGATGATGCGTTTGATTACCAGGTCCCCAACTTGATACTCTTGCGGTCTGACTTTCTTGTTAAATGCCCTAATCATCCGTTTCTGATACGTTTGACCATGACAGATAGCAGTGAGCCTCTTTTCGTCAATCAGATTTAATTGATCAAGTCGAGTCTGGATCCAATCATCTTCATTCAAGTCTGCATCCTTCATTATCCGGAGAGAGGGTATCTGGATTTCAATTGGCAAGACTGCCTCCATGCCATAGACCAAGGAGAAAGGAGTTGCCCTGGTTGATGTCCTGGCTGAGGTACGGTACCCATGAAGAGCGAACGGTAACATCTCGTGCCAATCTTTATAGGTCACTGTCATCTTCTGCACAATTTTCTTGATATTTTTATTGGCTGCCTCTACAGCCCCATTCATCTTCGGCCGGTAGGGAGAAGAATTGTGGTGCTGTATCTTGAATTGTTCACAGAGTTCAGTGATCATTTTGTTATTGAGATTGGTACCATTGTCCGTAATGATTCTTTCTGGGACGCCGTACCGACAGATCAGATTATGCCGGATGAAACGTGCCACGACGCTCTTGGTTACTGTGGCATAGGAAGCTGCCTCAACCCATTTCGTGAAGTAATCGATCGCCACCAAGATGAAGCGATGCCCATTGGATGCTGTTGGTCGGATCTCACCGATCATATCGATGCCCCACATTGCGAAAGGCCAAGGTGCCGTCAGGACATTCAAAGGAACCGGAGGGATATGCACCTTGTCAGCATAGATCTGGCATTTATGACAAGTTCGGGAGTGTTGGTAACAATCGGCTTCCATTGTGGACCAGAAATATCCTGCCCGAAGGATTTTCTTAGCCATGGTGTGTCCACTGGAATGTGTTCCAAATGTACCTTCATGCAGTTCCCTCATGATTTTCTCCGCTTCAACCTTATCCATACAACGTAGCAGGGTTGAATCATGATTCCGTTTGTAGAGAATGCCGTTGCTGAGGAAGAATTTTGCAGCAAACCTTCTCATGAACTTCTTATCATTGACAGATGCACCTTCCGGGTATTCCTGAGCTTCCAAGTACCTCTTCACCTCGTGATACCAGGGTTTTTCAGTCACCTTCTCAGCCTCGAGCTCACAGCAGTATGCCAGTTCATCCAACTTCCAGATAATGATTCGGGGAGCCTCATTGTCCCATTTAACTTTGAACATTGAAGACATCGTGGCTAGTGCGTCCGCTAGCTGATTCTCCTCTCTGGGGAAATGCTCAAAAGTTATCTCTTCAAAGTGAGGGAGCAAGGTCGACACATACTCCTTGTAAGGAATAAGATTCGGGTGTTTCGTATCCCACTCGCCTTTGATCTGATTGATCACGAGAGCGGAATCTCCGAAGACACTTAGAAATTTTATCCTTAAGTCGATTGCAGCTTGTAAACCCATGATACATGCCTCATATTCTGCCATATTGTTGGTGCAGCTGAAACATAATCGGGCGGTGAGGGGAGTATGAGTTCCTTTGGGAGATATGATTACAGCGCCGACGCCGTTACCCAAAGCATTGGAGGCTCCATCAAAATGCATAGACCATCGGGATCCTTCCTCAGGTCCTTCATCCGGTCCAGGCACTTCACAGTCAGTTACCACCATGATGTCTTCATCCGGAAAATCAAAGTTTAATGATTGGTAATCGTCCACAGGTTGATGTGCCAAATGATCTGCCAGTACACTTCCCTTAATTGCTTTCTGAGTTGTATACTGGATATCATATTCTGTCAAGATCATTTGCCATCTCGCTATTCTCCCAGACAGAGCGGGCTTTTCAAATATGTACTTGATGGGATCCATCTTTGAAATCAATAAGGTAGTGTGAGTCAGCATATACTGTCTCAGCCGGCGAGCAGCCCATACAAGAGCGCATCAAGTTTTCTCAAGCAGTGAGTAACGAGACTCACAGTCGGTAAACTTTTTGCTCAAGTAATAAATAGCGTGCTCTTTTCGGCCAGACTCGTCATGCTGCCCCAGCACACACCCCATTGAATTATCAAGCACTGTCAAGTATAGTATCAGAGGTCTTCCTTCCACCGGTGGCATAAGAATGGGTGGCTCTTGGAGATATTCCTTTATCCTTTCAAAGGCGGCCTGACATTCATCATTCCAGCGTACTACTTGATCTTTCTTCAGCAATTTGAAGATTGGCTCACAAGTAGCAGTCAGATGCGAGATGAATCGAGCAATGTAATTCAGTCGTCCTAGGAAACCTCTGACTTCTTTCTCTGTTTTTGGAGTCGGCATCTCTTGTATGGCTTTTACCTTGGCAGGGTCCACCTGAATACCTTTATCACTTACAATGAAACCTAGCAATTTTCCGGATCTTACCCCAAAGGTGCATTTGTTGGGATTCAACCTCAGCTTGTATAACTTGAGTCGGTCAAACAACTTCCTCAGATGGTCAAGGTGCTCCTCCTCAGTTTGAGACCTCGCAATCATGTCATCAACGTATACCTCAATCTCATGATGGATCATATCATGAAATAAAGCAACCATGGCACGTTGATAGGTTGCCCCAGCATTTTTCAATCCGAATGGCATGACCTTATAACAGAAAGTGCCCCACTGAGTCACGAAGGTAGTCTTCTCCATGTCCTCTGGAGCCATCTTGATCTGATTATACCCTGAAAAACCATCCATGAAGGAGAACACCTTGTGCTGAGCTGTATTGTCAACAAGGACATCAATGTGAGGTAGGGGGAAGTCATCCTTGGGGCTGGCCCTGTTCAAATCCCTGTAGTCGACACACATTCTGACTTTACCGTCCTTCTTTGGTACTGGCACCACATTGGCAACCCACTGGGGGTAAGAAGTTACTGCAAGGAACCCGGCATCAAACTGCTTCATAACCTCGGCCTTGATCTTTTCAGACATCTCTGGACGCATCCGTCGAACTCTTTGCTTTACCGGAGGGCAATCTTCCTTGGTTGGCAGATGGTGAACTACAATGTCGGCATCCAAACCAGGCATATCTTCATAGGACCAAGCAAAAATCTCCATGTAGTCTTGTAGCATCTGGATCAATCGTTGCTTCACGCTGAGCTCTAGATTGGCACCAATCTTTACCTCTTTCCTATCTGTCTTAGTACCCAAGTTAATTGTCTCCACAGGCTCTTCATGTGGTTGAATAGCCCTCTCTTCCTGGAGTAGCAGTCTTGCGAGTTCACCAGGCACTTCGCAATCATCTTCACCTTCGTCTTCGGCCAAGTTGATCGGATTTTCAAAGTCATAACTGGTGGTAGCAGAGCTGTTACCAGTGAGATCCAGAGTGGATTGAAACCTGTATAAGTGAGTGTGTGTAAATACAACTGTTTTGCAATATATATAACACAGAAAGGAAAAGAGCAAAAGATTTGAAATGCAACAAACTTCCAATGTTTTGATTGATGATATATGAAAATGTCATACAAAAAGCCCTCACAACTGGAGCTACGATGCCCCGGGTAGGACACCGAGCCAACAAAGTTTTAACATATTGTTTGTTACAAATTTGGAAATCAAAAGAAATTAATTACTGCGTGACAAATGTGATAGGGGTAAAATCCTTTGCCGTCCAGTTGCTCGGTCCGTCGTTGGCAGTCGGGTAGATCCAACTATCAAACTCTGCTTCCTCCACATCTTCCTCAATAGCGTTCACCCTTGAGCTGGAAATAAACACCGGAGCCTTTCCGATCCTCTCTTTGCGCACTGCCTTCTGAGCCTCTGCAGTAAAGCCTAGCCCAAACTTGTCGTTCTTCTGAGTGAAGTCAGGAAGCTGACCCCAGTGTGCACAATTGCCTTTCTGAATCACAGCCCGGGCATCCCTTAGGGAAGCCATCTTCAAGGAATCATTCTCTTCGGCCATTGTCTCTGCAGCTGCTGAAATTGGATGCACCTCCTCGAAATGCTGGAAGGGGGTTTCAATAAACTCTCCGTCCATCTCGATGTACCTGAAGGAATTCAAATGGCTCACCATATACTCCTCTTCTCCTTGCACAGTGACGATCTTCCCCCTGACGGGATACTTCAGCTTCTGGTGCAAGGTGGAGGTCACTGCCCCAGCTTTATGGATCCAAGGTCGACCCAACAGACAAGAGTACGATGGACGTATATCCATCACGTAAAAGGTAGAGTCAAACACTTGAGAGCCCACACGAATAGGGATGTTAACCTCTCCATGAACCATCCTTTTGGAACCGTCAAAGGCCCTGACGATGATATTGCTGGGTTTCAACTCCAGGCCTTCATAATCCAG
Organism: Vicia faba; assembly: GCA_948472305.1. NCBI lineage: Eukaryota > Viridiplantae > Streptophyta > Magnoliopsida > Fabales > Fabaceae > Vicia > Vicia faba. The sequence goes on along the minus strand of OX451740.1, from coordinate 1,055,444,738 downwards.
ACGATCTAAAGCCTTTTTCGGTAGAACATTCAAGGAAGAACCAGTATCCACCAATACATGTGCCAGAGTAGTGCCCCTGCATTCAATAGAGACATGCAGGGCATCATTGTGGTCTCTCCCTTTCGCGGTCAGGTCAGCATCTGAAAAACCCAAGCCGTTGTCCGCCGTTAGATTCGCTATGCAATCAGTGAACTGGACTGCAGACGTCTCCTGCGGCACATGGGCCGTCTTGAGAAATGAGATCAAGGCTTTAGCATGGGCCTCGGAGCATAGCAATAAGGAGAGCAGGGAGATCTTGGAGGGCATATGCCCCAACTGCTCGACAACATTAAAATCACTCTTCTTTATTATTTTCAGAATCTCCTCCATTTCTTGTCGGGAGGCCTCAGCATTTACGGGTATTGGTGCCTCCATCCGGGCAGGCTCTTCTTCAATCCCTTTGCCCCGAGCATTTGATGACTCGGCAGCAGGGGAAACAACTTGATCAGCAACAGTAGCAGGTAAACTTGTAGGTTTTATGAGGAGGGGTTTTTGAATAGCGGGCGGTGCAATGTCAGGCGAGAAGAGCCTGCCACTGCGGGTGACCTTGGTTGGACCAGTGATATCGCAGATACTGGCACTAGCGTCAAATTCTTGTTTGATTCCATTTACATACACGTCTGCCCCATAATGCCAGGGGACAACTTTATCAGACACGTAGGAGAGGGGCCCCGGAACAGTAATGATCACAGGCGCAACTGTCATGATTTGAATAGGCTTCTTCGGGGGAGCCTTGATTGGATTTTTGAAGATGGTAATCACGGAAACTTCTTTCATCGGAACCAATTGAACAGCAGTCCTTTTGAATAGAATCTCCTTGCTATCCATTAGGCCTTGGATGCCTAACCTCAGCAAGGGACAATCAGATAGGGAAATAGCACAGAACAGGCAACCTTCACCGCAACCCGGAAATAAACCGGCCCGCAGTAGGTTCTTCTTAACAGTCTTCAGAGGGGTAACAACTTCATCTACCGAAACAGCGTACATTTCTTCTTCGATGGCATTTACCTTATGCTGGGGCATAGGAGCCGTTACAACATTTGGTCTCTCCGGCGCTTCAAACTGAATTTCCTTTGCGTCGATCAGATCTTGCACTTTATTCCTCAAGGCCCAGCAATCATCAGTAGTGTGCCCGGGACTATCAGAATGATAAGCACACCGGGCATTTGGGTTATATTTAGGAGACGCAGTGTTGACGACCTTAGGAGCTTCTTTGAGGGTCACCAGGTTGGTGGATAACAGTTGGGGTAAAATTTGAGATAATGTCATACTTAGCCGGGTATACTGCCTCTTGGGCCTTTCGCTTCTTTGTTGATTGTACTGTTGAGGAGCAGCAACAGGTTTGGAGATGACCAAAGCGTTGACGGCTTGGCGACTTTCGGGCTTGACTTGTCTTCTAGGACCATAGACGGCACTTGCTTCTTTCTTAAATGGCCTCTTCTCAGCACTTGTAGAGGCAGCCTTCTGTATCTTGCCTGACCTGATGCCAGCTTCAATTCTTTCTCCCGTTAATATCAAATCTGTAAACCCAGCGGAGGAGTTACCAACCAAATGATTGAAAAATGGACCAGACAATGTCCCCAGAAACATATCAACTAGCTCTCGATCAGTTAATGGAGGCTGCACCCTGCCAGCCAAATCTCTCCATTTTTGAGCGTACTCTTTGAACCCTTCACCCGTCCCTAGAGACATACCCTGAAGTTGGGTACGTGTAGGAGCGAGATCAGAATTGTATTGGTATTGTCTGTAGAATGCGGTTGCCAAATCCTCCCAGTGTCGGATGCTAGCTCCATCCAATTGGTAGAACCATTCAAGCTGTGACCCCGAGAGGCTATCTTGGAAGAAGTGAATCCAGAGGTTCTTATCCGCCGTGTAAGGTTGGATTTTCCTTACGTACGACCTCAGATGCAGCTTTGGGCAGGAGACCCCATCATACTTGGCGAAGGCAGGCGCCTTAAACTTGTGTGGAATGACTACCCCAGAAGATAACCCCAAATCTCCGAAATCCAGTCCCGGCACATTCTAAATTTCCATGGCGCTCAAGCGGTCCTCCAATTGCTTGTATCTGTCAGCAGCAGGTGGGTATTGTTCGTCGTTATAGTCCGTCTCGTTGTCGGAGACTGCGGGACTAGGAGCTCCTCCCCCTTGGGGACTGTTTTTCTCAGTAGAAGAAGTGGTTGGATCAGCTTCGTTGTGGAGGGTGTTCCCAAATCGGCGTCCGGTGTTGAACAATGCGGTCCTCTTTTTCTTCTTCTTCTTCATGAGTAGAGTCTTCAACTCTTGCTGACCCTGGGCTAGGCTTAGGACCATCTCTTGAAACTGTGCACTTTGGGCCTGAAGGGCCTTGATTGCTTGCTCACTGGAGGAGTCTGGATTCATGATGACTGTTCACACAAACAGCGAAGAAAATTAAGCAACCTGCGAAATAGGGTACCTGCTATGCATATGGTGCAATGGAATGCGTATGTATGCAATGCATTCAAGGATTTAGAATATTCAAAATTTGTTGTAGACAAAAAGGAACGCACATCATATTAATAAGGAGAAATTCGTTAGTACATAAATGCCTCATGGGCCAAATATTACAAAATAACTCCTTAAGGTAAAAAAACATTGCGCATCCTTTTTGGCGCGATGTAGGTGTTGAGATTCCTTTCCTCGCGCAGCAGGCGAGTGAGTTCCAGGACCTTCTTTTCACTAGCATGTAGACTGGTCTCAAGAGAATTCCGTTCTTCCTTAAGCTGGACCCAGCTCTTCTGCATCTCTTCCCAGGAGGTGGGCATGTCGGGATGTTGAATGGTGTAGGATGCTTCTCCTTCCAAGACTGGTTCTTTGATCACAGGAAGCATATGGGGATAAGGCATCACTAATTTCTGGGAGCGGGCTCGTACCCACTTGAGGTAAGGTTCCAACGGGATGGAATTCCGGTGCCCCAATGTCTTGCTGTCTATCCTACTTGGCATCCTCCAAGCTCTGATAAATTTCTGACGAAGTCCTTGAGTATCGTTGTCGAAGTCGAAAACTATGTCAGGAATTAACATGTCATGAGGGCCATCCCTCCGAGCATAACCAAACTGTCTCCAAGCCAGGCATGGGTTGTAGGTAATACCTCCTTTGATTCCAAATAAAGGAACATTAGGGTACTCCCCGCAACGATCAATGATAGTGACGTCTTCCCTGGACCTAGGACACCAATGTATATCTGCATGCGTGAGAGTCATTAATCGTTGTGACCATCTCAAACCCCGCTCGTTCTTTAAAACTGTTTGTGGAAGGTGTGAAATAAACCACTTTCCCAGGAGAGGAGTGCAACACATAAGGACACCCCTTCTTCTCATGGTTCGAGTGTAACATGAGTGAAGGATGTCCCCCAACAACGTAGGTATAGGATTCTTGGTCATGAAGATCTGGACCGCACTGATATCAATAAGCTGATCTGGGTTAGGGAACAACACCAAACCATAGACAAGGAGGGCCATGACTTCTTCAAAAGCTCGTAGGTCAAGTGAGTTCCAACATTCTTGGGCCTTTTCAAACAGAAACCTGGCTAAGAACCCTTTGATACCACTTCTAACTTCCCAATGTCCCTTGAGGTCAGATGTCTGTAGGTGCAAGGCTTTAGCAATCTCTTCAAGCTTGGGTTCCTCTTCCGTACCGTTGTAGGGTAGTTGATCAAGGATAGGGACCTTCAGGAGTCGGGAGAACTCTTCCAATGTAGGCACCAACTGATAATCCGGGAAGGTGAAGCAGTGATGCAGAGGGTCAAAGAATTGGAACAGGACCTTTATCAAGTCCTCCTCAATGTTGGTGTTAACCAAGCTGATGAGTCTTCCATGTCTCTCACTGAATGAAGAGCCCTCGGGAATCCTGGACAGAAGTTCCTTAAGCTGAGGAGGGATCTTTACAAGGCTAATCTGAATTGTCTTTCTGCGAGCAGTTTCCATATCCTATAAAACAAGAACAAAGATGAAGATTCGAAACCCTTGAAATGGTTAGTCAATGCTCATGATGTTTGTATGATGTAATGATGTGATGATTAAATACATTATGAATATTCACAAAGGCAAACATGGTAAGGCACACAAGTCACACCAACCCTTAGAGTTTAGGCCTGCATGGGGTCTGGGTATTACCCTCTTGAAGTTTGGTGGGCTCAACCTGTCCTATCAAAAGTAACCGGGTTCTAAAGGTCCCAATATCACTGGATTGCTTTCATTGTTCATCGTTTCGATTTAGCCACTGAACTGGCGACCGAAATATTCCAGGAAAGCAACCCTCAATTGAGTGTAGTATCGAGTATCAACCAACCTCGGACTGCACCAAAGTCAGTTATCTCACTACCCTAAAAAGGCCAAGATGGTTCAATTAAGGTTCCTAAGGTCAGTTGATGCTTCACGACACCACGCAGCGGCCCCGTACTCTCCTTGACTGAACTCAAGGGTTACCGGTACACACCAAAGTGCCACATCAACGTAGCAGACTGTTTCAACCATGTCGGTATACCCCGCACAGTTCCCTCACAGCCTTGTTGCTACTTTCTAAGAAGGTATCCCCAGATCCGGGTTAGGATCTATAAAACTCCGATACAAAGCCCTCAAATGTAAAAGCAAACAAAGCAAGCAATTGAAAACAAAGGTGATCTAAACCCTAAGGTTACTCCACTTTAAAAGTCTCCCCAGCAGAGTCGCCAGTTCTGTGATACGGTGGGAGAACTGACTTGAGGTTTGCGTTTGTATTCGCAAATGTTGCGGTTAGCAAGAGTCGCCACCGAATTTTTATTTTATCCTAAGGAAAGGTTAAAAAGCACAGCAAAAACCTTTTGAGATGTTTTCTTGGGTTCGGGGAGTAGATTATAGAAAGGGAAGGTATTAGCATCCTTTCTATCCATGGTTATCCATGGGCTCTTAGTTACTTGCTTAGATCACTTGCCTTTTGTTTTCAATTGTTTAAAATGGTGCTTGAGTGTGTGGGTTTGAAAATGTTTTGAAAAGATGCCAATGTGGTGGCAACCTTTGTAATGATCCATGTGGGGATGTATACAAAGATGTATATCTTTTGAAAAGGTTTTCATTTATTTTTGAAAGTTGTTTTGAAAGTGTTGTGGGTTGTGGTTTTGAAATTAGGCAAGTGTTTTGTTTTTGCAAGTTAATTCAAGTAACTAAGAGGTTATCTACTCCTAAATTTCTCAAAAGATCATTGCTATACTTTAACCCTTTTAACAAGTTTGCTCCACCATTGTATTTGGTGGGCAACCTTGTGTTAGGATGTGAAAGGGACAGGCGCGGGTCATCGTTTAGACCATAATTGTAACGACGTTAAATGTCTTTGGGCAATTTCTTTAAGGGACTTGATCATTTGTTTGTTTGTTTTGAAAAGTTTTGTCGAGGGACTATGATCATTCAAATTGTTTGCTTTGCCCAAAGAAGTTCAACATACAATATGGCCCATTTATTTGAAGGCAACAAGTGGAATACCCTAGGGGGTGCAAGTGTGATTTGGGTGTCCATTTTCATGCTTGTTTATCTTGTATTAGGTCAAACTATTTTTTTTTATCGTTTTTTCGCATACAAACCCTAATTCTAACATGTTATCATTAGAAAGCAATAAAGTGCGAAATTAAAATTACTAAGCTATTACAAAACCAAATATGGGAAGGGGGGTACAAATGTTCAAATGGGGATATGGACAAGAATTTAAATCTAAATTATTACATCAATTGAATATTTGCAATTTAAATAATGTATAAAAATGCAAGATGCACAAAAATGTTTTGTATATGTATGAAAAAATATTATTTATGTAAAAGAGAAAAGAAAATAAAAAATGTATTATTTTTTTGGGGTATTTTGAACTTAGGGTAAAAACCCTAATTTTTAAAGAAAAAGGTATTATTTTCTAATTTAATACAACTATTTATTCATTATTTATAAAAATAAAATAAAATGAAGTGTATTATGGAAAAAGGTATTTTTATATCAAATATTAATAAAAATAAAAAAAATCAAGTATTTTTATATTTTGTCTTAAATATATTAATAATCACATATATATATATATATATATTAAACCCTAAATATGTATTATACACAAAATAAATATTTATTTAATATTTTAATAAAATAAATAAAAGAGTATTTTTTGTGTGAAATATTTTCAGAAAGTAAATAAAAATAAAAATGTATTTACACCATTTTTCTATTTTTATTCTAATAATGGTATATATATATATATTTATGTACAAACAAAGAAAATAAACAAATAAATATGCAATAAATGCAAAAAATGATGGAAAAAATATTTTTAATTTTTAAATGCCATGAGAAAAAATAAACAAAGTTAATCAAAAAAGAAAAAGTCAAAAATGTTAAGAAATGAACAAATGGGCTCAGGGGGGTGTGAATCAAAAAAGGTGGTGTGAAAAGTGAAATAACACAGGCCCAGCCCACTGATCATTGTCTTCAACCTCCAGCTTCAAACATTTGAAAAACGCGCGCCCCTGTTCCTCAATGTCTAACTCCTGATTCTTGGCTTTTCAGCAAAAACTCATAACACAAGAAATGTTCAGCATGAAGAGACGGTTTCAACCATATAAATAACTTGACCTATCTCTCTAAGATGAGGGAGAATTTCTCCTCCCCCAATTTCTGACCTAACTTTTCATCAATGTTCAGACATGAAATTCTCTAAGCACACGAAACATAAATGAAATCTAATCATATGAGCATGTTCAGGGCTATGATTGTGACATGTTTTCTTCAAAAACCTAAAGCTAACAATGCCTAATAAGAGAGATAGAACTCCATGAATATACCTGTTCAGTTGGAATCGAGCTTGGCAATGGAGGATGTTTCAGAGTGAAATGATGACTTGTACAGCTTCCTTGAAGTGTAAGGATGCTTTTCCAATTCCTACTTTGTCTTGAAACTCCCTGAATCGAGCTAGTGAACTCCAACTGCAAAACAGAAAATTAAAAATGGTGAAGTGGCTTGGAGGTGTTACAGGTCTGATTTTAGGACATGATTAGCTTGCATATGTTGTAGGGAAGGTAGAGGAAAAGGTTTGGATCAAAATGCTCGAAGGGATTGGGAGTTTGCACTCAAACTGCAGGGGCTCCCCTGTTTGTGCAGTTTCAAGGTGATTAGAGCAATGGGAGTGTTTCAGATGGCAAGGGCTCGTGTGTTAGCTTGGATTTTGTCTATGGAATGTGTTTGATAGCTTTTGTGTTGTGTGTCTTAGCTGAGATGAGAGATAGCATAAGTTATGGACTTTTCTTCTATCTTAAGCAACAAAAGCAAGTTGGTTGTTTTAGGTTAGTAGGGGGCCTCCTAATGTGCTGCATAAGCCTCTCTTGATCAGTGTGTTATGCACATAATCTTGTGCAAAGCAGATCTTTCATGTACTTGTTGGATTACAAACTTGACATAAAGCTAAACTTTTCAAAAATGGAAATTTCACTTTATCTAGTTTAGGATTAAACCATTATGCAATGTTAGAACACAAAGAACATGACCTTAACACATTGAATATGCATTAAATTATTGAGTATGGAATGGTTCAAGGACCTGTAATTAAGCATAAAGCAAACTGAATTCAAATTTGCAAGTTTGTGAACATGTTTGGATGAAGAACAAAAGTGGATTTTTGCCAACTTGTGAAATTCGAATCTCTCAAGTTATGAGGTTGTTTGATGAGTTCTTGGACATTTTGGAAAGCTTGGAATATTTACTACAATCCATCTTTGAAATTCAAATCAAAATTCCAAGTGGAAGGGTATGAAAAGTGGCCTTGAAGTAGGGTAGAAAACCTTGTCAAAATAGGTCAAATTTCACTAAGTTAAAAGATGGTTTAGTGCCCTTATTCAAAAAATTATAACTTGAGATACAAGCTTCAAATGAGAAAACTTTGTGAATCAAAGTTGTAGATTATGCAACAAGCTACAACTTTCATGTTTTGACTTTTGTTTGAATCCAAATGGATCATGGTGAAAAGATGGGGCAAAGTTGGGAAAAAATTAGGGTTTTTCATAACTTAGAAAAATTCTAAGTTATGAAAAATTCCATTTTCAAACCCTAATTTGCATTTTGAGATTTCTTGGTGAACAAGTTTCATGATTTGGCAAGTTTTGATGAAAAATGAATCTTGACTCTTGATTTTGACCAAAAAGTCAAAGTTTTGACTTTTCAGTATGCAGTCAAAATTGATCAGTTGACTGGGAAATTCAACTGTCAATCTTGTGTATTTGGGATCTTTTGAGCTTGATGAACATGTCAAGATAATTCCATTGAGTCCTTGAGGCCATATGTGAGCTTGGTTTACCATTGGCTAGGTCAAACAGTCAAAAATTGCCTTTGTGCAGTCAAAACCCTAAAAATGACCATTTTGCCCTTTTGATGATCTGATCAAATTTCTTGGGGAATTGTGATCCAAACTTGATCAAATGGTCCATATGAGTTCATAATGTTGATGTGGATCAAATTTCATGAGGTTTGACTGTCAATTGGCCACAATTGACTTTTTCCCAATACAGCTGATTTCTAGGTCAACTGTCCAATTGACTGGGTAAAACTTGGAATCAAGACTTGAAACTTGGTATAGGTAAACTTGGGAGTCCAACATGAAGCATGAAAGTCATCTTAGGCATTTTAGGTCAAAACATCTTTAGGCAAACACAAACCCTAATTTGAGCCCACAGTGCAAGGAGAAGTCTTGAGCAGAGGGAACCCTAACTGGATCTTGATCTTCAAAGGTATTGTGATGAGAAAATGTTGAGGAAATGGGAGGGCAAATTTTGGGGTACAACAGTGGTATATATTAAATACAAGCTATGAAGCCCGGAAATCGACTAGAAAATAGCTTAATCTTCAACAAGTTATTGTGAAGCCTGGAAATCGACCAGATAGAAATACCAGATACCATGAAGCCTGGAATCGACCAGATAATGGTATAAGACACCGTGAAGCCTGGATCACGACCAGATAGTGGCGAAAGACACTGAAGCCTGGGACACGACCAAATAACAGTGTAAGGTACTGTGAAGCTTAGAGCACGACCAAATAGCAGTTTACCTGACCAATTACTATGAAGCCCGGAAATCGACCAAATATTAGTATGCCTTAAATCCAAGTTGAAAGCCCGGATGTGACCGGATAACCACTTGATTCCTTCTGAAGCCTGGAGCACGACCAGATAAGAATTGAGAAATTGCAAAGCCTGGAGAACAACCAGATAGAAAGTTTAATCTCATCTCCCCAGTAAGTCACTATGAAGCATGGAGCACGACAAGATAGCAGTCAGTCTTATTTTTTCTCAGCAAACCACTGTGAAGCCTGGAGCACGACCAGATAACAGTTCATTTTCACCTCCTCGACTAAGAGATGATTCCCCAGTAGAATAACGGACAACTAAAGCTCCTAAAATTCTATTTCTCTCAAGATAGAGACCGGCATTCCCTAGTGAAGTCCTCCTTAACAACAGGTATGCGGGCTCTCGCAAAGGAATCTCTTATGCGATCGACACTTCCTCTGATGGCATCTTTAAGCCCATATTCCGTCATTGACTTCCAAATGGCATCTATAAGCCTATTCCCGACATTGCAAGACGAGTACCACTTCATGCGAGTGCAAATTTCTAGGCACTCTAGTGTTCAATCATCTTCTACCTTCGGATCACAAAAGGCAGACAAGCCAATCTACATCCTCAGTGTTGCACCCCAAAATTTACCCTCTTGATTTAGGCTTATGTTTCATCATGAATATCATATTGCATTACATTCATACATTTTGATGGGATCAAAATACTTTGGTTATCAAGTCTTCCTCAAGCTTTGAAAGTTGATTGCATTGACAAGTTGCTCAAGTAGAAACTTATCATCTAAACCTCTGGATATTTCAAGCTCAATAGTTATTGCATATCTCAAGATATTTTATCCATCTCTTTGGATCATCAGAGGATGGAAGTTTGAGATTGATTATAAGAGGAATCACTCTTTTGATTCACCAGTCAAAATTAGGGTTTTGTTTGATCAAGGCTATTGATCAATGTACAAATTTTGATTTGGGAGCTACAACATCTCTTTGGTATTTGAAAAGTCTTTGTACAAGAAATTGGTCAAGATATCCAGAGGATGTGAAGTTTTGGAGATGATTCATCACTCTCCTTTGAGGAACCAGTCAAATTTAGGGTTTGGTCCAAGTTGAAGTAATTGGGGTCTAGATGAGCCAATTTATGAAGAATCGTTATCTTATTATCATTATAATCACATTTGATCAAAGATTCTCTCATGATGCCCAGTGGAATTGGGGTTTTGAAGCTTGATCAGCTATCTCATAGTACATAGTACAAAACTAGGGTTTTGGATTTAATTAGGATTTCTCTGATTTTTTCACCCAAACTTGTTTACATGATTCACCACATGTTATTAATCATTTATGATTGGAAAATTGAGGTTCAATTTGGATTCGAAACAATTCAATTGATCAAAAGGGGCAAATTGGTCATTTTGACCAAAGTCAGTAAAATCAGGAGTTGACCAAGTGGACTTTTGGTCAACCATCAATTTAGGCATCCTTTTTCATATTCCATACCCAAATTCATCTTTGAATCATGAGAAATGGTTAATTTGAGTGTAACTTGTTCAAGAAGTAACTTAAAAAAATTAAAAAAAATTCGAAGTGTCAACATGACTTCTCTTGGGCAAGTCACGCGCGTAATTTCATCAAACACCTGGCATGCCATTTTGTAGAATCAATTTCTTGTGACTCAAGCCTCAATTTGAAAAATTAAAAAGAGCATTTTGTTTTTTCCCATAAGAGCTTCTCTTTAAGCTTTGAATCTTTCAATTTGGCCAATAATTGAATGAGTTATGATGCTTCAAAGTTGGTACCTCAAGGATGACATTCATGCACACCATGCAAGCCAAGCGCGCACGGACCAGGCAGGCCAAATCACACTTTTGCCTCAAGTTTTCAACATCATTTCTCCATCAAGTCAGCATAAATTTGAAAAATTCAAAGCCCTATGATGTTCTATATTATGAGAGCTCTTGAAAGGCCCCTCAAGCATCCAAAATGCGCGAAGGAATTTCAAGTGGCCTAAGCATAAAGTCAGCTAGCCAGATTATTGAAAAAAACATGTCCATGTTGCAGATTTTTGCACAAATCCAGTTTCGATTGATGTCAACATATCCAGCTCACCAAATGCACATTCTTTGCTCAAAACTCCACTCAACATGACATCACCAAAATGACTTCTAGGCTGGGCATAACAGAACCAAAACGCATCACCATGATAACTCTCTTCATTTTTCTGTTTTTTTGCAATTCTGCTTCTAACGGTCTTGAGTTCTTCAAAGACCTTTTTACCCTCAACAGTCACTCTATATAAGGCATATGTCACTCTCTTTCAAGGCACAGATTCATTCTCTCAAAAAATCAGAAGCTGCTATCTCTCTCTCTCAGAAAATTCTCGGCTTCGAAGCTTCTTTATTCTCCATTTCAAAGCTCGATTATGACCATTTTCACTTCATTGGAGCATTAGAAGCAAGGGAAAAGGGTTTTCACTTTGTTTCAGAGGCCATAGTTGAGTTTATTTCTCAACTCGAAAGGTATTTTTAGATCTTGATTCTTCATAATTTTTGTTTGTTTCATGTGATTTAAAGCTTTTGATCATGTTCATAGCTGGACAGATCTTACATCTGATGTATAAACTTGTTTGATTTTGAAGCATATGTGATTTGGTGAACTTCTAGTTTTTCATGATTTAATGATTTTCTCAATTTTCTTGCCCTGATTTCTACTTCTATGATCGATCATTTTGAATTTTGTAAAAAGCATGATGTAGTTGATAGCTTGAACTTTGATTTGTGATTTGAATCATTAATTTTGGTGGAGGAATGAGGCAGAAATTGCAAGTAGAACATAGGTGTCTGAAACTGAAAAACGCGCGTTAGGGCTTGTCTTGAGGAAGAAGATGATGGGGTGGCTGGATCTGATTGGTCCATGTGATTTTTAATGCAAGTTTTCATATTTTTGTTTTAATTGATTTCTTCTGATTCTATTTTGTGATCAAAACATTTTCAAAAATCATGAAAAAATTACCATAGGCCAATAATAATTTCTAGTATTTGTCATATTTTTTTTTTGGATTTTTTAAAAATGTTTTGATTGGTTCAAAAATTAATGAGTTTAATTAATTGTTTGTTTAAAGATTATTTTTTATTTTAATAGTTCTTTTGATCAAAAAATTCCACAAAAAATGTTTTGAACTCATAAAATAATGTACAATTTGATTCTGATTTTGGTTTAGCAGTTTTTCTATTTTTGATTAGAAGTTTAATTTGAGAAGTTTATTTGAAATATTTGTTTCATAATTTTGGTTTTAATACTTCCTTTAATTCAAAAATCCTCAAAAAAATCATATAAGTTTGTTTTTAATCATAGAGTCTGAATACAATTTTATTTTTACCTTTTTGTGACTTTTGGCTAGGGTTTACATTTTTGCCATTAAATAATACTTTAATTGTTAATTGTTTGTTTAATTTTTATTTTAATATTTCCCTTAATTCAAAAATTCCACAAAAAATCAGGGATGTGTGTTTTTAATTCTAATATTTGAATATAATTTTGGTTGGGTATTTTTCTGATTTTTTATTAGAATGTTTTTTGAGATGTGATTATTTGTCTAATTGATTAATTATTTGAATTTGATTTTTATTTTTGAATTTTATTTAATTCAAAAATATGGGAAAAATAGGTATTCTGACCCCTTGAGTTTTCTCATGTTTGATGTATATTTGTTCTGATTTTTTTGAATTTTGATCTTATCTAATCAATATTTAAGTTTAAAAGACAAAAATTAGGGTTTTGTTGCGTATTGTGCAAGTTTAATTTTCAAAACTATTATGCCCTGGATTTTCAATGGAACTTAGGTCTTGATTATGGTTCATGAATGTATTAAGGATCTGAAAACCATTTTTCTTGAATTATTTTACTTGTTTTGATATTTTTCCATGAATTATTTTGAAAACTTGTCTAGTTTGGTAGTTTTGCCAACTAGTTTTGAACTTTGGGCTTCATTTGATCCCCTCCTCAACCATTCATGAACTTAAGGCTTGCTTTCTGACTTCTACACACTTCAAAGATGTTAAGAAAATTTTTGTGTGAATTATTGATCCTTGTTTCTATTTTTGATGTATTTTTGAAGTGAAGGTACCCAATTAATGTTGCATATCTTGTTTCAATTTGTTTGATGGCCAATGAACTTGAGTGATGCCTATAATTGGGCACCTAATGATCATGTTGGATATGTTTATTCAAATAAACTAAAGTCATTTCACTTAATGTCCCATGTTTGAATGGTTGAACCTTTTGATGCATTGTGTGGGATTCCTCTTCTATTATGCTTGTGAGCTGTGATGAATTGATTATGCATGATTGAATTATGTTTTCTGCTGACCTTCATGGTCTTTGATTGTATTCTTCTCAAGCTCCCATGATCCTTGATTGATATTCAATTGTCAACTCAACATGGTGATAGAAAGGAGCAACATTCCTCTAATTCTTTTGACCAAATTGTGCATATGCCTGTTTCCTTTTGTCTATCATGACTAATGTTTGATAGTTGCTATCATGTTTTCTCATTTCATTATGGTGTCATCATCCATCCCTTATGCGAATCATCATTCTATTTATGGGAATACTAACTTGGTTGTTGAATGTGTGAGGTACTTTGAGGAAAGTTTCCATTTTTGGCTTAAGGCTATTGTGTTTCACTTTATTTGTGGAACACAATTTATTATATTGGCACTAATTTTGTGTTTGGCATGTTTGATAGTCTATGAAGGATATATATATATGTGACTATGAATGCTATACATTGCACATGGGATCTGTTCATATCTGAAAATCTCAATACTTACATCCTGATGGCGTAATTTCTGACTTGATTTGTCTGCTGATGCCAGCTTGCTTGAAGGTCTCCGGGTTTCTTTTATTCTTTCTCAGTTTCTATGATAGTTATCCGTTTGGTATTGCACTACTTCCTTTCTTCTATTTGCATAGTTCTATGTTGCATGATGGGACCTCTGTTGCTGATATATGTCAGGAGGCCCTCTATTTTTGTTTGATACGTGTGTTGTGTTTGTTTCTTCATTTGTTGATCGATGAGTCACTCAATTTAGAAATTGAGATCACGACTTCGCTCTCAGTGCATGTTCCCTATAGGATGTTTATTATTTGTTGATCGATGAGTCACTCAATTTAGAAATTGAGATCACGACTTCTCTCTCACTGCATGTTCCCTATAGGATGTTTATTGTTGTTTCTTTAATTGTTGATCGATGAGTCACTCAATTTAGAAATTGAGATCACGACTTCGCTCTCATTGCCTGCTCCCTATAGGATAATTTTGATTAAGCTTCCTTTAAAATGTTAATTAAGGTAGGGTTTTCCTTTATCCTCAACCTTAGGATCAATCATTGTATGATAACACTAGGGATAGAGCGAGGCTAGTTTCCCTTAGTTGTTTTTCCTTCCTTTGCATTTTGCATCTTAAAATAAAAACTGTTTTCTTGGCAAATCATAAAACACCTCTAATAAACTCAAACCTTTCTTCAAGGTAAAAGATACAAATCAATCTTATTTTGTTTGTGTGCCTCTTGGCTTTGTTTTTAAATCTGGCTTAGCCGATGTTTCGCCATTGCACGTTTGTCTGAAGCCGATGTTTTGCCATTGCACATGTTTGTTATCCTACTTTGATTCTCAATATCATTGATAGGTGTGATGCTTTGCCATCCATTTTATTGATGTTTCGCCATCTTTTCCATGATATCTTGTTACCTTTTAGCCGATGTTTCGCCATCACACACTTGTTTGAAGCCGATGTTTTGCCATCGCACATGTTTGTTATCCTACTTTGATTCTCAATATCATTGATAGGTGTGATGCTTTTCCATCTGTTTTATTGATGTCTCTCCATCTTTGCCATGATTGCTTTGTTATCCTTTAGTCGATGTTTCATCATCGCACACTTGTTTGAAGTCGATGTTTCGCCATCGCACATGTTTGGTATCCTACTTTGACTCTCAATGTCATTTGTTAGGTGTGATGTTTTATCATTTGATGTTTCTCATCACTGTGTTATTATTTAGTAGATGTTTTACCATCTCATTTGTTTGTTGTTCCATTTGATGTTTTGCCATCTTGACTATTTTTGTTGTCTTAAACTAAAAAACACAAACCAACCAAAAATATATAAGCCGAACTACAGCTGCTCTGATTCCTTAAAAGGGATACGTAGGCATTGGGGTAGGGCCCGATCGAGCGCAATTTTTATTTTCCCTACATTGTTTTCTTTTGTTTCTTTCGCATGCATTCCTTTTTCAGTTTTAAGCCATAGACATAGGTTTTGACCACACCCATTAGATTAGATAACAAGAGTGGATACCGTAGAGTACTACGGGCGTGTGGGGTGCTACTACCTTCCCCTCGCGTAACAGACTCTCTTACCCGATCTCTCGGTCGAAAGACCGTGATTTCTCCCTCTTCAGGTTTTCTCGATGTTTACCTTTCCCTTTCGGCGGGATAAAAGACGTTCGGTGGCGACTTCATTGATGTTTCATTACATCCAGATGACAGGTCTGGCCTGGTGGTTTCAGCTGGCGACTTCACTGGAGACAGATTGACCTCTTGCTGGTCCATGCCAGAGTCGATCATAGCTCCTGTTTGTTTTCTTTCTTTTGGGTGTTTATTTTACCTCTTTGCATATTTATCTGTTTGCAATGTATCCTATGTGCGCTTTATTTTCTGCATACTAGATTTGGCTGGACTGTTTGGATTCTGGATTTCTTGGTGGGTGGGTTTTTCCATGAGGTAAAAGGCCTCATACCCACGTGTGATACGGTGGCCAGAACCGGGACGTGTTTCCCTAATTTTTAAGGAATTTGCTGGTTTGCGTTTTGCGTTTGTGTTCGCAAAATGTCGCGGTAAGCAAGAGTCGCCACCGTCTTTTATTTTATCCAACAAGGAAAGGAAAAAAGCACAGAAAAATTCCTTTTTTGAGATATTTCTGAGTACGGGGGGTAAATTATAGAAAGGGAAGGTATTAGCACCCTTTCTATCCGTAGTTATCTACGGGCTCTTAGGTACTTGCTCATCATTTTCAAAATTGTTTTCTTTGTGTTTGTGGGCTTTGAAAAGTTTTTTTGTTTTAACTTCGATTTAACTCTTGCTTCTGTCTTCAAGAGTGTAATGAAATGTTTTTGAAAACTTGTTTGTAAAGGAGTGTAAGTGTGAAAATTTTTGTTTGGATTGATTGAGCAAGTACTTAAGAACTAATCTACCTACTCGAAAAAAGAATCGTTCTTTGCTTGTTTCCTTTAGACAATGTTATCCTACTATTAGTGAGTAGGTAGCACCGTCGTTGGAGTTTTGAGGGTCAATTCGAAAGGGACATACGGTCACTAAAGCAATGTTAGGACGTCTTAGTAATAACCCTAATATCTTAGATCATTTATCCGAGGCAACAATATCCGAGGCAACCTTTCCGAGACAACTATGATCTTTGGACAAAAGGACTACCACTAAAGCATCCTATACTCAATGACCGTTTACCGAAGGCAACCAAGTGGGAGTGTACCCTAGGAGTACGCATGTGCGAGTGATTCAGTTTCAGATTTATTATCTTTGCACATTTAGGGTGATCTAATTGTTTTAAAATTAGTCATACGTTCTTGTCATGCATCCCTAATTATTCACATATCTAGCAGTTAAATATTTGCGGAAATTAAAGTGCGGAATTTAAACTAAGCTATTACAAGGCTTCGGGTATTTACATAGCCAAAAACAAAACCCTTTGAAAATTAAAAACGGTAAAAATAAATAAATGTCCTAATTAAATTATTACAAACTGTGAGCAAATACAATAATTAGGCAAAATAATAATAAAGCGCGCGATGATAAATTAAATCGAAGAGAAATTAGGGTTTTGACCCTTCTATCCTAATTAAAAAAGAAAATGCTTTTTGTTGTTTTTGATTATTTTTTAAAGAAAGAAATTAGGTTTCAAAAAATAAATGCTAAATTAATTAGTTATTAAATTAATTAATGAAAATAATTAAATGACATATTTTTGGTTTTTTGTTATTTTAGGAAAAAAATAAAATAATTAAGTTAGTGATAAAACCTATTTATTCTAATTGATTTTAATTATTTACAAAAGGAAATTAAAATTGTCTAAAATTAATAACCTAATTAAATTAATTGAATTTTTTTTAATAAAAATAAAATCTAGACCCTAATTGTGAAAAATAATATTTTTGTGATTTTTTTGATAAAAAAGAAAATAATTATTGGTTAGTAAATAAATAAATAAATAAATTAATAGAAAATATAAAAAAGAAATAAAGAGTAAGAAAAGGGCCTGAATCAACATTTTTGGGAGGTGAGGATATCAGCTTTTGGGCCCAATGATTGATAATCCACGTTGACTTTTTGGATCCAATACCACGCGTTTGACTTGGCTCATGGTGTACCTTTAGATGATGGCCATCAGATTTGACCATCTGACACTTGGCTGGCTAGATTGGGAGGATGTATGGTAGTCGTTGGCTTCATATGCATACTGAATCTCCTGCAAGAAAATGTGAAAATAACAAATGCTGGAGGCAGGGGTTGAACCCCTGACCTCCAGCCTTCCAATGCTTTAAGCGCTTATCTGGCAACCACTGCGTCACTTTGTTTTTGTTGTAATAATAATGTAAAATAATAAACAAATATGAAAACAAGCGTTAGTGGAGAGTGAAAGAAAAACGCGCGCGGATGGTTTGAACGGGCCAACGGAATGGTGACAACTCATCGTCTCCTTCCTCTCTCTGTGGGTAAAAGTCTCAGACTTTTACCCGCGGACATTTTGTCCGTCGCTATAGGCAGTGTTCATTCAAAAATCCTCCATGGGCCATATAAATGAAACCTAACGCCATGGTTGAGTTCATCTCGTCCTCCTGAACATGATGGTATCACTTACGAAGGATGATTTTTCATGTAAACAAAATCCCTAATTCGAAGCTCTGAACTCTATTAATGGTGAAATTCGCTACAGGCCATATAAATGAAATTGAATGATGCAGAAAGATTGCATATGTTCCATAAATCAATAATATGTGGTTAATTCATCCTAACAATGCCTAAATCATGTTATTCGAATTCAAGAAATATGTTATATTGTGAGCGACTTACAATGCGATTTGGGGCTTGAAAAGCTTGGTTCTTGATCGCTTTAGCTTGCTGAGAGTCCCAGGAGTCGATTGAGATAGGCAAAGGGTCTTGAGGATGCCTCTAAGTGCAAATTCGATCTCACACTTTTCTTGCTTTTCCAGTTTTGGTTCTGCCTCTTGCACCTGCTTCTCACCTTGTTTTTGGTCTGGCCTTGTTCTATATGTACCAAGGAATAGATTAGGGTTCCAAAACTTATCCAAATCTTCCTCCTTCAATGATTTTTGATTTGATTTGATTCACCTTTAAAACCTTTCCAAACATGGCCAATTTCAATCCTTTTGTTCACACCATGCCTTGATACGATTTTGAATGACTTGTTAGCTGTAATTGGAACCTGAAACAAGCACAAAATCTCTTACTTTCAATATTTTGGATTTTATTTGATTTGTTTAAATTTAAATTGAATTAATTCAAATAAAAATCAAAATAAATAATAAAAATAAGATATGGACAAGTGGCAAAGGCTAGAGCTCGTGGACTATGTTGACAACTAAAAACAAGTGAAAAAGATTGAGCCCATTTGGCAAAAATTGAAGTTTTAGGGATAGTTGACTTTTGGCAATTTTGCAAAAAAGGTCAACTTCACCAATGCATAACTTCCTCAATTTTGACTATTTGGAGGTGTTCTTGGACTTTTTAGAAAGCTTGAGATGTCCTCTAAGCAACCCTTTTGGTCTAATCTCATTTTGATATTCGATGCTCATTTATGAAGCTTTGATAAAAAAGGTGTTTTTTGTTGACTTTTCAAAATGACCTATAATATCCAAATTCATAACTTCTCGTAAGTGCATGTTTTGAACTTGGGAGCTGAAGATGGATTGTAGGGAATTGCGTCCTATTAAAAATGAGCTTTATATTGGTCATTTATCATAAAGTATGATAAAGTTATGCTTGGTCAAAGTTGAGTTGACTTTTCCTGTAAAACCCTAATTTAGCAACTTTTGAGTCTTGATGAATTATGAGCAATCCTTGATGAATCATGATCAACTCTTGATAAAATGATGAAATATCTTTCAAAATTAGAATGTTGACCAAAAATCTTGAAGTTTGACTGTATGTGGGCCACAGTTGACTTTTGCCCTAACACAGTCGATTTTCAGGCCTTTGAGCAATTGACTGAGCAAACCTCCTCTACAAGGCTTGAAACTTGACATGGATGATTTTAAGAACATATTAGGACAATGTTGAGAATTTGGGATCACTTGGATTCAAGTATCTTGATGCAACATGAAACCCTAATTTGCGGTAGACTGCCTTAGGAGAGAGCTTGTCTGGCCAACCCTTGGACTACCTTGAGCAACTTGAGGATATTTCTTGAAATGTTTTGAGAAATATGGGAGGGAAAATTTTGGGGTACAACAGCTGCCCCTGTTCAATTTTCTTAAACCTGAGGATGTAGATTGTCTTTCGTGCCTTTCGTGATCCGAAGGTGGAAGATGATTGAACACTAGAGTGCCCAGAAATTTGCACTCGCATGAAGTAGTAATTGTCTTGCAACGTCGGGAATGGGCTTACATATTCCATTTGGAAACTGATGACGGGAGATGGGCTTAAAGATGCCATCCGAAGGAGTGTCGATCACATAAGAGATTTCTTAGCGAGAGCATGTATACCTGTCGTTGAGAAAGATTTCGCTAGGGAAGGCTGATCTTTGTTGAAAGAAGTAGAATTTTAGGAGCTTCGGTCATCCGTTATTCTACTGGTGAGTCGTCTCTGTTTGAATTTTAGGAACTTAGGTCATCCATATTCTATTGAGGGAACATCTCTGTTGAATTTTAGGAACCTCGATCGTCTGTATTCTACTGAGGAAACATCTCTGTTGAATTTTAGGAACTTCGATTATCCATATTCTACGGAGGAAACATCTTTGTCTTGAGGAAGCGGAAGTGAACTGCGTATCTAGCCGTGTACAGGCTGCATCGCGACCTTCTAGGGAAATATGAAACCGATCGTGTTTGATAGGTCTGGGTCTTACAGTGTTGTGGACTGTTGTATGGAGATAAGAGAAAAGAAACCTGGATAGTAGGGATTATGAGAAGGAACCTGGGTAAGGTTGCTTCATGAGGAGTTTGGGTAAAACTGCATCGGGACTGAGGAGGAACCTAGGTAAGGTTGCGTATCTAGCCGTGTACAGGCTGCATCGCGACCTTCTAGGGAAATATGAAACCGATCGTGTTTGATAGGTCTGGGTCTTACAGTGTTGTGGACTGTTGTATGGAGATAAGAGAAAAGAAACCTGGATAGTAGGGATTATGAGAAGGAACCTGGGTAAGGTTGCTTCATGAGGAGTTTGGGTAAAACTGCATCGGGACTGAGGAGGAACCTAGGTAAGGTTGCTTCAGGATGAGTCTAGGTGAAACTACATCAGGAAAGAGAAGGAACCTAGGTAAGGTTGCTCCAGGATGAGTCTAGGTGAAACTACATCTGAATTGAGAAGGAACCTAGGTAAGGTTGCTCCATGATGGGTTTAGGTAAAACTTCATCGGGAAAGAGAAGGAACCTAGGTAAGGTTGCTCCAGCATGAGTCTAGGTGAAACTTCATCGGGAAAGAGAAGGAAACTAGGTAAGGTTGCTCCAGGATGAGTCTAGGTGAAACTACATCGGGAAAGAGAAGGAACCTAGGTAAGGTTGCTCCAGGATGAGTCTAGGTGAAACTTCATCGGGAAAGAGAAGGAACCTAGGTAAGGTTGCTCCAGGATGGGTTTAGGTAAAACTTCACCGGGAAAGAGAAGGAACCTATGTAAGGTAGCTCCAGGATGAGTCTAGGTGAAACTTCATCAGGAAAGAGAAGGAACCTAGGTAAGGTTGCTTCAGGATGAGTCTAGGTGAAACTACATCGGGAAAGAGAAGGAACCTAGGTAAGGTTGCTCCATGTGGAATTTAGGTAAAACTTCATCTGAACCGGGAAGAAACCTAGGTAAGGCTGCTTCATGAGGAGTTTAGGTAAAATTGCATCTGAACCGGGAAGAAACCTAGGTAAGGCTTCTTCAGGAGGAGTTTAGGTAAAACTGCATCTGAACCGGGAAGAAACCTAGGTAATTCTGCTTCAGGATGAGTTTGGGTGAAACTACATCTGGACCGAGAAGGAACCTGGGTAAGGTTGCTTCGGGATAAGTCTGTGTAAAACTTCGGGAGGAACTGGGTAAGGTCACCTTGTGATAAGTTAAGTTCGTGTAAAAATTCAGGAGGAACCTGGGTAAGGTTACTTTGTGACAAACCCGTGTAAAGTCTGTTTAGTTTTTGGAGTTAATCTTGAACTTGCAGGATGTTGTTGATAATAACCATCTTTCCTGAAAAGCTACACGATTAATTATATATGATGCATGACATGCATTGTATGATGATGTTCTCAAAATAAATGAAATTATGATGTATGCAATATGTATGCGCACGTCATGATATATAAACATGAAATGCTATTGTGGTACGTCCGAGTTTGGGAAAAAATCTCTGACTGTTGTTGGAGAATAAAGAGTTTCGCTCGCTGGAGATAACGACCGAAGATGATTGGGAGAATAATCCTACAGGAGAGAATAACTCTACTGGGGAATAGACTGACGAGGAAATGACTCTGTGGGGAGTACATACTCTGCTAGAAGATCTACTGATTTAGAGAAATAAAACTCAGCTGGGGATGAATTACTGCTGCTGGTGACAGTGAACCCTGTTGGGGATTAAATTTCTGTTTGTGAAAGGAATGAACTCCGCTGGGGATGATTTTCCAATGGCGACTTCACTGGGGATAATCTTTTAGACTCTACTGGGGATAATCTTCCAGACTCCACTGGGGATAAATAAACTCTGCTTGGGGATAATCTTACCGACCCATTCGTGGTTGCGAGCCTCAGCTGGGGAGAATTAACATCACTGTCCTTTTCTCAATCTGCGGGGAATGGATGTTACTGGGACGCGTGCTAAGGATATGACGATGGCTTTGCATCGAGACTTTTCTGCCCCTGTTTCTGCGGGAGATGGTGCATGCGGAGGCCTTATGGATCGAGTATTATCCCAACCTATGAGGTGCTTGGTAACTTTTGATTGAAGTGACAAGTCTTCTTCTGGTAGGCTAGTGACAAGATGACGGGACATAGTCGTACACTTTGATCCCTAATTTTTTCCTGGACCGCCCTTTCGGGTTTTCAGTCCACCGGGATACCCTTTTTTGCCCAAGCCGCCTTTTCAGGTTTTCGACTTGTCGGGTGTACAAATCTTTTTTGTTTTTATCCCTAATTTTTGCCCGAACCCTTTTGGTTCGTCGAGATGCCTTTATTTTTGCCTAGGCCTGTCAACCTAGCGGGTCTTTATTCATGCGCAGTACTTTTTCGACTATGTCCACGCTCTCAGGGTGTTGGGAGGTGTCATTGTCGGTAGTGTTGTGTTGCCATATTACCAGAAGATGTTCATTTGATCATGCAAGATTCGTTGCTAGAA
Organism: Vicia faba; assembly: GCA_948472305.1. Classification (NCBI taxonomy): domain Eukaryota; kingdom Viridiplantae; phylum Streptophyta; class Magnoliopsida; order Fabales; family Fabaceae; genus Vicia; species Vicia faba. The sequence goes on along the minus strand of OX451740.1, from coordinate 1,055,421,999 downwards.
TTCATGTCCAATGCCCCAATTGACTCAGATGGAGATTTTCCCCTGGCTATTTTGGCATCTTTGAGAGATTCCTTGAATCTTAACTTGACTACCCCAGATGATGGGTAATGATCATGTCTTCCCCTTGGTTGGAAGTGCTTTTTTCCACTTGAGGTGACCCTTTTTATTGAAAAGGTTTTTGTTCACTAGATATTCGTCGTGCGAATTTCTCTGTTGTTGAGCAAATAGTCATATGCAAACAATGTTATTTTAATAATGCAAAGCTTATGTCTGTTTTGAAGTTCTTTGAAAATGCAGTTTTCAATAAAACAAGCGAATTTTTGTAAAATGTGATGTCAACTCAGGACTTACAGCAAGCCCTACAGGAGTCAGGATACCTTTTGTAACAGTATGCTTTCAAATTAACCCATGCCTCAGCTAGGACTTTTAAGGGTTATAACATGATCTGGTTCACGGTTTAAGAAACAAAGGATAAAGGCTCAAATTTTATTTGTACCCACCCGTTCTTCGTGATGTTCTTCGATCCTAAACTTAGCTAATTGTACATTTAGACCCCGTTTTGAGTCTTTGCTCTGATATTCCAGTGATGGTTCAGATACTGACAGATTATTTTGAATAGGCATTCATTTTGTTGAGAGTTTGTAGGATCTCTTTATTTTTGATCGTTATCCATGTCTTTTTTCCTGAACTGTTTCTTTTGTGATTATAGTCAGCGGGATGCCCCGGTTTTTTCTTAAGTCTCCTTCATAGGTTTCGACTTAATGGGCTTTTATTTTGAGAGATAATGACTGCCTGTCTTGACGATTATAGGGAACCATCACCGTATTTTGCTTTGGAAGGACTTCTTTGATGCCATTCATTATGTATGAAGTAGAATATTGCGACTGAATGCAGATCTAAATTAACTGAGAAACTACGTTGCCCCAGGTTATGATTAAGGGTTTTAATATGTGTGAAAGAAAAACTCCTACTTATTTGGCTCAAAGGGGTTGACGAGGGATTATCTTCCTTATAACTCCACTGTTTAGGATTTGAAACAACACCTGTACATCGTCAGCAGGGTCTGTTCAAAAGCATACTATAGAGATTGTGGTATCAATTTCGTCATCCTCCCTCTAAAGGCTCAGAATTTTTTAACCGAGAGTTGAACATCACAAAAAGGAAATATGAAGCAATTTAAGCATAGTGAAAACAATTAATTCAAAACAGACACGTGTAATGCATTAATGAAATAAAAAGTTTGATATGACAATAATTGTTTGAATAGGCAAAGAAAAATACAACTTCAGAATTCAAATGAGCAAGAATGCTTTCAATCCTAGCCATGTTTTGGAAAGGGAGCAGTGATGACATTGGGAGTCTCAGGAGGGTCGAATTCGATCTCCTTGGCGTCAATCATATTCTGAATCTTGTATTTCAACGCCCAACAATCGTTAGTATCGTGCCCCGGGCTACCAAAATGATAAGCACACTTTGCATCTGGGTTGTAGTTAGGAGAAGAAGTCTTAAGGTTCGGATGAGGGTTTATCACCGTAATCAGATTCATCTTCAACATGTGTTGCAATGCTTGTGACAATGGCATGTTGATTTGGGTGAACTCCCTTTGAAGTATTTCCCCCCTTGGTTGGTTATTTCGTTGTTGTGGTTGTTGTGTGCATGCCGAATTAGAGATCAACATTGCCCCTACAGATTGGTGGTAGTCTGCCTTGCCATGCCTCTTCTGGCCGTACACAGCATTCACTTCCCTCTTTCCACCAAATGACTTCTTCTCTGTACTCGAAGAGGTATCTTTCTGGATCTTACCACTCAGGATCCCAGCTTCTACTCTTTCTCCAGTCAGAATTAGTTCGGTGAAACCCACTGACGAGTTGCCGATCAAATGATTGAAATAAGGACCAAACAAAGTCCCAAGAAAGATATCCACCAACTCCCTATCAGACATAGGGGGTTGGACTCTTCCAGCAAGATCTCTCCACTTCTGAGCGTAGTCCTTAAAGCCTTCGCCTGTACCCATAGACATACCCTGAAGCTGAGTATGCGTGGGAGCAGAATCGACATTATACTGGTATTGCTTGTAAAAAGCAGCAGCAACGTCCTCCCAGTTACGGACATTAGCTCCTTCCAGTTGACAGAACCATTCAAGTTGAGTCCCTGACAGACTATCTTGAAAGAAATGAACCCAGAGATTTCTATCAGCAGTATAGGGTTGAATCTTTCTGACGTATGAGCGTAGGTGTAGCTTCGGGCAGGATACCCCATCATACTGAGCAAAGACAAGAGCTTTAAACTTGTGAGGGATCACCACCCCAGATGCCAATCCCAAATCTCCAAAGTCCAACCCATGTATCTTCTGAATTTCCATTGCACTGAGTCGGTCTTCAAGTTGCTTATATCTATCTTCAGTAGGAGGATACTGGTCTTCATCAAAATCAATGTCATTGTCAGAAACCACAGGGCTAGGACCCTTTCTTTCCTCTTGATTCCCTCCAGATGAATGGGACAAATCAGTCTCTTGTCGTGACCTATTCCCAAACCTGTGACCCATATTCAGGAGGACCACATTCTTCTTCTTTTTCTTCTTCTCCTTCAAGATGAGAGATTTCAAATCTTGCTGCCCCTTGGCTAAGTTCAAGAACAACTCTTGGAATTGAGCATTCTGAGATTGAAGAGCCTTGATAGCTTGATCAGTAGGTGTTTCAGAAGACATGATTGCTGAAATAAACAGCGGAGAAGATGAGAGCCCTGTACTGGAAGACCTGTTATGCAATGATATGTATGATATATGTATGCAATGTTTTCAAGGAACTTGCAGGATAAACAAGAAACTTGTTAGAATTTGAATTTTGCAGTTTGATTGAAGAAACTTCGTGTTGTTAAGAGTCGTTCTTCAAGAGTCAAGCTCACCATATCGAGTGGGTCATAGCCACCGACTCAAGTCATCGTGTCTTGATCTCTAGACGAAATTGGCTAGAGGATAAATCCCTTTTGCCCCTTGCTAGACGCTTGATTTACCACAACCTGCATCACAAACCCTTGAGATCCTTGAAATGGTTAAGGAAATGTTAAGGCATGATGTTATGATGTGTATGCTATGCGTTTAAGCAAAAGTGCAAGGTGATGTAAGCAAGTAAATTCGACAAGAAATCTAAGTTATTGGATAAGGACTGTAAAAAAAACCTACAAATAACTCATGTTGTTAGATAATAAACATGTGCAAGTAGTTCAAGTTGAAAGCACACAAGTCACACAATAGCCCTTAAATTTCAGGCTGGCATGGAGTTTAGGTACTACCCTCTTGCAGTTTAGTTGGTTCAGCCTGTCTTAGTAATAGTAATCGGGTTCTAGAGGTTCTCAATATCACTAACCATCCTCGATCGGTCATAATTCCAGTTTAGCAACCTTTTCTTGTGGCCGGAATCATCGCGAGAGTATGGTCTCAATGAGTGTAGCATACTGCTACTTTCTATGGCCAAGTTGGTCAATTATAGGTTCTAAGGTCAGTTGATGCTTAATGACCCATTAGCAGCCCCATACTCTCCTTGTTGCTCCACAAGGGATATCGGTACCAACTAATGTGTCACACCAATGTAGCTACTACTTCAACCATATCGGTCTATGCTGTATAGTTCCCTCACAATCTATTGCTACTTATCTGAAAAGGTGTCCCCCAGATCCGGGTTAGGATCTATAGTAACTCCGATACAAAGCCCCCAAAGATAAAGCAAACAGATCAAACAATTGAAAACAATATGATGAACTATTCCTAAGGTATACTCCACTTATTTATTTCCTCAGCAGAGTCGCCAGTTCTCTGATACGGTGGCCAAAACCGGGACGTGTTTCCCTATTTTTTAAGGAACTTGTTGGTTTGCGTTTTGCGTTTGTGTTTGCAAAATGTCGCAGTAAGAAAGAGTCGCCACCGTCTTTTATTTTATCCAACAAGGAAAGGAAAAAGCACAGAAAAATTCCTTTTTTGAGATATTTCTGAGTACAGGGGGTAGATTATAGAAAGGGAAGGTATTAGCACTCTTTCTATCCGTAGTTATCTATGGGCTCTTAGGTACTTGCTCATCATTTTCAAAATTGTTTTCTTTGTGTTTGTGGGCTTTGAAAAGTTTTTTTGTTTTAACTTCAATTTAACTCTTGCTTCTGTCTTCAAGAGTGTAATGAAGTGTTTTTGAAAACTTGTTTGTAAAGGAGTGTAAGTGTGAAAAATTTTGTTTGGATTGATTGAGCAAGTACTTAAGAACTAATCTACCTACTCGAAAAAAGAATCGTTATTTGCTTGTTTCCTTTAGACAATGCTATCCTACTATTAGTGTGTAGGTAGCACTGTCGTTGGAGTTTTGAGGGTCAATTCGAAAGGGACATACGGTCACTAAAGCAATGTTAGGACGTCGTAGTAATAACCCTAATGTCTTATATCATTTATCCGAGGAAACAATATTCGAGGCAACCTTTCTGAGGCAACTATGATCTTTGGACAAAAGGACGACCACTAAAGCATCCTATACTCAATGACCGTTTACCGAAGGCAACCAAGTGGGAGTGTACCCTAGGAGTGCGCATGTGCGAGTGATTCAATTTCAGATTTATTATCTTTGCACATTTAGGGTGATCTAACTGTTTTAAAATTAGTCATACGTTCTTCTCATGCATCCCTAATTATTCACATATCTAGCAGTTAAATATTTGTGGAAATTAAAGTGCGGAATTTAAACTAAGCTATTACAAGGCTTCGGGTATTTACATAGCCAAAAACAAAACCCTTTGAAAAATAAAAACAGTAAAAATAAATAAATGTCCTAATTAAATTATTACAAACTATGAGCAAATACAATAATTGGGAAAAATAATAATAAAGCGCATGATGATAAATTAAATCGAAGAGAAATTAGGGTTTTGACCCTTCTATCCTAATTAAAAAAGAAAATGCTTTTTGTTGTTTTTGATTATTTTTTAAAGAAAGAAATTAGGTTTCAAAAAATAAATGCTAAATTAATTAGTTATTAAATTAATTAATGAAAATAATTAAATGACATATTTTTGGTTTTTTGTTATTTTAGGAAAAAAAATATTTAAGTTAGTGATAAAACCTATTTATTCTAATTGATTTTAATTATTTACAAAAGGAAATTAAAATTGTCTAAAATTAATAACCTAATTAAATTAATTGATTTTTTTTTAATAAAAATAAAATCTAGACCCTAATTGTGAAAAATAATATTTTTGTGATTTTTTTTGATAAAAAAGAAAATAATTATTGGTTAGTAAATAAATAAATAAATAAATAAATAGAAAATATAAAAAAGAAATAAAGAGTAAGAAAAGGGCCTGAATCAGCATTTTTGGGAGGTGAGGATATCAGCTTTTGGGCCCAATGATTGATGATCCACGCTGACTTTTTGGATCCAATACCACGCGCTTGACTTGGCTCATGGTGTACCTTCAGATGATGGCCATCAGATTTGGCAATCTGACACTTGGCTCTCTAGATTGGGAGGATGTATGGTAGTCGTTGGCTTCATGTGCATACTGAATCGCCTGCAAGAAAATGTGAAAATAAAAAATGCTGGAGGCAGGGGTTGAACCCCTGACCTCCAGCCTTCGAATGCTTTAAGCGCTTATCTGGAAACCACTGCGTCACTTTGTTTTTTTTTGTAATAATAATGTAAAATAATAAACAAATATGAAAACAAGCGTTAGTGAGAGTGAAAGAAAAACGCGCGCGGATGGTTTGAACGGGCCAACGGAATGGTGACAACTCATCGTCTCCTTCCTCTCTTCGTGGGTAAAAGTCTCAGACTTTTACCTACGGACATTTTGTCGGTCGCCATAGGCAGTGCTCGTTCAGAAATCCTCCATGGTCCATATAAATGAAACCTAACCCCATGGATGAGTTTGTCTCGTCCTTCTGAACATGATGGTATCACTTATGAAGGCTGATTTTTCCTGTAAACAAAATCCCTAATTCGACGCTCTGAACCCTAATAATGGTGAAATTCGCTACAGGCCATATAAATGAAATTGAATGATGCAGAAAGCTTGCATATGTTCCATAGATCAAGAATATGTGGTTAATTCATCCTAAAAATTCCTAAATCATGCTATTCGAATTCAAGAAATATGCTATATCGTGAGTGACTTACAGTGCGATTTGGGGCTTGAAAAGCTTGGTTCTTGATCACTTTAGCTTGCTGAGAGTTCCAGGAGTCGATTGAGATAGGCAAAGGGTCTTGAGGATGCCTCTAAGTGACGATCCGATCTCACGCTTTTCTTGCTTTTCCGGTTTTGGTTCTGCCTCTTGTGCCTGCTTCTCACCTTGTTTTTGGTCTGGCCTTGTTCTATATGTACCAAGGAATAAATTAGGGTTCCAAAACTGATCCAAATCTTCCTCCTTCAATGATTTTTGATTTAATTTGATTCACCTTTAAAAACTTTCCAAACATGGCCAATTTCAATCCTTTTGTTCACAGCATGCCTTGATACGATTTTGAATGACTTGCTAGCTGTAATTGGAACCTGAAACAAGCACAAAATCTCGTACTTTCAATATTTTGGACTTTATTTGATTTGTTTTGATTTAAATTGAATTAATTCAAATAAAAATCAAGCTAAATAATAAAAATAAGATATGGACAAGTGGCAAAGGCTAGAGCTTGTGGACCATGTTGCCAACTATAAACAAGTGAAAAAGATTGAGCCCATTTGGCAAAAATTGAAGTTTTAGGGATAGTTGACTTTTGGCAATTTTGCAAAAAAGGTCAACTTCACCAATGCATAACTTCCTCAATTTTGACTATTTGGAGGTGTTCTTGGACTTTTTAGAAAGCTTGAGATATCCTCTAAGCAAACCTTTTGGTATCATCTTATTTTGATATCCCATGCTCATGTATGAATCTTTGATATAAAAGGTGTTTTTTGTTGACTTTTCAAATTGACCTATAATGTCAAAATTCATAACTTCTCATGAGTGTATGTTTTGAACTTGGGAGCTGAAGATGGATTGTAGGGAATTACATCCTATTCAAAATGAGCTTTGGATGGGTAATTTCTCATAAAGTATGAGAAAGTTATGCTTGGTCAAATTTGAGTTGACTTTTCCTGTAAAACCCTAATTTAGCAACTTTTGAGTCTTGATGAATTATGAGCAATCCTTGATGAATCATGATCAACTCTTGATCAAATGATGAAATATATTTCAAAATGAGAATGTTAACCAAAAATCTTGAAGTTTGACTGTATGTGGGCCACAATTGACTTTTGCCCTAACATAGTCGATTTTCAGGCCTTTGAGCAATTGACTGAGCAAACCTCCTCTACAAGGCTTGAAACTTGACATGGATGATTTTGAGAACATATTAGGACAATGTTGAGAATTTGGGATCACTTGGATTCAAGTATCTTGATGCAACATGAAACCCTAATTTGAGGTAGACTGCCTTAGGAGAGAGCTTGCCTGGCCAACCCTTGGACTACCTTGAGCAACTTGAGGATCTTTCTTGAAATGTTTTGAAAAATATGGGAGGGAAAATTTTGGGGTACAACACCAGGCTATGAGTGAATTCCATAAGAACTAGGAATAAAGTGTCCATGGCAGCTATGAGGCGAATGCTTTGTAGAACTGACCATGAGACCCATGACTTCAGAGGTGGTTCAAATAGGTGTTATCGTATGATGATACCGACAGTCGAGCCCTTGTACTCTGATTTGGCTTTTAACCTTACCTTGACCTAGACTACACCCGTGAGAGGGGAGGGAAAACTTTTCTTACAGGTACAGGTACTGTTGGTGACTTTGTGTTGCGAAGGTGACTCAGGTTCCCATGATAGTTTTGAAGCTTTGGGATTTTCTTTTAATCTTGAGTGGTGCTGTTCTGTAATGGTCCAGCCATTATCCAGTGTGAAACTTTGATCCTGTCATGTTGCATCATAGCATATTTATTTCTAAAAAATTGATGTATAAAAAAATAACTAGCATGTGCATGTCATCTTCCAGGGACATTCAAGAGTCTTCTTTCCATCAGAAATGGCTGGCCTCCCGACAAGTGAGTTTGATTCGTTTCGTGTTAAAGAGCCCAACAGGAGTACGTTCGCTTATCAGATTCCTACTATTGATGTGTCCGAATTGAAGAGGTTGAGTTCTTATCTGAAGGGTGATGTTCTGAATAATTTCAACAAAAATTATGGCAATTTGTTACTAATCCTTAACACTCTAGTTGACCCAATGGCTTTGATCACCCTCTTCCAGTTCTACGACAAGGAGTTACGGTGTTTTACTTTTCAAGATTATCAACTGGTTCCCACCTTAGAAGAGTATGCGTACCTACTTAATATCAAGTTGTCCAATGAAGTTCCTTTTGTCCAAGTGCCGGAGAAGCCGAAGTTCAAAGTTATTGCTGAAATTCTTCATTTGAGTTGGAAATAAGTGGAAAACAATTGGAAATCAAGTGAGGATACTACAGGGTTTTATTTGGATTTCTTAGTGAAGAAAGCTGAAGACTGGGAAAAGAAGGGGAATTGGAGTGACTTCAGCTCTCTGTTTGCTCTCATAATATACGGGATCATCCTCTTTCCTCACAAGAGAAATTTTGTGGATTTGACGGCTATTTGTGTTTTTAGAAATAAGAACCCGGTACCGACACTCTTGGAAGATACTCTTTACACCATTCATTTCAGGCATGGAAAATGAGGTAATGTAAGTTTATGTCATTCGATGTTGTATAAATGGTTTAAGTTGCACCTATCGATAAGTGGCCCTTTCGTGGATATTAGACATTCTCTCCGATGGTCATCAAGACTTGTCAACCTTACTTCATTTGATATCCGGTGGAATTATGACATGGGGGAAGTACGAAGTATTATCACTAGCTGCAGAGATTTCCCTAATGTTCCCCTCATAGGAACTAAGGGGTGTATCAACTATAATCCTGTGCTTGATTATCGTCAATTGAGATATTTAATGGATGGACTACCAAAGTTTGAGGAGGTGTCTGAATCAGTGTATTTTGTTAGAGGAAGTGATCTTGTGATGTTGAAAAGAGTGACAAGTACTTGGAAAGGAATTCACAAGAAGGATAGAACTACTTTGGGCAAGAAGGTTCCTATTTCTAGGGTTCCTTACTTGGTTTGGATTAGAGCCAGGGTTAAGATTTTACGGTTACCGTTTGCAAAGACCGCTCCTATATGTGATCAACCACCTACTGTTCTGAGTAACACGGTGCCTACCGAGGTGTTCACCCAGGTTCATGTTGAGAACATTCAACTTCGTGCAAAAGACCGTAAGGCATGGATGAAACTTTACTGGGTAGATCAAGAAAGGGCCGACTTAGCTCACAAACTCAAAGAAGCTCAAGGGGAAACTTCTGATGCAACCAGTTTTAGGAAGAGATCTCATGCTGAAATGGAAGAAGAGTTGAGTAAGACCCAACAAGAGTGTCAGAAGCTTCAGGTATCTGAGAATAGTTACAAGAAGAAGATTCAAAACTTGGAGAAACAGCTCAAAGACAAAGATGCTCAGCTTAAGAAGGAAGTAGCCCAGAGGCGTGTCGCAGAGGATCGGTTTCAAGAAAGCAAAGTAGTCGCATCACAACTTTTGAAGGAGAAAGCCAGGCTTGAAGAGTATTGTCAACACCTTGAAGCGTGTCTTGTTCAAGAGATTTAGTTTTTGTTACTTACCTTTGGTGTATTTGGTCACCCCCCGGATTGTTGGAAGGGACCATTTGTTTGTTTTTATTATTCAGTTTTTTGTTAAGTTTACTTTGAAACATATATTTTGTTGTTTATCGTTACACTCTTAAAATGTCCGAAGTCACTTGAACATTGTTTCTTTTGTTTGTAAATGATTTAAGTGTTTGTCTTATTGTCCTTTTTTCCTTTGATTTTATGCTTGGTTGCACGCCGTGATTGATGAATAAAAGGACTCTTGAATACCGGGAAATGACAAACATATCATGCACATCATGCATTTCATTACATTACATGTTATCTCAAGATGGTATTCTTATTCTTCTGATTTTCTTATTCATAATTCAAGACGACTACTCATCGGTATTCCACCAGAAGCAATTTACCAAGACAGATGGATCAAGTTCAAGCTGAACTCGCTGAAATAAGGGCCCAGATGGCTACTCAGATTACCCAGTTCATGGAGGTCATCACCAATGTGAATTGCCGACAGGAGGAACTGGCTTCCATTGTCAAAAAACAGCACCGATATCTAGGGGATAGTGGAAATCAAGGGATATATCAGGACATTTCTATAGGATTGGGGGATGTGCAAGATCAGCCTGCTGGAAATTTTCACGGGATGCCTGGAAACCCTTTTGTGCGCAACGTAGGGAAGTTTCCCCCGTCTCTGGGACCTCTTCTTGTGAGGAACAGAAGAGATGATCAGGGTGGTGTAAGGAACTATCAGGAGCAGGATTGGGACTTTGACCAGGATGAAGATCAGTTTTCTGTTCGGCGTTCAGAGCCAAAAATTCAGGTTGAGGATAGGAAGTATCGGTTGTTGGAAGAACATTTGAAGGCTGTGGAAGTGCAAGGAGTCCTTGGTATGGATGCTAATGATCTCGGATTGGTGTCTGAGGTGAAAGTTCCTCCAAAGTTCAAGCCTCCTGTATTTGAAAAGTACAACAGAGCGTCATGTCTTGTTACCCATGCAACTGCTTATTTCCGAAAGATGTCGGTGCATACTGAGGATCAGAAGCTTTTGATTCACTTTTTCCAGGATAGCCTATCCGGGGCATCCCTGGAGTGGTACATGAAGTTGGAGAAAACCCATGTTCATTGCTGGAATGATCTTGCTCGGGCTTTTTTCAAACATTATCAGTACAATATGGATATGGTGCCTAATCGCACTCAGTTACAGAATTTGTCGCGGGGACCAAGAGAATCTTTCAAGGAATACGCTCAGAAGTGGCGTGAGTTGGTTGCGAGGGTTCAACCTCCACTAATGGAGAGAGAACTCATTGATATGTTTATGAGTACCCTGTAAGGGCCTTTCTATGAGCACATGATAGGAAGTACTTCGGCATGATTTGCAGACTTGGTAATGGCTGGTGAAAGGATTGAGATGGGTTTGAAATTGGGAAAAATTCAGATTGGAGGTTCTAGTGGCTCATCAGGGGGAAGTAAGAAATCATTCAACACTTACCCTAAGAAGAGGGAAGGAGACGCAAGTGCGGTTTACTCTCATAGAGGAAGAAGAGAGGATCGTCAGCACTAACATATCAATGTTGTTTCTATTCCTGTTAATTCTCCTCTGCAGTTGAGACCGAATATAGTGCCTCAACAACAGAGACAACAAGATGCTCCCTGTCAGTATAATAATAAATAGAAGAGACAACCCAGAAAATTCGATCCCTTTCCAGTATCTCTTACTGAAGCACTCCACCATTTGCTCGATTTGAAGTTGATCGGTTTGAGAAATATGCCACCACCACCCGCAAGACTTCCTCCTAACTATGATGCTAACGCAAGATGTGAATTCCATTCAGGCGGAGTTGGCCATTCTACTGACAATTGCTTTGCGTTGAAGTGCAAAGTGCAAGACTTGTTGGATGCTAAGGCAATTGAGTTTACTCCAGTGATTGGTTCAAATGTTACTCAGAACCCAATGCCTAGACATGGAGGCGGTGTTGTTAATATGATTGATGATAAAGGTGAAGTGTTGAATTTAATCATGAATGTTGAACAAGTAACTACTCCATTGTGGTATGTTAAGAGGTATTTGCTTGACAATTCTATTTTCCCGAGTTGTACTTCAGAGTGTGCCAAGTGTAGAGAGCAACCGAAGGGCTGTGATGATTTAAAAGCCGGTATCCACTTGATGATAAAGGAGGGTTCCCTGCAGTTCGATAGAAAACCGAGCTACTATAAGGTTACCGAAGAAGATGTTGTTGTGGTATCTATTCCTTACACCCTTGTGCGCATTCCTGCCCCATCTAGGACACCTTTGATGATTACGGTACCTGGTCCCATGATGTACACTAGTGAGAAGGCCATCCCATGGCATTATGGTGCTGATATTTATTATCATGGGGTGAAGCAGGAGGTAAGTACTCGTTTGTCCGAGGAAGAACGTGTTGAAGGTAATGAAGGGGAAGTTCATAATTTTTCTGGTGTGGGTCGAATGGCTAGAAGCGGGAGAGTATTTGGTCCTTCCAATGTGCAAGATGCGGAAGATGCTTATGCAAGAGAAAAAGGAAAACAACAGGCGATGATTGGTAATCCAAGGGTTACGCCAGCCAATTTGACTCAACCAATTTTGATACCAGAAGCTTCTTCAGTTCCCGATGAGGTTGAAGAGTTAATGCGAATTATCAGAAGGAGTGATTATAGCATAATTGATCATCTGATCCATAATCCTTCTAAGATGTCTATCTTGTCTCTGTTAATTTATTCAGAACCTCACAGAAATGCTTTGATGAAGTTGTTAAAGAATGTGTTCGTGCCACATGAGATAACAGTCAATCAGTTTGAGAATGTTTGTGCTAACATATCTGTCGGGAATGGTCTGGGCTTCACATATTTTGATCTTCCTTCGGAAGGGCGAGACCATAACAAAGCATTGTATATTTCAATGGAGTGCAGGGGCACTACTTTATCCCAGGTTTTGGTGGATATAGGATCGTCCTTGAGTATATTACCTAAGTCAGCATTGATGAAGATTGATTATTCTGGACTGGAGCTACGCCCTAGTAATTTGATGGTGAAGGCGTTTGATGGGTCTCGAAGGTCGGTGTTTGGGGAAGTGGAGTTACCAATCAAGGTTGGTCCTCGCACCTTCACAACTACATTTTTTGTGATGGATATACAGCCGGCGTATGGTTGTTTGTTGGGGAGGCTGTGGATTCATAGAGCAGGGGCAGTCACTTCTACTCTTCATCAGAAACTCAAGTATCCTGCAGAGGGAAAGGTGATAACTTTGTGCAGCGAGGAAGAGTACATCGTGAGTCATTTGACATCATTCCGCTATGTCGAAGTTGAAAGTGAGATACATGAGACTTTGTTCCAGGCGTTTGAGACAGTTCATGCTGTCAATTTTCCTCCTCCAGAGCAGAAAAAGAAACCTGAAACTATTATATCTTCTCTCAAGGATGCGTGAGCTGTGGTGGAAAATGGTAACCCTGAAGGTTGGGGTCAGGTGTTGGATGTTACCCCAAAGTTTAATAAATTTGGTCTTGGTTTTAGCCCAGGTCAGCAGAGTTCAACTCCCAGAGCATCTAGTTTATCTACTCCTGTGAAGTTTTCCCATCCTAGTACTGCTCAAGAAGGACACGTCAATGCAGTTGGCGACGATAGGGTTGATGGCTACAATATCAAAGATTGGATTCATCCAAGTATTCCAGGCCAGACACTCAACAATTGGACTTATGTGGATGTTATCCAAGTTTCAAGCGCTGAGGAGTAATTTTCTTGTTTTCTTTTATCATCATATCATAATTCCTACGCTCTGCCCAAGGTGTAGTGGATCATTTGTGTAGGGCCACCATGTTTATTTTCAAAAAGTTTATCATGAAATAAAGGACATTTTTGCATTCAAACTTTTGCTCCTTTTCTTTTTTATTTGAATGGCAATGTTTCTCTTTTCACACACTGTCACTAAAAAACGCCAAAATGTCATTCATGCAGATGCACTTCCACCACCGATCATATTGATAACGACTCTGCTATGGCTCATTAAGACTTTGATACTCCTATTTATCAAGCTGAAGAAGAAGCATATGAGGATTGTGACCTTCCTGAGGAATTAACAAGATTGTTAAAACAAAAAGAGAAGATTATCCAGCCGAACCAGGATTCGATTGAGGTGGTGAATATTTTCATAGAAGAGGTAAGAAGAGAAGTCAAGATAGGGTAAAATATCGAAGAAAGTATAAAGGTCAGATTGATTGAGCTACTCCGTGAGTATTCCGATATCTTCGCTTGGTCTTATGAGGATATGCCTGGGTTGAATACAGACATAGTGGTGCATCGATTACCGCTCAAAGAAGGTTGTTCCCCCATCAAGCTAAAGCTCCGAAGAACTCATCCTGAGATGTCCAAGAAGATCAAGAGGAGGTCCAAAAGCAGTTGGATGCGAATTTCTTAAAGGTCGTCAATTATCTGCTATGGATTAAAAATATTGTGCCTGTGCCCAAGAAGGATGGTAAGGTCAGGATGTGTGTGGATTATAGGGATTTGAACAGGGCCAGCCCTAAAGATGATTTCCCTCTTCCGTATATTGATGTGTTGGTCGATAATACTGCTCATTCCAAAGTGTTTTCATTCATGGATGGTTTTTCGGGTTACAATCAAATTAAGATGGCTCTGGAGGATATGGAGAAGACAACATTTATCACACCTTGGGGAACTTTCTATTATAAAGTGATGTCGTTTGGTTTGAAAAATGCCAGGGCAACATATCAGCATGCCATGGTAACTCTCTTTCATGATTTGATTCACAAAGAGATTGAGGTATATGTGGACGATATGATTTCTAAATCTGACACGGAAGAGGAACATCTTGTTCATCTAGAAAAATTGTTTGAGAGACTGAGCCAGTTCCTGTTGAGGTTGAATCCGAATAAGTGCACCTTCTGGGTGAGATCCGGCAAGCTGTTGGGTTTTATTGTAAGTGAAAAAGGTATCGAGGTGGACCTGGCCAAAGTAAAAGCGATACAGGAAATGCCCGAACCAAGGACAGAGAAGGAAGTACGTGGTTTCTTGGGAAGGTTAAACTACATTTCTATATTCATTTCTCATCTCACAGCCACCTGTGAACCTTTGTTCAAGTTGTTGAAGAAAAGTCAGACAGTGAAATGGAATGGGGATTGTCATAAGGCCTTTGACAAAATAAAGGAGTATTTGCAGGAACCTCTGATACTCATGCCGCCAGTGGAAGGAAGGCCACTAATCATGTATCTAACTTTGTTGGAGAGCTTAGTGGGTTGTGTCCTCGGTCAGCATGACGAGACAGGGAAGAAAGAGCAGGCTATTTACTACTTGAGTAAGAAGTTTACGGAATGCGAGTCGAGGTACTCATTGCTGGAAAAGACTTGTTGTGTGCTTGCCTGGGCCGCCAGACGTTTGAGGCAATACATGTTAACTCACACCACCTACTTGATATCCAAAATAAATCCAATCAAGTACATTTTTGAGAAGCCAACTCTTACAGGAAGGGTAGCCCGTTGGCAGGTGATACTCACTGAATATGATATCCAATACACTACTCAAAAAGCAATTAAGGGTAGTGTACTGGCCGACCATCTTGCTCATCAGCCCATGAACGATTATGAACCGATGAAGTTTGATTTTCCAGATGAGGAAATTGTGTATATTTGGGATTGTAATATGCCAGACCCAGACGAAGGACCCGAGCCGGGATCACGATGGACGCTTGTTTTTTATGGTGCCTTCAATGCCATGGGCAACGGTGTCGGAGCTATTATCACTTCTCCTGAGGGATAACACATTCCTTTCACAGCTCGTATTTTTTTCGATTGCACTAACAACATGGCCGAATATGAGGCTTGCATTTATGGCATTGAAGCGGCGATCGACCTGCGCATCAAATTTTTGAAAGTCTACGGGGATTCCAATCTTGTTATCAGCCAGATTAATGGAGATTGTGAGACTCGCCATCAGAACTTAATTCCCTATCGTGAGCATGTTATGAAGTTGATTACGTACTTCAAAGAGATCACGTTTGAGCATATTCCCAAAGAAGAAAACAATCTAGCTGATGCACTGGCAACTTTGTCCTCCATGTTCAAGGTTAAGTGGGCTAATGAGGCACCTTCCATTACTATCAAAAGTTTGAGTGATCCAACTTTCTGTTTTGAGTCTAATTTGGAAACAAATGGTAATCCTTGGTTTTATGATGTTAAACGATATCTTGAAACACAAGAGTACCCTGAAGAGGAATCCGTCACAGATAATAAGTTCTTGAGAAGATTTTTAGCCAAGTTCTTTCTCAGTGGTGGTGTGTTGTATAGAAGGCATCATGACAGTTTACTGCTCAGATGTGTTGACAAGAAAGAAGCAGCTAGAATCATTGAGGAGATACAAGAAGGGGATTTCGGGACCCCTTCCAACGGGCATACCATGGATAAAAAGATCTTGCGAGCAGGTTATTATTGGTCCACCATGGAGATTGACTGTTACAATCATGCACGGGTTTTCCACAAATGTCAAGTCTATGCTGATAAGGTGCATGTGCCGCCAGTACCTTTGAATGTCTTGACTTCCCCTTGGCCGTTTGCGATGTGGGGAATTGATATGATCGGTAAAATTGAACCGACTGCGTCCAACGGGCACCGCTTCATTCTGGTTGCCATCGGTTATTTTACAAAATGGGTCGAAGCTGCATCCTATGAGAATGTCACCAAGCAGGTGGTAACTTGGTTCATTAAGCATAATATTATCTGTCGCTACGGAGTGCCTGAAAAGATCATTACCGATAATGGGTCTAATTTGAACAACAAAATGATGAAGGAGCTTTGTGAGTCCTTCAAAATCAAGCATCATAACTCTTCCCCATACCGACCAAAGATGAAAGGTGTTGTTGAAGCAGCCAATAATGATATTAAGAAAATCGTGCAGAAGATGGTGGTAACCTATAAAGATTGGCATGAGATGCTGCCCTTCGCTTTGCATGGTTATCGCACTACTGTACATACTTCGACTGGGGAAACCCCATTTTCATTGGTTTACGGCATGGAAGTAGTATTGCCGGTAGAAGTCGAGATTCCTTCTCTTAGGATCATGAGGGATGTCGAGCTGGATGAAAGTGAATGGGTACAGAATCGGCTGGATCAGTTGGAACTTATTGACGAGAAGAGGTTGACGGCTGTATGTCATGGTCAGGTATATCAGCAGAGGATGAGGAAAGCTTTTGATAAGAGGGTACGACCTCAGTGTTACAAGCCAGGTGACCTTGTGCTAAAAAGGATAATTCTCCCCCAGGGAGATCCCAGGGGAAAGTGGGTTCCGACTTATGAAGGTCATTTCGTGGTCATAAAAGTTTTCTCTAGAGGAGCGATGATGCTCACGACTATGGATGGAGATCACTTCCCTCTCCCTGTGAATGCTGACATAGTTAAAAAATACTTTGCATAAAAAAATAAAATAAAAACCTGCTAAACTGAAAACCCGAAAGGGCGGTTTAGTCAAAAAGAGGGTGTCCTGGTGAATCGAAAACCCGAAAGGGCGATTCAAGCAAAAGGTAGGGACTTAAAGAAAATGACTATGCTCAACATGAGATTCTTTGTTTCTTTCCTTCATAAGCTCGAAGCTAATCCAAGAATGATCTGTCTGAAAGCAGGAAGATGAAAGCGTGCCAGGATTCATAAGAGTAATAGAAGAGTCGAGACTTGATGGATATTCACGTTCACATTGTCATTTGTAAACACTTGTTTGTTTTGATTTTGTAATTACTTGCTTCCAAATGTAAATGCCTTTCTCACAGGCTGATTTCTCAAAATCAATAGAACATCTTCTTTCAAGTATACACATACTTTTCTCTTCTCCCTTTTTACTATTTTGTTTGCAAAAACGTCCAATATTTTTGATAAGCATGTGCATATAAACTTTGTGGGCCTTACACGGAAATGGTAATATAAGTCATGGTTAGTTGATCGCTTGAAATGCGGATAACAAACACAGCTACTACTGTGTAAAAGGCATGTTTGGTTCTATGGTTGATGGATTTCTCTTTCACTTTGCTGGAGGATGCCTTTCCATTTGTTTCACCGCTCCGTGTTGTTGGTAAAGGTTATGGGTCAGGGTAATATCAAGATCACAGCAGGTCGGCGAGATCGGCGGACCTAGTTGGAGTTTTTTCTTCCCCATAATGGCTTTTATTACATTTCTTTGCCGCACTTTCATGTGTTATCTTGATTGATTGTTTTATCATTATATGCATATAGGATTTTGTTTATAGCCGAATGTCAGTCTTGATGTGTTGAATATTTTTGCCTTGAAGAAATTGTTTCATTTTACTTAATCCATCCAGTATCACTCTTTAATTGTTTTTCTGGCATTTTGATACCAACTGTGCCAATTCTTTTGCTTAGCCAAGAGTTTGGAGGAAAGAGTTTAGATAAAAACGATGACTGTAGTGGTATGCTTTTGAGTAGAACCCCGTTGATGATGTACATGCATTGTTTCAATCCCCAAACACCAGAGACATAAGGGAGTTAAACCCTCATTAACCCCTCTGAGCCTTCGAAGTAGGATTTTAATTTTTGTTTAAAAAAAAACCTTGTTTTTAAACCAGGGGCAGGGTAGATGTTCAGTTAATTTGACCAAGCATTCAAATTTCAGAAGGAATGTCCCATCTGAGGATCACCACATTTTATCTCTCGCATCATGAGATCAGGAAAAATGTCTAAACCACGATTTTAATTTCCTCACAAAGTCCTGAGGTCGAGATCGAATCGATACAATAATGGCTATCCCTCACCGACCAAGGAGTGAGGCATTTGTTTTCTTCAAAAAAAGAGAGAAAGAAAGAAAAAGTTCAAAGACCTAAAGTCACATTGACTTTTTTCGAAGTGGAAAGCATGAATAAGAAAGAAACAAAAAGCCCCGCTAAGTCGAAACTTGAAAACAAGTCGCTTAGGCAAAAGTTAGGGCATCCTGCTGGACTCCCAAATTTGAAATTCAAAAGATTTTGTCCAGGAAAAAGTTAGGGAAAAGAGAGCCTAAAAGGCCAAAAAAAAAGAATTATTCAATAAAATTTTCATCAAAAGAAGAGGAACAATAATACCAAAAACAAAAGCAGCAGAAGTTAAGTGACAATCATGTTGGAGAATTTGTCGTGATCACTCAACCATTACACATCCTTTTGAAAGATGAATGCTTGTGATAAGTCAGTTGAACTTAGGACAGGAGAATATCACGAAGGGGGTGGGCACCAAATAACTTGAGCCTTGAAAAACTTTTTTCTAAAAAATCTCGAACCAGACCACGTTACAACCTCTAAAAGTCCTAACTGAAACAAGGGTTTAACTCGAAAGCATACTACAACAGGATAGCTTTTCCTAAACTCCCAAATATATGTTGCATATTCAGGTTGGTATCTTATCACCCGCATCTTGACTCGTTTTTCAAAAGTGGGAAGGAAAGTTTTAAAATTTTTGCACTCTAGCCAGTGATTCATTCACAACAGAGATGCGACATTTTGTTAAGGTTTTCAACTTTAAGGCTTAAATAATCATCGCATCAGGTCTGTCATTCCCAAAATAAACATCTTTCTGCATGCAAAACATTTGTTTGACATCAAAAAAAGAGTTTACACGTTGAATACCTGTAAAGAGCTTAATCATTGTAAGGAAGGGAATATTTGGCTTTCTTCTGTTTAGCAAAGCCCATGAATGAATAGGACTTTACCTATCCCCAGTGAAGTTTCATTTCTGCAGCTAAGTTTTGTTGCCCCAGGAATCCCCTATTGAAAGCTTTATTCTGAGACCCCGGATTTGAGGATGTCGCATATCCCCAACAGAGTTGCCCACATATATCCCTCGTCATGACCTCTCATTTCCCAGCCGATCTATTGACTGAGACATCCTTATGTTAAGATCTTTCCTTATCCCAAGTGAGGTAGATATTGTGTGACTGTCTGCATGATCCATCCAATGGTTGCATTCAAAAATCTCTCTCCAACAAAAATCTTCAGCAGAGTTTTGTATCCCCGGTGAAGTCCCATCTCCTCAGAAGAGCTTTGTTCCCCCCGCAAAGGTTTTCACCCCTCACGTCGGGTTTGTTGTCTTGATGTCATCCTCAACACGGTCGCGCACTGTCTTTTCCAGAGATTACAGTCTTGCCCTGATCTTCTCCCTCAAAGTTTAATCTTCAGATAATCGTCCTTCTCCAGAAGTTGCAGTGTCGATCTGATCTTCTCTAGGAGTTTGCAATTTATTTTTGAAGCTCCTCTCTTTGTGTCTCGGTTGTTATTCCCCGCAAAGCTTCATCTCTTCGAGGTTCCCTCTCCAGCGGTTCCCCATATTTTCTCCTCTCTTTGGATTTTGCAATTTATTTTTGCAAGTCATGTCAGATCCTAACTTCTTGGTTATTGGCTTCTCAATTGGCCATTCCCCAGTGAAACTTTTAAACATGCATCATTATATTGCATCTACCAAAACGCGTAGCATTTCCATTATATGGAGCATTGCGCTATATAAAAAGAATTCAAACATCCATCGGAACATAAGCCATTTTTGTTTCTGTTGTCCCCAGTGGATTTGCTAATACTTCGGGTTAAATCCCCAGCGAGGTATTCGTCCTCATTATCTCAGTTTCCCCCCATACCAATATCCTTTTGATGTCAATCATTTGTTTGTTTGAGTGTCTACTCTTAACTGTAGTTCAGTTTCGCCCTGGCACGGTCTTCTTGGGTTTAGTCTTCACTACCTTCTCCGGTTCATTCCAATGTCTATTGATGCACCTTTCGAATACCAGTTTCGTCCTGATATTCGCTTTCAGCAGGTTTTTAGGTGTACGCCCTAATCTCCTTGCTTTCGGTTGAGCTCAGAGTTTTGTCTCCTCACCTTGCGCATGAAATCCAGTTTCGTCCTGGTACTCATCTAGTTTAGTTTCTCCTAACTAGTTTTTGAGTCGAGTTTCGTCTCGTTTTTTATTTCATACCTTGGACCCTTTGATGGTTTTCATTTACCGAGTGCAGTGTTCGTACTGCGTCCCTGGTTTGAAATCAGTCTCTTTTGTTCCTTAGATTCTTCTATCAGTTTTCGTCACTGTCTCTCCATTGATCTGAGACCAGCAGGTGCTTTGAGAAACATGCACTCTCATCACTTTTCTTTGGGTCGAGTTTCGCCTCGTTACCTGTGCGTGAAATCCAGTTTCGTCCTGGTACTCATCTAGTTTAGTTTCGTCTAACTGGTTATTGAGTCGAGTTTCGTCTCGCTTTTGTTCCTCATTTTTGGGATTCTTTCAGTTCCTTCATACTGTCTATCTTAGTTGAGATTAGCAAGTGCTCCTAGAATCACGCACTCTAGTCACTTTGCTTTGGGTTGAGCTCAGAGTTTCGCCTCCTCACCCGCGTATGTTTTCTTTTCCAGAGCTTAGTTTCGCCTATACTTTGTGGTTTGAGTTTTATCTCACTTTTTTTGAAACCTAGATTTGCCCTGGTACATTTGTCCGTAAGTTTAGTTGTGTCTACTCTTCTTTGTTCTTGTTCTGTTTCAACCTGCATTACAACTTCATTCTGACGCATGTCTTGGGGGTTTTCTGCTTCTTTTTCTTTCTTCTTCAAGAGTGTAAATTTTCGGGTTCTTTTGTATTCAATCATCTTCAACTATGAACGCTTGAAAGTTGTCACTTTTCTCACTTATCATGTTGAAGATATTTGAATAGGGGCAGCTGTTGCACCCCAAAATTTACCCTCTTTATTTAGGCTTATGTTTTATCATGAATATCATATTGCATTGCATTCATACATTATGATGGGATCAAAATACTTTGGTTATCAAGTCTTCCTCAAGCTTTGAAAGTTGATTGCATTGACAAGTTGCTCAAGTAGAACCTTATCATCTAAACCTCTGGATCTTTCAAGCTCAAGAGTTATTGCATATCTCAAGATATTTTATCCATCTTTTTGGATCATCAAAGGATTGAAGTTTGAGATTGATTATAAGAGGAATCACTCTTTTGATTCACCAGTCAAAATTAGGGTTTTGTTTGATCAAGGCTATTGATCAATGTACAAATTTTGATTTGGGAGCTACAACATCTCTTTAGTATTTGAAAAGTCTTTGTACAAGAAATTGGTCAAGATATTCAGAGGATGTGAAGTTTTGAAGATGATTCATCACTCTCCTTTGAGGAATCAGTCAAATTTAGGGTTTGGTCCAAGTTGAAGTAATTGGGGTCTAGATGAGCCAATTCCTGAAGCATCATTATCTTATCATCATTAGAATCAAATTTGATCAAAGAGTCTCTCATGATGCCCAGTGGAATTGGGGTTTTGAAGCTTGATCAGCTATCTCATAGTACATGGTACAAAACTAGGGTTTTGGATTTAATCAGGATTTCTATGATTTTTTCACCCAAACTTGTTTACATGATTCACCACATGTTATTAATCATTTATGATTGGCAAATTGAGGTTCAATTTGGATTGGAAACAATTCAATTGATCAAAAGGGGCAAATTGGTCATTTTGACCAAAGTCAGTAAAATCAGGAGTTGACCAAGTGGACTTTTGGTCAACCATCAATTTAGGCATCCTCTTTTCATATTCCATACCCAAATTCATCTTTGAATCATGAGAAATGGTTAATTTGAGTGTAACTTGTTCAAGAAGTAACTTAAAAAAATTAAAAAAAAATCTAAGTGTCAACATGACTTCTCTTGGGCAAGTCACGCGCGTAATTTCATCAAACACTTGGCATGCCATTTTGTAGAATCAATTTCTTATGACTCAAGCCTCAATTTGAAAAATAAAAAAGAGCATTTTTTTTGTTTTCCATAAGAGCTTCTCTTTAAGCTTTGAATCTTTCAATTTGGCCAAGAATTGAATGAGTTATGGTGCTTCAAAGTTGGTACATCAAGGCTGACATTCATGCACACCATGCAAGCCAGGCGCGCGCGCGAACCAGGCAGGCCAAATCACACTTTTGCCTCAAGTTTTCAACATCATTTCTCCATCAAGTCAGCATCAATTTGAAAAATTCAAAGCCCTATGATGTTCTATATTATGAGAGCTCTTGAAAGGCCCCTCAAGCATCCAAAACGCGCGAAGGAATTTCAAGTGGCCTAAGCATAAAGTCAGCTAGCCAGATTATTGAAAAAAACATGTCCATGTTGCAGATTTTTGCACAAATCCAATTTTGATTGATGTCAACATATCCAGCTCACCAAATGCACATTCTTTGCTCAAAACTCCACTCAACATGACATCACCAAAACAACTTCTAGGCTGGGCATAACAGAAGCAAAACGCATCACCATGATCACTCTCTTCATTTTTCTGTTTTTTTGCAATTATGCTTCTAACGGTCTTGAGTTCTTCAAAGACCTTTTTACCCTCGGCAGTCACTCTATATAAGGCATATGTCACTCTCTTTCAAGGCACAAATTCATTCTCTCAAAAAATCAGAAGTTGCTATCTCTCTCTCAGAAAATTCTCTACTTCGGAGCTTCTTTATTCTCCATTCCAGAGCTCGATTCATGACCATTTTCACTTCATTGGAGCATTAGAAGCAAGGGACAAGGGTTTTCACTTTGTTTCAGAGGCCATAGTTGAGTTTATTTCTCAACTCGAAAGGTATTTTCAGATCTTGATTCTTCATAATTTTTGTTTGTTTCATGTGATTTAAAGCTTGTGATCATGTTCATAGCTGGCCAGATCTTACATCTGATGTATAAACTTGTTTGATTTTGAAGCATATGCGATTTGGTGAACTTCTAGTTTTTCATGATTTAATGATTTTCTCAATTTTCTTGCCCTGATTTCTACTTCTATGATCGATCATTTTGAATTTTGTAAAAAGCATGATGTAGTTGATAGCTTGAACTTTGATTTGTGATTTGAATCATTAATTTTGGTGGAGGAATGAGGCAGAAATTGCAAGTAGAACATAGGTGTCTGAAACTGAAAAATGCGCGTTAGGGCTTGTCTTGAGGAAGAAGATGATGGCGTGGCTGGATCTGATTGGTCCATGTGATTTTTAATGCAAGTTTTCATATTTTTGTTTTAATTGATTTCTTCTGATTCTATTTTGTGATCAAAACATTTTCAAAAATCATGAAAAAATTACCATAGGCCAATAATAATTTCTAGTATTTGTCATATTTTTTTTTGGATTTTTTAAAAATGTTTTGATTGGTTCAAAAATTAATGAGTTTAATTAATTGTTTATTTAAAGATTATTTTTTATTTTAATAGTTCTTTTGATCAAAAAATTCCATAAAAAATGTTTTGAACTCATAAAATAATGTAGAATTTGATTCTGATTTTGGTTTAGCATTTTTTCTATTTTTGTTTAGAAATTTAATTTGAGAAGTTTATTTAAAATATTTGTTTCATAATTTTGGTTTTAATACTTCCTTTAATTCAAAAATCCTCAAAAAAATCTTATAAGTTTGTTTTTAATCATAGAGTCTGAATATAATTTTATTTTGACCTTTTAGTGACTTTTGGCTAAGGTTTACATTTATGCCATTAAATAATAGTTTAATTGTTAATTGTTTCTTTGATTTTTATTTTAATATTTCCATTAATTAAAAAATTCCACAAAAAATCAGGGATGTGTGTTTTTAATTCTAATATTTGAATATAATTTTGGTTGGATATTTTTATGATTTTTTATTAGAATTTTTTTTTTTGAGATGTGATTATTTGTCTAATTGATTAATTATTAGAATTTAATTTTTATTTATGACTTTTCTTTAATTCAAAAATATGGGAAAAATAGGTATTCTGACCTCTTGAGTTTTTTTGAATTTTGATCTTATCTAATCAATATTTAAGATTAAAAGTAAAAAATTAGGGTTTTGTTGCTTATTGTGCAAGTTTAATTTTCAAAACTATTATGCCCTGGATTTTCAATGGAACTTAGGTCTTGATTATTGTTCATGAATGTATTAAGGATCTGCAAACCATTTTTGTTGAATTATTTTACTTGGTTTGATATTTTTCCATGAATTATTTTGAAAACTTGTCTAGTTTGGTAGTTTTGCCAACTAGTTTTGAACTTTGGGCCTCATTTGACCCCCTCCTCAACCATTCATGAACTTAAGGCTTGCTTTATGATCATGTTGGATATTTTTATTCAAATAAACTCAAGTCATTTCACTTAATGTCCCGTGTTTGAATGGTTAACCCTTTTGATGCATTGTATGGGATTCCTCTTCTATTATGCTTGTGAGCTGTGATGAATTGGTTGTGCATGATTGAATTGTGTTTGCTACTTACCTTCATGGTCTTTGATTGGATTCTTCTCAAGCTCCCATGATCCTTGATTGATATTTAATTGTCAACTCAACATGGTAATAGAAAGGAGCAACATTCCTCTAATTCTTTTGACCAAATTGTGCATATGCCTGTTTCCTTTTGTCTATCATGACTAATGTTTGATAGTTGCTATCATGTTTTCTCATTTCATTATGGTGTCATCATCCATCCCTTAAGCGAATCATCATTCTATTTATGGGAATACTAACTTGGCTGTTGAATGTGAGAGGTACTTTGAGGAAAGTTTCCATTTTTGGCTTGAGACTATTGTGTTTCACTTTATTTGTGGAACACAATTTATTATATTGGAACTACTCTTGTGTTTGGCATGTTTGATAGTCTATGCAAGATATATATATATATATATATATATATATATATATATATATATATATATATATATATATATATATATATATATATATATATATATATATATATATATATATATATATATATATATATATATATGTGTGTGTGTGTGTGTGTGACTATGAATGCTATACATTACCCATGGTGTTGTACCCTAAATTTTGCCCCTAACTTTTTCAGTCGCACTTTCATATCATATTTTGTCATTCAGTCACAATCATTAATAAATAGCATCATTCATCAAATTTGCATCCTATCTTTAAGTTTGCTCTTGTGTTATTGATTAACTTCTAATCAAAATACAAAAAAATATATTGGTCTTTGTCTTTTCAAAATTGTGTTTTGCATGTACCGAGTCGAAGCATCTGACAAATAAGGATTTCTGCCTTCAAAAATAAAAAATTTTCAGCATGCATCGACCCATAAAGGTATGTATCGACTCATCCAGTTGTGTTTAACTAGCATGTGTCGACACATGCATGTATGCACCGACTCATCCTGTTTGAATAACTTGCATGTGTCGACACATACGTGTAATGTGTCGACTCATGCAGTTTGCGTGATTCTGTAATGAGCTGAAGAAACAATATGTATCGATACATAGAGGCATGTATCGACACATGTTGTGTTATACAGCTAGGATGTTTCGATGCATACCACCCAAGTATCGACGCATAACAGCAAAATGCACGTGTTTTTTGAAAAAAGCCAGCAATTTTAAACTGTTATCTTTTTTGGCTCCAATTTTTCTGCATAATTTGAAAATTATATCACTAATTCAAATTTTGGCTCCAAGAATCAATTACCAAATTACCACTAATCCCAATCCTAAAACTCTATAAATAGATACCTCATTTCATTCAAATCACAAGCTTTTGATAGCCAAACTCATCTTTGCTAAAAAATCTCTCAATTCTCTCCATTTACCAAATTCACTCAAAGCTCCATTTTCAAAAAGCTAGTAAGCTTTGCATTGAAGCTTACTAATCTTTGAGTTAAACCTTCATCCAAACACTTTTTCTCCATCAATTCTCTACATCCAAGCTTTGGTAATTGATTCTTATGGTTGAATTGAAGCAAATTCTGTAGTTGTTTGATAATTCTCAAATTCTACCTTTGGTAAGTTGGATCATCATCTTTCACAATATGATCTCTTATGGATTTCTGGTTTTGATTCATTGAGCACTGTTTTATGATTCCATTAGTGCTATTTTTTTCATAATTTGATGGAATTTTCATGCTCAATTGGATCCATGATCATAAGGTGTTTGATGAAAAGTTGGAACAAGAATTTGATCTTTAAAATGCTATTTTCTACTGATTTTTAACAAGTTGCAGTCAATTGTTGTAACATTGCAATTGATTGTCACAGAAAATTGATTTGATAAAAAAACTGCACTGATGTAATAGGTTGTTGTCTAAGCATAATTGATTGTAATAGTGCCAAAAATACTTTTGCTGCCTTATTTTGGGGTTGTTTTGACTCAAATATTTTTCTGCTCAGTCTCTTTGATGGATAATTTGGATTGCAATTTTAAATGTTCAATTTGTCATTAAACTCAATGGACTTTGTGATGTAGACGAAGTTGGATAAATTTTCATCAATTAAAATCTACCTAAGATTGAATTATTTAATTCATTTTTGGTGCTTTGGATTAATGATATATTTAGTACTTTAATCCATTTAGAGGAGTGGTTGAATTTAAAGATGAAAGAATTTTGAAATGGTGATCCAAATTAGCTTATCATTCCCCTCCCTCTTCATCTTATCCCTTTCATTTTTAATTGTGCTACATGTTAAGGGATAATGATATCTATATCATTTATCCAAACATGAAGTACATAGATTGCTATTGACCGGCCTCAAAATAGGTGCGACTTCGACATAAGTTCACTTACGATTGCTTAACATAGCGCTAAATTTTGTCCCGATTCGAATAAATGATCATTCGTGGCCCAAACTTATGATTGCAAGCCCAAGTATGTTAATTTGACCTCTTTGATCCAATAACCTTGAGATTCATTATGTGGAGGCTTTGGTTCTACCAATCCTCTAATGGATCTACAACACCATTGGTCAACGCGGGTCACTTAAACATTGTTAATCATTACATGTTACTTGTGAGAATTCCAAAATAGATGATATACTTGGCAAAAAGCAAATGCAACTTGTTGTGTGGAGGCTTTGGTTCTACCAATCCTCTAATGAGTTCCAAATGCAAGTTTCAATATGGTCATCCAACTAACCACTAATTACTAACAATTGACTTTACTTTAGGATTTTATTTTTATGCTTTATGTACCATTTACTTTTTGCATTTACATTTCATACTATTTTCACCTTTTGCTCACTTGAGCATTTACTTTTATGTCATTTTCATTTTGCTCACTTGAGCTTTTATTTTCCCTTTGAAGACACCTAATAATCAACATGAACCATAAAAATCATTAATGATACTTGGACTATTTGGTTAATATCCTTGGCATTATGGAGCATTGGACTTCTTGGACTTAGGATTAGAGACCTTGGCCTACCTTGGAGACTTTGTGACTTTATTTGATATTTTGTTTGGAGTTCTTAAGGTTTACCTCAAGACATTGGGTTATTTGTTTGCTTTGTGTGCAGGTTATTGTGATTACACTCTTTGTTTGTAATCTGGAATTCACCCGTATACAGCCGTTACTCTGCCCAATTTTTTTGAAGAATTAATACACTTGAAGCTTGGTTCTCTCAAGAGGTCTAGTATCTTTTCTTTCTTGGTTTCAATCCAAAGAATGGGAATTCTACATTGGCTCATAATGTCAAGTATCGGCTCCTTGTTGGTTATACGGTTCTCTTCCTTAGCTTTTACCTTATGCTTTAGATTAGCCTCTTCTTCTCCTCCTATTTTCTTTAATTTCAAAAAATCTTCTCCCTCCTTTTAAAAACTCTTCTTGTTTTGAAACTTGAACCATTTTCATAATGAACTTGGACTTAGGTCCATGCATTTTCAAAACATTTTCATAAATAAATTTCAATCAATTTAATAATACCTTGACATTTTTTGTGAGAATACTAAAAGTCAATCAATCTCATTTCAAACTAGTTTTTCCACTTTGGCTTTTTATTTTAAAACGTTTCTTAAAAGATTAGACTCTTGTCAATCCTTGTAGTGATGCAAGCAACTATACTTCTACAATATGTAGTAAAGAGAGATATTTTCGACTTGGGTGTTGAGTGAGGCATTGTTGATTTTAAAATCCAAGCCATATCCTTCACTTTGAGATGATGCAAATTCTCCTTTCTCAGGATTGTGGGTAGTAAGTATGCTTTCCACACGGACAATGACGATGATGTCTTATCTCATAAAATTAACCAACACACTTGTGTTTCAAATTTTTAAAAGAGGAACTACGTGTACCCTGATCCCCTATTGCACGAAAGGTGGTACGTAGGCACTAAAGGTTCGCAACCGCGACGGGTGCAAAAATCATAAAATTATTTCTTTTCTCACCTCCACCATCCATTTTATATATAACACATTTTTATAACCAAAATATACAGATTTTTCAAAGAGGTTCCTGCGGAGTACCGTAGATGTTTAGGGTGCTAATATCTTCCCTTTGCATAACCAACCCCCTTACCTTGAATCTCTTCCCCTTCTTTTTGGGTTATTCGCTCTTTTCCCATTCCTTTGGAAACAATAAAGCATGGTGGCGATTTTTATTTTGATTTGTATAAAGTCTAGTCAATCCAATGGCTTAGTCTTGAACATTTCTACCGCTACAGAAAAATGGCGACTTCACTGGGGAAAGATTGACTTCTTGTTGGTCCATCCCTAAGTGGGTTGAGCCTATCTTTGTTTATATCTGTATATGTGTTATTGTGTTTATGTGTTATATTCTGTATATATATTTGTCTGGATTTTCCTGGTTTTCAGGGGCTTGGTGATTTCTTATAAGTCTTCTACCCGGACTTTGGGCAAACATAAGATAGGACGGGCGGTATAGTCATGTTAACTTTGAGGGAGTAATCCCAAAAAAGAAGACATGAGATCCCCCACTCAGTGGAGGCCCCATTTGGCTGTAGTATCATTTACCGAGTAATCGGGAAGACGTACTGCTTTTTACCTGGGAGCCTGCTGAAGTTGAGGACCGTAGATTACCTAACCCATCTTGGCCTTTTAGGTGTAGTGCGGAAGCTATGACGGAGTAATTCAGAAATAGTTATCACGCGATACTATGCTCGGATGAGTTTTTCTTGAGAATATTACTAATTACCGAGTTAATCGGGACGTTGGTAATATCCTAAGGAAGGATGTAGACTCTGGGAACCTCTTAGAACCTTGTTCGGCAGGTGATAACCATCAGTCCATACCTCATGGGTTGTACCTTTGACTCCAGGCTCGTGACTCTGAACCATGTGATCTTGTTACTGTATAGTGCATTGCATAACATTGCATATCATTTGCATCCTCTGCATCATTTTACATACATCCATGTTGTTCAGGATCTTATTCCCAGTTGCTTCTTTCTTCCAGTTAGTCGTCTACCGTCAAGCTGATTCCTTAACACAACTACGGGACTAGAGTTGCTGTCAGATTGAGAATGGAAAACCAAGAATAACACAACATGGAAGTCAGAATGGAAATTGACGAGTTAAAGTCAGGCATGGCCAAACTTACTCAGATGATGCAAGTCCTGATTTCTAGAGGAGAGCCACCTCAAAGGACTGTGATATCTGAAATCCAAACTGCTTCTGTTGACACTCAACCTATCCAGCATACATCTACTGCATGGCCAGAGTTTGGGTTACCTTAGAATTACTCTCCGCCTATTGCAATTACTTCAATGGTTGGCCAGTCTTCTCGACCAGTCTTTCAAGCTCCAGTTTTCACTGAACCTCAGCCAATCGTTCATACTACTTCTCATCAACCTGCTGCACAAGCTGCTTTTGGGAATCCTCTCTTTGAGTACCATGCTGCCAGTCCTCGAAGTGTGAGCCAAGGAGACTTTGGTGAGTTTGAAGAGTTCAAAAAACAATATCAGACTTTGGAGAAGAGACTCGGAGCTATGGAAGGAAATGAGTTCTTCAGTGTTGATGCTAACAATATGTGCTTGGTTTCTGATCTGGTTATGCCTGCAAAGTTCAAGACTCCCGAGTTTGAGCAATATAAGGGGCATACTTGTCCAAGAAGTCATTTGGTGATGTACTTTCGAAAGATATCTGCTTACACCAAGAATGACAAGCTGCTTATCCATTATTTCCAAGATAGTTTGAGTGGAGCTTCATTGAAATGGTATATGGGACTTGAGAAAGGTCGTATCAAATGCTTCCAAGATCTTGTTGATGCTTTCATAAAGTAATACAAATACAACCTTGACATGGCACCTGATCGTCGCCAACTGCAAAATATGTTTCATAATGAGAAAGAATCTTTCAAGGAATATGCCCAACGATGGAGAGAACTGGCGTCTCAAGTTGAACCACCTGTGGCAGAGAAAGATTTAACTGGTTGGTTCATGGATACTTTCTCCCATTTCTTTTGGGAGAAGATGATTGGTAGTGTGTCCTCCAGGTTCACAGACCTGGTGACTATCGGCCAAAGGTTAGAAGAAGGAATCAATAACGGTAAAGTGTCTAGAGTTGCTGAATCTTCTAATGGTGCAAAGAAATACCTTGGGAACTTTCAGAAGAAGAAAGAGGTAGAAGCCAATGTTGTCTCAACTGAGAGAAGAGGACCTCACTGTAGGCCTCAATATACTTATCAACCACAAGTAGCGGATGTTACGCCTGCGGTTAATGCTCAACCAGTTCAGGTTCCTCAACAACAAAATTTTATGCATAATCAGAATCAGAATAGGGTTCAATTTGATCCCATCCCTATGACATACACTGAATTGTATCCTGCATTGGTGCAGAAGGGCTTGATTACAACTAGGCCTCTGATTCCTTGAAATCCTCCTCCAGCCGGGTTCAGATCTGACCTTCACAGTGAGTTTCATCAGGGAGCTGCCGGTCATGATTTAGAAAGCTGTTATGCATTGAAAAACAGAGTGCAAGAATTGGTGAAAGCCAATATTCTCACTTTCAAAGAGGCAGGTCCTAATGTTATCAACAATCCTTTGCCAAAACAAAGTGGTTGAAGACTGAGTCGGGATACCCTCAAGTCACTTCCTAAAGCTAGTGTTTCATACATGACAACTCATCCTTGTTACTGATTAGTCACTAAGCAATGATTCTTTCTGTTTTCTTTTTTTCCCTTGTTTATGTTAAAACTGTTGCTTTCAAATTCTGTTTGTACTTTCATGTTAAGTTTAATGAAATGAGCATTGCAATGTTTTGATTCAAATCATTTTCATTTACTGCTTTCAAATATATTTATCTTGTTTACTCCCTTTATCAAGCTTTTGTTTATTCAAAGATTTGAGGGAGGATGATGAAAACGAAATACCCATAATTGTTGTTGGTATGCTTTCGAATAAAACCTTGTTGAGGATATACAAGCATTGTTTCAACTCCCAAACACTGGAGTAATAAGGAAGTTAATCCCTCGTTCACCCCTTTGAGCCTAGAAGTTGGAGTTTCTTTCTATATGAAAAAACCTGCAATCTTAACCCGGGGATGGGTAGTTCTCAGTTAATTTGGTTGTGCATTCAGTTACAAGAGAAATCGTGCAAGACACCTTTCAATAAAGGTTGCGATCAAGCTTTCCTTTGCACACAATAAGAAGTGTCAAAGATGCTCTCAAACCAAAAATGACAAAGATAGTTCCCCGTAATCATTGAGAAAAGAAGTCATTATCTTTCCAAAAAGAAAAATGAAATGAAAAGAAAAATCAAAAGAAAAATCCCGCTAAGTCAAAACCTCTGAAGGAGACTTAGGCAAAAAAAACTAGGGCATCCCGCTGACTGTAATCTCAAATGAAACAGTTTAGGCAAAAGTTGGGAATAATAAATTCAATCAGAAGAGGTCTTCAAATCCTCAAAATTCTCCACCAGAGTTGACAAAAGTCCTCAAAAGAGCAAAAATATGTAAGAAGAAATGAGTGCTGTCTCAAAAATTCCTTAGCTTCTAAGCCATCATCATTGCTACCATCAGTGCAACTCCAAGATCTCTTGGAACCTGAATGCATATTCTGAATTAACTGAATGTAGGGCTGAAGAACATCATGAAGATTGGGTTGGGTACAAATAAAATTTGAGCCTTTATCCTTTACTTCTTAAACCGTGAACCAGACCACGATACAACCCTTAAAAGACCTAATTGAAGCCAGGTTTCTTTTGAAAGCATACTACAACAAGGTTGTGTAAACTGACTCCTATGATCTTTTGCGAATCATTTGTTTTGGTTTCATACCTTTGTTTCCACTTTAAAAGTATAAGCCATTGTGTTTTAACCAGTGATGCATTTTCTATACACCAATAACATCATTTCAAAAATGATTTTGGATTTAAAACTTTTGCATGAACTTTGCATTAAAATACCATGTTTGAATAAACAATTTTGCTTGTAAACAAGTTCTCCTTGTCAAGGAATTTCAAACAGCTGAGAAACTTGGTCAGTGGTCCTATCAGGGGCAAGTATCTTCCAGATCCATTTGTGAATCTGTTCAAGATTTGTTGCTCAGTGCGAGTTTTCTCATATTTGGTTAGCCAGAAAATCATTTTCAAGGCTCAGACTAGGGCATTCCTTTCCTTCAATTATTGCAAAGAAGTGAAGCCATGATCAGTTTATCTCTAATAGTCATTTCAGAGCTGAAGCCGTGATCAGCTCATTTCCACCAACTTCTGACTGAAGCCATGATCAGTTTATCTTCAACAGTCGGCTAATCTGGGACAAATCCCCAAGCAGCTCTCCATGTCTTTCCTCGTAAGATCATCAGTTCAATGCGGTTTACGAGTGTGACAAATTTGGGTTCAAGAAATTTTCTTTCCAATCAAATTTGGCGGAGTTCTCCGTGTTGAGGAATCGAACTTGCAATCTTACCTCCACAAAAGAGTCAAACTTCGTTGTTGTAAACGTCGTCATTACATGCATAAATCATTCACATATCATGCATAACAAAATTCATACATAATGCATAAACAAGAGTGTTTCATCCTCATTTGCATTTCCAGAGGTCTTGTTGCAGTTGACATGTCACCTTGAGATCAAAGTCCAACTTACTTGGCACCTACCAAAGCAAACGTCAGTTTGAGCTGTTTCTCTCTTTCGTCCAATGCTAATCTTGGATATGTTGTTACCTTCTTCTTCATTCAAAGCCAGTATTGAATGTCAAGATCTATTTTTCCATCCAAAGCCAGTATTGGATGTTGTTACCTTTTCTGCCGTCCAAAGCCAGTATTGGACACCTTGAGCTTTTCCACTCATTCAAAGCCAGTATTGGATGTTGTGATATTTTCTCTCGTCTAAAGCCAATATTAGACATTGAGCTTTTCTTTCATTCAAAGCCAGTATTGAATGTCAAGATCTTTTGTTTCATCCAAAGCTAGTATTGGATGTTGTGATCTTTTTCTCTCGTCTAAAGCCATTATTAGACATTGAGTTTTCCCTTCATTCAAAGCCGTTATTGAATGTTGGAATATTTTGTTGTCATTCAAAGCCAGTATTGGATGTCATGTTTCTCTTCCGTCTAGCATATTTCCTGGACGACTCTGATATAGATTCAAATTTGGTCTCATCCAACATCTAATGTTCTTCTAGATGTTTCTGATTGCCTTTTCCAGAGATTTGATCGCCTCATTTAATGCCATTCTTGGATTTCGCTGCTTACCTTCTCAGGTTTTTATCTTTTTTCCAAGTATTGCTGATTACTCCTTGTCACCCTGACAGATATCCAGAAATATCTTGTTGTTTCCCTAGTGTGCCTTTCCACGTCACTTCATCTGAACCACCACAAATTTCCAGTTTCGAGTCTTTCCATATTCCCAGAGTCTGTCTCATCTCATATATCATTCAAAAAATATATGTCAAAAAAGAATCCATGCATTCATTCATAACATATGCTATCATCTCATCGCATCAAGGACAAAATTCAGGCCTGTTTGTATTTAATTACTTTTCACCTATCTGGCTAAAAGATAATTAAATAGGGGCAGCTGTTGTACCCTAAATTTTGCCCCTAACTTTTTCAGTCTCACTTTCATACCATATTTTGTCATTCAGTCACAATCATTAATAAATAGCATCATTCATCACATTTTCATCCTATCTTTAAGTTTGCTCTTGTGTTATTGATTAACTTCTAATCAAAATACAAAAAAATATATTGGTCTTTGTCTTTTCAAAATTGTGTTTTGCAGGTACCGAGTCGAAGCATCTGACAAATAAGGATTTCTGCCTTCAAAAATCAAAAAAATTCAGCATGCATCGACCCACAAAGGTATGTATCGACTCATCCAGTTGTGTTTAACTAGCATGTGTCAACACATGCATGTATGCATCGACTCATCCTGTTTGAATAACTTGCATGTGTCGACACATACGTGTTATGTGTCGACTCATGCAGTTTGCTTGATTCTGTAATGAGCTGAAGAAACAGTATGTATCGACACATAGAGGCATGTGTCGACACATGTTGTGTTATACAGCTAGGATGTGTCGACACATACCACCCATGTATCGACGCATAACAGCAAAATGCACGTGTTTTTTGAAAAAAGCAAGCAATTTCAAACTTTTATCTTTTTTGGCTCCAATTTTTCTGCATAATTTGAAAATTATATCACTAATTCAAATTTTGGCTCCAAGAATCAATTACATAATTACCACTAATCCCAATCCTAAAACTCTATAAATATAGACCTCATTTCATTCAAATCACAAGCTTTTGATAGCCAAACTCATCTTGCTAAAAAATCTCTCAATTCTCTCCATTTACCAAATTCACTCAAAGCTCCATTTTTAAAAAGTTAGTAAGCTTTGCATTGAAGCTTACTAATCTTTGAGTTAAACCTTCATCCAAACACTTTTTATCCATCAATTCTCTACATCCAAGTTGTGGTAATTGATTCTTCTGGTTGAATTGAAGCAAATTCTACAGTTGTTTGATAATTCTCAAATTCTACCTTTGGTAAGTTGGATCATCATCTTTCACAATGTGATCTCTTGTGGATTTCTGGTTTTGATTCATTGAGCACTATTTTATGATTCCATTGGTGCTATTTTCTCATAATTTTATGGAATTTTCATGCTCAATTGGATCCATGATCATAAGGTGTTTGATAAAAAGTTGGAACAAGAATTTGATCTTTAAAATGATGTTTTCTACTGATTTTTAACAGGTTGCAGTCAATTGTTGTAACATTGCAATTGATTGTCACAGAAAATTGATTTGATAAAAAAACTGCACTGATGCAATAGGTTTCTTTCTAAGCACAATTGATTGTAACAGTGCCAAAAATACTTTTGCTGCCTTATTTTGGGGCTGTTTTGACTTAAATATTTTTCTGCTCACTCTCTTTGATGGATAATTTGGATTGCAATTTTAAATGTTCAATTTGTCATTAAACTCAATGGACTTTGTGATGTAGATGAAGTTGGATAAATGTTCATCAATTCAAATCTACCTAAGAGTGAATTATTTAATTCATTTTTGGTGCTTTGGATTAATGATATATTTAGTACTTTAATCCATCTAGAGGAGTGGTTGAATTTAAAGATGAAAGAATTTTGAAATGGTGATCCAAATTTTCTTATCATTCCCCTCCCTCTTCATCTTATCCCTTTCTTTTTTAATTGTGCTACATGTTAAGGGATAATGATCTCTATATCATTTATCCAAACATGAAGCACATAGATTTCTATTGACTGACCTCAAAATAGGTGCGACTTCTACATAAGTCCACTTACGATTGCTTAACATAGTGCTAAATTTTGTCCCGATTCGAATAAATGATCATTCGTGGTCCAAACTTATGATTGCAAGCCCAAGTATGTTAATTTGACCTCTTTGATCCAATAACCTTGAGATTCATTGTGTGGAGGCTTTGGATCTACCAATCCTCTAATGTATCTACAACACCTTTGGTCAACGCGGGTCACTTAAACATCGTTGATCATTACATGTTACTTGTGAGAATTCCAAAATGAATGATATACTTGACAAAAAGCAAATGCAACTTGTTGTATGGAGGATTTGGTTCTACCAATCCTCTAATGAGTTCCAAATGCAAGTTTCAAGATGGTCATATAACTAACCACTAATTACTAACAATTGACTTTACTTTATGCTTTTATTTTTTATGCTTTATGTACCATTTAATTTTTGCATTTACATTTCATGCTATTTTCACCTTTTACTCACTTGAGCATTTACTTTTATGTCATTTTTATTTTGCTCACTTGAGCTTTTCTTTTCCCTTTAAAGACACCTAATAATCAACATGAACCATAGAAATCATTAATGATACTTGGACTATTTGATTACTATCCTTGGAATTATGGAGCATTGGACTTCTTGGACTTAGGATTAGAGACCTTGGCCTACCTTGGAGACTTTGTGACTTTATTTGATATTTTGTCTGGAGTTCTTGAGGTTTACCTTAAGACATTGGGTTGTTTGTTTACTTTGTGTGCAGGTTATTGTGATTACACTCTTTGTTTGTAATCTGGAATTCACCCGTATACAGCCGTTACTCTGCCTAATTTTTTCGAAGACTTAATACACTTGAAGCTTGGTTCTCTCAAGAGGTCTAGTATCATTTCTTTCTTGGTTTCACTCCAAAGAATTTGAATTCTACATTGGCTCATAATGTCAAGTATCGGCTTCTTGTTGGTTAGACGGTTCTCTTCCTTAGCTTTTACCTTATGCTTTAGAATAGCCTCTTCTTCTCCTCCCATTTTATTTAATTTCAAAAAATATTCTCCCTCCTTTTAAAAACCCTTCTTGTTTTGAAACTTGAACCATTTTCATAATAAACTTGGACTTAGGTCCATGCATTTTCAAAACATTTTCATAAATAAATTTCAATCAATTTTAATAATACCTTGACATTTTTTGTGAGAAGAATAAAAGTCAATCAATCTCATTTCAAACCATTTTTGCCACTTTGGCTTTTTATTTTAAAACTTTTCTTAAAATATTAGACTCTTGTCAATCCTTGTAGTGATGCAAGCAACTATACTTCTACAATATGTAGTAAAGAGAGATATTTTCCACTTGGGTGTTGAGTGAGGCATTGTTGATTTTAAAATCCAAGCCATATCCTCCACTTTGAGATGATGCTAATTCTCCTTTCTCAGGATTGTGGGTAGTAAGTATGCTTTCCACACGGACAATGACGATGATGTCTTATCTCATAAAATTAACCAACACACTTATGTTTCAAATTTTTAAAAGAGGAACTATGTGTAACCTGATCCCTTATTGCACGAAAGGTGGTACGTAGGCACTAAAGATTCGCAACCGCGGCGGGTGCAAAAATCATAAAAATATTTCTTTTCTCACCTCCACCATCCATTTTATATATAACACATTTTTATAACCAAAATATACAGATTTTTCAAAGAGGTTCCTGCAGAGTACCGTAGATGTTTAGGGTGCTATTACCTTCCCTTTGCATAACCAACCCCCTTACCTTGAATCTTTCCCCCTTCTTTTTGGGTTATTCACTCTTTTCCCATTCCTTTGGAAACAATAAAGCGCGGTGGCGATTTTTATTTTGATTTGTATAAAGTCTAGTCAATCCAATGGCTCAGTCTTGAACATTTTTACCGCTACAGAAAAATGGCGACTTCACTGGGGAAAGATTGACCTCTTGCCGGTCCATCCCTAAGTGGGTTGAGCCTATCTTTCTTTATATCTGTATATGTGTTATTGTGTTTATGTGTTATATTCTGTATATATGTTTGTCTGGATTTTCCTGGTTTTCAGGGGCTTGGTGATTTCTTATAAGTCTTCTACCCGGGCTTTGGGTAAACATAAGATAGGACGGGCGGTATTGTCATGTTAACTTTGAGGGAGTAATCCCAAAAAAGGAGACATGAGATCCCCCACTCAGTGGAGGCCCCTTTGGCTGTAGTATCATTTACCGAGTAATCGGAAAGACGTACTGCTTTCTACCTGGGAGCCTGCTGAAGCTGAGGACCATATATTACCTAACCCATCTTGGCCTTTTAGGTGTAGTGCGGAAGCTATGACGGAGTAATTCGGAAATAGTTGTCACGCGATACTACACTCAGACGAGTTTTTCCTGAGAATATTACTAATTACCGAGTTAATCGGGACGTTGGTAATATCTGAAGGAAGGATGTAGACTCTGGGAACCTCTTAGAACCTTGTTTAGCATGTGATAACCATTAGTCCATACCTTATGGGTTGTACCTTTGA
The DNA here is from genome assembly GCA_948472305.1 of Vicia faba. Taxonomy (NCBI): domain Eukaryota; kingdom Viridiplantae; phylum Streptophyta; class Magnoliopsida; order Fabales; family Fabaceae; genus Vicia; species Vicia faba. The sequence goes on along the minus strand of OX451740.1, from coordinate 1,055,383,357 downwards.
CTCCAGGCTCGTGACTCTGAACCATGTGATCTTGTTACTGTACAGTGCATTGCATAACATTGCATATCATTTGCATCCTCTGCATCATTCTACATACATTCAGGTTGTTCAGGATCTTATTCCCAGTTGCTTCTTTCTTCCAGTTAGTCGTCTACCATCAAGCTGATTCCTCAATACAACTACGGGACTAGAGTTGCTATCAGATTGAGAATGGAAAACCAAGAACAACACAACATGGAAGTCAGAATGGAAATCGACGAGTTAAAGTCAGGCATGGCCAAACTTACTGAGATGATGCAAGTCCTGATTTCCATAGGAGAGCCACCTCAAAGGACTGTGATATCTGAAATCCAAACTGCTGCTGTTGACACTCAACCTATCCAACATACATCTACTGCATGGCAAGAGTTTGGGTTACCTCAGAATTACTCTCCTCCTATTGCAATTACTTCAATGGTTGGCCAGTCTTCCCGACCAGTCTTTCAAGCTCCAGTTTTCATTGAACCTCAGCCAATCGTTCATACTACTTAGGATCAATCATTGTATGATAACACTGGGGATAGTGCTAGGCTAGTTTCCCTTAGTTGTTTTTCCTTCCTTTGTATTTTGCATCTTAAAACAAAAGCTATTTTCTTGGAAAATCATAAAACACCTCTAATAAAATCAAACCCTTCTTCAAGGTAAAAGATACAAATCAATCTTATTTTGTTTGTGTGCCTCTTGGCTTTGTTTTTAAATCTGGCTTAGCCGATGTTTCGCCATCGCACATTTATCTGAAGTCAATGTTTCGCCATCACACATGTTTGTTATCCTACTTTAATTCTCAATATCATTGATAGGTGTGATGCTTTGTCATCCGTTTTATTGATGTTTCACCATCTTTTCCATGATATCTTGTTACCTTTTAGCCGATGTTTCGCCATCGCACACTTGTTTGAAGCCGATGTTTCACCATCGCACATGTTTTTATCCTACTTTGATTCTCAATATCATTGATAGGTGTGATGCTTTGCCATCCATTTTATTGATGTCTCACCATCTTTGCCATGATTTCTTTGTTATCCTTTAGTCGATGTTTCTTCATCGCACACTTGTTTGAAGCCGATGTTTCGCCACCGCACATGTTTGGTATCCTACTTTGACTCTCAATGTCATTTGTTAGGTGTGATGTTTTATCATTTGATATGTTACTGTGTTATTATTTAGTCGATGTTTTACCATCTCATTTGTTTGTTGTTCCATTTGATGTTTTGCCATCTTGACTATTTTTGTTGTCTTAAACTAAAAAACACAAACCAACCAAAAATATATAAGCCGAACTACGGCTGCTCTGATTCCTTAAAAGGGATACGTAGGAATTGGGGTAGGGCCCGATCGAGCGCAATTTTTATTTTCCCTACATTGTTTTCTTTTGTTTCTTTCGCATGCATTCCCTTTTCAGTTTTAAGCCATAGACATAGGTTTTGACCACACCCATTAGATTAGATAACAAGAGTGGATACCATAGAGTACTACGGGCGTGTGTGGTGATAATACCTTTCCCTCGCGTAACAGACTCCCTTACCTGATCTCTCGGTTGAAAGACCATGATTTCTCCCTCTTCAGGTTTTCTCGATGTTTACCTTTCCCTTTCGGCGGGATAAAAGACGTTCGGTGGCGACTTCGTTGATGTTTCATTACATCCAGATGACAGGTCCGGCCGGGTGGTTTCACTCAGGTTTAAGAAGATTGAACAGGGGAAGCTGTTGTACCCCAAAATTTTCCCTCAAATATTTCTCAATACATTTCAAGTGAGGTTCTCAAATTGTTTAAGGAAGTCCAAGGGTTGACCAGACAAACTCTCTCCTAAGACAGTCTACCTCAAATTAGGGTTTCAGTTTGCATCAAGATGTTTGGATCCAAAGGGTCCCAAATGCTCACCATTGTCCTAATATGTTCTCAAGATCATCCATGTCAAGTTTCAAGCCTTGCAGAGGAAGTTTGTTCAGTCAATTGCTCAAAGGCCTGAAAATCGATTGTGCTAGGCAAAATTCAAATGTGGCCCACATACAGTCAAACTTCAATATTTTTGGTCAAAATCCTCATTTTGAAGTATTATTCATCATTTGATCAAGGTTTGATCATGAATCCTCAAGGATTACTCACAATTTATCAAAACCCAAAAGTTGCTAAATTAGGGTTTTGCAAGAAAAGTCAACTCAACTTTGACCAAGCATAAATTTCTCATACTTTATCAAAAATGAGCCATCCAAAGCTCATGTTGAAGAGGATGAAATTCCCTACAATTCATCTTCATCTCCCAAGTTCAAAATATGCACTCACAAGAAGATATGAATTTGAACATTATAGGTCATTTTGGAAAGTCAACAAAAACACCTCTTGGGTAAAAGCTTCATACATGAACATGGAAGACTCAATTTAGATGATACCGAAAGGGTTGCTTAGAGGACATCTTGATCTTTCTAAAAAGTCCAAGAACACATTCCTAGGGTCAAAATTGAAGGAGTTATGCATTGGCAAAGTTGACCTTTTTTGCAAAATTGCCAAAAGTCAAATATGTCCAAAATTGAATTTTTTTGTCAAATGGGCCCAACTTTTTATGCTTGCACTGAGTTTGTAATGTGACCCACGACCTATGATCCCTTCCATTTGTCATTCTTTTATTTTTGTCATTTATTTTGATTTTATTTCAATTAAATCAAATAAAATCAAAATAAAATAATGAAAATATCAAAAGCTAATCAAATCTTTAGATTTTGTGCATGTTTAGGTCTATTATACAGCTGGAAGTGAGATCAAATCGTGCAAGGTTCAAATGGATACAAAAAGATTGCATTTTGCTTGATTTGGAAAGATTTTGTACAGTGATCAAATCATGATTCAATAATCATAATTGGAGAAGATTTGAAACAAATGGCAACCCTAATTCGTTCTAGGGTACATAAGGAACAATTGTAGATCAAAAACAAGGAGGTTGGAGGCGTGTAAAAGAGAAAGCAAGTTGCCAAAAAATCAAGAAAAGTGGCAAACTGATTTCCATGCTTCAGATCAATTCAAATCATTCTAGTCATCCCAATCAATTGATGGACTCCCCAGGATCAAGATTCAATCGTTAGCAAGCATTCTCGCGCCTTGAAACACACTGTAAGAGTCGCACGATATCCATGTTTTCTTGATTTCGAATCCATTAATTCTGGCATCTTTAGCATGAATAATTTTCATATTCTTAATCCTTGTGATGTTTGCAAGCTAATGGTTATATTTAATTGCGTTTTCATTGACTGTACAGCAAAGTGCCATGGCTAGGGTTTTCTCTTTGTGTTTAGGGTTTTCTTGTACAGGGACAATTGGCCATTAATAATGGTACCATGATGCTCATGAGGTTGCAACGAGTTGATTGGTACCATTGTTTTGCATTTATCATGCTTGTATAGGATTTTGGAGAGGAACTGGGTTATACCTACACCCAGGTGACCGTAGGTAAAAGTCAATGAACTTTTAACAACGGTGGGAGGAAGAAGAATGATAACATGGCGCCCCATGACTCGTCCATTTGAATTTCGCACGTTGTTTGAGTTTAACCACTTATTTTATCATATAATGTTTGTTTGTTGTTATTTGTACAAATAACGTGGCCAGCTCAGATGGTAAGCATGCAGCGTGATAGTGCTCAAGGACCTGGGTTCGATCCCCAGGTCCCAACAATGTTCCATATTATTTTTCCTTGTATAATCAGGTGCACATGAGTCCCATAAGTCCACCATACGTCCTCAATATCCAACCAATCAGATCATCAACAAGCAAGATCCAAGGCTCCTCCCATGAGGGTCTACCATGGGCATAAGTCAAGCAAGCACAGGAGATTGGAAAAGTCAACAAAGGCCATCAGCATTTGGGCCCAGAATTTGCCATCAACACCCCCTTCTTACAAAGACACCAGGCCCATTCTTATTTCTTTCTTTTTTATTTTATTTAATTTAATTAGTTTAATTATTTTTTAATCTAAATTAATTTCTTTTTCATAAAAAATCATAGAATCAAATCTCACAAATTTAGAATTAGGTTTTTATTTTATCAAATTAAATTTAATATTAATTTAATTTAGGTTAAGTCTAACCTTTTTATATTTAAAATCAATTAGAAAAAATTAGGGTTAGCTCTATTTAATTTTTATTTCTTTTCTCAATAAATAAAAAATACAAAAAATAGGTTAACTTAATTATTTTTCTTAATTTAAATTAATTAGTAATTAGGTTTTTATTTATTCAATTAAACCTTATTTTCTCAAAATAATCAAAAACACAAAAAATGATTTATCTTTTAATTAGGTTTAGTCGGGGTCAAAACCCTAATTCTCTCGTTTCGATTCATCGCGCGCGCTTATTTGTTTATAATATTCATGTAACTGCTCACGGTATGTAATAGTTTAATTAGGATTTCCTTTTTATTTATCGTTTTACGAGTTTTTTTTGGCTATGTAATTAATCTCTACCCCGAAGCCTTGTAATAGCGTAGGTTTTTATTTTCTCGCATTTTAATTCTCGCAAATATTAACTGTTAGATGTATGTTAATAGGATTGTATGACAAGATTGCATGATAATTTAAAATGGCTAGCAAACCCTAATGTGCAAAGATAATAACTTGAAATCAAATCACTCACACATGCGCACTCCTAGGATATACTCTCACTTCGGTTGCCTTCGGTAAACGATCATTAAGTATAGGGTGTTTTAGTGGTGGCCCTCCTGTCTAAACAAAGGTCAAAAGTCCCGTTCGGAAATGTTACCTCGGAAATGTCGCCTCAGAAATGTTGCCTCGAATATGATCTTAAGACATTAGGGTTATTACTAAGACGTCCTAACATTGCTTTAGTGATCGTACGTCCCTTACGGATTGACCCTTACAACTCCAACGATGGTGCTACCTGTTTATCAATAGTATGATAGCACTGTCTAAAGGAAACAAGAATATAAACGATCTTTTTTCGAGTAGGTAGATGCTAGTAGGTACTTGCTCAATAAAAACTATTTACACAAACATTTTCCAAACAAAGTTTTCAAAAACACTTCGTAACACTCTTGAAGACAGAAGCAAGGGTTAAAACGAAGTAAAACAAACTTTTCAAAACAAACACACACAAGCAATTTTAAAAGATGAGCAAGTACCTAAGAGCCCGTGGAAAACCACGAATAGAAAGGGTGCTAATACCTTCCCTTTCTATAATCTACCCCCCTTACTCAAAATCTCGAAAAAGGAATTTTTCTATGTTTTTTTTCCTTTCCAGTTGGATAAAATAAAAGTCGGTGGCGACTCTTGCTTACCGCGACATTTTGCGAATAAAAACGCAAAACGAAAACCAGCATTTTCAAAATAGTCGGTTCTGCCACCGTATCACAGTATCCAAGTCTTAAGACAAAGATAATTAGGAAAAGGCTAGGATATGGTGAATGTGGATTAAGAGACTAAAGTTGTTGAAGAACGTATTGTTATTGTGATGAAGAGTATATCTAGGTTTTGGAAGATAAGGTAAAAGAGAAGAAGAAGGAGAAAGATGTACCTATAAAATCCCTCAAGAAGGATTATGTGACTAAGAATGACAATAATCCAAAAGGAAAGTATGTGACAAAGAAAAGAAAGGTAGAACGTAATGTTGTTGAGAAGAATTATCTAAAGATAAAAATTGTTCAATCAAATAAATCTGGGACAAATGTTGAAAAAGATATCCAGGACATTGTATCCATCATAAGGAGAAAGGTTATGGAAAGAGGATTCTTGTGAATGTTGTTTTTACTCCCATGGATAATGTATCATTCCATTTTGAAACAAGTGTTCATAAGTGGAAGCATGTTTTCCAACGAAGGATTGTTTATGAAAATAGTTAGGTGTCAAAGCTCTTGATTATAAATAAATTATGGATTTCCTAAATGTTAATGGCCTAATGAAAGTTTTAGTTGATGATGGTACCTATTATGAAAAGATGGTCAAGGAATTCATTGTAAACATTACAAGCTACAATGATCTTGAAGGAATCAAGGAGTATAGAAATGTGTACGTAAGAGGAAAGTGTGTAATGTTTTCACCCTCCATTATTAATGAGAATTTGGGCAGAAGCTAGTGTGTAAAGACTTAAAAGGTTCTTACTATTGACAAGATTGCTAAAGAGACTACTGGTGGGCAAGTAAAGCAATGGCCTAAGAAAGAGTTAATCAGTGGTGGAAGCTTGAGTTCAAAGTATGCTATTTTTAATAGGATTTTTGCTGTGATTAAGTACCTACTATCATAACCCTTTTTTCCCACATGGTCATTGCATAAATTTATCAGATGCATGGTTTCATTTTTTGAGAAAAGTCAAAGCAAAAGTCAATTATGTCAGTTTTAGTCCTTATCATATTTTTAAGTCAATTTTCATTTATCATTCATATTTCTAGGCATCTTTCCATTTTATCAACTTCAAGATATGTTGATGTTTTCTTTCTACCCTATCATTTTACTAGTGTGTCACAACACAAGATCTTTGATGTTGAATATCTTTAGACATAAGAATTTCATATATAGCAATGAACTCAATAACATTATCCGATCTTAGGAATTTGAGAGTGGTGTGAAATTGATTACAATGTAAGCTATAAATTGATAGAAACTCTTTTTGGTTTAATCTATGGTTTTTACAAAAATAACCTATGTGCATATAGGGTAAGCATCAACTACTCTAAGAAAAATATGCATGGCCTAATGTAGAAATAGTAGAATAAGGTCCTCACAAGTCTCAATGGTGTTTTAAGACATTTTCTTGCCTTTGTAGCTAGGAAAAAAATCCATTTTTAAGGAAGCAAGTCTCAACTGTGTGATTGGTTCTTCCAAAGTGAGTGTAAACTCACTTAAGACCATTTGGAGAATGAAAACTTTGATTCTTTCCTTTAAAATAATGGTTTTCATTTTTCCACTATAATTTCCATCTTGAAGATAAACTTGTAAAGCATTAACTAAGAGAACACCCTTACTAACTAAAACAATCAAGGATAGGAAAGCTTCCATTTCTCTTTCTTGTAGAGTAACTAAAGAAAATATTCTATCAATATTCAGCATAAAATTCATCATCATAATTTGAGACTTGGAGTTACTCAAACCTTTGAGAAATCATATAACGTAAACATGTTTTCAATACCTTTTAATAGATATAATGACAATGAATAGCATAAAAAAAATTTTGAGATCTTTTTGGATGTCAAAGATTTGGAAAAAGTCACTTTGGGAGAATTCATTTAGCAAAATTTTCCAAATACATGATGCATTATCAATCCATAACGCTGAATTTCCAATTGACTCGTAAATGGAATGCTTATGTTGAAGAACCTAAATAGGTATATTTAGAAAACCTGCTTATGTTGGAAAAAAAGTTTTCAATAAACATGAGAGAAGAAGAATAAAAGAGAAAAGAGAAAATTGTATTTTAAAATTCTGTCACTATTACTAAGAGTGTAGTCATACAAAACTATATAAATCATGATTATTTATACGCGATTAAGGCCCAAGCCTAAAACTTTCAACTCGAGCCCAAAACATACAAGTTATATGTTAAATATAACTAACTCCTACTATTTCGACTGGCTACTTCGACAAAGTTGAATACTAGATTTGCTACAAAACATCGAATTACAACTTCTAACACACCACCTAATTCATGTTTTCAAGACTTCTTATCCCAATACTTTTCTTCAACTCGTCAAATCTAACTTTCTTCAGGGGTTTGGTGAGTATATCATCTAGTTGTCATTCTATCTTGCAAGGAGTTCAAGCTTCCATTTATTTACTTGATCCCTAAGAAAATGAAACCTCATCTCTATGTGTTTACTTCGACCATAACATAGAGGATGATTGACCGGGTCGATAATTGGCATGTTACCTACAAACAACTTCATCTTCATGGGTTCCATGATCTTGATTTCTTCGGGCAGTATCTGTATCCATGATGTTTTACATGTTGCGTATGATGCAACCACATACTTAGCTTCACATGATGACAAAGTGATAACGATAAATCGTATCGTATAATTGCTACGTTTTTAATCCATTTTCATACTACATTAATCCATTTAACTCCCGATTATTCTGAGTTTTTATGTCTTTTCATAGGTACAACATGTTTCAAGTCAATTTAGTGAAAAAGATCATATGAAGAAAGCTAACATGAAAATCAGAAGAAAAGGAACAAATCTGCAAAGTTCTGCAGATTTTGATGTTGTGACGGTCGTCACATATATATTACGACCGTAACGCGCTCATATCATGAAGAACGCTCGTCACACATCATTGACGAATGTAACATGCTATTTAAGCATATTACGACCGTCACCTTAACCTTACGACCGTCACACGCGTATTCAACGTTATGAAGAACATGGAGACGTGGGCAACGTAAATAAAGGATTATTCACTCCTACAATCTCTCAACCTCACCAACACCCAGTCCTGGTTTTTCTCCAAAAGAAGTACAAGTCCGCGTTCCTATTATTTCTTAACTGTCAATTCCTCCTATATAAATAGGAGAGGTTTCAATGAAGAAGGGACAGAGAGTTATATTGGCAACAAGTTTTATTTTCACAAATTCCTTGCGAAAGCTCTGCCGAATTTGCGAACCGTTTCCAGTTTTCATTTTTTTTACTGTTCTTATTTTATATTCCCTTTTACCCTTTAATATCCATTTACATCATTAGGAAATTGATATTTTAGTTAGAATTTGTTTTTAGCCTCAGAATTCGTTTCAAGTTCCGATTCTGAAGGTTCCAATCTTGCCGACTTGTGGGAGAGGGAGCTTGAGGAATAGTATTATTACTCAGGTTTTTAATCGCATTTAATTTAATTTTAATACAATTTGTTTATGTTAAATTACCGTTATTTATTTATCATGAATGTTTTTCCGTTTCCCAATTATATTTCCTGTCTGTTTGTTTTAAGTACCATAGCTAGCTAAATTTCTAGAGTCGGGATGTAATAATAGCAACTGAATGGATTAAATTGTTCCTAAGCTAAAATCTAAATTAACTTAATTTCTGGCTGTGACTTTTTATAATTAAAATCAATCTTTTTTTTTACGAGAGTAAGAAAAGAAGAATAGGTTAGGATCAAGACCACGAGAGTGTGAGGTTTTAACCGGATAGCTAAAGTTAGGCATTTGATTTAAATACAGCGAGAGCGCTTTAAAACGAATTAGATTTTATTAAGTTTTCAAAGAATATTTTCTAAACACTTATGCGCTAGCGAGAGCAGGTGTTGCACCCCAAAATTTTCCCTCTAATGTTTCCCAAAGCCTTCCCATTGCATGGTTGATCACAAACTCTTGCCTAAGGAAAAGGAAAATTTTTGAGTGATGCTTTGATTTGCACTCTGAAGAAGCATTTCGATTGGCATTCTGAAAGATCCTTCGATTGGCATTCTAAAGGAGCATTTCGATTGGCATTCTGAAGGAGCATTTCGATTGGCACTCTGAAGAAGCATTTCGATTGGCACTCTGAAGAAGCATTTCGATTGGCATTCTGAAGGAACACTTCGATTGGCATTCTGAAAAACCCTTCGATTGGCATTCTAAAGGATCATTTCGATTGGCACTCTGAAGAAGAATTTCGATTGGCATTCTGAAGGAACACTTCGATTGGAATTCTGAAAAACCCTTCGATTGGCATTCTGAAGGAGCATTTCAATTGGCACTCTGAAGGAGCATTTCGATTGGCATTAAGGACAAGTACTTCGATTGGAATTCCAAAAAGGTCCATTCGAAGAGGCATTCAAAGGGTCCATCCGAAGAAGCTTTCGAAGAGCATTCGAAAGAAGCCATCAGCCCATTCGAAAGGGAGCATTCAAAGGCCAGCTACTTGTCATTCAAAATTCAAAAAGGGACAGAATCCCATGTGTTTAGCCAACGTTACAAACTCTCATTCATGGCTTTCAAACACACAATTAACGTTACGAATCCTCCTTCATGGCTGTCAAAACACATAATCAAGGTCATTTAAACCTTTGTCTTCCTGTCCCCTTCACCCCCTCTATATAAAGAATTCACAAATGCTGACAGGAGGACGAAAAAAGATAAAGAAAAATAGAGAACTTGGAGAGACGCTGCCCAGAATTTTCCAAGCCAAAGCTGCCACCCAGCGAACGCCTCCCCCCTCAGAACTACAGGTCGAAGCACCTCTGTTTGGTAAAAGAAAAATCTAATCTCAAGCTCACTCTCAAATTCATTTCGATTGCATATTCATATTATTATTTCTGTTTGTGAATGATTTAATGTGCTTCATGTGAGCTACAGTGCAGAGTTGAGGTTGTGCCATTGCTTGGGCATAATTTGAGTTTATCCTTTGAATCCCAGGATAAAACAAACCCAGACCCAGGTTCAGCAGGTGCGAATAAGAGGAGATTCGAACCAGGGGGGTTAAGTCCCCCTGGACTTTTAATATGTGTTTCGTTTTGCAGGAACCTCATGCTCAGCTTCTTGTTCAGAGCTTTTTTAGATACAAGAATTTAAAGTGCAGGAGTGTCGATCGCATAAGAGATTCCTTAGCGAAAACTTGCATACCTGTTGTTGTAGAAGATTCCACTGGGGAAGTCTAACTTCGTTGAGATTTAGGAACCTGCCTGCACTTCAACTGGGAGAATGCCTCAGCTGAGTTTTAAGAACCTGTTCATAATTCAATTGGGGGGAAACATCTTCATCAAGATCTAGGAACTGACTCGTGCTCAATGGAATAAACCGCTGAGGTTATAGAACTTGTACACACTATGACGGAGGAAAACATCAAGATCTAGGAACTGACTCGTGCTCAATGGAGTATACCGTTGAGGTTATCGTACTCGTCCACACTATGACGTAGGGAAACATCTTCATCAAGATCTAGGAACTGTCTCGTGCTCAATGCAGTAAACCGCTGAGATTATAGAACTTATCCACACTATGACGGAGGAAAACATCAAGATCTAAGAACTGACTCGTGCTCAATGGAGTAAACCGTTGAGGTAATAGTACTCGTCCACACTATGACGTAGGGAAACATCTTCATCAAGATCCAGGAACTGTCTCGTGCTCAATGGAGTAAACGGCTGAGGTTATAGAACTTGTCCACACTATGACGGAGGAAAACATCAAGATCTAGGAACTGACTCGTGCTCAATGGAGTATACCGTTGAGGTTATAGTACTCGTCCACACTATGACATAGGGAAACATCTTCATCAAGATCCAGGAACTGTCTCGTGCTCAATGGAGTAAACCGCTGAGGTTATAGAACTTGTCCACGCTATGACGGAGGAAAACATCAAGATCTAGGAACTGACTCGTCCTCAATGGAGTATACCATTGATGTTATAGTACTCGTCCACACTATGACGTAGGGAAACATCTTCATCAAGATCTAGGAACTGTCTCGTGCTCAATGGAGTAAACCGCTGAGGTTATAGAACTTGTCCATACTATGACGGAGGAAAATTGTCGAGATTGAGAACCTTATCTGAAAATTCAACTGATGATAATTCAATTGAGATTTAAGAACTGGTCAGATCTTTGACTAAGCTGAGAACTTAACTGCATTTTTCCTGAAAGGTAAAGGTCAGTCATATGCAATGCATGATATGGATCAGGCAATGATGTTCTCAAAATAAATGAGATTGTATTCGTATGATGCGTATATGTATGTATCATGATGTATGGGAATGTGATGTTTTAGCTGGGGAAAACAAATCCCGGAGCTGCTGGCGAATAGAGTTGAGTTCTTCGTTTCCGCTGGGGATGATGAACGAAGATGATTGTGAGAATAAACCTGCAGGAGAGAAGAACTCCGTTGGGGAATAAACTTGATGAAGAGATTACTCTGCGGGGAAATACTCTGTGGGGAAGAGATACTCTACTGAGGATTATAAACTCCGCCGGGGACTCCGCTGATAAGCTCTGTTGGGGATTTTGACGATAAACTCTGCTGGGTATTGATTACCATTGCTGGTGATATTGAATCTGTTGAGGATAGAAATCCTGCTTGGGAAAGAAAGAACTTCGTTGGGGATGATCTTTCAGTTGCAACTTGCTGAGGATAACCTAGTTAGACTCTGGTGAGGATAACCTTCTGAATTTTGCTGAGGAGATGCATTTGTATTCTGCAGGGGACAAACTTCTAGAATCTACTGGGTGAGATGACTCAACTCCGCTGGAGAAGCTTTCCTGGACTGCGCTGGGGAGATAGCTCCACTGGGGGTATCTTGTATTCCGCCGGGAAACATTCTTATATTCTGTTAGGGAATATTAAGATTGCCGGGGATGCTCTTGCGCTTGCTGGAGAATGTCTTTATACTCTGTTGGGGAATATTAAGATCTTCTGGGGATACCCGACCTTTTCAGGGCTGATGGTAGACCCACTCTGCTTGGGGAGAGTATTGCTGACTCGTCCGTAGTTGCAAGTTTTGGCTGAGAGAGCTAACATTACTGTCTTATCCTGCGGGGAGTGAAAGTATCTTAGCCATATTTTTCAGCTGAATATATACCTCGGTACTTGGTGGACAGAGCAACTAATAAATACCAAAAAATATTAGGTTTGTTTTAGAATAAATTTTAATCAGTATTTTTTTTAATTAATTAATTAAATTTGACTTAACTGAATATTTAGCATTTTCTCAAAAAAAATAAAATAAAATAAAACTGAATATTTTGACTTAACTAAATAAATTAAATTTGACTTAACTGAATATTTTGCATGCGCGTTTATTTTATTGTAACTGCTTATTATTCCCCCAATTTTGGACATGTAAATAATCCCCTCCCCGAAGCCTTGTAATAGTGTAGTATTTACAGTTTCTGCACTTTAAATTCCCGTATATATATTAACTGCTTAGATGTATGCTACTTAGGATTGTATGACAAGATCTAAAAACAAATGGTAGAACACCTAAAAATACAAAGATAATATAAACTGAAAATTGACACACTTGCACATGCCACTCCTAGGGTACACCTCATTTGGTTGCCTCAAATGTGGTCATTAAGTATAGGATATTTTAGAGGTCGTCCTTTTTTTTGTCCCAAGATCATAAGTTGCCTCGAAATGGTTGCCTCGATAAAAATGATCTAAGACATTAGCATTACCACTAAAGCGTCCTAACGTTGCTTTAATGACCACAAGTCCCTTAAATCGAATTGACCCGAAAAACTCCAACGACGGTGCTACCTACTCCTCAATAGTGGGATAACACTGTCTAAAGGACAGTTGCACAATTTAATTCCTTTTCGAGTAGGTAGATGTTCTTAAGTACTTGCTCTCTTTTAAAACAACACAAAAAACTTTTCGCACTTACACTTTCATCAAAAACAAAACTCTTTTCAAAACCCACAATCACAAAGAAAAGCAAACCTTTTGAAAACATAGTGAGCAAGTACCTAAGAGCCTGTGGATAACCACGGATAGAAAGGGTGCTAACACCTTCCCTTTCTATAATCTACCTCCCGAACCCGAGAAACATTCTCGAAAAGGAATTTTTTCTGTGCTTTTGTCCTTTCCCTTGTTGGATAAAATAAAAGACGGTGGCGACTCTTGCTTACCGCGACACTTTGTGAAAACAAACGCAAACGCGAACCAGCATATTAAAAAACAGTCAGTTCTCGTTCCCACCGATCACAGAACTGGCGACTCTGCTGGGGAATTCTAATAAGTGAGGTGTACCTTAGGACTAGATCACTTGTGTTTTCATTTGTATTGCTTTGTATGCTTTTAATTTTGTGGGCTTGTATCGGAGATCTATAAATCCTCCACCCGAATTTTGGGAAACATTCATAGATAGCAATATGTTGTGGAAATTGTGCGGGGTATACCGACACGGTTGAAGCAATAGCTATATTAGTGCGACATATTTGTGAGTACCGGTAGCCTTTGAGTCAATCAAAAAGAATACGAGGCCGCTGAGTGATGTCACTAAGCACTAATGACCTAGAACCTTACTTGACCATCTTGGCCTTTTTAGGGGTAGTGAGATGACCGACTTTGGTGCAGTTCGAAGTTGGTAGATACTCGATACTACACTCATTTGAAGATTGTTTTCTCGGAATATTTTGGTCGCCAGTTAAGTGGCTAAACCGAAACGATGAACATAGAAAACAATCCAATGATATTGAGCTCCTTAGAACCTGGTTACTATTTATAGGACAGGTTTTTGAGCCAACTAAACTCAAGAGGGTACTTACCTATGAAACCTCCTACAAGCCTGAAACTAGGGTTTTTGGTGTGACTTGCTTGTACATGTGTTTTTTCATACATCATAAAGCATCATATGCATCTGCTAACCATTCCAAGGGTTTAGATCTTCATCTTTGTTCTTATTTTGTAGGACATGGAGTCTCTCTACAGGAAAAAAATTCAAGTCAACCTTGTAAGGGTCCCTCTTCAACTCAAAGAGCTTACATCCAGGATTCCCGAGAATTCTCTCTTTAGTGAAAAACATGGTAGACTCCTCAGCTTTGTCAACACCAACATTGAAGAAGACATGATGAAAGTTCTCTTCCAGTTCTTTGACCCCCTACACCACTGTTTCACATTCCCTGATTATCAATTGGTGCCTACTTTGGAGGAATTTTCTTAACTCCTGAGAATTCCTATTCTTAGTCAACTACCCTACAACGGTACAGAAAAGGAACCAAAACTTGAAGATGTTGCTCAAGCATTATGCTTACAAACATCCGACATCAAAGGGCATTGGGAAACCAAAAGTGGTATCAAAGGATTCTTGGCAAAGTTTCTGTTTGAGAAGGCATGAGAATGCTGGAATTCTATTGATCTACAAGCCTTTGAAGAGATTGTGGCACTCCTTATCTATTGTTTGGTTTTGTTCCCAAATCCCGATCAACTTATAGATGTGAATGCTGTCAAGATTTTCATATCCAGGAATCCCATACCTACATTGCGTGGGGACATCCTCCACTCATTTTACACACAAACAATGAGGAAAAGAGGTGTTCTCATGTGTTGTACTCCTCTCCTAGCAAGGTGGTTTATTTATCACCTTCCACAATCAGTTTTGAGGAATGAGCAGGGTTTAAGGTGGTCACAACGATTGATGACCCTCACACATTCTGATGTACATTGGTGTTCTCATTCCAGAGAGAATGTCACCATCATTGATCGTTATGGAGAATTTCCTAATGTTCCTTTACTTGGAATTAGGGGAGGCATTACCTACAACCCCTGTCTAGCTTTGAGACAATTTGGATATGCTCGGAGGGATGACCCTCATGACATGCTGATTCCTGACTTAGTTTTTGACTTCGACAACGATACGCAAGGACTTCGACAAAGGTTCATCAGAGCTTGGAGGATGCCTAACAAAGTGGATAGTAAGACACTGGGGCACAAGAATTCCATCCCCCTTGAGCCTTACCTCAAATGGGTACGAACCCGCTCCCAGAATCTTATGATGCCATATCCTCACATTCTCCCCTTGATCAAAGAGCCTGTTATGGAAGGAGAGGTTCCATACGACATCCTACATCCTGACATGCCAACATCATGGGAATAAATGCAAAAGAGTTGGATCCAACTCAAGGAAGAGCGGAATACTTTTGAAGCCAGCTTCTATGCCAGTGAAAAGAAGGTTTTGGAGCTTACCCGCCGAATTCATGAGGAGGAGACCCTCAACACTTACATTGCTCCAAAGAGGATGCGCAATGTCTTTCTACATTAAGAATTTTGTAATATTTCGCCCATGGGGCACTTATGTACTCACAAATTGCTTCTTAATGTGACGTGTGTTCTCTTTTGTCTGCAACAAATTTGAATTTTTGAACCCTTGAATGCATTACATAAATAGCATACCATTCATCATATGCATAACAGGTACCCTTTTACAGGTCTCTTATCTTCTTCGCTGTTTATTTCAGCAATCATCATGTCTGCTGAAACTTCCACTGAGCAAGCTATCAAGGCCCTCCAGGCCCAGAATGCCCAATTTCAAGAGTTGGTCCTGAATCTAGCTAAGGGTCAGCAGGACCTGAAGACCCTGCTCCTGAAAAAGAAGAAGAAGAAGAGGACCGTCCTGTTCAATACTGGACGCAGGTTTGGAAACGGGCTGCAGAATGAAATTGATCTGGCCACCCCGTCTGAAGAGAAAGATAGTCCACAATAAAGGAGGGCTCCTAGCCCTGAGGTCTCCGACAACGAGACGGACTATGATGAAGAACAGTATCCTCCTGCTGAGGATAAGTACAAACAGCTGGAAGACCGTTTGAACGCTATAGAAGTACAGAAGGTGCCCGGTCTGGACTTCGGAGATTTGGGTTTATCATCTGGGGTGGTGATCCCCCATAAGTTTAAGGCACCTGCCTTTGCCAAATATGACAGAGCTTCATGTCCCAAGTTGCACCTCCGGTCATATGTGAGGAAGATCCAACCATACACTACTGATAAGAACTTATGGATCCATTTCTTTCAAGACAGTCTCTCAGGGACTCAGCTTGAGTGGTTCTATCAGTTGGATGGAGCCAGTATCCGCAGCTGGGAGGATTTGGCTGCTTCATTCTTTAGGCATTATCAGTATAATTCCGACCTCGCTCCTACGCGTACCTAACTCCAGGGTATGTCAATAGGGACGGGTGAAGGATTTAAAGAGTATGCTCAAAAATGGAGAGACCTTGCCGGAAGGGTGCAACCACCTTTAGCTGATCGTGAACTTGTTGATATGTTTTTAGGGACCCTGTCTGGTCCATTCTTTAACCATTTTATTGGAAACTCCTCAGCCGGGTTTACAGACCTTATCTTGACTGGTGAGAGGATTGAAGTTGGAATTAAGGCTGGAAAAATACAGAAGGGTGCCTCCTCGAGCACCGAGAAGAGACCGTTTAAGAAAGAGTCCAGTGCGGTCTACAGTTCGAGAAGGAAGAATAGACCTGAACACCGCCAAACTGTCAATGCGATTGTTATCTCAAAACCTGCCGGTGCTCCTCAGCATCACAACCAACAAAGGGACGAGAGACCTCGAAGGCAATTCACTCGTCTCAGCATGACCTTGTCTCAGATTCTGCCATAATTGCTGAAGACCAATCTGGTGACCCTAAAAGAAGCTCCAAAGAATCCAAATACAATGTCACCAAGGTATAACCCTAATGCCCGCTGCGCTTTTCACTCTGATATCTCGGGGCATAATACAGACGATTGTTGGGTCCTGAAGAACAAGGTGCAAGACTTAATTGATGCAAAGGAGATTGAGTTTGAGGCGCACGAGAGGCCCAATGTTGTAACTGCTCCCATGCCCAGGCATGGAGTGAATGCTGTAGAGGAAGACTCGTTTGTAGTTTCTGTGGATGATGTTGCTACCCCTCTAATGACTATCTAGAAGAACCTGTTGCTAGACGGTTTATTTCCGGGCTGTGGTGAAGGTTGCCCTATGTGTTCTGCTTTGCCTACAGGTTGCCCATCTCTGAAGTCAGGTATCCAGAGCCTGATGGATAGTAAAGAGATTCTTTTTTAGAAGGCTGTTGTTCCACCCGTTCATTCTGAAGAAGTTTCCATCATTACCATTTTCGACAATTCTTCCAAGGCTCCCTCGAGGACGCCTGTTAGAATTACATCTGTTCCGAAGACCGAACCTATAATCATCACTATTCTGGGGCCCATCCCCTACACCTCTGACAAAGCTGTCCCTTGGCACTATGGGGCATATGTTTATGTTCTCGGAGTCAAGCAAGAGTTTGATGCTGATACCGCCATCGGCAACATTACAGGGCCTGCCAAAGTCACCCGCAGTGGTAGACTTTTCTCACCTGATATTACTCCGCCAGTTGTCCGAAGACCTGTTGTCATTAAGCCTGCAAGTGTACCTACTGTTGTTCCTGATCAAATTCATATCCTTCCCCCTGTCGCCGAGTCATCTAGCGCTCGGGGAAAAGGGATCGCTACTGATATGCCTGCCCAGACGGAGGCGCCAAAGACAATCAGCATTGAAGCTTCCAAACAGGAGATGGAAGAGATTCTGAAAATCATCAAGAAGAGTGATTATAATGTGGTTGAGCAACTGGGGCAAACCCCAGCCAAGATTTCCATGTTATCGTTGCTGTTGTGTTCAGAGGCCCATGCCAAGGCCCTGATTACCTTCCTGAAGACGGCCCACGTGCCACAAGAGACGTCAGCTGATCAATTTACCGATTGTGTGGCCAATTTAACTGCTGATAATGGTTTGGGTTTCTCCGACGCTGATCTGACTGCTAAAGGGAAGAACCATAATGATGCCCTGCATGTCTCCATTGAATTCAGGGGCACTACTCTTGCACATGTGTTGGTTGACACTGGTTCCTCGTTGAACGTCTTGCCCAAGAAAGCTCTAGACAGGATGGATTGTGAAGGTTTGGAGCTAAAGCCGAGTAACATTGTTGTCCGGGCCTTTGATGGGTCTAAGAGGATGGTGCATGGTGAGGTTGATATTCCAATCAAAGTTGGCTCTCAAGTCTTCAACTCTACATTTTAAATGATGTACATTCGACCGTCCTATTCTTGTTTACTGGGTCGTCCATGGATCCACAAAGCAGGAGCCGTAACCTCAACGTTCCACCAGAAGTTGAAGTATCCGGTCAGAGGGAAGATTGTAACAGTTCAAGGGGAGGAGGAGTATATGGTCAGCCACCTCAACTCGTTCCGGTATGTAGAGATGGATGGTGAGTTCATTGAGACCTCATTTCAACACTTTGAAGAGGTTCCTCAGACATTGGCTTCGGCAGAGACTGTGATGGAAGATTCTCCCATGAAGATGGCTTCCTTAAAGGATGCCCGGGCTGTTATTGAGAAGGGTTAGCATACAAACTGGGGCCGACTTCCCGATTTCACTTAGAAGACTAACAAGTTCGGTTTGGGTTTCACTGCAGAAGCTCAGAGGGCTGTTCGAAGTGCAAGGATTGGAAGACCTTCTATGTTCATCTGCAACTCGAGAGTGAATGACATTGAAGACGACGTTAAAGAGTCTGAGTTCGACAGTTGGATCTATCCTACTACTGATGGAGGACTAAGCAACTGGAAAGCAAAGGACTTCATCCCTATTACTTTTATTACTCAGTAATGAGCTCTTTGTTTCGAATTTGTAACAGACAATGTTTTGAAACTTTATGGCCCGGTGTCTTACCCGAGGCACCGTGGCTTCATTCGTGAGGGCTTTTGTATGCCATTTTCATATATCATTAATAAAAGCATTGGATGTTTTCGCATTTCAAATTTTGTGCTCCTTGTCTTTCTTTATTACATATTGCAAAACGACTATTTTACACACACTCACATATACAGGTCCCAATCCACTTTGGATCTCACTGGTAACGACTCTGCTACTGCCAGTTATGACTTCGAAAATCTGATCAACTTAGCCGAAGACGAAGGTGAAGATGATTGCGAAGTGCCTGGTGAGATTGCAAGACTCCTACTCTAGGAAGAGAGGGTCATTCAGCCACATGAAGAGCCGATGGAAACAGTGAATCTAAGTACCGAGACAGACAAGAAAGAAGTCAAGATCGGTGCAAATCTGGAGCTTAGTGTGAAACAACGGTTGACTCAGATGTTGTATGACTACATGGAAATCTTTGCCTGGTCTTACGAAGATATGCCTTGGTTGGATACCGACATTGTGGTTCATCGCCTGCCTACCAAGGAAGACCGCCCTCCGGTAAAACAGAAGGTTCGCCGTATGCGTCCAGAGATGTTTGAGAAAATCAAGGCCGAAGTTATGAAACAGTTTGACACCGGTTTTCTAGCAGTAACTTCTTACCCTCAGTGGGTCGCCAATGTGGTCCCAGTGCCGAAGAAAGATGGTATGGTCAGAATGTGTGTTGATTACAGAGATTTGAACAGGGCAAGCCCTAAGGATGACTTCCCTCTGCCTCACATCGACGTTCTAGTCGACAATACTGCTCAGCACAAGGTATTCTCCTTTATGGACGGCTTCTCCGGTTATAATCAGATCAAGATGGCTCCTGAAGACATGGAGAAGACCACTTTTGTTACTCAGTGGGGTACCTTTTGTTACAAGGTCATGCCTTTTGGGTTGAAGAATGCTGGGGCAACATATCAGCGTGCCATGGTTGCTTTATTTCATGACATGATCCATCATGAGATTGAAGTATATGTCGACGATATGATTGCGAGGTCCCAAACTGAGGAGGAACACCTTGACCATCTACAGAAACTGTTTGACAGGTTGAAGTTATACAAGCTGAGATTGAACCCAAACAAATGTACCTTCGGGGTGAGGTCTGGCAAATTGCTAGGTTTCATCGTGAGCGACAAAGGTATTCAAGTGGACCCTGCCAAGGTGAAAGCCATACAAGAGATGCCAGCTCCCAAGAGAGAAAGAGGTCAGAGGTTTTCTAGGACGTCTGAACTACATTGCCCGATTCATCTCGCACCTAACTGCTACTTGTGAGCCAATATTCAAATTGCTGAAGAAAGATCAAGTGGTACGTTGGAACGATGAATGCCAAGCCGCTTTCGAAAGAATCAAAGAGTACCTCCAGGAGCCACCTATTCTTATGCCACCAGTGGAAGGGAGACCTTTAATCTTATACTTGACAGTGCTTGACAACTCAATTGGGTGTGTGTTGGGGCAGCATGACGAGTCTGGCCGAAAAGAGCATGCCATTTATTACCTTAGCAAAAAGTTTACCGACTGTGAGACCCGATACTCACTGCTCGAGAAAACTTGTTGCACTTTGGCATGGGCTGCTTGCCGGATGAGGCAGTATATGTTGACTCACACTACTCTGTTGATTTCAAAGATGGATCCAATCAAGTATATCTTCGAAAAGCCTGCCTTGTCTGGAAGAATAGCAAGATTGCAGATGATCCTGACTGAGTATGACATCCAGTACACAACTCAAAAAGCAATCAAGGGAAGTGTATTGGCAGACCATTTGGCACATCAGGCAGTGGATGATTACCAGTCCATGAACTTTGAATTCCCAGACGAGAATATCATGGTAGTAACTGATTGTGAGACACCTGGACCGGATGAAGGACCTGAGGAAGGATCCCGATGGTCTATGCATTTTGATGGAGCTTCAAACGCTTTGGGTAACGGCATTGGAGTTGTGATCATATCTCCTAAAGGCTCTCATACTCCGTTTACCGCCCGATTATGTTTTAACTGCACCAACAACATGGCAGAGTATGAAGCATGCATTATGGGTCTCCGAGCTGCAATCGACCTAAGGATTAAGTTTCTGAGTGTCTTCAGAGATTCCGCTCTTGTGATCAGTCAGATCAAAGGAGATTGGGATACGAAACACCCAAATCTTATTCCTTACAAGGAGTATGTATTGACGTTGCTTCCCCATTTCGAGGAGATAACCTTTGAACACTTCCCAAGAGAGGAGAACCAGTTGGCGGACGCGTTAGCTACGATGTCTTCTATGTTCAAAGTCAAGTGGGACAACGAGGCTCCCCGGATCATCATTTGGAAATTGGATGAACCTGCACATTGCTGTGATCTTGAGACCGAAGAGACAACAGAAAAGCCTTGGTATCATGAAGTGAAGAGGTACCTTGAAGCTCAAGAATACCCCGAGGGTGCATCTGTTAATGACAAGAAGTTTCTGAGAAGGTTCGCGGCAAAGTTCTTCATCAGCAATGGCATCCTTTACAAACGTAACCATGATTCAACCTTACTGCGTTGCGTGGATAAAATTGAAGCAGAAAGGATCATGGCAGAGCTGCATGAAGGTGCTTTCGGAACTCATTCCAGTGGACATACCATGGCAAAGAAAATCCTTCGGGCAGGATACTACTGGTCCACAATAGAAGCCGACTGTTACCAGCATTCTCGGACATGTCACAAGTGCCAGGTCTATGCTGATAAGGTGCATATTCCTCCAGTTCCTCTGAATGTTTTGACAGCATCTTGGCCCTTTGCAATGTGGGGCATTGATATGATCGGCGAGATCAGACCTACGGCATCCAACGGGCATCGTTTCATCCTGGTGGCGATTGATTACTTTACCAAGTGGGTTGAAGAAGCTTCCTTTGCTACCGTAACCAAGAACGTCGTGGCACGGTTCATTCGACACAACCTGATATGTCGATACGGTGTACCAGAGAGGATCATTACGGACAATGGTATCAATCTTAACAACAAGATGATCACTGAGCTCTGCAAACAATTCAAGATACAGCATCATAACTCTTCTCCTTACCGGCCGAAGATGAATGGGGCTGTAGAAGCAGCTACTAAGAACATTAAGAAGATTGTGCAGAAGATGACAATGACATACAAAGACTGGCATGAGATGTTACCATTTGCTCTTCATGGGTACCGTACCTCAGCACGGACGTCAACAGGGGCAACACCCTATTCCTTGGTTTATGGCATGGAGGCAGTCTTGCCCATTTAAGTTCAGATACCCTCTCTTCGGATCATGAAGGATGCAGGTTTGAGCGAAGACGACTAGATCCAGAGCCGACTTGATCAATTGAATCTAATCGACGAAAAGAGACTCACAGCTATTTGTCATGGTCAGACGTACCAAAAACGGATGATCAAGGCATTTAACAAGAAAGTCAGAAGACAAGAATATCAAGTTGGGGACCTGGTAATCAAGCGCATTATTCTACCTCAAGGTGATCCCAGGGGAAAATGGACCCCTACTTACGAAGGGCCATTTGTGGTTAAGAACATATTCTCAGGAGGAGCGATGATTCTAACCACCATGGATGGTGACGACCTTCCTCACCCCGTCAATGCAGACATAGTAAAAAGATACTACACATAATCAAAGACCCGCTAGGTTGACTAGCCTAGGCAAAAATAAGGGCTTCCCGAAGAACCAAAAGGGTTCGGGCAAAAATAAGGGATGAAAATAAAAAAAAATTGTACACCCGGCAAGTCGAAAACCTGAAAAGGCGGCTTGGGCAAAAAATGGGTATCCCGGTGGACTGAAAACCCGAAAGGGCGGTTTAGGAAAAAGTTAGGGATTAAAGCGTAATACTATTTCTCATTGGATCATCTCGCATCCGGACTTCGGTATCAACTATCAGGCTCGGACGATGCCAGTCAATCATATTCACCTTCAACTAAGCAACAAAGTGATAAGATGCTTGAAGATATAAAGGCAATAGCAGAGTTGGAACCCAGTGGGATTATTCACATAGCTGTTTTGTTTTCACAAATTATATAAATTCTATTTGTTCGGCGGCGTTCTCTTACTAAGACGTCAGCCTCTTGTACAAAATGCCTATTTACAGGCCAAACTTCAAAGTCAATACAAACTCATTTTCAAACAAATTTCAAATTGTTTTTCCTTTATCTGTTTTGTTTTGCAAAGAACGTCCAATGTTCATTTTTGGTATATGCATTTGACATCAAATTGCTGCTCATAAATATTTAGACTGCTCTGTCCACCAAGTACCGAGGTATATATTCAGCTGAAAAATATGGCTAAGATACTTTCACTCCCCGCAGGATAAGACAGTAATGTTAGCTCTCTCAGCCAAAACTTGCAACTACGGACGAGTCAGCAATACTCTCCCCAAGCAGAATGGGTCTACCATCAGCCCTGAAAAGGTCGGGTATCCCCAGAAGATCTTAATATTCCCCGGCGGAGTATAAGGATATCCCCCAGCAAACATAAGAGTATCCTTGGCAGTCTTAATATTCCTCAACGGAATATAAGAATGTTCCCTGACCGAATGCAAGACACCCCCAGTGGATCCATTTCCCCAGCGCAGTCTAAAAAGCTTCCCCAATGGAGTTGAATCATCTTCCCCAGTAGATTCTGGAAGCTTATCCCCTGCAGAGTACAAAATAAATCTCCCCAACCAATTTCAAAAGGTTATCCCCAGCAAGTTGCAACTGAAAGATCATCCCCAGCGAAGATCTTTCTTTCCCAAGCAGGATTTCTATCCTCAACAGATTCAATATCACCAACAATGGTAATCAATCCCCAGCGGAGTTTATCATCAAAATCCCCAACAGAGCTTATCAACAGAGTCCCCGGCGTAGTTTATAATCCTCATCAGAGTATCTCTTCCCCATAGAGTATTTCCCCGCAGAGTAATCTCTTCATCAAGTTTATTCCCCAACAGAGTTCTTCTCTCCTGCAGGTTTATTCTCACAATCATCTTTGTTCATCATCCCCAACAGAAACGAAGAACTCAACTCTATTCTCTAGCAGCTCCGGGATTTGTTTTCCCCAGCTAAAACATCACATTCCCATACATCATGATACATACATATACGCATCATATGAATACAATCTCATTTATTTTGAGAACATCATTGCCTGATCCATATCATGCATTGCATATGACTGACCTTTACCTTTCAGGAAAAATGCAGTTAAGTTCTCATCTTAGTCGAATATCTGACCAGTTCTTAAATCTCAATTGAATTATCATCAGTTGAATTTTCAGATAAGGTTCTCAATCTCGACAATTTTCCTCCGTCATAGTGTGGACAAGTTCTATAACCTCAGCGGTTTACTCCATTGAGCACGAGACAGTTCCTGGATCTTGATGAAGATGTTTCCCTATGTCATAGTGTGGACGAGTACTATAACCTCAGCAGTATACTCCATTGAGCACGAGTCAGTTCCTAGATCTTGATGTTTTCCTCCGTCATAGTGTGGACAAGTTCTTAACCTCAGCGGTTTACTCCATTGAGCACGAGACAGTTCCTAGATTTTGATGAAGATGTTTCCCTACGTCATAGTGTGGACGAGTACTATAACCTCAACGGTATACTCCATTGAGCACGAGTCAGTTCCTAGATCTTGATGTTTTCCTCCGTTATAGTATGGACAAGTTCTATAACCTCAACGGTTTACTCCATTGAGCACGAGACAGTTCCTGATCTTGATGAAGATGTTTCCCTATGTCATAGTATGGACGAGTACTAAAACCTCAACGGTATACTCCATTGAGCACGAGTCAGTTCCTAGATCTAGATGTTTTCCTCCGTCATAGTGTGGACAAGTTCTATAACCTTAGCGATTTACTCCATTGAGTACGAGACAGTTCCTGGATCTTGATGAAGATGTTTCCCTACGTCATAGTGTGGACGTGTACTATAACCTCAACGGTTTACTCTATTGAGCATGAGCCAGTTCCTAGATCTTGATGTTTTCCTCCGTCATAGTGTGGACAAGTTCTATAACCTCAGCTGTTTACTCCATTGAGCACGAGACAGTTCCTGGATCTTGATAAAGATGTTTCCCTACGTCATAGTGTGGACGAGTACTATAACCTCAACGGTATACTCCATTGAGCACGAGTCAGTTCCTAGATCTTGATGTTTTCCTCCGTCATAGTGTGGACAAGTTCTATAACCTCGGCGGTTTACTCCATTGAGCACGAGACAATTCCTGGATCTTGATGAAGATGTTTCCCTACGTCATAGTGTGGACGAGTACTATAACCTCAACGGTTTACTCCATTGAGCACGAGTCAGTTCCTAGATCTTGATGTTTTCCTCCGTCATAGTGTGGACAAGTTCTATAACCTCAGCGGTTTACTCCATTGAGCACGAGACAGTTCCTAGATCTTGATGAAGATGTTTCCCTACGTCATAGTGCGGACGAGTACTATAACCTCAACGGTTTACTCTATTGAGCACGAGTCAGTTCCTAGATCTTGATGTTTTCCTCCGTCATAGTATGGACAAGTTCTATAACCTCAGCTGTTTACTCCATTGAGCACGAGACAGTTCCTGGATCTTGATGAAGATGTTACCCTATGTCATAGTGTGGACGGGTACTATAACCTCAACGGTATACTCCATTGAGCACGAGTCAGTTCCTAGATCTTGATGTTTTCCTCCGTCATAGTGTGGACAAGTTCTATAACCTCGGCGGTTTACTCCATTGAGCACGAGACAACTCCTAGATATTGATGAAGATGTTTCCCTATGTCATAGTGTGGACGAGTACTATAACCTCAACGGTTTACTCCATTGAGAACGAGTCAGTTCCTAGATCTTGATGTTTTCCTCCGTCATAGTGTGGACAAGTTCTATAACCTCAGCGGTTTACTCCATTGAGCACGAGACAGTTCCTGATCTTGATGAAGATGTTTCCCTATGTCATAGTATGGACGAGTACTATAACCTCAACGGTATACTCCATTGAGCACGAGTCAGTTCCTAGATCTTGATGTTTTCCTACGTCATA
Organism: Vicia faba; assembly: GCA_948472305.1. Classification (NCBI taxonomy): domain Eukaryota; kingdom Viridiplantae; phylum Streptophyta; class Magnoliopsida; order Fabales; family Fabaceae; genus Vicia; species Vicia faba. Next base: position 1,055,357,208 of record OX451740.1, on the reverse strand, counting down.
GTGTGGACAAGTTCTATAACCTCGGCGGTTTACTCCATTGAGTACGAGACAGTTCCTGGATCTTGATGAAGATGTTTCCCTACGTCATAGTGTGGACGAGTACTATAACCTCAACAATTTACTCTATTGAGCACGAGTCAGTTCCTAGATCTTGATGTTTTCCTCCGTCATAGTGTGGACAAGTTCTATAACCTCAGTTGTTTACTCCATTGAGCACGAGACAGTTCCTGGATCTTGATGAAGATGTTTCCCTACGTCATAGTGTGGACGAGTACTATAACCTCAACGGTATACTCCATTGAGCACGAGTCAGTTCCTAGATCTTGATGTTTTCCTCTGTCATAGTGTGGACAAGTTCTATAACCTCGGCGGTTTACTCCATTGAGCACGAGACAGTTCCTGGATCTTGATGAAGATGTTTCCCTATGTCATAGTGTGGACGAGTACTATAACTTCAACGGTTTACTCCATTGAGCACGAATCAGTTCCTAGATCTTGATTTTTCCTCCGTCATAGTGTGGACAAGTTCTATAACCTCAGCGGTTTACTCCATTGAGCACGAGACAATTCCTAGATCTTGATGAAGATGTTTCCCTATGTCATAGTGTGGACGAGTACGATAACCTCAACGGTATACTCCATTGAGCACGAGTCAGTTCCTAGATCTTGATGTTTTCCTCCGTCATAGTGTGGACAAGTTCTATAACCTCAGCGGTTTATTCCATTGAGCACGAGACAGTTCCTAGATCTTGATGAAGATGTTTCCCCCCAATTGAATTATGAACAGGTTCTTAAAACTCAACTGAGGCATTCTCCCAGTTGAAGTACAGGCAGGTTCCTAAATCTCAAAGAAGTTAGACTTCCCCAGTGGAATCTTCTACAACAACAGGTATGTAAGTTTTCGCTAAGGAATCTCTTATGCGATCGACACTCCTGTAAATGGAATCTATAAGCCCATCCTCCTACCAACAATCTCTAAATGGCATCTGTAAGCCCATTCCTGACATCACAATGCTGATACTTCACCATGCGAGTTCAAATTTCTGGGCACTCTAGTGTTCAATTATCTTCCACCCTCGGATCACGAAAGGCTCGAAAGCCAATCTATATCCTCGGGTTTAAGAAAATTGAACAGGGGCAACTGTTGCACCCCAAAATTTTCCCTCTCATGTTTCCCAAAGCCTTCCCCTTGCATGGTTGATCACAAACTCTTGCCTAAGGAAAAGGAAAAATTTTTAGTGATGCTTCGATTTGCATTCTGAAGGAGCATTTCGATTGGCACTCTGAAGAAGCATTTCGATTGGCATTCTGAAGGAGCATTTCAATTGGCATTCTGAAGGAGCATTTCGATTGGCATTCTGAAGGAGCATTTCGATTGGCATTCTGAAGGAGCATTTCGATTGGCACTCTGAAGAAGCATTTCAATTGGCACTATGAAGAAGAATTTCGATTGGCATTCTGAAGGAGCACTTCGATTGGCATTCTGAAAGACCCTTCGATTGGCATTCTGAAGGAGAATTTCGATTGGCACTCTGAAGAAGCATTTCGATTGGCATTATGAAGGAGCACTTCGATTGGCATTCTGAAAGACCCTTCGATTGGAATTATGAAGAAGCATTTCGATTGGCACTCTGAAGAAGCATTTCGATTGGCATTCTGAAGGAACACTTCGATTGGCATTCTGAAAAACTCTTCAATTGGCATTCTGAAGGAGCATTTCGATTGGCACCCTGAAGAAGAATTTCGATTGGCATTAAGGACAAGTACTTCGATTGGAATTCCAAAAAGGTCCATTCGAAGAAGCATTCAAAGGGTCCATCTGAAGAAGCTTTCGAAGAGCATTCGAAAGAAGCCATCAGCCTATTCGAAAGGGAGCATTCGAAGGCCAGCTGCTTGTCATTCAAAATTCAAAAGGGGACAAAATCCCATGTGTTTAGCCAACGTTACAAACTCTCATTCATGGCTTTCAAACACATAATTAATGTTACGAATCCTCCTTCATGGCTGTCAAAACACATAATCAAGGTCATTTAAACCTTTGTCTTCCTGTCCCCATCACCCCCTCTATATAAAGAATTCACAAATGCTGACAGAGTGAGAGACGAAAAAAGATACAGAAAAATAGAGAACTTGGAGAGACGCTGTCCAGAATTTTCCAAGCCAAAGCTGCTACCCAGCGAACGCCTCCCCCCTCAGAACTACAGGTCGAAGCACCTCTGTTTGGTAAAAGAAAAATCTAATCTCAAGCTCACCCTCAAATTCATTTCGATTGCATATTTATATTTTTATTTCTGTTTGTGAATGATTTAATGTGCTTCATGTGAGCTACAGTGCAGAGTTGAGATTGTGCCATTGCTTGGGCACAATCTGAGTTTATCCTTCGAATCCCAGGATAAAACAAACCCAGACCCAGGTTCAGCAGGTGCGAATAAGAGGAGATTCGAACCAGGGGGTTAAGTCCCCCCTGGACTTTTAATATGTGTTTCATTTTGCAGGAACCTCATGCTCAGCTTCTTGTTCAGAGCTTCGAAGCTCAACAGTTTAGCTTAGAACTGGACCCAGGACTTCCAGTTCGAAGGATGACATGTCCAGATCGAACCCCCTCAGAGTGCAGCCCCTCATGCACCTTCGATCCAGCCTCTTCACTGGGTCGAAAGACAGCCTGCCTCTCTTTCGACCCAGGCCTCCAGAATTACTTTTTTTTCTTATTTTGCTGTCTGGCCCATTTGTACTCTGTTTATTTTTGTTTCCGTTTATTCCTTTTAGTTTTAGTTCTAATTAAAAATCATAAAAAATAAACAACTTAGAATTAGGATTTAATTTAATTAATCATTTTAACTTATTTTCTCCAATTTTAAAATCAGTAGACTTAGGTTTTATTCAAATTCAATCTTTTTTTCATAAACAAAAATACCAAAAAATATTAGGTTTATTTTAGAATAAATTTTAATCTGTATTTTTTTTAATTAATTAATTAAATTTGACTTAACTGAATATTTAGCATTTTCTCAAAAAAAAAAATAATAATAAAACAACAAAAAGATTATATGCTTAGGATTTTTAAGTTGCATGCGCGTTTATTTTATTGTAACTGCTTATTATTCCCCCAATTTTGGACATGTAAATAATCCCCTCCCCGAAGCCTTGTAATAGTGTAGTATTTACAGTTTCTGCACTTTAAATTCCCGTATATATATTAACTGCTTAGATGTATGCTAACTAGGATTGTATGACAAGATCTAAAAATAAATGGTAGAACACCTAAAAATACAAAGATAATATAAACTGAAAATTGACACACTTGCACATGCCACTCCTAGGGTACACTTCATTTGGTTGCTTCAAATATGGTCATTAAGTATAGGATGTTTTAGAGGTCGTCCTTTTTTTTGTCCCAAGATCATAAGTTGCCTCGAAATGGTTGCCTCGATAAAAATGATATAAGACATTAGGATTACCACTAAAGCGTCCTAACGTTGCTTTAGTGACCACAAGTCCCTTAAATCGAATTGACCCGAAAAACTCCAACGACGGTGCTACCTACTCCTCAATAGTGGGATAGCACTGTCTAAAGGACAGTTGCACAGTTTAATTCCTTTTCGAGTAGGTAGATGTTCTTAAGTACTTGCACTCTTTTAAAACAAAACAAAAAACTTTCCGCACTTACACTTTCATCAAAAACAAAACTCTTTTCAAAACCCACAATCACAAAGAAAAGCAAACCTTTTGAAAACATAGTGAGCAAGTACCTAAGAGCCCGTGGATAACCACGGATAGAAAGGGTGCTAACACCTTCCCTTTCTATAATCTACCTCCCGAACCCGAGAAACATTCTCGAAAAGGAATTTTTTCTGTGCTTTTGTCCTTTCCCTTGCTGGATAAAATAAAAGACGGTGGCGACTCTTGCTTACCGCGACACTTTGTGAAAACAAACGCAAACGCGAACCAGCATATTAAAAAACAGTCAGTTCTCGTTCCCACCGATCACAGAACTGGCGACTCTGCTGGGGAATTCTAATAAGTGAGGTGTACCTTAGGACTAGATCACTTGTGTTTTCATTTTTATTGCTTTGTATGCTTTTAATTTTGTGGGCTTGTATCGAAGATCTATAAATCCTCCACCCAGATTTTGGGAAACATTCATAGATAGCAATATGTTGTGGAAACTGTGCGGGGTATACCGACATGGTTGAAGTAATAGTTATATTAGTGCGACATATTTGTGAGTACCGGTAGCCTTTGAGTCAATCAAAGAGAATACGGGGCCGCTGAGTGATGTCACTAAGCACTAATGACCTAGAACCTTACTTGACCATCTTGGCCTTTTTAGGGGTAGTGAGATGACCGACTTTGGTGCAGTCCGAAGTTGGTAGATACTCGATACTACACTCATTTGAGGATTGTTTCCTCGGAATATTTTGATCGTCAATTAAGTGGCTAAACCGAAACGATGAACATAGAAAACAATCCAATGATATTGAGCTCCTTAGAACCCGATTACTATTTATAGGACAGGTTTTTGAGCCAACTAAACTCAAGAGGGTACTACCCTATGAAACCTCCTGCAAGCCTAAAACTAGGGTTTTTGGTGTGACTTGCTTGTACATGTGTTTTTTCATACATCATAAAGCATCATATGCATCTGCTAACCATTCCAAGGGTTTAGATCTTCATCTTTATTCTTGTTTTGTAGGACATGGAGTCTCTCCGCAGGAAAACAATTCAAGTCAACCTTGTAAGGGTCCCTCTTCAACTCAAAGAGCTTACATCCAGGATTCCCGAGAATTCTCTCTTTAGTGAAAGACATGGTAGACTCCTCAGCTTGGTCAACACCAACATTGAAGAAGACATGATGAAAGTTCTCTTCCAGTTCTTTGACCCCCTACACCACTGTTTCACATTCCCTGATTATCAATTGGTGCCTACTTTGGAGGAATTTTCTCAACTCCTGAGAATTCCTATTCTTAGTCAACTACCCTACAACGGTACGGAAAAGGAACCGAAACTTGAAGATGTTGCTCAAGCATTACGCTTACAACCATCCAACATCAAAGGGCATTGGGAAACCAAAAGTGGTATCAAAGGATTCTTGGCAAAGTTTTTGTTTGAGAAGGCACGAGAATGCTGGAATTCTCTTTATCTACAAGCCTTTGAAGAGATTGTGGCACTCCTTATCTATGGTTTGGTTTTGTTCCCAAATCCCGATCAACTTATAGTTGTGAATGCTGTCAAGATTTTCATATCCAGGAATCCCATACCTACATTGCTTGGGGATATCCTCCACTCATTTTACACACGAACAACGAGGAAAAGAGGTGTTCTCATGTGTTGTACTCCTCTCCTAGCAAGGTGGTTTATTTCTCACCTTCCACAATCAGTTTTGAGGAATGAGCAAGGTTTAAGGTGGTCACAACGATTGATGACCCTCACACATTCTGATGTACATTGGTGTTCTTGGTCCAGAGAGAATGTCACCATCATTGATCGTTGTGGAGAATTTCCTAATGTTCCTTTACTTGGAATTAGGGGAGGCATTACCTACAACCCCTGTCTAGCTTTGAGACAATTTGGATATGCTCAGAGGGATGGCCCTCATGACATGTTGATTCCTGACTTAGTTTTTGACTTCGACAATGATACGCAGGGACTTCGACAAAGGTTCATCAGAGCTTGGAGGATGCCTAACAAAGTGGATAGTAAGACACTGGGGCACAAGAATTCCATCCCCCTTGAGCCTTACTTCAAGTGGGTACGATCCCGCTCCCAGAATCTTATGATGCAATATCCTCACATTCTCCCCTTGATCAAAGAGCCTGTTATGGAAGGAGAGGCTCCATACGCCATCCTACATCCTGACATGCCAACATCATGGGAAGAAATGCAAAAGAGTTGGATCCAACTCAAGGAAGAGCGGAATACTTTTGAAGCCAGCTTCTATGCCAGTGAAAAGAAGGTTTTGGAGCTTACCCGCCGACTTCACGAGGAGGAGACCCTTAGCACTTACATCGCTCCAAAGAGGATGCGCAATGTCTTTCTACATTAAGAATTTTGTAATATTTCGCCCATGGGGCACTTATGTACTCACAAATTGCTTCTTAATGTGACGTGTGTTCTCTTTTGTCTGCAACAAATTTGAATTTTTGAACCCTTGAATGCATTACATAAATAGCATACCATTCATCATATGCATAACAGGTACCTTTTACAGGTCTCTTATCTTATTCGCTGTTTATTTCAGCAATCATCATGTCTGCTGAAACTTCCACTGAGCAAGCTATCAAGGCCCTCCAGACCCAGAATGCCCAATTTCAAGAGTTGGTCATGAATCTAGCTAAGGGTCAGCAGGACCTGAAGACCCTGCTCCTGAAAAACAAGAAGAAGAAGAGGACCGTCCTGTTCAATACTGGACGCGGGTTTGGAAACGGGCTGCAGAATGAAATTGATCTGGCCACCCCGTCTGGAGAGAAAGACAGTCCACAAGAAAGGAGGGCTCCTAGCCCTGAGGTCTCCGACAACGAGACGGACTATGATGAAGAACAGTATCCTCCTGCTGAGGATAAGTACAAACAGCCGGAAGACCGTTTAAACGCTATGGATGTACAGAAGGTGCCCGGTCTGGATTTCGGAGATTTGGGTTTATCATTTGGGGTGGTGATTCCCCACAAGTTCAAGGTACATGCCTTTGCCAAATATGACGGAGCTTCCTGTCACAAGTTTTACCTCCGGTCATATGTGAGGAAGATCCAACCATACACTACTGATAAGAATTTATGGATCCATTTCTTTCAGGACAGTCTCTCAGGGACTCAGCTTGAGTGGTTCTATTAGTTGGATGGAGCCAGTATCCGCAGCTGGGAGGATTTGGCTGCTGCATTATTTAAGCATTATCAGTATAATTCCGACCTCGCTCCTACGCGTACCCAACTCCAGGGTATGTCAATAGGGACGGGCGAAGGATTTAAAGAGTATGCTCAAAAATGGAGGGACCTTGCCGGAAGGGTGCAACCACCTTTAGCTGATTGTGAACTGGTTGATATGTTTTTGGGGACCCTGTCTGGTCCATTCTTTAACCATTTGATTGGAAGCTCCTCAGTTGGGTTTATAGACCTTATCTTGACTGGTGAGAGGATTGAAGCTGGAATTAAGGCTGGAAAAATACAGAAGGGTGCCTCCTCGAGCACCGAGAAGAGACCGTTTAAGAAAGAGTCCAGTGCGGTCTACAGTTTGAGAAGGAAGAATAGACCTGAACACCGCCAAGATGTCAATGCCATTGTTATCTCAAAACCTGCCGGTGCTCCTCAGCATCACAACCAACAAAGGGACGAGAGACCTCGAAGGCAATTCACTCGTCTCAGCATGACCTTGTCTCAGATTCTGCCACAATTGCTGAAGACCAATCTGGTGACCCTAAAAGAAGCTCCAAAGAATCCAAATACAATGTCACCAAGGTATAACCCTAATGCCCGCTGCGCTTTTCACTCTGATAGCCCGGGGCATAATACAGACGATTGTTGGGTCCTGAAGAACAAGGTGCAAGACTTAATTGATGCAAAGGAGATTGAGTTCGAGGCGCACGAGAGGCCCAATGTTGTAACTGCTCCCATGCCTAGGCATGGAGTGAATGCTGTAGAGGAAGACTCGTTTGTAGTTTCTGTGGATGATGTTGTTACCCCTCTAATGACTATCAAGAAGAACCTGTTGCTAGTCGGTTTATTTTCGGGTTGTGGTGAAGGTTGCCCTATGTGTTCTGCTTTGCCTACTGGTTGCCCATCTCTGAAGTCAGGTATCCAGAGTCTGATGGATAGTAAAGAGATTCTTTTTGAGAAGGCTGCTGTTCCACCCTTTCATTCTGAAGAAGTTTCCATCATTACCATTTTCGACAATTCTTCCAAGGCTCCCTCGAGGACGCCTGTTTGAATTACATTTGTTCCGAAGACCGCACCTATAATCATCACTGTTCCGGGGCCCATCCCCTACACCTCTAACAAAGTTGTCCCTTGGCACTATGGGGCAGATGTTTATGTTCTCGGAGTCAAGCAAGAGTTTGATGTTGATACCGGCATCAGCAACATTACAGGGCCTGCCAAAGTCACCCCCAGTGGTAGACTTTTCTCACCTGATATTACTCCGCCAGCTGTCCGAAGACCTGTTGTCATTAAGCCTGCAAGTGTACCTACTGTTGTTCCTGATCAAATTCCTATCCTTCCCCCTGTCGCCGAGTCATCTAGCGCTCGGGGCAAAGGGATCGCTACTGATATGCCTGCCCAGACGGAGGCGCCAAAGACAATCAGCGTTGAAGCTTCCAAACAGGAGATGGAAGAGATTCTGAAAATCATCAAGAAGAGTGATTATAATGTGGTTGAGCATCTGGGGCAAACCCCATCCAAGATTTCCATGTTATCGTTGTTGTTGTGTTCAGAGGCCCATTCCAAGGCCTTGATTACCTTCCTGAAGACGGCCCACGTGCCACAAGAGACGCCAGCTGATCAATTTACCGATTGTGTGGCCAATTTAACTACTGATAATGGTTTGGGTTTCTCCGACGCTGATCTGACTGCTAAATGGAAGAACCATAATGATGCCCTGCATGTCTCCATTGAATGCAGGGGCACTACTCTTGCACATGTGTTGGTTGACAATGGTTCCTCGTTGAACGTCTTGCCAAAGAAAGCTCTAGACAGGCTGGATTGCGAAGGTTTGGAGCTAAAGCCGAGTAACATTGTTGTCCGAGCCTTTGATGGGTCTAAGAGGATGGTGCATGGTGAGGTTGATATTCCAATCAAAGTTGGCTCTCAGGTCTTCAACTCTACATTTTACGTGATGGACATTCGGCCGTCCTATTCTTGTTTACTGGGTCGTCCATGGATCCACAAAGTTGGAGCCGTAACCTCAACGCTCCACCAGAAGTTGAAGTATCCGGTCAGAGGGAAGATTGTAACAGTTCAAGGGGAGAAGGAGTATATGGTCAACCACCTCAACTCGTTCCGGTACATAGAGATGGATGGGGAGTTCATTGAGACCCCATTTCAACACTTTGAAGAGGTTCCTCAGACATTGGCATCGGCAGAGACTGTGATGGAAGATTCTCCCATGAAGATGGCTTCCTTAAAGGATGCCCGGGCTGTTATTGAGAAGGGTGACCATACAAACTGGGGCCGACTTCCCGATTTCACTCAGAAGACTAACAAGTTCGGTTTGAGTTTCACTGCAGAAGCTCAGAGGGCTGTTCGAAGTGCAAGGATTGGAAGACCTCCTGTGTTCATCAGCAACTCGGGAGTGAATTCCATTGAAGACGACGTTAAAGAGTATGAGTTCGACAGTTGGATCTATCCTACTACTGATGGAGGACTAAGCAACTGGACAGCAAAGGACTTCATCCCTATTACTTTTATTACTCAGTAATGAGCTCTTTGTTTTGAATTTGTAACAGACAATGTTTTGAAACTTTATGGCCCGGTGTCTTACCCGAGGCACCGTGGCTTCATTCGTGAGGGCTTTTGTATGCCATTTCATATATCATTAATAAAAGCATTGGACGTTTTCGCATTTCAAATTTTGTGCTCCTTGTCTTTCTTTATTACATATTGCAAAACGGCTATTTTACACACACTCACATATACAGGTTCCAATCCACTCTGGATCTCACTGGTAACGACTCTGCTACTGCCAGTTATGACTTCGAAAATCCGATCAATTTAGCTGAAGACGAAGGTGAAGATGATTGCGAAGTGCCTGGTGAGCTTGCAAGACTCCTACTCTAGGAAGAGAGGGCCATTCAGCCACATGAAGAGCCGGTGGAAACAGTGAATCTGGGTACCGAGACAGACAAGAAGGAAGTCAAGATCGGTGCAAATCTGGAGCTTAGTGTGAAACAACGGTTGACTCAGATGTTGCATGACTACGTGGAAATATTTGCCTGGTCTTACGAAGATATGCCTGGGTTGGATACCGACATTGTGGTTCATCGCCTTCCTACCAAGGAAGACTGCCCTCCGGTAAAACAGAAGGTTCACCGTATGCGTCCAGAGATGTCTGAGAAAATCAAGGCTGAAGTTATGAAACAGTTTGACGCCGGTTTTCTAGCAGTAACTTCTTATCCTCAGTGGGTCGCCAGTGGGGTTCCAGTGCCGAAGAAAGATGGTAAGGTCAGAATGTGTGTTGATTACAGAGATTTGAATAGGGCAAGCCCTAAGGATGACTTCCCTCTGCCTCACATTGACGTTCTAGTCGACAATACTGCTCAGCACAAGGTATTCTCCTTTATGGACGGCTTCTCCAGTTATAATCAGATCAAGATGGCTCCTGAAGACATGGAGAAGACCACTTTTATTACTCAGTGGGGTACCTTTTGTTACAAGGTCATGCCTTTTGGGTTGAAGGATGCTAGGGAAACATATCAGCGTGCCATGGTTGCTTTATTTCATGACATGATCCATCATGAGATTGAAGTATATGTCGACGATATGATTGCAAGGTCCCAAACTGAGGAGGAACACCTTGACCATCTACAGAAACTGTTTGACAGGTTGAAGTTATACAAGCTGGGATTGAACCCAAACAAATGTACCTTCGGGGTGAGGTCTGGCAAATTGCTAGGTTTCGTCGTGAGCGACAAAGGTATTCAAGTGGACCCTGCCAAGGTGAAAGCCATACAAGAGATGCCAGCTCCCAAGACAGAGAAAGAGGTCAGAGGTTTTCTAGGACGTCTGAACTACATTGCCCGATTCATCTCGCACCTAACTACTACTTGTGAGCCAATCTTCAAACTGCTGAAGAAAGATCAAGTGGTACGTTGGAACGATGAATGCCAAGCCGCTTTCGAAAGAATCAAAGAGTACCTCCAGGAGCCACCTATTCTTATGCCACCAGTGGAAGGGAGACCTCTAATCTTATAATTGACAGTGCTTGACAACTCAATGGGGTGTGTGCTGGGGCAGCATGACGAGTCTGGCCGAAAAGAGCATGCCATTTATTACCTTAGCAAAAAGTTTACCGACTTTGAGACCCGATACTCACTGCTCGAGAAAACTTGCTGTGCTTTGGCATGGGCTGCTCGCCGGCTGAGGCAGTATATGTTGACTCACACTACTCTGTTGATTTCAAAGATGGATCCAATCAAGTATATCTTCGAAAAGCCCGCCTTGTCCGGAAGAATAGCAAGATGGCTGATGATCCTGACTGAGTATGACATCCAGTACACAACTCAAAAAGCAATCAAGGGAAGTGTATTGGCAGACCATTTGGCACATCAGGCAGTGGATGATTACCAGTCCATGAACTTTGAATTCCCAGACGAGAATATCATGGTAGTAACTGATTGTGAGACACCTGGACCGGATGAAGGACCTGAGGAAGGATCTCGATGGTCTATGCATTTTGATGGGGCTTCAAACCCTTTGGGTAACGGCATTGGCGCTGTGATCATATCTCCTAAAGGCTCTCATACTCCGTTTACCGCCCGACTATGTTTTAACTGCACCAACAACATGGCAGAGTATGAAGCATGCATTATGGGTCTCCGAGCTGCAATCGACCTAAGGATTAAGTTTCTGAGTGTCTTCGGAGATTCCGCTCATGTGATCAGTCAGATCAAAGGAGAGTGGGATACGAAACACCCAAATCTTATTCCTTACAAGGAGTATGTATTGACGTTGCTTCCCCATTTCGAGGAGATAACCTTTGAACACTTCCCAAGAGAGGAGAATCAGTTGGCGGTCGCGTTAGCTACAATGTCTTCTATGTTCAAAGTCAAGTGGGACAACGAGGCTCCCCGGATCATCATTTTGAAATTGGATGAACCTGCACATTGTTGTGATCTTGAGACTGAAGAGGCAACAGAAAAGCCTTGGTATCATGAAGTGAAGAGGTACCTTGAAGCTCAAGAATACCCCGAGGGTGCATCTGTTAATGACAAGAAGTTTCTGAGAAGGTTTGCGGCAAAGTTCTTCATCAGCAATGGCATCCTTTACAAACGTAACCATGATTCAACTTTACTGCGTTGCATGGATAAAATTGAAGCAGAAAGGATCATGGCAGAGCTGCATGAAGGTGCTTTCGGAACTCATTCCAGTGGACATACCATGGCAAAGAAAATCCTTCGGGCAGGATACTACTGGTCCACAATAGAAGTCGACTGTTACCAGCATTCTCGGACATGTCACAAGTGCCAGGTCTATGCTGATAAGGTGCATATTCCTCCAGTTCCTCTGAATGTTTTGACAGCACCTTGGCCTTTTGCAATGTGGGGCATTGATATGATCGGCGAGATCATACCTACGACATCCAACGGGCATCGTTTCATCCTGGTGGCAATTGATTACTTTACCAAGTGGGTTGAAGCAGCTTCCTTTGCTACCGTAACCAAGAACGTCGTGGCACGGTTCATTCGGCACAACCTGATCTGTCGATACGGTGTACCAGAGAGGATAATTACGGGCAATGGTACCAATCTTAACAACAAGATGATCACTGAGCTCTGCGAACAATTCAAGATACAACATCATAACTCTTCTCCTTACCGGCCGAAGATGAATGGGGCTGTAGAAGCAGCTAATAAAAACATTAAGAAGATTGTGCAGAAGATGACAGTGACATATAAAGACCGGCATGAGATGTTACCATTTGCTCTTCATGGGTACCGTACCTCAGCACGGACGTCAACAGGGGCAACACCCTATTCCTTGGTTTATGGCATGGAGGCAGTATTTCCCATTGAAGTTCAGATACCCTCTCTTCGGATCATGAAGGATGCAGGTTTGAGCGAAGACGACTGGATCCAGACCTGACTTGATCAATTGAATCTAATCGACGAAAAGAGACTCACAACTATTTGTCATGGTCATACGTACCAAAAACGGATGATCAAGGAATTTAACAAGAAAGTCAGATGACAAGAATATCAAGTTGGGGACCTGGTAATCAAGCACATTATTCTACCTCAAGGTGATCCCAGAGGTAAATGGACCCCTACTTACGAAGGGCCATTTGTGGTTAAGAACATATTCTCAGGAGGAGCGATGATTCTAACCACCATGGATGGTGACGACCTTCCTCACCCCGTCAATGCAGACATAGTAAAAATATACTACGCATAATCAAAGACCCGCTAGGTTGACTAGCCTAGGCAAAAATAAGGGCTTCCCGGTGAACCAAAAGGGTTCGGGCAAAAATAAGGGATGAAAATTAAAAAAATCTGTACACCCGGCAAGTCGAAAACCTGAAAAGGCGGCTTGGGCAAAAAATGGGTATCCCGGTGGACTGAAAACCCAAAAGGGCGGTTCAGGAAAAAGTTAGGGATTAAAGCGTAATACTATGTCTCATTGGATCACCTCGCGTCCGGACTTCGGTATCAACTATCAGGCTCGGACGACGCCAGTCAATCAGATTCACCTTCAACTAAGCAACCAAGTGATAAGATGCTTGAAGATATAAAGGCAATAGCAGAGTTGGAACCCAGTGGGATTATTCACATAGCTGTTTTGTTTTCACAAATTGTATAAATTCTATTTGTTCAGCGGCGTTCTCTTACTAAGACGTCAGCCTCTTGTACAAAATGCCTATTTACAGGCCAAACTTCAAAGTCAATACAAATTCATTTTCAAACAAATTTCAAATTGTTTTTCCTTTATCTGTTTTGTTTTGCAAAGAACGTCCAATGTTCATTTTTGGTATATGCATTTGACATCAAATTGTTGCTCATAAATATTTACATGCGAAACAAAGGACTAATTACGGGTGATATCAGAAGTAGGGGCAATAAGAATTGTTTGAGCGGTCTAGTTGCTCTGTCCACCAAGTACCGAGGTATATATTCAGCTGAAAAATATGGCTAAGATACTTTCACTCCCCACAGGATAAGACAGTAATGTTATCTCTCTCAGCCAAAACTTGCAACTACGGACGAGTCAGCAATACTCTCCCCAAGCATAGTGGGTCTACCATCAGCCCTGAAAAGGTCGGGTATCCCCAGAAGATCTTAATATTCCTCGACGGAGTATAAGGATATCCCCCAGCAAACATAAGAGTATCCCTGGCAGTCTTAATATTCCTCAACGGAATATAAGAATGTTCCCCGGCAGAATGCAAGACACCCCCAGTGGAGCCATTTCCCCAGTGCAGTCTAAAAAGCTTCCCCAATGGAGTTGAATCATCTTCCCCAGTAGATTCTGGAAGCTTATCCCCTGCAGAGTACAAAATAAATCTCCCCAGCCAATTTCAGAAGGTTATCCCCAGCAAGTTGCAACTGAAAGATCATCCCCAGCGAAGTTCTTTCTTTCCCAAGCAGGATTTCTATCCTCAACAGATTCAATATCACCAACAATGGTAATCAATCCCCAGCGGAGTTTATCGTCAAAATCCCCAACAGAGCTTATCAGCAGAGTCCCCGGCGGAGTTTATAATCCTCAGCAGAGTATCTCTTCCCCACAGAGTATTTCCCCGCAGAGTAATCTCTTCATCAAGTTTATTCCCCAACGGAGTTCTTCTCTCCTGCAGGTTTATTCTCACAATCATCTTCGTTCATCATCCCCAGCGGAAACGAAGAACTCAACTCTATTCGCCAGCAGCTTCGGGATTTGTTTTCCCCAGCTAAAACATCACATTCCCATACATCATGATACATACATATACGCATCATACGAATACAATCTCATTTATTTTGAGAACATCATTGCCTGATCCATATCATGCATTGCATATGACTGACCTTTACCTTTCAGGAAAAATGAAGTTAAGTTCTCAGCTTAGTCGAAGATCTGACCAGTTCTTAAATCTCAATTGAATTATCATCAGTTGAATTTTCAGATAAGGTTCTCAATCTCGACAGTTTTCCTCAGTCATAGTGTGGACAAGTTCTATAACCTCAACAGTTTACTCCATTGAGCACGAGACAGTTCCTGGATCTTGATGAAGATGTTTCCCTACATCATAGTGTGGACGAGTACTATAACCTCAGTGGTATACTCCATTGAGCATGAGTCAGTTCCTAGATCTTGATGTTTTCCTCCGTCATAGTGTGGACAAGTTCTATAACCTCAGCGGTTTACTCCATTGAGCACGAGACAGTTCCTAGATCTTGATGAAGATGTTTCCCTATGTCATAGTGTGGGCGAGTACTATAACCTCAACAGTATACTCCATTGAGCACGAGTCAGTTCCAAGATATTGATGTTTTCCTCCGTCATAGTGTGGACAAGTTCTATAACCTAAGCGGTTTACTCCATTGAGCACGAGACAGTTCCTGGATCTTGATGAAGATGTTTCCCTACATTATAGTATGGACGAGTACTATAACCTCAACGGTATACTCCATTGAGCACGAGTCAGTTCCTAGATCTTGATGTTTTCCTCCGTCATAGTGTGGATAAGTTCTATAACCTCAGCGGTTTACTCCATTGAGCATGAGACAGTTCCTGGATCTTGATGAAGATGTTTCCCTACATCATAGTATGGACGAGTACTATAACCTCAACGGTTTACTCCATTGGTGGGAACGAGAACTGACTGTTTTTTAATATGCTGGTTCGCGTTTGCGTTTGTTTTCACAAAGTGTCGCGGTAAGCAAGACACTTTTAATTAAATTTATGAGGGAGCATTAGAATTCACACAAGATGGCCAGGCTGAGTTCTTCTACCATCCCTCCAAGGTTCACCATTTGAAGTGACAAGTACTGAGACGAGAAGACTTTTGTTCATTTGAATTTTCAAGTTGTAATCTCTTTTTTTATTCAAACAATTATCCATTAATGCCAAACTTTGTTTCATCAATGCATTGCATATGTTTGTCTTGATTTGATCCAATCATTTTCATTACCTTTAAACTATGTTTTTACTCACATTATGACATTCAACTCTTGCTAAAAGTTACAAGCCTTTAGAGGGAGGATGACGAAACAATGCCATAATCTCATACAGTATGCTTTTGGACAGACCTTGCTAACGATGTACAGGCATTTCTTTCAAATCCTAAACACTAGAGTTATAAGGAAGATAATCCCTAGTCAACCCCTTCGAGCCAAAGAAGTAGGAGTTTTCTGTTTTTAAACAAATTGAAACCTTTGATTTAAACCTGGGGCAGGGTAGTCTCTCAATTAATTCAAAAGATATGCATTGAAGTTGCAAAACTCTCAGTTCATAATACAACGAACGACATCAAAAGCATTCCTCTGGAATCAAAAGACAGTGGTGGTTCCTTATCTCATAGGCAGTCAATCTCTCAAAAAAAAAAGCCCACTGAGCCAAAACCTATAAAGGAGGTTTAAGAAAGTCGGGGTATCCCGCTGACTGTAATCTCGAAAACAGGAACAGTCAGGCAAAAATTATGGATAACAAATCAAAAGAACGAGGTCATTACAAATCCTCGACAACATGAAAAATGTTGCGAAAAATGATAACTGCCTTCAAAAATCCAACTTGTGTGAACCAACACCGAAAACGTCGTTCCAGACTCATTTGGAGTTCAAATGCACAATTAACTGAGTTTAGGATTGAAGAACATCACGAAGAGCGGGTGGGTACAAATATACTTTGAGCCTTTATCCTTTGTTTCTTAAACCGTGAACCAAGCCACGTTATAACCCTTCAAAAGTCCTAACTGAAGCATGGGTTAGTTCGAAAGCATACTGTTATAAAAGGTATCCTGACTTCTGTAAGGCTTTGCCCTAAATCATGTGTTGAATTTGTCGTATAAAGAGTTTTCTGCTAAAAAATGCATTTTTCAAAAACTTCGAGACAAGCATAAACTTTGCATTATCTGAATATTACTGTTTGCATTTGGCTATTTGTTTGACAACGGAGAAATTCACACAACGAATATCCGATGAACGAAAGCCCTCTCAGTGAACAAAATCACTTCAAAAAGGATGACGCTTCCATTGGAAAATCTCCTATAAACAAGGGGGAATGACATGTCACTATCTAGCACAGCTGGGGCAGTCCAGTCAAGATTCCAAGAAATCTCTGAAGAAGTGCAGAGTAACCAGGGGCAAGTCTCCATCTCCGTCACCTGGGGCATGGGACATGAATTCCAGCAAAGAATCTTGCATGATCAAACATCTGCTGGTAGTATGGCAACACGACACTACTGGCAGTGACACCTCCCTACACTCTGAGAGCGTGGACATAGTCAAAAAAGTACTACGCATAATCAAAGACCTGCTAGGTTGACTGGCCTATGCAAAAATAAGGGCTTCCCAGCGAACCAAAAGGGTTCGGGCAAAAATAAGGGATGAAAATGAAAATTTGTACACCCGGCAAGTCGAAAACCTAAAAAGGCGGCTTGGGCAAAAAAGGGTATCCCGATGGACTGAAAACCCGAAAGGGAGGTCCAGGCAAAAATTAGGGATCAAAGCGTACGACTATGTCCCGTCATCTCGTCACTTGCCTACCAGAAGAAGATTTGTCACTTCAATCGGCAATTACCAAGCACCTCATAGGTGGGGATAATACCAGATCCACAGGGCCGCCACAGGCACCTTGTCCCGCAAAAACAGGGGCAAATAAGAATTGTCCAAACTGTACAAATTGCTCTGTCCACCAGGTACCAAGGTATATTCAGCTGAAGAATATGGCTAAGATACTATCACTCCCCGCAGAGTAAAACAGTAATGATAGCTCTCTCAGCTGAGACTTGCAGCTATGTACAAATCAGCAATACTCTCCCCAAGCAGAGTTAGTCTACCGTCAGCCCCGAAAAGGTTTGGTATCCCCAGAAGATCTTAATATTCCCCAGCGGAATATAAGGATATTCTCCAGCAAGCGTAAGAGTATCCCCGGAAGTCTTAATATTCCTCAACAGAGTATAAGAATGTTTCCCAGAGGAATACAAGATACCCCCAGTGGAGCCATTTCCCCAGCACAGTCTAAAAAAAAAAGTTTCCCCAATGGAGTTGAATCATCTTCCCCAGTAGATTCTGGAAGCTTATCCCCTGCGAAGCACAAATAAGTCTCCCCAGCCAATTTCAGAAGGTTATCCTCTCCAAGTTGCAACTGAAAGATCATCCCTAGTGAAGTTCTTTCTTTCCCCAAGCAGGACTTCTATCCTCAATAGATTCAATATCACCAGCAACGGTAATCCATCCCCAGCGGAGTTTATCATCAAAATCCACAACAGAGCTTATCAACGGAATCCCCAGCGGAGTTTATCGTTAAAATCCTCAGCAGAGTATATCTTCCCCAGCGGAGTCCATCGTTAAAATCTTCGCAAAGTATCTCTTCCCCACAAAGTATTTCCCCTCGGAGTAATCTCTTCATCCTGTTTATCCCCCAACGGAGTTATTTTCTCCTAACAGGTTTATCCTTGCAATCATCTTCGTTCGTCATCCCCAGCGGAAACGAAGAATTCAACTCTATTCTCCAGCAAGCTATCCGGGATTAATTTTCCCCAGCTAAAACATCACACTTCCATACATCATGATACATTCATATACACATCATACCACCTCATTTATGTTGAGAACATCATTGTTTGATCCATATCATGCATTGCATATGACTGACCTTTACCTTTCAGGAAAGATCCAGTTGAAGATTCCAAGACCTTGCCTGGTCCAGTTAAATCGATTCCTAAAGATTTTTCTGATGCCGATCCAGTCAAAGGCCTTCTCTAGTCCAGTTAAATCGATTCCTAAAGATTTTCCTGATGCAGATCCAGTTGAAGATTCCAAGACCTTGCCTGGTCCAGTTAAATCGATTCCTAAAGATTTTTCTGATGCCGATCCAGTCAAAGGCCTTCTCTGGTCCAGTTAAATCGATTCCTAAAGATTTTCCTGATGTAGATCCAGTTGAAGATTCCAAGACCTTGCCTGGTCCAGTTAAATCGATTCCTAAAGATTTTTCTGATGTCGATCCAGTCAAAGGCCTTCTCTGGTCCAGTGAAATCGATTCCTAAAGATTTTCCTGATGCAGATCCAGTTGAAGATTCCAAGACCTTTCCTGGTCCAGTTAAATCGATTCCTAAAGATTTTTCTGATGCCGATCCAGTCAAAGGCCTTCTCTGGTCCAGTTAAATCGATTCCTAAATATTTTCCTGATGCAGATCCAGTTGAAGATTCCAAGACCTTGTCTGGTCCAGTCAAATCGATTCCTAAAGATTTTTCTGATGTCGATCCAGTCAAAGGCCTTCTCTGGTCCAGTTAAATCGATTCCTAAAGATTTTTCTGATGCCGATCCAATTGAAGATATTCCAAGACCTTGTCTGGTCCAGTTAAATCGATTCCTAAAGATTTTTCTGACGCCGATCCAGTCAAAGGCCTTCTCTGGTCCAGTTAAATTGATTTCTAAAAATTTTTCTGATGCCGATCCAGTTGAAGATGTTCCAAAACCTTTTCAAGTCCCAGTTTAATACCTGTAGCAAGCCAGGAAAACTATCTGTGGACGACTGATTGTAGATTAATACCTAAAACCAGCCAGGAAAACTATCTATATGATGAGATTGAAGATTAATACCGGTAGCAAGCCAGGAAGACCTTTCTTTCTCAGGTCAGAGATTAATACCTGTAACAAGCCAGGAAAACTATCTACACAAAGAGATTGAAGATTAATACTTGGAACTAGACAGGACGAGTATTATAACCTCAACGGTATACTCCCGATGAGCACGAGTCAGTTCCTAAATCTCAAACAAAGTTAGACATCCCCAGTGGAATCTTCTACAACAACAGTTATGCAAGTTCTTGCTAAGGAATCTCTTATGCGATCGACACTCCTGCAGATGGCATCTATAAGCCCATCCTCCTACCAACAACCTCCAGATGGCATCCATAAGCCCATCCTCCTACCAACAACCTCCAGGTGGCATCCATAAGCCCATCCTCCTACCAACAATCTCCAAATGGCATCTGTAAGCCCATTCCTGACGTCACAATGCTGATACTACACCATGCGAGTGCAAATTTCTGGGCACTCTAGTGTTCAATTATCTTCCACCTTCGGATCGCGAAAGGCTAGAAAGCCAATCTATATCCTCAGGTTTAAGAAAATTGAACAGGGGCAACTGTTGCACCCCAAAATTTGCCCTCTCATGTTTTCCAAAGTCTTCCCCCTTCCTGGTTGATCACAAACTCTTGCCTAAGGAAAAAGAAGATTTTTGAGTGGTACTTTAAGTACCTTTCTATTGGCATCCTGAAAGACACTTTGATTGACATTCTGGACAAGTATTTCGATTGGCATCCTGAAAGACCCTTCGATTGGCATTCTGAAGGAGTCTTTCGATTGGCATTATGGACAAGCATTCGATTGGAATTATGTCAAGGCAATTTCGACAGGCATGTCAACCATGTCCTTCAATTGGCATGAACAACACCTTTTGATTGGCCTGTTAGCAGAGCCTTTCGATTGGAATCCTTCTATTGATATTTGGGCCAGGCCCATTCGAAGGGTACGCAGGGAGTCCATTCGAAAGAGGCAAATCAGGACTAATTGAAGAGCATGGCCTGAAAGCATTCGAAATCCAAGCGTCCAGGTTCATTCAAGGGACACGAATGTTTCAAAAGAGGAAATAATTTAATGTGTTTGATTTTTGTCCATAGCGTTAAAGGCCTGTTTTAATGGTTGTCCCTTGCCATTACTGCACCCTCACACCCCTATAAATACAGAGGCCAGCATACATTACCAACACAGAAAATACACACAGAGGACAAAAATATACAGAAAAAATAGAGAACAGAAGCATTGGAGAGACGCTGCCCAGAATTTTCCAAGCCAAAGCAGTCCTTCAACAAAAGCATCCACGCCCATAAGCCCCAAATCGAAGGTGTCCACACCCAGAAACCCTTAGATCAAAAGTGCCTACATCCAGGAAGTGCCCAGATCGAAGGTGCCTACATCCAGGAAACGCCCAAATCGAAGTCCAATCTGCTGGTAAGAAAGGGTAAACTATCCAACCTCATATTTGCATAACACATTATTACTTGTTGTTGCCTTTGATTTGCCATCCTAGACAGGATCGAAAGGCCTGGGTTTGACACCCAGGTCATGTTTTTCGTTTGTTAAACATTTGCTGCAGACATAGCCTGAAGAGACCCAGTAAGCGCAGGATCGAAGGGCCTGGGATTCAATACCCAGGCCCTGCATTTTATTTTGCTCACATACTTTTGCAGGTATAACAGCCCAGATCAAAGGAGACACCTTCTCTGGATCGAACCCATTAGAATGCTGGATCGAAGGAGGCATCTCATTCCTGGATCGAAAGCCATGACCTCCATGATCAAAAGACAATCCTCTTCCCTGGATCGAAGGCTACTGCCTTGCTGTTTGGCCCAATCGGAAGGACCACGACCCCCTCTGGATCGAAGCTTCTATTTCTCTCCCTGGGTCGAAACTCCCGTTTTCTCCTTGGATTGAAGGATTCCCCTTGTATTTTATTTTTGTTTTTATAGACTTCCTTTTAATTAACATTAAAATCAAAAAAATAACTACAAAAAAATATTAGGCTAATTCTTTTTCTATTAAATTAACTTTGTTAATTAACCTTTAATTATCTTAACATTTTTCCAAAACTAAAATTAAATAGATTTAGATTATTTTCCCAAAATAAAATAAAACAACAAAAAGAGTTCTTATTCTTAGGATTTTCTAGATACACGCGCGTTTATTTTATTTTGACTACTTATTGGTCTGTGGTAGCCTAAATTAATACTTTTACTTTATTGCTTTTATTTCCCCAATTTTTGGACATGTAAATAATCCCCCTCCCCGAAGCCTTGTAATAGTGTAGTATTTACGGTTTCTGCACTTTAAATTCCTGTATATATATTAACTGCTTAGATGTATGCTAACTAGGATTGTATGACAAGATCTAAAAACAAATGGTAGAACACCTAAATAAACAAAGATAATATAACTGAAAATTGACCCACTTGCACATGCCACTCCTAGGGTACACCTCATTTGGTTGCCTCGAAAGTGGTCATTAAGTATAGGATGTTTTAGAGGTCATCCTTTTATCCCAAGATCATAAGTTGCCTCGAAATAGTTGCCTCGATAAAAAAATGATCTAAGACATTAGGATTACCACTAAAGCGTCCTAATGTTGCTTTAATGACCACAAGTCCCTTAAATCGAATTGACTCGAAAACTCTAACGATGGTGCTACCTACTTCTCAATAGTGGGATAGCATTGTCTAAAGGATATTTGCACAATTAAATTCCTTTTTGAGTAGGTAGAGGTTCTCAAGTACTTGCTCCTTTTAAAAAATAAAATAAAAACTTTTCACACTTACACTTTCTTCAAACAAAACTCTTTTCAAAACCCACAATCACAAAGAAAAGCAAACCTTTTGAAAACATAGTGAGCAAGTACCTAAGAGCCCGTGGATAACCACGGATAGAAAGGGTGCTAACACCTTTCCTTTCTATAATCTACCTCCCGAACCGAGAAACATTCTCGAAAAGGAATTTTTTCTATGCTTTTGTCCTTTCCCTTGTTGGATAAAATAAAAGACGGTGGCGACTCTTGCTTACCGCGACACTTTGTGAAAACAAACTCAAATGCGAACCAGCATATTAAAAAACAGTCAGTTCTCGTTCCCACCGATCACAGAACTGGAGACTCTGCTGGGGATTTAATAAGTGAGGTGTACCTTAGGACTAGATCACTTGTGTTTTCATTTGTATTGCTTTGTGTGCTTTTAATTTTGTGGGCTTGTATTGGAGATCTATAAATCCTCCACCCAGATTTTGGGAAACATTCATAGATAGCAATACGTTGTGGAAACTGTGCGGGGCATATCGACACGGTTGAAGCAATAGCTATATTAGTGCGACATATCTGTGAGTACCGGTAGCCTTTGAGTCAATCAAAGAGAATATGGGGCCGCTGAGTGATGTCACTAAGCACTAATGACCTAGAACCTTACTTGACCATCTTGGCCTTTTTAGGGGTAGTGAGATGACCGACTTTGGTGCAGTCCGAAGTTGGTAGATACTCGATACTACACTCATTGAGGATTGTTTTCTCGGAATATTTTGGTCGCCAGTTAAGTGGCTAAACCGAAACGATGAACATAGAAAACAATCCAATGATATTGAGCTCCTTAGAACCCGGTTACTATTTATAGGACAGGTTTTTGAGCCAACTAAACTCAAGAGGGTACTTCCCTATGAAACCTCCTGCAAGCCTAAAACTAGGGTTTTTGGTGTGACTTGCTTGTACATGTGTTTTTTCATACATCATAAAGCATCATATGCATCTGCTAACCATTCCAAGGGTTTAGATCTTCATCTTTATTCTTGTTTTGTAGGACATGGAGTCTCTCCGCAGGAAAACAATTCAAGTCAACCTTGTAAGGGTCCCTCTTCAACTCAAAGAGCTTACATCCAGGATTCTCGAGAATTCTCTCTTTAGTGAAAGACATGGTAGACTCCTCAGCTTGGTCAACACCAACATTGAAGAAGACATGATGAAAGTTCTCTTCCAGTTCTTTGACCCCCTACACCACTGTTTCACATTCCCTGATTATCAATTGGTGCCTACTTTGGAGGAATTTTCTCAACTCCTGAGAATTCCTATTCTTAGTCAACTACCCTACAACGGTACAGAAAAGGAACCGAAACTTGAAGATGTTTCTCAAGCATTACGCTTACAACCATCTGACATCAAAGGGCATTGGGAAACCAAAAGTGGTATCAAAGGATTCTTGGCAAAGTTTTTGTTTGAGAAGGCACGAGAATGCTGGAATTCTCTTTATCTACAAGCCTTTGAAGAGATTGTGGCACTCCTTATATATGGTTTAGTTTTGTTCCCAAATCCTGATCAACTTATAGTTGTGAATGCTGTCAAGATTTTCATATCCAGGAATCCCATACCTACATTGCTTCGGGATATCCTCCACTCATTTTACACACGAACAATGAGGAAAAGAGGTGTTCTCATGTGTTGTACTCCTCTCCTAGCAAGGTGGTTTATTTCTCACCTTCCACAATCAGTTTTGAGGAATGAGCAGAGTTTAAGGTGGTCACAACGATTGATGACCCTCACACATTATGATGTACATTGGTGTTCTCGGTCCAGAGAGAATGTCACCATCATTGATCGTTGTGGAGAATTTCCTAATGTTCCTTTACTTGGAATTAGGGGAGGCATTACCTACAACCCATGTCTAGCTTTGAGACAATTTGGATATGCTCGGAGGGATGGCCCTCATGACATGCTGATTCCTGACTTAGTTTTTGACATCAACAACGATACACAAGGACTTCGACAAAGGTTCATCAGAGCTTGGAGGATGCCTAACAAAGTGGATAGTAAGACATTGGGGCACAAGAATTCCATCCCCCTTGAGCCTTACCTCAAGTGGGTACGAACCCGCTCCCAGAATCTTATGATGCCATATCCTCACATTCTCCCCTTGATCAAAGAGCTTGTTATGGAAGGAGAGGTTCCATACGCCATCCTACATCCTGACATGCCAACATCATGGGAAGAAATGCAAAAGAGTTGGATCCAACTCAAGGAAGAGAGGAATACTTTTGAAGCCAGCTTCTATGCCAGTGAAAAGAAGGTTTTGGAGCTTACCCGCCGACTTCACGAGGAGGAGACCCTCAACACTTACATCGCTCCAAAGAGGATGCACAATGTCTTTCTACATTAAGAATTTTGTAATATTTCGCCCATGGGTCACTTATGTACTCACAAATTTCTTCTTAATGTGACGTGTGTTCTCTTTTGTCTGGAACAAATTTGAATTTTTGAACCCGAAAATGCATTACATAAATAGCATACCATTCATCATATGCATAACAGGTACCCTTTTACAGGTCTCTTATCTTCTTCGCTGTTTATTTCAGCAATCATCATGTCTGCTGAAACTTCCACTGAGCAAGCTATCAAGGCCCTCCAGGCCCAGAATGCCCAATTTCAAGAGTTGGTCATGAATCTAGCTAAGGGTCAGCAGGACCTGAAGACCCTGCTCCTCAAAAAGAAGAAGAAGAAGAGGACCGTCCTGTTCAATACTGGACGCAGGTTTGGAAACGGGCTGCAAAATGAAATTGATTTGGCCACCCCGTCTGGAGAGAAAGACAATCCACAAGAAAGGAGGGCTCCTAGCCCTGAAGTCTTCGACAATGAGACGGATTATGATGAAGAACAGTATCCTCCTGCTGAGGATAAGTACAAACAGCTGGAAGACCGTTTGAACGCTATAGAAGTACAGAAGGTGCCCAGTCTGGACTTCGGAGATTTGGGTTTATCATCTGGGGTGGTGATCCCACATAAGTTTAAGGCACCTGCCTTTGCCAAATATGACTGAGCTTCCTGTCCCAAGCTGCACCTCCGGTCATATGTGAGGAAGATCCAACCATACACTACTGATAAGAACTTATGGATCCATTTCTTTCAAGACAGTCTCTCAGGGACTCAGCTTGAGTGGTTCTATCAGTTGGACGGAGCCAGTATCCGCAGCTGGGAGGATTTGGCTGCTGCATTCTTTAGGCACTATCAGTATAATTCCGACCTCACTCCTACGCGTACCCAACTCCAGGGTATGTCAATAGGGACGGGTGAAGGATTTAAAGAGTATGCTCAAAAATGGAGAGACCTTGCCGGAAGGGTGCAACCACCTTTAGCTGATCGTGAACTTGTTGATATGTTTTTGGGGACCCTGTCCGGTCCATTATTTAACCATTTGATTGGAAGCTCCTCAGTCGGGTTTACAGACCTTATCTTGACTGGTGAGAGGATTAAAGCTGGAATTAAGGCTGGAAAAATACAGAAGGGTGCCTCCTCGAGCACCGAGAAGAGACCGTTTAAGAAAGAGTCCAGTGCGGTCTACAGTTCGAGAAGGAAGAATAGACCTGAACACCGCCAAGTTGTCAATGCGATTGTTATCTCAAAACCTGTCGGTGCTCCTCAGCATCACAACCAACAAAGGGACGAGAGACCTCGAAGGCAATTCACTCGTCTCAGCATTACCTTGTCTCAGATTCTGCCATAATTGTTGAAGACCAATCTGGTGACCCTACAAGAAGCTCCAAAGAATCCAAATACAATGTCACCAAGGTATAACCCTAATGCCCGCTGCGCTTTTCACTCGGATAGCCCGGGGCATAACACAGACGATTGTTGGGTTTTGAAGAACAAGGTGCAGGACTTAATTGATGCAAAGGAGATTGAGTTCGAGGCGCACGAGAGGCCTAATGTTGTAACCGCTCCCATGCCCAGGCATGAAGTGAATGTTGTATAGGAAGACTCGTTTGTAGTTTCTGTGGATGATGTTGTTACCCCTCTAATGACTATCAAGAAGAACCTGTTGCTAGCCGGTTTATTTTCGGGCTGTGGTGAAGGTTGCCCTATGTGTTCTGCTTTGCCTACTGGTTGTCCATCTCTGAAGTCAGGTATCCAGAGCCTGATGGATAGTAAAGAGATTCTTTTTGAGAAGGCTGCTGTTCCACCCGTTCATTCTGAAGAAGTTTCCATCATTACCATTTTCGACAATTCTTCTAAGGCTCCCTCGGGGACGCCTGTTAGAATTACATCTGTTCCAAAGATCGCACCTATAATCATCACCGATCTGGGGACCATCCCCTACACCTCTGACAAAGTTATCCCTTGGCACTATGGGGCAGATGTTTATGTTCTCGGAGTCAAGCAAGAGTTTGATGCTGATACCGGCATCGGCAACATTACAGGGCCTGCCAAAGTCACCCGCAGTGGTAGACTTTTCTCACCTGATATTACTCCGCCAGCTGTCCGAAGACCTGTTGTCATTAAGCCTGCAAGTGTAACTACTGCTGTTCCTGATCAAATTCCTATCCTTCCCCCTGTCGCAGAGTCATCTAGCGCTCGGGGAAAAGGGATCTCTACTTATATGCCTGCCCATACGGAGGCGCCAAAGACAATCAGCGTTGAAGCTTCCAAACAGGAGATGGAAGAGATTCTGAAAATCATCAAGAAGAGTGATTATAATGTGGTTGAGCAACTGGGGCAAACCCCATCCAAGATTTCCATGTTATCGTTGCTGTTGTGTTCAGAGGCCCATGCCAAGGCCCTGATTACCTTCCTGAAGACCGCCCACGTGCCACAAGAGACGTCAGCTGATCAATTTACCGATTGTGTGGCCAATTTAACTACTGATAATGGTTTGGGTTTCTCCGACGTTGATCTGACTGCTAAAGGGAAGAACCATAATGATGCCCTGCATGTCTCCATTGAATGCAGGGGCACTACTCTTGCACATGTGTTGGTTGACACTGGTTTCTCGTTGAACGTCTTGCCCAAGAAAGCTCTAGACAGGCTGGATTGCGAAGGTTTGGAGCTAAAGCCGAGAAACATTGTTGTCCGGGCCTTTGATGGGTCTAAGAGGATGGTGCATGGTGAGGTTGATATTCCAATCAAAGTTGGCTCTCAGGTATTCAACTCTACATTTTACGTGATGGACATTCGGCCGTCCTATTCTTGTTTACTGGGTCGTCCATGGATCCATAAAGCTGGAGCCGTAACCTCAACGCTCCACCAGAAGTTGAAGTATCCGGTCAGAGGGAAGATTGTAACAGTTCAAGGGGAGGAGGAGTATATGGTCAGCCACCTCAACTCGTTCTGGTACATAGAGATGGATGGGGAGTTCATTGAGACCCCATTTCAACACTTTGAAGAGGTTCCTCATACATTGGCATCGGTAGAGACTATGATGGAAGATTCTCCCATGAAGATGGCTTCCTTAAAGGATGCCCGGGCTGTTATTGAGAAGGGTGAGCATACAAACTGGGGCCGACTTCCCAATTTCACTCAGAAGACTAAAAAGTTCGGTTTGGGTTTCACTGCAGAAGCTCAGAGGACTGTTCTAAGTGCAAGGATTAGAAGACCTCCTGTGTTCATCAGCAACTCGGGAGTTAATGCCATTGAAAACGACGTTAAAGAGTCTGAGTTCGACAGTTGGATCTATCCTACTACTGATGGAGGACTAAGCAACTGGACAGCAAAGGACTTCATCCCTATTACTTTTATTACTCAGTAATGAGCTCTTTGTTTCGAATTTGTAACAGACAATGTTTTGAAACTTTATGGCCCGGTGTCTTACCCGAGGCACCGTGGCTTCATTCGTGAGGGCTTTTGTATGCCATTTTCATATATCATTAATAAAAGCATTGGACGTTTTCGCATTTCAAATTTTGTGCTCCTTGTCTTTCTTTATTACATATTGCAAAACGGCTATTTTACACACACTCACATATACAGGTCCCAATCCACTCTGGATCTCACTGGTAACGACTCTGCTACTGCCAGTTATGACTTTGAAAATCCGATCAACTTAGCCGAAGACGAAGGTGAAGATGATTGCGAAGTGCCTGGTGAGCTTGAAAGACTACTACTCCAGGAAGAGAGGGCCATTCAGCCACATGAAGAGCCGGTGGAAACAGTGAATCTGGGTACCGAGATAGACAAGAAGGAAGTCAAGATCGGTGCAAATCTGGAGCTTAGTGTGAAACAACGGTTGACTCAGATGCTGCATGACTACATGGAAATCTTTGCCTGGTCTTACAAAGATATGCCTGGGTTGGATACCGACATTATGGTTCATCGCCTGCCTACCAAGGAAGATTGCCCTCCGGTAAAACAGAAGGTTCGCCGTATGCGTCCAGAGATGTCTGAGAAAATTAAGGCCGAAGTTATGAAACAGTTTGACGCCGGTTTTCTAGCAGTAACTTCTTACCCTCAGTGGGTCGCCGATGTGGTTCCAGTGCCGAAGAAAGATGGTAAAGTCAGAATGTGTGTTGATTACAGATATTTGAACAGGGCAAGCCCTAAGGATGACTTCCCTCTGCCTCACATCGACGTTCTAGTCGACAATACTGCTTAGCACAAGGTATTTTCCTTTATGGACGGCTTCTCCGGTTATAATCAGATCAAGATGGCTCCTGAAGACATGGAGAAGACCACTTTTGTTACTCAGTGGGGTACCTTTTGTTACAAGGTCATGCCTTTTGGGTTGAAGAATGTTGGGGCAACATATCAGCATGCCATGGTTGCTTTATTTCATGACATGATCCATCATGAGATTGAAGTATATGTCGACGATATGATTGCGAGGTCCCAAACTGAGGAGGAACACCTTGACCATCTACAGAAACTGTTTGACAGGTTGAAGTTATACAAGCTGAGATTGAACCCAATCAAATGTACCTTCGGGTGAGGTCTGGCAAATTGCTAGGTTTCGTCGTGAGCGACAAAGGTATTCAAGTGGACCCTGCCAAGGTGAAAGCCATACAAGAGATGCCAGCTCCCAAGACAGAGAAAGAGGTCAGAGGTTTTCTAGGACGTCTGAACTACATTGCCCGATTCATCTCGCACCTAACTGCTACTTGTGAGCCAATCTTCAAACTGCTGAAGAAACATCAAGTGGTACGTTGGAACGATGAATGCCAAGCTGCTTTCGAAAGAATCAAAGAATACCTCCAGGAGCCGCCTATTCTTATGCCACCAGTGGAAGGGAGACCTCTAATCTTATACTTGACAGTGCTTGACAACTCAATGGGATGTGTGCTGGGGCAGCATGAAGAGTCTGGCCGAAAAGAGCATGCCATTTATTACCTTAGCAAAAAGTTTACCGATTGTGAGACTCGATACTCACTGCTCGAGAAAACTTGTTGCGCTTTGGCATGGGCTGCTCGCCGGCTGAGGCAGTATATGTTGACTCACACTACTCTGTTGATTTCAAAGATGGATCTAATCAAGTATATCTTCGAAAAGCCCGCCTTGTCCGGAAGAATAGCAAGATGGCAGATGATCCTGACTGAGTATGACATCCAGTACACAACTCAAAAAGCAATCAAGGGAATTGTATTGGCAGACCATTTGGCACATCAGGCAGTGGATGATTACCAGTCCATGAACTTTGAATTCCCATACGAGAATATCATGTTGATAACTGATTGTGAAACACCTGGACCGGATGAAGGACCTGAGGAAGGATCCCGATGGTCTATGCACTTTGATGGAGCTTCAAACGCTTTGGGTAACGGTATTGGCGCTGTGATCATATCTCCTAAAGGCTCTCATACTCCGTTTACCGCCCGACTATGTTTCAACTGCACCAACAACATGGCAGAGTATGAAGCATGCATTATGGGTCTCCGAGCTGCAATCGACCTAAGGATTAAGTTTCTGAGTGTCTTCGGAGATTCCGCTCTTGTGATCAGTCAGATCAAAGGAGAGTGGCATACGAAACACCCAAATCTTATTCCTTACAAGGAGTATGTATTGACGTTTCTTCCCCATTTCGAGGAGATAACCTTTGAACACTTCCCAAGAGAGGAGAACCAGTTGGCGGACGCGTTAGCTACGATGTCTTCTATGTTCAAAGTCAAGTGGGACAATGAGGCTCCCCGGATCATCATTTGGAAATTGGATGAACCTGCACATTATTGTGATCTTGAGACTGAAGAGGTAACAGAAAAACCTTGGTATCATGAAGTGAAGAGGTACCTTGAAGCTCAAGAATACCCCGAGGGTGCATCTGTTAATGACAAGAAATTTCTAAGAAGGTTCGCGGCAAAGTTCTTCATCAGCAATGGTATTCTTTACAAGCGTAACCATGATTCAACCTTACTGCGTTGCATGGATAAAATTGAAGCAGAAAGGATCATGGCAGAGCTGCATGAAGGTACTTTCGGAACTCATTCCAGTGGACATACCATGGCAAAGAAAATCCTTCGAGCAAGATACTACTGGTCCATAATAGAAGCCGACTGTTACCAGCATTCTCTGACATGTCAGAAGTGACAGGTCTATGCTGATAAGGTGCATATTCCTCCAGTTCCTCTGAATGTTTTGACAGCACCTTGGCCCTTTGCAATGTGGGGCATTGATATGATCGGCGAGATCAGACCTACGGCATCCAACGGGCATCGTTTCATCCTGGTGGCGATTGATTACTTTACCAAGTGGGTTGAAGCAGCTTCCTTTGCTACCGTAACCAAGAACGTCGTGGCACGGTTCATTCGGCACAACCTGATATGTCGATACGGTGTACCAGAGAGGATCATTACGGACAATGGTACCAATCTTAACAACAAGATGATCAATGAGCTCTGCGAACAATTCAAGATACAGCATCATAACTCTTCTCCTTACCGGCCAAAGATGAATGGGGTTATAGAAGCAGCTAATAAGAACATTAAGAAGATTGTGCAGAAGATGACAGTGACATACAAAGACTGGCATGAGATGTTACCATTTGCTCTTCATGGGTACCGTACCTCAGCACGGACGTCAACAGGGGCAACACCCTATTCCTTGGTTTATGGCATGGAGGAATTCTTGCCCATTGAAGTTCAGATACCCTCTCTTCGGATCATGAAGGATGCAGGTTTGAGCGAAGACGACTGGATCCATACCCGACTTGATCAATTGAATCTAATCGACAAAACGAGACTCACAGCTATTTGTCATGGTCAGACGTACCAAAAACGGATGATCAAGGCATTTAACAAGAAAGTCAGACGACAAGAGTATCAAGTTGGAGACCTGGTAATCAAGCGCATTATTCTACCTCAAGGTGATCCCAGGGGCAAATGGACCCCTACTTACGAAGGGCCATTTGTGGTTAAAAACATATTCTCAGGAGGAGCGATGATTTTAACCACCATGGATGGTGACGACCTTCCTCACCCCGTCAATGCAGACATAGTAAAAAGATACTACGCATAATCAAAGACCCACTAGGTTGACTAGCCTAGGCAAAAATAAGGGCTTCCCGACAAACCAAAAGGGTTCGGGCAAATATAAGGGATGAAAATAAAAAAAAATTGTACACCCGGCAAGTCGAAAACCTGAAAAGGCGGCTTGGGCAAAAATGCGTATCCCGGTGGACTGAAAACCCGAAAGGGCGGTTCAGGCAAAAGTTAGGGATTAAAGCGTAATACTATGTCTCATTGGATCACCTCGCATCTGGACTTCGGTATCAACTATCAGGCTCGGACGACGCCAATCAATCAGATTCACCTTCAACTAAGCAACAAAGTGATAAGATGCTTGAAGATATAAAGGCAATAGCAGAGTTGGAACCCAGTGGGATTATTCACATAGCTGTTTTGTTTTCACAAATTGTATAAATTCTATTTGTTCGGCGGCGTTCTCTTACTAGGACGTCAGCCTCTTGTACAAAACGCATATTTACAGGCCAAACTTCAAAGTCAATACAAACTCATTTTCAAACAAATTTCAAATTGTTTTTCCTTTATCTGTTTTGTTTTGCAAAGAACGTCCAATGTTCATTTTTGGTATATGCATTTGACATCAAATTGTTGCTCATAAATATTTACATGCGAAACAAAGGACTATTACGGGTGATATCAGAAGTAGGGGCAATAAGAATTGTCTGAGCGGTCTAGTTGCTCTGTCCACCAAGTGCCGAGGTATATATTCAGCTGAAAAATATGGCTAAGATACTTTCACTCCCCGCAGGATAAGACAGTAATGTTATCTCTCTCAGCCAAAACTTGCAACTACGGACGAGTCAGCAATACTCTCCCCAAGCAGAGTGGGTCTACCATCAGCCCTGAAAAGGTCGGGTATCCCCAGAAGATCTTAATATTCCCCAACGGAGTATAAAGACATTCTCCAGCAAGCGCAAGAGCGTCCCCGACAGTCTTAATATTCCCTAACAGAATATAAGAATGTTTCCCGGTGGAATACAAGATACCCCCAGTGGAGCTATCTCCCCAGCGCAGTCTAGGAAAGCTTCCCTAGTGGAGTTGAGTCATCTCACCCAGTAGATTCTGGAAGCTTATCCCCTGCAGAGTACAAAATAAATCTCCCCAGCCAATTTCAGAAGGATATCCCCAGCAAGTTGCAACTGAAAGGTCATCCCCAACGAAGTTCTTTCTTTCCCAAGCAGGATTTCTATCCTCAACAGATTCAATATCACCAGCAATGGTAATCAATCCCCAGCGGAGTTTATCGTCAAAATCCCCAATAGAGCTTATCAGCGGAGTCCCCGACGGAGTTTATAATCCTCAGCAAAGTATCTCTTCCCCACAGAGTATTTCCCCACAGAGTAATCTCTTCATCAATTTTATTCCCCAACGGAGTTCTTCTCTCTTGCAGGTTTATTCTCACAATCATCTTCGTTCATCATCCCCAGCGGAAACGAAGAACTCAACTCTATTCGCCAGCAGCTCCGGGATTTTTTTTCCCCAGCTAAAACATCACATTCCCATACATCATGATACATACATATACGCATCATACGAATACAATCTCATTTATTTTAAGAACATCATTGCCTGATCCATATCATGCATTGCATATGACTGACCTTTACCTTTCAGGAAAAATGCAGTTAAGTTCTCAGCTTAGTCGAAGATCTGACCAGTTCTTAAATCTCAATTGAATTATCATCAGTTGAATTTTCAGATAAGGTTCTCAATCTCGACAGTTTTCCTCCGTCATAGTGTGGACAAGTTCTATAACCTCAGCGATTTACTCCATTGAGCACGAGACAGTTCCTGGATCTTGATGAAGATGTTTCCCTACGTCATAGTGTGGACGAGTACTATAACCTCAGCGGTATACTCCATTGAGCACGAGTCAGTTCCTAGATCTTGATGTTTTCCTCCGTCATAGTGTGGACAAGTTCAATAACCTCAGCGGTTTACTCCATTGAGCACGAGACAATTCCTAGATCTTGATGTTTTCCTCCGTCATAGTGTGGACAAGTTCTATAACCTCAGCGGTTTACTCCATTGAGCACGAGACAGTTCCTAGATCTTGATGAAGATGTTTCCCTACATCATAGCATGGACGAGTACTATAACCTCAACGGTATACTCCATTAAGCACGAGTCAGTACCTAGATCTTGATGTTTTCCTCCGTCATAGTGTGGACAAGTTCTATAACCTCAGCGGTTTACTCCATTGAGCACGATACAATTCCTAGATCTTGATGAAGATATTTCCCTACGTCATAGTGTGGACGAGTACTATAACCTCAATGGTATACTCCATTGAGCACGAGACAGTTCCTAGATCTTGATGTTTTCCTCCGTCATAGTGTGGACGAGTTCTATAACCTCAGCGGTTTACTCCATTGAGCACGAGACAGTTCCTAGATCTTGATGAAGATGTTTCCCTACTTCATAGTGTGGACAAGTTCTATAACCTCAGCGGTTTACTCCATTGAGCACGAGTCAGTTCCTAGATCTTGATGTTTTCCTCCTTCATAGTGTGGACAAGTTCTATAACCTCAGCGGTTTACTCCATTGAGCACGAGACAGCTCCTAGATCTTGATGAAGATGTTTCCCTATGTCATAGTGTGGACGAGTACTATAACCTCAACGGTATACTCCATTGAGCACGAGTCAGTTCCTAGATCTTGATGTTTTCCTCCGTCATAGTGTGGACAAGTTCTATAACCTCAGTGGTTTATTCCATTGAGCACGAGACAGTTCCTAGATCTTGATGAAGATGTTTCCCCCCAATTGAATTATGAACAGGTTCGTAAAACTCAGTTGAGGCATTCTCCCAGTTGAAGTACAGGCAGGTTCCTAAATCTCAATGAAGTTAGACTTCCCCAGTGGAATCTTCTACAACAACAGGTATGCAAGTTTTCGCTAAGGAATCTCTTATGCGATCGACACTCCTGCAGATGGCATCTATAAGCCCGTTCTCCTACCAACAATCTCCAAATGGCATCTGTAAGCCCATTCCTGACATCACAATGCTGATACTTCACCATGCGAGTGCAAATTTCTGGGCACTCTAGTGTTCAATTATCTTCCACCCTCGGATCACGAAAGGCTCGAAAGCCAATCTATATCCTCAGGTTTAAGAAAATTGAACAGGGGCAACTGTTGCACCCAAAAATTTGCCCTCTCATGTTTCCCAAAGTCGTCCCCTTGCATGGTTGATCACAAACTCTTGCCTAAGGAAAAGGAAAATTTTTGAGTGATGCTTCGATTTGCACTCTGAAGAAGCATTTCGATTGGCATTCTGAAAGATCCTTCGATTGGCATTCTGAAGGAGCATTCTGATTGGCATTCTGAAGGATCCTTTCGATTGTCACTCTGAAGAAGCATTTTGATTGGCACTCTGAAGAAGCATTTTGATTGGCATTCTGAAGGAACACTTCGATTGGAATTCTGAAAAACCCTTCGATTGGCATTCTGAAGGAGCATTTCGATTGGCACTCTGAAGAAGCATTTCGATTGGAATTCTGAAGGAACACTTTGATTGGCATTCTGAAAAACCCTTCGATTGGCATTCTGAAAGAGCATTTCGATTGGCACTCTGAAGGAGCATTTCGATTGGCATTAAGGACAAGTACTTCGATTGGAGTTCCAAAAAGGTCCATTCGAAGAAGCATTCAAAGGGTCCATCCGAAGAAGCTTTCGAAGAGCATTCGAAAGAAGCCATCAGCCCATTCGAAAGGGAGCATTCGAAGGCCAGCTGCTTGTCATTCAAAATTCAAAAAGGGACAGAATCCCATGTGTTTAGCCAACGTTACAAACTCTCATTCATGGCTTTCAAACACACAATTAACGTTACGAATCCTCCTTCATGGCTGTCAAAACACATAATCAAGGTCATTTAAACCTTTTTCTTCCTGTCCCCTTCATCCCCTCTATATAAAGAATTCACAAATGCTGACAGGAGGACGAAAAAAGATACAGAAAAATAGAGAACTTGGAGAGACGCTGCCCAGAATTTTCCAAGCTAAAGCTGCCACCCAACGAACGCCTCCCCCCTCAGAACTACAGGTCGAAGCACCTCTGTTTGGTAAAAGAAAAATCTAATCTCAAGCTCACTCTCAAATTCATTTCGATTGCATATTCATCTTTTTATTTCTGTTTGTGAATGATTTAATGTGCTTTATGTGAGCTACAGTGCAGAGTTGAGGTTGTGCCATTGCTTGGGCACAATCTGAGTTTATCCTTCGAATCCCAGGATAAAACAAACCCAGACCCAGGTTCAGCAGGTGCGAATAAGAGGAGATTCGAACCAGGGGGTTAAGTCCCCCTGGACTTTTAATATGTGTTTCATTTTGTAGGAACCTCATGCTCAGCTTCTTGTTCAGAGCTTCGAAGCTCAACAGTTTAGCTTCGAACTGGACCCAGGACTTCCAGTTCGAAGGATGACATGTCCAGATTGAACCCCTTCAGAGTGCAGCCCCTCATGCACCTTCGATCCAGCCTCTTCACTGTGTCGAAAGACAACCTGCCTCTCTTTCGACCCAGGCCTCCAGAATTACATTTTTTCTTATTTTGCTGTCTGGCCCATTTGTACTCTGTTTATTTTGTTTCTGTTTATTCCTTTTAGTTTTAGTTTTAATTAACATAAAAAATCAAAAAAAAATAAACAACTTAGAATTAGGATTTAATTTAATTAATCATTTTAACTTATTTTCTCCAATTTTAAAATCAGTAGACTTAGGATTTATTTAAATTCAATCCTTTTCATAAACCAAAAAAAAATATTAAGTATGTTTCAGAGTAAATTTTAATCAATTTTTTTAATTAAATTTGACTTAATTGAACATTTAGAATTTTCCTAAAATAAAATAAAACAACAAAAAGATTATATGCTTAGGATTTTTAAGTTGCATGCGCGTTTATTTTATTGTAACTGCTTATTATTCTCCCAATTTTGGACATGTAAATAATCCCCTCCCCGAAGCCTTGTAATAGTGTAGTATTTACAGTTTCTGCACTTTAAATTCATGTATATATATTAACTTCTTAGATGTATGCTAACTAGCATTGTATGACAAGATCTAAAATCAAATGGTAGAACACCTAAAAATACAAAGGTAATATAATGTGAAAATTGACACACTTGCACATGCCACTCCTAGGGTACACCTTATTTGGTTGCCTCAAATGTGGTCATTAAGTATAGGATGTTTTAGAGGTCGTCCTTTTTTTTTGTCCCAAGATCATAAGTTGCCTCGAAATGGTTGCCTCGATAAAAATGATCTAAGACATTAGGATTACCACTAAAGCGTCCTAACGTTGCTTTAGTGACCACAAGTCCCTTAAATCGAATTGACCCGAAAAACTCCAACGACGGTGCTACCTACTCCTCAATAGTGGGATAGCACTGTCTAAAGGACAGTTGCACAATTTAATTCCTTTTCGAGTAGGTAGATGTTCTTAAGTACTTGCTCTCTTTTAAAACAAAACAAAAAACTTTTCGCACTTACACTTTCATCAAAAACAAAACTCTTTTCAAAACCCACAATCACAAAGAAAAGCAAACCTTTTGAAAACATAGTGAGCAAGTACCTAAGAGCCCGTGGATAACCACGGATAGAAAGGGTGCTAACACCTTCCCTTTCTATAATCTACCTCCCGAACCCGAGAAACATTCTCGAAAAGGAATTTTTTCTGTGCTTTTGTCCTTTCCCTTGTTGGATAAAATAAAAGACGATGGAGACTCTTGCTTACCGCGACACTTTGTGAAAACAAACACCAACGCGAACCAGCATATTAAAAAACAGTCAGTTCTCGTTCCCACCGATCACAGCAGGCATAGGGCTTTAGGGGTATAATCCGAGATAAGACCATGAAAGTGTGAGTTGAGGGTTTTTAAACTGATAGTTTCTACAGAACCATCTAAGTTAAACATCTTTATATACTTAGGTTCGACTAGATCCGCTTAGGTTCACTTTATTACATACCGACCGTTTTATTTTTATTATTATTATTATTCCCCTCTATTTTAACCTCTAAAAAACCAAACGTGACAACATCCGCCTTAGCTAAACTAGCAGACCTTTATAGCACTAGAGTGATTACAAAGTCCCTGTGGGTTCGACATCTTTTTATTACTACCGCGATAGGCTGTGCACTTGCAGTTAAGATACCGTTAGACACATTAGGTCGATCGCACATCAAGTTTTTGGCGCCATTGCCGGGGACTTTGGTTTAGTCACTAGTGCACTCATAAAGTAGCAATGTATAGACTAAGGCAACTATTTATTTTTTCCTCTGTTGTATGCCAAATACTCGCTCCCGAAGCGAGCCTTTGCATCTACAAATCAACGATATCGAGCACTATCTCAGAGTAAGACGCTGAGTTCAAGAATACCGTGATCTCAACAATCTTCTTCCGACTAAGCTTCCTGATATCTCAATCCCCGAGTTAATTGAAGAATCAAAGATGGCTGACGTACCAAATCCACCTCGTGCTCTTAAGGATTATGCAGTCCCTTCTCAAGCGGAACCTCACAATAGCACTGCCGCTCCTGTGATCGCTCGAAACGATTTCGAGCTGAAACCTTCACTTCTATCCGCCGTTCAGCAGAACCAATTTTCTGGATCTCCTACTGATGACCCAAACCTACATCTGTTAGTGTTTGTGCAGTACGCAGACACTGTAAAAGCGAATGGTGTAAACCCCGAGGCGATACGATTGCGCCTATTTCCTTTTTCTTTAAGAGACAGAGCTCGAGCATGGCTCCAATCTCTTCCTTCAAACTCAATCACCACATGGGATGAGTTGAAGAAGGTCTTTTTGGCTAGATATTTCTCACCAAGCAAAACTGCTATGCTCAGAGCCAACATCAATGGTTTTAGACAAAAAGATAACGAATCACTTTTCGAAGTGTGGGAACGCTATAAGGACATGATTAGACTTTGTCCTCATCATGGTTTAGAAGAATGGCTGATCATTCATACATTCTATAACGGTCTCTTGTATAACACAAGAATGACTATAGACACTACTGTTGGTGGCGCATTGATGGATAAACCATATACCGAAGCAAATCAACTTATTGAAAGCATGGCTCAGAACCATTATCAATGGGGAAGCGAAAGAGATAATATGGAAAAAACTCAAACAAAAGGTGGCATGATTGAAGTGAATAGTCCGTATCAAGTTAATGCTAAAGTGGAAGCCCTTACCCAAAAGCTAGAAAATCTTATCACCGCTCCCGCAGCTACCGTAGCTGCAGTAGCTCAAGCTTGCGATCTATGTGGTCTTCAATCACATCCTGCTCCAGAATGCCCACTTCTAACAGGAGTTCCAGCTGAACAAGCGAATTACGTATAGGGAAATCCCTATAGAAATACCTATAACCCTGGTTGGAAGAATCATCAGAATTTTTCATATAAAAGCAACAATGCGTTGTACGCACCTGGATAAGCTCCTGCCACGCCACCTGGCTATCCAAAAGATACCCCAAATCACCCTAATAATGGACCTAATACATCCAATGCCCCTAGGAAATCTAATCTTGAAATCATGATAGAACACTTCATTGCTTCTTAATCTCAGACTAATAAAGATGTTCTAAATTAGAATTTACATACTAATGAGCAGATTAAACAATTATCTAGTAAAGTTGACGCTTTGGCTACCCATAATAAGATGCTTGAAACTCAAATTTCACAAGTAGCCCAACAACAAGCATCTACTGCTGCCCCAGCTGGATTTTTCTCTGGTCAACCACAACCTAACCCAAAAGGACAAGCTAATGCTGTAATACTGAGAAGTGGAAAAGAACTCGACGGACCTGATGATCCAAGACTCGAAAACCCAGCCATGTACCAAAAGCAGAACAAACCAACTGAAAATGAGAATGAACCAAAGGAAAAGCAAAACGAAAACCAAGAGGCAGTGGAGAAAGAGAAGCCTTATGTGCCTCCACCACCCTATAAACCGCTGATTTCGTACCCTCAGAGACTTACCAATTCCAAAACGATGGGCCAATTCAAGAAATTCGTTGAACTTTTGAAACAACTGAATATTATAATACCATTTACAGAAGCTATCACTCAGATACCCTCGTATGCTAAATTTCTCAAGGAAATCATATCTAACAAGAAAAAGATAGAAGACAATGGAATAGTTACACTTACTGCTGAGTGTAGCGCTATTATTCAAAACGATATGCCCCCTAAGTTAAAAGATCAAGGTAGTTTCTCTATACCTTGTAACATTGGAAAGTTTGTCATAGACAAAGCTCTATGCGACTTGGGAGAAAGTATCAGTGTCATGCCCCTATCTATTTGCAAAAAGCTGGAGATGGGAGAACTTAGACCCACAAAAATGTTTGTTCAATTAGCTGACCGATCAGTTAAATACCCTGTAAGTATACTGGAAAATGTTCCAGTTAGAATAGGTCAATTCTATATCCCGATCGATTTCATAATCATGGACATTACCGAGGACTCAGTTACTCCTATCATATTAGGAAGACCCTTCCTAGCCATAGCTGGAGCTATAATTAACGTAAAGAAGGGCAGACTGACATTCGAAGTTGGAGAGGAAAAAGTGGAATTCATCCTCACTCAATTCTTACAAGCACCAGCCATGAATGACACATGTTATCTAATCAACATAATAGACGAGTGCGTAAGAGAGATGGAAGCAGAACAAACCACATACTCTGAAATAATGAAAATCCAAACCCCTCTGATATTCGAAGATGACAATTGGCGTGAACCATACCAAGATGATAGTCTAAGCGAAAGTCTAGCACTTACACCTGATCATATGCCATGTCCAAAGAAACCAGGTTTAGAATTAAAAACCTTACCCAGGAACCTAAGATACGAATTCCTAGATACCAAATGTACGCGACTAGTAATAGTCAATTCCAGTTTAGGAACGCTCGAAACTAAGAAACTTTTAGACGTTCTAAGAAAATACCCGACTGCATTAGGTTATAACATATTCGATTTGAAAGGAATATGTCCTTCAATTTGTATGCATCGTATTATGCTAGAAGAAGATTGCAAAACCTCTAGAGAACCTCAAAGAAGGATTAACCCAATCCTTAGCACTGTAGTCAGAGATGAAATTAAGAAGCTATTGGAAGCAGGAATCATATATCCAATCTCCGACAGTAAATGGGTTAGCCCAGTACACGTCATACCGAAGAAAGGAGGTATCACTTTTGTGAAGAACGCAAAAGGCGAACTGGTAACACAAAGAGTGGTAAATGGGCATAGAGTGTGCATTGATTATAGAAAACTAAACAAAGCTACTCGAAAAGACCATTTTCCCCTACCCTTCATAGATCAAATGTTAGAGCGATTAGCCAAACATTCCTACTTCTGCCATCTAGAAGGTTATTCCAGATTTTTCCAAATTCCTATTCACCCTGAT
This sequence comes from Vicia faba, assembly GCA_948472305.1. NCBI lineage: Eukaryota > Viridiplantae > Streptophyta > Magnoliopsida > Fabales > Fabaceae > Vicia > Vicia faba. The sequence continues at coordinate 1,055,316,164 of OX451740.1, read as the reverse complement.
GATCAAGAGAAGACTACATTCACATGTCCCTATGGAACGTTTGCTTACAGACGAATGCCCTTCGGATTGTGCAATGCCCCAGCAACCTTTCAACGATGTATGATGTCAATCTTTGCAGATTTCATCGATAACATCATGGAAGTGTTCATGGACGACTTCTCTATGTGCGGGAAAAGTTTTGAAGGATGCCTATCAAAACTAGAAAAGATTTTAGAAAGATGTGTGAAAGTAAACCTTGTGCTTAACTGGGAAAAATTCCATTTCATGGTCAGAGAAGGAATCGTACTAGGACATGTCATATCTAATAAGGTAATTGAAGTCGACAGAGCTAAGATAGAATTCATAAAAGAACTTCAACCACCTAAGACCGTTCGAGAAATACAAAGTTTTTTAGGACACGCCGGTTTCTACCGACGATTTATCAAAGATTTCTCAAAGATCACTAAACCATTTACCGGTCTATTAATGAAAGACACTGAGTTCATATTCGATGAAGATTGTCTTAAAGCTTTTGAAACTCTAAAATCAGCCCTTATCACCGCACCAATCATGCAACCACCTGATTGGAGATTACCTTTTGAAATCATGTGCAATGCGAGTGACTACGTCGTAGGCGCCGTTCTTGGAAAAAGGAAGAAAAAGAAACTTCACGCAATCTACTATGCCAGTAGAACGCTAGACTCAGCTAAAATGAACTACACCACAACTGAGAAAGAGTTGTTAGCAGTTGTCTTTGTGCTTGACAAATTCTGTTCTTACCTAGTAGGAGCGAAGATAATCATTTACACAGACCACACTGCTATCAGATATCTACTAACCATGAAGGATGCAAAACCAAGACTCCTCAGATGGATCCTACTTTTTCAAGAGTTTGATCTAGAAATTAAGGATAATAAAGGAACCGAAAACGTCGTAGCAGACCACTTGTCAAGATTAGAAGGTATAAAACCCGAACAAGTACCGATTAACGATGATTTTCCGTATGAACAGCTAATAGCGCAAATAAGAAGCGATCTAGCTCAACTGGATCTAAACAAACCAAAAGCCAAGGAAGTCGTGGAAGCGATCCATACAACCATGGGACTGCCATGGTATGCCGACATAGTCAACTACTTAGCCGCAGGCGCGCTCCCACCGGACTTAACTTATCAACAGAAAAAGAAATTCTTCCATGATCTCAAATATTATTATTGGGATGAACCTTTATTATTTAGAAGAGGATCGGATGGAATTTTCCACCGATGCATACCTGAAGAAGAAATAGAAGATGTTATTTCTCACTGTCATTCATCTCCCTATGGCGGACATGCAAGCACTTCTAAAACTTGTGAAAAGATCCTGCAAGCCGGCCTATTCTGGCCTAATCTATGGAAGGATGTCCACATCGCTGTTAAAAACTGTGATCGGTGTCAACGCACCGGTAATATTTCAAGACGCGATGAAATGCCTCAAAGAGGAATACTAGAAGTAGAAATCTTTGATGTTTGGGGAATCGATTTCATGGGACCTTTCCCATCTTCTTTCGGAAACAAATATATACTCGTAGCTATCGATTATGTTTCAAAATGGATTGAGGCTATAGCATCTCCTACAAATGACACACGAGTAGTAATTAAGCTCTTTAAAAACACAATAATTCCAAGATTTGGTGTGCCTAGACTTGTCATTAGTGACGGTGGCTCCCACTTCATTTCGAAGATATTCGACAAATTATTATCTAAGTATGGAGTCAAACACCGTGTAGCAACACCATACCATCCACAAACCAGTGGACAGGTTAAAATCTCGAACAGAGAAATTAAACAAATCCTCGAGAAAATTGTTGCCATATCTAGGAAAGATTGGTCATCTAAGCTTAACGAGGCTTTATGGGCTTATAGGATAGCCTACAAGACCCCTATAGGAACTACACCCTTCAAGCTTGTGTTCGGAAAGTCCTATCATCTCCCGGTAGAATTAGAGCACAAGGCATATTGGGCAATCAAAACGCTCAATATAAACTACACTGTCGCTGGAGAGAAGAGAATCCTCGACTTGAATGAATTAGAAGAATTGAGATTAGACGCTTATGAGAACGCTAAGATATACAAAGAAAGAACAAAAATATGGCACGATAAGCGCTTATCCCGAAAAGAATTCAGTGTGGGAGACGTTGTACTACTATTTAACTCTAGACTTAGGCTCTTTCCTGGAAAACTGAAATCCAGATGGTCTGGTCCTTTTGAAGTTACAAAAGTATTCCCTAGCGGAGCAATAGAAATTAAGGGTAGGAATAGTGACCCGTTCACAAGGAACGGGAAGCGATTAAAACAATATCATCACATTGATAATAGAGACTATGCGAATAGTCTAAAATTTTTAGAAATACCCACTATTTCCCCTGAATGATCTACTGCTAAGCGCTATGTCAGGCTTATGACGTTAAAAACAACGCTTAGTGGGAGGCAACCCACTTATTTGTCTTTGTTATTGTTTTCGTTTGTTTCTATTTATTACTGTTGATTTTCTTTTTCGTTTCTGCATTTATTTCTTTAAAAGCCTTATTTTCATTATTTTCTTTTCCATTTTTTCTAAAAATCTTTATAAAACTGCTGCTAATTGTAAAACAACTTTACTTGCTACAGGATTTCTGAAAAGTCTTTTTCTATCTTACCTTCTCCCCTGATTTGTTTCCCCACTTAATATTTACTATGGAAACCACTTTTAGAGGAAGGAACCAAAAGAGGAGATTTGAGGAATTGTCACACAGGAACATCGGTATGACCTTGTATTATGATGAACCAACCATGGACACATTAGGTATTAAGGATAGTGTCCTTTATCTGTTTAACCAACTTGGATGGGAAAAACCCACATTAAGCATAAGTTTGTTACGTACCGCGAGCTTACCCTTGAATTTTTGAGCTCCCTAGTTCATATACATGAGCGCAGTTTCGGAACCAGAAAAGGATTTATAGCTTTCACACTATTCGGTATTGAATTTGTTTATAACCATAAAGAATTAGCTGACCTACTAGGATTCCCTAGCGGACCTTTTGCTTTTACTACCACCCAGGCGGAATTAATGGATTTCGAGCTAGATTACTTTTGGGGAACCTTAACCGGAAACTACCACCCTGAGCTGGATAACATGGAAAATAATTAAATACACAACCCCGTTATCCGCTATTTTCATAATATTCTAGCCCATACTGTATTCGGAAAAGAACTGAACCGTACTGTAGTGTCTAAGGATGAGATGTTTTTACTGCAATGTATAACCCAAGGCCGACTTGTTAATGTTGTGCCATTATTGATGGAAACCTTTTCTCGCATTGCTCAGAACCCTAATGAACCGATCATCGTAGGAGGCCTAGTCACCATGATTGCCAATGCCCTCGGACTTAGATACCAACTACATAGGTGTACACAATTTAGTTCGATCCACCCTATGAACATTGATTTCTGTTTCGACCTACGAATAATAAGAAATCTAGGTCCTACACCTTTCGAATACCTGATAAGGGATGAACTTGTCACTTTATTTACACTTCCAAACAATGCTAAAGTGAGTGCCCACAATCGCGACAACTGGCTTTATGAGCTAAACCCTCCTAACCATCCTTCAACACCTGAGACACCACAATCTTACCAAGTTCCTGATGCTAAGATGTCTGATGAGAGTGATCCTGAGACCCCTTCTGGTTACTATGACAGTAACAACATTACAAAGGATATTGATGCCCCTGAAATAACCCAAGGAGAATAGCTGAAAATTTGAACAAAATCTTTACCACACTGGATGTCTATCAAACTGACATTAATGGAATCAAGGACGAGTTGAAGAGCATGCGTCTGGACATAATAGGCTTAACTGATATAACTGTGGAGCAATTTTATCACATAAATACAGCTTTCGAAGATTTAAAAACGCGACTTAGATGAAGTAGCAGAATCATCATTTGTTTTTACTTTTCTTTCTGTTTTATGTTTCTGGGTAGTTTCCCTTTTAAGATTTCATTTTAAACAAGTTAACTTTCTGTAATTTTTTAAATTTTCTGTTAAAAACAAATATTTATTTCAATTTCAGTTTGTTTTTATTTCATTAAATTTAGTGCGTGCTACAGCAAAATTAAATTCACTGCATATTAATTATCATTCTGCAAATTTTGTTATAAGGTATGTTGGAATTGATCTGCATGTTTATTGTGCTGAATTATTTTGTTATAAGGTGTGTTGGAATTAAACTGCTTCATTTATTGCGTGCAATTATTTGTAGCTATGACGAGCGTAACACGCGTTCCACCGTGTTACGCCCGTCAGCCCCCTGTGACGGTCGTCGCGCGCGTTTGAAAATGTCTTCTGCTATTATAGAAGTCGTTCTCCTTCCCACTTCTACCTTCCTATTTTCCCAAACCGTTCCGCCACCCATTCAATATTTTCTTAAATCACCCACTCCAACAATTAAATTCCTTTCCTCCACTCCATTTCCCCACTCACATTCCAACCCCTTTCACGATTCAACCTCTTGCATGCAATATGGCCAACAACCAGCAAATCCCCAATCTCACTTTTAGAGCAGGCGACCAAGGTGAAACCCAGCGATTAAAATTCCAGAAATTCCAACGCCGCGGTCTCCAACCAACTCGGTATGTTGACCTCGACTGCCTGAGGAATTTGGGACTGCTTGAGAGTGTCCGACAACTTTTGCAGAATGTAAACTTGTGGAATCTGTGCTGCCAACCGCAACCCATCTACGAAACTCTGACCTTGGAGTTTCTAAGTTCATTTTCCTACATTACCCCTACTGGAGCCACCAACCAACTCTCTGGCGTGACTAAATTCCGTATGTTTGGCACTGAGTATCAGCTGTCACAAACTGATATCGCGCGGCTGCTCGGTTTCAGTTCCAACAAAGGTGTCCACCTTCGCGTGCTGGATAATTTCGGCGAGGAAGCATTTAATTTATGGCACAGCATGACAAACATTCGTGTCGGCTCTTACGACCACCTCAACGCCACCCATATCCATAATTCGGCTATCCGATATTTTCACCGCATCCTTTGCAAAACCATCTTCGCCCGAGATAGCAACCATAAGCTCAACTCCAAGGAGCTTTTCTTCATGCACTGTGCGTTTACCATCCAGAAGATCAATGCCGCTCCATTTCTATTGGCACATATTCACTCTATATGCGCTAGAGGCGGCAAACCCTTCTATTTCTGAGGGATTGTCACTTCTCTTGCTATAGCTTTGAATCATGGTGCCGCTCTCACTGATATTCCTTCCATGGCGCCAGCGTTGCTTACTCTGGACCACTACAAGGCCGCCCACCTCATCTATGAGCGGGAGGATGGCAAATTACATTATGTGATCCGAAACATCGTTTATAATAACATTACTTTGCCTTGTAGGGACCAAATCGATCCTCAAAACAGAGCTAATTGGTTATTCGATCCTGCAGCTCCCGAGGGCCATGTTCCTATTCATGAAGACCAGCCTGATGCCCCCGCGGACAAGATACAGGAAGAGCTGGACAGAGCTGCCCCCGTTCACGACATTCTAGGACCTTCATCCGCACCACCTCCTATCTCTCTTGAAGACATTCTCCGAGCCATCCACCAGCAAAATCAAATGGGTGCAGCACTTGAAAGAAGACAACAGGAGCAGTATGACTATTTATGTGCCCAAAACGCTCAGATTTTGAGTGGCCAGCGGAGCATGAACGAGAGGTTGGACGAGGCCCGGTCTGAACTAAACGCTTTAAGGTTGGACGTCAGCACTCTTGGCTACCATGACACTGATACCGAGGCCACACCTACCAGGTGATCACGCACTAGGAGCAGAGGACGGGGACATCAGTAGTCTTTATTAGTTTGCTTTTTCTATCTTTATTTGTATTTGTATTTCCCCGCCTTTATACCACAACATTGAGGACAATGTCTGGTATAGTGTGGGAGAGGTACCTTTCCATTTTCCATTTAACAAGTAATTTTTACGATATTTCTAAGTTTCAATTCTTCTCCCCTTTATTTAGCCATATCGAAATTTTTTTGCTTTATCTTTGCATAGCCCGGCATACCTACCTTAACGAAATCCTAGTTAGGAAGCCGAGAACGATTCAACAAGATCGATACAGTTATGACACCTTAGACTTCCTACTTACGCGATCCGCTTCAATAACCGTTATACCTATATCTTGAGTTTCAGTTCTAAAGTAACCCCTAGTAGTTTATACTAGCAGTCAGCACCGTCTTGACACAAACCACGTGGAGAGCCGATGAATATAAGTGTTTAATGCCTAATCGATGAAATATCCTTCTTATCTCGCTGCTAAAAAGAAAAAAATTGCACCAAAATACAAGGTCGCATATATGAAATGAGCAAATAATGAAGGAGTCCATTGTTGGTTGGTTCAGAGGTATCTGGTTCTGAACTTGGTAGGGTGTTCTACAGCTTGATCCCCCACAACCTCCAATTTGGATAATACATGTAGGGTTGCCACATTCGTGTACCAGACCCCGTGCTAAAAGGATCAAAGTCACTAACCGGTTACTCCACTACGTGCGTGCTAAGACAAAGGGCTTAATGTGATTGCGCTAGAACAAACCGGGTGAAATAGGTACAAGAGACTCTGGGCAAAATTATAACAGAATTATTGGACAGTTTGTTTAAAATGGAAGTCCACGACTTAGCTTATTGCTTGTGTAATTAGCGCATCGCTAGTGTTTTACTTAAGTATCGGTCGAACTAACAATTGATTTCCCGTAATTGTTTTGAAAACCAAAGGTATGTTATGCGTGTGCGTCTGATGAAACTTGTCCGATCTTTTTGATTATTTTCTTGAGGACAAGCAAAGCTTTAAGTATGGGGGAATTTGATAACGAGAAATCGTATCGTATAATTGCTACGTTTTTAATCCATTTTCATACTACATTAATCCATTTAACTCCCGATTGTTCCGAGTTTTTATGTCTTTTCACAGGTATAACATGTTTCAAGTAAATTTAGTGAAAAAGATCATATGAAGAAAGCTAACATGAAAATCAGAAGAAAAGGAACAAATCTGCAAAGTTCTGCAGATTTTGATGTTGTGACGGTCGTCACACATCTATTACGACTGTAACGCGCTCACATCATGAAGAACGCTCGTCACACATCATTGACGAACGTAACGCACTATTTAAGCATATTACGACCGTCACCTTAACCTTACGACCATCACACGCGTAATTCAACATTGTGAAGAACATGGAGACGTGGGCAACGTAAAGAAAGGATTATTCACTCCTATAATCTCTCAACCTCACCAACGCCCAGTCCTAGTTTTTCTCCAAAAGAAGTACAAGTCCACGTTCCTATTATTTCTTAACTGCCAATTCCTCCTATATAAATAGGAGAGGTTTCAATGAAGAAGGGACATAGAGTTTTATTGACAGCAAGTTTTATTTTCACAAATTCCTTGCGGAAGCTCTGCCGAATTTGCGAACCGTTTCCAGTTTTCATTTTTTTACTGTTCTTGTTTTATATTCCCTTTTACCCTTTAATAGCCATTTCCATCATTAGGAAATTGATATTTTAGTTAGAATTTGTTTTTAGCCTCAGAATTCGTTTCAAGTTCCGATTCTGAAGGTTCCAATCTTGCCGACTTGTGGGAGAGGGAGCTTGAGGAATAGTATTATTACTCAGGTTTTTAATCGCATTTAATTTAATTTTAATACAATTTGTTTATGTTAAATTACCGTTATTTATTTATCATGAATGTTTTACCGTTTCCCGATTATATTTCCTGTCTGTTTGTTTTAAGTACCATGGCTAGCTAAATTTCTAGAGTCGGGATGTAATTATAGCAACTGAATGGATTAAATTGTTCCTAAGCTAAAATCTAAATTAACTTAATTTCTGGCTGTGAATTTTAATAATTAAAATCAATCTTTTTGTTACGAGAGTAAGAAAAGTAGAATAAGTTAGGATCAAGACCACGAGAGTGTGAGGTTTTAACCGGATAGCTAAAGTTAGGCATTTGATTTAAATACAGCGAGAGCGCTTTAAAATGAATTAGATTTTATTAAGTTTTCAAAGAATATTTTCTAAACACTTATGGGCTAGCGAGAGCAGGCATAGGGCTTTAGGGGTATAATCCGAGATAAGACCACGAAAGTGTGAGTTGAGGGTTTTTAAACTGATAGTTTCTACATAACCATCTAAGTTAAACATCTTTATATGCTTAGGTTCGACTAGATCCGCTTAGGTTCACTTTATTACATACCGACCGTTTTATTATTATTATTCCCTTAATTCAATTTAGTTTTTCCTCTATTTTAACCTCTAAAAAACCAAACGTGACAACATCCGCCTTAGCTAAACTAGCAGACCTTTATAGCACTAGAGTGATTACAAAGTCCATGTGGGTTCGACATCTTTTTATTACTACCGCGATAGGCTGTGCACTTGCAGTTAAGATACCGTTAGACACATTAGGTCGCTCGCACATTACAAAGCCACAATGTTTTGCTTCCTTGAGCTCCAAGAGATTGGAGCGTCTTCGATCATGAATATGTAGAATGCAATACTATTATTCTTGTCTTAATCTCCACAAAAATTTAAATCAGTGTAGCCATATAACTCTACATTTATGTTGGTCTTCTTTTGTATTGGCATTAGAACATCATGATCAATCGTACTCTTTATGTTTCTCAGCATCCTTTTAACTGCAGTGAGATAAAATTCTTAGGGATTCTCCATGAATCTGCTCAACAATCTGACATTTTAACAGATATTTGGTATGGTATTGCAAAGATACCTTAAGCATCTAATGATTTGTTTGTACAATGTTACACATACAAACTCATCATATGTATCCTCCTATAACTTTGCTCCAATTTCTAGTGTTGTGGTAGATACATTATAATTACTCATCTTGAATCTCTTTAATATGTCTTGGGTATACCTTTTCTGGTGCATGAAAACTCTTTCAATTGTTTCTTTGAACTCCATCCCTATGAAATATCACAATTTCCCTAGGTCAGACATTTCAAACTATTACATCAACTTCGACTTGACTTTACTTTCTTATCTCATCTTCATTTGCATATGTAATTAGAAAATCATCTACATATTGGCATAAATTGATTCGACTGACCTTGTTATAATTATTAACATTCATTCCATGTTCTAAGACACACTTTTTGAATCCTGCTTTAATCAGAACGCTATCTAATCTTTTATTCCAATCCCTCGAGGCTTGCTTCAAGCCATATAGAGTCTTCCTCAACCTGCACACCTTGACTCTTACCATGTGATTTTGAATCCTATTTGTTTACTAACATAGACTTCTTCTTCCAAAAGTTCATTCATAAATGTTAATTTTACATCCAACTAACATATTTTCCACCCTGTGTATGTTGTTGTCAACACATCAATCCTCATTGTCTCCAACCTTGCAATGGGTGCGTAGACTTTATTGAAATAAATACCAGGTTTTTGCAGAACCTATTGCCACTAGTCTTGTCTTGTGCTTGGAAATTTCATCGTTATGTCTTAGTTTCAACTTGTAGACCCACTTCACATCATTTGGCTTCTTGCTAGATCTTTCCACAAGTTCCCATATCTTTTTCTTCTTGTTTTCCATGAGTTTTTCATTCATAGTCGCCCACCAATTTGAATCATTCATGGCTTGATCCAAATTGATTGGCTCTGCTTCAACCATCTTCATCACTTCTTTTATTAAGTCACCATCTGCGTCTACTTCTTGATCTGGAAATCTATCATATCTAGCTAACCTTGTCGACTTAGTTCTTGCTCTAGTGGATCTTTTGACATTTTTCTCTGGTGGTTATTCATTTTGATTGGTTGGGAATTCAATTTGTTGATCTTTTTCAAACACAATTTTGATTGTGTTTGACTCCTTCCGAATTGACCCATGACTTCAATCCCGCCCTTTGCTCTCGTCAACTAGAACATCTCTACTAATCACTAGCTTATCATTGTTTGGTGAATACAACTTGTATGCATTTGTCCAATGATAACCTATGAGAACCATAGTCTGGCTTTGATCATCTAGATTTTTCCTCAATTGTTCACAAATATTCCTGAAACACATTTATCTAAAGACTCAAAGATGACTAAAATTTGAGTTATGTCATGTCCAAGCATCATAAGGTGTCATCTCGACTATATTCTTCATTGGACATCTATTTAGAATTTATACTGTTGTTGAAGCTACTTCACCCCAAAATCTCTTCGGCATAACTTTAGATTTCAACATGCTCCTTGTCATGTTCAATTTACTTATGTTCTTTCGTTCAACTATACCATTGGACTGAGGTGTTTAGGGTACGATGACCCCATGCTATTTACTTTCCTCATTGCAAAATAGAGAAAATTCTCGAGAAGTGTATTCACCACCACCATCAGTTCTTAGTTTCTTCATCTTGCATCCACTTTGTTTCTCGACATGAAATTTAAAATTACTAAATTGTTTAAATACCTTACTCTTCCTTTCAATAAGATAAATCCACATATATCTGGTGAAATTATCTCGGAATGTTTAGAAATAAAAATTACCTCCATTTTACCTTACTTCAAAAGGTCCACACACATCAGAGAGAACTAACTCCAGCTTTTCCTTTGACCTTATGGGCAAGTCATGTTTGAATGCTTTCCTAGTCTGCTTTGCTTTAAAACATTTCTCACACACCTGACTTGGTTCCTTCACCTAAGGTAAGTCATACACCATCTTATTTTGGTTGAGCATTCCTAAACTTCTGAAGTTTAGATATCCATGCATGAGATGTCATAGCCTATTCTTGTTTTCTTCTATAGTCGAAGTAAGACACTTGCGTTCAACTGCGTTGATCTCTACTTTGAAGGTCTTGTTATCTCCCAATAGTTCCTTCACAGTAAATCTCTCATCACCATCATACACATTTATTTGATACTTTTTAATATTCATGTTGTACCCTTTGGCAAGTAATTGACCTATGCTTATCAAGTTACTTGTCATTGAAGGTACATACAACACATCAGTGATGTTGGCCCTTCGACCATCATTTCTCACCACATATATATTTAATTTTCCACCTGATGTGACGTGCCTTCCATCTGCAAACCTTATTACCTTATTAAATAATTTATGTAACTTGGTGAACCAGTTTTTATTACTAGTCATATGGATATTGCATCTTGAATCCTGGTATCACATGTTGGTTTGCTTAGTGTTCGACTAAGTGTTGGCCATGAGTAGCACATCATCATAATCATTATCACTAGCATATGCATATTGCGCTTCATCGTTATATTTTCCCGTGGTTCCTTCTTTCTTCGACAGTCTCGAGCATATAACTACTACAAATTACATTTTTTATGATGAAGCATTCACCTCGGACAATAAAAAACCGAGGATGGAGGTCATGGGAAAACCATGTTTTTTTTATAAAAAAAAAAAAATCAATTGTTTCTCTCAGTTTTTAAGAAAACCAAAGGAATATAGATATAAGGAAATTTGTTTCGAATCCCAGTCATTGCATTTTAATTTTACTTTCAATGGTTTAATTAGTATTTCTATCTTGGTCCATATCTAGCTTCCCTTTTTTTCTCTGTTAATTTTTAAAATTAATAGAAAAGTTAAAGTTCTTTTGATTGGTGCATCTAGTAATGAAGAACTTGAATCTTATATATAGCATTGTACTCTCTCTTTCTTCACAAAACTAAGCAATGTGAAACTTCAAAAAACTTGTATCATATATATAGTTTTAGGCTCCCTCTTCATTCACAAAACTAAGCGATATAAGACTTAAATAATATACATATTTTCAACCTATCCTAACAAAAGAGACATGATATTTCAGCACTGAAAAAATCATGGCGATATTCGATGTTTTTGGAATGGATTACACTACTTGTAATGGAGCGTATAATTTCTACATTTATTATTTTTCACCGTGTCAACAAAGACTCTTGTGCTTGGATTAAGGCTTTATCATTTGTGTAAGCATTAAATTATTAAGTGAGAAACAAGTTTGAGGCCTGTAAAGCAAGGACTAGACAGCATAGGTTCAGATTGGAGTTTTGTCCTTCATGAAATGGCTTGAATTCAAAGTGAGAAATTGTCAACTTCATCTCTTCGATTATCCCTACTCAAAAATGATCTCAAGGAGTTCTTGGAAATTTTGGAAAGCTTGAAATGTGCTCTATAACCCATCTTTGAAATGAATTTCAAGATTCCTATTGGAACTAGGTGAAAATTGCCATGAAGTTGGGTCAAAAACCTGCCTAAATTAGGGCAAAATTTCACTAAGTTATTTTAGTTCATGGGCCTGTATTCACAAAATTATATCTTGAGATCCAAGAATCTTTAGGAAAAAATGTGTGAAGCAAAGTTATATATTTCATGGAGGTCTACAATTTTCATGTTGGGAATTTTCTTTGAATCATCTTGTATCATGGTGGAAAATTGGCCTAAAGTTGAGAAAAAAATAAGAAATTTTCTATACTTAGAAATATTTCTAAGTTAAGAAGAATTCAATTTCAAAACCAAATCTTCAATCTTTGATTCCTTGATGAACAAGTTTCATATTTTGACACGTTTTGATGAATTGTGATCCTTGGCACTTGAATTTGACCAAAAAGTGAAAGTTTGACTTTTCAGTATACAGTTGACTTTTGATTAGTTGACTGCAAATTTCATCTATCAATCCAATGAAAATGCAATGTTTTGAACCATCTCATTAGGTCAAGATGATGCAATTGAGCTCTTAGAATCATGCTTCAAACCAATTAGTCATTTGCTAGGTCAAAAAATCATAAATTGCCCTTTCTCAGTCAAAACCCTAATTTTGACCATTTTGCCCTTTTGATGATTTGATCAAATTTCTTGAGGAATTGTGGTCCAAACTTGATCAAATGATACATATGAGTCTAGAATGTTGATATGGATTAAAAATTATGAAGTTTGACTGTAAATTGGCCATAGTTGACTTTTTTTCTAATACAGCTAATTTTTAGGTCAATTGTCTAATTGACTGATCAAAAATGTAGTTCAAAGCTTGAAACTTATCATGAGTAATCTTAGGGGTCCATAATGATGTTTGAAATTCATATGAAGCATTGATATCCCAAAAATCCTTGTACAATCTCAAACCCTAATTTTGGGTGATCAGTGCTTGATGGGATGTCTTGTGCTGATTAAACCCTAATCCAGTCTTGAGTTAAAGAGATCTTGTGAGAAAAGTCCTAATAAATGAAAGGGAAAATTTTTAGGGTACAATAGCTTCCCCTGTTCAATCTTCTTAAACTTGAAGAGTTAGGTTGGCGAACTTTGCCATTCGTGACTCGAAGGTGAAAGATGATTGGACACTAGAGTGCCCATAAATTTACACTCGACGATGTGTAGTTGAGGGAATGGGCTTAAAGTTGCCATTTGGAGAAGTGATAGAATCTTGTTGGAGATGGGCTTGTATATGCCATCCAAAAATGTTTGTTGAATTGTAAGTTGTAAGTTGAAAGAATGAATATCAGAACGGAGTCCGTGTTTGGAGTGTGTCTGAACTGTATCTGAAAGTTGATTTTGACTAAGTACCAGAATGGCATCCGTGTTTGGCACGTATCTGAACTATATCCGAATGAGTATTAGAATGGCATCTGTGTCTAGCGCATAGCCGTATTGTATCTGGCACGTAGTCGTACTGTATTTGAAAGTTGAATCTGAATGGGCATCAGAATGGCATTCGTGTCTGGAGCGTATCTGGACTGTATCGGAAATCTGAATATGAATGAGTATCAGAATGGCATCCTTGTCTGGAGCGTATCTGGATTGTATCTGAAATCTAAATCTGAATGAGTATCAGAATGGCATCCGTGTCTGGAGCGTATCCGTACTCTATCTAAAATCTGAATCTGAATGAGTATTAGAATGGCATCCGTGTCTGGAGCGTATCTGTACTGCATCATGATTGCATATTGTTAACGGTAGCTGTTAATCTTATGCTTAAAAGGGTAAAATGTTAGCTGAAACACAAAGTTATGTTGCATTAAATGTATGATGCAATGTAGTTGCTTTATCAATGTTTATGATATATGGATGCAATGTACATGCATGTAAGCTGATCTGTTGTATTGTTGTTTGATTGAGGAAAATAAATCCTTGAATGCTGCTGAGGATATGTTGAATTTTCATGTCTTGAAGTTGAAGTACTGACAAACTCTTATTGACGGAAGTAAATTCTATTGTGAGGGCAACGCCATGTACTGCTTGTACGATCTGCTTGGGGAATCCTGAGAAATTTGACAACTCCTATTGGGGATTAATAACTTGAAATTTTGTTCCGTTGGGGATTTAAATGACGTACTGTGGGGATTACTTATGGAATAGCCTAGAGACGTTTTCCTGTCCTTTCAACCTATCAGTAATTGTCTTTCTTATTTTATTTATTTGTAAATATTAATTATGTTCAAATGCATATGTTCATCAATGAATCATTGGACGTTTTTTGCAAATAAAACATAATCGTAAAGAAAAAGACAAATAGTTTTTTTGTATTTTCAAAGAGATATCTTTGTATTGACTTTGAATAAGTATTTTGTACAAAGGAGACAAACATTCTAGTAAGAGAATGGTGCCATAAAACAAAAAATTTATACAAAGAAAGATAGCTATGTGTAATAATCCCATGGGGTTCCCATTCTACTATAGTCTTCATATCTCTGAATATCTTGTCTATTTGTTGCTTCATCCGAAGATGATTGAATTGATCAAAAACTCCGAGTTTGTAAGTGGAAGTCAAAGGTAGTTCATAAAGTGATCCGACGAGACATAATCATACGCTTTAATTCCCTAAATTTTGCCTGGACCGCCCTTTCGGGTTTTCAGTCCACTGGGAAACCCTTTTTTGCCCAAGTCGCCCTTTCGGGTTTTCAACTTGCCGGGTGTACAAATTTTTTATATAATTTATCCCTAATTTTTGCCTAGATATGTCAACCTAGCGAGTCTCTTATGCGTAGTATCTTTTGACTATGTCTGCGTTCGCAAGGTGTGGCAGGTCGTCGCCATCCATGATGGTCAAGATCATTGCCCCACCAGAGAATATGCTTTTGATTACAAATGGTCCTTCATAGGTAGGAGTCCATTTTCCCCTGGGATCACTTTGTGGCAAAATGATACATTTGATCACTAGATCCCCAAATTGATATACTTGGTGCCTGACTTTCTTGTTGAAAGCCTTGATCATCCGTTTTTGATACATCTGACCATGGAAAACAGCAATAAGTCTCTTTTCATCAATTAAGTTCAATTGATAAAGTCGAGTCTGGATCCAATCATTTTCATTCAATCATGCATCCTTCATAATTCTCAGAGAGGGGATCTGAACCTCAATAGGTAGAACAACCTTCATGCCGTAAACCAAAGAATAGGGTATTTCCCCAGTTGATGTGCGAGCCGTGGTACGGTACCCATGGAGAGCGAATGGTAACATCTCATGCCAGTATTTGTATGTGACTGTCATTTTCTGTATGATCTTCTTAATGTTTTTATTTGCAGCTTCGACAACACCATTCATCTTTGGCCGATAGGGAGAAGAATTGTGATGCTGAATCTTGAATTGCTCGCACAAGGCGGTGATCATAGTGTTGTTAAGATTTGTACCATTGTCAGTGATGATCCTTTCTGGGATACCGTACTGGCAAATAAGGTTTTGCTTGATGAAGCGAGCCACAACATTCTTGGTAACGGAGGCGAAGTAGGCTGCTTCAACCCACTTTGTGAAATAATCAATGGCCACTAGGATGAAGCGGTGTCCATTGGAGGCTGTCGGCTTAATCTCTCCAATCATATCAGTTTCCCACATAGCAAATGGCCAAGGAGCCGTCAAGACATTCAGAGGAACCAGAGGTACGTGCACCTTTTCAGCCTAAATTTGACACTTATGACAGGTCCGAGAGTGTTGATAGCAATTTGCTTCCATGGTAGACCAATAATAGCCTGCCTGTAGGATTTTCTTTGCCATCGTATGCCCACTGGAGTGGGTGCCAAAAGTACCTTCATGTAATTTAGCCATGATCTTTTCAGCCTCAATCTTATCCATACACCGGGGCAGAATGGAGTCATGATTGCGTTTGTATAGGATGCCATTACTAAGGAAGAACTTAGCAGAAAATCTCCTTAAGAACTTTTTATCATTGATTGAAGCTCCTTCTGGATATTCTTGAGCCTCGAGATACCTCTTGACCTCATGAAACCAAGGCTGGTCCACTACTTCTTTAGTATTAATCTCGTGACAATGTGTTGGTTCATCCATTCGTTCGATGGTGATCTGGGGAGCCTCATTATCCCAATTAAGTTTAAACATAGATGACATTGTGGCTAGAGCGTCTGCTAGCTGATTTTCTTCTTGCGAAAAATTCTCGAAGGTAATCTTCTCAAAATGTGGTAGCAATGTCAAAACATGTTCTTTGTAAGGGATAAGGTTTGGGTGCTTAGTGTCTCATTCCCCTTTGATCTGACTGATGACCAAAGCTGAATCTCCAAACACATCTAAAGCTTTGATTCCCAAGTCTATGGCAGCCCTGAGACCAAAGATGCATGCTTCGTACTCCACCATGTTATTTGTACAGTTGAAGCAAAGTCTGGCAGTAAAAGGAGTATGACACCCTTCCAGAGATATGAGTACAGCAACGATACCATTACCAAGTGCATTGGATGCCCCATCAAAGAACAGGGTCCATCGAGATCCTTGTTCAGGCCTGTCATATGGTCTGATTTCTTCACAGTTGTCTAATGTCATGATGTCTTCATCCGGGAATTCAAACTTCATGGACTGATAGTCTTCTACAGCTTGATGAACAAGATGATCAGCTAGCACACTGCCCTTTATAGCTTTCTGGGTAGTATAATGTATGTCGTATTTTGTCAGGATCATCTGCCACCTAGCTATTCTCCCAGACAGAGCAGGCTTTTCGAAGATATACTTTATCGAATCCATCTTAGATATCAACAAGGTAGTATGAGTCAGCATATACTGTCTTAGCCGGCGAGCAGCCCATGCCAGAGCGTAGCAAGTTTTCTTGAGCAGTGAATATCTGGTTTCACAGTCGGTAAACTTTTTGCTCAGGTAGTAAATAGCATGCTCTTTTCGGCCAGACTCGTCATGCTGCCCCAATACACACCCTATTGAGTTCTCTAAAACGGTCAGATACATGATCAGTGGTCTTCCCTCGATTGGTGGCATCAAAACAGGAGGCTCTTGTAAGTACTCCTTGATCTTGTCAAAAGCAACCTGGCATTCATCATACCATCTGACTACTTGGTCTTTCTTCAATAGTTTGAAGATTGGCTCACAAGTAGCTGTTAGGTGAGAAATGAATCTGGAAATATAGTTCAGGCGTCCCAAGAATCCTCTGACTTCCTTCTCGGTACGAGGAGCAGGCATTTCTTATATTGCTTTAACCTTGGCAGGGTCGACCTCAATACCATTGTTACTGACGACAAAACCTAAGAGTTTACCGGACCGTACTCTGAATGTGCACTTGTTTGGGTTCAACCTTAGTTTATACTTCTTCAATCTCTCAAACAACTTTTGCAAGTGATCAATGTGCTCTTCTTCATTTTGTGATCTGGCTATCATATCGTCTATGTAGACCTCTATTTCATGATGTATCATGTCATGAAATAAAGCTACCATGGCGCGCTGATAGGTTGCCCCAGCATTCTTCAGTTTGAATGGCATCACTTTGTAGTTGAATATGCCCCACTGTGTGACAAATGTAGTTTTCTCCATGTCCTCAGGTGCCATTTTTATTTGGTAATAACTTGAGAACCCGTCCATGAAGGAAAACACTTTGTGCTAGGCCGTATTGTCAACCAGGATATCAATGTGGGGGAGTGGAAAATCATCTTTAGGGTTGGCCCTATTCAAATCTCTATAGTCCATGCACATTCGTACTTTACCGTCCTTTTTAGGCACGGGAATAATGTTGGCAACCCATTAGGGATAGGAAGTGACATCCAAGGATCCAGTATTAAATTGTTTCATGACTTCCGCTTTGATCTTCTCTGACATATCAGGTCTCATGCGGAGGAATTTTTGTTTTACTGTTGGACAATCTTCTCTTGTTCGCAGATGATGTACCACGATGTCTGTATCAAGTCCTGGCATGTCTTCATATGACCAGGCAAAGATCTCAACATAATCATGCAACAGCTGAATCAGATGCTCCTTGACACTGGGCTCCATATTGGCACCCACCTTGACCTCTTTTTTATCCTCCTCGGTACCCAGGTTGATTGTATCCACAGGTTCCTCGTGAGGCTGAATAGCTCTTTCCTCTTGTTGCAGTAGTCTGGCCAGTTCCCCTGGTACTTTACAATCTTCCTCACCTTTGTCTTCGGCTTGGTAGATTAGATCCTCAGAGTCACAAAAGACCATAGCAGTATCGTTACCCATGGGATCCGGAATGGAGGGGTACCTGCATTTGTGAGTGTGGGTGTGTGTAAGGGTATAACCATCCTTTAAAAAATAAAATGTAAAAGAAAAACAATGAGCACAAAAGTTTGTATGTAAAAAACGTCTATGATTCATTGAATGTCATATGAAGATGAAATAATAACCCTTACAAATGGACCATTGTGCCTCGGGCAAGACACAAGGTTTTAAATGTGCGAATTGTTTGTGAATATTATAAGTCCAACAGAAATGTAAATATAAATTATTGAGGGATGAAAGTTATTGGGACAAAGTCTCTGGCCTCCCAATTGCGAAGTCCTCTGTTGACAGTTAGAAATATCCAATCCTCCAAGTTGCAATCCTCTTCACCATCTTCCACCGCATTGACCTCTCGGTTGTTAATCTTCAAGGGTGGCCCACCAGCACGGGCACGGCGTACAGCCTTCTGAGAACTTAAAGTGAAGCCTAAACCAAACTTGTCAGATTTATACGGAATATCAGGAAGTTGCCCCCAGATGGTGCATCCACCCTCCTCTACAACTGCCTTGGCGTCTTTCAGAGATGACATCCAGAGTGGAGGTCTTGTGATCTTGGGAATCTGGGACGCAGTCTTGGTCACTGTTACCTCTTGGGGAACTTCTTCGAAATGTTGAAAAGGAGTTTCAATGAATTCGCTGTCCAATTCCATATACCTGAAGGAATTGAGGTGGCTAATCATATACTCTTCCTCTCCGTGGACAGTGATAATCTTTCCCTGGACCGGATATTTCAGCATCTAGTGCAGTGTAGATGTGACAACATCGGCATTATGGATCCACAGCCGTCCTAGCAGACAGGAGTAAGAGGGGCGGATGTCCATTACATAGAAGGTTGAGTTGAAAGTTTGAGTCCAAACCTTTATGGGGATATCCACCTCCCCGTGCACCATCCTCTTTGATACATCAAATGCTCTTACGACTATTTTACTGGGTTTCAACGTCAATCCTTCGCAGTCTATTCGGTCGAGAGCTTACTTCGGTAAGACATTCAAAGATGAGCCAGAGTTGTTCCTCTACATTCCACAAAGACATGCATGCCTGTTAGAACATAGTTTGATTCTACAACCCTTGGTTAGAGTTTTGATGATAACAAATACAAAGAATAAATAAATACAAAGAATAAATACAAAGAACAAATATGCTCCTTAAAAATATGTTTTATGTACGCAGAAGTTCTGATCAGCATCAGAAGATAAGCCATAAATTATTACACGCTGAAGCAATCAGATTATACGCTGAAGACTGGTGACCAGAACCTGTGCTTAATTACAGTATACTCTGTTTCTGAACAAGACCATATCAAACCAAGTCATCAACATTCTGAAGTGTCATCAGCAGTAAGGAGAAAAGACTCTGAAGCGTTACTGAACATTCAAGACAGAATTAATGGCAACGGCTTTCTCCAAACAGGATCTTCTCCAAAAGGAAAGTGTGTTAATAACATTAAAATTGCTTTATGGACAACGTCATTACATTGCCTATATAAACAAGCCAGCTTGCAAAATGAAGCACGTACATACACACAACAATTTGCTAAGATCACCAACCACGCATATTCTAGCTCAAGAAAATTCGTTCTTTATTCTAAGCTAAACCTGTGTAATTTATCACAGTTGTGATAAACCGTTTTTGTTAGAAAAACAACAACACATTTTGTTTAATCATATTGTAAAAGAGATCCTTAAGATTAACCAGATTGTGGTTGTACTCAAGAAGACTTTAACAGTTGTTAAAGTAGATTTTGTAATCTTGTTGAGATTAGTGGATTAAGACCTCGTTTGAGAGAGGAGAAATCACCTTGACGGGTGGACTGGAGTAGTTTGAGATCAATCGAACCAGGATAAAAATACTGTGTCATTAAGCTGTTTTAGATCCATGTTTTCAATTCAACCCCCCCCCCCCCCCCCCCCTTCTTGTGTTTTTCACATCTTCAATTGGCATCAGAGCGCCTGGTTCTGAGCTCAAACACTTAACCATGTCAGTACAAGATCCAAGCATCGGAAAAAAACTATGGTGGGACCAAGCCAAAACATCAACAATGACAACAATGAAGACAGAGACAGATTCAGTGGTAAACCTCTAGTCTTTGATGGAGAAAACTTTGACTACTGGAAAGACATAATTGAGATTTTCTTTCTGGCCCATGATGCTGATTTGTGGAACATGGTGACTGATGGATACACTCATCATGTGGATGGACGTGGTCAGAAGATAGACAGGAAAATGATGTCTGATCAGAAAAAGCGTGAATTCAGAAACCACCACAAGGCCAGAACATTTCTCCTCAGCGCCATCTCATATTCAGAATATGAGAAAATATCAAACAGAGAAACTGCCAAGAATATGTTTGACTCTCTGAGAATGACGCATGAAGGCAACATTCAAGTCAAAGAAACCAAGGCCCTTGCGCTTATTCAGAAGTATGAGGCATTCAAGATGGAAGATAATGAATCAATAGAAACTATGTTTTCAAGATTTCAAATTCTTGTTGATGGACTAAAAGTTCTTGAAAAAGGGTATTCTACTGCTGATCACGTTAAGAAGATCATCAGAAGCTTGCCAAAACAATGGAGGCCAATGGTCACAGCACTTAATCTAGCCAAAGATCTCAACAAAATCTCTCTGGAGGAACTTGTTAGCTCCCTCAGAAGTCACGAGATAGAGCTAGAAGAAGATGAACCTCAAAAGCAAGGTAAGCCATTAGCTTTAAAATCAAACAGAAAATCTGACTCCAAAGTTTTGCAGGCTGTGGAGGAAACCTCTGATGGATCCTCATCAGAAGAAGATGAACTGTCTCTCCTCTCCAAAAGGGTGAACCAATTGTGGAAGCAGAGACAAAGGAAGTTCAGAAATCCAAGAAGATCACAAAATCAGAACGAATCCTCCTCCAGATACAGAAGGTCAGAATCCTCCTCTGGACACAGAAGATCTGAAGGTTCTTCAGGATACAGAACGCCAAACAACAAAGACATCATCTGCTATGAATGTAACGAGCAAGGGAACTACAAAAGTGACTTCCCAAAGCTTCAGAAGGAGAAGCCCAAAAAGAAGTTTCTCAAGGAAAAGAAGAAAAGCCTCATGGCTACATAGGATGATTCTGACACATCTGAAGCTAACTCAGAATCAGATGATGAAAGAGCAAACATAGCTCTCATGGAAAACGTATAAGAAGACAGTGAAGCTTCTGGTTCAGACTCAGAATCAGACACTGAAGAGGTATTCCATGACTTTACCATAAACTTTACTAAGGCTGAACTTGCTGAAAGCCTAAATGAAATTCTGGAAAGGTATCAGCAGATCATAGTCAAATTCAGAAACCTGAAAAGGAATCTTGTCTCTGACTCTGATAAGATTGAGAGTCTCAGATTGGAGAATTCTGAGTTAAGAGAAAAAATTTCAAAATTAGAAAACCAGTTGCAAAACTCTCAGAAGCAAACAATCTCTGAAACTCTCAGCAATGTTGATGAGATCATCAAAGAGTATGATCACAGATTTCAAAAGTTTCTAGCTAAAAACATAGACAAAAGAAAGATGGCTTCAATGATCTATGGATTTAGCATAAATGGCATAAAAGGAATAGGATATCAAGGTAAGGTACCTACACCAAAAAATGCCATGGACTTAGTTATAAAATGCAGACCACTCAATTCACATTTTATATATGGGCACACACATGACATAAAATACACAAGTAGTGATTATTCTGTCAAACCAAAACTCAACCAGAATTTTGGTAAAACTAACAAATCAGGACCCAAGAAAATGTGGGTACCTAAGGATAAAATCATACATGTGGAAGATATCTTTAGCAGCAAGGCTAAGACACCAATCATGGTACCTGGACTCTGGCTGCTCACGACACATGACGGGAAGAAACCATATGTTCCAAAGCTTGGAAATTAAGCCTGGAGGCCACGTGGGCTTTGGAGGAAATCAGAGAGGAAAGATCATTGGTTCTGGAAAAGTAGGTAATGGAAATCTTCCCTCTATAAATAATGTTTTATTAGTTGATGGATTAATGCATAACCTGTTATCCATAAGTCAATTAAGTGATAATGGTTATGATATAATCTTCAATCAAAATTCATACAAAGATGTTAGTCAGAAAGATGGGACTATCCTATTTAATGGAAAGAGGAAAAACAACATTTATAAAATAAAACTTTCTGAACTAAAGAATCAGAATATAAAATGCCTACTGTCTGTTAACAACGAGCAATGGATCTGGCACAGAAGATTGGGACATGTTAGTATGAGAAGAATATCTCAGATTAACAAACTCAATCTGGTCAGAGGAATTCCTAACTTGAAGTTCAATTCAGATGCTCTGTGTGAAGCATGTCAGAAAGGCAAGTTTGCAAAACCTGCTTTCAAATCCAAAAATGTTGTTTCCACCTCTAAGCCATTAGAACTTCTGCACATTGACTGATTTGGACCAGTAAAAACTGCTTCAGTCAGTGGCAAGAAGTATGGGTTAGTAATCATAGATGACTATAGCAGATGGACATGGGTAAAGTTCTTAAGACACAAGGACGAGTCACATTCTGTGTTTGTTACCTTCTGCAACCAAGTTCAGAATGAAAAGGATCTTAGAATTGTCAAAGTCAGGAGTGATCATGGTGGAGAATTTGAAAATAAAGATTTTGAATTATTCTTTAATGAAAAAGGAATTCTGCATGATTTCTCTTATCCTAGAACTCCCCAGCAAAATGGAGTTGTAGAACGAAAGAACAGAACATTGCAACAAATAGCCGGAACCATGATCAATGAGACTTACGTTGCTAAGATCTTCTGGGCAGAGGCAATAAACACAGTGTGTTACATTCAGAATAGAATCTCCATAAGACCTATTCTGGAAAAGACTCCATATGAATTGTGGAAGAACATAAAGCCCAACATTTCTTATTTTCACCCATTCGGATGCACATGTTTTATTCTGAATACAAAAAAATATTTGAACAAGTTTGACTCTAAAGAAAAAAAGTGTATTATGTTAGGATACTCTGGACGCTCGAGAGGGTACAGAGTATACAATACAGAAACACAGATTGTTGAAGAGTCAATCAGTGTTAGGTTTTATGATAAGCTTGACTCTCAAAAGTCAAAGCAGAATGAATTCCTTGCAGGTATGGAAGTTGAACTCACAGGTACTGAAGACAACTCATCAGAGACACTCAACAGAGACACTCCCTCAACATCAGAAAGAGTTACTACAAGCAATCCAGCACCTTCTATTGATCAACTCCAGAAAAGACTATCCAGAAGCAGCATTGATCACCCAGAAGATACAATATTGGGAAAGAAGGAAGATCCAATCAGAACAAGATCAACATTCATAAACTCTAAAGAATCCCTCATGGGACTGGTTTCTCTGATTGAACCAATAACAATTGATGAAGCACTTCTGGACAATGACTGGATTCTGGCAATGCAAGAGGAACTAAATCAATTCACCAGAAATGACGTATGGGATTTGGTTCCCAAACCAAAAGGGTTCAACGTTATTGGTACAAAATGGGTGTTCAGAAACAAACTGAACGAGCAAGGTGAAGTAATCAGAAACAAAGCACGGATGGTAGCACAAGGTTATAGTCAGCAAGAGGGGATAGACTATACAGAAACCTTTGCTCTAGTCGCTAGGTTAGAATCTATCAGACTCTTAATTTCATTTGCTGTTAATAAAGGCATCACTCTGTATCTGATAGATGTCAAAAGTGCATTCTTAAATGGTTATATAGATGAAGAGGTATATGTGCACCAACCCCCTAGTTTTGAGAGTTCTAAAAATCCAGAATATGTTTTCAAACTAAAGAAGTCACTCTATGGTCTGAAACAAGCTCCCAGATCTTGGTATGAAAGACTAAGTAACTTCCTGTTAGAAAAGGAATTCACTAGAGGGAAAGTGGACACAACCTTGTTCTGTAAGACAGTTAAGAATGACATGTTAGTTTGTCAGATTTATGTTGATGACATCATATTTGGATCTACTAAACCCTCTCTGGGAAGAGAGTTTGCTAAATGTATGCAGGCAGAGTTTGAGATGAGCCTAATGGGGGAACTCAAATTCTTTCTGGGCATTCAGATAAATCAAACTCCAGAAGGAACTTACATTCATCAGAGCAAATATGTCAGAGAACTTCTGAAGAAATTTGATCTCTCAGAATGTAAGCCCTCAAAGATTCCAATGCATCCCACGTGCATTCTAGAAAAAGAAGAGGTAAGTAAAAAGGTAGAACAAAAGGTCTACAAAGGTATGATTGGTTCTCTTCTCTATCTGACGGATTCAAGGCCTGGCATTCTATTTAGTGTTTGCATTTGTGCTAGATTCCAATTAGATCCTAGAGAATCACACTTAATAGCAGTTAAGAGAATTTTCAAGTATCTGAAAGGTACTGCTAATTTGGGTTTGTTTGATAGAAAATCAAGTGATTACAGCTTAGTAGGATACTGTGATGCTGACTTTGCTGGAGACAGAGTAGAACGTAAAAGAACTTCTGGAAGCTGCCAGTTTCTGGGAGAAAATCTGATCTCATGGTCCAGCAAAAGACAATCCACAATAGCACTATCAACAGCAGAAGTTTAATACATAGTAGCAGCTGGATGTAGTACGCAAATGCTCTAGATGAAATGTCAACTTAAGGAGTTCAATATATTTGAGAGTAACATCCCTATCCTCTGTGACAATACTTCTGCTATTTGTCTCAGTAAAAATCCTATTTTGCATTCTAGGACTAAGCATATAGAAATAAAACATCATTTTATTAAGGACTATATTCAAAAAGGGATCCTTAACTTAAAATTCATTGACACTGACCATCAATGGGCTGATGTTTTTACAAAACCTCTTTCTGAAGATAGGTTAACTTCATTCTGAAACATCTCAGCATGAAGCTTTGCCCAGAATAAATTTTTTTATTTACATATCTTAACCTTTAGAATTTTAATTATTTTCTGTGAACTACTGATCAACCTGCCTTCAGAATTTTAGAAGTACAGATTGTATCTTAATCTATCCATGAAGATCTGAGGGTTTAATTTCAAGGATAGAAGTGTGTTGTTCACGTAAGCAAACAATTGTCATCCATTCATCAGCTACCTTCTGAGGCTGAACACACGTTCACTTTTCTGAAAGGTCAAAAATGCTGATTGGGTGCATTGAGACATACATTATGGGTAACAGTTTCAATATCTCTCTGAATCCCCTAAAATCAGCTGTCATTAATGCTTATAATCATGACTAATTATTTCTGTTTCTTACAGTTTATGCTTTCAAAAATCTATTTAAACTCAAGTTTCACTCTTTACATTCTTTCACTTTTACTCTCTCAATACCTTCTAATTGTTTGCAGTTCGTACTTTCAAAAAACCCTTTCATCTTTTTCAAATTTCTTGTGTTAACATGGCTTCTTCAAGCGTCCAAAACACCAGTACCCAGGGAACTGATTCTATGGAACAATACGAAGAACCATACAGAACTCTACTCACGCCCATTGAAAACCTGGAAGTTCTTTCAGAACTGATTTTTGATTTTGAAAGTCTTCAATAAAATGGCTTCAATCTCTCTGAAGAGGTCAATGCTCAAGGATGGAACAAATATTTTGACCGCCTTCTAGGGCCAACGTTTCCAATTCTTGTCAAAGAATTCTGGATTCATGCTTCCTTCTCAAACCATCAAGTTACCTCGTATGTCATGGGGAAGAAGATTGTCATTATTGAAGACCTAATTTCAAGACTTATCGGTTACAATGGTGTAGGTGTCAGGTGTATAGACATGGCTGAAAGATGTTCTGATGTTGCTTCAATTGCAAGGGAAATATTCCCTCTGGGTCTACCCTCCAGCAAGATTAGGGATCTGAAGGATCATCACAGAATCTGGGCTAAGATGATTTTGGGATGCATCAACCACAGGAAGCCAACCAGCTCTCCTGATTACATAAACATTGATCAGCAGTTTCTGATCTACTTTATCTCAAAGAAGACTAAGGTAAATCTCCCTCACTTGATATTTAATCATCTGAGGACCAGTGTAAAGGAAACAAGAGAAGATGAGCCTACCAAAAGGGACTGGATACCCCTAGGAAGACTCATATCAGATATTCTGACAGAGAATAGGCTGATAGAGCATCTGACTGAAGCACTGGAAATTAGCTCACTAGAAGCAACAGTTGGAAAGCCTCTGAATGCAAAGAATCTAAAAAAGATGAAAATCATTGAGAACATCAAGAAGGAACCCAACGTTACTTCTTTTGCAACTATCACTTCCAGAAGAATTCCTCTGGATGATTTTCCTCTTTTCTCTGAGATTAACTCCAAGCCTGAGATAATTTTCAGATATATGGATGCGCGTAAGGCATATGGCACTGCACCAGGGTTAAATATCCAGGACTTGCATCAGGCGGCTCCAGAAGTTGTTTTGAAGAAGACCAAGAAAAGAAAGGCAGAAGCAGAAGGATCATCCCAAAGGACTCCAAAAGCTGCTAAAAAGAAAGGTAATCCTTCTTCTGTTACTGTTTTAGAATCAATAACTATATCAACATCTGAACCCATAACTACCCAATCAGAACATCCAACCCCACAAACTTTTGATGACTTTGACATAGGGTTTGATCCATCAGAAACTCTAAGTCTAAGAGAAACTCACTCCCTTCCTATCAATCCAAATCCTGAACCAACTCAACCAGAACTTGCCAAAGTTCTGTCAGATATTGACTCTTTTGACCAAGATATTTCAGCTCCCACACCACAAAATTCAAATCCTCAAATCCATGATAATCCAAACTCCGAAACTACAATAGATGTTCCACAACCAGATACTCCACTACCTCTCTCTCCACAACAAGATATTCCTCATCCACCATCACCTCAACCTGAACAATCATAACCAGAAGTTCAAACTTCTGAGAACCAACCATCTGAGACCTATGAACCAGAACCTCACAATATTTCAACCAACCAATCTGAAGAACCTACTTCAGATTCATATACAATCCCAATCCCAGGAATCACTGAACCATTTGCCATCCGCATGCCTCTCACCATCCTGGACATTCCACAAATTCCCTCTTCTCTGGAATCCACACCACCAAATTCCCCAACTAGTCCAATCATCATACCCGACTCTCCCACTCCCTCACCCAAGAGCAATCCAACTGACAATGTAAGACTTGTCATTGATCTAACTACATTGGAACGATTAGCTGCTATATCTCACAAAACTGCCATTCCCAAACCAAAACCAACTGAACCCACACCAGATGTTGGTATAAGTTTGTTGATGATTGAAACAGGAATGCAGGAATGGATAACCTCCTTGAAGCAAGCTAGTCTAGAGATGACTAACCTGGTTGCCTCTGATTATCTATGGATAAGTTTCAAAACCTGGCTAAGTTCTGAAACATTGAAGCTAAAAGAACAGAGCTATGAACAGGTTCAACAGAATTTCAGTGATATGCTAAAGGTTTTTGAAGACCAAGTTCTGAGCCATCTGCTCAAGAAGGAGATTCTCCCTCTGGATAAATCTCCCTAGTCAGAACATCGTCTCTCAGATGAAGTTCAACCAAAATCAGAAGGACTCACTCTGACTGCTGCTCCAGAAGAGATGATCTCAGCAGAGGAAATGGTTCAATGTGATCAAGCTGCAGAATGCTCTGAGAAGCGTCCAGACACTGAAGAATCTCCAGATCCTTCATATGTCATACAAACTCTGGAAGAATTGAAGAGAGTAAATGTTGTTATCCAGGAAAGGTTGGATAAGCAGGAGGACACTAACAAAGAAATCAAGAGCATCGTGGGAAAACAAGAAGAATCTAACTCCCAGATCAAGGGCTTGCTGGAAGCTTTGTTCACACGCCTTCCTCCTCCCTCTTAGATTCTCTTCTGTTTTAAATTTTTTTATCTGTAACGTTTGTTTTACATTGCTTCTATTTTGAACTACTTATCATTGCTTCTTGCTTTTTTTAATATAAATCAACTTTTTAGCTGTGATTATATTGCCTTTTTGATAACTGACAAAAAGGGGGAGAAAGTAAGATATTTTCAATAACGGTTTACTGAGACAGAAGTCTCAAACATTCTGGACTACTTAACCTCTATCTTCTGAAAAGCTTGAACATGTACAAAACTCTGATGAAAGACGCAGTTAAACTCTGATGCTCAAAGACTCAAGGAACTTAAGGGAAGTAATCAACTCAGGGGGAGTTTTTCTTCTCTATTCTAAACTTTTTATTCTTTATTTTTAATTGAAAAATATGGTTTTTTTCATCATCAAAAAGGGGGAGATTGTTAGAATATAGTTTGATTCTACAACCCTTGGTTAAAGTTTTAATGATAACAAATACAAAGAATAAATAAATACAAAGAATAAATAAATACAAAGAATAAATAAATACAAAGAATAAATAAATACAAAGAATAAATACAAAGAACAAATATGCTCCTTAAAAATATGTTTTATGTATGTAGAAGTTCTGATCAGATCAGCATCAGAAGATAAGCCATAAAGTATTACACGCTGAAGCAGTCAGATTATACGCTAAAGATTGGTGACCAGAACCTGCACTTAATTATAGTATACTCTGATTCTGAACAAGACCATATCAAACCAAGTCATCAACATTCTGAAGCGTCATCAGCAGTAAGGAGAAAAGACTCTGAAGCGTTACTGAACATTCAAGACAGAATTAATGCCAACGGCTTTCTTCAGACAGGATCTTCTCCAAAAGGAAAGTGTGTTAATAACATTAAACTTGCTTTATGGACAACATCATTACATTTCCTATATAAACAAGTCAGCTTGTAAAATGAAGCACGTACGTACACACAACAATTTGCTAAGATCACCAACCACGCATATTCTAGCTCAAGCAAATTCATTCTTTATTCTAAGCTAAACCAGTGTAATTTA
The DNA here is from genome assembly GCA_948472305.1 of Vicia faba. Taxonomy (NCBI): domain Eukaryota; kingdom Viridiplantae; phylum Streptophyta; class Magnoliopsida; order Fabales; family Fabaceae; genus Vicia; species Vicia faba. The sequence goes on along the minus strand of OX451740.1, from coordinate 1,055,286,804 downwards.
TCATAGTTGTGATAAACCGTTTTTGTTAGAAAAACAACAACACATTTTGTTTAATCATATTTTAAAAGAGATCCTTGAGATTAACCGGATTGTGGTTGTACTCAAGAAGACTTTAATAGTTGTTAAAGTAGCTTTTGTAATCTTGTTGAGATTAGTGGATTAAGACCTCGTTGGAGAGAGGCGAAATCACCTTGACGGGTGGACTGGAGTAGTTTGAGATCAAACGAACCAGGATAAAAATACTATGTCATTAAGCTGTTTTAGATCCAAGTTTTCAATTCAACCCCCCCCCCCCCCCCCCCCCCCCTTCTTGTGTTTTTCACATCTTCAATGCCTTGTTGTGCTTTCTCCCCCTTGGTGTCAGATCAGCATCCGAGAATTTTAGGCCATTATCCACCGTCAAGCTGGCCACGCAATCTTGAAATTGGTCAGAAGATGTCTCTTGAGGCACATGGGCTGTCTTTAGGAACTTCACCAGGGCTTTCGCATGTGCCTCGAAACATAGTAACAATGCCAGCATGGAAATTTTGGAGGGAGTTTGCCCCAACTGTTCAACTATGTCGTAGTCGCTCCTCTTTATTATTCTCAGGATCTCCTCCATTTCTTTCCTGGAGGTTTCGGGGATAGTCAGTGGATGAGCCTTCGTCTGGACAGGCTTTACTTGAATACTTTTTCCTCGAGTTTCAGCAGCAGGAGTGTTGGTAGGAATGACAGCAGGAGTTGTATCGTCTTCGTCAATAGGATCACTTGCAGATATGATTATTGGTACGGGGGTAACCTTTGGAGCAGCCACGGGTCCAAAAATTTCCTTTGGGGGGGCAATTTCTAGAGAGAAGATTCTACCGCTTCGGGTAACCTTACTAGTTCCGACAATATTTCTAATGTCAGAGTCTTCTTCTTCGGAGTTTATCTCCTTGGCAGCCAGCCCATCTTGTTTGATGCCATGGTAGTAGATATCCCCACCGTAATTCCACGGCACAGTTTTGTCTAATTCATACGGGACTGGCCCATGCATTGTGATTATAAGAGGAGTAGTTTTTGGAACCGATGTAATTCTAATGGGTCTTTTGGGGACCCTGGAAGAATTGGCGGAGATGGTGATGATTGAAACGTCTTCAATAGGAACAAGTGAAACAGGAGTACTTTCAAACAGAATCTCTTTGTTATCTATCAAGCGTTAAATGTCTGTTTTCTACAAAGGGCAAACAGTTGGTGAGAATAAGCAAAGATGGCAGTCTTCATTACAACCCAGGAATACACCGGCTTTCCACAAGTTTATCTTAATGATTGGGAGAAGAGTCACGAGTTCATCAACTGTGGTAACAATCAAATCTTCTTCAATTGCATTGGTGTTGTGACCATGCATGGGCATAGGAGCAGAAATGATGTTTGGCTTCTCGGGCGCATCAAACTCAATCTCTTTTACCTCTATAAGGTCTTGAATTTTGTTTTTCAAGGCCCAACAGTTGTTAGTGTCATGACCCGGACTTTCGGAATGATATGCGCAACAGGAATTTGGGTGATAATAAGGGGACGCTGTGTTGGGGGTTCTTCGGAGCTTCTTCTAAAGTTGCCAAATTGGATTTCAGAAGATGTGGTAAAACCTGGGCTTGAGTCATATTGATTCTAGTGAATTGTCAGACTGGCCTCTCCACCCTCGGTTGATTACTTCTTGGTTGCTCAGATGTAGGCTTTGGAATCATGACAGCCCCTACCATTGGTCGGCGCTCGACTCTCCCTTGGTTCCTTTATGGATATACAGCAGCTACTTCTTTTTTCCCAATGAAAGGCTTCCTCACAGCTGTAGAGGCAGATGAATCCTTCTGAATCTTTCTAATTTTTATGCCAGCTTCCACCCTTTCTCCGGTCAGTATTAACTCAGTAAATCCTGCAGATGAGCTCCCAATCAGATGGTTGAAGAAAGGGCCTGATAGAGTTCCTAAGAACATGTATACCAACTCCCTTTCAGACAAAGGGGGTTGCACTCTCCCAGCTAGATCTCTCCATTTCTGCGCGTAATCCTTGAAACCCTCATTGGAAGCCATAGCCATACTCTAAAGTTGAGTACGGGTAGGCGCCAAATCAGCATTATACTGGTATTTCTTGTAGAAAGATGCGGCAAGATCTTCCCATTTGTGGACGTTGGCCCTTTCCAGTTGGTAAAACCAGTCGAGTCATGTTCCAGATAGGCTATCTTGGAAAAAATGCACCCACAAGTCTTTATCGATAGAGTGCGGTTGGATCTTTCTCACATATGATCGGAGATGCATCTTAGGACATGACACCCCATCATATTTTGCAAACAAAGGCACTTTAAATTTTGGTGGGATCATAATTCCTGACACTAGTCTCAATTCCTCAAAGTCTAGACCTAGCACCTTTTTTATTTCTATAGCACTTAAACGCTCTTCAAGATGTCTGTACTTATCATCAACTAGAGGATACTGTTCCTCATAGTAGTATTCCTCTTTTTCCTCCTCTTCATATTTTGATGGAACCGCTGTTTCCTTTCCTTTCCCTTCTCCTTCACCGGATGTTGTTACGAAATTCAAGGTTCTTCTGGTCTGTCCCTGAAACCTTCTCCCCGTGTTTAAAACGCCAGTGGCTTTCTTTGTTTTCTTTCTTCTTTCTTAAGCTAACAGAGTCTTCAATTCTTCTTGCCCCTTGGCTAGGGTCATGAGTAACTGTTGAAATTGCGTGTTTTGAGTTTGGAGATCTTTGATTGTCTGTTCGAGATCCATCTTACTGAAATAACCAGTAGAGAGATAAGGAAACTCGTTACAAAAGACCTGTTTATGTTATGATGAATGATATGTGCCTATGCAATGTTTTCAAGGATTTTAAAGATTCAAGTTCGTTTTAGACAAAAAGGAATCACACGTTATATTAATAATATAAAGTTTGAGTACATCAATGCCCCTTGGGCAAAATAATACAAAACTCTAAGATAAAAAAATAGTGTGCATCCTCTTTGGTGCTATGTAGGCATTTAGAGTCTGCTCCTCATGTAGTAGCCTAGTGAGTTCCAAAACCTTCTTCTCGCTTGCATAGAATTGGGCTTCGAAAGTATCTCGCTCTCCTTTGAGCTGTATCCAATCCCTTTGTAGGTCTTCAAGAGATGTGGGCATGTCAGGATGTAGGATAGTGTATGGAACTTCTCCCTCCTTAATAGGCTCAATGATCACTGGGAGAATGGAAGGATAAGGCATCATAAGACTTTGAGCGTGGGTTCATACCCACTTGAGGTAAGGCTCAAGAGGGATGGAACTCTCGTGTCCCAAAGTCTTGCTATCCACCTTGTTTAGCATCCTCCAAGCTCGGATGAATCTCTGGCGAAGACCTTGATCGTCGTTGTCTTAGTCGAATACCAAACCTTGAATCAGCATCTCATGCAGGCCGTTCCTTCGGGCGTAACCAAAATGTCTTAGAGATAAGCATGGGTTGTAGGTGATGCCTCCCCTAATTCCAAACAGAGGGACATTAGGGAATTCCCCACAACAGTCAACAATGATAACATTCACTTTGGATGGGGAGCACCAATGAATATCTGAACGTTTGAGCGTCATTAACCTTTGTGACCACCTTGAACCTTGCTCATTCCTTAAGACTAATTGGGGAAGATGAGAAATAAACCATCTTGCCAAAAGAGGAGTGCAACATATAAGGACACCTCTTTTCCTTATTGTGCGAGTGTGAAAAGAGTGTAGGATATCCCCTAGCAATATAGGCACCGAATTGCGTGACATGAAGATTTTGACGGCGCTCACATCTATGAGTTGGTCAGGATTGGGGAACAAGACCATCCCATAGATAAGAAGAGCCACAAATTCCTCAAAGGATTGTAAGTCTAAGGAATTCCAACAGCTTTGGGCTTTCTCAAACAGGAACTTTGCTAAAAAGCCTTTGACACCACTCCTAGTTTCCCAATGAGTTGTGACATCATATGAGTGCAAGTGCAGAGCTTGAGAAATCTCTTATGGCTTTGGGTCTCTTTCCGTACCGTTGAAAGGTAGTTGATTGAGAATGGGAATCCTCAAGAGTTGAGAGAATTCTTCCAAAGTAGGCACAAGCTGATAGTCGGGAAATATGAAGCAATGGTGTAAAGGATCAAAGAACTGAAAGAGCACCTTCATCAAATCCTCATCTGTGTTGGAGGTGACCAAGTTGAGTAGACGACCATGTCTCTCAGTGAATGGAGAGTTCTCAGGTATCCTTGAATCTAGCTCCTTAAGTTGTGGAGGAATTCTTACAAGGTTGACTTGGATAGTTTTCCTGCGAAGTGAATCCATATCCTACAAAACAAGAACAAAGATGAATCTCCAAAAATCCTTAAAATGGTTAGTGATGTATATGATGCTCATGATGTCCATGTTGTTATGTACAAGTATGCATATATAAGCAAAACAAACAAGTTCTTAGTTTAGGCTTGCATAGAGTTTTATAGGTAAGTACCATCTTGATGTTTAGTTGGCTTAAACCTGTCCTAATAATAGTAACCGGGTTCTAAGGAGCTCAATATCACCGGATTGTTTCCTTGGTCATTGTTTTAGCTCAAGCCTCTTTAATGGCGACCGAAATATCCCAAGAAACCAACCCTTAATGAGTGTAGTATCGAGTATCTACCAACTTCGGACTGCACCAAAGCCGGTCATCTCACTACATCCTAAAGGCCAAGTTGGTTAAGTAAAGGTTCTAGAAGTTCATTAGTGCTTCATGACATCACTCAGCGGCCCCGTATTCTCTTTGATTAACTCAAAGGCTACCGGTACCCACAAATATGTTACACTAACATAGCTATTGCTTAGACCATATTGGTGTACCCCACACAGTTTCCACAATGTATTTCTATTTACCTATAATGTATCCCAAATCCGAGTAGAGGATTTCAAACGCAAATAAAGAACCATAATGTAAAGCATACAAGCCAAACAATGTAAGCAAATAAATGTGATCTAACCCTAAGGTAACCCCACTTTTATAATTAATCCCCAACAGAGTCGCCAGTTCTGGCGATACGGTGGGAGAACTGACTTGAGGGTTTGAGTTTTTGTTCGCAAATGTTGCGGTTAGCAAGATTCGCCACCGACTTTTCTTTTATTCAAAAGGAAAGGTGAAAAAGCACAGGAAAGACCTTTGAGATGTTTTCTTGAGTTCGGGGGGTAGATTATGAAAAGGGAAGGTATTAGCACCCTTTTCATCCATGGTTATCCATGGGCTCTTAGTTATTTGCTAGATCACTTGCTTTTTATTTTGAAATTATGCTTTGGGTGGTTTTGAAAGTATTTTGTAAAAGAGGCCATTGTTTAGGCAATCTTTGTAATGATCCTCGTTCGTAAGAATGTATACAAAGATGTTTGTCTTTTTGAAAATATTTTCAAACTTTGTAAGATGTTTTGAAATGTGTGTGTTTGTTTTGAAAATAGCAAGGATAGTTGTTTGAAAATAGAGAAAGTAACTAGAAGTAATCTACCTACCCAAATGTCTTTCTTGTTCATTTTCTATTCCTTTGACATTGTTGTCTTACCATTAATTTGGTAAGCAACCCTATCTTTGGATGTAAACGGGACGGACGTGGGTCATCGTATAACCATGATTATCAATGTTGCAAAGTATCTTAGCATTTTTGAGGGACTAAGATCATTTTGTAAGGAAACTTAGAATAGCGTCATCGAGGGACTATGATCTTATATTTATTGTTTTGCCAAGATACTTCGCATGCGTAATATGGCTATTCTTGTATAAGGCAACCAAGTGGAGAAACCCTAAGGGTGCTTGTGTGTAAGTGTGTTATTTTCATACTTGATTTTGTCTTGGATTTAGGGTTTTCTATTTGATTTGTTTTTATCTTGCCATTCAAACCCTAATTACTAGCATGGTATGTAAAACGGTAAATTGCGTAATTTAAAGATTACTACACTATTACAACATTTTATGGGAGGGGGAATATAAATTGTGAATGGGGATTTGGAATAATGTAAATCTAGTTAAGCTATTACAACCAACTCGAATTTGTACAAGTATTCGAATAAATAAGATACAATATAAATTAAATGTGCAATGGTATGTATATGCAAGAAAAAAATATTTTGTTTTGTTTTTATGTGAAAAGGAGTTTTGAACTAAACCTAATAACTTAAGAAAAGGAGATTAATTCTTGAAAAATAGTTAACCCTAATTTCTAATTTAAAAGAAAATAAAGTTCTTTAACTATTATTGTTGTATATTTTTGCCTTAAAATAATAATACCATTTATAAAAAAATGTTTAGACTTTTTATATGTCTAAAATAAATATTTACAAGTATGAAAGAAAAGGAATAAAATAATTAACCTAATTCTATTTTTATTTACAAGTTTATTAAAAAAAGTATATGTATGATATGTAACTAAAATAAAATATTTTTTATGAGAAAAATAAAATAAAATGGACCAAAATACAAATTTAACATTTTTATATTTTTTATGATTTTTGATATTAAGGAAAATATATTTAATAAAATAGAAAATGAAAATAAAATGAATAATAAAAATATATGGGCCAGGGGGTATCCTGAGTAATCAGGTGATATTATGTTAGAAAAAAATGTTAGGCCCAAATGTTGAAGCCCATCCTGCAAACAGCCAAAAAATGGATGAAAAATGTGAAAAAAATGCAAAAAGACAGGCACCAAGGCTCGAACCCATGACCTTGGCATTCTCACCGCGCTGCCTTGCCACTGGGGTGGCTATACATTCGTTAGTTTATGTGAAACAAGAAAAACATAACACAAAAAGTTTCATTTGCCCTGTACTTCGTCTTCTTCCTCTAGCTAGCAAGACCAAGCATATCTCTCTCATTTCTCCATGAAAATGGAAACTTCCAACATGAAAATGATAGTACTCTTTCCCACGATTTCAGACATGTAACTTATGGAAACTAACAATCAAAGATCAAAATGAATTTTAAAGGCCCTAATTTCAAACCTAATTTTTACAGAAATTTGAATTCTAAAATTCTCCATACATAATGATCAGAAATGAAATATATGCACATGGTTAGCTTTAGCACAATAATATCTATATTTTCCTTTCACAAATCGTGGCCAATGGATGCCTGTATGAAAAGATAAAAGTTGGAGTTCTTACCTCTTTCAGCTGAGATCGTGAATGGAGTTTGAGTGAGATTTATGAAGGCCTGAAGATTCCTTTAGCTTGCTTGAACTTCCCTGAGTGTGTTCCAATCCTTACCTTACTTTGAAAGGGTCTGAAACTCTCTATCCAAGTCAGCCTGCAAGCTTGAAAAACAAAAATGGAAGATGGAGAAGGAGGTGTTACAGTGGAGGGATGATGGCCTAGAACACTTAGATATGAGGTAGATAAAGTGTTTGAATGATTAAAACTTGAAAGGCACGAGTAAATTTGTGGATTGCTATGCTTGAACACAAACTGCAAGTTTTGACAGTTTTTTGGTGATGGGGAGTTTTAGGATGTTTCTGGCCTTGAGCAATCATCTTCTCAGCTGTAATGTCTTTATGTATTAGTATAGAGAAAGTTTCTAATCCACTGCACAACATATTTCTCAGTTGTAGCCCTTTTGCCCTCTTACTTGCTTTTTAAGAAAAGTGAAGGGACAAGTCTCTGAATGCTTGTACTGGCCTGCTTGGAGTTGGTACCAATCCTAGAAAACTTGTATTTGGTTTATAGGACTTGTGTGTGCAGAGAAAATAGGTCCAATGCTCAAGAAATGTAAAGTTGCAAAAGCTATGCTTTTTCAAAATGGCAATGGCAACTTTGTGCAATTTATGGAATTAAAGCTTAGACAAAGACTCTTGTTCTTGGATTAAGGCTTTATCATATGTGCAAGCATTAAATTATGAAGTGAGAAATAAGTTTGAGGTTTGTAAAGCAAGGATTAGGCAGCATAGGTTCAGATTGGAGTTTTGTCCTTCATGAAATGGCTTGAATTCAAAGTGAGAAATTGCCAACTTCATCTCTTCGATTATCCCTATTCAAAAATGATCTCAAGGATTTCTTGGACATTTTGAAAAGCTTGAAATGTGATATATAATCCATATTTGAAATGCATATCAAGATTCCTCTTGGAACTAGGTGAAAAATTTCCATGAAGTTAGGTCAAAAACCTGCCTAAATTAGGGCAAATTTTCACTAAGTTATTTTAGTTCATGGGCCTGTATTCACAAAATTATATCTTGAGATACAAGCATCTTTAGGAAAAAATGTGTGAAGCAAAGTTGTATATTTCATGGAGGTCTACAACTTTCATGTTGGGAACTTTCTTTGAATCATCTTGTATCATGGTGGAAAATTGGCCTAAAGATGAGAAAAAAATAAGAAATTTTCTATACTTAGAAAAATTTCTAAGTTAAGAAAAATTCAAATTTCAAAACCAAATCTTCAATCTTTGATTTATTGATGAAAAAGTTTCATACTTTGACATGTTTTGATGAATTTTGATCCTTGGCACTTGAATTTGACCATAAAGTCAAAGTTTGACTTTTCAGTATACAGTTGACTGCAAATTTCATCTATCAATCCAATGAAAATGCAATGTTTTGAACCATGTCATTAGGTCAAGATGATGCAATTGAGCTCTTGGAATCATGCTTCAAACCAATTAGTCATTTGCTAGGTCAAAAATCAGAAATTGTCCTTTCTCAGTCAAAACTCTAATTTTGACCATTTTGCCCTTTTGATGATTTGATCAAATTTCTTGAGGAATTATGGTCCAAACTTGATCAAATGATACATATGAGTATAGAATGTTGATGTGGATTAAAAATTATTAAGTTTTACTGTAAATTTGTCATAGTTGACTTTTTTCCAATACAGTTGATTTTTAGGTCAACTGTCCAATTGACTGATAAAAAATGTGGTTCAAAGCTTGAAACTTATCATGAATAATCTTAGGGGTCCATAATGATGTTTGAAATTCATATGAAGCATTGATAGACCAAAAATCCTTGTACAATCTCAAACCCTAATTTTGGGTGATCAGTGCCTGATGGGATGTCTTGAGCTGATTAAACCCTAATCCGGTCTTGAGTTAAATAGATCTTGTGAGAAAAGTCATGATAAATGAGAAGGCAAATTTTGGGGTACAACAATGTGTAACACTAGACCTGTTATTTGTTATGTGGTTGAAATGGTGAGTAGGTTTATTGAAAAAATCAAAGTGGTCACATTACTAAGTTGTTGTCAGGATTCTGAGGTACATTAAAGGGATTATGAAGTACGGAATATTGTTCCATTCTGGTGTTAAAACTGATGTAGAGCTTATATGCTATTCAGACTCTGATTAGTATAGACACAAAGTTGATAGAAGAAGTACTTATGAATATATTTTTAAGTATCTGGGAAATCTCATTTTTTGGTGCTTCAAGAAGCAACATGTGATTGCATTGTCAACTTGTGAAGCTGATTACATTGCAGGTGCCTTGACTGTGTATCAAGCTGTTTGACTGGTGAATTTGTTGCAGGATCTGAAAATGAAGGTGAGCAAACCTGTGAAGTTGATGGTTGACAATAAATCATCTCTAAGACTCGCCAAGAATCCACTGCTGCATGGAAGAAGCAATCACATTGGTACAAAATTCTATTTTCTGAGAACTCAAGTCTAGAATAGAGTGCTAGAAGTTGCACACTGTAGCATTCAGAAGCAACTTGCAAATGTTTTTACTTAAGTTGTCAAAACTGAACACTTTATTCTCTTTAGGGATGTAATTGATGTTGTATATTTCTGAATATGACTTAAGAGATGGTGTTAGAAGTAATCCATATTCAGAAGTATGATGTTAGTCGGAAGAAATAGAGCTTCTGAGACTATTTAGTCAGAAGCAGTAGTTTGATATTTTTCTAGAATTTATTCTTAGCTGTTAGCTTAGCTATTAATCATACTTTTGTTAGGGCTTATGTGACAGTTTATTTTGTGTAATTGAACAAGTTTATAATTAGGGTTTTGCAATATAATTGTTAATAGAGTTTATATCTCAACAAGTTTGTTATAGTCGTCTTTCTCTCTCTTCTTCATCTTCATCTTCATTTTTCATCTTCAATCTTGTACACCAATATAACATGTGTTCTACTCTTACTTCTTTAAGATATTTTGCTAAATTGAAGTTCATACTTAGCATACAAATAATTGTATGAGTTCATTTCGAGGATAAATAACTAGACTTTTATATGTGGTTAAATGGAATTAAGCTCATGGTTAAGATAAAGATAGTTGTAAGAGGACATATTGGATATAAACTAGCTACACTTTTTAGAATTATCCAAAATGGCATTGTTTTAAAAGAATAGACCAAAAATGATGAATCTGTCGGTTCATGAAATTCAATGATTTGATAGATAAATTAGATAAATCACACTGATTTTCATCAGATTAATTATAACTATGGTCTTGCCAGATCGCTCTACTCTCCTATTTCCAATGTAACTAGTCCAAAGTTCGGGTCGGGTTTCTTTAAAACATTGCTAAAAAATTCTTTATCCGTGTTTTTTTAAAATAATTTTAAAATTAAAATATTTTCATAAAAAAAATACTTAATAAGATTCGTTTAAATTAAGCTGAAGATTGCATTAGATCACTTTAATAACCTTATTTTATGTAATATCATAAATTACTGACAAAGTGTTTCTTTTTCTGATTTTCTATTTTTTATTTGTTTCGTTTTATAAAAGTCCTATCATTACCTACCCGTTGAAAATCAACATTGTCTTCAATGTTGTAGAAAATACAAGTGACTCTTCTAGAATCAATGAAAAGAAATCCTCACAAAAATGGTGCAAAAAGCAACTAGTAGAAAGCTATCGGTAGATGCAGCTAACAGAATCCAAATTCCTGAAAATATTTCTCTGGACCAACAACGAGACAACAAAAATTTCTTGGTCTCCATTCACCAAAACAAGATTTCCTTTGGATGAACAACGTATTCGCCAATTCGAGAAGGAGTACAAGGCCAACACCGGAGAGACAGTAAAAATGTTGATGCCCAACAACAGGAAGAGGAATGAAACTGCTTTTTGTGAAGCACCTTTTTAACTCCCTGAACAACATGCAGTCATGAATACACATATAAAGCTTTTTCTGAACAAAGCAGAAAGCACAATTGTTTTGTAGGCACAAAACTAATTGCATGTAGTATTTTATGGTGATGATACGCCGCAAACCACTATAATACCGAATGTATGAAACAACTTCCAATTTATCAGTGGCCATCAACACGTCAAGCAAGATATGTGCAGTAGTAATTTTCAAGGTATGACTATATAAGTTCAGTAGCTTCATTAGAGCAATTTTTGTAGTAGAATTTGGCCACCGACATAAATCTGATCCCCTCTCCCGTAATATTAATGATTAAACCTATAAAATAATAAACATAATAAACAGTTAAATAAACCTGAGGCGTGTAAGTGTTAAAATATTAAATTAGATTTGTTAAACATATTAGATTAGATTTCATTAGATTTAATATTTAAATATAATCTAAGTTGTGTAGATTTAAACTCAATTAGGGTTATATATAAATAGTCCTAGTTTGTATCATTATTTGCACAATTTAATAATACAAATTCATATTTCTTTTATTATTCTCTATATTCTCTCCTTACTAAAAGTGCCTCACGCACTAACAAATTGATATCCAGAGCTTTCGGTTATTGTTCTTGATCAAATTTTTTCAAGAATTTCACGTCAGAGATCGTGTTTCTAGGACAAGTGAATCAACCGCTACGAAGATGGCTAGTGATAAGGGTATTATGAATTCTCTTCTAATGCTTGACAGCAAGAATTGGATCCGATGAAAAAAACAGATGCAACATTTGTTTGACTTGCATGAAACTCTAGAAAGGGTTACCGACGACGTTCCTGTGTGGGCTGCAAATGCAACGGACGAACAGAAAAAAAACCCACAACAAAGTCAAGAAGAAAGATTGCAAGACTGCTTATTGCATTCAGACGGTGGTCGATGCTGCTAATTTCGACATAATCTCTCATGCTGAAACGAAGAAGGAGGCATGAGATATTCTGGTGAAGTATTACGAATGAGGTGAGAAAATCAAGGTTGTCAAGTTGCAAACCTTGTGTCGACAATATGAGTCGTTGTCGATGGGAGAAGATGAAAAAATTACAGAATATGTGTCGAAGGTTCAAAAACGTGTCCATCTCATGAAGGATTATGGTGAAACCATAACTGATAAGATGATAGTTGAGAAGGTAATGAGAACGTTGACCTCTCACTTTGATCACGTTATAGTAGTTATTCAAGAATCAAACAATCTTGAAATCACTAAAGCGGAAGATTTGGTTGGTTCATTGGAGGCGCATGAGATGAGGATTGTCAAAAGGAAAGGAGTGCAAGACTCGATACAGGCTCTGCAAGCTCAGTCATGGAAAAAGGATGGTGGTTCCAATAAATTCAAAGGCAAGTTCGACAAGACTCAGGGAAAAAAGTCTTGGCCGAAACCTCACAAATATCAGGTCGAAGGTAGAGCTTCTGAATCCTCAAAAGAAGTGTTAGTTGGTTAATTCTTGTTATGTAGTTATTTGGGCTTTTAGCATGTGTATTTGGGCCTGGGCACATATAAAGGACCATTATGTTTGTAATCAAAATTAGAAATGAAGCCACAATAATAATACATTCAGTTAGAAAGTTAGTTACACTTAACTTAACTAACTCACAATCTCTCACTCTTCTCTTCTTCTTCTACATTCTTGTTTTCACAAAATCATCTTTCTTGAATCCTTTGTTCTAACAAATTGGTATCAAGAGCTTGTTTGCGTTTCAGAGAGAATCTAATGGAAAACGGATCAACATATTTTCCAACGAATCTACCGGTTTTCAAAGGTGAAAACTATCAACGGTGGGTTGCGCAAATGAATGTTATTTTCAGATTTCAAGATGTCATAGAAATCTTGAATGATGGAATATCAGAACTGAAAGTAGATGCTACAGAAGCCCAGAAAGCTGCGCACAAAGATCAGAGGAAGAAAGATGGCAAGGCGCTGTTCTTGATTCACCAGTGTGTGGATTGTGACATATTCGAGAAGATAATTGAAGAAGAAACAACAAAAGGAGCTTGGGAAAAGATGAAATATTTGTATGGTGGAGATGAGAAACTGAAGAAGGTGAAATTGCGGACTCTGAGAAAGCAGTACGAGATGCTTCTGATGAAAGAGGATGAATCTATCTCTGCATATTTCTCAAGAGTGGTAACGCTAACAAACCAGATGAAGGCATGTGGTGAAGCGCGCAAAAGATAGAAAAGGTATTGAGATCTTTAATTGCATATTTTGATTCCTTTGTTGTAACAATTGAAGAGGCCAAGAATCCATCTGAGATGAAGTTGGAAGAATTTAAGCTTCATTGGAGGCTCACGAAATGAGGTTGTAGCAGAGAAACTCAGAAAGAGAGAAGGCAGCTGAACAAGCATTGCAATCAAGATTCAACAACAAAGCTGGAAAAGAGAAGTCGAAGCAGCGAAAGAATCTTGTTGGTGATGAGAAGTCAAGCAAGAATACTGATTCGAAAGGGGTTTGCAACAAGTATTCTGGGAAGAAAGTTGACACGAAAGAGGTGCAATGTTACAACTGTCAAGGCTTTGGCCACTATGCTAGAGACTGTCGAAGAAAGAAAGCTGCAAAGTCGAAAGATAGTGATGAAGCTCAATATGCACGAGCTGGAAGTAGTGATTCTGATGATGTGTTGTTGCTGGTGAACACTCAGTCAACCAATGAGAAAAACAACATGTGATATCTGGTTTCAGGATGTAGCAACCACATGACTGGCAATAAAAACTGGTTTACCAAGTTAGATGAGTCAGTCGAAAAGGTGATAAAGTTTGCAGATGGCAGACATATCAAATCAGGTGGTAAAGGAGATATTTCGATTATCAGAAAGGATGGTCGAAAGGCTATTATCACTGAAGTTCTATATGTACCTTCGATGACAAGAAACTTGATAAGTGTAGGTCAATTACTTGCAAAAGGCTTCAATATGAAGTTGGAGAATAATCAGATGAAGGTATATAGGGAAGATGGGAAGCTAATCATGAAAGTACCATTATTGGAGAACAAAACATTCAAAGTTGAACTCAACACATCAGATCACAAATGTCTTGCTTCAACTACAGAAGAATACAAAAACTGGCTATGACATCACATGTATGGACATCTAAACTTCAAGAGTTTATGTATGCTCAATCAGAAAAGAATGGTGTTTGAGTTGCCGTATGTGAAGGAACCAAAGCAGATATGTGAGGAATGCTGCAAAGCTAAACATACAAGGAAGACGTTCAAACTTGACTTGCCTATAAGATCAACGCAAAAATTGGAGCTGATTCATTCAGATGTGTATGGATCCTTTGAAGTAAAGTCGAATGAGGGTAATAGGTATTTCCTTACTTTCATTGATGAATTCACCAGACATATGTGGATCTACCTTATTGAAACGAAAAGTAAGGTATTCACACAGTTCAAGAAGTTCAAGTTGCATGCTGAGAAACAAAGTGGCTGCAAATTGAAGAAGTTAATAACTGATGGTGGTGGTGAATATACTTCTGTTGAATTTGCTAGATTTTGCATTGAGGAAGGTATAGAGCATGAGGTTATTACACCCTATACGCCTCAGTATAATAGCATATGTGAGAGAAAGAATAGAAGTGTACTGAACATGACGAGATGTATGTTGAAAGCTAAGAATATTGCCTAAGAGCTTTTGGGCTGAAGCAGCTTCGACAACAGTATACATTCTAAATAGATGCCCAATAAAGAAGATGGTCGAAAAGACACCGCATGAGGCTTGGACAAGGTCAAAGCCAAATGTAAGTCTTCTTAAAGTTTTTGGATCAATATGTTTCAGGCATGTATTTGAACAATTGAGAAAGAAGCTGGATGATCGTAGTGAAGTCATGGTGCTCATAAGTTATCATTCGACTGGTGCATACAAGTTGTATTCACCAATAGAAGATAAACTAGTGATCAGTAGAGATGTTCTGGTAGACGAAAGCAAAGGGTGGGATTGGAGTCGAAGTTCAGTTTGATAAGAATCAGACACAATCACAACCGTGTTCGAAGATGATGAACAGAACGAAGCTTCGACAAGTCAAAATGAAGAACCACCTGTGCAGAATGAAAGAAGATCCACAAGAACAAGAACTGAGTCGACTAGGCTGATTGGATATGAGAGGTTTCCAGATCAAGCAATTGATGCAGATGGTGACTTAATCGAAGAAGCCATGATGATGGCTGAAGCAGAACTAATTGATTTGGGTGAAGCCTTGAGCAATTCGAATTGGTATGAAGCCATGAAAGAAGAACTTAGAGCCATTGAGAAGAACAAGACTTGGGAGTTTGTCGAAAGAACCAACAAGAAACCAATCGATGTGAAATGGATCTACAAGGTGAAATGATGGCTAAATGGTGAGATTGCAAAATATAAGGCAAGACTGGTGGCCAGAGGTTTTCTACAAAAACCTGGTATTGACTTCCATGAAGTATATGCACCTGTTGTGAGGATCAAAACAATTAGGATTGTTGTTCCGATAGTTGCATATAGAGGATGGAAAATGCACCAACTTGATGTAAGGTCTGCATTTTTAATGGTCCTTTAGAAGAAGAAGTCTACGTGACTCAACCACCAGGTTTCGACGTCAAAGGAAAGGAGTTGAAAGTTTACAGATTAAGGAAGGCTCTCTATGGTTTGAAGCAAGCTCCCAGAGTTTGGAATAAAAGGATAGATAACTTCCTAATCGAAGTAGGTTTCACAAAGTGTGTCTCTGAACATGGAGTGTATGTAAATGACGTCGAAAGTGTCAATTGAATCATTTTATGTCTCTATGTTGATGACTTACTCATTACAGGAGCAGACGAAGCTGAGATAATGAAGGTAAAGTCGAAGTTAATGCAGGAATTCGAAATGTATGATTTAGGGAATCTCTCCTATTTCCTGGGAATGGAATTCAAAGACATCGAAGAAGGAGTTTTCTTGCATCAAGTGAAGTATGCTCAAGATATATTGAAGAGGTTTAATATGAGCAACTGTAAGGCATCTGTTACTCCATAAGAGACTGGAGCAAAGCTGAAAAAGGAATCGAATGATAAATTTGTAAGTTCGACCCTTTACAAACAAATCATTGGATCTTTGAGATATCTTTGCAATATTAGACCAGATATCTGCCAAAGTGTAGGATTGTTGAGCAGATTTATGGAGAAGCCTCAAGAATGTCATCTCATCGTAGTGAAGAGGGTGTTGAGATACATAAAAGGAACTATTGATCATGGTGTGCTGTTACCAAAGAAATCAAAGAACAACACATATGTTGAAGTTCATGGATACATTGACTTAGATTTCAGTGGAGATCAAGACAAAAAGAAGAGTACTGCAGGATACATTTTCATGATCGAAGGAGCTTCAATCTCCTAGAGTTCGAGGAATTAAAGCATGGTAGCTTTGTCATCATGCGAAGTAGAATATGTGGTTGCATCATATGTTGCATGCCAAGCAGCATGAGTCGAAATGCTACTTGAAGAACTCAGAATAATAGAATCGGAGATGGAGCTATTTGTTGATAACAAGTCAGCTATAAACCTTGCGAATCACCCAGTGTGTCATGGTCAAAGTAAACACATTGAAATAAGGTGTGATTTTCTGATAGATCAAGTCAATAAAGGGAAGCTTGAAATAAAACATTGCAATACAAAAGTGCAACTAGCTGACATATTCACCAAACCTCTGAAGAAAGTGAGGTTCGAAGAGTTAAAGAAAGGAATGGGATGAGAAGTCTTAATAACATGAATTAGGGGGGGTGTTAGTTGGTTAATTCTTGTTATGTAGTTATTTGGGCTTTTAGCATGTGTATTTGGGTCTGAGCACTTTGCCTATATAAAGGGCCATTATGTTTGTAATCAAAAGTAGAAATGAAACAACAACAATAATACATTCAGTTAAAGAGTTAGTTACACTTAACTAACTCATAATCTCTCTCTTCTCTTCTTCTTCATTCTTGTTTTCACAAAATCATCTTTCTTGAATCCTTTGTTCCAACAAGGAGGAGGAGGAAACTATCGAAAAGGCAAAGAAGATAAAAAAAAAGTGTGCAGTGTTATAACTGTGAAAAGTGGGATAACGTAATCAAGAATTATTGGTACAGAAAAGACAAGGGATCGACAGACAAGGACAAATGAACGAACCTTGCACGCCAAGATTCAGATGATTCTGAAAATGGTATGATAGTTATGGACGCAGTTTTAAATAACCATGTTGTTATTGTTTATTTTTGCTTTTTCATAATCATAAAAAAAGAATTTATGGATTTTAGATTAAATATAGTAAAGATGGCAATTGGAAACTAGTTAAGAGAAAACGAAATAGAAATGTTTGATGGCGATTACAAAATTTATCACAATAACGACAATGAAAGATAGAGTAAACATTTAAAAAATCCGGAAAATATGGAATGTGAGATATTCATTTTTGTTCAATATGTTCTACATATTTAAAAGTTGATAAAAAAAACTAAGGTTGGGTTGCTTTTGGTTTTTTTATCAACATCTTTTAAAGCTGAAAGGCATATTGAACAAAAAAAGAAATATGGCACATTTCATATTTTCCAGATCTCCTCAAATGTTCATTTTTCCTTATATTTTTGTTATTGCGATAAATTTAGTAACAAGAGATACACAACCCCAGACACAATATTTATAAATACGCGTATGCTTTGTTAGGAAGGGCTATTATTAGTAATCACTATTATAAAAATGTTAATGTGTTGTTGTTAGTTGTATGTGGTGAGTATCTATTATCTATATTTATTATAATATATTAATTTTAAAATACAAACTATTTAATTGATAATTCACTATCTTCTAAACTATTTAATTGATAATTTATAATCTTTCATACCACATTAATTAAAATATAACACGACAGTCTTCAAAATTTATTAATAGAAAAATTTTAATATTAATTTTAATACAATGTATAATGTTCTACTCATAATTATTAAAATAAAATACTCTTATTTTTATATTCTACAGGTTATTTTTCTATTTATTTTTTATATATTAATATTACTATTTTTTTATCTATCATCTTTTTTCTTATAAAATACATAATATAATCTTTTATTCCATAAAAGTTATAAATAAAAGATAAAAAAATAAATTAAAATGAATATTACATTGCTTAAAACATATTTATTTATTATAATATGACAAATTTCTCATCATTTGATTGAATTCAACATCTCTCACATTATTTAATTGACAATTCAACCTCTCTCATGTCACACTAATTAAAATATAATGTGATACTATTCAAAATGTATCAATAGAAAATTTATAATATTCATTTTAACATGACTTAAAATTAAATGGTTAAATAATACTTTCAAATTTAATTTATAACTTTGCAATAGATAAATAAATGCATTTCTAAGATATAATTCTTAATTTTAATTATAGTTACATGCTAAAAATTAAACTTCAAATATAAAATTAAATAATAACTTTGTAGCCTATTATATATAATTTTCCAACAATATATATTAATAAACTATAAATAATTAATAGAAAAATTTAATTTAATTGAATTATATCAATCGTATACATTAAAAATATTGATATAATAAAAGATAAATACACAATAAATTTTTTATATTTATTTTAATACACAATTCATCATCTAATTCATAGAAACATATTAAATCATCATACTCATTACCTTCGCAAACTACTAAGATATTGTAAAATAGAGAGTTTCATCGTAGATCTTATGCTCAATGTGATGATTGGAACGTACTGTATGAATTGTTCGAATATAGAACGTATTCAATCCATGAAATGAGGAAAATACATTTTTAGAAATGTTGAAAAAATAAAAAGCAAAACAATAAAAAACTACTTAAATTTTATATATTTATTTCACATAATTAAAATATGTTGTGACACTCTTCAAAGTATATTAAAAGAAAACCTTTAATATTCATTTTAACATTGCTTAAAATAAAATAGTTAAATAATACTTTCAAATTTAATTTATAACTTTGCAATAGACAAAGAAATATCTTTCTAAAATATAATTCTTAATTGTAATTATAGTTACATGTTAAAAATTAAACTACAAATATAAAATTAAATAATTATTTTTTAGCCTGTTGTATATAAATGACCAACAATATTTTAATAAATTATAAATAATCAATCTAAAAAGACAACTCAATTGAATTAAATGAAGTGTATACATTACAATTGTTAGGATAATGAAAGACAAACACACAACAATATTTTTGTATTTATTTTAAACATATGATTCATCGTTTAACTCATAGAAACATACTATTAATTAATTATACTCATTACCTTCTCAAACTACTAAGACAATGTAATAATAAAAATCTATTTAAATTTTATATATTTATTTCACATTTATTATTTTTAATTTTGAAGTCTTATCTTATATTTACATAATTAAAAAAAAAATCACTTTAAATTGTATTTTTTAAATATTCTTTTTATCTCATTGATTTAATTAAAAATATTTTATATTAAATATAACAAAAATCTATCTAATCTAATAATGCTTAAATAACTCATCTTAATTCCGGGCACATCTTATTCTAGTATTGTATATGATGAGTATTCTATTTTTAGTAGAGAAATACGATCGAGATGGCAATTATCAATTTTTATGTATGTTTTCTATTATTAATGCATATTCACAATAAGTATGACACATACATGTTGAGGGACAAAGTCATTCCCCGTCCGCCATTGTTAATTGGCGTAAGCTGACCTCACTCTTTAACTACATTTTGATTGATAATAAAATATATTATTTTCTTTTGCTGAATCTAGCAATTTATTTTTTGAAAGGCAATATACATTATTACGAAAAGGGTATTTAATAAAGATTTGAAAAAGACATATAATCACGTAGATTCAATCGTTGTTATGTAGAATATTATTTTAAATGTGTTATTTACAATTATGATATTGGAACTGTTGTCGTATATTAAAAAGTTTGTATGACATCACAACGGTTAGTTAACTCAACCATTATTATAGATTTTTTATAAAATAAAATTAAAATAGTAGTAGAACAACAATAGCAGTAAGAAAAACAACTAGAACAACATGAACAACAAAAAGAACAACATAAAGAACAAGAAGAAGAACAACAACAACAATAACAATAATAAGAACAAGAGCAACAATAACAACAACAACAACAACAAGAACAAAAACAACAACAACAACAACAACAACAATAATAACTAAAAAAGAACAATAAGAACAACAACAAGTAACATTTCTAACTTGAATCCATACTTTCCTTGTCTCATTCAAATTGGAGAAATAGTGTCGTAAATGATGGAGTTCTGAAATTTGTAAATTAAAGAAATGATGCTTTCGAGTTTTGATTATAGAAGAAATGATATTTTCGAGCTTGGTTTAGTGGAGAAATAAAGTGTCGTAAATGAAAGATGATGTTTGAAGGTAGAAGATGAAGTTTGTCTAAGTTGAAAGTTTGTCTAAGTTTTAGGTTTCAAGCAGATCACTAGCGGTAGTTTCTTGAGTTATGATAGTGTGTACAACAACGGTTGAATTAAATAGTCGTCGTTGTATGTCTTTTATTAAAATATAGAAAATCCAGTAGTAGAACAACAACAACAACAACAAGATTCGAACTCATGACCATGAACGCTACATACAATAACACTTGTATTAAATAACCATTGTCGTATGTATTTTAATAAAATACAAAAAATACAGCAGTAACAAGAACAACATTCTAACTCATGACCATGCGTCACTTTTTAACACGCTTGAAACTTTCAACCGTAGTAAAAAGTGGCTTAAATATGGAGAAAAAAAAGTCTATTTGAATAAATTCTACCACGATAGATTCTTTGACGTGGTGACTTGAACGTTGTTGTTTGTGCATTTTGTAATAATAATATCTGTAATATCAGATTGTCATAATAAAATCCTAAACAAAATCCTAATTTCATGTTAATGTGTCATCCTCAAAAAACTCTACTAATTTAAAAACCTTCACTTTAATATCTAAACAAAACAATAATTATTTTAAAAAATACATTTTACTAATGTATAATATATTAAGAATAATAAAAATATTTATTATAATTGCATTGAGATATTTATTCATCTTATGTTATTTATAATTCAATAAATTAAAGTTGAGATATTTCCAGAATCTATATAAATAAAAATATTTTATTATTTTTCAGTTTAATTTTGACCACATATTTTCTATAAAAAAATTATAACCATTAACTCATTAATTGTATTAATAAAAACATTTAAATATTAAAATTATCGGTTACAACAATTATTGAGTGATATTCTACTAAAACTTTTGATAAATCATTATGATAATCAAAAGAAATTAAATATAAAAATCTTATAAATAATTATTTTCCCCTTACTTTGCAGTATTATAACTTTTTCTATAAAAAAAAAAGCAAATAAAGTTAACTAAGAAGAAAAATAAAAAAACGAACAAATTATTCTTAGAAAACCTTAGGTAGAAGAAAAGTATTAAGAAATTTACACTCTTTTCTATTCTATTTGTATATAATATTTATAAATAAGTATTTAAAATAATATTAGATTTTAAATAATTAATATATAATAATTTAATATATAATAGTTTGATTATAAACTCAAAAAAACTATTAGATTTTAAGAATTGTAGAATTAATATAATTGTCTCAATGCTAAAAAAATGATATTATTTTTTTAAAATAAATAGTGATCTTTTTATTAGGTTATTAAAATATTTTTTAAAATAAATAGTGAAATTATTTTCTAAAAAATGATATTAAGTAATTAAAATATTTATTATAATTGCGTTGTGATATATCCTCAACTTAGGATATTTATAATTCTATAAATTAAAAATAAAAGGTATTAAAGTGTTTTCATAATCCTATTTTCGTATGGATTAAAATATGTTGTAGGTACATGGCGTGACCTTTGAGATTGTAATGATGACTTGGGGAATACGGGTCATCATTAGCTGAGTGCGTAGGTGTCGAGAAGAAAGGCGGTTGTTGAGGGTCGTGTATTTTCTCTTCTGCACGAGTGACTGTTGTTGTACCTCAAAATTTTCCCTCTCATTTCCTCAATATTTTCTCACCACAAGACCCTTGGAGCTCAAGATCCAGTTAGGATTTCCTCTGCTCAAGACTCCTCCTTGCACTGTTGACCCAAATTAGGGTTTGTGTTTAAACAAAGATGTTTTGACCTAAAAAGCCTAAGATGACTTTCATGCTTCATGTTGGACTCCCAAGTTTATCCATACCAAGTTTCAAGTCTTGATTCCAAACTTTGCCCCAGTCAATTGGACAGTTGACCTAGAAATCAACTGTATTGGGGAAAAAGTCAACTATGGTCAATTGACAGTCAAACCTCATGATTTTTGACCCACATAAACATTATGAACTCATATGAACCATTTGGTCAAGTTTGGATCACAATTCCACAAGAAATTTGATCAGATCACCAAAAGGGTAAAATGGTCATTTTTAGGGTTTTGACTGCACAAAGGCAATTTTTGACTGTTTGACCTAGCCAATGGCAAAACAAGTTCATATATGGACTCAAGGACCCCATGGAATTGTCTTGACATGTTCAACAAGTTCAAAAGATCCCAAATGTACAAGATTGACAGATGAATTTTCCAGTCAATTGATCAATTTTTGACTGTATACTGAAAAGTCAAACTTTGAATTTTTGGTCAAAATCAAGTGTCAAGATTCATTTTTCATCAAAACATGCCAAATTATGAAACTTGATCATCAAGAAATCAAAAATTGCAAATTAGGGTTTGAAATGAAGAATTTTCATAACTTAGAATTTTTCTAAGTTATGAAAATCCCTAATTTTTTCCTAAATTTGTCCCATTTTTTCATCAAGATACATTTGGATTCAAGGAAAATTCAAAACATGAAAGTTATAGTCCATTGCAAAATCTACAACTTTTATTCACAAAGTTTCCTCAAAAGAAGCTTGTAGCTCAAGTTATGATTTTCGGAACAAGGGTGCAAAACATTCTTAACTTAGAAAAATTTTGACCTATTTTAGGCAGGATTTTTGCCTAACTTCATGGACACTTTTCACATGCTTCCACTTGGAATTTCAACTTGCATTACAAAGATGGATTGTAGTACACATTCCAAGCTTTCCAAAATGTCCAAGAACTCATCAAACAACCTTGTGGTTAGAGAGAATCGAATTTGTCAATATGGGCAAAACTCACTTTATTCATAAGCCATTTTCATGTCCATAACTTTGCATTTTTGAACTCAGCATGCTCTAAGCTAGATTACAGGCCTTTTATCTCATCCACACTCAATAATTTAATGTAAAACCTTTGTGTCCTAGCATTATCTTGTCTGTGATCGGTGGATCTGGAACTGACTGTTTAACGCTGGTTCGCGAAATGTCGCGGTAAGCAAGAGTCGCCACCGTCTTTTATTTTCTCCAAATGGAAAGGACAAAAGCACAGAAAAATTCCTTAAAGAGATTGCTCTCGGTTCGGGAGGTAGGTTATAGAAAGGGAAGGTGTTAGCACCCTTTCTATCCATGGTTATCCATGGGCTCTTAGATACTTGCTCAATGTGTTTTCAAAATTGTTTTGTTCGCTTTTCAATGTGGGTTTTAAAAAAGTTTCTTTGAAAAATTTCAGATCGACTCGTACGTCAGAGTGTTTGAAAAGTTTGCTTTGAAAGCCTTTGAAAAGTGTTGGTGAAAAGATGTTTTGATTTGTTTGAAATTAGAGCAAGTATCCTTGAGAACCTACCTACCCTAAGGAATTCGTCTGTGTAGATGTCCTTTAAAGTAGTGCCATCCCACCATTGAGGGGTAGGTAGCACCACCGTTGGAGGTGTTCGGGTCAATTCGGGGTTCGGGACATGGTGATCACCAGAGCAATAGGAAGACACCTTAGAAGCTACCCTCATGCCAGGTTCCCGGATCATGAGGACTTACTAAGACATCCTCTACTCGACGATCACCTTTCGAAAGGCAACAGTGAGGCGTACCCTAGGGGTGGTGTGTGCGGTTCGTGTGTCAGATTCATTGATATTTGTCCTGTCATGTTTATTGTGATCTACGCTTGATTTTAATTAAGTCATTCATTCTTGCATGTATATTTAACAGTTAAAAGTTGCGGGAAAATAAATCTACAACTATTACAAATGGCGCGGGTCCACACCGCCAAGATTAAACCGGACCCGATTTGACGGAAAATAAATAAAGCAATAAAATAAAAGTGCGAGAAGTAAAATCGTTACAACGCTTTGGGAGAATTACATAATGAATTAAGCAATAAAAATATATATGCGACATTAAATAAATTAAAAACAAGACTAGGGCGTTGGACCCTTTTGTCAAAATATTTAAAGTTAATGAATTAATTAATGAGGAATTAAAACTAAAATTAAATGTTTTTGGTATTTTATGTTTTTTATGATTTAAAAGAAGAAGAATTTATTAGAATTAAAATAAAATGCTAAACCCTAGTTCTAATGGTTTTTAAGTTTATTGCGAAAATATTAAGTTTTAACCTAATTTAAATCTAAGTTAATTTACATGCAAAATTTAATTATAGAAAATAAATAAAATAAGCAATATTATTGTAAAAAGGGAAATTAAGAAGAATAAAAGTTAAACCTAATTCTATTTTTGGATTTTAGTTATTAAATGGATTAAAATTATAACCTAATTAAAACTAAGTTTATTTACATGCATTTATTTACAAAAATAGTAAAATAAAATAATTTATTATATTTTCATCTTTTTCTGATTTTTCTATATTTTTTATGTATTGTAAAAATATTGAATTAAATTAAAACAAGAAAACAAATAAAAATAATAATTAAAAGATATGAGAAAAATAAAAATATTTGCAAACCAGGGTGGGGTGTAGTCCCAAATTGTGAGGTTTTGGTTCAGCAAATCAGGCCCATTAAGCATTGAAATTCACCGACTTTCCCAATCATGTATGATGCATTGACTGGCGTGTATTGTGTTCTTTGATCTATGGCCCTTGATCTGATGATGGGATGGACGTGGCATGCTGATTGCTGAAGGTGTACCATGGTGTTCACCATTGGCGCTGCATATGAACATAAATAGGAAAATAATATTGAACTTGTTGAAGACCTGGGAATCGAACCCAGGTCTTGTGGATTGTCCATGCGTTCGCTTGCCATCTGTGCCACTTAACCAATTTGTCAATTAAATAATCATAAACATTATAACGTAAAACGAAAACTAATGCATATTTCCGCGCGCGATTTCAAATTCCCCAATCCGCTTGTGCCACGCTATCATCGTCTTCATGGTCCCTGTAAACAAAAGCGTATGGCAACGGTTTTCATGGCGTTGTTTAAGACCATATATCAAAAAATAGCGAATAGACCCTCGACGCTCATAAATTGAGCGCGAGGGTTGGAATCTCTTCGTCTGGACGTGCTAAGTGCAATGGCAATAGTCTTGAGCTCCAATTTTGCTTCGTCTCAAAAACCCCAAATTAGCAAACCTGTAAACCCTAGAGGACGATCATGGCGAAATCCCATATACAGTACAAAAATCAAATTGAACATAATGGTTAGCTTTGAAACATCACAAGGAACAAGAATATGTAATTGAAATGCAATGAGGATGCCTAGAATTGAAAACACGATGGTGACTTTTTTTCTGTACAGGAGGGGTCCTTATTACCAATTCTTGGCGTGTTAGTGGACGTTTGTGATTGGGAGGTATTCAGGGAACCTTGAGGAAACTGTTGAGATAGTTTTGGAGGCTTGAATCGACCTCTAAGGTTGATTTCAGAATTTGAGTTTTTCAAGCAATTTTCAAGTTTGTAATGGTTTCTTATGCGCAGCTTAGAGTGTAATGCCATTAGGTTTGTATTCCTGATTATGTATAGAAGCTTTTAGGTCAACAAAATTGCACAAAATCCCTGGCATTCAATGATTTGCATATTTGATTTTGTAAGATCTTTTTGAATCTTTTTCACATGGTTCTTTGTGTCAATTAGCTCCAATCACACCAATTCTTTCCATAATTGAACAAGCACGAAATATTGAGTCCAAATCATGCATAAAAAGATTGGTTTTGTTAGGTTAGATATTTTTCATGTATTTAAATAATTTAAATGAATTAATATTAATATAAATTCAAATAAATAAATAAAAATTGAGAAAATACTTCCCTTTGGGCCAAATGGTCGTGCATAGGCTTAGAATGATGAATCATGGAAGAAAAATGGGCCCATTAGCAAATTTAGGTCATTTGAACCATTGTTGACTTTTCAAAATTCCCAAAAATTTCCCAACTTCCACAAGGCATAACTTGCTCAATTTTTAAGCTTTTCACATGTTCTTGGACATTTTGGAAAGGTCTTTGAGTCCTTTAACCAATGCCTTTGGTCCCATGTCATTTTGATTCACCAATCTCAAGTTATGGCCTTTGACTTAAAGTCCCTTTTTGTTGACTTTTGAAAATGACCTATAATGTTGAAATTGATAACTTTTTGTGAGAGCATTTCTTGGACTTGGAATATGAAGATGAGTTGTAGGAAATGTCTTTCTCTTCAAAATGAGCTTTGGATGGAATTTTTCTGATAATCCATGTGAAAGTTATGCCCTGGTCAATTTCAGTTGACTTTTTCAGCTGTCCAAATATAGTAACTTTTGCATCTTTGATGATTTCTGAGCCAAATTTTGAGAATCATGATCAAGCATTGATCAAATGATGTTTGTGGCTTCAAAATGACATATTGACCAAAAATTTGAACTTTTGACTGTCAAATGACCATTTTGCCCCTACAGTTGACTGTAGTGCAATTTAGGGTTTTGATTGTGCAATTTTGAGCTGAATGCCTTGAAACTTGATGTGAGGATACTTGACCATCTTTGTAAGCATATGAGACTTGATTGGGCCTTTGAAAACTTCCTTTTCTTGATCAGAACCCAAACCCTAGTTTTGACTGTATAGGAGACAGTTGAGCTGCACAACCCTTGGGGAATTTTGTAGCTTGGCTTGGCAATTTCTTGGAGAATATGGGAGGGCAAATTTTGGGGTACAACAGTTGCCCCTGTTCAATCTTCTTAGACCTGAGGATGCAGATTGGCTGATGTGCCTTTCGTAATCCGAAGGTAGAAGATGATTGAACACTAAAGTGCCCAGAAATTTGCGCTCACATAGTAACAGTATGATGGGGGAATGGGCTTATAGATGCCATTTGGAGATTGCTGGATAGGATGATGGGCTTATAGATGCCATCTGGATGCTGATTGCGTAAGAGATTCCTTAGCGAGAACCTGCTTACCTGCAAAAGAAAAATGAGTACCTGACACGTTGCAGGAGCTGATTTTAGATGCTTGGTATAGACGTGTCCTGACTGGCTACAGGAGCTGAGTCTGGAGCTTCAAACGCTGATGAATGAACCAGAGATGGTTACTGCCCTAGCATGAATGGTAAGAGAACCTTGGGCGACTTCAACTTCAACAACGCTCGTTGAGAAAAATCTTGGCGGGAATTACCATCTTTGCAATATCAGGAAGAGAACCATAGGCAATTATAATCTGAAAGGAATGATCACCTCACTCAACGTCGGAGAGGGAAATATCTGAAAAGGACTTGTCACCTCACACACCGTCGGAGAGGGAACCATAGGAGACTATCACCTCACACTCATCGTCGGAGAGGGAAACATCTGAAAAAGGAATTACTACCTCACACACCGTCGGAGAGGGAACCATAAGAGACTATCACCTCACACTCATCGTAGGAGAGGGAAACATCTAAAAAAGGGAATTACCACCTCACGCTCATCGTCGGAGAGGGGACCATAGAGAGAATATCACCTCACACTCATCGTCGGAGAGGGAAACATCTTAAAAAGGAATTACCACCTCACACTCATCGTCGGAGAGGGGACCACAGGAGAATATCACCTCACACTCATCATCGGAGAGGGAAACATCTTAAAAAGGAATTACCACCTCACACTCATCGTCGGAGAGGGGAACATAGGAGAATATCACCTCACACTCATCGTCGGAGAGGGAAACATCTTAAAAAGGAATTACCACCTCACACTCATCGTCGGAGAGGGGACCATAGGAGAATATCACCTCACACTCATCGTCGGAGAGGGAAACATCTTAAAAAGGAATTACCACCTCACACTCATCGTCGGAGAGGGGACCATAGGAGAATATCACCTCACACTCATCGTCAGAGAGGGAAACATCTTAAAAAGGAATTACCACCTCACACTCATCGTCGGAGAGGGGAACATAGGAGAATATCACCTCACACTCATCGTCGGAGAGGGAAACATCTTAAAAAGGAATTACCACCTCACACTCATCGTCGGAGAGGGGACCATAGGAGAATATCACCTCACACTCATCGTCGGAGAGGGAAACATCTTAAAAAGGAATTACCACCTCACACTCATCGTCGGAGAGGGAACCATAAGAGAATATCACCTCACACTCATCGTCGGAGAGGGAAACATCTTGAAAAAGGACCTCTGGAAGCAGTATCAGAACGTCACCATATCTGGATCATATCCGAAACTATATCTAGAAGGAAATCTGGAAGCAGCATCAGAACGTCACCATATCTGGATCATATCCGAAACTATATCTAGACAGGATTTGCGATAGTTTGATAGTAGTCTTTTTTTGTATTGATCTTTTTCCTGAAAAGGCAAAACATAATTGTATGCCAAATCATGATGCATGAACTGTATGTCTTCAAGATTAACGAGATTCATGTAGTATGATGCATATGCATGCTATAATGTATGAGGATATGATGTTTATAAATGTATATTTTCGTCGTAGGAAAATAAATCCTTGACGGGTGTCGGGAAGTCGCATCCTGGGCTGATGTGGAAGAATAGCTTTTGCTTCCGCTGGGGTTGATAGTTGCAAGTATACCGGTAGGAGAAGATGACTCTGTTGCGGAATAAACTTGGCAAATGGAAGATTCTGCGGGGAGAAAAAGATATTCTAGCGACCATGCTGGGAAGCAATACTCTGTGGGAAGAGGGGTGCTTTGCTGAGTGTTGAGAGTAACTTGCTGAGGATGTCTTGCTGTATTGGAAGTATGAATGGACTTTGCTGGGGATAAGAAGATTCTGTCGACGACGCTCTTTCCGTGGCTTTTGGCTGAGGATAACCCAGTTATATCCTGTTAAGGAAATAACTCTTTAAATGAAGTCGGGCGACGCGTTCGTGCTCTGCGAGGGGAAGCTTCCAGAATTTACTGGGGATAAGCTTACTGCCTGGGGATATGAATTCCAACTTTCCTGGGGAAACGGGGTTTGGACTCTTCTGGGGAAGTATTGAACTGTATTGGTTAAGTTCTTCAACGGAACCTACCCTGATACCTTGGAGGATAGAACAATCAGACTGCTTAGACCACTCTTTATTGCCCCTGTTTCTATGGGGGAGGCACTTATGGGGTGCTGATAGTTGTTGAGGGTCAAACCTTCTTCTGATAAGCAGATGATAAGATGACGGGACATAGTCGTACGTTTTGATCCCTAACTTTTGCCTGGACCGCCCTTTCGGGTTTTCAGTCCACCGGGATACCCATTTTTGCCCAAGCCGCCTTTTCAGGTTTTCGGCTTGCCGGGTGTACAGATTTTTTCATTTCATCCCTTCATTTTGCCCGAACCCTTTTGGTTCGCCGGGAAGCCCTAATTTTTGCCTAGGCATATCAGCCTAGCGGGTCTTTGATTGTGCGTAGTATTTTTCCGACTATGTCCGTTCTCAGAAAGTAGGGAGTTGCCCCTGTTTAGAAGTGTTTTGTCACCAGAAGATGTTTGATCAGGCGAGATTTGTTGTTGAAATGCCCCTAAGTGACTCAGGTGGAGATTTGCCCCAGGCTGGTTGGCCTTTTGAGAGATTCTCCGAATCTTGATTGGACTGCCCCAGATGATGGACAATAGTCGTGCCATGCCCCTTGATTGGAGGTACTTCTGTTCATTAGGCATTTGTCGTGTAAACTTCTATATTGTTCAAACAAAAAGTCATATGCAAACAAAGTTATGTTAAAAATGCAAAGCTTATGTCTGTCTTGAAGATTTTGAAAATGCGTTTTTTCATAAAACATGTGAATGTTTGTAAAACATGATGTCAATCCTGTATTTACCGTAGCCCTAAGGAGTCAGGATACCTTCGTAACAGTATGCTTTCGAACTAACCCATGCTTCAGCTAGGACTTTTGAGGGTTGTAACGTGGCCAGGTTCACGGTTTAAGAAACAAAGGATAAAGGCTCAAATTTTATTTGTACCCACCCGCTCTTCGTGATGTTCTCCAAACCTAAACTTAGTTGATCATGCGTTAGACCTTGCTTGAGTCTTTGCTTTGATGTTCCAGTAATGGTTCAGATGTTGATAGCTTATTTTGAATAGGCAGTCCTTCTTTGTTTTTGTTGAGGGTTTGTGAGACCTCTTTTTTTGATTTCGTTATCCCTATTTTTGCCTGAACTGTTTCCTTTTTGGAATTACAGTCAACGGGATGCCCCAGTCTCATAAGTCTCTTTTCATAGGTTTAGACTTTTTGGGCTTTTCATTTATGAATTTTGATGATGACTGCCTGTCCTTTTGATTGTTCTGAACCATCACTGTCTTTGTTCATTTTGTAAAGATGCACTTGGATCAACTGAGAGAGCTACCCTGCCCCAGGTTATGATTAAGGGTTTTGATTTTCGAAAATAAAACTCCTACTTCTTTGGCTCGGAAGGGTTGACGAGGGATTATCTTCCTTATAACTCCAGTGTTTAGGGATTGAAACAATGCCTGTACCTCATCAGCGGGGTTTGTTCAGAAGCATACTGTAATGATCATGGTATCGTTTTCGTCATCCTCCCTCAAGAGGCTCAGAATTATTAACCGAGAGTTGACATCAGAAAAAATATGAAACAATTTGCATATAGTAAATGCGAATATATTGATTCAAAATAGACATAAGCGATGCATTAATGGAATAACAATGTTTTAACATGAATAAATGTTTAAACGGTCAAAAGAAAAACACAACTTGAACATTCAAATGAACAAAAGTTTCCTAGTCTCGGAGCTTGTCACTTCAACTGATGAGCCTTGGAGGAATGGTAGAAAAATTCAGCCTGTCCATCTTGTGTGAACTCCAATGCCCCTTCATCGATCAGGTCCTGGATTTTGTTCCTCAGATCCCAACATTCATTGGTATCATGTCCTGGGCTAGCAGAGTGGTAGGCACACCTCTTATTGGGATCATAGGCAGGAGATGCTGTGTTGGGGTTCCGGGGATGAGCCTTTAATGTGATCAGATTCAACCTCAATAGGCGTTGCAAAGCTTGAAACAGCGACATGTTGAGCTGGGTGAATTGCCTCTTGGGCTTGTCTGGCTGAACTTTGCGAGGTTGGTGCTGAATTTGTGGCACTGGAGTCATTTGAGGAGCTTTCCCCTTATCCTCTTGTCTCGAGGATGATTGGATGATGAATGGCTTTTTACCCTTAGATGTTTGCCCCAGTAGGTTACCCTGAAGCAGTTGGTTGAAGAGAAACCAGAGCTCCTCTTGTCTTTGAACTAGGCCTTGAATGACATTCCTCTGTCCCAGCATCTGGGCTTTCATAGCATCCATCTCATCTTGTAGGTGTTCCAACTTTTCATCCTCAGCATTGCCCCTGACGAAGGTCTCCGTGAGAAGCATCCTTAGCTCCTCTTGCCCCTTGGATAGATTCAGGAGGATTTCCCCGAACCGAGTCTCTTGAGTAAGAAAGTCCTGGTTATCTTGTTGGGAAGCCATGGCTGAAATAAACAGCGAGAAGGGTAAGTGACCTGCAAAGAACGGGTACCTGTAATGCAATGATATGTATGATATGCATGCAATGATTTCAAGGACCTCGAGGGGTAGACAAAAAATTTGTTAGAATTTGAAAACCGGTAACTTGATTGAAGGTACTCCATACTTGTTGAGAGTCCTTCTTCAAGTGTCAAAGGCTCACCATATCCAGTGGGTCATAGCCCCTGACAACCTTGGCTAGAGGAAAATAAATCCTCTTTGCCCCTTGCTAGATGTTTGATTCATCATGGCCTGCATCACAAGCCCTTGAGATCCTTGAAATGGGTTAGGATGTATGCCGGATGCATGCAATGGTATGATGTTATGCTATGCATGGGGTAATATGAGTAACCCTGTTATGAGTCCCAATTAGGGACTATAAACCGAAACCTGCAAGACATCAAGGGTCAGATAACAAGCATGCAAGTAGTCAAGTACGAAGGCACACAAGTCACACAAGAGAAGCCCTTAGAGTTTAGGTCAGCATGGGGTCTGGGTATTACCCTCTTGAAGTTGGTGGGCTCAACCTGTCCTATTAGACGTAACCGGGTTCTAAGGATCCCAATATCACTGGATTGCTTTCATTGTTCATCGTTTCGATTTAGCCACTGAACTGGCGACCGAAATATTCCAGGAAAGCAACCCTCAATTGAGTGTAGTATCGAGTATCAACCAACCTCGGACTGCACCAAAGTCAGTTATCTCACTACCCTAAAGAGGCCAAGATAGTTCAATTAAGGTTCCTAAGGTTTGTTGATGCTTCATGACACCACGCGGAGGCCCCGTACTCTCCTTGACTGAACTCAAGGGTTACCGGTACACACCGAAGTGCCACATCAACGTAGCAGACTGTTTCAACCATGTCGGTATACCCCGCACAGTTCCCTCACAGTCTTGTTGCTACTTTCTAAGAAAGGTATCCCCAGATCCGGGTTTAGGATCTATAGAACTCCCAAGCAACCCACAATTTAAAGCACACAAAGCAATACAATTGAAAACATAGTTATGACCTAGCCCTAAGGTACACCCCACTTTATAAGTTTCCCCAGCAGAGTCGCCAGTTCTGTGATCGGTGGATCTGGAACTGACTGTTTAACGCTGGTTCGCGAAATGTCGCAGTAAGCAAGAGTCGCCACCGTCTTTTATTTTCTCCAAATGGAAAGGACAAAAGCACAGAAAAATTCCTTAAAGAGATTGCTCTCGGTTCGGGAGGTAGGTTATAGAAAGGGAAGGTGTTAGCACCCTTTATATCCATGGTTATCCATGGGCTCTTAGATACTTGCTCAATGTGTTTTCAAAATTGTTTTGTTCGCTTTTCAATGTGGGTTTTAAAAAAGTTTCTTTGAAAAATTTCAGATCGACTCGTACGTCAGAGTGTTTGAAAAGTTTGCTTTGAAAGCCTTTGAAAAGTGTTGGTGAAAAGATGTTTTGATTTGTTTGAAATTAGAGCAAGTATCCTTGAGAACCTACCTACCCTAAGGAATTCGTCTGTGTAGATGTCCTTTAAAGTAGTGCCATCCCACCATTGAGGGGTAGGTAGCACCACCGTTGGAGGTGTTCGGGTCAATTCGGGGTTCGGGACATGGTGATCACCAGAGCAATAGGAAGACACCTTAGAAGCTACCCTCATGCCAGGTTCCCGGATCATGAGGACTTACTAAGACATCCTCTACTCGACGATCACCTTTCGAAAGGCAACAGTGAGGCGTACCCTAGGGGTGGTGTGTGCGGTTCGTGTGTCAGATTCATTGATATTTGTCCTGTCATGTTTATTGTGATCTACGCTTGATTTTAATTAAGTCATTCATTCTTGCATGTATATTTAACAGTTAAAAGTTGCGGGAAAATAAATCTACAACTATTACAATTGGCGCGGGTCCACACCGCCAAGATTAAACCGGACCCGATTTGACGGAAAATAAATAAAGCAATAAAATAAAAGTGCGAGAAGTAAAATCGTTACAACGCTTTGGGAGAATTACATAATGAATTAAGCAATAAAAATATATATGCGACATTAAATAAATTAAAAACAAGACTAGGGCGTTGGACCCTTTTGTCAAAATATTTAAAGTTAATGAATTAATTAATGAGGAATTAAAACTAAAATTAAATGTTTTTGGTATTTTATGTTTTTTATGATTTAAAAGAAGAAGAATTTATTAGAATTAAAATAAAATGATAAACCCTAGTTCTAATGGTTTTTAAGTTTATTGCGAAAATATTAAGTTTTAACCTAATTTAAATCTAAGTTAATTTACATGCAAAATTTAATTATAGAAAATAAATAAAATAAGCAATATTATTGTAAAAAGGGAAATTAAGAAGAATAAAAGTTAAACCTAATTCTATTTTTGGATTTTAGTTATTAAATGGATTAAAATTATAACCTAATTAAAACTAAGTTTATTTACATGCATTTATTTACAAAAATAGTAAAATAAAATAATTTATTATATTTTCATCTTTTTCTGATTTTTCTATATTTTTTATGTATTGTAAAAATATTGAATTAAATTAAAACAAGAAAACAAATAAAAATAATAATTAAAAGATATGAGAAAAATAAAAATATTTGCAAACCAGGGTGGGGTGTAGTCCCAAATTGTGAGGTTTTGGTTCAGCAAATCAGGCCCATTAAGCATTGAAATTCACTGACTTTCCCAATCATGTATGATGCATTGACTGGCGTGTATTGTGTTCTTTGATCTATGGCCCTTGATCTGATGCTGGGATGGACGTGGCATGCTGATTGCTGAAGGTGTACCATGGTGTTCACCATTGGCGCTGCATATGAACATAAATAGGAAAATAATATTGAACTTGTTGAAGACCTGGGAATCGAACCCAGGTCTTGTGGATTGTCCATGCGTTCGCTTGCCATCTGTGCCACTTAACCAATTTGTCAATTAAATAATCATAAACATTATAACGTAAAACGAAAACTAATGCATATTTCCGCGCGCGATTTCAAATTCCCCAATCCGCTTGTGCCACGCTATCATCGTCTTCATGGTCCCTGTAAACAAAAGCGTATGGCAACGGTTTTCATGGCGTTGTTTAAGACCATATATAAAAAAATAGCGAATAGACCCTCGACGCTCATAAATTGAGCGCGAGGGTTGGAATCTCTTCGTCTGGACGTGCTAAGTGCAATGGCAATAGTCTTGAGCTCCAATTTTGCTTCGTCTCAAAAACCCCAAATTAGCAAACCTGTAAACCCTAGAGGACGATCATGGCGAAATCCCATATACAGTACAAAAATCAAATTGAACATAATGGTTAGCTTTGAAACATCACAAGGAACAAGAATATGTAATTGAAATGCAATGAGGATGCCTAGAATTGAAAACACGATGGTGACTTTTTTTCTGTACAGGAGGGGTCCTTATTACCAATTCTTGGCGTGTTAGTGGACGTTTGTGATTGGGAGGTATTCAGGGAACCTTGAGGAAACTGTTGAGATAGTTTTGGAGGCTTGAATCGACCTCTAAGGTTGATTTCAGAATTTGAGTTTTTCAAGCAATTTTCAAGTTTGTAATGGTTTCTTATGCGCAGCTTAGAGTGTAATGCCATTAGGTTTGTATTCCTGATTATGTATAGAAGCTTTTAGGTCAACAAAATTGCACAAAATCCCTGGCATTCAATGATTTGCATATTTGATTTTGTAAGATCTTTTTGAATCTTTTTCACATGGTTCTTTGTGTCAATTAGCTCCAATCACACCAATTCTTTCCATAATTGAACAAGCACGAAATATTGAGTCCAAATCATGCATAAAAAGATTGGTTTTGTTAGGTTAGATATTTTTCATGTATTTAAATAATTTAAATGAATTAATATTAATATAAATTCAAATAAATAAATAAAAATTGAGAAAATACTTCCCTTTGGGCCAAATGGTCGTGCATAGGCTTAGAATGATGAATCATGGAAGAAAAATGGGCCCATTAGCAAATTTAGGTCATTTGAACCATTGTTGACTTTTCAAAATTCCCAAAAATTTCCCAACTTCCACAAGGCATAACTTGCTCAATTTTTAAGCTTTTCACATGTTCTTGGACATTTTGGAAAGGTATTTGAGTCCTTTAACCAATGCCTTTGGTCCCATGTCATTTTGATTCACCAATCTCAAGTTATGGCCTTTGACTTAAAGTCCCTTTTTGTTGACTTTTGAAAATGACCTATAATGTTGAAATTGATAACTTTTTGTGAGAGCATTTCTTGGACTTGGAATATGAAGATGAGTTGTAGGAAATGTCTTTCTCTTCAAAATGAGCTTTGGATGGAATTTTTCTGATAATCCATGTGAAAGTTATGCCCTGGTCAATTTCAGTTGACTTTTTCAGCTGTCCAAATATAGTAACTTTTGCATCTTTGATGATTTCTGAGCCAAATTTTGAGAATCATGATCAAGCATTGATCAAATGATGTTTGTGGCTTCAAAATGACATATTGACCAAAAATTTGAACTTTTGACTGTCAAATGACCATTTTGCCCCTACAGTTGACTGTAGTGCAATTTAGGGTTTTGACTGTGCAATTTTGAGCTGAATGCCTTGAAACTTGATGTGAGGATACTTGACCATCTTTGTAAGCATATGAGACTTGATTGGGCCTTTGAAAACTTCCTTTTCTTGATCAGAACCCAAACCCTAGTTTTGACTGTATAGGAGACAGTTGAGCTGCACAACCCTTGGGGAATTTTGTAGCTTGGCTTGGCAATTTCTTGGAGAATATGGGAGGGCAAATTTTGGGGTACAACATTGTCCATTAAGCCATTACACAAAAGATTAACCTTAATATGAAAAAAGCAATATATCCATTTTTGAAAAGTTGAACTTTATGTCATGATTGCAATCTTTGAAGTACAAGGCAAATCCTTTTGGCACAAGTTCAGGGATATAACACACTGATCAAGACTAAAAGATGCAGCATACTTGAGGGGCCTAGAGAAGCTTGTAAACCAACTTGCCATTTCTTGCTTAAGTTAGAAGAAACTTGGCATATTGATACACAACACACATTTCTGCTAAGAAAAGCTTAAGCAAACTTGTTAGACACATTCCAAATATCAAACCTAAGCTAAGGCGCGAGTTAACCACCTTCTAAACCCCATCATTCATCAAAACACCATCCTACTGCAGAAAACAGAGTCACCTCTGCAGTTGGACTTCCATAACTCAATCCACTCGTGCATTTTTGCTAAAACCAGTTCATACACATTCCATACCACATATACAAGCTATCCCAAGCATTGGACACGACCTGTAACACCTCTAACCAACTTCACCATTTTCACTTTTTATGTTTTGCAGGTTGATTGTCATAGCTTGATTCACTTGGTTTCAAAGCAAGCTAAAGGTTGGAATAACATCCCTGGACTTCAAGCAAGCTGTACCAATCCTCACCTTGCCTTGAAAGTGCCTCCATTGCCAGACACGATCCAAGCTGAACAGATAAGTTCATGGACTTCTATCTCTCAATCTAGGAAGAGTTAAGTTTAGATTTATGAATGAAAAATGTCATATTCATGTCCCTGAAGCTATACATATCCTCACTTTCCATTTATATTGCATATGCTGAGAGAATTTAAGACCTGAACATTGACAAAAACTTAGGTTAAGAATTAGGGATGGAGAAATTATCTCTCATTTCTGAGAGTTAAGTTAAGTTTTTTATATGTATGGAATCGTGGCTTGATGCTTGACATCTTTCATGTTATAAGTTTGTGCTAAAAGTCCAGGAATCAGGATGTTTGAACCAGGAGGGAAAGGCGCGCATTTTTGACATTTTTGTGCTGGAGGTTGAAGACAACCTCTCTTGGGCTGGCCTGAGATATTTTCCCTTTTTGCACTTTCATTTTTCACATGCACCCCCCTGGCCCATTTTGAGATATACTTGTCATTTTTTATTTTTTCCTTTTGATTTTGTTTCTATATTTTTATTTAAGCATGAAAAAATATTAAAATTATTTTTTCCACATTTTTTTGCATTTTATTTGATATTTATTTGGTTTCATTTAGTTTTGTACATAAATAATCATAAATATACTTTTATTTAAAATAACTAAAAATAATACAAACACTTTTATTTTCTGATTCTTATTTTATTTTACCTTTGAAAACATTTTATAAAAAATATATACTTTTTTTTATAAATATTAAATATTTTATTTTTATACATATTTAATATATTTAGTAAATAATATAAATATTTATATATTTATTAGTATATTTAGGTTAAAAACACAAAAATAATAAATTTTTATTTTTATTAATATTTAACTTAAAAAATCACTTTTTGACAATAT
Organism: Vicia faba; assembly: GCA_948472305.1. Lineage (NCBI taxonomy): Eukaryota > Viridiplantae > Streptophyta > Magnoliopsida > Fabales > Fabaceae > Vicia > Vicia faba. Next base: position 1,055,248,610 of record OX451740.1, on the reverse strand, counting down.
ACTTCCTTTTTATTTATTTTTTGTACATAATTAATAAATATTGCATATATCATATAATAAGTACATTTTTATTTAGTGAATTAGGGTTTTACCCTAAACATCAAAAATACCAAAAATTAATTCATTTTATTTTTGTTTATTTGTCACATGAAAAATACCTTTTTGCATACATAGAAAAATCATTTTTTGCATCTTGCATATTTATCTCATTTTATTCAATTATTGTGCAATTAATTAATTTGTAAAAATTCAATTTGGATGTAATAGTTTAGGTTTCATTTCTTGCTAAAATATCCCTCCATTTGAACATTTGTACCCCCCATCCCATATTTGTGTTGTAATAACTTAGGATCTTTAAATTCCGCACTTTAAAAGCTTTCTAAATATGCCATGATAGAATTAGGGTTTTGTATGCAAATCAAAAACAACAAATAGTTTGACCTAAATTCAAGATAAACAAGCATGAAAATGGACAACACTAATCACACTTGCACCCCTAGGGTATTCCACTTGTTGCCTTCAATAATGGGCCATATTGCATGTTAGGTATCTTTGGCAAAAACAAAACAATCAAATGATCATAGTCCCTCGATGACGCTTTCAAAAGTTGCCTAAAAAATGATCAAGTCCCTTAAAGGAAAAATTGCCCAAAGATACTTGGCACCATTGCAATCATGGTCTAAACGATGACCCGCACCCGTCCCGTTCACATCCTAACACAAGATTGTCCACCAAATACAATGGTGGAACAAAATTGTTAAAAGGGTTCACTACGCCAAAAACTGCTTTTTGCAGCGCCTCTATTAAAGCGCTTATTGAAAAAGCGCTGCCATAGCCTTCACAAAAATCAAAATTAAAAAAAAGGGAAACCTACGAAGGCGCTTTTTTAAAAGCGCTGGCATAGGTGGGGGATACGAAAGCGCTTTTTACATTAAAAGCGCTGTGGTAGGTCAAATAAAAATATTAATAAAAACGAAATAATAGGGTTATGAAGGCGCTTTTTAAAAAGCGCTGTGGAAGATTGGCCTTTGAAAGCGCTTTCAAAAGCGCTGGCATAGCTGGACCTATGAAAGCGCTTTTACCCTAAAAAGCGTTGGTAAAAGCCCCCCTATGAAAGCGCTTTCAAAAGCGCTGTTATAGCTTATATTATTTTTAATTTAATAAATTAAAACATCAAAATAACATTATTCATTCTTTTCTCTTCTTCAAACGCACAGTACAATAGCTCTTCTTCTCTTCCACAAACACGATTTCGTAGAAAACCCTAACCCCAACCTTCTTCCTCCGTCTTCGTCCGTCCTCCGGCCGTCGTCGCAAGTCTTCGTCTTCCTCCGTGAAACTGTCTCTGTCTTCGTCCGTCCTCACTGTCGTCGCAAGTCTTCGTCTTCCTCCGTGAAACTGTCTTCGTCTTCGTCTACTTCCTCAAAGAATACAGAGTAAGTTCATTTACTCAGATTTTTTGTTAATGCAACTATTAGAACTAGGTACTGGAAGTAGCTATTGTTTTTTTTTTGTTCTATTAAAATGTATATTGTCTGGTGTTCGAAGGGAGAACACTGTTGAACATTGTGTTCATTCTCATCATTGATAAACTTCATCTAGGTTCAGTTTTATCATATTTCAAATTATGGTTCATTGGTTATTTGTTTTTGTTTTTGTTTTCTTCAAGAACACAAGTTCAATAGCATAAGCACAATGCCTTTAATTGATCGTAGCTGATGGAATTTAGAACAATGCTTGTTTTTTCTGTTAGTCTAGAGAACCTAACAAATATCAATTTACATAGGATTTAATTTATCAATGCCTTTGACAACAAAGCAAACAGGATAATCAAGAGATGCAAGTATACTGTATACAATTTCATAAACAAAGAGTCTGAAGTTTGCAATCACTAACCTTGCTTTCTCTAATTTTTCAACCACATCACGCATAGCATGGATGATAATTTTCTTCACCTGATACTAAAGAAGCAGCCATCAGGAAAAATAAATAGTACACAAAATCCCAATAAGAAACTGTTAACAATATGATATGAAATAGGAGAATAGAATTGAAATAGGTTGATGATCAAGATTTTAAACATTCAACAAGGATTGAAACAATCAATTTAGAAGTTAGAACCTTACTAGTATTACTGATTTGTAAGCATACTCACTTGCCCTCGAATGTGTGAGAGTATATATACGAAAAGAATCTTACATTACTCTACTATTAATGTTAGAATATCTTAGTTTATCTCATAGGATCAGTTTCTTACATTGGGGTATTTGTTTTCTACAGTTTGGCTACAACCTTCAGTTTTAATTCATAGGATCAAGTACTGTCTACTGAAAGATCTCTTGAATATGCGACTAGAAAATCATTCAAAGATAAACCAACTGCTACTGCTATTTTAGCTGCGACTAGATAATGAAAGAGTGAGGTTATAATAATTCGTGTAAAGTGTGAGAGAGTATTATTGGTTTAAATTGTTTGAAATAGTTTACATGATTTGGTTTGAAAAATAGTTTGGATATTGTTTATTGATGATGGAAAGTTTATTGTTTTTAGTATATGATTTTAGCATAATTAAGCACCTGTTAGTTGGAACTTGTTGAAACTCGAAAACCTCTTGTTCCTAGCCCTTCAAATGTAGTAGAGGTAGGTTAGAACTTTCCCAATTATTTCCTAGTCTGTTTTGATTTTTATGTGCCACATCTGGTCAATTATAGTCTTGTTGCCTTTGTTGTGAAAATTAATGTTACAGTTAGAACCAAACCATATCCTTTTAGAATTTTGACAGTTAATAAACAAATGATCTTGAGTTTCCTTCTGGTGATGACACATAAGATAGTAAACAGGACATTATTCTCTCTTCTCACTCAGGGAACTATGATTAGGTGTGGTGTTATTGAGAATAGTCCACCCAAACACCTTAATCTTAGGTTGCACTTTGACCTTCCAGTATATCTGCCACATATTCTTCATCTTATCTCTGTCAGAGCCACTAGGCTGATCACTAGAGTACTGATTAAGAATACAGTGATAGCCAGACTTAACAGTATAATTGCCATCTTTGGTGGCCATCCACAAGATGGAGTCCTGATCATCGTTAGTTCCTATTGGAATCTGAAGGATTCTTTCCTTGCCATAAGGAAGAAAATTTTGGTCTATAACCTGAGTATTCCAGTTACAGCCATCCGCATCCATTAGGTATCTCACCTAGTACACTTGAGTATTCATAGGTTTACTTATGACAATTTTGTAACTGTCTTGATAAGGCAACGATTGATCCTCCCAGACTTTAGTATTTAACCTATTACCAATTTTCCAGCAGCAGCGTTCCTTCATAATATCCTTAGACTTTATGATGCTTTTCCATAAATAGCTATTTGTAGGTTTATAATTTGCTGCAAGAGTGTCTTGGTTGGAAAAATACTTTGCCTTTAAACATTAGTGAATAAGAGTGTTAGGATTGATACTAAGTCTCCAGGCTTGTTTGGCTAGAATTGCATCATTGAAAGCACTCATATTTCTGTATCCCATACCACCTTTGTCTTTAGCCTAACACATCTTATCCTAGCTGATCAAACAAATTTTCATATCATTGTCCTTAGAACCCCATCAGTAGTTGCACATGATTCTTTCTATGTCCTCACACATATTCTCCAGGAATTTGAACACACTCATGGGGTAAGTAGGCATAGCCTGAGCCATAACTTGTATTAAAATAGCCTTTCCCGCATAGGATAGCTTTCTCCGATTGAAGAAATTCGAACTGTCCTTGATCGTAGTGTACGCGGGACGCTCTCAACATTTTCAAAGGTTTCTATCCTATTCTTGAACTGACTTGAATAACTGATTGTTTTTACTTTTATTTTCCGGCTCAGTGTGAATTTCTAATAATTATAGTTGAGTGGAATTCATGAGCTGCGGTTGTGTTTTTGTTTATATTTAGACTGTTATGGCAGTATAGGGCTGTATATGGCAGTATGGCAGTATTGATAGCATTGAAACGAGCACGTTTCAGGGATTCATCAAACATCAATGAAAATCTTAAACACAATGAACCATGCAACACATTAGTTAGCGTGTAGATGTTAGAATTTAGGACTATAGGACTATACCAAAAATATCTGACGGGATTTTTCCGTTGCTAAATCTTCCGGTTGCTTCTCCTTCGATGAAATCTTTACCGTAAGGTTTGAAATCCGACTTCACTATTGTTTGAATATAATTGTTATTACCTGTATCCAAGACTGAATCACTAGTATCCGACTTCACTAGTTAGTAATTAGTTATGAGTTGTTTAGAACATGCTTAAGGTGAGGCAAGAATAACTATGAATTTGATTACCTGATATGTTGAATTTCTTTACAGGTAATTAATTATTATTTTGCTATAGTTGCGTGACTAATTAGTTGCTATAGTCAAACCATGGATAAAAAATGGATGACTGCCAATCGATTGTCGAAAGAGTATGAGGATGGGGTATCAGAATTCGTTAAGTTTGCCGTTGTGCACGCCAGAGAACCCAATGGAATGATATGTCCTTGCTTGAGATGCTGTTATGGGAGACGGGTTGACGCGGTTCAGTTGGAATCGCATTTACTGATGCATGGAATTGATAGAAGTTATGCATGTTGGAATTTGCATGGTGAGAAAAGTAGCGGGAATGTTGAATCGAGTTATAATACGACGTATGCTTCAAATGAGGATTTCGCAGACGCATACGATTATGATCGAGTTGAAGAGATTGCAGAAGCGCTTGAAGAAGATCTTGAGGATTGTCCCAAAATGTTCGAGAGGTTGGTAAGCGATGCAGAGAAACCGTTGTATGATGGTTGTACAAAATTCACAAGATTGTCTGCGGTGTTAAAGTTGTACAACTTAAAGGCGGACAACGGATGGTCGGATAAAAGTTTCACACAGTTATTAGCCCTCGTGAAAGAAATGCTACCAGAGGATAATGTTCTTCCCAATCGAACGTATGAGGCCAAAAAGATGTTGTCCTCTATTGGCATGAGCTATGAAAAGATACATGCATGTCCAAAAGATTGCGTTTTATTTCGAAACGAGTACGCAGTGTTAAATGAGTGTCCTAAATGCGGTGCCCCTCGATATAAGGAAAAGTTGTCTCCGGAAAAGGTGTTATGGTATTTTCCTATAATTCCGAGATTTAGGCGCATGTATCGTAGTGAGACCGATTCAAGACACTTGACTTGGCATGCAGATGAAAGAATTATTGATGGGAAGTTGCGACATCCGGCAGACTCACCACAGTGGACGAAAGTTGATATTGATTATCCTGAATTTGGAAAAGAAGCAAGAAATCTTCGCTTGTCGTTGTCTACTGATGGAATGAACCCGCATGGTATTCAAAGTATCTCGCATAGCACCTGGCCTGTGATTCTTATGATATATAACCTACCTCCGTGGCTATGTATGAAGCGTAAGTACATGATGCTATCTATGTTAATTTCTGGGCCCAAACAACCAGGGAATGACATAGACGTGTACTTGGCACCCTTAGTCGAAGATTTGAAGTTTTTGTGGGAGACCGGTGTGGAGGTTTACGATGGGTATAGGAAAGAAAGTTTCAACTTGAGGGCGATGTTGTTTGGAACAATTAATGATTTTCCGGCGTACGGAAATCTATCAGGGTACAACATTAAGGGTCAAAAAGCGTGTCCTGTTTGTGAAGATGAAACCGATACGATGCGATTGAACTTTTGTCAGAAGAATGTTTTTCTCGGTCATCGTAGATTCTTAAATTCTAATCATCACTATCGTGGGTGGAGAAAGGCATTCAATGGAGAGGCAGAACACGGTAGAGCTCCACATATGTTGACAGGTGATCAGATTTTTGAAAAGGTGAAAGATGTGAGTACTGAGTTTGGCAAGCCTTTTGCACATAGACTTGTCACGAGTGGGTGGAAGAAGAGGTCGATTTTTTTTGAACTTCCATATTGGAAGTCGTTGTACGTAAGACATTTCCTCGATGTTATGCATATTGAAAAAAATGTATTTGATAGTGTTATTGGTACGTTACTCAATATACAAGGAAAGTCTAAGGATGGCATTAACATAAGGAAGGACATGTTAAACATGGGAATTAGAACTGAATTGGCACCCGTGACGAAAGGAAGACGCACATATCTACCACCTGCTGTTTACACTCTATCTAGAAAGGAGAAGAAAATATTGTGTAAGTTCCTCAGTGAAGTTAAAGTTCCAGAAGGCTACTCATCAGATATTAGAAGACTTGTGTCAATGAAAGACCTAAAGTTAAAGAGTTTAAAGACTCATGATTGCCATGTTATAATGGAACATTTTCTACCAATAGGTATACGTTCTATTCTGCCAGAAAAAGTAAGGAGCGCAATAACTAAGTTGTGTTTTTTCTTCAAGTCAATTTGCAGCAAGGTGATCGATCCTGCGATCTTACCAACATTGAAAAAAGAGGTGGTTGTTACTTTATGTGAGCTTGAAATGTATTTTCCTCCCTCGTTTTTTGACATAATGGTTCATCTAGTCGTTCATCTTGTCAAAGAGACACAGTTGTGCGGACCAGCTTATATGAGATGGATGTACCCTGCTGAACGTTATATGAAAATTTTAAAAGGGTACGTGAAAAACCGAAGTCGACCGGAGGGTTGTATTGCGGAACGATACATTGTTGAAGAAGCGGTTGAGTTTTGCACTGAATATCTGTCAAATGTTCAATCAATTGGACTCCCCAAATCTCATATTGTCGAGAAAAAAGAAGGAAAAAGACTAATTGGAAATAAAGTTGTGACAGTGTCAATGGTCGAACGGGATCAGGTGCATTTGTATGTTCTGCACAATGAGATTGAGGTTGAGCCGTATGCTGAAATGCACAAGGGTGTTCTTCGAGGTTTAAATCTGAATAGAAATGAGAATTGGATAGTACGAGAGCACAATCGAAGTTTCATACCGTGGTTTAAGGAACAAATTTATTCAAAGTATCGTTCGGATCCTGCTTCAGTAACAGAAAGGTTGAGATGTTTAGCATATGGTCCAAGTATGATTGTGTTTTCTTATAGCGCATACGCAATTAATGGATACACATTTTATACCAAAGAACAGGATGATAAAAGTACTATGCAGAATAGTGGTGTTACCTTGGTAGCTGAAGCGATGCACATATCAAGTGCGAATGACTTAAACCCGAAATTTGCAAATCTGTCATATTTTGGGGTTATCGAGCGCATTTTGTTGTTTGATTACGGGAAGTTTCAGATTCCTGTATTTGATTGCAAGTGGGTTGAAAATAATAATGGCGTACGAATGGATAAGTCAGGATTTTTGCAAGTGGATCTCAATAGGGTGGGGTACAAAGATGAACCTTTTATTCTAGCCTCTCAGGCTAAACAAGTGTTCTATGTCAATGATCCGACAAGTACGAAATGGTCTATAGTGCTTTTGTCTAACAAAGTAATTGATGAAAACATTGGAGATCAAGGTGATATTGGCGTTGGCATTGAATCTTGTACAAGAAACGATCAAAATGAGAATGAACCTTGTACTAGAGATGATCATAATGAGGGTATTTGGATCAATCCAACCATCCGAGTTGTTAACAGAAGCGTAAAATATATTGCTACCAAGAAAAGAAAGAGACGTTAGTGAAAAAGGTATTATTATAATTATAGCCTAATATTGTAAGTAATATGTGAATAATGTTTTGAATTTTTGGCATATCTTTTGAACCGTTTTGAATTTTTGCGAATGTGACTAGTGTTTATTTAGTAGAACAATGTTTCCGGAGCTGATGGTGAGGTTTATTTCTTGCAAGTTTGGTTTTTTAGCATTTTATTCAATTTTGAGTTCCTTTAGTGCTATTCATATCTTTTTCGACTATCCATTTTCATGTAGTGTACTAATGTGCTTGTTTGACTTTTGTTACAGGTCTAATGGCTAGCAATGAAGAAAACCCGCAAGGAAACCAACAAGAAAACCCACCAGGAAACCAACAAGATCATGAAAACTCACAAGAATCAAATCATGCAGCGGATGATACTTCAGCAAATGATGTTGCACGAGGCATCACCATAATGCGCGAAATCATTCGTGCTAGAGATAAGGGAGTGATATATAATGTAGATTGGAATCATTCAAATCAAGTAGTTGGGGTTAATGCTTCAAAACTCACAAGCTACGTTGGTACACTTGTTCGTATGCATGTGCCAATCTCCATATCTAGATGGAATGCGAAACAATGTGAAGCATTGAAGCAAGGAAAAGAAATGTTTTGGGAAGATGTTAAGGTATGTATGTTATATGGTTTATATGGTTATATGTTTATAAGTTTATAAGTTTATATGGTGTATATGGTTTTTAAACTACTTATATGTTTATATGGTTTATATGGTTTTTAAATTACTTATATGTTTATATGGTTTATACGCAGCGGTCTTTTAACGTTCCAGATGAGCGTAAAGGCTTCGTACTTGGGTTGGCCGGGAAAAGATTTAGAGGGTGGAAAAATCTGTTGACGAACACCTATCTTAAGGATGACAAAGGAAAGTGGCTGGAAGAGTTCCCGGCCGGAAGGCCAGAAAAGTATAATCTTTTCATTAAACAAGAAGATTGGACTGAGTTTATTAGACAAAGAGATGACGAATTCTGGCAAAAGAGTGCCAAAAATAGTGAGAGAGCATCAAAGCCCGCGTATCCATACAAAAAAGGGCGTTTGGGATATGCACGCTTAGAGGAAAAAATTGTAAGTAATAAATAGAAATGATATGTTCTTATTAATTGTCTAAATGTGTTGTATTTGACGATCTAACCGTTTGTTTCTATGCATAGTTAGAGGAGACGAAAAGTGATGAAACCTCACTTCCAGCACATTTGCTGTGGAAGGAAGCTCGTGTGGGCAAGAATCAAGCTGTTGATCCAAGTGTTCTAAGAATTTATGATGAATGCGTAAGTATAACATTGTGTCTTTAATTAAATCAAATTTTTATGACTATTTAATTGATTTTTTTATCTCCATTATTTTCAGGAGACATTGTCACAAACGGAGTCCACCGGTGACGACCAGGATACGAGGAGCGTACTTAGTAAAGCACTGAATGTTCCTGAGTATTCCGGTCGGGTGAGGGGTAAAGGTCATGGTGTGACTCCAACCTCTTTCTACCAGCATCATCGGAAAAGAAATCCTACCAATGCAGAAGTGATGAATGTACTTATGGAATTACAAGCAAAAGTCAATGCATTGGAAAGAGATAAAGAGGTATTAATGAGGGAAAAGGGCAATGCGGCAATGGCGAAAGAAACTAGTGACAACGCTAGTATCAACCGTCAGAATAAATTTCCTGAGGTAATTATAAATATATTGATAAATCTCTATTGTTCAAGTTTCTCATTTTTATTCCACCTCTTTCTATTATTGAATTAAAAGTAATATGTATGCATATTGGTTTAGGGCATTTCATCTTGCCAACTATACGTAATGGCATCAGATTATCACCTTGTTGGCAAGGGAAAAGTGTACAACACTTTGGGAGATTTAATTCATAATACACCGATCCCGGCTGGACACCTGAGAGTATCAGTAGATTATCCTATTGATCCCGATGCGTTGGTACCGGTACCTGACGTGGCCTTGGATATAAGATCGGTGCGAGACGCAGTAGGGTCGTTTGTTGCATGGCCCTTGGACCTCATTTTCATTGATGATGAGGTATGTTTAAAACCGTTAATATGAATCATTTAGATTTCAAATGTCAATTCTGAACCGTTAAGTTAATTATTTTTTAATATTAGCCTCCTACAAAACCCGCTAATAAGGGTAAGGAGATTTTGCAGCAAGGCGGCGAGTCTATGGCATCAATTCCAGAGGTACACTTAAATTGTTTATTATATGATATGAATTTAAAACTGAACGATTTTATAATTTACCTAAGTTATATGATTGTTAGGTATCTACGAAAGTGTCACAACAAGTGACCCAGCCTGTTCGTAGCAGACCACCCCCGAAAAAGTCAATGCATAAGGGGGGAAGAGGCGTTTTTGTACCTCGATATCGGAATACACTTGGAGTACTTTTGGAAACCTCAGATTTGAAGTCAGGTGGTATTCGTACAATCCTTATGGATGCAGATATCTTTGGTCTTGACTGCCAAGAAACGATAGGAATGGATGAAATGACTGAGATTATGACGCATGGTGAATTAGGCATCGGCAATGTTCACGCATACATCCGGTATTCCGATAAATATATCATTTAATTAGTTGAACAATTTATTTACACATTTCAATGAAAATAGTCTAATGTTTATATGTTTTTATTTAAGGTTGTTGTACGATAAAAAAATGCGCGAGACTGTATTGGCAAGACGCTTCCATTTCTTGTCTGCCCATATTGTCAGCGGAGCGACAATTGTCAGGGAACCGGGTTCAGTTAGGGAGTACTTAGTGAATCGATACACGGCCTACGTCGGCAACCCAGATAGCTTGTTTATTTTGCCGTATAACACTGTTCCAGTGGGGTGAGTTTTTCATTTATTCTAATATATCTTTGTTTATTTTGCGTAGAAACTTTTCTTCTAAACTGTTGCTTAAATTTTTAGAAAACACTGGTTGTTGTTGGCTATCGATCTGATTAAAGAAGTTGTGTACTTTCTGAATTCGGTAGACGGGGAATGGACTAACTATCCCGCTATGAAGGAAACTGTTGATCAGTAAGTGAGATCGTTCTAACTATTCGTGTATATTTATATATTTAATTATTTCTGTGAGATTGATCTAAATATATGTTTTTATTTTCTTAGATCAATACAAATATTTCGTAGTCAAAGGGACGCACAGGTACCCCGGAGTAAATCATCAAATATTACTTGGATCAAAGTGCAGGTACAAAATTAGTTGCTTATAATAATAGTTATGTTACTTGATAAAATTACACGACAACTATAAAATATATTCTGTTTTTCTATGCAGTGTCCGTTACAGAATAACGATGTAGATTGCGGATACTTTTGCTTGAGGTTTATGAAAGAAATCCTTCATAAAAATCAAGTAGAGATTCCAAGCACGGTATGGATTTATAACTTAGAATAATTTTGTATGATTTCTACATTTAATAACATCATGCATATACTGAAGTAATAATTTCTTATGTAGTACTTTGATGACCTCTATACTATGTCGTACACGAAAGTTCAAGTGGAAGAAGTCAAAGAGGAAATATGTCAATTTTATGTTGAAAACAGATTATTCTGATGAGTATGAATAAAATATTATTGTACGTGTTAGTTTGATTGTGTTGGAGCCTTTAATATTGTTTGTTTAATTTACCGTGTTGTTCATATTCATACTTTGCAGGATGACGACCGTGTCGGTGGAGCATTATTTTCGATGTAATTATATATGATTTAGTTACATATGTATATATATATGGTTACAAATTAACACGATACTTTGTATGTGATTTAGTTATGGTTACAAATGTATATATGGTTACAAATTTAGTTATATATGATTTAGTTACATATATATAGATAAGGATTGAATATTATATGGTATACCGGTTTCTGTTAATATAATACCGATTTCTTAAAATATATGTATAGATAAGGATTGAATTACAGGTTAAATTATTGGACCAAAAAAAAATTACAGGCCGCACAGGGAACCTCAAATTATAGGTTTCACTTTAAAAAATTTGTATGAGCTACGAAAGCGCTTTTGGCTAAAAAGCGCTTTCGTAGGCAGGATAAATAAAAAAAAAATTAAATAGAAACCCCCTATCAAAGCGCTTTTTATGGAAAAAGCGCTGTGAAAGACCCCCCTATCAAAGCGCTTTTTCCATAAAAAGTGCTGTAAAAGCCATGATAAATAAAAAAACAAAAATTAAATAGAACCCCTATCAAAGCGCTTTTTATGGAAAAAGCGCTGGGAAAGACCCCCCTATCAAAACGCTTTTTCCATTAAAAGTGTTGTAAAAGGCCTGATAAATAAATAAAAAAAATTTAAATAGCACACCTATCAAAGCGCTTTTAAAAAAGCGCTGGGAAAGACCCCCCTATCAAAGCGCTTTTTAAGGAAAAAGCGCTGGGATAGGTCCACCTACGACAGCGCTTTTGGCCAGAAAAAAGCGCTTTCGTAGCCTACGCCAGCGCTGGCTACGGCAGCGCTTTTAAGCGCTTTTAAAGGGAAAAAAAAAGCGCTGTGAAAGCCCATTTTCGTAGTAGTGGTTAAAACATAGCAAATATCTTTGAGAAATTTAGGGCAGATATCTCTTGGTTACTTGCCAACTTGCAAAACAAAAACACTTGCCTATTTTTCAAAACACACATCACAAAACTTTCAAAACAACTTTCAAAAACATTGAAAACTTTTCAAAAGACATACACTTTTGTATACATCCCAACATGGATCATTACAAAGGTTGCCACCACATTGGCCTCTTTTCAAAACATTTTCAAAATCCACACACAAAGCACCATTTCAAACAATTGAAAATCAAGGCAAGTTGATCTAAGCAAGTAGCTAAGAGCCCATGGATAACCATGGATAGAAGGGGTGCTAATACCTTCCCTTTCTATAATCTACTCCCCGAACCCAAGAAAACATCTCAAAGGTTTTTGCTGTGCTTTTTAACCTTTCCTTAGGATAAAATAAAAAGTCGGTGGCGACTCTTGCTCAACCAAAACATTTGCGAAAACAAACGCAAAACCCAAGTCAGTTCTCCCACCGTATCACAGAACCTGGCGACTCTGCTGGGGAAAATTTTAAAGTGGAGTAACCTTAGGGCTTAGATCACCCTCTTGCATGACTAATTATTTGTTTTGATTGCTTTATATCTTGGCTCTCTTGTTTTGGTTTGCAATCCTACACCCGGATTTGGGGAAACATTCATAGATAGCAATACGTTGTGGAAACTGTGCGGGGTATACCGACACGGTCGAAGCAATAACTATATTAGTGCGACATATTTGTGAGTACCGGTAACCCTTGAGTTCAATCAAGGAGAGTACAGGGCCGCTGAGTGATGTCACTAAGCACTAATGACCTAGAACCTTACTTGACCATCTTGGCCTTTCATTAGGGGTAGTGAGATGACCGGCTTTGGTGCAGTCCGAAGTTGGTAGATACTCGATACTACACTCATTGAGGGTTGTTTTCTTGGAATATTTTGGTCGCTAGTTAAGTGGCTAAACCAAAACAATGAACAATGAAAACAATCCAGTGATATTGAGCTCCTTAGAACCCGATTACTATTTATAGGACAGGTTTTTAAGCCAACTACACTCAAGAGGGTACTCACCTATGAAACCCCATGCAAGCCTGAAACTAGGGTTTTGTGTGATTTGCTTGTACATATGTTTGCGCATACATCATGAACATCATAAAGCATCATATGCATTCACTAACCACTTCAAGGGTTTAGATCTTCATCTTTGTTCTTGTTTTGTAGGTCATGGAAATTCCTCACAGGAAAACTATCCAAGTCAACCTTGTGAGAATCCCTCCTCAACTCAGGGAGCTCACATCAAGAATTCCGGAAAGCTCTCCCTTCAGTGAAAGACATGGTAGACTGCTCAGCCTAGTCAACACCAACATTGAAGAGGACATGATGAAGGTGTTGTTCCAGTTCTTTGACCCCCTTCACCACTGTTTCACTTTCCCCGACTACCAGTTGGTGCCCACTTTGGAGGAATTTTCTCAACTCCTGAGAATTCCTATCCTTAATCAACTACCTTTCAACGGTACGGAAAAGGAACCAAAGCCTGAAGATGTTGCTCAAGCACTACACCTACAGCCATCTGACATCAAGGGGCATTGGAAAACTAGAAGCGGTGTCAAAGGCTTCTTGGCAAAATTCTTGTTTGAGAAGGCACAAGAGTGTTGGAATTCATTGGACCTACAAGCCTTTGAAGAAATTGTGGCACTCCTCATTTATGGGTTGGTTTTGTTCCCAAATCTTGACCAGCTTGTAGATGTCAACGCCGTCAAAATCTTCTTATCCAGAAATCCAATACCAACATTTCTTGGGGACATCCTCCACTCATTTTACACACGAACAATGAGAAAGAGGGGTGTTCTCATGTGCTGTACTCCTCTCCTTGCAAGGTGGTTTATTTCGCACCTTCCACAATATATCTTGAAGAATGACCAAGGCTTAAGGTGGTCACAACGGTTGATGACCCTCACTCACTCTGATGTACATTGGTGTTCTCGGTCTAGAGAAAATGTCATCATCGTTGATCGTTGTGGAGAATTCCCTAATGTTCCATTACTTGGCATTAGGGGAGGCATTACCTACAACCCTTGTCTAGCCTTGAGACAATTTGGATATGCACGAAGAGATGGCCCTCACGACATGTTGATTCCTGACCTAGTTTTTGACTTCGACAACGATGCGCAAGGACTTCGCCAAAGATTCATCAGAGCTTGGAGGATGCCTAACAAGGTTGACAGCAAGACACTGGGGCACAAGAACTCCATCCCTCTTGAGCCTTACCTCAAGTTGGTACGAGCCCGAGCCCAGAGTCTAATGATGCCTTATCCTCATGTTCTCCCTGTGATTAAAGAGCCCGTTAAGGAAGGAGAGGTTCCCTACACCGTCCTATATCCTGACATGCCTACATCGTGGGAGGAGATGCAGAAGAGTTGGATCCAACTCAAGGAGGAACGAAACACTTTTGAAGCCAGCTTCTACGCCAGCGAGAAGAAGGTTTTGGAGCTTACCCGCCGACTCCATGAGGAAGAGTCCCTCAACACCTACATCGCACCAAAGAGGATGCGCAACGTCTTTTTACCTTGAGAAGTTTTTTGTAATATTTGGCCCATGGGGAATTTATGTACTGACAAATTTCTTCTTATTAATATGACGTGCGTTCTTTTTGTTTGCAACAATTTTGAACTTTCTAAATCCTTGAATGCATTGAATACATAAGCATACCATTCATCATGTGCATAAGCAGGTCTCCACACCAGGTTTCCTTATCTTTCTGTTGTTTATTTCAGTAAGATGGATCTTGAACAGACGGTCAAGGACTTACAGTCTCAGAATTCACAATTTCAACAACTCCTGATGACCTTGGCTAAGGGTCAAGAAGATCTGAAGGCCCTGCTGGGGAACAAAGACCAAGTGAAAAAGAAGAAGAAGAGAATCGGGGTGGCTACCCTAGGAAGAAGGTTTGAGGGTGAAGCCAGAAGAGTGCTTGAATTTCCCCCTACATCTAAAGAGGGAACCAGTAAGGGGAATGCGGTTGCGGTACCTTCCGAATCCGAGGTTGAAGAAGAGGAGGCTGAAGAGGACGAAGACTACTCTGATCAACAATACCCGCCCGTCGATGATAAGTACAAAGGTTTGGAAGACAGGTTGGCAGCTATGGAGCTGCAGAGAGTTCCCGGCCTAGATTTCGAAGATTTGGGATTAGTTGCTGGAATTGTGATCCCCCCGAAGTTCAAAGTGCCAGCTTTTTCAAGATATGACGGGCTATCTTGCCCGAAGATGCATCTCAGATCATATGTAAGGAAGATCCAACCTTACACTGCCGACAAGAACCTTTGGATCCATTTCTTTCAGGATAGCCTTTCTGGGGCTCAACTCGAGTGGTTCTATCAGCTGGATGGAGCCAGTATCCGAAACTGGGAAGATTTGGCTACCGCATTTTATAAACAATATCAATACAATTCTGACCTCGCTCCTACGCGTACCCAACTTTAGGGTATGTCACTGGGGACGGGCGAAGGATTCAAGGAGTGTGCGTAAAAGTGGAGAGACTTGGCTGGCAGGGTGCAGCCACCGCTAACTGACCGTGAACTTGTTGACATGTTCCTTGGGACCCTGTCTGGTCCGTTCTTTAACCATCTGATTGGTAATTCTTCTGTTGGGTTTACAGATTTGATCTTGACTGGTGAGAGAATAGAAGCTGGTATCAAGTCGGGAAAGATACAGAAAGGTGCCGCTGCGAGTACTGAAAAGAAGCCCTTCAAGAAGGAAGCTAGTGCTGTTTATGGTCCCAGAAGACAAGTTAAGCCAGAACGCTGCCAAGCTGTCAATGCATTGGTAATTTCAAAGCCTGCTGCTGCTCCTCAGCAGTATAATCAACAAAGGGGTGAGAGGCCCAAAAGGTAGTACACTCGGCTTAGCATGACCCTATCTCAGATTTTGCCGCAACTACTGTCAACCAATCTGGTAATTGTCAAGGAAGCTCCGAAGGTGGTGAACACAACTTCTCCAAAGTACAACCCCAATGCCCGTTGCGCTTATCACTCTGATAGCCCCGGGCATACTACAGACGATTGATGGGCTCTGAGGAATAAGGTTCAAGACCTTATTGATGCTAAGGAAATACAGTTTGAGGCGCCCGAAAGGCCCAATGTTGTGACTGCTCCCATGCCCTAGCATGGAGTGAATGCCGTGGAAGAAGACCGATATGTGGCCTCCGTGGAAGAGATTGTTACTCCGTTATCGACTGTTAAAAGGAATTTGTTTCTAGCCGGTTTATTTCCGGGATGTGGTGAAGATTGCCTTCTATATGCTGTTTCGCATTTTAGTTGTCCTTTGCTGAAATCAGGTATCCAAAGCCTGATGGATAGCAAAGAAATCTTGTTCGAGAAGACTGCTGTTCCTGCTGTCCCTGCCGAAGAAGTTTCTATTGTCACTATTTTCAACAAACCTCTCAAGGCTCCTTCAAAGAAGCCTGTCAAAATCATGTCTACTCAGAAGATTGCTCCTATCATCATCACTGTTCCGGGGCCCCTCCCCTATACGTCCGACAAAGCTGTCCCGTGGCACTATGGGGCAGATGTTTATGTGCTTGGAGTGAAGCAAGAGTTTGATACAAGTACCGGTGTCAGTAACATCACCGGGCCTGCCAAAATTACTCGCAGTGGTAGGTTGTTTTCGCCAGATATTGCGCCGCCAGCTATTCAGAAACCCCTTATCATCACACCTGCAAGTGTGCATGTTCCACTTCCTAATCGAGTTCCTGTTTCTACCCCTGCTGCCGAGTCCTCTGACGCTCGGGGCAAAGGGATTGCCACTGATTCGCCTGCCCTGACGGAGGCGCCAAAGACAACCACTGTTGAAGCCTCCCAGCAAGAGATGGAGGAGATCCTCAAGATTATCAAGAAAAGTGATTTCAATGTTGTTGAGCAGCTGGGTACACCCCATCAAAAATTTCTATGCTATCATTGTTGTTGTGTTCAGAGGCCCATGCCAAGGCCCTGATCTCCTTCCTGAAGACGGCTCATGTGCCGCAAGAAACATCTGCTGATCAATTTACTGATTGTGTGGCCAACTTGACTGTTGATAATGGTCTGGGCTTTTCTGACGCCGATCTGACTGCAAAAGGAAAGAACCATAATGACGCCCTGCATGTCTCTATTGAATGCAGGGGCACTACTCTTGCCCATGTGCTGGTGGACATCGGTTCTTCATTGAATGTATTGCCCAATAAGGCCCTAGACAGGTTGGATTGTGAGGGTCTGGAGCTCAAACCTAGTAACATTGTCGTCCGAGCCTTTGACGGTTCGAAAAGGATGGTACATGGTGAAGTTGACATTCCAATCAGGGTTGGTTCTCAAGTTTTTGATTCTACTTTCTATGTGATGGACATCCGTCCATCCTAATCTTGTTTGCTGGGTCGTCCATGGATCCACAAGGCTGGAGCTGTGACCTCCACACTACATCAGAAGCTTAAGTACCCAGTCAGAGGAAAGATTGTCATAGTTCAGGGGGAAGAAAAGTATATGGTCAGCCACTTAAACTCGTTCCGGTACATAGAAATGAATGGGTAATTCATTGAGACTCCATTCCAGCACTTTGAAGAGGTGCCTCAGACATTGGGGTCGGCTGAAACTGTGATTGAAGACCCTCCTTTGAAGATGGCTTCCTTAAAGGATACCCGAGCTGTGATTGAGAAGGGTGAATGTGCAAACTGGTGCCGACTTCCTGACTTTACTCCGAAGACCGACAAGTTTGGTTTGGGCTTCACTGCAGAGGCTCAGAGGGCTGTTCATAAGGCAAGGATTGGAAGACCTCCTGTGTTCATCACCAACCCAGGAGTGAATGCTATTGAAGACGAAGTGGAGGAATCTGAATTCGACAGCTGGATCTACCCGACAACCGACAGTGGACCAAGCAACTGGACTGCCAAAGACTTTACACCTATTACTTTTGTCACTCAGTAATGAACTCTTTTGTTTTCAATTTGTAACAAACAATATGTTGAAACTTTTATGGCTCGGTGTCCTACCCGGGGCATTGTGGCTCCATTTGTGAGGGCTTTTGTATGACATTTTCATATATCATCAATCAAAACATTGGACGTTTGTTGCATTTCAAATCTTGTGCTCCTTTTCTTTCTTTATCATATATTGTAAAACATCTATATTTACACACACTCACTTATACAGGTTCCAATCCACTCTGGATCTCACTGGTAACAATGCTGCTACCGCCGGTTATGACTTCGAAAATCCGATCAACTTAGCCGAAGACGAAGGTGAAGATGACTGCGAAGTGCCTGGTGAACTTGCAAGACTGTTACTCCAGGAAGAGAGGGCCATTCAGCCACATGAAGAGCTAGTGGAAACGGTAAATCTGGGTACCGAGACAGACGAAAAGAAAGTCAAGATCGGTGCCAATCTAGAGCTCAGTGTGAAACAACGGTTGATTCAGATGCTGCATGACTACATGGAAATTTTTTCTTGGTCTTACGAAGACATGCCTGGTTTGGATACCGACATCGTGGTTCATTACCTGCCTACCAAGGAAGAGTGCCCTCCGGTAAAACAAAAGGTCCGCCGTATGCGTCCAGAGATGTCCGAGAAAATCAAAGCTGAGGTTATGAAACAATTTGATACCGGGTTTCTAGTAGTGACTTCTTATCCTCAGTGGATTGCCAAAGTGGTTCCGGTGCCGAAGAAAGATGGTAAGGTCCGAATGTGTGTTAATTACAGGGATTTGAACAGGGCGAGCCCTAAGGATGATTTCCCTCTGCCTCACATCGACGTTCTGGTTGATAATACTGCTCATCATAAAGTTTTCTCCTTCATGGACGGTTTCTTCGGTTATAATCAGATCAAGATGGCTCCTGAAGACATGGAGAAGACCACTTTTGTTACTCAGTGGGGAACCTTTTGCTACAAGGTCATGCCTTTTGGGTTAAAGAATGTTGGGGCAACATATCAACGTGCTATGGTTGCTTTATTCCATGATATGATCCATCACGAGATAGAAGTGTACGTCGACGATATGATTGCAAGGTCTCAAACTGAGGAGGAACACCTTGACCATCTACGAAAGTTGTTTGACCGTCTGAAGTTGTACAAGCTGAGGCTGAACCCGAACAAGTGCACCTTTGGGGTGAGATCTGGAAAATTACTAGGCTTCATTGTGAGCGACAAAGGTATTCAAGTGGACCCTGCCAAGGTGAAAGCCATACAAGAGATGCCAACTCCCAAGACAGAGAAAGAAGTCAGAGGCTTTCTAGGACGACTGAACTACATTGCCCGATTCATCTCACATCTAACTGCTACCTGTGAACTGATCTTCAAGCTACTGAAGAAAGATCAAGTAGTACGTTGGATCGATGAATGTCAGGCCGCTTTCGAAAAGATCAAAGAGTATCTCCAAGAACCACCCATTCTTATGCCGCCGGTTGAAGGGAGACCTCTAATCTTATACTTGACGGTACTTGACAACTCAATGGGGTGTGTGCTGGGGCAGCATGACGAGTCTGGCCGAAAAGAACACTCCATTTATTACCTGAGCAAAAAGTTTACTGACTGTGAGACTCGATACTCACTGCTCGAGAAAACTTGTTGCGCTCTGGTATGGGCTTCTCGCCGGCTGAGACAGTATATGTTGACTCACACTACTCTGTTGATTTCAAAAATGGATCCAATCAAGTACATATTCGAAAATCCTGCTCTGTCCAGAAGAATAGCAAGATGGCAAATGATCTTGACAGAATATGACATCCAGTACACGACTCAAAAAGCAATCAAGGGAAGTGTATTGGCAGACCATTTGGCACACCAACCAGTGGATGATTACTAGTCGTTGAACTTTGAATTTCCGGACAAGGATATCATGGTAGTGACTGATTGTGAAGTACCTGGACCGGATGAAGGACCTGAGGAAGAATCCCGGTGGTCTATGCACTTTGACGGAGCCTCTAACGCTTTGGGTAATGGTATCAGCGCTGTGATCATATCCCCCAAAGGCACTCATACTCCACTCACCGCCCGACTATGTTTCAACTGCACCAACAACATGGCAGAGTATGAGGCATGTATCATGGGTCTTCAGGCTGCAATTGACTTAAGGATCAAGTTTTTGAGTGTCTTCGGAGATTCCGCTCTCGTGATCAATCAGGTCAAAGGCGAGTGGGATACGAAACACCCAAATCTTATTCCTTACAAGGAGTATGTGCTGACATTGCTTCCCCACTTCGAGGAGATAACTTTTGAACACTTCCCAAGAGAGGAGAATCAGTTAGCAGACGCACTAGCTACAATGTCTTCTATGTTCAAGGTCAAATGGGACAATGAGGCTCCCCGGATTATTATCTGGAAATTGGACGAACCTTCCTATTGCTGTGATCTTGAGGCTGAGGAGGTAACAGAAAAACCTTGGTATCATGAAGTGAAGAGGTACCTTGAAGCTCAAGAATACCCCGAAGGTGCATCTGTTAATGACAAGAAGTTCCTGAGAAGGTTTGCGGCAAAATTCTTCCTCAGTAATGGCATTCCCTACAAGCGAAACCATGACTCAACCTTACTGTGTTGTGTGGATAAGACTGAAGCAGAAAATATCATGGCAGAGCTACATGAAGGTACATTCGGAACACATTCCAGTGGACATACCATGGCGAAGAAAATCCTTCGGGCAGGATATTTCTGGTCCACAATGGAAGCCGACTGTTATCAACATTCTCGGACGTGTCACAAATGCCAAATCTATGCTGATAAGGTGCACATTCCTCCGGTTCCTCTGAACGTCCTGACAGCACCTTGGCCTTTTGCAATGTGGGGCATTGATATGATCAGCGAGATCCGACCAACGGCATCCAACGCGCACCGCTTCATCTTGGTAGCAATTGATTACTTCATAAAATGGGTTGAAGCAGCTTCTTATGCTACGGTAACCAAGAGCGTCGTGACACGGTTCATTCGGCATAACCTGATCTGTCGATACGGTGTACCCGAGAGGATCATTACGGACAACGGTACCAATATTAACAACAAAATGATCACTGAGCTCTGCGATCAATTCAAGATACAGCACCACAACTCTTCTCCTTACCGGCCGAAGATGAACGGGGCTGTAGAAGCAGCGAATAAGAATATCAAGAAGATTGTGCAGAAGATGACAGTGACCTACAAAGATTGGCACGAAATGTTACCGTTTGCTCTTCATGGGTACCGTACCTCAGCACGGACGTCAACAGGGGCAACTCCCTTTTCCTTGGTCTATGGCATGGAGGCAGTCTTGCCTATTGAAGTCCAGATACCCTCTCTCCGGATAATGAAGGATGCAGACTTGAGCGAAGATGATTGGATCCAGACTCGACTTGATCAATTAAACCTAATCGACGAAAAGAGACTCACTACTATTTGTCATGGTCAGACGTACCAAAAAAGGATGATCAGGGCATTTAACAAGAAGGTCAGACGACAAGAGTATCGAGTCGGAGACCTGGTAATCAAGCGCATCATTCTTCCTCAAAGTGATCCCAGGGGCAAATGGACCCCTACGTACGAAGGGCCATTTGTGGTTAAACATATCTTCTCAGGAGGAGCCATGATTCTAACCACCATGGATGGTGACGACCTTCCTCACCCCGCCAATGCAGACATAGTAAAAAGATACTACGCATGAATTAAGGACCCGCTAGGTTGACACACCTAGGCAAAAATAAGGGCTTCCCGGCGAACCAAAAGGGTTCGGGCAAAAATAAGGGATGAAACAAAAAATCTGTACACCCGGCAAGTCGAAAACCTGAAAAGGCGGCTTGGGCAAAAATGGGTATCCCGGTGGACTGAAAACCCGAAAGGGCGGTCCAGGCAAAAGTTAGGGATTTAAGCGTAATACTATGTCTCATTGGATCATCTTGCATCCAGAATTCGGCGTCAACTATTAGGGCTCAGACTTCGGTATCGATCAATCAGCTTCGTCTTCAACTAAGCAGCAAAGTGATGAGACGCTTGAAGGCATAAAGGCGATAACAGAGTTGAAACCCAGTGGGATTATCTTTCACATAGCTGTTTTGTTTCCTTTTCACAAAAATGTATAAACTCTATTTTGCTCGGCGACGTTCTCTTACTAGGACGTCAGCCTCTTGTACAAAAACGCCTATTTATGGGCAAATTTCAAATTCAATTTTTCAGACAAATTATCCATTGTTTTTCCTTTTTCTGTTTTGTTTTGCGAAGAACGTCCAATGTTCATTTTTGATATATGCATTTGCCATTAATTGCTAAACATGAATATTTGCATGCGAAACAAGGGACTGATTACAGGTGACATCAGAAACAGGGGCAATGTAGATTTGTCTAAGCGATCTAGTTGCTCTGTCCACCAAGGTACCAAGGTAGGTTCGGCTGAAGAACATAACCAAGTTACCTTTACTCCCCACAGTGTAAGACCAGATTTAGCAATACTCTCTCCAAGCAGAGTTAGCCTACTGTCAGCCTTAGAGAAGTTGGGTATCCCCAGAAGATCTCAACATTCCCCAGCAGAGTATAGACATTCCTCAACAAGCATCCCCGGCAGTCTTAATATAAGATTGTTCCCCGGCGGAGTACAAACATCCAGTATAGCCATTCCCCAGTACAATTT
This sequence comes from Vicia faba, assembly GCA_948472305.1. Lineage (NCBI taxonomy): Eukaryota > Viridiplantae > Streptophyta > Magnoliopsida > Fabales > Fabaceae > Vicia > Vicia faba. The sequence continues at coordinate 1,055,225,797 of OX451740.1, read as the reverse complement.
AAAAATGTCCCCAGGAGAGTGGAATCCACATCCCCAGTGAAGTCGCCGGTAGATTCTGAAAGCTTATCCCCAGTAGATTCTGGAAGCTCATCACCTGCAGAGTACGAACGTCTCTCCCAGACTTTATCCAAAGGTTATTTCCCCACCCAGGTATAACTGGGTTATCCTCAGCTAATTGCCACGGAAAGATCGTCCTCGGCGAAGTTCTTCCTATCCCCAGCGGAGTTCATCAAAGTTCCCCAACATAACTTATCAGCGGAATCCCCGGTGGAGTCTATCGTTGAAATCCCCAGCGGAGTTCTCATCAAAACCTCAGCGAAGTATCTCTTCCCACAGAGTAATTCCCCTCAGAGTAATCTCTCCCACAAGTTTATTCCCCGACGAAGTCATCTTCTTCTAGCGGTTTATTCTCACAACCATCATCCCCAGCGGAAGCGGAGAACTCTACTCTTCAACATCAACCCAGGATTTGATTCCTCGGCCAGTCGTCAAATATTTATTTTTCTAGACGAAAGTACATTCATAAACATTTCACATTTCATACATCCTGTTTACATACATGATAAAGTGCATACAACACTATCTCATTTTGAGCATCATGCACATCATGACATTGCATACAACTAATGTTTTTGCCTATTCAGGAAAAGTCAATCCAAAGATGATTACTATCAACTATCGCAATTCCAGATTAGATACCTGTATCTAGCCAGGGCACATCTGTGAGTGATGGATTGTAGATTCGATTCCTGTATCTAGCCAGGGCATGTCTACATGAGAGTTTGAAGATTAACCCCTGTAACAGGCCAGAAAATTATCTTTCATTCTCAAGTCAGAGGTTTACACCTGTACCCAGCCAGGAAAGCTATCTCTACCAACCTTTTGCAATTCCAGATTCGATTCCTGTATCTAGCCAGGGCACATCTGTGAGCAACTAATTCCAGATTCGATTCCTGTATCTAGCCAGGGCACATCTGTGAGCAACTAATTCCAGATTCGATACCTGTATCCAGCCAGGGCACATCTGTGAGCAACTAATTCCAGATTCGATTCCTGTATCTAATAACACGAAATTGTATCGTTTATTTTCCATGAAATTCACCAGTTCTGTATTATTTTGACCCGATTAATTCCCGAATATTTCGAGTTTGTCATTACTTTTTGCAGGTATTCATAACTCAGCTTAAAACAGAAGAAAACATGAAACAATGCAAGAAAGCATCAAAAGAACAGAAGAAAAAGATAAATCTGTCAAAGAATTGCATTTTTGTAGCTGTGACGGTCGTAATAGAGCTGCCACGACCGTAAGTCATCTTGAAGCGTGTTACGACCGTAACACAGTGGCCACGACCGTAACACGGGGAAAGACCAAAGCTGCCCGTAACGCTCATGTAACGAACGTAATGCGTATATCAGTTTACTTGGAAAATGCAGAACGTGGCAAAGCAAACAGAAGGAGTTTCCAAACTCCTTATTTCTCTCCAGTCAAACTCCACGTTCACCACTTCTTCCTCAACTACTCACGTTCCTACATTTTTGGAGATTTTCAAGGAAGGCTTAGTTACAAGTTTTCAAGCCAACTGCCAAATTTATTTTTCTACAAATACCTCAACATTCAACGTTAGAAGTACAGAGTTTATTACAGCTTACTTGTGCGGAAGCTCTGCCAAAATCAAAACCAGTATTATTTCAGTTATTATTTTCCAGCATTTGTTTGTTTCAATTCTTTTAATTCCACTGTCCAAGTAATAATTTCCAACATCAGGGAATTATTATTATAGTTTAGGATTTATCATTCAAGCCTCAGAATTTGCCATATTCCCGATACCAAGTCCGAGTTTCCGATTTGTGGAAGAAGGATTGAAGTATTGGCTTTATTTCCAGGTTTCTATTTTGCAATTGTATTACATACCCTTTTAATTAATTAATTAATGCATGTTTAATTTATTATTTATAATGTCCAATTTATATTTGTTTGTTTTTATTTCCAGTATGTTCATTATAATTTCTATCGCTAGCTAAACCTTTAGTGTCGGTATGGAATAGTAAGAGACATTAGGCATCTGATCAAACTTAGGCTAAAACTTTAATCAACTTAACTCTGGTTATAACTTTTTATGCTTAATAATAAAACCTTTGTTACGAAAGTAAAAAGAGTAAATAGGTTAGATCGAGACCACGAAAGTGTGAGGTTTTTAACCGGATAGCTAAAGTTAGGCATTTGATTTAAATACAGTGAAAGCGCTTTAAACCAAATTAGAATTAATTAAGTTTCCAAAAAATACTTCTAAACACTTATAGGCTAGCGAAAGCAGGTATAGGGCTTTAGACGTATAATCCGAGATAAGACCATGAAAGTGTGAGTTGAGGGTTTTTAAACTGATTAATTCTACAGATAAACCAAGTTTACCATCCTTATATGCATAGGTCCGATTAGATCCTTTAGGTCGACTCTATTGCATACCGACCATTTCATTTTATAATTACTTTAAAATCAATTAATTTACCTTCCTTAATCTTACCAAAACCAACGTGACAATTTCCGCCTTAGCTAAACCAACCTGTTTTACAACACTAGAGTGATTACAAAGTCCCTGTGGATTCGACAATCTTTTATTACTACCGCGATAGGCTGTGCGCTTGCAGTTAAGATACCGTCAGACATTAAGTCGATCGCAGACAACATCAAGTTTTTGGCGCCGCTGCCGGGGACTTTAGTTTAGTCACTAGTGTAATCTAAAAACAACGCTGTCTAGACTAAGGCAACTTTTTATATTTCCCTCTGTTGTATGCCAAACACTCGTTCTCAAAACGAGCCTTTGCATTTACAAATTAACGATATCGAGCGTTACTTAAGATTAAGACGCCGAATTCAAGAATATCGATCTCTCAATAATCTTCCTCCAACTAAAATTCCTAATATCCCATTATCAGAATCTATCGAAGAATCGACAATGGCTGACGTACCAAATACGCCTCGCTCTCTCAAGGACTACGCAGTTCCTTCACAAGCGGAGCCTCACAACAGCATTGCCGCCCCTGCTATCGCTCGAAACGATTTCGAGCTGAAACCTTCGCTTCTATCCGACGTTCAGCAGAACCAATTTTCTGGATCTCCTACTGACGACCCTAACCTACATCTGTCAGTGTTTGTGCAGTACGCAGACACTGTAAAAGCGAATGGTGTAAACCCCGAGGCGATACGATTACGCTTATTTCCTTTTTCTTTAAGAGACAGAGCCCGAGCCTGGCTCCAATCCCTTCCTTCAAATTCAATCACCACATGGGATGAATTGAAAAAAGTCTTCTTGGCTAGATATTTCCCACCAAGCAAAACTGCTATGCTTAGAGCTAACATCAACGGTTTTAGACAAAAAGATAACGAATCACTTTTCGAAGCATGGGAACATTACAAGGACATGATTAGACTCTGTCCTCATCATGGTTTAGAAGAATGGTTAATCATTCATACGTTTTATAACGGTCTGTTGTATAACACAAGAATGACTATAGACGCCGCTGCTGGTGGCGCACTGATGGACAAACCATATGCCGAAGCAAATCAACTTATCGAAAGTATGGCCCAGAACCACTATCAATGGGGAAGAGAAAGAGCTAATGTGGAGAAATCCCAAACCAAAGGTGGAATGTCTGAAGTGAATATCCTGGACCAAGTCAATGCTAAAGTGGAAGCTCTTACCCAAAAGCTAGAGAACCTTACCACTGCTCCTGCAGCTACCGTAGCTGCAGTTGTCCAAACTTGCGATCTATGTGGTCTTCAATCACATCTTGCTCCAGAATGCCCACTTCTAACAGGAGTTCCAGCTGAACAAGCAAACTATGTACAAGGGAACCCTTATAGCAATACCTATAACCCTGGCTGGAAAAATCATCCGAACTTTTCATACAAAAGTAACAACGCGTTATACGCGCCTGTACAAGCTCCTGCCACACCACCCAGTTATCCAAAAACTATCCCAAATCATCCTGGTAATGGACCTAATGCCCCTAGGAAATCTAACCTAGAAATCATGATTGAACACTTCGTTGCTTCCCAAGCTCAGACTAATAAAGACGTTATGAATCAAAATTTACATACTAATGAGCAGATAAAACAATTAGCTAGCAAGGTTGATGCTTTAACCACCCATAACAAGATGCTTGAGACGCAAATCTCACAAGTAGCTCAACAACAAGCATCTACTGCGGCACCAGCTGGAATTTTTCCTGGTCAACCACAGCCCAACCCGAAAGGACATGCTAATGCTGTGATACTGAGAAGTGGAAAAGAACTCGACGGACCTGTTGACCCGAGACTAGAAAATCCAGCCATGTACCAAAAGCAGAGCGAGCCGCCTGAACAAGCCAATGAACCTAGAGAAAAAGAAAAGGAAAGCGAAATGCAAGAGGCAGTGGAGCAAGAAAAGCCTTATGTACCTCCACCACCTTATAAACCACCAATCCCGTATCCTCAGAGACTTACAAATTCCAAAACGATGGGCCAGTTCAAGAAATTCATTGAACTTCTGAAACAACTCAATATAACAATACCTTTTACAGAAGCCATCACTCAGATGCCCTCGTACGCTAAATTTCTCAAGGAAATCCTATCCAACAAGAAAAAGATAGAGGATAACGAAACAGTTACACTCACTGCCGAGTGTAGCACGATCATTCAAAACAATATGCCTCCTAAGCTAAAAGACCCAGGTAGTTTCTCTATACCTTGTAATATTGGAAAATTTGTCATAGACAAAGCTCTATGTGACTTAGGAGCAAGCATTAGTGTCATGCCCTTATCTATCTGCAAAAAGCTAGAGATGGGAGAACTCAGACCCACGAAAATGTCCGTCCAATTCGCCGACCGATCGGTTAAATACCCTGTAGGTATATTGGAAAATGTTCCAGTTAGAATAGGTCAATTCTATATCCCTACCGATTTCATCATCATGGACATAACCGAGGACTCAGTTACCCTTATCATATTAGGAAGACCATTCCTAGCCACAACTGGAGCTATAATTGATGTCAAGAAGGGCAGATTAACATTCGAAGTCGGAGAGGAAAAAGTGGAATTCATCCTCACTCAATTTCTACAAGCACCCGCCATGAATGACACATGTTATTTACTAGATATTATAGACGAGTGCGTGAGAGAAATGGAAGTTGAACAAACCACATATTCCGAAATAATGAAAATTGAAACCCCTCTGATATTCGAAGATGATAATTGGTGAGAACCATATAAAGATGACAGTCTAAGCGAAAGTCTAGCACTTACACCTGATCATATGCCATGTTCCAAGAAACCAAAACTAGAATTGAAAGTTCTACCTAAAAATCTACGATACGAATTCCTTGATACTGAACAAACTCGACCTGTAATAGTGAATTCCAGTTTAGGAACGCTCGAAACTCAAAAACTTTTAGACGTTCTAAGGAAATACCCTACTGCGTTAGGTTACAACATATCAGACTTAAAAGGAATTTGTCCTTCAATTTGTATGCATCGTATTCTATTAGAAGAGGATTGCAAAACCTCTCGAGAACCTCAAAGAAGAATCAATCCGATTCTAAGCACTGTAGTCAGAGATGAGATCAAAAAGCTAATGGAAGCTGGAATTATATACCCGATCTCCGACAGTAAATGGGTTAGCCCAGTGCATGTCGTACCTAAGAAAGGAGGTGTCACTGTCGTGAAAAACGCACAAGGCGAATCAATAACACAAAGAGTGGTTAGTGGACACAGAGTGTGCATTGATTATCGAAAACTGAACAAAGCTACTCGGAAAGACCATTTTCCTTTACCCTTTATTGATCAAATGTTAGAACGATTAGCCAAACACTCCTATTTCTGCTATTTAGACGGTTATTTCGGATTTTTCCAAATTCTGATTCACCCTGATGATCAAGAGAAGACTACATTCACGTGTCCCTATGGAACGTTCGCGTACAGACGAATGCCATTTGGATTATGTAATGCTCCCGCAACTTTCCAACGATGTATGATGGCCATCTTCGCAAATTTCATTGACGACATCATGGAAGTGTTTATGGACGACTTCTCTGTGTGTGGACAAAGCTTTGAAGGATGTCTGTCTAATTTAGAAAGTATTTTAGAACGATGTGTGAAAGTAAACCTTGTGCTCAACTGGGAAAAATGCCACTTCATGGTCAGAGAAGGAATCATACTTGGACATGTTATTTCTAATAAAGGAATTGAAGTTGATAAAGCTAAGATAGAAGTGATTAAAGAACTCCAACCACCAAAGACCGTTCAAGAGATACGAAGTTTTCTAGGACACGCCGGTTTTTACCGACGCTTTATTAAAGATTTCTCGAAAATTACAAAACCACTTACCGGTCTATTAATGAAGGATGCTGAGTTCATATTCGATGACGGTTGTCTTAAAGCTTTTGAAACCCTTAAAGCCGCACTTATTTCTGCACCAATCATGCAACCGCCCGATTGGAAGTTACCTTTCGAATCATGTGCGATGCAAGTGATTACGCTGTCGGCGCAGTTCTTGGACAAAGGAAAGATAAGAAACTTCACACAATTTACTACGCCAGCAGAACGCTAGACTCAGCTCAGATGAACTACGCCACCACTGAAAAAGAACTCTTAGCCGTGGTCTTCGCGCTTGACAAATTCCGTTCTTACCTTGTAGGAGCAAAAATCATCATTTACACGGACCACGCCGCTATCAGATATTTACTTGCCAAGAAAGATGCAAAACCCAGACTCCTCCGATGGATCTTACTTTTACAAGAATTCGACTTGGAAATTAAAGATAAGAAAGGAACCAAAAACGTCGTAGCGGATCATTTATCCCGTTTAGAAGGTATAAAACCCGAACAAGTACCAATTAACGACGATTTTCCGTATGAACATCTGATAGCACATATGATAAGCGACCTATCTCAATTGGATTTAAATAAACCAGAAGCTAAAGAAGTCGTGGAAGCCATCGACATGACCATAGGATTGCCTTGGTATGCTGACATCGTTAATTATTTAGTTGTCGGAGCGCTTCCACCTGACTTAACTTACCAACAGAAAAAGAAATTCTTCCATGATCTCAAGAGTTACTATTGGGACGAACCACTTTTATTTAAACGAGGACCTGATGGAATTTTCCGCCGGTGTATACCCGACAAAGAAATAGAAAACGTCATTTCCCATTGTCATTCATCTCCTTATGGCGGACATACTAGCACCTCTAAAACGTGTGCCAAAATTCTCCAAGCCGACCTTTTTTGGCCTAACCTGTGGAAGGATGTCCACGTCGCCGTTAAAAACTGTGACCGATGCCAACGCACCGGTAATATCTCAAGACGCGACGAAATGCCTCAGAAAGGAATACTTGAAGTGGAAATCTTTGATGTTTGGGGAATAGATTTTATGGGACCTTTCCCATCTTCTTTTGGAAACAAGTTTATACTCGTCGCTGTCGATTACGTTTCAAAATGGATCGAGGCAATAGCTTCTCCTACAAATGACACACGAGTAGTGATAAATCTTTTCAAGAATATAATTTTCCCGCATTTTGGTGTTCCCCGACTTGTTATCAGTGACGGTGGATCTTATTTTATTTCGAAGATATTTGATAAATTACTATCTAAATATGGAGTGAACCACCGCGTAGCAACACCTTATCATCCGCAAACTAGCGGACAAGTCGAAGTTTCGAATAGAGAGATTAAACAAATATTAGAAAAAAACATCGCGATATCTCGAAAAGATTGGTCATCCAAGCTTAACGAAGCTTTATGGGCTTATAGGACGGCTTATAAGACTCCTATCGGAACTACACCTTTCAAACTTGTTTACGGAAAATCATGTCATCTCCCAGTAGAATTAGAGCATAAAGCTTATTGGGCAATAAAGACACTCAATATTAATTACACTGCTGTTGGCGAGAAACGAATCCTCGATTTACATGAACTGGAAGAATTAAGACTAGACGCTTACGAAAACGCTAAAATATACAAAGAACGAACTAAAAAATGGCACGATCAGCGTTTATCGCGGAAAGAATTTAGTGTGGGAGATGTCGTACTTTTATTTAATTCTAGACTTAGACTCTTCCCTGGAAAACTTAAATCTAGACGGTCCGGTCCTTTCGAAATTACAAGAGTTTTTCCTAGCGGAGCCGTAGAAATCAAGGATAGAAATAGCGCCCCGTTTATTGTAAACGGGCAGCGGTTAAAACAATATCATCATATAGATAATAGAGATTATACGAATAAGCTTAAACTCGTAGAACTGCTACCTATTTCTCCCGACTAATCTTTCACTAGGCATTTCGTCAGGCTTATGACGTTAAAAACAACGCTTCATGGGAGGCAACCCATTTTATTTGTTTTTACCTGCTATTTTGTTTGTATTATTTGTTTTTGCTTGCTATATAAGTATTTTTCATTTTTTTAAAAACTTTTATGAAACTGCTGCTGATTTCAAATCAATTTTACTTGACACAGGATTTCTGAATAGTCTTTTTCTCTTTACTTTCTCCTCTACTCTGTTTCCCCGCTTTGTTCTTGCTATGGATCCTCCACAGAACTTTATGGAAACCACCTTTAGAGGTAGAAACCAACAAAGAAGATTTGAGGCTTTGTCTCAGTGAGACATCAGTTTAACCCTGTATCATGATGTACCCACTATGGACTCTTTAGGCATTACTGACAGTGTTTACTACATGTTTAACCAGTTGGGATGGGAGAAAGCCCACCTGAAAAATAGGTTCGTCACTTACCGAGAGCTTACCCTTGAGTTCTTGAGTTCTCTAGTTTACATCCCTGAACACGGTGTTGGAGCCCGAAAAGGAATCATTACCTTCAGAATTTTTGGTATTGAGTTCACCTATAACCATAGGGACTTAGCTGCTTTATTAGGATTCCCCAGCGGACCCTTAGCTTTTACTACCCCTGAGGCCGATATATTGGATTTTGAGCTGGATTACTTCTGGGGTACTTTAACCGGAAACTATCACCCTGACCCAGAAAGTATGGATAACAATGAAATACATAACCCAGCCATCCGTTATTTCCATAGGATTCTTGCCCACACTCTGTTTGGAAAAGAACAAAATCAAAATGCTGTATCCAAGGATGAACTATCTCTTCTTTATTGTATGAACCTAGGACGCCCTGTCAATGTTGTCCCACTCCTAATGAAGACCTTTACCCGCATTAGTGAGGACCCTAATGTTCCTGTCAGTATGGGAGGATTAGTTACAATGATTGCACATGCTCTTGGACCTCGTTGCCAACTTAATAACTATGCACCATTTGGATAAATTAGGCCTATGAATATTAATTTCTATTTCAACAACCGGATAATAGGAAATTTAGGCCCTGCACCTTATGATTACCTGATCAGAGACGAAGTTGTTACTCTTTTTACCCTCCCGAACCATGCCCGAATAAGTGTCCACAACCGTGAAAATTGGTTGTACGAATTGAATCCACCCGATCATCCTTCGACACCAAAAACACCACAATCATATTTTGTTGCTAATAATTTCATGTCTGAAAATGAAACAGATCCTGAAACTCCTCCTGGTTACCATGACTTTACAAATATGGCTGAAGCACAAGCAGCCCCTGATACAAACCAAGGAGAATATACTACACAATTAAACACCATTCTGACCACTTTGGAATCTTATAAAACTGACATTGATGGAATAAAGAATGAATTGAAGACTATGCGTTTGGATCTTATTGGTTTAACTGACATCTCGGTGGAGCAGTTCTATAACATCACCCAAGATTTGGAAATATTAAAAGAAAAGATTGGATGAAGCAGTTTTTAGTTTCTTAGTTTTTCAGTTTTCAGTTTTTCAATTCTTTGTTTTTAGATTTTTTCCATTCTGTTTTGTTTCTAGATAGTTTCAATTTTTTTGTTAAGTTACTGCATTTTAATTTACACGTCATTTATTTTCTGTCAAAAAGAACAAGTTACTCAATTTGAATTAATGCAATGGTTTGTTTTCAATTTTAAACTTACAATCATTATGCTGCTTACAATGTTTTATGGTTTTCTACTCTATTGCGAATTATATATGTTGGATTATATGTTGAATAAATTAATGTCGTGTTTATGTTGGAATGCCTGAGATGTTCTGCTGCTATAAAAATATACTCTGTGTAATTGTGTCCCGTTCTGTAAAGAAATTTGCAAAACTTGTAGCTGCCACGATCGTCATCCACCCCCCACGAATGTAACGCGCCTTTCAGAGTGTTACGCTCTTCAGCCAGGTGTTACGGCCGTAACACGGGCTACATCAGTAACCCTGTTAGCAGAATGTTCCCTTTTCCTGAACCTTTCTCTCTTCTTCTTCCATAACTCCCCATTAACCCCATTCAACCCACCATTAATCCCTATCAATTTTCAAACTTCCACTATCTCCTTCCACCATATATACATCCATTACCCGTATCATCTTCTCATTCTCTCATTCACCAACCAAGACCCATTTTCACTCAAACACTCTTGCGTGCAAATGGCGAACAATCTCCAACCCATTCCTGGCATTACCCTACGAAATGGCGAAGCAGGTGAAACTCAGCGGACACGGTTCCTGAAGTTCCAACGCCGAGGCATCCATCCTACGAGGTTCGTCGACACTGACTGCCTCCGAAACCTAGGGTTACTTGAAAGTGTCCAACGCCTACTACAGAATGTCAACCTGTGGACCCTATGTAGCCAGCCACAACCGACATACGAGACTCTCACCCTTGAGTTTCTCAGTTCATTTTGCTACATCACTCCAAACGGCCCAAGAAATCAACTTACCGGTGTGGTAAGGTTCCGAATTTTCAGCATCGAATACGAATTCCCTCAGAATGCATTCGGTCGCCTACTTGATTTTTGTACCGATGAAGGCTCTCACCTACGTGTGCCTGACACTTTTCATGAGGAATCCTTCAACCTGTGGCATAGCTTGACCAATAATCGGGCTGATTCATACGATCACCTCAATGCCACCCAAATCCACAACCCCGCCATTCGTTACTTCCACCGCATCTTATCCAACACAATCTTTGCAAGGGATAGTAACCACAAGCTCAACTCAAAGGAGCTATTTTTCATGCATTGTGCATTCTCGGGTCAGAAAATTAATGCCGCACCTTTCCTCCTGGCTCATATTCACTCCATATGCACCAGAGGTGGCAAACCTTTCTATTTCGGAGGGCTTGTCACTTCTCTTGCTTTAGCACTAAACCATGGTGACACCCTTGTTCATCTGCCATCCCGACCACCGGTTCTGCTTACTCTGGATCATTGCAAATCAGCCCACCTCATCCATGAGCGGGACGACGGAAGATTTCATCCAGTGATACAAAACCGAGTTTACACTAACATTGTTTTGCCTTGCAGGGACCGAATCGACCCTCAGAACCGAGCCAACTGGCTATTTAACCCTGAAGGCCTTGTTGCTGCTCAAGAAGAACCTCATGTCGACCCCGTTGATGAGATGCAGGAAGAAATGGATAGAGCTGCTCCCGCGCCTGACATTCCTGAGTCGTCCTCTTCTGCACCACCTCCTTTTACTATGGAGGACGTCCTTAGAGCCCTCCATCAGCAAAATCAGATGGTTGTAGCTCTTGAAAGAAAGAATCAGGAGCGTTTCGACGCCTTACATCAGCAAAATGTCCAAATCATGAGTGGTCAACGCTCGACAAATGAAAGGCTTGATGAAGTGCTATGTGAGCTTAATGCTTTGAGGATGGATGTTACATCTCTTGGACCCCAGGACACTGACCCTGAAGCTACTCCTTCCAGACGGTCACGAACCCGAAGCCGCCGTGGTCGCCAGTAGTTTTTCCTTTTCTTGTTGTTTTCCTTGTTTTTCCGATGTATTTTTCATTTAACCTCGCCATTATATCATAACATTGAGACAATGTTTGATATAGTGTGGGAGGAGTACTGCATTCTTAATTCCAGAACGAGTAATTTCATTTCTATTTCAGTTATATTTCGTTATTTCATTTTCTCCCCGTTTTATTTAGCCATACCAAAATTTTTCGCCTTTTATATTCGCATAACCGTTAGTTACCTACTTTAACTGAAATCTTAGTTAGAAGGCCGAGAACGATCCAACGAGAACTATACGATTATGACACCTTTGACTCTCTACTTACGCGAATCGTCTCCATTTTCGTTATACCGATACTTTGAGTTTTGAGTCTTAAATTAGCCCCTAGTAGTTTATATTAGCAGTCAGCACCAGTCTTAACACAATCCACGTGGAAAGTCGATGAACATAAGTGGATGATCTTGCAAATTGATTTAAATATAATGTTACATGCTTTAAGGAAATAGATATTGCACCAATTAAATTGGGCGATCCTCACCCGATCGTTTAATCCAACGGATGCAAAAGCTTCTACTAAGTAACATAAGAATCCATTGTCTAGGTGGTTCGGAAGCATCTGGTACTGAACTCGGTAGGGCAGACTACGGTTTGATCCCCCGCATCTTGCAATTGGATAAAAGAGGTTGCCACATAATTGTGCCAGAAACCGTCGTGTTTTGATCAGAACCACTAACCGGCTATTCCACTACGTGCGTGCAAGGATAATGGGCTTAATGTGATTGCGCAAGAACGAAATCGGGTGAAATATGAACGAGAAACCTTGAGTTGAATTATAACGGTATAATTGGACATTTCGTTTAAAACGGATAGTCGTCGACTAGCTTGTTGCTTGTATCATTTACGTATCGTTGTTGTTTCATTCGATTCTCTCGGGCGAACTAACTTAGGAGTTCTTGAAATTATTTGAAAACGAAAGGTATACTAGTTATTTGCGTTTATAAAAACTTGTCCGATATTTTTAATTGATTATTTTGCTTGAGGACAAGCAAAGGTTTAAGTATGGGGGAGTTTGATAACATGAAATTGTATCGTTTATTTTCCATGAAATTCACCAGTTCTGTATTATTTTGACCCGATAAATTCCCGAATATTTTGAGTTTGTCATTACTTTTTGCAGGTATTCATAACTCAGCTCAAAACAGAAGAAAACATGAAACAATGCAAGAAAGCATCAAAAGAACAGAAGAAAAAGATAAATCTGTCAAAGAATTGCATTTTTGTAGCTGTGACGGTCGTAATAGAGCTGCCACGACCGTAAGTCATCTTGAAGCGTGTTACGACCGTAACACAGTGGCCACGACCGTAACACGGGGAAAGACCAAAGCTGCCCGTAACGCTCATGTAACGAACGTAATGCGTATATCAGTTTACTTGGAAAATGCAGAACGTGGCAAAGAAAACAGAAGGAGTTTCCAAACTCCTTATTTCTCTCCAGTCAAACTCCACGTTCACCACTTCTTCCTCAACTACTCACGTTCCTACATTTTTGGAGATTTTCAAGGAAGGCTTAGTTACAAGTTTTCAAGCCAACTGGCAAATTTATTTTTCTATAAATACCTCAACATTCAACGTTAGAAGTACAGAGTTTATTACAGCTTACTTGTGCGGAAGCTCTACCAAAATCAAAACCAGTATTATTTCAGTTATTATTTTCCAGCATTTGTTTGTTTCAATTCTTTTAATTCCACTGTCCAAGTAATAATTTCCAACATCAGGGAATTATTATTATAGTTTAGGATTTATCATTCAAGCCTCAGAATTTGCCATATTCCCGATACCAAGTCCGAGTTTCCGATTTGTGGAAGAAGGATTGAAGTATTGGCTTTATTTCCAGGTTTCTATTTTGCAATTGTATTACATACCCTTTTAATTAATTAATTAATGCATGTTTAATTTATTATTTATAATGTCCAATTTATATTTGTTTGTTTTTATTTCCAGTATGTTCATTATAATTTCTATGGCTAGCTAAACCTTTAGTGTCGGTATGGAATAGTAAGAGACATTAGGCATCTGATCAAACTTAGGCTAAAACTTTAATCAACTTAACTCTGGTTATAACTTTTTATGCTTAATAATAAAACTTTGTTACGAAAGTAAGAAGAGTAAATAGGTTAGATCGAGACCACGAAAGTGTGAGGTTTTTAACCGGATAGCTAAAGTTAGGCATTTGATTTAAATACAGTGAAAGCGATTTAAACCAAATTAGAATTAATTAAGTTTCCAAAAAATACATCTAAACACTTATAGGCTAGCGAAAGCAGGTATAGGGCTTTAGACGTATAATCCGAGATAAGACCATGAAAGTGTGAGTTGAGGGTTTTTAAACTGATTAATTCTACAGATAAACCAAGTTGACCATCCTTATATGCCTAGGTCCGATTAGATCCTTTAGGTCGACTCTATTGCATACCGACCATTTCATTTTATAATTACTTTAAAATCAATTAATTTACCTTCCTTAATCTTACCAAAACCAACGTGACAATTTCCGCCTTAGCTAAACCAACCTGTTTTACAACACTAGAGTGATTACAAAGTCCCTATGGATTCGACAATCTTTTATTACTACCGCGATAGGCTGTGCGCTTGCAGTTAAGATACCGTCAGACATTAAGTCGATCGCAGACAACATCAGTATCCAGCCAGGGCACATCTGTGAGCAACTAATTCCAGATTCGATGCCTGTATCCAGCCAGGGCACATCTGTCGACAACAGTTCCAGATTCGATTCCTGTATCTAGCCAGGGCACATCTGTGAACAACCAATTGTAGATTCGATACCTGTATCTAGCCAGGGCATATCTGCATGAAGAGTTTGAAGATCAACACCTGTAACAAGCCAGGAAACATCTTCCCTTCTCAAAGTACGCAAGTTCTCGCTAAGGAATCTCTTACGCGATCAACACCTCCAAATGGCATCTATAAGCCCATTCCCGACAAGGTTCTGTCATGTCTCCAGATGGCATCTATAAGCCCATCCTCTCTCCGAATGGCATCTATAAGCCCATTCCCGCCATCGAATTGCTGATACTCCAGCATGCGAGTGTAAATTTCTGGGCACTCTAGTGTCCAATCTCCTTTTACCTTCGAGCCGCGAAAGGCAAACTTGCCAATCTAACTATTCAGGTCTAAGAAGATTGAACACGGGCAACGGTTGTACCCCAAAATTTTCCCTCCCATTTCCTCAATATTTTCTCACCACAAGACCCTTGGAGCTCAAGATCCAGTTAGGATTTCCTCTGCTCAAGACTCCTCCTTGCATTGTTGACCCAAATTAGGGTTTGTGTTTACACAAAGATGTTTTGACCTAAAAAGCCTAAGATGACTTTCATGCTTCATGTTGGACTCCCAAGTTTATCCATACCAAGTTTCAAGTCTTGATTCCAAACTTTGCCCCAGTCAATTGGACAGTTGACCTAGAAATCAGCTGTATTAGGGAAAAAGTCAACTATGGTCAATTGACAGTCAAACCTCATGATTTTTGACCCACATCAACATTATGAACTCATATGAACCATTTGGTCAAGTTTGGATCACAATTCCACAAGAAATTTGATCAGATCACCAAAAGGGTAAAATGGTCATTTTTAGGGTTTTGACTGCACAAAGGCAATTTTTGACTGTTTGACCTAGCCAATGGTAAACCAAGTTCATATATGGACTCAAAGACCCAATGGAATTGTCTTGACATGTTCAACAAGTTCAAAAGATCCCAAATGTACAAGATTGACAAATGAATTTTCCAATCAATTGATCAATTTTTGACTGTATACTGAAAAGTCAAACTTTGACTTTTTGGTCAAAATCAAGTGTCAAGATTCATTTTTCATCAAAAAATGCCAAATTATGAAACTTGTTCATCAAGAAATCAAAAATTGCAAATTAGGGTTTGAAATGAAGAATTTTCATAACTTAGAATTTTTCCAAGTTATGAAAATCCCTAATTTTTCCTAACTTTGTCCCATTTTTTCATCAAGATACATTTGGATTCAAGGAAAACTCAAAACATGAAAGTTATAGTCCATTTCAAAATCTACAACTTTGATTCACAAAGTTTCCTCAAAATAAGTTTGTAGCTCAAGTTATGATTTTTGGAACAAGGGTGCAAAACATTCTTAACTTAGAAAAATTTTGACCTATTTTAGGCAGGATTTTTGCCTAACTTCATGGCCACTTTTCACATGCTTCCACTTGGAATTTCAACTTGCATTACAAATATGGATTGTAGTACACATTCCAAGCTTTCCAAAATGTCAAAGAACTCATCAAACAACCTTGTGGTTAGGGAGAATCGAATTTATCAATATGGGCAAAACTCACTTTGTTCATAAGCCATTTCCATGTCCATAACTTTGCATTTTTGAACTCAGCATGCTCTAAGCTAGATTATAGGCCTTTTATCTCATCCACACTCAATAATTTAATGCAAAACCTTTGTGTCCTAGCATTATCTTGTCCATTAAGCCATTACATAAAAGATTAACCTTAATATGGAAAAAGCAATATATCCATTTTTGAAAAGTTGAACTTTATGTCAAGATTGCAATCTTTGAAGTACAAGGCAAATACTTTTGGCACAAGTTCAGGGATATAACACACTGATCAAGACTAAAATATGCAGCATACTTGAGGGGCCTAGAGAAGCTTGTAAACCAACTTGCCATTTCTTGCTTAAGTTAGAAGAAACTTGACATATTGATACACAACACACATTTCTGCCAAGAAAAGCTTAAGAAAACTTGTTAGACACATTCCAAATATCAAACCTAAGCTAAGGCACGAGTTAACCACCTTCCAAACCCCATCATTCATCAAAACACCATCCTACTGCAGAAAACAGAGTCACCTCTGCAGTTGGACTTCCATAACTCAATCCACTCGTGCATTTTTGCTAAAACCAGTTCATACACATTCCATACCACATATACAAGCTATCCCAAGCATTGGACACGACCTGTAACACCTCTAACCAACTTCACCATTTTCACTTTTTATGTTTTGCAGGTTGATTTCCATAGCTTGATTCACTTGGTTTCAAAGCAAGCTAAAGGTTGGAATAGCATCCCTGGACTTCAAGCAAGTTGTACCAATCCTCACCTTGCCTTGAAAGTGCCTCCATTGCCAGACACGATCCAAGCTGAACAGGTAAGTTCATGGACTTCTATCTCTCAATCTAGGAAGAGTTAGGTTTAGACTTATGAATGAAAAATGTCATATTCATGTCCCTGAAGCTATACATATCCTCACTTTCCATTTATATTGCATATGCTGAGAGAATTTAAGACCTGAACATTGACAAAAACTTAGGTTAAGAATTAGGGATGGAGAAATTCTCTCTCATTTCTGAGAGTTAAGTTAAGTTTTTTATATGTATGGAATCGTGGCTTGATGCTTGACATCTTTCATGTTATAAGTTTGTGCTAAAAGTCCAGGAATCAGGATGTTTGAACCAGGAGGGAAAGGCGCGCGTTTTTGACATTTTTGTGCTAGAGGTTGAAGACAACCTCTCTTGGGCTGGGCCTGAGATATTTTTCCTTTTTGCACTTTCATTTTTCACATGCACCCCCCTGATCCATTTTGAGATATACTTGTCATTTTTTATTTTTTCCTTTTGATTTTGTTTCTATATTTTTATTTAAGCATGAAAAAATATTAAAATTATTTTTCCCACATTTTTTTGCATTTTATTTGATATTTATTTGGTTTCATTTAGTTTTGTACATAAATAATCATAAATATACTTTTATTTAAAATAACTAAAAATAATACAAACACTTTTATTTTCTGATTCTTATTTTATTTTACCTTTGAAAACATTTTATAAAAAATATATACTTTTTTTATAAATATTAAATATTTTATTTTTATACATATTTAATATATTTAGTAAATAATATAAATATTTATATATTTATTAGTATATTTAGGTTAAAAACACAAAAATAATACATTTTTATTTTTATTAATATTTAACTTAAAAAACCACTTTTTGACAATATACTTCCTTTTTATTTATTTTTTGTACATAATTAATAAATATTGCATATATCATATAATAAGTACATTTTTATTTAGTGAATTAGGGTTTTACCCTAAACATCAAAAATACCAAAAATTAATTCATTTTATTTTTGTTTATTTGTCACATGAAAAATACCTTTTTGCATACATAGAAAAATCAATTTTTGCATCTTGCATATTTAGAATTTTTTTTATTAATAACCAAGTATTAAAATAATATTTCGCAAATAACCGGGTTTCGGAAAAAATTACGCAAATAACCATGTTTGAGATGGCTCCACAAAGGAGGAGCCATCTCAATTGGCGCATGCACCTCTTTTTTTAAGGGAGGCGCCATCTCACTTGGCGCCTAAGTGCTTAGGGCAAGCCCTAAGCCAAGTGAGATGGCGCATATGTACAAAATTAGGGGAAATTTTTTTTTTATTTTCTTTCCTGCGCGTTGCCTATTAGACAGAGATCAACAAAATGGATTTTTTATTTAAAAAATAATAATTACATTCAACTGTTTTACATTAAAAGAACAGTAAAAAAATGGATACAAAAAATACTGGGAAAAAAAAAGATACATCATTGATCCCCAGGAACCCGGTAATGACCCCCAGTTCCGCATCCCCGTCCCCGCCTTTCTCTTGCTGGGTGCCGTCTCGTTTCCTGCTGTGGCAAGGTCGATGGCCCAGCGAAGTCAATGCGATCCGAATCCATAAAATCAGTAAGATCTCCATATCTCGAAGATCCGCTCTGGTACAGTCGGTTACCCATACCCTCAAAGTTTGGTCGTGTTGGCGGTGGGTGGGGTTCCATGGTTGGTCGGTAGCATTGGTCGTCTGAGTATGGGGGGTAGAAAGGAAATGGATCTTGGGGTGTTTGTTATTGTGGATGTTGGGTTGTTTGGTGATATGGTGGTTGATGGTAGGTTTGGTCGGCTTGGTCATAATCTTCTGACATTCCCATATCAGGGCTAAGGTTGGTGTTGAGGGCGCCATATTGGGATATGTGGAAGACTGAAATTGTGTCTGGGGTATGTGGGTGTGCTGGTATTGGGGTTGGTATTGTGGTTGGGTTTGAGGCATATCCGGGTATTGGTAGTTTGGCGGTGATTGTGGTTGGTAGTACGGCATTTGATTGTAGTTGTGTTGTGGTGGGGAATGTGGTTGTGTGTTTGTTGGTCTGTTTCTTCTTGGGGGTTGGTTTGAGGTTGATGGATTTTGGGTTTGTTGATGGGGAATCGAGGGTTGTGCCCATTGTGTGCGTGGGTCAACCAAGTACCTCGGATGAGACACGTGCATATCTGGGTTACTAACCGACCTGTACCACGACATATATTGATCAGTGTGTCACATGTTACCTTGAGTAAGGAAAACCGGGGATTGCAAGATGTAGCGGTGAAGCCTTTGCCACATTTTACACCATTCTGGAGCAAAGTCTTTCCAGTTGGTAAGACCCCACTGGGCGTCGACCCTTTTTAGATGCCAGGGGGACAAATCTGTTGGATCACTTGGTATCTCTTGGATCATTCCGAACTGCATCTTCACACGGTTGCTGTGGTGCATCTCCACAATGTTGAACCGAATGAATGCAGTCTTTGCAGTCCAAGTTGCTGCATCCTCTAGGTTTGGAGAATGGCCCAAACCCAAATATGGTCTCCAGACGAACTGCGATAAAATTTAAATCAGGTAAGCGCAAAAGTAATGTATAAATAATTAAAATGAACAAAAGTTAAAAGCTACGACGTACGTCATCTGGGCCTAAGTGATCCAACAGATTCCAGTAGAGTGCGACATTGAATCTGGGATTCTTGCCGTAATCCATACCCCTCACGCAGTACCTAAAGGAAATGAGAAACATGTTATTTTTAGCATATATTTTGGAAAGAGCAGAATAGTTATAAATGCTATAACTTAATGACTTACTTTGTTGCGTACGGGAAACCAAAAGTATTGTTGTTGATGGGGTTTAAGGACTCCATCCTCCACCAACCCCAGGCTGGTAGTAAAAATGCGCACCCATAAAATGTACATTTTTCCTTGACTGCGTTTTTGCACAAGGAACTGTACAGGTGGGCTAATACTGCAGAACCCCAACTATATTTTCTAGTTTTTTCAAAATTTGTTAGTAAATGTAAGTACATGAAATTTACACTATTTCCCGTACTTTCGGGAAATAAAAATGTACCAAAAAGTATCATAATATACGTTCTGGCTTTTACTACTCGGTCATTCTCTGAGGAATTTTCATTTAATTCCATACTTGCATAATGCCGTTTCAGGTCAGTGAGTAGTATTCCCTGCCCTCTTGCTCCACCACCTTCTACCATGTCCCTACCCAACAGTTCTTCACACTGTGAGTTGGGTTGTTGAACCGACCCGTTCACCGCCTTACCGTCGATAGGGAGGCCCAGTAGCATGTACACATCTTCGAGAGTGATGGTACATTCACCTATTGGTAGGTGAAATGTATGGGTCTCCGGTCTCCACCTCTCCAACATTGCAAGAATGAATTTTGAGTCAATGGTGCAGTTGGAGATCTTTATCACATGTCCAAAACCTGCATATTCCAGATAAGGGACGATAAATGGGTCGGGAGCCAGGTATTTGTGCGAACGGATTCTGAATCTTTGTGTATCCTGAGATCATAATTAAACAAGTGTAAGATTAATTAAGATGAACAACACGTTATTTGAAGTATGAAAAATGTATAACCAAAGAAGAGACTTACAAATGCAGCAATGTTTTCCCTTGTGCCTCTGTGAGTATCTCCCATTGTTAGAAGAGCCATTGTTCAGAATGCTTGAGAGAATGAAAGACTTAGGAAGAAATAGAGAGTATGATAGACTTAAGAAATATTTCGTAGCAGAGAGTGAGAGTTGTGTGGGTGTGAGAGATGTTTCATAAGGTATGTATTTATAGGCAAATAAGTTTGATGTAGTGGTTGCATGCATGCGATGTGTCACATTTGCATGCTTAGGGTGTTACACATATGCATGCATGCATTTACAAAAAATGTAAGGTGTCACTCTTGCAGGCTAGGTGGCAGCCCATGCATGTATCACGATTGGACAGTAAGGGAGGCGCCATCTCACTTGGCGAAAGAGTACAAAAATGAATGGTGTCGCCACCCCATTTGGCGAATAAGAGGTGTCACTTCTTACAGCATTGGCTCAGGCTACGTGACAGCCTTTGGGATTCCTTTCTTTGTTGCATGCAAGGCCATTGGAGTTGATGGGTGGAGTCTTACACAAAACATTTATGTGTGCAGAATAGGGCCAGGATAGGTGGCAGGCTATCCTTCGAATCAGTCATCTAACCTTCAAACATTCCAGCATTCATACCTTCATACAATCAATAAACCTAAAACATTCCAACCTTCAAACCTTAAAACAATTCTACACAATGGCCTCTTCACCACAATTTGTTGTCAAAGCACATTTCAACGGTGAGACATACATGTGTCCCACAGTTGGGTTTTTGTTTAGAAACACCGACAATGTTCGATTTCTCTTAAACGGGAAAGCAAATTTCTCGTACTTTAAGAAAAGATTGGAGGCCAAACTTGAACGAGGCCCGGTATCCCAGATATTTTATCAGAGTCCAGTCTTTTTTGGAAACAACCAAGTTATTTTTTATAAGGTTGAAATTCAAGATGACGAGGATTTCCAGAACATGATTTCCAGAACATGATTTCCAGCCATGTCTATTCTGGAAACGACTCTATTGAGTTGTACGTTTTGTTTCAAGAGCCTCCGGTGACACAGGAGGTAGAGCCTCCGGTGACACAGGAGGTTGATCCTTTGGAGAATGAGCAAGATGAGGTGGATGCAGTTGATGATGAAGAAGAAAATAACGAGTTAGAGTTTGATGAAATGGTGAACGACGATTCTGACGATGATGGCATCCCAAGTATTCCTACTGACAAAATCTACACACCACCTACGCACATGACAAACTTCAACATGGGCGGAGATGAACCTTCTACGGACTTGTTTTTCCAACCGTATATGCAGTCGGATGAAAATTTAAAAGAGAAGGACAAGTTTCGTAATAGAGAGGAATGCATAAGGGCCATCAAAAAATTTCACATGCTCAACTCGGTTGATTATAAGGTGGATCGTGTAAACCCGGAAAGGTACAAGATCAAGTGTGTCCACCATGACTGTATGTTCAAGCTGACCGCATCATACAGACTAAGGGGTGACTGCTGGGTCATAGGTTCCATGACTACCCATACTTGTGTAAGTTCCACTCAATCACAAGACCACCGAAAACTCAACCATGATCTAATCTGTCAAGAAATCCTACCCCTGGTCAGCAACGACCCTTCTTTGAAGGTGAAAACAATCATCTCCCACATCACCACGGTTTTTAACTACACTCTGTCTTACCGTAAGGCGTGATTAGAAAAGACTAAGGCGATTGAAAGGGTGTACGGAAACTGGGAGGAGTCATACCGAGAACTTCCCCGCTACCTAAATGCACTCAAGACATATTCTCCAGGTAGTGTTTATGTTCTGGAAACATTGCCAGCGTACA
The DNA here is from genome assembly GCA_948472305.1 of Vicia faba. Classification (NCBI taxonomy): domain Eukaryota; kingdom Viridiplantae; phylum Streptophyta; class Magnoliopsida; order Fabales; family Fabaceae; genus Vicia; species Vicia faba. The sequence continues at coordinate 1,055,203,359 of OX451740.1, read as the reverse complement.
CCCAAGATGGTAGTCTACTACATGGCAACGGAATATTCAGTCGCGTCTTTTGGGCAGTTCAACCATGCATCACAGGGTTTGCATCATGCAAACCAATTCTACAAATTGACGGGACTTGGTTGTATGGGAAGTACAAAGGCACGCTTTTGATGGCAGTTGCACAAGATGGCAACAATAACATTTTCCCCGTTGCGTTTGCCCTTGTCGAGGGGGAGACCGGTGGTGCTTGGAGCTTTTTCCTGAAAAATCTTCATACACACGTGGCTCCTCAACCAGATCTCTGTTTGATCTCGGACAAACATGCCTCCATTGAAAGTGCCTATAATAATCCGGCAAATGGTTGGCATGACCCTCCTTCTACGCATGTCTATTGCGTCAGGCATATCGTCCAGAATTTCTCGAGGGAGGTCAAGGACAAAACATTGAGGAAAGCGGTGATGAATGCGGGATACGCACTGACATAGCCCACATTCAAATATTACCGCAACGAGATCCGTTTGTCTAACCCAGAAGCCGGTACGTGGATCGACAATATACCGGTCGAAAAGTGGACTAGGTCATACGACAATGGCCAAAGATGGGGGCATATGACAACAAATCTTATTGAATCAATGAATGGGGTATTCAAGGGCATACGAAACCTCCCCATCACTACCTTGGTGAAATCCACGTATTTTAGGATGGCTGCGTTATTTGCCAAAAGAGGTGAAATGTGGTATGCGGTCTTGCAATCAGGACAACTATGGAGTGAAAGCTGTATGAAATACATTAAGGCTGAAAGTGCTAAAGCCAACACTCACATGGTTACACGGTTTGACCGCCATAGCCACAACTTCATTGTGAAAGAGACAATTGACCATAATGAAGGCCTGGCAAGACAAGAATACATGGTCATTTTACCTTCTCAATGGTGCGATTGTGGCAGGTTTCAAGCTTTTCGTATGCCTTGCTCTCATGTCATTTCCGCTTGTGCTCATACCCATCAAGACGCGCTTCAACTGCTCTCAAACGTTTATAAATCTGAAACGTTGCTCACTGTTTACAACAACAACTTTCCTTTGGTGGCAAAACCGGACTATTGGCCTGAATACAACGGTGATATAGTTTGGCACAATGACCAAATGCGAAGGAACAAGAAGGGTCGTCCCAAAAGCAGGTGCATCACAACAGAAATGGACGATCTTGACAGGTTGGAAAGAAAGTGTGGTTTATGCCGTCAGGTCGGACACAATCGCAAAACTGTCCGAATCGGGCGTCTGGCTCGACCACATAAATTTTGTAATACAATAAATCTTTTCAATATTTGTGTTGTAAACATTATGGGTTTTCCGTTAATAAAACTGTTAACACAATTTAAGAAATTCAATATAGGAAATTACATTAGGGTTTTCGCATACAACAATGATTAACGATATTCAATCTAGGAAATTACAACTGTTAACACAATTTCATCTGACCCATGCATCATCAGCATTACATCACTGTCTGTTTTGACTTCCTCCAACCACACATTAGGTCTTCCTGTCGCATGCGAGGTTGTTGTTCGTTTTCGCTAGATCCTTCGAATTTTTTCCCCCTCGGCGATGTCTCCATCTAGCCACCGCATCAACTCCCGCTTCAGACGCTCCATGGAGTGAATGTGCCAGAATTTCATTTTCATCGCAGGTTTCGTGGAGGAGAATATAACGTAACCATCTCTGCTAAAAATCATAGGCGACGTCATTACGTAAATAAGGGAGTACAAAATAAAAATACAGTGCGAGAAAGTGTGAGAAATTTCAAAGAAACGGACGAATTATTTATAAAACAGCAAAAAACCCTAGTTTTGCCCTAGGCGCCAAGTGAGATGGCGCCTCCTCTCATTTTTAAGGAGCATGCGCCATCTCACTTGGCTAAAAGACAAGGGAGGCGCCAAGTGAGATGGCGCCTAGGGCAAAACCCTAGGTGCATGCGCCAATTGAGATGGCTCCTCCTTTGTGGAGCCATCTGAAACATGGTTATTTGCGTAATTTTTTCCGAAACCCGGTTATTTGCGAAATATTTTTTTAATACATGGTTATTAATAAAAAAAATTCGCATATTTATCTCATTTTATTCAATTATTGTGCAATTAATTAATTTGTAAAAATTCAATTTGGATGTAATAGTTTAGGTTTAATTTCTTGCTAAAATATCCCCCCATTTGAACATTTGTACCCCCATCCCATATTTGTGTTGTAATAACTTAGGACCTTTAAATTCCGCACTTTAAAAGCTTTCTAAATATGCCATGATAGAATTAGGGTTTTGTATGCAAATCAAAAACAACAAATAGTTTGACCTAAATTCAAGATAAACAAGCATGAAAATGGACAACACTAATCACACTTGCACCCCTAGGGTATTCCACTTGTTGCCTTCAATAATGGGCCATATTGCATGTTAGGTATCTTTGGCAAAAACAAAACAATCAAATGATCATAGTCCCTCGATGACGCTTTCAAAAGTTGCCTAAAAAATGATCAAGTCCCTTAAAGGAAAAATTGCCCAAAGATACTTGGCACCATTGCAATCATGGTCTAAACGATGACCCGCGCCCGTCCCGTTCACATCCTAACACAAGATTGTCCAACAAATACAATGGTGGAAAAAAATTGTTAAAAGGGTTAAAACATAGCAAAGATCTTTGAGAAATTTAGGGCAGATAGCTCTTGGTTACTTGCCAACTTGCAAAAGAAAAACACTTGCCTATTTTTCAAAACACACATCACAACACTTTCAAAACAACTTTCAAAAACATTGAAAACTTTTCAAAAGACATACACTTTTGTATACATCCCAACATGGATCATTACAAAGGTTGCCACCACATTGGCCTCTTTTCAAAACATTTTCAAAATCCACACACAAAGCACCATTTCAAACAATTGAAAATCAAGGCAAGTTGATCTAAGCAAGTAGCTAAGAGCCCATGGATAACCATGGATAGAAGGGGTGCTAATACCTTCCCTTTCTATAATCTACTCCCCGAACCCAAGAAAACATCTCAAAGGTTTTTGCTGTGCTTTTTAACCTTTCCTTAGGATAAAATAAAAAGTCGGTGGCGACTCTTGCTCAACCGAAACATTTGCGAAAACAAACGCAAAACCCAAGTCAGTTCTCCCACCGTATCACAACTGTCGACTTGGTTTGGGCGCCGCATAACATTTTCACCTGCGTTGTGGAAGGATGGATTTGGATTTGCTGTCGAATTCACTGGTTTCCTCTGTTTACATGTAAAATGGCCGACACTCCTGAATCATCCGAGCACATGGATGCCGAAGAGACCAGTGTAGCCGAGGAGAGTGTCAACTTGGTTGCCACTGTTGACGATCCTGCATTGGCTTGGATCGGGGAAGAGCCTCGAGGAATAGCCTCGATATACAGTTATAGTAGGAGGCAGACTAATACTGTCGTTGAGTATGGCAGCGATCCGGAAGGTTTCCAAAGGAACTTCACGATCTTGTGACGACGCCCAACGCTTGAATATGCTCGGAGTTCGAGGAAGACCGCTTCCCCATGTATGAGGTCATTTTCATAGACTTGGGGCTTCACCTTCCCTTCAACGATTTCCAAATGGGGGTGTTTAATCACTTGAACCTAGCACCCTCTCAGATTCACCCCAATGCTATTGCCTTTATCCGGGCATTTGAGATTACTTGCCGGTTCCTGAGGATCGGGGCGACCATTCCCCTGTTCTTCAGGGTTTTTCATCTACAACAACAGTCCCGGGGTGGGAAACACAAATGGGTCTCCCTCAAACAATCGAAGAGGTTGTTCAGGATATACATGGACTTTGTCCGCGACTTTAAAGATAGATAGTATGTCGTGTGACCTACTTCTACGGCTGTCGTGGACGCCGTGTTCGACCCAGCTCCCGTTATGGATGAAGACGGTGAATCATGCTATGATGCGAATGAAGAGCAGGAGATGGGGAGACTCTCGAAGTTTCCCATCATTGGTGTTTGGGCCATTACAATCATGATCACAGGCATTACCACACTTCCGCCGGCGGCATGAGCATTGAGGATGAAGAGGCCTATGGTGTCCTTAATAGGTTCTTTGACGGGTTCTTTCCTGCCAGATGGGTCACGAGGGAAGGTCATAACATCCTCGATGAAGATGGTGAGCCGATGTTCGAAGCGCGCCCGATCAACACCAAGGCGCTCGTCGAGTTTCGTTCTTACGGGCAAGCCGTGAATCTCTTAGGTTTCTGCTCACTTGATTTTACTATATTTTTACTTCTTGACTTGACTTCTTTTGTTTTCCGATCGAGGATGACCCAAGGATACAGTTTTTGTTTTTGCAGGTAACATGGCGGAGCGCCGTGATAGATTGTTGAAACTGACCCAAGAGAAAAAGAGCCATAAGAGGTTGGTGAAGCTGCACCAGGCTACACGCATGGGTTCAGTTTTTGAACCGGTCAAGGAGGGATCGAGTGGGTCGTCGGGCATTCGTGATGCTGATCAGTAAGTTGCTATTTTGAGAAAGTAAAGGAGTCGCCCCAAAGGTGGGGTCGCTGATGTGACTGGGGGAGGAGCGACTTCCCAAGCCTTCAGCCTCCTGCCCTGTTTCATGGAGAAGGATTTCTTCGAGGGCTTCCCTCTGACTGTGTCTGATAATGAGTCTGACATTATAAGACGACTCGACGAAGAGGTTCGAAGGAAGTATCTGGCTTCCACTATGGTCGGGATGATGAAGTGGCAGAAATGGTTGTGGTCCTTGCGGGCGAAAGGGAAAGCTCCTCCGGTCGGGTCAAGGAACTGGAGTCAGAGAAAGCGACTCTTCAGGAGAAGACATAAAAGTTGAAGATCGCCCTCGAACAAAGCGATGAGATGTTTTGGGAGCAGGCCGATGCGCTGGCAGGGGAGAAAGAGAGAGAGAGCTCAAAAACCCCTCGAGGAAAAGGATTATCTCCTACTCGACAAAGAACTGTGGGAGAGATAAAGGGAACATCTGGAGAGGGAAGCCGCTGACCTGAAGGCTGCCATGATGCCCGTGGAGGGCGAACCCGATGGGGTAACCAATCTGCGCACTCACACCGATTTGATTGCTCAGATTTAGATCCTTGAGTCAGACTGTGTTGATGCTTTGGCCTACGGCTTCGAGGCTGTCGTGAACCAGTTTTCTGTGTTAAACCCGGGACTCAACACCGAAGGAACCGGGGTTCTATCCCAGGTGATTTACGGCCAGGTGGTTCCTTCTCCTGACTCTCCAGAGGTCTAAGTGGAGTGATTAGTATTTTTTAGGTAACTTAACTATTTGTATTTAGGCCTGCGTGGACATTGCAGGCTCTAGCGGTTGATATTTATAAATGCTTTACTTCGCTTCAATGTCTTTATGTGTTTGCTGATGCTTGCCTATATTTTGCTCGTCGTTGTTTTTGACTTATTTATTCCATGAATATTTGTAAGTTCCATGTGTGGAGATGTATGTTCGACCTTTTTTGTGGTTGACGCAAGTTCATTTTTTCTGTGTGCGGAGATGTATGCTCGACCCTCATATTGTTTGGCACATGTTGGGATGTGTCGAGAAGGCGGAGTAGGGATCCATTGAACGAGTGTAAGATCGCGGTCGGGATCTTAAACCCGTGGCGTGAACTTTCCATTGCGAGCTCGATGTTCTTCCATGTTAGGTACTTCGACAACAGAGCTCGATTGAGGTGCCCCTGTCGGGCTAAGATATTGCTCGTGAATGAACAAATCTCGCATTTTGTTTATGTTTGGAGGCCATGTCCGTACCTAGACACGACTACATGGTCGAGCTCGTCCCCTTGTCGATTAGAGAGGATTGGTCGACTGCTAATTCCCTTAGCGGGTTAAGGACTTAGTTATAGTATTGTTTTAGTTTCATAGCATTCCAGGGTCGAAGTAGTGGTTCTTCATTTAATTGTTCGAGGTAATATGCTCTGGTGCCCGTAGCTCCTTGGATACAGTAAGGCCCCTCCCATTTTGCGACCAACTTCCCTTCGCGGGAATGCTTCTGGTTTCTTGGCAAGACTAGGTTGCCGACCTGAAATTCACACTTTATGAATTTGTTGTCATGGCATAGAGCTACCTGCTGTTTTAGAGTGGCCTCGCGAATAGCTGCTCCTGATCGAATTTCTTTGACTAGGCCGAGCTCATCTTTGAGGGCCTCGTCGTTCATCTCCTCGTCGAGGGGAATTTCAGTTCTCCTGGATGGCTCCATGATTTCTAACGGGATGACGGCCTCGGTGTCGTAGGTTAGTCGGAATGGTGTCTCACCAGTCGTCGGATGGGGCGTTGTTCGATAAGTCCACGGGATGTTGTGTAGTTCTTCGACCCAACCCCTCTTGGCTTCGCCCACCCTGCGTTTGAGTCCTCGCAAGATAACCCTATTTTCAGCTTCGGCTTACCCGTTGGTTTGGGGGTGTTCAACCGAGGTGAAATGCTGTTTGGTGCCGAGTTTGGCGACGAAGCTTTGGAACCTTTGATCGGTGAACTGGGTGCCGTTGTCCGTGACGAGCGCTCGTGGTATCCCAAACCGAGCAAGTACGTTTCGTTTGTAGAAACAGAGGATGTTGTGTGAAGTGATTTTCGCTAGGGCTTCGACCTCTATCCATTTGGTGAAATAGTCTAAGGCCACGATGAGGAATCTGTTCTGGTATGTCCCTTGCACGAAAGGTCCGAGGATGTCCATTCCCCACCAGGAAACAACCACGGGGAGGATAATGTATTTAGCTCGTGCGGGGGTGCGAGGTGTATGTCAGCGTGCCTCTAGCATTTGTCGCATTTCTTGACACGCTCTTTGGCATCTTGTTGTATGGTCGGCTAGTAGTATCCTGCTCGCAGCGCCTTTCATGCTAGTGATCTTCCGCCAATATGCTGGGCGTTGATTCCTTCGTGGATTTCCCGCATTATCTCTGGGATTACAGATTCTTTGGCACATTTCAAGAGTGGGATGGAGAATCTCCGACGATACAGTTTGTGTTCGAGTACCACGTATGAGCATGCTCGTCGTTTGGTTGCGGCTGTATCTCTTTGGTACAGAGGAAGCTCCCCTTTTGTTAGAAAGTTGAACACCGGGGTCATCCAGCATGACATGTCCCCGATGGCATTCACTTTGGTGGCACCGTGGATCTTTCAATGCTCAGGCGAGATAGGGATTCTTGTATGAGTGATTTGTTCCTGCCTTTTTTCTTCGTGCTCGCAAGTTTTGAAAGTATGTCGGCCCGCATGTTCTATTCGCGTGGCACGTGTGTGATTTCTTCCCAGTCAAACTTTTTCATATGTTCTCTGACCAAGTTTAAATATTCAATGAGGATTTTGTTCTTAGCCTAGTATCCCCCTTGAACTTGAGATGTGATAAGTTGGGAATTAATGAAAATGTGTATCTCTCGGGCGCCAAGATCCTCAGCCAGTCTTAATCCTGCAAGCAAGGCCTCGTATTCAACCTGATTATTCGAGGTCGGAAAGGAAAGAGTGAGAGAGTGTTCGATCACGACGCCTTCCTTGTTTTCGAGGAGGATCCCTGCTCCACTTCCTGTCGAGTTGGAAGCTCCATCCACAAAGATGGTCCACTTGTGCTCCTTCCCTACAGAGGAGTTGTGAGCGGTCATCTCCGCAACGAAGTCAGCCAGAGCTTGGGCCTTGAGGGCCTTCCTGCTTTCTTACTGGATGTCAAACTCCGAAAGCTCCAATGACCACTTTAGCATTCGACCTGCCATGTACGGTCGACCTAAGAGGTGTCTTACGGGTTGGTATGTCCATATAATGACTGTGTGTGCCAAGAAGTAGCGTAGAAGCCTTCTCCCGCGTTGACGAGGGCCAAGGCCACCTTATCAATTTGTTGGTACCTGACCTCAGGTCCCTGAAGTGCTTTACTCGTGAAATACACTGGCTTTTTTCCGTCAGGAGTCTCGCGAATGAGGGCCACACTCACGGCCTCGACGGAGATGGCCAGATACAGGAACAAGGTCTCCCCATCCAATGGTCGTGATAATATGAGCAGTTTCGAGAGGCTTTGCTTGAGGTGGATGAGGGCTTGCTCTCATTCTTTAGTTCATTCGAAAGTTGCCTCTTTGCGCAGAAGTTTGAAAAATGGAAGGGCGTGTTGAGTGGACTTCGCCACGAAACGGGAGAGCGAGGTGAGCATGCCGTTCAGGACTTGTATGGATTTTTTTGAATTAGGTGTAGAGAGGTCAGAGTACTCCCAACACTTATCGGGGTTGGCTTCAATTCCCTGTTCTGTTAGATAGAAATTGAGGAACTTGCCCGCCTTAACCCCGAAAGTGCACTTCTCGGGGTTGAACCTTATTTTACATTGTCTCTCTTGGGCAAAGACCTTTCTGAGGTGGGCAACATGGTCGGTGTCTGCTCGAGATTTGACGATCATGTCTTCCATGTATACCTCGAGCATATCTCTGATCTCGTTGAGGACGACTTTATTCATCATCCGCTGGTATGTCGCACCTATGTTTTTCAGACGGAAGGGCATTATGTTGTAGTAATAATTTCCCGAGCTGGTCATGAAAGCGGTGCAGTGCTTGTCGCTCATCGCCATTGGAATTTGGTTGTAGCCCGATTAGGCGTCCATAAAAGATAGAATTTTATAACCGACCGAGTTGTCAACCAACATGTCAATATTAGGCAAGAGGAATGCATCTTTGTGGTATGCCCAATTAAGATCGGTATAGTAAACACACATACGCCATTTTTCATTATTCTTTTAACTAGTACAATATTTGACAGCCAGGTTGAATACCTGGTCTCAGAAATAAAATTTGCCTCTAGGAAATCTTTTACAACATTTTCAGCAGCCTCCGCTTTCTCGGGAGACTGCCTACGTCTATGTTGTACTATTTCCCTAGCGGATGGATCAATGGCCAGTTGGTGGCAGGCGACCTCAGAGTCGAGACCGGGCATCTCCATAGAACTCCATGCGAACAGGTCTTCATTCTCCCTCAAGCAAGCTTTGATCCGCTTCCTCGCCAGTTCGGTGAGTCCGGTGCCGATCTTCACGCCTTTATGAAAGTCTTCACCGAGAGGGATGAGCTCAAAGTCTCCATTCGGGATTGGTCGGAGGAGTCCCTGCTCGTCGTTGGGTGCTTCATCCTGGTCGAAGCGGGTGTCAAGCAAAATGGAGTCGACCATGGAAGGAGCTCTTTGTTCCTCCGTCTTGACGGGTTATAGCTCTGGTCGTGCAATAGCAGCTCTCTTGGCGGGTCGTGCTCCAGTGTCGACTGTACTCTATCCCTTTTGACGCTGCGTTGAAGCATCTTCAGGAAGCTGCGAGGTCGCCTTGGATGGTGGCGTCACGTCCTCTCTTCATATATAATTTCATATTTAGATGGACAGTCGAGGGAACATCGGTCATTTCTTCCAGTATTTGTCTCCCTAGGATGCAGTTGTAGAGAGACGGGTAGTCGATGACTAGAAACTGCACCTTGACTTGCCTGGTGGCGGTCTCCTCGCTGAAGGTGACTAAGAGCTCCACATACCCCCACGGTTTGTAGGTCGAGCCATTGAAGCCCTGCAGGCCGGACACCACGTATGGTGAGAGGTGGGTGTCGTCGAGCTGTAGGGTTCTAAAGAGTTGGTTATTCATTACGTCGACGGAACTCCCTTCGTCGACCAAGATGCGATGAATGTCAAAATTAGCCATCCTCGCCCTAACCAGAAGAGGGATGCTTGAATTATGGGCCACTTCGGGCAATTCTTCGAGGTAGAATGTGATCGGTTCCAATCTTCCCTTGACCCTCTCGAATGTCACCGCTTGTGGGGGGGGGGGGGGGCGTCGACCAGCTCGTCTAGCTTCCTCTTTGTGGAGTTTATAGATATGTCGTTGAACCCCTCCATAATTATAACCATGGTAGAGGGGAATCTTTCCCACCTACCATGCATGGACAAAGGCTCTTCGATGTCGTCGGGAACGTAGAAGTCCTTCGGTCTTGTAACGAAGAATATTGTCTGGATAGGTACCGTCTCGTCCGATGGTCAGGCATCCTTCTCGGCCTCCTTTATGTTGCAGGCCTCTCGGTGAGGGGTGTTGCCGTGTCAATATTTTCCGAGTCTTCCCCTTTAATGAGGGTTTGAATAACGTCTTTAAGATGGACAAAGTCTTCAGTCAGGTGTCCATGGCTTCGGTGATACTGACAGTATTTTCTCCGCTCAGCCATGGGCTTAGAAAGAGCAGGACGAGGACGCCTGACGCCGCCGTCCTTGAAATCAGTACTAGCACACTCCGCCAAGATGCACTTGTGGGAACCTATCAGCGAAGTATACTCAGTAAAGTTCCCTGCGGGCTCTCTTTGCTCGCGAGGATCCCGTGGTTTGTCATCCCTCCTCTTCTCGCCCGTTCGACATGGAGGGCAGAAATCTTGTTGTCGCGGATTGCTGGTTGATCCACGATTCCTTTCGTCCCGGGCTCTATTGGCCGCTTCCCTCTCCTCATAGTCCATATAGGCCCTAGCATTTTCGAGGAGAGCATCAAATGTCGGTGGTCGTTCGATGCTAATGACCTTTCTGAACTCCGTTCCCGGGAGGAGTCCCCTCTCGAGCAGGTATCTCTTCATATGATCAGTGCAGGGGACCTGAATGGGCTCGCGGTTGAACCGATCAATAAACTCCCTAAGGGTATCATTGTTTCTTTGGACGATGGCCTCGAGGGATACCTCAGTCTTCAGATGTCGATGTGATGCAGTGAATGAACTGATGAAATGGTTTTTTAAATTTCTCCAGGAGGTAATTGATCCTGGGGCGAGGCTCTTATAACATTCCATCGCAGTCTTTCTCAAAGTCATGGGGAACAAACAACATTTGATTAGTCCCCCGATGTTATAATAGTGCAGCATTGCCTCGAACCCGTCGATGTGGTCGACTGGATTGGTAATGTCGTCGTACTCCTTCAGATGGGGAGATTTCTCCATACCCGGGGGAATAGGTGCCTCCATAATAGCCTGGGATAAGGGACTGTGGGGGTCGTCTTCGTCGCTTCTGTCTAGAGATCGAGAAGGCGACCTGTTGTAATGGCGGTCGTGATTGCGGCTCTAGTCGTGTGGAGGATCCCTCGGGTCGTGCCGTTGTTTGTCATTTCCCCTGTTTCTGTTTCCAGGGGGTCTTTGCTCTTGGCGCGGCAGGATGTGATCACGTCTCCCCGTATCTACGGGCTGATCCCTCTCCAACACGGGACGTCTCCCGATTCGTCTAGGAGAAGGGCTTCGAGAGGCATCTCGTCTTCGTCTCTGTGGAGGAGATTGGGGACAGTCCTCTATCTGACGGGTTGGAGGAGAATCAGGCCTCCTATGTCTTCTGGGGGCTCTTCGAGCACCCTTAATATCTTCTCTTGCGAAAAGGTCAAGTAGTTTGTTTGATTTATAGCCGCGAATAGTGCACTGGTCGGGGCATCAGCACCCGCAGGAACGGGGACCTCGTGGAACGCAGGCGGCTGATAGTTTTAGAGAGAAAGACGATCGTCTTCGAGTCGTCGGGACAATGATGACGATGAGGTAGTCAGTCTATATCTATATTCTGAGGGACTGGGTATGTGTACAGTGTGGCAGATGTTGTTGTTGCCGGTGTTGTTATTGTTACCGGCATTGAGGCCAACGAGACCAGCGTTGTTGATGTCGGTGTTATGGTCGGCGACATTGTTGTTGACTTCGGAGGGATGGACATTCAGGTTGTTTTCTGACGTGAGATTAGCCATAACAGTCAAAAAGGAGTTGAATTAGCTTTTGTATTGGATGAATGAAAGACAGGGAAGTTTTGTTTCCCACAGACGGCGCCACTGATCATTCCTGGCCAGAATGGACCGTCACAACTTACTTCGAATAATACTTGAGAGTGAGGTGAGAGGGGTACCTGCAAGACACTCTGATGCCAAAATGAGATACAGAATGGTGCGAGCAAATAAGAGATTAAGAAATATTCAATACCCGAACCTCTCGAAAGAGAGGATATTTATAGCCCCCAGTGTTGGGTCAAGGTCTCCTTATTGGGCTGGTCAAGCAGGCTCAAAGTGGAGACTGCCAGATCCTACGTGAGTAGTGAGGACCAACACGTGGTCCCCCACCTGGATGACTTCCTCCGCAAGATCAGGAGCATATGAATGCGGTCTTTCTGGGGCCACAAAGACTTTGTGATATTCGGAGACGTTGATAGTCAGCCCTACGAGTAGGATGCTCGTGAGGTACTTCTACTCGTCGTGGATGCTCCCTGCAAGACACGAGGTCGTGTGAGGGGATCAATCTTGGTCGCGGAAAGGATCGGAGGATAACTTCGAGGTTCTCCTGACCGGCGATAATCTTCCTAAGATTAACTGGGTTTATCCTCGTGTGGTGAGGTTGCCTCCTTGTGGAGAGTGAAAGTTGCTGTCCGACGCAGTCAAGGGCAGAACTGACCAGTATGCCTTGACCGACATAATTGAATTTGACCTCTCTTAAAATAGGACCAAGGACAAGTCCAATCCAAAACAATAATCTTTTAAAATAAATATCAATTTTAAATAAATAATATTTTGTATTCTTTATTGCATCAATTTTAAAATATTTTTTCTCATATTTCGTAACTACTCATCACTCACTCAAAATGATATTAATTAATGATAAATTTTAATAAAATGTCTTAGAAAAAATGACAACGTTGTATGATAAATTTGAGTATGTTACGCATGAAACATAGTTGAGAGTTTATTTTGTTATATTTTATATAAATAGAATATAACACTGATTTCTTTATAATTTGTAATATTCAAAATCCTTTGCTTTTTCATAAGAGCAAACTGAGTTCCATGTTGGCCAGTGCAGTTGATCCAAACCAAAACCAAACTCTTTTAATTTTCAATTTAAGTTTATTGGAGACATGTTTAATTGAAGATTGAACTTAGTTGAAGCTCTGGATTCATGACATTATGAGAATGGTAAATCTCAAAATTTATAGACTCAATAAAGTACAATTGAATTTTTTAGATGCAATCAATGTTTTGTAGTAAGCTTGGTTCTTTCTTTTTAGTTTTCAATAATGAGTTGGCAAAAGATCATGAGAATACTGCGGTGCCACCGTTTGTTTGAATGTGGCTTTAATACTATATAAATTTGCTTGCAAAATCCATGTTCCTATATGCATTAAACTAGTGATTCTTAAAAATATCAAGTAGGAAAAATTCACTCTATTCTTTCTCATGCTCAGTTTTAGTTGGGATCAAGTAGTTTTTAATGAAAAGCTGTTTTTCCGTTCATATCATAGGTATGAACGGTCTTGTGTGGCTAAAGTCAGGAGGGTGTGATTCAGGACCTAAACCTTTTAAGTTCAATAATATTTGGTTCGGTCATGATAATTTTGGTAATTTCGTGGAGAATAAGTGGAATGGTTCAGTCATGATGATTTTGGTAATTTCGTGGAGAATAAGTGGAAGCTTTTCAATATTGTAGAGAGAGGAGATTATTGTTTATACGAGAAAATGAAGAGGTTAAAAGAGAAATTGAGGGGTTGGAACAAAGAAAATTTTGGATGAATAGACTTGAAAGTAGAAAAAAAAGGTAACAAAGTTGAATGAATTGGATCCGTTTCTAATTGACAATATTGGAGGTACTACGCTATATAAAGGAAAAGACAATATTTTTTTTTGGCATTGACATCGCTTAAAATTGCTGCCTATACTGGCACTGCTGTAGGTAAAGACAACATTTATTTTAAATTCAAAAGCGTTGCCTTATGTATCCTTTATGCAGTGCTTCATTTTAAAAGTGCTTTCTATTGTACCGTTAGACAGCGCTTTTTTCCATGAAAAGTGCTTTCTATTGCCCCCCTTTAGACAACGCATTTAAAAGTGTTGTCCAATGTACATTTTAGTTCTCTTTTAGGTCTCTTTTAGGAAGCGCTTTCTTTAAAAGTGCTTTCTATTCTCCATTATAGGCATCACTTTTTTTACAAAGTGTTGCATATTGTCTCATTTAGAAAGCGTTTTATTGTTACACGTGTTGTCTATTGTACACGTATGACAATGTTTTTTTGTTAAAGCGTTGGCATAAGTCTTATTTTTTAATAAAATGGCAGAATATGATTTACTTGTCTCTTAACAACACAGACAGATGGATTGATCCAAATTTCCTCATTATGATCATTTATAATATATTTTTCATTCGCTCTAATATTTTCATCTTGATCATTTCTAATATACGATTCATTCCCTCTAACTCACTCTCAACATCAATTTCACCTTTATCTACAATGTTATCATCAATTACTTTGTTATATAAAAGCACTATAGATCATTTCATCAATCAAGTCATTTCTTGCTTTAAGGTCATCATTAGACTTTTCTTATATATTGAGTAACGTACCAATAACACTTTCAAATAATTTTTTTTTCAATATGCATAACATCAAGAAAGTGTCTTACATACAACAACTTCCAATATGGAAATTCAAAAAAAAATTGACCTCTTCTTCCACCCACATTTGACAAGCGTATGTGCAAAAGGCTTACCAAACTGAATACTCACATTTTTCACCTTTTCAAAAATTTGGTCACCTGTCAATGTAGGTGGAGCTCTACCTTATTCTGGATTTCCATTGAATGCTTTTCTCCACCCACAATAGTGATGATTAGAATTTAAGAATCTACGATGACTGAGAAATACATTCTTCTGATAAAATTCCAATTGCGTCCAATCTATTTTTTCTTCACAAATAGGACACTCACATTGACCTTTAATGCTATACCCTGATAGATTTCTGTATGCTGGAAAATCATTAATTGTTCCAAACAACATCGCCCTCAAATTGAAACTTTCTTTCCTATATCTATCATAAACCTCCACACCGTTCTCCCACAAAATCTTTAAATCTTCGATTAAAGATGTCAAATATACGTCTATGTCATTCCTTGGTTGTTTAGGCCCATAAATTAACATAGATAACATCATGTACTTACACTTCATACATAGTCATGGAGGTAGTTATAAATCATAATAATCACAGGCCATGTGGTATGTGAGATACTTTGAAGACCATGTAGGTTCATTCTATAACGAGATAATGCCAAGCAAATGTGTCTTGCTTCTTCTCCAAAATCAGGATAATCATTATCAATTTTCACCCACTGTGGTGAATCTTCTGGATATTGAAACTTTCCATCTATAATTCTTTCATCTGCATGCCAAGTCAAGTGTTTTGCATCGGTTTCACTATGAAACATGCGTCTAAATATCGGAATTATAGGAAAATAGCATAAGAATTTTGCTGGAGATAATTTTTTCTTATATCGAGACACACCACATTTAGGGAACTCATTTAACGATGCATATTCATTTCGAAACAAAATGCAATCATTTGGACAAACATGTATCTTATCATAGCTCATGCCAATAGAGCACAACAATTTTTGGCCTCATAAGTTCGATTAGGAAGAACATTATCCTCAGGAAGCATATCTTTCATAAGGGCTAATAACTCTATGAAACTTTTATCCGATCATCCATTGCCCGCCATTAAGTTGTATAACTTTAATACCGCAGACAATCTTGTGAATTTAGTGTAAACTTTATACAACGGTTTCTCTGCATCGCTTACCAACCTCTCAAACATTTTGGGACAATCCTAAAGATCTTCTTCAAGTACTTCTGCAATCTCTTTGACTCGATCATAATCGTATGTATATGTGCCATTGTCGTTTGAAGCATAAGTCATATTATCCCCCGGTTCAACATTCTTGTTACTTATCTAATCATGTAATGTCTAACATATATAACTTCGATCAATTCCATGCCTGTTTAAATGTGATTCCAACTCAATTGCGTCAATATAATGTCCATAACAGCAACCTAAGCAAGGACATGTGATTCGATTGGGGTCTTTGGCGTGTTCAACAACAAACATAACGAATTATCATACCCTATTCTCGTACTCTTTTGAAAATCGATTGGAAGACATCCATTTTTTATCCACGGTTTTACCAAGTAAGCTAAACAAAAACACTATAATTATCCATGCAACTATAACAAAAGAACAACTAATTACCTGTAGAGAAGTCAATAACTTCTGGAACCACACAGTGTAAGATTCTTGGAATCGATCAGAATTTCACTCTTCAAAAGTAAACCCTAGCAAAGATATTCCTCACCAATGTTTATCACGTTGAAAAAAAAGGAATAATAAGCTATATAAATGAATGATCAGAAGGTACCATTGATAGACAATTTTGGCTATAGTGTTGTAATCTTTACTAACTAATAGATATTTTAAATTACCAGCAGAGAATTGCAATAAATTAGCATCTCAAATATATATTCATGAACCATTTCTCCCATAGTACATATTTAGCATTTTTAGTATATAATATGCTAAATATTAAAAAATCAAACCAAATTTAAATTTCGTTTTTCTGTAAAGGTAGAAATGTTGAGACTAAGCCATTGGATTGACTTGACTCGCACAAATTAAATAAAAATCACCACCGCACTTAATTGTTTCCAAAGGAAATGGGAAAAGAGCGAATAAAACCAAAAGAAGAGGGAGGGGATCTAGGTACGGGGGTTGGTTATGCAAAGAGAATGTATTAGCATCCTAAACATATACGGTGCTCCACAGGAACCTCTTTGAAAATTCGTGTATTTTGCCTATAAAAGGTGTATACAAAAATAGATGGCGGAGATGAGAAAAGAAGTATTTTTTTTACAGTTTTTGCACCCTCCGCGGTTGCAAACATTTAGTGCCTATTTACCATCTTCTGTGCAATAGGGGATCAGGGTACTCATAGCTCACCTTAAAAAAATTAAAATACAAGTGTGTTGGTTAATTTTAAGAGAAAAGACATCATCGTTATATCTGAGTGGAAAATATACTTACTACCCAAGATTATGAGAAAGGAGAATTTGCATCATCTCAAAATGGAGGATATATATTGGACTTTAAAATAAACAAAGCCTCACTCAACACCTAAGTGGAAAATATCTCACTTCACTATATATCATTAAAGTATAGTAGCTCGCATCACTACAAGAATCAACAAGAGTCTAATCTTTTGAGAAAATTTTTAAAGTAAAAATCCCAAAGTGGAAAAATGGTTTGAACGGGGTTAGTGATTTTTAGTCTTGAGAAAGATGTCAAAGTATGGTTAAATTGATTAATGTTTTATTTAAGAAATATTTTTGAAAATGTATGGACCTAAGTTCAAGTTTATTATAAAAGTGGTTCAAGTTAGAAAGTAAGAAGAGTTTTGAAAAGGAGGGAGATGTTTTTTTGAAATTAAAGAAGATGAAAGGAGATGAAGGGAATATTCTACAGCATAAGGTAAAAGCTAAGGAAAACAACGATCTAACCAACAAGAATTCAACACTTGACATATAGAGTCAATGTAGAATTCACATCCTTTGGATTGAAACAAAGCAAGCAAAAACACTAAACCTCTTAGGAATACCAAGCTTCGGATGAATTAAGTCTTCATGAAAATTGGGCAGAGTAACGGCTGTATATGGAGGAATTCTCAATCATAGACAAAACACATAATCAAAATAACCTGCACAAAGAAAAAACAACCCAATGTCTTAGAGTAAACCATAAGAACTCTAGACAAAATAACAACAGAGTCACAAGGTCCCAAGGGTAATCAAGGCTCATAATCCTAGGTCCAAGTGGTCCATAACTCCACTATGTCAGGGATAGTAACCAAATAGTCCAAGTAACCTTAAATTTTTTTAATGTTCAAGTTGGTTATTAAGTGTCTTTATAAAGAAAAGAAAGCTCATGTGAGCAAAATAAAAAAAGACATAAAGATAAATTCTCAAATGAGCAAAAGATAAAATGACATAAAAATAAATGCTCAAGTAAGCAAAGATGAAAATAGCATGAAATATAAATGCTAAAGTAAATGGTGTATAAAAGTAAAGGCATAAAATAAAGGGAATAAAGTAAAAGCACAAAGTAAAAGCATAAAGTAAAGTCAATTATTAATGAATTAGATGTCAGAGGTTAGCTGAATGACCATCTTGAAATTGAATTTGAAAACTCATTAGAAGATTGATAAAATTAAAGCTTCTCAACAACAAGTTTCATTTTTTTATCCAATATATCATTCATTTCAAGTACTCAAGGCAAGCATATATGATCAACAATGTTTAAATGATTCACTTAGACCAAAATTCATGAAAGTTCATTAGAGGATTGATAAGATAAAAGCCTCCTAACAATGAATCTCAAGGTTATTGGATCAAAGTTTCAAATTAAACATACTTAGGCTTGAAATATAGGTTTGGGCCACAAATGATCATTTTTCAAATCGGAACAAATTTAGCGTTATGTTAAGTAATCGTAAGTGGACTTATGGAGAAGTCACACCTGGTTTGAGGCCGTTCAATAGCAATATATGTACCACGTGTTAGATAAATGATATGTAGACTATTCTCCAACAACATGCAACACAAGTAAGAAAGAGATAAGATGAAGAGGTAGGAGATGTATCAGATGAAATTAAGGTTTCAAATATCATCAACATCATTCATCCATTTTGGTAGATTTGGTTTTTCAACCTATCAACACCCAAGATCCAATGAGGTTGAGGAATTTGTCCCTAAATAACACGCAAATCAGGACCAAACAAAAATAATAAAAATAATATTCAATAAAATAATATTTAAATGATTAATAAAAGGGAAATAATTGGTAAAATACAAAAAGTATATTAAAACACCAAATAAAAATCCTAAAAAAATAGTCAGAGGTCAAACATGAGTCAATAAGTGTTGACAAAAACTTTCAGAATTTTTTAAAATGAGAAACTATTTTTTAAAATTCAAATAAAAAATAAAAATAAACCAAAAATTGTAAAAAAGGGTAAAATCGGAAATAAAAATAAAATTAGATCACCAATATTTGTCAAGAGGTCATTGGATCCTTCTATATTTTTTCCAGAATTTAAAAATAAAGAAAAATGTTTTTAAATAATTAAAATCATTCAAATAAAGTGAAAAATCATAAAAAGTACCAAATCATAAAATAAAATTGTGAAAAAATAAGAATCAGAAAGAGAAAAATCAAAAGTATTTTTGAGAATTTTTTCAGAAGTTTTGAAGTTGAAATGATTTTTTTATGAATTTTTGAAGTTTAAAACAATTGACATATAAAAATCAGAAAATAAAATAAAACAAAAAATATGTGGACTATCTGATCAAAGTCAAACACGTTAGTAAGCAGATCTGAGGGACCTGGCACATTGTGCATGTTATGAACCTTATTGAAAAACACACAGAATCAAGTAAATCCTGGCCAATCAAAATAAAATAATTGTCGTGCTATCATTTGTTGAAGAATGACACGTAAGTTGTCTTCAACCTCCACACCCTTGCGCGTGGGGTTTTCATGAGATTCTTCAAACAAAATCGTTAGAAGCTCAAACCGGTATCATTGGATTCGTCTATACCAGCTGATCCTAACCTCACCCTCGCGAAAAAATTCTTTAAACCACAGCTCAGTCGATTTGAGAAAAACCAGAAGAAAAAAAGTTGGAAAGGGATTTGAAAATTCATGAGCAAAACTCACTTCCAGTTAAAAACTAATGATACGACCAGTATCAGAGTGATGAGAGCTACATTGTAGCAACAAGTTTGGAGAGAATTGATGGAGAAATCTACCAGTTGAAGTTCAAATTCAGAACTCTGAAACTTGACTTGGCTAGCACAATTCAGGGCACCTCAAGGCTTTGTTCTTTTTTCGTTAGCTTCTGCGAAGTTCAAGGATGAAGAATCAACAAATAATTTGGATTGAAAGATGCTTTAGAACCAAATTCGAAGTTGCATAATTGAGAGGTATATAGGAAGTTCAACAAAGGTTCTTTGGATCTCTAAAGGTTGTCAAATGAGTGGGATATCATCCTCTATTTATAGGGAAGTGAATGATGATGAGAAACAAGAGAAGTTATGGGCAAATCATGCAAACCAAGCTAGTTGTGATCATGCCAAACATGTGACTTGAAATGCCTCAAAACGACCTCATATTAAGTGCAATTCTGGTTAAAGCGCATATAGACAATTAGTTAAACATGTTTAGCAACTAAACCATGACTAATTTGACCTGTAATCAAAGTTTACTTGTCGTAAAAAACTCTAACATGAAGAAAAAACAGATTCCATGGAGCCAACTTCAACAATGCATAACTCACTACTCAGGGACCTTTATGGGATGGTTCTTGAAGAATTTGGAATACAAGGTTACAATATTTACAATGTTCCAAGAAAGACATCAATTGGATGCTTGACAAAAAATTTATGTCCAATTGAATTTGTGAAAAACACACAAATGTTTTGTACTTAGAAAAATTCTAAGTGTTGAACTTCAAAATGACCTATAATGTTCTTCAAAATGAAATGACTTTCTACTAAAAATTTGATCTTGATTTCTGAAGATGACATGAAGTAGACCTCATGAATTGAAGTGTAGAATTGAGATCACTCAAAAATCATAAAAATTGAAAGAGTTCTAGTATTTGGAAGATGATGAACAAATTTGGGGAAAATCACAAAAGACCTATAATCTTTTCAATTCATCAACCACTTTCCAAGCATTCTTAAGTCTTGCGTATAAAAACAAAGTTGTACCATACATACCAAAGATTATTGTGGAAAAGGAATAGGCTCAAGGAGATAAAAATTGACCAGGTTATGATCATTTGAAGTCAAACCGTAGAATTCAAAGGCCTTTCAAGGAGACTTGTAATCTTTCTCAACTTTTAGTGATCTTCCATTCAAAATTAGCCTTAGACTTATGAAGAGAGTTTGTTAAGGACCCTTTAAAGAGAATCATGACTTTGGAACCAATAAAAAATATCAAACAATGAGCAAGATATGGTCCTTAGAAGTTAACAAACCCTAGCTCAGGAAGTGTCAAAATGACTTGAAACCCCTTTCAACTTTTAATGATCTTTATTGCACAATTGGATCTTGTCATGTGAAGAGAGGTTATTATTGATGGTGATAAGAATCCATAGAAAAATGAACCAACTCCAAATGTTGAAAATTGAGAGAGTTATGCACTTGTGATCACTAAATCAATCATTTGCTCAATTAGGTCAAACTTGTTGAGCCAACCTTGAATCTCTTCGAACTTTCTTGGCAAAATAAAGCATGATGAATCAAAATAGGGCTTGAAATGATGTTTCCTTGAGGCACACTCAAAGATGGAGATAAAGTCTCAATGAAGCTTATTGAAGAAGGCATGGAAATAAACACATGAGCCTATGAATCTTCTTAATGAATTCCAGCACCAACTTTGAGGAGGTATTGACCTAAATAAACTGAGAGAGTTCCTTGAACCACAAATATTTGATGACATAGACATGACATTGAAGATTGAGCTCTTACAATCCATTAGAGAACCATTTGATTAAGAATCACGCCTCAAATCCTAAATTAGATGGTGAGATGAATGCAATTGTGATCACCTACAATATGAACATTCAAAGGAACATATATACACATATTAATATTAGTTAAAAGAACACGTGTACTAGATACATAATTCAAGGCACTTGGTAATTACTCAAGAGCGAACTTAAAGATAAGATAAAGAGAGAAACAACCCTAATGTATGTGTCTTGCTGAATTAGAACATGAGATGATGAGAAATCATAGGGGGGAAAATT
Source organism: Vicia faba (assembly GCA_948472305.1). Taxonomy (NCBI): domain Eukaryota; kingdom Viridiplantae; phylum Streptophyta; class Magnoliopsida; order Fabales; family Fabaceae; genus Vicia; species Vicia faba. The sequence goes on along the minus strand of OX451740.1, from coordinate 1,055,181,747 downwards.
AGGGTATAACAGCTGCTCTTATTTAAGTGTCTTCTATCCGGAGATACAAAGGTTAAAATATTCGTCTTTATGCGATTGAAGATACTTAAATAAAAAACAATCCCTATTTTTCCCCTATGATGCCATGAAATGCCTATGATCATGAATGCAAACGCCCAAATCCAAAGGTGACATAGGACACCACTGGGTAATCAAAAGATAAAACAATAGACCAAAAAGAGAGTTCGACTTGGAGAATAAATTCCTGGGGAACAAAAGGCTCAACTATACTGAGGTAAAGCCTAAAGAGGAGATAAAGTATCACAAACTCAATAAATGAGGATAAAGAAATGGGTAAAAATAATCGACAGATAACTGCAAACTACCCACCTCAAAAGGGGATAGCAAAAAAAGTAATATTGACTCACAGGGAATAAGAAATTAACAATCTGAAGGATGAAAATAGAAATGGTCAGATAATATTGATAAAATAATATTAGGGTAGGAAAAGAATGATTGACGTTGGTACTTATGACCGAAACAAAATTTGATATCAACACTTATGGCTGGGAACAAAAGTAACTCTATTAGAGTAAAGTGAATCTCAATGAAAAACTATCTCCCATAATGACAAGACTACCATCCATCAGAGTAAAACATCTCAACAAAGAACTATCTCCAATAATGACGAGACTACTATCCATAGGAGTAAAACATATCAATAAAGAACTATCTCCCATAATGACGAGACTACCATCCATCGTAGTAAAACCTTAACAATGAACTATCTCTCGTAATGAAGAGACTACCATTAATCAGAGTAAAATATCTCAACAATGAACTATCTCCCATAATGACGAGACTACCATCCATTGGAGTAAAACCTCAATAATAAACTATCTCCTGTAATGAAGAGACTACCATACATCAGAGTAAAACATATCAATAATGAACTATCTCCCAAATTGACGAGACTACCATCCATCAGAGTAAAACCTCAACAACGAACTATCTCCCATAATGAAGAGACTATAATCCATTGGAGTAAAACATCTCAATAACGAACTATCTCCCATAATGACGAGACTACCATCCATCGGAATAAAACATCTTAACAATGAACTATCTCCCATAATGACGAGACTACCTTCCATCAGAGTAAAACATCTCAACAACGAACTATCTCCCATAATGACGAGACTACCATCCATTGGAGTAAAACCTCAACAAACAACTATCTCCCATAATGAAGAGACTATCATCCATCAAAGTAAAACATATGAATAACAAACTATCTCCCATAATGAAGAGACTACCATTCCTCGGAGTAAAACATATCAACAACGAACTATCTCCCATAATGAAGAGACTACCATACGTTGAAGTAAAACATATCAACAATGAACTATCTCCCATAATGAACAAACTACCTTACATCGGAGTAAAACATCTTAACAATGAACTATCTCCCATAATGACTAGACTACCATCCATCAGAGTAAAACCTCAACAACGAACTATCTCCCATAATGAAGAGACTACCATCCATCGGAGTAAAACATCTCCTCTAGTATTAACAAACTTATTGGGGAAGCACAAATTTATTAAATAAAGAGACCTTCCACTTGATGTTTATGAAGAGGATTGTGATAACGTTGCTGGGAAATGAATCTTGACTTCCTGTGGAATTGCCAATACATTCCTGCTGAGGAGATAAAGTCTTCATGTGCAAAATAAATGCACATTCTCAATCCAGGGCTCAAAGACTACAAAAATCAAAATAACAATGTTATTGGGGATCAACATTCAAACCAGGAACAAACCAGAGTGAAACACCGCCCAATGAGGAATAAACTCCAATGGCGATCACATTATATCCAGATGATGAACTGGGTAGGAAGGCTAAAGAAAAATTCTTCTATGAGGGATAACTCAGTAGGGAAATTGAAAGGACATACACTTTCTGCTTAAGGTTGACAATCTATTGGAGAGAGGGTAACATAACTCCACAACGAGGATAATATACCAATAGAAACATCAATGAGTGAAAATGAGCAATGAATTTTAATCCACTTATGCATGATGTGTATGAATGTATGAATGTTATCATGTATATGCTGACAAAATAGACATACAACACTGGGAAAAAATAGACAAAACCAACTTGGGTAAAGACAACACTCGAATAAATCATATCCAGGATGAAGATTCCATAAGAGAATAAGCACCAGCTGAGGAAACAAATTCCTACTTCACGACTTAAGTCTACTGGGAAGAAACCTGGCTTGAAAATAATCAAAGCACAATCTGATAATAATAAACCAATAGTGTTGTAGGGATATAACACCCTACTCTAGGCTTCGCCAGGGAATATCATACAAACTTTGCTAGGGAAGAAAATGCCATATCATCTAGACTTCAACTGGGGATTCCGTACTGACTTCACTAGGGAAGACAACACCACACACGCTGAGGGGAGCCCAAATACATTCTTCAATATCAGAGTAATGGTTGTGCAAACTTCTATGGAGAGAAATTATAAAGCCTCACGGGGATAACAACTTTAGAGATAAGCATCATATTTTATTTGTTTGGGGATCTAAGAAGTTAACAACATAGCAGGAAGTAAAAATTATGGGAATTTTTAATCAAACTTAACACTTGGTGAGAGAAAACCTAAAAAATTGACAGTTGTCTCAACCCTTCTTAGAACAAATATTGCCCTTGTCTGGCTAACTAAGGGGGGCACACAAAAAACATAAACTTCATAACTAGAGATAGTAATACTCTGCAAGGGATTCTTCATCAGTTCTGAACACACAAAATGGAGAAAGAGCTTCATCACCGTACAAAGGCTTCATAACCTTTACAAATTTCGTTTGGTCACAACCCAGCCGGGGAAAGAATCACACCTAGCCAGATATATCCACATCGAGACCTGACTGGAGAATATGGGATAGAGGTATCAAACCACGCTAACGCAAAACTATATAATAAACTGGAGAAAATCCGAACCAAGACTTGACTGGGGGGAGATGGGATTACAAACCCAATATTGCACCATGTATCAATTGGCATGAAATCCAACACAAATGGACTACACGCATATCAGCTAGTGTAATTTGGGATACTTCTTGGGGAATATTTTTCGAACTTCGGAGTTTGTTCACCCTTAGAATCACTTCTTTTGTCCCACTTGAATCACATAATTGAAGTAAAAAGTAATTTGCAAATTCTTTTCAAAAACATATTTTTATTATTAAGTCTTTTTATTTTGAAAATTAATATCAATAATAAATGAAATTTTTGTAAACAAAATAAAATAAGAACTACGAAGAATTTGATAAAGGCTCAAATTTTATTAAAAGAATGGTAGTCCGCAAATGACGAGACTTCATAGATGATTACAAAGTTTTGGAAAATGGTAAATACATAGAAAGAGATACATTGAAATACAATGACCACTATTCTCCATAACAACATTGAACTCTTGAGCAGAGGCTTCAGTTGAAGTATGGTGAGAATCTGAGAAGATCGTTGCTTCAATGATAAAGTCTTGTCTGATGCAGTTACTTGCCAGGAAATGCCTACTGTTGTACTCCAAAATTTTCCCTCTCATGTTTTCCAAGATCTTTTCTTATATGGGTGGTCACAAACACTTGATTAAAGAAAAATAATTTTTTTGAAGATGAACAAGGTGTCTTTCGATTGGCATCTTGACAGGCTTCGATTGGGCATCTAGATCCTTCAAACAAGCTTGGTTTCAAAGTCTTTGATTAGGCATTTGACACTCTTCGCTGCAGGTCTGGTTCACAAGCTTCGAATGGGTGCTGGGTCCCCCTTCGATCACGTCCAAATCATAAGGCTTCGACTACATATTGGTTACTTCAGGATTGCCTTTGATTCACAAGGCTAATGGCCTCTACAAGTTCCTTTTGATTCACAAGGCTAAAGTCCTCTTCAAGTTCCCTTCAATTCACTAGGCCAAAAGCCCCTTCATGCCTGCTTTGGATTCATAAGGGAAAAGGTTTCTTTTATGATTGCCTTCAATGCATAAGGCAAAGACTGCCTCTACGCTTTCTCTCAAGGCCAAGACCCCTCAACACAGCTTCTGCACTATGACACACAATATAACCCCTTTGAAAGAGCACTCCAAAAGCCCATTCGAAGGGCACACATTGAGCGATTCAAAGGAGACATATAGTTACTAAATACAAGCTTGTATTATGATGGGTATTGGTCCTACATGTGGCTAGGCCCAGGCCTTTTGTGCATTAGCATTCGAAGGTGGTGACAAAAGAGGTTTTCGGTTGGCCAGATTGAAGTTTTTGCTTGACTTGTTTGAATCAAGCAGCTAGGGAAAGAAAACTCAATCAAAGAAGCCTCGATGAAGGAAACTCTGAACAGATTCAGATACATAGTCATCAAAAAGGACAAATGCTTTGACGAAGATAATTCTGGGCAATTCGAATTGATACAGATATTGACTTAATTAAAGAAACTCTAATAAGGGAAAACTCTGAATTTAGAGTCATCAAAGATCTGAGCAATTCGAATTGATATGGACGAACTCCACCGAAGGAGCTGAATCAAAGCCATTCGAAGGAGCTGAATCAGAGCCATTCGAAGGAGTTGAATCAGAGCCATTCGAAGGAGGAAATCAGAGCCATTCGAAAGAGCTGAATCAGAGCCATTCGAAGGAGGCAATCAGAGGCATTCAAAGGAGGCAATCATATTCATTCGAAGGAGGGCATTCAAAAATCAAATGTGTCTAGGTTCATAGAAAATTCAAAAAGGGACAAGAAGTTATGTCTTTGGCAAAGTATTCAAAGTGATATTTATGGCCTTAAAACACCAACTTAATGGTTGTTTATTCCTTTTCCCTCTCGTCCCCTCACATCCCTATAAATACAGGCCTAAAGCACACGAAAAAAAGGAGAGGGAGGATACCAGGTACATACGCACACGCTGCCTCACAAGATCACACCAAACTTGCCTCTTTCCTTTCGAATCCAAGAGCATCCAGCAACTCCAGTCCACACACAAGTTCCAGTTCCAGGCAAGGTAAGCCCTCCTTACCTAGCCTCCTTTTGTTTCAGCATAACATGTAAATAGCCTTTTACTTACTTTTCGTTTCAGCATAATATGTAGATAGACTCTTAGTTATGTTCTTCGTTTCTGCACTGTTGGTCTGTTTGCTTTTCTTGTTGGAACTAACCTGTACAGATTCAAATGAAAGACAAAAAGAGTATGAATGAAGGATATACACTCATGCTGCTCTACAGGTCCATGTTACTTCATAGTCTAAATCGAAAGAAGCAGAGGAGTTTGCAGTCGAAGGTTGCTCATGCCCACTCCCTGACTCAATTGAAAGAAGTAGAGAAGGCTGCAATCGAAGGTTTCCCATACCATTCCCAATCAAAAGAAGGCCAAAGAGGGTAAATCAAAGGAGTCCATGGCCTGGATCGAAGAATTCATTTCTCTTCTTTTTTTTTGTTCTTTGTTTTTTTTTACATTTTTCTTGTCTTTCGATTTGGTTGTGATAGCGTAGGACCCTTACTTTCTACATTTTTTTACTGCTTTTCATATTAACTGTTAGATGTATGACTAATAGGATTATATGGTAAGGTTAATAATCAAAACACTAGCAAACTTAACTCAAGACTAAAATAACTGAACATAACACACATTGCACATATACACCTCTAGGGTACCCCGCTTCGGTTGCCTTCAGAAATAGTCACAACTCTCAAAACGTGAGAGGTTTTAGTGTCTACCCTCTGGTTCAAAGAGATCATAAGTCCCTCGATGACCCGCTCGACGTTTCCTTGATAAAAAATATGATCTTAGAACCTTAGGGTGGTTACTAAAGCTTCTTGCCCAGTTGCCTTTATGACTATAAAAATGTCCCTTTGAATATCCCACTTACATCCAATGATAGGTATACCTACTCACTAATAGTAGGATAACACTGTCTAAAGGATAGGAGGAAAAGAACAACCTTTTCGAGTATAAGTAGATAGTTCTTAGATGCTATGCTCAAAACAAACTTTTCACACTTACACAAAAACATTTCAAAAACAACTTTCAAAAAGACATTTGCTTTGTCAACACTCTTGAGGACTGATACAAGAGTTATCACAAAGAAAATCGCCGCACTAAGGCATTTTCAAACTAATTTTTCAAAACACACAAAAGCACAAGCAATTTTCAAAAAATGAGCTAAGCATCTAAGAGCCCGTAGATAACTACGGATGAAAATGATGCTAACACCTTCCCTTTCCATAATCTACCCCCCTTACTCAGAAAATTCTCGAAAAGGTCTTTTTCTGTTTATTTCACCCTTTCCTTTGTTGGATAAAAGAAAACTCTGTGGCGACTCTTGCTTACCGCAAAATTTGCAAACATAAACGCAAAAATAGTATTAACAGTCGATTCTTCAACCTTATCACAGAACTGGCGACTCTGCTGGGGATATATAAAAATTGGGGTTACCTTAAAAGTTAGTTCATTTTAAAACCGTTGTAATTGCTTGCTTTGTATGCTTTATCCTTGGAGGGTTGTTTGGGTTGTTACTATAGATCCTACACCCGGATCTGGGGCATCTTTTTAGGTAAATAATAATAGATCGTGGAGACTGTTCGGCATAGACCGATATGGTTAAAGCGATAACTGTGTTGGTGTGACACTTTGGTTGGTATCGATATCCCCTGTGTTGAATCGAGGAGAATACGGGGCCGCCGTATGGTGTCGTAAAGCACTAACGGACCTTAGAACCTTAGTTGAACAAACTTGACCATTAGAAAGTAGTGAGATAGTCGACCTCAGTGTAAATCTTGGGATTGGTTTATACTCGATGCTACACTCATTGAGATCGGACTTTAGAGATGTTTTGGCCGCAAGAAAAGATTGCTAAGCTAAAATAATGCTCGGAAAAGAAAGATCAGTAATATTGAGACTCCTTAGAACCTGTTACTTTTCTAAGACAGGTTGAACTAACTAAACTTCAAGAGGGTACTTACCAACAAAACCCATGCAAGCCTTAACCTAAGGCTGATTGTGTGACTTATTTTCCTTTATTATCTAACAACTTGAACTCATTGCAGGGATTTTGTTTGTATTCCTTGCAGGACCTTATTTGTACACATTATCCAATAGACTGGTTTTCTTGCAAGACATACTTGTCTTCATCACCCTGCATTTTTTCTTGATGCATAGCATACACATCATAGCATCATACCATAGCATTTCCTTAACCATTTCAAGGATCTCAAAGGCTTGTGATGCTGGTTATGATGAACCAGACGTCTAGCAAGGGGAAAGGGGATTTATTTTGCTCTAGCCAATGTCGTCAAAAGGACTATAACACAATAATTTGAGTCAGGGGCGATGACCCACTCGATATGGTGAGCTTGATTCTTGTAGAATGACCTTAAACAATACGAAGTTCTTCAATGAAAGCTGCAAAATTCAACTTCTTACATTTTCTTGTTTAACCCGTGAGATCCTTGAAAACATTTACATATCATACATGTCATTGCATAACAAGTATTCTCCAGACAGACTTCTTATCCCTTTGCTGTTTATTTTAGCAAAAGAAATGGCTCTCGAACAAACAGTGAAGGATCTCCAAGCTCAAAACGCTCAGTTTCAGCAAATTTTCCTGGCTCTGTCTAAGAGGCAGGAGGATCTGAAAACCCTAATCATCAAAGAGAAGACCAAGAAGCCAAAGAAACCGTCTGGCGTCTTGAATATGGGAAGAAGACTTAGAGGACCAGCCAAGCAAGCTCTAGATCTCTCAACTCCATCAAATGAGGGGGATAATCATGAAGAAGATAACAACCAGGGGACTGATGAAGATGAAGCTGACTACTCTGAGGAATAGTATCCTCCTGCTGATGATAAATACAAATAACTGGAGGATTGTCTCAATGCTATGGAGATTCAGCAGATACCTGGCTTGGACTTTGAAGAGTTAGGGCTGGTTTCTGGAGTGGTCATCCCACCAAAATTCAAGGTTCCCACATTTTCTAAATATGACGGGGTATCTTGTCCCAAACTTTGTTTGAGATCATACGTCAGAAAGATCCAGCCTCACACTGCTGACCAGAAGTTATGGGTCCATTTCTTCCAAGAAAGTCTGGAGGACACTCAATTGGAGTGGTTCTATCATCTAGAAGGAGATGACATCCATACCTGGGAAGACTTGGCTGCTGCTTTTTACAGGCAGTACCAATACAATACTAATCTGGCACCAACTCGAGTGCAATTGTAGAAATTCAAGGAGAGAAAGCATAACATTTTGAAGCCCCATCGGAGAGGCTCCAGCAGGTATTTTTCTTCCTCCCTATTTACTTCTGCATAACTTCCTATTCATATGTTTGAATCTTCTCTTTACACCACTTTTATGCCATGTGAATGCTTGCTTTATCATACTTTGTGTTGTATTTTGAGTCGCTGCAACATATGGATATTTCGAAATTTTAGAAGTCATAATAATAGCAATAACATAAATTAATTGATAAAAATATACTTCAAAACTATTGTTAAAACAACGTACAAACCATTATTTCTTTCACAAAAAGAACCTTACCACCCACTGTATCCTCTTGCTTGTTCCTCCATCATCTTCCATTATTCTGTCGGCTTCAGACTGCTACTTCTGCACCATAACATTACTTCAAAGCAGAACCTGTTGACTCAACCAAAACTCAGAACAAAAACTCAGAACCAAAAACTCAGAACTAAAAACTCAGAACCAAAGACTCAGAACTAAAACTCAGAACCAAAAACTCAGAACCAAAACTCAGAACAAAACCTCAGAACAAAAACTCAGAACCAAAAACTCAGAACCAAAACTCAGAACAAAAACTCAGAACTAAAAACTCATAACAAAAACTCAGAACCAAAAACTCAGAACCAAAACTCAGAACAAAAACTCAGAACCAAAAACTCCAAACCAAAACTCCAAACCAAAAACTCAGAACCAAAACTCAGAATAAAAACTCATACAAAAATACAACGAAAACTTAACTCTTCTTTTAAACTCTTTAATTTCAACCTTTTTCTCTCTATCCCTCACTCTTATAAACTTTAAGAACTGAATAAGAAAAAAATTGTTAATATCATGAATATTAACTTTGCAACACTACTTTGCAATATCAAATCCAAAGTAAAATATATTGTTGACCAATCTTTATTTTATCACCTTTGCATCTTTTCTTTGCACCTTCTTTTATATCTTTTGTCTATGGCATCATTATCCTTCCACCACCGTCTTCCTCCCTTCTCCAACCATTCGACAACAAAACCCAAACCACTGTAACTTCCATTGACCGCACCTCACAAAACCTAAAATTCTTCCTTTTTCCATGGACCTACCATTTCCTCACCGTGTAAATCCACCTCGCTTAAATGGAAGCAAAGATGTTATAACTGTTTCAGGAGAATCATGCTGAGGTATTTTCAGTGCACCTCTTCATGATGGAAGATGCATTAAGGCAGTAATGGAGCAGTTCAAAGCATCAATCAGTTTTAGACCGAAGAAGAAAAGGAGAAAGTTGATGATTTAATTGAGAGTGAATTTATTGAGGAATTTGATATGGAAGGTTCTGTGAAGAGAAGTAGGGAAGAGATGAGGGAGAGTGTTGCAGAATGAAGTAGCGTGAAGAGAGGGTTTTAATCTTTTTCGTTGTTTTTCACCATAAAACATAAGAAGCGAAGCTATTTATAGAATTTTATTTTGTTTGTTTCTTCCCAAGACACAACAACTCCAGCGTCGCTTATTTCTTTTTAGGGTTACCAACTTTTCCTTGTTCTCTTCCCAAACCAGGTCGGCCCAATGGGCCTTTTGGCCCAATCCCATTACCATCGTTACCATTATTTATTAATAAAAGCATAATAATAATGATTAGTAAGGTAGCTCAGCTGGCAACTTCCACTATCCATTACCCTTAAAGGCTCAAGCTCGATCCCTACTGGGGCATTTTTCTGTTTTCTTGCTCTTTTAACCCTTTTCTTTCAATTCTATTAATTTGATTTATATATATATTAGTTTATTTTATGTATTATTATTATTTCATTATAAGTATAAAAAGCCACATCTCTTATAACTAATTTTTGTTTAATTTTTGTTAACTTGTTTTAAATCTTTTATTATCTTAATCATTCAAAAATATATATTTCATAATTTAGTCTTTGATTAATTTTGTTATTTGTTTAATTATTAAAAATACATGTTTCATAATTTATTTATTTTCATTAATCTTTACTATTTATTTAATTTATTCAAAATGCATGCTAATGTAATTTAATTTTCATTATTTAATTGTTCAATTGTCATTTTAATTAATTTTATCATCGATCGTTTAATCTTTATATCTTTCGTCCGTCTCAATTCCAAGGGAAATGTTTTAACTTTGTTGACTTCACGTCATCAAACACATCTCATCCAATCGTGTGAATACCCTCATTCATCTTTTGTTTGTTTACTATTTTTCTAAACCTAAGATAATTTTCCTAAAAGACTCCACTTTTAAACTCACACCTTTTAAGTCAAAACTTCGACATTAGGCCGTCGCATCTTTAAAATCTCGTCCACACCCATTTTAGCCAAACAAACCATTTTAATCAAACAAACAATTTTAATAAACAGATATTTCAAAAGGTTCCTATAGGATACTATAGATGCATTGGGTGCTAATACCTTCCCATTGCATAACCAACCCCCAAACTCTAGATCTCTTTTCAAAAATGCATTGTATTTTCATTACTTTTAAATATTATTTTACATTGCATATTTTAGGGTTTAAATATTATCCTCTACTTTGAGATGACACAAATTCTCCTTTCACCTAATCGTGGGTAGTAAGTATGTTTTCCACTCGAATAAGATGATGATGTCTCGTCTCTTAAAATTAACCAACACACTTGTATTTTAAAATTTTTAAAGGTGCAATATGAGTACCTTGATCCCCTATTGCACGAAAGGTGGTACATAGGCACTAAAGGTTCGCAACTGCGACGGGTGCAAAAATTGTAAAAAATATACTTCTTTTCTTATCCCTACGATCTATTTTTATACAACACTTATAGCCAAAATACACAAATTTTCAAGGAGGTTCCTGCGGTGTACCGTAGATGTTTAGGGTGCTAATACATTTCCTTTTCATAACCAACCCTCGAACTTAGATTCTCTCCCCCCTCTCTTTTGGGTTATTCGCTCTTTTCCCATTCCTTTGGAAATAATAAAGCGCAGTGGCGATTTTTATTTGATTTGTGCGAGTCAAGTTAATTCAATGGCTTAGTCTCAACATTTATACCGCTATACAAAGAAAGGTTATTTTATAGCCCTAGAATCAAATTTTGTTATGTGTGCTTGTACAGTAGATGCAAAACTACGAGATCTAAAAACTTTGAGATGCAAGAAGGAAGGAACACATTTGTATAAAATTCCCTATGAACATTTTGTGTTAATTAAAGGACCTAGTAACCTATTGATGATACGGATAACATGTTGAACATATAATTTCTATATACTTGGAATGGAAAAAAATATAATGAGTCACATTCAAGATATGTTGATATTTTCTTTCTACCATCCCATTTTGCTAGGGTGCACAACACATGATTTTTGATGTTGAATATCTTTAGACCTAAGAATCTCATATATAGAAATGAACTCAATACCATTATCCAATCTTAGGAATTTGAGAGTGGTGCGAAACTGATTTACAATGTAAACTCTAAATTGATATAAACTCTTTTTGATTTAATTTATGGTTTTTACAAAAATAACCTATATGCATATAAGATAATCATCAACTACGCAAAGAAAAATATTTATGGCGTAAATTAGAAATAGTAGAGTAAGTTCCTCACAAGTCAACATGCAATATGTCAAAAGGAGCATTAGAAGGAGTAATAATATTAGGAAAAAGTAACTTTTTATGTTTAGCAAATAGACTTGAATCATGAGCTTCCATCTTATTTTAACAAGAAATGTAAGGAAACCTTTAAGAAATGGATTTTAAGCCTACATTAAAAACATGGCCCAACCTTAAATTCCAAAGTTCATAAGAGATATTATAAACACAATTGCAATAAGATGGTGTTCATAATCAAGAACATAGAGTTTGCTCTACATGCTAGTTATAACAATCATTTACTTAAAACGGTTCTGCATATTTTTAAATAAGGTGACATCAAAGTTCAGGTTACAGTTAATGACCCTTTGGAGAATGAAAACCTTGATTCTTTCATTTAAAATAGCTGTTTCCATTTTTTCTGTATAGTTTCCTTATCGAGAATAAACTTGTAAAGCATTAAGTAAGAGAACACCCTTACTAACTGAAATACTCAAGGATATGGAAGCTTCTATTTCTCTTTCTTATTGGTAACTAAAAATACTCTATAAATATCGGGCATAAAAGTCATCATCATAATTTGAGACTTGGTGTTACGCAAACCCTTGAGAAATTGTACAACATAAACTTTTTTTCAAGATCTTTTAATAGATATAATGACACCTCAATGACTATGAATAGCACAAGAACATGGGAAAATCTGTAGGGATCTTCTTGGATGTCAAAGATTTGGAAAATGTCACTTTGGGAGAATTGATTATGCAAGATTTTCCAAATACATCCTGCATTATCAATCCATAACACTGAATTTCCAACTGACTCGTGAATGGAACACTTATGTTGAAGAACCTAGGGTTTCATCGATAAAATTCTCTGTATTCTTGGAAATTAATGCCCAAGTGTTAGTTTTTGCTATTTAAAAGGGGGGTGACAAGATTTAGCGCATGATTCTTATTCGGACGTAAGCAGAAATTGTTTGTGGAATTCGTTGATAAATCAATATAACTCTGGTATGCCATTAAATTGAAATGACAAGGGAAATAAGAAATTGAACTGCAACGTGAATAAATGAAGAGGATTCAATTGAAAAAACAAAGTAAGACACGGAATAATTAAAATCAAATAAATAAAGCTAGTAAATAAGGGGATTGTTCTTCACACCCTTAGTGGTGAAGAACCAACCTTAGAAAACCTGAAGTGAACTTGGATTACTATGGAAGTTGACCTCTGTATACCCCCTCACACACACTAAAAAACTTCGTAAGTGAGTATCATTCCCATTTTACCAAAAATTAATACGAAAGTTATCCTCTGTATTGATGTAAGGGTGAGTCCGCAAGTTAAGTTCTTGACTAACCCATTAGACACATTTTTAACTCATGATGGTGTGTGTGACACGGTGGGAGAACTGACTTAAGGGTTTTGCGTTTTATCGCAAATGCTGCAGTTTAGCAAGAGTCGTCACCGACTTTTCTTTTATCCAAAAAGGAAAGGTGAAAAAGCACAGGAAAGACCTTTAGAGATGTTTCTTGAGTTCGGGAGGTAGATTATGAAAATGGAAGGTATTAGCACCCTTTTCATCCATGGTTTTCCATGGGCTCTTAGTTACTTGCTAGATCATTTGCTTTTTGTTTGAAAATTGTGCTTTTGTATGGTTTTGAAAGTATTTTGAAAAGATGCCATCGTTTAGGAGAACTTTGTAATAGTTCTCGATTGTAAGAACATATACAAAGTGTTGGGCTTTTGAAAATATTTCGAGTTTTAGAAAGTGTTTGGAAAGTGTATGTGATTGTTTTCGAAAATAGAAAGGATGTTTATTTGAAATTGAGCAAGTAACTAAAAGTAATATACCTACTCAAAAGGTCTTAGATGTGTTTTTCCTCCTCCTTTAGATGTTGCTATCTTACCATTGATTTGATAAGAAGCTTCATCGTTGGATGTGAAGGGACGAGCGTTGGGTCATCGTATGACCATGATAAAAATGTTGTGAGATGACTTAGCACTTTTCTTTTAGGGAGTAAGATCATTTTGAAAGGTAACTTTTATAGCGCCATCGAGGGACTGTGGTCTTTTTTCGATTTGTTTGTGCTAAGACATCCCACATGCATAACATGGCCATTTTTATAAGGCAACAAGTGGAATTACCTTAAGGGTGTAAGTGTGCGTGTGTATTTGATTGCATGCATAATTTATCTTGATTAGGGTGATCTATTTGTCAATTTTCATTTTTTGTCATACACACCCTAATTACTAGCATATATTGAAAGCAAGAACAATGCGGAAATGTAAAGTCCTACGTTATTACAATATTTAGGGGGATGGGGTACATATTTATGAATGGGTGTTGCAAGTTAAAATTTTAGGTTACTATTACCACCACATTGAAATAGATAAGAATATACAGAAAATGTAAAATGTTTGTCTGTTTAAAAGGGAAATAACCTTTGTTTAAGAAAATATTTTTTGGGTTTTTTATGTTAAAAGAAAATATAACATGCAAATATAAAATATTTTTGGTATTTTTTGATTATTAATAAAATGATGGCAAAAATAAAAAAAAGTAAAAAATAAAGAAAACATAATCGACGCAAAATACTAAAAATAGAAGAGGTCAGAAGTTCTGACTCTGACTTGCTGCACAATCAGAAACATGTTAGCAAAAATATGGAAGTTCAGAAGTTCTGGATCTTCTGAGAACTTAGAAGTTTTTAGAAGTTCTGACGCAACTGTCAGAACTTTTCCTCTCTTCATGCCAGTCAGAACATCTGCAACTTAGTCATTTACAGAACAGAAGTTGCATGTATAACAGTTAAGCCAAATTTCATGAAATATCAAAAGCATGAATCAGAAGCAACGTGTATTGGCTAATTCTAATTTTGAACCCTAATTTCCTTATGAAACTCTGAATAGGGATTTCTTCTACTTAGTCCAGCATATGCATGAATTTTCAGAATATGTACATCATCAGGATCAGAATATCTACATTGTGCTAAGTATGCAAAAATCTGACAATGCTTAATCAGTATGATGAGAGTCGGCAGAAAGCTTACCTTGCTGCTGAAAAGGATTATGTGAATTGGAGGGTGTTCTTGAATTCTGGTGACGTTCTGAGTAGCTTCTTCATGCACTCAGCAGGATGGGAATTTGTAATTTCTGGAACAATCCAAAGGGTGAAGTTCTGATCCTTTTGAAACGGATTTTGGAGGAGAATATGTTACTGTTTGATTACAGAATTTGGGATGGCTTTAATCAAGAACACTTGATGAAAAATGGAGTTTGAATATAAGAAATCAATGCTAAGATTTTTGGTATTCTTGTGTTTATAGTTTCTGGGTTCCTGGAATTTGGAAGTGATTCAAAGCCTTCTTTCTCAATTCTCTTGCCTCTTTCACAAATTTTTCTCTCTATCCCTTTTTTTAGTGTGCAAATGGTGTTCTATTTATAGGCAAAGTTTTGCAGTTGGGGCGGTCAAGTGGAACCAACATTATATGCTAGATGCTGACTTACTCTTGAAGTAAGCTTAAACAAGTGGGGTTCAACATATTCAAGTTGGATGGTTAACAGCGCCTCATCTAGATCTGGTAGCATGAATTAATGAAAAGTAGAGACAACGCGTGGGTCTAGCATACTTTTGCACATAACTTTGTCTTCCCAAGGCAGTAGGGGTACACGTGGTGTGAATCCCTTGGATAAAGACTCAAAGGCGGTTGTGAGTATTAAATGGGTTCCCATGTGAAACTCTGCATCTTTTCTTGACTCTTGATTAGAAGTTCTGCTTCAGCGTAGCATCTCATCTTCTGATCCTCTTATCTTCTGACTTCAGCATATTCTGAAGGATCCTACAGAACTTCCAGTATACTTACAACACACTTTGTTACCTTCTTTGATTTAACCCTTGCAAACTCTGACCGAACCTTCATGGATACTGGCCCAGAAGTTCTGACCAAACTCTGTCTTGAGAATATCCAGAATTTGGTGAGTGTGAACACTGGGCCAGAAGTTCTAAAATTGCCATATTTCTTAAATACTTAGAAAAATTTCTAAGTCTTTAGGATTTGATTCTTCCAAAGTAAAATTTTAACTTTTGAAACTCTTGATAAGGCAAACTTCATATTCCAACGTGTCTTGGTGAAATATGTTTTTTGAGTTTTGATTTTGATCCAAAAAGTCAAAGTTAGACTTCTAGTGTGCAAATGACCATTTTGCCCTTGTGAATGGTCTACTTGGAAAAATGGATAACTCAAGGCTTGGAATTGGATGAGAGCAAATTTGAGGGTCCAGGGTGATTCCTTCAGAAATGAGGGGGCAAATTTTGGGGTGCAACAGTGTGTTTATTTCACAATTTAGTAGATATTATGGATGTTAACTTCCATATTGACTCATAAGACATTAAATTTTCCTTTTGGACAGTGTTTTTGTTATAAATTTGACATATTTTAATAAGCCTTTTATAATTCAATCAAACCATACATTGATCACATAATACAAACAAAATATTATATATTATTCAATCAGACCATAAGCTTATCTAATTCTATCAAAATTATCATATATTAAGTCAAAATGTAAATCATACATTGTTCATAAAATACAAACCAAAATACAAATTATCAAAAAACAAAGAAAAAGTCCACTAGTAGGTAGATCTAACCCCCCCCCCCTCCCGTTTCCATCTCTACCTCTATAACTTCAAGGCATTTTTATGCCTCGGCTATCATGGCCTCTACAATGTCCCTTCCAAGAGTTCCTTTCTAAAACTCTCCTCTTTCTATACCATTTATCCCAAGTATGGATGTGACACACTAAAAAACCATTAGATGTAGTTGTGACACGCTACATATATATCCTCTAGGAGCATATAATAATGATACTCCACAAACATCTTATCCACATCTCTGAGGTGGAGTATGGGACAAGAAACAACAGTGGGGGCTATAAGAATACACTGCAGATATTTGAATTAGAGAATGACTCACTCAGGTAGAAGTTGATACATCAGTTGTGATCCACAAGTGAGCCATCTAAAGTTGAAGGATATCTCATCGAAGGGGCTTGTCTCATAGCGATCGTCGTATATGTGAAGTTTATATCACCTAACACAATGCGATCAAGAGGAACTTTGAACAGATCAGTAGCCTGATTCCTTCTGAGCGCGATGAAGGAGCAAGCACGTGGAAAAGCCCCATTATAGTCATCCACCTATATTCAACCGAAGAGGCGTGGAAAGTGTTGGAGGATCCATGTCAAAAAATAATTTAGATAAAATATTAGTAATAGTGCAGCCCAAGTGTTAGGAAAAACTAGTAACATTAAAGGTGAAAATGTATTTCTATAAATAAGGTGTTGTTTGTTGTCATATGTTTAGTCTTACATAACCAAGATTCACCTAACTTGGAGTAGAGATAAACCAAACAAGAGGTCTCCCAGTTGTATTCATGAATCCTCTCAAGGTCAATGAAGTTTCTTAGGTAGACAACATCAACATATTGTTCACTTTTGTCCATGAATATGGATGTACAAACTAGATACAAGAGGTATGACCTTAATGCACATACTCTATGATGTGTTACATGTGCATCATCACCATCAGTGGCAACTCCTGCATCTCGATAGTATCTACAGCCTATATAGAGATCCAAACCTACCATGACATCTGATTGGAAAAATAGAAAGTGTACTATTTTGCCTCTATAGTAATAATGAGTAAAGTTCCGTAATGTCGATCTCAAGGACTGCATGTAAATATGGAGTTCGAATTTTTGCTCAATTAAACAAAAACTAATGTTTGGGTTTGATTTGCTAAAATAAAATGCTCCCGAATAATGTAAATGGATGTGGAGAACTGTTTTAACAGATATGAGTAATGTGCTAGGGAAAGTGTGTGGTTTATTCCTATAACAACTATGAATTAATATTGCAACAACTTATTTTACATAATCAATTACCGGTTCTTATGGGTGTTTACTCCTAAGTACTCAATGAGAAGAGCTTTAATCATTCATCCTAAGCCCTAAGTCCAAAGAAACTTACCAATGAAATTAAGCATTATTAAATCAAGAATAATCTAGTTCTTATAGAGTATCCTTAGTCCTAGGTGATATCTACTATATAATGTTCTCAAGAAAGCATTACTAACGATGGCCCAACCTAATCAATAATCGTACATTAATCTCAATTTGTCGGAAAGAGGAAGAATTAAAACTATCAAGAGAACAAATTAATAATGAAAAACATTGTTATTGCAAATATAAAATCAAGTCATTACATATTTAAATAAGGGGCACCCCTAGCATTGGGGGGTTTAGCTACTCATAGTATTCAAAGGAAACAAAAGATAAATTATAGACATTACAAGTATTTAGGAGAAATTTGGCCTTCAATCGCTTCTGTACATAAATTCTGCTTCCCACTGAAAACCTTGTCTTCTCCAATTTTTTCTCATGTAACTCTTTGCTTGCCAAAAGTCCCAAAATTTATCATATAAACTCCTCCAAATAGCAAAAATCCACTAAAACCAGTTGGAAATGCCCAAAACACCCTTACAGACCAACACTTGGGAAAAATAAAAGAAAATCATGAAATCAACATCACAATCCACTACGGCCCGTAGTAGATGCTACGGGTGGTCGTAACAGTCTTCTACTTTTCGCCTTAAAAAATTATTGGTCCCAGACCTCATGCTACGACTCGTAGCATGCGCTATGAGCGATGTAACATCCTAAAATAATTAGATTATTTATTTAATTTTTTTAATCATATTATAATGAGTATTTGTGATGTAATTGTGAGTATATGTGGTGTTTTGGTGAATATGATGTGTGATGTGATGATATGTGGGGCATAGTAGAAATTAAGTGATATTGGGTGTTTTGATAATTTCAGATGATTAGAGTAATTATTTAGAATTATTTTAATTAGTTAAATAGAGATGATATGAGGTGTAGAAATAATAAGGACAAGATAGTAATTGGTGAAGTGATTGGTGATGGTAAGATAGGAAGAACGTAGAAAGGGTCCAAGGGTTAAACAAGGAATAGAGGGAAAAGTGTGGCAGTGTGTATGATCATGGAAAGAGTTGGAAGAACACAGTAGAGCTAGGACTGGGAGAGAACAACAAGATTTTTGGTAAAGCAAAGAAGAATATCAAATCTATAATCTAAGGTAAGAGGGATTATCCTTATTATTATGATTGATATAGAATTTATATGTATGTAGGTGGTTTGGGGTTTTGTGATGATTTGATTATATGATGTATCTTTGATTAAATTATGAAAATTTGATGCTAATATTGCCATAAATTGATGTATGTAATGTCTATTGTGAAGTTTTCTTATCATATGATGAAAATATATGAATTATGTGAGTTTTGAGTTGAATTATGCGAGCAAAATTCTTCGTCGGGTGTAGGAACTTCTTCGCTGATACACTAGGCGATGGAAAAGCGAAAGGGACCAATTGAAAGAAAATAGAGCCCCTAGAAATTGTATGGGAGAAGTGGACTCGCTCCATCTTTGCTCGTAGAACGAATAGGCTTGTTGGGCGAAGGAGGCAAAGGGAAATACATGCTCCTGGAATTTTGTATGGGGAAGGGCGTTTCACCCCAACCTCGCCGAGAAAGCCTCGAGCGAACAAGTTGCTTCGCTGGGCGAGCCTCAAGCGAGAGGTAGATGATAGAATCTTGAAAGTGCACAACTTGAGTTTCTGAATTCCGTTTGACCCGTCGTTAGAAGCGTTGGGTAACTACCATGATGAACTATAATTAGGTGGGATAAAATGAGTAAGAGGATGTATATTTCCAGTACCTTTCTAGGATTAAACTAGACCTTGAGTAATGAACTTTGATGATACTATGATGAATTGATGTGATTATGTGATTGATGCAACATAATGTATGCTTGTTATTATACCCCAATTTTTTCCCTTAAGATCTCTCATTATGCCATATTATCAATACATCAAGATCACAGATTAGGGTTGGTTCTCCCTTCTACTTAATCTTATCTTTAAGTTTGCTCTTGAGGGATCACCAACCACCTTGAATTGTGTATCTTTTGCATGTGTTTCTTTAGGTCGATTAACTTTCAACTAACATAAAAATATGTATATATGTTTCTTTGGATGTTCATATTGTAGGTGATGAAAAAACTGCATCCATCTCACCATCTACCCTAGGGTTTTAAGGGATAGTCCTCAATCAAATGGTTCTTCAATGGATTTCAAGAGCTTAAGCTTCAAGGCTATGTCTATAATATCAAGGTTTTTTGGTTCAAAGATGTCTCTCACCATATTTAGGTAAAGTTTTCCTCAAGGTTGGTGGTGGTATTCAACATGAATATTCATAGGCTCATGTGTTTAATTCTGTGCCTTCTTCAACAAGTTTCGTTGAGACTTAAGCTCTACCTTTGAGTGTGCTTCAAGACAACATCATTTCAAGGTCTAATGTGATCTATCATGCTCTATTTTGCAAAGAAAATTCATAAGATTCAATGTTGATTCAACAAGTTTGACCTAATTGAGCAAGTGCTTGATTCATGATCACAAGTTTGACCTAATCCATGTGTTTTTTAACATTTTTAGTTGGTTATTTTTGCTATGGATTCTTATCCTCGTCTACAACAACTTCTCTTCACATGAAAAGATCCAATTATGCAAGGAAAGTCATCAAAAGTTGAAAGGGGTTACAAGTCATTTTGGCACTCTTTGAGTAAGGGTTGGTTGACTTCCAAGGACCATATCTTGCTCATTATTTTAGATATTAGGTTGATTCCAAAGCCATGATTCTATTTATAGAGTCCTTAACGACTTCTCTTTAAGGATCTAAGGCTAATTTTGAATGGAAGATCACTAATGGTTGGAGAAGATTACAAGTCCTTTGGGAAGGCTATCAAATTCTCTTGTGTGATTTCAAAGGATCATAAATTGGTCAATATTTATCTCCTTGAGCTCATTCTTTTTCTACAATAATCTTTGGGATATCTACTACAACTTTGTTTCAAGGATGTCTACTACAAATTGAAAAGATTATAGGTCTTTTGTGAATTTTCCCAATTTTGTTCATCATCTTCCAAAGACCATAACTCTCTCAATTTTTATGATATTTGAGTGATATAAATTCCAAAATTCAATTCAAGAGGTATACTTCATGTCATCTTTAGATATCAAGATCAAATTTTGAGTGAAAGGTCATGTAATTTTGAAGAACATTATAGATCATTTTGAGGTCCCATACTTAGAAATTTTTCTAAGTACAAAAATCAGTTCGTTTTTCACGATTTCAAGAGGACACAACTTCCAGATCAATTATCCAAATGGAGTATTTCTTGGCACATTTTAAATATTGTGACATTGTATTTCAAATGCCTCAAGAATCATGCCCTAAAGCCTCCTGAGCTGTGTGCACCATGGATTCAAAGTTGGTACCTTGGAACTGAAGTTCCACTTTCAGTCAAATTGCAAATTGACTAATATGGCTTCTTTTGATCAATTTTGTGTGTGTTTTCCACTTAAACATTTTTAACAAAGTTGCTAAGGCTGGATTAAGGATTGAAACGCAAGAATTAACTGAGTTTTGATGAGTTTGAAGTCACACTTTTGTCATGATCAGAGGTATACACAATTTCACTTGATTGCTTATCATTCACCATCTCTCAGTATTATATCACATTCTCCTATAAATAGAAACCTCCTCTACTTCATTTTACAAGATTTGGAGAGCCAACAAACCTCTATCGAACTTGCTCCATACCTCATATTTATGTAACTTAGAAATTGGTTTTAAAGCATCTTTCAATCCAATTTCTTTGCTTATTCTTTATCCTTGAACTTCACTGAAGCTAACAGAAGAATAACCAAGCCTTGAACTGCCCTAAATCGTGCTAGCCAAGTCAAGTTTCAGAGCTTTGAAGTTAAGCTTCAACAGGTAGATCCCTCCATCAATTCTCTTTAAACTTGTCACTATAATGCATCTCTCATCACTTTGATACTCATAGTATCACTGATTTTTAACTGGAAGTGAGTTTTGATCATGAATTTTCAAATCCCTTTTCATTCTTTTTCTTCTAGTTTTTTGCAAATCGACTGTGCTACAGTTTATATAAATTTTTCGCAAGGGTTCCATTGGAATTGTCTTGATAAGACGAAGCGAATGACACCAGTTTGAGCTTCTAATTTTAGTTTGTGGAACCTGCAACTCGCGTGTGGTTGGAGGTTGATGAAGACCAGCGTGTCATCTCTCAACCAATGACATGGTGCCACACATTTTTTTTCAAATATGTTTTTAATTAATGATCTGATGGTTTATTCACTAATGACCATGATATGCACAGTGTGCCAGATCCTCTAGATTTGATTACTAACTTGTTTTGACATTGATCCAATAATCTATATCTTTTTGGTTTTATTTTTTATTTTGTGATCTTATATTTTAATTGTTTTAAACTTCAAAAATTCATAAAAAAATCATTTTAACTTCTAAAATTCTGAAAAATAATCAAAAATACTTTTGATTTTTCTCTTTCTGATTTTTATTTTTTCATAATTTTATTGTGATTTGAATGTTTTATGATTTTTCATTTTATTTGACTTGTTTTAATTGTTTAATAATACTTTTTTTTTATTTTTAAATTCTGGAAAAATTCTGGAAGGATCCAATGACCTCTTGATAAATATTGGTGACCTCATTTTATTTTTATTTTTTATTTACTATTTTTCATAAATTTTGATTTGTTTTTCTTATTTCTTTAAATTTTAAAAATAGTTTCTGACCTTAAAAAATTCTGAAATTTTTTATCAACACTTATTTTCTCATGTTTTACTTCTGATACTTTTTTAGAATTTTTATTTGGTGTTTTAACAGATTTTATGTATTTTACTAATTATTTCCCTTTTATTAATCATTTAAATATTGTTTTACTAAATATATTTTTAATATTTTTGCTTGGTCCTGATTTGGGTGTTATTTTAGGACAAGTTCCTCATCCTCATTAGGTCTTGGGTGTTAACAGGTTAAAAGACCAAATCCACCGAAATGGATGAATGATGTTGATGATATTTGAAACCCTAATTTCATCTGATACATCCCTTCCCTCTTCATCTTATCCCTTTCTTGTTTTTACTTGTAGTACATGTTTTCGGAGAATGATCTACATATCATTTATCTAACATGTTGGTACATGGATTTCAATTGACCATCCTTAAAATAGGTGTGACTTCTGTGTAAGTCCACTTACGTTTTCTTAACATAGCGCTAAATTTGTCAGAATTGAAAAATTATCACCAGTGGCCCAACCCTATGTTTGCAAGCCCAAGTATGCTTAAATTGAAACCTTTAATCCAATAAATTTAAAGTTAATTGTTAGGAGGTTTGATCTTATCAATCCTCTATAAACTTCATGAACTTTGGTATAAGTGAATCATTTGAACATTGTTGATCATGTGTGGTTGCTTTGAGCATTTGAAATGAATGATATACTTGACAAAAAGCAAATGTGACTTGTTGTTGAGAAGCTTTGATTTTATCAATCTTCTAATGAGTTCTCAAATGCAAGCTTCGAGATGGTCATTCAACTAACCTTCTAACTTCTAATTCACTAACAATTAACTTTACTTTGTGCTTTTACTTTATGCTTTTATTTTATGCCTTTATTTTTATGTACCATTTACTTTAGCATTTACATTCCATGTCATTTTATCTTTTCTCATTTGAGCATTTATCTTTATGTCATTTTTATCTTTTCTCACTTGAGCTTTATTTTATTTTGAAAACATTTAATAATCAACTTGAACATTAAAAGCCTTAAGGTTACTTGGACTATTTGGTTACTATCCTTGGTATTGTGGAGTTATGGATCTCTCATACCTAGGATTAGAAGTCTTGATACTTGTGACCTTGTGGGTCTTTTGTTATTTTTTCAGAAGTTCTTGGGGTTTAATCCAATACATTGGGTTGATTTTCTTTGTGTGTAGGTTATTCTGATTATATGTTTTGTTTGTGATTGAGAATTCCTCTGTATACAGATGTTACTCTGTCCAATTTTTGTGAAGACTTAATTCATCTGAAGCTTGGCATTCCTCAAGAGGTTTATTATTTTTTCTTGCTTGGTTTCAATCCAAAGGATAGAAATTCTACATTGACTTCATATGTCAAGTGTTGGATTCTTGTTGGTTAGATCGTTCTTTTCCTTGGCTTTTACCTTATGCTTTATGATAATCCTTTCATCGCCTCCCATCTTCTTTAATTTCAAAAATCTTCTCCCTCATTTTCAAAACTCTTCTTGTTTTCTAACTTGATCCGCTTTCATAATAAACTTGGACTTAGGTCCATGCATTTTCAAAAAAGCTTTTCTTAATCAAACTTTAATAAACTTAACTATACTTTAACATGTTTTGAAATACTAAAAGTCAATTAACCTCATTCAAACCATTTTTCCACTTTGGCTTTTTACTTTAAAACTTTTCTTAAAAGATTAGACTCTTGTCGATTCTTGTAGTGATGCGAGCTACTATACTTCTATGATATGTAGTGAAGTGAGATATTTTCCACTTGGGTGTTGAGTGAGGCTTTGTTGATTTTAAAATATAAGCTATATCCTCCATTTTGAGATGATGCAAATTCTCCTTTACTCATAATTGTAGGTATTATGTATGTCTTCCCCTCGGATATGACAATGATGTCTCTTCTCTTAAAATTAACCAACACACATTTTTGTTTTAAAGTTTTTAAGGTGAACTATGAGTACCCTGATCCCCTATTGCACGGAAGGTGGTACGTAGGCACTAAAGGTTCGTAACCATGGTGGGTACAAAATTTGTAAAAAAACACTTCTTTTCTCATATCCAGCATCTATTTTTGTATACACTTTTTATAGACAAAATACATAGATTTTCAAAGACATTCCTACAGAGTACCGTAGATGTTTAAGGTGTTAATACCTTCCCTTTTCATAACCAACCCCCGTACCTAGATTCTCTCCCCTCTCTTTTTGGGTTTATTCGCTCCTTTCCCACTTCCTTTGGAAACAATAAAGTGTGGTGGTGATTTTTATTTGATTTGTACGAATTAAGTCAACCCAATGGCTTAGTCTCAACATTTCTACCGCTACAGTATCACTTGAGAAAAGATGAATTAGGGATCAGATAGTCTATGTGGAATATGATTCAGTCAACACAACAAAATCTTTGTAGTGTATACAACACACATAGTCAATCACTTGAGTGTTTCAATGGCCCACTTGATCCAACATGCTCTTATTATGACAATGATACATTCTGGCCAAAAACCACTCACTCTCCCAACACTTTAACCGTCGAGGATAATGACTTGTTGACTGCAACTTACCTTACTTGATTCACTTCACAACAAATCCACACT
This sequence comes from Vicia faba, assembly GCA_948472305.1. Classification (NCBI taxonomy): domain Eukaryota; kingdom Viridiplantae; phylum Streptophyta; class Magnoliopsida; order Fabales; family Fabaceae; genus Vicia; species Vicia faba. The sequence continues at coordinate 1,055,156,535 of OX451740.1, read as the reverse complement.
TAAAAATAAAACAAAACTAGGTCTATTTGTAATATATCAAATACCATAAGGCCTTTTCAATAACCAAGTGGTTTATATATTGAACCAAAAATTGCTCCTAATTCACTTACAAGTAAGCTATCTATAACAACTTTTCTATCAAGGAAACCCACTAAACAAATATGGGAAATTGTTTTGTGCTACAACAAATTAATGTGATAAAAATCATGAAAACCGATGGCAAAGTTCTTGAATACAAAACACCCGTCAAAGTTGAAGAGGTTTTGCCTCTTCCACCACCAGTATCACCAAAAGGGGTCAAGACAGTGAGGTTTTCTAATTTAGAAGTTCAAGATATACACAAAAGTAGTGTGATTAGGATTAAGCTTGTTATTAGAAAGCAAACACTGCAAGATATGTTGGATAATGGAGGGATTTAAGTTGACAAAATGTTATCTCTTGTTCACGGTGAAAAGGGAATGGATGGTGAAGATTTTGTTAAATCCTAATATAGTTTAATCTTTAGGTCCATTTACCTTTTATCTTCTTATTCCCATTAGGGTTTCCTTTGTATAATCTATATAAGATAAGTTCATGCTTTATGGAAAATCAATTAAAATAAATTATAATTTTCTATTCATTTTTTAGCTTCTTTTTTCCTCCACTGACAAGATTAAGATTACTCTTATTATTCTTCTTCACGTGATTCTTATCATGTTTCCTTCAGGTTCCTTTTTCTCCTTAACTTTGCCTTATCCTTTCACGTTCGACTCTCGATCATTTCCTAAGTTTTTCTTTCCATTCCTTTATCGTTCACCCTCTTTCCCCATAACTTCTTTATCTCTTCTCTTTACCCTTTTTCTTCCAGTCGAATTCCTTTCTTATTCATCTTTCTTGTCACGTTTCCTTGTTCTGGTTCATTCATGGCTTCTGACGAAGACACTTCTCCAAAGAAATCACCTCACGAAGAACTGACGCCCAAGCCTGAATCTTATAGCAGAAACTACCAAATGTATATGCTTGATCCATTCTTTATGCACACAAGTGATAACCTAGTTCTTTCCATTGTTTTCTAGTCTTTGAACAACAACAATTTCCATTCTTGATCCCATTATTTAAAACTCACTCTTCGCTCTAAGAACAAACTCGGCTTCATCGATGTCACACTGCTTCGTCCCAATCCCACTGACTCCAAATATCTTGCTTGGGATCGTTGCAACAACATGGTCATGGGTTGATTTACTAACTCCATCGAGAAAGGCATCTTAGAAAGTGTATTATGGATGGAATCTGCCAAAGATATCTGGGAAGAATTGCATGAACGCTACCATCATGGAGACATCTTTCGCATATCTGACCTTCAAGAAGAAATATATTCTCAAAGACAACGTGAACAAACTATCACTTAATACTTTACGACCTTAAAAAATCTTTGGCAAGAATTCGATAATTTTAGCCCTATTCCTTTTTGTATTCGTGATCCTGCATGCACTTGCCAATTAAAAGCCACCATCGAAGCCTATTGTTATAATAACTACGTCATCAGGTTTCTCAAAGGCTTGAATGCTTTCTATGCACCTATTCGTGCTCAAATCATGTTAATGACACAATTACCTCATATCAACAAGGTCTTCTCCCTTCTCATTCAACAAGAAAGACAAATTGCTCAACCCATTGAAGATGACAACCTTCTAGCAAACATTGCTAGACCTTACAACAAAGGTTGTTCCTCTGAGAATAAATCCAGAAACCAATTCCATAATAAATTGAATGGCATTAAAATTTGTTCTTATCGTAATAAACCTGGACAGACCATTGAAGTGTGCTTCAAAAAACAAGGATGACCTCCTTACCTAAAGAAGCCTTAAATAGAAAATGTGTCCTCTAAAGAACAAGCACAAGACAAAGATAATGACACCATTCAAGGAAGTAATCCTTCGGGTCTTACAGCTGATCAACAACGTGCCCTGCTAGCTCTCTTTCAATAGAAAGTGTCACCACCAACAAATATAGTCCAACATCTTCATACTTCTCGATCATGTAAGCTCCCTACCATCTTATCCACCAATAACATAGGATCTACTGATTGGTTACTTGAGACGGGTGCCATAGATCACTGTGCCACTCCAAGTCAATGTGTACCTCTCTCAATACAATAAACCCCATCAATATTAGAATCCATAATGAAAACATGACAACAACTAATCAATCTGGTTCTATTTGTTTCTCCTCTACCCTCAATTTACAAGATGTGCTTTATATACATTCTTTTTCAGAAATATTATATATGTTTCTAAACTGTGTAAATCCCTCAACTCTACCCTTAAATACACTTCTACTCACTGTCTCATACAAGGGATCCATACCCTGATGGAGATTAGTGCAACTAGGATCCATAAAAAGCTATATTCCCCCATTTTCCCTCATGAACAGACTTATACTCCCCATATTGATGTTCCCTATTCCCCTAATCACATGTTAAATAATATTTCCCTTTGGCACAATCGTTTTGGACACCCTTCTTATGATACTTTGGACACATTAATAAATTTTTCCTTTGCATCATTTATCTCTTTTTAGGTTGGCTTGTGATGCTTATTTTTATGCTAAGCAAAAATGCATGCCTTTTCATAATAGTTACACTAAAACTTCCAATTGCTTTGATCTTGTGCACATGGACATTTGGGGTCCAATATCTACTATTTCTACTCTAGGCCATATTTTTTTTTTTACTGTGATTGATGACTACATTAGATACTGTTGGATTTTTCTGATGAAGTATAAATCTAAAACATCAAATTTAATTTCATCTTTTGTTAAGCTGATTCAAACTCAATTCAACATCACTATTAAGACCATCAGGTCTGATAATGGCCCATAGTTCTCATTAATTATTTTAATCAAACTCAGGCCATCATTCATCATACCTCTTGTGTTTATAAACCACGGTAGAATGGTATTGCTGAGAGAAAACATCAACATCTGCTTGGGGTGACTCGTGCCCTTATGTTTCAATCCAACACACCAAAAATATTTTTGGTCTTATGCCTTGAATTATGTTTTTGATCTTATAAATCGATTACCGGCCACCAAAATTGCTTCAATATGATTTTCCTTTCTATGTTCTTTACAAAGAGATTCCTGACTATATGGCTATAAAGACTTTTAGTTCCCTTGCATATGCTTGTAGTACGCCTGTTAATACATCTAAACTTGACTCAAGATAATACAAATGTATTTTCCTTGGTTTTAAAACTGGTGTAAAAGGTTGCATTTTATACGATACTATGCATAAATCTATTTTCATATCTCGTGATGTTGTACATTTTGAAACTATATTTCCCTTTACGAAACCTGTATCATCAACTACATCCATTTCTTAACCTATCCATCATCCCCACTTTGATGACTCCTTTGACTACTCCTACACCACTCCTACACTTGACTCTCCCAAGAAGAACACACCTACAACTATACCCTAACTTTTGCCCCTAAGATCTCTCATCATCTCATATCCTCACAATACATCAAGATCACACATTAGGGTTGGTTCTCTCTTCTACTTACTCCTATCTTTAAGTTTGCTCTTGAGGGATCACCAAGCACCTTGAATTGTGTATCTTGTACATGTGCATCTTATATTGATTAACTCTTAACTAACATCAAAATATGTATATATGTTTCTTTAGATGTTTATATTGTAGATGATGAAACAATTGCATCCATCTCACCATCTAACCTAGGGTTTTGAGAGATAGTCCTCAGTCAAATGGTTGTTTAATGAAGTCCAGGAGTTTGAGATTCCAGGCTAAATTGATGACATCATAATTCTTTGGTTTAAATAACTTTCTCAATTTCATTTAGGTCAAGTTTGCTTCAAAGAGAATGACATTCATCAAGAAGATTCATAGGTTCGTATGTTTATTTCCATGCCTTCTTCAACAAGTTTCATTGAGACTTAAGCTCCATCTTTGAGTTTTCTTTAAGATAACATCATTTCAAGGTCTAATGTGATTCATCATGCTTTATTTTTCAAAGAAAGTTCAAAAGATTCAAGGTTGGTTTAACAAGTTTGACCTAATTGGACAACTACTTGATTCAGAGATCACAAGTGCATAACTCTATCAATTTTAAACATTTTGAGTTGGTTCTTTTTACTATGTATTCTTATCATCATCTAAAACAACTTCTTTTTACATTTCAATATCAATTTGTGCATTGAAAGACATCAAAAGTTGAAAGGGGTTACAAGGAATTTTGGTACTCTCTGAGTAAGGGTTGTTTGACTTCCAAAGACCACATCTTTCTTATTTTTTTTGAGATTTTAGGTTGATTCCAAAGCCATGATTCTCTTTGAAGAGTCCTTAATAACTTCTCTTCAAGGATCTAAGGCTAATTTTGAATGGAAGATCACTAATTTTGATTCCAAACTCTCTTGTGTGACTTCAAAGGATCATAACTTGGTCATATTTTATCTCCATGAGTTCATTATTTTTTCATAATAAACTTGAGGATGTCTACTACAATTATGTTTCAAGATGCAATGCTTGAAAAGATATGGAAAGTCTTTAAAGAATTGAAAAGATTATAGGTCATTTGTGGATTTCTCCAAATTTGTTCATCATCTTTCAAAGGGCATAACTCTTTCAATTTTTATGATTTTTAAGTTATCTCAATTTCACAATTCAATTTTAAGAGTCTACTTCATTTCCTCTTCAAGGATCAAGATCAAATTTTGAGTGGAAAGACTTGTAAGTTTGCAAGACATTATAGGTCATTTTGAAGCTCAACACTTAGAAATATTTCTAAGTACAAAAGTCAGATTATTTTTTAGGATTTCAAATGGACATAACTTCCAGCTCAATCATCCAAATGATGTATTTCTTGGCACATTATGAAGAGGGTGATATGATCTTTCAAATGCTTCAAGAATTATCCCATAAAGCTTCCCGAGTTGAGTGCACCATGGATTCAAAGTGGATACCTTAGAACTGAAGTTTCTCATGGAATCAAAATCTAATTTCTATAATGTGCTTTCTAATCACCAAATTTGTGTGTGTTTTTTATTTAAAAATTATTAACAAACTTGATCAGACATGTTTAAGCCTCAAAACGCAAGAATTGAATGAGTTTTAGGTGGATTAGAGTCACTCTTTTCTCACTTTTGGGCTCCATGTGATTTCCCTCAAAACCTCACTATTTCTTCCAATTCTCGTCACCATTCACTCTCCTATAAATACAAGAACACTCTCCATTCATTTTCCAAGCTTTAGAGAGCCACAATCACTCTGCCAAAGTTCACTCGAAGCTTGGAAATTTGAAAATTCATTTCAAAATTTCAAGCCTTCTCACCTCAAATTATTTTCTGATTCATCATTCTCCACAATTATACAAACTCTTCATCACTTAAACCAAGAAAATCGAGCCATATTTAGAGCTGCAAAAGTTCAGTTTCATAGCCATTTTCTTGATTTCGTTCAGGTAGAATTCTTAACTAAATTGATCCAAACAAGTCAATAACTTGTAGTCCTTCTTCCTCTGAGTCTCATACTTCTTTTAGTTTTTATTTTCGTTGAGATTTGAGCATTTATTTATAAAATTAGTTTTGCAATTATGCTCTGGTAATCTTCAAATCGAGTACGTCGTATTTTACATAAAATTTCCATGAGGGTAGGGTTAAGATCGTCTGGAAGAGGCGAATCCAATGATACTATTATGAGTTTCTAATTTTTTCAGTTGAAGAAACTCATAGAAATCCAACACGCAGGTGTCTAGAGGTTGAAGACGACCTACGTGTCGTTCTTCAACCAATGGTCCTTGGACAATTGTTTTAATTTGATTGGCCCGATTTTAATTAATTTTGTGTGTTTCTCAGTGAGTATCATAACACATTTTGACATTGATCCAGTGGTCCGCTTTTTTTGGTTTTCTTTTTATATTTTTATATTTTTTTATTTTAATAAGGATCAGGTGTGTTATTCAATAAAGACCATTTGATGCACATCGCGTCAGATTCATTGGATCTGCTTACTAACGCGTTTTGACATAGATCAAATGGTCCAAATATTTTTAGTTTATTATTTTATTTTCTGATTTTTATTTTATTTTTTTTTAACTTCAAAAATTCATAAAAAATTCATTTATGACTTGAAAATTATGAAAAAATTACTAAAACTATTTTTGAGTATTCTCTTTGTGATTCTTTTTTTCTTCATAATTTTATTTTATAATTTGATATTTTTTATGATTTTACTCTTTATTTGATTTGTTTTAATTGTTTAAAAATACTTTTTGACCTTTTAAAATTTTGAGAAAATTATGGAAGGATCCAATGATCGTTTTACAAATATTGGTGACCTCATTTATTATTCATTTTTGGTTTTACTTTTTTTTTGTGATTATTGTTTCATTTTGATTAGTTGTTATATATTTTTTAAAATAGTTTTTGACTTTTAAAATTCTAAAAAAAAATTGTCAACACTTGTTGACTCATGTTTGACCTCTGATAATTTTTTGAGTTTTTTATTTAATGTTTTGATAGACTTTGTTTTTTTCCATCATTTTTTTTCATTTAATTAACAAATTAATTGTTTTGTCCAAATTAATTTTAAATTATATTTTACTATTTTGTTATTGGTTCTGACTTGGAGACACTTGAGTGGTACTTTTGGACAAGTTCATCAACCTCATTGGATCTTGGATGTTGATAGGATAAAACTCAAATCCATCAAAATGGATGAATGATGTTGATGATATTTGAAATTCTAAATTCATCTGAGGGATTGGTTACACTGTGATTTCACCTTTTCCTCTTCATCTCATCCCATTTCTTCTTTCCTATTCTTTGGTTCTTAGTGGCCCAAACTTGATGTTTGCAAGCCCAAGTATGGTTAAGTGTTGAGTTATAGCCAATAATCTTGATGGCTCATTGTGAAGAGACTTTGATCCTATCAATTATCTAATTAGTCTTCATTAACATTGACCTATGCTAAAGCTCAAACCATCATGGATCATATCACTTGGAATCCTCCCTTTTTCATCTTTTATTTGACTGATTCTTAGTGGTTTAAACCTTGTTTGTAAGCCCAAATATGATTAAATATTGAGCTATGGCCAATAACCTTGAAAGCTCATTGTTAGGAGGCTTTTATTCTATCAATCCTCTAATGAGTCTTCATCAACTTTGACCTAAGCTCATTGTTCAAATCACCATGGATCACTCTTTTAAAACATTCAACCCTCAACTATTAATCACTAACTTCTAACCATTGACTATTAACCATTGACTTTACTTATGCATTTATTTTATGTCTTTACTTTATGTCATTTACCTTTAGCATTTACATCTCATGCTATTTGCCTTTTTCTCACTTGAGAATTTACTTCCTATCATATTTATCTTTGCCCACTTGAGCTTTATTTTCTTTTGTAAATACACTTAATAATCAACTTGAACATTAAAAGCTTTAAAGCTACTTGGACTGTCTGGTTACTATCTCTAGCCTTGCGGAGTTGTGGATTCTTGAGATGTAGGATTGGAAACCTTGAGAACTTGAACCTCTATGACCTTTATTGTGATATTTTTGTGAAGTTGTTCTGAAGTCCTTGGGGTTTACTCTAAAGTATTGGTTTGAATTTTTTCTGTGTGCAAGTTATTGTGATTTCCATGCTTTGTCTGTGATTGAGAATTCCTCTATATACAGTTGTTACTATAGCCAATTTTTCTTGGAGACTTTTCTTAGTTCTTTATTCATCTGAGGCTTGGTATTCATCTGAGGCATAATATTCATCTGAGGTTTAGTTATCTTGGTATTATTATTTGCTTGGGTTTCAATTCAAAGGATGAGAATACTACCTTGACTTCTTTAGGTAAAGTGTTGGCGTCTTGTTGGTTAAACCTTTCCCACCTTAGCTTTTACTTTATGCTTTAGGACAGTCTCTTCTTCTCCTACCCATCTTCTTTAATTTCAAAATCTTCTCCCTCCTTTTTAAAACTCTTCTTGTTTTCAAACTTGAACCACATTCATAATAAACTTGGACTTAGGTCCATGCATTTTCAAAATTATTTTTCTCAATTAAATCATTAGTCAATTTAATCATACTTTGACATCTTTTTATAAGACTAAAAGTTATTAACCTCATTCAAACCATTTTTGTCCCTTTGGATTTTTATTTTAAATTTTATTCTCAAAGATTCGACTCTTGTTGATTCTTGTAGTGATGCAAGCTACTATACTTCTATGATATGTAGTGAAGTCAGAAATTTTCCACTTGGGTATTGAGTGATATCTTGTTGATTTTAATCCAAGATCCTCCTCTTTGAGATGATGCAAATTCTCTTTTCTCATAGTTGTGGGTAGTAAGTATGTTTTCCACTCGGATATGACGATGACGTCTCTTCTTCTTAAAATTAATCAACACATAACCTTTCGAAAAATTTGAGAAGAACTACGAGTGCACTGATCCTCTATTGCACGAAAGGTAGTATGTAGGCACTAAAGGTTTGCAACCACGGTAGGTGCAAAAATTGTAAAAAAAAATACTTTCTATTCTTATCTCCCAAATCTCATTTTTTGTATATACCTTTTATAGCTAAAACACACAAATTTTCAAAGAGGTTCCTGCAGAGTACCGTAGATGTTTAGGGTGCTAATACCTTCGATTTTCATAACCAACCCTCATACCTAGATTTTCTCCCTCTTACTTTTTTGAGTTTATTCGCTTTTTCTCATTTTTTTGAAAACAATAAAGCGCGGTTGTGATTTTTGTTTGATCTGTACGAGTTAAGTCAATCCAATGACTTAATCTTAACATTTCTACCGCTACACCTACAACTCACACTATCCCTAACACACCTACTGAGCACACAAATCCCTTAAACACAAATCCCCATATCTTCCCTACCACACCTGAAAATCACTCTCCTCCACACCCACCTAACCCTCTCACTGCCACTAGACAATCACCAAGAATCTCAAAACCCCCTACATACCTCAGGGATTATCTCTGCTCTCTAATCACAGGTTCCTCTAACTCCAAAACTTCCCATGCTTAATGTAAAACTCCTTACCCATCTCCAACTTTATTAATTACAATAACTTATCTTCTTCTCATAAACTCTTTAACTTAAATATATCTACTGTCAAAGAACCTACTTCTTATGCCATTGCTATGTTTGATCCAAATTGGAAATAAGCCATACATAATGAGCTACAATCTCTCAATGATACCAAAACATGGGAATTAACTACTCTACCACATAATTTACGTATCATAGGCTGCAAGTGGATTTTTAAACATAAATCTAATCCCAATGGAACCATTGAGAGATACAAATCATGTCTTGTTGGTAATGGCTTCAATCAAACACAAAGCCTTGATTATTTAGAGACATTCAGTCACATCATTAAAATGACAAATGTTAGATTATTACTGTCCATTACTTCCTCTCAAAAATGGCATGTCCACCAACTTGACGTAAATACTGCATTATTACATGGTGACCTCGAAGAGGAGGTTTACATGAAATGTCCACCAGGTTTAGATGCTGATAAGAACGCGGTCTGTAAACTGAATAAGTCCATCTATGGAGTTAAGCAGGTAAGCCGCCCGTGGAATCAAAAACTCACAAAAACTTTATTGAATATTGGTTTCTTGCAGTCCAAGTCACATTACTCTTTATTTACTTTTACAACTGACAACGACTTTACTGCATTTCTTGTCTATGTTGACGACCTAATTCTTGTAGAGAATAATTTAGGTCACATTAACAACATCAAGTGTGTCTTGGATTCCAAGTTCAACATCAAGGACTTGGGCTTCCTTCGATACTTTCTTGGCTTTGAAATAGCTCGCTCAATCAGCCTCAACACCAATGGATCCCACACACAAGATTGACAACACTAATGACACGCATCTTCCTGACCCTACTCAATTCAGAGTCATCATCGGTAAGCTTTTATACCTCACTCACTCACGACCTGATATCATGTACTCTGTTTGCAGGATCAATTAGCATATGGCAGTTCCTACTGTGTCTCACCTACAGGTAGCACAACGGGTCATACGATACCTCAAGAATGCACCATCCATGGGGTTGTACTTTCGTTCATATTCGCCTCTTCTCATTACGAGCTTCACAGATTCAAACTAGGGAGTTGCCCTCTTACGAGAAGATCAACTACGAGTTTCACATTCTTTCTTGGTGATAACATTGTAAGCTGGAAAACAAAGAAGCAGTTTGTTGTTTTTCACTCAACGTCTGAAGCTGAATATCGCACCTTGGCCAACACATCTTGTGAAGCTCTATGGCTTTTATACCTTCTGCGGGATTTCCACATCTCTCACCCTCAGCCTGTTAATATCTATTATGAAAATCAAAGCGCCATCAACATTGCAAAAAACAGGTCAAAAGCCCTCGCTAAAAGGCAAGAAACCAATGCTAAAAAGTAATAGTGTCGATCTAACATTAAGGTCGGGGCAGACACCTTAAAGCTCGAAGCAAAGCGTAGTGATCAATCGACGTTAAATTTAGCGCTGACTTAACAAAATACTAAAGGGATGCTAGTACACAAAAGTCGATGCTAGATTACAAATATATTTAGTGTTAACATCGACCGTTATCGAAACTATTGTATCGTGTGTATTTAACTAGTGTCAGCATATGTAATATAAATCCTTACTATTGTTTTTACAATGAATACATATTTTTTTCATTTTTTTCTTCTCAATTTTTAGCTATTATGATTATTATCTTTGGTATTATTCTTATTATACATTTTAGATAGTAAATATTATAATTATAAATATTAAAAAGTTTATAGTAATCACAAAATTTTATGCATTTGTATTTTAATTTATACAAGTCTATGAGATCTATTTTTATATTTTTGTACGTCTAAATTATGATAATAAATTTATAAATGCTATTATGGTCTTTTTTTTGGTATAAAAAATAAAGTATTTAACACACTTAAATATACTTTAAATTCTAAATTGTTAATTTACACCAAAATGTAAGTTTATTCCAAGAAGAATAAGTTTAAAAGAGTTATTCTATATCTTATTCTTAGGTTTTCGTTAATTTAATGACTTTAATTAATCATTTATATATATATATATATATATATATATATATATATATATATATATATATATATATATATATATATATATATATATATATATATATATATATATATATATATATATATATATATATATATATATATATATATATATATATATATATATATATATATATATATATATATAATATCATTTGTTTGTTTTTTTGTGTAAATTAACAGTTTAGAATTTAAAGTATATTTAAGTGTGTTAAATACATTATTTATACAAAAAAAGACCATAATAGTATTTATAAATTTATTATCATAATTTAGACGTACAAAAATATAAAAATAGATCTCATAGACTTTAAAAATTAAAATATAAGTGCATAAAATTTTGGGATTACCATAAACTTTTTAATATTTATAATTATAATATTTACTATCTAAAATGTAGAAGAAGAATAATACCAATGATAATAATCATAATAGCTAAAAATAGAGAAGAAAAAATTGAAAACGATATGATTTCGTTGTAAAATCAATAGCAGGGATTTATATTACACATGCTGACGCTAGTTAAATTTACACAATACAATAGTTTCGATAATGGTCAATGTTAGCATCGACTTTTGTGTACTAGCATCCCTTCAGTACTTCGTTATGTCGACCCGAAATTTAACGAAGTACTACAAATTAGCTTAGGGGTTAAACCCCTCACAAATGCAAAACAAAAAAACCCTCTCAAAACAGAAATTTGCGAAGGGACATGTCCCCTAACTAAACAGGTTGTCGCAAATGATTTGGGAGGGGCTTTCATCCTAACTAATTAGCTTAGGGCTTCCCCCTTTGCAAAATGCAAAAATCCTAGTTTTCATTTTCAGACACACGGACGAAGGCGCGGACTAGGTGGCGCAGAGAGGCGCAGTGTGTCAATAATTAGCTTCGGATTAAACTCCTAGCAAAATTACATGCGTTTTAATATTTGTAAGGGGATAACCCACTCACAAATTGCTTTACAATTTTAAAAAAAAAATTATTATATGATTATATTTTGCATAAATAAGTTTATAATATGTTTATAGTAAATTTTGGCAGAAATATAATAAATTATATTTTTAAAATTTTGTAAAAATAAATTTAAATAAAATTATAAAATTAGATCATTCATGCATAAAATTGAAATAAAAGTAATAAATTACATATCCAACAAGTTAACCTTAAAAATACAAAGTTCCATATTAATTTCTTCTTCCTCCTCCTCCTCCTCAACAACTCCTCAATTTCCACTAACTCCACTTGAACCTTGGTTCATTTGAAAGACCATAAATTGTTCAAATTTATGTGCGCGCTCATTTGCAGCTGTAAATACATTTTCCTCTCAGATAGATGTTATGTTTGATGTTAAAACTATAACTGATTTAGCTTTTATGTATATTGAACGGTATCTCTGAGTCATTGTGTGCAACCTTGTATTAGAGATCTTAAAGTGCATCTAGAACATGTTTGAAAAGGTTGTCAATATGTATCATGCATCAAAATTAATTTTCTATATAAAAATCAATTGGATGTGTCGACACATCCATGTTATGTATCGACACATATAGTTCAATAATAAAGCATGTATGTTCTGTAACTATGTGTCGACACAAATACCTCACATGCATCGACACCTGTCATTAAAAATATATTTTTGCATAAAAATCATTTATATATGTCGGCACATACGGCTTATGTGTGGAGACATGTACTAATTTCTTTTAAAACCTGAAACCTTTTGGAATCATGCATCGACACATGACCTCAAACAAGTCGACACGTGTCATTATATGTGTCGACACATGCATCAATATTTTGGTAAAAATATTTTTCTTTTCAAACTTCTAGATTTTCCTTTTGCCTCCAACTTGCACACCTATATATACTCCATACATTCATCATTTTAAACATGATAAAACTATAAAAACATGCTAAGATTGCTCATCATTTTCAACTTTAAATCTATGCATATACCCAAATAACATACACATAATCATTCATTATTTGGGTGCTATCTAGTCTTGGTTGATAACGTTTAATTTAGGTTGGTTGTAACCTAAAGTTTGGTTGAGAATCATGGGGGATTTCATCAGAAAAACCGTGAGAGTTTTTACCTCAAGATCAAAGCATGGACTATGAGGGTTTTTTACAAGATTATGCATATATTGGGTTCAATCGAGTGAAAGTCTTTAAAGAAAGAGAATTTCTCGCAAAGGAGTAGCGCGAGATGGTGAATCGTTTGAGAATCTAAGGATACAACAATTACGAAATTTGGATTCATTCGAGTGAAGAGCTTTAAAAAACAGTGGTTTTTTGAAAAGGAGTAGCACGTGACGGTGGATCAAATTGGTGTTGTTGGGTGACTTTATTAAACTCAGATCAATGGAAGAGAAATTTCTAGAATCAATATCAAACATATGGTTTATAAGGTTGGGTTGCTACCTTTTTCTTGTAAACAATTTTTGACATATAGTATGAAATATATCTCAATTCCAAATGAAACTGTGGGAAGACGTAGTCATAGCGATTACTGAACTTCCTAAACAAATCTTTAACTCTCTCTCTCTCTCTCTCTCTCTCTCTATATATATATATATATATATATATATATATATATATATATATATATATATATATATATATATATATATATATATATATATATATATATATATATATATATATATATATATATATATATATATATATATATATATATATGTTAAGCTAAATTGTTAAACTTTTTGATTGTCAACTAATTTGTATAGACAAATAATTTGATTGTTTAAAAGTGCTTTGTTGGTTATCATATAATCTATTAGATTGTAGGAGGTTTTTCATGTCAACAAATATCAAAGGAAAATATGAAAAATCAGGTGCACACCAAGTGTTTGATAAATTATTTCACTTAGTTTTTCAAACTGCACACTAAGTGTTCAATAAATTGCCTCACTTAATTTTATCATTTGTTTAATTGGATTTTGGTTGGTATAGTAATTGTAAAATGATTAGTTGAGAGTTTTTTTTGTATTAACATCTTATTATCATAATTAAATTGAGTATTGATTATGCGTATGTTCGAGTCTCCAATAATCAGTTCGGTTTTGTTGACTTGTGATCTAGGATATGACTTTCGCTTGCCCTAGTTTTTACTTAATTTTTGAAAACAATTTTTAAAGTAAAATTTTCATTGATGATATACTCACCGCTCTCTGGATAAGTTACTTCAGTCTAACAAGCGGCATCAAAATCCTAATTTATCTTGTGTGCTTCAAAAATACTTATTAGATAATGGCTACCGAACCTAAAGGGGTGTATGATAGAGCGCCTATTTTTATTGGTGAAAACTATGTTTATTAGAAAGGGTGTATGTGTATTCATATAAATTATTATGATAAGGGTGTGTGAGATTCTATTATCAATGGTCCAACAGAGATTACTATAACCGTAGATGGTGTCACCACACTCAAACCGAAAGCACAATAGAATGATGATGCTAATAAAAAGTGGGGTTACGATTGGAAAGCACGAAACAGTCTCATGTCCTCTCTTGGTGTTTGATGAATTGTATCGTGTTTCGCTTTGTGAAATCACTAAAGTAATGTGGGACGCATTGCAAGTTCCCATGAGAGGACAATTGAAGTCAAACAAGCTAGAATTAATACACTAAATCAATAGTTTGAACTTGTTCGCATGAAACATGGTGAAACCATTTCCGAAATGCAAAATAGGTTCACTTATCTCATTAATCGTTTGAATACCCTTGGAAAACACGTGTCCAAAAAAATTTCTACCAATAAAGTTTTGAGATGTCTTACTAGGAATTAACAACCAAAGATCATGGAGATCAAGCAAGCTAATGATCTCACTAGACTTGATCTCACTATATTTTTTGGTAAGCTTGAAGACCATGAACAAGAGCTCACATGCTTAGAGAAACATGAGAAAAAGGAAGAGAAGAAGCTAAAGAAGGAGAAATGCAAGGATAAATAAGTTGAAAAGAAGTCCATTTCTCTAAAGACTTAAAATTCAAGGTCCTCAACAAATAAGCAAACTAATTGTGAAAATATTGATAATGAGAAGTCAGATGATGAAGATATGGTACTCTTTATGAAAAGATACAATAGATATATCAAAAGAAATGTTATAAATGCAAGATTTACATGTTCTTCATCTGAAGATGAACTTATTTTATTGTCATCCCATGCTACATATGCTTTCTTCGGTCTTTTATTCTTCTTTACTTTGAAGTATTTATTCTTCTTTTGAAATGTAGGTCATTCACTTTTAACATGACCTTTTTATCCACATTAAAAGCATTTAATTTTCCTTGGTGGTGCTTCCCCTTTAATGATATCCTTTTTCTTTTCTTTTCTTAGGAATTGTTCAATCTTCTTGATAAGATCATCATCTTCACTACTAGTGGATCCATCCTCTTAATTTCTATCATGATTTTTTATCCTTGTCTTTAAAACAATGTCTTTTGAATCTTTTACTCAGATTTCATGCTTTTCAAGTTTTGCAAGTTCCGTCTCATATTCTTAAAGTTTTTCGAACAAAGTTGCGGAAGTCATTGTGGATAGATTCTTCTTCTCGGATATTGCCATCACTTTTGGTTGCCATTCCCTAGATAAAGATCTAATCACTTTAAGATTAAGTTCATCATTAGTTAAAGTCTTACTAAGTTCTTTCAAATGATTTGTCAAATGCACGGATCTTTTCTGCAAGTCGAGGATTGATTCTCGGGGCTGCATTATAAACAATTCGTATTCTTGACTCAAAGAATTCAATCTTGATATTTTAACTTCAGTGGTTCCTTCATGAGTTTCTACCAATGTATCCCAAATATCTTTTGTCGTTGTGCATGCCGAAATACGAAATAATTCATCCATACTAAGTTTACCTTGAAGAAGATTGATTGCCTTTTTGTCATAGAGGACCTTTTTCTTATCATCGTCATCCCATGAACCTTTATGCTTTGACGTACCAACACCGTTGACAACACTTGTAGGAACAAATGGACCATTTTGAACAACATCCCATATTTCTTCTCCTTGTGCTTCTAAATGAGCCTTCATGTGGATTTTCCAAAAATCAAAGTATTCACCATAAAACAATGGAGGCTTCTTATTGCTACCACCATCTTTCAAAACTGGATTTTGATTTCCGGAAGCCATTTTGGATCCTTAGGAACATGTTATTTATAACCTACTCTGATGCCATTTGTAAGTTTCTGAGTGTGCCTAAGAGGGCGGGGTTAAATTAGGACTTTAAAAATTTATCCAAATTTTTAGTGATGAATGATAATATTTTTCTAGTTTATTGTGAGGTTATGTAAACAATAAAGTTCAAAAAAATAAATGACACAAGGATATATCATAGTTCCCTTCACTGTCCGAAGGTACGTCTAGTCCCCTTACAACATGTCAGAGATTTCACTATTGTTAGATCTTTATACAAGCCTAATCCCAAGACTTCTCCTACAATCTTCTAACAATAAAACCACCAAGAACAATCCTCTTGGTTTTAAATAAGTACACTAAGAGAACAATCCTCTCTTAATGACTCTCTTGCTTCCAACAATCCTGGACAACAATATACAGCCAAAAAAGTAGAACAAGAAAACAATTCTTTCCTTTCTACTCTCTTATTTCCAACAATCTTGGAGAACAAGCAATTATAAACCAAATATGGAAATTATTTGAGTACTAAAGTTGATGAGTATTTATCAATCACATAGATTGATCTTCTCTTTCAAGTAAATTGATCTTACCGGTTGATCAGAACCTGCAAGCTGACCGGAGGATGATCTTTGATGGACTAGAAAGTTGAGGAAAATGGGGGGATGGGTTGTACCTGCAAGACACTCTGACGATCAAGTAAGTGTGGGAGCAAAGAGAAACAAGCAAAGTATTAGAGTTTTAGTGATGAATATTAGATACTTGACCCTCACATGTGTGAGGGTTTATATAATTTCCTCAGTGCTCTGCCATTGGTGCCTATTTTTGGGCCTAGATATGTGGGTCACTGTAGCGGTGAAAATCGGAGATCAAGCTATTAATTAACTTGACTCGCAAAAGCAAGAGTCGCCACCGCGCTTTATTATTTCCAAGGGAAAAGGGAAAAGAGCGAAATAAAACCCTAAAATATGCAATGTAAAATAAGACTTAAAAGTAATAAAAATACAATGCGTTTTTGAAAGAGATCGAGAGTTCGGGGGTTGGTTATACAATGGGAAGGTATTAGCACCCAATGCATCTGCGGTACTCCGCAGGAACCTTTTGAAATATCTATTTTTGGTTAAAATTGTTTGTTTGATTAGAATGGTTCGTTTGACTAAAAATATGGGTATGGACGAGATTTTTGAAGATGCGACGACCTAGTGTCGAAGTTTTGACTTAAAAGGTATGAGTTTGAAAATGGAGTCTTTTGGGAAAATTATCTTGAGTTTGGAAAAATAGTAAATAAGCAAAAAAATGAATGAAGGGGTTCGCGCAATCGTATGAGATATGTTCGGTGACATGAAGTCAACAAATTTAATTCTTTCCCTTGGAGTAGACGCAAATAAAAATATAAAGATTAAATAATCGAAAAGAAATTAAACAACTAACAATTAATAAAAGAAAAACAATTAGTATAATTTTTATGGCGTAAACAAAATATAAAGATCGAATAATTGAAAAAAAGGAAATTAAATAACTAACATTTAGTCAAAATAAAAGAAAGACAATTCTAATATAATTTTTATGACATTGTTTTTAGGTGAAAAATAATTATAAACCTATACTATTTTGTATTTTTTCTGATTTTTTACTAACAACTAAAATTAACTAATTCAATAAATAAGAATCTAATAAAACTAAATTAAATAAATAAAAGTAATTAGATAAAACAAAACAAAAAATCCAAACAACGCTAAATGATTTTGTGAAAGCTAAATAAGATAAAAAGAATTTTTCAACATTTATCTCCACCCAATCAATTAGTGACAAGTGGAAATAAAAACAATAATAAAAACTAAACAATAATGTAAACATACAGTGAGTGTGAATTGAAACCATTTGCAACCTACAATCTCCCTTTTACCTTCTTTTGCGTGTATTTGAGACAAGGTTGTCCACAACACACTTTTGCTGATCAAGTTTGAGCTTTCAAAGAACTGGCAGTATCCTAAGCAAACGAAACACGCTACTACTGCAGCCGCACGCACGGATGGAAGAAATCTCAATCCAAAATCCCTATGTTCCTGAACTTCTGATTCAAACAGAACAAAGAAGTAAGTGAAAAGCTCGAAATAAAGAAGAATTCGTATACCTCCCTTCGAAGATTCCGACGAAGACTTCAATTCCGGTACGGTCTCAGGTAGTTTCCTCTTTCTGGTGATGAATCTTGGTAAAGAATACATGAGTTCTGGGCTGAAGAATGGAGGATTTGGGGGTTTTCGCGGAGAGGTTGTGTGAGCCATAGAACGACGGAGGTGTCGGCGGAGGATCTTGCGTTGGTGTTGAGAGATGTGGAGGAATCGTCAAATTGTTTGGGAATGTGAATACAGGAGTTGAATCCGAAAGCTAGCTTGAGTTTTCTCCATTTGCTTGACCTGGTTTGTGTGTAAGAGGGTTGAGTTGAGAGTTAGATGATTGAGAAGTGAGGAATGTGAAGATTTTTGTGGTGGAGAGGAAAACGTGAGTGAGTGATATGGGTGGAGAAAAAACGGAAAATTTGGAATAAAGGAGGAGGAGGATGGGACAGGTGGGTTTGTGAGGTGGTATGAAGGTTGATTGGTAGGCACAGCTCCAACAACAGTGTCGTTCTTTTCACCGTCTTTAAAGATCATAACAGTTGGGATACTTCTAATTCTGTAGCAGGTAGCAGTTGAAGGACTCTCATCTGTATTGAGTTTGTAACACTTGAGTTTCCCAGCATATTGTTTTGCTAGTTCATCAAGTATAGGGTGGATCATTCTGCAGGGACCACACCATGGAGCCCAGAACTCAACCAAAACGGGTGAATCAGATTCAAGTACAAGTGATTGCCAATTTGCTTCCGTTATAGGAGCCACATCCACAGCGGTATCCTGGGCCTCGCACACTACACGTGAAGTGCGGGTAGCGTTTCTGAAAGCAGGCGGAGCAGTGAAAATGGGCCTGAATTTGGGATTGGGCTTCAGTTTTAGGGCCACGTAACGTAAGAACTTGAGAGAACCCCGGGTGACAGAAGAAGGGTGAGGAACATGACCATGGATTCTATGACGGTGGCCATGGAGTGCGGCTGGTTTTCTGATGAAGGTGAAGAGAGTTGGATATTGTTATGTGGATGAGGTTGTCAAGGATGGATTGACGACGAGTTTTTGACGGCATGGGGTGATTTGTTCTGGGAGGATCCAGACTCAGACCCTTCTTTGACCATTAATGGTGATAGCTTTAGAGTCATAAGACACAGAAGCTATAGCAGAACCAATAAGAGAACACGAGAACTGAAGAAGTAGCAGGAGAATCAGTGTTGACATGTTCCACATTATGAGCTTGAAGTTGAACAATGGCCTATGGATATGGATAAAGCGAAAGAAGTGAGATGAAGAAGAAGGAAGTAACAAAGAAAATAGCTTAGATTCTACTTTTCCTCTTCTTCACACTGTTGTTGTTTTTGTTTGTGAGTTCACTTTTTCTTTTTGCAGAATGATAAATAAACGAAAAGTAGACATTATTAAAAATGTGTATAAAGAACAGCTATGAGTTTGAGAGAGACAGTGTTTAATGTTGCTGTTTTTGAAGAGATGAAAGGGAGTTTTTTGGAGAGAGGGGAAGTGGATTTATTTTTGTGTTTTGTTATGAGAGATGTTGGTTGCCCTGAGGAAGAATAGGTGCAGAGACTATGTACTGCATAATGGGATGGTGATGGGTGTATGCAGGCGGGAGTTTTTTTTTGATTGTGGGGGGAAAGATTGTGTGGATTGAAAAAAATAGGAGGGAGAGTATTGAGTGAATAATATATTTTGTGACTAAAAAAAAGCCCTTTTAATGATAAAATGAAATAAAACAGAAAGTATTTAAATTAACTCAATTAAAAATGGTTTTTTTTGAATATTTTATGAATAAAAAATAAAGACCCAAAATGACCGAAAATGATAAAAAAAAACTGACGAAAATTTATCCGAAAAAATAAAATGAACACATTAAAATAATCTACATGTCACAAAGATTAAAGAAAAAATATTCAAGAAGTCAAAAAATCAAAAATAAAATAATAATAAAAATATCAAACTAAACAGACGTTTAAGGTTAAAAACGAGACTTCGAACTGTACCGAAAAAATAAAGCGAGCATACCGTCATAATCTACGCGAAACGCAGATTCATAAAATGATCGGTAAAAAGGTGAAAACTTGAAATATTTTCTCGCTACTAATTTTCGCACATTGTTGAATCGCTTTTAACAATCTGTCTATAAAACCAAAATATTTTTATTATCGACATATAAACAACTTGGAGCAATGCAAGAAACGAGTAAAGAGATCAAAATGCATGAAGCAAAATGCCGGGTATTTTACAATTGAAAGACGATGCAAACTTTGATTTAAACTGACTTTTTCTGATCAACTTAAATACGACTAATGATGCAAAATGTGATGAATGAAGATATTTACTAATGATCGTGACCAAATGACAAAATATGGTATGAATGTGCGAATGAAAAAATTAGGGGCGAAATTAAGGGTGCAACGGTGTGCCTTGATGACTCAGTCTTCGAGAATCCACAATCAACCGTACTTCGGGCTTGGGAGACTCAAAACCTTAATTGAGGTGCGACACCTGATGCTCTTGATTCAGACCTGTCTCTGCACATGACACAAAAGAAAACATGAACATACACTTTTGTATGCGATTAGAAATTATTGATACATAGGCTCAAAATGTTCAAAACACTTGACAATCTTCGCATAGTCAAAGCTCGAAGGTGAGAGGTTAAAACCGACTGTATTTCGTGACCTTGACTTATCTTTAAAAATGCAAAAATAAAAATGGGATCTTAGGTCAAAAATTGGGGTACAACAGCTGCCCCTATTTAAGTTTCTTCTATCTGGAGATATGAAGATTGGGATCTTCATTTCGACGAGATTGAAGGGACTTAAATATAGAATACACAATTTTTGGCCTTAAGATACCGCAATTATGTTTATGATATGATATGAATGTAATGCTCTGAATTTTATGGGGAAATGACGCCATATAAGACAGACTATGCTGGAGAAACCAAACACATTATACAGTAATCCCACAGAGGAAAAGGTTGTAACTCCACTGGGGAAACAAAGTCATAGACTTCAAATGAGAGACTCTTGAATGATTTACATCAGTATTAAGACTGGAAAAGGTAATGATTTACATCAGTACTGTGACTGGAAAAGCATATGATTGATATCAGTACTGAGACCGGAAAATGATTGACATCAACACTGTGGCGGGAAAACAAAATGATTGACATCAACACTGTGGCTGGAAAACAAAATGATTTACATCAGTACTGTGACTAGAAAAGAAAATGATGGACATCAGTACTGTGACTGGAAAAGAAAATGATTGACATCAGCACTGTGGCTGGAAAACAAAATGATTGGCATCAGCACTGTGGCTGGAGAACAAAATGATTGACATCAGCACTGTGGCTGGAGATAAACATTTCTGATTTCTGAATTTTACCAAGAACGGTAACACATTTCTTCTCTGACCAAGATATCGCTTGAAAAGGATAAAATAACAAACTTCCCCCCGGGTCTTTTCCGAAAGGGATGCCATTTGCTGAATAGACTATTGTTGGGGATACACAAGCTGCTCAAATAAAGAGGCCGCCACTTGCTTCCTTTCAAAGGTGTCAATAACATACAAGCTGCTCATGAAGAGACTGCCACTTGCTGTCTTCAAAGAATATTAAAGCATACAAGCTGCTCATGAAGAGTCCGCCACTTGTTGCTTTCAAAGGTGTCAATAACATACAAGCTGCTCATGAAGAGACCGCCACTTGCTGTCTTCAAAGAATATTAAAACACACAAGCTGCTCATGAAGAGTCTGCCACTTGTTGCCAATAACCCACAAGCTGCTCATGAAGAGCTGCCACTTGCCATTTTCAAGGGAACAATAATACACAAGTTGCTCAAATAGATAAGCTGCCACTTGCTGTCTTCCAAAAATACTAATGTACAAGCTTCTCATGAAGAAGCTGCCACTTGCCGTTTTCCGTACAAGCTGCTCATGAAGAGACCGCCACTTGTCGTTTTCCGAAAGTGTTGATAACATACAAGTTGTCCATGAAGAGACTGCCGCTTGCTGTTTTTAAAAGTGTTGATAACATACAAGTTGTCCATGAAGAGACTGCCGCTTGCTGTTTTTCTCTAAGGTGTCAATAACATACAAGTTGCTCATGAAGAGACCGCCGCTTGATGTTTTTTCTAAGGTATCAATAACATACAAGTTGCTCATGAAGAGACCGCCGCTTGATGTTTTGAAAAGTGACAGTAACACACAAGTTGCTCATGAAGAGACCGCCGCTTGATGTTTTCAAAGGTGACAATAACATACAAGTTGCTCATGAAGAGACTGTCGCTTGCTGTTTTTTCAAAGATAACAATAACACACAAGTTGCTCATGAAGAGACCGCCGCTTGCTGTTTTTCAAGGTATCAATAACATACAAGTTGCTCATGAAGAGACCGCCGCTTGCTGTTTTTTCAAAGATAACAATAACACACAAGTTGCTCATGAAGAGACCGCCGCTTGATGTTTTCAAAGGTGACAATAACATACAAGTTGCTCATGAGGAGACCGCCGCTTGCTGTTTGTCAAGAGTATCCATAACACACAAGTTGCCTCATGAAGAGACTGCCGCTTGCTGTTTTTCAGAAAGATACCCATAAAATATCGTGAAGATATTGCTGGAGGTGAGAACCAATAATTTCATCGGGGATGGACAAATTGCTCATGAAGAGACCGCCATTTGTCATAAAGAAATCAGAAATAATCAAACTGCTCAAATAAAGAGTCAGTCGCTTGTTGTCATGTCGATATTCCAAAAGAAGGTTGTGATAACACTGCTGGGGAATAAAGTTCATCTTCAATGGGGAACCATGAATAAGTCCTTCTTGAGGAGACCAAGTATTTACATTGCAAAATAAATGCACTTTCCATCTAGGTTTCACAGCCTAGAGATATTCACAGGGTATCGTTCACAAGAGACATAGCTTAATCCAGGAATAAACTGGAGAGAAAACAGTCAAACAAGACTCCATCCAATGAGGAAACAACTCAAATGGGGATTTATCCTATCCAGATATGGAAAAGGAAAGCTAAAGCAAGGTTCTTCCACGAGAGTTAACTCAGTGGGGAATTAGAAAAAGAGGCGTACTTTCTGCTTAAGTTGACACTCTATTTGGAAAGATCAAATACGCTATTTGAATAGACATAACCAAGGTATACGTACTCAAAGACATCAACAAATACAACTGTGCATGCATGATGCAAGTGTGAATGAATAAATGAATGTCATGTATATGCTGACAAAACAGACAGGGGAGATAGACAGAAAATGATAAGACATCACAGTACAACTCGATACTCGGCTAATCTCAACAGGATGGTAACATTACTGGCGATAAAACACAGGCCATCATTGGATCAAGGTCCTTTTACAAGGCTTAAATATCTCTGGAGAGGAATATATTTTCAGGTAGAAAACCCAAAGTCTAGTCTTCTATTGCAAACAATCCATTGAAAGGATAACAACACAAACGAAGTTTCAGCTGGAAAGAAGTCTTGCTTAGCTGGAGATACTGGGAACACCACCCTCTAATAGTGTATGAAAAACATATCTTGACAAATCTGGATTGCCCCTGGGATTAATTTTGGATGCCCCAAGTTTACTGCTGATAAGCTGCGTGATGCACGACAATTCTTGCGAATAGCTTCACTTCTAAAATGCCCCAAGCTATATGGCTGATGAGGAGAAATCGTCTCAAGAGGATTTTACAAAAGACCTAGCATTCACCATGCTCCGGTGTCTTCAAACTCTTAGAGAGATTCATCCAATCTCGACGTGGTTGCCCCGGATTGACTGTAGTCGGCACAACAAAGTCTTCGAAATTTTTCCCCAAACGAGTAAACAAGTTGGGAAAGCATTAACTGGGAGAAGCAACATGTTCGTGATTACGGTCTTCAGGTGACATGCCCCTAGATATGATTTTTTCTTGAAATGATTCTCTAATTACTCAACAGAGTTTCAGGCCTTAAAAGAATAAACTCATCACTGGTGCTTATGTGAGCTTCCTTGACATCAAACAAATGTTTTGCAGTTAGAAAATTTTATTATGAGAATGAAGATTCTAATGCAACAGTTATGTAAGTCTTGAAGATTTTGAAAAGATATCACACAAATTTTGCAAGCTAAAGCACCGTTTACTTTTGTATAGGAAAAACATATGATACCAACATAACTATTTAGGACATTCATGGGAGTCAGGAACACTATCTCATTGAAGTATGCTTTCAAAATAACCTTGCTTCAATTAGGACTTTTGAAGGTTGTAACGTGGTCTGGTTCATGGTTTTTAGAAAAAAGATTTTAAGGCTCAAAATATTTGGTGCCCACCCCCTTCATGATGTTCTCCAACCCTATGTTCAGTTAATTCAACATGAGTGTTCATCTCTCAAAAGGATTTTGTGACGGTCAAGGAAACGACGAGGCTTTCGGAGTAGAAACCAACCTCATGTCTTCATGTTTGTAGTCACCAATTTGTTCTTTGCTGAGGACTTTTCTTTGTAGTCCTTTCTTTGCAATTTTTATTTTCCCTAATTTTTGCCTGAACTAATTTTTTTGAATTGATAGTCCAGCGGGATGCCTTAATTTTGCCTAAGTCACACGTTTTCATTTTTTTTTTGACTTAGCAGGCTTTTCTTTTTCTTGATTTTTGACTTTTTGAACAAAATGTGTGACATTAGCTTGTCTTTGCTTGTTGAGAGGATTGTGATTGCCTCGTTTCTTGATGAGTGAGGGATAACATTGTGGTTCCACATCCTCTAGATTCTTTATACATGAAGGATAGCCCTCGTAGTTTCTCTTCAAAAAAACATCTTCCTTATGAATTTTGAACACTCAGTCAGATTAACTAAAAACTATCCTGCCCCAGGTTAAAATTCAAGGTTTTTTCGTATAGAAAAGAAACTTCTGCTTCAAAGGCTCAAAAGGGGTTAGCAAGGGATTATCTTCCTTATATCTCCGGTGTTTAGGGATTTGAAACAATGCTTGTACATCATCAGCAAGATTTTATCCAAAAGCATACAACCAGAGATTTTGTGTTTTTTAGATCATCCTCCTCCCTTCAATCTCTGCCTAGGCAAGAGAATGGGCAACAAGTTGGTATCATAATACCAAAAGAAATTTAAAATTTGAAAACAAATATGAGTGAAACGAATGAATTTCTTCAAGACAAACATACTCATTGTATTAAGATAATCATACAGATGCAAACAAGTTCTTACATGCAAACAATGTTTTGATAAACAAGAAAAATTACAAAAAGCAGAAATAAGTTAATGATCGGGGAAAGCTTTCCATCTGGACTTGAATCACCGAAAACATCCTTCAAAACTCAAAGTGGCCATCAATCGTGTTTACTCTTTGGCACATGCTTGATTTGAACTTCAAAACCAACGTCCTTGAATGACAAGATACCACTTCTGACCAACTTCTGAACCTCAATCTTCAAAGCAAAGCAACCCTCCAAGTCATGCCCAGGAGCACCTTGATGAAAAGTACAAGCCAAATCAGCTTTGTAGTACCAATGTATCTTCTCAGGAACCTTCGCTGGAGGTCGGGTCTGAACCAAATTCCTCTGCATCAGGATAGGGAACAACTCTGTATAGGTAATTGGAATTGGATCAAACTGGGTTTTCCTCTGATTAGGCTCTTGTTGATTCTGTTGATGAATAGGAGAAACATGATGATTCTGACGATGATTATTTCTTCCTCTGGTTCTCTTCTTGGAAAAGTTATTATCAAACTTCTTCACACCATTAGCTGAGCTACCATCTTCATATAAACATCCCTTTCTGACATCTTCTTCTAGACGCACTCCCACATTCACCTTGTCAGGAAAGTCATTAGGTGCATTAACCATCACCTTCTCATGAGAGAATGATTTTAGAGTTTCAGTGAAGACTTTTATCATCGCTTCCTCCCTCCTAGAAGGATTGACTTGGGCGGCAACCAGAATTTCAACCAAACCAGTTAAGCGCTCCATACTAGCTTTCAAAATAGTCATCTCTCTACAGAGTTCAGAAACCTCTTGCTTGATATTCTCCATTGTCCTCTTAGCGCGAGTGTTGTACTAGTGAGACCAAAGGAAAAATAAGACTCGAAAAAAGACCTTTGAAAATGAAACAAAAAAATGTAGAATGATGTATGATATGCAAAAGAGAGTTTT
This sequence comes from Vicia faba, assembly GCA_948472305.1. Lineage (NCBI taxonomy): Eukaryota > Viridiplantae > Streptophyta > Magnoliopsida > Fabales > Fabaceae > Vicia > Vicia faba. The sequence continues at coordinate 1,055,129,980 of OX451740.1, read as the reverse complement.
TATTTGATTTTCAAGGAACTCAAGATATTAAGTTGTAAACATCAAAGTATGAAGATAGGAGATGAATTTTAAATTGGCTCCAAACATTGATCAAGTTATCATCAAGATCAATAATCCATTTTGGTGGATTAGGGTTTTCGCCCTATCAACACCCAAGATCCATTGAGCTTGATGAAACTTGTGATGTTTACAAAGAAAGACCTCCAAAGTCAAGTGAAAAGGGTTTTATGGATGCATGAATGCATGGCTATGCAACAACTACAAGCAAGGTCACAAATAAAGTCGAAAGGTTCAACGTCACGAGCATGGAGTCGAGGTAAGGAACACCCCCAAAGTATGTACTAACGGTTTAATCACACCTGTAGAACAAGGTTCTAAGAGTTCCCGGAGTCTACATTCCTCCTTCGGATATTACCAACGTCTTGATTACTCAATAATCAGCAATATTCTCAAGAGAAACTCATCCGAGCGTAGCATCGCGTAACAATTACTTCCGGATTACTCCGTTATAATCTCCGCGCTACACCTAAAAGGCCAAGATGGGTTAGGGTTCTACGGTTCCCAGCTTCTCTGGCTCCCAGGTCGAAAATAATAATGTCTTCCCGATTACTCGGTAAACAAATATTACGTTCAAAAGGGCCTTCCACTGAGTGGGGGATCTCATTCCTCCTTCTTCGGGATTACTCCCTCAAAGCTAACATGACTATACCGCCCATCCTATTCCTAAGTGTAACTTAGTCCGGGTATAGGACTTGTCCTTTGTAAATATTATCAACACCCAAATAATCACAATATATACATATAATCAAACAATCAAATAATGATAAAACAGATAAAACAAATTAGGCTTAACCCACTTAGGGATGGACCAGGAAGAGGTCAATCTTTCCCCAGCAGAGTCGCCAATTCTGTAGCGGTGAAAATTGGAGATCAAGCTATTAATTAACTTGACTCGCAAAAGCAAGAGTCGCCACCGCGCTTTATTATTTCCAAGGGAAAAGGGAAAAGAGCGAAATAAAACCCTAAAATATGCAATGTAAAATAAGACTTAAAAGTAATAAAAATACAATGCGTTTTTGAAAGAGATCGAGAGTTCGGGGGTTGGTTATACAATGGGAAGGTATTAGCACCCAATGCATCTGCGGTACTCCGCAGGAACCTTTTGAAATATCTGTTTTTGGTTAAAATTGTTTGTTTGATTAGAATGGTTCGTTTGACTAAAAATATGGGTATGGACGAGATTTTTGAAGATGCGACGACCTAGTGTCGAAGTTTTGACTTAAAAGGTATGAGTTTGAAAATGGAGTCTTTTGGGAAAATTATCTTGAGTTTGGAAAAATAGTAAATAAGCAAAAAAATGAATGAAGGGGTTCGCGCAATCGTATGAGATATGTTCGGTGACATGAAGTCAACAAATTTAATTCTTTCCCTTGGAGTAGACGCAAATAAAAATATAAAGATTAAATAATCGAAAAGAAATTAAACAACTAACAATTAATAAAAGAAAAACAATTAGTATAATTTTTATGGCGTAAACAAAATATAAAGATCGAATAATTGAAAAAAAGGAAATTAAATAACTAACATTTAGTCAAAATAAAAGAAAGACAATTCTAATATAATTTTTATGACATTGTTTTTAGGTGAAAAATAATTATAAACCTATACTATTTTGTATTTTTTCTGATTTTTTACTAACAACTAAAATTAACTAATTCAATAAATAAGAATCTAATAAAACTAAATTAAATAAATAAAAGTAATTAGATAAAACAAAACAAAAAATCCAAACAACGCTAAATGATTTTGTGAAAGCTAAATAAGATAAAAATAATTTTTCAACATTTATCTCCACCCAATCAATTAGTGACAAGTGGAAATAAAAACAATAATAAAAACTAAACAATAATGTAAACATACAGTGAGTGTGAATTGAAACCATTTGCAACCTACAATCTCCCTTTTACCTTCTTTTGCGTGTATTTGAGACAAGGTTGTCCACAACACACTTTTGCTGATCAAGTTTGAGCTTTCAAAGAACTGGCAGTATCCTAAGCAAACGAAACACGCTACTACTGCAGCCGCACGCACGGATGGAAGAAATCTCAATCCAAAATCCCTATGTTCCTGAACTTCTGATTCAAACAGAACAAAGAAGTAAGTGAAAAGCTCGAAATAAAGAAGAATTTGTATACCTCCCTTCGAAGATTCCGACGAAGACTTCAATTCCGGTACGGTCTCAGGTAGTTTCCTCTTTCTGGTGATGAATCTTGGTAAAGAATACATGAGTTCTGGGCTGACGAATGGAGGATTTGGGGGTTTTCGCGGAGAGGTTGTGTGAGCCATAGAACGACGGAGGTGTCAGCGGAGGATCTTGCGTTGGTGTTGAGAGATGTGGAGGAATCGTCAAATTGTTTGGGAATGTGAATACAGGAGTTGAATCCGAAAGCTAGCTTGAGTTTTCTCCATTTGCTTGACCTGGTTTGTGTGTAAGAGGGTTGAGTTGAGAGTTAGATGATTGAGAAGTGAGGAATGTGAAGATTTTTGTGGTGGAGAGGAAAACGTGAGTGAGTGATATGGGTGGAGAAAAAACGGAAAATTTGGAATAAAGGAGGAGGAGGATGGGACAGGTGGGTTTGTGAGGTGGTATGAAGGTTGATTGGTAGGCACAGCTCCAACAACAGTGTCGTTCTTTTCACCGTCTTTAAAGATCATAACAGTTGGGATACTTCTAATTCCGTAGCAGGTAGCAGTTGAAGGACTCTCATCTGTATTGAGTTTGTAACACTTGAGTTTCCCAGCATATTGTTTTGCTAGTTCATCAAGTATAGGGTGGATCATTCTGCAGGGACCACACCATGGAGCCCAGAACTCAACCAAAACGGGTGAATCAGATTCAAGTACAAGTGATTGCCAATTTGCTTCCGTTATAGGAGCCACATCCACAGCAGTATCCTGGGCCTCGCACACTACACGTGAAGTGCGGGTAGCGTTTTTGAAAGCAGGCGAAGCAGTGAAAATGGGCCTGAATTTGGGATTGGGCTTCAGTTTTAGGGCCACGTAACGTAAGAACTTGAGAGAACCCCGGGTGACAGAAGAAGGGTGAGGAACATGACCATGGATTCTATGACGGTGGCCATGGAGCGCGGCTGGTTTTCTGATGAAGGTGAAGAGAGTTGGATATTGTTATGTGGATGAGGTTGTCAAGGCTGGATTGACGACGAGTTTTTGACGGCATGGGGTGATTTGTTCTGGGAGGATCCAGACTCAGACCCTTCTTTGACCATTAATGGTGATAGCTTTAGAGTCATAAGACACAGAAGCTGTAGCAGAACCAATAAGAGAACACGAGAACTGAAGAAGTAGCAGGAGAATCAGTGTTGACATGTTCCACATTATGAGCTTGAAGTTGAACAATGGCCTATGGATATGGATAAAGCGAAAGAAGTGAGATGAAGAAGAAGGAAGTAACAAAGAAAATAGCTTAGATTCTACTTTTCCTCTTCTTCACACTGTTGTTGTTTTTGTTTGTGAGTTCACTTTTTCTTTTTGCAGAATGATAAATAAACGAAAAGTAGACATTATTAAAAATGTGTATAAAGAACAACTATGAGTTTGAGAGAGACAGTGTTTAATGTTGCTGTTTTTGAAGAGATGAAAGGGTGTTTTTTGGAGAGAGGGGAAGTGGATTTATTTTTGTGTTTTGTTATGAGAGATGTTGGTTCCCCTGGGGAAGAATAGGTGCAGAGACTATGTACTGCATAATGGGATGGTGATGGGTGTATGCAGGCGAGAGTTTTTTTTTGATTGTGGGGGGAAAGATTGTGTGGATTGAAAAAAATAGGAGGGAGAGTATTGAGTGAATAATATATTTTGTGACTAAAAAAAAGCCCTTTTAATGATAAAATGAAATAAAACAGAAAGTATTTAAATTAACTCAATTAAAAATGGTTTTTTTTGAATATTTTATGAATAAAAAATAAAGACCCAAAATGACCGAAAATGATAAAAAAAACTGACGAAAATTTATCCGAAAAAATAAAATGAACACATTAAAATAATCTACATGTCACAAAGATTAAAGAAAAAATATTCAAGAAGTCAAAAAATCAAAAATAAAATAATAATAAAAATATCAGACTAAACAAACGTTTAAGGTTAAAAACGAGACTTCGAACTGTATCGAAAAAATAAAGCGAGCATACCGTCATAATCTACGCGAAACGCAGATTCATAAAATGATCGGTAAAAAGGTGAAAACTTGAAATATTTTCTCGCTACTAATTTTCGCACATTGTTGAATCGCTTTTAACAATCTGTCTATAAAACCAAAATATTTTTATTATCGACATATAAACAACTTGGAGCAATGCAAGAAACGAGTAAAGAGATCAAAATGCATGAAGCAAAATGCTGGGTATTTTACAATTGAAAGACGATGCAAACTTTGATTTAAACTGACTTTTTCTGATCAACTTAAATACGACTAATGATGCAAAATGTGATGAATGAAGATATTTACTAATGATCGTGACCAAATGACAAAATATGGTATGAATGTGCGAATGAAAAAATTAGGGGCGAAATTAAGGGTGCAACGGTGTGCCTTGATGACTCAGTCTTCGAGAATCCACAATCAACCGTACTTCGGGCTTGGGAGACTCAAAACCTTAATTGAGGTGCGACACCTGATGCTCTTGATTCAGACCCGTCTCTGCACATGACACAAAAGAAAACATGAACATACACTTTTGTATGCGATTAGAAATTATTGATACATAGGCTCAAAATGTTCAAAACACTTGACAATCTTCGCATAGTCAAAGCTCGAAGGTGAGAGGTTAAAACCGACTGTATTTCGTGACCTTGACTTATCTTTAAAAATGCAAAAATAAAAATGGGATCTTAGGTCAAAAATTGGGGTACAACAGTCACAAAAATAAGTAACTGCCAGGACTCAGTCAAAACAGGAAGGTGTACCTGTAACTAGGCGTTGGATCCGAGGACGAGGCTGATTACGAGCACATGGTTGTTCTGGACGTTTCCTGGTTGTCTGCTCGACTCGTGTCGGGCTGACAGAAGCCAACTGCCTTTAGGTTTTTACTAAACTTTTGTTAATGAAAATTAATCAAATAATTACGTTAATCATCAAACTTTTTCCATTAAAAAAATCACAAAAAGATTTTCTTTATCTTTTCTTTATTTTACAAATCTTCGTGTAATTTATTTCCCAATTATTGTAACTCCTCAATGTTCTGTAATAACTTCAATTAGGGTTTACTGTTTTTTATCCCCATTGATAAATTTGTACTCCCCACTCCTGAAGCATTGTAATAGCGTAGGAAATTTAATTTCCGCAATTGTCTGCTTTCCTTATTACTGTTAGTAATTCGGGTTTGTATGGCAAGATTAAAACAAACATTAGAAAACCTAACCTCAAGACAAATACTTGAAATCAAAACACTTCGCACACACGTACCTCTAGGGTAATCTCACTTGTTGCTTCGGATAAAAACAGTCATGTCCCTCGAACGTGAGATGCTTTAGCAAAGACCCTCGACTAAAAGATCGTAGTCCCTCAATGACCCTTTGATGCTGCCTTCGGTAAATGATCTTAGTCCCTTATGACAATTTCGAAAGCATCCTACAAGTTGCCTTCTATGACTGTACGATGACCCACGCCTGTCCGTCACATCCAATGATAGGGCTTCATACTAACTAATAGTAGGATAGCACTATCTAAATGAGGAGGAAAAGAACAAAGACTTTTTGAGTAGGTAGATCTCTCGTAATCTCTTGCTCAAAAACTAAAACAATCTTTACACTTCAACTTTCAAAACAACTACTTTTAAAGCCCTTTATATACACTCTTGAGGACTGATACAAAGGTTATTATAAAGCGAACTGCCTTACATTGGCATTTTTAAAACACTTTCCAAAACAACACTTTCTTTCACAATATTTTCAAAACAAACATTTTATATACATTGTCAACGATACGAGAATCATTACAAAATTGCCGCACTTAGGCATTATTTTCAAAATATTTTCAAACATACACAAACACAAAGCATTTTCAAAGTGAGATAGAGATTTAGAGCCCATAGATAACTACAGATGAAAAGGGTGCTAACACCTTCCCTTTTCATAACCTACCCCTCAAACTCAGGAAAAAATCTCAAAGGTCTTTCCTTTTCTTTTCACCCTTTCCTTTATTAGATAAAAGAAAAGTCGGTGGCAACTCTTGCTATCTACAATATTTGCGATAAATCGTAAAACTCGAATGTCAGTTCTCTTACCGTATTATAGAACTGGCGACTCTGTTGGGGAAATTAAAACTAAAAATGGAGTTACCTTTAGAGCTAGTTCACCTTTATTTCTTTACTTTCTTTCTTTGTATGCTTTATACTTCGGGGTATGCTTGGGTTTATTTCTTGTATAGATCATATACCCGAATCTGGAGGAATTTTAGATAAGTAGCAATAGATCGTGAAAATTGTACGGCATAGATCGATATGGTTGAAATGATGGCTATGTTAGTGCGACACATTGGTTGGTGCTGGTGTCCCTTGAGTAAGTCAAGGAGAATGCTGGGCTACCACGTGGTGTCATAAGCATTAACTGACCTTAGAATCTTAGTTGACAACACTTAGCCATTAGAAAGCAGTGAGATGGTTGGCTTTGGTGCAAACTGAAGTTGGTTGATACTCGATGCTACACTCATTGAGATTGGACTTTCAGGATATTTCGGTCGCAATTTAGATGCTTGTGCTGAAACAATGCCTGAGAGAAAGATTAGTGATTTGATATTCCTAGAACCCGGTTACTTCTTCTAGAACAGGTTGAGCCAACTGAAACTTCAATAGGGTACTTACCTACAAACTCCATGCAAGCTTAAACCTAAGGCCTTGTGTGTTTTTTTGTGTTTGATTAATTGTTCGAACATGACATCATAACATCATGACATCATATCATATCATTTTCACTAACCATTTCAAGGACCTGGGGATTTATCTTTGTTCTGTTTTGTAGGTTATGGCTTCCGCTCGCAGAAATACCATCTGGATCAGTTTTGTGAGGATACCTTCTCAACTTAAGGAGTTAGTCTCAAGGGTTTCTGAAAGTTCTCCATTCATCAAGAGGCATGGTCGACTACTCAGTTTGGTTACCTCGGGTTTTGAAGAAGACATTATGAGTGTTGAATTCCAGTTCTTTGACCTTGTACATCACTGTTTCACCTTTCCGTATTATCAACTGGTACCACAATGGAGGAGTTTTCTCAATTACTTGGAGTACCTGTTCTCAATCAAACACCTTTCACTGGTTTAGGAAAAGATCCACAGCCTGAAAAAAATTGTAGCAACCTTAATTGGGAAACAAGGAGTTTTCTAGATAAATTTCTGTTAGAGAAGGCTCAGCTGTTTTTGGATGCTATGACTTTTCAAGCTTTCAAAGAAATCTTGGATTTATTGATCTATGGTCTGGTGCTATTCCCTAATCCAGACCAACTCATAGAGGTGAATATCATCAAAATATTTCTTTCTCGTAACCATGTGCCTACTTTGTTCGGAGACATTTTGCATTATCTTCACACTCGTACTATGAGGAAGCGAAGGACTCTTATGTGTTGCATACCTATGCTATAAAGGTGGTTTATTTCTTACCTTCCCCGATCATTAATAAAGAATGAACAAGTTTTGAGGTGGTATCAAAGGATGATATCACTTCCTCATTCAAATATCTATTGGTGTTCCCTATCTCTGGGAGATGTTACTATCATTAATTGCTGCGGGGAATTACCTAATGTTCCACTCCTTGGCATTAGGGGAGGTATAACTTACAACCCTTCTCTTTCTCTACGAAAATTTGGTTATGCTCGAAGAGATGGTCCTCAAGATGCACTTATCGAGGGTATTATGTTCGACTACGAAAATGATCCTCAAGGTTATCGTCAAAGGTTTATACGTGCTTGGGGCATGGTAAATAAGGTTGATAGAAAAAATTTAGGATAAAAGAACTCTATCCCTTTGGAGCCTTATCTCAAATGGATATTAGCTCGTGCTCAAAACCTTATGATGCCATATCCAACTGTTCTACCGGTGATCTGAGATTCTATTGACCAAGGAGACGTTTCTCGCATCATCCTCCATACAGACATGCCTACTGGACTCGAAGAATTGCAGAAGTACTGGATTCAACTCAAGGAAGAATGGGACACCTTTGAATCTCAATTCTATGCAAGTGAAAACAATGTATTGGAGCTCATAAAGCAACTTCACGGGGAGCAAAGCCTTAATGCATACATCGACACGAAGACGAAGCGTTAGTGGGAGACTTGAGTCTTAGGTTTTAGAAGTTCATATTGTTGTCTCTTTGAGACCCTTTTGATTTTCATTGTAAGCCTAAGAGGCAGTTGAAATATTGAACTTATTAATGAAATCTTTGTTGTTGTTTCCTCTCGGTTAGCAAATTTAAATCTCCTAAGGTCCTTGAAAACATTGCATCCACATATCATGCATCATTTCATAATCCAGTTTTCCAATACAGGTTTCCTCATCTATTTACTGTTTATATCAGTATAAGATGGCCCTCGAACAAACTTTCAAGCATCTCCAAACTCTGCATGAACAATTTCAAGAGACTCTGATGAATCTGACCAAAGGGTAACAAGAGATAATGGCGCTTCTCACCACGAAAAAGATGACTAAGAAGCGAGATGTTATCCTCAACATGGGGAGAAGATTCAAAGGTCCTGCTCAACCAGTTCGAGTGAATGATGTTTCCTCTGAGGAAGATGACAACCAAGAGGAGGATGGAAAAAGTATCAGAGGTGAAGATATTAATAATCAGGTTTCTAAGGATGAAGACTACTCCGACGAACAGTATCCTCCTATAGATGATATATACACGTAGTTGGAAGACCGTCTCAAAGATGTGGAAATCCAAAAAGTGCTTGGATTGGATTTTGGAGAGCTAGGTCTAATCCCGGGGGTGGTCATCCCTCACAAATTCAAGGTCCATATCTTTGCTAAATATGATGGGGTCCCTTGTTCAAACTTCATATGAGGTCGTATTTTCGAAAAATCCAACCTCATACTGCTGACATAAAATTATGGGTCCATTTATTTCAAGAAAGTTTGTCCGGTACTTAACTTGAATGGTTCTATCAGCTCGAAGGAACCAACATTCACACATAGGAAGAATTAAATGCTTCTTTCTACAAGCAGTATCAATATAATGTTGACCTGGCGCCGACTCGCGTGCAGTTGCAAAACATGTCCATGGGCTCGAATGGAGGGTTCAAGGAGTATGCCTAAAAATAAAGGAACCTAGCTTGAAGGGTGCAACTTCCTTTAACTGGCCGGGAATTGGTGGATATGTTCATGGGCACTCTAACGGGTCAATTCTTTAATCTGCTGATTGGGAGTTCTTCATCTGGCTTTACTGAGCTAATTCTAACTGGAGAATGAGTTGAAAGTGGTATTAAGAGTTGGGAGATTCCAATGGCTGTAACTTCTAGTGCTATGAAGAAACCGTTCAGTGGTAAGAAAGAAACCAATGATGTTTATGGCTAGAAAAGTCGTAGTAAGAATGACCTCCACCAGCATAGGTCAGATGCTCTGAGGAGGCAGTTCACCAGGATTAATATGCCTTTGGCTCAAGCATTGCAACATTTGATAAAGGTTGACCTTATAACACTCCGAGATCCTCTTCCTAATCCCAACACATCCTCTCCAAAGTACAACCCAAATTCGAGGTGTGCCTATCATTCGAACAGTATTGGGAACGATACCAATAACTCCGAGTCCTGAAAAATAAAATTCACGACATAATTGACAATAAGGAAATTGAGTTCGACCGTCTAGAGACTCTGAATGTGATTACTGTACCTATTCCTAAGCATGACAAAGGCATAAGTGATATTGAAGATGTTTTGTATGTTACCTCCGTAAGTGATGTGGTTACTCCTCTCTCAACAGTCAAGAAGAATTTTCTACAAGCCAGTTTATTTCTGGGTTATGTTAAAGAATGTTATTGCTGCACAGTTCAATCCAATGGCTGCGGGTTACTGAAGGAAGACATTCAATGCCTAATGGATGAACATGTAATTTTGATTGATAAAATTTTGTATGATGAGAATATATGCCGAGATTTGTCTGTCATATATGGTACTCCTTTCAAGATCACTTCCAAGAGTCCTGTAAGGATTACTGCCAATCCAAAAGTTGCACCCTTGATCATTACAACACCTGTACCCAACCCATATTCCTTGGAGAAGGATATTCCATAGAATTATAGGTCTTACATATATTACCATGGCATCAAACAAGAGTTGTCTAACGAAGATGATGAAGAGGTTGATCTCGATATTGGTAATATTATGGGGACCAACAAAATTACTAGAAGTGGAAAGATTTTCTCCTCGAAATTCTCTCCACCTGTTCAAGTCACAGTTACCAAGAAAATTGCCAAAGGTCGAGGTAAAGAGCCAACGATAGAGCTTGCCCAGAGAGAAGCGCCAAAAGAAGCTGCAGTCAAGGATACCTCTGGACAAGAAATGGAAGAGGTTTTGAAGATCATCCATAGAAGCGATTACAAAGTTGTTGAACAGTTGGGGCATACCCCATTCATAATCTTCAGGCTATCTTTACTACTGTGTTCTGAAGCCCATGCACAAGCTTTAATGAAAATTTTTAGGAATGCTCATGTACCACAAGAGTTTTCTGCTGATCAATTTGGAAGTTATGTTGCTAGATTAACGACTGACAATGGATTAGGTTTCTTTGATGCTGATCTGACTCCTAAGGGGAGGAATCATAATAGGGTCATGTATGTATCCATTGAATGCATGGGAACTATATTGGCTCGTGTGTTAGTTGATACTGGCCCTTCTCTGAATGTTCTGCCAAATGGCGCTCTTGATAGACTGGACTGTTAAGGGGTTGTGCTAAAACCTAGCGACATTATAGTTCGAGCCTTTGACGGATAAAAAAGAATAGTACATGGAGAAGTAGACCTCGCAATCAAAGTAGGTTCACAGATATTTGAGTCTACTTTCTATGTAATGGACATCCGGCCAACTTATTCTTGTCTATTCGAACGTCCCTGGACCCATGGGGAAGGCGCTATTACCTCCACCTTGCACCAGAAATTAAAGTATCCTGTAAAAGGGAAGGTTGTTACTATATGCGGAGAGGAGGAGTACATGGTCAACCACCTGAATTCATTCTGGTATGTGGAGATGGACGGAGAATTTGTCGAGACTCCCTGTCAAACTTTTGAAGTGATTTCTCCTGTTGTTATTGAAGATGTTTTTGCCATTCCAAAGACTACCAAGGTTCCGCAAAAGATGAAAACTTTTAAAGATACCAAAGCTACTATAGAGGAAGGTGGTTGCATAATTTGGGGTCAGCTTCCTGATATCCCTTACAAATCTGATAAGTTTTGTTTAGGCTTTACTGCAGAGGGTCAGAGGGTTGTTCTTCGCGCTCGCACTGGAAGACCTCCATTCTGTGTCAGCAACAATGGAGTCAACTCTATAGAAGATGCTGACAGTGATTATGATTTCAATAGTTGGATCTTTCCTACCATTGGCAACGGGCTCAACAATTGGAAAGTAGAAGACATTTTCCGTATCTCCTTCATCCAGAAGTAATAGTTATTTCTGTTTTTATTTCTTTAAGAAGTTTGGTTATGTAATTTCTTTTAAAACAATGACTTTAAACCTCGTGTCTTGCTCGGGGAACAATGGTTCATTTGTTAAGGGTTATCATTTCACATGTCATATTTTCATTTAATGTAAACATTGGACATTTTGCATTCAAATTTTGCACTCTCTGTCTTTATTTTACTTTACTGCATTTTCAAATAGCTATGTGTTCTTACACACACCCACACACTACATTGCAGATCCCCGTCCACTCTGGATCTCGTTGATAACAGTTCTACTATTGCCTCTTATGACTTTGAAAATCCAATCTACCAAGCCGAGGAAAAAGGTGAGGAAGATTGTGAAAGACCTGGGGAACTTGCCAAACTCTTAATACAAGAAGAAAAGGCTACCCAACCGCAAGAAGATCCGATCGTAGTGGTAAACTTGGGTTCTGAGATAGATAGAAAAGAGGTCAACATAGGTTCTAATTTAGAGGGCAGTGTCAAGGAGAGTTTGATTCATATGTTGCAAGACTATGTTGAGATATTTGCTTGATCATACGAAGATATGCCATGGATCAATACTAATATTGTGGTTCACTGTCTGCCAATGAAAGAGGGTTATTCTCCGATTAAGCAAAAAGTTTGTCACATGTGTCCCGAGATGTCAGAGAAGATCAAGGTCGAGGTTATGAAACAATTAAACACAGGTTTCTTAGCAATTACGTCTTATCCTCAATGGGTTGCTAATGTCGTTCCGATACCAAAGAAAGAAGGCAAGGTACATATGTGTGTAGATTACAGGGATCTGAACAAGGCAAGCCCCAAAGATGACTTTCCACTACCACATATTGATGTCTTGGTTGACAACACTGCTCAGCATAAGGTATTCTCCTTCATGGATGGCTTCTCGGGTTATAATCAAATTAAGATGGCGCCCGAAGACATGGAGAAAACTACCTTCGTCGCACAGTGGGGCACTTTCTGTTACAAGTTCATGTCTTTTGGGTTGAAGAATGCTGGGGCAGCTTATCAGCGTTCCATGATAACTTTTTTCCATGACATGATTTATCATGAAATAGAAGTCTACATCGACGACATGATAGCTAGATCACAGACTAAAGAAGAACATCTTGATCATCTGCATAAGTTATTTGAAAGGCTGAAGAAACATAAGCTAAGGATAAATCCAAACAAATGCACCTTTGGGTGAGGTCTGGAAAACTCCTAGGTTTCATTGTCAGTGGTAAAGGTATTGAAGTTGATCCTACAAAGGTTAAAGCTATTCAAGAAATGTCGGCTCCCCGTATTGAGAAAAAGTCAGAGGTTTCTTAGGACAACTGAGTTACATTTCCCGATTCATTTCTCATTTGATTGATACCTGTGAGCCAATCTTCAAGCTGTTGAAGAAAGATCAAGTAGTAAAGTGGAACTGCGACTGTCAAATATCCTTTGATAAAATCAAGGAGTACTTACAAGAACCTCCAGTTCTGATGCCACCAATTGAAGGAAGACCTTTAATCATGTAACTATAAATGCTAGACAATTAAATGGGGTGTGTTTGTGGTAGTGTTGTACCCCAAAATTTGCCCTCTCTTTTTAATCAACACATGCCCATTGAGGTTCTCAACTTGCTCAAGGATGCCCAAGAGTTAACCAGACAAACTCTCTCTTAAGGCAATGAACCTCAAACTAGGGTTTCCATTTTCATCAGGATGTATGAACTCCAAAGGCTTCAAATTCTTTCCATGGTCCCAATATGTTCTCAAGATCATCCATGTCAATATTTATGCCTTGCACAAGAAGTTTGCTCAGTCAATTGCCCAGATGCCTGATAATCAACTATACTAGGTCAAAAGTCAACTGTGGCCCACATACAGTCAATCTTTAAGATTTTTGGTTAACATCAACATTTTGAAGTGATATCCATCATTTGATCAAGGGTTGATCATGATTCCTCAAGGAATGCCCCAAATTCATCAAAACCCAAAAGTTGCTAAATTAGGGTTTCATAGGAAAAGTCAACCAAACTTTGACCAATCATAACTTCTTTATACTTTATCAGAAATTTTCCATCCAAGGCTCATTTTTAAGAGGAAGAAATTCCCTACAATTCATATTCATCCCACAAGTTCAAAATATGCAATCATCAAAAAATATGAATTTCTACATTATAGGTCCTTTTGAAAAGTCAACAAAAACACCTTTTGGGTCAAAGCTTCTTACATGAACATGGAAGACCCAATTGAGATGAAACCAAAAGGGTTGCTTAGGGGACATCCTAATCTTTCTAAAAAGTCTAAGAACACCTCTCTAGGATTAAAATTCAGGGAGATATGTATTGTCAAAGTTGACCAATTTTTGGAAATGTGCATGAAGTCAACATTGATCAAAATGACTTTTTTTTATAAATGGGCACATGTTTTATTATTTGAAACTTGTTCCTAATATGGCCCACGACCCCTGATCTTATCCACCTATTATTTTATTATTTTTATTATTTATTTTGATTTTTTATTCATTTAAAGGAAAATAAATCAATTTAAATAGTAGAATAATCAAATAAAATCAAAGATTTATTTTATGAGCATATTATGAGTCCATGGACAGCTAGATAATCAAAAAATTCGTGCAAGAGCCAATTGATTGGAAAAGATCTTAATTTGGTCTATTTTGGAAACAAATCATACAAGACAAATAATGAAATCAAATCTCCATAATTTGCAAAGATATGATTAGTTTTTATTGACCTAATTTATTCCAATATAAGGACATAACATTCTCAAAGAAAAAAAAAGAGGATTAGGGGTCGTGAAAGAAGGAGGACAAGTCTTAATTTTTTGTCAAAAAAGTGCAGGTCATTTTCAATTCTACAGGCCGTTTCAAGCAATTCCAAGGCCAGCAATCCATTCCTGGACATCTTCTGAAGCCATTCAATCATCCTCAAGCCTTAAAACCTTCAGAAATCGCATCTCACAGTGCCACAGTTTGCATCTTTTTTTCAAGATTCATTTTCAATAATTTATCCATCATAAACATGTTTTAATCATATACCCATGCTTGCTATCATATTTGCAATGTTTTTGATTGGTTTGATTGAAGTTTAAGTGCAGGAATGGCACTACGCCATTGTTAGGGTTTTGAGGTCCAAAATTGGGAACTCCATATAGAGGAAAAATTGGACAAAATCAGGGGTACTATCATGCTTAGAAGATGATTTGCAATGATCCATGTCTTTGGTTTGATTTATTCTTCTTGTGCTGCATTTTTGAATTTTACAGGTTTATGGCTACGAACAAAATTTGTCACTACAACCTATAGTGACAGAAAACTGCTGTAGGTAAAAGTTCCCCATCTAAAACAACGGATCCCTGAAGAAGGTGATGGCGTGGTGCTCACTGATTCGTCCATTCAAACTATTAGGGACCCACAACGCACGCGTTTCTGACATGTGGTCATAGATATTTATTTGCCTTATATTTATTTTGTATTATTTTGTTAACATTTAACACGCTTGGTTCAGTTGGCAAGGCAGGGCATGATAAGGCTTTAGTCCAAAAGGGGGTGGGTTTGATCTAGCCCTTTTGCAAGGTTAATTTTCACTAATTTGTGTCTTCAGATTTCAGATCCAATGCTCCCGGTCCCTGCGCGCTCGTCATGCACTTCCATCACCATACCACAAGATCTCATCATATCCAAATCTAACACTCAACACATGCAGACCATGGTGAACCCTCAAACATGACCAGCACTGGATCCAAACGCCTGATTGGGCCAAAGGATTTGGGTTCAATGAAATTCAGCTTCACACCCCTAATCTGCTTTCACCACAAGCCCAATTACTTTCTTTCTTTATTTTCTTTTATTTTATTTGATTAATTTCTTTTTTTACAAAACAACAAAAAAAAGTCATTTTTTATTTAATCATAAAATCAAGAAAACCACAAAAATGTAGAATTAGGTTTTTTTGGAAAATAATTAATTTAATGATATTGACTTGATTGTTTTCATAATTAAAATTAATTAGACAAATTATGTTTAATTCACAAATATTTAATTTTCTCAATAAAATACCAAAATTTTTTTTCTTTAATTAATTAGATTTAGGTTAAGATTTCAAATATTTTTCTCAACAATAAAATACAAAAAAATATTTTCTCTTTAATTGATTAGATTTTAGAATTTAAATTTTGATTCTCGTGCTTAATTCTCTCGCGCAATATTTTATTTTCCAATTATTGTATTTGTTTCGGGTTTGTAATAGTTTTAATTAGAGTTTACCGCATATTATTTACTGTTTAGTCCCTGATTTTTGGTCATGTAACCACCTCCCCGAAGCCTTGTAATAACGTAGATTTACTTTTTCGCTTTTAATTTCCGCAACTATGAACTGTCTAGATGTATGGATAATCGGCTTGCATGCAAAATATAAATAAAATTAAAATAGTAGATAACCTCAATTGTGAAAAGATTAAATAAGTAAAATCAAACACATGCACATGCTCACTCCTAGGGTTTGCCTCACTTGGTTGCCTCGGAAATAATGGTCGTGTCCCTCGAACGTAGGGATACATTAGCAATGACCCGCGATTCAAAGTCGTCATAAAGATCATAGTCCCTACTTGTCCCTCGAGTTGCCTACGAATTGATCTTATGACGATAATCCCTTCGAAATTCTAAGGTATCCTTACTTGTTGCCTTCAGAGACCATTTCGTCCCTTCGAACACCCCTTTAAAAATCCAACGACGATGCTACCTATTCCTTAATAATAGATAGCGTTGTCTAAAGGAAAACGAACAGACTTTTTTTCGAGTAGGTATATTAGTTCCTAGGTACTTGCTCAAACAAAAATTTTCACACAAACACTTTTCAAAAACAGTTTTCGAAACAACTTCGTCACACTCTTGAGGACTGATACAAGGGTTATCATGGAGTAAAACTGTTTTCAAAACAAGCACGCACAAGCAATTTTAAAAATGAGCAAAGTACCTAAGAGCCCATGGAAAACCACGGATAGAAAGGGTGCTATCACCTTCCCTTTCTATAATCTACCCCCCGTACTCAGAAACATCTCGAAAAAGGTTTTTTTTGTTATTTTTCCTTTTCCTGATTGGATAAAATAAAAGTCGGTGGCGATTCTTGCTTACTGCGACATTTTACGAACTAAAAATGCAAACCATTATTAACAGTCGGTTCTGCCATCGTATCACAGAACTGGCGACTCTGCTGGGGAAAAACTTATAAAGCGGGGTAAACCTTAGGATCTAGGTCATATTTAATTGCTTTCTCTTGATTGTCTTGCTTGCTTTATATTTATGGGAACTGTTTAGCTTATTTGATCCTACACCCGGATCGGGAAACACCTTTTAGGTAAGTAGCAATAAACATTGAGGGAGCTATACTGGGGTATACCGACACGGTTGAAGCAATAGTTACATTGATGTGGCACTTTGGTTGGTACCCGTAACCCTTGAGTCAATCAGGGAGATGTACGGGGCCGTCGCGTGGTGTCCTAAAGCATCAACTGACCTTAGAACCTTTAATTTCACAACTTGGCCAGTAGGACGTAGCGAGATGGTCGGCTTTGGTGTATACCCAAGGTCGACAGATACTCGATGCTATACTCATTGAGGTTTGACTTCTAAGTTTTGTTTGATTACGAGTCAATCATCGATTGAACAAGGCTTGGGGGAAAGATCGGTGATATTGAGATCCCTTTAGAACCCAGTTACATATTTATAGGACAGGTTCAACCAATCCAGCTTCAAGAGGGTATGACCTTAAAACTCAAGCAGGCCTTAAACCTAAGGACTTAATGTGATTTGTCTGTGTTTTCTATACCTGTGATTTATCATGACATCATAAACATCACACCATAGCATATCATACTAACTATTTGAAGGGTTTCTAGGGCTCATCTTTGCTCTATTTTATAGGATATGGCCTCCGCCCGCAGGAACACTATTCAGATTAAGCTAGTGAAATTATCTCCCCCAATTAAGGGACTTGGCAGTAAGGATTCTTGAAAGCTCTCCTTTCACTGAAAAGCATGGTCGGTTGCTCAACTTGGTCACTGCAAAACCTGACGAAGAAATGTTGAAAGTGTTGTTTCAGTTCTTCGATCCTCCGCATCACTGTTTCACATTCCCGGATTACCAGTTAGTGCCTACTATGGAGTAATTTTCTCAGTTATTAGGGATACCCATTCTTGATCAGCTACCTTTCAGCGGTACAGAAAGACATCCCAAACCTGAAGAAATTGCTAAAGCTCTATCCTTACAACGACCCGACATAGTGACAAATTGGGAAACCAGAGGGAGTGTTCAAGGAATTCAGGTTAAATTTTTGTTCGAGAAGGCTTACTATTTTTGATACCTTGGATCTACAAGATTTTGAAGAGGTTTTGGCGCTCCTTGTCTACGGGATGGTATTGTTCCCTAATGCAGATCAACTCGTAGATGTGAGCACAATCCAGTTTTTTTTGTCTCGGAATCCGGTACCTACATTACTCGAGGATATTCTACACTCTCTTCATGCTCGCACTCTAAACAGAAGGGGGACCCTCCAGTGTTGCACTCCTTTATTGGCTAGGTGGTTTATTTCCCACCTACCCAGATCTACTTTAAAGAATGAACAGGGTAAAAGATATTCTCATCGACTGATGTCCCTTACACATTCAGACATTCATTGGTGTTCACGGTTCTCAGAAGATGTTACTATCATCGATCGCTATGGTGAATTCCCTAATGTCCCTCTCTTAGGCATTAGGGGAGGAATCACTTATAACCCTTGCTTAGCATTACGACAGTTTGGTTATGCGAGAAGGGATGGTCCTCATGATACACTTATTCAAGGAATCGCCTTCGACTATGAGAATGATGTTCAGGGATACCACAAAAGGTTCATACAAGCTTGGAGTATGGTACATAGGGTTGATAGCAAGACACTTGGGCATAAGAATTCCATAACTCTCGAGCCTTATCTCAGATGGGTACGAGCCCGCGCTCAAACTCTTATGATGCCTTATCCCGCTATCTGACCTATGATTATGGAACCAGTTGCCGAGGAAGACACTCCTCACCTTGTTCTTCATCCAGACATGCCAACTGATCACGAAGAGTTACAAAAGTCTTAGGTTCAACTTAAAGAGGAGCGGGATACGTTTGAAGCCCAATTCTACGCCAGCGAGAAGAAGGTCTTGGAACTCACTAGGCTACTTCATGAAGATAGGAATATCAACGCCTACATCGCGCCAAAGAGGATGCGCTCATGGGAACCTAGTCTTCTTTTGCTTAATTGTACTGTCAAAATACATTCTTTGTAACAATTCAAGTTTACTAATACAATTCGTGTTTGTTCCTTTTTGTTTAAGAAAATTTGATCCTTTAAGAACCCTTGAAAACATTGCATACATATCCTACATATCATTGCATAACAGGATTCATAACAGGTTTCTCATCTCCTCCGCTGTTTATTTCAGCAATGGCTCTTGAATAAACTATGAAAGATCTTCAGACTCAGAACGCACAGTTCTAGCAAATGATTGTGGCTTTGGCCAAAGGATAAGAAGAGCTGAAGGCTCTGATTGTTAAGAAGAACACTAAGAAGTCCAAGAGGACAGCCGGTGTGGCACATATGAGCATAAGGTTTAGAGGGCCGCCAAGACGGGTTGTTCATTTAGCTTCTTCATCTAAAGAGGGAGAGAATCAAGAGGGTGAAGCCAGAGAAGAGGACCCTAGTACTAAAGAGTATGATAATGAAACTGATTATAATGAGGAGCAGTACCCTCCGGATGATGAAAAGTATAAGCAGTTAGAAGAGCGTCTGAGTGCTATGGAAATCCAGAAAGTTCTTGGGCTGGATTTTGAAGAGTTGGGTCTGGTCTTCGGGGTTGTCATCCCCCCAAAATTCAAGGCACCGGTATTTTCTAAGTATGATGGGGTCTCTTGTCCTAAAATGCATCTCCGTTCCTATGTGAGGAAGATACAACCTCACACTGCTGACTGGAAGTTATGGGTCAATTTCTTCTAAGAAAGTTTAGTTGGCATGCAACTGGAGTGGTTCTACCAGTTAGAAAGAACAGACATTCATACCTGGGAAGACTTGGCTGCTGCTTTCTACAATCAGTACCAATACAATGCTGACCTCGCTCAAACTTGTACACAACTTCAAAGCATGTCTATGGATTCTAGCGAAGGCTTCAAAGAATATGCCCAGAAATGGAGGGATCTAGCTGGAAGGATACAACCTCCTATGAATGATCTGGAAATGGTAGATATATTCATGGGCACTCTAACAGGCCCGTTCTTTAATCTGCTGATTGGGAGTTCCTCATCTGGATTCACAGAGATGGTTATGACTAGATAAAGGATCGAAAGTGGTATCAAGAGTGGGAAGATCCCGATGGATGCATCTTCTAATGCTGAGAAGAAGCCACTTGCTGGTAAGAGGGAAGCCAATGCTGTGTATGGCCAGAAGGGTCGTAATAAGGCAGACGACCACAATCAATCTGTGGGGGCAATACTGGTCTCTAATCCTACGCCTATGCAACGACACCAACAGGGGAATCAGCGTAAAGAGGTCACGCCTAAGAGACAGTTCACCAGAATTAACATGTCACTAGCTCAAGCGTTACAATACATGTTGAAGGCATGTTTGATTATGTTAAAGACTCCTCTGCGAAATCCCAATACTTTTGCTCCTAGTTACCACCCCAGCGAAAGGTGCACATACCATTATGATAGTCTTGGACATGATACGAATGGCTGTTGGGCTCTGAAGAACAAAATTCAGGATATGATTAACGCCAAAGAGATTGAATTCGACCCTCTAGAGACTCCCAACGTGATCACTGCTCCCGTGCCAAAACATGGCTAGGATTGAAAACATTTTTGTTCATTAAATTCTCAATTTGTATTTTCTTTGCTTATTCGAACAATTATTGTCATGTCAAAACTTTGTTATTTCATTAATGCATTATACATGTTTGTCTTGAATTAATCTATTTTCACTATGCTTAAACTTCTCTATACTTCCTTTTTGTGATATTCAACTCTCGATTAAAAACTCTAAGCCTTAGAGGGAGGATGACGAAAATGATACCACAATATCTACATTATGCTTTTGAACAGACCCCGCTGACGATGTACAGGCGTTGTTTCAAATCCTAAACAGTGGAGTTATAAGGAAGATAATCCCTAGTCAACCCCTTCGAGCCAAAGAAGGAGGGGTTTTTCTTTTCACACAAATTAAAACCCTTAATCATAACCTGGGGCAGGGTAGTTTTCTCAGTTAATTCAGAGGCGCATTCAGTCACAATCTCCCGCTTCGTACACAATGAATGGCATCAAAGACGTCCTTCCAAAACAAAAGACAGTGATGGTTCCATATAATCGTCAAGACAGGAAGTCATTATCTCTCAAAATAAAAGCCCGTGAAGGAGACTTAAGAGAAAAATTGCGGCATCCCGCTGACTGTAATCACAAAAGAAACAGTTCAGGCAAAAAGAAGGGATAACGAAAACCAAAAAAAAGAGGTTACTACAAATCCTCGACAAAAATAAGATTACAAAAATGAATGCATTTTCAAAACAAATGTTCAATTTCTGAATCATCACCAAGTATCAGAGCAAAGATTCCAGACTCAATCGGGATCTAAACACGCAATTAACTGAGCATAGGACTAAAGAACATCACGAAGAGCGGGTTGGATACAAATAAAATTTGATCCTTTATCCTTTGTTTCTTGAACCGTGAACCAGGCCACGTTATAACCCTTAAAAGTCCTAGCTGAAGCATGGGTTAGTTTGAGAGCATATTGTTACAAAGGTATCCTAACTCTTGTAGGCTTTGTTACGAATCCTGAGTTGATATCATATTCTTGCAAATTTCGTTTTACTACACAAAACACATTTTCAAAAAAATTTCAAGACAGACATGAGTTTTGCATTCATTAAATGACATTGTTTGCATATGACTAATTGTTTGACAGTAGAGAAATCCGCATAATGGATATTCAATGAACATACATCCTCTCAATGGACAGAATCACCTCAACGGGAAAGACACTTCCAATAACAGGTCTTCCATAAGCAAGGGGCATGACATGATGTCTAAACACACCTGGGGCAGTATCTCCAAAAGTGCCAAATAACCAGGGGCAGATATCCATCTGAATCGCTTAGGGCATTACACACGCATTCCAACATCGAATCATGTGCCGTCAAGAAAACATTTTTGACAGTACTACAACACAACACTATGGACAGTGACAACTCTCTACATCTTGAAAGCATGGACATATTTGGAAAATACTACGCATGAAAAAAAAAGACCCACTAGGTTGACACACCTAGGCAAAATAAGGGAATCCCGATGAACCAAAAGGGTTCGGGCAAAAGTTAGGGATATACATAAAAAAAATCTTTACACCCGACAAGTCGAAAACCTGAAAAGGCGGCTTGGGAAAAAAGGTATCCCGGTGGACTGAAAACCCGAAAGGGCGGTCCAGGCAAAAGTTAGGGATTTAAAACTTATGACTATGTCCCGTCACCTGTCTATCAGTGGAAGACGTATACCTTGATCAACATTCATCAAGAGAACCAGAATCGAGAAACAGTTCAGATACGATCCAGATACGGGTACCATTATGCTACTTATTCAAGATTCTCATACATCGAGAAACGGTTCAGATACGATCCAGATACGAATATCATTCTTCTACTTATTCAAGATTTTCATACATCGAGAAACAGTTCAGATACAATCCAGATATGGATGTCATTCTGCTACTTATTCAAGATTTTCATACATCAAGAAACGGTTCAGATACGATCCAGATACATATGTCATTCTGCTACTTATTCAAGATTTTCATACATCGAGAAACGGTTCAAATATGATCTAGATACGGATTTCATTCTGCTACTTATTCAATATTTTCATACATCGAGAAACGGTTCAGATACGATCCAGATACGAATATCATTCTGCTACTTATTCAAAATTTTCATACATTGAGAAACAGTTCAGGTACGATCCAGAGATGGATGTTATCCTGGTACTTATTCCAGATTTCTCTTCTAGAAACAGTTCAGGTACGATCCAAAGACGGATGTCATCCTGATACTTACTCCAGATTCTCCTCTAAATACAGTTCAGATATGCTCCAGAGACGGATGCCATTCTGACACTTATCCAACACATGTTTCAAATACAGTTCATATATGATCCATAGACGGATGTCATTCTGACACTCATTCGACACATGTTTCAAGTACAGTTTAGATACAATCCAGAGACGGATGCCATTTTGACACTCATTCAACACATGTTTCAAGTACAATTCAGATACGATCTAGAGACGGATGTCATCCTGACACTCATTAAATACATGTTCAAGTACAATCACGACATAGATCCATCCATAAAATCTCCACATGTACTTTTTCCAGCATGGTACAAGGGGCAGAGATAGTTGGAAGCGAAGTCACTATCACATACACGCCCGTGATATTTATATTCCACACAGAGCAGAGACAACCAAGATCCGACCTCCGTATCCCCAAGCAGGAAATCCTTCCCCAGCAGGTTCCTTCAGAAAGCTGATATCTGCATTCCCCAGCCGAGTTTTATAACCATGAGCAGTTTACAAAGCCATCTCCCGAGCAGAGTTTATTTCTATGACAGCGGAAGCTCAATCTCCAACATAGATCTTCTCTCCAGCAATGGAAGTTCATCCCCATCTGAGTTTATTTCTCCAAATCACCAGATCTTCCAACAAAGTATCTCTCTTCCCCACAGAGTCATTCCCCCGCAGGATTATTCTCAGACAGAGTCTCTTCTGGAAGAATGTTCTCAAGCAGAATGGATGTAAATCCCCAGCTAATCATCTTCGGTCACTATCCCTAGTGGAAACAAAGAACTCAACTCCTTATACTCTCCAGCAGCAGTCCAAGATTTATTTTCCCCAGCTAGAGAATATCACAATAGCATTGCATATCCATACATCATGGCATGTGCATACATATTATACAACACAATCTCATTTATTACTCAATACAGTTCATACATCATGGCATTACATACGACTAACTCTTTACCTTTCAGGGAAATATGCAATCAAGTTCTCACAAGTTCTCTCTGGTTCAGCCAAACCTACACCAAGGTTTCTATTCCAGTTGAAGATATTCCAACCCTTTTCAAGATTTTCTCTAGTTCAATCAAACTGACACTAAGGTTTCTATTCTACTTGAAGATGTTCTAAGACTTTCGTCTGGGTCAGCCGAATCGCCGCTAAGATTCCCCTGATTTCTATGCCAGTCAAAGTTATTCCGAGACCTCTCTCGGGTTCAGTCAAATCGATACTAAGATTTCTCTCCCAGTTGAAGACAACTCGAGTTCTCTCCTGTTCAGTCAAACCGAAACCAAGGTTTTTATTCTAGTTAAAGATATTCCAACACTTTTCAAGATTTTCTTTGGTTCAGTCAAACCGACACTAAGGTTTCTATTCTAGTTGAAGATGTTCTAAGAATTTCGTCTGGGTCAGCTGAATCGCCGCTAAGATTCCCCTGATTTCTATTCCAGTCAAAGTTATTCCAAGACCTCTCACGGGTTCAGTCAAATCGATGCTAAGATTTATTTCCCAGTTGAAGACAACTCGAGACCTTTCCCTGGTTCAGTCAAATCGATACTAAGATTTCTATTCCAGTTTAAAAGCTATGAAACCCGAAAATTGACCGGATAATAGTCAACCAACAATACATCATACTGTGAAGCCTGGAGCATGATCGGATAATAGTACAAAATAATACGAAGCCTAGAATCGACCATATACTGGTATATCTCAAATTCAAGCTATGAAGCCAGAAAATCGACCGGATAATATCTTAATTTCTACAAATACTACGAAGCCTGGAATCAACCAGATAGTGGTATATCTCAAATTCAAGCTATGAAGCCCGGAAATTAACTGGATAATATATTAATTTCCCCAAATTACTAAAGCCTGGAGCATGAACAGATAACGACATAAGACGTTGTGGAGTCTGGAACACGACCAGATAGCGGTAAGAGACACTGTAAAACCTAGAGCACGACCATATAACAGTATGAGGTACTGCGAAGCTTGGAAATCGACCAGGTAGAAGTTTACTTAGCCAATTACTATTGAAGCCTGAAAACGATTGGATGTTAGTATACCTTAAAGTCAAGTTGAAACTCGGATGCGACCGGATAACCACTTAATTCCTTCTGAAGCCTGGAGCATGACCAAATAACAGTTTTTGAGATTGCAAAGCCTGGAGCACGACCAAATAGCAATTTTAATCTCATCTCCCCAGTAAGTCACTGTAAAACCTAGAGCACGACCAGATAGCAGTCAGTCTTACTATCCTTAGAAAATCATTGTAAGGCCTGGAGCACGACCAGATAGCAGTTCATTTTCATCTCCTCGACTAAGAGATGATTCCCCAGTAGAGTAACAGACAACTAAAGTTCCTAAAATTCCATTTCTCCCAAGACAGAGACCAACATTCCTCAGCAGACTCCTCCTCAATGACAGGAACATGAATTCTCATCAAAGGAATATATCGGGAAATCAACATCCTCTAGATGGAATCTTTAAGCCCATCTCTGACGATTCTCCATCATATCTTCCAGATGGCATCTTTAAGCCCATCTCCGGTGACCTTCTGTCATCTCCTCTAGATGGCATCTTTAAGCCCATCTCCGACGATTCTCCGTCATATCTTCCAGATGGCATCTTTAAGCCCATCTCCGACAGTCTTCTGTCATCTTTTCCAAATGGTATCTGTAAGCCCATTCCAGATACTACCTGCACAGTCAAGTATCATTTCAGACGAGTGCAAATTTTTGGGCACTCTAGTGTTCAATCATCTTCCACCTTCAAATCACGAAAGGCAGACCATCCAATCTACATCCTCAGGTTTAAGAAGATTGAACAGGGGAAACTGTTGTACCCCAAAATTTGCCCTCTCATTTTACTCAACACATGGCCATTGAGGTCCTCAACTTGTTCAAGGATGCCCAAGAGTTGACCAGACAAACTCTCTCCTAAGGCAATGAACCTCAAACTAGGGTTTCCATTTTCATCAGGATGTATGAACTCCAAAGGCCTCAAATGCTTTCCATGGTCCCAAATATTTTCTCAAGATCATCCATGTCAAGTTTCATGCCTTGCACAAGAAGTTTGCTCCGTCAATTGCCCAGATGCCTGAAAATCAATTGTACTAGGTCAAAAGTCAACTGTGGCCCACATATAGTCAAACTTCAAGATTTTTGGTCAAAATCAACATTTTGAAGTGATATCCGTCATTTTATCAAGGGTTGATCATGATTCCTCAAGGAATGCCCCAAATTCATCAAAACCCAAAACTTGCCAACTTAGGGTTTCATAGGAAAAGTCAACCAAACTTTGACCAATCATAACTTCTTCATACATTATCATAAATTTTCCATCCAAGGCTCATTTTTAAGAGGAAGCAATTACATAAAATTCATCTTCATCCCACAAGTTCAAAATATGCACTCATGAAAAGATATGAATTTCTACATTATAGGTCCTTTTGAAAAGTCAACAAAAACACCTTTTGGGTCAAAGCTTCTTACATGAACATGGAAGACCCAATTTAGATGAAAGCAAAAGAGTTGTTTAAGGTACATCCTAATCTTTCTAAAAAGTCCAAGAACACCTCTCTAGGGTTAAAATTGAGGGATATATGTATTGTCAAAGTTGACCAATTTTTGGAAATGTGCATGAAGTCAACATTGATCAAAATGAATTTTTTTTCTAAATGGGCCCATGTTTTCTTGTTTGAAACTTGTTCCTAAGATGGGCCACGACCCCTGATCTTATCCACCTATTATTTTATTATTTTCTTTTTTATTTTTATTTTTATTTTTTCTTCATTTAAAGCAAAATAAATCAATTTAAATAGTAGAATAATCAAATAAAATCAAAGATTTGATTTTATGAGCATATTATGAGTCCATGGACAGCTAGAAAATCAAAAAATTCATGCAAAAGCCAATTGATTGGAAAAGATCTTAATTTTGTCTATTTTGGAAACAAATCATACAAGACAAAGAATGAAATCAAAACTCCATAATTTGCAAAGATATGATTAGTTTTTATTGACCTAATTCATTCCAATATAAGGACATAACATTCTCAAGGGAAAAAAAAGAGGATTGGGGTCGTGAAAGAAGGAGGACAAGTCTCAATTTTTTGTCAAAAAAGTGCAGGTCGATTTCGATTCTACAGGCCGTTTCAAGCAATTCCAAGGCCAGCAATCCATTCCTGGACATCTTCTGAAGCCATTCCAATCACCCTCAAGCCTTAAAACCTTAAGAAATCGTGCCTCACAGTGCCACAATTTGCATATTTTTTTCAAGATTCGTTTTCAATAATTTATCCATCATAAACATGTTTTAATCATATATCCATGCTTGCTATCATATTTGCAATGTTTTTGATTGGTTTGGTTAAAGTTTAAGTGCAGGAATGGCACGACGCCATTGTTAGGGTTTTGAGGTCCCCAAATGGGAACTCCATATAGAGCCAAAATTGGACAAAATCAGGGGTACTATCATTCTTAGAAGATGATTTGCAATTGATCCATGTCTTTGGTTTGAATTTATTCTGCTTGTGCTGCGTATTTGAATTTTACAGGTTTATGGCTACGAACAAAATCTGTCACTACAACCTATAGTAACGGAAAACTGCTGTAGGTAAAAGTTCCCCATCTAAAACGACGGATCCCTGAAGAAGGTGATGGCGTAGTGCTCACTGATTCGTCCATTCAGACCATTAGGGATCCACAACGCGCGCGTTTTTAACATGTGGCCATAGATCTTTATTTGCCTTATATTTATTTTGTATTATTTTTTTAATGATTAACATGCTTCGTTCAGTTGGTAAGGTAGGCATGATAAGGCTTTAGTCCAAAAGGGGGTGGGTTCGATCTAGCCCTTTTGCAAGGTTAATTTTCAATAATTTGTGTCTTCAGATCCAATGCTCCAGGTCCCTGCGCGCTCCTCATGCACTTCCATCACCATACCACAAGATCTCATCATATCCAAATCTAACACTCAACACATGTAGACCATGGTGAACCCTCAAACGTGGCCAACACTGGATCCAAACGCCTGATTGGGCCAAAGGATTTGGGTTCAATGAAATTCAGCTTCACACCCCCAATCTGCTTTCACCACAAGCCCAACTACTTTCTTTCTTTATTTTCTTTTGTTTTATTTGATTAATTTCTTTTTTTTACAAAACAACAAAAATAAGTCATTTTTTTTATTTAATCATAAAATCAAGAAAACCACAAAAATGCAGAATTAGTTTTTTTTTTGGAAAATAATTAATTTAATGATATTGACTTGATTGTTTTCATAATTAAAATTAATTAGACAAATTATGTTTAATTCACAAATATTTAATTTTCTCAATAAAATACCAAAAAATATTTTTCTTTAATTAATTAGATTTAGGTTAAGATTTCAAATATTTTTGTCAACAATAAAATACAAAAAAAATATTTTCTCTTTAATTGATTAGATTTTAGAATTTAAACTTTGATTCTCGTACTTAATTCTCGCGCGCAATATTTTATTTTCCAATTATTGTATTTGCTTCAGGTTTGTAATAGATTTTAATTAGAGTTTACCGCATATTATTTACTATTTAATCCCCGGTTTTTGGTCATGTAACCACCTCCCTGAAGCCTTGTAATAGCGTAGATTTACTGTAATTCTGGCTACAGATACTCAATGTCACGTTCAATGTTATGACACCGTATCTGACTTTCTATAAGACAGTAAATACAAAAACAGTAAAGAACACAGTTAATTGTTTACCCAGTTCAGTGTGCAACAACACCTACTCTGGGGGCTACCAAGCCAGGGAGGAAATCCACTATAAGAGATGTTAATTCAGGAATAAACCAACCAGTTTATCTCCTTCACTTAAGACCTACCCAATGCAATTTCAATCTAAGTACAACTTAAACCTGAGTTCCTACTCACTCCCCCTCAATCACAGCAGTGGTACATAAAACAATTTGACTAATGAATTGATGAAGACACTCTTCAAAAACATACACTTGATTAAGCTTCACAGCTTTTTAATCAAGCAACACAACCACTCTTGCTTCACAGCTTTGAGTGATACACACACCTAACTTGACTCTGCTTCACAACTTTAGTCAAGAAACATACAAACACTCTTGCTTCAAAGCTTTGAGTGCTACACAACCCTTACAATTAAAAACCTATTACAAGTCACTTATCACAATGATAATTGCTTGAATTACAATAGTTAAAACTATACAGCTTACAAATGATCTTCTGTCTAAAAAGGGATTACTTTCAAAACAGCAGCTCTGTTGAATATATAGCAGCTGCATCTTCAGTTAGGGTTTCCATAAAAAGCTAGGGTTAATTCCATTTGACCTTAAGACTAGGTCACAGGACTTTATCAACCAGGTTAGGGTTGAGCTAGGTTAACCCAAAGAAAACGCAGGATTCTGTTCTGGAAAGACTGAGTCATTTTCCTGAAAAAACTCAGAATTAACCAAACTGCAAACCTGTTAGTTCAGAACAGGATGTCTTAACATTTGTTATGACATCTGAATTCCTGTTTACTGATTTTGGTAAATGTGATCATTTTGCAAAATGCTCAGATACACACTCATAAACATCAGTACCTGTATGACAATATTTTTCTGCAAAGGTACCTAATGAATCAGTACAAACTAAACTAGAATGTTATGACATCAGTCATGACATTCACACATACACTTGGGATTTACCAAAAATGCAAGCCAATAACTAAACAACTACAAACTCCCCCTTTGGAAGATTTTTGGCTAAAGACCCTAAGCAATCAGAGATAGATAGCAGCAGAAAGAAATGACTGCAGAAAAATAGAATGTCTAATTAAGTACCAAAATATATCTCCCCCTCTTTAGCCACAAATGGGCCAAAGATACATGTTCATAAAAATTATACAGTCATCCAGAAAAAAATAATAAGAGCAGCAACTAAAAACTGAACACACTTCCAAACTCCACCAGGGACCAGCAACAACTCCACCAAACAACAACTAACCTTTAAGCACTATCATCAGACTCAGAGGATTCTGGCTTCTTCCTTTTCTTGTGAGCAATGTCAGCATTCTTCTCTTTGTCTGATGTCTCAACATCCTTAGAGACATCTGGATTTGTTTCAGCATTTGAACTTTCTTGATTTAAAGGAACAGAAATGCCAGGAACTGAGTGGTTCTCGTTCAGAATTCTTGAAACAATTTTTGCTATTGCTTGACGAACATAGGCTGACCCTTCCCTATTTGCAATTTCAGGGGGAACTGAAGAAGAGGGATGAGATGAATTACCAGAGGCAGAAGCTTGGGACCTTCCTGCATGTCTTGTTCTCAGCTCTTTGACCTTGGTGGGGTTAGATTCCACTTTTCTAAGAGAAGAGATCTCCAGGGATTCAGAGTCCTGACAAGAAGAGATTGTCCTAGAATCTTGATCAGAGGAAGAGGTTGAAATGGTCGTATTGGATGATGATGGTGTTTGAGGCATTTTGACAGTCTTAGAGGACCAATAGCAACTGAAGAGAAAATTCTGATTGAGAGACTGGGTTTTGAAGAGGAGACGAGAGGGGAAGGAAGAAAAGGAGTGTCTATTCAACTTCTTAAAAGAATTGAAGGAAATGGGAAAATATAATTTTAACCCAATCAGAACAAGCACAACTCCTTTAACCCTTGTTTTAAGCAAAATTAATTGCTACAATTCCTCATGTTGACAAATACCCAACTTACCCCTCAAGTTTTCAAATTGATTTGCATCAAGAGCCTTGGTAAAAATGTCAGCCAGCTGTAGCTCAGTGGCAACATGTTCCAATTTGATTGTCTTCTCTTCTACAAGGTCTCTGATAAAGTGATGTCGTATGTCAATATGTTTGGTCCTACTATGCTGAATGGGATTCTTGGAAATGTTGATTGTACTCAGATTGTCATAGTACAATGTCATAACATCTTGTGTGACATTATACTCAGTAAGCATCTGTTTCATCCAGATCATTTGAGAACAGCTACTACCAGCTGCAATGTATTCAGCTTCAGCAGTAGAAAGAGACACACAATTCTGTTTCTTGCTGAACCAGGAAACCAGATTATTTCCCAAGAAGAAACATCCTCCAGAGGTGCTTTTTCTATCATCAGCACTACCAGCCCAATCAGCATCACAGTAACCAGTCAAAGTTGGTTCACAGCCATGAGAGTATAGCAACCCATAGTTGTAAGTTCCACTCACATACTTCAAAATTCTCTTCACTTGATTGATGTGACTGACTTTAGGGTCTGCTTGGTATCTTGCACAAACTCCAACTGCAAAAGCAATGTCAGGTCTGCTGGCTGTTAAGTAAAACAAGCTTCCTATCATGCTTTTGTACAGACTTTGATCCACCTTAACCCCACTTGAATCTTTGGAAAGCTTTAAATGAGTAGGAGCAGGAGTCCTTTTGTGACTGGCATTCTCCATACCAAACTTCTTTACAATGTTCTTAGCATACTTGCTTTGAGATAAGAAGATTGAGTCCTCCATCTGTGAGACTTGTAGTCCAAGAAAATAAGTTAGTTCTCCCATGAGACTCATTTCAAATTCAGCCTGCATCTGGTCAGCAAAATGTTTAACCATAGGTTCTGACATTCCTCCAAACACTATGTCATCAACATATATTTGGGCAACCATCAACTTCCCTCCTTCAGTTTTGACAAAGAGAGTTTTGTCCAAGCCTCCTTTTCTATATCCTTTGTCTGAGAGAAACTTTGTTAACCTGTCATACCATGCTCTAGGAGCTTGTTTCAGGCCATATAGAGCTTTTCTCAATTTGTAGACATGATCAGGGTGGTTTGGATCCACAAAGCCTTTAGGTTGTTCCACATAAGCTTCCTCATTTAAGTACCCATTTAGAAAGGCACTTTTCACATCCATATGAAATAACTTGAACTTCAGAAGACAAGCAATTGACAATAGGAGTCTGATTGATTCCAGCCTGGCTACAAGTGCAAAGGTTTCATCAAAATCAACCCCTTCAACCTGGGTGTATCCTTGAGCAACAAGTCTTGCCTTATTTCTGGTGACAACTCCTTCAGCATCTGACTTGTTCTTGAAAATCCATTTGTCCCAATGATGTTAGTTCCTTCAGGTCTAGGAACCAGTTCCCAAACTTCATGTTGCTTGAATTGGTTCAGTTCATCTTGCATTGCACCAATCCAGTATTCATCAGTTAAAGCTTCCTTGACATTTCTTGGTTCCATTTTGGATAAAAAACAAGAGTTTGAGATGATTTCTATAGATCTTGTAATGACTCCACTGTTGGGATCTCCTATGATGAGCTCTTTTGGATGATCCTTCTGAATTCTGATGGAAGGGATCTTGCTAGCTTCCTTTGATTCAGATTCTGTTGTGGTGGAGTTGGGTAGATCATTCTGTTGGGTTGAAGTCTCAAAGAATGTCTCAACAGTACAAGGAACATCTATTTCTTCATGATAATCATCAATTATAACATTTATTGATTCCATCATGGCTTTGGTTCTAGAATTGAATACTCTATAAGCTCTGCTGTTTGAGGAGTATCCTAGAAATATGCCTTCATCACTTTTAGGGTCCAGTTTTCTTCTTTGTTCACGATCTGCCAGAATATAGCATTTGTTGCCAAACACATGGAAGTACTTCACAGTTGGTTTTCTTCCTTTCTAGAGTTCATATATGGTGGATGAGGTTCCCTTTCTCAAGGTGACCCTGTTATGAACGTAGCAGGCTGTATTCATAGCTTCAGCCCAAAAATACATAGGAAGTCTTTTGGCATGTAACATTGCTCTGGCAGATTCCTGTATGGTCCTGTTTTTCCTTTCCACAACTCCATTTTGCTGAGGAGTTATAGGAGAAGAAAATTCATGACTAATTCCTTCTGAGGAACAGAAATCATCAAACTTGCTGTTTTCAAATTCCTTGCCATGATCACTTCTGATTCTGACAATACACCCTTCCTTTTCTCTTTGAATTCTTTTGCACAATTCTTTAAAAACTTCAAATACATCAGATTTTTCCCTAATGAAATTAATCCAGGTGAATCTGGAAAAATCATCCACAACCACATAGGCATATCTTTTTCCACCAAGACTCTCCACTTGCATTGGTCCCATCAGATCCATATGAAGAAGTTCTAGAACCTTAGAGGTGGTCAGATGTCTTTACTTTGGATGTGACATCCTAGTCTGCTTACTAACCTGACATTCACCACAAACTCTTTCTTCATCAATTTGCAGTCTTGGAATCCCTCTGACTGCCTCCATGGAGATAATCCTTTTCATTCCTCTTAGATGAAGATGGCCAAGTTTTTGGTGCCACAATTTCACCTCTTTTTCTTCTTTTGCAATGGAACACACAGAGGAGAAATTAGTGTTCTCAGGCTCCCACAAGTAACAGTTGTCTTTAGATCTGACTCCTTTCATTACAATTTCTTGTTTGTCATTGATTACAAGGCATTCAGATTTTGAGAAATTTACCTTGAATCCTAGATCACACAATTGACTGATACTAATGAGATTAGCAGTCAGTCCTTTTACCAGCAGTACTTCATTCAGACTTGGAACTCCAGGGCAGTCCAGTTTACCAACTCCTTTGATTTCACCTTTAGCACCATCTCCAAAGGTCACAAAACTGGTGGTGTGAGGTTTAACATTATTGAGGAGGTTCTTGATTCCAGTCATGTGTCTGGAACACCCACTATCAAAGTACAAGTCTTCCTTTGCAGAGACCCTCAGGGAAGTGTGGGCTATCAGGGCAGTAGCCTTTTTCTTCCATTTAGGAGCATGTGGTACCTTTTTGGACTTAGGTTTGACACCTGAGTTCTGATTGGGGTATCCATGCAATCTGAAGCAGAAGGGCTTTATGTGGCCATATCTCCCACAATGATGACATCTCCATCTTTGGTACCTTTTCTTCATATGTCTCTGTTCCTGATGTTGAGAGTTGTGTTGAGACATCTGTTTTGACATTTGCTTATCATGCCTGATCTTCTTGACTGTACCAGATTTCTTTGCTTCCATAAATCCTAGTCCAGATTTATTTCCCACATTTTGTCCAACCTGAAGGATCTCTTCCAATTTGTCTGTTCCATTAGTCAGCATTTTGACAGATTTGGTCATTTGATTCAGTTGTGAGTTCAGCAATTGAACTTCCCCTTCTAGATGACTTATAGTTTCAAGATTTGCCCTTTTCTCAGCCTCCAGCTTTATGATGAGTTTTGATTGTTTCTCATTCTGCACACAGACTTCAGTACTTCTGATACACAATTTCTTGTAAGTATCAGCCAGTTCTTCAAATGTCACCTCTTCATCACTAGTGTCACTTTCAGAGGTACAAACACCAGTTAGAGCAGTAACTAGTTTGGCAGATTCTTCTTCAGAATTACTTTCTGAATCATAGTCAGACCAAGTAACAGTCATTCCTTTCTTTTGTTTCTTAAGAAAGGTTGGACATTCAGCTCGAATATGCCCATATCCTTCACAACCATGGCATTGAATTCCTCTGCCTTGGTTTCCCTTCTCTTCTGACCTTGGTCTTCTGCTGGAACTGTCAATGTCAGAGGGAATGTTATGAACATTAGACCTTGACTTTGGATCTATTCTTTTGATGAGTTTGTTGAACTGTCTTCCAAGAATGGCTATAGCTTCTGAAATATTTTCTTCTTCATCCTCCTTGTTGTCAACATCAGAGTTGGATACAAGTGATATGCTCTTGTTCTTCTTGTCACCATTTTCAATGATCCCCATCTCATAAGTCTGAAGAGACCCAATAAGTTCATCCACTTTCAACTTGCTGATGTCCTGGGCTTCTTCTATGGCAGTTACCTTCATTGCAAATCTTTTAGGCAAGGATCTGAGAATCTTTCTCACCAGTTTTTCTTCTGACATCTTTTCTCCCAGTGCTCCTGAGGTGTTGGCAATCTCCAAGATGTTCATGTGAAACTCATGAATGGTTTCATCTTCCATCATTTTTAGATTCTCAAACTTGGTAGTCAACATCTGAAGCCTTGACATTTTTACTTTGGAAGTGCCCTCATGAGTAGTTTTGAGAGTGTCCCAAACTTCCTTGGCCAGTTCATATTGATGTACTAGTCTGAAAATGTTTCTATCAATTCCATTGAACAAGGCATTTAAAGCTTTGGAATTTCCCAGGGCTAACTCATCTTCTTCTTTACTCCAATCATCCTCAGGCTTCAGACTGATTGTCCCATCTTTCTCAGTTATGGTGGGATGGTTCCATCCTTTGTCAACAGCTCTCCAAGCCTTTTTGTCCAGAGATTTTAAGAAGGCAATCATACGAGGTTTCCAGTAGTCATAATTAGTTCCATCCAGAATGGGTGGTCTATTTCCAAAAACTCCTTCTTTGTCCATAGTGCCAGAAAGTGATATCCCTAGATCTCACCCAGTAATACAGGCAGGGTGCCTGCTCTGATGCCAATTGTAATTCTGGCTGCAGATACTCAATGTCACGTTCAACGTTATGACACCGTATCTGACTTTCTATAAGACAGTAAATACAAAAAGAGTAAAGAACACAGTTAATTGTTTACCCAGTTCAGTGTGCAACAACACCTACTCTGGGGGCTACCAAGCCAGGGAGGAAATCCACCATAAGAGATGTTAATTCAGGAATAAACCAACCAGTTTATCTCCTTCACTTAAGACCTACCCAATGCAATTTCAATCTAAGTACAACTTAAACCTGAGTTCCTACTCACTCCCCCTCAATCACAGCAGTGATACATAAAACAATTTGACTAATGAATTGATGAAGACACTCTTCAAAAACATACACTTGATTAAGCTTCACAGCTTTTTAATCAAGCAACACAACCACTCTTGCTTCACATCTTTGAGTGATACACACACCTAACTTGACTCTACTTCACAGCTTTAGTCAAGAAACATACAAACACTCTTGCTTCAAAGCTTTGAGTGCTACACAACCCTTACAATTAAAAACCTATTCCAAGTCACTTATCACGATGATAATTGCTTGAATTACAATAGTTAAAACTATACAGCTTACAAATGATCTTCTGTCCAAAAAGGGATTACTTTCAAAACAGCAGCTCTGTTGAATATATAGCAGCTGCATCTTCAGTTAGGATTTCCACAAAAAGCTAGGGTTAATTCCATTTGACCTTAAGACTAGGTCACAGGACTTTATCAACCAGGTTAGGGTTGAGCTAGGTTAACCCAAAGAAAACGCAGGATTCTGTTCTGGAAAGACTGAGTCATTTTCCTGAAAAAACTCAGAATTAACCAAACTGCAAACCTGTTAGTTCAGAACAGGATGTCTTAACATTTGTTATGACATCTGAATTCTTGTTTACTGATTTTGGTAAATGTGATCATTTTGCAAAATGCTCAGATACACACTCATAAACATCAGTACCTGTATGACAATATTTTTCTGCAAAGGTACCTAATGAATCAGTACAAACTAAACTAGAATGTTATGACATCAGTCATGACATTCACACATACACTTGGGATTTACCAAAAATGCAAGCCAATAACTAAACAACTACATTTACTTTTTCGCTTTTAATTTCCGCAACTATGAACTGTCTAGATGTATGGATAATAGGCTTGCATGCAAAAGACAAATAAAATTAAAACTGTAGATAACCTTAATTGTGCATAGATTAAATAACTGAAATCAAACACATGCACATGCTCACTACTAGGGTTTGCCTCACTTGGTTGCCTCAGAAATAATGGTCGTGTCCCTCGGACGTAGGGATACCTTAGCAATGACCTGCGATTCAAAGTCGCCATAAAGATCATAGTCCATACTTGTCCCTCGAGTTTCCTACGAATTGATATTATGACGATAGTCCCTTCGAAATGCTAAGGTATCCTTACTTGTTGCCTTCAGAGACCATTTCATCCCTTCGAACGTCCCTTTAAAAATCCAACAACGGTGCTACCTATTCCTTAATAATAGCATAGCACTGTCTAAAGGAAAACAAAAAGACTTTTTTTCGAGTAGGTAGATTAGTTCCTAGGTACTTGCTCAAACAAATTTTTTCACACAAACACTTTTCAAAAATAGTTTTCGAAACAACTTCATCACACTCTTGAGGACTGATACAAGGGTTATCACGAAGTAAAACTTTTTTCAAAACAAGCACGCACAAGTAATTTTAAAAATGAGCAAAGTACCTAAGAGCCCGTGGAAAACCACAGATAGAAAGGGTGCTAACACATTTCCTTTCTATAATCTACCCCCATACTCAGAAACATCTCAAAAAAGGTTTTTCTGTTCTTTTTCCTTTTCCTGATTGGATAAAATAAAATTCAGTGGCGACTATTTCTTACCGCGACATTTTGCGAACAAAAAATGAAAAACAGTACTAACATTCGGTTCTACCACCGTATCACAGGTAGCATGATGAGTCTAGTCGAAAAGAGCATGCAATATACTACCTTAGCAAAAATTTTACCAACTGTGAAACAAGATATTCACTGCTAGAGAAAACTTGTTACACTTTGTCCTAGGCAATTCGCCAACTAAGACAGTATATGTTGACCCATACTACTTTATTGATCTCTAAAATGGATCCCATCAATTACATATTTAAGAAGCCGACCCTCTCCCGAAGAATAGCCCGATGGCAAATGGTGTTAACAGAATACGACATTCACTACATCACTCAAAGTGCAATCAAAGGAAGTATACTAGAAGATCATTTGGCACATCAAGCTGTAGACGACTACCAATCTATGAATTTTGAATTCCTGGAAGAGGACATTATGCTAATTACAGATTATGGAGAAATTGGACCGTATGGAGGACCTGAGCTAGGATCCTGATGGACTATGGTTTTTGACGGGGCTTTTAATGCACTTGGCAGCAAAATTGGTCCTGTAATTATCTCTCCCCAAGGTTGTCATACACCCTTCACTGCCAGACTTTGCTTTGATTGCACCAATAATATGGATGAATATGAAGCGTGCGTCATGGGTATTAAAGCTGCTATTGACCTAAGAATTAAATTCCTGAGTGTGTATGGGGATTTAGCTTTGGTAATTAGTCAAGTCAAGGGAGAATGGGATACGAAGCATCTGAATCTTATCCCTTTCCGAGAACATGCACTAACCTTGATTTCAAACTTCAAAGAGATTACTTTTTAGTGTATCCCAAGAGAAGAGAATCAGTTGGCAAACACATTAGGTACCATGTCATCCATGTTCAAGATCAGATG
Source organism: Vicia faba (assembly GCA_948472305.1). Lineage (NCBI taxonomy): Eukaryota > Viridiplantae > Streptophyta > Magnoliopsida > Fabales > Fabaceae > Vicia > Vicia faba. Next base: position 1,055,091,994 of record OX451740.1, on the reverse strand, counting down.
GGATAATGAGGCTCTTAGAATTACCATTGAAAGATTCAACGAAATGGCACATTGCTATGAAATTGATACTGACGGTTTAGAAGAAAAACCTTGGTTTCATGAAGTGAAAAGGTACCTTGAAGCTCAAGAATACCCTGAATGGGAATCAATCAATGATAATAAATTCCTACGGAGGTTCTCGGATAAGTTCTTCTTGAGCAATGGAATTTTATACAAGCGTAATCATGATTCAACTCTACTTCGTTGGATGGACAAGAAGGAAGCAGAGAAAACTATGGAGGATATGGACGAAGGTGTCTTTGGTACTCACTCCAGTGGATATTCTATGGCTAAAAAGATTTTGATACATGGTTACTATTGGTCGACTATGCAAACTGATTGTCACCACCACTCGATAACTTGTCATGAGTGTCAGATCTATGCTGATAAGGTTCATGTGCCCCCAGTACCTTTGAATGTTATGATTGCTCCTTGGCCATTCACAATTTGGGGAATTGATATGATTGGAGAAATCAAGCCTACTACTTCTAATGAACATCGTTTCATTCTTGTTGACATTGACTACTTCACAAAATGGGTTGAAGCAGCCTCATTCGCATCTGTCACTAAGAATGTGGTAGCTCGATTCATTAAGCATAATCTTATCTACCGGTATGGGATCTTTTGGTCCCTGGGGTGGTCACTCCTCATAAATTCAAGGTTCCTGTCTTCGCCAAATATGATGGGATCTCTTTCCTAAAACTCCATTTAAGGTCATATGTTCGCAAGATTCAACCACACACCACCGATAGGAAATTATGGGTTCATTTCTTCCAAGAAATCTTATCTAGGACACATTTGGAGTGGTTCTATCAACTAGAGGGAACTAATATTCACACATGGGAGGATTTGGCTGCTTCCTTCTACAGATAATACCAATACAATACATACCTTGCACCAACTTACATGCAATTACAAATTATGACTATGGGATCAAGCGAAGGCTTTAAGGAGTATGCTCAAAAATGGAGGGAACTGGCTGGAAGGGTGCAACCCCCTTTGACTAGCCGAAAATTGGTGGGCATGTTCACGAGCACTCTGTCGGGTCCGTTCTTTAATTTCCTAATTGCGAGTTCTTCGTCCGGGTATACTGAGTTAATTTTGACTGGTGAACGAGTTAAAGTGGAATCAAAAGTGGGAAGATCCCAATGGCCTCAACCTCTACTGCTGTAAAGAAACCGTTTGTTAGTAAGAAGGAAACTAATGTTGTTTATGGCTAGAGGAGCCATATCAATAATGATCATCATCCGTCGGTAGGAGCAGTATTGATTTCTAACCCGACCCTAGTTCAACGACCACAAAAACAAAACAATCAGCATAAATCAGACGCTCCGAGGAGGCAACTCACCAGGATTAATATGCAATTGGCTCAAGCATTACAACATCTATTGAAAGCATAATTGATAACAGTACAGGATCCTCCTGAAAATCCCAACACATCATATCCGAAGTATAACCCAAATGCAAGGTGTGCATACCATTCCAATAGTCCTGGGCATGACACCAATGACTTTTGAGCCCTAAAACAAAAAATCCAAGATTTGATTGACAAAAAAGTGATCTAGTTTGACCCTCCATAAACCCATAATGTGATTACCGCACCCATTCCCAATCATGGTAAATGTGTTAATGTTGTTGACGATGTTTCCTATGTCTCCTCCATCGGTGATTTGACTACTCCCTTGATGAATGTTGAGAATTTGTTAAGAGCCGGTTTATTTCCAAGCTGCCTTGAGAATTGTTACCATTGTGCTTCCCAAACTAATGGTTGTATGTGGCTGAAGAAAGGTATTCAACGCCTGATTGATAGCTACGAAATCATGTTCAAGAAAACTCCGTCCATGAAGAATTTTCCTGAACGTATATCCCAAGAACTATGAATATGTTTCCATAATCACAATTTCCAATACTCCTATTAGGATCACCTCTAGAGGCCCTATAAGGATTCCTGTTTAGAAAAGAGCGGCTCCCTTGATCATCACTACACTAGGGCCAATCCCATATTCCTCTGACAAAGTTGTGCCTTAAAACTATGGGGAAGAAGTTTATTATTATGGTGTCAAAAAAGAGCCATGGATTACTGAAAATGAAGATCCTAAAATTACAAACATTGTTGGAACTAGTAAGGTCACTAGGACGGGAAGAATCTTCTCTTTGGAGAACTCTCCTCCAACAACTACTATAACACTTGTTCACATTCCTGCTGCTGGGTAAGCTGCTACTGCCCGAGGTAAAGAGAAGGTAACTGATCCTTCCCGGATGGAGGCGCCATCCAAAGATGTTACAATTGAAGACCCGTCTAGACAAGAGATGGAAGAAATTCTGAAGATCATTCGTAAAAGTGACTACAAAATAGTTAAGAAATTGGAGTAAACACCCTAAAAAATTTACATGTTGTCCTTGTTATTATGCTCCGAAGCACATGCCCAAGCTTTGTTGAAATTTCTAAAGAATTCCCATGTACCACAAGAGACCACTGCTGATAATGGTTTAGGATTTTCTGATGCAGATTTAACTCCAGCGAGTAAGAATCATAACAAAGCTCTGCACATCTCTATTGAATGCAAAGGCACTACTTTGGCGCATGTGTTAGTTGATATAGGTTCCTCCCTAAATGTTTTATCCAAGGAAGCTTTAGATAGGATAGATTGTGATGGGATGGTGATGAAACCCAACGATATTGTGGTAAGAGCCTTTGATGGTTTGAAAAGAATGGTCCACAGAGAGGTTGATCTTTTGATCAAGGTGAGATCTCAAGTTTTCAATTAAATTTTTTATGTAATGGATATCTGCCCGACCTATTCTTGCTTTCTCATACTCCCATGAATCCATGGGGCAGGTGCGTTCACCTCTACATTACACCAAAAGCTGAAATACCCAATGAAAGGAAAGATTGTCACAGTCTATGGAGAGGAATAATATATGGTCAGTCATTTGAATTCTTTCAAATATGTTGAAATGGATGGCTAATTCATTGAAACCCCTGCCAAGCATTTGAACTAATCCCTCCAATAATTTCTTTTGCTAAATTTATTCCTGCTACTCCTAAGATTGCCAAGGACACACCAAGAATGGCCTCGCTGAAGGATGATCGGGCTATTGTAGAAGATGGAGGTTGCACTAGCTGGGGACAACTTCATGATATCCCCTACAAATTCGACAAATTTGGGTTGGGTTTCACTTCAAAGGCTCAGAAAGAGGTTTTTCGTGTTTGTATTAGAGGACCACCTCTTTGTATTAGCAACAATGAAGTCAATACTCTAGAAGACACTGATAGTGATGGTGACTTAGATGATTGGATATTCCCAACTACTGACGGTGGACTCAACAACTGGAAGGCCAAAGACTTTGTCTCAATCTCCTTCAGCTAGGAGTAATTGCTATTTCCTATTTTTATTTGCTTTAAGAAGTTTTTGTGTAATTTCATTTAAAACAATAAATTTAAACCTTGTGCCTTGCTCGGGGCACAATGGTCCATTTGTTAAGGGTTGTCATTTCATATATCATATGCTCATTTAATGAAAACATTGGACGATTTTGCATTCAAATTTTGTGCTCCTTGTCTTTCTTTTACTTTACTGCATTTTCAAATAGCCATGTAACCTTACACGCACACACACACATTTGCAGATCCACATCCACTCTGGATCTCATTGACAACAATTATGCTATTTCCATTTATAACTTCGAAAATCCAATCTATCAAGCTGAAGACAAAGGTGGAGAATATTGTGAGATGCCTGGAGAACTCGTCATACTCCTAATACAAGCGGAAAAGGCTATCTAACCACACAAAGAACCGGTCGAAGTGATACATTTGGGTACTGAGGCAAATAAGAATGAAGTCAATATTGGAGACAATCTGGAAGACATTGTCAAGAGAAGATTGTTTCAGATGTTGCATGACTATGTTGAGGTATTCGCTTGGTCATACGAAGACATGCCAGGGCTCGATACTGATATCATGGTTAATCGTCTGCCAATGAAAGAGGGTTGTTCTTCGATCGAACAAAAGGTTTATCACATGCATCCTGATATGTCATATAAAACCAAGGCTGAGGTAATGAAACAGTTTAATGTAGGTTTCTTGGCAGTGACGTCGTATCCCTAATGGGTTGTAAATTTTGTTCCAGTGCTGAAGAAAGACGATAAGGTCCGTGTGTGTGAAGACTACGTGGATTTAAAAAGGGAGATCCCCAAAGATGACTTCCCACTACCACATATTGATGTCTTGGTTGATAATACTACTCAACAGAAGGTATTCTCCTTTATGGATGGCTTCTAAGGGTACAACCAAATCCAAATGGCTCCTAAAGACATGGAAAAAACTACCTTTGTCACACAGTGGGGCACCTTTTGTTATAAGGTCATACCTTTTGGGTTGAAGAATGCATGCACAACTTATCAATGGGCCATGGTGGCTTTATTTCATGACATGATTCATCATGAGATAGAAGTCATTGTTGATGACATGATAGCAAGATTACAGACTGAAGAAGAACACCTTGACCATCTGCACAAGTTACTTGAAAGGATGAAAAACTATAAGTTGAGGTTGAATCCCAACAAATGCACCTTTAGGGTGAGATCTAGAAAGCTCCTAGGCTTCTTTGTCAATGGAAAAGGTATAGAGGTTGATCCCGTAAAGGTAAAAGTTATCTTAGAAATGCCAACTCCCCATAATGAGAAGGAGGTCAGAGGTTTCTTAGGACAACTCAACTACATTGCTCGATTCATCTCTCATTTGACCGCTACTTATGAGCCAATCTTCAAGTTGTTGAAGAAAGATCAATTAATCAGATGGAACAACGATTGTTAAATGGATTTGATAAAATCAAGGAGTACTTTCAAGAACCTCCAATTCTGATGCCACCAGTTGAAGGAATACCTCTGATCATGTACTTAACCGTGTTAGAGAATTCAATGGGGCTGTGTGTTGGGGCAGCATGACGAGTCTGGTCGAAAAGAGCATGCAATATACTACCTTAGAAAAAAGTTTACCGAATGTGAAACAATATATTCACTGCTCGAGAAATATTGTTGCGCCTTGGCATGGGCTGCTCTCCATCTAAGACAATATATGTTAACCCACACTATATTGATCTCTAAAATGGACCATATTGAGTACATATTTGAGAAGCCAACTCTCTACGGAAGAATAGTCTGATGGAAAATGATCTTAACTTATTATGACATCTAGTACACCACCCAAAAAGAAATCAAAGGAAGTGTATTGGAAAATCATTTGGCGCATCAAGCTCTAGATGACTACCAATCTATGCACTTCGAATTCCCGAATGTGAATATCATTCTGATCACAGATTATGAAAAGCCTGGACCCTATGAAGGACCGGACCAAGGATCCCGATGGACTTTGGTTTTTGATGGAGCTTCTAATGCACTTGGTAACAGAATTGGTGCTGTGATCATTTCCCTAGAAGGTTGCCATATGCGTTTCACTGCAAGACTTTGCATTGACTGTACCAATAATATGGTTGAGTACAAAGCGTGCATCTTTGGTCTTAAAGCTGCTATGGACCTAAGAATCAAAGTCTTAAGTGTATATGGAGACTCAACTTTGGTAATCAGTCAAGTTAAAGGAGAATAGGATACAAAACATCCAAATCTTATCCCTTACAAAGAACTTGTGCTAACCTTGATCCTACACTTCGAAGAGATTACCTTTGAGCATATTCCGAGGGAAGAGAATCAGTTGGCAGATGCCTTAGTTACCATGTCATCCATGTTCAAGGTCAATTAGGACAACGAAGCTCCTAGAATTACTGTCGAAATATTTGAAGAACCAGCACACTGCTTTAAGATTGACACACTATGGCCAAGAAGATTGTGAGAGCTGGCTGTTATTGGTCAACTATGGAAACTGATTATCACCACCACTTTAAGACTTGTCATAAGTGCCAGATTTATGCTGATAAAGTTCATGTGCCTCCATTTCCTTTGAATTTCATGACTTCCCCTTGGCTATTTGCAATGTGGGGGCATTGATATGATCAAAGAAATCAAGCCTACTACTTCTAATGGACATCGCTTTATTCTCGTCTCCATTGACTACTTTACAAAATGGGTAGAAGCGACTTCATTTGCCTCAATTGCCAAGAATGTTGTATCTTGGTTCATCAAAAATAACCTCATATGTCGGTATGGTATCTCTGAGAGGATCATCACTGACAATGGTACCAACCTTAATAACGCCATGATCACTGAACTCTACACGCAGTTCAAGATCGAGTATCACAACTCTTCTCTATATAGACCTAAGATGAATGGGGCAGTGGAAGCCGCCAACGAGAACATAAAGAAGATTATGCAAAAGATGGTGGTGACCTACAAAGACTAGCATGAGATGTTACCATTTGCTCTTCATGGATATCGTACTTCGGCGCAAACATCAACTGGAGTAACCCCATCCTTTCTAGTCAACAGTATGGAAGTTGTCCTACCTGTCGAAGTTCAAATCCCTTCTCTAAGAATTATGAAATAAGAGGACTTAGATGAAGACGAGTGGATTCAGACTAGGTTGGATCAGTTGAACCTGATTGACGAGAAATGGCTTGCGGTTGTCTGTCATGGTCAGATGTATCAAAAACGTATGATTAAGGCATTCAACAAGAAGATCAAGCATCGTGTATATCGAGCTGGTGACTTGGTAATAAAGCACATTATTCTACCACATGGCAATCCCAGGGGCAAATGGACTCCCACCTACGAGGGGCCATTTGTTGTCAAGAAAGTATTCTCCGGCGGTGCTATGATGCTAACTATTATGGACGGCGAAGATTTCCCACACCATGTGAAATTGGACATAGTAAAAAAATACTACGCATAAGAAGGAACTGCTAGGGTGACATACCTAGGCAAAAATAAGGGAATATCGTCTAACCAAAAGGGTTCGGGAAAAAATTAGGGATATATACAAAAGATTGACACCTGGCAAGTCGAAAACTTGAAAATGTGGCTTGAGCAAAAAAGGGTATCCTGGTGGACCGAAAACCTGAAAGGGCGGCCCAGGAAAAAATTAGGGATTAAAAGTGTACGACTATGTCCTGTTGGATCACTTACATGCAAGCTTTATTACCAAAGTCAAAAGTTCGAATGTTTCACTCAACTTCTTTCGATGGCAAGGGACGAGATGTTCGAAGACATAGGGGCAATAGCAGTGTTTGGAACCCAATGAGATCATTTCCACATGGCTATATATATTTGTTTTCGCTTTGTACTCTTTTCATTTCATGACGACTTCCTCTTACTATGATTTATGTCTCTTTGTGCAAAATCGCCTATTTATAGGAAAATTATCAATACAAATACATCTTAAAGTTCAAACTTTTGGTTTCTTCTATTTTGTTCGTAAAAACATCCAATGACTAAATTAAATGAACGTATGCATATGAACATGATTAACTGTTAAAAAATATATGCATAAGAGCTGGAATAGGCATTAAGAGTTGGGATGACACTCGAGCTGTCCATAAATCCCTAGAGTTACTTCCATGAGATCATCCCCACAGAATAATCTTCTAGGATACATTCCCAGCAAATTCCCTACGGACTTCAAATCATTACAATTCATGGAAAATCTCTTCCCCCGCTGAGTTTGGTCATCCAAAACTGAAAAAGAAACCTTGCAGAGTTCTTCTCATTAGAAAAATTCAATTCCCCCAAGAGAGTTTGTTTCTTTAGCAGAATAATTCTAACAGGGCTTATTTACCCAACTGGCTATAATTTCCCCAGCTCGAGTGTATTCCTCAGAGTACTATGAATCAATGACAAAATTCCTCTCCCTAGTAAAGTTGCCATTATCCCCAGAGACTTGCTGCAAAACCTGAAATCAGACCAGATGTATGTTAAGCATTATCTTCCCCAAACAAATCATAAGGTTATCCATCTTTTTCATCCCCAGTCAGGGTATATAAGAACTATCCTCCCAAGACGAGTTTAACCATCTCTTTTATCCCCAATTAGGGTATATAAGGAATAAATTCCCCAGTAGAGCAATGAACAACCAATGTTCCTAAACTCTTCTCCCAAAAGCAGAAATCAATATCCCCAACGTATTTTCTTCAAACTACTAAGTAGGAATCCCCAACAGAAGCATTCTAGACAAGATTGAAGATACACATACTCTTCATCCCCCAGCAATAATCAGAGATTTATTTTCCCAGACAAAGATACTGCACGGGATTACAAATACACTTCAACAACATTTCATATTCATACATCATTAGCATATGCATACGAAACGCATATAACAGTCTCATTTATTTTGAGAACATCATTACACAATGCATTTCATGCATCATGACATTATATACAATTAACTCTTTACCTTTTCAGGAAGAATCAATCGACAAACCGATATCATCAACAAATCCTCAAAATAGATTGTAGGTCATTCCCTAAAACAAGACAGGGAAAATATCTACATGATGGACACTCCCTTCAAACATCTGCTGGCTCAGATTAAGTCGACCAAAGATTTATTCTGATACTTCTATCAATAGACCTTTTCTGGCTCAGATTAAATAGACCAAAGATTTATTCTGATACTTCTCCTAGTTAAAGATTTAAAGACCTCTGCTGGCTCTGATTAAATCGACCAAAGATTTATTCTGAAGCTTCTCTCAGTAGACCTTTTTTGGCTCAGATTAAATCGACCAAAGATTTATTCTGATACTTCTCCCAGTTAAATATTTAAAGACCAATGCTGGCTCAGATTAAATCGACCAAAGATTTATTTTGATACTTCTCTCAGTAGACATTTTCTGGCTCAGATTAAATCGATCAAAGATTTATTTTGATACTTATCCCAGTTAAATATTTAAATACCTCTATTGGCTCAGATTAAATCGACCAAATATTTATTCTGATACGTCTCTCAGTAGACCTTTTCTGGCTCAGATTAAACCGATCAAAGATTTACTCTGATACTTCTCCCAGATAAATATTTAAAGACCTCTTTGGCTCAGATTAAATCAACCAAAGATTTATTCTGATACTTCTCTCAGTTAGACCTTTTCTGGCTCAGATTAAATCGACCAAAGATTTATTATGATACTTCTCCTAGTTAAAGACGGATGTAGATATCTTATGGCTCAGATTAAATCGACCAAAGATTTATTCTGATACTTCTTCCAGTAGACATTTTATGGCTCAGGTTAAGTCGACCAAATATTTATTCTGATATTCCTTCCAGTAGACATTTTCTGGCTCAGATTAAATCGACCAAAGATTTATTCTGTAACTTCTCCCAGTTAAAGTCGAGCGTAGACTTAGTCTAATTTCTATATCAACAGTTACTTTTGATGGCATCGATAAGCCCATCTCCGAGAACTCTTCATTACCTCTCCAAATGGCATCTATAAGCCTAATCCCGATATAATGAACAAACAGTTTTTACTTCATGCACAGGCGAGTGCAAATATCTGGGCACTTAAGTGTTCAAACATCTTCCACCTTCAAGTCGTGAATGGCGAACATGCCAATCTAACTCTTCAGGTTTAAGAATATTGAACAAGGGCAGCTGTTGTACCCCAAAATTTTCCCTCCCTTTTCTTCAAGACGTTTCTCACAAAAGATATCAAATGCTCAAGGATTCTCAAAGAGTTAATCAGACAAGCTCATCTCGTCAGCATTGAGACCACAAATTAGAGTTTTGGTTTTCACAAGGAAAATTGGACTTATAATGCCTCAAATGACTTTCATAGTTCATCATAGACCTCCAAGAATGCTCATGCCATGTTTCATGTCTTGCATCTCAAAATTGCTAAGTCAATTGCTCAGATGACTGAAAATCAACTATATTGGGTAAAAAGTCAATTGTGATCAATATACAGTCAAACTTCAAGATTTTTGGCCAAACTAAACATTTTGAAGTCATATTCATTATTTGATCAAAGGATGATCATAATTCTTCAAGGAAAGCATTCAAATCATCAAAGGGGCAAAATTGTCAAATTAGGGTTTTGATTGAGAATGACTGATCATTGACTTTTGACCTAGTGCGTGACCTAATGGCTTCAAGCATGATCTCAAGGACTCAAACATAATATCTTGACCTAATTTCATGGCTCAAATAATTTCTCAAGATCAAGGGATTGATAGTTGAAATTTGGATCAACTGATGAAAACTTAACTAACACACAAAAAGTCAAACTTTGACATTTAGGTCAACATTGAATTTCAAAGATCAAGAATCGTCAAGACATTCAAAAATAACAAACTTGATCATCAAGAATAAAGAAAGTCAAGAAACGTCAATAAAAGTCAAGATTTTCAATACAAAAAAATTCTAAGTGTTTTTGACCTTGATAATTTCACTACTTCATGACATTTTTTCACCAAGATGCAAGATGATTCAAGGAAAACTTTCAACATGAAAGTTGTAGATCTTGATGAATTTTAAAACTTTGTCCTTGAGGATTTATGTTCAAAAAATGCTTAGATTTGGAGATATAGGCCCATGAAGTCAAGACATTTTTAACAAAACACTTAGTAAAATTTTTAACAAGTTTACTCAGATTCTTGTCCCAACTTCTTAACAGTTTTACACCAAGTTCCAAGTTGATTTAGCCAGAATGGTAAACATGAAGGTTTTATATAATTTTTCAAGCTTTCCAAAATGTCTAAGAACTTGAAGAGATCATGCTTGAGCTAGAAATTTCGAAGAGATGAAGATGGAATCACAAACTTGAATTTTAGGTCATTTTGTGATGAACTTTATGATCCAATTTTCAACCATGATGCATAATCTTGCTTTTCAGGCCTTCTAACTTCCAAATCACTCGATAATTTAATGTTTACACAACTGATTGATCCATTGTCCAAGTTATTCAAGCTTTGTCCAAGTTGATTTGCAATTTAGGGAAGAAAGCCAAGACTTCCATTTTGGAAGTCTTTAGCTTTAATCACAAAGGTCCACTCTCCTTGAGCCTTGCACTTGTTTCTTCTGAGCATACACAATCTCAAATCCAGAAGCAACATATTTGCAGCTCCAAACCACCCTACAAGAACTTGTACTATGCATTGGAACAATGTATTTCAAGTTTGATTCAAAACCAAGTCACATAACCATAACATGTGATCTTTGAAATCTACTTACTTGAGCCTTCCAAACCTTTTCTCTATAAATAAAAAGGTTGTTTTCAAGCTAATACACGAATTCAAGAGCCCTCTAACCCCCTCAAACACTCTTAAATCAGAATTGGCACTCAAGTTCTCTATTGTTGCACATTCTGACTTTGAATTTCAAATACACAATCCACTCGTGCTTTTTCACTTTTAATCAATCACAAAGATTCTATAACTCATATAGAGGCTATCCAAACACTTTCTACACAACTATAACACCATATACACCATCCTCCATTTCCAAAAAACAGCCACTTGTAACTTGACTTCTATAGAAGAATCCCACCACTCTCAATCCAAAGTAAGAATTATAATAGCTTCCTAGGAGTTCAGTGAAGCTATCCAGATCATCACCATGCCTATAGGAGTGCTCAAACTTCAAACACAGTTTCAAGTTTTGAGGTAAGTTTCTCAACTTTGAACTCCTTATACAAGCATCATTAGTGGTTACTTTGTGAATGAAAAATGTAGACATCATTTCCCTGAAGCTAACCATGCCTTTAGTTTTCATTTATGTTAACTGTATGTGGAGAATTTTGAAGTTGAACTTTTAGAAAAATTAGGTTTTAATTTGGTACCAACAGAAATTCATGCTCATCTTTGATTTATAGCTTAAGTTATTTACATGGTTGAATTCGTGGTGAAAAAACAAGAAACTTTCATGTTTACACTTTTGAAAATGGTTGAGAAATGAGCAAGTTTAAAAATTCAAAAATGGTGTTGAAGTTGCTGGTGCAAGGAAAAAGATGAAGTTACAATCAGGAATGGGTTTATTTTATGTTTAGTGCAAGTTATTCTATTACCGGATGTAACAACCACCTCAGTGGTAGAGAAGCATGTGCTAAGTCATTTGCCTATAAGGACTTGGGTTCCAGCCCCAGAGGTACCCTTTTGTTTTTTTTCATATTATTTCCTTGCAGATTCAATACATCAAGCCCAGCGCGCATGTTATACACCCACTTATCATTGCCATTTGGTCTTCCCATGGCCAGATCACATACTTCACAAAGCAAGTGCATGATGTACCTCTAAAAAGCTGGCCACACTTCATCTCTACAGGCGCTTGACTTTTGTTCTGGGCTTGAATTATTTTTTATTTCTCACACCCTAAATTACTCATAATAATGCAATCACATCATTTTATTATTTTTTTCTGATTTCAAACAAATTTATTATGGGCCTAACAAAAATGGTATTTCACACCCCTTTTACTTTTCAACACCCAGGCCAATTTTTTTATATTCTTTATATTTTCTATATTTTTATTTATTTACTTGTTTTAATTTAATCAAAAACAGAAAAATATATATTTTTTAAAAATCATTAGATTTATTTATTTATTTTATTTTTCTTCATTTTTTCCAAACAAATAAAACTTCAAAAAGATTTTCTAATTAATTTTTATTTTAAAAGTAATTTAGATTTAGGCTTTTCTATATTTAAATTATTTCCCCTTCTAATTTATTTTTAACCTTAGTTTAATCTATTAGGTTTACTAATTTCTTCTAAATATAAAGTCATCAATTAGGTTAAAACATTAAATCTTTTTTCTCTATAAAAAAAACCACAAAAATAATTTTTTTATTCTTCATCTCTACATTTTGTGCATTTTATTTTTATTCATATTCAATTGTTTGTCTTGTACCCCAAAATTTTCCCTCCCATTTTACTCAACATATGTTCATTGAGATCCTCAATTTTCTCAAGGATGCCCAAGAGTTGACCAGACAAACTCTCTCCTAAAGCAATGAACCTCCAACTAGGGTTTCCACTTTCATCAAGATGGGTGAGCTCTAAAGGCCTCATATGATCTCCATAGTCCTAATGTTCTCAAGATCATTCATGCCAAGTTTCATGCCAAGTTTCATGCCTTGCACAAGAAGTTTGCCCAGTCAACTACTCAGATGCTTGAAAATCAACTATATCAGGTCAAAAGTCAAATGGGACCCACATACAGTTAAACTCCAAGATTTTTGGTCAACATCAACATTTTGATGTCATGTCCATAATTTGATCAAGGTTTGATCATGATTCCCCAAGGAAGGCTTCGAATTCATCAAAACTCAAAAGTTGCTAAATTAGGGTTTCTTAGGAAAAAGTCAACCAAACCTTGACCAAGCATAACTTTCTCATACTTTATCAGAAATTTCCCGCCCAAGGCTCATTTTAAAGAGGATTCAATTCACTAAAACTCATCTTCAACCCTCAAGTTCAAGAAATGAACTCATGAAAAGATATAAATTCAGACATTATAAGTCATTTTAAAAAGACAACAAAAACACCTTTTGGGTCAAAGCTCCTTACATGAACATGGAAGATCCAATTGAGATGAATTCAAAAGGGTGGTTTAGAGGACATCCTAAGATTTCTAAAAAGTCTAAGAACACCCTCTTAGGCTTAAAATTGAGGGAGATATGTTTTGTCAAAGTTGACCAATTTTTGGAAATATGCATGAAGTCAACATTGATCAAAATGACTTTTTTCCCCAAATGGGCCCATGTTTTCTTGTTTGAAACTTGTTCCTAAGATGGCCCACAACCCCTGAGCTTATCCACCTATTATTTTATTATTTTTATTATTTATTTTTATTTTTATCCATTTAAATAAAAATAAATCAATTTAAATAGTAGAATAATCAAATAAAATCAAAGATTTGATTTTATGAGCATATTATGAGTCCATGAACAACTAGAAAATAAAAAAATACGTGCAAGAGCTAATTGATTGGAAAAGATCTTAATTTGGTCTATTTTGGAAACAAATCATACAAGACAAATAATGAAATCAAATCTCCATAATTTGCAAAGATATGATTAGTTTTTATTGACCTAATACATTCCAATATAAGGACATAACATTCTCAAGGCAAAAAAAAGAGGGTTTGGGGTTGTGAAAACAAAGGAAGAAGTTGCAAATTTTGGAAGAAAAAGTGTAGGCCGAATTCTCTTCCATAGACCAATCCAAGCCATTTCAAAGCCAGCAATCTGTTCCTAGACGTGTTCTGAAGCTATCCCAATCATCCTCGAGGCAAAAAACATCAAGAATCGTGCCCCTAAAGTACCACGGTTTGCATATTTTTCTCAAACTCGAATCTTTTGATTTACCCATTATAAACTTGTTTTGATCACATATCCATGCTTGTTATCATATTTGCATTATTTCTGGATGGTTTAATCTGAGTTCAAGTGCAGGAATGGCACGATGCCCTTGTTAGGGTTTTAAGGTCCCAAATTGGGGACTCTCTGTAGAGGCGAAATTAGACCAAATTATGGGTACCAATGAACTCAGGGCGTGATTTGCAACTGATCAATGCCTTTGGTTTTGATTTATCTTGCTTGTATTATTTTTTTGAATCTTGCAGGGATGTAGCTACGGACAAAAACTGTCAATATAGCCTTTAGTGACGGTTTTGTCCATAGGTAAAAGCTGATATAAAAAACAATAGTTATCGGGAAGAAGATTAGAGGTGGCAGCACACCATTAGCCCATTTGAAATTGGCGCATGTTTCTGGGCGAGGCACTTTGTTTCCATTATATGTTATTCGTTTTATTATATGTACAAACGTTCCAGCTAGCGCAGACGGTTGAGGAGTTTGCCTATGAAGCAAACATCCTGGGTTCGACCCCAGGCGTGTGCTTCTATTATTTTTCATAATAATTGCTTGCAGATTCCATGTTACTATCATAAGCACACTCAACATATGCTTCTAATTCCCCATCATTGGATCATCTCTATCTTAGATCTAATGCCTCAAGCATGCAAGTGCGTGGTGGACCTTCTTGGCCAGCGTCTCACTGGAGCAAACGTAAGCTTTGGGCCAGCTATGCTGGGCCTGGAAATTTCAAACAATGCACCTCCCAGATGACTACATCACCAGGCCCAGTTTAATTTTTCTTTTTAATTTTTACTTATTTATTTTAATTGTTTGTTTAATTATTTTTACAAAAACAAAATCATTTTTTTATTAAATCAAAAAATCATAAAGACATAAAAATCATATTTTTTCATAAAATATTTTATTTCATTAAATTAATTAGATTAATTTAATTAGGGCAATTTAAATTCTTATTTTCATAATTAAAATCAACTAGAAAATTAGGGTTACTTTGCAATTTAATTATTTTCTCAATAAAAAAATAACAAAAATATTTTCTGTGATTCCCTTTGAATTTAAACTTTGATTCCCGTATTTAATTCTCGCGCGTAATATTTTATTTGTTTTAATTCCAATTATTGTATTTGCTTTGAAGTTGTAATAACTAAGATTTTATTTACCGCATATTATTTACTATTTCAATTCCCCAAGTTTGGTCATGTAACCCCCTCCCTGAAGCCTTGTAATAGCGTAGATTTACTTTTCTGATTTTAATTTCCGCAACCATGAATTGTCTAGATGTGTGGATAATAGGCTTGCATGCAAAAGACAAATAAAATTAAAACAGTAGATCACCTTAATTGTGCAAAGATTAAATAACTGAAATCAAAAACTTGCACATGCTCACTCCTAGGGTTAGCCCCGCTTGGTTGCCTCGGCAATGATGGTCGTGTCCCTCAAACATAGGGATACCTTAGCAATGACCCACGATTCAAAATCGTCATAAAGATCATAGTCCCTACTTGTCCCTCGAGTTGCATACGAATTGATCTTATGACGATAGTCCCTTCGAAATGCTAAGGTATCTTTACTTGTTGCCTTCGGAGACCATTTCGTCCCTTCGCACATCCCTTTAAAATTCCAACGACGGAGCTACCTACTCCTTATTAGTAGGATAGCGCTGTGTAAAGGAAACAACAATGAATAAACCTTTTTTAGAGTAGGTAGAAAACCCCTAAGTACTTGCTCAAAACAAAAACTTTTCACACAAACACTTTTCAAAAACATTTTTCAAAATAACTTCGTCACACCCTTGAGGACCGATACAAGGGTTATCACGAAGTAAATAAAACTCTTTCAAAACACACACAAAAGCAATTCAAAATGACCAAGTACCTAGAAGCCCGTGGAAAACCACGGATAGAAAGGGTGCTAACACCTTTCCTTTCTATAATCTACCCCCCGTACTCAGAAATATCTCAAAAAAAGGTTTTCTCTGTTCTTTTTCCTTTTCCTTTGTTGATGAAATAAAAGTCGGTGGCAACTCTTGCTTACTGCGACATTTGCGAATATAAAATACAAACTAGTATAACAGTCGGTTCTGCCACCGTATCACAGAACTGGCGAATCTGCTGGGGAATGACTCTTTAGAGTGGGGTATACCTTAGGATCTAGGTCATTTTAAATTACTTTCTTTTTTGTTTTTCCTTCTTTATCTTTAAGGGTTTTTTCTTGGGTATTATTGAAGATCCGACACCCGGATCTAGGGACACTTTTTAGGTAAACAACAATAGATCGTGGAAACTGTACGGTGTAGACTGATATGGTTTAAGCAATGGTTGTGTTGGTGTGAAACTTTGGTTGGTACCAGTATCCTTCATGTGGAAACGAGGAGAATACGGGGCCGCCGCGTGGTGTCGTGAAGCACTAACGAACCTTAGAACCTTAGTTGAACAAACTTGGCCATTAGAAAGTAGTGAGATAGCCGGCCTATGTATAAAGCTGAGGATTGGTTGATACTCGGTGCTAAACTCATTGGGATCAAACTTTCGGGATATTTCGGCCTTAAGAAAAGATTGCATGAGCTGAAACAATGCCCGATAAAGGATGATCAGTGATATTGAGAATCCTTAGAACCCGATTACTTTTCTAAGACAGGTTTGAAACCAACTAAACTTCAAGAGGGTACTTACCTATGGAATCCATGCAAGCCTAAACCTAAGGCTACTTGTGTGACTTGTTTGCTTTCTTTGCCTAACAATTTGAACTCATTGCAGGGCTTTGGTCGTATTCCTTACAGGACCTTGTTTGTATAAATCCAATAAATTGGTTTCTTACCCTGCATTTTTGCTTGATGCATAGCATACACATCATAGAATCATAACATGACATATCATACTAACCATTTCAAGGATCTCGAGGGCCTGTAATGCAGGTTATGATGAACCAGATGTCCAGCAAGGGGCAAGGGGATTTATTTTCCTCTGGCCAATGTCGTCAAAAGACCAAAACACGATTACTTGAGTCAGGGGCTATGACCCACTTGATATGGTGAGCTTGACTCTCGTAGAAGGACCTTCAACGATATGAAGTGCTTCAATCAAAGCTCTAAAGTTCAACGCCTAACATTTTTCTTGTTTACCCCGCGAGATCCTTGAAAACATTACATACATATATCATACATATCATTGCTAAACAGGTCTTCCAGTACAGGTCTCTCATGTTCTCGCTGATTATTTCAGAAATGGCTTTCCAACAAGACAACAAAGATCTTCAAACTCAAGAAGCTCAGTTCAGGGAGATGTTCCTAAACCTATCCAAGGGGCAGGAAGAGTTGAAAACACTCCTCATTAGGAACTTGGTCAAGAAAAGTCCTGAAGACAATAAGGAAGAACGGCTGGAACAACTGCAAGCTGAGGTAGATGCAATGAAAACCTAGATGCTGGGGCAGATGGCTCTTATCTAAGGCATAACCTGGGGACAAGAAGAGCCGAGAGCCATCATCAACTAACTTCATCAATACAGATACAACAGTATGAAGCAAACAGTCGAGGCCGGGAACCAAGTCATTAATCAACCTCCAAGAAGACAAAAGCTTGGTTTGGTGAAGAGTGGACCTTTCTAAATTGCTACCACGTCACAGGTCCAACAACAACCTCGCCAAAAACAACGGGTTAATCAGAGTAAGCCGGATATACCCAAAAGGCAGTTTACCAAACTCAACATGTCGCTGTCTCAAGCTTTGCAACACCTGTTGAGGATGAATTTGATTACGTTGATAGGACCTCATCTGAATCCCAAGACTTCCTCTCCTAACTACAATCCGGATGCAAGGCGTGCTTATCATTTTGGAAGCCCGGGGCATGATACTAACGATTGTTAGGCACTGAAATACAAGATTCAAAATATGATTAACGCCAAGGAGATTGAATTTGACCCTCCTGAGACTCCAAACGTGATTACTACTCCCCTGCCAAAACATGGTTAGGATCGAAAGCATTTTTGTTCATTTGAATTCTCAAGTAGTATTTTCTTTGTTTATTCGAAATATTATTGTCATGTCAAAACTTTGTTATTTCATTAATGCATTACACATGTTTGTCTTGAATTAATCTATTTTCACTATGCTTAAACTACTTTATACTTCCTTTTCTTGATATTCAACTCTCGATTAAAAGCTCAAAGCCTTAGAGGGAGGATGACAAAAACGAAACCACAATCTCTACAATATGCTTTTGAACAGACATTGGTGACGATGTACAGGTGTTGTTTCAAATCCTAAACAATGGAGTTATAAGGAACATAATCCCTAGTCAACCCCTTTGAGCCAAAGAAGTAGGAGTTTTTCTTTCACACAAATTAAAACCCTTAATCATAACCTGGGGAAGGGTAGTTTTCTCAGTTAATTCAGGTGCGCATTTAGTCGCAATCATCCATTTCGAACATAATGAATGGCATCAAAGACGTCCTTCTGAATTAGAAGATGGTGATGGTTCCGCATAATCATCAAAGTAGGCAGTCATTATCTCTCGAAATAAAAACCCATTAAGCCAAAACCTATGAAGGAGAATTAAGAAAAAAATGGGGCATCCCGCTGACTGTAATCACAAAAAGAAACAGTTCAGGCAAAAGAAGGGATAAAAAAATCAAAAAAGGAAGTCCTACGGATCCCCGACAAAAAAGATGACTGCCTATTCAAAATAAACTGTTAGTATCCAAACCATCACCGGAACATCAAGGACAATATTCCAGAACTCAACTGGGATTCTAAACACGCAACTAACTGAGCATAGGACTGAAGGACATCACAAAGAACGGGTGGGTACAAATAAATTTCGAGCCTTTATCCTTTGTTTCTTAAACCGTGAACCAGGCCACGTTATAACCCTTAAAAGTCATAGCTGAAGCATGGGTTAGTTCGAGAGCATATTGTTACAAAGGTATCCTAACTCCTATAGGACTTGTTACGAATCCTGAGTTGATATCACATTCTTGCAAATATTGTTTTACTACACAAAACACATTTAAAAAAAAAATTTCAAGACAGACATGAGTTTTGCATTGTTTAAATAACATTGTTCGCATATGACTAATTGTTTGTCAACAGAGAAATCCGCACAACGGATATTCAATGAACAAACATCCTCTTAATGGATAGAATCACCTCAGCGGGGAAGACACTTCTAATAAAAGGTCTTCCATAGGCAATGGGCATGACATGATGTCTAAACACATCTAGGACAATCTCCCAAAAAGTGCCAAGTAACCAGGGGTAGATCTTCATCCGAATCACTTGGGGAGTTACGCATGCATTCCAACAACGAATCATATGCCATCAAGAAAACATTTTTGACAGTACTACAACATAACACTATGTACAGTGACAACTCCCTACATCTTGAGAGCGTGGACATAGTTGGAAAATACTATGCATGAAAAGACCCGCTAGGTTGATTGGCCTAGGAAAAAAAAGGGCATCCCGGTAAACCAAAAATGTTTGGGCAAAAGTCAGGGATATACATATGAAAAATTGTACACCCGGCAAGTCAAAAAGCTAAAAAGGCGGCTTGGGAAAATAAGGGTATCCCGGTGGACTGAAAATCTGAAAAGACAGTCCAGGAAAAAGTTAGGGATCAAAGCGTACGACTATGTCCCATCATCTTGTCATTTGTTTATCAGTAGAAGATTTATCATCCTGTTCAACATCCACCAAGCCTCCGCAGGTACTTTCTCCAACAGGTACAAGGGCAGAAACGTCTTGATGCAAAGTCACCGCTACGTCCTCAGCATACGACCCCAGTGACATCTACACTCCCCACAGAGTAGAGGAAGCTAAAGCTTTGACATTGGCTCCCTAAAATAGGAGTTACTATCCCCAGCCAGGTTCCTTCAGAAAACCGACGTCTATGTTCCCCGACCGAATTTCATAATTGCAAGCGGTTCATAAAGTTTTCTCCCAAGCAGGGTTTATTTCTATGAATACAGAAGCTCAATCCCCGATAGAGTTTCAACTATGGAAGTTCATCCTCCAGCAGAGTCATTCTCCCGCAGATTTATTCTCAAGCATAGTCTCTCCCCTGGAAGAATGTTCGTAGACAAGGGGAAAATCCCCAGCGTATTCGTCTTTGTTCACCATCTCCAGCGGAATTAGAAGAACCACTTCTTATACGACGGTTAGGAATATAATTTCCAGTACTCTCCAGCAGTTAGGGATTTATTTTCCCAGACTCAGATATGTCACAATAGCATTTCATGTTCATACACCATGACATGCGCACACATATTGCATATAGCATAATCTCATTTATTTTGAGAACATCATCACACAATGCATTTCATGCATCACATATAGTTAACCCTCTACCTTTTTAGGAAAGATGGTTATCATCAGCAATTTCCAGCAGGTCCAAGATTAGCTCCTGAAACTAAGACAGAGTAATTATCTGCGCGACTAAATGCAGCTTTACACGGGTTCGTCACAAAGCAATCTTACACGGGTTTCTCCTAAATGCAGCTTCACACGGGTTTATCCTGAAAATCTTATACGGGTCCCTTCTCAAACATTTACAAATAAAGTTTCACACGATCTCATCACAAAGTAACCCTACTATACAGGTTCCTTCCCATACCCCTACGCAGACTTATCCCAGAATAACCTTACCCAGGTTCCTCCTGAAGTTTTACACGAACTTATCACAAAGTAACCTTACCCAGGTTCCTTCTGAAGTTTTCCACAGGCTTAGCCCGAAGTAACCTTACCCAGGTTCATTCTGAAATTTTGCTCAAACTTATCCCGAAGCAACCCTACCCAGGTTCCTTCTCGGTCTCGATGTAGTTTTACACAGACTCATCCTAAGCGACCCTACCCAGGTTCCTTTTTACAATTTCCTGAAGCAGTTTTACCCAAACTCGTCACGAAGCAACCTTACCTAGGTTCCCTCTTGGTTCTTATCTAGTTTTACCCAAACTCCTCACGAAGCAACCTTACCTAGGTTCCTTCTCGGTTCAGATGTTGTTTTACCCAAACTCCCCATGAAGAAACCTTACCTAGGATCCCTCTCGGTTTCGATGTAGTTTTAGCTAAACTCCTCACGAAGCAAACTTACCTAGGTCCCTCTCGGTTCCGATGTAGTTTTACCCAAACTCCTCATGAAGCAACCTTACTTAGGTTCCTTCTCGGTTCAGATGCAGTTTTACCCAAACTCCCCCCAAAGCAACCTTACCTAGGTTCCCTCTTGGTTCCGATGTAGTTTTACCCAAACTCCTCACGCAACAACTTTACCTAGGTTCCTTCTCAATTCAGATGTAGTTTTACCCAAACTCTTCACAAAGCAACCTTACCTAGGTTCCTTCTCGGTTCCAATGTAGTTTTACCCAAACTCCTCACGAAGAAACCTTACCAAGGTTCCTTCTCGGTTTCGATGGAGTTTTACCTAAACTCCCCAGGAAGCAATCTTACCTAGGTTCCTTCTCGGTTCAGATGTAGTTTTATCCAAACTCCTCACGAAGTAACCCTACGACCCAGGTTCCTTCTCATAGCCCTACTATCCAGGCTTTCATTTCAAAGTAACCCTACGACCCAGGTTCCTTCTCATAGCCCTACTATTCAGGCTTTCACCTTAAGGTAACCCTACTATCCAGGTTCCTTCCCATAAGCCCTACTATCCAGGCTTTCATCTTGAGGTAACCCTACTATCCAAGTTCCTTCCCATAAGCCCTACTATCCAGGCTTTCATTTCGAAGTAATCATATTATCCAGGTTCCTTCTTATAGCCCTAGTATCCAGACTTTCATTTCGAAGTAACCCTACTATCCAGGTTCCTTCCCATAAGCCCTACTATCCAGGCTTTTATCTCGAAGTGACCCTACTACCCAGGTTCCTTCTCATAGCCCTACTATCCAGGATTTCATCTCGAAGTAACCCTACGACCCAGGTTCCTTCTCATAGCCTTACTATCTAGGCTTTCATCTCGAAGTAACCCTACGACCCAGGTTCCTTCCTATAAGCCCTACTATCTAGGCTTTCATTTCGAAGTAACCCTACTATCCAGGTTCCTTCCCATAAGCCCTACTATCCAAGCTTTCATTTCGAAGTAACCCTACTACCCAGGTTCCTTCTCATAGCCCTACTATCCAAGATTTCATTTCGCATTAACCCTCCTACCCAGGTTCCTTATCATATCCCTATTATCCAAGATTTCATTTCAAAGTAACCCTACTATCCAGGTTCCTTCTCATAGCCCTACTATCCAGGCTTTCATTTCGAAGTAACCCTACTATCCAGGTTCCTTCTTATAGCCCTACTATCCATGCTTTCATCTCGAAGTAACCCTACTATCCAGGTTCCTTCCCATAAGCCCTACCATCCAGGCTTTCATCTTAAAGTAACCCTACGACCCAGGTTCCTTCTCATAGCCCTACTATCCAGGCTTTCATTTCGAAGTAACCCTATTATCCAGGTTCCTTCCCATAAGCCCTAGTATCTAGGATTTCATCTCGAAGTATTCCTACGACCCAAGTTCCTTCTCATAGCCCTATTATCCAAGCTTTCATTTCGAAGTAACCCTACGACCTAGGTTCCTTGTCATAACCCTACTATCCAGGCTTTCATTTCAAAGTAACCCTATGACACAGGTTCCATCTCATAGCCCTATTATCCAGGATTTCATTTCGAAGTAACCCTATGACCCAGGTTCCTTCTCATAGCCCTACTATCCAGGCTTTCATTTTGAAGTAATCCTACGACCCAGGTTCCTTCTCATAGCCCTGCTATCCAGGCTTTCATTTCAAAGTAACTCTACAACCCGGGTTCCTTCTCATAACCGTACTATCCAGGCTTACATTTTGATGTAACCCTACGATCCAGGTTCTTCTCATAGCCTTACTATCCAGGCTTTCATTTCAAAGCAACCCTACTATCCAGGTTCCTTCTCATAGCCCTACTATCCAGACACGGACGGTTTCACATTTCCTCATTAAGTCGTTGTGCAGCCTGGACCCTGACCAGATAGGAAGTTTACTTTCACCTCCTCAATCAGGAGTTAATTCCCCAGTAGAGTAATGGACAACTGAAGCTCCTATACTCTATTATCCATGACATAAATCAACACTCCCCGGTGAAGTTCCCCTCAACAGAAGTTACAGGAATTCTCGTAAAGGAATCTCTTATGCAATCAACGTCTCCTCTGGATGGCATCTTTAAGCCCATCTCCGAAGAATCTCTGTCGACTCTCAAATGGAATATGTAAGCCCATTCCCGATATCACCAATCATTATTACTGCATGCGAGTGCAAATTTCTGGGCACTCTAGTGTTCAATCATCTTCCACCTTCAGATCACGAAAGGCAGACCAGCCAATCTACACCCTCAGGCTTAAGAATATTGAACAGGGGCAGCGTTGTACCCCAAAATTTCCCCTCCCATTTTACTTAACATATGTTCATTGAGATCCTCAATTTGCTCAAGGATGCCCAAGAGTTGACCAGACAAACTCTCTCCTAAAGCAATGAACCTCCAACTAGGGTTTCCATTTTCATCAATTTGGGTGAGCTCTAAAGGCCTCATTTGTTCTCCATAGTCATAATATGTTCTCAAGACCATTCATGCCAAGTTTCATGCCTTTCACAAGAAGTTTGCCCAGTCAACTGCTTAAATGCTTGAAAATCAACTATATCAGGTCAAAAGTCAACTTGGGCCCATATACAGTCAAACTCCAAGATTTTTGGTCAACATCAACATTTTTAAGTGATATCCATCATTTGATCAAGGTTTGATCATGATTCCCCAAGGAAGGCTCTGAATTCATCAAAACTCAGAAGTTGCTAAATTAGGGTTTCTTAGGAAAAAGTCAACCAAACTTTGATCAAGCATAACTTTCTCATACTTTATCATAAATTTCTCGTCCAAGGATCATTTTGAAGAGGATTCAATTCCCTACAACTCATCTTCAGCCCTAAAGTTCAAGAAATGCACTCATGAAAAGATATAAATTTAGACATTATAGGTCATTTCAAAAAAGTCAACAAAAACAACTTTAGGGTCAAAGCTTCTTACATGAACATGGAAGATCCAATTGAGATGAAAACAAAACTGTTGTTTAAAGGACATCCTAAGATTTATAAAAACTCCAAGAACACCCTCTTAGGGTTTAAATTGAGGGAGATATGTTTTGTCAAAGTTGACCAATTTTTAGAAATGTGCATGAAGTCAACATTGATCAAAATGACTTTTTTTTCCAAATGGGCCCATGTTTTCTTGTTTGAAAATTGTTCCTAAGATGGCCCGCGACCCCTGAGATTATCCACCTATTATTTTATTTTATTTTATGTTTTTATTATTTATTTTGATTTTTTATCCATTTAAATCAAAATAAATCAATTTAAATAGTAGAATAATCAAATAAAATCAAAGATTTGATTTTATGAGCATATTATGAGTACATGAACAGCTACCAAATCAAAAAATTCTTGCAAGAGATGATTGATTGGAAAAGATCTTAATTTGGTCTATTTTGGAAACAAATCATACAAGACAAAGAATGAAATCAAATCTCCATAATTTGCAAAGATATGATTAGTTTTTATTGACCTAATGCATTCCAATATAAGGACATAACATTCTCAAGGCAAAAAAAGAGGGTTTTTGGTCGTGATAACAAAGGAAGAAGTTGCAAGTTTTGGAAGAAAAAGTGCAGACCGAATTCTCTTCCATAGACCAATCCAAGCCGTTTCAAAGCCAGCAATCTATTCCTGGACGTGTTCTAAAGCTATATTGATAATCCTCAAGGCCAAAAACATCAAGAATCGTGCCCCTGTAGTACCACGGTTTGCATATTTTTCTCAAACTCGAATCTTTTGATTTACCCATTATAAACTTGTTTTGATCATATATCCATGCTTGTTATCATATTTGCATTGTTTCTGGATGGTTTAATCTGAGTTCAAGTGCAGGAATGGCACGACGCCATTGTTAGGTTTTTAAGGTCCCAAATTGGGGACTCGCCGTAGAGGCGAAATTAGACCAAATTATGGGTACCAATGAACTCAGGGCGTGATTTGCAACTGATCTATGCCTTTGTTTTTAATTTATCTTGCTTGTATTATTTTTTTGAATCTTGCGGGGATGTAGCTACGGATAAAAACTGTCACTATAGCCTTTAGTGACGGTTTTGTCCGTAGGTAAAAGCTGATATCAAAAACAACAGTTATGGGGAAGAAGACAAGATATGGCAACACACCATTGGCCCATTTGAAATTGGCACGTGTTTCTGGGCAAGGCACGTTGATTCCATTATATGTTATTCATTTTATTATATGTACAAATGTTCCAGCTAGCGCAGACGGTTGAGGGGTGTGCCTATGAAGCAAAGGTCTTGGGTTCGATCCCAGGCGCGTGCTTCTATTATTTTTCCTAATAATTGCTTGCAGATTCCATGTTACTATCAAAAGCACGCTCACCATAGGCTTCCAATTCCTCATCATTGGATCATCTCCATCCCAGATCTAATGCCTCAAGCATGCATGCGCGTGGTGGACCTTCTTGGCCAGCGTCTCACTGGAGAAAACGTAAGCTTTGGGCCAGCTATGATGGGCCTGGAAATTTCAAATAATGTACCTCCCAGATTGCTACTTCACCAGGCCCAATTTAATTTTTCTTTTTAATTTTATTTATTTATTTTAATTGTTTGTTTAATTGTTTTTACAAAAACAAAATCATTTTTTTATTAAATCAAAAAATCATAAAGACATAAAAATCAGATTTATTCATAAAATATTTTATTTCATTAAAAAAATTAGATTAATTTAATTAGGGCAATTTAAATTCTTATTTTCATAATTAAAATCAACTAGAAAATTATGGTTAATTTGCAATTAATTATTTTCTCAATAAAAAAATAACAAAAATATTTTGTGATTCCCTTTGAATTTAAACTTTTATTCCCGTCTTTAATTCTCGCGCGTAATATTTTATTTGTTTTATTTCCAATTATTGTATTTGCTTTGAGGTTGTAATAACTAGGATTTTATTTACCACATATTATTTACTGTTTCAATTCCCCAAGTTTGGTCATGTAACCCCCTCCCCGAAGCCTTGTAATAGCGTAGATTTACTTTTCCGCTTTTAATTTCTGCAACTATGAACTGTCTAGATGTATGGATAATAGGCTTGCATGCAAAAGACAAATAAAATTAAAACAGTAGATCACCTTAATTGTGAAAAGATTAAATAACTGAAATCAAACACTAGCACATGCTCACTCCTAGGGTTTTCCCCGCTTGGTTGCCTCGGAAATAATGGTCGTGTCCCTCAAACGTAGGGATACCTTAGCAATGACTCGCGATTCAAAGTCATCATAAAGATCATAGTCCCTACTTGTCCCTCGAGTTGCCTACGAATTGATCTTATGTCGGTAGTCCCTTCGAAATTCTAAGGTATCTTTACTTGTTGCCTTCAGAGACCATTTCGTCCCTTCGCACGTCCCTTTAAAATTCCAATGACGGAGCTACCTATTCCTTAATAGTAGGATAACAATGTCTAAAGGAAACAAAAATGAATAAACCTTTTTTCGAGTAGGTAGAAAACTCCTAAGTACTTGCTCAAAACAAAAACTTTTCACACAAACACTTTTCAAAAACAGTTTTCGAAATAACTTCGTCACAACCTTGAGGACCGATACAAGGGTTATCACGAAGTAAATAAAACTTTTTCAAAACACACAAAAAATCAATTTCAAAATGAGAAAGTACCTAAGAGCCCATGGAAAACCACGGATAGAAAGGGTGCTATAACCTTCCCTTTCTATAATCTACCCTCCGTACTCAGAAATATCTCGAAAAAAGGTTTTTTCTGTTCTTTTTCCTTTTCCTTTGTTGGATGAAATAAAGGTCAGTGGTGACTCTTGCTTACCGTGACATTTGCGAATGTAAAACACAAACCAATATAACAGTCAGTTCTGCCACAGTATCACAGTTTGCAATAGATAATTAGGCTTTATTGCTTTCTTCCCCTCATTCACAAAATTGTAACCCCATTCCTAAAGCGTTGTAATAGCGTAGGACATTTAAATTTTGTAATTTATCGTTTTCCTTATTATTGTAGTAATTAGGGTTTGTATGAAAAGATTAAAATCAAACATTAGACAACCCTAATCCAAGAAAAATAATTGAATCAAAACATAACTTGCACACATGCACCCCTAAGGTAACCCATACTTAGTGCCTCAGATAAAAACAATCATGTCCCTTGAATGTAAGATGTTTTAGAAAAGACCCTCGATTAAAAGATCGTAGCCCCTCGATGACCCTTTGATGTTGCCTTAGATAAACAATCTTAATCCCTTACAAAAAATTGCTAAAGTATCTTACAAGTTTCCTTCTATGACTGTATGATAATCCACACCCATCCCTCATATCCAATGATATGGCTCCCTACTAACCAAATGGTAAAGTGGCACAATTTAAAGGAGGAGAAAAAGAATAAATACTTTTTGAGTAGGTATATTTCTCGTAATTGCTTGCTCACAAACTAAAACCATTTTCACACCTCACACTTTCATAAAATAAGCATCTTTTCAAAGACTCAGTATGCATTCTCAACGATACGAGAATCATTACAAAGTTTGTCGTTCTAAGTCATTTTCAAAATATTTCCAAACAAACATTTTGTATACATTCTCAACGATACGAGAATCATTACAAAATCACCACTTTCAAAACATCTTCAAAACATCTTTCAACTTACACAAACACAAAGCATTTTCAAAGTAATCAAGCAATTAAGAGCCCGTAGATAACTACTGATGAAAAGGGTACTAACACCTTCCATTTTTATAACCTACCCCCTGAACTCAATAAAAATCTCAAAAGGTATTTCATGTTATTTTCACCCTTTCCTTTATTAGATAAAAGAAAAGTTGGTGGCGACTCTTGTTATGCGTAACACTTGCAATAAAACGCGAAACACCAAGTCAGTTCTCCCATCGTATTACATATGCATCTAAAAGCCTATCTCCGACAACTCTCAATCGCCTCTCCAAATGACATCTTTAAGACCATTCCAAATGCATCAACCAACAACATTATTTCGGGCACATGCGAGTGCAAATTTTTGGGCACTTAAGTGTTCAATCATCTTCTACCTTCAAGTCACGAATGGCGGACAGGCCAATCTAACTCTTCACGTTTAAGAAAATCGACTAGGGGAAGCTATTTTACCCAAAAAAAATTCCCTCACGTTATCTTCAATACATTCTCATGGGGTACCCCATTTGCTCAAAACTACTTAAGAGTTGACTGGTCAAAATCTCCTCCTAAGCAAGGGTCTTCAACTAGGGTTTGGTGCTTCTCAAAGAAAATTGGTCTGCAAGGGTCTCAATTGACTTTCATAGTTCATAATAGGTCCTTAATAATGCTTATGTCAAGTTTCAATTCTTGCATGACATGTTTGATCAGTCAATCACTCAGATGATTGAAAATCAACTATATTGAGTAAAAAGTCAATTGTGGTCAACATACAGTCAAACTTCAAGATTTTTTGTCAACATCAACATTTTGAGGTGATATTCATCATTTGATCAAGGTTTGATCATGATTCCTCAACGAAATCCCTCAAATCATCAAAGGTCAAAAAATTTCAAATGGGTTTTGACTTAAGAGGATTGATCATTGGCTTTTGGACTAGTGCATGACCTAATGGCTTAAAGTATGATCTCAAGGGTTATAATAAAACATCTTGACCTAATTTCATGGTTCAAAAAATTTCCAAAGATGCAAGTGATTTATAGTTGAAGAAATTGAATCAGTTAATGAAAAGTCAACAGTCACACAAAAGTCAAACTTTGACTTTTTGGTCAACATTGGAATTCAAAATCAAGAATCATCAAAACATTCAAAACTATCAAACTTTGTCATCAAGAATAAAAAAATTCAACAAAAGTCAAAAGTCAATATTTTCAAACACTTAGAAAAAAAAATTCAAGTGTTTTGTACCTAAAAAACCCTAACTTCACAAGCAAGTTTCCTCAAGATACAAGCTGATTCAAGGAAAACTTTCAACATGAAAGTTGTAGGGATTGATGAATGCTACAACTTTGTTAATGTGGGGTGATCCTCAAAAATTGCTTAATTTAAGAGATATGAGCCCATGAAGTTGTGATGTTTTTTTATCCAACACTTAGAAAAAATTTCAACAAGTTTTTTTTCAGTTTTTTGTCCCAATTTAAAGGCCATTTTTCACCAACATCCCAATTGATTTAGCCAAAATGGTCAACATGAAAGATGAATATCATGTTACAAGCTTTCCAAAATGTCCAAGAGCATAAAAAGATCATGCTTGAGCAAGGAGAATCGATGGCATGAAGTTTAAATTTCATTCTTTAATTATAGGTAATTTTTGTGAATGAACATATGGCCAAATCTCACATCATGATGCATAATCTCACTTTGCAGGCCTCTAAACCTCCAAATCTATCCATAATCAGAAGATTACTCACACTTTTGAGCTATGATCCAAGGATTTAAAGCTTTATCCAATCCATTTTTCCATTTAAAGGAGAAAGGCAAGACTTCCATTTTGATAAAGCTTGCTTTATGCATTTTGTCAACTCTCCTTGAGCTCATAAATGGTTTCCTCTGATCACACTCCATTAGAAAGTGAAGAAGCAACCTCCTTGCACCCAACAAATTCATAACATGCTTGTACTTGAGCATTGAAACCATGTAAACTCATCTAACTTGGTTTTTCACTTCCAACCAAACCATAACATACTATCTCAAGATTCTGGTTACTTCAAGCCTTCAAACCCTTT
This sequence comes from Vicia faba, assembly GCA_948472305.1. Lineage (NCBI taxonomy): Eukaryota > Viridiplantae > Streptophyta > Magnoliopsida > Fabales > Fabaceae > Vicia > Vicia faba. The sequence continues at coordinate 1,055,061,906 of OX451740.1, read as the reverse complement.
CTCTATAAATAGAGAGACCATTTGAAAGCCAATGCACGATTTCACAAGCCCTTAAACACCCTCATATTCTCTCAAACTCAGAATCACTAAAAAACCACCATTGTTGCACATTTGAAGCTTCAAACATCTAACTCTCAATCCACTCATGTGTTTTCCCTTTTTATCATTCAAACATCATCTATACATCATATAGAAGCCATCCAAACCCCTGTTACACTTATGTAACACCATCTTCATCATCCTCTAAAATCCATATCTAAAGCTTTCACATTGACTTGGTTGGAGTGATTTAGCCACTTTCAGTACAAAGTAAGCATTGGAATACGTTCAGGGAGGTCCAAGGAAGCTTAATCAATCATTCACTTGCACCTGGAAGCCTCCATACACGTTCTGAGTTTTCACTTCAAGAGGTAAGTTTCTCCATCTTTGAAATCCTTACACACAGCATTTGCTTTCAATTCCAAAACATAAAATGTAGATATGATTGCCCTGAAACTAACCATGTCCTTAGTTTTCATTTATGTTGACTATGTGATAAGAATTTTGGAATAGAAATTTCTGAAATATTATGTTTCAGTTTGATACCAAGCTAAATTCGTTTCAGCCTTTAACTTATAGTTTTCAAAAGTTACATAGTTGAGTTTGTGGTGAAATTTAGAACAACTTTCATGTTTACTTTTTTTAAAATGATTTAGAATTGAAGGACTTATAAATTTGAATAATTTTTTTGTTTTTGCTGGCACGAGGAAGAAGATGAAGTTTATCTTCCAATTTTTAAAAACAAGTTTATTATGTATTTATTGGGTGTTGTTTCATAACCAGATGAAACAGCCACCCTAGTGGAAAGCGTGTGTATGTATAAGGCATTGGTGTGCTAGGGCAGGGGTTAGATCCCTGCCTTTGGCATTTTATTTTCTAACATTTCTCTTGCAGATCCCATACAAGCCATCCCAGCATTCCAAAATCAGGGCGCCTATGATGAACCCTCCATGGACAGCCACATTGGATCAACATAGACCCGGGCTTTGGCTAGTTTGGGCTTGTAAAACTGTTGTTTTCACACCCCCCATTTTTCTTACAACACAGGCCCATTTGTTTCTTTTTTTTTTTTATTTAATTCTTTTCTTTTTTAAAATTTCATTTTTTATTTAATCAACAAAAATCATAAAATCATGAAGAATTTAGATTTAGGTTTTTAATTAATTAATTTAAGTTTTGATAATTAAAACTAAATTTAATTTAATCACCTTGTTTTATTTAAATGATTAGTTTGTAAATTAATTGGAATTAGGGTTTATACCATAAAATATTTTCTAAATAAAACATCAAAATTATTTTCTAACAATTAGTTTTCTTTTCTTATTAAAATTAATTTAGACTTATTTTTTTTAATTGATTTTACTAAATTAGCTTTCTTTTTAATTAACTAAAATTAATTAACCTTTTTCATTTATTACTAAATTTAATTTAGTTTCTTTAGATTTTTACTAAATTTTGTTAATGAAAATTAATCAAATAATTAGGTTAATCATCAAACTTTTCCATCAAAAAAATCACAAAACAATTTCCTTTCTCTTTTCTTTATTTTACAAATCTTGGCGTACTTTATTTCCCAATTATTGTAACTGCTCAATGGTCTGTAATAGCTTTAATTAGGGTTTACTATTTTTTATCCTCGTTCATAAATTTGTACTCCCCACTCCTGAAGCGTTGTAATAGCGTAGGACATTTAACTTCTGCAATTTACTGCTTTCCTTATTACTGTTAGTAATTAGGGTTTGTATGATAAGATTAAAACAAACATTAGAAAACCTAACCTCAAGACAAATACTTGAAATCAAAACACATCCGACACACGTACCTCTAGAGTAACCTCACTTGTTTCTTCGGGAAAAAACAGTCATGTCCCTCGAATGTGAGATGGTTTAGCAAAGACCCTCGATTAAAAGATCATATTCCCTCGATGACCCTTCGATACTGCCTTCGATAAACGGTCTTAGTCCCTTACGAAAATTGCTAAAGCATCCTACAAGTTGCCTTCCATGATTGTCCGATGATCCACGCTTGTCCCTCACATCCAATGATAGGGCTTCCTACTAACTAATAGTAGGATATCACTATCTAAAGGAGGAGGAAAAGAACAAAGACTTTTTGAGTAGGTAGATCGCTCGTAATCTCTTGCTCACAAACTAAAGCAATCTTTACACTTCACACTTTCAAAACAACTATTTTCAAAGCCCTTTATAAACACTCTTGAGGACTAATACAAAGGTTATTATAAAGCGAACTGCCTTGCATTGGCATTTTCAAAACACTTTCCAAAACAACACTTTCTTTCACAATATTTTCAAAACAAACATTTTGTATGCATTCTCAACGATACGAGAATCATTACAAAATTTCCGCACTTAGGCATTATTATCAAAATATTTTCAAACATACATAAACACAAAGCATTTTCAAAGTGAGCTAGCGATTAAGAGCCCGTGGATGACTACAGATGAAAAGGGTGCTAACACCTTCCCTTTTCATAACCTACCCCCCGAACTCAAGAAATATTCTCAAAGGTATTTCCTGTTCTTTTCACCCTTTCCTCTATTGGATAAAAGAAAAGTCAGTTGCGACTCTTGCTATCCACAACATTTGCGATAAAACTCAAAACTCAAAAGTTAATTCTCCCACCGTATTACTCATACTTTGTGGGCGATTAGTCGAATCTTCTCCTTAAAAATGATGACTTGTCTCTTCATTTAAAATCAATCAACACACAAAGTTTTTTATTTTTTAGAAGAACTATGTGGTTCTGGTTCTTCGTTTCACTTGGCTGATACGTAGGCACATGGCTCTTGAAGTCTTACTGAATCAAAATATTAAATACCATTTATTTTCTCATCTCTCCATTCATTTTTGCAAACAACCATTTTTAGCCAAATACACATATTTTCAAAGAGGTTCATGAGGAGTATCGTAGATGTTTAGGGTGTTAATACCTTCCCTTTGCATAACCAACCCCCGTACCTTGATCTCTATTTTATTTTGGGTTTTATTCGCTCTTTTCCCATTTTCCTTTGGAAACAATAAAGTGTGGTGGCGACTTTCACTTTGCTAGTTAAGTTAATTAATGGCTTAATCTCAACTTTTTTCTACTACAACACTTTGTTTCATTTATTTCAACTTTAGTCTGAAAGTTTCTTGTGAAATTTTAAGTTCATCCTCCCACGAATTAAATGGTAAGGTAGTATCGTTTCTAATTTTTCTTTGTAAGTGTTCTGGTATGGCCAAATGCCTAGAATTGACCCAATCCGCTTTTACCCTTGGCACGACCCAACAACAGTGGCCCAACATTCTGGTCGAACACACCCCTGAGCACAGGACCAGCTATGCCCGACATGCATGCCTGACCCAGTCTGCAGTTGTCTCCTGTGAGCCTAACACGAGTCGAGCAGACAACCAGGAAACGTCCAGAACGACCATACTCCTGTATCTGCCTCCTCCTTGGATCCAACGACTAGTTATGGGAACACCTGCAAATTTTGACCGAGTCCTGGAAGTTACCTATATTTGCGGACCCGCATATCTAGTCCTAAAAATAGGGACCAATGGCCAAGCTTTGGGGGAATTATATAAACCCTCACATATGTGAGGGTCAGGTATCCAATATTCATCACTAAAACCCTAATAATTTGCTTGTATCTATTTTCTCCCACACTTACTTGATCGTCGGAGTGTCTTGCAAATACAACCCACCATTTCCTCAACTTTCTAGCCCGTCAAAGATCATCCTTTGGCCATCTTGTAGGTTCTGATTAACTAGTAAGATTAGTGGCACCGTCTATGGGAAACTATCTTCCCCATTTTATGTTCCCCAGAATCTGAAAGAACAAAGATCCTCCTCTTTCATCAATCATAACCGACCATGATGATCACCAACTATTTTGAAATACTGTGTTATCTCTAGTACGCAAGACCGAAAAAAGCCAAGAAAATCCTCACCTCGAGGATAACTTTGGTGCCCGTGACAAACATACTGCATCCCTGGATTCCATCGATGTTGATCACGACAACAATCTACTCTTGGAAGAATAGTTTCCTAAGATTCATGTCGAAGACCAGCCTGAGATTCTACAATTGGTCCCCATTCTACAGAACACCTATCCAGCCATAGCAACACTGACCATTTCCCTTAACCAAACCAAATCCCTCATCCTCTAGTAGAGAAAAAGAATGGCGGCTCTGGAGCGGAAACAATCAAGGACTCTCCCTCGGAGACACCGACAACATAACTTATCCAGCATATCGCCTCCCTGAGGTGGGCGTCCTCCAAGAAAGGAAAGGCTCGAAATTTCTTTTCCGCAAGAAATGTGACCGAGCATCTCCCGAGAAGGATAAAGACTCTCCGCTTTCCAAGAAGATGAAGAGCACATGTAAAGATGACCGTTGTAGGTCACTATCACCTAAACCGAGGCAACGAGGGAGGAGCCCCTCCCCTCGAAGAGATAATGACACCTGAGGAGTATATGGTTATCAAATAATAACTTCAAAAGTTTCAAGAAGATTTTATGTGGAAGATGTCTAATGATGAAGATAGATTACAAGTCCTCTAGATAGGCCATCAAATTCCATTATATGACTTCAAAAGATCATAACTTGAACAAGTTTTATCTCCTTAAGCCTATTCTTTTTCCACAAAGATCTTAAGGATATGAACTTCAACTCTTCTTTTCTGTGCAAATCTTGAAAATGGATGGAAGATGCCCTAAGAATGTAAAAGATTATAGGTCACCTCATGAATTTTCACCAACTTCACAAAGTAATAACTTTCTCAATTCTTGGATTTTTAAGTGGTTCAAATCTCAAAATGTCATTTAGGAGATAATCTTCATGCTATCTTTTTTTATCAAAAGAAAATTTTGAAAGGAAGGCTATGTTTGGATGCAAAACATTATAGGTCATTTTTGAAGAAAAACTTAGAATTTTTCTAAGTACAAAAAGTCAGCATCTTTTTCCCAACTTTGACCTATCACAACTTTTAGCTCAAGCATCCATTTGATTCCATTCTTTGAACATTGTAAAGATTTAACCTTATCTTTCAATTTCTTCAAGAATCATGCCCTAAGACCCCATGAGCTATGAATGCCATTGATTCAAAGTTAGTACCTTGAAACTGACTTTTGCTTCCAAGTCAGAATTTGAAATGCGCAATTCAGCTTCTAATTACTAAATTTCTACGTGTTTTTACTTCTAATCATGTTTAACAACCTTCCTGAAGTGATTAACACCTTAAAATGCAATATTTAGTTGAGTTTTGAGCAAAATAGAAGGCACAATTTTCATGCTTGCAACTTCACACGATTTCCCTCCAAAATTCATCAGTCCACACGCTTGAGCATTCCATTTGATTCCCTATAAATAGAGGGTTATATCTCACTCATTTTCTCAAGCTTAGACAACCAGAATCACCATGCCGAACTCTCTCCTTAACCCCATATTTATGCAACTTCGAATTTGGTTTTACAGCCTTCCTCAATTCATTTTCTTTGTCAATTATTCATCCTTGAACTATATTGAAGCTAAAAGAAGAAGAAACAAACCCTAAAGCATCCTAAATCATGCTAGCTAGGTCAAGTTTCAGAGCTATGAATTTGAACTTCAGTAGGTAGATTCCTTCATCAATTCTCTCAAAATTTGTTACCATAATGAAGCTCTCATCATTCTGATACTAGTCACAACATTTTCTTTCAACTGGAATTGAGTTTTGTTCATGAATTTTCAAATCCCTATTCAACTTTTTTCTTCTGGTTTTCTTCAAATCGACTGAGCTACAACTTATATAAATTTTTCGCGAGGGTACAAGTTTCTTCGTCTTGATGAGACGATGTGAATAGCATAGGTCTGAGCTCCTGATTTTAAAGTTTGAGATACCTGCAAATTCATATGGATGGAGGTTGAAGATGACCAACGTGTCATCTCTCAACCAATGACAAATCGCCACTTATTTTTTTTCAAAATTTGATTTAAATAAATGATCAGGTGGTTTATTCAGTAATGTCCATATCATGCACAGCGCGTCTGATCCCTTGGATTTGACTACTAACATGTTTTGATATTGATCCAATGGTCTACATCTCTTTACTTTTATTTTTTATTTTATGATTTTATATTTTAATTGATATAAACTTCAAAAATTCATGAAAAATTCATTTCTGACTCAAAATATGAAAAAATTCGTAAGTGTTTGTTGGCAACAATTTTGGTAAAACACTGACTTGATAATGTTTTGCTAAATGTCTTGACATTTGAAGTAAGCTAGTTTTGAATGATGTCAAATAAGATGTCTTGACATCTGCCTCCTGATCTGAACATGACTTCATATATGTTTCCTGTTTTTATGCGCACCATTATTTAGGATTTGTGACTCATAGTTTATGAAAAATATGGAGGAATATTTTTCTATTTGCATTATCCCTATGGATTATATCTTGGCCTGTTTTCATGGAAATATTCAAGGGATTGGAATATTTGTTTTTCAGCCCAAGCCCACTGTTGCGCCTTTATAAGGACTTGCATCCTTATTCATCAAGCTGCAACTTTTAAAAGAAGAACATATTCTTTCTGTTTTAGAAGTCTAAGTCTTTTTAATTGTAATACACTCTAAGTATTGGTTTAATACTTGAGTTATAATTTGAGTTGTTAATTGTGGATCATTCATAAGCTTTTAAGTATTGAATGATATAAGTCCTTAAAACTTAATATTTCGGTTGTTCTTCATTGTTAGTGATTGAAGGGATTTGAGGAGGGCCTCATACTTAGGTGTGTCTTAGGTAGAAGTATAGCACGGGTAGTGATTAAGTGATTAGATCGTAAACTGGTTGTTTACTGAGGATTTATGAATTGATGCTATTTATTGAACTTTTCCATGGCTTGGTAGCCCCCAAAGTAGGTGTTGTTGTACACCGAACCGGGTTAACAATCCATTATGTTTTTACTGCTTTTAATATTATTGCATTTTATACTGTCCTCATAGATTTGTGTCGTGACATCTGCTTTGACATCTCATATCTGATATCAGAATTTCAATTGGTATCAGAGCAGGCATCCTGCTTCATATCTGGGTAAGATCTAGGGAAGATACTTTCTGGTACTACGAACAAGGAAGGATGATTTATGAGCTGATCACCCATCCTAGATGGAAGTAATTATGATTATTGGAAACCACATATGGTGGCTTTTCTAAATTCTCTGGACAGCAGGGCTTGGAAAGCTGCCTTAAAAGGATGGAAACACCCTGTCAAATTGGGAGAAAATAGAGAACCTACTTCTGAGTTAAATCTAGATGAAGATTGGTCTAAAGAAGAGGATGAAATTTCTCTTGGAAATTCAAAATCCTTGAATGTTATATTCAATGGAATTGGCAAGAACATTTTTAGATTAATAAACACGTGAGAAGTAGCTAAAGATGCATACGGGATTATTAATCTACCCATGAAGGCACGTCCAACGTGAAGATGTAAAGACTTCAGTTGCTCACCACCAGATTTGAAAATCTGAGAATGAAGGATGATGAAAGTATTAATGACTTCCATATGAACATTCTTGAGATTGCTAATGCTTCTAGTGCTTTAGGAGAAAAATTCCATAAGACAAATTGGTGAGAAAGATATTTAGGTCTCTTCCAAAGAGATTTGATATGAAAGTGATTGCCATAGAAGAAGCATAAGACGTTGACAAGATGAAAGTGGATGAACTTGTTGGATCACTTCAGACATTTGAGTTAAGCATCAATGAAATATCTGAAAAGAAGAATAAAAGCATGGATTTTGTTACCAATACTGAAGATAAAGAGGGGGATTGTGATCTAGATACAAATGAAGGAATATCAAATGCCTTAGTTATACTTGGAAGACAGTTTAACAAAGTGATAAAAAGGATGGATAGGAACCCAAGATCAAATGTCAAGAATATCTCATCTGACATCCTTAAGTCAAATAAGTTTGGAAGAAAAAGGGATGAAGAAGAATCCACTCAAGGGAAAGGAATACAGTTTCATGGTTGTGAAGGTTTTGGTCAAATTAGAGCTGAATGTCCAACATATCTTAAAAAATAGAAGAAGAATCTATCTGTTACTTTGTCTGAAGAGGATTCTGAGAGTGATCTTGAAGAGGAATCTGCAAAGTATGTTAAAGCATTGACAGGAAAATATGGGTCCGATGGTGATTCTAATGATGGAGAACTAACCTTTGATGAGCTAGCTGCCTCGTCCAAAGAACTGTGTCTCAGAAGTGTAGTAGTTTGCCTAGAAGGGGAGAAACTGAAAGCACTCATAACCCAACTAAAGGCAGAAAGGAAAGAGAATCTGAAAACTATTTCCAATCTGGAAAGTGAAGTGACTTCTCTGAATTCAAATCTTGATAGAATGGTCAAATATCTCAAGATGTTGAGTAATGGGTCTGACACATTAGATGAAATTCTTTAAGTGGGAAGAGTGACAGGAGACAAGAGTGGTCTAGGGTTTAATGAGAAAAAGGAACCTGTTTAAGAAGAACCTTCATCAAATTCCACTCATTCCAAGTCTAAACCAAAGATGTCGAATCAGATGTCTGAACATCATGGCAAACATCAGGGTAAGAAAAAACATCAGGGTAAGAAAAAGTTTACTCACATCAGAGAGAAATCCCAGCCCTGAAGGTGTCATCACTGTGGAAGGTTTGGTCATATAAGACCTTTCTGTTTCAAGTTGTATGGGTATCCTAAAACTACTCTTCTTCCCAATACTATTCAGATCTCTCAAATAACAAAAAGAAGAAAAAATGGGTTCCCAAGTCTAATGTTGCTAGTTTCATAGCTCATACCTCTCTCAGAGTATCAACCAAAGATGATTGGTACTTTGACAGTGGTCGTTCTAGACACATGACACGTGTCAAGAATCTATTTGTAGATATCAAATCTCATTCTACCAATTATGTGACTTTTGGTGATGGAGCCAAAGGTGAAATCAAAGGATTTGGAAAGCTAGAATGTTCAGGAGTCCCAAAACTTGACAATGTGTTACATGTTAAAGGGTTAACAGAAAACCTAATAAGTATAAGCTAATTATGTGATCAAGGATTCAAAGTTAACTTCACCAAGGCAGAATGTCTTGTTTGCAATGAGAAGAATGAATTTATTATGAAAGAAGTCAGATCTAAATACAATTGTTATTTATGGGTTCCCCAAGAGTAGAGCCCCTCCTCAATATGTGCTTTAACCAAATAAAATGAAGTTAAACCGTGGCATCAAAAACTGGGACACTTGCATCTAAAAAGAATGAAAAGAATCATATCTATTGAAGCCATGAGAGGGATTCCTAAGCTCAAAATAGAAGAAAGGGGAGTTTATGGTGACTGCCATATTGGAAAGCAAACTAAGATGTCACATCAGAAGATCCTACATCTTACTACATTAAAAGTTTTTGAACTTCTTCACATGGACATGATGGGACCTATGCAGGTTGAAAGTCTTGGTGGAAAGAAGTATGCCTATGTTGTTGTAGATGACTTCTCTAGGTACACATGGATAAGTTTTAACAGAGAAAAATCAGAAACTTTTGAAGTGTTTAAAGATCTCTGTTAAAAACTTCAAAGGGAAAAAGATAGTCATGTCATCAGAATCAGAAGTGATCATGGAAAGGAATTTGAGAACAATAAATTTGTTGATTTTTGCTCTTCTGAAGGAATCAGTCATGAATTTTCTTCTCCTATTACTCCTCAGCAAAATTGGATTGTGGAACACAAAAACAAAACCCTCCAAGAATCTTCCAGAATTATAATTCATGCTAAGAAGTTACCCTGCCACTTTTGGGCTGAAGCTATGAATACTGCGTGTTATATCCATAACAAGGTCACTCTAAGGAAAGACACCTCAGCCACATTGTATGAAACATGGAAGGGAAGAAAACCTACTGTCAAATACTTTCATGTTTTTGGAAGTAAATGTTACATCTTAGCTGATCATGAACAAAGGAGGAAGATGGATCCCAAGAGTGATGAAAGAATATTCCTAGGTTGTAAGATTAAGATTGCGCCTAAGAGGGGGGGTGAATTAGGTGGTGGTCGATTTTTGACTTATTTTATACTTTCTGGTTTTGATTTAGTGCTTTGAAAACTGTAAAGTGCAGAAAGTAAAGAGACACAGAGAATTATCCTGGTTCCTTCCACACCCCGGAAGTACGTCCAGTCCCCTTGCAAACACGCAAGAGATTTTACTATATTGTTAGAACTTTTACAAGACTCTTCCTAGTCTTATCCACTAAAGAACCTAACAAATAACCAAGAACACCCTCTTGGATTTCCAATAAGTCTAATGAGAACAATCCTCTCAAAAGATACCTCTTGTTTCCAATAATGGACAACAAGGAACAAAAGTAATCTAATACTTAATTCCAACAATCCTGGAAATAAGTTACACTTTCTATGTTTTTATGAAGTATGATTTCTTGAAAGATGTTGATCACATAGAGTGACTTCTTTGAAGTTTCTTCTTTCTTCTCTTGTAAGCAATTCAAACTGTAACACAATGGTTAGATAATGCTCAAAGATTTCTGTTCTTTATATGTGTGAAAGTGCAGAAAATCTTTGTTCTTAAAAGTTAAGAAATATGAAGTTTGAATATTTTACAAAGTTCAGATTTTATTGCAAGAGAAGAGTTGTTTATGATTTGAAATATTTTGTAATATATAGTAATCAAGATACCTTTCCAAAAGGACTCTTTTCTGTTTGAAAAACTTGACAAAGTGCAATGTTTGATCATGCAACTATTGGAGAAAAGGTGTGAAGCATATCTTGAAACCAGTTCAGATTTTTCAAAATTTTCAATGTGCAAATCGATTAACATAAGATGCAAATCGATTGCACGTGTTTGTAACGTTCAGAATTTCAAAAAATTTAAAGTGTAAATCGATTAGCATGTTGTGTCAATCGATTTACAAGAGTTAAAAAATCAGTTTGTTCTGTGATCAATCGATTTACACAACCTGTAAATCGATTGCTGGCAGGAGCAAACAGTTTTTTGAAAAAGCATGTGTAAATCGATTTACACAATATGTTAATCGATTTACAGCAGAGAAAAACTTAAAAAATGTTTTGAAATATAATTGAAGAGATGTGGCAAGTGTGTATATCATTTTTGAGCATTTCTAATCAATGTAGTTTAATTGAGAATTGATATACTTGATTGCTTGGCAAGTTCCTTGAAGCTTTTAGTGAATGATGCTTTAAGTTAATTTCCACTTCTTTTCCTTCTTTCCATAATGCTTGTTTGTCTTTCATCAAACTAGCTTGTTTGTCTTTCATCAAAACTAAAGTTGAGTTGAGGCTTGAGATTACATTCTCCCCCTTTTTGATGATGACAAACCATTTTCCTTTATGTGTTGATCAGAATTTGAGCAGAATGTGTTTTCTCCCCCTGAGAAGATTTCTCCCCCTATGGAGAAAAAGATTTGAAAGTTTGCTCTGTAAAGACAATGAAAACAAACAACCATAAAGTGCTATTACATCCTTCTCCCCCTTTGACATTATCAAAAAGAAGGGAAAGATGCAACAAGAAATTATAACAGAAAGAAATGTACAGGAACATGAATAAAAAACAAAGAACTTTCAAAATTATCGAACAAAGTTTAAGAACACAATACATAAAATGAACACTTGAAATACAACAAGACAAAAACCATAATGGTACTTATAACAAGAATTTAATAACATTGATCAGGAACATTTTAGAAAGGTCCTTGATATGGAAATTGTTGATGAAGGGGTGGTTCGGTGTATTGAGGAGGCGGAGGAGCAGGATTGGTTGGGTCGTATGGAGGGATATGAAGATGTGAATAAAGATATGAAAATTGTTGGTTCACATCATTCTGAAAAGCATTTATTCGAGATGAGGTAGAGTCATTTATCTCAGTCCATTGAGCATTGATGTTAGAATTGAGAGAAGCAAACTTTTGCGTCATGAAATCCATAACATCTTGATTTGTTGGACCAGAAGAAGCAGCAGGAGGAGGAACTTCATGGTCTTCTTCATCTGCATTATTACCGTCATCGCCGACAACATCCTCTCCAATGTAAGTGATGGTTTTTGCTTCAGCATTGAAATGAACACCCATCCTTGAATCAACATTTTTGATGGAGATCCTAGTGGTGATTGGATCCATTTCAATCCGCTCAAATCCAGTGAAATCTATATCAAAAGCTGCCATAATCCTTGTAATGAAATATGCATATGGTAGAAAGGTGGCCCTTGCGGCAACTTTTAGCATATGCATCACAATCAATTTTGCCCAATTAACCGGAATTCCATTTTTCCTTGCATAGATGATTTGCAGTTCTAGGTCGGTCACCGTACAATGATTCCCTGCTCTAGGAAACAGAATATACACCAGAAAATAGTGAAACAACCTATCATCTATATGAAAATTTCCAGCACTCCATGTGTCCCTAGCTGGAATAACCCCGCCAAGACTTCGAATCCGCTTGGCACGGTATTCAGATTCTGATAACCTTCCAATGCTATAGAAAAATTCTCGCTTCTGATAGTTTTCCCAAGCAGCATCTTCTGGATCATAGAGGGTACTTCCAGAATTTGGAATGTTCAAAATTCTGCCAATAGTTTTGGAATACAGAGGGATTCTTTTTCCAAGGACATAGGTATAACATTTGTTGTTGTCATAGCACATATTGCTGTAGAAAATTCTAACCAGATCCGGGTAACAGAAACCATGTGAAGATATTAATGGTTCTAAACCATAAGAAATGAAATCTCTTTGAAACGAGAAGCATTCATCTGGAAAAGTAGATAACATACCAAACTTTGGAGCAGAGATGATTTTCTTTTGAAAATGCTTGATAAATCTGTCCCGCTGTGGATCCGAGAGGTATTCGAGCACAGAATTTTCAGATGTTGACGTAGCTTGCTTCTTTCCTTTCTCTGAGGCAGAGGCTTTTCTCTTGGGAGTCATGGATCTTGTTAGGGTTTTGGAAAGAGAGATATAGAGTTCTTTGTGTTGTTATGTGAGAGAGTGTGTTGGTGTTATGAGATAGTTTTGGTGAGTTTAAATAATATAGAGAGTAAGTGAGGTCTTTATGAGGTTTTAATTTGGTGATTTGGTCAAGGTTTCATTGATTGGGCAATAGTAGGATGGGAGGTTGAGAGACAATGAATGTTTGACCAATATATTAAAAGCTCATACAAGTATCACATGTTAAAAAATAAATTGCATAGAGAAAATATACAGAAAATGCTTCAGATTCTGTGGTAAATCGATTTGCCCCTTGGTTAAATCGATTTACACAGAACATTTTTATAAAAAATAATTTTCGTTCAGTGGTAAATCGATTTACATATTGTGTAAATTGATTTACACAAAAGATTTTATAAAAAAAAAATGATTTGCTTCAGTGGTAAATCGATTGACATATGGTGTAAATCGATTTACTTAAAGAAAAATTTTAAAAATCATTATTTTTAACATTTGAAACAATGTCTAACCACATATATATGTACATTAAGGTATAGTTAAGGATTGAGTGCACCTTAAATATCTTGTTCATCGAGGATTCCAAGTTCACGACGAATTTTGAAAAATGCATCCTTTGCAAGAGGTTTTGTGAAGATGTCCACGAGTTGATTTTGAGTGTCCACGAATGTGATCTCGACATCTCCTTTGAGTACATGGTCTCGGATGAAATGATGTCTGATGTCAATGTGTTTCGTCCGGGAATGCATAACTGGATTTTTTGTAATATTGATCGCGCTTGTGTTATCACATCGAAGAGGAATGCATCCAAGGTTTACTCCATAGTCAAGTAATTGTTGTTTTAGCCAAAGAATTTGAGCGCATCCACTTCCAGCCGCAATGTATTCTGCTTCGGCAGTGCTGAGAGCTACGCTTGCTTGCTTTTTGCATGACCATGAAACCAAGGCATTCCAAGAATGTGACATGTTCCACTAGTACTTTTGCGATCAGTTTTGCAACCTGCATAGTCAGCATCAGAATAACCAACTAGATTGCACATACTACCTTTTGGATACCATAATCCGACGTTGGTTGTTCCTTTGAGATATTTTATTATGCGCTTGACTGCGAGATTGTCTTTGTCGTTGTTAAGGACAAAACATTTGCACCCGAAAATATGAAAGTGAGAGATATTTGGTTTTCTTCCTTTGTAAATCTCATATGGAGTTTTCTTTAGTATAGGTCTTATGATCACGCGATTGCTTACATAACATGCCGTGCTTACCGCATCCGCCCAAAAATATTTAGGCAAACTTGAGTCACTTAGCATGGTTCTAGCAAGTTCCACCAAAGACCTATTTTTCCTTTCAACTACTCCATTTTGTTGTGGAGTTCTTGGTGCTGAAAAATTGTGGAAGATCCCATTTTCTTCACAAAATTCTTCAAATAGACTGTTTTGGAACTCTCCACCGTGATCACTTCGGATTGATGTTATCTTTGATGACTTCTCATTTTGAACTTGTTTTGCATATCTCTTGAATTCCTTGAATGCTTCATTCTTGTGCACTAAAAACAAAGTCCAAGTGAAACGGGAAAAATCATCTACAATAACTAATGCATAAATGTTACCTCCGAAGCTTCTTGTTCTAGATGGACCAAAAAGATCCATGTGCAACAATTGAAGTGGTCTTGTTGTTGAAACTACATTCTTTGGTTTGAAAGTTGATTTGGTCTGTTTGCCCTTTTGGCATGCACTACATAATTTGTCTTTGATGAACTTCATCTTTGGTAGACCAATAACTAAGTCATGCTTAACCAATTTGTTCAAGTGCTCCATGTGAATGTGAGCAATCCTCTTATGCCATAACCAAGCGTCATTGTTGTTTACCATAAGACATTGTACCTTCATAGACAAATCATCTAGAGTAATCATAAAAATATTGTTAGATCTTATACCTTTGAGTTTTACCTCATTGGTTGCCTCATCCATAATAAGGCATTCTTCTTTGTTGAATTTGATCTTGAACCCTCTATCGCAAAGTTGACTTATGCTAAGAAGGTTGTGCTTTAATCCTTCAACATAGAGAACGTCCTCAATTTGAATGGATGGAGGTGTGCCAACTATTCCAACGCCAAGAATCTTTCCTTTGGTGTTGTCTCCATAGGTGACATACCCTTTGGCTTTATGTACTAGATATGAAAATTGGTGTACATCTCCTGTCATATGCTTTGAACATCCACTGTCAAGATACCAAACCTTTGAAGTGGATTTCAAGCATACCTACAAAAACAAATTATTTCTTGTTAGGTACCCAAGTTGCCTTGGGTCCTTCATAGTTAGTTCCCTTTTTCACCCATGCATAATGTCCACTGGCCATACTGAAATTTCTAATATAGCATGCATTTGGTATGTGTCCAATAATACCACAGTAAAAACAGTTTGGAACAAATTTGCTCTTGTATCTAGGAATTTGTTTTCTTTTAGATACATTAGCCTTTTTCTTTTGATGATTATGAACAACTTGCTTCTTTTCTACTTTCTTGGGATTGGAACTATTACTAGCCTTTACAAAAACAGTGGGATTGTTACTTGGTTTCTTAGTATTCACATAACCAAGACCTCTTTTATCATTTGGATAACGTTGTTGGCTTAGTAATCCTTCCAATCCTATTTGTCCTTTTTCATATCGTTCAATGACTCTTTTCAATTGAACAATTTGAAAGACATTTGATTCACACTTGGAGCATGCAAAGGTTTCCTTTTCTTTAATAAAATTATGTTTTTGAAGATCAAAATCTTTAGTCATGGTGTCAATTTTTTCTAGACAAATTAGAAGTTCTTTTTCTTGTTTTGACACCTTTTTGTATAAACTTTTGCATTCTTTCAAGAGTTCATCAATTGCACCTTGAACATCATCATCAAAAAGATTAAATTCATTACTAACCTCTTCTTCATTGTCGGAGTGATGCGATGCTATTAAGGCTAAGTTTGCACATTCGTCGCTTTCCGATTCCGATGAACTACTCATATCATTATCTTCCCATGCTATGTAGGCTTTCTTTTGTTTTGAGTCCTTTCCTTTGAATCCATTTTTCTTTGTGAGATTTGGACAGTTTGGCTTGACGTGTCCTTGCTTTCCACATTCATAACATGAGACATCTTGTGTTGATGTGGAGGCTTCTCTTTTCTTGAAGTGCTTTCTCTTATGTGCATGAGATCCTCCTTTGTCATTTCTGCCAAAAAACTTCCCAAGTCTTTTCACTAGAAGCATGAAATTTTCATCTTCTTCCGGATTGTCTTCTTTTACCACTTCTTTTGAATCAATTTTTAAAGCAATGTTTTTGGACTTCTTTTCTAGATTCTCATGTTTTTCAAGTCTACCGAGTTCCGTTTCGTATTCTTGAAGTTTGCCAAATAATGTAGCGGAAGTCATTGCGGAGAGACTCTTCTTTTCTGAGATTGCCGTTACCTTTGGTTGCCATTCCCTAGTCAATGATCTAAGGATTTTCAAGTTGAGTTCATCATTTGACAGGGTTTTACCAAGAGCAATTAAGTGATTTGTCAAATGCACAAATCTCTTTTGTAAGTCAAGAATGGATTCTCCGGGCTGCATTCGAAATAGTTCATATTCTTGACTCAAGGTATTTAGCCTTGATCTTTTTACTTCAGCCGTTCCTTCATGAGTTTGAACCAAGGTATCCCAAATTTCCTTTGCTGTTTTGCAGTTTGAGACACGGAAAAATTCGTCCATACTGAGTGCACCTTGAAGAAGGTTTATTGCCTTTTTGTCATAGAGAACTTTCTTTTTATCATCGTCGTCCCATGCAGTTTTGGGCTTTGCAGACCCAACGCCATTAATTACCGTTATCGGGATAAATGGACCATTTTCAACAACATCCCATACTTCCTCTCCTTGTGCTTGTAAATGCGCCTTCATGCGTATTTTCCAAAATTCAAAATATTCACCACAAAATAGAGGAGGCTTGTTGTTACTACCACCATCTCTGATAACTGGTTGATGATTTGCGGAAGCCATTCTGGATCTCTAGGAGCAGGTTACCTATAACCTGCTCTGATACCAATTGTAAGATTAAGATTGTGCCTAAGAGGGGGGGTGAATTAGGTGGTGGTCAATTTTTGACTTATTTTATACTTTCTGGTTTTGATTTAGTGCTTTGAAAACTGTAAAGTGCAGAAAGTAAAGAGACACAGAGAATTATCCTGGTTTCTTCCACACCTCGGAAGTACGTCCAGTCCCCTTGCAAACACGCAAGAGATTTTACTATATTGTTAGAACTTTTACAAGACTCTTCCTTGTCTTATCCACTAAAGAACCTAACAAATAACCAAGAACACCCTCTTGGATTTCCAATAAGTCTAATGAGAACAATCCTCTCAAAAGATACCTCTTGTTTCCAATAATGGACAACAAGGAACAAAAGTAATCTAATACTTAATTCCAACAATCCTGGAAATAAGTTACACTTTGTATGTTTTTATGAAGTATGATTTCTTGAAAGATGTTGATCACATAGAGTGACTTATTTGAAGTTTCTTCTTTCTTCTCTTGTAAGCAATTCAAACTGTAACACAATGGTTAGATAATGCTCAAAGATTTCTGTTCTTTATATGTGTGAAAGTGCAGAAAATCTTTGTTCTTAAAAGTTAAGAAATATGAAGTTTGAATATTTTACAAAGTTCAGATTTTATTGCAAGAGAAGAGTTGTTTATGATTTGAAATATTTTGTAATATATAGTAATCAAGATACCTTTCCAAAAGGACACTTTTCTGTTTGAAAAACTTGACAAAGTGCAATGTTTGATCATGCAACTATTGGAGAAAAGGTGTGAAGGATATCTTGAAACCAGTTCAGATTTTTCAAAATTTTCAATGTGCAAATCGATTAACATAAGATGCAAATCGATTGCACGTGTTTGTAACGTTCATAATTTCAAAAAATTTGAAGTGTAAATCGATTAGCATGTTGTGTCAATCGATTTACAAGAGTTAAAAAATCAGTTTGTTCTGTGATCAATCGATTTACACAACCTGTAAATCGATTGCTGGCAGGAGCAAACAGTTTTTTGAAAAAGCATGTGTAAATCGATTTACATAATATGTTAATCGATTTACAGCAGAGAAAAACTTAAAAAATGTTTTGAAATATAATTGAAGAGATGTGGCAAGTGTGTATATCATTTTTGAGCATTTCTAATCAATGTAGTTTAATTGAGAATTGATATACTTGATTGCTTGGCAAGTTCCTTGAAGCTTTTAGTGAATGATGCTTTAAGTTAATTTCCACTTCTTTTCCTTCTTTCCATAATGCTTGTTTGTCTTTCATCAAACTAGCTTGTTTGTCTTTCATCAAAACTAAAGTTGAGTTGAGGCTTGAGATTACATAGGTTACTCTACAAATAGCAGAGCTTACAGAGTCTTTAACTCTGAAACCAAGATTATGGTGGAATCCATAAATGTTATTATTGATGATAGAGGATAGAATGATGAAGAAGATGTCTTAAAAGATGTTGGAACATCTTTGTATGATATTCCAACAAAATCAAATGACAGAAGTATTGATTCTAATCCACCTCAAGAAGAGCCTGAGCCTAGTCATCTCAATAAAGGGCCTTCAATTAGAGCTCAGAGAGATCTTCCTAAGGAGCTTATCATAGGATATCTAAATAAAGGAGTTACTACTAGATCAAGAGAAGGGATATCAAGCTCTTGCTTTGATTCAAAAATTGAGAATAAGAATGTCAAAGAGGCTTTAACTGAGGAGTTCTAGATTAATGCTATGCAAGAAGAGCTAGAACAATTTAGTAGAAATGAAGTTTCAGATCTAGTTCCAAGGCTTGAAGGGACAAATGTAGTTGGCAGTAAATGGGAGTACAAGAATAAATCTGTTGAAAAAGGGATGGTCACTAGAAATAAGGCAAGATTAGTAGCACAAGGATACACTCAAATTGAAGGAGTTGACTTTGATGAAACCTTTTCCCATGTGGCCAGATTTGAATCAATCAGACTACTCTTAGGAGTGCATGCATTCTGAAACTTAAATTGTTTCAAATGGATGTGAAGAGTACCTTCTTAAATGGCTATATAAATGAGGAAGTTTATGTGGAACAACCTAAGGGATTTGTTGATCCAAGTTTTCCTAAACATGTTTACAAACTGAAGAAAGCTCTGTATGGATTAAAGTAGGCTCCCAGAGCTTGCTATGAGAGATTGACTGAATTTCTTGGTGAGAATGGGTATAAGAAAGGTGGAATAGACAAAACTCTTTTTTTCAATGAAGAAGAAGGGATGATCATGATTGCACATATTTATGTTTATGATATTGTGTTTGGTGGAATTTCAAATGAGATGGTTCAACATTTTGTCAAGCAAATGCAGTCATAATTTGAGATGAGCCTTGTTGGTGAGTTAACCTACTTTCTTGGTCTGCAAGTTAAACAAATGGAAGATTCCATATTTTTATCTCAGAGCAAGTATTCTAAGAATATAGTAAAAAATGGGATGGGAAATGCCAGTCACAAAAAAACTCCTACTCCCACACATTTGAAGTTGTCTAAAGATGAAAAAGGAGTAAGTGTGGATCAAAGTCTTTACAGAAGTATGATAGGCAGTCTTCTATATCTCACAGCTAACAGACCTGACATTGCCTTTGTTGTAGGGGTATGTGCTAGAAATCAAGCTGATCCTAAAGTTAGCCATGCCAACCATGTGAAGAGAATTCTTAAATATGTGAATGGGACAAGTGACTATGATATACTATATTCTCATGGATCTAGTTCTGCTTTAACTGGTTATTGTGATGTTGATTGGGCAGGAAGTGCTGATGATAGAAAAATAAAATCAGGAGGATGTTTCTTTCTTGGAAATAATCTTATATCTTGGTTCAGTAAGAAGAAAAATTGTTTGTCTTTGTCCACTGCTGAGGCTGAGCATATTGTTGCAGGAAGCAGTTGTTCTCAGTTGGTTTGGATGAAACAAATGTTAACAGAATATAATATCAAACAAGATATCATGACATTATTCTGTGACAATCTAAGTTCCATAAGAATATCAAAAAATCCCATTCAACACAGCAGTACCAAACACATTGATATCCTTCATCACTTCATAAGAGAGCTTGTTGAAGAAAAGATTGTTGCCTTAGAACATGTAGCTACTGAGTTACAACTGGCTGGCATTTTCACTAAGGCTTTGGATGCAAACCAGTTTGAGAATTAAGAGAATAACTAGGGATCTGCATATATGAGGGTTTGTAGCAATTAAGGGCGTGTGGGAATATCATTAACGTGATATTATATTATTTATGTTTCTAACAAATCAAATTTCGAGAGTAATCATTTCAAGAATGTCTCAAAGTTTTTCCCACGCGCTACGAAATCACTTCCTTCTATTTTACAAACTCTTCATTTTCCTATATAGAAAAAGAACCATTGTCATTCTTCATCTCTTTGCTCAAAAATATTTAAAGATGTCTCAACATCATGCACCATCTCCCTCAAAACCTGTCAACCATCCTGGGAGCTATCCCTTGACAAAGTACTTGACATTACTCCTCTAACAACAATTCCACCTCTAGAGAAGAAGGTCAAGAAACCCAGATCGTCACATGCAAAGAAATCCAAAGACGAGTTTGACACTTCTAATACTAATGCTTCTACTTCTACTGATGATAGGATAAAATAAGACATTATTAATGTTGATAGAAGTATTATAAGGCGGGTAGATAAGGTGTTAAATAAAGGTTTTGTTGTGCCTGGAATTTCAACTCCTTTAGCCTGAATGCCTGCTTTGGATGACAAAGGAAATGATCCTAAAAATGCTACCATATCATCCACCTTCAAGAAAGATGTTGCTTAAAGCAAACTTGGAAAGCTTTCTACTTCTGCTCTAGAAGAAGTGGAAGCTGATTTTGAACAAGATGTTGAGAAGGACTTTCCTGCAAAGGAAGATGCTACTGGCTCTAAAGCTGCAGAGAATCAAAATATTGAGTATGTGGTTAATGTTGATGAGTTGTCTGACAATGAGCTCATTTCTAATGTGGTGCCTGGAATTGCTGAAAGGCTCAAGACTAGAAAAAGAAAAAATGTGGATGTCACACCCCCTACCAAGAGCATAAAAAAGAATGTTATATATGGTCCCTCAAAGCCCTAGAGTAAAGTGGTTCCTCCCTCTGAAAATGAAAAGCTATACCTGATAGCTCCACAAATGATGATGATGCTGATGTCCAGAACATCTCACCTGTGAATAGATCCAGAAGTAAGAAGAAAGTTGCATTAGTAGAAGAAGCTTGACTCTGATTATGATGTCGAGGAAGATGTCTAGGAAATCTCTCCTGTGAAGAATTCTGCAAGTAAGAAGCTTTCAGTTAGGGTGACTGATGCTCCTCTTGACAACATTTCCTTCCATTATGTTGGAAATGCTCAAAAGTGGAAATATGTATTTCAAAGAAGAATTTCCCTTGAAAGAGATTTGGGATCTGGTGCACTTGAGTGCAAAGAGATTATGGAGCTGATTTCTTCTGCTGGATTGATGAAGACTATCACCAGGTTTGTAAAATGTTATGAGACTCTTGTTAAATAATTTATTGTTAATATTCCTATTGATTGTGCTGGTCGTAAAAGTAAGGAGTATAGGAAGGTGTTTGTTAGAGGTATGTGTGTATAATTTCCCCCTGCTGTCATCAATAGTTTTCTGGATAGGTCTGAAGATGATTATTGTGAGCTAAAAGTAACTGATAATCAAGTGTGCAAAGCCATCACTACAAACCATGTGAGTGAGTGGCCCGTGAAGAATAAGCTACCTGTTAGCAAGATAAGTGTGAAATATGCTATCTTGCATAGAATTAGAGCTTCTAACTGGGTTCCTACCAATCATACCTCAACCATTACAGTGAGCTTAAGAAAGTTTATCTATGTTGTTGGAAATAAGAAACTGTTTGATTATGGCGCTTACATTTTTATTAGACTATGAAGCATGCAGGAACATGTGCTATCAAAATGCCTATTGCATTTCCATCTCTTATTTGTGGAATTATTCTTAATCAAAATCCTGGAATTCTGAGTGGTAATGATGTAGTTTGCAAGAGGGAGTCTGATCTGACCCTTCACTTCAAGATGTTTTCAGGAAAACATGTCTGAGACATGGTTTTGATATCTGCATCTTCTGAAAACAAGACCACAACCAAGGATGACATGATTACTGAATTAAGGGAAGCCTTCAAAGAACTTGATGATGTGATCAGAGTTAGCTTAGCAAGAAAGCTAATTTTTTAAAATATGATCAAGGAACTGTAGAAGGACAACAGTTTTGATGATAGAGTGAGCAATGAAGGAGGATATTCTGATGATGAAGGAAGTTTTGACTCTGCCAAGTCTACTGGTCCTGAAGACAATTAGACCATTTGCTTTGTCTCCTTTGTTCCTTTTCGGAACTTGTATGTGCTTGACTCTTGGATTCTATGGTCTGTACTTATTTGGCATATTCTATTATTGCTATTCTCTTGAATGCATGTCTTATTTGGCATAATATGTCTAAAAAGGGGGAGAGAAACTGACTGACCTCTGACTGACTGACCACTGAATGTGGGGGAGCTTAACGTTTGACGGGGAGCCTCATGTCTCTGAAGAGTTTCTGACATCTCCCTCCGCTAATAGCTAACTTAGTTACTTTGTTTATTAATTGCTAACTGTGTTTTGTTTTTGCTTGTGCTACTGCTCTGATAATGTGCCCTGTGATAAGGTGGCAGAACCGACTGTTTTGAAATGCTGGTTTGTGCTTTGCGTTTTATGTTCGCAAAATTTCGCGGTAAGTAAGAGTCGTCACCGACTTTTATTTCATCCAACCGGAAAGGAAAAAAGTACAGAAAAAATCCTTTTTCGAGATTTTGAGTATGGGCGGTAGATTATAGAAAGGGAAGGTGTTAGCACCCTTTCTATCCATGGTTTTCCATGGGCTCTTAGGTACTTGCTCATCTTTAAAATTGCTTGTGTATGTGCTTTGTTTTGAAAAGAGTTTTAACTTCGTGATAACCCTTGTATCAGTCCTCAAGGGTGTGACGAAGTTGTTTTGAAAATTGTTTTGAAATGTGTAAGTGTGAAAAGTTTTGATTTGAGCAAGTACCTACTAGCATCTACCTACTCAAAAAAAGATCGTTTCTATTCTTGTTTCCTTTAGACAATGCTATCCTACTATTGAGAAGTAGGTAGCACCGTCGTTGGAGTTGTAAGGGTCAATTCGTAAGGGACGTACGATCACTAAAGCAATGTTAGGACGTCTTAGTAATAACCCTAAAGTCTTAAGATCATATTCGAGGCAACATTTCCGAACGGGACATTTGATCTTTGTTAGACAGGAGGGCAACCACTAAGACACCCTATACTTAATGGTCATTTTACCGAAGGCAACCGAAGTGAGAGTATACCCTAAGAGTGATATGTGCGAATGATTTGTTTTCAGTTATTTATCTTTGCACATTAGGGTTTTCTAACTGTATTAAATTATCATGCAATCTTGTCATTCAATCCTATTACATACATCTAGGCAGTGAAATTTTTGCAGAGATTAAGATGCGAGAAAGTAAATCTACGCTATTACAAGGCTTTGGGGAGGGGGATTAATTACATAGCCAAAAACCCAGAAAAATAAGCGATAAGTAAAAGCCCTAAATTAAACTATTACATACCAGTGAGCAGTTACAACAATATTGGCAAAAATAAATAATTAGCGCGCGGCGAACTAAATGCGAAGCGACTAGGGTTTTGACCCTTGACTAAACCTAATTATAATTGATTAAAGTAAACATTTTTTTTTGTCTTTATTTTTGTGTTATTTAAAAAAGTAATGAGATAATTGAATTAAAAGAGAAAATCCTAAATTCTAATTAATTTTAATTAATTTTAATTGTGAAAGAAATTAGAATTGCCTTAAATTAATTAAACTGATTATTTGTAAAAACATTTATTAAGCAAATAAGTCTTTTTTCTGTGATTTTTGGTTGGTTAATTTTACGAAAAAAATCATTTTGGTGTTGATAAAAAAACAGAATAATTAAAGAAACAAAAATTAAAGAAAAATAATGGAAATAACCAAGCGAGCCTGCTGTCAGCAGATCTGGTTCTGGCTGATAGGGTCCAGAAGATGGTAGCCCTTAGAAGATGGGGGTACTGGATCTGGTCCTGGCAGGTGGATCCAGCAGATGATGACCCTCAGAAGATGGGGTGCACTGGATCTAGTTCTGAATGGGATCCAGAAGATGGTGGCTTGCACGTGGTGGATCTGGTTCTGACTGGGATCCAGAAGATGATGCGTTGGATCTGGTTCTGACTGGGATACAAAAGACGATGCGCTGGATCTGGTCCTGGCTAATGGATCAGAAAGATGATGCACTAGATTTGATGCTGGCTAGTGGATCCATAAGGTGATGATCCTTAAAAGATTCACATGCTGACTCTGGCGAAAACAAAGGAGAAAATACCAAAAGCTCAAGCCTGGGATCGAACCCAGAATAATGAGCTTCTGACTTCCTTCTTTTGACCAACTATGTTGGACGTTAGTTTATTAATATAATAAAAACAAACAATATATATATCAGAACTAAAGGTTTCTAGCCAGAATAACGCGCCAGGATTTGAATCAGCCAGTCAGGCTGTGACACGCTGTTGTCTTCTTCCCTGGAACCTTCGTTTAAAGTTCTGAACTTTTACCTACAGACACGTCACTATAGCTACAAACCTGTAACTTTCAATCATCAAGAAAACGCATGCTAAATGAATTATAATTACATGGTTATGTTCGTCTCGAACCCACGAACACTATGGTACTACTTTCTTAGACCAATTTTACTGATACAGAGAAACCCTAAAACATAAGAGCAAACCCTAACAATGGCATATTCATGTACAAGCATTAGAAATATAATTAAATGATATCAAAAGCTTGCAAACTCAAAGATAAACACAAATATATCATTAAAATATGCAATGGGTGAGTGAATCAATGAAACTGAATTCGAATTTGGAGGCATATAGTGATACCTCTATCTTGCAATTCTAGGCGTGAAAAGGCTTGAATCTGATTGGAAATTGCTCCTGGAATGTCAAGTAACCTATTGGCAACCTGAGAATGGCACGAATTGACCTCTAACACCGAAATTGGACCACCACTTTTCTTGCAATTTTTTTCAATTTTTCTTTCACCTCTGCACGACTATCTTTTTTTTCTTTTCTTGCCTTGGATATGTTCCATATATATTAGAGAATGCATTAGGGTAAAAATTTGCATCAAATCTTTGCCATTTATGAAGATTGACCATTGATTTATTTCTTGCACCAAATCTTTCCAAAACAAGAATTTTCAATCTTTTTCCGTCCATATGAAGCTTTGCACGATTTGATCTTGCCACCAGTTGTATAATGACTCTAATCATGCACAAAATCTCAAGGTTTAATTGATTTTTGATATTTTCATTATTTTATATTGATTTTATTGGATTTAAATGAAATAAAATAAAAAATAATAATAAAAATAAAAGAATGACAAGTGGAAGGGCTCATGGGTCGTGGATCACATCACAAGCTCAGTGCAAGCATAAAAAGTTAGGCCCATTTAGCAAAAAATGCAATTTTGGACACATTTGACTTTTGGCAATTTTGCAAAAATGGTCAACATTGACAAGGCATATCTGTTAGCTGGCAATTTCGAGTAAAGAATAATTGGATATCAAAATAATATTTCGAATAAGCATATAAGGAGGTTGATATCAATGATGAATATTAGTGGGAAATATAGAACCATTGTTCTAAAGGACTCTTCGATTTCCAGTGAAAGATGATGGATTTCGATTTGGGATTTTTAGTGTTTAAAATATAAAGAGTTCCTTTGGGCAAATGTGCCAGAATTGGAAATGGTCCATGAAAATGGTTTAATTCGAATCGAAGAAAACTAGTAAAATACTTCGCTGGCACAAGGTTCGAATTTCAAATAAGAGCGCCATTCTTAGAAGACGCGTGGAAGTCGGTAAGCGTAAGGAGCCTGCATGCTTCGAACGTGGCATGATTTTAGAATAGGACCGTTAGGGTCAGGATACTATAAATAGGTGTGTTTATGATTAGAATGGATGTTCATTTCGTGTACTAAAAAATCTCAAACACTCAAATTATCGTGACTTAAGGGAAACAAGTTAGAAGACAAAATGTACGTATTGAACATCATGATTCTTTATAATTTCAATACAAGTACTTTTATATTTCTTTCACTTTTACAGTACTTTTGCTCTTACATCTTTCGATTTCCTTTTATTTCCTTGTTTTACTTTCTTTCAAACACATTTATCTCTTTAGAAACTTCACTTTTACTTTATCCTTTTGTTCAAACACTTCATATTTCCAGAAACTGTTACATTCTCAGAAACTCCTTATCTTTACATTCAAGCATTAAATCTTAAGTCTAATTCGAAGCCTTTCCTCTGTACATTCAGTCAGTTTATTTCTATAGACAATCTTAGAGATATTTCTTAAGAATCTCACATTCGAAATTAACATGCAATATAAATTCATCAAGATAATGGGTATGAACATAGAAATGAGTTATGACACATGTGTCCTAGGATCAATCTAGTCGATCCTGCAAGTAACCAATAATAATCAATAAATTGGAAGACTAGCGGTTGTTTACTAGAAATCACTGTAAACAAATTGGCACACCTGGTGGGACGGTGTCATAACAAAAAGTTTTATCAAACCTATTAGAGAATTATAGGATCTTCTGAGTTTGGAGCACATTTCGGTACATGAACCTTCAAAGCGGAAAAATAAAGAATAATAATCCACATATACCCAGAAGACAACGTACCAAAACAATGGTTAACACAATCAACCAAGATGGGGGACAAAATCCCCCACAGGGGGATGCAACAATCGTCTCAAGTTCGATTGATGCCTCCAATACCATCCCTGTTGGCAGTTCGAATACGGTCCCAGTAAGTACATTAGAAATGCCATCAAACGTGTCCTCAATGCAAACTGTGCCACACGTAGGGAATCAACGGCATTCGACCCTCACTAGGCCTCCAGGTTTCGAACCTCTGAGACCCAGAAACCCTCCGTATGGAATGCCAACTTTGTTTATGGCAGGGTTACATAATGCATCAACTTCGTCCCCACTCCAAGGATCTGGTTCAGGAATGAACCATTTGGGTACAAATTCCCATAATATAGGAAACTTCGCCCAATTGCCTATCCTTACAACTAATAGTCAAGCAGCGCTTAGGCAACAGATGGATGATAGCAATCATGATATGGTAGGAATCCTAGCCCGCGAAATGAATGCTATTTTCAATCCCCTAATCCAGAATATAAATAGAACAAACCAAGAAAATGCAGCCCAGATGGCCAGAATAGCAGATTTTTTTGGTGCCCCTAATGCGCCTGCAAGGCATAGGCAAAACCCAGTGGTGATTCGAAATGAAGAACCCACAATCGAACAAATTCGACCCCCTGTACAAGTGGTCGAAGAGCGAAATGTAGGGGTAAGAGTAAGGAACCAGGAACTTCAGAATGAACAGCCTAGACCAATAATGATGGTGAATAGGGACCAAAATGCAGACGAAACTGTTCATAGAATTAGAAATGACAATTTAGTGGCAAAAAATAACCTCACCACCATGATCGAAAGAATAATGGTGCAGAATGGTTTAAATTCATGATTTAGGAGGCCAAATTACACATCTCCTATTGTAGACTATGTTCTGCAAACAGAATTACCTAGGGGCTTTAAAGTCCCTAAATTCACGAAATTTGCTGGATACACGAGTGAATCAACAGTGGAACATATAGCGAGATATTTAACCGAAGCAGGAGATATAGCAAATAATGAAAATCTTAGGATAAAATACTTCCCAAGTTCTCTAACGAAGAACGCTTTCACTTGGTTCACCACCTTGCCCCCGTGATCTGTGGACACATGGCCTTATTTAGAAAGACTTTTCCATGAACAATTTTACATGGGTCAGTCTAAAATTAGTCTCAAAGAATTAGCAAGCATTAAGAGAAAATTCACGGAACCAATAGATGATTATTTGAATAGGTTCCGTTTATTAAAATCTATATGCTTCACAGTGGTCCCTGAACATGAATTGGTCAAAATGGCTGCTGGGGGCCTAGATTATTCCATTCAAAAGAAATTGGATACACAGTATCTTAGAGATATGGCCCAACTAGCAGACAAAGTTCGTCAGGTCGAAAGATTAAAAGCTGAAAAGGCTAGGGCTAGTAAAAATCATAAGAAAGAGAGGATAACCTACATAGAGACCGAAGAGGAGAACATAGACGATTCTCAAGAACCTTATGATTTTGATCAGTTTGAAATAGATCTTGCAGAACTGAAGGAAGCACCCCTTATGCTTGCAAAGTTCTGCTTCCTTCCAATGGAAAGGGTTCTCTCGAAAGTGAAAAGAATGATAAATTCCCTAAGAAAATCTATACTTTCGATATAACTAAATGTGATGAAATATTTGATCTGCTTGTTAAAGATGGCCAGTTAATAGTTCCTCATAACCTTAAGATTCCTCCGTTGGAACAAAGGAAGAAGAGGGGCTTTTGTAAATATCACAACTTTTTAGGCCATAAAACCTCACAATGTTTTATTTTTAGGGATCTGATACAAAACACAATCAAAGATGGCAGGCTGAAGTTCTCAGCCAAAGGGAAGAATTCAATGAAAGTTGATACGGATCCGTTGCTGATGGCGGAGACTAACTATGTTGAACCTATGGACATCAATATAGTAGAAATTGCTGAGAGGAAAGTTGAATCGAAAGTGGAATTCAAAGAGGACGGGGACATCATCTTGATCAAGGACGAAAGAGAGGCTACTGATGGCCTCCCAAAGGTGCTCAAAGCAAAGATACTAAGTGACGAAAAATTAACTGAGGCCACTGAGGGTCTCAGGATGAAATTTGAAGGAGTCAAAAATTTTGATGGTCAAATGCTGGGAGTAAATATGGTGGACTTCGAACAGCCCAACGCTGAAATGGAAGAAGTGGAATGATGTTTGGAGAGGGAGAGAGAGCAAAGAAGAGATAACTTACCTAGAAAAGACGCGGGTTTGCGCGAATACCTCTTCCATTGTCATAAGAAAAACCAGGATAAGTTGTTGTGCCCAAGGTGCAGCATCATCTGCAACCCCAGAATTGCTGCTGAGTTCGAAAGGCCCCAGCGTGAACAAACAGGCGTCAACTAGAGGCAAGACAACCAACTGTACAAAGTCTATCCAAAAGCTGATGAAAGTCTGCTCGAATTCTTGGTTCGTTTCCACAAGATTGGAACAGAGTGTTTAATATGTCCCAAATATGCAACAGTGTATGATAAAGAAATGGCTGAAGCGTTCGAGAGAATTTCGTTTGCATCAGGCTGGGGGCACCAAGGCAGAATGCCTTTGAATCCTGTTAACACTGGCAGAAATATACCAAGGAGGCCAGATAGCCCTTACCCCAGGGGAGCAAAGAGAGTTTCCTTCAAACTACCTGCAGAAATCCCCACTGACAGATGGCTGCAGGTGAAGGCTGATAAGGGAAAAGGAAAGTGGCGCAACTATGACCAAGGAGGCAGGACTGCGATGGCTTACAAGAGGCAATTCAATTCAAATAGGAGGGAAGAAATAAGACTGGAGAATTACAAAGGCAAAAATCCAATGTCTCTCTCTCAATGGCGTAGACACCAGATAAATAATAAAGCAGAAATGGATTCGAAGCCTATGGGGATAGGGGAATCTAGTACCAATAACCCAACATCAGTGAACCAGACTGGGGGAAAACCCCCAGCATTCAGGAAACTTTTTTCACCAAAGAAAGACACTGAAGCAAATAAGACTCAGAAGGAGGCTGCAAACGAAGAGGACCTGATGACTGATGACTTCGAATCGTAGGGGGAATCCTTCTTTAATGCAAACTGCAATGTAGTTTTGGTGCTGCCTTGTGAGTACAATCAGGATACAGAGGTTTATGCTGGTGAGGAGACTAACGAGGACAAAATGGCCAGACATAGTCCAGTGTGTTATTATGTGATGAACAACGGAGCGGTCGAAGAGCAAAACGCTTTCTTCGAAAAGCCAGATGAAGGAATGAAGAACCATCTAAAACCCTTATTCATCAGGGCAAAGGTGGAGCAATATGGTGTGAACAAGGTTCTGGTGGATGGTGGAGCTGCTGTTAATTTGATGCCTCAATTCATGCTAAAAAGGATATGTATGCAGGATTCAGATGTTAGACCTCATAACATGGTGCTTTCGAATTATGAAGGAAAGGTTGGTAAGACTTTGGGAGTAATACAAGTTAACTTGACAGTTGGTTCCCTCACAAGACCAACAATGTTTATGGTCATTGCTGCGAAGGCAAACTACAATCTGTTGCTTGGCAGAGAATGGATCCATGGAATTGGCGCAGTGCCTTCTTCGATGCATCAAAGGTTGGTGTTGTGGAGAGACGATGGAATTGTCGAAAACATAGAAGCAGACCAAAGTTACTATATGACAGAAATCAACAACATGGACAAAAGAAACTTCGATCGAAATATGGCCAACATAGGGCCATGTCACCCGCCTGAGGAATATTTCGAGCCCAATGAGAACGTTTACTATTCTTTAACCCTTCGTCCCAATGGATTCCAATGGGATAGGGAAATCATGTGGGACGGGCAGGAGATTGAGGAAGATGGAGAGACTTCGACGATACGGCCAACTGGCTGGAAAAGCGAAGATCATTATGACTGAGTCAAGTTACTACCAAAAGATTTCGGCCTATTTGGCTGAGAACAAACGAAAAACGGCTCTCAAAGCCGAAATACAAAACATGGTTGTCGAAGCCATAGATAAAAAAGAAAAACAAAAAAAGAAATAGCAAATCCTGAGGGAAACCACTCACCCCCACCCTGTGATGGACAAACCTCTGAACTAGTGGATCAACAGCTAGATGCCATTTATGATCAAGAGCCCTTGGGGTTCGAGAAGGATCTAGAGTCAACAAGCGCTAAGATGCTGGCGCAAGATCCTTTGGAGGAAGTTGATATTGGGAATGGTGTCGAAAAAAGAGTTACGTACAGCAGTGCGAAACTCAGTCCCAGTCTAAAAGGCAAGGTGGTCGAAGTGCTCAAACAAAACAGAGATTGCTTCGCCTGGGACTACGACGAAATGCCTGGTTTAAAGAGGGAATTGGTGTAACATAGGCTTCCAATCAAGGATGGAAAGAAGCCCATCAAGCAGATGCCTAGACGATTTGCCCCAACAATCCTCTCAAAAATAAAGGCAGAGGTGGAACGGCTCCTTCGATGCAAGTTTATTAGGACCACAAGGTACGTAGAATGGCTTGCTAATATTGTACCTATTATTAAGAAAAATGGCTCTTTACGAATTTGCATAGATTTTAGGGATTTAAATACCGCCACCCTAAAAGATGAATATTCCATGCCTATAGCAGAAATGCTGATTGATTCCACTGTGGGTTTTGAATGGACGGCACAACATCAGGAGGCATTTGAGAAAATCAAGGCATATTTGATGCATCCTCCTATACTTGCACCTCCTTCTAAAGATAAGCCAATGAGACTGTATATCTCCGCCTCCAATGTAACTATAGGTAGTATGTTGGCCCAAGAAAACGATGATGGCGTCGAAAGAGCCATCTACTATATTAGTAGGGTCCTAAATAAAGCAGAGACTAGGTATAGTAGCATTGAAAAACTATGCCTCTGCCTGTATTTCTCTTGTACAAAACTTAAGTATTATATTAAACCAGTTGATGTTTATGTTTCATCTCACTTTGATGTTATTAAACATATGCTTTCAAAACCAATCACGCACAGCAGGATTGGCAAATGGGCTTTAGCGCTCACTGAGTATAATTTGGCCTTCAAGCCTTTAAAGGCTATGAAAGGACAAGTAGTTTCAGATTTCATAGTGGATCACTCTGTGAGTGAGGACTTCGCGTTAGATTATGTTAAGATCCACCCATGGAAATTATCCTTCGATGGGTCAACACATAAAAACGGAAGTGGGGTTGGAGTCCTTATAATTTCTCCTGAAGGAATTCCAACAAAATTCAAGTACAAGTTAGAAGGCCCTCCCTGTTCGAACAACGAAGATGATTATGAAGCGTTGATTGCTGGACTTGAAGCTTTGTTGGAATTGGGGGCAACCAGAGTCGGAAATAGTGGAGACTCGGAGCTGGTCATCAAACAGATAACCAAAGAATACAAATGTATCAAAGAAAATTTGGTCATGTACTTTGTTATTGCTAACATATTACTCAAGAAGTTTGAATATGTGGATATAAAACATATTCCCAGAATTGATAATCAGGAGGAAAATGACTTGGCTCAAATAGCCTCAGGATATAAGACATCCAAAGAAAAACTCCAATACCTCATAGAAACAAGAGGCAGAATAATGGCTACCAAATTATCACCATTAGACTTAGAAAATTTGAAACTTGGTTATGCAAATCACAAAGAATTCTAAGTGCTAAATATTGATACTTTGGCAGATACAGATTGGAGAAGTCCTATAATAAATTACTTGAAAGAACCTTAAGTTAATACAGAGAAAAAGATCAAATATAGGGCATTGTTTTATGTGCTAATAGGGAATGAACTTTTTAAGAAAACCCCAGAAGGAATCTTACTCAAATGTTTAGGAGAAAACGAGGCATATTTAGCATTGTCCAGTGTGCATAGTGGGGCATGTGGGGCACATCAAGCAGGTCACAAAATGAAATGGTTGTTGTTTCGATATGGAATGTATTGGCCCACTATGCTCACAGACTGCATAGAATTTGCTAAAGGATGCGAGGAATGCCAAATTCATCCAGGCATTCAACATGCTCCTGCAAGTGAGTTACATTCAATTGTTAAGCCTTGGCCTTTTAGAGGATCGGCATTAGATCTAATTGGTGAAATATGACCAGCATCATCCAAAGGACAGAAATATATCCTTGTGGGTATAGATTATTTTACAAAATGGGTCGAAGCAATTCCTCTAGTGAATGTTGATCAAGAGGCTATTATGGAATTTGTCAAGAAGCAAATAATTTACAGGTTAGGAATACCAAAAAGTATCACAACAAATCAAGGTTCAGTTTTCACAGGGTGAAAAATGCAAGAGTTTGCAAAAGAAATGGGATTTAAGTTACTCACGTCAACCCCTTATTATGCTCAAGCTAATGGACAAGTGGAAGAAGCCAATAAAGTCATAATAGGGTTGATAAAGAAACATGTAGGACGAAAGCCAAAGAATTGGCACAAGACTTTGGACCAAGCTTTATGGGCATGTCGAACATCTCCTAAAGAAGCAACGAATACTACTCTGTTTCGACTTACATTTGGACACGACGTAGTGCTGCCAGTCAAAATACATTTACAGTCAGTGAGAATCCAAAGACAAAATGAGATACCAGCTGATCAATATTGGGAAATGATGATGAATGAATTAGTGGAAATGGATGAAGATAGGCTACATGCTTTAGAAGTTATGAGGAGACAGAAAGAAAGAGTAGCCAGAGCATACAACAAAAGAGTTAAAAGTAAATTGTTCTCAACCAATGAGCTGGTATGGAAAGTTATATTACTTAGGATAAAAAGAATAGATTTTTAGGTAAATGGTCACCCCATTGGGAGGGACCCTTTTGTGTTTTGAAAACATTTTCGAATAATGCTTATGAAATAGAGGAATTAGCAGAAGATAGAAGAATCTTGAAGGTAAATGGGAAATACTTAAAAAGGTATAAGCCGTGCTTGCAAGAAGTTCGAATTACTACAGAATAATAAAAGTAAAACAAATTTTGAAGCCAAAATGGTATTGCATAAATGCCAAAATGTTCGTGTTCAAATTACAAAAGTACGTAGTAAATATCTTTGACAATAAAAAAGCATAAACAAAATACATTCGAGAATCAGAAAGGAGCGCCTCGTTTCAGCTTAGCAAACTTGCTCTTGCATAAGTTGATCTTGCATTGGGTGGCATTTCTGATGCTTTCGAGCCCCTTGATCTCTTCGCTTATTCCTTCAGCTACCTCCATCTGTTGAAGACTGTGTGACAAGATTTTCAAGTTCTTTGTCATCAACGGGCTTCAAGGCTGCCTGCTCGTTTCGAGCATCCTCAATTTTCTTTTTGAGTTCTTCAATTTGGGATTCCCAAAACAAGATTGATCGAGCAAAAACATCATGCTTGTCTTTAGCCTGGATTTTAGCATGCTCCAACACCTCTGCTTCTTCAGAAAGTCTTAAAGTTTGGTCATAAGCTTTAGACAAAGCCTCTTGTTTAGTTCGAATCTTAGCCTCAGCATCATTAACCCTAATATATTCACTGCTAACCTCATTAAGCAAGATTTGCAGATCATATATGGTCTCACTTACTTCAGGTGGACAGATGCTAAGATCTATCAGAGAAAGCAACTTCTTCATCAAAAAATAGGTTGCAATGTCTTTTTTTAGAATAGTAAAAATGTCAGCCTCAAGAATAGTTTTGTTGACTTGTTGAAGAAGTTGGTCGAGAGAAGTAAGAGGGGAATTATCCTTCG
This sequence comes from Vicia faba, assembly GCA_948472305.1. Taxonomy (NCBI): domain Eukaryota; kingdom Viridiplantae; phylum Streptophyta; class Magnoliopsida; order Fabales; family Fabaceae; genus Vicia; species Vicia faba. The sequence goes on along the minus strand of OX451740.1, from coordinate 1,055,027,339 downwards.
TTTGGCTCGAATCTTCAGATTGATTTTTGCTAGAAGGAGAATCCCGTTGAGCAAGCATTAACCTGATATATTTCAGGGGATTACTCTGTTTTAGTTCTTCTTTCTGCTCCTCAGTCAAAATTGGAGGATCTGGGTTTTTAGTGAAAATAGTTCCAGCAGGAACGGGAACTTCCACCTCCTCTTGCATCACCTCATCTTATTTACCATCTGCAAAGTAACGACTCACAGTATGTGTTTCGCTTTCCTCTTCAGATTGGTCAGCAAAATTCACCCTTTTGGGAGAAGAGTCACTAGGAATGTTGATGTTGGGAGTTTCGAACACTGTGTCTGGTTCGCCATCTATAGGGCCCTCTGTCGAAGGAGGTGAAGTTGCTTGTTGGTCTAAAGCTTCGACCAATGGAGGCAAGGTTGCTTGTTGATCCAAGGCTTCGACGGTCCCTACAGGAGTAACGGCAGTGGACGAACCTTTGTTTAAAACAACTTTGTTAAAACCTTCTGGTTGAGGAGAGGCTACAAGTTTTGAAGCTTGGCCTTGAATGGTAGGACGATCAGAAAGAGAAAAAGGTACGCTCTGTGCAGAAACAAAGAGTTAGCATAAAGAAGGTTGCATAGTCAATCTAAAAAAGGATTAAGTGAGATTTACCTTTTGTTCATCAGAAGTTGCATTGCTACCAATGCGTTCTGAAATTACGTTCTTCGAAGACTGAGACTTCGAAGGTCCTTTGGATTTGGTTTTGGGAGCAGTCACATTCACTTTGCTTTTTGAAGGATTGGTGAATTGAGAACCTTCGCCAGATTTGTTGGTTTTCTTTTTCTTTTTTCGTTTAAGAGGAGAAACGTCTTCATCCTTTTCTGATTCGTTTTCAGAGTGAGCACCATCACGTCTTTGTTTCTTAGGAGACTTGGGAGGTAGTCCACTCGCCTGGAGAAATGGAAAGAATAATTAGTCAATTTAAAAGAGTAATGTCGACAATAAGAAAGGAGTAAGTGAAGTATTACTTTTTTCTTTTTCTTTTTTGGGGAGTCATCTTCTTGTTCAGGAGGAGGATTTTCAGTAGTGGTCATTGGCGCTTTCGAAGTAGAAGTTGAGCCTACCTTGGGTGCAACTTTGTCCTTTTTCAAAGATTTTAGATCAACAGTTGAAAAGAATATAAAATGGTCAAGTTTAAAATGAAGCTTAGAAAGAATAAGGGAACTTCGAATTTCTTCAGTTCCGCACCTTCGCCGTTTCGAGACGTGATAGACATGGCTGACAAGTCATAGCGAAGATGCTCCCTGAAATTGTCTAAATCATGTTTAGCCCACGTTACCCTTTGGGCAGGTTTTTTGGCATCATTTTCATATATACAAAAAATGTTCCCAGCAACGAACCACCAGGGATACAGGGGAAAAAAGGCTAAAGCCAACTCTGAAGTAGGTAGGCTTGGAAACTTTGGTGGTTGATGTTTAAAAGCCCACCGATACCTATCTTCAGGTTTTACATAAGGAGGAAATCGAATTTTTGAAAGTTGTTTTTCAAATTTTTCTTTCAAAGTTCTTGCTGCTTCGCAGACAGTTCGATGTATTTCCATAGGATTATACACAATTTCGAAATATTTTTGGAAGGCTCGAATTTCCTTGACATGAGTAAATCTACCTTTTTTGACATGCTCCTGCACAAAGGAAAAGGTTGTCGTCGGTTGTTGTTGAATTTGGATGGTGCTGAACATATCATTCGAATAATAAGCCGTCCACCAAGTATAAAAATCTTTTGTCATATAAAAGGAAGGATTAAAGAAGACTAGTGAAAAGTCAGCAAAGCCAGCATATTGCTTCTGTCGAGTTTCGATTTCTTTGAAGGAGTAAGGTACCCCTGCTAAACATATCTCCCTTTTCTTGTTAAAGAGAGGCTCGGATAGAATTTGGCATAGTCCGAATTGACGGGCTACGAAATTGGGTTGATAAGCAAGGATACACACTTGGCTCTTCACAGGCGTGATCCTAGAAATGATAAGCCTAGGGTTTAAAATGGCACACCAAATGTCCCTGATTATTTCTTCTTTGATGGCTTGTTCAAGGGACATGGTAAACCAAGTTGGACCACAGTTTCAATTGGCAAAAGGGGCCATTGAAGGGTCAAACCTATGTCTTTTAGAGAAAATCATCATGTAGTTAACGAAGCATGTCATGAAATTTTCTCTTTCATCGTTTAGGGTTAGTTTTAACAACCTAGTGCCTTCAATGCTACGATTTACAACGTCAGGATGTTCTTCATTAATAACCCCAAAGGTTGATAGAGATGATTCGAAAGTGGAATTTAACCAAAGCTGCAATAGACAAAAAGGGCCATTGAGAAGCAGATTAGTGCCAGCTTCGTAAGTTTTCAGTTTCGAAACTGCAGCACCTATTCTTTCATATAAGCTTGTTAACAGTAACTCACTGATGCACACCCTTCGACCATGATGAAGTTGATTTGCGAGGGTGATGAACATGCTAGCAACTTGTAGAGACTTGCTGCAGAAGATGTATTTTGATAACCACAGTGCCAGAAAAGCTATATGCTCGACATCAGAAACCTCCTCCTCAGCAGAGTGATAAAAATTGATGTATTTTGAGAAGCTGGAATTCTTGACATCGAAGTCAATAAGGTTATCTGCATCTTTATTTGGATCAAAAGTTTCCCCAATAGGGGAGAGTCCAGTGATAACAGCAATATCGAAGAACGTGGGTGTCAGCATTCCGCAAGGGAGATTGAAGGTATTATAGGTGCTATCCCAAAAGTATAAGGAGGCTAGCAAGAAGGGTTGGCTATAACTAAAACCTAATTTTGACATTCGAATCAGATTTAGGATGCCTATACTTTCCCATTCCTGGGATTTCTTATTTTCAACTTTCGAAAGCCAATCTTGGTATAGTTGATCTGATGAGGGACATGAGCGAAAGGGTTTGAAATTCCCAGTAACATAGTCCATACTAAAAACGTCCCTCATAGGTTTTGACGTTTCTGTTTCACATGTTTTCTCTTTTAGGGTTTTTGACGGTCTGACAACCGATTCATCTTCCTTAAGTTTTAGAGGGGTGGATTTATTAACAATGAGTTTGGTTTCGGAATACGCGGGAAAAAATCCCTTTGTTTTTTCTAAACGATCCTTAGAGATTAAGGGACCCATAACCCCTAGGGTTTTATCAAGAACAGTAGTCGGAATGATTACCTGAGAAGCATAGATGACCTTTTGTTCTTGAGTGAGTTTGGGAGTTGAGATGAACTCCTGATTATCAAGATTGATAATTTTGCTTGCTGGTCTGAGAATGGAGGAAGAAGCTTGCTTGGATTTCCCAGACTTCTTAAATGAAGAAGATGGCGCTGAAGGGGAAGACATTGTGAAAGTCAAAGGTTTTTTCTGAAAATAAGAAATCTGGGTTGTTTGAAGGTTGAGCAAGTTTGGAAAAGTATGGGATAAAGAATATGAAGTGCTTTTATACCCTTCCTCAACGGTTTAAAGGTTTTTGACCTTTGAAAAAAGGTGGGATACGTGTAACTCCCTCATTGGAAAGAGAAAAAGTGGATTTTTTGAACTTCCTAGGGAAGTGACGTTTTGCTGCTAATTATTAGCTATAACTGCTGTGATTGCACGTTTAGGTATGATGATTGGACGTTTTGCAGAAAGTTGGACACTTACTCTGCCTTCGTGTACAGTATTGTCATCATGAGTTTTGATACTCTCGAAATTGCATGGATAATTCAAAAACAAGTATTTCTTTATATCTATCGAAATACATGTTCTTGAGGGGCAATTTGTTAGCTGGAAATTTCGAATAAAGAATAATTGGATATCAAAATAATATGTCGAATAAGCATATAAGGAGGTTGATATCAATGATGAATATTAGTGGGAAATATAGAACCATTGTTCTAAAGGACTCTTCGATTTCCAGTGAAAGATGATGGATTTCGATTTGGGATTTTTAGTGTTTAAAATATAAAGAGTTCCTTTGTGCAAATGTGCCAGAATTGGAAACGGTCCATGAAAATGGTTTAATTCGAATCGAAGAAAACTAGGAAAATACTTCGCTGGCACAGGGTTCGAATTTCAAATAAGAGCGCCATTCTTAGAAGACGCGTGGAAGTCGATAAGCGTAAGGAGCCTGCATGCTTTGAACGTGGCATGATTTTAGAATAGGATCGTTAGGGTCAGGATACTATAAATAGGTGTGTTTATGATTAGAATGGATGTTCATTTCGTGTACTAAAAAATCTCAAACACTCAAATTACCGTGACTTAAGGGAAACGAGTTAGAAGACAAAATGTACGTATTGAACATCATGATTCTTTATAATTTCAATACAAGTCCTTTTATATTTCTTTCACTTTTACAGTACTTTTGCTCTTAAATCTTTCGATTTCCTTTTATTTCCTTGTTTTACTTGCTTTTAAACACATTTATCTCTTTAGAAACTTCACTTTTACTTTATCCTTTTGTTCAAACACTTCATATTTCCAGAAACTGTTACATTCTCAGAAACTCCTTATCTTTACATTCAAGCATTAAATCTTAAGTCTAATTCGAAGCCTTTCCTCTGTACATTCAGTCAATTTATTTCTATAGACAATCTTAGAGATATTTCTTAAGAATCTCACATTCGAAATTAACATACAATATAAATTCATCAAGATAATGGGTATGAACATAGAAATGAGTTATGAAACATGTGTCCTAGGATCAATCTAGTCGATCCTGCAAGTAACCAATAATAATCAATTAATTGGAAGACTAGCGGTTGTTTACTAGAAATTACTGTAAACAATATCTCTTTTAATTTTGACCCTATGAGGGTGTTATTGGACTTTTTAGAAAGCTTAGGATGTCCCTAGGAAACATTTTTGGTCTCATCTCAATTGACTCTTCCATACTCATGTTATGAAGCTTTGACCCAAAAGGTGTTTTTGTTGACTTTTCAAAATGACCTATAATGTCAAAATTCATATCTTTTTGTGAATGCATAATGTGAACTTGAGGCATGAATATGGATTTTAGGTAATTGCATCCTCTTCACAATGCTCTTTGGATGTGCCATTTTTGATAAAGTGTGAGAAAGTTATGCTTGGTCAAAGTTGAGTTGACTTTTTCCTACAAAACCCTAATTTAGCAACTTTTGGGTCTTGATCAATTGTGAGCAATCCTTGAGGAATCATGATCAACCCTTGATCAAATGATGATTTATAATTGAAAATTAGGATGTTGACCAAAAATCTTGAGGTTTGATTGTATGTGGGCCATAGTTGACTTTTGACCTAGCACAGTCGATTTCTAGGTATTTGAAACTTGACATGGATGATCTTGAAAACATATTAGGACAATGGTGAGCATTTGGAATCCTTTGGACTCAAACATCTTGATGCAAAATGAGACCCTAATTTGAGGTAGACTGCCTCAGGAGAGAGTTTGTCTGGTCAACTCTTAGACCTCCTTGAGCAATTTGAGGACCTCACTTGACATGTATTGAGAAATATGAGAGGGAAAATTTTGGGGTACAACAGCTGCCCCTGTTCAATCTTCTTAAACCTGAGGATGTAGATTGGCTTGTCTGTCTTTCGTGATCTAAAGATGGAAGATGATTGAACACTAGAGTGCCCAGAAATTTGCACTCGCATGAAGTGATACTTGTCTTGCGATATTGGGAATGGGCTTATAGATGCCATTTGGAAGTCAATGATGGAAGATGGGCTTAAAGATGCCATCCGAAGAAGTGTCATTCGTATAATAGATTCCTTTGCGAGAACTCGTGTACCTGTTGTTGAGGAGGACTTCGCTGGGGAATATTGGTCTCTGTCTTGAGAGAAATAGTTTTTTAGGAGCTTCAGTTGTCCGTTACTCTACTGGGGAATGACTCCGGTTTGGGAAGCGGGAGTGATCTTGTGTTTGGTCGGGGTATATGTTGCACCGCGACTTACTAGGGAAATATGAAATCAATTATGTTTGATCGGGTCCAGTTCTTATAGTGTTATGGACTGCTGTCTGGGGATAATAGAGGAAAAACCTGGATAGTAAGGCTATGAGAAGGAACCTGGATAGTAGGTTTACTTCGTATGAAAGCCTGGGTAGTAGGGTTGTGAGAAGGAACCTGGATAGTAGGGTTACTTCGATATGAAAGCCTGGATAGTAGGGCTTGAGAAGGAACCTGGATAGTAGGGTTACTTCGATATGAAATCCTGGATAGTATGGCTTGACAAGGAACCTGGATAGTAGGGTTACTTCGATATGAAAGCCTGGATAGTAGGGCTTGAGAAGGAACCTGGATAGTAGGGTTACTTCGATATGGGAGCCTGGGTAGTAGGGATGTGAGAAGGAACCTGGATAGTAGGGTTACTTCGATATGAAAGCCTGGATAGTAGGACTTGAGAAGGAACCTGGATAGTAGGGTTACTTCGATATGAAAGCCCGAATAGTAGGGCTTGAGAAGGAACCTGGATAGTAGGGTTACTTCGATATGGGAGCCTGGGTAGTAGGGTTGTAAGAAGGAACCTGGATAGTAGGGTTACTTCGATATGAAAGCCTGGGTAGTAGGGCTGTGAGAAGGAACATGGATAGTAGGGTTACTTCGATATGAGAGCCTGGGTAGTAGGGTTGTGAGAAGGAACCTGGATAGTAGGGTTACTTCGATATAAGAGCCTGGATAGTAGGGCTGTGAGAAGGAACCTGGATAGTAGGGTTACTTCGATATGGGAGCCTGGATAGTAGGGCTGTAAGAAGAAACCTGGATAGTAGGGTTACTTCAACATGAGAGCCTGGGTAGTAGGGATGTGAGAAGGAACCTGGATAATAGGGGTACTTCGATATGAGAGCCTGGATAGTAGGGTTGTGAGAAGGAACCTGGATAGTAGGGTTACTTCGATATGAGAGCCTGGGTAGTAGGGTTGTGAGATGGAACCTGGATAGTAGGGTTACTTCGATATGAGACCCTGGATAGTAGGGCTGTGAGAAGGAACCTGGATAGTAGGGTTACTTCAATATGGGAGCCTGGATAGTTGGGCTATGAGAAGGAGCCTAGATAGTAGGGTTACTTCGATACGAAAGCCTGGGTAGTAGGGATGTGAGAAGGAACCTGGATAGTAGGGGTACTTCGATATGAGAGCTTGGATAGTAGGGCTGTAAGAAGGAACCTGGATAGTAGGGTTACTTCGATATGAGAGCCTGGGTAGTAGGGCTGTGAGATGGAACCTGGATAGTAGGGTTACTTCGATATGAGAGCCTTGATAGTAGGGCTGTGAGAAGGAACCTGGATAGTAGGGTTACTTCGATATGGGAGCCTGGATAGTAGGGCTATGAGAAGGAACCTGGATTGTAGGGTTACTTAGATATGAGAGCCTGGGTAGTAGGGATGTGAGAAGGGACCTTGATAGTAGGGTTACTTCGATATGAAAGCCTGGATAGTAGGGCTTGAGAAGGAACCTGGATAATAGGGTTACTTCGATATGAAAGCCTGGATAGTAGGGCTTGATAAGGAACCTGGATAGTAGGGTTACTTCGATATGGGAGCCTGGGTAGTAGGGCTGTAAGAAGGAACCTGGATAGTAGGGTTACTTCGATACGAAAGCCTGGGTAGTAGGGCTGTGAGAAGGAACCTGGATAGTAGGGTTACTTCTATATGAGAGCCTGGGTAGTAGGGCTGTGAGAAGGAACCTGGATAGTAGGGTTACTTCGATATGAGAGCTTGGATAGTAGGATTGTGACAAGGAACCTGGATAGTAGGGATGTGAGAAGGAACCTGGATAGTAGGGTTACTTCAATATGGGAGCCTGGATAGTTGGGCTATGAGAAGGAACCTGGATAGTAGGGTTACTTCGATACGAAAGCCTGGGTAGTAGGGATGTGAGAAGGAACCTGGATAGTAGGGGTACTTCGATATGAGAGCCTGGATAGTAGGGCTGTGAGAAGGAACCTGGATAGTAGGGCTACTTCGATATGAGAGCCTGGGTAGTAGGGTTGTGAGATGGAACCTGGATAGTAGGGTTACTTCGATATGAGAGCCTTGATAGTAGAGCTGTGAGAAGGAACCTGGATAGTAGGGTTACTTCGATATGGGAGCTTGGATAGTAGGGCTATGAGAAGGAACCTGGATAGTAGGGTTACTTCGATATGAGAGCCTGGGTAGTAGGGATGTGAGAAGGAACCTGGATAGTAGGGTTACTTCGATATGAAAGCCTGGATAGTAGGGCTTGAGAAGGAACCTGGATAATAGGGTTACTTCGATATGAAAGCCTGGATAGTAGGGCTTGAGAAGGAACCTGGATAGTAGGGTTACTTTGATATGGGAGCCTGGGTAGTAGGGCTGTAAGAAGAAACCTGGATAGTAGGGTTACTTTGATACGAAAGCCTGGGTAGTAGGGCTGTGAGAAGGAACCTGGATAGTAGGGTTACTTCTATATGAGAGCCTGGGTAGTAGGGCTGTGAGAAGAAACCTGGATAGTAGGGTTACTTCGATATGAGAGCTTGGATAGTAGGGTTGTGACAAGGAACCTGGATAGTAGGGTTACTTCGATATGGGAGCCTGGATAGTAGGGCTGTGAGAAGGAACCTGGATCGTAGGGTTACTTCGATATGAGAGCCTGGGTAGTAGGGATGTGAGAAGGAACCTGGATAGTAGGGGTACTTCCATATGAGAGCCTGGATAGTAGGGCTGTGAGAAGGAACCTGGATAGTAGGGTTACTTTGATATGAGAGCCTGGGTAGTAGGGCTATGAGATGGAACCTGGATAGTAGGGTTACTTCGATATGAGAGCCTGGATAGTAGGGCTGTGAAAAGGAACCTGGATAGTAGGGTTACTTCGATATGGGAGCCTGGATAGTAGGGCTATGAGAAGGAACCTGGATAGTAGGGTTACTTCGATACGAAAGCCTGGGTAGTAGGGCTGTGAGAAGGAACCTGGATAGCAGAGTTACTTCGATATTAGAGCCTGGGTAGTAGGGCTGTGAGAAGGAACCTAGATAATGGGGTTACTTCGATATGAAAGCCTGGGTAGTAGGGCTATGAGAAGGAAACTAGATAGTAGGGTTTCTTCGATATGAAAGCCTTGATAGTAGGGCTTGAGAAGGAACCTGGATAGTAGGCTTACTTTGATATGAAAGCCTGGATAGCCGGGCTGTGAGAAGGAACCTGGATAGTAGGGTTACTTCGATATGGGAGCCTGGATAGTAAGGCTACTTTTGTTGTGCCGATGATTACTCTTTTTAGCTTCGAGTGTTGATCACGGGCTTGCTGGAAATAGTTGATAATAATATCCTTCCTAAAAGAAATACAAGGTTAGCCATATGTGATGCATGAGATGCATTGTGTGTTGACGTTCTCAAAATAAATGAGACCATGTTATATATGGTGTATGCATATGTCATGATGTATGAACATGAAATGTTGACGTGATAATCTGAATCGGGGAAAATGAATCCCTGATTGCTATGAAAACCATAGTTTCTCCACCTCTGTTGGGGATGGTGAACAAATATGATCGTGCTGGGGATTTGCCTTTTGGCTGGCGAATATTTTGCCGGAAGAGACCCTGTTTGAGGATAACTCTACAGGGGATAACTCTGTTGGAAAGGAGATACTTTGTTGATAAATCTGCTGACTTGGAGAAATAACTCAGTTGGGGATGAATTTCTGTTTGCTGGTGATAAACAAACTCTGCTTGGGGAAAGTTTTTCCGACTCATTCGCGATTGTGAACCTCAGTTGGGGAGAGTTGTTCTCTGTTGGGAAATTTAACACCACTGTCTTTGGATACTTCTTACTCTGTGGGGAGTGTATGTACCACTACTCATGTTCTCAAGTTGGCTCTATCCCTGTACCTGGTGGGTAGAGTAACTGTAATGTTTGGACACTTCTTGTTTGCCCCTGTTCCTGGAATTACGAGTAATTATCTTTTGTTTCTTATGTAAATATTTATGAGCAGCAATTATTTTCAAATGCATATATAAAAAATGAATCATTGGACGTTCTTGCAAAACAAAACAGAAAAAGAAAAAAAAGTTGAAATTTCTTGTGAAAATGAATTGTATTGATTTTTGAAGTTGGCCTGTAATAGGAGTTTTGTACAAGAGGCTGACGTCCTAGTAAGAGAACACCGCCGAAAGATAAAAATTATACAATTTGTGAAAAAGAAAGAAAAACAGCTATGCGAAACAATCCCATTGGGTTCCAACTCTGCTATTGCCCTTATGTCTTCGAGCGTCTCATTACTTTGCCTCTAGGTCGAAGGTGGATCAGATTGATTGGCGCCATTCAAGCTTCATAGTCGATACCGAAGTCTGGTTGCAAGATGATCCAATAAGACATAGTGTTACACTTTGATCCCTAATTTTTGCCTTGACCGCCCTTTCGGGTTTTCAGCCCACCGGGATACCTTTTTTTGCCCAAGTCGCCCTTTTAGGTTTTCAACTTGCCGGGTGTATAATTTTTTTTCATTTTCATCCCTTACTTTTGCCCGAACCCTTTTGGTTCGCCAGGAAGCCCTTATTTCTCCCTAGGCTAGTCGACCTAGCGGGTCTTTGATTATGCGTAGTATTTTTTCATTATGTCTGCATTGACGGGGTGAAGAAGGTCGTCACCATCCATGGTGGTTAGAATCATAGCTCCTCCCGAGAAAATGTTCTTAACCACAAATGGCCCTTCGTATGTGGGGGTCCATTTGCCCCTGGAATCACCTTGCGGCAGTATGATGCGTTTGATCACCAGATCCCCATTTTGATATTCTTGACGTCTGACTTTCTTGTTAAAAGCCTTGATCATTCGCTTTTGATACGTCTGACCACGACAGATAGCAGTAAGTCTCTTTTTGTCGATTAAATTTAGCTGGTCAAGCTAGGTTTGGATCCAGTCGTCCTCGTTCAAGCCTGCATCCTTCATAATCTTGAGAGAGGGTATCTAGACTTCGATGGGTAGGACTGCCTCCATGCCATATACCAGAGAGTAGGGGGTTGCCCCTGTCGACGTCTGTGCTGAGGTACGGTACTCATGAAGAGCAAATGGTAACATCTCATGCCAGTCTTTGTAGGTCACCGTCATCTTCTGCACAATCTTCTTGATGTTCTTGTTAGCTGCTTCAACAGCCCCATTCATCTTCGGCCGGTAGGGAGAAGAGTTATGATGCTAAATCTTGAACTGTTTGTAGAGCTCGGTGATTATTGTATTGTTGAGATTTGTACCATTGTCCATAATGATCCTCTCTGGTACACCATATCGACAGATCAGATTGTGTCGGATAAACCGCGCCACGACGTTTTTGGTTATTGTAGCAAAGGAAGCTGCCTCAACCCACTTTGTGAAATAATCAATTGCTACCTGAATGAAGCGATGCCCGTTAGATGCAGTAGGTCTGATCTCGCCGAACATGTCGATACCCCACATTTCAAAAGGCCAAGGAGCTGTCAAAACAGTCAGAGGGACTGGAGGTACATGCACCTTATCAGCATAGACTTGGCACTTATGACAGGTCCGAGAGTGCTGATAACAATCAGCTTCCTAAGTAGACCCGTAATATCCTGCCCGTAGGATTTTCTTCGCCATGGTATGTCCACTGGAATGAGTTCTGAAGGTACCTTCGTGTAGGTCTGCCATGATCCTTTATGCCTCGCTCTTGTCTATGCACCACAGTAAGTTTGAATCATGGTTGCGCTTATAAAGGATTCCATTACTAATGAAGAACTTCGCAGCGAACCTTCTCAGAAACTTCTCATTATTAACAGATGCCCCCCAGGGTATTCTTGAGCCTCAAGATACCTCTTTACCTTGTGAAACCAGGGTTTATCTGCTACCTCTTCAGTCTCAATGTCACAGCAATGTGCAAGTTCATCCAACCTCTCATTGGTAATCTGGGGAGCTTCATTGTCCCACCTGACTTTGAACATAGAAGACATGGTAGCTAGCGCGTCCGCTAACTGGTTCTCCTCTCTTTGGAAGTGTTCAAAAGTTACCTCCTCAAAGTGTGGGAGCAATGTCAGTACATATTCTTTGTAAGGAATAAGATTTGGGTGCTTCGTATCCCACTCGCCTTTGATCTGACTGATCACCAGAGCAGAATCTACGAATACACTCAAGAACTTAATCCTCAGGTCAATAGCAGCTCGAAGACCCATGATACATGCTTCATACTCCACCATATTGTTGGTGCAGTTGAAACATAATCGGGCGGTGAATAGAGTATGATAGCCCTCAGGGGATATAATTATGGCGCCAATGTCGTTATCCAAAGCGTTTGATGCTCCATCAAAATACATAGACCATCAGGATCCTTCCTCATGTCCTTCATCTGGTCCAGGTTCTTCACAGTCGGTTACCAACATAATGTTCTTATTCGGGAACTCGAAATTCATGGACTGGTAGTCATCCACGGCCTGATGTGCCAGATGATCCACCAATACACTCCCTTTGATTGCTTTTTAGGTTGTGTATTGGATGTCGTACTCGGTTAGGATCATCTGCCATCTTGCTATCCTTCCGGAGAGAGTGGGCTTCTCGAAAATATACTTGATTGGATCCATCTTTGATATCAACAGGGTAGTGTGAGTCAGCATATACTATCTCAGCCGGCGAGCAGCCCATGCCAAAGTGCAGCAAGTTTTCTCGAGCAATGAGTGTCGGGTCTCACAGTCGGTAAACTTTTTGCTAAGGTAGTAAATAGTGTGCTCTTTTCGGCCAAACTCATCATGCTGCCCCAACACACACCCCATTGAACCGTCTAGCACTGTCAAGTATAAAATCAAAGGTCTTCCTTCAACTGGAGGCATCAGAATTGGTGGCTCTTGAAGGTATTCCTTGATTCTTTCGAAAGCGGTCTGGCATTCATCATTTCACTTTACCACTTGATCTTTCTTCAACAGCTTGAAGATTGGCTCACAAGTAGCAGTCAGATGTGAAATGAATCAGGCGATGTAATTTAGAAGTCCCATGAAACCTCTAACTTCTTTCTCTGTGCGGGGAACCAGCATCTCTTGTATAGCTTTTACCTTTGCATGGTCCACCTGAATACCTTTATCACTGACGACGAAACCCTGAAGCTTATCAGACCTTACCCCGAAGGTGCATTTGTTCGGATTCAACCTTAGCTTGTGTATCTTTAACCTGTCGAACAACTTCTGGAGATGATCAAGGTGTTCTCCCTCAGTCTAGGACCTGGCTATCATGTTGTCAACATAAACCTCGATCTCATGATGAATCATGTCGTGGAACAAAGCGACCATGGCGCGCTGATAAGTTGCCCCAACATTCTTCAACCCGAAAGGCATTACCTTGTAATAAAAGGTTCCCCACAGTGTAACGAAGGTTGTCTTCTCCATATCTTCAGGAGCCGATTTGGTTGTATCCAGAAAAACCATCCATGAAGGAGAAGATTTTGTGTTGCGCGGTGTTGTCGACCAGAACATCAATGTGAGGAAGCGGGAAGTCATCCTTGGGGCTTGCCCTATTCAGATCTCTATAGTCCACACACATCCGTACCTTACCGTCCTTCTTGGGTACTGGAACAACGTTGGCAACCCACTGCGGATAAGAGGTGACGGCTAAGAACCCCGCATCAAACTGTTTCATGACCTCTGCCTTGATTTTCTCTGACATTTCAGGGCGCATACGGCGAACTTTCTTCTTTACCAGAGGACGGTCTTCTTTGGTCGGTAGGCGGTGTACCATAATATCAGTGTCCAAACCAGGCATATCTTCATAGGACCAGGCGAAGATCTCAACATATTCGCATAGCATTTGTATCAATCGTTGCTTGACACTAGGCTCCAGATTCGTACCTATTTTGACTTCTTTCCTGTCTTCCTCTGTACCAAAATTCACTGACTCAACTAGCTCTTCATGAGGCTGCATGGCCCTCTCTTCCTGCTGTAATAGTCTAGAAAGTTCTCCAAGAACCTCACAATCGTCCTCACCTTCGTCCTCGGCTTGGTTGATCGGATCTTCAAAGTCATAACTGGCAGTAGCAGAGTTGTTATCAATGGGATCCATAGTGGATATGGATCTGCAGTATGATACGCGAGTGTGTGTAAAAGAATAGATGTTTTGATAAAGTGAGAGACATAAAAGAAAAACAAGGATCTCAAAATTTGTAATGAAAGAAACGTCCAATGCTTTATTAATGATATATGAAAATGACAAACAATAAGCCCTCACAAGCAAAGCCAAGGTGCCCCGGGCAAGGCACCGGGCCATAAAGTTTTAAATTGTTTATTAAAATCTTAAAACAAAGGTCAATTACTGCGGAATAAAAGAAACATGTATGAAGTACTTTGTTGTCCAGTTGTTCAGTCCACCATTGGTTGTTGGGTAGATCCAGTTGTCGATGTTTGAATCTTCTTCACTGTCCTCAATTGCATTAACTCCCCGATTGCTGATGTGCAGAGGAGGTCTTCCAATCCGTGCATGCCTAACAGCCTTCTGAGCCCCTATAGTAAAGCCCAAACCAAATTTGTCAGTTTTGTGAGTGAAATCAGGGAGCTGACCCCAATTGGTACACCCACCTTCTTCAATTACAGCCCTGGCGTCCTTGAGAGAAGCCATCTTCAGCGGAGGTTTGTTGGTAGCACCTTCAGTTGATGCCCAGAACTGAGGGACCTCTTCGAAATTTTGACAAGGCATTTCTATGAATTCCCCATCCATATCTACGTAACGGAAAGAATTGAGATGGCTCACCATATACTCTTCCTCACCTCGCACCGTGATAATCTCCCCCTTCACCGGATATTTCAGCATTTGATGGAGCGTGGAAGTCACTGCCCCAGCCTTATGAATCCAAGGACGACCCAGTAAGCAAGAATATGATGGTCTGATATTCATTACGTAGAAGGTGGACCCAAAAGTCTGAGAACCCACCTTGATAGAGATGTCCTCCTCCCCTTGCACCATTCTTTTTGACCCATCAAAAGCCCTTACCACAATATTACTCGGCTTTAGAATCAAACCTTCACAATCTAGACGGTCTAATGCTTTCTTTGCCAGAACATTAAATGAGGACCCGATATCTACCAGTACATGGGCCATAGTGGTTCCCCTGCACTCGATTGAGACGTGCAGAGCATCATTATGATTTCTTCCTTTAACAGTTAGATCTGCATCTGAGAAACCTAACCCATTATCGGCAGTCAGGCTAGCTACGCAATCTTTGAACTGATCGGCTGAAGTTTCCTGCGGCACATGCGCAGTTTTAAGGAATGCAATTAAAGCCTTTGCATGGGCTTCAGAACACAACAACAAGGACAACATGGAGATTTTTGACGGGGTCTGCCCCAGCTGCTCGACTACGTTGTAGTCGCTCTTCTTGATAATATTTAGTATTTCCTATATCTCTTGTTTAGAGGTTTCTACAATGATCTTCTTAGGTGCCTCCATCCGGGCAGGCTCACCTATGATTTCTTTCCCCCGAGTCCCAGATGGCTCGGCGACAGGGGTGATAACTGGAGTAGAAACTGGGACAGTAGTCGATGTACTAGCAGATGGAATGACAACAGATTTGTGGATAGTCGGAGGGGAAATCTCAGGAGAAAAGAGTCTTCCACTTCTGGTGACCTTGCTTGTCCCAATAATATTACTGATATCCATATCGGCTTCTTCAGTCCTCAGATCTTATTTAACACCATGGTAATATACATCAGCATCGTAATGCCATGGGATAGCCTTATCTGAGGTATATGGGATGGGACCTGGAGCAGTGATTATTAACGGAGCAATTCTTGGAACGGGCGTAACCCTAATAGGTTTTCTCGAGGAAACCTTGGAAGGGTTGGTGGAAATGGTGATAATGGCAACATCTTCAAACGGAATCATAGTCTTCTCAAACAAAATTTCCTTATTATCCATCAGGCGTTGAACACCTGACTTCAATAAACAGCAACCGGAAGGCAGAATTGAACACATGTGGCAACCTTCACCACAACCTGGAAATAAACCGTCCAACAAGAAATTCTTCTTAACCGTCATCAAAGGAGTAGAGATCTCTTCCACAGAGGTTACAAACGAATCGGTGTCCACAACATTGACTCCACAACCATGTTTGGTCATAGGAGCAGTTATAACGTTTGGTTTTTCCAGAGCATCAAACTCAATCTCTTTAGCCTCCAACAAATCTTGCACTTTATTCCTGAGATCCCAACAATCGTTCGTTTCATGGCCTGGGCTTTCCGAATGGTAGGCGCACCGCGCATTGGGATTGTATCTGGGAGAAGTAGTGTTTGGGTTCTTGGGAGCCTCTTTCAAGGTTGCCAAGTTGGATTTTAACAGATGAGGCAGAACTTCACCCAAAGTCATGTTGATACGGGTAAACTGTCGTTGGGTTCTTTCCACCCTTTGTTGATTATTGTGTTGTGGAGCAACCGCGGGTCTTGATATCACTACAGCATTTACTGCTTGACGGTGTTCAGGTCTGCTTTAGCCCCTCGGGCCGTAGACTGCACTAGCTTCTTTATTACTAGTGAAAGGCTTCTTCACTGCACTTGATGAAGCATCCTTCTGTATTTTACCACTTCGAATGCCAGCTTCTACTCTCTCTCCAGTCAAAATCAACTCAGTAAACCCAAACGATGAACTACCGATCAGATGATTGAAAAATGGACCAGATAGCGTCCCTAGAAACATGTCGACCAACTCCCTATCAAACAAAGGGGGTTGGACTCTTACAGCTAAGTCTCTCCACTTCTGAGCATAATCCTTAAAGCCTTCACCTGCACCCATGGACATACCTTGGAGCTGAGTACGAGGGGGAGCAAGGTCGGCGTTATACTGATATTTCCTGTAAAAAGCAGCAGTAAGGTCTTCCCGGTTTCGGATGCTGGCTCCTTCCAACTGATAAAACCATTCAAGCTGAGTCCCTGACAGACTATCTTGAAAGAAGTGTACCCACAAATTTCTATCAGCGGTGTGGGGTTAGATTTTTCTTACGTAGGAGCGGAGATGGAGTTTTGGACAGGATACTCCATCGCACTTGGCAAAAACCGGAGCTTTGAACTTATGAGGGATCACCACTCCCGATACCAGTCCTAGTTCTCCGCAATCTAAATCAGGGATCTTCTGAATCTCTATAGCACTCAGACGGTCTTCTAGCTGCTTGTACCTATCCTTAGCAGGAGGATATTGCTCATCATCGTAATCCGTATCGTTATCAGAAATTGCAGGACTAGGGTCCTTTACTCTTTCTTGGTTCTCCCCGTCTTTGGATGAGGAGGTCAGATTAATTGATTGTCTTATCCTTTCTCCGAATCTTCTACCCATGTTCAGAATACCGACCTTCTTCTTCTTCTTCTCTTTCAGAATAAGGGTCTTCAAATCCTCTTGCCCTTTAGCCAGACTTAAGAACATCTGTTGGAATTGGGCGCTCTGGGCTTGAAGATCTTTGATAGCTTGATTAGAAGACATTTCTGCTGAAATAAACAGCGAAGAAGATGAGAAACCTGTAATGGTACCTGTAATATTGTGCATGCTAATGGGATGCGCATGTAATGATTTCAAAGACTTTGGGAGATTCAAATTTGCAAGCCAAAAATAAACAAACATTATTAGATTAACTTTGAAAGGTTCAACAATGCCTTCAAGGCGTTACAAAGAAGTAAATAAAACACACTCTAAAAACTATAAAAACAAAATCAAAAGTCCCATGGACGCTTCCTATTTGTTCCGATGTAGTCGTTGATCACTCTTTCTTCCTCGAGCTGCCTGGTGAGCTTCAAAATCTTCCTTTCTTGCTCATGGTACTTTTCTCGGTAAGTATCCCGCTCATTCCTCAACTGAATCCAAGACCTCTGCAACTCTCCAGGATCAGTGGGCATGTAAGGATAGAGAACCGTGTAAGGAATTCCCTCCTCATTGGTGGGCTCTACAATCACCAGAAATACGGCTTCATAGGGCATCCCAAGCTTCTGGGCACGAGCTCAGACCCATTGGAGGTAAGGCTACATAGGAAGGGAAGTCCTTGGTCCCAACTCTTGGGGGTCAGATCTGTTCACCATGCCCCAAGCTCGTATAAATCTCCGGCGATGCTCCTTAACGTCTTCCTTGTAGTCAAATGCAATATCCTCAAGAAGTAGCTCATGGGGACCATCTCTCCGAGCACGACCAAATTGTCGCAAAGCTAGACAAGGATTGTAAGTTATACCCCCCCCCCCCCCCCCCCCCCCCGCATTCCAAGCAATGGGATATTAGGGTATCCCCCACAACAGTCAATAACAGCAGTGTCTTCCATAGCCCGGGAACTCCAAAGAATATTTATATGGGCAAGTGACATTATCCTGTAGGACCAACCCAAACCTTCTTCGTTATTCAGCATAGACTTAGGGAGGTGTGAAATAAACCACCTCGACAGCAGCGGCATGCAACACATAAGAGTCCCTCTTCTTTGCACGGTACGAGTATAGAGGGCGTGCAAGATATCACCCAGTAGGGTAGGCACAAGATTGCGAGAAAGGAAAATCTTGACAGTATTCACATCTACAAAGGAATCTAGATTCGGGAAGAGAACCAACCCATAAATAAGAAGAGCCAAGATATCTTCGAAACCCTGAAAATCCAAATTATCCCAGAATAGCCGAGCCTGGTCTATCAGAAATTTGGCTAGAAAACCTTCGACACTGCTTCGTGTTTCCCAATTGGATACTACATCAGCCCGTTTCAAATGCAGAGCTGAGGCAATGTCTTCTGGTCTAGGAACTTCTTCCATACCTGTGAAGGGTACCTGTTCAAGAATGGATATTCCTAATAGGTGAGAGAACTCTTCCAAGGTGGGAACCAGTTGGTAATCTGGAAAGGTGAAGCAATGATGCACGAGATCGAAGAACTGGAAAAGTACGCTCATCATCTGCTCATCAAGATTTGAAGTGACCAGGCTGAGAAGCTTACCATGTCTCTTAATGAACATAGAAGTCTCGGGAACTCTTGAGACTAGCTCTTTAAGTTGGGCAGGTATTTGCACAAAGTTAACTCGGATGGTATTTCTGCGCACAGAAGCCATAATCTGCAAAACATAACAAAGATAAATTCCCTTGGTCTTTGAAATGGTTAGTGTAATGAAGCATTAATGCCATGTGTTGTACCCCAAAATTTTCCCTCCCGTATTCTTCAAGATTTGCCAAGATCAATCTCCAAATGTTTCAAAATCTCTCAAGGGTTGCACAGCCCAACTGCCTCCTAACCAGTCAAAATTAGGGTTTTGGTTCTGGCAAAGAAATTGAGGTTTCCAAGGGTCCAATCAAGTCCCATATGTCTATATACATTGTCAAGCATCCATATGTCAAGTTTCAGGACTCACAACATCAAGTTGCACAGTCAAAAACCCCAAATGCTTCACAGTCAACTGCAGGGGCAAAATGGTCATTTGACAGTCAAAAGTCAAAAATTTTGGTCAAGATCTTATTTTGAAGCCACAATCATCATTTGATCAATTCTTGATCATGATTCCACAAGCATGGCTCAAAAAGTCTCAAGATGCAAAAGTTTCTATTTCTGGACAGCTGAAAAGTCAACTGCAAATTGACCAAGGCATAACTTTTTCATGGTTCATCAGAAAAATCCCATCCAAAGCTCATTTTAAAGGGGATGACATTTCCTACAACTCATCTTCACACTCCAAGTCCAAGAAATGCTCTCACAAAAAGTTATCAATTTCAACATTATAGGTCATTTTCAAAAGTCAACAAAAAGGCACTTTAAGTCAAAGACCATAACTTGAGATTGGTAAATCCAAATGACATGGGACCAATGGCATTGGTTAGAGGACTTCAAGACCTTTCCAAAATGTCCAAGAACATGTTCATAGCTTCAAAATTGAGCAAGATATGCATTGGAGAAGTTGGGAAATTTTTAGGAACTTTCAAAAGTCAACTTTGCCTAAAACACTTCATTTTTGCTAATGGGCCTCAAATTCTTTCTTGAATCTTTACCCAAAGCCTATGCACGACCCATTGAGCTCAAAATAATTTATTTTCTTATTTTTAATTAATTAATTGAATTTATATTTATATTAATTCATTTAATTGGTTTTAATTATAGGAAAATCAAAAAAGATATGTTTTTGGATCTTTTATGAGGAAAATCAAATCAGGGCAAGCTGGAAAATTCGTTTCTCAATCAAAAAAGGGAAGATCATCCATAATTGGCAAGGTTTTCATGGAAAAAGATTGAAAATTATATGATGGAAAATCAAGGATTGAAAACATTATTGCAATGGATTCGTGGGCCTTATTCTGACCTAATTTTGTTCCAATACAAATGCAAAGGACAACCCTAAAGCCAGACACAGGTGAAAGTTGCTGCAACCACATAACCAATTTGCAAAATTTCAAGAAGAACTTGAAAACTGAAATCCTATTTGCAGTACAATTCAAGGCCTAAAATCGTTTCCAATACATTGCTGACATTGCCAGGAAGCCATTGCAATCAAGAACGAAGCTTAACACCATCAGAATCATCTCCACTAAGTCACACGGTTTGCTTTATTTTCCAAATTGACATATCATCATTCATGCGTTTTTAACCATTTTTTTGGATTGATTCATGCTAATAGGGACCTTCTGAAGCTGTTAGTACAAACCAATTTGGTTATAGCCCTCTGAATCAGAATCCACCATGGACGAAATTTAGGTTTTCAAAGCTTGGATTTTGGGGTTTTTTACAGGAGGAAAAATTGGACCATGTCATGACCATGGTTGAATTCGTCAAGGCCAGACGAATTCAACCAGACTATCGCGCTCAATTTATATAATCTGTGGGTGTAATCGCTATTTTTTGGACTTTTGCTTTGTGGGGGTTTAAAACCCCCGCTATCTTGTTCATGTTATTGCAGATAAACGAAGAAGAAGACAGGCGTGGCATCATGTGATTGGGGAGTTCAAATTTGGCGCGCTTTCTTTTGTTCTATACCATTAATGCTTGTTTTTTTTATAATATTTGTTGTCTAGTAGTTTAACAAACGCGCTTGGTAGCTCAGATGGTGGAGGACGTGTCTTGCAAGCACTGGGACCTGGGTTCGATTCCCAGGCCCCCCCATATAACTGTTGATTTTTGTTTTAAAACGTTCACATGCAGCAATGATTCAATGGTCCACCATGCACATTCATGCGCTTGCTTGCCAAGTGGCCATGATGCCCAATCTAGTGGCCACAGAATGAATTCCATGATGCACTCCAGTCAACCAACATGCACACAATCAGAAAGTCAACGAGGCTTGCATTGTCTAATGGGCCTGAATTGCTTCAAAAAACCTCCACTTTGGGCCTGACACCCCTTTGGTTTGCATTTTAAAATTTTCTTTTCTTTTCTTTTTAATACTTTTAATTGTTTTAATTATAATTAATTCACCACAAATAATTTTTCCTAATAAAAATCAAAAACTCAAAAATGTTTTTTTAATTATTTATTAAATTTTCCATTAATATATTTTTGTAAATAAATAACTAACAATTACCTTAGTTTAATTTAGGTTTATATTTTAATCTTTTTCTTAATAAATAAAAATTACATAGAGTTAGGTTTTGACACTTTTATCTTTTTTTTAATTAATTATTATTAATTATTATTATCATTATTAATTACTATTATTTTTGTACCTATAAATGTAAATGAATTAATTAGCTTAAATTAGGTTAACTTTAATATTTTCTTAATAATTAACATAAACTTAGAATTATGGTTTTCTCTTGATTTTATTTTCTTTATTTTATTAAATACAAAAAAACATTAAAAAAAAACACTTTCTCTTCTTTAATTAAATAATTAGGTCTTAATTTAATTTAATTTCTCAAAAGGGTCCAAAACCCTCGGACGTTCAATTTAATTCTTTTCGCGCATTATTTTCTTTTGATTATTATGTAACTGTTCAAGGATGTAATAGTAATTAGGTTTACCGCATTTTTTACTTTCCGCATCTTTACCAAAAACGGGTCTTTGTATTTTGGCGATGTATAGACCCGCGCCTTGTAATAGCGTAGCTTTTATCTTTCCGTCTTTTAATTTTCCGCACTCCTAAATTCTAAATTGCATGAAAGAATGTATGGTAATTAAAAAACAACTCGTAGCTCACAATGTCATGATCAAAGATAAAACATAACATGAAAACAACACACAATGCACACACCACTTCTAGGGTACGCCTCACTCGTTGCCTTCGAAACCTGGTCGTCAAGTATAGGGTGTCTTAGAGGTCGCCCTCCTGTCTAAAGATCCAGTTGCCTCGAAACGGTTGCCTCGGATAAAAAGGATCTAGGACATTAGGGTTACTTCTAAGGTGTCCTAACTGTTGCTTCGGTGACCACACTGTCCCTAAAATCGAATTGACCCGAACACCTCCAACGGTGGTGCTACCTACCTCTCAATGGTGGGATGGAACTACCTTAAGGACTTTTACACAGCCTAATTCCTTAGGGTAGGTAGATGACTCATGGGTACTTTCTCTTTTCAAAAACAAATCAAAAATCTTTTCACACTGACACTTTCAAAAGCTTTCAAAACAAATTTTTCAAACACTCTTGAGGACAGATACAAGAGTCATTCATAAATCTTTCAATGAAACTTTTTCAAACCCACTCACATTTGCAAAGCAAACATTTTGAAAACATAAGAGCAAGTATCTAAGAGCCCGTGGATAACCACGGATAGAAAGGGTGCTAACACCTTCCCTTTCTATAAATCTACCTCCCGAACCGAGAAACATTCTCATAAGGAATTTTGCTGTGCTTTTGTCCTTTCCATGTTGGAGAACATAAAAGACGGTGGCGACTCTTGCTTACCGCGACATTTCGCAAAACCAGCTAAAAACAGTCAGTTCTATTTCCACCAATCACAGAACTGGCGACTCTGCTGGGGATAATTAAAGTGAGGTGTACCTTAGGATAGATCATACTTGTGTTTTCAATTGCTTTGTTTTGTTTGCTTTATTATTGTGGGCATTGTTTTGGGAGTTTCATAGATCCTAACCCGGATCTGGGGGATACCTTCTTAGAAAGTAGCAACAAGACTGTAAGGGAACTATGCGGGGTATACCGACACGGTTGAAGCAGTCTTCTACGTTGATGTGGCACTTTGGTGAGTACCGGTAACCCTTGAGTCAAGTCAAGGAGAGTACGGGGCCGCCGCGTGGTGTCGTGAAGCATCAACTGACCTTAGGAACCTTACTTGACCATCCTGGCCTCTTTAGGGTAGTGAGATAACTGACTTTGGTGCAGTCCAAAGTTGGTTGATACTCGATACTACACTCATTAAGGGTTGTTTTCTTGGGATATTATGATCGCCAGTTCAGTGGCTAAATCGAAACAATGAACATAGAAAACAACCCAATGATATTGAGATCTTTAGAACTCGGTTACTTTTGATAGGACAGGTTTGAGCCCACCAACTTCAAGAGGGTAATACCTAGACCCCATGCTGGCCTAAACTCTAAGGGCTGTCTTGTGTGACTTGTGTGCCTTACCATGTTTGCTTTCTGTGGATACTTGTGGTGTGTTTTTATCACAATATCATAATATCATACAGCATCATATGCATTGACTAACCACTTCAGGGGTTCGAATCTTCATCTTTGTTCTTGTTTTGTAGGACATGGAAACTATCCGCAGAAAGACAATTCAGATCAACCTCGTAAGGGTCCCTCATCAGCTTAAGGAACTTACATCCAGGATTCCCGAGAACTCTTCATTCAGTGAAAGGCATGGTAGACTCATCAGCTTGGTCAATACCAACATTGAAGAGGATATGGTGAAAGTGTTGTTCCAGTTCTTTGACCCTCTGCACCACTGTTTTACTTTCCCGGATTATCAGTTGGTGCCTACTTTGGAAGAGTTTTCTCAGCTTCTGAAGATTCCTATCCTTAGTCAACTACCCTACAACGGTACAAAAAAGGAACCAAAACTTGAAGAGGTTGCTAAAGCATTATGCCTACAACCATCTGACATTAAGGGACATTGGGAAGTTAGAAGTGGTATCAAAGGGTTCTTGGCCAAGTTTCTGTTTGAGAAGGCCCAAGAATGTTGGAACTCCCTTGACCTACAAGCTTTTGAAGAAGTTGTGGCACTCCTCGTCTATGGGTTGGTGTTGTTCCCTAATCCAGATCAGCTTATAGATATCCATGTTGTCAAGATCTTCATGTCCAGGAATCCTATACCTACGTTGCTTGGGGACATCCTTCACTCATGTTACACTCGAACCATAAGAAAAAGAGGTGTTCTCATGTGCTGCACTCCTCTCCTGGCAAGGTGGTTTATTTCGCACCTTCCACAATCAGTTTTGAAGAACGAGCGGGGTTTGAGATGGTCACAACGATTGATGACCCTTACACATGCTGACATACATTGGTGTTCTCGGTACAGGGAGAATGTCACTATCATTGATCGTTGCGGGGAGTTTCCTAATGTTCCTTTACTTGGAATCAGAGGAGGTATTACTTGCAACCCCTGTCTGGCTTTGAGGCAGTTTGGATATGCTCGGAGGGATGGCCCTCATGATATGTTGATCCCTGACATAGTTTTTGACTTCGACAACGATGCACAAGGACTTCGCCAGAGATTCATCAGAGCTTGGAGAATGCCCAACAGGGTAGATAACAAGACACTGGGGCACAAGAACTCCATCCCCCTGGAACCTTATCTCGAGTGGGTATGAGCCCGCTCCCAGAAGTTAGTGATGCCATATCCTCATGTTCTCCCTGTGATTAAAGAGCCAGTGTTGGAAGGAGAGGTCTCATACACCATTCAACATCCTGACATGCCCACATCCTGGGAAGAAATGCAGAAGAGCTGGATCCAGCTTAAGGAAGAACGGAATTCTCTTGAAGCCAGTCTGCATGCCAGCGAGAAGAAGGTCTTGGAACTCACCCGCCTACTGCACGAGGAAAAGACTCTCAACACTTACATCGCTCCAAAGAGGATGCGTAGTGTTTTTTGGGATTAATTTACTTTGTAATGTTTTGCCCATGAGGCCTTGATGTACTGAACAATTATTTCTTAATGATAACGTGTGTTCCTTTTTGTCTACAACAAATTTGAACTTTCGAACCCTTGAATGCATTGCATAAACAGCATATCATGCATCATGTGCATAGCAGGTACTCTTTTTTACAGGTGGTTTAATCTTCTTCGCTGTTTATTTCAGCTCGTCTCATCATGAATCCTGAATCATCTACTGAGCAATCCATCAAGGCCCTCCAGGCTCAGAACACCCAATTCCAAGAGTTGATCATGAGTTTAGCCCAAGGTCAATAGGAATTGAAGGCTCTGCTGGTCAAGAAGAAGAAGAAGAGAACTGTACTATTCAACACTGGCCGGAGGTTTGGCAATACACTGCAGAATGAGGTTGATCAAGCTGGTTCTTCTGTAGGGAAAGGCAGTCCCCAAGGGGGAAGGGTTCCTAGTCCTGTGGTCTCTAACAACGAGACTGATTTCAATGAAGAGCAGTACCCTCCCGCTGAAGACAAGTACAAGCAGTTAGAGGATCGCCTGAATGCCATGGAAATTCAACAGGTGCCTGGGTTGGATTTTGGAGATCTGGGTTTATCTTCTGGGGTGGTAATCCCACATAAGTTCAAGGCACCATCTTTCGCAAAGTATGACGGGGTGTCCTGCCCTAAGCTACATCTCAGATCTTATGTGCGGAAGATCCAACCATATACTATGGACAAGAACTTATGGATCCATTTCTTCCAGGAGAGTCTTTCAGGGACTCATCTCGAATGGTTCTATCAGCTGGATGGAACCAAGGTTCGTAACTGGGAGGACTTGGCTACTGCTTTTTACAAGCTGTATCAGTACAATGCCGACCTCGCTCCTACACGTACCCAGCTCCAAGGTATGTCGCTAGGATCGGGAGAAGGTTTTAAAGAATACGCGCAGAAGTGGAGGGACCTGGCTGGCAGGGTGCAGTCGCCGTTAACCGACCGTGAACTAGTGGACATGTTCTTGGGGACCCTATCTGGTCCATTCTTCAATCATCTCATTGGCAATTCTTCTGCAGGGTTCACAGACCTCATTCTGACTGGTGAAAGGATAGAAGCTGGTATGAAATCGGGGAAGATACAGAAAGGTGCGTCCTCAAGTTCTGAGAAAAAGCCTTTCAAAAAGGAAGCTAGTGTTGTGTATGGGCCTAGAAGGAAAAATAAACCAGAACGCCGCAAAGCTGTCAACGCGGTGGTAATTGCAAAGCCTGCTGCCGCTCCTCGGCAACCTAACCAACCAAGGTGTGAGAGACCTAGAAGAGAATATACTCGGCTTAGTATGACCTTGTCACAGATCTTGCCACAACTGCTATCGACCAACTTGGTAACCGTCAGAGAAGCTCCGAAGGTGGTAAACACAACCTCTCCGAAGTACAATCCCAATGCCCACTGTGCTTATCACTCTGATAGCCCGGGGAATTCTACTGATGATTGATGGGCCCTAAGAAATAAGGTTCAGGACCTTATCGATGCCAAAGAAATACAGTTTGAGGCACCCGAAAGGCCCAACGTTATGACTGCTCCTATGCCCTAGCATGGAGTAAATGCTATTGAGGAAGACCTGTATGTAGTTTCTGTGGATGATGTTGCTACCCCTTTATTGACTGTCAAGAGGAACATGTTGCTAGCCGGTTTATTTCCGGGTTGTAGCAAGGGTTGCCTTCTGTATGCCGTTTCCCCTGCTGGTTGTCCGTTGCTGAAGTCAGGCATCCAAAACCTGATGGATAGCAAAGAGATTTTGTTCAAGAAGACCGTCGTTCCTATTGTTCCTACTGAAGAAGTATCCGTTGTCACCATTTTCAACAATTCCACCAAGGCTCCCCCGAGGAAGCCAGTCAAAATCATGTCTGTTGCACCTATCATCATTACTGTTCCGGGGCCCCTCCCCTATAAATCTGACAAGGCTGTCCCATGCCACTATGGGGCAGATGTGTATGTGCTTGGAGTGAAGCAAGAGTTCAACACTAATACCGGCATCAGTAACATCACCGGTCCCGCTAAAGTTACTCGTAGTGGCAGGCTCTTATCGCCTGACATTACGCCACCAGTTATCCGAAGACCTCTTATCATCACGCCTACAAGTGCGCCTGTTTCCCCTCCTGATCAAGCTTCTACCCCTGCTGCCGATTCATCTGACACTCGGGGCAAGGGGATTGTTACTGATATGCCTGCCCGGATGGAGGCACCAAAGACTGTTAATGTTGAAGCTTCACAGCAAGAGATGGAGGAAATCCTTAAGATCATCAAGAAGAGTGATTTCAACGTCGTTGAGCAGCTGGGGCACACCCCCTCTAAAATCTATATGCTATCACTGTTGTTGTGCTCAGAGGCCCATGCCAAGGCCCTGATTTCCTTTCTGAAGACGACTCATGTGCCACAAGAAACGTCTGCCGATCAATTTACTGATTGTGTGGCCAACTTGACCGCTGACAATGGGTTGGGTTTCTCGGATGCTGATCTGACCGCTAAGGGAAAGAACCACAATGATGCCATGCATGTCTCCATTGAATGCAGGGGCACTACTCTTGCACACGTGTTGGTAGACACTGGTTCTTCACTGAACGTATTGCCCAAGAAGGCCTTAGACAGGTTGGATTGTGAGGGTTTGGAGTTGAGGCCCAGTAACATCATTGTCTGAGCCTTTGACGGGTCGAAGAGGATGGTACACGGTGAAGTAGATATTCCGATCCGGGTTGGTTCTCAAGTCTTTGACTCAACGTTCTATGTGATGGACATTCGTCCATCCTATTCTTGTTTGCTGGGTCGCCCTTGGATTCACAAGGCTGGAGCTGTGACCTCCACTCTACACCAAAAGCTTAAGTATCCTGTCAGAGGGAAGATTGTTACAGTGCAGGGGGAGGAGGAATACATGGTTAGTCATCTGAACTCGTTCCGGTATATAGAGATGGACGGGGAGTTCATTGAAACCCCCTTTCAACATTTTGAAGAGGTGCCTCCAACATTGGCGTCAGCAGAGACAGTGATTGAAGAAGACTCTCCTTTGAAGATGGCTTCCTTGAAGGACGCCCGGGCTGTGATTGAAAAAGGTGAATGTGCAAACTGAGGCAAGCTCCCTGATTTTACTCCTAAGACTGACAAGTTTGGGCTGGGTTTCATTGCAGAGGCTCAGAGGGCTATACGCAAAGCAAGGATCGGAAGACCTCCCGTGTTCATCACCAACCCGGGAGTGAATGCCATTGAAGGCGATGCGGAAGAATCTGAGTTTGATAGCTGGATCTACCCGACGACCGACGGTGGATTGGACAATTGGACTGCAAAAGACTACATACCTGTTACTTTTGTTACTCAGTAATGAATTCCTTGTTTTTAAATTTGTAATGAACAATAAATTGAAACTTTATGGCCCGTTGTCTTACCCGGGGCACCGTGGCTTCATTTGTGAGGGCTTATTACTTGTCATTTCCATATATCATGAATAAAAACATTGGACATTTTTCGCATTTCAAATCTTGTGCTCCTTTTCTTTCTTTATATATTGCAAAATAGCCATATTTACACACACTCGCCTATACAGGTTTCAATCCACTCTGGATCTCACTGGTAACGACTCTGCTACTGCCAGTTATGACTTCGAAAATCCGATCAACTTAGCCGAAGACGAAGGTGAAGATGATTGCGAGGTGCCTGGTGAGCTTGCAAGACTATTACTCCAGGAAGAGAGGGCCATTCAGCCACATGAAGAGCCAGTGGAAACGGTAAATCTGGGTACTGAGACAGATAGAAAGGAAGTCAAGATCGGTGCCAATCTGGAGCTCAGCGTGAAACAACGGTTGATTCAGATGTTGCATGATTATGTAGAGATCTTCGCCTGGTCTTACGAAGACATGCCTGGGTTAGATACCGACGTTGTGGTCCATCACTTGCCTACCAAGGAAGACTGCCCTCCGGTTAAACAGAAGGTCCGCCGTATGCGTCCAGAGATGTCCGAGAAGATCAAAGCTGAGGTTATGAAACAATTTGATGCCGGTTTTCTAGCAGTGACTTCTTACCCTCAGTGGGTTGCCAACGTGGTTCCAGTGCCGAAGAAAGATGGTAAGGTCAGAATGTGTGTTGATTATAGGGATTTGAACAGGGCGAGCCCCAAGGATGACTTCCCTCTGCCTCACATCGACGTTCTGGTTGACAATACTGCTCAGTACAAGGTATTCTCCTTCATGGACGGCTTTTCAGGTTATAATTAGATCAAGATGGCTCCTGAAGATATGGAAAAGACTACCTTTGTTACTCAGTGGGGCACCTTCTGTTACAAGGTCATGCCTTTTGGACTGAAAAATGTTGGGGCAACCTACCAACGTGCCATGGTTGCTTTATTTCATGACATGATCCATCATGAGATAGAAGTATATGTCGATGATATGATTGCAAGGTCTCAAACTGAGGAGGAACACCTTGACCATCTACAGAAGCTGTTTGACCGGTTGAAGTTGTACAAGCTGAGATTGAATCCGAACAAGTGCACCTTCGGGGTAAGATCTGGGAAGTTGCTAGGCTTCGTCGTGAGAGACAAAGGTATTCAAGTGGACCCTGCCAAGGTTAAAGCCATACAAGAGATGTCAGTTCCCAAGACAGAGAAAGAAGTCATAGGCTTTCTAGGGCGTCTGAATTACATCGCCCGATTCATCTCACATTTAACTGCTACCTGTGAACCAATCTTCAAGCTGCTGAAGAAAGATCAGGTAGTACGTTGGAACGATGAATGTCAGGCCGCTTTCGACAGAATCAAAGAGTATCTCCAAGAACCACCCATCCTTATACCACCGGTTAAAGGGAGACCTCTAATCTTATACTTGACAGTACTTGACAGCTCAATGGGGTGCGTGCTGGGGCAGCATGACCAGTCTGGCCGAAAAGAGCATGCTATTTATTACCTTAGCAAAAAGTTTACCGACTGTGAGACCCGATACTCACAGGTCGAGAAAACTTGCTGCGCTTTGGTATGGGCTGCTCGTCGGCTGAGACAGTATATGCTGACTCACATTACTCTATTGATTTCAAAAATGGATCCAATAAAGTACATATTCGAAAAGCCTGCTCTGTCGGGAAGAATAGCAAGATGGCAGATGATCTTGACAGAATATGACATCCAGTACACGACTCAGAAAGCTATTAAGGGAAGTGTATTGGCAGACCATTTGGCACACCAAGCAGTGGACGACTACCAGTCAATGAACTTTGAATTTCCTGACGAGAACATCATGGTAGTGACTGACTGTGAAGTACCTGGACCGGATGAAGGACCTGAGGAAGGATCCCGATGGTCTATTCACTTTGACGGAGCCTCAAACTCTTTGGGTAACGGTATTGGCGCTGTGATCATATCCCCCAAAGGCACTCATACTCCACTTACTGCCCGGCTATGTTTCAACTGCACCAACAATATGGCGGAGTATGAGGCATGCATCATGGGTCTTCAAGCTGCGATTGACCTAAGGATTAAGTTTCTGAGTGTCTTCGGAGATTCCGCTCTCGTGATCAATCAGATCAAAGGCGAGTAGGATACGAAACACCCAAACCTTATTCCTTACAAAGAATGTGTGTTGACATTGATCCCCCATTTCACGGAGATAACTTTTGAACACTTCCCAAGAGAGGAGAATCAGTTGGCGGACGCGTTAGCTACGATGTCTTCTATGTTCAAAGTCAAATGGGACAACGAAGCTCCCCGGATCATTATCTGGAAGTTGGACGAACCTGCATATTGCTGTGACCTTGAGGCTGAGACAGTAACTGAAAAACCCTGGTATCATGAGGTGAAGAGGTATCTGGAAGCTCAAGAATACCCTGAAGGCGCATCTGTCAACGACAAAAAGTTTCTGAGAAGGTTCGCAGCGAAGTTCTTCCTCAACAATGGCATTCTATACAAGCGGAACCATGATTCAACCTTACTGCGTTGTGTGGATAAGACTGAAGCAGAAAGAATCATGACAGAACTGCATGAAGGTACCTTCGGAACTCATTCCAGTGGACACACCATGGCAAAGAAAATCCTTCGGGCAGGATATTTCTGGTCCACAATGGAAGCCGACTGTTACCAACATTCTCGGACATGTCATAAGTTCCAGATATATGCTGATAAGGTGCACGTTCCTCCAGTACCTCTGAATGTCTTGACTGCACCTTGGCCTTTTGCAATGTGGGGCATTGATATGATCGGCGAGATCAAACCTACAGCATCCAACGGGCATCGCTTCATCTTGGTGGCGATCGATTACTTTACAAAGTGGGTTGAAGCAGCTTCCTACGCTACCGTAACCAAGAACGTCGTGGCACGGTTCATTCGGCAAAACCTGATCTGTCGATACGGTGTACCTGAGAGGATCATTACGGACAATGGTACCAATCTTAACAACAAGATGATCACCGAGCTCTGCGAGAAATTCAAGATACAGCACCACAACTCTTCCCCTTATCGGCCGAAGATGAATGGGGCTGTAGAAGCAGCTAATAAGAATATCAAAAAGATGACAGTGACCTATAAAGATTGGCACGAGATGTTACCGTTTGCTCTTCATAGGTACCGTACCTCAGCACGAACGCCAATCGGGGCAACTCCTTTTTCCTTGGTCTATGGCATGGAGGCAGTCTTGCCTATTGAAGTCCAGATACCCTCTCTCCGGATAATGAAGGATGCGGGTTTGAACGAAGATGACTGGATCCAGACTCGACTTGATCAATTAAACCTAATTGACGAAAAGAGACTCACTGCTATTTGTCATGGTCAAACGTACCAAAAACGGATGATCAGGGCTTTTAACAAGAAAGTCAGACCACAAGAGTATCAAGTTGGGGACCTGGTAATCAAGCGCATCATTCTTCCTCAAGGGGATCCCAGGGGCAAATGGACCCCCACATACGAAGGGCCATTTGTGGTTAAACATGTCTTCTCAGGAGGAGCCATGATTCTAACCACCATGGATGGTGACGACCTTCCTCACCCCGCCAATGCAGACATAGTAAAAAGATACTATGCATGATAAGAGACCCGCTAGGTTGACATACCTAGGCAAAAATTAGGGCTTCCCGGAGAACCAAAAGGGTTCGGGCAAAAATAAGGGATGAAATGAAAAAATCTGTACACCCGGCAAGTCGAAAACCTGAAAAGGCGGCTTGGGCAAAAATGGGTATCCCGGTGGACTGAAAACCCGAAAGGGCGGTCCTGGAAAAAGTTAGGGATTAAAGTGTAATACTATGTCTCATTGAATCACCTTGCATCCAGAATCCGGTATCAACATCAAGTTCAGACGGCATCGATCAATCAACTTCATCTTCAACTGAGCAGCCAAGTGATGAGACGCTCGAAGATATAAAGGCGATAGCAGAGTTGGAACCCAGTGGGATTATCTTTCTTCACACAACTGTTTTGTTTTCATTGTGCAAATTGTATAAACTCTGTTGTTCGGCGGCGTTCTCTTACTAGGACGTCAGCCTCTTGTACATAAAACGCCTATTTACAGGCAAATTCAAAAATCAATACAAATTCACTTTTCAGACCAATTGCCAATTGTTTTTCTTTTTCTGTTTTGTTTTGTAAAGAACGTCCAATGTTCAATTGTGATATATGCATTTGACACTAATTGCTAACTCATAAATATTTGAATACGAAACAAAGGATTAATTACAAGTAACATCAGAAACAGGGGCAATAATGAGTCGTCTAAGCAATCTAATTGCTCTGTCCGTCAAGGTACCAAGGTAAGTTCGGCTGAAGAATGTAACCCAGATACCTTCGCTCCCCGTAGAGTAAGACAAGAATCAGCGATACTCTCCTCAAGCAGAGTTGGTCTCCCGTCAGCCCTAACAAGGCACAGTACCTCCAGCAAGTCAGCAACACTCTCCCCGAGCAGAGTTAGTCTACTGTTAGCCTCAAGGAAGTTGGGTATCCCAGAAGATCTCAATATTCCCCAACGGAGTACACAGACATTCCTAACAAGCATCCCCGGCAGTCTTAATATAAGATTGTTCCCCGGCGGAATACCGGAAAACCAGTGGAGCCATTCCCCAGTCCAATCTGAAAAGTTTCCCCAGGAGAGTTCAATCAATCTCCCCAGTAGATTCAGGAAGCTTATCCCCAGTAGATTCTGGAAGCTTATCACCTGTAGAGTACGAACGTGCCTCCCCGGTTTTATTCAAAGGTTATTTCCCCACCAGGATATAACTGGGTTATCCTCAGCTAATTACCACGGAAAGATCGTCCTCGGCGAAGTTCTTCCTATTCCCCAGCGGAGTTCATCAAATTCCTTAACAAAGCTCAACAATGGTATCCCCAGCGGAGTTATCATTCAAATCTCAGCAAAATATCCCTCCCCGCAGAGTATTCCCCGCAGAATAATCTCTCCAACAAGTTTATTCCTCAACGGAGTTATCTTCTCCTACGGGTTTATTCTCGCAACTGTCATCCCCAGCGGAAACAAAAAGCTCTACTCTTCAACACCAGCCCAGGATTTGACTTCCCGGCACCCGTCAAGGATTTATTTTCCTAGACAAAAAACACATTCATAAACATCACATCATCATACATTATAGCATGCACATACACATCATGAACATACAATCTCATTTATTTTGAGAACATCACGCATTTCATATATCATGACATCGCATACAACTAATGTTTTGTCTTTTCAGGACAAAGGTCAATACAAAGACGATTACTATCAACTGTCGCAATTCCAGATTCGATACCTGTAGCTAGCCAGGGCATATCTGTGAGCGATTATTTGTGGATTCTACACCTGTATCCAGCCAGGGCATATCTGCATAAAGAATTTCCAGATTCGATTCTTGTATCCAGCCAGGGCACGTCTGAAGAGTTTGAAGATTCGATTCCTGTAACCAGCCAGGGTATATCTGTTGACGACTAATTCCGGACTCGATTCCTGTATCCAGCCAGGGCACGTCTGAAGAGTTTGAAGATTCGATTCCTGTAACCAGCCAGGGCATATCTGTTGACGACTAATTCCGGACTCGATTCCTGTATCCAGCCAGGGCACGTCTGAAGAGTTTGAAGATTCGATTCCTGTAACCAGCCAGGGCATATCTGTTGACGACTATTCCGGACTCGATTCCTGTATCCAGCCAGGGCACGTCTGAAGAGTTTGAAGATTCGATTCCTGTAACCAGCCAGGGCATATCTGTTGACGACTATTTCCGGACTCGATTCCTGTATCCATCCAGGGCACGTCTGAAGAGTTTGAAGATTCGATTCCTGTATCCAGCCAGGGCATATCTGTTGACGACTATTCCAGATTCTATTCCTGTATCCAGCCAGGGCATGTATGAAGAGTTTGAAGATTCGATTCCTGTATCTAGCCAGGGCATATCTATGAGTGTTTGTTTTAGATTCGATACCTGTATCCGGCCAGGGCATGTCTGCAAGTAACCTTTTGAAGTTCCAGATTTGAAACCTGTATCTATCCAGGGCACGTCTGTGAGCGACTATTCATAGATTCGATACCTGCATCCAGCCAGGGCATATCTACATAAAAAATTGGAGGATCAACCCCTGTCACAGGCCAGGTAGTTATCTTTCTTTTTCAGGTACGCAAGTTCTCGCTAAGGAATCTCTTACGCGATCGACACCTCTAGATGGCATCTTTAAGCCCATCCTCCTATCCATCATCTCTCCAAATGGCATCTGTAAGCCCATTCCCTACATCACACTACTAACATTCTACTATGTGAGTGCAAATTTCTGGGCACTTTAGTGTTTAATCATCTTCCACCTTCGGATTACGAAAGGCACGCCAGCCAATCTACATCCTCAGGTCTAAGAAGATTACAAAAGTATCGCTTTCATATAAATGCTAGTAAAATAGGATTTGTATGGGAAGATAAAAATAATAAGTAGATAATCCTAATCAAAGACTAAATGCATGCAACTCAAACACACTATTCACACATGCACCCCTAGGATGATTCCACTTGTTGCCTTATAAATATGGTCATGTTATGCATGTTAGATGACTTAGCAAAACAATCAAAATACAAGATCATATTCCCTCGATGACGGTTCGAATGGTTCCTTACAAATGGTCTTAGTCCCTCAAGAAAATGCTAAGATATCTCACAACATTTCTATCATGACTATACGTTGACCCACACCCATCCCTTACATCCAAATACAAGGCTTCTTACCAATCAATGATAAGATAGCAATATCAAAGGAAAGGAGGAAAAGAACAAATACTTTTGAGTAGGTAGAAGCGTTCCTAGTTGCTTGCTCACTTTCAAAACCAACATCCTTGCAAACACACACCAAACACTTTCAAAAACATGAAATATTTTCTAAAAGTTCAATACTCTGTATACGTTCTTATGAGACGAGAACCATTACAAAGTTTGCCTAAATAAAGGCATTTTTCAAAAATACTTTCGAAAACCACCACAAAACCACATTTTCAAACAAAGCAAGTGATCTAGAAAACAACTAAGAGCCCATAGATAACTATGGATGAAAAGGGTGCTAATACCTTCCCTTTTCATAATCTACCCCCCGAACTCAATAAAATAATCTCAAAGGTCTTTCCTATTCTTTTCAGCCTTTCCTTTTGGATAAAAGAAAATTTGGTGGCGACTCTTGCTAACCGCAACACATGTGATCAAACGCAAAACATACTAAGTCAGTTCTCCCACCATGTTACAGAACTTGCATCTCTGTTGGGGATTTAACTTAAAAGTGGGGTTACCTTAGGGCTAGATCACCTTTACTTGCTTTTCATGGTTTGAGTTGCATGCTTTACATTTTTGGTCCTTGTTTGTGTTACTGTTGAAGATCCTACACCCGGATCTGGGGCACCTTTTTAGGTAAGTAGCAATAAATCATGGAAGTTGTATAGCGTAGACCGATATGGACGAAGTGGTAGCTACGTTAGCGTGATACCTTGGCTTGTACTAATGTTCCTTGAGTCAGTCAAGGATAACATTAGGCTTCCTTAGTGTCATTAAGCCCTAAATGACCTTTAGAACCTTTTAATTGACTCATCCTTGGCTATTAGGGAGTAGTGAGATATCCAGCTTTGGTCCCAACCGAAGATTGGTTGATACTCGATGGTACGCTCATTGAGATTGGACTTTTGGGATATTCTGGCCGCAATACTTTGTTGCTTGAGCTAGAACAATGCCTAAAAGAAAGGTTTGTGATATTGAGACTCCTTAGAACCCATTACTTTTAATAAGACAGGTTGAGCCAACTAAACTTCAAGAGGGTACTTACCTTTAAAGACTCACGCAAGCCATTAAATCTAGGGTCTTTTGTGTGACTTGCTAGAGATATATGTGATTTCAAAGCATAACCATAACATCATTAACATCATGACATACATGCTAACCATTTCAAGGGGCTAGAGATTTATCTTTTCTTTTTGTTTTCTAGGGTATGGATTCAACTCGCAGAAAGACCATCAGAATCAATTTTGTAGAGGTCCCTCCCAAGGTCAAAGCATTGGTCCTGCAAGTTCCTGAGAGTTCATCGTTCAATAAGAGATATGGTCACTTGCTCAGTTTGGTTACTACCGGGTTTAACGAAGGTCTCATGAGTGTTATGTTCCAGTTCTTCGACCCTAAACACCATTGCTTCACATTTCCAGATTACCAGTTTGTGCCTACACTAGAAGAGTTCTAAAAAATACTCGGGTCACCTATATTGGAGCAAGTACCTTTCACCAGCTTAGAACAAGACCCAGTTGCTGAAAGTGTTGTCATAGCTTTGCATTTGAAACCATCTGACATCGAATCTAATTGGGAAAGAAGAGGTGGAGTCAAGGGCCTCCTTGCAAGTTTTCTAATGAAGAAAGCTCAAATATTCTTAGATGCCATGAGTTACCATGACTTTGAATATGTTCTAGCTCTATTAATTTATGGATTGGTTTTGTTCCACAATTCAGATCAGTTCGTAGATGTCAGTTCCATCAACATCTTTCTTGCTCTCAATCCAATTCCTACATTGCTCGGAGACGTGCTGTATTCACTCCACACTCGTACTATGAAGAAACGAGGGACTCTCATGTGTTGTACGACTTTGCTCTACCGGTGGTTTATTTCGCACCTCCCTAGGTCAGTAATGAAGAATGAATCAGGCTTAAGGTGGAATCAAAGGATAATGTCCCTTTCTCACTCTGATGTCTATTGGTGCCCTCGCTCTCAAGAAGATATATCTTTTATTGATCACTGCGGAGAATTCCCTAATGTGTTACTTCTTGGCATTAGAGGAGGAATAACTTACAACCCTTCTTTGGCCCTACGTTAGTTCGGCTACACCCGGAGGTATGGTCCCCACGATATGCTCATCCAGGGTATTGTGTTTGACTATTCAAATGACCTGCAAGGTTATCTCCAGAGGTTCATTCGCGCTTGGTGCATGGTAAAGAAGACCGATAGTAGTGTTTTGGGACGCAAAAATTCCATTCCTTTAAAGCCTTACCTCAGATGGGTACGAGCTCGTGCTCAAAATCTTATGATGCCATATGCTGCTATACTGCCGGTGATCTCAGAGTCTGTTGATCAAGAAAATGAACCTCGCATTATTTTTCATCTTGATATGCCAACAAGCTTTGAAGAGTTGCAAAAGTCATGGATCCAGCTCAAGGAAGAACGAGACATCTTTGAGAATCAATTCTACGCCAGTGAGAAGAAAGTTCTGGAACTTCCCAAGCAGCTTCATGAAGAGAGGAGTTTGAACGCCTACATCACACCAAAATCAATGCGTTCAAACTTTTTGTCTTAGGGGTTTTGTACTTTTATTTCTTTCACTGTAAGCCCAAAGAGGCATGATGTACTCAGCTTGGATTTATTAATATAACGTATGTTTCCTTTTTGTCTAAGCAAATTTAAATCTCTAATCTCCTTGAAATCATTTGCATGCACATCTTCCATGCATCATAACATAACAAGTTTTCCACGACAGGTTTCCTTATCTTTCTGCTGTTTATTTCAGCAAGATGGATATCGAGAAAACAATGAAAGACCTACAAGCACAAAACTCCCAGTTTCAAGAGACTCTACTAACCCTGGCCAAGGGGAAACAAGAGTTGATGACGTTGTTGGCATCCAAAAAGAAACCAAAGAGGAAATCCCTAGTCAATATGGGTAGAAGATTCAAAGAGTCGATCCATTAGATACCAGTAGTGGAAGAATCATCTGAGGAAGACGAAAATCAAATTGGAGAAGCAAGAAGTACACAGGCTAGGTGTATCAATGATCAAGCGTCCGACAATGAAGATTATTTTGACGAGCAGTATCCTCCTGTCGATGTTAAGTATAAGCAGCTAGAGGACAGACTGAAGGCCGTCAAGATTCAAGCCATCCCTGGTTTGGATTTTGACGATTTAGGTTTAATATCTAGGGTTGTCATTCCCCGCAAATTCAAAATACGAGTATTCGTTAAGTATGATGGGTTTTCCTGCCTAAAGCTTCACCTAAAATCTTATGTGTGCAAAATACAACTGCACACCGCTGACAAGAAGCTTTGGGTTCACTTATTTCAAGAAAGCTTGGCAGGGATTCAACTCGAGTGGTTTTATCAGTTGGAGGGCTCCCGTATCCATACATGGGAAGACTTGGCCACCGCTTTCTATAACCAATACTAGTACAATGCCGACCTGGCGCCGACAAGAGTTCAACTGCAAGACATGATGATGGAAAAAAAATGAAGGGTTCAAAGAGTACGCCCAAAAGTGGAGGGATCTTTCCAGTAGGGTCCAACCACCACTAATCGATAGGGAATACATTGATATGTTTATGGGAACTTTATCTGGTCCATTTTTCAATTTATTGGTTGGTTGTTCTTCATCCGGTTTCACCGAGCTGGTCTTAACCAGTGAAAGAGTTGAAAGTGGTATCAAGAGTGGGAAGATTCCCATAACACTTGCTTCCACATCCAATCCCATAAAGAAACCCTTCACTGGGAAGAAAGGAATTAATGTTGTGTACGGGGCAAGGGCCTGTACCAATAAGTATGGTCGCCCCTCCGCTAATGCTGTCTGGATTTCCAATCCAACTCTTGTTCAAAGACAATCTTCCAATCGCCAACGATTCAAGGCTCCAAAAAGACAATACACAAGGATAGGCATGTCGTTATCTCAAGCCTTACAACACTTGTTAAAGGCTAATTTAGTGACACTGCGTGATCCTCCGGCCGATCCAGATACCTCCTCACCTAAATACAATCTGAATACCAAGTGTGCTTATCACTCAAATAGTCTCGGGCATGAGACTGACCAATGTTGGGCCCTGAAGAACAAAATTCAAGACTTAATAGACAACAAGACCATCAAATTTGATCCTCCTCCAATTACCAATGTGATAACGGCACCGATGCCAAACCATAGAAAGGGTGTCAATGTTTTTGAAGACACCATTTTTGTTTCCTCTATCGAAGACTTGACTACTCTGTTAACCATTATAAAAAAGAATCTACTAAAAGTCGGGGTTTTCCCTGGTTGTTTGAAGGATTTTGATTGTTGCGCAACACAACTCAATGGATGCAAAGGGATGAAAGAAGGCATTCAACGCCTGATGAATAGCCATGAGATCCTAGTTGAGAAGATTTCGTCTGCCAAAAGTTTAACCAATAAGATTATAGACCTCTCCATCATAACGATTTCAAACAAGCCTTTTAGGATCTCCTCTAAGGGTCCTATCATGATTTCAAATGAACCAACTATTGCTCCTCTGATAATTACCACCCCCGGGCCAATTTCGTACTCTTCCAACAAAGTAGTGCCATGGAACTATGGTGCTAAGGTGTTTTACCATGGCATGAAGCAAGATGCTTGGATTGAAGAAAGAAAAGTTGTTGACATTGGTAACATTACAGGTTCTAGTAAGGTGACCAGAACTGGGAGAATCTTTTCACCCAACATCTCACCACCAACCGCTACAAAGGCGCCTGTCCGCATCACCACTGATAAGCCTAATGCTGACACAAAGGGGAAAAGAGAAATTAGTTGAGCCTGTTGAGACAGAGATACTCGCAAAATAAATTGCTACTGAGGAACCTTCCACTCAAGAAATGGATAAGATCTTGAAAATTATAAAAAGGAGTGATTTCAAGATAGTGGAGCAGCTGGGGAAAACCCCTTCCAAGATTTCCATGTTGTCTTTACTACTTTGTTTCGATGCTCATGCTCGGGCGTTAATCAAACTCTTGAAGAAGGCTTATGTCTCTCATGAGACCATAATAGACCAGTTTGAAAATTGTGTGGAAAGCTTGACTGACGACAATGGTTTGGGTTTCTCGGATGCTGGTCTGATACCACTTGGAAAGAACCATAACAAAGCTCTACATGTTTCTGTTGAATGTAAGGGGACTACCCTAGCACATGTTCTGATTGACACTGGCTCTTCCTTAAACATACTACCCAAGGGCGCCTTGGACCAGTTAGACTGCAAAGGACTGGTGTTAAAGTCGAGTGATATTATTGTAAGGGCTTTCGATGGGTCCAAAAGGACAGTTCATGGAGAGGTGGATCTACCGATCAAGGCGGGCTCACAGATTTTCAACTCTACTTTCTACATCAATGATATCTGTCCTGCTTTCTCATGTCTGTTGGGTCACCCTTGGATTTATGGAGCAGGGGCAGTAACCTCAACTCTTCATCAAAAGCTCTAATACCTGGTCAAGGGAAGGATCGTCATTGTTTGTGGTGAGGAGGAGTTCATTGTAAGTCACCTCAATTCTTTAAAATATATGGATATGGATGGAGAATTCATAGAAACCCCGTGTCAGGATTTTGAGGTTGTGCCACCTATGATTTCTACTGCCAAAGTCTCCTCCGACCTGCCCAGAGCTGATAGTTTGGTGCCAAAGATGGTTTCATTTAAAGATGCTCGTGCCACAGTCGAAAAAGGAAGCGGTGATACTTGGGGGAAACTCCTTGAGATCTCGTTCAAAGAAGACATATGTGGTTTGGGTTTCACTATCAAGCCTCAGAAAGAAGTGAGGCGTGCACGTGCAGGGAAGCCCCCTCTCTGTATTGGAAGTCACGAAGTAAACGCTGTAGGTGATTCTGATGATGAGTGTGAGTTTGAAGAATGGGTATACCCTACTACAACAGAGCTCAACAATTGGCACGCATTGTGTAACACCCCAATTCTACCCGGTAGTTATATATGCAAATCAGAGTTATAAACATTCATGCAAACGAACCAGGATGCCACAAATTCATCTTTCAAAACACATTACATTTATTGTGGATACATAACACTTTAAAACTTTGGATGAACTATCAGCATAACAATTAAATATCTTAATTCAACAATTTAAACATCTACTCAACAGAATTCTTAGTAACATCTTTATCCATCGTTACGGAAAATTTCAAAATAACACATACTTAATAATAATTAACTTAAGGTTCAACAACTAAATATTCAACAATCAAAAGCAACAAGCGTTCATCCCCCAGAGTGTTACGTATCAGAGCAATGAAACCGACTCGAACTACTGAAGGTATATAAC
Organism: Vicia faba; assembly: GCA_948472305.1. Taxonomy (NCBI): domain Eukaryota; kingdom Viridiplantae; phylum Streptophyta; class Magnoliopsida; order Fabales; family Fabaceae; genus Vicia; species Vicia faba. The sequence goes on along the minus strand of OX451740.1, from coordinate 1,054,985,928 downwards.
CATCACTCTCGATTACGTACATGTTACCAACGTATGGGTAACATTCAAACAGAAGGGGTGAGATATGTAACAATATAATAAAATGTATGATAATTAAGATATTAAATTAGATCATGTAACATCACCACTCCTCATCTTATAATCAACAATAATTGTAACAGAATTACCAATAATAATACACATTCATCATATCAATTCACAACTTCTTTATGCAATCATACAATGCGACTCAATACTATGCAAATGCATGTGGTACCATTGGAGCAGAACTCCCATCTTAAAAATCTTCCAATAAATAGAGGCATCAACAAGGCATAAGCCTTCATCTTAATATTCGCCAATACAAGCCATCTTAACGAGCATAAACTCCATCTTGAAATGCAATGTATGCGACACAATCATGAATGTAATGACAACACCACAATTAACAACATCTTAACACAAACATCATCGTTGGCCATAAGCCTACATCTTAATAGCTGCCAATTATTAGAGGCATCTCAACATATTTCATCATCATAATTCATCAAACATCATTTATACATCATAATTCATCAAACATCATTTATACATCATAATTCATAAAACATCATTTATACATCATAATTCATCAAACATAATCTCATTAACATCATTTCATCAACAACTCAGCCGTACAACAATACAACAGTAACTCGTCAATCTCGCAATGTTGGCCATAGGCCTACAACATGATATTGCCTTAATTAATTAATCATATAAGGCTTGCTTCTAAATTACCAAACCTCTACATATTATTATTCTTTAATACTGCATCATTATCATCATTAATCCTACTGTTACAACCCAAACAATAATCTATAATCATATCATCCTCATCATTCTTCACAAAAATTAGCATAGCAATTAACGCCGGAATTAACTCTAGTTCTAATTTGGATACTAGGATTATCCTTACTATTCTTCATTTTAATCATTAAGAATGAAGTTCATTGCGTTAGCTATTCAACGCTTCAAACGACACCTCAAACGGAGTCTGAAAACTCAAGTTACAGCCTTGGGAAAACGAATCTGTCAAAAACCAGACAACATGGATCGACGCATATCGCCTTGGGTCGACGCGTACTAAACTGAACATGCTACATGAGTCGATGCATAATCTCTTGTATTGACTCATACTGAGCCTGCAACACTGCATGTATCGACACATGCTCCTATGTATCGACTCATCCTGAGTCTAAAAGCCCTCATGTATCGACACATGACTCCTTTATGTCGACTCATACTGAGTCTAACAACATTCTTGTATCGACACATAACATTTGGGGTTGACACATACCTTTCACGTTCTTTCTCTAACCCTTATTCTTCTTACTACTTCTTCTTTGTTATTATTTCTACCATAATAAAATAACCCTATTATTCTCTTTATTCCTTAATGGGCTTAAGACTACTACACCCCCTTATTACTACTTCCATTCTTTAAAACAAGCCCACATCAAATAATATTATCCTTCCAATATTATTCCACAACTTACTAAAATAAATAAATCCAACTAATCACCACACAACTTCACAAATATTCCAAAAAAAATAATTTAATTAAATAATTAATTAAATTACGGGCGTTACAACTCTCTCCCACTTAGAATATTTTCGTCCTCGAAAATTTACCTTAATCAAACAACTCAGGATAGGAGTCTCGCATCTTGCTCTCAAACTCCCAAGTCATGCTTTCACCGGCAGATCCTAGCCAAACCACTTTAACCAAAGCAATCTCTTTTCCCGTCAGAGTCTTTATTTCATGATCCGCGATCCGTACAAGCATCGTCTCCACGGTAAGATTATCCCATACTTGCACATCGTCCACATGAATCACATGAGATGGATCTGAAATTTACTTCCGGAGTTGCGACACGTGAAACACATCATGCAAATTCGAAAGATTAGGCGGTAAAGCCACTCTATAAACAACATTCCCGACTTTCTCTAAAATCTGATATGGTCCAATAAAACGAGAAGTGAGCTTCTTAGACTTCAATGCTCGCCCAACACCAGTCACAGGTGTAACTCTTAAAAACACATGGTCACCCGCTTGAAATTCTAAATCTTTCCTTCGCTTGTCATGATAACTCTTTTGTCTACTTTGGGAAGCTTTCATCTTTTCTCGAATCAACTTCACCTTCTCAGTAGACTCACGAACAAGTTCAGGCCCAAGTACAACACTTTCACCAGATTCATGCCAACCTAAAGGAGTTCTACATCTTCGACCATACAACGCTTCAAAAGGTGCCATCCCAATACTAGAATGGTAACTGTTATTATAGGTGAACTCTATCAACGTAAGATAAGTATCCCACGAACCTCCCTGCTCAAGAACACATTCCCTTAACAAGTTTTTCAATGATTGAATAGTCCGTTCAGTCTGACCATCTGTCTGAGGACGGTACGCTGAACTCAACCTCAACCTAGAACCCAACGCTTCTTGCAAATTCTTCCAAAAATTAGAAGTAAATCTTGGATCTTTATCTGACACAATGCACAAAGGAACACCATGCAGCTTCAAAATCACACTAGTGTAAATCTCATCCAACTTCGAAACTGGAAAACTGATGTTAATAGGAATAAAATGATCCAACTTTGTAAGCCTATCAACAATCACCCAAATAGAATCATGTCCTCTTATAGTATTAGGTAACCCCGTCACAAAGTCCATTGAAATTTTATCCCATTTCTATTCTAGAACATCTAACGGTTGCATCAACCCTGCTTACTTCTGATGTTCAACTTTCTACTTCTAACATGTCAAACATGCATACACAAACCGAGCCACATCACTCTTTATCCCAGGCCACCAAAGCAAACCTTTCAAATCTTGATACATCTTTGTAGCTCCTGGATGAATACTCAACTTACTTATATGACTCTCCTCAAGTATCACTTTCTTCATCTCAGCATCATCAGGAATACAAATCCGATTATGAAATCTCAACACACCTTGCATATCTAGCTTAAAATCATTATCCTCAGACTGATCGATTCCAACCATCGAATCTACCAGTTTCACATCCAACTTCTGAGCTTCTCTGATACTTCCTAGAAATTCATTATTAATATTCAACATACCCAACATAACACTCTGCGGTATCACCTCGCAAACTAAGATCATATCTCTGAACAGCTCAATTAATTCCAACTCTTTAACCATTATTGTCGATATATGTAAAGTCTTTCGAGTCAACGCATCAGCCACCACATTCGCTTTTCCTGGATGATAATTCAAACCAAAATCATAATCCTTTAAAAATTCCAGCCATCTTCGTTGCCTCATATTCAGCTCCTTCTGATCGAATAAATACTTTAAGCTCTTATGGTCACTAAACACTTCAAATCTAGAACCATAAAGATAATGCCTCCAAATCTTCAACACAAAGACAACTGCAGCAAGTTCTAAATCATGCGTAGGATAATTATTCTCATGAGTCCTCAACTGTCTCGACGCATAAGCAACCACCTTACCATTCTGCATAAGCACACCTCCTAAACCCATCTTAGAAGCATCACAATACACCACAAAAGGCTCTCCTGGAATAGGCAACGTCAAAATCGAATCTGACGTCAACCTCTTCTTTAATTCTGTAAACTTTCTTTGCACTGAACATCCCACACAAAAGCTCTACCTTTACAAGTCAACTTAGTCAACAAAAGTTCCAACTTAGAAAATCCTTCGATAAACCTTCTATCGTAACCAGCTAATCCCAAAAAGCTCCTAATATCAATAGCTGACCTCGGAGTTTCCCATTGCAATACAGCATCAACATTCGATGGATCTACAGCGATGCCACTACCTAAAATCACATGACCAAGAAAACTAACCTCCTTTAACCAGAATTCACACTTGGACAGCTTCACATACAACTTCTTCTCTTTCAAAACTTGCAATACTACTCTTAAGTGTTCTGTATGCTCTTGTTCTGACTTAGAGTAAATCAAAATATCACCAATGAACACCACTACAAAACGACCCAAATAAGTATGAAAGATACGATTCATATAGTCCATGAATACTCCTGGTGCATTAGTAACACCGAAAGGCATCACCGAATACTCATAATGTCCATAACGCGTTTTGAAAGCTGTCTTCTGGATATCTTCATCCTTCACTTTAATCTAATGGTAACCCGACCTCAAATCAATCTTACTAAACACACGAGCATCCACCAATTGGTCCATTAAGTTATATATTCTTGGAAGTGGATACTTGTTCTTAATCGCCACTTTATTCAACTACCTATAATCAACACAACCTCATACTTCCATCTTTCTTCTTTACTAACAACACTGGAGCTCCCCACGGCGATACACTTGGTCTTACAAACTTCTTTTCAAGTAACTCCTCTAATTCCTTCTTTAACTCTGACAATTCAGATGCAGACATTCCGTATGGTGCCATAGACACAAGTCTGGTACCAGGTACAAGATCGATTGCAAATTCAACTTCCCTCTTCAGCGGTACATCAGGAATTTCATCAGGGAAAACTTCCGGAAATTCACACACCACCTGCAATTCCGCAATTATAGCTTGAGTCTCTACAGATAGAGACGCCATCAACGAGAACATATGTGCTTCCTCTTGCACCAACTTCCTCAACTGTCTAGCAGACAACATACTATCTTCCTCTTCTTCAGGAGTAGAAAACCTCACAGACTTGTCATAACAGTTAATATGAACATAGTTATTCTCTAACCAGTTCATACCCAAAATCACATCCAAACCTCTTAACGGTAAACAAACCAAATCAACAGCAAAGTCTCTGTCGAAGATCGACAAAAGACACTTCAAACACACAAAATAAGTAGTCACCGACCCCTTGGCTGGAGTATCGACGGCCATTTCTCCATTCATAGAAGACAATATAAGACCCAATCTTTCAACACAATCAAAAACAATAAAGCAATGAGTAGCACCGGTATTGTTGTACCCCAAAATTTGTCCTCCCATAATCTTCAAAGTCTTGCCAAGCATCACCTCAAAGGGGTCAAAGTCTACTCAAGGGCTATACAGTCAACCACTCTCCTAAGCCAGTCAAATTAGGGTTTTGGTTCCTTCAAGGAAGTTGAGGTTTTCAAGGGCTCAATCAAGTCACATATGCTCATATACATTGTCAAGCATCCACATGTCAAGTTACAGGGCTCACAAGGTCAAGTTGCATAGTCAAAAGTCCCATTTGCTCAACAGTCAACTGTAGGGGCAAAATGGTCATTTGGCAGTCAAAAGTCAAATTTTTTGGTCAACATCTTATTTTGAAGCCACAATCATCATTTGGTCAAGTCTTGACCATGATTTCACAAGAATGGCTCAAAAATCATCAAGATGCAAAAGTTTCTATTTTTGGACAGTTGAAAACTCAACTGTAACTTGACCAAGGCATAACTTTTTCATGGTTCATCAGAAAAATCCCATCCAATGCTCATCTTGAAGGGGAAGACATTTCCTACAATTCATCTTCACATTTCAAATCCAAGAAATGCTCTCACAAAAAGTTATCAATTTCAACATTATAGGTCATTTTCAAAAGTCAACAAAAAGGCACTTTAAGTCAAAGACCATAACTTGAGATTGGTAAATCGAAATGACATGGGACAAAAGACATTGGTTAGAGGACTTCATGACCTTTCCAAAATGTCCAAGAACATGTTAATAGCTTCAAAATTGAGCAAGATATGCATTGGAGAAATTGGGAAATTTTTGTGAAATGGCCAAAGTCAACTATCCTTGAAACTTCATTTTTGACAAAAAGGGCCCACTTTTTCCACTTGGTTCAGCTTGGCCATGCCTCCCACGTGCCCCACAATTTATTTCAAGATTAAAAATTGATTTTTCCATTTTTATTTAATTTTATTTGATTTAATTCATTTTAAATCTTTAAAATTCAAATAAAAATCAAGAAAATTAATTAAGGGATATATTTTGTGTTGAATAGCTTTGATACACCATCATTCACCTTCCAAATTCGTGCAAGACCTATTATGGGCATAAAAATTCAAATTTTGACAAGAATGGTAAGTTGCTTTAATGGAGGTTATGGCAAAATCCAAAACATAATTGCAAGGCTTCAATGACCATTATTCTGATTGATACTCATTCAAGACCATAGAGGCAAGCATTCCATATACCATTCACGACCTAGAGACACTCATACAGCATAAGCAAATTTCAAAAATCCCAAGGAAAAGTGGCAAACTGAAAACCACCTTGCAGCCCAATTCAAGCTTCCTTCTTGATCCAAACACACTCCTTACATCCCCAGGAGTCTATTGCTATAAAAAACGAGCCCTAACACCATCAGAATCAAAGCACACAACTCACACGGTTTGAACTATTTTTCAGAATTACATATCATCATTCGTGTGTTTTTAACCATGCTTTTGAATTGATTTATGTTAACAGGGATATTCTGGAGCTTTTGGCTTAATCCAATTTGGTTGTAGTGCCCTGAATAGGAATCCACCATTAGCGATTTCTAGGTTTTCAGAGACTTTGAAATTGGGGGTTTTGCTATACTGTAAAATCAGGACTCCAAATGTGCATGGCCAAAATCAGTGGGACAAGACGAATCAAATGAGATACTCGCGCCCTTTTTATATTGTATGAGCGGCTAATCGCTATTTTCATAATGCTGGTATTTTGTGGGGGTTTAAAACCCCCGCTATGTGTTCTTTATGTTGCAGGAAAAGCTTGAAGACGATGGCGTGGCAAGCAGGGAGTGGTCAGTTCAAACTGGGCGCGCGCGTTTTCTTATTTCCAGCATATAACGCTTTTGTTTTATATAATATTTCTTTTCTATGTTACTAACAAACGCACCAAAGTGATGCAGTGGTTGGTGATGTGTTGGTTCACCACTGGGACCTGGGTTCGATTCCCAGGTCCCCCATAATTCTCATATCATTTTTGTTAACGCGTTCTTGTGCAGTTTCTCAAGTAGTTTCCACCATAAGCCTCACCCATCCAACGTGCCATGTGTCATCAGTGCAGATCCAAAGGACAAAAAGTGAAGAACACCATGTGCCTGGTCAACAGCATTCCACTCAATTCCCAGAGTCAAACGAGTTGGCTTCTTGATGGGCCTCAAATCTCAATCCAACACCCTCCATTTCAGCCCACACCCCCTTGGGTTTTACTCTTCTTTTTATTTTGTTTTGACATTTTCCCTTTTTTATTTACTTGCCTTATTTTATTTTTTTATTATTAACACAATTAACATAATTAACATATTTTCATAAAATAAAAAAAATATAACTAACATCATTATTATTATTATTATATTATTTTGTAAATAAACATTAATTGAAATAGTTTAATTAGGCAATTTTGACTTTTCTTTTAATAATTAAAATAGATTTGGAATTAGGTAAAATTAACTTTTAATTTTATTTCTTTTTATTTTATTTCATAAAAAACATAAAAAACAAAAAAAAAATTATTTTCTTTTAATTAAATTAATTAATTAGTCATTAGTTAGTTTTAATTTCATTTTAATTACAAAAAGACAAAAAAAATCAATATCTTTTCTTAAAAGGGTCAAAACCCTTAGAACATTCCCGATTCTTTCTTTCGCGCGTATTTTAATTTTAATTCTTTATTTTGATTATTTTTGTAACTGCCTCCGGATGTAATAGTAATTAGGGTTTTACTGCTTTACTTTCCGTACTTATTTACTAAAAACGGGTCTTTGTATTTTTGGCGATGTATAGACCCGCGCCTTGTAATAGCGTAGGATTTATGTTTCCGCAATTTACCTTCCGCACCCCCTAACTGTTAAATGAATGAAAGAATGTATGGTAATTAAAAACAACGCGTAGCTCACAAGGCCATGATCAAAGATAAAACATAACATGAAAACAACACACAATACACACACCACTTCTAGGGTACGCCTCACTTGTTGCCTTCGAAACGTGGTCGTCAAGTATAGGACGTTTTAGCGGTCGCTCTTATGTCCAAGATCCAGTTGCCTTGAAACAGTTGCCTCGAAACGGTTGCCTCGGATTAAAAAGGATCTAGGACATTAGGGTTACTTCTAAGGTGTCCTAACTGTTGCTTCGGTGACCACACTGTCCCTAAAATCGAATTGACCCGAACACCTCCAACGGTGGTGCTACCTATCTCTCAATGGTGGGATAGCACTATCTAAAGGACACTTACACAGCTTAATTCCTTAGGGTAGGTAGATGACTCATGGGTACTTGCTCTCTTCAAAACAAATAAAATACTTTTCACACCTTACACTTTCAAAAGCTTTCAAAACAAATTTTTCAAACACTCTTGAGGACAGATACAAGAGTCATTCAGAAATCTTTCAAAGAAACTTTTTCAAACCCACTCACATTTTGAAAAGCAAACATTTTTGAAAACATAAGAGCAAGTAACTAAGAGCCCGTGGATAACCACGGATAGAAAGGGTGCTAACACCTTCCCTTTCTATAAATCTACCTCCCGAACCGAGAAACATTCTCATAAGGAATTTTGCTGTGCTTTTGTCCTTTCCATGTTGGAGAAAATAAAAGACGGTGGCGACTCTTACTTACCGCGACATTTCACGAAACCAGCTAAAAAACAGTCAGTTCTATTTCCACCGATCACAGGTATCAATAATAGTAATCAAAGGAGTATTATTAATGAAACATGTACCTCTGATAAGTCTGTCCTCAACAGCTGTCTGATCCTCAACCAAAGCGAACACTTTACCACTTGTCTGCGCCCTCTTCAGTTTCTGACAATGACTACCAATGTGCCCTTCCTCACTACAATTAAAACAAATCACATCCTTATGCTTGCACTCAGATACAACATGTCCATTCTTACCACAACGAAAACACCTTTTCACTTCAGTAGTACACGCATTACTCTTATGCCCAGGTTTCCCATATTTAAAGCAAACCACACCAGCAGGAGCATCTCCCCCACTAATCCTCTGACCCTAAGCAACTTTCTGTTTACCCTTACCAGTTGAGGTATCATAAGGCTTACTACGATTCTGTTGGTGCTTACCCCTCTTCTCACTTATAATCTTGTAATGAGCATTATTATCCTCCTCATAAATTCTGCATATATCTATCAAATCAGCAAAGAAACTGATCTTTTAGTATCCAACTGCCTTCTTGATCTCTGGGCGCAACCCGTTCTCAAACTTGATACACTTTGAAAACTCAGCATCTGCCTCAGAGTAGTGCGGATAAAATATAGCCAACTTAGAAAACTTGGCAGCATACTCAACAACCGACATATTCCCTTTCTTCAACTCAAGGAACTCAATATCCTTCTTACCCCGAACATCTTCAAGAAAGTACTTCCTCAAAAATTCCATACAGAATACATCTCAAGTGACATTCTCACCTGCAGCTTCCAATCTCTGACAAGTCTCTAGCCACCAGTCATCAGCCTCAACTACTAGCATATGAGTACCATATCCAACCTTCTGTGCTGGAGTGCAGTCCATCACATGGAAGATTCTCTCAATCTCCTTCAACCAATCCAATGCTCCGTCAGGATCATACTTTCCCTTGAACATAGGCAGATTCTCTCTCTGGAAAGTCACCAAGCTACGAGATCCAGCATTCCCATCAACATTCGGCTGATTCTCCATCGCATGAGCCATCGCTTCTAAAGCAGCAGCAAGTGCAGCATCATTCCTTCCAGCAATCTCAACTTATCACTACAACATAAACAACAGTTAGAACTCAAATTAACAATGCTCGATTGTTAGACAACTACTACTTGACAACAAGGTTGGACGGACCAACCGTTGCTCTGATACCAACTTTGTAACACCCCAATTCTACCTGACAATAATACATTCAAATCAGAGTTATAACCATTCATACAAACGAATCAGGATGCCACAAATTCATCTTTCAAAACACATTACATTCATTGTGGATACATAACACTTTAAAACTTTGGATGAACTATCAGCATAACAATTAAATCTCTTAATTCAACAATTTAAACATCTACGCAGCAGAATTATTGGTAACATCTTTATCCATCGTTACGGCAAATTTAAAAATAACACATACTTAATAATAATCAACTTAAGGTTCAACAACTAAATATTTAACAATCAAAAGCAACAAGCGTTCATCCCCCCGAGTGTTACGTATCAGGGCAATGAAACCGACTCAAATTACTGAAGGAATACATCCTTCACTCTCGATTACCTACACGTTACCAATGTAAGGTTGACATTCAAACAGAAGGGTTGAGATATCTAACAATATAATAAAAAGTATGATAATTAATATATTGAATTAGATCACGTAACATCACCACTCCTCATCTTATAATCAACAATAATCGCAACAGAATTACCAATAATAATACACATTCATCACATTAATTCACAACTTATTTATGCAATCATATAATGTGACTCAATACTATGCAAATGCATGTGGTACCATTGGAGCAGAACTCCCATCTTAAAAATCTGCCAATAAATAGAGGCATCAACAAGGCATAAGCCTTCATCTTAATATTCGCCAATACAGGCCATCTTAACGAGCATAAGCTCCATCTTGAAATGCAATGTATGCGACACAATCATGAATGTAATGAAAACACCACATTTAAAAACATCTCAACACAAACATCATCATTGGCCATAAGCCTACATCTTAATAGCTGCCAATTATTAGAGGCATCTCAACATATTTCATCATCATAATTCATCAAACATCATTTATACATCATAATTCATCAAACATCATTTATACATCATAATTCATCAAACATAATCTCATTAACATCATTTCATCAACAACTCAGCCGTACAACAATACAATAGTAACTCGTCAATCTCGCAACATTGGCCATATGCCTACAACATGATATTGCCTATAATTAATTAATCATCTAAGGCTTACTTCTAAATTACCAAACCTCTACATATTACTATTCTGTAATACTGTATCATTATCATCATTAATCCTAATGTACAACCCAAACAACAATCTATAATCATATCATCCTCATCATTCTTCACAAAAATCAGCATAGCGATTAACGCGGGAATTAACTCTAGTCCTAATTTGGATACTAGGATTATCCTTCCTATTCTTCATTTTAATCCTTAAGAATGAAGTTCATCACGTTAGCTATTCAATGCTTCGAACGCCACCTCAAACAAAGTCCGAAAACTCAAGTTACAGCATTGGGAAAATGAATCTGTCAAAAACCAGACAACATGGATCGACACATAACACCTTGGGTCGACGCGTACTAAACTGAACACACTACATGAGTTGATGAATACTCTCTTGTATCGACTCATACTAAGCCTGCAACACTGCATGTATCGATACATGCTCTTACGTATCGACTCATCCTGAGTTTAAAAGCCCTCATGTATCGACACATGACTCCTTCGTGTCGACTCATACTGAGTCTAACAACATTCTTGTATCGACACATAACATTTGGGGTCGACACATACTACTTTGTCATGGATATTTTCTGCGATTTCTCTGCATTTTCACTACGGGTTCCATACTTTAGGCCCTAAAAACATCTTCTAATCATAGAAAATCATCAATTACAATTATCCTACAATTTTACATCAAATAAACAGCATTGGGACACCATTATTCATCTTTCAATCATCGATTTCCATCATACAACATCATATATAATTCGATCATAAACCAAACAATATTTCACCTCTAACCTCATATACCAATTATCATGAACCCTATTATAGAGTCAGAACCCCACCCTTACCTTGGATTGAAGGTTGCTCTATAACTTTTCGACTGAATTCCCGTTCTGCCTCTTTCCTCTTTTCCAACAGCTTTCACGTTCTTTCTCTAACCCTTATTCTTCTTATTGCTTCTTCTTTCTTATTATTTCTACTATAATAAAATAACCCTATTATTCTCTTTATTCCTTAATGGGCTTAAGACTACTACACCCCCTTATTACTACCTTCATTCTTTAAAACAAGCCCACATCAAATAATATTATCCTTCTAATATTATTCCACAACTTACTAAAATAAATAAATCCAACTAATCACCACACAACTTCACAAATATTCCAAAAAAATAATTTAATTAAATAATTAATTAAATTACGGGCGTTACACAAACGACTTCGTTCCCATCTTCTTCATTGAGGAGCAATTACTTGTTTATTACTTTCAATCAATTCAAGAACATTTTGTCTGTAATATTAAACAATGACTTTTAAGCCATGTGCCTGGCCCGGGGAACTATGGTTCATTTGTCAATGGTTTTATTTATGTTCATTTTATCATATGATCATTCAATATAAATCATTGGACTTTTGCATTCAAATCTCTATACTCATTGTCTCTCTTCTTCTTCAAATGCGTTTATTTTTTAAAATAGCCATGTATCTTACATACATACACACACACTCTTGTAGGTCCTCATCCACTCCGGATCTCATTTCTAATGACTCTAGTATTGCCGACTATGACTTCGAACGTCCAGTTAACCAATCTGAAGATGAAGGCGAGGAAGATTGTGAAATACACGGAGAACTAGTCAGACTTCTATTACAAGAGGAAAAAGATATTAATCCGCATGAAGAGTCAGTTGAAGTCATCAATCTAGGTACCGAGACAGACAAGAAAGAGGTCAAGATCGATGCTAACCTAAAGCAGTGTCAAAAGCAGATTAGTTCAGATGTTGCATGACTGTGTGGAAGTGTTTTCTTGGTTGTATGATGATATGCCAGGGTTGGATACCAACATTGTAGTTCATCGTCTGCCGACAAAGGAAGATTGTCCTCCTGTTAAACAAAAAGTTTGTCGCATGAGGCCTGACATGTCTGAAAATATAAAAGCTAAAGTGATGAAACAATTTGACGCCAGATTCCTAGCTCTGACATCCTATCCCCAATGGGTTGCAAATGTGGTGCCAGTACCGAAGAAATACGGAAAAGTTCGTATGTACGTAGATTACAGGGATCTGAATAGGGCAAACCCCAAGGATGATTTCCCTCTACCTCATATTGATGTCTTGGTCGATAACACCGCTCAACACAAAGTATTCTCTTTCATGGATGGTTTCTCTTACTATAATCAAATTAGGATGGATCTCGAAGATATGGAGAAGACCACCTTTGTTACGCAATGGGGCACCATTTCTTACAAGGTCATGCCATTCAGGTTGAAGAATACAGGGGCAACATATTAAAGCGCTATGGTAGCTTTTTTTCATGATATGATCCATCATGAGATAGAGGTATATGTGGATGATATGATTGCAAGGTCACAAACTGAGGAAGAACATCTAAATCACCTATACAAGCTATTCGAGAGGCTGAAAAAGTACAAGTTGAGGTTGAACCCTAATAAGTGCACATTCGGAGTATGATCTGGAAAGCTTCTAGGTTTTGTTGTCAGTGGTAAAGGCATCAATGTCGATCCTTCCAAGGTAAATGCCAGCCAAGATATGCCAGTACCCCACTCTGAAAAAGAAGTTATAGGATTCTTGGGTCGTCTTAACTACATCACCCGCTTCATATCTCACTTAACTACTACTTGTGAGCCAATCTTCAAACTCTTGAAGAAAGATCAAGTAGTCAGATGGAATGATGAATGTTAGGCTGCCTTCGACAAAATCAAAGAATATCTATAAGAACCTCCTATCCTCAAGCCCCCAGTTGAAGAAAGACCCTTGATCATGTAATTAACAATACTAGAGAATTCTATGGGGTGTGTGTTGGGCCAACATGACGAGTCTAGCCGAAAAGAGCATGCTATTTACTACCTGAGAAAAAAGTTTACCGACTGCGAAACCAGATATTCACTGCTCGAGAAGACTTGTTGCGCTCTGGAATTGGCTTCTCACCGGCTAAGACAGTATATGTTGACTCATACTACTCTACTGATTTCTAAGATGGACCCTATCAAGTACATCTTCGAGAAACCTGCTCTTTCCAGACGGATAGCTAGATGGCAAATGATCTTGACTGAGTATGATATTCAATACACAATGCAAAAGGCCATCAAGGGAAGTGTATTATCATATCATTTGTCCCATCAAGCTGTTGATGATTATCAGTATATGAACTTTGACTTCTCGTATGAGAATATCATGCTAGTGACCGACTGCGCGAAACTTGGACCGTATGACGGACCTGAACAAGGATCCGGATGGACTATGGTCTTCGATGGGGCTTCCAACGCCTTGGGTAACGGAATTGGTGTTATGATCATCTCCCCCGAAGGTTGGCACACTCCTTTCACTTCCATACTATGCTTCGATTGTACGAATAACATGGCCGAGTACAAAGCATGCATTTTGGGTCTGAAGGCTGCCATTAATTTGAAGATCAAGCATTTGAATGTGTTCAGGGATTCTGCTCTGGTGATTAGCCAAGTAAAATGAGATTGTGACACTAAACACCCTAATCTCATCCCTTACAAGGAGCTTATGCTATCTCTGATTCCTTACTTCGAAGAAATCACCTTTGAACACTTCCCTAGGGAAGAAAACCAGTTCACCGATGCCTTGGCCATGATGTCTTCTATGTTCAAGGTCAAATGGGACAACAAAGCTCCTATGATTACAATCGAGAGATTTGACGAACCTGGGCACTGCTATGAGCTCAACACTGACGCCGAGAAGCCATGGTACCATGAGGTGAAGAGATACCTTGAAACAAAAGAGAATCCCGAAGGAGGTTCCATCAATGACAGAAAGTTCTTACGAAGATTCTCAGCCAAAATTTTCCTAAGTAATGGAATCTTGTACAAACGCAACCATGATTCTACTCTACTCTGATATATAGACAAGAAGGAGGCAGAGGAAATTATGGAAGACATGCATGATAATATCTTTGGGACTCACTCTAGTGGACATACCATGGCCAAGAAAATCCTGAGAGCTGGTTACTATTGGTCAACAATGGAGGCTGATTTCCATCACCAATCAAGAACTTGCCACAAATGCCAAATCTATGCTGACAAAGTCCATGTACCTCCCATTCCTATGAACTTTATGACCGCTCTGGGGCCATTTTCAATGTGGGGCATTGACATGATTGTAGAGATCAAACCTACTGCTTCCAATGGGCATCATTTCATTCTGGTCGCTATTGATTATTTTACCAAGTGGGTTGAAGCTGCCTCGTTTGCCTCGGTCACCAAGAACACGGTAGCCAGATTCATCAAACACAACCTCATCTGCCACTATGGTATCCCCGAAAGGATCATCACCGACATTGGGACTAACCTCAACAATGTTATGATTATAGAACTTTGCACACAGTTCAAAATCAAGCATCACAACTCTTCTCCTTACAGGCCTAAAATTAATGGCACAATGGAAGCAGCCAACAAAAACATTAAGAAGATTGTGAAGATGATGGTAATTACCTATAAATACTGGCATGAGATGCTAATGTTTTCTCTTCATGGCTACCGTACGTCAGCTCGGACATCAACTGGGGAAACTCCTTTTTCTTTTGTCTATGGCATGGAAGTTGTTCTGCCAGTGGAAGTTCAGATTCCCTCAGGATTATGAATGAAGCAGGCCTAGGAAAAGACGAATGGATTTAGACAAGATTGGATTAGTTGAACTTAATTGATGAAACGCAACTGGCTGGCGTTTTTCATGGTCAGATGTACCAAAATGTGTGATCAAGGCTTTCAACAAAAAGATCATGCCTCGAGTATATCAAGCTGGTGACTTGGTGATAAAGCACATCATTCTTCCACAAGGGGACCCCAGAGGCAAATGGACTCCCACTTACGAAGGTCCATTTATTGTCAAGAAAGTTTTCTCTGGTGGTGCCATGATGCTGACTACCATGGATGGTGAAGACTTCCCACATCCTGTGAACACGGACATAGTTAAAAAATACTACACGCAAGAGACTCGCTAGGTTGACACACCTAGACAGGATAAGGGCATCCCAGCAAACCAAAAGGTTTAGGAAAAAATTAGGGATATATGCAAAAGATTGTACACCCAGAAAGTTGAAAACCCGAAAGGGCGACTTGGGCAAAAATGGGTATCCTGGTGGGCTGAAAACCCGAAAGGGAGGTCCAGGCAAAAGTTAAGGAATGAAAGCATATGACTATGTCTCGTGGAATCACCACAGTCGACTTTATTACCAAGGTCCGAGTTCAAATGATCCAGGATCAATCCAATCAACTTCTGTCAACGGCAAGGGACATTCGAAGACATTGGGGAAATAGTAGAGTTGGAATGCAATGAGATCACTTCCACATGGCTATTATTTTTGTTGTTTTCAATTTTGTTTCGACAACATCCTCTTACTAGGATCTCCGTCTCTTTGTACAAAAACACCTATTCATGGGAAAAATACCCATACAAATATACTTTGAAGTGCAAACTTTCTATTTTTTGTTTTGAATGCAAAGATGTCTAGTGACTAAAATTGAACGAACATATGCATTGTGAACATAATTAAAACTATCTAGCACATGTTTCCTGCCAAGTCATAGCAAGCATCTGTTTAATGCAGTTGAGATATCCCCACAGAGTTATCTCATTAGCATCATCCCCACAGGGCCAGCTACAATAAACCTTTCCCCACCATAGTTTCCCACAAAGTCCCTTTGTATAGGTTGGTCCCCAGCCAGGGTCTCAATCTCTTGACAAAACTCTCCCCAGCTGAGTTGATCTTAAAAGAAGAAGCCATGTAGATCTCTTCCTAAAAGAACTCACATTGTCAGCAGTTCGTCAAGTATTCCTCAACAGGGTTTATTTCCCCAGCAGGGTTTATTTCCCAACAGGGTTTATTTCCCCAGCAGGGTTTATTTCCCAATAGGGTTTATTTCCCAACAAGGTTTATTTACCAAGCTAAATTTGTCTTCCCCAGCCGAGTCTATCCTCTCCAGCTTGATTTTTTCTCTTAGACCATTACAAATCAGAAGACCAAAACCCCTGATCCCCAGTGAAGTCGCCAACAAAGTCATTGTTATCACTGAAAGTTGTTGTGAAGCCTGGACCCGACCAGATAACAGTTTAACTTCAGTAAGTTGTTGTGAAGCCTGGATCCAACCAGATAACAATCAACTTTTTTCTCTCAAGTTACTATGAAGCCTGGATCCGACCAGATAATAGTACAACTTTTAAGTCACTATGAAGTCTGGACTCGACCAGATAATAGTGTAACTTTTCAAAAAAAAACTATGAAGCCTGGACCTTACCAGATAATAGTTTAACTGCAGTTATTGTGAAGCATGGACCCGACCAGATATCAGTTTAACTTCATCTTTTCAAGCAAGTTAATGTGAAGCATGGACCCGACTAGATAAAAATTAACTTTATTCCCTTAGAAATTTGTTGTGAAGCCTAGAATCCGACCAGATAACGACTAAATTCAAGCAAGTTGATGTGAAGCCTGGACCCGACCAGATATCAATTCAACTTCATCTTTTCAAGCAAGTTATTATGAAGCCTGGACCCGACCAGATAACAATTAACTTTATTCACTCATAAATTTGTTGTGAAGCCTGGAATCCGACCAGATAACAACTAAATTCAAGCAAGTTATTGTGAAGCCTGGACCCGACCAGATATCAATTCAACTCCATCTTTTCAAGCAATTTATTGTGAATCCTGGACCCGACTAGATATCAGTTTAACTCCATCTTTTCAAGAAATTTATTGTGAAGCCTGGACCCAACCAGATAGCAATTAACTTCATCCATTCTAGAAATCTGTGAAGCCTGGAATCCGACCAGATAGCAGTTTAATGTCAATAAGTTACTGTGAAGCAAGGAATCTAACCAGATAACAGTTAATTTATTCTTCCCCAGTAGGTCATTGTGAAGCTTGGAATCTGACTAGATAACAATTAATTTATTCTTCCCCAGTAAGTCACTGTGAAACCTGGACCCGACCAGATAACAGTTCAACTTCAAGCAATTTTCTATGAAGTTTGGATTCTGACCAGATAACAGTTAATTCAGATATTCCCCTGCAAGTCACTGTGAAGCCTGGAATATGACCAGATAGCAGTCAACTTCACTATCCCCAACAAATTCCTGCCAAGCCTGGATTTCGACCAGATAACAGCCAGTTTTCGATTCTCTCCAGTCAGGAATACTTCCTCAGTAGAGCATTAAACAATCAAAACTCCTAAACATTTCCCCAAGCAGAGATCAACGCTCTCCACAGAGTCTTCTTAAACAAGACAATATTCCCCAGTGGAGTTTCTCCTCAAACAACGAAACAGGAATTCCCAGCAGAAACATCCAAAAACAGGAGGAGCATACTCTTCATCCCCAGTAGCAGTCTAGGAGCTCATTTCCCAAGGCTCATCAGTGTGTTGTCAAGGATTTATTTTCCTAGACAAAGACATGAAGGTGAGAAAACACTTAGAAGGGGGGGGGGGGGGGGGGGGGGGTGAATAAGTTTCTCTTTTTCTTTTTCTTAAAGGCTTAACAATAATGGAAAGACACAGTTATTTTTATCCTGGTTCGTTTGAACTCAAACTACTCCAGTCCACCCGCCAAGGTGATTTTGCCTTTCTCAACAAGGACTTAATTCACTATAATCAAACTGATTACAATCACACAACCAAACTATTATGACTAACAATTCAATGCACAAGTAAACTTACAAGTGACTAACACAACTAAGACTCAAACTAGTCCTAACATTCTTGATAAATCTGACCAAACTTGGTCTCTCAAGGAACAATTACAAGAATTAAATCTTTACAGATAGTGAAACAAATTTCTTCTTAGAAAGCTATATCACAAACTGATTTTTTACTAAGATTAGTTTTGCACTAAGTGTTTGTAAAATGATTTTTGAGCAGCAGAATATTTTCACATAGTTAAGCAGTTGGCCTGCAATAAATGATCTTCTATTTATAGCATGAAGAAAATGACTGTTGCTGCCTTCAAAAGTGGAGAGAAATTAATGTTTGCGTGTTTGCTTGCAGTATTGCATTTTCCAATGAACTAGCGCAGACACTTGAGTGCATGTAGCCTGCTTTGCATTAAATGAACAAACGACACTTGTCAGAGCATGTTTCCTGAAACTTGACAAGACTTGTTAGCTTCTTTATTCTATTAGAACTAGCTTCACGTCTTGCTTCAGAGTATGCTTCACAACTTTCTTCAGAAGATGCTTCATAACTTGCTTCAGAGTATGCTTGCAAATCTTCTTATCAGCGCTTGCTTTGTAGAAAACTTCTTAACATGGTTTACATGGAAACTTGCTAAGCTTTAGAAGATGCCTAAAATAGTTTCTTATCAGAGTCAGCATCAGAACTTGCGCTAAAACAAATAGTTCTTTCAGGAAAGAACATCTTCATTTATTTTCAGCTCAACACGTCAAAATGATTTTCATCTAGGAAAATACTTCAGTCAGAACATTATCTGAAACAAATAAATATGCTCATCAGAGTATCAATTATATAAAATATATTTTATTGTTATCATCAAAACTCTGAGATATGATCAGAACCAATCTTGTTCTAAAAATCTCCCCCTATTTGATGATGACAAAAATATTCAGATTTAGAAATAAAATTGAACAAGAGATAAGAATCTCCCCCTGAAATAAATATTTCTATAAGAAAAACTTCCTGAGAATTTTCATCAGAGCTTTGAGATTTTTCTTCTAGGATTTCTTCAGCAAGTCTTTTGAAGATAATGTTCAGTTGAATTAAACTTCCAGAGTTTAGTGATACCTGCAAAATTCTTTTAAACATAGAAAGAAATCTTTGTATTTTATTAGTAATGTTTGAGACTTAGTCCCATAACTGTTAATCAGAGATTAGATCAAAATACTCATTTTCTCCCCCCTTTTTATCATAATCAAGAAGTATATAAAATTAAAGAGCGTAAAAAAATTTTTTAATCAAAAAGATTCAGAGGTACAAAACAAAAACAAGAATCAGAATGACACTAAGATATTTATATGAAAGAGAAGGTTGAATTTTGAAAGAGAAGGTAAAAAGTGAGAAAGGGTTTTTTGGAAAGGTATTTATATGAAAACTTTTGAGAAATAGGTTTTAAAAAAATAAAACTGTAAAAAGAGTTTAAGAAAAAATTAATTTAAAAGAATCTAATCATTACTAGCATTTAATGATATTGAAAATTGAGGGGAAAGCGTGACATTTTGATCAAATCATAACAGTTACCTAGGAATGGCGTCAATAGCATAGCACGCGTGACCTTTCAGAAACACACCACGTGTTCATCTCCTGAAGGTTGCATGGGACAACTGCTTGATATAATGAACTGCTAAACTATACTTGTAATGAATCATTAGAACATTTCAGAACTTTATATATAGCTTCTGATGTAACTTCTCTTCTAACTTCTGAAGAGTTGTTAATCAGAACATTCATTTCAGAACATTCTGAAGGCAAACACTGAAGATAAATACAATTTTATTCAAGACATAATTCCATACAAATATTTTTCAAGATGAATTTAAATCTATCTTCTGAAAGGGGTTTGGTAAAAATATCAGCCCATTGATGGTCTGTTTTTACAAAGTTTAAATTTAAAATTCCTTTCTGAATGTAGTCCCTTATAAAATGATATTTAATTTCTATGTGTTTAGCTTTAGAATGCAAAATGGGATTTTTAGAAAGACAAATAGCAGAGGTATTGTCACAGAAGATAGGAATCTTACTTTTATAAAGATTAAAATATTCTAGCTGACTTTTCATCCAGATCATCTGAGAACTACATCCAGCAGCAGATATATACTCAGCTTTTGTTGTTGAAAGTGCAATTGTTGCTTGCTTCTTGTTGTACCACGAGATAAGATTGTCACCCAGAAACTGGCAGCTTCCAGAGGTGCTCTTTCTTTCAATTCTATCTCCAGCAAAGTCAGCATCACAATAACCTACTAGTTTGAAATCTTTTGATCTTCTGTAACACAGACCCAGATTAGTAGTACCTTTCAGATACCTCAGAATTCTCTTAACAGCAGTTAAGTGAGATTCTATAGGATCTGATTGGAATCTAGCACATAAACATACATTGAATAATATATCAGGTCTAGATGCAGTTAGATAGAGAAGGGATCCAATCATACCTCTGTAGAGCTTCTGATCTACCTTCATACTTACCTCATCTTTTCCCAAAATGCATGTTGGATGCATTGGTGTCTTAGCATCTTTGCTTTCTGACATCTGAAATTTCTTCAGAAGTTCTTTAACATACTTCGTCTGATGTATGTAAGTACCTTCTGGAGTCTGGTTAATTTGTATTCCCAGAAAGAACTTCAATTCTCCCATCATGCTCATCTCAAATTCCGCCTGCATGGTCTACAACAAGTTCTTTTCCAAGGGACATATTAGAGGTTCCAAAAATAATATCATCAACATAAATTTGACAAATTAAAATTTCATTTTTAAATGTCTTTCTGAATAAAGTTGTGTCAACTTTCCCACTGGTAAAATCTTTTTCTAAAATAAAATTTCTCAAACGTTCATACCAAGCTCTGGGAGCTTGTTTTAAACCGTATAAAGACTTTTTTTAATTTAAAAACATGTTCTGGATACCTTGAGTCATTAAAGCCATGAGGTTGATGGACATAAACTTCTTCTTCTATATAGCCATTTAAAAATGCACTTTTAACATCCATTTGATATAATTAAATGTTATTATGAACAACAAAAGAAATTAATAATCTAATAGACTCTAACCTGGCGACTGGGGAAAAGGTTTCATTATAATCAATTCCTTCTTGTTGACTATAACCCCGTGCAACCAGACGTTCTTTGTTTCTGACCACCTCTCCTTGCTCATTTAGTTTGTTTCTGAAAACCCATTTAGTTCCTATAATGTTGAATCCTTCGGGTCTTGGAACTAGATCCCATACATCATTTCTGGAAAATTAATTGAGTTCATCTTGCATTGCTAAGATCCAATCATTGTCTTCCAGAGATTCATCAATAGAGGTTAGCTCAATCAGAGATACCAATCCAAACAATGATTCTTCATTGATTCTGAGAGAGGATCTTGTTCTGATGGGATCTTCTTTCCTTCCAATAATCATGTCTTATTTATGAGCCAAAGAGATTCTGGGAAACCTTTTCTGAGAGGGTTGTTCAAAGATTCTGATATCATCTAGAGCATTATCAAGAGGAGGATATTCTGAGTCTTCCTTTGCTTCTGACTTTTTAGAGTTTGAGAGATGATCTTCTGTACCTACAGAAATATGAATTTGCTTTGGCTGTTACTGGCCAAGCTTGTCATCAAACCTGACTTTGATTGATTCTTCAACAATCAGAGTTTCTATGTTGTATACTCTATAGCCTTTTGAGCGTTCAGAATATCCAAGCAGAAAACACTTTTGTGCTTTAGAATCAAACTTGTTCATATTTTCTTTAGCGTTCAGAATAAAACAAGTACATCCAAAAGGATGGAAATAAGAAATAGTTCTAATGGCCTAGAGGAAGAAACAACATTTTTTATTTAAAAGAAGGTTTTGAAATTTTTCCTTTTTGACATGCTTCACACAGAGCTTCTGATGTTGTATTTCCATTCCTGTTTCCCATAGATTCAGAGCTAGTAGCTTTTGTTTCTGATTGCCTCTGAAATCTTTGAATCCTTTAAATTCCAGGTTTTGGAACATATGCTTTTTTTCCTCCATGTGTATAGAGCATCCAGAGTCCAGGTGTTAATACTGGAGTTTCAACCTTGTTGTTAAAAATATCTGCAACATAGATGATTTTGTCTTTTGGTACCCATATCTTTTTGGGTCCTCTTGGGTTAGAGTATTTAAAGTTTTGTTTGAACTTTGGATTAGCATAAGATTTTTCAGAGTGAGATGTATACTTAATATCATTTTGTGCCCAGTGGTGAAGTGAGAATAAAGAGGAGTGCGTTTGATAACCAGATCCTTAAATTTCTTAGGTTGAGATACTTTGCCTTTGTATCCTATTATTATTCTTCTGTTCCTGCTAACTCCATAGATCATTGAAGCCATTTTGCTTCTATCTATGTTTTTAGCCAAAAACTTCTGAAAGCTTTGATCATATTCCTTTATAATCTTATCAACATTATTGGGATCCTCTGAGATTATTTCCTTCTGAGAATTTTGTAAATTATTTTCTAGTTTTGAAATCTTTTCTTTTAACTCAGAGTTTTCTAATCTCAGATTCTCAGTTTCTTCAGAGTCAGAAGCAAGATCCTTTTTCAGGTTCCTGAATTTGACTCGAAGCTGCTGATATCTTTCCAGAATTTCACTCAGACTTTCTCCTAGTTTAGCTTTAGTAAAATTAACAGTAAAGTCTGGAAATACCTCTTCAGCGTCTGATTCTGATTCTGACCTTGATTCTGATTCAGAATATTAGGAGACATATAATAAGTTTTTTGTTTGAGCTATATTGGCTTGTTCATCTTCTGATTCTGTTCCGTCTTCAGAAGATTCAGAGTTATCTCCTGTTCTTCTGGAGTTTCTGAAATTCTTCTGCATGTGCTTTCGCAGCTGATTGATTCTTCTAGATAGAAAGAACAGTTCGTCTTCTTCTGACGAGGATTCTCCAAAGTTTTCTGCTTCTACTTTTGTCTGCAAAATTTTGGTTTCCTATTTGTTAGATTTCAGAGCGAGAGACTTACATTGCTTTTGAGGCTCATCATCTTCTAACTCTATCTCTATCTCATGGCTTCTGAGGGAGCTGAGAAGTTCTTCTAGAGATATTATGTTCAGATATTTTTCCAGTTTGAGAGCCGTGACCATTGGTCTCCACTGTTTTGGTAAACTTCTGATGATCTTCTTTACATGATCAGCAATTGAGTATCCTTTGTCCAGCACCTTTAACCCTGCCACCAGAGTTTGGAATCTAGAGAACATTGTTTCAATGGTTTCGTCTTCTTCCATTCTGAAGGCTTCATACTTATGAATGAGCGTAAGGGCCTTGGTTTCTTTTACTTGCATGTTTCCTTCATACGTCATTCTCAGAGAATCAAACAAATTCTTAGTTGTTTCTCTATTTGTGATTTTCTCATACTCTGAATATGAGATGGAACTCAAGAGAATCGTTCTGGCCTTGTGATGATTTCTGAAGTCTTGCTTTTGATGATCTGTCATCCTTTTTCTGTCAATCTTCTGACCGCTTTCATCAACAGGATGTATGCATCCATCAGTTACCACATCCTAGAGGTTAGCGTCATAGGCTAGGAAGAAACTTTTGAACATATCCTTCCAGTAGTCAAAATTTTCACCGTCAAATATTGGAAGGTTGATGTAGTTATTGTTGTTTTGTTCAGTTGCCATTGTGTTTTCCTTCTGGATCTCCTCCTGACACGGTTAAGTGTTGCGCTCAGAGTCAAGCTCTGATACCAATTGAAGGTGAGAAAACACTTAGAAGGGGGAGGGGGGGTGAATAAGTTTCTCTTTTTCTTTTTCTTAAAGACTTAACAATAATGGAAAGACACAGTTATTTTTATCCTAGTTCGTTTGAACACAAACTACTCCAGTCCACCTGCCAAGGTGATTTCGCCTTTCTCAACAAGGACTTAATTCACTATAATCAAACTGATTACAATCACACAACCAAACTGTTGTGACTAACAATTCAATGCACAAGTAAACTTACGAGTGACTAACACCACTAAGACTCAAACTAGTCCTAGCCTTTTTGAGAAATCTGACCAAACTTGGTCTCTCAAGGAACAATTACAAGAATTAAATCTTTACAGATAGTGAAACAAATTGCTTCTTAGAAAGCGATATCACAAACTGTGATTTTTCACTAAGATTAGTTTTGCACAAAGTGTTTGTAAAATGATTTTTGAGCAGCAGAATATTTTCACATAGTTGAGCAGTTGGCTTGAAATAAATGATCTTATATTTATAGCATGAAGAAAATGACCGTTACTGCCTTCAAAAGTGGAGAGCAATTAATGTTTGCGTGTTTGCTTGCAGTATTGCATTTTCAAATGAACTAGCATAGACTCTTGAGTGCATGTAGCCTGCTTTGCATTAAATGAACAAACGACACTTGTCAGAGCATGTTTCCTGAAACTTGACAAGACTTGTTAGCTTCTTTATTCTATCAGAACTAGCTTCACGTCTTTCTTTAGAATATGCTTCACAACTTGCTTCAGAATATGCTTCATAACTTGCTTCAGAATATGCTTGCAAATCTTCTTATCAGCGCTTGCTTTGTAGAAAACTTATGAACATGGTTTACATGGAAACTTGATAAGCTTTAGAAGATGCCTAAAATAGTTTCTTATCAGAGTCATCATCAGAACTTGCGCTAAAACAAATAGTTCTTTCGTCAAAGAACTTCTTCATTTATTTTCAGCTCAGCACATCAAAATGATTTTCATCTAGGAAAATACTTTAGTCAGAACATCATCTGAAACAAATAAATATGCTCATTAGAGTATCAATTATATAAAATATATTTTATTGTTATCATCAAAACTCTGAGATATGATCAGAACCAATCTTGTTCTAACAATACACGCTCCAAGGAACACATCACATTCATAAACCATAACACTGTTTATCCTCGAATTTTGGTAAACAACCGTTGATCTTCCAATTCCTTTCACGGGTCCAGTTACTTGCGAGATCGATCAGATTGATCTCAGGACACGAGTGTCTTTATTAATCTTTTAACTTAATTGTTGTACTTAACATGTTTTGTATATGAAGACAAATGGCTTCAAATGACGAATTAAAATGCATATAAAGTGAAAGTAAAATTACTTCTAAACTTGAAATGGTAAAAGACTTAAGTAAATGTTACTGGAAATTATTCAGAAAGTAAATGCAT
This sequence comes from Vicia faba, assembly GCA_948472305.1. Taxonomy (NCBI): domain Eukaryota; kingdom Viridiplantae; phylum Streptophyta; class Magnoliopsida; order Fabales; family Fabaceae; genus Vicia; species Vicia faba. The sequence continues at coordinate 1,054,960,178 of OX451740.1, read as the reverse complement.
TTATATTAAATGGGTGTATCATACGTACATCCTCAATAAACTCGTTTCTCTTTAACACTTGGTACTTTCAGTAATTTTTGTGTAATTTGTATAAATATGTTCACCCCTAAATCGAAATACTAAAGCCACTATTTATACTACTTCGACCCTAACGGTCTTCTACACGAACTAATGCCACATTTCTGTTTGCATGTCTTCGACGAACTCAGAGCCTTCCACGCGTCTTTTCGGATGGGATAAAAATATTTGAATTCGAATCTCCTTCTTATCTTGAGCGCCAATCTCTGAAGACGGTCGAACGAAAAAATGTTTGAAACCTTAGCCACATTTTGAATAACAATCTTTATTCAATAATTCGAATTGGTAAACCTTTCCAACAAATTTTACTCAATTTGAATCTCAACCTTTATTGCTTCACATAAATAAAGTAGTGAAATATTCTGAAGTATATTCAAGTCTAACTTTAAAATCCTTAATCGAAATTTCCAGCTAACAAATTTCCCCTAAGAAATATTCATTTCGAAACAAGAAATGTATATTTTTTGCAACCTCTTCAAAATTTCTACTGCCTGAACATGTTGTCAATCTTTCAACTACTCTAACGTCATGCTCATGATGATCTTTAATCTCAAAATGTCAAATCACATCATGGGTATCTATAAATTCCATCATTAGCCACAATGACTAGTTCTTGTATTGGAACTCACAAAACTGTTCATCAGCACATAGGATCATGCTACACGTGTCCCACTAACCTGAGAATTTTAATTTCTCTTTCATCAAAATGGTTCACTTTCTTCCATATAAATAATATTTTTAATATCTTTTTCCTTTTTTCAATCTTATTCAACCTTCAAGCTTCTTCTTTCTCAAATCTTCAGCAAAACTTTCTTAACAAATTTCTTTTCTTGTTTTTTTGTATAGGCCAAAGATCCTTATGTTGTAATTTCGAACAAAGCCAATTTGGCACTCCAATACCATGTTTGGCCATGTTACTTGTTATTTTATATTTGTTACTCTGTCGAAATCTTTAGATCTTGAATGAAAGGCTTATATTTTTTCAAATACTTGCCATTAATTCTTAATATCCTCTTGTCTTCTTCCAGTTCCTCAATTTCGTAGGCATTATTAGTAAAGGTTTTGATGATTCGAAATGGGCCTTCCCAATATGGGGAACATTTTCCTAACGACTTATTTTTCCTATCCATTGGCAAAATTACTTTCCAAACCAAATCATCATTCGAAAAGATTTTACCCTTAACCCTTTTGTTGTATGCTCTGGCTACCCTTTCTTTTTATCTTCTCAAGACTTATAGAGCATACAGTCTTTCTTCGTCCAAATCTACTAGTTCATTCAACATTGCTTCCCAATAGAGATCTGAAGGAATCTCATTTTTCCTTTGAATTCTGATTGATTGTAAATAAATTTCTACTGGCAAGACTGCATCATGCCCAAATGTTAGACGAAATGGAGTTGTATTCGTTGCTTCTTTGGGAGATGTTCGACAGGCCCATAAATCTTGATCTAGGGTTTTGTGCCAATTTTTTGGCTTTCTTCCCACATGTCTTTTGATTAGCCCTATGATCACCTTATTAGCTGCTTCAACTTGCCCATTGGCTTGTGCATAATAAGGTGTCGATGTTAACAATTTGAAACCCATTTCTTTAGCAAACTCCTGCATCTTTTAACCAGTAAACACTGATCCTTGATAAGTTGTAATGGTTTCTGGGATTCCAAATCTATACACAATATGCTTATGTATGAATTCGATAATGACTTCTTGGTCGACATTCACCAGAGGTATTGCTTCTATCCATTTTGTGAAATAATTTATTCCTACCAAAATGTATTTCTGGTTTTTTGACGATGATGGTTTTATTTCGCCAATCAGATCCAATGCCCAACCCCTAAAAGGCCATGGCTTGATAATTAAATGAAGTTCACTTGCAGGAGCATGTTGAATTCATGCATGAACCTGACATTCTTGGCATCCTTTAACGAAATCTATACAATCTTTCAAGATTGTAAGCCAATACATACCATATCGAAACAGTAGCCACTTCATCTTGTGACACGCTTGATATGCTCCACATGCCCCACTATGTACATTGGATAGTTCTATGTAAGCCTCACCTTCCCATAAACATTTTAATAAAACTCCCTCTAGGGTTTTCTTAAACAATTCGTTGCCTATTAACACATAACTCAAGGCTCTATATTTTACTTTTCTTTCTGCATCCACTGTTGGATCCTTCAAATAGTTTATTATTGGACTTCTCCAATCTGTATCTGCTAAACTATCTATGGCTAAAACCTCAAAATATGCATCATTCACATAACCTAGCCTTGAATTATTTAAATCTGTTGGAGAAAGTTTAGTTGCTAGTACCTTACCACGTACTTCGATTAGGCATTCTAGTCTTTCCTTCGACACTTTATATCCTGAAGCTATGTGAGCCAGATCATTTGCTTCTTGATTCTTTAGTCTGGGGATGTGCTTGATGTCTACATATTCAAACATTCGAAGCAGCCTATTTGCCATCACAAAGCAGAACATTAAGTTTTCTTTTATGCACTTGTATTCTTTGGTAATTTGCTTGATTACTAACTCATAATCTCCCATTATTTCGACTCTAGTTTCCCCCAATTCCAATAAAGTCTCAAGTCCTTCTATGAGTGCTTCATACTCTGCTTCACTATTTGAGAAACGAGAACCATTTATCTTATACTTGAGCTTTGTTGGAATTCGATCTGGAGAAATAATCAAGATTCCAATCCCACTTCCATTTTCATGTGCAAAGCCATCAAAGAATAATTTCCACGGTTCTGGTTCCACAAAGTTTTGGGATATTCCGACCACTGCATGGTCAACAATGAAATCAGAGACTACTTTCCCATTCGTTGCTTTCAAAGGCATGAAAGTTAAAGAGTACTCCGTTAAAGCCAAAGCCCATTTACCAATTCGACTGTGCAAAATTGGTTTGGACAACATATGTTTAATAACATCAAAGTGTGAATAAACAAAAACATCAACTGCTTTATATAATATTTTAATTTTGTACATGAGAAGTATAGACAAAGACATATCTTTTCTATATTGCTATATCTAGTTTCTGCGTCATTTAAGACCCTACTTAGGTAGAAAATGGCTCTTTCGGCACCATTATCATCTTCATGGGCGAACATGCTTCCAATCGTTTTGTCTGACGCTGAAATGTACAATCTCATGCACTTGTTTCTTCTTGGAGGCAAAAGAATTGGTGGATGCACCAAGTATTGCTTGATCCTTTCGAATGCCTCCTGATGTTCTTCGTTCCAGACAAACTCCTCTTGTTTTAATCGTAAGAGTGGGGAAAAGGCTTGAGTTCTACCACTTAGGTTGGATATAAACCTTCGTAAGAAATTTATCTTTCCTAAGAGTGATTGCAACTCTTTCTTTGTCGATGGCGCCTTTGCCTCCAAAATTGCCTTTGTCTTGTTTTGGTTAATTTCTATACCCTTCCTATGGACCACAAAGCCCAGAAAATCACCTGCCTACACAAAAAATGCACACTTAAGGGGATTCATTTTTAGGCCATGCTTTCTCATTCTTTAGAATGATTGTCGAAGGTGATACAAATGGCTTGGCCCTGATATAGATTTCACCACTATGTCATCAATATAAACTTGCATAAAGGTCTCAATGAAATCATGGAATATTGAATTCATTTCCCTTTGATAGGTTGCCCCAGCATTTTTTAGGCCAAATGGCATAACCACCCATTCATAGGTGCCTATTGCGCCAGGGCATCGAAACGCTGTCTTTGGCACATCTTCTTCTGCAATAAAAATCTGGTTGTATCCTAAATTACCATCTAACATACTAAGGTATTCATAACCAGTAGCAGAGTCTACTAACATTTCAGCCATAGGCATTGGGTATTCATCTTTAGGAATAGCTGAATTTAAATTACGAAAATCTATGCATACTCTAAGAGAACCGTTTTTCTTAATTACAGGAACTATATTAGCTATCCATTCGACATGCCTTGTGGTCCTGATGAACTTGTAACGTAGGAGTCTTTCGACTTCCTCTTTTATTTTGGACAGGATTTCTGGCGCGAATCTCCTTGGGCTCTGCTTGATGGGCTTCTTGCCATCCTTTATTGGCAGCTTCAATTCGACCAGTTCCTTGCTTAAACCAGGAAATTTGTCATAGTCCCAAGCGAAACAATCTTTATACTCCTTGAGCAATTGAATCACTTATGCTCTTACTTCTGGGTTCAATTTCGCGCTAACGTACGTTGACCTCCTTTGAGTTCCATCTCCTAGATCCACTTCCTCGAGAGGGTCTTGCGCCAGCATCTTCGTGTTGGATGTCGATGGATCCTTCTCGAATCCCAAAGGCTCATCGTCATAGATGGAATCAAGCCTTTGGTCTTTGTCTTTGAAAAGTGTGTCTTCGTCAGGTGGTTCAGGTTTGAAGAAAATTCCTAGCCCCTTATTGTGAATTCCTTTAGCGTTGGCTTCAACAACCATAATTTTAACTTCGGCTTCCAAAGCTGTTTTCATCATATTTTCAGCCAAATAGGCCGAAATCTTCTTGAAGTAAGAAGACTCAGACATGGACATGGTCTTCTTCTTCCCAGCCAGTTGTCCGTATTCCTGGGACTCCAAGCACGTCTTCGTCAGGTCCCATGTTTTCCTTGTCCCAATAAAATCCATGTGTTGGGTGAAGGGTAAGGAAATACATTATATTATTACTTGGTGTTGATGCACCTTACGCTGTATTGCATGGCCCAATGTTGGCCAAATTCCTGTCGAAATTCCTTCTATCGACATGATTAACCTCAGACATAAAATAGCTTTGGTCTGCTTCTATGTTTTCGACAATCCCATCATCTCTCCATATTGCCAGCCTTTGGTGCATTGAGGATGGAACTGCCCTGATTCCATGTATCTATTCACGGCCTAGAAGAAGATTGTAATTCGTCTTCGTCCAATTACCATGAACATGGTGGGTATTGTTATGGTACCTACAGTTAATTCTACTTGGACCACTCCTAGAGTTTGTCCAATTTTGCCTTCATAGTTTGACAGCACCATGTTGTGTGGTTTGATGTCAGTGTCGAACATCCCAATCCTCTTCAATAGGAATTAAAGCATCAAGTTCACTGCTGCCCTACCATCCATCATAACTTTGTTGATGCCCACCTGTTCAATTTTAGCCCTAATAAATAAAGGCTTAAGGTGGTTTTTCATACATGCATCTGGCCTTTCGAAGAAGGCGTTCTGCTCTTCAACGGGGCCATTATTCATGACATAGTAACATACAGGTTTGTGTTTTGTCATTTCCAATTCCTCAGCCTTTTCGGAGTCTTCGACCTCAGTAACCTGGTCGTACTCATGTGGTAAGACAGAAACCACATTGCAATTTATTTGCAAAGAAGATTCTCCATCGAAATTGAAGCTATCTGTTGACATATCTTCATCATCTACTAGCCCATTGCTAGCCAGCTCGTTGTTGTCCCTTTCGCCAGGGACCTTCATCTTGGTAGGAGAGAAAAGTTTCCTCCTTGTTGGGGACTTATTTTCCATTGCTGGGACAGTAGAAGTTTGGTTGGTGCTTGACTTGCCAACTTCCTTGTCTGTAAGCTCCCTTTGGGCTTTCTTGTTTCGTTGGTGTCTCCTCCATTGGTACCTAGACATGGGGTTCTTCCCCTTGTAGTTCTCTGACACGTGAGATTGTTTCTTGTTGGAGTGAAACTGCCTCCTGAAGGCCCATGCAGTATGTCCAACTTCTTCGAAGCTTCTCCACTTCGACTTTCCTTTGGCTTCAGTTCTGTTTTGTCCTACTTTCAGCCATTTTCCTGTTGGCATGTTTGTTGGGGGCTTAAATGTTGCCTGTTTGCATGCCCCGGGGTGTGGGCTATCTGCCCTTTTGGGGATGTGTTGTACCCCAAAATTTGCCCTCCCATTTCCTCAACATTTTCTCATCACAAGACCCTTGGAGCTCAAGATCAAGTTAGGGTTCACTCTGCTCAAGACTCCTCCTTGCACTGTTGACCCAAATTAGGGTTTGAGTTTGCACAAAGATGTTTTGACCTAAAATGCCCAAAATTACTTTCATGCTTCATGTTGGACTCACAAGTTTATCCATACCAAGTTTCAAACCTTGATTCCAATCTTTGCCTAGTCAATTGGACAGTTGACCTAACAATCAGCTGTATTGGGGAAAAAGTCATTTGTGGTCAATTGACAGTCAAACCTCATGATTTTTGACCCACATCAACATATTGAACTCATATGAACCATTTGGTAAAGTTTGGATCACAATTCCACAAGAAATTTGATCAGATCACCAAAAGGGCAAAATGGTCATTTTTAGGGTTTTGACTGCACAAAGGCAATTTTTGACTGTTTGACCTAGCCAATGGCAAACCAAGCTCACATATGGACTCAAGGACCCAATGGCATTGTCTTTACATGTTCAACAAGTTCAAAATATCCCAAATACACAAGATTGTCAGGTGAATTTTCCAGTCAACTGATCAAAATTTGACTGTATACTGAAAAGTCAAACTTTGACTTTTTGGTCAAAATCAAGTGCCAAGATTCATTTTTCATCAAGACATGTCAAATTATGAAACTTGTTCATCAAGAAATCAAAAATTACAAATTAGGGTTTAAAATGAAGAATTTTCATAACTTAGAAATTTTCTAAGTTATGAAAATTCCTAATTTTTTTCCTAACTTTGTCCCATTTTTTCATCAAGATACATTTGGATTCAAACAAAACTAAAAACATGAAAGTTATAGTCCATTGCAAAATCTACAACTTTGGTTCACAAAGTTTCCTCAAAAGAAGCTTGTAGCTCAAGTTATGATTTTTGGAATAAGGGTGCAAAACATTCTTAACTTAGAATTTTTTTGACCTATTTTAGGCAGGATTTTTGCCTAACTTCATGGCCACTTTTCACATGCTTCCACTTGGAATTTCAACTTGCAATACAAAGATGGATTGTAGTACACATTCCAAGCTTTCCAAAGTGTCCAAGAACTCATCAAACACCCTTGTGGTTATGGAGAATCGAATTGGCAAAGTTGGGCAAAATCCACTTTTGTTCTTGACCAAATGCATGTTCATAACTTAGGCATTTTTAAAATCAGCTTGTACAAGCTAGATTACAGGCCTCTAATCCTTCTTACACTCAATAATTGAATTCCAATCCATTGTGTTCTAGCATTATTTTGTGCATTTGGTCATTACATGAAGAATTAAGCCATAATTAGAAAAAGCATTTTATCTATTCTTGTAAAGATCAACTTTATGTCAAGTTTACAATCTACGAAGTACAAAGCAAATCTCTGAGGCACAAGTGTGTGGACATATCCCACTGATCAAGAGCAAACTTTGCAGCATATTTGAGGGGCCTAGAGGAGCGTGTAACAGGACTTGGCATTTTTGACTTAAGAAAGAAGAAAACTTGCATAACTGACCACAACTCACATTCCTGTAACAACAAGCCTAAGCAAACTTCTTGAGCACATTCCAAACATCAAACCAAGTCTGAAACACGACCAATCCATCTCTCAAACCTCCATATACAGAAAAACACAATTTTGTGGCAAAACAGGGCATAGGCTGCAGTTTGAATCCCACAGTCCATTCCTATCGTGCGTTTTGGCTGAAACCTTTTCAAACACACTCCCTAACATCCATTGAAGCTATTCCAAGCATTGAACTGGAACTGTAACAGCCATAGCCAAGTGTGCCATTTTCATTTTTCATCTGTGCAGGTTGACTTCTGTAGCTTGATTCAGAAGGATTCAGAGCAAGCCAAGCACAGAGGAAGCATCCCTGGACCTCAAGCAAGCTATACAAGTCCTCACATTGCATTGAAAGTACCTCCATTGTCATACACGAATCAAGCTGAACAGGTAAGTTTTTGAACTTATATCTCTCTATCCAAGCATGTCTAGGCTTAGGTTTGTGAAGAAGTTATGTCCTACTCATGGCCCTGAAGCTACCCATGTCATTACTTTTCATTTATGTTGTGTGTACTGAGAGAATTTTGAAACTGAATATCTGAAAAAAGCTAGGTCAGGAATTGGGGGAGAAGAATTTCTCTCTCATTTCTGAGAGTTAGATCAACTTTTTTATATATTTGAAATCGTGGCTTCAAGCTCTACAAGTTTCATGTTTTAAGATTTGTCAAAAGATCAAGGAATCAGAAGTTAGCAGGTTGAGCAAAGGCGCGCGTTTTTCTGTGTTCAAACAATGGCTGCAGGTTGAAGAAGCCTCCTTGGGCTGGGCCTGACTTTTTTTTCTGTTTGCACCTTCATTTCACACATACACCCCCTTGGCCCATTGTGTGATTTTTTAATCATTTTTAAATTTTTCTTTTTTATTCTGACTTGTTATTTTTTGACAAAACATAAAAAAATATTAAAAATATTTTTCCATACATTTTTGCATTTATTTTGGATTTATTTGCTTTGTTTACATTTGTACATATAAATAAATATAATGCTTTTATTTAAAACCTTAGAAATAATGTGAAAATATATACTTTTAGTTATTATTTTTATTTTCATTTTCTGAAAACATTTTCCTAAAAAAATATATACCTTTTTTTGTAAATAATAAATATTTTATTTTTGTATATATTTAATATATTTAATACATAATATAAATACTTATATATTTATTAGAATATTTAAGATAAAAATACAAAAATAATACATTTTATATTTTTATTAATATTTAACCTCAAAAATACTCTTTTTTACAATATACTTCCTTTTTATTTATTTTTTGTACATAATTAGTAAATTGTGTATATAATAAATAATTAATACTATTTATTTGCAAAATTAGGGTTTTGCCCTAAACATGAAAATACCCAAAAAATTAACCTTTTTATTTTTGTTTATTTGTCACATGAAAAACATTTTTACATACATATAAAAATCATTTTTTTGCATCTTGCATATTTATTGTATTTTTATTTAATTATTGTACATTAAATAATTTGTATATTCAATTTGGATGTAATAGTTTAGATTTAATTTTTCTTGCTAAATATCCCCCATTTGAACAGTTGTACCCCCCATCCCATAATTATGTTGTAATAATTTAGGACTTTAAATTCTGCATTTAAAAGCTTTCTAAATATGCCATGATAGACTTAGGGTTTGTATGCAAAAATCAACCAAACAAATAGCTTGACCTAATTCAAAGATAACAAAGCATGAAAATGGACAACACCAATCACACTTGCACCCCTAGGGTTACTCCACTTGTTGCCTTCAATAATGGGCCATGTTGCATGTTAGGTGTCTTTGGCAAAAACAAAACAAGTCAAATGATCATAGTCCCTCGATGACGCTTTCAAAAGTTGCCTAAAATGATCATAGTCCCTTAAAGAAAAATTGCCCAAAGACACTTGGCACTATTGCAATCATGGTCTAAACGATGACCCGCGCCCGTCCCGTTAACATCCTAACACAAGATTGTCCACCAAATACAATGGTGGAACAAAATTGTTAAAAGGGTTAAAACATATGAAAGATCTTTGAGAAATTTAGGGTAGATAGCTCTTGGTTACTTGCCAACTTGCAAAACAAATCCTTGCCATTTTTCAAAACACACATCACAACACACTTTCAAAACAACTATCAAAAACATTGAAAACTTTTCAAAAGATAAATACACCTTTGTATACATTCAAACATGAATCATTACAAAGGTTGCCACCACATTGGCCTCTTTTCAAAACATTTTCAAACCCACACACAAAGCACCATTTCAAACAATTGAAAATGCAAGGCAAGTGATCTAAGCAAGTAACTAAGAGCCCATGGATAACCATGGATAGAAAGGGTGCTAATACCTTCCCTTTCTATAATCTACCCCCCGAACCCAAGAAAACATCTCAAAGGTTTTTGCTGTGCTTTTTAACCTTTCCTTAGGATAAAATAAAAAGTCGGTGGCGACTCTTGCTCAACCGAAACATTTGCAAAAACAAACGCAAAACCCAAGTCAGTTCTCCCACCGTATCACAGAACTGGCGACTCTGCTGGGGGATACTTAAAAGTGGGGTTACCTTAGGGTTAGATCATTTACTTGTTTTCAATTGTTTGCTTTGTTTGCTTTTATATTTGTGGGCTTTGCATCGGAGTTTCATAGATCCTAACCCGGATCTGGGGAATACCCTTTTAGGTAGCATAAGCTGTGAGGGACCTGTCCGGCGTAGACCGACATGGGTGAAGCAGTGGCTACGTTGGTGTGACACCTTGGTCTGTACCGATATCCCTTGTGTTGCAACAAGGAGAATATGGGTCTTCTAAGGAGTCATTAAACACCAACCAACCTTAGAATCCTAAATTGACCCAATTTGGCCATAGAATGGTAGCAGTATGCTACACTCATTGAGGCTAAACTCTCGCGATGGTTCCGGCCGCAAGAAAAGATTGCGATGTTGGAGTTATGACCGATTGAGGGTAGTCAATGATATTGAGATCCTCTAGAACCCGATTGCTTTTGATAGGACAGGTTTTAACCAACAAAACTGAAAGAGGGTAACACCTAAACTTCATGCTGGCCTAAACCCTAAGGGTTGTCTTGTGTGACTTGTGTGCCTTATCATGCTTCCCTTTGTGAATACTTGTGGTGTGCTTTATCATAACATCATGCCATCATACCATCGCATGCATCCTGCATAAGGACTGACCCATTTCAAAGACAAGAGGGTTTCATCTTTGCTCTGTTTTGTAGGACATCATGATGCCCATGCGTAGGAATACTATACGGCTCAACTTTGTTCAAACACCTACTTTGCTCAAGGAATTGGTTGATAGGATTCCAAACACTACTTCTTTCATCAAGAGGCATGGTTCTCTCCTTGGGTTAGTCACTTCAAAGTGGGACCAACAACTGATGAGTGTCCTGACCTAGTTTTATGATCCCCTGTATCATTGCTTCACCTTTCAAGACTTCCAGTTGGTCCCTACCCTGGAAGAATTCTCTGATTTACTTGGTATCCCTGTTTTGGGACAAACTCCATTCACTGGTTGGGAGAAGACTCTTAGGCCTGAAGAGATTGCTGCAGCCCTTCCCTTGACCAAAGAAGAGGTAATGGCTAACTGGGAAACTAGAAGTGGAGTTAAGGGCTTTTTGGTTAAGTTTCTGGTTGGCAAAGCTAATAGTCTCTGGAATGACTTAGACTTCAAGGCGTACGAAGACATTCTGGCTCTCTTAATCTATGGTCTAGTTTTGTTTCCAAATCCTGATACCTTTATTAGTGTCAACTCCATAAGGATCTTCATGTCTCGGAACCCTGTACCCACTCTCTTGGGTGATATCCTGCAACAGCTCTATGCTCGTACTGCCCGAAGACGGGGAACTCTGTGGTGTTGTGCTCCTTTGTTAGTGAGGTGGTTTATTTCGCACCTTCCTAAGTTCGTGCTTAAGAATGAAGAAGGAAAGGGTTGGGCTTATAGGTTAATGTCTCTCGCTGATAAGGACATCATTTGGACTCTCAGAAGCTTGGATGAAGTAGCAATTATTGATCGTTGCGGAGAATATCCTAATGTTCCATTGATCGGTACCCAGGGAGGAATCTCTTATAATCCATGTTTAGCTCTCCGTCAGTTTGGAAGATCCAGAAGAGTAGGGCCTCATGAGATGTTGGTGCCTCACATCAGTTTTGAGTTTCAGGTAGACAATGACGAGCTACACCGAAGATTCATCAAGGCTTGGGACAGAATTCACAAAGCTGACCCACATGAGTTAGGATCGAAGACTTCTCTACGAATGGAACCCTACTGCAGATGGGTCTGCATCCGTGCTCAGAAGTTAGGTATGCCATACGAAGCTGTCAGGCCTATCATTCTTGAATTTCCTGATGAAGACGGGGTTCCTCCAACTGTCCTCCCTCCTCAGATACCCACTGATGTTGATACACTAAAGAGGTCTTGGGCGCAGCTACAGGAAGAACGGGATTATTATCGGGAAAAGTTCAACGAACAGGAACAAAAGATCCAGAAGCTGAGTAAGAAATTGGAGGAGGAGCGGATCCTGAACGACTATATCCGCACTGAGAAGAGGAGGCCATGGGAGCACTGATGGGCTTTGGATGTTTCTTTTACAGCTTTTATTTCCTTTTCAGTATTTTCATTCTTGTAATGCCTAAGGGCAAATTGTTGAACAATTTAAAAGTTTGAATCTAATGAAGTGTGTTTCCCTTTTGTCTACAAAGTTGAATCCCGATTGTCTTTGAAAACATAAATCATAAGCATCTCATTGCATCATATGCATAACAGGTACCCTTCTTCTACAAGTTGCTTAATCTTCTTCGCTGTTTATTTCAGCACTCAGTCATCATGTCTTCCGAGCCTACTACCGAACAAGCTATCAAGGCCATCCAGGCCCAGAACGCCCAGTTTCAGGAGCTGGTCATGAGCTTAGCCCAGGGTCAACAGGAGTTGAAGACTCTGCTCTTGAAGAAGAAGAAGAAGAAGAATAAGAATAAGAAGAAGAAGAAGAAGAAGAAGAAGAAGAAGAAGAGGACTGCGTTGTTCAACACTGGACGGAGGTTTGGGAATACACTACATAATGAGGCTGATCAGGCTACTTCCTCTGCAGAGAAAGACAGCCCCCAAGGGGGAAGGGCTCCTAGTCCTATGGTCTCCGACAACGAGATGGATTACAATGATGAACAGTACCCTCCTGCTGAAGACAGGTACAAGCAACTAGAGGACCGTTTAAGTGCCATGGAGATTCAAAATGTGTCGGGGCTGGATTTTGGAGATCTAGGTTTATCTTCTGGGGTGGTGATCCCACACAAGTTCAAGGCGCATGCCTTTGCGAAGTACGACGGGGCTTCCTTCCCTAAGCTGCATCTCAGATCATATGTAAGGAAGATCCAACCTTATACTACAGACAAGAACCTTTGGATCCATTTCTTCTAGGATAGCCTTCCAGGGGCTCAACTCGAGTGGTTCTATCAACTGGATGGAGCCAGTATCCGAAACTGGGAGGACTTGGCTACTGCATTTTATAAGCAGTATCAGTACAATTCCGACCTCGCTCCCACTCGTACCCAACTCCAGGGTATGTCTCTGGGGACGGGCGAAGGATTCAAGGAGTATGCGCAAAAGTGGAGAGACCTGGCTGGTAGGGTGCAGCCACCGCTGACTGACCGTGAGCTTGTGGACATGTTCTTAGGGACCCTGTCCGGTTCATTCTTCAACCACCTGATTGGTAATTCTTCTGCTTGGTTTACAGATTTGATCTTAACCGGTGAGAGGATAGAAGCTGGTATCAAGTCAGGGAAGATACAGAAAGGTGCCTCCTCGAGTACTGAAAAGAAGCCTTTCAAGAAGGAAGCTAGTGTTGTTTATGGTCCCAGAAGACAAATCAAACCGGAACGCCGTCAAGCTGTCAATGCGGTGGTAATTTCAAAACCTGCTGCTGCTCCTCAGCAGTATAACCAACCAAGGGGTGAGAGACCCAAAAGGAAGTACACTTGGCTCAGCATGACCCTGTCTCAGATTTTGCCGCAACTACTGTCAACCAATTTGGTAACTATCAAAGAAGCTCTGAAGGTAGTAAACACGGCTTCTCCGAAGTACAACCCCAATGCCCGTTGCGCTTATCACTCTGATAGCCCGGGGCATACTACAGACGATTGTTGGGCTCTGAGGAATAAGGTTCATGACCTTATTGATGCTAAAGAAATACAGTTCGAGGCGCCCAAAAGGCCCAATATTGTGACTGCTCCCATGCCCCAGCATGGAGTGAATGCTGTGGAAGAAGACCGGTATGTAGCCTCCGTGGAAGAGATTGTTACTCTGTTATTGACCGTTAAAAGGAACATGTTGCTGGCCAGTTTATTTCCGGGATGTGGTAAAGGTTGCCTTCTTTGTGCTGTTTCACCTGTTGGTTGTCCTTTGCTGAAATCAGGTATCCAAAGCCTGATGGATAGCAAAGAAATCTTGTTCGAGAAGATTGTTGTTCCTGCTGTCCCTGCTGAAGAAGTGTCTATTGTTACTATTTTCAACAACCCTCTTAAGGATCTCTCAAAGAAGCTTGTCAAAATCATGTCCACTCAGAAGATTGCTCCTATCATCATCACTGTTCCGGGGCCCTTCCCTTATACGTCTGACAAAGCTGTCCCATGGCACTATGGGGTAGATGTTTATGTGCTTGGAGTTAAACAAGAGTTTGATACTAGTACCGGCGTCAGTAACATCACCGGGCCTGCCAAAGTTACTCGCAGTGGTAGGTTGTTCTCACCAGATATTGCGCCACCAGCTATTCAGAGACTTCTTGTCATCACACCTGCAAGTGTGCCTGCTTCCCTTCCTGATCAAGTTCCTATTTCTACCCCTGATGCCGAGTCATCTGACGCTCGGGGCAAAGGGATTGCTACTGATTTGCCTGCCCTGACGGAGGCACCAAAGACAACCACTGTTGAAGCTTCCCAGCAAGAGATGGAAGAGATTCTCAAGATCATTAAGAAGAGTGATTTCAATGTAGTTGAGCAGTTAGGGCACACCCCATCAAAGATTTCTATGCTATCACTGTTGTTGTGTTCAGAGGCCCATGCCAAGGCCCTGATCTCCTTCCTGAAGACGGCCCATGTGCCACAAGAAACGTCTGCTGATCAATTTACCGATTGTGTGGCCAACTTGATTGCCGATAATGGGTTGGGCTTCTCTGACGACGATCTAACTGCCAAAGGAAAGAACCATAACGACGCCCTGCATGTCTCCATTGAATGCAGGGGCACTACTCTTGCTCATGTGTTGGTAGACACCGGTTCTTCATTGAACGTATTGCCCAAGAAGGCCCTAGACAGGTTGGATTGTGAGGGTTTGGAACTCAAGCCTAGTAACATTGTTGTCTGAGCCTTTGACGGTTCGAAAAGGATGGTACATGGCGAAGTGGACATTCCAATCAGGGTTGGCTCCCAAGTTTTTGATTCTACTTTCTATGTGATGGATATCCGACCATCCTATTCTTGTTTGATGGGTCGTCCATGGATCCACAAGGCTGGAGCTGTGACCTCCACACTACATCAGAAGCTGAAATACCCGGTCAGAGGGAAGATTGTCACAGTTCAGGGGGAAGAAGAGTATATGGTCAGCCACCTACACTCGTTCCAGTACATAGAAATGGATGGGGAATTCATTGAGACTCCATTCCAGCACTTTGAAGAGGTGCCTCAGACACTGGCATCAGCTGAAACTGTGATTGAAGACCCTCCTTTGAAGATGGCTTCCTTAAAGGATGCCCGGGCTGTTATTGAGAAGGGTGAGTGCGCAAACTGGGGCAGCCTTCTTGACTTCACTCCGAAGACTGACAAGTTTGGTCTGGGTTTCACTGCAGAAACTCAGAGGGTTGTTCGTAAGGCAAAGATTGGAAGACCTCCTGTGTTCATCACCAACCCGGGAGTAAATGCTATTGAAGACGACGTGGATGAATCTGAATTCGACAACTGGATTTACCCAACAACCGACGGTGGACCAAGCAACTGGACTGCCAAAGACTTCACACCTATTACTTTTGTCACTCAGTAATGAACTCTTTTGTTTTGAATTTGTAACAGGCAATATTTTGAAACTTTTATGGCTCGGTGTCTTACCCGGGGCACCGTGGCTTCATTTGTGAGGGCTTTTGTGTGTCATTTTCATATATCATCAATAAAAACATTGGACGTTTGTTGCATTTCAAAATCTTGCGCTCCTTTTCTTTCTTTATTATATATTGCAAAACAGCTATATTTACACACACTCACCTATACAGGTTCCAATCCACTCTGGATCTCACTGGTAACGACTCTGCTACTGCCAGTTATGACTTCGAAAATTCGATCAACTTAGCCGAAGACGAAGGTGAAGATGATTGCGAAGTGCCCGGTGAACTTGCAAGACTGCTACTCCAGGAAGAGAGGGTCATTCAGCCACATGAAGAACCAGTGGAAACGATAAATCTGGGTACTGAGACAGACAGAAAGGAAGTCAAGATTGGTGCCAATCTAGAGCTCAGTGTGAAGCAACGGTTGATTCAGATGTTGCATGACTATGTGGAAATATTTGCCTGGTCTTACGAAGACATGCCTGGGTTGGATACCGACATTGTGGTTCATCACCTGCCTACCAAAGAAGAATGCCCTCCGGTAAAACAGAAGGTCTGCCGCATGCGTCCAGAAATGTCCGAGAAAATCAAAGCTGAGGTTATGAAACAATTTGATGCCAGGTTTCTAGCAGTGACTTCTTACCCTCAGTGGGTTGCCAACGTGGTTCCGGTGCCGAAGAAAGATGGTAAGGTCCGAATGTGTGTTGATTACAGGGATTTGAACAGGGCGAGCCCTAAGGATGATTTCCCTCTGCCTCATATTGACGTTCTGGTTGATAATACGGCCCAGCATAAAGTTTTCTCCTTCATGGACGGCTTCTCCGGTTATAATCAGATCAAGATGGCTCCTGAAGACATGGAGAAGACCACTTTTGTTACTCAGTGGGGCACCTTTTGCTACAAGGTCATGCCTTTTGGGTTGAAAAATGCTGGGGCAACCTACCAACGTGCCATGGTTGCTTTATTTCATGACATGATCCACCATGAGATTGAAGTATATGTCGATGATATAATTGCAAGGTCCCAGACTGAGGAGGAACACCTTGACCATCTACAGAAGCTGTTTGACCGTCTGAAGTTGTACAAGCTAAGGTTGAACCCAAACAAGTGCACCTTTGAGGTGAGATCTGGAAAATTGCTAGGCTTCATCGTAAGCGACAAAGGCATTCAAGTGGACCCTGCCAAAGTAAAAGCCATACAAGAGATGCCAACTCCCAAGACAGAGAAAGAAGTCAGAGGCTTTCTAGGATGGTTGAACTACATTGCCCGATTCATCTCGCATCTAACTGCTACCTGTGAACCAATCTTCAAGCTGCTGAATAAAGATCAAGTAATGCGTTGGAACGATGAATGTCAGGCCGCTTTCGAAAGAATTAAAGAGTATCTCCAAGAACCACCCATTCTTATGCCACCGGTTGAAGGGAGACCTTTAATCTTATACTTGACAGTAATTGACAACTCAATGGGGTGTGTGCTGGGGCAGCATGACGAGTCTGTCCGAAAAGAGCACGCTATTTATTACCTTAGCAAAAAGTTTACCGGCTGTGAGACCCGGTACTCATTGCTCGAGAAAACTTATTGCGCTTTGGTATGGGCTACTCGCCGGCTGAGACAGTATATGTTGACTCACACTACTCTGTTGATTTCAAAAATGGATCCAATAAAGTACATCTTCGAAAAGCCTGCCTTGTCCAGAAGAATAGCAAGATGGCAGATGATCTTGACGGAATATGACATCCAGTACACGACTCAAAAAGCAATCAAGGGAAGTGTATTGGCAGATCATTTGGCACACCAGGCAGTGGACGATTACCAGTCGATGAACTTTGAGTTTCCAGACGAGGATATCATGGTAGTGACTGATTGTGAAGTACCTGGACCGGATGAAGGACCTGAGGAAGAATCCCGATGGTCTATGCACTTTGACGGAGCCTCAAACGCTTTGGGTAATGGTATCGGCGCTGTGATCATATCTCCTAAAGGCACTCATACTCCACTCACCGCCCGGCTATGTTTCAACTGCACCAACAACATGGAAGAATATGAGGCATGCATCATGGGTCTCCAAGCTGCAATTGACTTAAGGATCAAGTTTCTGAGTGTCTTCGGAGATTCCGCTCTCGTGATCAATCAGATCAAAGGCGAGTGGGATACGAAACACCCAAATCTTATTCCTTACAAGGAGTAAGTGCTGACATTGCTTCCCCACTTCGAGGAGATAACTTTTGAACACTTCCCAAGAGAGGAGAATCAGTTAGCAGACGCGTTGGCTACGATGTCTTCTATGTTCAAAGTCAAATGGGATAACGAGGCTCCCCGGATCATTATCTGGAAATTGGATGAACCTGCACATTGCTGCGATCTCGAGACCGAAGAGGTAACAGAAAAGCCATGGTATCATGAAGTGAAGAGGTACCTTGAAGCTCAAGAATACCCCGAAGGCGCATCTGTTAATGACAAGAAGTTCCTAAGAAGGTTTGCGGAAAAGTTCTTCCTCAGCAACGGTATTCTCTACAAGCGAAACCATGATTCAACCTTATTGCGTTGTGTGGATAAGACTGAAGCAGAAAGGATCATGGCGGAGCTACATGAAGGCACCTTCGGAACACATTCCAGTGGACACACCATGGCAAAGAAAATCCTTCGGGCAGGATATTTCTGGTCCACAATGGAAGCCGACTGTTATCAGCATTCTCGAACTTGTCATAAATGCCAGATCTATGTTGATAAGGTGCACATTCCTCCAGTTCCTCTAAACGTCTTGACAGCACCTTGGCCTTTTGCAATGTGGGGCATTGATATGATCGGCGAAATCAGATCTACAGCATCCAACGGGCATCGCTTCATCCTGGTAGCGATTGATTACTTCACAAAGTGGGTTGAGGCAGCTTCCTATGCTACAGTAACCAAGAACGCCGTGGCACGGTTCATTCGGCACAACCTGATCTGTCGATACGGTGTACCTGAGAGGATCATTACGGACAATGGTACCAATCTTAACAACAATATGATCACCGAGCTCTGCGAGCAATTCAAGATACAGCACCACAACTCTTCTCCCTACCAACCGAAGATGAATGGGGATGTAGAAGCGGCGAATAAGAACATCAAGAAGATTGTGCAGAAGATGACATTGACCTACAAAGATTGGCACGAAATGTTGTCGTTTGCTCTTCATGGGTATCGTACCTCAGCACGGACGTCAACAGGGGCAACTCCCTTTTCCTTGGTCTATGGCATGGAGGCAGTCTTGCCTATTGAAGTCCAGATACCCTCTCTCCGGATAATGAATGATGCAGGTTTGAGCGAAGGTGACTGGATCCAGACTCGGCTTGATCAATTACACCTAATTGACGAAAAGAGACTCACTGCTATATGTCATGGTCAGACGTACCAAAAACGGATGATCAGGGCATTTAACAAGAAGGTCAGACGACAAGAGTATCAAGTCGGAGACCTGGTGTTGTACCCCAAAATGTTCCCTCTCATTTCTCATTGATTTCTCACCACAAAGCCCTTGAAACTCAAGATCCAGTTAGGGTTTCATCTGCTCAAGACTTCTCCTTGCACTGTTGACCCAAATTAGGGTTTGTGTTTGCACAAAGATGTTTTGACCCAAAATGCCTAAGATGACTTTCTTGCTTCATATTGGACTCCCAAGTTTATCCTCATCAAGTTTCAAGTCTTGATTCCAAGTGTTGCCCAGTCAATTAGACAGTTGACCTAGAAATCAGCTGTATTGGAAAAAAAAGTCAACTGTGGCCAATTGACAGTCAAACCTCATAAAAATTGACCCACACCAACATTATGAACTCATATGAACCATTTTATCAAATTTGGATCACAATTCTACAAGAAATTTGATCAGATCACCAAAAGGGCAAAATGGTCATTCTTAGGGTTTTGACTGCACAAAGGCAATTTTTGACTGTTTGACCCAACCAATGGCAAACCAAGCTCACATATGGACTCAAGGACCCCATGGAATTATCTTTACATGCTCAACAAACTCAAAAGATCCCAAGTACACAAGATTGACAGTTGAATTTCCCAGTCAATTGATCAATTTTGACTGTTTACTGAAAAGTCAAACTTTGACTTTTTGGTCAAAATCAAGAGTCAAGATTCATTTTTCATCAAAACATGCCAAATCATGAAACTTGTTCACCAAGAAATCAAAAATGCAAATTAGGGTTAGAAATGAGAATTTTTCATAACTTAGAATTTTTCTAAGTTATGAAAAAACCCTAATTTTTTCCCAACTTTGCCCCACTTTCTCACCAAGAGTCATTTGGATTCAAGCAAAAGTCAAAACATGAAAGTTGTAGCTTGTTGCATAATCTACAACTTTGATTCACAAAGTTTTCCCAAATCAAGCTTGTATCTCAAGTTACAATTTTTGGAATAAGGGTACTAAACCATTCTTAACTTAGTGAAATTTTAACCTATTTTGACAAGGTTTTCTACCCAACTTCAAGGCCATTTTACATACACTTCCACTTGGAATTTCAATTTTCATTTCAAATATGGATTGTAGTACACATTCCAAGCTTTCCAAAATGTCCAAGAACTCATCAAACAACCTCATAACTTGAGAGATTCGAATTTCACAATTTGGCAAAAACTCACTTTTGAATTGGTCAATTTACATGTCCATAACACTAGGCATTTTCAATCTCAGCTTGCATATCTTGATTACAGGTCCTTAAACCATCCAACACTCATAAATTTAATGCCAATCCTTTGTGCCAAGACCATGTTTTGTATGTTCAAGCATTGCCTAAAGGATTAATCCCAAAATAGATAAAGCATTTCTTCCATTTTTGCAAAAGGTAGCTTTATGTCCAATTGAAAATCCAACAAGTACAGATGAGATCTAATTCGCACAAGATTATGAGCAAAACACTCTGATCAAGGAGAGATTATGCAGCAAATTAGGGGGCCTCTACCTGCCTAGAACACAACTTGGGCATTTGTTGCTTAAAGTGTAAGTAACATTGCATTTTGTACAACAACTTTGATATCAGCTAACAAACCCTTAAGCAAACTTTTAAAACACATCCAAGACATCCCAACTAAGCTAGTACACGACCCTAACATCCCTCATACACTCCCATTCCCAGAATCACCTTCAAACTGCAAGAACAGGGCAAGGCCTGCAGTTTGAGTGCCATCTCTCATTCCTCTCAAGCTTTCTTGCCCAAACCAGTTCACACACATTCCCTAGCATCAATGCAAGCTAACCAAGACCTGAAACATGATCTGTAATTCCTCTAACAAGTTCCACCATTTTCACTTTCTCATTTTGCAGTTGAAGTTCCACAGCTCGATTCAAGGTGTCTCAAGGCAAAGTAAGTGTTGGAATAGCGTCACTACACTTCAAGGAAGTTGTACAAGTCATCATCTTGTCCTAAAAGTTCCTCCATTGCAAGGCACGATTCCAACTGCACAGGTATATTCATGAAGTTCTATCTCTCTTATTAGGCATTGTTAGCTTTAGGTTTGTGAAGAGAATATGTCATAATCATAGCCCTGAACATGCCCATACAATTAGATTTCATTTATATTATGTGTGCTGCAAGAATTTTAAGTCTGAACATGGCATAAAAATTAGGTCAGGATTTGGGAGAGAAGAAATTCTCTCTCATTTCTGAGAGTTAGATTGACTTCTTTATATGTCTAGAATCGTGGCTTCAAGCTCTACAGGTTTCATGTTGGAAGATTTGGCAAAAGATCAAAGAACCAGGAGTTAGGGATTGGAGAAGAAGGGCGCGTATTTTTGAATTTTGTTTGGTCTGAAGGTTGAAGACAACAACTTTCTGGGCTGGGCCTGTTTGTTATTTCTTTTCACACCCTGTTTTTGCTTTCATGCCCCCCCAAGCCCATTTTGTGTATTTTTATGATTTTTTTGATTTTTCCTTTTTCATTCTGACTCATTTATTTTTTCTTATCATATTAAAAACATAAAAAATATTTTTTGCATCATTTTTATATTTTTAGGCATTTATTTGATTATAGTGATATTTATATACAAATAAGTAAATAATATATTATTTAGAATAAATAGAGAAAAATAATGTAAACACATTTTATTTTCATTTTTATTTTGTTTTATCTTCTTAAAATATTTTATACAAAACATACTTTTTTTTCATAAATATTAATTATTATTATCTCATATATATGATATTTATTTAGTAAATAATAAAGATATATAATAATATATATATATATATATATATATATATATATATATATATATATATATATATATATATACATATATATATATATATATATATATATATATATATATATTAATACACTTAGGATAAAATACCAAAATATACATATTTTTATTTTATTAATATTTAACACTAAAAATACATTTTTACAAATATACTTCATTTTTATTTTATTTTTTGTATATAAATAGTAAATATTATATATATATTAAATAATTAATACCCTTTTGATTAAAATTAGGGTTTTGACCTAAATATGAAAATACTCCAAAAATAATACTTTTTATTTTTATTTTATTTATTTGACATAAATAATACTTTTTTCATACATATAAAAATTCTTCTTACATCTTGCATATTTATTTCATTTCTATTTAATTATGCAATTATTTATCTTGTGAATATTCCAAAATTGATGTAATAGCTAGATTTAATTTCTTGTCTAAATATCCCCCATTTGAACATTTGTACCCCCTTCCCCATATTATTGTGTTGTAATAGTGTAGGAATTTTATTTTTCGCACTTTAACGCTTTTTAAATATGTCATGCTAGAATTAGGGTTTGTATGCGAATAAAACGAACAAAATAGTTTTGACCTAATTTCAAGATAATCAAGCATGAAAATGAACAACACATCTCACACTTGCACCCCTAGGGCATTCCACTTTGTTGCCTTCAAATAATTGGGCCATATTGCATGTTAGGTTCCTTTGGGTAAAACAAACAATCAAATGATTATAGTCCCTCAATGATGCTTTCGAAAAGTTTCCTAAAATGATCAAGTCCTTTTCAAAGAAAAATTGCCCAAAGACATTTAACACTATTGCAATTATGGTCTAAACGATGACCCGCGCTCGTCCTTTTCACCTCCTAATACAAGATTGTCCACCAAATGCAATGGTGGAACAAAATTGTCAAAAGGTTTAAAACATAACAAAAATCTTTGAGAAAACTTTAGGGTAGATAACTCTTAGGTACTTGTCAATTTGCAAAGAAAACACTTGCCTAATTTCAAACCACACTTCACAAATACTTTCAAAACAAACTTTCAAAAAAACCTTGAAACATCTTTTCAAAAGACAAAACACCTTTTGTAAAACATTCGAGTAAAGAATTGTTACAAGGGTAGCCTATACAAGGCATCTTTTCAAAACATTTTCAAAACCACACACCAAGCACCATTTCAAACAATTGAAAACCAAGGCAAGTTGATCTAAGCAAGTACCTAAGAGCCCATGGATAACCATGGATAGAAAGGGTGATAATACCTTCCCTTTCTATAATCTACTCCCCGAACCCAAGAAAAATCTCAAAGGTTTTTGCTGTGCTTTTTAAACCTTTCCTTAGGATAAAATAAAAAGTCGGTGGCGACTCTTGCTCAACCGAAACATTTGCGAAAACAAACGCAAAACCATAGTCAGTTCTCCCACCGTATCACACCTGGTGATCAAGCGCATCATTCTTCCTCAAAGTGATCCCAGGGGCAAATGGACCCCTACGTACGAAGGGCCATTTGTGGTTAAACATATCTTCTCAAGAGGAGCCATGATTCTAACCACCATGGATGGTGACGACCTTCCTCACCCCGCCAATGCAGACATAGTAAAAAGATACTACGCATGAATTAAGGACCCGCTAGGTTGACACACCTAGGCAAAAATAAGGGCTTCCCGGCGAACCAAAAGGGTTCGGGCAAAAATAAGGGATAAAATGAAAAAAATCTGTACACCCGGCAAGTCGAAAACCTGAAAAGGCGGCTTGGGCAAAAATGGGTATCCCGGTGGACTGAAAACCCGAAAGGGCGGTCCAAGCAAAAGTTAGGGATAAAGCGTAATACTATGTCACATTGGATCACCTCGCATCCAGAATTCGACATCAACTATCAGGTTTAGACGGCATCGATCAATCAGTTCCATCTTCAACTAAGCAGCAGAGTGATGAGACGCTTGAAGACATAAAGGCGATAGCAGAGTTGGAACCCAGTGGGATTATTTTTCACATAGCTGTTTTGTTTCCTTTTCAAAATTGTATAAACTCTATGTTGCTCGGCGGCGTTCTCTTACTAGGACGTCATCCTCTTGTACATAAAACGCCTATTTACAGGCAAATTTCAAAATCAATACAAGTTCAATTTTTCAGACAAATTACCCATCATTTTTCCTTTTTCTATTTTGCTTTGCGAAGAACGTCCAATGTTCATTTTTGATATATGCATTTGACATTAATTGCTAATCATGAATATTTGCATGCGAAACAAAGGACTAATTACTGATGACATCAGAAACAGGGGCAATAAAGAATCATCTAAGCGATCTAGTTGCTTTGTCCACCAAGGTCCCAAGGTAGTTTCGGCTGAAGAATGTAACCAAGTTACCTCAACTCCCCACGAAGTAAGACAAGGTTCAGCAATACTCTCCCCAAGCAGAGTTGTTTTCCCATAAGCCCTGAAAAGGCACAGTACCTCCAGCAAGTCAGCGATACTCTCCCCAAGCAGAGTTAGTCTACTGTCAACCTTAAGGAAGTTGGGTATCCCCAGAAGACCTCATCATTCCCCAGCGGAGTATAGACATTCCTCAGCAAGCATCCCCGGTAGTCTTAATATAAGATTGTTCCCCGGCGGAATACCAGACATCCCAGTGGAAGCTTATCCCCAGTATATTCTGGAAGCTTATCACCTACAGAGTACGAACGCATCTCCCCGGCTTCATTCAAAGGTTATTTCCCCACCAGGGTATAACTGGTTTATCCTCAGCTAATTACCACGGAAAGATTGTCCTCGGCGAAGTTCTTCTTATCCCCAGCGGAGTTCATCAAATTCCCTAACATAACTTATCAGTGGAATCCCCAGCGGAACTCTCATCAAAACCTCAGCAAAGTATCTCTTCCCACAGAGTCATTCCCCGCAGAGTAATCTCTCCAACAAGTTTATTCCCCAACGGAGTCATCTTCTCCTACCGGTTTATTCCTGCAACCATCATCCCCAGCGGAAACGAAGAACTCTGTCCTTCAAAACATCAGCCCAGGATTCAACAAGTTCCCGACACTCGTCAAGGATTTATTTTCCTAGACGAAAATACATTCATAGACATTTCACATTTCATACATCCAGTTTGCATACATGATAAAGTGCATACAACACTATCACACTTTGAGCATCATGACATCATGCATTTCATTCATCATGACATTGCATACAACTAATGTTTTGCCTTTTCAGGAAAAGGTCAATCCAAAGATGATTACTATCAACTATCGCAATTCCAGATTCGATACCTGTATCTAGCCAGGGCATATCTGTGAGTGATTGAATGTAGATTCGATACCTGTATCCAGCCAGGGCATATCTGCACGAATAGTTTCAGATTCGATACCTACATCCAGCCAGGGCATATCTGTAGACGACAATTTCCAGATTCGATACCTGCATCCAGCCAGGGCATATCTGTAGACGACAATTTCCAGATTTGATTCCTGTATCTAGCCAGGGCACATCTGTGAGCGATTAATTATAGATTCGATACCTGTATCCAGCCAGGGAATATCTGTAGACGACCAATTCCAGATTCGATTCCTGTATCCAGCCAGGGCACATCTGTGAGCGATTGTTTGTAGATTCGATACCTGTATCCAGCCAGGGCACGTCTGTAAGCAACCAATTGTAGATTCGATACCTGTACCTAGCCAGGGCATATCTGCATGAAGAGTTTGAAGATCAACACCTGTAACAGGCCAGGAAACCATCTTCCTTTCTCAAAATACGCAAGTTCTCGCTAAGGAATCTCTTACGCGATCGATACCTCCAAATGGCATCTATAAGCCCATTCCCGACAAGGTTCTATCACGTCCCCAGATGGCACCTATAAGCCCATCCTCCTACCAACAATCTCCAAATGGAATCTATAAGCCCATTCCCGCCATCACATTGCTGATACTCCACTATGCGAGTGCAAATTTCTGGGCACTCTAGTGTTCAATCATCTTCCACCCTCGGATCACGAAAGGCACACAAGCCAATCTACATCCTCAGGTCTAAGAAGATTGAACAGGGGAAACTATTGTACCCCAAAATTTTCCCTCCCATTTCCTCAACATTTTCTCATCACAAGACCCTTGGAGCTCAAGATCAAGTTAGGGTTCACTCTGCTCAAGACTCCTCCTTGCACTGTTGACCCAAATTAGGGTTTGAGTTTGCACAAAGATGTTTTGACCTAAAATGCCCAAAATGACTTTCATGCTTCATGTTGGACTCACAAGTTTATCCATACCAAGTTTCAAACCTTAATTCCAATCTTTGCCTAGTCAATTGGACAGTTGACCTAGAAATCAGCTGTATTGGGGAAAAAGTCAACTGTGGTCAATTGACAGTCAAACCTCATGATTTTTGACCCACATCAACATATTGAACTCATATGAACCATTTGGTCAAGTTTGGATCACAATTCCACAAGAAATTTGATCAGATCACCAAAAGGGCAAAATGGTCATTTTTAGGGTTTTGACTGCACAAAGGCAATTTTTGGTTGTTTGACCTAGCCAATGGCAAACCAAGCTCACATATGGACTCAAGGACCCAATGGAATTGTCTTGACATTTTCAACAAGTTCAAAAGATCCCAAATGCACAAGATTGACAGATGAATTTTCCAATCAACTGATCAAAATTTGACTGTATACTGAAAAGTCAAACTTTGACTTTTTGGTCAAAATCAAGTGCCAAGATTCATTTTTCATCAAGACATGTCAAATTATGAAACTTGTTCATCAAGAAATCAAAAATTACAAATTAGGGTTTAAAATGAAGAATTTTCATAACTTAGAAATTTTCTAAGTTATGAAAATTCCTAATTTTTTTCCTAACTCTGTCCCATTTTTTCATCAAGATACATTTGGATTCAAACAAAACTCAAAAAATGAAAGTTATAGTCCATTGCAAAATCTACAACTTTGGTTCACAAAGTTTCCTCAAAAGAAGCTTGTAGCTCAAGTTATGATTTTTGGAATAAGGGTGCAAAACATTCTTAACTTAGAATTTTTTTGACCTATTTTAGGCAGGATTTTTGCCTAACTTCATGGCCACTTTTCACATGCTTCCACTTGGAATTTCAACTCTCAATACAAAGATGTATTATAGTACATATTCCAAGCTTTCCAAATTGTCCAAGAACTCATCAAACACCCTTGTGGTTAGGGAGAATCGAATTGGTAAAGTTGGGCAAAATCCACTTTGTTCTTGACCAAATGCATGTTCATAACTTAGGCATTTTTGAAATCAGCTTGTACAAGCTAGATTACAGGCCTCTAATCCTTCTTACACTCAATAATTGAATGCCAATCCATTGTGTTCTAGCATTATTTTGTGCATTTGGTCATTACATGAAGAATTGTGCTCTAAATTTTATCTATGAAGTACAAAGCAAATCTCTGAGGCACAAGTGTGTGGACATATCCCACTGATCAAGAGCAAACTTTGCAGCATATTTGAGGGGCCTAGAGGAGCCTGTAACAGGACTTGGCATTTTTTACTTAAGAAAGAATAAAACTTGCATAACTGACCACAACTCACATTCCTGTAACAACAAGCCTAAGCAAACTTCTTGAGCACATTCCAAACATCAAACCAAGTCTGAAACACGACCAAGCCATCTCTCAAACCTCCATATATAGAAAAACACAGTTTTATGGCAAAACAGGGCATAGGCTGCAGTTTGAATCCCACAGTCCATTCCTATCGTGCGTTTTGGCTGAAACCTTTTCAAACACACTCCCTAACATCCATTGAAGTTATTCCAAGATTGAACTGGAACTGTAACATCCATAGCCAAGTGTGCCATTTTCATTTTTCATCTGTGCAGGTTGACTTCTGTAGCTTGATTCAGAAGGGTTCAGAGCAAGCCAAGCATAGAGGAAGCATCCCTGGACCTCAAGCAAGCTATACAAGTCCTCACATTGCATTGAAAGTACCTCCATTGTCATACACGAATCACGCTGAACAGGTAAATTTTTGAACTTCTATCTCTCTATCCAAGCATGTCTAGGCTTAGGTTTGTGAAGAAGTTATGTCCTACTCATGGCCCTGAAGCTACCCATGTCATTACTTTTCATTTATGTTGTATGTACTGAGAGAATTTTGAAACTGAATATCTGAAAAAAGCTAGGTCAGGAATTGGGGGAGAAGAAATTCTCTCTCATTTCTGAGAGTTAGATCAACTTTTTTATATATTTGAAATCGTGGCTTCAAGCTCTACAAGGTTCATGTTTTAAGATTTGTCAAAAGATCAAGGAATCAGAAGTTAGCAGGTTGAGCAAAGGCACACGTTTTTATGTGTTCAAACAATGGCTGGAGGTTGAAGAAGCCTCCTTGGGCTGGGCCTGACTTTTTTTTTCTGTTTGCACCTTCATTTCACACATACACCCCCTTGGGCCATTGTGTGATTTTTTAATCATTTTTGACTTTTTCTTTTTTATTCTGACTTGTTATTTTTTGACAAAACATAAAAAAATATTAAAAATATTTTTCCATACATTTTTGCATTTATTTTGGATTTACTTGCTTTGTTTACATTTGTACATATAAATAAATATAATGCTTTTATTTAAAACCTTAGAAATAATGTGAAAATATATACTTTTAGTTATTATTTTTATTTGCATTTTCTGAAAACATTTTCCTAAAAAAATATATACCTTTTTTTGTAAATAATAAATATTTTATTTTTGTATATATTATATATATTTAATAGATAATATAAATACTTATATATTTATTAGAATATTTAGGATAAAAATACAAAAATAATACATTTTTTATTTTTATTAATATTTAACCTCAAAAATACTCTTTTTTACAATATACTTCCTTTTTATTTATTTTTTGTACATAATTAATAAATTTTGTATATAATAAATAATTAATACTATTTATTTGCAAAATTAGGGTTTTGCCCTAAACATGAAAATACCCAAAAAATTAACCTTTTTATTTTTGTTTATTTGTCACATGAAAAACATTTTTACATACATATAAAAATCATTTTTTTGCATCTTGCATATTTATTGTATTTTTATTTAATTATTGTACATTAAATAATTTGTATATTCAATTTGGATGTAATAGTTTAGATTTAATTTTTCTTGCTAAATATCCCCCATTTGAACAGTTGTACCCCCCATCCCATAATTATGTTGTAATAATTTAGGACTTTAAATTCTGCATTTAAAAGCTTTCTAAATATGCCATGATAGACTTAAGGTTTGTATGAAAAAATCAACCAAACAAATAGCTTGACCTAATTCAAAGATGACAAAGCATGAAAATGGACAACACCAATCACACTTGCACCCCTAGGGTTACTCCACTTGTTGCCTTCAATAATGGGCCATGTTGCATGTTAGGTGTCTGAAATTCTGGCTGCAGATACTCAATGTCACGTTCAATGTTATGACACCGTATCTGACTTTCTATAAGACAGTAAATACAAAAACAGTAAAGAACACAGTCAATTGTTTACCCAGTTCAGTGTGCAACAACACCTACTCTGGGGGCTACCAAGCCAGGAAGGAAATCCACTATGAGAGATGTTAATTCAGGAATAAACTAACCAGTTTATCTCCTTCACTTAAGACCTACCCAATGCAATTTCAATCTAAGTACAACTTAAACCTGAGTTCCTACTCACTCCCCCTCAATCACAGCAGTGATACATAAAACAATTTGACTAATGAATTGATGAAGACACTCTTCAAAAACATACACTTGATTAAGCTTCACAGCTTTTTAATCAAGCAACACAACCACTCTTGCTTCACAGCTTTGAGTGATACACACACCTAACTTGACTCTGCTTCACAGCTTTAGTCAAGAAACATACATACACTCTTGCTTCAAAGCTTTGAGTGCTACACAACCCTTACAATTAAAAACCTATTCCAAGTCACTTATCACAATGATAATTGCTTGAATTACAATAGTTAAAACTATACAGCTTACAAATGATCTTCTGTCCAAAAAGGGATTGCTTTCAAAACAGCAGCTCTGTTGAATATATAGCAGCTGCATCTTCAGTTAGGGTTTCCACAAAAAGCTAGGGTTAATTCCATTTGACCTTAAGACTAGGTCACTGGACTTTATCAACCAGGTTAGGGTTGAGCTAGGTTAACCCAAAGAAAACGCAGGATTCTGTTCTGGAAAGACTGAGTCATTTTCCTGAAAAAACTCAGAATTAACCAAACTGCAAACCTGTTAGTTCAGAACAGGATGTCTTAACATTTGTTATGACATCTGAATTCCTGTTTACTGATTTTGGTAAATGTGATCATTTTGCAAAATGCTCAGATACACACTCATAAACATCAGTACCTGTATGACAATATTTTTCTGCAAAGGTACCTAATGAATCCGTACAAACTAAACTAGAATGTTATGGCATCAGTCATGACATTCACACATACACTTGGGATTTACCAAAAATGCAAGCCAATAACTAAACAACTACAAACTCCCCCTTTGGCAGATTTTTGGCTAAAGACCCTAAGCAATCAGAGATAGATAGCAGCAGAAAGAAATGACTGCAGAAAAATAGAATGTCTAATTAAGTACCAAAATATATCTCCCCCTCTTTAGCCACAAATGGGCCAAAGATACATGTTCATAAAAATTATACAGTCATCCAGAAAAAAGTAATAAGAGCAGCAGCTAAAAACTGAACACACTTCCAAACTCCACCAGGGACCAGCAACAACTCCACCAAATAGCAACCAACCTTTAAGCATTGTCATCAGACTCAGAGGAGCTAGTTTCTTCAGTATTGAGATGACCTTCAGCTTCTACACCCTCTTCCCTTCTGTTTCCTTCAGCTTCCTCCTTTTCTAACCTGGCAATTAGGATTTCTAGGGTCTTTTTCCTAGCTTCCAGTTCTTTGTAGGTCTCTTTTAATACAGCTATGACATCAGATGTCTTGGACTGGGTCTTCACAGACGATGTCTCAGCTGATGTTATGACAATATCAGGAGCATGAGATCCCTGAAACAGTTTGTAGTGCAACCCAAGGGCAGGAGCTCTTTTGCAAGCAGTATCTCTTGCCACCAGGATATCAGGGTATTGTGCAAGGATAATTCCACAAAGGAGGGAGGGAAAGGCAATTGGTCCTTCGACAGCATAACTACTAGCATGTTTTAAAGTGTTCAAAAATATACCTGCCATAGTCAAAAGCAGTCTTGGTTCCCACAGCATAAATAAATCTCCCCAATCCTGTGGAGATAGTTGATTTATGATTTGTAGGCACCCAGTTGGCTGCACCAATCTTGTGCAGGATGGCAAATTTCATGCTAAGTTTGCTGGCATTCAGCTTGCCTTTCAAGGGCCAGCACTTCACTTGCCTTGCTGTGATGGTTTGACAAACTTCATTGTCAGTGACTTCCAGATCAGGACAATCCTCATTTGTTCTTCCAACAAATTTGTTAATTTCTGATGGAGAGAAATTAACCCTTCTTCCTCTAACAAAAACACTTTCAAAGTCAGCTGACCTTCCATCAGCACAATCATTAGACAAGTTAACTATGAACTCCTTGACCAGATTTTCATAACACTTGTTAAATTTTATCACTGTCTTCATCAGTCCAGCATTCTTGATCAGGTCCATGATGTCTTTGCACTCCATGGCATCATTGTTGAGTTCTCTTTCTAAAGCTATTCTCTTTAAGCAAACATACTTCCATCTGTTTGCATTGTCAGGATGATGAAAAGAGATGTTGTCTGTTGGGACTTCAGGAACTCTAGCAATTTTGCTGGAGGGGAGCTTCCTTCTGATAGGAATTTCTTCAGCATCAATCTCAAACTCTGATTCCTCATCAGAATCAGAAGATTCAGGTTCTTTTCTCTTCTTTGAAATTGGTTGTCTAGCAGTATGCACCTGGGCTTTCACCTTCCCTTTGGGCTGAATAGTTTTCACAGATTCTACCCCAGCCATGCCTTCAGCCTTGGATTTCTTAACAGCAGGTTTATCTTTGGACACACATTTTGCATCATTCTGATTACCCTTTCTTTTCATCAATCTCCTAGCTATGCTAGGGTTTACATTGGCAATCAGATCATTATCTGAGTAATCCTCATCCACATCAATGATAGGTGGATCCGTAGTCTTTTCTGAAGGGTTCTGAATGTTGTCATTTTGTGTCACAACATTCTTAGAGACATCTACATTCTCAAAGACGTTCACATTTGGGCTTCCTGATTGATTTAAAGGGACAGAAGTCCCCGGTACAGGTTGGTTTCCGCTTAGTATACTAGTAACAAGCCTAGCAATAGCTTGATGAACTTGGACTGATCCTTCTCTATTTGGTACAGAAGAAGAAGGATGAGAAGGATTACCAGAGGCTGCAGCTTGAGCTCTTCCTGCATGTCTAGTTCTCAACTTTTTGACTTTGGCGGGGTCAGTTGCCATCTCTCTGAGAGGAGTGACCTCAAGAACTTCAGATTCTATGCATGTGGTGATTGCTCTAGAGTCTTGGTCAGATGATGAAGATGATGAGGATGATGAAGTCGCCTTGGTTGAAGATGATGTCTGAGACATTTTGATTGACTTAGAGCACCAGTAGCAATTTGAGAGAAAATTTTGATTGAGAGAAGGGAACAGGTTGCAAAGTCGAGAGAGGTAGGAGGCAAAAGAGAGTCTTTTCAACTTCTTAAGTATTTTGAAAGAATTTGGAAAACATATGATTAACCCACTAAAAATAGACTTAACAAAATTAACTCCTTCAACCCTTGTTTTAAGCAAAATTAATTGCTATAATTTCTCATGTTGGCAAATACCCAACCTGCCCCTCAAGTTTTCAAGTTTATTTCCAACAAGAGCCTTGGTAGAAGAATCAGCCAGCTGAAGCTTAATGATACCATGTTCCAGTTTAATTGACTTCTTCTCTACAAAGTCAATGTGCTTGGTCCTGCTATGCTGAATAGGGTTCATGGAAATATTGATTGTATTCAGATTGTCACAATATAATGTCACAACATCTTGTGAGACATTATACTCAGTGAGAATCTGTTTTGTCCAGATATTTTGAGAACAGTTATTCCTAGCTGCAACCATTTCCGCACAGAGTTGGGAAGGCATTCTTTTGACATGAATCATAGTTCTGGTTGATTCTTGAATGATTTTCTTTTTGTCCACTCCATTTTGATGGAGAGTTATAGGAGAAGAGACTTCACGACTCATTTCTTCAGGGAAACAGAATTTATTAGACTTGTTGTTTCCAACATCCTTGTCATGATTACTTCTAGTTCTGACAACACATCCTTCTTCAAGTTTATTCACCACATCATAGACATTATCAACCTGTAGTTTTGGAGTCCTTCTGACTGCTTCCATAGAGATAGCTCTTTTCATTCTTCTTAGATGAAGATGACCAAGCTTATGATGCCACAGTTTCATCTCTTTTTCTTCTTTGGTAATTGGACACATAGTGGAGTTATTAGTGTTCTCAGGCTGCCACAAGTAACAGTTATCTTTGGATCTGATTCCTTTCATTACAACTTCTAGTTTTTCATTAATTACTAGACATTCAGATTTTGAGAATTTGACCTTGAATCCTAGATCACATAATTGACTGATACTAATGAGATTAGCAGTCAGCCCTTTTACCAGCAAGACTTCACTCAGACTTGGAACTTCAGGGCAGTCCAAATTACCAACTCCTTTGATTTCACCTTTAGCACCATCTCCAAAGGTCACATAACTAGTGTTGTGAGGTTTAACATGATTGAGAATGTTCTTTATTCCAGTCATGTGTTTAGAACACCCACTGTCAAAGTACCAGCCTTCCTTTGCAGACACTCTCAGAGAAGTATGGGCTATCAGGGCAGTAGCCTTTTTCTTCCATTGAGGAGTATGTGGTACCTTTTTAGACATAGGTTTGACACCTGAGTTTTGATTAGGGTATCCATGCAATCTGAAGCAGAAGGGCTTTATGTGGCCATATCTCCCACAATGATGACATCTCCATCTTTGGTACCTTTTCTTCATATGTCTCTGTTTCTGATGTTGAGAGTTGTGTTGAGACATCTGCTTTGACAATTGTTTAACAGGCCTGATCTTCTTGTCTGCACCAGATTTCTTAGCTTCCACAAATCCTAGTCCAGATTTGTTTCCCACATTTTGTCCCACTTGAAGAATCTCTTCCAATTTATCTGTTCCATTGGTCAGCATCTTGACAGATTTGGTCATATGGTTCAGTTGTGGGTTCAGCAATTGAACTTCCCCTTCTAGATGACTTATAGTTTCAAGATCTGCCCTTTTTTCAGCCTCCAACTTTATAATGAGTTTTGATTGTTTCTCATTCTGCACACAAACTTCAGCACTTATGATACACAATTTCTTGTAGGTATCAGCCAGTTCTTCAAATGTCACTTCTTCATCACTGGTGTCACTTTCAGAAGTACAAACACCAGTTAGAGCAGTAACTAGTTTGGCAGATTCTTCTTCAGAATTACTTTCTGAATCACAGTCAGACCAAGTCGCAGTCATTCCTTTCTTTTGTTTCTTAAGAAAGGTTGGACATTCAGCTCGAATATGCCCATATCCTTCACAACCATGGCATTGAATTCCTCTGCCTTGGTTTCCCTTCTCTTCTGACCTTGGTCTTCTGCTGGAACTGTCAATGTCAGAGGGAATGTTATGAACATTAGACCTTGACTTTGGATCCATTCTTTTGATGAGCTTGTTGAACTGTCTTCCAAGCATGGCTATAGCTTCTGAAATATTTTCTTCTTCATCCTCCTTGTTTTCAACATCAGTGTTGGATACAAGTGCTATGCTCTTGTTCTTCTTGTCACCATTATCAGTGATCCCCATCTCAAAAGTCTGAAGAGACCCAATAAGTTCATCCACTTTCAACTTGCTGATGTCCTGGGCTTCCTCTATGGCAGTTACCTTCATTGCAAATCTTTTAGGCAAGGATCTGAGAATCTTTCTCACCAGTTTTTCTTCTGACATCTTTTCTCCTAGTGCTCCTGAGGTGTTGGCAATCTCCAAGATGTTCATGTGAAACTCATGAATGGTTTCATCTTCCATCATTTTTAGATTCTCAAACTTGGTAGTCAACATCTGAAGCCTTAACATTTTTACTTTGGAAGTGCCCTCAGGAGTAGTTTTGAGAGTGTCCCAAACTTCCTTGGCCAGTTCATATTGATGTACTAGTCTGAAAATGTTTCTATCAATTCCATTGAACAAGGCATTTAAAGCTTTGGAAATTCCCAGGGCTAACTCATCTTCTTCTTTACTCCAATCTTCCTCAGGCTTCAGACTGATTGTCCCATCTTTCTCAGTTATGGTGGGATGGATTCATCCTTTGTCAGCAGCTCTCCAAGCCTTTTTGTCCAGAGATTTTAAGAAGGCAATCATACGAGGTTTCCAGTAGTCATAATTAGTTCCATCCAGAATGGGTGGTCTATTTCCAAAAACTCCTTCTTTGTCCATAGTGCCAGAAAGTAATATCCCTAGATCTCACCCAGTAATACAGGCAGGGTGCCTGCTCTGATGCCAATTGAAATTCTGGCTGCAGATACTCAATGTCACGTTCAATGTTATGACACCGTATCTGACTTTCTATAAGACAGTAAATACAAAAACAGTAAAGAACACAGTCAATTGTTTACCCAGTTCAGTGTGCAACAACACCTACTCTGGGGGCTACCAAGCCAGGGAGGAAATCCACTATAAGAGATGTTAATTCAGGAATAAACCAACCAGTTTATCTCCTTCACTTAAGACCTACCCAATGCAATTTCAATCTAAGTACAACTTAAACCTGAGTTCCTACTCACTCCCCCTCAATCACAGCAGTGATACATAAAACAATTTGACTAATGAATTGATGAAGACACTCTTCAAAAACATACACTTGATTAAGCTTCACAGCTTTTTAATCAAGCAACACAACCACTCTTGCTTCACAGCTTTGAGTGATACACACACCTAACTTGACTCTGCTTCACAGCTTTAGTCAAGAAACATACAAACACTCTTGCTTCAAAGCTTTGAGTGCTACACAACCCTTACAATTAAAAACCTATTCCAAGTCACTTATCACAATGATAATTTCTTGAATTACAATAGTTAAAACTATACAGCTTACAAATGATCTTCTGTCCAAAAAGGGATTGCTTTCAAAACAGCAGCTATGTTGAATATATAGCAGCTGCATCTTCAGTTAGGGTTTCCACAAAAAGCTAGGGTTAATTCCATTTGACCTTAAGACTAGGTCACAGGACTTTATCAACCAGGTTAGGGTTGAGCTAGGTTAACCCAAAGAAAACGCAGGATTCTGTTCTGGAAAGACTGAGTCATTTTCCTGAAAAAACTCAGAATTAACCAAACTGCAAACCTGTTAGTTCAGAACAGGATGTCTTAACATTTGTTATGACATCTGAATTCCTGTTTACTGATTTTGGTAAATGTGATCATTTTGCAAAATGCTCAGATACACACTCATAAACATCAGTACCTGTATGACAATATTTTTCTGCAAAGGTACCTAATGAATCAGTACAAACTAAACTAGAATGTTATGACATCAGTCATGACATTCACACATACACTTGGGATTTACCAAAAATGCAAGCCAATAACTAAACAACTACAGTGTCTTTGGCAAAAACAAAACAAGTCAAATGATCATAGTCCCTCGATGACGCTTTCAAAAGTTGCCTAAAATGATCATAGTCCCTTAAAGAAAAATTGCCCAAAGACACTTGGCACTATTGCAATCATGGTCTAAACGATGACCCGCGCCCGTCCTGTTAACATCCTAACACAAGATTGTCCACCAAATACAATGGTGGAACAAAATTGTTAAAAGGGTTAAAACATAGGAAAGATCTTTGAGAAATTTAGGGTAGATAGCTCTTGGTTACTTGCCAACTTGCAAAACAAATCCTTGCCATTTTTCAAAACACACATCACAACACACTTTCAAAACAACTTTCAAAAACATTGAAAACTTTTCAAAAGATAAATACACCTTTGTATACATTCAAACATGAATCATTACAAAGGTTTCCACCACATTGGCCTCTTTTCAAAACATTTTCGAACCCACACACAAAGCACCATTTCAAACAATTGAAAATGCAAGGCAAGTGATCTAAGAAAGTAACTAAGAGCCCATGGATAACCATGGATAGAAAGGGTGCTAATACCTACCCTTTCTATAATCTACCCCCCGAACCCAAGAAAACATCTCAAAGGTTTTTGCTGTGCTTTTTAACCTTTCCTTAGGATAAAATAAAAAGTCGGTGGCGACTCTTGCTCAACCGAAACATTTGCGAAAACAAACGCAAAACCCAAGTCAGTTCTCCCACCGTATCATAGGATGCCTCTTTCATTATTGACGTACCTTTCCCTAATCCAGCTTTGATTGTTCTAACATTAAGAGTATGGAATCCTTTTGTAAGCTTCATCAGTCCTTCCGTCATATAGCACGCTGCACCATGGGCACATAAGAACTCCTTAACCCATTTTGTGACAACGAACTAAGAATCCCATGAGACTGTCTCTCATCTGGGGGTAAGGTAAGAGTTCCTTCTCCCTTTGCCAATTGTTTCTGGCCTTCTCCTGATAGACCCTTTGGTAGGTAGCAGCCGCTCCTTGATCATTCATGATGATGCACCTTGGGCACACAAGCCCCTTTGGGTTCTTCGAGTGACAATGGAATAAGTAATACACCAAACTCACCTTTTGGTCGCCTTCCTTCATCTTTTCATTCTCCATTTTGAGTCTCTTTTCTATCTCCTCCATTTCTGGGGAGAATTGGTTCAGGTCCACCATGTTCACTTCGAATTTTGGACCGTCAGCAAGTTTAATTCCTTCAAACTTGACCCTAAGACCATCAATAGTCCTAGTCTTCATTGCGCTTTTCATTGCGCCATCAGTAGCGCTTGTTACCTTCACCACCACGAGATCATCAGCAAACCTTGGCTTTGAGGCTATGTCAGACCCCTGGTTTTGTTCTGGTTGCAACCCTTCGACTCCAGCAATGTCCACCATGTTGATGGCAGCAGGCTCAGCATAATTGGTCTCGGCAACCTACATAGGGTCAACATCAATCCTCATTTGAGGTTTGGATATTTCCCCAAACTTCAGCCTTCCATCCTGAATTGCTTTTTGTATCAGATCCCTGAAAGAAAGCATTGTGAGGTTTTGTTGCCTAAGAAATTATGATACTTACAGAAACCCCATTTCTTCTGTTGTTCTAACGGAGGAATTTTAGCACCAGGGGACACTATCATCTGGCCATCTTTAACTAGTAAGTCAAAAATTTCATCACACTTGGTGATGTCGAACGTATAAGATTTTCTTGGAAATTTGTCGCTCCTTTCTATTTCGACAGGATTTTTCCCATTCACAAGAGTCAACATTTTGCAAGGGTACGGTGATCCTTGCTTTAACTCTGCAAGATCTATTTCATGCTCTTCGACTTCTGAGAAATCCTCTTCGACTTCTCTTTCGTTTGAGCAGGCTTTGATATAAGCCACTCTTTCTTTTCTATGACTTTGTTTCGCCCTAGCCTTTTCGATCTTCAAACGCTCAACTTGTCGAACCCTATCAGCCAATTGCGCCATATCCCTCAAATAATGGGGATCTAATTTTTTCCTGATAGAAAAGGCCAAACCTCTTGCTGCCATTTCGACCAACTCGTGTTCTGGCACTTGTGTGAAGCATCTTTCCTTCAACAGACCGAATCTGTTGAGGTAATCGTCTATGGGCTCACTAAATTTTTGCTTGACATTTTCCAATTTTCTTAGACTAATCTTGGTTTGTCCTACATAAAATTGTTCATGAAACAGCCTCTCCAAATGAGTCCAATCATGGATGGAATTCGCCGCGAGGGTGGTGAACCAAGTAAAAGCATTTTTTGTCAGCGAAGATGGGAAGTATTCAATCCTTAGATTTTCATTATTTGCTATATCTCCTGCCTCTGTAAGGTATCTGGCGATATGTTTTATGGTAGATTTGCTAGTATCACCAGAAAACTTGGTGAATTTGGGTACTTTCCATCCCCTTGGCAATTCAGTTTGTTGAATATGTTCTGACAAAGGGGATGTATAATTTGGTCTACACATACCTAAATTTACCCCATTTCCTGCCATAATCCTTTCGACTAAGGCTGCTAGGTTATTGTTTCCCACCATATCATTCTGTCGACAACCCTGAAGGATTTCATCAGTATCTTGGTTTCAATTCACCAAAACTACCCTTCTCCTTGGTTCCTCCCTAGGGATAGCATGTTGGGGTCTGGGTGGTTCCTCCCTTCGAATTGGTTGTTGGACTTCAGCTTCAGGGTGAATCAAAGGTTGGGCCTGGTTTATGGTTGGATCTTCTTAGAATATGATGCCTTGATTCTCCCTTACCCATGTGGGCTGTGGGGGTGGATGTCGAACTGCTTCTCTGGGCGCACCAAAGGAATCTGCAAGATGCCCTATTTGTGCTGCCATCTGTTGGTTTGCTTGGGCATTCTGCAAGTTAGTTTGTGTAGTGCTTTGAATTAAAGGGTTGAAAATTGTACCCATCTGTTGGGCCAATACGCCCAACATCTCGTGGTTGCTATCGTTCATTTGTTGCCTTATGACTGCTTGTGTATTTGTGGTGATAGCAGGTATTTGGATTGGCTACGAATTGTTTCTAGCCATATGGTTTATCCCAGACCCTGGTCCTTGCAATGGTGATAAAGTAGATGTTACAGGATGGGTGTATGTCGATGTATTATTTTGAAATCCTGTCATGAACGAAGTTGGCATGCCATATATAAGATCTGATGTTGGGATTGTAAATCCTGGTGGAAAAGTTCTAGACATACCTATCAAAGGCCTGGGTGTTAATGGTGGATTTTGATTGGCCATATGGCAAACAACCGTTGATCTTCCAAATCCTTTCACGGATCCAGTTACATGCGAGATCGATTAGATTGATCTCACGACACGAGTGTCTTTATTAATCTTTTAACTTGATTGTTGTATTTAACATGTTTTGTATATGAAGACAAATGGCTTTAAATGTAGAATTAAAATGCATATAAAGTGAAAGTAAAATTACTTCTAAACTTGAAATGGTAAAAGACTTAAGTAAATGTTACTGGAAATTATGCAGAAAGTAAATGCATTTTATTAAATGGGTGTATCATACGTACATCCTCAATAAACTCGTTTCTCTATAACACTTGGTACTTTGAGTAATTTCTGAGTAATTTGTACAAAGATGTTCACCCCCTAAATCGAAATACTAAAGCCACTATTTATACTACTTCGACCCTAACGGTCTTCTACACGAACTAATGTCACGTTTATGTTTGCATGTCTTCGATGAACTCTGAGCCTTCCACGTGTCTTTTCGGATAAGATCAAAATATTTGAATTCGAATCTCCTTCTTATCTTGAGCGCTAATCTCTGAAGACGGTCGAACGAAAAAATGTTTGAAACCTTAACCACATTTCGAATAACAATCTTTATTCAATAATTCGAATTGGTAAACCTTTCCGATGAATTTTACTCAATTCGAATCTCAACCTTTATGGCTTCACATAAATAAAGTAGTGGAATATTCTGAAGTATATTCAAGTCTAACTTTAAAATCCTTAGTCGAAATTTCTAGCTAACAAATGCATACATGACAAATGCATACAGCATAATCTCATTTATTTTGAGAACATCATTACGCCATGCATACATCTGCATGCAACTAATATTTTCCTTGCATGAAAAATCAACATACAAAGACATCTATAACTCCAGTATAAATCAACCAAAATATTTATCCTGATACCTTCCACAGTCACCTTTGGATGGCATCTATAATCCCATCTCCGACAACTCTCCGTCATCTCTCTAAATGACATCTGTAAGCCCATTCCGTACATAGTCAACTAACACATCATCAAGTGCAAATTTTTGGGCACTCTAGTGTTCAATCATCTTCCACCTTCAAGTCACGAATGGCAGACTCGCCAATCTAACTCTTCAAGTTTAAGAAGATTGAACATGAGTAGCTGTTGTACCCCAAAATTTTCCCTCTCATTTCTCAAGGATTTTCTCACAAGATCTTCTATGACTCAAGTTTGCAGCACTGATACATTAATTTAGGCTTGGAATTGGCACAAGGGCAAAATTGTCAATTGCACATTGAAAAGTCAAACTCTAACTTTTGGATCAAAATCAAGTTTCAAGAATCATATTTCATCAAGATATGTTAAAATTTGAAGTTTGTTTCATCAAGAAAGTCAAAAGTCAAAATTCTAAATACTTAGAAATTTTTCTAAATGTTTAGGAAAGATGATAAGTTCAGAACTTCTGGTCAGATTTTCACCATGATGCAAGTTGATTCTGGAAGCACTTCTAACACAAGATTTGTAGATTTCAATGAGATCTAAGACATTTCAGAATAGAACTTCTCCTAGAAATGCTTGGATTTCAAGTTATAAATCTTTGAAGACATGTCCAAAAAACTGAAGCACTCAATAAATTTTGGGCCTTTCCAAGACAAAATTTGGTTAGAACTTTTGGGCTAGTTTTCACAAAGGTTCAATCAAAATTTGCAAGAGTAATTCAAATAAGGTCTGCGAAGCATGTTACAAGCTTTTGAAAAGTCTGGGAACTCCCTTCAGAACATGCTGGAGTAGGGAGATTCAAAGATCAGAAGTTGGATATTTGTTCTTAGTTACGCTGATGTTAAACTTCTGATCAAGTTTAAGCTATGATACACAATCTCATATTGTAGGTTTCTATTTTTACAAATATCATCATCATTTAATGCTCACACCCACTTTTGAGTCTTTATCCAAAGGATTTCCCCACGTGTGTCATAGAAGTACCATTGTTGTCCTTGAAAAATAAAATTTTATACAAGTTTATGCTGGGCCCATGCTTTGATTTTTCCTCTGAGGGTACTTTTCCTTAATTCATGCTTACAAATCCAGCTAAGGCGCGGCTAAAGCTGCTAACCATCATACTTGTTTAAACTTGCTTCAAGAACAAGCCAGCGCCCTAGTATATGATGGTTGTACTCCTGACTTCTCCAAGCTACTAAATCCTTTCCTATAAATTGAACTTCATTTTCAACTGTAAAGAGGTCGAAAAAATTGAAAAGAAAAAGCCTTGAAACCTTGCTAAAAATTCCAAGAATCTGAAACTGCAAACACAAATACAAAACCTATTAGTTTC
Organism: Vicia faba; assembly: GCA_948472305.1. Classification (NCBI taxonomy): domain Eukaryota; kingdom Viridiplantae; phylum Streptophyta; class Magnoliopsida; order Fabales; family Fabaceae; genus Vicia; species Vicia faba. The sequence goes on along the minus strand of OX451740.1, from coordinate 1,054,918,103 downwards.
TGATTTTTTGCTTACAAACTCCATTTTCCTCAAGTGTTTCTTGAACAAATTATCAACACAGTTTCTGATATACACTTAGAAGTCATCCCAACTTCTGTTTTCAGACTGTAACACAATCTTCATCAATCTCCATCTCAAAAATCAGAACTTTGCTTCTTGGATGCTCCAGAACATTCCAGCCATCCATAGTTCAAGTTAAAGGTTGTTCTAGCTTTCTGAAAATTGAAGGAAGTTGACCAGAACATCACAGCAGTCAGAACCAAGTTCTGGTTCACAGAACAATTTCCAGCTGCAAGGTATGTTTCTTCTGACTTTTACCTCAGTACTTATGCATTGATAGACTTGCATGTCCAAAAATACAATGTAGATATCCTGACTCTAATGTTGTACAGATTCATAGAGTTCGTGTATTATTCCTAAGTAGAGAGAATTTCAGTTCAGCACTTCTTGAGGAAGTTAGGATTCAGAATTAGGATTAGCAAAATTCATGCTTTCCTTTGATTTACATTTCATACGCTTCATGTTTCTGAATCCAGGATGAAACCTGTCATAACTACTATGTGTGAATTTTCTGTTTTGTTGAGAAATGACTAAGATGCAGATACTCTAACTAGCATGGAGGAGGAGATGAAATTCATCATCAGAGCTTACTTTGTAATATATGTTCATGATTTTGCTTTTAATACCAGATGTATAGCCACCCTAGTGGTAGAGAGCGTGTGCATAATACATTTAGTGTTAAGGGACCTAAGTTCTAGCCCTAGAAACAACTCTTTTATGTTTATTTCCTGACTTTTTACCCCATTAGTTGGACCAGAGCTTCTAGATCAACCCCCTTTTTTTACTTGTCAAAATAGTGATCCTGGACCAGAACTTTTAGATATTCCCATCCAAAAGCATTGACACTTCACTTACCCATTATCAGAACTTCTAGATTGCCAGTGACACTAGAACTTCTAGGTTTCCAGCTACATCAGAACCCACACTCTCTCAATAACCAGAACTTCTGACCTTCCAATAACATTAGAACTTCAAGGCTTCCAGTTGCATCAGAAATTCTAGGATTTCACCTGATTCCCAGCAACCCCAGAACTTTAGTGTACCCGGACCCAGAACTTCTGATCGTCCCCTTTTTTGCTAACATTTTCCTTCTGACTTGCAGCTCACCAGAGTCAGAGCTTCTTATTTCAGCAACCTACTGATTCTGACTCTTATTCTCTTTTATTTTTATTATCATTCTATTTTCATTAATCAAAAAACACCAAAAAATATTTTATACTCACATGCCTTAATTTACTTCTTTTAAAACAAAAAAGACTAAAAATATTTTCTTAAGCAAATTTATTTCTTCTCTTAACCAAAAAAACAAACAAATTTATTTTACCTTTCATTTCTTGTACATTATTTCAATATGGTTGTAATAGATAATTAGGACTTTAATTTCTTGCAATCTCCATTTGTAAATTTGTACACCCCATCCCCCTAATGATTTTAATAGCGTAGAATATTTACTTTCCGTAATTTATCGCTTTCATATAAATACTAGTAAAATAGGATTTGTATGGGAAGATAAAAATAACAAGTAGACAACTCTAATCAAATACTAAATGCATGCAACTCAAACACACTATTCACACATGCACCCCTAGGGTGATTCCACTTGTTACCTTATAAAAATGGTCATGTTATGCATGTGAGACGACATAGCAAAACAATCAAAATACAAGATCATAGTCCCTCGACGATGCTTCGAATGTTGCCTTACAAATGGTCTTAGTCCCTCAAGAAAATGATAAGATATCTCACAACATTGTTATCATGACTATACTATGACCCACGCCCATCCCTTACATCCAAAGATAAGGCTTCTTACCAATCAATGGTAAGATAGCAATATCAAAGGAAAGGAGGAAAAGAACAAAGACTTTTAAGTAGGTAGAAACGTTTCTAGTTGTTTGCTCACTTTCAAAACCAACATCCTTGCAAATACACACCAAACACTTTCAAAAACATGAAATATTTTCTAAAAGTTCAACACTTTGTATACGTTCTTATGAGAGGAGAACCATTACAAAGTTTTCCTAAATCAATGCGCTTTTCCAAAATACTTTCAAAAACCACCACAAAAGAATACTTTCAAACAAAGCAAGTGTCTAGCAAGCAACTAAGAGCCCATAGATAAATATGGATGAAAAGGGTGCTAATACCTTCCCTTTTCATAATCTACCCCCCGAACTCAAGAAAATAATATCAAAGGTCTTTCCTATTCTTTTCATCTTTTCCTTTTGGATAAAAGAAAAGTCGGTGGCGACTCTTGCTAACCGCAACAATTGCGATCAAACGTAAAATATACTAAGTCAGTTCTCCCACCGTGTTACGGGATCATTCATAAGCTTTTAAGTATTAAATGATTGAAGTCCTTAAAACTAAATATTTCTATTGTTCTTCAATATTAGTGATTGAAGGGATTTGAGAAGGGCCTCATACCTAGTTGTGTCTTAGGTAGAAGTATAGGACGGGTAGTGATTAAGTGATTAGATCGTAAACTGTTTGTTTACTGAGGGTCTATGAATTGATAATATTTAGTAGACTTGTCCCTGGCTTGGTAGCCCCCAGAATAGGTGTTGTTGTACACCAAACTGGTTTAACAATCCCTTATGTTTTTACAGCTTTTAATATTATTACATTTTATACTGTCCTCAGATATTTGTATCGTGACATCTCCTTCGACATCTCATATCTGATACCAGAATTTCAAAATTCTTAAAAATATTTTGGATTTTTCTCTTTCTGATTTTTATATTTCACAATTTTATTTCATGATTTAATATTTTTTATTATTTTTCACTTTTTATTAACTTGTTTTAATTGATTAAAAATATTTCTCTAAATTTTAAAATTCTGAAAAATTATGGAAAAGTCCTTGGGCCCTCTTGGCAATTTTTGATAACTTTGTTTTGTTTTTATTTGTGATTTTATTATTTTTCACCATTTTTAGTTTGTTTTACCTATTTCTTTTATTTTAAGAATATAGTTTCTGACTTAAAAAAAATCTAAAAATTTTTGCCAACATTTGTTAAATCATATTTGATCTCTGACTTTTTTTTAGGATTTTTGTTTATTGCTTTAATATACTTTGTGTATTTTTACCATTTATTTTCCTTTTAATTAAGATTTTAAATATTATTTTATTAGATTTTATTTGATTTTGACTTTAGCATTATTTGGTGATAAATTCTTCAACCTTATTGGATCTTGGGTGTTAATAGGTTGAGAAATCAAATCTACCAAAATAGATGAATGATGTTGATGATATTTGAAACCTTAATTTCATACATTACATTCCCTCTATCTTCATCTTATCTCTTTCTCATTGTGTTACATATTGTTAGAGTATGATCTACATATCATCTCTCCAAACATATGGCACATAAATTGATATTGACCGGTCTCAAAATAGGTGTGACTTATATATAAATCCACTTACGATTGCTTAACATAGTGCTAAATTTTGTCCCGATTCGAGAAATGATCATTTGTGGCCCAAACCTATGTTTGCAAGCCCAATCATGTTTAATTTAAAACCTTTGATCCAATAACGTTAAGATTCATTGTTATGAGGCTTTGGTCTTATCATTCCTATAATGAATCTTCATAAATTTTGGGACTAAGTGAATCATTTAAACACCATTGATCATTTATTGTTGCCTTGAGAATTTGAAATGAATGATATACTTGACAAAAAGCAAATGAAACTTGTTGTTGAGAGGCTTTGATTTTATCAATCTTCTAATGAGTTTTTAAATGCAAGTTTCAAGATGGTCATTCAACTAACCTCTAACTTCTAACAATTGACTTTATTTTATGCTTTTATATTATGCTTTTTACTTTAAGCACATTTACTTTAGCATTTTAATTTCATGCTATTTTCATCTTTGCTCACTTGAGCATTTATCTTTATGTCATTTTAATTTTGCTCATTTGAGATTTTCATTTCATTTTGAAGATACCTAATAATCAACTTAAACAATAAAAAAATTTAATGTTACTTGGACTATTTGGTTACTATCCTTTTCATTTTGGAGTTATAGACTTCTTGGACTTTGGATTAGAGACTGTGACTTACCTTGAGACTTTGTGACTTCTACTACATTTTTGTCTGGAGTTCTTGGGGTTTACCCCAAGATATTGGGTTGTTTGTTTTGTTTGTGTGCAGGTTATTCTGATTATATGCTTTATCTGTGATTGAGAATTAATATGTATACAACCGTTACTCTGTCCAATTTTTGTGCAGACTTAATGCATTTGAAGCTTTTTTTTAAGAGATTTAGTATCCTTGCTTAACTGGTTTCAATCTAAAGGATGGGAATTCTACATTGACTCATTATGTCAAGTGTTGGCTTCTTGTTGGTTAGACAGTTCTTTTCTCTAGCTTTTAACTTTTGCTTTAGGATAGTCCCTTCATCTCCTCCCATCTTCATTAATTTCAAAAATCTTCTCCCTCCCTTTGGAAAACTCTTCTTGTTTTTTTTAAAACATGAACCGCTTTCACAATAAGCTTGGACTTAGGTCCATGCATTTTCAAAAATATTTCCTTAATCAAACCTTAATCAATTTATTGATACTTTGACATTTTTGTGAGAAGACTAAAAGTCAATCAATCTCATTCAAACCATTTTGCCACTTTGGCTTTTTTACTTTAAACTTTTCTCAAAAGATTAGACTCTTGTCAATCTTTGTAGTGATGCAAGCTACTATACTTCTATTATATATAGTGAAGCAAGATATTTTCAACTTGGGTGTTAAGCGAGGCTTTATTGATTTTAAAATCCAAGCCATATCCTCCACTTTGAGATGACATAAATTATCCTTTCTCATAATCGTGGGTAGTAAGTATTTTCTTCCACTCGGATAAGACGATGACGTCCCGTCTCTTAAAATTATCCAACATATTTATGGTTTTAAAATATTTAAAGGTGAACTATGAGTACCCTAATCCCCTATTGCACGGAAGGTGGTACGTAGGCACTAAAGGTTCGCAGCCGCAGCGGGTGTAAAAAATTTGTAAAAAATATTTCTTTTCTCACCTCCACCATCTATTTTTATATACAATTCTTATAGCCAAAATATACAAATGTTCAAAGAGGTTCCTAGGGAGTACGGTAGATGTTTAGGGTGCTAATACCTTCCCTTTGCATAACCAACCCCAAACTTATATTCTCTCCCCCTTTTTGGGGTTATTCGCTTTTTTCCCATTCCTTTGGAAACAATAAAAGGCGGTGGCGATTTTTATTTTGATATGTGCAAGTTAAATCAATCCAATGGCTTAGTCTCAACATTTCTACCGCTACAGGAAGGTGGTAAAAAAGGGGTCAGGTTCGACCCGCAAATGGGAGATGATAGGGAAGTATTTTTTCATATTTTTTCATATTTTTTAGTGCCCTAATATCATTAGGGGTGGCTCCCATGAGAGTGTATGCAGTGTTGTTGCAGACAAATGGAACCAACAGATTAGAATGAAAGGTAGAAATGTTGTGTGTGGGGTTTTGCTCCAACATAAAGGTTTTCCCATCAACTGTGAGGAAATTAGGCATAGTGGAAACTAGCTCAATCACGTGAGGAGCATTAATGTGTTCAACAATTTGGCTTGGAGATGCCATGGATGGTGATTGGAAGTTTTGAGTAAAAACGAAGGTGGTTTTGTTTGTTGAGTTTGGAAGCTAAGAGATTAAGGATGCAAAGAAAGCATAAAAAGAAAATGAAGGATTGAATAGGGTATTTATAACACCAAAGAAACCAAACATTTAGGAAGAAAGTGGGAAAAATTGTGGCTACACGACTGGAATGTGTCAAACAGATGGCAACTGAGGTGAGGAAGTTGGTAAGTTGGAGGCCATAATTTTCCTAGAAAGTTGAAGCTAGAAAGTAGGGGAGTGGCGGTGTGATCGTTGATGTAACGTTTTTAAAATAAATGCATGATTACAATGATGTCACTTCGCACTAAGAGAAAAGGATTAAAATGTCTGTTTATGCCCTTTTAGTGGAAAAGGACATTTTGGGGGGCAAATTGTTGTCTGGGATTTTCATAAGGAGAGAAATCCAAACCAAAAATCAAAAGGATCTTTTAAGATCATTAAATAGCATTAAATTATGGGGATTCGACTACATAAGCATGTTGACCATGGTTAATTTCACAGGCAGGCGACAAAGGTTTCGTAAGCGTAGGTGACTAGAGAAAAGTTTATAGTGAATGGATTGGGCCCAGGGAGGTGAGAAGCCCAAAAGAGTTAAAAGGCCCATAAGTGCCTAAACCTGTAAAGGTGAAACATTATAGAGGGAGAATAGGGGTTCGACCACAATGGAGAACATGGGTTCACAAAGAGAAGTTACAATAGAGAACGTGGGTTCGCGAGGGGAAGTTTTGAAGAATACATGGCATGCAAGAAAACGAAGTCCACTTAGAAAGTTGTTATTTCCGTATAGTATAAATAAAGCACTTAGTGCACTTTTGTAAAGGGTCAAACTTTTCACATTCCTGCACGCTAGTCACTTAAAGTAACCAAGCGAACGAGCGAAATGACTCAGGCAAAGGTAATGTGTGTTAGAACCAACCTATTTTACAACTTTATTTAATGTTATGTCATTATCTTTTAAAACTTAAAACACTTTTTGTTTCCTTTAATTTGTCTTTTTGTCCTTATCTTTCACAATTTAAAACGTTTAGTCCCCAGTCGAACGCACCCTTTTTGAAAACGCTTTAACTACGCGCATGAACTGAGGCACTGCTCCGAGATTTCCTGGTCGATCTTACACGTAAACTTGTTTTCAAGAGACCAACATTGTTTACCAAATCCAGAGGTAAATAGTTCCCCATGAACACAACTTCCGAGAAGGAACATGTTCCCCACGAACACAGCTGCTGAGCAGGCACACGTTCCCCACGAACACAACACTGAGCAGACATCCTGTTAAAGCTTGCAAGCATAAGGAATATAGGCGGATCAAGTCCGTCATCCAAGAGATACTATCGTGACTCGGAAAAAATGGAAATGGGGCATACTATCTCAAAAACCGTTATGGGGAACAACTTGCTTAATCTTGGAACATGGAAAAACTAAGGAAATATTACATTTCAAACACTGATATAGTCGGCGTGTCTCGTCAAAACAACAAACACAGTTTTCCCGACCACATGTGCATGCCCAGGTACAAGCATGTCCCTCCAAATTAAACAAAGAGGCAAGTCTCCACTCTTTTAACAAAAAGATTCTTAGCCCGACGTGGAAAACTCAAATGAGATCCACCATCGTAGTACCACGATGGAAGAACACCCAGCTCACAATGGGAAGTTCTCACCGCCGAGCTCGGGCCCTCAAAATGAAACCTGAGTTTCGACCCATTCCTGGTGATCACCCTGGTCGTTCGACCAGTCACCCATACTCGCAGACTCAAATACTAACGAGAAAACCACCGAAACTCTTAATCAAAATAAAATGTCTCAGGAAGACAAGCATACAAACATGCATAAACCTAATAAATAATAATATACCACGTACGAGCATGACCTCGTAAAGATCATGAAACTTCCCAGTTGCGAACAATAAGCACCAATAGTGCATTATCCTCCTCGGTACACGGGTTGGCTCTAAGTCATCATTCATATGCCTAGAAGCAACGACTTGAGGAGCTCCTATTTTGATCTATCCAAATGCCTCGAATTAGCCCAATCTGCTTCTACCCTTGGAACGACCCAACAATCGTGGCCCAGCATTTTGGTCGACCATACCCCTGAGCACACGACCAGCTATGCCCAACACGCATGCCTGACCCAATTATCAGTTGTCTCCCGTCAGCCCCACATGAGTCAAGTAGATAATCAAGAAACATCCAGAATGGCCATCTTCCCGTAATCCGCCTCCTTCTCGGATCCAACGGCTAGTTACAGGTAAACTTGCCCGTTTTGACCGAGTCCTAGAAGTTACCAGGTTTTGCGGACCCGCATATCTAGGCCAAAAAATAGGGACCAATGACCAAGCGTCGGAGACATTATATAAACACGCACACATGTGAGGGTCATGTATCCAATATTCATCACTAAAACTTTAATACTTTGCTTGTATTTATTTTCTTCCACACTTACTTGATCCTCGGAATGTCTTGCAGGTACAACCACCTCCCCCCGGTTTTCCTCAACTTTCCAGCCCGTCAAAGATCATCCTCCAGCCAGCTTGCTGGTTATGATCAATGGGTAAGATCAGTAAGTAATTCCTTCTTTTACTTGTTTATCTTTTAAAGGTATTTAATATACTTGATGTGTGATATATGTTATGAGTGATCATTTCCAAAAATTTCTAATTTACAACCATTGTGTATTTAAATTTACATGCTTATAGTGACCTTATTCTAATCTCATTGTATGTATACCTAGATATCTTTTATTGCACTTGTATATATTTTGTTTATTGCCATCAAACCATGAAACTTCATCATTTACATGCGCATTTCTTAACAAGTCATGCATGAGTCAAAGTATGTTACTTAAAACCAACCCAAGATCTTGTTTCGCAATATATTATTCCCTTTTGTGTATGATGTGTCAACACATGATATGTATAGGTCAATACATGTTTTATTAAATCAAATAATTCCTTTTTGGCTCAGTATGTGTTGACACATCAATGGTATAGGTTGAAACATGCATCAATATTTCGATTTTTTTAATTTTTAGTTCAGAATGTGTTGACACATTGGTCATATGTGTCGACACATGAGTCCGCACAGGTCAACACACTAGTGTTTATTATGAAACTTTTCAGATTTTGGCTCATAACTTCATATATCTCTTTTTCTTCTCATTCATGCATCCATCCTAAACTTCTCAAACTCAAATTTCATCTTGATTCACTTCATCACATACAATTAATTCTCCACTAAACCTTATTAATATCCCACTACAAATCATTTGACCTCATCTTTACCAACTAGTCATTAAAACCTCACTAAACTTCATCCTCTATAAAATCCTTGCTCTTCTACTTTCTCAAGCATATCCACATCCTAAAACTCACAAACTTGAATTAATTTGTTGTTGCATTATTATTTTTATGTGTTGTTACATCCTTGTTTAGCATTTGTGGTTTGTGGTAAATCATAATTCTCTCAAAAAATAAGTTTTCTCATTAAGAACTTTCATCAAATACCTTATGTGCAAGCCAAGTTCTCAAATTTCATCATGCCTCCAAGGGTTGCAAGAAATAAATGGAATGTCAAAGGCAATGGAAAGGCTCATTCTTCCTCATCCCATAAACCTCGTCCCATGAACCTGAAATTTTTTTGGCTTTGATTAATGAAAGAGATGTCACATTCTTTAAAGACAAGTGCAAAAATAGGCTTGTGGTGAAATAACATGTGTATAATCCAAGGGTGGTTGAGCAACTCCATATTCCTGATGTGGTAGATCGCACTAAACATCAAGAAATCAACTTTCTTTTGCAGTTGTCGCAAACGTGCAATGAGGATCTCATTCGAGTTTTCTATGTCGGGCTGCTCGAATGCTACTAAACTTAATTTATGCTTCGAATAAGAGGTAATGATTATTCATTTACTAATGATATATTGTATTTACAACCGATGATGATAGGAATGAGTTTCCCATGATATTAGACACAAATATTCATGATCACTTTCATTGGAGAACTCATTCTAATGAATTATTAAAAGCTCTCCGGGATGAAAACAATTATGAAGGCATTACGACTGGCCAACTCAAACAGTTCCCTCGAATCATGCATTGGATTGTATCTCATATCCTACATACAAATAATGGTGTACATTTAAGAGTTAATAAAATGGAGGTTCACATCACGTAACTACTTCTACACAAAATCAGAACCAATTGGACATACTACTTTGTCGCTCACATGTTTGTCATAAAGAAAGCTAACAAAGCCTCTTATTTTTGTTATGTGTACATGATTACCAAGATCCTCAACTACTTCAATATTGATGTTCTAAATATTGTTTACATCTCTCCAGGAACTGCTCAAAATTTTTATCAAAGTACCTTGACTCACATGGGGTACTTTTTGGGATAAGGTCTCAAATGCTTATTTCCTCGGAATGGCGGATACTCGCAAAAAGATATTTAACTTGATGATCCTATTGAATTTGAGGCTAAAACATAGGATCCTAAGTTTGATGAGAAACCCACTGGTTGTATAAATGAAGAAGATATGAACACGATAGATGTTGACCATGAGCAAGATGAAGCTTGGTTGAATGCTACTGTTGATCAAGACTGGAGACAATGGCCGCAAGATACCTGGCCACAACCTGGTAATAATTATCAAGAGTTTAATGGTGGATACCAAGAGTGTGGATATTGGAAGAACAAGATTTGGTTCTGCAATATCATCTCTGAGTTTTGATGATAACAAATGAGTATGTTTGTATGAAAAATTTTGATACTCTAATGTTTCTTATTTTTGAGTATTTAACAAACAGGTTCTGCTTCTGATGAATGGTGTAGCCAAGGCATTAGAAGAGACTTAATTCCGCTTTTGCGCTTCACAAGTTCTGATGAATAGTAGCAAGACACTTTAGAAGACTCTAAAGTGTAGGCTCTGATGTTTGTCTAAAGAAACCATTCAGAAGATCCAAAGACAGAAGTTTCTACTGAAGTCCAGATGCTAAATACTCATGTTTCTAAAGACAACATGTTATAAAGAAACAAGTCAGAAGATCTTAAGACAAAAGTTTCTACTTAAGTCTAGATGATGAAGACTAATGTTTCTATAGACAAAGGGTTCTCAAGACCAAGTGCTGAAGATTCTGATAGACGAAGTTCTAAAGACTCTAAAGACTTGAGGTTCTAAATGACCCATGGTTCTAAGAAAAGGGTTCTAAAGACCAAGTTCTAAAGACTCTAAAGACAAAAGTTCTAAAGACTTGATGTTATAAAGACCCAAGGTTCTAAGAAAAGGTTCTCATGATTAAGTGTTGAAGACTCTAAAGTCGCAGTTCTGAAGACACTGAAGATTTAAAGTTCTGATGATCTTATGTTATGTTCTCACTTCTAAACGCATGCTCGTAGAAGCCTATGAAGTGCAGAAGGAAAGAAAATAACGTTAACATGGTACAAATAGTACATGGTACAATCAATGTTTCATTCCAATACCATGAAAGGAAGAAAACATTGCATGATATTGTCCCCCACGTGATTTCTCAAGCTGCCAATGTTTCTGGAAATCTCAAGAGTACCCCTCAATGGCTATATTATTTTATTGGCTATATAAAGGCTTGAAGACTAAGAGAGAAAGCTTACAATCAACAAAGTATCTACGCACAAAGTTTTATTCATTGATTTCATATTCTTAAGTCATTGTTCTTAAAATAGTTTACATATTCATCTTGTGTAGAAGAAATATTATTGTAAACAAAATTTGTATTCAAATAGTTGTATGATTTCCTTAAGAGACCAGTTAGGTCTGTATCTTTAAGAATTCTAGGACTAGTGTGTCTTAGAGGTCGTTAGTCACTTGTGGGTAGCTTCTGCATTGTAATAATCAGTTTGATTATTTTTTTATTTTCCTTAAGGGACCGTTTAGGTCTGTATCCTTAAGAAGTCTAGGACTTGTGTGTCTTAGAGGTTGTTAGTCACTTGCGAGTAGCTTGTGCAAATTGTAATCAATTTGGTTATAGTGGATTAAGTCCTCGATTGAGAGAGGCGAAATCACCTTGGCGGGTGGACTAGACTAGCTTGATAGCTTTCAAGTGAACTAGTATAAACATACCTTGTTCTTTACTTCCTGCTCTTAATTATTGTTATTATCAACAGTGAAGGAAAAAGTATTTTAGTTAAAGGGGGTATTTTTATAAGAAATGTTTTGATTTAAAACCCAATTAACCCCCACCCCCACCCCTTTGTGTTTTTCACACCTTCAATTGGCATCAAAGCTCCGGTTCTAAGGAGATAAAAAGTTTGCATATTTATCAACACTTAACAGTGTTCAGTACCGATCCAATGTGTGTGAAAAACCAATGGCTACACTTACTTCCACTGTTGATAATAGGGATGATGATATACATCACTACAGTTTAAAACTTCCTATGTTTGATGGGGGAAATTTTGACTATTAGAAGGATAAAATCTAAAGTTACTTTCTGGATTATGACTTGGATCTATGGGATTTGGTAGTTAATGGATACACACACCCAGTAGATGATAAAGTTCATAAGATTTCAAGAAGTGCAATGACAGAAGCACATAAGAAAGTATGCAGAAATCACTACAAAACAAGAGCTATTCTTCTAAGTTCTATTTCATACAATGAATATGAGAAGATCACAGATAGAGAGCCTACAAATTCTATCTTTGAATCTATTCATATGACGCATGAAGGCAATGCACAAGTCAAGGAAACAAAGTCTATGACTTGAATTCAAAAGTATGAAGCCTTCAAGAGGGAAGATGACAAATCTGTGGAAACGGTGTTTTCAATATTTCAGACTCTTGTGGCAGGACTTAAGGTTCTGAATAAAGGTTACTATACAACAGGCCATGTTAAGAAGATTGTCATAAGTCTGCCTAAGAAATGGAGACCAATGGTAAATTCTTTGAAATTTTCAAAGGATCTGATCAACACTTCTCTGAGGAGCTTAATAGCTCTTTAAGAAGTCATGAAATAGAGCTTGATCAAGATGAACCTCAAAAGAGGGTAAAGATAGTTGCTCTAAAGTCTACTTATAGAAAGACCATGGCTTATCAAGTTAAGGAAGAACTAGAAGAATCTGAAGGAGATTTAGATGATGAAGAACTTTCATTGATATCCAAAAGAATCAGTCAAATCTGGAAGCATAGACAAATCAAATTCATAAGTCAATAGGTCTTATGGAAGAGGTGTGTGATACGGTGGGAGAACTGACCAGTGTTTTGCGTTTGTTTTCGCAAATGTGCGGTTGAGCAAGAGTCGCCACCGACTTTTTATTTTATCCTAAGGAAAGGTTTAAAAAGCACAGCAAAAACCTTTGAGATTTTTCTTGGGTTCGGGGAGTAGATTATAGAAGGGGAAGGTATTATCACCCCTTCTATCCATGGTTATCCATGGGCTCTTAGGTACTTGCTTAGATCAACTTGCCTTTTTCAATTGTTTGAAATGGTGCTTGTGTGTGTGGGTTTGAAAATGTTTTGAAAAGAGGCCAATGTGGTGGCAACATTTGTAATGATCCATGTTGGGATGTATACAAAGGTGTATGTCTTTTGAAAAGGTTTTCATTTGTTTTTGAAAGTTGTTTTTTGAAAGTGTTGTGGGGTGTGATTTAAAAACAGGCAAGTGTTTTTATTTTGCAAGTTTGACAAGTACTTAAGAGCGATCTACCCTAAAGTTTTCAAAGGTTTTGTTATGTTTTTAACCCTTTTAACAATTTTGTTCCACCATTGTATTTGGTGGACAATCTTGTGTTAGGATGTGAAAGGGACGGGCGCGGGTCATCGTTTAGACCATAATTGCAATGGTGCCAAGTATCTTTGGGCATTTTCTTTTAAGGGACTTGATCATTTTTTATGCAAACTTTCGAAAGCGTCATCGAGGGACTATGATCATTTTATTGTTTTGTTTTTGCCCGAAGAGACCTAACATGCAATATGGCCCAATTTTGAAAGGCAACAAGTGGATGTAACCCTAGGGGTGTTAGTGTGCAAGTGTGTTTTATTGCATACAAGAGTTTTTTCTTTGAATTAGGTTTTTCTATTTCATTGATTTTATCTTGTCATACACGTCCTAATTACTAGCAGTAAGAAGCGGAAATGTAAAATCCTACGCTATTACAACAATTAGGGGAGGGGGATACACATTTGTACATGGGGGGTTCAACGAGAAAAATAGACAAAAAAGAAAATAGCGAAAAAACAAGATATATATAGAGAGAGAGGGAGCCCGCGCGCTGTTGGGAGGCCATCAGAAGTTCTGACCCAGATCCGCTGTCAGATGATCAACCTGTTGGTGAAACTGGATGAGTCAGAACTTCTGACTCTAGAACCTGCAAAACAGAACTTTGTTAGTGGGGAAATCAGAAGTTCTGATTTCCCTGCGCTGCAAGACAGAAGTTTGTTAGTGGAGAAACCAGAAGTTCTGATTCTGCTGAAAAGGCAATAACTCTCAGAGGTTCTGATGTCATTGACAGCAAAACAGGCTTCAGATGTGCTAACGTCAAAGTCAGCACTTGGCTTTTTCCTGTACTAATCAGAACATCTGCAATCCTGTTGTTACTCCACAAAACAGGAAACATATTTGGAACAGATCCAGCAAAATAACAAAAATGTTTCAGAGGTCAGAATCACCAAGGTCACAGGCAAGTCCTATACTGGCTCAGAACGTTCTGAGGTATGAGAGTCCTCAGAACATAAACAGTAATAACATGAATATTTACATTATGTTACTCGAATATGCACAGCTGATGATGCTTAACAGTGTGGTGAGGGTCAGCAGGTGCTTACCTGACTGTTTGGAAAGTGGTGGGTGAAAGTTAGCTTTTGGTTCTGGTGGTGTTCTGGACAGATTTGGAAAAGGGGAAGTGAAGGTGTATACGTTTATAGGGTCAGAAGTTTGGAAAGAGTGTTTTTGGTTTACAGAAAAGAGCTGGATGTTTGATGAAGTTGAAGGTGAGAAACTTAAAGTTATGCAACAAAGCTGGAGATTTTGGCAGAGTTTCAGAATGCTATGTTGCTAGGAGTTTCGTTTCTCTCTTAGCAATTTTTCTGTTTTTTTTTCTTGAACGTCTTTTGCAGTGATGAAAGCTCTCTATTTATAGGCAAAGTTCTTGTGGATGCCTTGAACATTTAAGGCGCCAACAGAGTTTGAATTTGTTCTTTGACAGAAGTTCCTGGGAAGTTGTGATAACAGCTATCTTTCAGCCTAGGTAGCAGCAGCAGGCGTAGATTGGGGAGAAGTGACCTCTGAAGTGGGCGGTGGCGTGAAGACCCATGCCAGAATCTGTGCAAAAGCATTTTCCAAGCCACACGTGAATGCTCAGGAGTGGTTGGAAGCATTAATGGGCATTAAATGGTGACAAGACCTGTCAATACCAACATTCTGGTAATGGAAACCAGCGTTGAATCAGCAGCGTAAACCATGCTCTGGCCTTGGCTACCTGTTGTCTTAGCAAGCTCTGGAGATTCTCCTGGTTTTCTGGTACGTTCCTTGGATCTACTTCTGGACAATCTGGACTTAGAGATTCTGTATCAATGTGACACCTATCCTTCTGACCTTCCATCTTCTGATTTCAACCTGTTCTGAAGGAGCCTTTATACTTTCATGTTTCTCTTGCATTCCTTTAGTAAATTCTGACTGAGCTTGTGTAACTGCTGAAGGGGCATGTTCTGTTTGAGGCTTACATTCTGAACCACGTTTACAACTTCTGATTGAACTGATGTAGCTGCTGAAGAGCCAACTTCTGACCACGCTGAGCCAAGCTTGCAACTTCTGACCGTCTTCATCTGGAATGGGTCCAGAAGTTCTGAAGCGCTGATTTTTCTAAAAACACTTATTTTAAAGAAACATTCTAAGCACTTAGAATTTGATTTTCCTCAAGATGAAAGCGTTGTTTCGGGAGTTTGTGAGATCATCTTGCTCTTGTAAGTGACTTGCTTGGGCAAAAGGATAACTCAGGACTTGGATTTGTTTCAGGGGACTTTGAAAAATCTAAGATGGTTTCCTGAAGAAAGGGAGGGCAAATTTTGGGGTACAACAGTTGCCCCTGTTCAATCTTCTTGAACCTGAAGAGTTAGATTGGCGAGTTTGCCTTTCGCGACTCGAGGGTAAAAGGAGATTGGACACTAGAGTGCCCGGAAATTTGCACTCGCATGTTGAAGTATCAGCAATGTGATGGCGGGAATGGGCTTACAGATGCCATTTGGAGAGGCGGTAGATAGGGAGATGGGCTTATAGATTCCATCTGGAGACGTGACAGAACCTTGTCGGGAATGGGCTTATAGATGCCATTTGGAAGTGTCGATCGCATAAGAGATTCCTTAGCGAGAAACTTGTATATTTGAGAAAGACGGATGTTTTCCTGGCTTGTTACAGGTGTTTGATCTTCAATCTCCTTATGCAGATGTGCCCTGGCTAGATACAGGTATCGAATCTACAATCGGTTGCTCACAGATGTGCCCTGGCTGGATACAGGAGTCGAATCTTCGAACTCTTCAGACGTGCCCTGGCTAGATACAGGAATCGAGTCTGGAAACGTGGTCCACAGATATGCCCTGGCTGGATACAGGAATCGAATCTTCAAACCCTTCAGACGTGCCCTGGCTAGATACAGGAATTGAATCTGGAGATGTTGTAGTTGATAGATGTGCCCTGGCTGGATACAGGAATCGAATCTTCGAACTCTTCAGACGTGCCCTGGCTAGATACAGGAATCGAATCTGGAAACGTTGTAGTTGATAGATGTGCCCTGGCTGGATACAGGAATCGAATCTTCGAACTCTTCAGACGTGCCCTGGCTAGATACAGGAATCGAGTCTGGAAACGTGGTAGTTGAAGGTAGTTGTCTTTGGGATTGTCTTTCTCCCTGAAAAGGCAAAGACATAAGTTGTACGCAATGTCATGATGTATGATATGCATGATGTCATGATGTTCAACATGAGATAGTGTTGTATGCACTTTATCATGTATGTAAGCAAGATGTATGAAAGTGTGAAATGTTTATGAATGTATCTTCGTCTTAGGAAAATAGATCTTTGACGATTGGCTGGGGAGTTGCCCTGTGGCCGAGATACTTTGCTGAAGCTTGGATGAGAGGCCTGCTGAGGACTTTAATGATGGATCCCGCTGGGGATAATGATGATAAACTCTGCTGGGGATTTGAAAGATAAACTCCGCTGGGGATTGAAAGATACTTCGCTGGGGATTGAAAGATACTTCGCTGGGGATTAAAAGATACTTTGCTGGGGGCGATCTTCCGTGGCGATTAGCTGAGGATAACCCAGTTATAAGCCCTTGTGAGGAATAACTCTGAATGAAGTTAGGGAGAGACGTCAGTATTCTGCAGGGAACAAGCTTCCAGAATCTACTGGGGATAAGCTTTAAGACCTGCCGGGGAACGTTTTGCTTTTTCAGGATTGACGGGGAATCAACTCAGCTTGGGGAAAGTATTGCCGACTCTTGTCTTACTCTGCGGGGCGTTTGAGATGATTTGGTCATATCCTTCAGTTGAATCTAACCGGGTACCTTGGCGGACAAAGCAATCAGACTGCATCGGACAACTTCACATTGCCCCTGTTTCTGATGTCACCTGTAATTGATCTTTTGCTTCATATGCAAATTTTTATGAATTAGCAATTTAATGTCAAATGCATATATCAAAAATGAACATTGGACGTTCTTCGCAAGACAAAACAAAAAAAGAAAACAATGGTAATTTGTATGAACCAGTGAATTTGTATTGATTTGAACTTTGCTTGTGAATAGGCGTTTTTATACAAGAGGCTGACATCCTAGTAAGAGGACGCCGCCAAATAACATAGAATTTTGAAAAGGAAATAAAACAGCTATGTGAACGATCCCACTGGGTTCCGACTCTGCTATTGCCTTTATGTCTCCGGGCGTCTCATCGCTTTGCTGCCTGGTTGAAGATGAAGCTGATTGGTCGATGCCGAAGTCTGAGTCAAGTAGTTGATACTGAATTCTGGATGCGATGTGATCCAATGAGACATAGTGTTACGCTCCATCCCTAACTTTTGCCTGGCCCGCCCTTTCAGGTTTTCAGTCCACCGGGATACCCATTTTTGCCCAAGCCGCCTTTTCAGGTTTTCGACTTGCCGGGTGTACAGATTTTTTTATTTCATCCCTTATTTTTGCCCGAACCCTTTTGGTTCGCCGGGAAGCCCTTATTTTTGCCTAGGTACGTCAACCTAGCGGGTCTTTTATTTATGTGTAGTATTTTTTCACTATGTCTGCATTGGCGGGGTGAGGAAGGTCGTCACCATCCATGGTGGTTAGGATCATGGCTCCTCCTGAGAACACATGTTTAACCACAAATGGCCCTTCGTAAGTAGGGGTCCATTTGCCCCGGGGATCACTTTGAGGAAGGATGATGCGTTTGATTACCAGGTCCCCAACTTGATACTCTTGCGGTCTGACTTTCTTGTTAAATGCCCTAATCATCCGTTTTTGATACGTTTGACCATGACAGATAGCAGTGAGCCTCTTTTCGTCAATCAGATTTAATTGATCAAGTCGAGTCTGGATCCAATCATCTTCATTCAAGTCTGCATCCTTCATTATCCGGAGAGAGGGTATCTGGATTTCAATTGGCAAGACGGCCTCCATGCCATAGACCAAGGAGAAGGGAGTTACCCCGGTTGACGTTCTGGCTGAGGTGCGGTACCCATGAAGAGCGAACGGTAACATCTCGTTCCAATCTTTATAGGTCACTGTCATCTTCTGCACAATTTTCTTGATATTTTTATTGGCTGCCTCTACAGCCCCATTCATCTTCGGCCGGTAGGGAGAAGAATTGTGGTGTTGTATTTTGAATTGTTCACAGAGTTCAGTGATCATTTTGTTATTGAGATTGGTACCATTGTCCGTAATGATTCTTTCCGGAACGCCGTACCGACAGATCAGGTTATGCCGGATGAAACGCGCCACGACGCTCTTGGTTACTGTGGCGTAGGACGCTGCCTCAACCCACTTCGTGAAGTAATCGATCGCCACCAAGATGAAGCGATGCCTATTGGATGCCGTCGGTCGGATCTCACCGATCATATCGATGCCCCACATTGCGAAAGGCCAAGGTGCCGTCAGGATGTTCAGAGGAACCGGTGGGATATGCACCTTGTCAGCATAGATCTGGCATTTATGACAAGTTCGGGAGTGTTGGTAACAATCAGCTTCCATTGTGGACCAGAAATATCCTGCCCGAAGGATTTTTTTAGCCATGGTGTGTCCACTGGAATGTGTTCCAAACGTGCCTTCATGTAGTTCCATCATAATTTTCTCTGCTTCAGCCTTATCCACACAACGTAGCAGAGTTGAATCATGATTCCGTTTGTAGAGAATGCCGTTGTTGAGGAAGAATTTTGCGGCAAACCTCCTCATGAACTTCTTATCGTTGACAGATGCACCTTCCGGGTATTCCTGAGCTTCCAAGTACCTCTTCACCTCATGATACCAGGGTTTTTCAATAACCTTCTCAGCCTCGAGCTCACAGCAGTATGCCGGTTCATCCAACTTCCAGATGATGATTCGGGGAGCCTCATTGTCCCATTTAACTTTGAACATTGAAGACATCGTAGCTAGTGCGTCCGCTAGCTGATTCTCCTCTCTTGGGAAGTGCTCAAAAGTTATTTCTTCAAAGTGGGGAAGCAAGGTTGACACATACTCCTTGTAAGGGATAAGATTCGGGTGTTTCGTATCCCACTCGCCTTTGATCTGATTGATTACGAGAGCGGAATCTCCGAAGACACTTAGAAATTTGATCCTCAAGTCGATTGCAGCTTGTAAACCCATGATACATGCCTCATATTCTGCCATGTTGTTGGTGCAGTTGAAACATAATCGGGCGGTGAGTGGAGTATGAGTTCCTTTGGGAGATATGATTACAGCGCCGACGCCGTTACCCAAAGCATTGGAGGCTCCATCAAAGTGCATAGACCATCGGGATCCCTCCTCAGGTCCTTCATCCGGTCCAGGTACTTCACAGTCATTTACCACCATGATGTCTTCATCTGGAAAATCAAAGTTCAATGATTGGTAATCGTCCATAGGTTGGTGTGCCAAATGATCGGCCAGTACACTTCCTTTAATTGCTTTCTGAGTTGTATACTGGATGTCATATTCTGTTAAGATCATTTGCCATCTCGCTATTCTTCCGGACAGAGCAGGCTTTTCAAATATGTACTTGATGGGATCCATCTTTGAAATTAATAGAGTAGTGTGAGTCAGCATATACTGTCTCAGCCGGCGAGCAGCCCATACAAGAGCGCAGCAAGTTTTCTCAAGCAGTGAGTAACGAGACTCACAGTCGGTAAACTTTTTGCTCAAGTAATAAATAGCGTGCTCTTTTCGGCCAGACTCGTCATGCTGTCCCAGCACACACCCCATTGAATTGTCAAGTACTGTCAGGTATAGTATCAGAGGTCTTCCTTCCACCGGTGGCATAAGAATGGGTGGCTCTTGGAGATATTCCTTTATCCTTTCAAAGGCGGCCTGACATTCATCGTTCCAGCGTACTACTTGATCTTTCTTCAGTAATTTGAAGATTGGCTCACAAGTAGCAGTTAGATGTGAGATGAATCGGGCAATGTAATTCAGTCGTCCTAGGAAGCCTCTGACTTCTTTCTCTGTTTTTGGAGTCGGCATCTCTTGTATGGCTTTTACCTTGGCAGGGTCCACCTGAATACCTTTATCACTTACAATGAAACCTAGCAATTTTCCGGATCTTACCCCAAAGGTGCATTTGTTGGGATTCAACCTCAGCTTGTATAACTTGAGTCGGTCAAACAACTTCCTCAGATGGTCAAGGTGCTCCTCCTCAGTTTGAGACCTGGCAATCATGTCATCAACGTACACCTCAATCTCATGATGGATCATATCATGAAATAAAGCCACCATGGCACGTTGATAGGTTTCCCCAGCATTTTTCAATCCGAATGGCATGACCTTATAACAGAAGGTGCCCCACTGAGTCACAAAGGTAGTCTTCTCCATATCTTCTGGAGCCATCTTGATCTGATTATACCCTGAAAAACCATCCATGAAGGAGAACACCTTGTGTTGAGCTGTATTGTCAACAAGGACATCAATGTGAGGTAGGGGGAGTCATCCTTGGGGCTGGCCCTGTTCAGATCCCTGTAGTCAACACACATTCTGACTTTACCGTCCTTCTTCGGTACTGGCACCACATTGGCAACCCACTGAGGGTAAGAAGTCACTGCAAGGAACCCGGCATCAAACTGTTTCATAACCTCGGCCTTGATCTTTTCAGACATCTCTGGACGCATCCGTCGGACTTTTTTCTTTACCGGAGGGCAATCTTCCTTGGTTGGCAGGTGGTGAACTACAATGTCGGCATCCAAACCAGGCATATCTTCATAGGACCAAGCAAAAATTTCCATGTAATCTTGTAACATCTGGATCAATCGTTGCTTCACGCTGAGCTC
Organism: Vicia faba; assembly: GCA_948472305.1. Taxonomy (NCBI): domain Eukaryota; kingdom Viridiplantae; phylum Streptophyta; class Magnoliopsida; order Fabales; family Fabaceae; genus Vicia; species Vicia faba. The sequence continues at coordinate 1,054,896,937 of OX451740.1, read as the reverse complement.
TAGATTGGCACCAATCTTGACCTCTTTCCTATCCATCTCGGTACCCAGGTTAATTGTCTCCACCGGCTCTTCATGTGGTTGAATAGCTCTCTCTTCTTGGAGTAGCAGTCTCGCGAGTTCAATAGGCACTTCGCAATCATCTTCACCTTCATCTTCGGCCAAGTTGATCGGATTCTCGAAGTCATAACTGGCGGTAGCAGAGCTGTTACCAGTGAGATCCAGAGTGGATTGAAACCTGTATAAGTGAGTGTGTGTAAATATAGTTGTTTTGCAATATATAACACAGAAAGAAAAAAGAGCACAAGATTTGAAATGCAACAAACGTCCAATGCTTTGATTGATGATATATGAAAATGTCAGACAAAAAGCCCTCACAAATGGAGCTACGATGCCCCGGGTAGGACACCGAGCCAACAAAGTTTTAACATTTGTTTGTTACAAATTTGGAAATTAAAAGAAATCAATTACTGCGTGACAAATGTGATAGGCGTAAAATCCTTTGCCGTCCAGTTGCTTGGTCCGTCGCTGGTAGTCGAGTAGATCCAACTGTCAAATTCTGCTTCCTCCACATCTTCCTCGATAGCGTTCACCCTTGAGCTGGAGATAAACACCGGAGCCTTTCTGACCTTCTCCTTGCGCACAGCCCTCTGAGCCTCTGCAGTAAAGCCCAGCCCAAACTTGTCGTTCTTCTGAGTGAAGTCGGGAAGCTGACCCCAGTTTGCACCATTGCCTTTCTGAACCACAGCCCGGGCATCCCTTAGGGAGGCCATCTTCAAGGAAGCATTCTCTTCGACTGTTGTTTCTGCTGCTGCTGAAATCGGATGTACCTCCTCGAAATGCTGAAAGGGGGTTTCAATAAACTCCCCGTCCATCTCAATGTATCTGAAGGAATTCAAATGGCTCACCATATACTCTTCTTCTCCTTGCACAGTGACGATCTTCCCCCTGACAGGGTACTTCAGCTTCTGGTGCAAGGTAGAGGTCACCGCCCCAGCTTTATGGATCCAAGGTCGACCCAGTAGACAAGAGTATGATGGACGTATATCCATCACATAAAAAGTAGAGTCAAACACCTGAGAGCCCACACGAATAGGGATGTCAATCTCTCCATGAACCATCCTTTTTGAACCGTCAAAGGCCCTGACGATGATATTGTTGGGCCTCAGTTCTAGGCCTTCATAATCCAAACGGTCTAAAGCCTTTTTCGGTAGAACATTCAAGGAAGAACCAGTATCCACCAATACATGCGCCAGAGTAGTGCCCCTGCATTCGATAGAGACATGCAGGGCATCGTTGTGGTTTCTTCCCTTCGCAGTTAGGTCAGCATCTGAGAAACCCAAGCCATTGTCTGCTGTCAGATTTGCTATGCAATCAGCGAACTGGACTGCAGATGTCTCCTGTGGTACATGGGCCGTCTTGAGAAATGAGATCAAGGCCTTAGCATGGGCCTCGGAGCATAGCAATAAAGAGAGCATGGAGATCTTGGAGGGCGTATGCCCCAGCTGCTCGACAACATTGAAGTCACTCTTCTTTATTATTTTCAGGATTTCCTCCATTTCTTGTTGGGAGGCCTCAGCATTTATAGGTATTGGTGCCTCCATCCGGGCAGGCTCCTCTTCAATCCCTTTGCCCCGAGCATTAGATGACTCGGCAGCAGGGGAAACAACTTGATCAGCAACAGGAACAGGTACACTTGTAGGTGTTATAAGGAGGGGGCTTCGAGTAGCGGGCGGTGCAACGTCAAGCGAGAAGAGCCTGCCACTGCGGGTGACCTTGGCTGGACCAGTGATATCGCAGATACTGGCGCCAGTGTCGAATTCTTGTTTGATTCCATTCACATATACATCTGCCCCATAATGCCAGGGGACAGCTTTATCAGATACGTAGGGGAGAGGCCCCGGAACAGTAATAACCACAGGTGCAACAGTCATGATTTGAACAGGCTTCTTCGGGAGAGTCTTGATTGGATTATTGAAGATGGTAACCATGGAAACTTCTTTTATCGGAACCACTTGAACAACAGACTTCTGAAACAAAATCTCCTTACTATCCATTAGGCTTTGGATACCTAACTTTAGCAAGGGACAACCAGATAGGGAAACCGCACAGAACAGGCAACCTTTACTGCAACCCGGAAATAAACCGGCCCGCAGTAGGTTCTTCTTGACAGTCTTCAGAGGGGTAACAACTTCATTTATCGAAACAGCATACAAATCTTCCTCAATGGCATTTACTCTATGCTGGGGCATAGGAGCAGTTACAACGTTTGGTCTCTCCGGCGCTTCAAACTGAATTTCCTTCGCATCGATCAGATCTTGCACTTTGTTTCTCAAGGCCCAACAATCATCAGTAGTGTGCCCGGGACTATCAGAATGATAAGCGCACCGGGCATTTGGGTTATACTTAGGAGACGCCGTGTTGACGACTTTAGGAGCTTCTCTGAGGGTCACCAGGTTAGTGGATAACAGTTGGGGTAAAATTTGAGATAAGGTCATACTCAATCGAGTATACTGCCTCTTGGGCCTTTCGCTTCTTTGTTGATTGTACTGCTGAGGAGCAGCAACAGGTTTCGAGATGACCAAAGCATTGACGGCTTGGCGACTTTCGGGCTTGACTTGTCTTCTAGGACCATAGACGGCACTTGCTTCTTTCTTAAACGGCTTCTTCTCAGCACTCGTAGAGGCAGCCTTTTGTATCTTGCCTGACCTGATGCCAGCTTCAATTCTTTCTCCCGTCAATATCAAATCTGTAAACCCAACGGAGGAGTTACCAACCAAATGATTGAAAAACGGACCAGACAGCGTTCCTAGGAACATATCAACCAGCTCTCGATCAGTCAATGGAGGCTGCACCCTGCCAACCAAATCTCTCCATTTTTTAGCGTACTCCTTGAACCCTTCACCCGTTCCTAGAGACATACCCTGAAGTTGGGTATGCGTAGGAGCGAGATCAGCGTTGTATTGGTATTGTCTGTAGAATGCGCTTGCCAAATCTTCCCAGTGTCGGATGCTAGTCCATCTAACTGGTAGAACCATTCAAGTTGTGACCCTGAGAGGCTATCTTGGAAGAAGTGAATCCAAAGGTTCTTATCCGCCGTGTAAGGTTGGATTTTCCTTACGTATGACCTCAGATGCAGCTTTGGGCAGGAGATCCCATCATACTTGGCGAAGGCAGGCGCTTTAAACTTGTGTGGAATTACTACCCCAGAAGATAACCCCAAATCTCCGAAATCCAACCCTGGCACATTCTGAATTTCCATGGCGCTCAAGCGGTCCTCCAATTGCTTGTATCTGTCAGCAGCAGGTGGGTATTGTTCGTCGTTATAGTCTGTCTCGTTGTCGGAGACTGCGGGACTAGGAGCTCCTCCCCCTTGGGGACTGTTCTTCTCAGCAGAAGAAGTAGTTGGATCAGCTTCATTATGGAGTGTGTTCCCAAATCTGCGTCCGGTGTTGAACAACGCAGTCCTTTTTTTCTTTTTCTTCTTCAGGAGTAGAGTCTTCAACTCTTGCTGACCCTGGGCTAGGCTTAGGACCATCTCTTGAAACTGTGCACTTTGGGCCTGAAGGGCCTTGATTGCTTGCTCACTGGATGAGTCTGGATTCATGATGACTGACTGTTCCAAATAAACAGCGAAGAAGATTAAGCAACCTGTAGAAAAATGGGTACCTGTTATGCACATGATGCATGAGATGCTATCTATGCAATGCATTCAAGGGTTTTGGAAATTCACAATTGTTGTAGACAAAAAGAACGCACGTCATATTAATAAGAAAAGATTTGTTAGTACATTAATGCCCCATGGGCCAAAAATTACAAAATAATTTCTCAGGGTAGAAAGACATTGCGCATCCTTTTTGGTGCGATGTAGGTGTTGAGGACCTCTTGCTCATGGAGTCGGCGGGTAAGCTCTAGAACCTTCTTCTCACTGGCGTAGAAGCTAGCCTCAAAAGTATTACGTTCCTCCTTGAGCTGAATCCAGCTTTTCTGCATCTCCTCCCACGATGTAGGCATGTCTGGATGTAGGATGGTATAGGGAACCTCTCCTTCATTGACGGGCTCTTTAATCACAGGGAGAATATGAGGATAAGGCATCATCAATCTTTGGGCTCGGGCTCGTACCCATTTGAGATAAGGTTCAAGAGGGATGGAGTTCTTGTGTCCCAAAGTCCTGCTATCAACCTTGTCGAGTTTTCCCCAAGCTCTGATGAATCTTTGGCGAAGTCCTTGCGCATCGTTGTCGAAGTCAAAAACTAAGCTAGGAATCAACATATCATGAGGGCCATCCCTCCGGGCATATCCAAATTTCCTCAAAGCGAGGCAAGGATTGTAGGTGATACCCCCTCTAATTCCAAGTAAAGGAACATTAGGAAATTCTCCGTAACGATCGACAATGATGATATTTTCTCTGGACCGAGAACACCAATGCACATCAGAATGAGTAAGAGCCATCAATCGTTGGGACCACCTTGTACCTTGATCATTCTTCAAGACAGATTGTGGAAGGTGCGAAATAAACCACCTTGCAAGGAGGGGAGTACAGCACATGAGAACACCCCTCTTTCTCATTGTTCGTGTGTAAAATGAGTGAAGGATGTCCCCAAGCAATGTTGGTATTGGATTTCTGGATAAGAAGATTTTGACAGCATTGACATCTACCAATTGGTCAGGATTTGGGAACAAGACCAACCCATAGATAAGGAGTGTCACAATCTCTTCAAAGGCTTGTAGGTCCAATGAGTTCCAACATTCTTGTGCCTTCTCAAACAAGAACTTGGCTAAGAATCCTTTGACGCCGCTTCTGGTTTCCCAATGCCCCTTGATGTCGGATGGTTGTAGATGTAATGCTCGAGCAACATCTTCCGGCTTTGGTTCCTTTTCCGTACCGTTGAAGGGTAGTTGATTAAGGATAGGAATTCTCAGGAGTTGATAAAACTCCTCCAGAGTGGGTACCAACTGATAATCGGGGAAAGTGAAACAGTGGTGAAGAGGGTCAAAGAACTGGAATAGCACTTTCATCATGTCTTCTTCAATGTTGGCGTTGACTAGGCTGAGCAGTCTACCATGTCTTTCACTGAAGGATGAATTTTCCGGAATTCTTGAGGTGAGCTCCTTGAGTTGAGGAGAGATTCTCACAAGGTTGACTTGAATGGTATTTCTGCGAGGAATCTCCATGTCCTGCAAAATAAGAACAAAGATGAAGATCCAAAATCCTTGAAATGGTTAGTAAATGCATATGATGCTTCATGATGTTTATGATGTATGCACAAAACATATGTACAAGCAAATCACACCAAACCCTAGTTTCAGGCTGGCATGGGGTTTCATAGGTAAGTACCCTCTTGAGTGTAGTTGGCTTAAAAACCTGTCCTATAAATAGTAACCGGGTTCTAAGGAGCTCAATATCATTGGATTGTTTTCAATGTTCATTGTTTCGGTTTAGCCACTTAACTAGCGACCAAAATATTCCAAGAAAACAACCCTCAATGAGTGTAGTATCGAGTATCTACCAACTTCGGACTGCACCAAAGCCGGTCATCTCACTACCCCTAATGAAAGGCCAAGATGGTCAAGTAAGGTTCTAGGTAATTAGTGCTTAGTGACATCACTCAGCGGCCCCGTACTCTCCTTGATTGAACTCAAGGGTTACCGGTACTCACAAATATGTCGCACTAATATAGCTATTGCTTAGACCGTGTCGGTATACCCCGCACAGTTTCCACAACGTATTGCTATCTATGAATGTTTCCCAAAATCCGGGTGGAGGATTGTAAACCCAAACAATAGAGCCAAAGCATAAAGCAAGCAAATCAAACAATTAGTCATGCAAGAGGGTGATCTAAGCCCTAAGGTTACTCCACTTTTAAAATCAATAGTTCCCCAGCAGAGTCGCCAGTTCTGTGATACGGTGGGAGAACTGACCAGTGTTTTGCGTTTGTTTTCGTAAATGTGCGGTTGAGCAAGAGTCGCCACCGACTTTTTATTTTATCCTAAGGAAAGGTTTAAAAAGCACAGCAAAAACCTTTGAGATTTTTCTTGGGTTCGGGGAGTAGATTATAGAAGGGGAAGGTATTAGCACCCCTTCTATCCATGGTTATCCATGGGCTCTTAGGTACTTGCTTAGATCAACTTGCCTTTTTCAATTGTTTGAAATGGTGCTTGTGTGTGTGGGTTTGAAAATGTTTTGAAAAGAGGCCAATGTGGTGGCAACCTTTGTAATGATCCATGTTGGGATGTATACAAAGGTGTATGTCTTTTGAAAAGGTTTTCATTTGTTTTTGAAAGTTGTTTTTTGAAAGTGTTGTGGGGTGTGATTTAAAAACAGGCAAGTGTTTTTATTTTGCAAGTTTGACAAGTACTTAAGAGCGATCTACCCTAAAGTTTTCAAAGGTTTTGTTATGTTTTTAACCCTTTTAACAATTTTGTTCCACCATTGTATTTGGTGGACAATCTTGTGTTAGGATGTGAAAGGGACGGGCGCGGGTCATCGTTTAGACCATAATTGCAATGGTGCCAAGTATCTTTGGGCATTTTCTTTTAAGGGACTTGATCATTTTTTATGCAAACTTTCAAAAGCGTCATCGAGGGACTATGATCATTTTATTGTTTTGTTTTTGCCCGAAGAGACCTAACATGCAATATGGCCCAATTTTGAAAGGCAACAAGTGGATGTAACCCTAGGGGTGTTAGTGTGCAAGTGTGTTTTATTGCATACAAGAGTTTTTTCTTTGAATTAGGTTTTTCTATTTCATTGATTTTATCTTGTCATACACGTCCTAATTACTAGCAGTAAGAAGCGGAAATGTAAAATCCTACGCTATTACAACAATTAGGGGAGGGGGATACACATTTGTACATGGGGGGTTCAACGAGAAAAATAGACAAAAAAGAAAATAGCGAAAAAACAAGATATATATAGAGAGAGAGGGAGCCCGCGCGCTGTTGGGAGGCCATCAGAAGTTCTGACCCAGATCCGCTGTCAGATGATCAACCTGTTGGTGAAACTGGATGAGTCAGAACTTCTGACTCTAGAACCTGCAAAACAGAACTTTGTTAGTGGGGAAATCAGAAGTTCTGATTTCCCTGCGCTGCAAGACAGAAGTTTGTTAGTGGAGAAACCAGAAGTTCTGATTCTGCTGAAAAGGCAATAACTCTCAGAGGTTCTGATGTCATTGACAGCAAAACAGGCTTCAGATGTGCTAACGTCAAAGTCAACACTTGGCTTTTTCCTGTACTAATCAGAACATCTGCAATCCTGTTGTTACTCCACAAAATAGGAAACATATTTGGAACAGATCCAGCAAAATAACAAAAATGTTTCAGAGGTCAGAATCACCAAGGTCACAGGCAAGTCCTATACTGGCTCAGAATGTTCTGAGGTATGAGAGTCCTCAGAACATAAACAGTAATAACATGAATATTTACATTATGTTACTCGAATATGCACAGCTGATGATGCTTAACAGTGTGGTGAGGGTCAGCAGGTGCTTACCTGACTGTTTGGAAAGTGGTGGGTGAAAGTTAGCTTTTGGTTCTGGTGGTGTTCTGGACAGATTTGGAAAAGGGGAAGTGAAGGTGTATACGTTTATAGGGTCAGAAGTTTGGAAAGAGTGTTTTTGGTTTACAGAAAAGAGCTGGATGTTTGATGAAGTTGAAGGTGAGAAACTTAAAGTTATGCAACAAAGCTGGAGATTTTGGCAGAGTTTCAGAATGCTACGTTGCTAGGAGTTTCGTTTCTCTCTTAGCAATTTTTCTGTTTTTTTTTCTTGAACGTCTTTTGCAGTGATGAAAGCTCTCTATTTATAGGCAAAGTTCTTGTGGATGCCTTGAACATTTAAGGCGCCAACAGAGTTTGAATTTGTTCTTTGACAGAAATTCCTGGGAAGTTGTGATAACAGCTATCTTTCAGCCTAGGTAGCAGCAGCAGGCGTAGATTGGGGAGAAGTGACCTCTGAAGTGGGCGGTGGTGTGAAGACCCATGCCAGAATCTGTGCAAAAGCATTTTCCAAGCCACACGTGAATGCTCAGGAGTGGTTGGAAGCATTAATGGGCATTAAATGGTGACAAGACCTGTCAATACCAACATTCTGGTAATGGAAACCAGCGTTGAATCAGCAGCGTAAACCATGCTCTGGCCTTGGCTACCTGTTGTCTTAGCAAGCTCTGGAGATTCTCCTGGTTTTCTGGTACGTTCCTTGGATCTACTTCTGGATAATCTGGACTTAGAGATTCTGTATCAATGTGACACCTATCCTTCTGACCTTCCATCTTCTGATTTCAACCTGTTCTGAAGGAGCCTTTATACTTTCATGTTTCTCTTGCATTCCTTTAGCAAATTCTGACTAAGCTTGTGTAACTGCTGAAGGGGCATGTTCTGTTTGAGGCTTACATTCTGAACCACGTTTACAACTTCTGATTGAACTGATGTAGCTGCTGAAGAGCCAACTTCTGACCACGCTGAGCCAAGCTTGCAACTTCTGACCGTCTTCATCTGGAATGGGTCCAGAAGTTCTGAAGCGCTGATTTTTCTAAAAACACTTATTTTAAAGAAACATTCTAAGCACTTAGAATTTGATTTTCCTCAAGATGAAAGGGTTGTTTCGGGAGTTTGTGAGATCATCTTGCTCTTGTAAGTGACTTGCTTGGGCAAAAGGATAACTCAGGACTTGGATTTGTTTCAGGGGACTTTGAAAAATCTAAGATGGTTTCCTGAAGAAAGGGAGGGCAAATTTTGGGGTACAACAAGGTGAATCTACTTCTGGTCAGAAGAATGCTTCTGGAAAATAAATTACTTGCTATGAGTCCAACGAGCCTGAACATTACAAAAATGATTGCCCGAATCTCAAGAAAGACGAGAAGCCTAAGAAAGCTTACAAAGCTGAGAAGGGTCTCATGGCAACATGGGATGATTCAGAATCATAAGATGAAGATTCTGATGAAGAGAAAGCAAATGTGGCAAGCATGGCCAAAACCAACACAAATGAAGAAACATTAGAATGTGAGCTGACACTTGATTATGACTCAGACTCTGATGACAACCAATACGTACTTTCTTCCCTATCTTGTTCTGAACTTGAAATTCATTTATCTGAATTAATGAAAAGATATCAACTTCTTCTAAGTAAACACAAAATCTTGAAAAAGAGTTTTGTAGCTACTTCTGAGAACACTACTATAGATGAGCAAAATATTCCTGACTTAAATGAAAAACTATTTGTTTTAGAAAAATCAAATATTGCTCTGAAAAGTAAAGTCTCTAGATTAGAAGAAGAGATTTTCTCTAACACATCTATTACTGACGAAGTAATCATATGATAGAGCTTTTCAACACTTCCTTTCTAAAAGCATATATAGAAGCAAAATGGCTTCAATGATTTATGGTGTTGGTAGAAATGGAAGAAAAGGCTTGGGATATTCAGGACCATAAAATAAAATTAATGAGACTCTAAATGCCAAACCAAAACTTCTTTTTGAATATTTCGTGCCCACTAGCATAAATTTGAAATATCTAGAACAAGAAGGTTATGATACTAATGTAGCATAAACACAGACGCAAAAGGAAAATTCTAAACTAAAGTATCATGCACAAATTTTACATGATTATCCTATTGCACAAAAGTCCAAAGATGCCAGAACCTCTAGAACTGCTAACAAGAAAGGACCCAGAAAATGGGTACCTAAGGATCAGATAATCTATGTTGTATATGTCCTTGATGGTGCCACTGAAACACCAATCATGGTACCCAGACAGTGGATGCTCGTGACACATGACAAGAGAAAGGCCTATATTCCAAATTTTGGAACTTAAATCTGGAGGCATTATCGATTTCAGAGGCAACCAGAAGGGAAAAATCACCGGCTATAGAGCTATTGGTAATGGTAAACTCCCTTATATTAACAATGTTCTTTTAGTCGAGGGTCTGACGCATAACCTCTTGTCAATTAGCCAACTTAGTGACGATGGTTATGACGTGATTTTTAATCAAACATCTTGTAAAGCGGTTAGTCAGAAGGATGGCTCAGTTTTGTTCAATGGAAAGAAGAAGAAGAATATTTACAAAATAAGATTATCATATTTAAAAAAAAATCAAAATTTAAAATGTCTTCTGACTTTTGAAGAAGAACAATGGGTTTGGAACAGACGTCTTGGTCATGTTAGCTTGAGAAACATTTATCAACTAAATAAACTTGGATAGTAAGAAGCTTGCCCAATCTGAAGTATACTTCAGATGCTTTTTTTGAAGCTTGTCTGAAAGGAAAATTTTCAAAAACCTCCTTCAAATCTAAAAGGAGTGTTTCTACTTCTAGACCATTAGAACTTCTTCACATTGACTTATTTGGACCGGTGAAAATTGCTTCTGTCAATGGTCAGAAATATGGACTTGTCATCATTGATGATTATAGCAGATGGACATGGGTAAAATCCTAGAAACACAAGGATGAGTCATACTTTATATTTGCTTCCTTTTGTTCCCAAGTGCAAAATGAAAAAGATTGCAAAATAATAAGAGTTAGAAGAGATCATGGTGGATAATTTGAAAACAACGATTTTGAAAAACTCTTTGATTCAAGTGGAATAGTCCAAGTTTTCTCTTTCCCTAGAACTTCATAACAAAATGGGGTTGTAGGAAGGAAAAATAGAACACTGCAAGAAATGGCTCGCACCATGATCCAAGAAACTCAGATGGCTAAGCACTTCTGGGCAGAAGTAGTGAATACATCATGTTATATTCAAAATGGAATCTCTATAAGACCTATCTTGAGTAAGACTCCTTATGAATTGTGGAATAATAGAAAGCCTAACATTTCTTATTTCCATCCATTTGGATGTATATGTTATATGTTGAACACTAAAGAGAATCTGGGTAAGTTTGACTCTAAGGCGCAGAAGTGTCTACTGTTAGGATACTCTGAATTCTCTAAAGGCTTAAGATTCTATAACACAGAATCACGAATCATGGAAGAATCAATCCATGTCAGATTCTATGATAATCTTGAGTATGAAAAGTGAAGGCTATGTGAAAAGCTTGTAGATGTAAATATAACGTTTGTTTATCCAAAGAAGAAGGTTAAAGAAGATAAAGAATAAGAAGCTTCTTCTTTTGATATTTTGGATAGTTCTTATGATCAACTTCAACCAAGGAAGAACAAAATCACATCCTACCATCCTGAAGATCTCATTCTTGGAAGTAAAGATGCTCCAGTTAGAGCAAGATCAACTCTCAAACCTTCTGATGAAGTGCTTCTGGATTCAGTTTCTTTAATAGAGCCTACATCCATGGAGGAATCCCTTCTAGATAAAGATTGGATTCTGGCTATGGAATAAGAACTCAACCAATTCTCAAAGAATGATGTTTGGGATCTCGTTTAGAAACCTAAAGGTGTTCACGTTATCGGAACTAGATGGGTGTTCAGAAATAAACTCAATGAGAAAGGTGAAGGTTTTAGAAACAAAGAACGGCTAGTTGCACAAGGTTATAGTCAACAAGAAGGGATAGACTATACAGAAACCTTTGCACTAGTCCCGAGGTTAGAAGTTATTAATTTGTTAATTTGTTTTTCTGTAAATCATAAAATGATCCTTTATCAGATGAATGTTAAGATGGCATTTCTGAATGGTTATATTTTAGAATAAGTGTACGTCAAACAACCTCTTGGCTTTGAAAACTCTGAGAAATCATACTTTTCTTTTAAGCTAAAGAAATATCTTTATGGTCTGAAACAAGCTCCCAGAGCTTGGTATGAAAGATTGAGTAATTTTCTTTTAGAAAATAAATTTACCAGAGGAAAGGTTGACACTACACTCTTCTGTAAAACCTTTAAAAATGATGTTCTAATTGTTCAAATTTACGTTGATGATATTATTTTTGGTTCTGCTAATCCATCCCTCTGTGAATAATTCTCTAAGCTAATGCAGGCTGAGTTTGAAATGAGCATGATGAGAGAACTGGAGTTCTTTCTGGGAATCCAAATTGATCAAAAACCATAGGCTACTTACATTCATCAAAATAAGTACACCAAAGAACTTATGAAGAAATTCAACATGACAGACTGTAATGTAACAAAGACTTCAATGCATCCAACATGTGTTCTAGAGAAATAAGAGGTAAGTGGAAAGGTAAGTAGAATTTGTATTGTGGTATGATAGGCTCTCTTTTGTATCTTACTGCATCTAGACCTTATATTTTATTCAGTGTTCATCTTTGGGCTAGATTCTAATATGATCCTAGGGAATCTCATTTAACTGCCATTAAGAGAATTCTAAGGTATCTGAAAGAAACCACTAACCTTGGCTTGATGTATGAGAAACCATCATAGTACACTCTTTCTAGTTTCTATGATGTAGAGTACGCTGAAGACATAATGTAGAGGAAAAGTATTTCTGGAATTGTCAGTTTCTAGGCAGGAATCTGATATCATGGTCAAACAAGAAGCAATCAACGATTTCTCTCTCAACTGTAGAAGTAGAGTATATCTCAACAACACTATGCAGCACTTAAATGCTCTGGATGAAGAATTAGCTGGAAGATTATCAAATTTATAAGAGTAGCATTCCTATCTTCTGTGATAATATTTTTTCTATTTGCTTGAGTAATAATCCTATCTTACACTATAAGGCTAAACGCATAGAATCAAACATCATTTTACTATAGACTATGTTCAGAAAGAGATCCTATCTTTAAAATTCATAGATGCAGACCATCAGTGGGCTGATATTTTTACAAAATCCTTAGCTGGAGATAGATTTATGTTATTTTAAAGAATTTGAAAATGGATCTCTGTCCAGAGTAAGATGTCATTAGAATCAAACGCGTTTTAGTTGTAGTCTAAAGTGATAAGACTCTAACTCAATCAAAGGCCCTCTAATTTCTTTTACCTCGGTCATCAGAAGATGTTTCAGTCAGAAAAATCTCTAATCAGATGGAAACCTTCGTAGTTAATCTAGATGCTGAGAATATCAAACACATCACCTAAATAGACTTAGTGGCTATCACACTCTACCTAGGCAATGCACAAGGAGTTATTTTTCTTGGAATTGATTAATCATGATTACATTTATTAACTACTCCTATCTTTTATGTCTTGGGAACAATTTTTTTGTATCGTATTCCTATGTTTTTTCTGATATGACTGCTAAGATCTTCACTGTCGGGCTCTAATTAAATGTTTTTGTATTCTTCTATCTTAACTTTTGATCTACTTCTCTTTTCATTCCCTACTTTTAGTAGTCTTGGACGTCATTTGATTCTCTCTCTCGAAATTAATTCCTTTGATTTTTCAATTGTTTCATTTCTTGAATGACTTGAGTGACTATTTATATCTCTTCTCACCTATAGTCTTTCATCAAGTCCTTATCCTTGTATCATCCTCAACCTTTTCTTTTCTTCAAGCTTTTCTACATACCATGGCTGTTAGAACCTTTCAAGGAAATGAAAATATTCTCGAAGTAATCAAAGAGAAAAGACCCAACTATGTGTTTGATGATGGTTTCATCGACAATTTTATTGGAAATAAAGGATGGTCTAGGTATGCAACAATGCATATAGGTCCTATTTATCCTAATCTCGTGAATAATTTTTGGCTTCATGCTTTTGTCAGTCCTGATGGAAACTTCATTCATTCTCATATCTTTAGTATTCCGATTACCATCACTCGCTCCTCCATTGATGAAGCCATCTAGAGTCCACCTTTACACAACTCTTGCATAAATGTTAACGTGTTTCCAAGTTTTTTTATTTCTCCTTTTAGATATGAGCCCCTTAATTCATATCATTTTAAACTGCTTGCAAAAATTTGGTTTCAGTTCTTATTGAAAAACCTTCATCCCAGAGGGGAAGATCTTGATAAAGTTCTTCCTAGGGATATGTGTCTTCTTTATCGCCTTCACAAGAGTATTCCAATTCATATTTAAAAAATAATATCTAATCACATGAAGCTATCAATCCTTGCATCCAGAAACTCCCATTAATCATGCATTCCTTATGGATGTGTATTGTCTAAACTGTTTGAGTTAGCTGGTGTAATTGAAATTGTTTGAAGAAACTCGTTCGTTAGAGGAAATTCTCTAATTGATGAGAGTTGTGAGTTATCTAGTTTTCCTTGTTTGTCTTCATTTTGTTATTTCTCCTTCTGTTGTAATATTTTGAATTTAATGAAGTCATTGGTTGGCTTATCACTCATTTTCTTATTTGTTATTTTCTTCTCGGTTTTATGTTTTTCACACATAATTACCTTTTTGATTATGACAAAAAGGGTGAGTAATTAAATGAACATAATTTTGATTTCAATAACCAAGTTCTGGAAAATGTTCTCTGAAAAGAGCTGCTTACATTCTAACCCAGTTAAAATTGTTTTCTGAAAAGAGGTGCTCTGATACCAATTGAAGAATGGAAAAACACAAGAAGGGGGTTGAATTAAGATTAAAACTTAAAATAAAAGACACGTTGGTTATCCTGGTTCGTTTAAACTCAAACTACTCTAGTCCACCCGCCAAGGTGATTTTGCCTCTCTCAAGCGAGGTCTTAATCCACTAATCAAACTTGATTACACAAATACAATGACAATTGTTAATGTCTTCTTGAGTCTAAACCACAACCTGGTTTCTCAAGGAATTACAAAGTAATAATTGAAAGGCTTGTACAAATATGTTTTTTTAACAAAAACAATATCATAAAAGTGATGTATTACACAATTGAAGAGCACAAGGTAGAACTGGATAATTATGTTTTTTCTTTTTCGTGCACAGTAGTTGTGTCTCTTGATATCTTCTTCACGTCTTCTTTAAATAGGTAATACATGAGAGACATACAAAGATGCTTTTGGAAGGTTGATGAAGTGTAGTTGATGTTCTTTCCAAAAGTGAAGATCATGTCTTGATTCAACCGTTAGTTTTGATTTTCCATGAATAAATTGTAATGCTTCAAAACATGCTCACATCAGAAGATGAATGTTACTGTTAAGACTCTTTTGCTTTCTAGAACTTTACATATCAGAATATCAGAGTTCTTGTTTCACATCGTTGGTGCATTCAAAAGTTGTAACATAGAACTTCTTCATTTAGCGTTTTACACGAATTTGCATCTAAGTATATTGTGTCTGAACAGATCTTCAAAACTAAACTCTCTTATCTTCTTACATCAGAACTTTAAGGGATGTAGAACAAAACTATGTTCTAGCATATCTTTTCTCATCTTTTATGCTTCTTACATCAAAACTTTTATTAGCAGATCTTTTCTCATCTTCTATGCTTCTTACATCAGAACTTCTCTGAATATTAAAATACTTTATTAGAGAGCCTATATTTTCTTTATATATATCATGTTTTTGTTATCACCAAAACTCTTACAAGGATGTAGAACCCAACTATGTTCTAACAGTAGCTGTCCGCACGAGCAGGTGTGTGTTTCAGGAATTGTTGGTCGTGTCATTCAAGGGTGTTGTCGACCAGGGATGTTGGGCTAATGTTATTTGGCCGTGCCAAAGGTGGAAACGGATTGGGCCAATTCTAGTCATTGGGTTAGTCTAAAATAGGAGCCCTCCAAGTCGTTGCTTCTGGTAAGAGGATTAATGACTTAAGGCGTTCCCGAAAGAGGGGGACATATCGCAGTCAGCTATGCACGAGGAGTTCGAGTGATGCTCGGTGAGCCTGATTAGCTAGGAGAAGAACAGTTGATTGGATCTAAAAGAGATAGCGTGTTTCACTTTCCTCGAGTCACGTGTTGTCATAAAGGTGTAATGATGGCATACCTAGGGACTAGGGCGTAAAGATGATGACCCTTAGGTTCCCCTAGATGCGTGCCCGCTCCTGGGGAATATCGAAATGAGCGAGAATGTTTCTTTTGTAGAAGCATGGAATGTTTTGCACGATTATTCTGGCTTGTGCTTCTGCTTTTATCCATTTGGTGAAGTAATCCACAACCATTATAAAATATTTGTTTTGGTTCGATCCTACCACGAATGGCCCGAGGATATCTTCGCCCCACCACCACAACAGCCAGAGGGGTAATAGAGATTTGAGCTCGCCTAGAGGCGCCACGTGCATGTCCCTGTGGTGTTGACATTTGTCACACTTTTTACGTGCTCTTTGGTGTCGTGTTGCATAGAAGGCCAGTAGTATCCTGCCCGTAATGCTTTTCTGGCCAGGAATCTTCCGCCCAGGTGCTGATCGTTGATCCCTTAGTGGATTTTTTGTAGGATATGGGCTATTTTGTTTATTAGACATATTTGAGGAGAGGGACGGAGAATCCTCTCCTATACAGTTTTCCTTCAATCAGAACGTAGGAGTAGGATTTTCTTCTGACTATGCTGGTTTCCTTCTGGTCGGGTGGTGGTTCTCCCTTTGTGAGGTAGTTGTATATCAGGGTCATCCAATAGCCAGTATCACCAATGGCATACACTTCTAGAGTCGAGGATGATTTTTTGATGCTTGGTCGAGGGAGTATTTCCTGTATTACAGATTTGTTCCCTCCTTTCTTCTCTTTGTTGGCCAATTTCGACAAGATATCTACCCGAGAGTTGTACTTGCGGGGAACATGTTACACGTCCGCAAAGTTGAATTTCTTCATTCTTTCTTGGACTAGAGTCTAGTATTCACTAAGTTGGTCGTTTTTGACCTGGTATTCCCCTCGTACTTGGGATGCGATGAGTGGGAGTCTGTGAAGACCTTCACTTCCTCAGCGCCCAAGTCCTCAGCCATGTGCAGTCTGGTGAGGAGAGCCTCGTATTCAGCTTGGTTGTTAGAGGTCAAGAAGGATAGTGCAAGGGAGACTTTGATTATTATTCGTTCCTCATTTTCTAGCACGATTCCAGCTCCACTTCATGTCGATTTGGAAGCTCCATCCACAAAGATGGTCCATTTGTGTGCCCCATTTGTGGTGCTTGGGAAAGTCATCTCCGCTAAGAAATCGGCAAGCACCTGTGCCTTAAGGGCTTTCCTGCTTGTATACCTGATGTCGAACTCGGAGAGCTCCAATGACCATTTGAGCATTCTTCCCACCATATCAAATCGACCAAGCAACTATTTTATCGATTTCTCTATCCAGACAACAATTGTGTGGGCCAAAAAATAGTGCCTCAATCTCCTCGATGTATTGACGAGCGTTAAGGCTACTTTCTCGATCTGTTGGTATCTTACTTTAGTGCCTTGTAAGGCTTTTCTCGTGAAGTAGATGGGTCTTTGTCCCTGGGGATCTCGCGAATGAGGGCAGCGTTGACTGCCTTGGAAGGTACGTCTAGATAGAGGTAGAGGGTTTCTTCCTTGTCCATTCTTGAAAGGACCAGAGGTTGAGATAATACATCTTTAAGGTGGAGGAGAACACTCTCGCACTCTTAGGTCCATTCAAACACGGCTTCTTTGTAGAGAAGTTTTAAAAAGGGGAGCGCGTGTTGGGCAGATTTTACCATGAAACAGGACAATGATATGAGCATTTCGTTTAGAGTTTGGATTGATTTTTTCTAGCTTGGGGTTCTAAGCTCTAAGAATGCTTGACAACTTTGGGGTTTGCTTCAATTCCTCATTCTGTTAAGTAGAAGTCGAGGAACTTTCCCGCTCACATGCCGAAGGTGCATTTTTCCGGGTTGAAACGCATTTTGACTCTCCTTGCTTGTTAGAAGACCTTTCTGAGGTGGAGTGCATGATCAATTTCCTCTTGGGATTTCACGACCATGTCTTCCATGTAGACATCGAGCACGTATATGATTTCTCCTCGGAAGACTTTGTTTATCATGCGCTGATAGGTAGTGCCTACATTTCTGTCCGTTTTAGCCATGGGGATCTGGTTGTACCCAAAATATGCATCCATGAACGAAAGCAATTTAAAATCTGCAGAATTGTCGACCATTTTATCTATACTAGGGAGGGGGTAAACGTCTTTAGGGAAAGCCCTATTGAGATCGGTATAGTCAATGCATATGAGCCATTTTACATTACTCATTTTTACAAGAACTACATTGGAGAGCCATGTTATGCATTGGGCTTCATAAATAAATTTTACCTCTAGGAGGTCTTTGACAGCTTGCTCGGCAACCTCGGTTTTTTCTGGGGACTGTCGGTGCCTATGCTGAGCAACTACCTTGAGGGTATGATCTATTGTTAAATGGTGACAAGCTATCTACAGTTCGTGGCCGAGAATCTCTATTGTACTCCAGGAGAACAGGTCCGTGTTCTCCATTAAGCATGCCTTCAATTGTATCTTCGTTAAGTCGGGGAAGTCAGCGCTAATTTTGACTCCTTTGGAAGGGTCTCTTCCCGGGGGAACGATCTCAAAATCTCTGCCCGAAATTGGCCGTATAGGATATACAGGTTCGACAATGCTTGTTATCAAAGACGAGTCTTCTTTGTTGAGCATGGGCTCCATACCTTTCTTCTTCTTCTTCTGTTCTCTAAGATCTTCCTTTGTGAACCTGTTGTCTAGGTCGGTCATGTCGATGTGGGGCAGTGGTTTTGGCTCTTCAGAACTGTCGGGGAGAGTGGGTCTGTTTTCCGACCTGGGTTGAGTGTTAATGAAGCTCAAGCCTTTAGTAGCTGTTTCGAAACATCTCCTGGCTTCTTAGATGTCCTTGTGGAGGGTAGCGACGAGGTTATTGGCAGTGTAGTACTTCATTTTGAGGTGCACCATGGAGGGCACTACTATTAGTTCAGCCAGAGTGTGACTTCCAAAGATGCACTAATATAATGATGGGCAATCAATGACAAGGAATTGGGTCATGATGGATCTGAATGTCTCTCCTTCCCTAAAAGTGACGATCAGTTTAACATACCGCCAAGGTTTGGTGACATAACCATTGAACCCCTGGAGATCAAAGCCCACATAAGGGGTTAGGTGTATCTCATTCAGCTGTAAGGTGGTGAACAACTGTGAATACATTATATCAACTGAGCTTCCTTGGTCAACCAGGATTCACCTGACATCAAAGTTGGCCATGTAAGCTCGTACGAGCAATGGGATGCTGAAATTGGGGGATCCTCCGAGAAACTCTTCCTAATAGAACGCGAGGGGGTGAGACCGTTCTCTGAACTTGTCGAGGGTGGCACTCATGTCAGAGTTATCCTCCATCAACTGCTCAAATCTAATCTTCACCGATCCTACAGTGCATTTGTTAAAACCACCCCCCTAAATGACCATTACTGTTGAGAACGACTCCCACGGACTGTGTGATGAGAAGTACATGGGAACTTCCTCCATGTTTGGGAAATAAAAATCTTCTGGTCTCATGATACTCATGGGGACGAGCATGGGAGCTTTATCCTGGGATGCCCCTATTTCTCTAACCTATTTTGATTCAGAAGCATCCTACCGAGGAGACTCCTTCTTTCTGTATTGTTTGAGATGGTCGTCCCAGATGAGGATCTCAATGGCATTCATGAGGTGGATACAGCCTTCAATTGTATGCCTGTGACTTATATGAAATTGGAAGTACTTGCTTTTGTCCGTCCTTGTTTTGGGCTGTGTTTGTCGGGGGAAGTGAACCCCGACTTGCTTTAATTTTTGTGTTCGCACATTCGGTCAGGATCTTCTCGTGTGAGAAGTTGAGGGGAGTGTGATACGGTGGGAAAGAACTGACTGTTTTTTGGAATGTTGGTTTGCACTTTTGCGTTTGTTTTTCGCAAAATGTCGCGGTAAACAAGAGTCGCCACCGACTTTTATTTTATCCAACAAGGAAAGGAAAAAAGCACAGAAAAATTCCTTTTTCTAGATATTTCTCGGGTTCAGGGGGTAGATTATAGAAAGGGAAGGTATTAGCACCCTTTCTATCCGTAGTTATCTACGGGCTCTTAGGTACTTGCTCAATTGTTTTCAAAATATTTCCTTTTTTGTGCTTGTGGGTTTGAAAAAGTTTTTGTTTGAAAACTTCGATTTAACTCTTGCTTCTGTCCTCAAGAGCGTATGAAGTGTTTTTGAAAGCTTTGTTTGAAAACTGTAAGTGCAAAAAGTTTTTGTTTTTGAAAGAGCAAGTATCTAAGAACCATCTACCTACTCGAAAAAGGAATCGTTATATGCTAATTTCCTTTAGACAATGCTATCCCACTATTGATGAGTAGGTAGCACCGTCGTTGGAGTTTAAGGGTCAATTCGATTTGAGGGACATACGGTCACCAAAGCAATGATAGGACGCCTTAGCGGTAACCCTAATGTCTTAGATCATTTGTTTTGAGGCAACAATATCCGAGGCAACCGTTTTGAGGCGGCTACGATCTTTAGACAAGAGGACGACCTCTAAAGTGACCTATACTCAATGACCGCTTACGAAGGCAACCAAGTGGGGTGTACCCTAAGAGTGCGTATGTGCGAATGTGTCATTTTCAGTTATTTTTATCTTTGTACATGTTAAGGGTGATCTAAGTTTATTTTAAGTTAAAACATTCAGTCTTGTCATGCATTCCTATTATCAAACATCTAACAGTTATAATTTGCAGAAAAATAAATTGCGGAATTTAAATTACAAGGCGTCGGGTATTTACATCGCCAAAGACAAACCCTTTGTAAAAATAAATAAAGCAATAAAAAATAAATAAAGGTCCTATTAGCTATTACAAACCGGGAACAAATACAATATCGAATAAATAGATCGCGTGCAGGAAAATTAGATCGAGCGCAAGTAGGGTTTTGACCCTTTGTTATTTAAAGAAAAGATTTTTTTGTTTGTTTTTGAATTAAGAAAGAAATTATCTAAGTTAAATATTAAATTAATAAATTAATTAATTAATTAATGAAAATAAATTATTTTTGGTCTTTTTGATATGTAAAGAAATAAAATAAAATTAATTAATGTTAGTAAAAACCTAATTAAGTCTAATTAGTTTTAATTATTTACAAAGAAATATATTAAACTTAATTCTAATTAATGGCCTAAATTAATTAATAGATTTGTTAATAAAAAATAAAATACTAAAATTTAATTTAATAAAGAAAATATTTTTTGGTTTTAATTTTATAAAGAAAAAAAAATTGGTTAGTTATTAAATAGAAATAATAAATAAATAATTAAAACAAAATAAAATTAAATTAAATATAGAGAGATAGGGGGTATGGGCCTGTTAAGGGTGGTTTGAGAAGTAATCTAAGGCCCATTTGAATCTGGCCTCGTTTGACTTCTGAGATCCCCTGCACGCATGTTGACTTGACTCTAGGGTAGATCATCAACCTGGATCACCAGATCTTTCCTTTGGCCATCTGGCTGTTGGACATGTGAAGGCACATGGTGAGTTGCAAGCCTAGATTTGTACCTGATTACATGAAGAGGAAAAATAACAAAGAGCATGGGGGACCTGGGATTTGAACCCAGGTCCTGTTGGATATTGGCAAGCACGCTCACCACTTGGCTATTATGCTTCATTTGTTAATTATATACAAACAAAATATAATATGGGAAAACGAATTAATATGCCAACACAACAAAATTAAGCGCACCATGGTTTGAATTGGCCACTGGGGAGGCGACACGCCATCGTCCCCTACCTCCAGCCACTGTAATATTTCCTGTGGATTTGGATCCGCAGATAAATGCGTAGCTCGATCAAAAAATCAACTCCATGCCATAAAAACGACCTTCTAAGACATGGTTGGGTTCGTCTCCCTCTCCTGAGTGCAACCATGCCTATCATAAGAATCAATTTCACCTAAAATACAAATCCCTAAAATCCAAAACGTAACCCTAGCCATGCTGTTATGAGGTTACAGTCCATATAAATCAAATTAAGTATTGCCAAAAGTTTAGAAATGCTATAAGGATTATGAATATGCAATTAATTTGTACAAAAGATGCAAGAATAATGATTTCTGAATTCAAGAATAGAGCTTGGCATCGTGATACTTACAGAGCTCTAGAAGGCTTGAGAATGTGTGCTTTGGATCCAGGAGGATTATGTGATCACCCAGGAATTGATTGGTATGCTTCTTGGCTTCTGAAAACCTCTCTTGTTATGATTTCGAATTCCAACTTTTTCACCACTTTTCAAGTTTTGTTCTTTCTGCTCTTTCATCCTCTCCCCTCGTTTTCGTGTCTTATGCTTCCTTATGTATTGTGGAATGCATTAGGTTAAGAATTATGGTCCAAATCTTCTCCCATCATGGCTTGCATATTTGATTTGATTTCATTTGAAAGATTGCCAAATTTGTCAAAAAAAACATCTTTTTGCACATGATCTTGTGTGATACGAATTTGATGATGATATTGATGAGAATCCAATCCTGAAAATAGCAAAAAATCTCATGTAATCAAAGTTTGGGATTTTATTTGATTTAATTTGATTTAAAATGAAATAATTCAATAAAAATCAAATAAAATAATAAAATTGATAAATGGACACATGGCTGAATCTAGGACACGTGGGAAATGATGCAAGCTCAAATCAAGTGGAAAAGAATGGGCTCATTTGACAAAATTTGAAGTTTTGGGGATAGTTGACTTTTGGCAATTTTGCAAAAATGCCCAACTTCAACAATGCATAACTTCTTCAATTTTGAACTTTTGAAGGTGTTATTTGACTTTGTAGAAAGCTTTGGATGTCCTCTAACCAACACTTTTGGTCTCATATCATTTTGACATTCCATGATCATGTTATAAGTTTTGACAAAAAAGGTGTTTTTGTTGACTTTAAAAAATGACCTATAATGTCCAAATTTAAAAATTCTTGTGAGTGCATTTTCTGTTCTTAGGGTATGAATATGGATTCTAGGGAATTGCATCCTCTTCAAAATGAGATTTGGATGGGTCATTTCTCATAAAGTATGAGAAAGTTATGCTTGGTCAAAGTTGAGGTGACTTTTCCTGCAAAACCCTAATTTAGCAACTTTTGAGTCTTGATGAATTTTGAGCAATCCTTGATGAATCATGATCAACCCTTGATAAAATGATGAAATAACCTTAAAAATAATAATGTTGGCAAAAAAATCTTGAAGTTTGACTGTATGTGGGCCACAGTTGACTTTTGCCCTAGCACAGTCGATTTTTGGACCCTTTGAGCAATTGACTGAGCAAACTTCCTCTGCAAGGCTTGAAATTTGACATGGATGACTTTGAGAGCATATTAGGATATTGGGGAGAACTTGAGGTCATTTGGACTCAAAGATCTTGATGCAACACAAAACCCTAATTTGGGGTTGACTACCTTAGGAGATAGCTTGATTGTCCAACTCTTGAGCAATCTTGAGCCACTTGGAGATTTTTCTTGCAATGTCTTGAGAAATATGAGAGGTAAAAATTTTGGGTACAACAGCTGCCCCTGTTCAATCTTCTTAAACCTGAGGATGTAGATTGGCTTTCGTGCCTTTCGTGATCCGAAGGTAGAAGATGATTGAACACTAGAGTGCCAAGAAATTTTCACTCGCATAAAGTGGTATCAACCTTGTGATGTCAGGAATGGGTTTACAGATGCCATTTGGAGATTGCTGATGGGAGGATGGGCTTAAAGATGCCATCTGAAGGAGCATCGATCGCATAAGAGATTCTTTAGCGAGAACTTGCATACCTGTTGTTGTGGAAGATTCCACTGGGGGAAGTCTGATATATGTTGAGACTTAGAAGCTTGCCTGTACTTCAACTGAGAGAACATCTCTGCTGAGTTTTAAGAACTTGTCCATAATTCAACTGGGGGGAAACATCTTCATCAAGATATAGGATTGTCTGGTCTTAAACGTAGTATACCTTTGAGATTGTAGAACTCGTCCACACTATGACGGAGGAAAACATCTTCATCAAGATCTAGGAATTGTCTGGTCTTCAACGTAGTATATCGTTGAGATTGTAGAACTCGTCCACACTATGATGGAGGAAACATCTTCATCAAGATCTAGGAATTGTCTGGTCTTCAACGTAGTATACCGTTGAGATTGTAGAACTCGTCCACTCTATGACGGAGGAAAACATCTTCATCAAGATCTAGGAATTGTCTGGTCTTCAACGTAGTATACCGTTGAGATTGTAGAACTCGTCCACACTATGACGGAGGAAAACATCTTCATCAAGATCTAGGAACTGTCTGGTCTTCAACGTAGTATATCATTGAGATTGTAGAACTCGTCCACACTATGACGAAGGAAAACATCTTCATCAAGATCTAGGAATTGTCTGGTCTTCAACGTAGTATACCATTGAAATTGTAGAACTCATCCACACTATAACGGAGGAAAACATCTTCATCAAGATCTAGGAACTGTCTGGTCTTCAACGTAGTATACCTTTGAGATTATAGAACTCGTCCACACTATGACGGAGGAAAACATCTTCATCAAGATCTAGGAACTGTCTGGTCTTCAACGTAGTATACCATTGAGATTGTAGAACTCGTCCACACTATGACGGAGGAAATTTGTCGAGATTGAGAACCTTATCTGAAATTCAACCGAGGATAACTCAGTTGAGATTTAAGAATCGGTCAGGTCTTCGACTGAGGGAAACGTCTTCATTAAGATCTAGGAACTGTCTGGTCTTCAACGGAGTATACTGTTCAGATTGTAGAACTCGTCCACACTATGACGGAGGAAAATTGTCGAGATTGAAAACCTTATCTGAAATTCAACCGAGGATAATTCAGTTGATATTTAAAAACCGATCAGGTCTTCGACTGCTGAGAACTTAACTGCATCTTTCCTGAAAGGTAAAGGTCATTCATATGCAATGCATGATATGGATCAAGCAATGATGTTCTCAAAATAAATGAGATCGTGTTGTATGATGCGTATATGCATGTATCATGATGTATGGAAATGTAATGTTTCTAGCTGGGGAAACTAAATCCTGGATAGCTGCTGGAGAATAAAGTTGGATTCTTCGTTTCCGCTGGGGATGGTGAACGAAGATGGTTGTGAGAATAAACCTGCAGGAGAGTACAATTTCGCTGGGGAATAAGCTGATGAGGAGATTACTCTGTGGGGAAGAGATGCTTTGCTGAGGATTCCACTGATAAATTCCGCTGGGGGTGAATTACCGTTGTTGATGATACTGAATCCTGTTGGGGATTGAATTCCTGTTTGTGAAAGGAAAGAACTCCGCTGGGGATGATCTTTCAGTTGCGGCTTCATTGGGGATAACCTGTTAGACTCTTGTGGGGATAATCCTTTGAGCTTTGTTGGGGACAATCTTCCTTTGAGCTCGACTGGGGATATTTATTTTTATACTTTGCCGGGGACAAACTTCTAGAGTCTAATGGGGATGATTCTTCAATTTCACTAGGGAAGCTTTTTTAGACTGCGCTGGGAAAATCTTAAATCCACAGGGAATATCTTGTATTCTACCGGGGAATACTCTTATCCTCCGTTGGGGAATATTAAGACTGTCGGGGATATTAAGCTTTTTCAGTGTTGATGGTAGATAAACTCTGCTTGGGGGAGAATATTACTGATTCATTCACTCACAATTGCAAGTCTCAGCTGGGGAGAGCTATCATTATTGTCTTACTCTGCAGGGAGTGAATGCATCTCAACCATGTTCTTCAGCTGAATTTACCTTCGTACCTGGTGGACAAAGCATCTGTACAGTTTGGACAATTCCTATTTGCCCCTGTTTCTGATATTACCAGTAATCGTCTTTTGTTTCGTATTTAAATATTTATGAGCATATATTAATGTCAAGTGCATATATCAAAAATGAACATTGGACGTTCTTTGCAAAACAAAACAGATAAAGGAAAAATAGCTTGAAATTTCTTTGAAAATGAATTGTATTGATTTTGAAGTTCGGCCTGTGAATATGCGTTTTTGTACAAGAGGTTGACGTCCTAGTAAGAGAACGCCGCCGAACAAATAGATTTTACACAATTTGTGAAAAACTAAACAAAACAGCTATGTGAATGATCCCACTGGGTTCCAACTCTGCTATTGCCTTTATGTCCTCGAGCATCTCATCACTTTGCTACTTGGTTGAAGGTAGATCAGATTGATTAGTGCCGTCCGAGCTTGATAGTCGATACCGAAGTCTGGTTGTAGGTGATCAAATGAGACATAATGTTACGCTTTAATCCCTAATTTTTTCCTGGACCGCCCTTTCGGGTTTTCAGTCCACCGGGATACCCTTTTTTGCCCAAGCCTCCTTTTCAGGTTTTCGACTTGCCGGGTGTACAGATTTTTTCATTTTCATCTCTTATTTTTGCCCGAACCCTTTTGGTTTGCCGGGAAGCCCTTATTTTTGCCTAGGTCAGTCAACCTAGCGGGTCTTTGATTATGCGTAGTATTTTTTCACTATGTCTGCATTGACGGGGTGAGGAAGGTCATCACCATCCATGGTGGTTAGAATCATATCTCCGTCTGAGAAAATGTTCTTAACCACAAATGGCCCTTCATAAGTAGGGGTCCATTTGCCCCTGGGATCACCTTGAAGTAGTATGATGCGCTTGATAACCAGGTCCCCAACCTGATACTCTTGTCGTCTAACTTTCTTGTTAAATGCCTTGATCATCCGTTTTTGATACGTTTGACCATGACAAATAGCAGTAAGTCTCTTTTTGTCGATTAAGTTCAGTTGACCAAGTCGGGTCTGAATCCAGTCATCTTCGCTTAAACCTGCATCCTTCATAATTCGAAGAGAGGGTATTTGAACTTAAATGGGCAAGAATGCCTCCATACCATATACCAAGGAATAGGGTGTTGCCCCTGTTGACGTTTGTGCTGAGGTACGGTACCCATGGAGGGCAAATGGTAACATCTCGTGCCAATCTTTGTACGTCACTGTCATCTTCTGCACAATCTTCTTAATGTTCTTATTAGCCGCTTCAACAGCCCCATTCATCTTCGGCCGGTAGGGAGAAGAGTTGTGATGTTGTATCTTAAATTGCTTGCAGAGCTCAGTGATCATCTTATTATTAAGATTCGTACCATTGTCCGTAGTGATCCTCTCTGGTACACCGTATCGACAAATCAGATTTTGCTGAATGAACTGTGCCACGAAGTTCTTGGTTACAGTAGCAAAGGAAGCCACTTCAACCCACTTCGTAAAATAATCGATTGCTACCAAGATGAAACGATGCCCGTTGGATACCGTAGGTCTGATCTCGCCGATCATATCAATGCCCCACATTGCAAAAGGCCAAGGTGCCGTCAAGACGTTCAAAGGAACTGGAGGTATGTGCACCTTATCAGCATAGACTTGGCACTTATGACATGTCTGAGAATGCTGATAGGAGTCGGCTTCCATAGTGGACCAATAATATCCTGCCCGAAGGATTTTCCTTGCCATGGTGTGTCCACTGGAATGAGTCCCGAAAGTACCTTCATGTAACTCTTCCATGATCCTTTCTGCCTCGGTCTTATCCACACATCGCAGTAAGGTTGAATCATGGTTACGCTTGTAAAGGATACCATTGTTGATGAAGAACTTCGTCGCGAACCTCCTCAGAAACTTCTTGTCATTAACAAATGCACCTTCGGGGTACTCCTGAGCTTCAAGATACCTCTTCACCTCATGAAACCAGGGCTTTTCTGTTACCTCTTCAGTCTCAATGTCACAGTAATGTGCAGGTTCGTCATACCTTTCAATGATAATCTGGGGAGCTTCGTTGTCCCAATTGACTTTGAACATAGAAGACATCGTAGCTAACGCGTCCGCCAACTGATTCTCTTCCCTAGGGAAATGTTCAAAGGTTATCTCCTCAAAATGGGGAAGCAATGTCAACACATACTCCTTGTAAGGAATAAGATTTGGGTGTTTCGTATCCCACTCGCCTTTGATCTGACTGATCACGAGAGCGGAATCTCCGAAGACACTTAGAAACTTAATCCTTAGGTCAATTGTTGCTCGAAGACCCATGATGCATGCTTCATACTCCGCCATATTGTTGGTGCAGTTGAAACATAACCGGGCGGTAAACGGAGTATGAGAGCCTTTAGGAGATATGATCATGACGCCAATGCCATTACCCAAAGCGTTTGAAGCTCCATCAAAGTACATAGACCATCGGGATCCTTCCCCAGGTCCTTCATTCGGTCCAGGTTCTTAGCAGTCGGTTACTATCATGATATTCTCATCCGGGAATTCAAAGTTCATAGACTGGTAATTGTCTACAGCCTGATGTGCCAAATGGTCTGCTAACACACTTCCCTTAATTTCCTTTTGGGTCATGTATTGGATGTCATACTCAGTCAAGATCATCTCCCATCTTACTATTATTCCGGACAAGGCAGGCTTCTCGAAGATATACTTGATGGGATCCATCTTTGATATCAATAGAGTAGTATGAATCAGCATATAATGTCTCATCCGGCGAGTAGCCCATGCCAAAGCGCAGCAAGTTTTCTCGAGCAACGAGTATCGGGTCTCGCAGTAGGTAAACTTTTTGTTAAGGTAATAAATAGCATGCTCTTTTCGGCCAGACTCGTCATACTGCCCTAGCACACACCCCATTGAGTTGTCGAGTACTATCAAGTATAAGATCAAAGGTCTCCCTTCGACTGGAGGCATCAGAATGGGTGGCTCTTGGAGATACTCTTTGATCCTTTCGAAAGCGTCCTGGCATTCATTGTTCCAACGTACTACTTGATCTTTCTTCAGTAACTTAAAGATTGGCTCACAAGTAGCAGTCAGGTGTGAGATGAATCGGGCAATATATTTCAAACATCCCAGGAAACCTCTGACTTCTTTTTCTGTTCTGGGAGATGGCATTTCTTGTATGGCCTTCACCTTTGCAGGATCCACTTGAATACCTTTATCGCTTACGACGAAACCCAGCAGCTTACCAGATCTCACCCCGAAGGTGCACTTATTCGGGTTTAATCTCAGCTTGTACAACTTCAATCTGTCAAACAGCTTCTGAAGATGGTCCAAATGTTCTTCTTCGGTTTGGGATCTTGCAATCATGTCATCGACGTATACCTCAATCTCATGATAGATCATGTCGTGGAACAAAGCAACCATGGCACGCTGATACGGTGCCCCAGCATTCTTCAATCCAAAAGGCATGACCTTGTAGCAAAAGGTACCCCATTGAGTAACAAAGGTTGTCTTCTCCATGTCTTCGGGAGCCATTTTAATCTGATTATAATCGGAGAAACCATCCATAAAGGAGAATACCTTATACTGAGCGGTGTTTTCAACCAGAATATCGATATGAGGTAGGGGAAATCATCCTTGGGACTCGCCCTATTCAGATCCCTATAGTCAACACACATTCGAACCTTACCATCCTTCTTTGGCACTGGAACCAAATTGGCAACCCACTATGGGTAAGAAGTAACTGCTAGAAAACCGGCGTCAAACTGTTTCATAACTTCAGCCTTGATTTTCTCAGACATATCTGGGCACATTCAGTGGACCTTCTGTTTCACTGGAGGACAGTCTTCCTTGGTAGGCAGGCGGTGAACCACAATATCGGTGTCCAACCCAGACATATCTTTATAAGACCAGGCAAAGATCTCAACATAGTCACGCAACATCTGAATCAACCGTTGTTTCACACTAAGCTCCAAGTTTGCACCGATCTTGACTTCTTTCTTGTCTACCTCTGTACCCAGATTCACTGTTTCCACTGGCTCTTCATGTGGTTGTACAACCCTCTCTTCTTGAAGTAGCAGTCTAGCAAGTTCAACAGGCACCTCGCAATCATCTTCACCTTCGTCTTCGGCTAAGTTGATCGGACTTTCGAAGTCATAATTGGCAGTAACAGAGTCGTTACCAGTGAGATCCAGAGTGGATGTAGACCTGCATATGTGAGTGTGTGTAAAATAGTTGTTTTGCAATATATAATAAAAGAAAGACAAGGAGCGCAAAATTTGAAATGCAAAAATGTCCAATGCTTTTATTAATGATATATGTAGATGACACACATAAAGCCCTCACAAATGAAGCCACAGTGTCTCGGGTAAGACACCAGGCCGTAAAGTTTAAAACATTGTCTGTTACAAATTCAAAACAAAAAGTTTCATTACTGGGTAACAAAATAAATTGGGATGAAGTACTTTGTTGTCCAGTTGCTTAGTCCACCATCAGTAGTAGGATAGATCCAACTGTCGAACTCAGACTCTTCAACGTCGTCTTCAATGGCATTCACTCCTGAATTGCTGATGAACAAGGGAGGTCTTCCGATCCGTGCATTCCGAACAGCCTTTTGAGCTTTTGCAGTGAAACCCAAACCAAACTTGTTAGTCTTCTGTGCAAAATCAGGGAGTTGGCCTCAATTTGCACACCCACCTTTCTCGACAACAGCCCGAGCATCCTTGAAGGAAGCCATCTTCATGGGAGGATCTTCAACAATAATCTCAGTTGATGCCAGCGTCTGGGGAACCTCTTCAAAATGCTGAAATGGGGTTTCAATGAACTCCCCGTCCATCTCTACATATCAGAAAGAGTTGAGGTGGCTCACCATGTACTCCTCTTCTCCTTGTATTGTCACAATTTTCCCTTTCACCGAGTACTTTAGCTTCTGGTGGAGCGTCGACGTCACTGCCCCAACTTTGTGGATCCATGGACGACCCAGCAAACAAGAATAAGATGGCAGAATGTCCATCACATAGAATGTAGAGGTGAAAACCTGAGAACCAACCTTAATCGGAATATCCACTTCTCCATGCACCATCCTCTTAGACCCATCAAAGGCCCTGACGACAATGTTGCTTGGTTTCAGCTCCAACCCTTCACAGTCCAACCGGTCTAGAGCTTTCTTAGGCAAAACGTTCAATGAGGAACCAGTATCCACCAATACATGAGCAAGAGTGGTGCCCCTGAATTCAATGGAGACATGCAGGGCATCATTTTGATTCTTCCCCTTCACAGTCAAGTCGGCA
The DNA here is from genome assembly GCA_948472305.1 of Vicia faba. NCBI lineage: Eukaryota > Viridiplantae > Streptophyta > Magnoliopsida > Fabales > Fabaceae > Vicia > Vicia faba. The sequence continues at coordinate 1,054,866,230 of OX451740.1, read as the reverse complement.
TCAGAGAATCCCAACCTGTTATCAGCAGTCAGACTAGCCACGCAATCTTTAAACTGATCAGCTGATGTTTCTTGCGGTACGTGTGCGGTCTTTAGAAAAGCAATCAGAGCCTTGGCATGGGCTTCTGAGAAAAGTAACTGAGACAACATAGATATTTTGGATGGGGTTTGCCCCAGCTTCTCGACTACATTGTAGTCGCTCTTTTTGATGATTTTCAAAATTTCCTCCATCTCTTGTCTAGAGGCCTCAACAGTAATCTTCTTTGGTGCCTTCGTCCGGGCAGGCTCATCAGTGGTCCCTTTGCCCCGAGTGTCAGATGACTCGGCAACGGGGGTAAGAAGTGGAACTTGAACAGGAATAGTAGTAGGTACATCGGCAGGTGTAATAACAACAGGTTTCCAGGAAGTTGGTGGAGAGATATCAGGGGAGAAAAGTCTTCCGCTGCGGGTGACTTTAGCAGGTCCAACAATATTGCTGACGTCAGTATCAGCATCTAAATCTTGTTTAATTCCGTGACACTAAACATCAGCCCCGTAATGCCATGGGACAACTTTATCGGATGTATAGGGGATAGGCCCAGGAACAGTGATGATCAATGGCGTGATTCTTGGAACAGACGTAATTCTAACAGTCTTTCTCGTGGGAGCCTTGGAAGAATTGTCGAAAACGGTGATTATAGCAACTTCTTCAGTATGAACTAAAGGAACAACAGTCTTCTCAAACAGAATTTCTTTATTATCCATCAGGCGTTGGACACCTGACTTCAAAAGATGGCAACCAGTAGGTAGGACAGAACACATACGGCAACCTTCGTCACAGCCCGGAAATAAACCGGCTAGCAAAAGGTTCCTTTTCACAGTCATCAATGGAGTAGCAATATCCTTCACAGAAACCACAAACGAGTCTTCCTTTATAGCATTTACTCCATGCTTGGGCATATGAGTTGTCACAACATTAGGTCTTTCAGGTGCTTCGAACTCAATCTCCTTAGCATCAATTAAGTCATGTACCTTATTCTTCAAAACCCAACAATCATTTGTATCATGCCCCGGGCTATCAGAGTGAAAAGTACAGCGGGCATTAGGGTTTTACTTTGGTGATGTAGTGTTGGGATTCTGCGGGGCTTCCCTTGGAATCACTAGATTGGTTTTCAATAACTGTGGCAGAATCTGAGATAAAGTCATGTTGAGCTGAGTGAATTATCTTCGGGGTTTCTCGCCCCTTGGCTGACTGTTGCGCTGAGGAGCACCAGCAGGTCTTGAAATAACAACTGCATTAACAGCTTGGCGGCGTTCAGGTCTATTCTGGCTTTTCGAACTGTAAACAGAACTGGACTCCTTCTTAAAAGGCTTCTTCTCGGTGCCTGATGAAGCACCCTTCTGTATTTTACCAGACTTAATACCAGCCTTAATCCTTTCCCTGGTCATAATCAGCTCCATAAACCCGGATGAAGAACTTCCAATCAGATGGTTGAAATACGGACCAGACAAGGTCCCCAGAAACATATCCACAAGCTCCCTATCAGCCAAGGGTGTTTGCACTCTTCCTGCGAGGTCCCTCCACTTCTGAGCATAATCTTTGAAACCTTCGCCCGCACCCATTGACATACCCTGGAGTTGGGTACGCGTGGGAGCGAGGTCGGCATTGTATTGGTACTGCCTGTAGAAAGCAGCAGCCAAATCTTCCCAACTACGGATACTGGCTCCTTCTAATTGGTAAAACCATTCAAGCTGAGTCCCTGAAAGATTGTCTTGAAAGAAGTGGATCCAAAGGTTCTTGTCAGCGGTGTACGGCTGAATCTTCCTAACATACGAACGCAGGTGCAGTTTCGGGCAAGAAACCCCGTCGTACTTAGCAAAGGTTGGTGCTTTGAATTTGTGGGGAATCACCACCCCAGATGACAGTCCTAAATCACCGAAGTCCAGACTGGGCTCTTTCTGAACTTCCATCGCATTCAACCGGTCTTCCAGTTGCTTGTATCTATCCTGAGCCAGAGGATACTGGTCTTCGTCGAAGTCTGTCTTGTTTTCTGAAACCATAGGGCTAGGAGCCCTTCTTTCTTCCTGATTATCTTTCCCTCCAGATGAGGGGGTCAAATCAACCTCTTCTCGCAAGTCATTTCCGAATCTGTGACCCATATTGAACAGGACCGTCTTCTTCTTCTTCTTCTTCTCTTTCAGGATAAGGGTCTTCAGATCTTGCTGACCCTTAGCTAAACTCATGAACAATTCCTGAAATTGGGCGTTTTGAGCCTGTAGAGCCTTGATTTCTTGTTCAGTTGAAGTTTCAGAAGACATGACGCTGAAATAAATAGTGAAGAAGATAAGAGACCTGTAATGGGTACCTGTTATGAAGTGAATGGGAATGATATGCGTATGATATGATTTCAAAGACGTCAAGAGATTCAAATTTGTAAACAAGAAATGAAACACACTTTTATTAGATAAACTTGGAATTCAATTGTTCAACAGATGCCCTTAAGGCGTTACAGGAAAGAAAAATTGAAAAGTAAATCAAAGCTAGAAATAATCAAAAGACAATCAGTGCTCCCATGGTCGTTTCTTGTCAGTGTGGACATGGTCATTGAGGATCCACTCGTTCTCCAGCTGCCTTGTCAACTTCTGGATCTTCTGCTCTTGCTCGTGATACTTTTCTCTATAAGTATCCCGTTCTTCCCTCAGCTGCATCCAGGACCTCTTCAATGCCTCAATGTCAGTAGGCATGTAAGGGTGTAGAATGGTAGGAGGTACCCCTTCTTCATCAGCAACTTCAGCAATGATAGGCAAGACGGCCTCATACGGCATTCCCAGCTTTTGGGCACGGATACGAACCCATCGGAGATATGGCTCCCTTGGTAGAGAAGTCTTTGTACCCAACTCGTGCGGATCGGACCTTTGTGCTCTATCCCAAGCCCTTATGAATCTGCGGTGTTGCTCGTCACTATCCCCTTGAAAATCAAAGACTATACTAGGCATTAGCAGCTCATGAGGTACTTCCCTTCTGGCTCGCCCAAACTGACGTAAGGCCAAGCATGGATTGTAAGTAATTCCTCCATTGGTTCCTATCAGTGGAACATTGGGGTATTCCCTACATCGATCAATAATAGCCACCTCGTCCATACCCTTAATGGTCCAAATGATGTCATTGTGAGAGAGAGAGAGACATAACCCTATAGGCCCAGCCCATGCCTTCTTTGTTCTTCAAAACTGACTTGGGAAGGTGAGAAATAAACCACCTTGCCAGCAATGGATCACAACACATCAGGGTTCCTCGCTTTAGAGCGGTACGGGCATACAGATAATGAAGAATGTCACCCAAGAGAGTGGGCACATGATTACCAGACATAAAGATCTTCACTGCATTCACATCGACGAAAGCATCTGGGTTAGGAAACAGCACCAAACCATATATATAAGAAGAGCCAGAATGTCTTCAAATGCCTGGAAGTCTAGACTATCCCAGAATTGATTAGCTTTACCAACCAAGAATTTAGTCAGAAAGCCCTTTGCTCAACTTCTAGTTTCCCAATTAGACATAACCTCAACCTTTATCAGATGGAGGGCTTAAGCAATCTCTTCCGGCCTAAGGATCTTTTCCCAACCTGTGAACAGGGTCTGCTCCAGGATAGGGATGCCCAGCAGATCAGAGAACTCCTCTAAGGTAGGGACCAACTGGTAGTCCTGAAAAGTAAAGCAATGGTACAGTGGATCAAAGAACTGGACTAGGACACTCATCATCTTCTCGTCCAAATTGGAAGTGACCAAACTGAGAAGATGCCCATGTCTTCTGATGAAGGAGGTAGTATCTGACATCTTTGCAATCAATTCTTTAAGCATAGTGGGAACCTGGACAAAGTTGATCCGGATGGTGTTCCTATGCTTGGGTATCATAACCTACAAAACAGAACAAAGATGAATCCCCCTTGTCTTTGAAATATGTTAGTCCAATGCAAGATGCATGCAATGTTATGATGTCATGATGTTATGATAGAAAGCACACCACAAGTATCCACAAATAGCAAACATGGTAAAGGCACACGAGTCACACAGAGAGCCCTTAGATTTCAGGTTGGCAAGGAGTCTAGGTACTACCCTCTTTCAGTTCAGTTGGTTCAAACCTGTCCTAAAAATAGTAATCGGGTTCTAGAGGATCTCAATATCACTGACTACCCTTGATCGGTCAAAATTCCAATTTAGCAACCTTTTCTTGCGGCCGGAATCATCACGAGAGTTTAGTCTCAATGAGTGTAGCATACTGCTATTGTTCTATGGCCAAGTTGGTCAATTTAAAGGTTCTAAGGTCAATTGGTGCTTAATGACTCCTTGCAGACCCATATTCTCCTCGTTTCTCCATAAGGGATATCAGTACATACTAAAGTGCCACACCAATGTAGCTAATGCTTCAACCATATCGGTCTATGCTGTACAGTTCCCTCACAATTTATTACTACTTACCTAAAGGGTATCCCCAGATCCGGGTTAGGATCTATAGTAACTCCAATACAAGCCCTCAAATATAAAGCATACAGGTCAAGCAATTGAAAACAATATGAACTATTCCTAAGGTACACCCCACTTATAGATATCCCCAGCAGAGTCGCCAGTTCTGTGATACAGTGGGAAAGAAGTGACTGTTTTTTTAGAATGCTGGTTTGCGTTTTGCGTTTGTTTTTCGCAAAATGTCGCGGTAAACAAGAGTCGCCACCGACTTTTATTTTATCCAACAAGGAAAGGAAAAAAGCACAGAAAAATTACTTTTTCGAGATATTTCTCGGGTTCGGGGGGTAGATTATAGAAAGGGAAGGTATTAGCACCCTTTCTATCCGTAGTTATCTACGGGTTCTTAGGTACTTGCTCAATTGTTTTCAAAATATTTCCTTTTTTGTGCTTGTGGGTTTGAAAAAGTTTTTGTTTGAAAACTTCGATTTAACTCTTGCTTCTGTCCTCAAGAGCGTATGAAGTGTTTTTAAAGCTTTGTTCAAAAAGTGTAAGTGCGAAAAGTTTTTATTTTTGAAAGAGCAAGTATCTAAGAACCATCTACCTACTCGAAAAAGGAATCATTCTATGCTAATTTCCTTTAGACAATGCTATCCTACTATTGATGAGTAGGTAGCACCGTCATTGGAGTTTAAGGGTCAATTCGATTTGAGGGACATATGGTCACCAAAGCAATGTTAGGACACCTTAGCGGTAACCCTAATGTCTTAGATCATTTGTTTTGAGGCAACAATATCCGAGGCAACCGTTTCGAGGCGACTATGATCTTTAGACAAGAGGACGACCTCTAAAGTGACCTATACTCAATGACCGCTTACGAAGGCAACCAAGTGGGGTGTACCCTAAGAGTGCGTATGTGCGAGTGTGTCATTTTCAGTTATTTTTATCTTTGTACATGTTAAGGGTGATCTAAGTTGATTTTAAGTTAAAACATTTAGTCTTGTCATGCATTCCTATTATCAAACATCTAACAGTTATAATTTGCAGAAAATAAATTGCGGATTTTAAATTACAAGACGTCGGGTATTTACATCGCCAAAGACAAACCCTTTGTAAAAATAAATAAAGCGATAAAAAATAAATAAAGGTCCTATTAGCTATTACAAACTGGGAACAAATACAATATCGAATAAATAGATCGCGTGCGGGAAAATTAAATTGAGCGCAAGTAGGGTTTTGACCCTTTGTTATTTAAAGAAAAGATTTTTTTGTTTGTTTTTGAATTAAGAAAGAAATTATCTAAGTTAAATATTAAATTAATAAATTAATTAATTAATTAACGAAAATAAATTATTTTTGGTCTTTTTTATATTTAAAGAAATAAAATAAAATAAATTAATGTTAGTAAAAACCTAATTAAGTCTAATTAGTTTTAATTATTTACAAAGAAATATATTAAAGTTAATTCTAATTAATGGCCTAAATTAATTAATAGATTTGTTAATAAAAAATAAAAAACTAAAATTTAATTTAATAAAGAAAATATTTTTTGGTTTTAATTTTATAAAGAAAAAAAATTGGTTAGTTATTAAATAGAAATAATAAATAAATAATTAAAACAAAATAAAATAAAATAAAATATAGAGAGATAGGGGGTATGGGCCTGTTAAGGGTGGTTTGAGAAGCAATCTGAGGCCCATTTGAATCTGGCCTCGTTTGACTTCTGAGATCCCCTGCGCGCATGTTGACTTGACTCTAGGTTAGATCATCAACCTGGATCACCAGATCTGGCCTTTGGCCATCTGGCTGTTGGACGTGTGAAGGCACATGGTGAGCTGCAAGCCTAGATTTGTACCTGATTACATGAAGAGGAAAAATAACAAAGAGCATGGGGGACCTGGGATTCAAACCCATGTCCTGTTGGATATTGGCAAGCACGCTCACCACTTGGCTATTATGCTTCATTTGTTAATTATATACAAACAAAATATAATATGGGAAAACGAATTAATATGCCAGCACAACAAAATTAAGCGCGCCATGGTTTGAATTGGCCACTGGGGAGGCGACACGCCATCGTCCCCTATCTCCAGCCACTGTAATATTTCCTGCGGATTTGGATCCGCAGCTAAATGCGTAGATCGATCCAAAAATAAACTTCAGGCCATAAAAACGACCTTCTAAGATATGGTTGGGTTCGTCTCCCTCTCCTAAGTGCAACCATGCCTATCATAAGAATCAATTTCACCTGAAATACAAATCCCTAAAATCCAAAACATAACCCTAGCCATCCTGTTATGAGGTTACAATCCATATAAATCAAATTAAGTATTGCCAAAAGTTTAGAAATGTTATAAGTATTATAAATATGCAGATAATTTGTACAAAAGATGCAAGAATAATGATTTGTGAATTCAAGAATAGAGCTTGGCATCGTGATACTCACAGAGCTCTAGAAGGCTTGAGAATGTGTGCTTTGGATCCAGGAGGATTATGTGATCACCCAGGAATTGATTGGTATGCTTCTTGGCTTCTGAAAACCTCTCTTGTTATGATTTCAAATTCCAACTTTTTCACCACTTTTCAAGTTTTGTTCTTTCTGTTCTGGCAGCCTCTCCCCTCGTTTTCATGTCTTAAGCTTCCTTATGTATTGTGGAATGCATTAGGTTAAGAATTATGGTCCAAATCTTCTCTCATCATGGCTTGCATATTTGATTTGATTTCCATTTGAAAGCTTGCCAAATTTGTCAAAAAAACCATCTTTTTGCACATGATCTTGTGTGATACGAATTTGATGATGATATTGATGAGAATCCAATCCTGAAAATAGCAAAAAAATCTCATGTAATCAAAGTTTGGGATTTTATTTGATTTAATTTGATTTAAAATGAAATAATTCAATAAAAAATCAAATAAAATGATAAAATTGATAAATGGTCACATGGCTGAAGCTAGGACACGTGGGCAATGATGCAAGCTCAAATCAAGTGGAAAAGAATGGGCCCATTTGACAAAATTTGAAGTTTTGGGGATAGTTGACTTTTAGCAATTTTACAAAAATGTCCAACTTCAACAATGCATAACTTCTTCAATTTTGAACTTTTGGAGTTGTTCTTTGACTTTATAGAAAGCTTGGGATGTCCTCTAACCAACACGTTTGGTCTCATATCATTTTGACATTCCATGCTTAAGTTATAAGTTTTGACAAAAAAGGTGTTTTTGTTGACTTTCAAAAATGACCTATAATGTCCAAATTTATAACTTCTTGTGAGTGCATTTTCTGTTCTTGGGGTATGAAGATGGATTGTCGGTAATTAAATCCTCTTAAAATTAGATTTGGATGGGTCATTTATCATAAAGTATGAGAAAGTTATGCTTGTTCAAAGTTGAGTTGACTTTTCCTACAAAACCCTAATTTAGCAACTTTTGAGTCTTGATGAATTTTGAGCAATCCTTGATGAATCATGATCAACCCTTGATCAAATGATGAAATAACATTCAAAATGATAATGTTGGCAAAAAATCTTGAAGTTTGACTGTATGTGGGCCACAGTTGACTTTTGCCCTAGCACAGTCGATTTTCGGACCCTTTGAGCAATTGACTGAGCAAACTTCCTCTACAAGGCTTTAAATTTGACATGGATGACCTTGAGAGAATATTAGGACATTAGGGAGCACTTGAGGTCATTTGGACTCAGAGATCTTGATGCAACATAAAACCCTAATTTGGGGCTGACTACCTTAGAAGATAGCTTGACTGTCCAACTCTTGAGCAATCTTGATCCACTTGGAGATTTTTCTTGCAATGTCTTGAGAAATATGAGAGGGCAAATTTTGGGGTACAACAGGGAGTATAGTCATGGAAGCGTCCAGGTGGACCCTTTTAGTCTCAGGACTCCTGGGACTTATCCTCTTTTTTCTTTTCTCCTTCCCCACGGGATGTCAATGGTTCTTCATTCTTTGAGGCTTTTGCGTTATCTTTAAGTCACGAGTCTTGCACATTCTTGGCTACCTCCTTCTCCTTGTACTCGATGTAAGCATGTGCTTTGAGCAAAATGGCATCCAGGGTAGCTGTTGATTCAATGCCAACTGCCTTGGCAAAGTCACTGCAGGGACGGAACCCGTGTTCGTGGAGATACTTTTTCATGTTGTCGATCGTGGAGACTTGTACCGCTTCCTGGTTGAAACGTTCAATATATGCCTGGATGGACTCATCCCTCCCTTGGATGATATCCTCTAGGGATGCTTCTGGATTTGATGTCGGTGAGACGCTGTAAATTTCCTGGAAAATTGTCTTCCCAGGTTCTTCCATGACGTGATGGATTCGTTAGGAAGGCTCTTGTACCATACCATGGCCCCTTTCTTTAGAATTGTTGGAAAGAGTCAGCATTTTATTACTTTGTGGACTCCTCTGTAGTCGAGTAACGCATCGATGTTCTTAATGTGCTCGTTAGGGTAGATTGTTCCATCATAGATCCCATGGTGGAGAGGTTTCTCTAGACCGACATGGAGTATGGTCTCCATGATTTCTCTCCATAAAGGGCTGTGAGGCTCATGGTTGTCACTCCCATTAGGAGATGGTGATGGAGAATGGTGATCCCTTCCTCTTCGAAAGCTATTTTCCCGCCAGGGAGAGGTCCTCCTTCTAGGCTTGGGAAACAGCGAGTGGTCGCAGTCAAGCCTGTTGTTCTTTGTCTTCTTGGAGACCGGGGAGCATTTATCTTTATGGGGAGGCGTGCGACCACATTTCTTGATGAAAGAAACCTCTTGTTTCTCCCGTGTGAGGGGACGACCATGCCTTAGTTGAGATGAGTTGCAGGAGTCATAATGCCATGGTCGAGTCAGCATTCGAGGGAATAGGAACTGGCCGGAGGACTTTTGGAAGCTCCTCGTTGGGGTTCTTGGACCTCTGATTATCCAAGAGTTGGAGGTTGTCGTGCTCAGCATTGATTGATTCTAGGGACGTTGTCCGACCTCTCTGATATCGGGAATATCCTCAAGATAAGGAATTTCTTAGCTCCCATCTGTCTTAAGGATAGGAGAAAGCATATTTTTTCCACACAGATGGTGGTCATAGTTATCAGCCATGATTTCAAGGTATGAAGGTATATTTGGTCTTCAGTTTCAAGGAAGAAGGGAGATGGGGAAGATGGTTTCCCACAGACGGTGCCATTAATCTTACCGGTTGATCAGAACCTGAAAGTGGGCCTTGATGATGATGTATGATTTGCTGGAAAAATAAGGAGAGGAGGGGGTGTACTTGCAAGGCACTCTAATACTAAAGTCAGTAGGTGCACAAAGATACACAAGAAATGGATTAAGGTTTTTAGAATGAATATTGGATACTTGGACCTCACAAGTTTGAGGGTTTATATAGTTCCCTTAATGCGTAGCCATTGGTACCTATTTTTGGGCCTAGATACGCGGGTCTGCAAAAATATGTAACTACCAAGATTTGGTCAAAACAGTCAGTCATGTCTGTAAGTAGCCGTTGCATAAAGCAAGAAGGAGATGATAGGCAAAATCGTTAATGAGTGTTGTGATACGGTGGGAGAACTGACTTGGTTGTTTTGCATTTGATTTCAAATGTTACGGTTAGCAAGAGTCACCACCGACTTTTATTTTATCCAAAAGGAAAGGTGAAAAAGCACAGGAAAGACCTTTGAGATATTTTCTTGAGTTCGGGGGGTAGATTATAAAATGGGAAGGTATTAGCCACCTTTTTATACATGGTTTTCCATGGGCTCTTAGTTACTTTCTAGATCACTTGCTTTTGTTTGAAAATATGCTTTGTGTGGTTTTTGAAAGTATTTTGTAAAGAGGCCTTTGTTTAGGCAAACTTGTAATGATTCTCGTTCGTAAGAATGTATACAAAGTGTTTGATCTTTTGAAAATGTTTTCAAGTTTGAAAGATGTTTTTGAAAGTGTTGGTGTTTGTTGTGAAAATAGCAAGGATGTTTTTGTTTTGAAATGGAGCAAGCAACTAGGAACAATCTACCTACTCAAAAGTCTTTCATGTTCATTTCCTTTTTCCTTTGACATTGTTATCTTACCATTGATTTGGTAAGTAACCCTATCTTTGGATGTAAAAGGGATGGGTGTGGGTCATAGTATAACCATGATTAGCAATGTTGCAAGGTATCTTAGCATTTTCTGTAGGGACTAAGATCATTTTGAAAGACAGCATGGATAGCGTCATCGAGGGACTATGATCTTGTATTTGTGCTTGTTTTTGCTAAGATACCTCACATGCGTAACATGGCCATTTTTGTAAGGAAGCCACGTGGATTTATCCTAAGGGTGTTTGTGTGCAAGTGTATTGATTTACATGCTTGATTTGTCTTTCATTAGGGTTTTCTATTTGTTGGTTTTAGTCTTTCCATACAAAACCCTAATTACTAGCATTTGTATATAAAGCGATAAATTGCAGAATTTAAAATTGCTATGCTATTACATCATTTAGGGGGGGTGTATAAATTACAAATGGGGAATGTTGCAAGAAATTAAATCTAAATAATTATTACAACCATATTGAATTTTTGAATAAATGTACAAAATAAGGATAAAATGCAAAAATATGAAATGTAAGAAGAAATGTTATTGTTTGTTTGTTTTTTCCATGAAAAGGGTTTTTTTGACCTAATTAATAAAAAGTAAAATAATTAACTAAAAATAAGAAACTTAAGATTAAGTTAGTAAAATAATCAATTTAAGGAAAAACAAGTTCTTTAGGGTATTTTATGAATTTAATTAAGTTAGTAAATAAAAATAATTAAATAAAAATCCTAAATTCTAAATTGATTTTAATTTACAAGAAAAAATAAATAATATAATATAATAATAATTAAAATAAATTACCTAAGTATTAAAAAAAATTAATTAAAGAAAATGTTTTTGTTCTTTTATTTTTGTAAAGAAAAATAAACTAAATAAATATAAATAATAAAGTATAAATATTTTTTTGGATTTTTCTTATCAATGAAAATAGTAATAATAATAATAAAAATAAATTTGGGGGGGTTAATAAGTGAAACAAGGAGTATGGTAAGAAAAAAATATTAGGCCCAAGCGCTGCAAAAAGTCAGAAAATGTGAGAAAAATATATAAAAAAAATGCAAAAGGTCACGCTGGGGCTTGAACCCAGGACCTAAGGGTGACAGGCGCGCGCTTTAACCACTAGGGTGGTGATACTCCGTTAACTTATGTCAAACCATAAATATATATTGTAAAATGCTTCCTGAAGGCAAGCTTCATCTTTAACCTCGCGCCTGGCCAGACCACATGTATCTTGCTCATTTCTCATCCATTTGCAAAAGTGTAAACATGAATCTTGTGACAAATTTCCTCACGATTTCAGAAATGTAAAACATTAAAACTGTAGATCAAAGACAAACATGAATTTTAATGGCCCTAATCTGAACCCTAACTTTTCTAGAATTTTCAATCTTAAAATTCTCTAAGCTCAAGCAACATAAATGAAAACTATGGACATGGTTAGCTTCAGGGCAATGATATCTACATTTTTCATTCATAAATTAAACATTAAAGATGCTTGTATGAAGAGTTCCAAGTTAAGGAAACTTACCTCAAAACTGGAAATCGTATTCTGAGTTTGAGCATTCCTTAAGGTGTTGTGATGATCAGAGTAGCTCCATTGAGGTCCCATGAAGCTAATGCAATGCTTAGTTTGTACTGGAGGTGGCTGAATCGTGCTGGGGAAGTCCAAGTGCAAAACTCTGTTTTTAAAAATGGAGGATGGTGTTAATGATGTTACAGTCTTGTAACAGGGTGTGGGATGAGTTCTAAATGATGTTTAGGAGCTTTAGGGACAAAAAGGCTTGAAAACGCACGAGGGAGATGTGAGTTTAAAACTTTTGGTCAGGTTATGCAAGAATGGAGGTATGTGATACAGTTTTGAGTTCTTAGGAGTTTTGGGGTTAAGCATGTGTGTGTTTTGTTGCCAAGGACTTGTACATAAGTAATGAGAAGGTTTTTTGTTTGCTTGAGAGGGTCAGAAGTACAAGATATAGGTTGAATGCTATGTTACTTGATTTTGAAGAAAAGTGAGAGCATGGCTCCAAGATGAAGTACAAGCATGGGTTGAGTGATTGTAAGGCTTGAGACAAACTTCTCTTGAGTTATAGGACATGTATGATCAGAAGAAAACAATTTCAAGTTTCAAGAACAAGTTTTGTGCATAAAGCTACTTTTTCAAAATGGCATAGTGCACTTTCTTCCTAAAATGGATATAAAGCATGACATTGCATTGAATGCTTGAGTTGAGGCCTCTAACAGCTGTGCAAGCATTTAATTATGGAGTGCCTAACAATTTTTAGGCCTACAAAGCAAATATTATGCAGCATAGGTTTGAGATTTGAATTTTGTTCGTCACAAAATTTGCCTTGTAAAACAACTTGAAACCCCAACTTCTGACCTTCGATTCTCCTTACTCACAAATGATCTAAAGGAGTTATTGGACATTTTGGAAAGCTTGTAATGTACTCTACAACCCCTATTTGAATCACTTTTTCAAAATAAAAATGTAACTAGGTGAAACTTGGGTCAGAAGTTAGGTCAAAATCCTGACCAAAAATGTTCAAAATTTCACTAAGTGTTTAGTTTCAAGACCATGACTTCATGGATTAATAACTTGAAATCCAAGCATTTCTAGGAGAAGTTGTGTAAATAAATATTGTATATATCATGTAGATCTACAACTTTCATGTTGAAAGTTTCTTTTGAATCATCTTGCATCATGGTGAAAAATTGGCTCAAAGTTGTGAAAAACATGAAGTTTTCTTTTCAACACTTAGAAAAATTTCTAAGTTTGAAAACTTTGACTTTTCAAAATGAAATCTTGACTTCTTTGATTTCTTGATGAACAAGTTTCATATTTTGATATGTTTTGACGAATTGTGATCTTTGACACTAGATTTTGACCAAAAAGTCAAAGTTTGACTTTTCAGTGTATAGTTGACTTTTGATCAGTTGACTGAAAATCCACTATCAATCCAATTGATATTGAGCAATGTTTTAAGTCATTCCATTAGGTCAAAATGATGAACTTGAACTCTTGAGATTATGCCTCAAACCAATTAACCATTTTCTAGGTCAAAAATCAGAGATTGCCCTTTCTCAGTCAAAACCCTAATTTTGACCATTTTGCCCTTTTGATGATTTGATCAAATTTCTTGAGGAATTATGGTCCAAACTTGATCAAATGATACATATGAGTTTATAATGTTTATATGGATCAAAAAATTATGAGGTTTGATTGTAAATTGGCCATAGTTGACTTTTTCCCCATCACAACTAATTTTTAGGTCAACTGCTCAATTGACTGAGCAAAAATGTGATTCAAGGCATGAAACTGGACATGAATAATCTTGGGGGTCCATAATGATCCATGAAGTCATATGAGGCATTGAAATTTAAATTATCCTTGTGCAATCTCAAACCCTAATTTCAGTCATCAGTGCTTAAGAAGGTGTCTTGAGCTGATCAAACCTTGTGCAGTCTTGAACCAGAGGAGATCTTGTGGGAAAATACTTGATAAATGAGAGGTCAAATTTTGGGGTACACCATCTGCCCATGTTAAATCTTCTTAAACCTGAAGAGTTAGATTGGCGGACCCGCCATTCATGACTTGAAGGTGAAAGATGATTAGATACTAGAGTGCCCAGAAATTTGCACTCGATGATGTGGTGGTTGATGGTGTAGGGAATGGGCTTAAAGATGCCATTTGGAGAGATGATGGAAAGTTCTTGGAGATGGGCTTAAAGATGTCATCCAAAAATGATTGTTGGCAAGAATGGAAGAAGCGTCATAATAAATCTCTGATTGACTTATACTGAAATAATGAATGTGTTGGGTTAAGTACCAAAATGATATCCATAAATGGATTGTATTTGACTTGTGTCTAAAAGCTGAAACTTGAATGAGTATCAGAATGGCGTCCGTATCTAAACTGTAAGTGAAAGTTAAATCTGAATGAGTATCAGAATGGCGTCCATATCTGGAGCGTATCTGAATTGTATCTGAACGAGTATCAGAATGGAATCCATATCTGGAGCGTATCTGAATTGTATCTAAAAGTTGAATCTGAATGAGTATCATAATGGCGTCCGTATCTGGAGCATATATGAAATGTATCTGAAAGTTGAATCGAAATGATTATCAAAATGGCGTCCGTATCTGGAGCGTATCTGAATTGTATCTGAAAGTTGAATCTGAATGAGTATCAGAATGGCATCTGTATCTGGAGCGTATCTGAACTGTATCTAAAAGTTGAATCTGAATGAGTATCAGAATGGCATCTATATCTGGAGCGTATCTGAACTGTATATGAAAGTTTAATCTGAATGAGTATCAGAATGGCGTCCGTATCTGGAGTGTATCTTAACTATATCTGAAATTTGAATCTGAATGAGTATCAGAATGGCGTCCGTATCTGGAGCGTATCTAAACTGTATCTGAAAGTTGAACCTGAATGAGTATCAGAATGGCGTCCATATCTGGAACGTATCTGAACTGTATCTGAAAGTTGAATCTAAATGAGTATTAGAATGGCATTTGTATCTGGAGCGTATCTGAAATGTATCTGAAAGAGTGAATGAGAAGAAGCCTGTGTAGGGTTGCTTTAGTTGGTCATGTAGATAATAGTCCTGGCTTGTTTCAGGTGTCAATCTCTGACCTTCTGCAAATTGTTGATGATAGCCATCTGCTGACTGATCTTTCATGAAGAGATGAAAGATTAGTTGTATGCAATGTCATGATGTATGAAATGCATTGTACAATGATGTTCTCAAAAGAAATTAATGATATTATGTTGTATGTATTCATATTTTCAATGTTATGACGTATGGATGTGATGTATGAGCATGTAAGTTATGCTACTATAATACTGTTGGATTAGGGAAAATAAATCCCTGACTGTTGTTGGGGATGTGGAGTGTAAGTCTTCATGAGTTAATGAGCTTCTATTTGTTAGAGAAATAAACTTTGTTGTAAGGGACACGCCGTGTGTTGCTTGTGAAATCCTGTTGGGGAATCCTGAGAAATTGGGCGACTTTTACTAAGGAGTGATGACTGGAAGTTTTGTTCCACTGGGGATGCGAGAGAGCTTGATATCATTAAGCTGCACATTGTGGGGGATATTATAGTCTAAAGATACTATCCTATTTCTTAAAGCCATTAGTGATTGTCTTTCTATTTTTGTTCATTTGTGAACAGTAGTTACGTTCAGATGCATATGTTCAAAAATAAATCATTGGACGTTTTTGTAAACAAAACACAGAAATGAAGAAAAAACAGATAGTTTTGTACTTTCAAAGGGGTATCTTTGTATTAACTTGAATAAGTATTTTTGTACAATGAGACGAACATCCTAGTAAGAGAATGTCGTCGTAAAAAATGAAAATTTGATACAAAGAAAAGATAGTTATGTGCAATAATCCCATGGGGTTCCTATTCTACTATAGCCTTCGTGTCTCTGAGCGTCTTGTCCACTTGCTGCCTTGTCGGAAGTTGATTGGATTGATCAGAACTGCTGAGTTTGTCAGTCGAAGCTAAAGGTTGTCTGCAGGGTGATCCAACGGGACATAGTCATACGCTTTAATTCCCTAACTTTTTCCTGGATCGCCCTTTCATGTTTTCAGTCCACCGGGATACCCTTTTTCTCCCAAGTCGCCCTTTCGGGTTTTTAACTTGCCGGGTGTACATATTTTTTTGTTTTATCCCTAATTTTTTCACGAACCTTTTTGGTTCTCCGGGATGCCCTTGTTTTTCATAGGTTTGTCAACCTAGCGGGTCTCTTATGCGTAGTATCTTTTGACTATGTATGCGTTCACAGGATGCGGCAGGTCGTCGCCATCCATAGTGGTTAAGATCATTGCTCCACCAGAGAATATGCTTTTGATCACAAATGGTCCCTCGTACGTAGGAGTCCATTTTCCCCTGGGATCACCTTGTGGCAATATGATATGCTTGATTACCAAGTCACCAGCCTGATATACTTGACGTTTGACCTTTTTGTTAAAAGCTTTGATATGCGTTTTTGGTACATCTGGTCGTGACATACAGCCATAAGCCTCTTCTCATCAATTAGATTCAACTGGTCAAGTTGAGTTTGGATCCAATCGTCTTCATTCAACCTTGCGTCCTTCATAATTCTCAGAGAAGGGATCTGGACCTCAATAGGCAAGACAGCCTCCATGTTGTATACTGGAGAGTAGGGTGTTGCCCCGGTTGATGTGTGTGTCGTGGTACGGTAACCATGGAGAGCGAATGGTAGCATCTCATGCCAATCCTTGTAGGTTATTTTCATTTTATGTATGATCTTTTTGATGTTCTTATTTGCAGCTTCGACAATGTCATTCATCTTTGGCTGGTAAGGGGAAGAATTATGGTGTTGGATCTTGAATTGCACGCACAGTGCGGTGATCATAGTATTGTTGAGATTCGTACCATTATCTGTGATGATCCTCTCTGGGATACCGTACCGACAGATGAGATTCTGTTTGATCAAACGGGCCACAACATTCTTGGTAACGGAAGCGAAAGAAGTTGCCTCAACCCACTTCGTGAAATAGTCAATGGCCACTAAGATGAAGCGGTGTCCATTAGAAGTTGTAGGTTTAATTTCTCCAATCATATTGATGCCCCACATTGCGAATGGTTAGGGAGCAGTTAGAACATTCAGAGTAACTGGAGGTATATGCACTTTGTCAGCATAGATCTGACATTTGTGGCAGGTTCGTGAGTGCTGGTAGCAATCTGCTTCCATGGTAGACCATTAATAACCTGCCCGTAGGATCTCCTTTGCCATCGTATGCCCACTAGAATGGGTGCCAAAAGTGCCTTCATGTAGATCAGCCATGATCTTTTCTACCTCAACCTTTTATACACAACGAAGCAAAACCGAGTCATGGTTGCGCTTGTAGAGAATGCCATTACTGATGAAGAATTTAACAGAGAATCTCCTTAAGAACTTATTATTGTTGACTGAAGCTCCTTTCGGATACTCTTTAGCCTCGAGATGCCTCTTGACTTCATGGAACCAAGGCTGGTCCACCACTTCTTCGGTATTGATCTCGTGATAGTGAGCTGGTTCATCCATCCGTTCAATGGTGATCTGGGGATCCTCGTTACCCCACTCGAGTTTAAACATGGATGACATTTTGGCAAGCGCGTCCGCTAGTTGATTTCCTTCTCACGGGAAAGGATCGAAGGTAATCTTCTCAAAATGTGGGATTAATGTCAACACATATTCTTTGTAGGGGATAAGGTTAGGGTGCTTCTGTCCCATTCTCCTTTGATCTGGCTGATGACTAAGGCTGAATCTCCGAATACACTTAAGGACTTGATCCCCAAATCTATGGGAGCTTTGAGACCAAAAATGCATGCTTTATATTCTTCCATGTTATTTGTACAGTTGAAGCAGAGTCTTGCAGTAAAGGGAGTGTGACATCCTTCAGGGGATATTAGTACAGCACCTATGCCATTTCCAAGTGCCTTGGATGCCCCATCAAAAACCAGGGTCCATCAGGATCCTTGTTCAGGTACGTCATATGGTCTGAGTTCTTCACAGTTGTTTACCACCATGATGTCTTTATTTGGGAATTCGAACTTCATGAACTAGTAGTCATCCACAGCTTGACGAGCAAGGTGATCGGCTAACACACTCCCTTTTATTGCTTTTTGGGTAGTGTACTGAATGTCATATTCCGTTAGGATCATCTGCCATCTTGCTATTCTCCAAGAGAGGGCAGGCTTCTCGAATATGTATTTTATTGGATCCATCTTGGATATCAATAAGGTAGTATGGGTCAGCATATACTGTCTTAGCCGGTGAGCAGCCCATGCCAGAGCGCAGTAAGTTTTCTCGAGCAGTGAATATCTTGTTTCACAGTCGATAAACTTTTTTCTCAGTTAGTAAATAACATGCTCTTTTTGGCCAGACTCGTCATGCTTCCCCAGCACACACCCCATTGAATTTTCCAAAATAGTTAGATACATGATCAAGGGTCTTCCTTCGACTGGTGGCATCAAAACAGAAGGCTCTTGTAGGTATTCATTGATCTTGTCGAAGTCAGTTTGGCACTCATCATTCCATTTGACTACTTGATTTTTCTTCAGTAATTTGAAGATTGGTTCACAAGTAGCGGTCAAGTGAGAAATGAACCTGGAAATGTAGTTTAGTCGTCCTAAGAATCCTCTGGCTTGCTTCTCAGTACGAGGAGCAGGCATTTCTTGTATTGCTTTTACCTTGGCAGGATCCACTTCGATACCTTTACCACTGACGAGAAAGCCTAAAAGTTTATTGAACCTCACTCCAAATGTGCATTTATTCGGGTTCAACCTCAACTTGTATTTCTTTAGTCTCTCGAACAGTTTTTGCAAATGGTCAATATGTTCCTCTTCAGTTTGATATTTGGATATCATGTCGTCCACATAGACCTCTATTTCGTGATGTATCATGTCGTGAAATAGAGCTACCATGGCACGTTGATAGGTTGCCCCAGCATTCTTCAACCCGAATGGCATAACCTTGTAACAGAATGTCCCCCACTGTGTGACAGAGGTTGTTTTATCCATGTCCTCAGGAGCCATTTTGATTTGATTGTAGCCTGAGAAACCATCCATGAAGGAAAACACCTTATGTTGTGTTGTATTGTCAACCAGAATATCGATATGGGGAAGTGGGAAATCATCCTTAGGGCTTGCCCTATTCAGGTCTTTGTAGTCCACACACATACGTACTTTGCCGTCCTTTTTAGGCATAGGAACAACATTGGCGACCCATTGTGGATAGGAGGTGACGGCTAAGAATTCGGTGTTGAATTGTTTCATGACTTTGGCCTTAAACTTTTCTGACATGTCTGGCCGCATGCGACGAACTTTCTGCTTTACCGGAGGGTAGTCTTATTTTGTCGGTAGATGATGTACCACGATATCAGCATCAAGTCCTGGCATGTCTTCGTATGACCAGGAAAAGACTTCAACATAATTATGTAGCAACTGAATTAGACGCTTCTTCACACTGGGTTCCAGATTGGCACCCACCTTGACCTCTTTCTTGTCCACTTTGGTACTTAGGTTAATTGTGTCCACTGGTTCTTTGTGGGGCTGTATGGTCCTCTCTTCTTGTTGTAGTAACCTGGCTAGTTCCCCTGGCACTTCACAATCTTCCCCGCCTTCGTCTTTG
The DNA here is from genome assembly GCA_948472305.1 of Vicia faba. NCBI lineage: Eukaryota > Viridiplantae > Streptophyta > Magnoliopsida > Fabales > Fabaceae > Vicia > Vicia faba. The sequence continues at coordinate 1,054,846,589 of OX451740.1, read as the reverse complement.
GCTTGGTATATTAGATTTTTAGAGTCACAGAAGGCCATAGCAGAATCGTTACCCATGGGATCCTGAATGGGTGTAGATCTACATTTTGAATGTGAGTGTGTGTAAGAGTATAACTATCTTTGAAAGAAATAAAAATGTAAAAAAGAAAGACAAAGAGCACAAAGTTTGTATGCAAAAACGTCCATGATTCATTGATGACATATGAAAATGAGGTAACAACCCTTACAAATGGACAGTTGTGCTTCGGGTAAGACACAAGGTTTAAAAAGTATGAATTGTTTAATTATTACAGGTCCGACAAAATTTAAAGACAATTACTGTTGGATAAAAGTAATTGGGACAAAGTCTTTAGCTTCCCAATTGCCGAGTCCTCCGTTGAAAGTTGGGAAAATCCATTCCTTCAGATCGTAGCTATCCTCATCATCATCCCCCACTACATTGACTTTGTGGTTGCTGATCTTTAAGGGTGGTCCCCTGACACGAGCATGATGTACAGCTTTCTGGGCTTCTGAAGTGAAACCCAAACCAAATTTGTCAGATTTTTATGGGATATCCGAGATTTGGCCCTAAATAGTACACCCACCTTCTTCGATCACGGCACTGGCATCTTTCAGAGAAGACATCTTTAGCGGAGGTCTTGTAATCATCGGGACTTGGGAAACAGTTTGGTTACTGCCATGGTTTGTGGGACTTCCTCGAAATGCTGAAACAGAGTTTCAATGAATTCACCATCCAATTCCACGTGTTTAAAGGAGTTTAAGTGACTGACCATATATTCCTCTTCTCCATGGACAGTAATGATTTATCCCTCGGTTGGGTACTTCAGCATCTGATATAATGTAGAGGTAACAGGACCAGCATTGTGAATCCATGGTCAGCCCAATAAGAAAGAATAGGAAGGGCGAATGTCCATCACGTAAAAAGTTGAATCAAAGGTTTGAGTTCCAACTTTAATGGGAATGTCCACCTCCTCATGCACCATTCTCTTTAAACCGTTGAAGGCCCTTACCACTATGTTGCTGGATTTTAAGGTCAATCCTTCACAGTCGAGTTTTTCAAGAGCTTTCTTAGGAAGCACATTCAAAGATAAGCCAGTATCAACCAAAACATGGGCCAAAGTTGTACCTCTGCATTCAACAGAGACATGCAATGCCTCGTTGTGCTTTCTCCCTCTAGGTGTCAAGTCAGCATCAGAAAAGCCTAAACCATTGTCAGCGGTTAAACTGGCCACTCATTCTTGGAACTGATCATCAGAGGTTTCTTGTGGTACATGGGTAGTTTTAATAAATTTCACTAAGGCCTTCGCATGAGCCTCGGAGCACAACAATAATGCCGGCATGGAAATCTTTGACGGAGTCTGCCCTAGCTGTTCGACTATGTTGTAGTCGCTTCTCTTTATAATTTTCAGAATTTCTTCCATCTCCTTTTGGGAGGCCTCATGGACAGATAATGATTGCGCCTTCATCAAACAGGCTTAACCAGAATGCCTTTTCCCCGAGTCTCGGTCGACTCAGTGATAGGAGTGTCAGTAGGGGTACCCATAGGGGTTGTAGTAGTAGTGTCAACAGGAATAGAAACAGGGATGATCATAGGACCGGTAACAGTTTTTGGAGGAGCAATCTCGGGAGAGAATACTCTGCCACTTTGGGTTATCTTGTTGGTTCCCGCAATGTTGTTGATGTCGGGGTCAGCCTTCTCAAATATTATGTCTTCCTCAGCCAACCAATCTTGCTTGACGCTGTGATAGTAGACGTTGCCTCCATAATTCCATGGGACAGTTTTATCTGAGGAGTATGGGATCGGTCCTGGCATAGTAATTATCAGTGGAGCCACTTTAGGAACTAATATAATCCTAACGGGTCTTTTGGTGGATACCCTGGAAGGATTGGCGGAAATGGTTACTATTGAAACATCATTGTAAGAAATGGTTGGAGCGGGAGTCTTTTCAAACAAAATCTCTTTGTCATCCATTAGGCGTTGGACACCTGCTTTCAGTAAATGACAACTAGTTGGCAGGGATAAACAGAGGTGGCATCTTTCATCACAGCTCGGAAATAAACCGGCTTTCAACAGGTTCCTCTTGACAGTCAGGAGAGGAGTAACAAGTTCATCAACATCGATAACAAACATATCATCTTCAACAGCGTTAACGTCACAACCATGCTTAGGCATAAGAGCGGTGATAACATTTGGGATCTCAGGAGCATCGAATTCAATTTCTTTTGCTTCAAGAAGGTCTTGCACCTTGTTTTTCAAAGCCTAACAGTTGTTAGTATCATGGCCAGGACTTTCTGAATGGTATGCACAGCGAGCATTAGGATGGTAAAGAGGAGAGGTTGTGTTAGGATTCTTCAGAGCTTCCTTCAAAGTTACCAGATTAGATCTCAACAAATGTGGCAGGACTTGAGATAGTGTCATATTAATCCAGGTAAATTGTCTTATTTGTCTTTCTGTTCTAGGATGATTGCTCCTTTGTTAAGTAGGTGCAGGCTTAGGGATCATGACAGCCCCCACCATTGGACGGTGTTCAGTTCTTTCTTGATTCCTTTGAGGATACACAACACCAACTTCTTTCTTCCCAATAAATGATTTTCTTACAGCAGCGGAGGATGCGTCTTTTTTTATCTTACCACTCTTAATCCCAGCTTCCACTCTTTCTCTGGTCAAGATTAATTCAGTAAAGCCTGCTGAAGAGCTTCCAATTAGATGATTAAAGAAAGGACCGGGCAGGGTACCCAGAAACATGTCTACTAACACTCTTTCGGACAGGGGAGGTTAAACTCTTCCTGCTAAGTCCCTCCATTTCTGAGCGTAGTCTTTGAAACCTTCACTTGAAACCATAGCCATACTCTGGAGTAGAGTACGGGTGGGAGCAAGATCTACATTGTATTGATACTGTTTATAGAAAGCAGCGGCAAGGTCTTCCCAATTATGAATATTGGCCCTTTCTAGTTGATATAACCAATCAAGCTGAGTCCCGGATAAACTTTCTTGAAAGAAGTGGACCCACAAATCTCTTTCAGTAGTGTGAGGTTGTATCTTCCTGACATAAGATCGGAGATGCATCTTGGGACACGAGACCCTTCGTATTTAGTGAACACTGGTGCCTTGAATTTTTATGGAATAATAATCCCAAATACCAAACCCAGTTCTTCAAAGTCCAGCCCGGGCACTTTCTGAATTTCCATTGCACTTAGACGTTCTTCCAGATGTTTGTATTTATCGTCTGCCGGAGGGTGTTGTTCTTTAGAGTAATCTTCTTCTTCTTCCTCTTCAGATTCTGGCTGGGGAACCGCTTCCTTGCCTTTCACTTCTTCATTATCCTTTTCACCAGATGACGTTGCAAAGTCTAGGGTCCTTCTGGCTTGTCCTTGGAACCTTCTTCCCATATTCAAAACTCCGATTATTTTCTTTGCTTTCTTCTTCTTTTCTTCAACCAGCAAAGTTTTCAAATCCTCTTGTCCTTTGGCTAGAGTCAAGAACATCTGTTGAAACTGAGCATTCTGCGCCTGGAGGTCTTTTACTGTCTGCTTGTGATCCATCTTACTGAAATAAACAGTAGAAAGATGAAGAGACTTGTTGTAAGAAACCTGCTTACGTTATGATTAATGGTAAATGCATATGCAATGATTTCAAGGAAATTAGAGATTTAAATTTGCTTTAGACCAAAAAGGAACACACGTTATATTAATAAATTAAAGCTTGAGTACATCCTGCCTCTTTTGGGCTTACAAAGAAATACAAAAACTCTAAGATAAAAAGGTTGTACGCATCCTCTTTGGTGCGATGTAGGCGTTCAGGCTCCGCTCCTCATAAAGTTGCTTAGTGAGTTCTAAAACCTTCTTCTCGCTGGCATAGAATTGGGCCTCGAAAGTGTCTCGCTCACTGTTGTACCCCAAAATTTGCCCTCCCATATTCTTCAAGATTTGCCAAGTCAAGCTTCAAAATGCCCCAAGGGTTGCACAGTGCAAAAGCCTCTTGAACAGTCAAAGTTAGGGTTTTTATTCTGATCAAGAAAATGAAGTTTCCAAAGGTCCAATCAAGTCTCATATGCCTACAAATATGGTCAAGCATCCTCATACAAAGTTTCAAGACTTTCAGCACAAGATTGCACAGTCAAAAACCCTAATTGCACTACAGTCAACTGTAGGGGCAAAATGGTCATTTGACAGTCAAAAGTTCAAATTTTTGATCAATATATCATTTTGGAGCCACAAACATCATTTGATCAATGCTTGATCATGATTCTCAAAGCTTGGCTCAAAAATCATCAAGATGCAAAAGCTTCCTTATTTGGACAGTTGAAAAAGTCAACTGTAAATTGACCAGGGCATAACTTCCACATGGATTATCAGAAAAATTCCATCCAAAGCTCATTTTGAATAGAAAGACATTTCCTACAACTCATCTTCATACTTCAAGTCCAAGAAATGCTCTCACAAAAAGTTATCAATTTCAACATTATAGGTCATTTTCAAAAGTCAACAAAAAGGGACTTTAAGTCAAAGGCCATAACTTGAGATTGGTAAATCAAAATGACATTGGACCAAAGACATTGGTTATAGGACTCAAAGACCTTTCCAAAATGTCCAAGAACATGAGCAAAGCTTAAAAATTGAGCAAATTATGCCTTGTGGAAGTTGGGAAATTTTTGGATATTTTGGAAAGTCAACATTGATTCAAATGACCTAAAATTGCTAATGGGCCCATTTTTCTTCCACAATTCATCATCCCAAGCATGTGCACGACCACTTGGCCCAAAGGGAAGTATTTCTTCATTTTTTATTTATTTATTTGAATTTTTACTAATAATAATTCATTTAAATCAAATTAAATACATGAAAAAAATTTAACCTAAGTTTTACAATCTTTTTGTGCATGAAATCTACTCAATAATTCGTGCATAATCAAATAGGGAAAGATTTGGAGAGATTGGATCATGATTGGTACAAAATTGCATGAAAAAGATTGAAAGAATGATGATTGAAAATCAAATCTCAAAAGCCATGAATGCAAGAGATTCTGATCAAGTTTGTTGACCTAATATATTCATACATAAGCATAGAACGAAAACCTAATGCCTGGAACCACTCAGCTGCGCCTCAAACTCAGAACCACATTGAAATTTTTTGCTAAAAAGCTTGAAACTGTTTTCACATCAAAAGCATTTTTCCAGGCCAAAGAATCATTCCATTACGTCCCTGACATATCCAGGAAGCTTTCCCAATCAAGATCACATCATCTAACCTCAAGAATCGGTATACAGAACTCAAAATATTTCATGAAAAATGCATATTCGTGTCTTGATTTGCAGGCATCCTCATGACATTTTGTTCATGGATTCTTACTAATCGATGGATTCTGAAACTAACTGCATATTTTAATTGAATTTTTATGTGCTATACACGATTTCGCCATGGGAGAATATTAGGGTTTTGCAAGCTTTAAATTAGGGGTTTTGTAATAGGGTAAAATTAGGACACGTGACTTACACCATTGAATCGAGCATGTCTGGACGAAGAAGAAGCTACCCTCGCGCTCAATTTATGAGCATCATAGGGCCATTCGCTATTTTTCCATAGATGGCCTAAAAGAACACATGAAAACCGTGGCTTATTCTGTTTGTGTTTCAGGAACAAAGAAGAAGATGATATCGTGGCATAAGCTGATTGGTTAATTTGAAAATTCGCGCGGAAATACGCGTTGGCTTTTGTTTTATTTTATAATGTTTGTGGTTTATTTAATTAACAAATTGATTCAGTGGCGCAGCTGGCAAGGAAGTAAACGGATGACATTCAGGACCTGGGTTCGATCCCAGGTCCCCACCCTTTCCATATATTTTTTTTCAATTAACATTCATATGCAGTTCAAGGCTGAAGACGCACCGTGCACCCACACCATCAAGCATGCCACGCGTCCAAGGGCATCAAATCAAAGGCTCAGATCTAAGGAATATGATGAACCCTAGTCAACACGCCAGCACGCTGCCTGGAAAAAGTCAAAAGGGCCAGGGTAAATGGGCCAGATTTACTAAGGCCTCACCTCCTATTTGGGGTCTGAACCCCCAGGTTTGCAAACCCTCTCCATTATTTTTTTATTTTTCTTTGTTTCTTTATTTTCAATTATTATTTTTTAATTAATTCTGTTAATTTAATTATTATTTTCATAAAAACAAAAACACACAAAAAAAATCAGAAAGAAGGAAAAAATATATAATAAATATTTTATTTTAGTATTTTCATAAATAAATTTGCATGTCATTAAATTTAGTTTTTAATTAGGTTTAATTTTAATTCTTTTAATAAAAAATCTAAAAAACATAGAATTAGGGTTCATATTAATTTTTTATCCTTTTTTCCTTTTATTTCATAAATAATTAAATAATTAGATATTTATTTTTATAATTAAATTTGTATATAAAAATTAGGGTTAATTTAGGATAAAAGTCAATGTTTTCTTAATAAATTAAAAGCCAGTAGAATTAGGGTTAGCATTTAATTTTAATTAATTCTTTTTTTCATATTAAATCCTAAAATACTAAAAAATACCAAAAAACATCTCCTTTTCTTTTTAATTAATTAATTCCATGTAATTTTAATTTTTGCAAAAGGGTCCAACGCCCTCGTTTCGATTTAATTCTTATTCGCATATTTATTTTATTTCTTTATAATATTTATGTATCTCTCCCAAGGCCATGTAACCTTTTAATTTTCTCGCACTTTTCTTTATTTTCTTTATTTTTCTGTCAAATCGGGTCCTGGTTTAATTTTGGCGATGTGGACCCGCGCCGTTTGTAATAGCTTAGAATTTTTATTTCTCGCAATATTTTTAACTGTTAACAAGTGGCATGAAAGAATGTATGGACAAAATAAAAACAAACGCTAGATCACCAATGACATGACAAGAGACAAAAATAACTGAAAACGACACACAAGTCGCACACACCACCCCTAGGGTACGCCTCACTGTTGCCTTGCCTCGAAAGGTGATCGTCGAGTAGAGGATGTCTTAGTAAGTCCTCATGATCCGGGAACCTGGCATGAGGGTAGCTTCTAAGGTATCTTCCCATTGCTCCGGTGATCACCATGTCCCTAAACTCGAATTGACCCGAACACCTCCAACGGTGGTGCTACCTACCTCTCAATGGTGGGATGGCACTACTTTAAAGGACATTTACACAGACGAATTCCTTAGGGTAGGTAGGTTCTCGTAGATACTTGCTCTAATCTCAAAACAAATTCAAAAAGACTTTTCACACTGACACCTTTTCAAAAAGCTTTCGAAAGCAATTTTTCAAACACTCTTGAGGACCGATACAAGAGTCGAACTGAAATTTTCAAAGAGACTTTTTAAAACCCACAGTTGAAAAGCAAACAAACCATTTTTGAAAACACAATGAGCAAGTATCTAAGAGCCCATGGATAACCATAGATAGAAAGGGTGCTAACACCTTCCCTTTCTATAACCTACCTCCCGAACCGAGAGCGATCTCTATAAGGAATTTTTCTGTGCTTTTGTCCTTTCCATTTGGAGAAAATAAAAGACGGTGGCGACTCTTGCTTCCGCGACATTTTCGCGAACCAGCGTTAAAAAGTCAGTTCCAGATCCACCGATCACAGAACTGGCGACTCTGCTGGGGACTTAAACTTAAAGTGAGGTGTACCTTAGGATAGTTCATAACTGTGTTTTCAATTGCTTTGACTTGCTTGCTTTATTATTGTGGGACTGTCTTGGGAGTTCTATAGATCCTAACCCGGATCTGGGGATACCTTCTTAGAAAGTAGCAACAAGACTGTGAGGGAACTGTGCGGGGTATACCGACATGGTTGAAACAGTCTGCTACGTTGATGTGGCACTTTGGTGTGTACCGGTAACCCTTGAGTTCAGTCAAGGAGAGTACGGGGCCTCCGCGTGGTGTCATGAAGCATCAACAGACCTTAGGAACCTTAATTGAACTATCTTGGCCTCTTTAGGGTAGTGAGATAACTGACTTTGGTGCAGTCCGAGGTTGGTTGATACTCGATACTACACTCAATTGAGGGTTGCTTTCCTGGAATATTTCGGTCGCCAGTTCAGTGGCTAAATCGAAACGATGAACAATGAAAGCAATCCAGTGATATTGGGACCCTTAGAACCCGGTTACTTCTAATAGGACAGGTTGAGCCCACCATCTTCAAGAGGGTAGTACCCCAAACTTCATGCTGGCCTAAACTCTAAGGGCTCTTTGTGTGACTTGTGTGCCTTCGTATGTGACTACTTGCATGCTTGTTGTCTGACACTTGAGCTTCTTGCAGGTTTTGTTTGTAGTCCTTAATTAGGACTCATAACAGGTTGTACTAAATTTCTTGCAGGTTTTGTTTATAGTCCTTAATTGGGACTCATGACAGGTCTTACTTAAGTTGCTTGCAGGTTTTGGTTTGCAGTCCTTAATAAGGGCTCATAACAGGGTTTATTCATATTACCCCATGCATCATGACATCATACCATTGCATACATCCTAACCTATTTCAAGGATCTCAAGGGCTTGTGATGCAGGTCATGATGAATCAAACATCTAGCAAGGGGCAAAGAGGATTTATTTTCCTCTAGCCAAAGTCGTCAGAGGCTATGACCCACTTGATATGGTGAGCTTTGACTCCTGAAGAAGGTTCCCCTAGCCAAGGTTGTTTGGAAAGCAAAATAAGGTTGATGACTTGAGTCAGGGGCTATGACCCACTGGATATGGTGAGCCTTTGACCCTTTGAAGAAGGACTCTCAGCAATATGAAGTGCCTTCAATCAAGTCATCAGTTTCCAATGCTAACAATTTTCTTGTTTACCCTGCGAGGTCCTTGAAAACATTGCATGCATATCATACACATCATTGCATTACAGGTATCCCTTTTGTAGGTCACTTACCTTTGTCGCTGTTTATTTCAGCAATGACTTCCCAACAAGATAACCAGGGACCTCCTGCTCAAGAGACTCAGTTCAAAGAGATCTTCTTAAGCCTATCCAAGGGGCAGGAAGAGTTGAGGACACTCCTCATGGGGAATCTGATCAGAAAGAGTCCTGAAGATGACAAGGACGAACAGCTGAAACGTCTACAAGCTGAGGTAGACACATTGAAAACCCAGATGCTGGGGCAAAGGGCCCTCATTCAAGGTTTGGCTCAGGAGCAAGGAGAGCTGAGGGCCATGATCAGTCAGCTTCCTCAAGACATGAAGCAACCAGCCCAAGTCAGGGACCCAATCATTAATCAACTTCCAAGAAGTCAAAGGTTTGGGCCTCTCTAAGCTACTATTACTTCACAGGTCCAACAACGACCTCGCCTAGAACAACGGGCTGATCAGCGTCAACCAGACAAGCCTAAAAGGCAATTCACCCAGCTCAACATGTCGTTGTTTCAAGCTTTACAACGCCTATTGAGATTGAATCTGATCACATTAAGGGCTCATCCTCGGAACCCCAACACAGCATCTCCTATCTATGATCCCAATAAAAGGCGTGCCTACCACTCTGCCTATCCAGGACATGATACAAACGAATGTTGGGCTCTGAAGAACAAGATCCAGGACCTGATTGATGAAGGAGCATTGGAGTTCACACAAGATGGTCAGGCTGAGTTTTTCTACCATCCCTCCAAGGCTCACCATTTGAAGTGACAAGCCCCGAGACTAGGAAACTTTTGTTCATTCGAATGTTCAAGTTGTGTTTGTTCTTTGATTGTTTAAACATTTACTCATGTTAAACATTGTTATTTCATTGATGCATCACATATGTCTGTTTTGAAGCAATATATTCGTATTCACTATATGCAAATTATTTTCATATTTTTCTGATGACAACTCTCAATTAATAATTCTAAGCCTCTTGAGGGAGGATGACGAAAACGATATCATAATCTACAGTATGCTTTTAAACAGACCCCGCTGATGAGGTACAGGCATTGTTTCAATCCCTAAACACTGGAGTTATAAGGATGATAATCCCTCGTCAACCCCTCTGAGCCAAAGAAGTAGGAGTTTTTCTTTTCGAAATTTAAAAACCTTAATCGTAACCCGGGGCAGGGTAGTTCCCTCAGTTGATCCAAGTGCATAACGAACGGCACCGAAGGAGGTCCTTACAAAACAAAGACAGTGATGGTTCCGAACAATCATACAGACAGGCAGTCATTACCAAAATCAAAAAGCCCATTAAGTCAAAACCCATGAAGGAGACTTACAAAACTGGGGCATCCCGCTGACTGTAATTCCAAAAAAAAAAGGGGGAAACAGTTCAGGCAAAAAAAGAAAGGGATAACAAAAAATCAAAAAGAAAGAGGTCATACAAACCCTCAACAATAACAAAAAGGAATGACTGCCTATTCAGAATAAATCATCAATATCTGAACCATCACTGGGATATCAAAGTAAAGACTCAAACAAGGTCTAACGTATGATTAACTGAGCTTAGGTTTGGAGAACATCACGAAGAGCGGTTGGGTACAAATAAAGTTTGAGCCTTTATCCTTTGTTTCTTAAACCGTGAACCAGGCCACGTTATAACCCTTAAAAGTCCTAGCTGAAGCATGGGTTAGTTCGAAAGCATATTGTTACGAAAGGTATCCTGACTCCTTAAGGCTACAATAAAATAACGAGTTGACATCACGTTTTACAAACATTCACTTGTTTTATGAAAGAGAATGCATTTTCAAAATCTTCAAGACAGACATAAGCTTTGCATTTTTAACATAACTTTGTTTGCATATGACCTTTTGTTTGAACAGCAGGGAAATTCGCACGAGGAATACCTAGTGAACAAAAGTACTTCCAATCAAGGGGCATGGCATGACTATTGTCTATTATCTGGGGCAATTCAGTCAAGATCCGGAGAATCTCTCAAAAGGCCAAATAGCTTGGGGCAAATCTCTGCCTGAATCACTTGGGGCATTCCAACAATGAATCTTGCCTGATTAAACATCTTCTGGTGGCATGACAAAAAACACTTCTAAACAGGGGCAACTCCCTACATTCTGAGAACATGGACATAGCCGAAAAATACTACGCAAAATCAAAGACCCGCTAGGTTGACATACCTAGGCAAAAATCAGGGCTTCCCGGCGAACCAAAAGGGTACGGGCAAAAATTTGGGATAAAACAAAAAAATCTGTACACCCGGCAAGTCGAAAACCTGAAAAGGCGGCTTGGGAAAAAATGGGTATCCCGGTGGACTAAAAACCCGAAAGGGCGGTCCAGGCAAAAGTTAGGGATCAAAGCGTACGACTATGTCCTGTCATCTTATCACCTGCCTACCAGAAGGCTTGTCAAGTACTCCCACAGGTGCCTTCTCCCACTGAAACTGGGGCAATATTGAGTTGTCTAAAGGATCCGGTTGCTCTACCCATCGAGGTACCAAGATAGGTTCGGCTGAAGAATGCGACCCAGATACCTTCACTCCCTGCAGAGCGAACACGTCTCCCCGGTTTTATTCAAAGAGTTATTTCCTTACCAGGATATAACTGGGTTATCCTCAGCCAAAAGACACGGAAAGAGCGTCCTCGACGAAGTCTCCTTATCCCCAGCGAAGTTACCATCAACATTTCAGCAAAGTATCTCTCTCCCCACCGGGTATCGCTTCCCAGCAAGATCGTTAGAGTGCTTTCCTCCCTGCAGAGTTATTCCATTCGCCAAGTTTATTTCCCAACGGAGTTATCTTCTCCTACCGGTATTCTTGCAATCATCATCCCCAATGGAAGTGAAGAACCTCACTCTTCAACATCAGCCCAGGATTTGACTTCCCGGCATCCGTCAAGGATCTATTTTCCTAGACGAAGATACATTCATAAACATCACATTGTTATACATCATGATACATGCTCATATGCATCATGTCATACATTCTCATTTATGTCAAGAACATCATTGTTTGATCCATGTCATGCATTGCATATGACTGACCTTTACCTTTCAGGAAAGATTCAGCTAAATTCTCCATCATATTTCAAGACCTAGACCGGTTCAGTTAATCGACTCCAAAGATTTCTTATCCAGTCCAAGGCCTTCCCCAGTCCAGCTAAATCGGCTCCCAACAGATTTTTCTAATGAAGACTCAGTAGAAGTTTTTAGGTTTTTCTTTGAAATTATAATTTCCTATTGGTTCTCTCCCCGACGGTGCGTGAGATGATAATTCCATTTTAGGTTTTTTTTCTTTGAGATTATAATTTCCTATTGGTTCTCTCCCCGACGGTGCGTGAGATGATAATTCCATTTTAGGTTTTTCTTTGAGATTATAATTTCCTATTGGTTCTCTCCCCGACGGTGCGTGAGATGATAATTCCATTTTAGGTTTTTTTCTTTGAGATTATAATTTCCTATTGGTTCTCTCCCCGACGGTGCGTGAGATGATAATTCCATTTTAGGTTTTTTTTCTTTGAGATTATAATTTCCTATTGGTTCTCTCCTCGACGGTGCGTGAGATGATAATTCCATTTTAGGTTTTTCTTTGAGATTATAATTTCCTATTGGTTCTCTCCCCGACGGTGCGTGAGATGATAATTCCATTTTAGGTTTTTCTTTGAGATTATAATTTCCTATTGGTTCTCTCCCCGATGGTGCGTGAGATGATAATTCCATTTTAGGTTTTTCTTTGAGATTATAATTTCCTATTGGTTCTCTCCCCGACGGTGCGTGAGATGATAATTCCATTTTAGGTTTTTCTTTGAGATTATAATTTCCTATTGGTTCTCTCCCCGACGGTGCGTGAGATGATAATTCCATTTTAGGTTTTTCTTTGAGATTATAATTTCCTATTGGTTCTCTCCCCGACGGTGCGTGAGATGATAATTCCATTTTAGGTTTTTCTTTGAGATTATAATTTCCTATTGGTTCTCTCCCCGACGGTGCGTGAGATGATAATTCCATTTTAGGTTTTTCTTTGAGATTATAATTTCCTATTGGTTCTCTCCCCGACGGTGCGTGAGATGATAATTCCATTTTAGGTTTTTCTTTGAGATTATAATTTCCTATTGGTTCTCTCCCCGACGGTGCGTGAGATGATAATTCCATTTTAGGTTATAATTTCCTATTGGTTCTCTCCCCGACGGTGCGTGAGATGATAATTCCATTTTAGGTTATAATTTCCTATTGGTTCTCTCCCTGACGGTGCGTGAGATGATAATTCCATTTTAGGTTATAATTTCCCATGGTTCTCTCCCCGACGGTGCGTGAGATGATAATTCCATTTTAGGTTATAATTTCATATTGGTTCTCTCCCCGACGGTGCGTGAGGTGATAATTCCATTTCAGGTTATAATTTCCTATGGTTCCCTCCCCGACGGTGCGTGAGGTGATAATCCCATTTTAGGTTATAATTTCCTATTGGTTCTCTCCCCGACGGTGCGTGAGATGATAATTCCATTTTAGGTTATAATTTCCTACTGGTTCCCTCCCCGACGGTGCGTGAGGTGATAATTCCATTTCAGGTTATAATTTCCTATGGTTCCCTCCCCGACGGTGCGTGAGGTGATAATCCCATTCCAGATTATAATTTCCTATGGTTCTCTCCCCGACGGTGCGTGAGATGATAATTCCATTTCAGATTATAATTTCCCATGGTTCTCTCCCCGACGGTGCGTGAGACGATAATTCCATTTCAGGTTATAATTTCCTATGGTTCTCTCCCCGACGGTGCGTGAGATGATAATTCCATTTCAGATTATAATTTCCCATGGTTCTCTCCCCGACGGTGCTTGAGACGATAATTCCATTTCAGGTTATAATTTCCTATGGTTCTCTCCCCGACGGTACGTGAGATTATAATTCCAACTCAAGTTTTTCTCAGACGTCCGCTTTTGAGATTATAATTGCCTATGGTTCTCTTCCCGATCCTGCGAAGATGGTAATTCCCACCAAGATTTTCTCAACGAGCGTTGTTGAAGTTAAAGTCACCCAAGGTTCTCTCACCGTGCATGCTGAGGTAGTAACCATCCCTGGTTCATTCATCATCTTGTGAAGCTCCAGGCTCAGCTCCTGTAACCAGTCAGGACACATCTATACCAAGCATCTGAAAACCAGCTCCTGCAACATGTCAGGTATTCCTTTTCTTTTGCAGGTATGCAGGTTCTCACTAAGGACTCTCTTACGCAATCAACATCCAGATGGCATCTATAAGCCCATCATCCCCCATCAATCTCCAAATGGCATCTATAAGCCCATTTCCACTATGTGAGCGCAAATTTCTGGGCACTCTAGTGTTCAATCATCTTCTACCATCGGATTACGAAAAGCACGTCAGCCAATCTGCATCCTCAGGTCTAAGAAGATTGAACAGGGGCAACTGTTGTACCCCAAAATTTGCCCTCCCATATTCTTCAAGATTTGCCAAGTCAAGCTTCAAAATGCCCCAAGGGTTGCACAGTGCAAAAGCCTCTTGAACAGTCAAAGTTAGGGTTTTTATTCTGATCAAGAAAATGAAGTTTCCAAAGGTCCAATCAAGTCTCATATGCCTACAAATATGGTCAAGCATCCTCATACAAAGTTTCAAGACTTTCAGCACAAGATTGCACAGTCAAAAACCCTAATTGCACTACAGTCAACTGTAGGGGCAAAATGGTCATTTGACAGTCAAAAGTTCAAATTTTTGATCAATATATCATTTTGGATCCACAAACATCATTTGATCAATTCTTGATCATGATTCTCAAAGCTTGGCTCAAAAATCATCAAGATGCAAAAGTTTCCTTATTTGGACAGTTGAAAAAGTCAACTGTAAATTGACCAGGGCATAATTTCCACATGGATTATCAGAAAAATTCCATCCAAAGCTCATTTTGAAGAGAAAGACATTTCCTACAACTCATCTTCATACTTCAAGTCCAAGAAATGCTCTCACAAAAAGTTATCAATTTCAACATTATAGGTCATTTTCAAAAGTCAACAAAAAGGGACTTTAAGTCAAAGGCCATAACTTGAGATTGGTAAATCAAAATGACATGGGACAAAAGACATTGGTTAGAGGACTCAAAGACCTTTCCAAAATGTCCAAGAACATGAGCAAAGCTTAAAAATTGAGCAACTTATGCCTTGTGGAAGTTGGGAAATTTTTGGATATTTTGGAAAGTCAACATTGATTCAAATGACCTAAAATTGCTAATGGGCCCATTTTTCTTCCACAATTCATCATCCCAAGCATGTGCACGACCACTTGGCCCAAAGGGAAGTATTTCTTCATTTTTTATTTATTTATTTGAATTTTTACTAATAATAATTCATTTAAATCAAATTAAATACATGAAAAATATTTAACCTAAGTTTTACAATCTTTTTGTGCATGAAATCTACTCAATAATTCGTGCATAATCAAATAGGGAAAGATTTGGAGAGATTGGATCATGATTGGTACAAAATTGCATGAAAAAGATTGAAAGAATGATGATTGAAAATCAAATCTCAAAAGCCATGAATGCAAGAGATTCTGATCAAGTTTGTTGACCTAATATATTCATACATAAGCATAGAACGAAAACCTAATGCCTGGAACCACTCAGTTGCGCCTCAAACTCAGAACCACATTGAAATTTTTTGCTAAAAAGCTTGAAACTGTTTTCACATCAAAAGCATTTTTCCAGGCCAAAGAATCATTCCATTACGTCCCTGACATATCCAGGAAGCTTTCCCAATCAAGATCACATCATCTAACCTCAAGAATCGGTATACAGAACTCAAAATATTTCATGAAAAATGCATATTCGTGTCTTGATTTGCAGGCATCCTCATGACATTTTGTTCATGGATTCTTACTAATCGATGGATTCTGAAACTAACTGCATATTTTAATTGAATTTTTATGTGCTATACACGATTTCGCCATGGGAGAATATTAGGGTTTTGCAAGCTTCAAATTAGGGGTTTTGTAATAGGGTAAAATTAGGACACGTGACTTACACCATTGAATCGAGCATGTCTGGACGAAGAAGAAGCTACCCTCGCGCTCAATTTATGAGCATCATAGGGCCATTCGCTATTTTTCCATAGATGGCCTAAAAGAACACATGAAAACCGTGGCTTATTCTGTTTGTGTTTCAGGAACAAAGAAGAAGATGATATCGTGGCATAAGCTGATTGGTTAATTTGAAAATTCGCGCGGAAATACGCGTTGGCTTTTGTTTTATTTTATAATGTTTGTGGTTTATTTAATTAACAAATTGATTCAGTGGCGCAGCTGGCAAGGAAGTAAACGGATGACATTCAGGACCTGGGTTCGATCCCAGGTCCCCACCCTTTCCATATATTTTTTTTCAATTAACATTCATATGCAGTTCAAGGCTGAAGACGCACCGTGCACCCACACCATCAAGCATGCCACGCGTCCAAGGGCATCAAATCAAAGGCTCAGATCTAAGGAATATGATGAACCCTAGTCAACACGCCAGCACGCTGCCTGGAAAAAGTCAAAAGGGCCAGGGTAAATGGGCCAGATTTACTAAGGCCTCACCTCCTATTTGGGGTCTGAACCCCCAGGTTTGCAAACCCTCTCCATTATTTTTTTATTTTTCTTTGTTTCTTTATTTTCAATTATTATTTTTTAATTAATTCTGTTAATTTAATTATTATTTTCATAAAAACAAAAACACACAAAAAAAATCAGAAAGAAGGAAAAAATATATAATAAATATTTTATTTTAGTATTTTCATAAATAAATTTGCATGTCATTAAATTTAGTTTTTAATTAGGTTTAATTTTAATTCTTTTAATAAAAAATCTAAAAAACATAGAATTAGGGTTCATATTAATTTTTTATCCTTTTTTCCTTTTATTTCATAAATAATTAAATAATTAGATATTTATTTTTATAATTAAATTTGTATATAAAAATTAGGGTTAATTTAGGATAAAAGTCAATGTTTTCTTAATAAATTAAAAGCCAATAGAATTAGGGTTAGCATTTAATTTTAATTAATTCTTTTTTTCATATTAAATCCTAAAATACTAAAAAATACCAAAAAACATCTCCTTTTCTTTTTAATTAATTAATTCCATGTAATTTTAATTTTTGCAAAAGGGTCCAACGCCCTCGTTTCGATTTAATTCTTATTCGCATATTTATTTTATTTCTTTATAATATTTATGTATCTCTCCCAAGGCCATGTAACATTTTAATTTTCTCGCACTTTTCTTTATTTTCTTTATTTTTCTGTCAAATCGGGTCCTGGTTTAATTTTGGCGATGTGGACCCGCACCGTTTGTAATAGCTTAGAATTTTTATTTCTCGCAATATTTTTAACTGTTAACAAGTGGCATGAAAGAATGTATGGACAAAATAAAAACAAACGCTAGATCACCAATGACATGACAAGAGACAAAAATAACTGAAAACGACACACAAGTCGCACACACCACCCCTAGGGTACGCCTCACTGTTGCCTTGCCTCGAAAGGTGATCGTCGAGTAGAGGATGTCTTAGTAAGTCCTCATGATCCGGGAACCTGGCATGAGGGTAGCTTCTAAGGTATCTTCCCATTGCTCCGGTGATCACCATGTCCCTAAACTCGAATTGACCCGAACACCTCCAACGGTGGTGCTACCTACCTCTCAATGGTGGGATGGCACTACTTTAAAGGACATTTACACAGACGAATTCCTTAGGGTAGGTAGGTTCTCGTAGATACTTGCTCTAATCTCAAAACAAATTCAAAAAGACTTTTCACACTGACACCTTTTCAAAAAGCTTTCGAAAGCAATTTTTCAAACACTCTTGAGGACCGATACAAGAGTCGAACTGAAATTTTCAAAGAGACTTTTTAAAACCCACAGTTGAAAAGCAAACAAACCATTTTTGAAAACACAATGAGCAAGTATCTAAGAGCCCATGGATAACCATGGATAGAAAGGGTGCTAACACCTTCCCTTTCTATAACCTACCTCCCGAACCGAGAGCGATCTCTATAAGGAATTTTTCTGTGCTTTTGTCCTTTCCATTTGGAGAAAATAAAAGACGGTGGCGACTCTTGCTTCCGCGACATTTTCGCGAACCAGCGTTAAACAGTCAGTTCCAGATCCACCGATCACACTCACCCTTAAGCTGTATCCAATCCCTTTGTAAGTCTTCAAGAGAGGTGGGTATGTCAGGATGCAGGATTGTGTATGGAACATCTCCTTCCACAACAGGATCTATGATAACCAGGAGAATAGAGGATAAGGCATTATAAGACTTTGAGCACGAGCTCGTACCCATTTGAGGTAAGGCTCAAGAGGGATGGAATTCTTATGCCTCGATGTCTTTCTATCTACCTTGTTCAACATCTTCCAAGCTCGGATAAATCTCTGGCGGTGACCTTGATCATCGTTCTCGTAGTCAAATACCAAACCTTGAATGAGCATCTCATGTGGGCCATCCCTTCGGGCATAACCAAGCTGTCTTAAGGCTAAGCATGGGTTGTAGGTGATACCTCCTCTAATGCCAAGTAAAGGGACATTAGGGAATTCTCAACAACGGTCGACAATAGTAACATTCTCTATAGATCGGGAACACCAATGAATGTCTGAATCTTTGAGTGTCATCAACCTATGTGACCACCTTAAACCTTGCTCGTTCTTCAATACAGATTGGGGAAGATGCAAAATGAACTATCTTGCCAAGAGAGGAGTACAACACATAAGGATACCTCTTTTCCTCATAGTGCGAGTGTGAAAAGAATGTAGGATGTCCCCTAGCAAAGTAGGCATCGGGTTACGAGACATGAAGATTTTAACGGTGTTCAGATCTATGAGTTGGTCAGTATTTTGAAACAGAACCATCCCATAGATGAGGAGAGCCACAATTTCCTCAAAAGCTTGCAAATCCAAAGAGTTCCAACAGTTTTGGGCTTTCTCAAACAAGAACTTTGCTAAGAAACCTTTGACACCACTCCTTGTTTCCCAATTAGTTGTGATATCAGATGATTGCAAGTGTAGGGCTTGAGAAATCTCTTCTAGCTTTGGATCTCTTTCTGTACCGTTGAAAGGTAGTTGATTGAGAATGGGAATCCTCAAGAGTTGGGATAATTCTTCCAAAGTTGGCACAAGTTGATAATCGGGAAATGTGAAGCAATGGTGTAGAGGATCAAAGAACTGGAAGAGCACCTTCATTATGTCCTCATCAGTGTTGGAGGTGACCAAGTTTAGTAGGATACCATGTCTCTCGGTAAATGGAGAATTTTTAAGAATTCTTGATGCTAGCTCTTTAAGTTGAGGAGGGATCCTTACAAGGTTGACTTGAATGGTTTTCCTGCAAATAGAATCCATGTCCTACAAAACAGAACAAAGATAAATCCCAAGATCCTTGAAATGGTTAGTGAATATGAGTATGATGTTATGATGTTATGTACAAGTATATATATACAAACAAAGCAAACAAGTCCTTAGATTTAGGCTTGCATGGAGTCTCATAGGTAAGTACCCTCTTGAATTTTAGTTAGCTCAAACCTGTCCTAGCAATAGTAACCGGGTTCTAAGGAGCTCAATAATACTGGTTTGTTTCCTTGGGCATTGTTTCAACGCAAGCCTCTTTAATGGAAACCGAAATATCCCAAAAAACTAAACCTCAATGAGTGTAGTATTGAGTATCTACTAACTTCAGACTGCACCAAAGTCAGTCATCTCACTACGTCCTAAAGGCCAAGTTGGTCAAGTAAAGGTTCTAAATGTTCATTAGTGCTTCATGGCATTACTCAGCGGCCTCGTATTCTCCTTGACTACTCAAGGGCTATCGGTACCCACAAATATGTCACACTAACGTAGCTATTGCTTAGACCATGTTGGTATACCCCGCACAGTTTCCAAAATGTATTGCTTCTTACCTATAAGGTATCCCAAATCTGGGTAGAGGATTCAAACCTAAACAAAGAACAATAATTTAAAGCATACAGGTCAAACAATGAAAGCAAGTAAATGTGATCTAACCCTAAGGTAACCCAACTTTTCAAATTTTCCCCAGTAGAGTCGTCAGTTCTATGATACGGTGGGAGAACTGACTTGGTTGTTTTGCGTTTGATCGCAAATGTTGCGATTAGTAAGAGTCACCGCCGACTTTTCTTTTATCTAAAATGAAAGGTGAAAAAGCCCAGGAAAGACCTTTGAGATGTTTTCTTGAGTTCGAGGGGTAGATTATAAAAAGGGAAGGTATTAGCGCCCTTTTTATCCATGGTTTTCCATGGGCTCTTAGTTACTTTCTAGATCACTTTATTTTGTTTGAAAATGTGCTTTGTGTGGTTTTTGAAAGTATTTTGTAAAGAGGCCTTTGTTTAGGCAAACTTTGTAATGATTCTCGTTCGTAAGAATGTATGTAAAGTGTTTGATCTTTTGAAAATGTATTAAAGTTTGAAAGATGTTTTTAAAAGTGTTGGTGTTTGTTTTGAAAATAGCAAGGATGTTTTTGTATGGAAATTGAGCAAGCAACTAGGAACAATCTACCTACTCAAAAGTCTTTCATGTTCATTTCCTTTTTCCTTTAACATTGTTATCTTACCATTGATTTGGTAAGTAACCATATCTTTGGATGTAAAAGGGATGGGCGTGGGTCATAGTATAACCATTAGCAATGTTGCAAGGTATCTTAGAATTTTCTTTAGGGACTAAGATCATTTTGAAAGGAAACATGGATAGTGTCATCGAGGGACTATGATCTTGTATTTATGCTCGTTTTTGCTAAGATACCTCACATGCGTAATATGGTCATTTTTGTAAGGCAACCAAGTGGATTTACCCTAGGGGTGTTTGTATGCAAGTGTATTGATTTACATACTTGATTTGTCTTTGATTAGGGTTTGCTATTTGTTGGTTTTAGTCTTTCCATACAAAACCCTAATTACTAGAATTTGTATATAAAGTGATAAATTGCGGAATTTAAAATTGCTACGCTATTATATCATTTAGGGGAAGGGGTGTACAAATTACAAATGGGGAATGTTGCAAGAAATTAAATCTAAATAATTATTACAACCATATTGAATTTTTGAATAAATATACAAAATAAGGATAAAATGCAAATATATGAAATTTAAGAAGAAATGTGATTGTTTGTTTATTTTTTCCATGAAAAGGGTTTTTTTGACCTAATTAATTATAAGCAAAATAATTAACTAAAAATAAGAAAATTAAGATTAAGTCAGTAAAATAATCAATTTAAGGAAAAACAAGTTCTTTAGGGTTTTTTATGAATTTAATTAAGTTAGTAAATAAAAATAATTAAATAAAAGTCCTAAATTCTAAATTGATTTTAAATTATAAGAAAAAATAAATAATATAATATAACAATAATTAAAATAAATTATCTAATTATTAAAAAAAAGAAATTAATTAAAGAAAATGTTTTTGTTCTTTTATTTTTGTAAAGAAAAATAAAATAAATAAATATAAATAATAAAGTATAAATATTTTTTTGGATTTTTCTTATTAATGAAAATAGTAATAATAATAATAATATTAATAGTAATAAAAATAAAGTCAGGGGGGTTAATAAGTGAAACAAGGAGTATGGTAAGAAAAAAAAAAGATTAGGCCCAAACTGATGGCCCAAGCGCTGTAAAAAGTCAGAAAATGTGAGAAAAATGTAAAAAGAAAAATGCAAAAGGTCACGCTAGGGCTTGAACCCAAGACCTAAGGGTGACAGGCGCGCACTTTAACCACTGAGGTGGTGATACATCCGTTAACTTATGCCAAACCATAAATATATATTGGAAAATGCTTCCTGAAGGCAATCTTCATCTTCAACCTCGCGCCTGGCCAGACCACCTGTATCTTGCTCATTTCTCATCCATTTGCAAAAGTGTAAACATGAATCTTGTGGAAAATTTCCTCACGATTTCAGAAATGTAAAACATTAAAACTATAGATCAAAGACAAACATGAATTATAATGGCCCTAATCTGAACCCTAACTTTTCCAGAAATTTCAATCTTAAAATTCTCTAAGCTCAAGCAACAAAAATGAAAACTATGGACATGGTTAGCTTCAGGGCAATGATATCTACATTTTTCATTCACAAATTAAACATTAAAGATGCTTGTATGAAGATTTCCAAGTTAAGGAAACTTACCTCAAAACTGGAAATCGTATTTTGAGTTTGAGCACTCCTTAAGGTGTTGTGATGATCAGAATAGCTCCACTGAGGTCCCGGGAAGCTAATGCAATGCTTAGTTTGTACTGGAGGTGGCTGAATCGTGCTGGAGAAGTCCAAGTGCAAAGCTCTATTTTTGAAAATGGAGGATGGTGTTAATGATGTTACAGTCTTGTAACAGGGTGTGGGATGAGTTCTAAGTGATGTTTAGGAGCTTTAGGGACAAAAAGGCTTGAAAATACACGAGGGAGATGTGAGTTTCAAACTTTTGGTCAGGTTATGCAAGAATGGAGGTATGTTATGCAGTTCTGAGTCCTTGAGAGTTTTAGGGCTTAAGCATGCGTGTGTTTTGTTGCCAAGGACTTGTACATAAGTAATGAGAAAGTGTTTTTTTGCTTGAGAGGGCCAGAAGTACAAGATATAGGCTGAATGCTATGTTACTTGATTTTGAAGAAAAGTCGGAGCATGGTTCCAAGATGAAGTACAAGCATGGGCTGAGTGATTTAAAGGCTTGAGACAAACTTCTCTTGAGTTATAGGACGTGTATGATCAGAAGAAAACAATTTCAAGGCTCAAGAACAAGTTTTATGCATAAAGCTACTTTTTCAAAATGGCATAGTGCACTTTCTTCCTAAAATGGATATAAAGCATGGCATTACATTGAATGCTTGAGTTGAGGCCTCTAACAGTTGTGCAAGCATTTAATTATGGAGTGCCTAAAATTTTGAGGCCTGCAAAGCAAATATTATGCAACATATGTATGAGATTTGAATTTTGTTCATCACAAAATTTGCCTTGTAAAACAACTTGAAACCCCAACTTCTGACCTTCGATTCTCCTTGTCACAAATGATATCAAGGAGTTCTTGGACATTTTTGAAAGCTTGTAATGTGCTATACAACCCATCTTTAAATCACTTTTACAAAATCCAAATGAAACTAGGTGAAACTTGGGTCAGAAGTTAGGTCAAAATCCTGACCAAAAATGTTCAAAGTTTCACTGTGTTTAGTTTCAAGACCATGACTTCATGGATTAATAACTTGAAATCCAAGCATTTCTAGAAGATGTTGTGTAAAGAAATGTTGTAGATATCATGGATATATACAACTTACATGTTGAAAGTTTCTTTTGAATCATCTTGCATCATGGTGAAAAATTGGCTCAAAGTTGTGAAAAAACATGAAGTTTTCAACACTTAGAAAAATTTCTAAGTTTGAAAACTTTGACTTTTCAAAATGAAATCTTGACTTTTTAATTTCTTGATGAACACGTTTCATATTTTGACATGTTTTAATTAATTATGATCTTTGACACTTGATTTTGACCAAAAAGTCAAAGTTTGACTTTTCAGTGTACAGTTGACTTTTGATTAGTTGACTGAAAATCCACTATTTATCCAATTGATATTGAGCAATGTTTTGAGTCATGCCATTAGGTAAAAATGATGCAATTGGACTCTTGAGATTTTGCCTCAAACCAATTAACCATTTGCTAGGTCAAAAATCAGAGATTGCCATTTCTCAGTCAAAACCCTAATTTTGACCATTTTGCCCTTTTTGATGATTTGATCAAATTTCTTGATGAATTATGGTCCAAACTTGATCAAATGATACATATGAGTTTATAATATTGATATGGATGAAAATTATGAAGTTTGACTGTAAATTGGCCACAATTGACTTTTCCCCAATACAAATGATTTTTAGGTCAACTGCTCAATTGACTGAGCAAAAATGTGATTCAAGGCTTGAAACTTGACATGAGTAATCTTGGGGGTCCATAATGATCCATGAAATTCATATGAGGCATTGAAAGTTTAATTATCCTTGTGCAATCTCAAACCCTAATTTTAGTCATCAGTGCTTAAGGAGGTGTCTTGAGCTGATCAAACCTTGTGCAGTCTTGAACCAGAGGAGATCTTGTGGGAAAATACTTGATAAATGAGAGGGGAAATTTTGGGGTTCAACAAGTGTTTCATGGGCGTCTGCTCTTCGCGTATCGAGCAGATTGGTAGGTAGCTTCCTGGATGGGCATGCATGCTTTTCGAGCATTGTTGGTCGTGTCGGTCGAGGGCATTGTCAACCAGGGATGTTGGGCCAGCGTTATTGGGCCGTGCCAAAGTTGGAAGCGGATTAGGCCAATTCTATTCATTTGGACTAGTCCAGAACACCATCTTTTGTACCAAACTCATTGTCATAAAAAAATTCAATATCCAATGCAACAATCAATCTTTTTTTTACTTTTATTCCCAACTTCGACACCATCCCCTTTGCATCATAGTAACTTGTAGGCTTATTTCCTTTCATAGGAGTCGCATCCAACATCATCTCCGTAAAGAATTCGAAACGCTGATTGGGAATATTCCAATTTGACTTAGCATCCAAGAGCCTCACACACATTGATAGTCTAGAGTCAGATGACCCCTCAAACAAAGTTACATTTATTTCTTTCAACAATTGATAAAACTTTTGTGCTTTCTCATTCGAGAGCTCTTCTGCATCCAATTCTTGAGGTTCATCATAAGCCACATTCACCCTAAATGCGTCACTGACCATATCCTCTACTAGAAAAAATTGTTCCTGGTTTTGCTTTTGTGATTGACTCCTTGGAGCATCTCTATTAAATTCTGGTCCAATACGTGTTTGACTGCTAGAAGCCTCTATATTCATCTCTGACAATTTTCCCCATTAGATGTCCAAACCCAGTAATTTGGAATAAAACCCACTCTCTCCAAGTGACGTTGCACTTCACTAGGGTCACTAATTCTATTTATGCAACCACAATTTAAACACGAACAACTCACCATTCCTTCACTTTGACAACATTCTTGAGCAAACGCATATGTGAGAATTCCGACTATTTCTTCCATAAAATATGGTTTAAGCCCGCGTCTTTCATGAAAAATTCTATCATACATCCAACTATGATATAATTGATAATATTTCATACTGCACACATGTAAAACATCGTTCATGTTTAAATTTATTAAATAAAAAAGGAAAGTGATCTATCGACAATTTTTAAATGTTTATCGATATCATCATATAACTAACTATAGAATTGATAATATTCTATATTAGTTTTTTTTCTTAAAATAAAATATATCTTTTATTATACAATTATTCTAAATATATATCCACTTATAAATATTTTAAAAAAGAGAATATATATTATATTCCAAAAAACTCTAAATTACAAACGACCCTTAGGGTCCCGTTTAGAGACACAAAAACAACCAAAAACTATATCATAAGAAGATGATCAATGTGCTCTCTGTTCTTCTTTTTCATCCACAAACAATGCACTACAGTATCTATAATTTCTTCCGTTATATCTGTCTTGTCAACTCTATCATGTATTTTATTATTCCTATACTTCCAACAACTATACACCGTCTCTGTAAGATGTGTTTTAAGAAAACTAATCCTCCAGCTCTTACTCTTGCTCATATCCTCTACCACGCCAACTCTTGCATCTATCCCTTTGGGTTATGCTTAACATTTATCCATTCAAGTACCTTCTTCCAAATATCATACATACACCCACAATCAAACAGAAGATGTTGAATAAATTCAACCTCTTCACAGAAAACACAACGGGCATTATCCACTATACCAAATTTATACAACCTGTCTTTAGTGGTCAATCTATTATGACATGCTAGCCATAGAATAAATAAGGCCCTAGGTCGAGCTTCTTTGTTGAAAAACACTTTTCTCCATGACACCATTGGTTGTGGATGCAATAACCCATAGTACATTTTACTGATGCAAAATCTCTTTGTTTGAAACACATCTTTCCATTGTGAATATCTTGCACCTTCATTATGTGTTTTAAAATTCCTTTCAGAAACCAAGATCACGATACCTTTATCGGCACTCTCATAATTTCTTCCCCTTTAGTGTAATAGGTATGGACCCATTGGATCCGTAAACTATCTTCCTTTTCACAAATATTCCATAAGAGCTTGATTAAGCATGCCTTGTTCCACATATGGAAGTTGATCACACTCAAACCACCTTGATTTTTGGGTGAGCACACCTTACTCCATGCAATAAGGCTTTTCTTCGTGGTACTACTTTTGCCAGTCCAAAGAAAAGACCTGTACACAGATTCTAATCTTGTAATCACACTCTTAGGAAGCGGCATACACTGCATCCAATAGTTTGTGGTTAAAAAAATGATGCTACGCAATAACTGGATCCTACCAGAATAACTCAGTATATGGGCGCTCCAATGGTTAATCCAGAGTTATTAATTCCTGATAGCGGAGCAGAGCGGCCGACTCCCGAGAATGGGAAAAGTGGGAATAGCGGGATCTCGGATAGTGGAATAACCTTTTATATACTAATAATTATATTATAATAATCTATAAAATATATGTCATATAATACTAAACTAATTTCACAACACTCATAAAATATTTATAAAATCTAATGTCAAACAAAGAACAATATTTAATCAAGATTCAAAACATAAAGATTCAAATTCAAACTTAGTACTATCATATGAAAATTCAAGCAAACATAGAAATCATGTAGCATCATCAAAATATTCCTCCAATTCTTCATCTTCAACTTCTTCAACATCTTCCTCCAATTCTTCAACGTCTTCAACATCTTCCTCTAACTCTTCATCTTCAACTTCTTCAACATCTTCCACCACTTGTTGTGCCATTGGTGGTGCTCTAGGTGTCATTGTTGCTCTTGGTGAAATTGTTGCTATGGGTGCCGTTGTTGCTTGAGAAGTACTTCCAACTTCAAGTTGCCTTGTTGTCCTCCTAGTGTAGATTATAGATTCATTAGCTAGCCCCACTAGCATCGGCCACTTGACTCCAAGTTAAATCATGATTTGGATGAACCAAGTCTTCACCATCATCTCCTACATTTTCCATCTCTCCCACCAACCATTCAGTGTGGAAATTAATTTCGTTAAATTCCATAGGATCAATTTTATCCCGAATTTCAAACCTCTCTACCAAATCTTAATTATACTTGATAAACACCAAGTCTTGCAATCTTTGATGTTCCAATTTATTTCTCTTCTTGGAATGAATCTAAAATACAATAATTTGAAGTATTAATTTAATAATACTTGCATGTAAGATACTTTAATATCCTAGTAAAAAATTAATACTCACATGCTCAAAGATGCTCCAGTTACACTCACATCCGGAAGCACTGCAACTCAAACTCAACACTTTAACTGCCAACAATTGCAACTCCGGAGTTTCGGCTCCATAAGACTTCCACCACTCAGCTGCAAGTAATTGTAAAAAATCATTTCATTTCCATATACATAACACAAAGTGTATCATATGTAAAAAATAAAAAAATCATTCCATCTTACCTGGAGCTAATGTCGACCTTTGTCTAATTGCCGCTCTTATACCAAAGAGACCTGTAGCCCCCCTGTATTGTGACAATTGTTCTGAAATCAAATCTTCCACTGCATAACTTTCACTAAGTGTCTCAATGCACTTACGGAGGCCTCTCACCAATCTACCATTATTCTCAATTTATGGTTTAGAATAATAATATTCAGGATTGAGATAGTGACCTGCAGAATGTAGCGGATGATGAAGTTGACACTCCCATCTTTTATCAATGATTGCAAATACGGCTTCGTACTTGCTTGAATTTGAACTAAAAGCTTTCTCAATTGATTCCTTAGCTACCCCCATTGCGGCATATATGTATCCCATTGCGGGTTTCCTTTCATTATCAACCATTCTTAGCACATCTACAAGAGGCGCCATGCACTTAAGAGTGTAAAGAACATCATTCCAAAATGATATCGTAAGTATAGTAGTAGCTGCCCTTTGTCCT
Organism: Vicia faba; assembly: GCA_948472305.1. Classification (NCBI taxonomy): domain Eukaryota; kingdom Viridiplantae; phylum Streptophyta; class Magnoliopsida; order Fabales; family Fabaceae; genus Vicia; species Vicia faba. The sequence goes on along the minus strand of OX451740.1, from coordinate 1,054,818,708 downwards.
TTAGCATCTTTGGCACACTTGGAACTCGTCCATTCTTCACAAAGGAACATCTCTCTAAGCTTTCCTTTTAGTTCTTGCATCCTTTGTAGACAAAGGAAATGGGTAGCAAACCTTGACACTCCTTGTTTAACCAATTCAACATTACCCGTAGTCTTTCTCATTAGATTCAAAGCAAAAGTATGATTATAAATGTAGCCCACAACCTTAACCCCTTTTTGTATAACCTTTTGAACCTTTGGAATTTTGCCTATGTCTTCTAACATAAGGTCTATACAATGGGCAGCACATGGAGTCCAAAACATGTGAGGCCTCCTCAAACACAATTCTTTACCCGCCGCTACATAATTACTTCCATTGTCCGTGATCAATTGAACAACATTTTTTTCACCCATTTCCTCAACAAAAGTGTCCAACAACTCGGCTAGCTTTTCCCCCGTCTTAGCATAGTTAGAAGCATCAACACTTTTCACAAACAGGGTCCCCGTCGGACAATTGACCAAGAAATTAATCAATGTTCTACCTTTTCTATCCGTCCAACCATCCGACATGATTGAACATCCATATTTATTCCTTTGCACCTCTTGGTTTTTCAACAAACATTTTGTATATTCCAACTCATTTCGAAGGATTGGAACCCTGAGTTCATGATAACTTAGCGGTTTCAAATGAGGACCATAACTTCCAATGGCTTCCAACATCAACTTAAAAGCTCTTGCATTTGCTACGTTAAAAGCAACTCCACACGTATAAAAAAAAAGCGACCAATATATTGGATGGTTCTTGCCCTTGCTTCTTTATCACACGCATCATTGATGCTTGTGTCCTTACTCTTCTTATACACCAAATCCAACGGTCCCTTAGTCCTCTTGACAGCCATTGAAGAGGTCTCATCACTCGCAACCATCCTCTTTCCGGTTTGAATTCTATGTATTTCCTCAATATCAATGGTATCATCCGCATCTAATTGCACAGAAACCTCTTGTATTCCTTTCTTAATTCTCTCCTTCTCAACCATGTCCGCGTGTAATATAGCCTTAACATCCTCGGGTGTTTTCGTGCAAGAAACTACATCACCAGTAATTGCTAATTGATGTCTTTTGGCTCTACTTATTCCCCCATTGCTAGTTAAATTACAAAAATCACATGTAACCTTGTTCTTGTTATTCAAATCCTTCAAATGATTGTATTTCCATCCTATGTCCTTACTATTTGTTGGTTTGAACGTTGGAGCACATGAAGCAACCGACACAGAATTGGGTGTCAACGAAGAAGCTGTCATATTTACCTGAAGCCTGGAACGGTGGAAGTGTTGTTTGCTGGAACTGGAATGGTGGAAGTGTTGTTTGCTGGAACTGGAACGGTGGAAGTGCAGTTTGCTGGAACTGGAATGGTGGAAGTGTTGTTTGCTGGAACTGGAACGGTGGAAGTGTTTCCTTGCTGGAAGCCTGGAACGGTGGAGAAGATGCAGACTGCAGTTGTATGTTGCTGCCTTGCTGGAACTGAAACGGTGGAAGTAGAACAGTGGAGAAAAAGGGCACAAAAACCGGAACGGTGGAAGTTGAAGAGTGGAAAAGAAGCGCACAAAAACTGGAACGGTGGAAGTTGAAGAGTGGAAAAGAAGCGCACAAAAATTAGGGCAGAAGAAGAAAGTGAGAAACTGTAACGCAGGAAAGAAAATACAATAGCAAATATGTTTTAAAAGTATTTTAAATGAGGGATAAAATAGTAATTTTGGCCAAAAAAATTTTTTAAAAAAAAAAACAAGCCCGAACCGCTCTGCCCGGGAAGCGCCCGCTATCCGTGACCCGGGATAGCGGCGATAGCACCCGCTATCTTCTCTCCGCCACCGCACCCTTGTGCGCGCGTGGCATGCCTCCGCTCCGCTCTAGAGCACCGCGATAACGACCGCTCCGACCGCTATTAACAACTCTGGGTTAATCTAAGTCATAATTTTATCCACAAGCCCCACAAAATGTGAGTTACTAAGCTTTCGACTAGCCAGCAGGATTCCCAAATACCTAAACGACGATGGCCCTTTCATAAAACCTGTAATACCAGTTAACTGATCTTCTTCACTCGCACTCATACCACCACAATAGATCGTACACTTATGAGGATTGATAAATAAACCTGTGGATTGAAATAACTCATTGAATATTTCCATGACAAGCTTTACTGACATTACATCCCCCCTTAAGAATAATAGAAGATCATCCGCAAAACTCGCATCAACACTCTGGATCTTTTCGCACTTACCATGGAAGTTAAAGTTGGGAATTTCACTTAGATCCTTTAATTTCCTATGCAAATACTCCATTATGACAACAAAAATAAAGGGTAAATATGACCCCCTTGCCTAAGGCCTCTTCTAGCTTCCATCTCTTTAGTGTATATTCCATTGACATTAAACTGATATGTCACGGTTCTTACTATAATCATTATCCACCCAACGAGTATTCTAGGAAACCCAACCTCTGACAGGATAGTTTGCATTAAATTCTAATCAACTGATTCATACGCCTTCTATATATCCATCAAAATCATGCATCTCGGCATACGACCTTTTTGACTGTATCCTTTAATGAGCTCGTACACAAGTAAAATATGATCGTGAATTTTCCCCCCGACACAAATGATGTCTGGCTGTGACTAATAATACTGCACAGAACCTTGCTCAACCTGTTTGCAAGAACTTTGGATATTATTTTGTACACCGTAGTACAACATGATATTGGCCTATAGTCTTTCACTGTTATTTCCTAATCATGTTTTGGAATTAACGTCACCAAAGTTCTGTTGAACTTTGTATCAAAACCGCCATTCCTGAAAAAACCTAGCACAATATTTGTCACATATCCTTTTATAGTACTCCAAGATGTCTTAAATAATTTTGCACCATAACCATCGACCCCAGGTGCCTTAAGTTCACCAATGCTCTTTAGGGTTGTTTCAATTTCCTCAACATCCACCAGTTTCACCAATTCTGCTCTCTGGAGTTTGTTCAGCTGATTTCCTTTTTTGATTGAAACAATATCAACTCCCTTTAAATTCTCATGAGATTCCCCTAAAGGTTTTCGATAAAAACTAAGTATTTCTTTGGAGATGTCTTCCTGCAAGTGCACGACAATCCCGTCTTCCTGCAACAGTTTAGTTATGCCACACTTTTCTGCTTGCTTTTTAGTGAGGCATGAAAGAAAGCATTATTATCGTCTCCTAATTGAATCCAATTAACCCTTGCCCTTTGTCTCAACACTTTCTCCTCATTATCATGAAGGGTGAGAAGATCTTAAGTGTAATTCTTCACTTCCTTTATCATTTGATTATTCATACGATCCGGGTTCAACTTTGTTTGGGCCTCTGTCAATTTGTATCTTGTGTTCTCAATCTATTTCGTAATACCCATTAGTGGTTTGTTCATCTTCATCAATACTGGTTTTAATCTGCTCAATATTGATCTGGTCCTCTCCCATAGGTTATCTCTAGTTGTTAGTAACCTCAGCAAGGTATCCTTCCACTTCAGTCCCTTGATTGATGAATTTGAATTTTTTGGCACCCCTTCTAGTATTCTCTTCATCTTTGAAACATAACAATGCACGATCCTTCACCCCCTGTTCCAATACATGTAAGGTCCTATTAATGTTCTGTTGCATCCATTCAATATTTGCAAGAACTCTATCAATGCACGAGTATATATCCCCCTGTGTGTGTTTGTTGAACCATGTGTACCTGTCACTTTTTCTCTCCATATCAAACATACCTATATTGTTCATCATGCTTCTAAGATCAAAAAATTATGCTTCCTGGACATCTTTTCCACCTGTTTTATCCCCAATGTTCAAGACGTTATTGAAGTCACCCATTAGACTCCATGCACCATGCTTCTTTTTTCCAATATCTTTGTAGGAATATATTTTATATTTCCTTGTCTAATGAGAATTACTTATGCTGTATTTATAGAATACAGAAGGCAATATTTGAAAGAGAAATATGCCCTAAGAATTAGGGGAATTAATTTCCCATTAAGCTAATTCTAATTATAGAAAAAACAGGAAATAATAGCTAACTAATTACAATGATCCTAATCCTAATGGGATGTACAAACAAAATCATTTTGATTTTGTATTGATTATTCCACACTCCCCCTCAATCTGGGTGGTAGATGTCTATCATACCCAGATTGGATCTAATATTCTCGTATATGTTCCTCGAAAGAGCTTTTGTTACAATGCTTGCAGTTTGTTGGCATGATGGAATATGGTTAACACTTATAATTTCATGATCAATTTTCTCTTTGATGAAGTGTCGGTCTATCTCTACATGTTTTGTTCTATCATGATGTACCGGATTCTTCGCAATGCTAATAGCAGCCTTGTTATCACATAATATCTTCATGGGGTGATTGGTAGGAATTTTGATCTCATCTAGCGTTCGCTTAAGCCAAATTCCTTCACAAATACCTTGTGACATAGCTCTGAATTCTGCTTCTGCGCTACTCCTAGCCACAACAGGTTGTTTTTTGCTTCTCCAAGTTACCATATGTTGTACCCCACAATTTTCCCTCTCATTTACCAAGACTTTTTTCACAAGGCTTCTTTGACTCAAGACAAGATTAGGGTTTGGTCAGCTCAAGACATCTCATCTTGCACTGATAACCCAAAATTAGGGTTTGAGTTTGCACAAGGATTTTTGGACCACCAATGCTTCATTTGACTTTCATACATCATTTTGGACCCCTAAGATTTCTCATAATAAGTTTCAAGCCTTGAACCATATTTTTGATCAGTCAATTGTACAGTTGACCTAAAAATCAGCTGTATTGGGGAAAAAATCAACCATGGCCAATTCACAGTCAAATTTCATAATTTTTTATCCACATCAAAATTTTAGACTCATATGTACCATTTGATCAAGTTTGGATTACAATTCCTCAAGAAATTTGATCAAATCATCAAAAGGGCAAAATGGTCAAAATTAGGGTTTGACTGAGAAAGGGCAATTTCTAATTTTTAACCTAGCAAGTGACCAATTGAGTTCAAGCATGATTTCAAGGATCCAATGGCATCATCTTGACTTAATTACATGGCTCAAAACATCTCAAGTTCATTAGATTGACAGATGAAATTTGTAGTCAACTGATCAAAAGTCAATTGTATACTGAAAAGTCAAACTTGACTTTTTGGTCAAAATCAAGTACCAAGAGTCATAATTCATCAAGATATGTCAAAATGTGAAACTTGTTCACCAAGAAAATCAAATTTGAAAATTAGGGTTTGAATTTGAAAATTTTCATAACTTAGAAATTTTCTAAGTATAAACATTTTCTTATTTTTTCTCAACATTTCACCACTTTTTCACCATGATTCATATTTATTCAAGGAAAGTTCCCAACATGAAAGTTGTAGACCTCCATGAAATCTACAACTTTGCTTCACAAACCTTTCCCTAAAGATGCTTGGATCTCAAGTTATAAATTTGTGAATACATGGTCATGAACTTCTTAACTTAGTGAAAGGTCTTTCATGTGCTTTTTCACCTTTCCTTTTGGATAAAAGAAAAGTCGGTGGCGACTCTTGCTAACCGCGACATTTGCGATAAAACGCAAAACCTCAAGTCAGTTCTCCCACCGCATCATAGAACTGGCGACTCTGCTGGGGAAAATTTATAAAAGTGGGGTTACCTTAGGGTTTAGATCACATTTATTTGCTTTCTTTGTTTGACTTGTTTGCTTTACATTATGGTTCTTTGTTTGGGTTTGAATCCTCTACACGGATTTGGGAAACATTATAGGTAAATAGCAATACGTTGTGGAAACTGTGCAGGGTATACCGACATGGTCTAAGCAATAGCTATGTTAGTGTGACATATTTGTTGGTACCGGTAGCCTTTGAGTTAATCAAAGAGAATCTGGGGCCGCTGAGTGATGTCATGAAGCACTAATGAACTTCTAGAACCCTTTACTTGACCAACTTGGCCTTTTAGGATGTAGTGAGATGACTGGCTTTGGTGCAGTCCGAAGTTGGTAGATACTCGATACTACACTCATTGAGGGTTGGTTTCTTGGGATATTTCGGTTGCCATTAAAGAGGCTTGAGCTGAAACAATGACCAAGGAAACAATCCGGTGATATTGAGCTCTTTAGAACCCGGTTACTATTGTTAGGACAGGTTGGGCCAACTAAACTTCAAGAGGGTACTTACCTATGAAGCCCCATGCAAGCCTAAACTAAGAACTTGTTTGTTTTGCTTGTATATACATACTTGTGCATAACATCATGGACATCATGAACATCATATGCATTCACTAACCATTTCAAGGATTTTGGAGATTCATCTTTGTTCTTGTTTTGTAGGATATGGATTCACTTCGCAGGAAAACTATCCAAGTCAATCTTGTAAGAATTCCTCCACAACTCAAGGAGCTAGATTCAAGGATCCCTGAGAACTCTCCATTCACTGAGAGACATGGTCGTCTACTCAACTTGGTCACCTCCAACACAAAGGAGGATATGATGAAGGTTCTCTTCCAGTTCTTTGACCCTTTGCATCATTGCTTCACATTTCCTGACTATCAACTTGTGCCCACCTTGGAAGAATTCTCTCAACTTTTGAGGATTCCTATTCTCAATCAACTACCCTTCAACGGTACAAAAAGAGATCCAAGGCCAGAAGAGATTGCTCAAGCCCTGCACTTGCACTCATCTGATGTCACAACTCATTGGGAAACTAGAAGTGGTGTCAAAGGCTTCTTGGAAAAGTTTCTGTTTGAGAAAGCCCAAAGTTGTTGGAATTCCCTAGATTTACAAGCTTTTGAGGAGATTATAGCTCTTCTCATCTATGGGATGGTCTTGTTCCCCAATCCTTACCAACTCATAGATGTGAGCGCTGTCAAAATCTCCATGTCACGCAACCTGGTGCCTACATTGCTTGGGGATATCCTACACTCTTTTCAGACTCGTACAATGAGGAAAAGAGGTGTTCTTATGTGTTGCACTCCTCTCCTGGCAAGATGGTTTATTTCTCATCTTCCCCAATCAGTCTTAAAGAATGAGCAAGGTTTGAGGTGGTCACAAAGGTTAATGACGCTTAAACATTCAGATATTCATTGGTGCTCTCGATCCAAAGAGGATGTTGTCATTGTTGACCGTTGTGGAGAATTCCCTAATGTACCTCTACTTGGCATTAGGGGAGGCATCACCTACAATCCGTGCTTAGCTCTAAGACAGTTTGGTTATGCCCGAAGGGATGGACCACATGATATGCTGATTCAAGGTTTGGTTTTCGACTACGACAACAAAGATCAAGGACTTCTCCAGAGATTCATTTGAGCTTGGAGGATGCTAAACAAGGTGGATAGCAAGACTTTGGGACACAAGAATTCCATCCCTCTTGAGCCTTACCTCAAGTGGGTACGAACCCGCGCTCAAAGTCTTATGATGCCTTATCCTTCCATTCTCCCAGTGATTATTGAGCCTGTTAAGGAGGGAGAAGTTCCATACACTATCCTACATCCTGACATGTCTACATCACTCGAAGACCTACAAAGGGATTGGATACAGCTCAAAGGAGAGCGTGATACTTTCGAAGCCCAATTCTACGCAAGCGAGAAGAAGGTTTTGGAACTCACTAGGCTACTTCATGAAGAGCTGACTCTAAATACCTACATTGCACCAAAGAGGATGCGCAATGTCTTTTTATCTTAGAATTTTGTATTATTTTGCCCAAGGGGCATTGATGTACTCAAATTCTATCTTATTAATATAACATGTGTTTCTTTTTGTTTGAAACAAATTTGAATTTTTAAATCCTTGAAAGCATGGCATGAATACATATCATTCATCATAAACATAAACAGGTATTTGCAACAAGTTTCCTCATCTCTCTAATGTTTATTTCAGTAAGATGGATCTCGAACAGACGATCAAAGACCTTCAAGCTCAAAACACACAATTTCAACAGTTACTCATGACCTTAGCCAAGGGGCAATAGGAGCTGAAGACTCTGCTAGCAAAAGAGAAAGAGAAAAAGAATAAAGAGAAGAGACTAGCTGGTGTGGTAATCATGGGCATAAGGTTTCAAGGACAATCTAGAAGGACCTTAGATTTTCCAGCAACATCTGATGAAGGGGAAAGAAAAGGAAAAGAAACGGCAGTTCCGTCAGACTCTGAAGAAGAGGAGGAAGAGGAGGAATATTCTGAAGAGAAATACCCTCTGGCTGATGATAAGTACAAACACCTTGAAGAGCGTTTAAGCGCTATGGAAATCCAGAGAGTACCGGGTCTAGATTTTGAAGAGTTGGGGCTGGTGTCAGGAATTGTGATCCCACCAAAGTTTAAAGTGCCATTATTTGCAAAATATGATGGAGTGTCGTGTCCTAAAATGCACTTCTGATCATATGTCAGAAAGATTCATCCGCACTCTGCTGACAAAGACTTGTGGGTCCACTTTTTCCAAGACAGTTTATCAGGAACGCAACTTGATTGGTTTTACCAATTAGAAAGGGTTGACGTCCATAATTGGGAATACCTTTCCGCAGCTTTCTATAAATAATACCAGTACAATACCGATTTGGCGCCTACCCGTACTCAACTTCAGAGTATGGCTATGGTTTCAAATGAGGACTTCAAAGATTACGCGCAAAAGTGGAGAGATCTAGCTGGAAGAGTGCAACCCCCTCTGTTTGAAAGGGAGTTGGTGGACATGTTCTTGGGAACTCTATCGGGCCCTTTCTTCAATCATCTGATTGGAAGTTCCTCTGTAGGGTTTACTGAATTGATTTTAACCGGCGAGAGGGTGGAAGCTGGTATAAGAAGTGGGAAGATTTAGAAAGATTTGTCTGCCTCTACAGTTGTGAAAAAACCCTTCACTGGGAGGAAGGAAGTATCTGCTGTTTATTCACAAAGGAATCAAGGAAGAACTGAATGCCGACCAGTGGTGGGGGCCGTTATAATCCCAAAGCCCGCATCTGACCAGCCTAGAAATAACCAGCCAAGGGTGGAAAGGCCAGTCCAACAATTCACCAGCATTAACATGACTCTAGCCCAGGTTCTACCACATCTTCTGAAATTGAATCTGGCAACTTTAAAAGAGGCCCCAGAGAATCCCAATACTGCATCCCCTCATTATCATCCAAATTCCAGATACGACACTAACAATTGTTGGGCTCTGAAGAACAAAATTCAAGACCTTATTGATGCAAAGGAAGTTTAGTTTGATGCGCTTGAGAAACCGAATGTCATTTCCGCTCCGATGTCTAGGCATGGTCACAATGCCAACGATGTTGATGAAGATTTGTTTATTGCCACAGTGGATGAACTTTTGACTCCACTCCCGATCATTAAGATAAATTTTTTTAAAGCTGGTGTATTCCCAGGATGTAAGGAAGACTTCCATCATTGCTTATCCTCACCCTCCGATTTCCCTCTGTTGAAGACAGGTATCCAACGCCTGATTGATAACCAAGAAATTATATTTGAGAATGCTCCCGTGTTACCTATTCCTGTTAAAGAAGTTTCAATCATAACCATCTCCGCCAATCCTTCCAGGGCCCCTAAAAGACCCGTTAGGATTACACCTGCTCCAAAAACTACTCCACTTAAGATCGCAATGTCCGGGCCGGTCCCGTATGAGTCAGATAAAATAGTACCATGGAATTATGGTGGAGAAATCTACTACCATGGTATCAAACAAGATGAACTGACTGTCGAAGAAGAGATCTTTGAAGAAGAAAACTCCGATGTTAGCAACATTGCCGGAACTAGCAAGATTACCCGTAGTGATAGAATCTTCTCTCCAGAGATTGCCCCTCCAAAGGCAGTCTTTGGACCCGTGGCCGTTTCGAAGATTACCTCTGCACCAGTGATTATACCTGCAAGCGTACCTATCAACAAAGACGAAACAATTCCTGTCCCTACCAGTACCTCTACTGTCCGGACGAAGGCTCAATCACTAGCTATCCTTGAAACATTCAAGAAGGAAATGGAAGAAATCTTGAGGATAATAAATAAGAGTGATTATGATGTGGTTGAACAGTTGGGGCAAACCCCTTCCAAGATCTTCATGCTAGCATTGTTGTTGTGCTCTGAGGCACATGTGAAAGCTCTGGTAAAATTTCTAAAGACAGCTCATGTGCCACAAGAGACGTCTACTGACCAGTTCCAAGACTGTGTGGCCAGTTTGACAGCTGATAACGGCCTGGGTTTCTCTGATGCTGACTTGACACCCAAAGGGAGAAAACACAACGAGGCATTACATGTCTCTGTAGAGTGTAGAGGAACAACCCTATCCCATGTCTTGGTAGACACTGGTTCATCTTTGAACGTCTTACCAAAGAAAGCTCTTGACAGATTGGATTGTGAAGGGCTGACGTTGAAACCCAGTAACATAATTGTGAGAGCATTTGATGGCTCGAATAGGATGGTCCACGGGGAGGTGGACATCCCGATAAAGGTGGGAACTCAGACTTTCAATTCAACCTTCTATGTGATGGATATTCGTCCCTCTTACTCTTGTCTGTTAGGACGGCCTTGGATCCATAATGCTGGTGCTGTCACCTCTATGCTACACCAGATGCTGAAGTACCTGGTCCAAGGAAATATCATAATTGTCCATGGGGAGGAGGAGTATATGATTAGTCATCTGAATTCTTTCCGATATGTGGAGTTGGATGGAGAGTTCATTGAAACCCCTTTCCAACATTTCGAGGAGGTCTCTCAAGAAGTAGCGACAACCAAGGCAGTATCCTCGATTCCCAAGATCACAAGACCTCCACTTAGGATGTCATCACTAAAGGATGCAAAGTTAGTAATAGAGGAGGGTGGATGCACCATCTGGGGGCAGCTTCCAGACATTTCGTATAAATTAGACAAGTTTGGCTTGGGGTTTACTTCAACTGCTCAGAAGGCTATGCGTCGTGCCCATACCGGAGGGCCACCTTTGAAGATTAGCAACCAAGGGGCCAATGAAGTAGAAGACAATGAAGAGGATGGCAGCTTGGAAGATTGGATATTTCCTACTGTCAACGGAGGACTTCGCAACTGGGAAGCCAGAGACTTTGTCCCCATAACTTTCATCTCTCAGTAATTTATCTTTTACATTTCTGTTGGACTTGTAATATTCACGAACAATTCGCACTTTAAAAACCTTGTGTCTTACCCGAGGCACAATGGTCCATTTGTAAGGGTTTTTATTTCATCTTCATATGACATTCAATGAATCATGGACGCTTTTTCACATATAAACCTTTTTTGATCATTGTCTTTCTTTTATATTTTATTGTTTAAAGATGGCTATACCCTTACACACACCCACATTCACAAATGCAGGTACCCATCCATTTCGGATCCTATGGGTAACAATACTGCTATAGCCTTCAGTGAATCTGAAGATCTGATCTACCAAGCCGAATACGAAGGTGAGGAAGATTGTGAAGTTCCAGGAGAATTGGCCAGACTACTACAACAAGAGGAAAGAGATATTCAGCCTCATGAGGAGTTGTTGGATACAATCAACTTCGGTACCGAGGAAGATAAAAAGGAAATCAAGGTGGGTGCCAATTTAGAGCCGAGTGTCAAGGAGCACCTAATTCAGCCTTTGCATGATTATGTTGAGATCTTTTCCTGGTTATACGAAGACATGACGGGACTTGATACAGACATCGTGGTACATCGTCTACCCACAAGAGAAGACTGTCCACCAGTGAAACAAAAGGTCTGCCGCATGAGACCTGACATGTTAGAGAAGATCAAAGCAGAAGTTATAAAACAGTTCAATGCTGGATTTCTGGCTGTTACTTCCTATCCTCAATGGGTTGCCAACATTGTTCCTGTGCCTAAAAAGGACGGAAAAGTAAGAATGTGCGTGGATTATAGAGATTTAAACAGGGACAACCCTAAAGATGATTTTCCACTTCCATACATCGACATCCTGGTTGATAATACGACCCAACACAAAGTATTTTCCTTTATGGACGGATTCTCAGGATATAGCCAGGTCAAAATGGCACCTGAGGACATGGAGAAAACTACATTTGTCACACAGTGGGGAACATTCTTCTACAAAGTGATGCCATTTGGACTGAAGAATATCGGGGCAACCTATCAACGCGCCATGGTAGCTTTGTTTCATGATATGATACATCATGAGATAGAGGTCTACGTAGATGACATGATAGCCTGATCACAAACTGAGGAGGAGCACCTTGATCACTTGCAAAAGTTGTTTGTAAGATTGAAGGAGTACAAACTAAGGTTGAACCCGAACAAGTGCACATTCGGAGTCCGGTCCGGTTAACTCTTAGGTTTCATTGTCAGCAACAAAGGCATCGAGGTTGATGCTGCCAAGGTTAAAGTGATACAAGAAATGTCTGCTCCTCGTACTGAGAAGGAAGTCAGAGGATTCTTGGGACGCCTGAACTATATTTCCAGATTCATTTCTCACCTAACATCTACTTGTGAACCAATCTTCAAATTGTTGAAGAAAGGTCAAGTAGTCAGATGGAATGATGAGTGTCAAATTGCTTTTGACAAAATCAAAGAGTATTTACAAGAGCCTCCTGTCTTGATGCCACCAGTCGAGGGAAGACCACTAATCAAGTATCTAACCGTTTTAGAGAACTCAATAGGGTGTGTATTGGTGCAGCATTACGAGTCTGGCCGAAAAGAGCACGTTATTTACTACCTGAGCAAAAAGTTTACCGACTGTGAAACCAGATATTCACTGCTCAAGAAAACTTGTTGCGCTCTGGTATGGGCTGCTCGCCGACTAAGACAGTATATGTTGACCCAAACCACTTTGTTGATAGCTAGATGGCAGATGATCCTAACATAATATGACATACAGTACACGACCCAAAAAGCTATAAAAGGAAGCGTGCTAGCTGATCATCTTGCTCATCAAGCTGTAGAAGATTATCAGTCCATGAAGTTTGAATTCTCAGACAAAGACATCATGACATTATACAACTGTGAAGAAATCAGACCATATGACAGACATGGACAAAGATCCCGATGGAACTTGTTCTTTGATGGGGCCTCCAATGCACTTGGTAATGGTATCGGCGCTGTACTCATATCTTCGGAAGGGTGTCACACTCCCTTTACTGCCAGACTTTGCTTCAATTGTACGAACAACATGGCGGAATACGAAGTATGCATCTTTGGTGTCAAGGCTGCCGTAGACTTGGGAATCAAATCTTTAGATGTGTTTGGAGATTCTGCTTTGGTCATCAATCAGATCAAAGGAGAGTGGGACACTAAGTGTCATACCCCAAATTTGCCCTACCCTAATCTAGGGTTTTTCTTCAAATAGATTTTATTATTTAGTTTTCACTTTTATAGGGGTATTTAAAGTCAAAGGGGTGTGTTGATGTAAAATAGACCATCAATATTTGATGGTCCATTAAGTCTTAAAATTTGTTTCAAGTTTAAAAGAGAGGTGTTTTGTTTTAATCAGAGAAGGGTGTAACAATCTAAAATGGACCATCAATATCTGATGGTCCATTAAGCTATAATAAAAGTCCATTCCAAATTGAGGGAAGTGTATTTATTTCATAAGGCCCATTTAGATTAATTGGTGTATAAAGTATTTTATTTTGTTTTAAGCCCAATATTTAAGAAACAGTGGCCCATTTCAGTTTTTTGAGTTTATTTGAAAAAATATTTTTGTTATGACATTTGTTTTTAATTAAGACATTACTAAAATTGATTTATGTCTTAAAAGAGAAGTATTACGGCCGATTCAATTTCTGTTTTTAAAAAAAAAAACAATGTTTGTTTTCGTTTTTAAATTATAAACATTATTATTAAAATCAACATCATTTTTTATTTTTATCATTATTAAAATTATAACTAATATTATTTTTATAAATCACTATTATTTTTAGTTATACTGATGTCACATTATAAAATTCTATTTTGTTTGCTGATTAGGAAAAAAAAACATTTCTTATAAAAAATGGAAGTACAATTCCAATCAAGCCCAGCACGAATCAGACAAAGGACTCAAAAAGTCCAAAAAGCGTTCAACGAGAAAAAGCAATGCAAATGGATACTGTGCAAATCAGAAGGCAAAAATGTTGTTGTACGTTAACTTGACAGATTGAGGAGAAGAGAAGATAGACAGAAAAAGGGGCGTGTTACAGAAATTGAAGGAGGAAAAGTTGCAAGCTATTTCGTCCCGCCGCCGGCCAAACACCGCGACACCCACAGAGTTTCAATCCTGCCACGATGACCTCAAACCCACCAAACCGCGTTGAGCTCCAACAATAACCTCCACTGAATCGCCCATCAGATCTCCGACGAGGCACCACTGCGCAACCACCATCATCAACAACCCCACTCCACAAGCACTCATCACCATCGTGAATTCGTCATATCCGGTAACTTTCTTTCTTGTTTCTTCAAATGTGTGAGTGATATGTGTTGGCTTGTTTTTGTGGTTAAAAGGGCATGGGTTTTATGGAAAGATGAAGATAATTATCTCTTTTGAGATGAGTTTTGTACAGAGAAAGAAAGAAAGAGAGAATAAGTAGTTGATTTTTGTTGAATAGTCTTAAAATAATGGAATCAATTATGTTGAAAAGGAAAAAGTGACATTATTGTTATCACTTAACTCACTTTTTATCTATTTGTTAATAACATTAATGAAATTCAACATAGGGGAATGCAAGCAATTTGCAAAAAGAGGTCGCTTACTGGTGTTTGTATTTTTAACATTAATTTTTGTTTTACTTATTCATTATTTTAGGAAATTAGGTATTGTTTGGTTTTATTATGGACTTTGGGCCATGGTTCTTTCTCTTTACTAACCAAATTCCCATTGCTAATTACACCCCTATTTTTTAACTATATCCTTTTTTATTAGGTTAATTAAGATATATACCAGATTAATATATTCAACTTAGTTTTGTTAATTATTTGAGTTGTATTAGATTTTTATCTAATTTAGATTAATTATTTCTATTTTCTCAAAACACCAACAAAAAAAGAGGATTGAAAAATCAAACCGAAAATTTCAATACAGTAACAATATTGTTCTGGACTGGGCCCGACAGGCCCAAAAGCATTGCTAAGGCCCAGTCCAGATGGACTTACTAAGGACCACGCCGACCAAAGAGTCACGACCGTGTTCGACGGGTAGTCGCATCCTCGACAGCTACACCTCCAGCTCGACATACCGCGGTCCAGCTCCACATCCTGATGTCCAGCTCGACATTACCTCGAGCACCTCAACTAGGGCAGACTCAGTCCACTGTTCCCCCAACGATACCCCGAAAAGACCGCGTCTCCGTCCGCCCGCACTTCACGCAGAACATCCAGGAAGGGGACCACGTGCGGGTCCCCACTACGCACGTAGAACCTGGCAGTTCCTCCATTGGGCCAAACCTGCCCGGCCCAATGAAGGAACCTTGGCCCAGCGCTGGGGGCTATCAATACCCTCTGTTTCCAGAGGGTCAGGTATTCATCATTCTAACCATACACTTGCTATTATCTGCTTGTACTCCTACTTACTTCAGCATCGGAGTGCCTTGCAGGTACCCCCCCACTTCGTTCGAAAAGCTTTCTGCCCGGAGCCAGCCGTGACGGTCCATTTCTGATCAGGTCAGATCAGTGGCGCCGTCTGTGGGAAACTAGCTTCCCCGTCTAACGAACAACTCAAAAGACCAAAGCTCAATTCAACTACCTGTCATGGTTGATCCAGCTCGCGACGAGCAGAACGTCCGTATCACCGACACCAATAACGGCACGACGGACAAAAACGGGCATCTCGACAACGTCGTCAATCCCGTCAACACCGCTCCTGCAACCACCGTCCTCGGAACTTCCTCGCACAGGGATGGAGCCACCTCATCATCCTCCCCGCTCCCACCACCACTCGAGGACGACCCGGTAGCTCTCGCTCATTACAGAGCTGCCCGATTCCACGAAGTCCCAGTTCCCGCCGGGGCAGATGCCACAACTCAGGCACTGTTCGCGGCCATCAATCAGACAAACTATCTCATCTTCGCCCAAGGAGAAAGACTAAGGGCACTTGAAGATGATCGACGACCCCCGAGGAGGCATCGGAGGCCACATTCTCCACCTCCTCGGGTCACAGAAGTTCGACACCCTTCTCCCCCGCGGAGACACTACAGGGAGAATTCCAGGAGCCCCTCTCCCCGGCCAAAGCAGAGGCGGCCCTACTATGAGAGACAGCCCGCCATCCCTGCCGGAGAACCCAGTCGCGACCCGTCAAGGCACGACAAGAGGCACGCCGGGGACGGGCGTGTGACATTCAACCACCGAGCATCACGCTCGAGGGAAACTCAGCACGACCATCATACTTACAAATACCCATTTTTTTGCATATATTTAATTTTAATATTTATATACAATATTATTTATTATTTTTTATACAAAAAATGCACAAAATAATAATATAGAAACATTATTTTCTTTTAAATAAAAATTAGGGTTTAATCCCTTTAAAAAAAATTAAATCTTTTTCTTATATTTTTTTGGTTTAATTTAAATATTCTTACATGAAAATAAGACATCAAAAATCTCTTTACATGTACATTACATTGCATTACATTTTAGATATTATATTATATTTATTTTAATTCGCACAAATTCGATTTGGTTGTAATAATATATTTAGCTTTATATTTGTGCAAATCCCCATTCAAACTTGTATTCCCCCCTCCCATAAAATTGTTGTAATAGCTTAGTATATTTACATTACGCAATTTATTGTTTTCATATGCCATGATTAGTAATTAGGGTTTGTATGACAAGAATAAAAGAAAACAAAATAGAAAACCTTAAATACAAGACAAAATCAAAAGCATGAAAAGTGATACACTTTGCATACAAGCACCCTTAGGGTTTCTCCCACTTGGTTGCCTAAATCAAAATGGCCATGTTACGCATGCGAAGTATCTTGGCAAAACAAAACAAATATAAGATCATAGCCCCTCGATGACGCTATCCAAAAGTTGCCTTACAAAAATGATCTTGGTCTCTCAAAAAATGCTAAGATACTTTGCAAACATTGCTAATCATGGTTGTACGATGACCCACGCCCGTCCCGTTTACATCCAAAGATAGGGTTGCTTACCAAATCATTGGTAAGCCAACAATGTCAAAGGAATAGAAAATACATAGGAAAGACATTTGAGTAGGTAGATAGCTTCTAGTTACTTGCTCCCTTTCAAACAAAATCCTTTCTATTTTCAAAACAAACACATACACATTTCAAAAACATCTTACAAACATTGAAAACATTTTCAAAAGACAAAACATCTTTGTATAAATTCTTACGAACAAGAATCATTACAATGATTGCCTAAACGAATGACCTCTTTTACAAAACACTTTCAAAATCACACCAAACACCATTTCAAACAAACCAAAGCAAGTGATCTAAGCAAGTAACTAAGAGCCCATGGAAAACCATGGATGAAAAGGGTGCTAACACCTTCCCTTTTCATAATCTACCCCCCGAACATAAGAAAACATCTCAAAGGTCTTTCTTGTGCTTTTTCACCTTTCCTTTTGGATAAAAGAAAAGTCGGTGGCGACTCTTGCTAACCGCGACATTTGCGATAAAACGCAAAACTTCAAGTCAGTTCTCCCACTGCATCACACCATATTACCCCATACAATTGTGCAATAGCCTGTAGTCGATTTCCTATCAGATAAGCATCCTGTCCAGTCAGAATCAGTGTAGACTTCAATGCCTCTGTTTGAGTTCTTTAGAAAATAAAGTCCTCGGCCCGGTGTACCTTTCAGGTACTAGAGAATTTTGTTCACATTTTTCATGTCAGTTTTAGTTGGATTTGACATATAACGACTAGCTAAGCTTACAGGAAAAATAATGTCTGGTCTGGTGTGAGTTAGATATATTAGTTTTCCGACTACACTTTGATATCTATCTTTATTAGCCGATATATTTTCATCTTCACTCCTTTTTACTTGTTCTATGGGAGTATTGGCAGCTTTGCGTCCAAGCATACTTGTTTCTTGAAGAAAATCCAGAGTGTACTTCCTTTGAGAAACTGAAATACCATTCTTTGTTCGTGAAATTTCCATCCCTAGAAAATACTTGAGTTGTCCTAAGTCTTTGACTTCAAATTCTTTGGCTAGAAGTTTCTTTAACTGGTTGACTTGTTTATCATAATCTCCCGTAATTACGATGTCATCAACATAGACAATAAACAAAGCTATCTTCCCATCCAAAGAGTGCTTGACAAACATAGTGTGGTCTGTTTGACATTGAACAAAACCATCTTGCTTGACAACTTTTGTTAGTCTGTCAAACCATGCCCTCGGTGATTGCTTGAGGCCATATAGAGATTTTTGAAGTCGACATACCTTGTTGGAAGTTCCAGGTGATTCAAGTCCCGGCGGAATTTGCATGTATACCTCTTCTTGTAACTCCCCATTTAGAAATGCATTCTTTATGTCTAGTTGGTGTAGGGGCCAATCTAGATTTGCCTCCAGAGATAGTAGAACCCAGACAGAATTGAGCTTCGCAACAGGTGCAAAAGTTTCCTCATAATCAACCCCATATGATTGTGTGAACCCCTTAGCAACCAACCGAGCTTTGTACCTATTTATACTCCCATCAGCATTGTGCTTAATTGAAAATATCCATTTGCATCCTACTGCTTTCTTCCCTTCTGGTATAGCAGTGATCTCCCATGTGCCATTTCTTACAAGTGCTTGAACTTCTTCTGTTACAGCTGCTGCCCATTCAGGTTTCTGTAGTGCTTCTTGAATATTATTTGGAATTTCTATGTTGTCAACAGCTGCTACAAAGGACCTGCAACTTTCTGATAGTTTTCCATAGGAGATATATTTTTCAATAGGGTGTTTAGTGCAAGTTCTAACCCCTTTTCTCATAGCTATAGGAATATCAATATTTGCTTGATTTATATCAACATGTTCAGAGTTAGGAAGAATATTACATGTGGGAACTTCATTTTCTAGAGTCTGGTCTGACTCATGGCCTTGCGTCGGAGTTGTACTTGACTCTAATTCCTTCCTCTTCTTTTTGTAACAAATACCCTTCCAATTGCCTGTTTTTGGATCACAATTATCTTGAGATGTGGTTGAGACTATAATTGGTTCTGTGTCTGTTACAACTTCTGCTGTCCTTTCAGTCGGCTGAATGTTAGAGGTTTGGTTTGGTGATTTTTCAACTGATTTAGGCATAGGTTCGGCTGATTGAGTGTTACTAGTTTGGTTTGGTAAGATATTGTCATGTTCGATAAGTTCAAAAGGTTTAAAAAGCAAAAGTTGGTATTATGAATTTTCGATGTATGATTGCTCCCCTGAATACCAGTTTTGGTGTAATAGGGCTGATTTTCAAAGAAGGTTACATCCATAGTGTGGTAAAAAAATTTGGTATGGGGAGAGTAACACCTATATCCCTTTTGGTGCGGAGAGTAACCTAAAAAATGCATTTGATGGATTTTGGATCTAATTTTCTTTGGTGAGGGTTGAGGTTATGGACAAAAGTTTAGCATCCAAATATTTTTAATGGAATGGAGGAAAAAAATTTGCTGGTTGGAAATAGGTTTTGAAGAGTGGAGAGTGGGGTCTTAAAGCTAAGGATACGAGAGGGTGTTCGACTTATAAGGTGAGTTGCTGAAAGGACAGCTTCTCCCCAAAAGTGTTGTGGGACATTTGTGGCCAACATGATTGATCTAGTCACTTCTAAAAGGTGTCTATTCTTTCTTTCCGCTACTCCATTTTGTTTGGGAGTGTCCACACATGAGCTTTGGTGAACAATTCCAACCTATTGAAGATAGGAATTTAGAGTAAGGTTGTAATACTCACGACCATTGTCAGTTTTAAGTATCTGAATATTGCTTTCGAATTGTGTTTGTATCATCTTATGATAAATTTCAAATATTCTCCCTACTTCTGATTTTTCCTTCATTAGAAACACCCAGGTAACATGTGTGTGATCATCAATAAAGGTGACAAACCATCTCGAGCCTGTAATGTTGTGGACTCGTGATGGTCCCCATACATCACTATGAATTAATGAAAAAGGTTTGGAGGGTTTATAGGATTGGGGTGAGTAATGGTTTCAGGTATGTTTTGACAATTGGCAAATTTCACATTGAAAATGTTCTTTGTTTTTATTGAATAAAGAGGGATACATCTTTTCTAAGTATGTGAAATTTGGGTGGCCTAATCTATAGTGCCACATCATTACAGGATTATTATCATTTGAAACTGCAGCTGCAATACGATAATTATTCTTGAGTTTTTCTTCTGATTTTTCCACTTGAAGGAGGTAGAGTCCAGTACACTCTTCAGCATTGCCAATCGCCTTCCCCGACTCCAAAATCTGAAATTCACATAAGTTAGGGAAGAATTTAGTAACAAATTTCAAATCTCTTGTAATCTTGCTAATAGACAGCAAGTTACAATCCAGTTTGGGCACGTACAAAACAGAGTGAAGTGTAATATTTTGTGAAATGATAATTGATCTTTTACCCATGACCTTAGAGAGTGTACCATCAGCTATTCGAACATTATAGTTATAGGTACATGGAGAATAACTACTAAACAAAGTAAAATCTTTAGTCATGTGATCTGAAGCCCCTGAGTCAACAATCCATGATTCTGTTTTTTTCTTACTAGTGTTTAGAGCATGTAAGTAATTACCTCTTTGAGCCACTACAGCAGTACCACTTTTTTCTGCAGTTAACATGGTTTGCTGAAAGAGTTTTTGAAGAGCCTCCATTTGTTCTTTGCTAAAAAGAGATGAGTTAGGGTATACCTCACTTTCTTGATTGTTACATGCTGTGTTACCTATGCCTTCCTTGCCTTTGAACAGTTTTGCCTCTGAAGGTTTTCCATGTATGATCCAACAAGTTTCCTTTGTGTGGCCTGGTCTCTTGCAGTGATCACACCAGGGGCGGGCTTTCTTTTGCGGTGGTCGGGGCTGATTCCCTCTTGCTTCCATTGCAGAGCTCTCGCTGTATGGAACTGAGTTAGGTGTCCCCAACATGATTTTCCTCCTGCTTTCTTCCCTTCTCACTTCTGAAAAGGCTTCTCGAATTTTGAAAAGTGGTTTAGTTCCAAGAATCCTTCCACGAACTTCATCTAGATTCTTGTTTAGTCCCAGTAGGAATTTGTAAATCCTATCTTTTTCCTCCAGTTCCTTATACTTCTTTTGATCTTCTGAGCAACACCATGTAACCTCTTCATATATGTCGAGTTGCTGCCAGTGTTTGTTAAGTATGTTAAAATACTCGGTAACAGAAGATTCTCCCTGTCGAAGGTCATGAAGAATGCTTTTTATCTCAAATATGACAGATGTATTGTCAACATTTGAGTATGTTTCCTTTACTGCATCCCATATTTCTTTTGCAGTGTCATAGAACATGAAATTTTCACCGATTTCATTTGTCATGGTATTGAGCAGCCATGACATTACTTGGTTGTTCTCAAGTTTCCATTTCTGAAAGTTTTTGTCTCCGCTCTCGGGACATTTAGAATCTCTTGTGGTGTAGCCTTCCCTTTCTTTTCCTTCGAGGAAGATCTTGATTGACCTTACCCATTGGGTATAGTTTTGACCATTTAATTTATGGCCTGTGATGAGGTGAGTGAGCCATTCGTGTGAACTGGTTGGAAATGATCCAGTCTCCACTTTGAGCAATTCATCAACTTTGGGATCCTCCATAGTTTGGCGGCGCTAGGTTAAGGATGGTTCATATCGTGCTCTGATACCATGTAGGAATATATTTTATATTTCCTTGTCTAATGAGAATTACATACGCTGTATTTATATAATACATAAGGCAATATTTGAAAGAGAAATCTGTCCTAAGAATCAGGGGAATTAATTTCCCATAAAAGCTAATTCTAATTATAGAAAAAACAGGAAATAATAGCTAACTAATTACAATGATCCTAATCCTAATGGGCTGTACAAACAGAATCATTTTGATTCTGTATTGATTATTCCACAATCTTCAATATAAATCCATTGTTTTTTCCTCTCTTCAAGTTTGTTAGAAGCATAGATTGTCGTGAGCCATTGAATGAAATTTCCATCGAGGTTATACACTCCACAGTGAATATATTGCTCGATACAAGAAATCTTCCTCACCTCTATTATTTTATAATCCCAAAGAATCCAAATTCTTCCATTTACATGTTGACTACAGTTCTCTATAATCTGCCATTTTTATCCACACGCTTCTTAAACTTTTCAAAATTGGTTTGTCTGGCTCTTGTTTCTAAAATGATATCAATTTTCGGATTTAGAGTAAAGAAACGGGAGCTAACCTCTTTGTTTTTTCTACCCTGTTCAACGCCCGAACATTCCATGACAAGATCATGGTTTCTGCCATTGAGGCACATTTGAGTCTTTTCAAACATCAAAGGTTTGAAACCCATTTTGATAGAAAATATTTTTACCTTAGGGGTCATTTCTGACCTTCCTTGCCGTGATTTTGCTCTTTCAATTTACTTCTGTCCACTTGCTCATATCTGAAGGCATTTTTGGTGAGTCTTCCAGCATTTCCAAAATTGGACCACCTTGCATCTCTTGTCTTTTTTTTCTGCACCTTACTAGATTCTGCTTCCACAACTTCTATTATTGGTTTAGCAATCCACTTTTTCATAGGAATTTTCACCTCATTGTTACAAACATGCCCCACTTTTTGACACTTTCGCAATACTGAGGTCTCCATTCGTATTCTAACTTTTGTTGTCTCGCTTTACTTGCAGGATCCTTTATTGCAATTTCTTCACAAAGTTTCGGTGTCACATCAACTTCTATCAGGATTTGAGCATAAGTAACTCTCAGCTTTCCCGCCGTGCATTCATCAGTAAACATCGGGTTCCCTATGGGACTTCCAATTCTTCCCAGACTTTTAGGGTTCCACATTTTAAGAGGTAACTGGGGTAATTTGACCCAGATTGGTATTGCTCTCAACATGTCCCTCTCCGTGGAGAAATCATCTCTCCATTCTAATACTACCATCGACATGTTACGGAATGTATAAGGCTCTTTCATAATAACCTTCTTTCTATCATTCACTGATTTGAATTTCAAGATAAAATATCCTTCATCATTGTAGTAGATTTCAGGCAATGTGACAAAGTTCCACATTTTACTCATGTAATTCTTAACCGCGTGCATACTCAGATCTGCTCCAATGACATACATGATCGCAGAGGTTTCCCAGTATCGAATTTCTGATAATATGTCTTCTTCCTCCAATTCTACTTCAAATTTCCCGTCAACGACTTTTAGTGCCACATATTGAATCTCCACTCTATTTACCGTATTTTTGTTTCCCCTTATGATGTCAACCCATAATTGCTCAACTTCAGTTTTTTCTATTCTGATTGAATCTCCATTCCTTTTGGTACCACTTTTAGGGTTTTCGTCATCGTTCTTTTCTGTGAGATTGATGCCATCACTTCCTTCTGGCGTATCCTCCTGTTGTTTCCCTCTTTCCGTTAACACTTCTTTTTGTTTCTGCGTGGTTGATTTTCCTCCGTTACTCGATTTCGATTGCATAGACGTTGTTTTCTTTGGCCTTCCCCGCCCATCCTTAAATAATTTTCACTTATAAATATTTATATTAATTAAAAATATATTATTAACTTATTCTAAATATACTTACATGTAATTTTTCTATAAATAAAATATATATTATATTATTCACTTATTCTAATCAAACTTTTTTTTCTATATAAAGAATCACACTTATTCTTATAAAAAATTTGTTCTAATAAAACATATATTTTTTCTAACACATTCCATATCATATATTTTCAAAATTTTATAATAATAAAAATTTATTCTACCACATAATATAAAATTTATAGCATATAACATGACATAAAAATTTATAACGTATAGCATAAAATTTTCATATAACATATTCCAACACATAACATAAAAAATTATAACATAACATAAAATTTATTCTAAAAAATTATTTTAATAAAACATATTTTTTCTAACACATATTTTTTCTAACATATATTTTGTTCTGGACTGGGCCCGTCCTGACCCAAGAGCAAGAACGAAGGTCCAATCCAAGCAACTCTACAAGGAACGCGCGCCCGAAGATTCCCGCCAGCGCGTCGACCAGAAGCTACAGTCGTGTTCGCCGCTGCCCGCAAACACGACGTCCTCGACCACATGAAATCCAGCTCGAGCCCAGCTCGAGCACCCTCCTCATAGGGCAGACTATGACTGTTACTCCATCACCTGAACTCCGGAAAGACCGCGTCCTCGTTCCTCCGTACTTCTCGCTGAGCATCACCAAGAAGGGGACCACGCGCGGGTCCCTACTACACACGTAGAACCTGACAGTTCCTTTATTGGGCCAGTCCTGGTCGGCCCAATGAAGGGATCTTGGCCCCGCGCTGGGGGCTATAAATACCCTCTATTCCTAGAGGGTCAGGTATTCATTCTCTTACCCATACATACACTTTTTACCTGCTCGTACCATCACTCATTTTAGCATTGGAGTGTCTTGCAGGTACCCCCCATCTCGTTCAACTTTCGCTCGGAGCCAGTCGTGACGGTCCAAGTCTGATCAGGTAAGATCAGTGGCGCCGTCTGTGGGAAATTAGATTCCCCGTCTTGCAAAACCCCGAAGACTAAAGCTCAAATCACCTCCTACCGTCATGGCTGACCAGGTTCGTGATGACCAAAACATCTGCGTCGTCGACACCAACAACGGTCTCGCAGATAAAAATGGACACCCCGGTAACGCCGGTAACCCCGATCATAACATACTCCCCGGGGGCGCCAACCCCGGGCCCTCAGTCCACCGCGACGGAGTTACCGCATTATCCTCTTCAGTCCCTCTGCCGCTCGAAGAAGACAACGCAGCTCCCACAAACCATCGAGCTGCCCAGTTCCAGGAAGTCCCTGTCCCTCCCGGGGCAGATGCCACAACCCGCGCACTATTCGCGGCGATTAACCAAACAAATTACCTCATCTTCGCCCAGGGGGAAAGATTGAGGGCACTAGAAGACGATCGAAGACCTGCGAGGAGACACAGGAGACCCCAAACTCCACCTCCTCGAGTGACAGAAGTACATCTCCCGTCTCCCCCGCGGAGACACTACATGGACACCTTCTGAAGCCCGTCACCCCGACCCTCGGGGAGACGGCCCCCTTTGGAGAGGCAGCCCATCATTGAAATCGAGGGACGCGGCCACGCCCCCACACGACAAGAAAGGAGACACTCCGGAGATGGGCATGGAAGAATCACCCAACGAGCACCACGCTCGAGAGATACCCAGCACGACCAGGACTGTCGGGCTCGACAATATTACAGGTCCCCATCCCTCTCCCCGGAGCGAAGTGACGAGGACGACCCCTGCGGTCCCCTATCACAAGCGATCATGGAGGCGCCCATTCCCCCGGGCATGGAGAAGCCTCCACATCTGAAGGAGTACGATGGAGTCGCGGACCCGGTCGATCACATAGACGGGTTCGAGGCTATGTTGCACTGCCATAATGTCGGGGGACCCATCAAATGCCGGCTATTCCACACGACCCTCAGAAAGGCAACAATGGACTGGTATAAAGGCCTCGCTCCGGGATCAATCACTTCGTGGCGCAACCTGAAGAACCAGTTCATAAATTCGTTCACGGCGTCTCGGTGACACCCAAAGACTGAGGCGGCTCTCGAGGCCATCATCCAAAGACAGGATGAAATCTTGAGAGAGTTTATCAATCGCTTCAACCGCGAAGCCATACAGGTCCCCTGCGCAGACCACATGAAAAGATATTTGCTGGAGAGGGGGCTCCTCCCCGGCACAGAATTCAGAAAGGCAGTGGGCATCGAGCCACCTAGAACATTCGATGCCCTCCTCGAGAAGGCCCGGGCGTACATGGATTACGAGGAGGGAGGCGGCCAACAGAGCCCGAGACCCCAGGACTCGCGGATCCAGCAGCAACCCACACCAGGAAGCTGCTCCTCCTCGACGAACCGGGGAGAAAAGAAAAGAAGACAGACCCCGAGAAGTCCGAGAGCAAAGATGACCATCAGGGCGTTTTACCGAGTACAATCCGCTCACAGCTTCCCGCGAGCGCATTTTGGCGGAGTGTGCCAGCATGGACTTTAAAGACGGCGGCGTTAAACGCTCCCGACCTGCTCCCGCCAAACCCGGAGTAGACAAGAGCAAGTATTGTCAGTACCATAGGAGCCATGGTCATCTGACTGAAGATTGCGTCCACCTCAAGGACGCCATCGAAACCCTCATCAAGGGAGGAAGGCTCGCACAATACCGGCAAAACGACGCTCCTCGTCGCGACGCCCGGGAACCAAGAGAACCAGAGGAAGACGCCCAACCATCTGACGAGTCGGTCCCCGTCCAGACCGCCTTCTCCGTTACCAGACCCGAGGACTTCAACGTCCCATAACACTTGCAGGAGCCGCTCACGACGCACAGCAGGTGGGAATACTTCCCCTCCGCCATAGTCATCAATGGCGGAGGATTCAACGACCTGACTATCAATTCGACAAAAAGAAAGTTGGATGAACTGGTCGACGCGGCGCCTCCGCAAATAGTGACCTTTGAAAGGGTAAAAGGTAGGTCGGATCCTATCACCTTTTTATCTAGAAGAGCTCCCCGGAGGAGCCCCCAACGCAGTCATTCCCCTGCTGATAAGAGCAAGAATGGCCAACTTTGATGTGCATCGCATCCTCGTCGACGAAGGAAGTTCCGTCGACGTGATGTATAGTCAATTGTTCTGAACTCTACAGCTGGACGACTCCCATCTCTCGCCATATGTAGGGTCGGACTTACAGGGCTTCAACGGCTCGACTTCCAAGCCTTAGGGATATGTCGAGCTCATGGTTACCTTCGGTGAAGGCACGGCGATAAGGCAAGTTAAAGTACGCTTCCTCGTCATCGACTACCCGTCCCTCTACAACTGCATCCTGGGGAGACCAACACTGGCAGAACTGACAGCGGTGCCCTCCACCGTCCACCTGAAGATGAAGTTCTACACCAAGAGGGCACGGGTAGCTACCATCCAGGGAGACCTAGCCACTGCTCGGAGGTGTTTCAACGCCGCATCTAAAGGACGCGACACTGTCGACATCGGGACGAGACCCGCCAAGAGACCGGCAACCTCGCGACAGGAATCCGACGAGCCAGAGCCCGCCAAAGAGGAAGACCAAAGAGCTCCACCAAAGGTCGACTCCATAGCTCTGGATGCTCATTTTGATCAGGACGAACCTCTCAACGGCGAGCAAATTCCCCTGCGACCAATCCTGGACGGAGACTTTGAGCTCGTCCCCCTCGGTGCAGACCCGAGCAAAGGTGTAAAGATTGGCGTCGACCTCCCCGACCTGGCGAGGAAGCAAATCAAAGCCTGCTTGCGTGAGAATGATGACCTGTTCGCCTGGAGTGCCGCGGAGATGCCCGGACTCGACCCTGAGGTCGCCTGTCACCGTCTCGCCATAGGTCCTGCCGCTAAGGCTGTAGTATAACGTAGGTGTAGGCAGTCTCCGGAGAAAACGGAGGTTGTTGAAAAAGCTGTAAAAGACCTCCTAGAGGCAAACTTTATTTCTGAAGCCCGGTATTCAACCTGGCTGTCAAACGTTGTACTTGTTAAAAAGAATAATGGAAAATGGAGGATGTGTGTTGACTATACCGATCTCAACCGGACTTGCCCGAAGGATGTTTTCCCTTTGCCAAACATAGATATGCTGGTCGACAACTCG
The DNA here is from genome assembly GCA_948472305.1 of Vicia faba. Lineage (NCBI taxonomy): Eukaryota > Viridiplantae > Streptophyta > Magnoliopsida > Fabales > Fabaceae > Vicia > Vicia faba. The sequence goes on along the minus strand of OX451740.1, from coordinate 1,054,790,997 downwards.
GCCGGCTACAAAACATTGTCGTTCATGGATGCCTACTCGGGCTATAACCAAATCCCGATGGCCATGGGCGACAAGCATTGCACGACTTTCATGACCAGCTCGGGCAATTATTACTACAACGTAATGCCCTTTGGACTAAAACACGCTGGGGCAACTTACCAGCGTATGATGAACAGGGTGTTCCACAAGCAGATTGGAGATATGCTCAAGGTCTACATGGACGACATGATCGTCAAATCCCGAGCAGACACCGATCATGCAGCACACCTCAAGGCAGTCTTTGCCCAAGCAAGACAATGTAAGATGAGATTCAACCCCGAAAAATGCACGTTCGGAGTCAAGGCGGGGAAATTCCTCGAATTCTACCTAACCGAACGAGGAATTGAAGCCAACCCCGACAAATGTCGAGCATTCTTCGACCTCCCGACGGCGACATCAAAGAAATCAATACAAGTCATGAACGGCATGCTCACGTCATTGTCCCGCTTCGTCGCAAGGTCCGCTCAGCACGCCCTCCCCTTCTTCAGACTCCTTCGAAAATAAGCAGCCTTCGAATGGACCGAGGAATGCGAACGAGCACTGCGGCACCTAAAACAAAGTCTATCTCAACCACCCGTGCTATCTTGACCAGTCGACGGGGAGCCATTATTCCTGTACTTGGCCGTCTCAAATGAAGTCGTCAGCGCGGCTCTCATCCGCGAGACCATCGACGGGCAGAAACCCGTTTATTTCACAAGCAAAGCCCTACAAGGACCCGAGAGCAGGTACCAACAGATAGAAAAAGTGTCTCTAGCCCTCGTCAATGCGGCGAGGAGACTCAGACACTATTTTCTGGACCACACGGTCATCGTGCGAACCGACCAACTGGTGAAGCAACTCTTGGGTCGACCTGACATGGCGGGCCGAATGTTGAAATGGTCCTTAGAGATCTCCGAATTTGACATTCAATACGAGAGCAGGAAAGCTCTAAAAGCACAAGCCCTGGCCGACTTCGTCGTGGAAATAACCGCTCACGACCCACCCGCCGGGAAGGAACACAAATGGACCATCTTCGTCGACGGAGCCTCCAGCCCGTCCGGAAGTGGCGCGGGGATCCTCCTGGAAAATGAGGAAGGCGTAGTGATCGAACACTCATTAACCCTCTCCTTCCCGACGTCGAATAACCAAGAAGAGTACGAGGCCCTGCTCGCGGGACTGAGGCTAGCTGAGGACCTGGGAGCCCGCGAGATACAAATCTTCACAGACTCACAACTCGTGGCCTCCCAAGTCCAAGGGAGTTACCAAGCCAAAAACGACAGCCTCGTCGAATACTTAAGCTTAGTCAAAAAACACATGACAAAGTTTGAGCGGGCAGAAATATCACACGTCCCACGCGAGCAAAATACAAGGGCAGACATATTATCCAAACTCGCAAGCACGAGAAAGAAGGGCGGAAACAAGTCCGTTATACAAGAATCCCTGTCGCGCCCGAGCATCGAAAGATCCTCGGTTTCAGTCGGGGTACACGCCATAGGGGATGCCTCGTCCTGGATGACCCCGGTGTACAATTTTCTGACAAAAGGCAAACTCCCCTCGAACTAGACAGATGCAACCATCACGAAGCGACGAGTATGCTCCTACGTGGTGCTCGAGCACAAACTATACCGCAGGGGATTCTCCATCCCCCTCCTGAAGTGCATCGACAAATCCACAGTCCCCGAGGTGCTGCGGGAGATACACGAAGGGATTAACGCCCAGCACATGGGCGGCAAGTCTCTGGCGAGGAAAGCCCTTTGAGCGGGGTACTATTGGTCGACAATGCAGTAGGACGCCAAGGAACACATCAAAAAGTGTGACAAGTTCCAGAGGCACGGCGACATGCACCTCGCCCCCCCCCCCCCCCACGAGCTGAGCATACTGTCGTCCCCGTGGCCATTTGCGTGGTGGGGAATGGATATCCTTGGTCCTTTCGTGCAGGGAACTTACCAAAACAAGTTCCTCATTGTGGCCGTGGACTACTTCACGAAATGGATAGAGGTTGAGGCTCTCGCGAAGATCACCTTGCACAACATCCTCCGTTTCTACAAAAAAAACATCCTCTCCAGATTCGGTGTCCCGAGAGCACTGGTCACCGACAACGGCACCCAATTCACCGACCACGGATTCCAAGACTTCGTCACCAAACTGGGAACAAAACAACACTTCACCTCGGTCGAGCACCCTCAAACCAACGGGCAAGTCGAGGCCGCTAACAGAGTAATCCTCTGAGGGCTCAAACGACGGCTCGACGAAGCTAAGAGAGGCTGGGTCGAAGAGCTGCACAGTGTCTTGTGGGCATACCGCACCACACGCCATTCGACAATGGGCGAGACCCCTTTCCGACTGACATACGGCATAGAGGCCGTCATCCCAGTAGAAATCCGAGAACCCTCCAGACGGACATAAACTCCCCTCGACGAAGAGATGAACAACGAGGCACTCAGGGACGAGCTCGACTTAGTCGAGGAAATTCTATCGAGGGAGGCCCTGCACGAGGCCACCCTAAAACAACGAGTGGTCATGCGTCACAACGATAAGGTCATTAAACGCGAGTTCGAAATCGGCAGCCTGGTGTTACGAAGAAACCAGAAAGACTCCCGCGAAGGGAAACTGGCCGCGAACTGGGAAGGGCCTTATCGCGTCCACGGTACCACAGGTACCGGGGCGTACTACCTCGAGCAACTAGACGGAGAACCACTGCCACGGCCCTGGAACGCTGCTAAACTAAAGCAGTACTATAGTTAAAAACCCTTAACACCAAGGACTCTTATCGTCGGACATCCTCACCTAATCAACAGAGCGAAATGTCTCGACCACGTAGGAAGGCCGAGGTACGGGCCCAATCTACGCCCAAACGACACAACGTCGTTCAGCCAAACGAGCACGAACGACAGTGCCCAACGTGGACACCTTAATATAGCTCCACCGTCGAAGTACCCATATGGCAGAACACCCAGCTCGCGATGGGAAGTTCACGCCACGGGAAAGCAACCCCGATCTGGGTCTGTTGGCTCCTAAATTCGACACCTTTGTTTTGTTGATGTCAGCCATTAAAGCTGAAGGATGTTTTCGACTGGCTAAGTCTGTCGAAATGCCCGTCGAAAGATGGCAAAGTACTTAGAAGATTTATTCCGAGGGAGAAGTTGGTTGCCTTCGACGTCGAAGGAGTTTCTCGTCGAAGATGTCTCTCGACGAAAGTGTTCGATGGTTCAGAGTGAAGCAGTTTGAAATTCAAGCTTTTGGAGGGAAAACGGTTTCCAGCAGTTACCACGTGTAGCGTGCAAAGATCTGGAGCGTCGAACGTTGAGAACGTGCCAAGTGGAATCATCTCGAAGCAGTGTAACTGCCCGACGGTTACTTGGGATGTTTTAGTATAAATAGTAGTGGTCATGTAAGTTCTCGCGTGTGTTCACAATTATATACAAAGTCACTCATATAGATTCGAGTACCCAGCGTGTGAGAAAGAATTGTTGAGAAATGTATGTGTGAAACACCAATTTTATTAATCAAAGTCATTTACTTTTCCAGAAATTTACTTGCTTTCCTCTTTACATTCCTGTCGAAGCCTTTTACTTTAAGCCTTGTTTATTTTACCAAGTCCTTTCTTCATGCAATTTACTCGAAACCTCTTTATTTAAAGCCTTATCCAATTTAATCAAAACTTCAAAATCAACCTATGTCCTAAGATCAATCTGATCGATCCTGCGAGTAACCAAATAAGTAACCATTTGGAGGATCAGCGGTTGTTTACCAAATCCCAAGGTAAACAAATTGGCACACCCGGTGGGACTGTGTGTTGATTGTTGAAAATAATCTCATCTTTTCGAGTTGTATGTTATTGAGAAGTGGTAGAATATACACTAACGATAACAATACTGCCAGAAGAAGGGAAGAGATGGCGAATCCGCCAAACAATAACGAAATCCCACAAACGAATGTGGGAGCAACGGTTAGTACGACCGTAAGTGAAGCGACAAATGTTGGTTCGACACCAGCAGTATCAGTCACAACCACGGGGCCAATACCTTCGTTAACAGGCCCCAGGATGCCTTTGGGAACTCTCCCACCAAGGGGAAATTTAGGCACAAGGCCTTTGGTTCCCCCAGGATTTATTCCATTCTATGGTATGCCAACTTCTGAAGTGGCAAGCCTGACGAATGCTGCGTCCACTTTTTCAGACCCTTTAGTGAGTGCCTCCTCGCCACTCCAAGGCTCTGGAGTAGGCATGGCGAATAGAAATAGGACCCAACTCTTAGGAGGAACGTCCCAAGTAGCCCATGGCCTTACAAATACCTCGACAGCAGTCTTGAGGCAACAAATGGACGAAAGCAACCATGATATGGTGCAAATGTTGGCACAAACTTTGAGTACAGTGCTAAACCCTCTAATACAAAACACTACTCAATCGAATCAGCAAATGACAGCGCAAATGGCGCGCTTGGCTGATTTCTTTGGAGTACCCCAACCGATTCGACAGTCCCAAAGGGCGCAAATAAGGGGAAACCAGGGGATATTTTTAGAGGAAGAAACCACCATTAACCAGGCTCAACAGCCTGTCGAAGAAAACCTTAGGGCACGATTGGAACAACCTGTCGAGGAACCTAGGGTAATAACCCCAGAGGTAAGGTTAGTTAACAGAAACCAAAATGCTGACGAAGTGGTTCAGCATATCCAATACCAAAACATGGGTTTGGAAAACAATCTGGCAACCATGATTGAAAGGATCATGACTCAGAATGGGATGAACATGGGCTTTCGAAGGCCCAACTTTACATCTCCATTGTCAGAATACGTGTTACAAACGGACTTACCTCCTAGATGCAAAGTCCCCAAATTTACTAAGTTCTCTGGGGACACGACAGAATCTATTGTCGAGCATGTGGCGAGATATTTGATCGAAGCGGGTGACATTTCGAATAACGAAAACTTAAGGATCAAGTACTTCCCAAGTTCTTTAACAAAGAACGCTTTTACTTGGTTTACAACTCTCCCCCCCAATTCGATCCATCATTGGACCCAGTTGGAAAGATTGTTCCATGAACAATTCTACATGGGGCAAACCAAGATAAGCCTGAAAGAACTGGCCAGTGTGAAGAGACGTTTCACTGAACCTATAGACGAATATCTAAATAGGTTTAGGTTGCTCAAGGCGAGATGTTTTACACAAGTGCCAGAACATGAGTTGGTCGAAATAGCCGCAGGCGGTCTAGATTATTCCATTAGGAAGAAGCTAGACACCCAGTACCTAAGAGACATGGCCCAACTGGCCGATAGAGTTCGACAGGTAGAACGCCTCAAAGCTGAAAAAGCTAAGGCAACGAAAACTCACAAGAGAGAGAGGATAGCGTACGTTGAGATGGATGACGAAGATCTAGAATCCTTCGACGATACGTTAACTGTCGAAGAAGGAGAAGTCGATTTAGCAGAACTGAAACAAGGGCCACCATACTCTTGTAAACTGTTAGTCCCCTCAAGTGGGAAAAATCCCATTGGTCCAGAAAGGACCAACGATAGGTTCCCAAAAAAGACTTATAGTTTTGACATCACAAAATGTGATGAAATATTTGACTTGCTGGTTAAAGATGGCCAAATGATAGTACCCCCAGGTGTAAAAGTGCCTCCTCTTGATCAAAGAAAGAAGAGAGGTTTTTGCAAATATCATAATTTTTTGGGCCATAAAACTTCTCAATGTTTTCTTTTCAGGAATCTTGTGCAAGACGCTATCGAAGAAGGGAGATTGAAGTTTGCTGACAAATCCCCCATGGCCGTCGACTCAAATCCATTGCAGGCTGAAGCCCACTATGCTGAACCCTCTGAGGTGAACGTGATAGAGGCAACCAGGATCCAGTCGAAGAAGCCAGGAATTACCATGGTCGAAGTCTCAAAGGACCACATCAACATGCCAATCTTTGGCAGTTTTTCTGGAAATTTATCCAGGAAGACAATTGAAGCTGTCCAGAAAGCGGTCGAAAACCCGAAGTCGGAGACCGCTGAAGCACAAAAAACTGGATCAAAACCCAGTTCCCACTTGGCCACCGTTCAAGGCCAGACGGAGAATCTGGAGATACAAATGAAGCAGTTAACTCTTGCTAACAAAGATACAATGAATATCAACATGGTCGAACTTTCTGACCCAAAAGCATCAGAAGAGGCCATGAGGCAAGAACAAGCTAATAAGACTGCTTTCCCTCGGGAAAATGAAAACTTGGCAGATTTTCTACAAAGATGCCAGAAAAAGAAATCGGAGGTGATGCTGTGTCCAAGATGCAGTTCGATCTTTGATAAAAAAGCTGCTGAGCACATTCAAGGCGTAAGAACAGCGAATAAGAGAAGGGAGAATGTTGACCTTCGACATGATCCCAGAAGAGCCTCCCAAAGAGGTTCTAACCAAGAAAAGAGGCCATTGACTTTTAGGCCTCCAACAAATGTGCCAGTAGATACTTGGTACAAAACCTCTGGTCGGAAAAGGCCAAGTGAGGAGAAATGGCATTCTTTCGATGTGCCAAGAGGTTCCTCTTTGACTCAAAAGAAAGAGCCTCAAGTTTCTGCACCTAAGGTTGCACAAGTGTCCAGCAACTACAAAGGTAAAAATCCCATGTCTCGATCTCAATGGAGGAGATATCAAAGGAGACGAAAAGCTGAAAGGGAGGCTGCCAACGAACCAAAGGCAGAAACCAGTTCGAACGTTCCTCAAAGGAAGCAAAGGAAACCTCTAGAAAGAGAGCCAGTAACCAACAGGCTAGTTTGGCCTAACCAAAGTGAAGTCGAAGACGAAGACGATGCTGAGTCTGATGATACTTTGGACATAATGGTGAATATAGTTTCAGTGCTGCCCAGAGAATTCAATCGACAGGTAGAAGTCGAAGCAAGTGACTGGGAAGTGGAGCAAGAAATGGCCAAACATAGGCCAGTGTGCTATTTTGTCATGGACAATGGCACTACTGAGGAACAAAATGGCTTCTTCGAGCCACCTACAGAGGCGATGAAAAATCACCTCAAGCCTTTATTCATAAGGGCTAAACTCGAAGAAACTACTGTGAATAAAATATTGGTGGATTGTGGGGCAACCATCAACATTATTCCTCACTCTATGCTAAGGAAAATTGGCAAAAGGGATGAGGACATTAAGCCTCACAACATGGTCCTGTCGAACTATGAGGGCGGCATAGGGACCACTATGGGAGTGATCCAGCTAGATATCAAAGTAGGGTCGATCCTTCGACCAACGATGTTTATGGTCATATCGGCCAAACCTAACTACAATCTTTTGTTGGGCCGTGAATGGATTCATGGTGTTGGCGCTGTGCCTTCATCAATGCACCAAAGGCTGCTGCTATGGCGTCCAGATGGGATGGTCGAAAACATAGAGGCAGATCAAAGCTATTACCTTGGCGAAGTGAATCACCTGGGTTTGGCAGATTTCGACAAGAACTTGGCTCACATAGGGCCATGTCCAACACCTGACTTCGACATGGCGCCAGCGCCAAACACTTTTTGTTCCCTATACCTGCATCCTGAGCATGGTTTCCAATGGGACAGAGAAGACTTGTCCCACATAGACTTCAGTGGGTTAACTGATATCCAACCAACTGGTTGGGGAAGCGAATTCAGTGATAATGACTGAGTCGCAATTTTGAAGCGAATTTCGGCTTATGTAGCCGAAACCAAGATGATAACGGCTCTTGAAGCCGAAGTAAAGTACATGGCCACACAGGCCAATGATCAACAATTATCTGCTGTAGGCCCAGGAAAGGATTTCGATCCAGAACCTCCTGATATCATGCCAAAAGAAATGCAGGAACAGAGGCTCGACGCCATCTATGACGATGAGCCTTTGGGCTTCGAAAAGGACCCCTTGGCGAACACCATTAAAATGTTAGCGCAAGACCCTTTAGAAGAAATCAACTTAGGCGAAGGATCAGAGAAAAGGCCAACTTACATCAGCGCCAAAATCGATCCAGAACTTAGGTTAGAAGTAATCCAATTGCTGAAAGAGTTTAAAGACTGTTTTGCATGGGATTATGACGAAATGCCTGGTCTCGACAGAGGATTGGTAGAACTTCAGTTGCCAATCAAACCTGGGAAGAAGCCAATCAAGCAAAATCCAAGGCGCTTCGCTCCAGAAATACTGTCGAAGATCAAAACGGAGGTCGAAAGACTTCTGAAATGCAAATTCATCCATGTTACAAGGTATGTCGAATGGATTGCAAACATTGTGCCAGTAATTAAGAAAAATGGTACGTTAAGGGTATGCATAGATTTCAGAGATTTGAATGCTGCTACACCCAAAGATGAATATCCTATGCATGTGGCGGAAATGCTAGTCGATTCTGCCGCTGGCTATGAATACCTGAGTATGCTCGATGGTTATTCAGGATATAATCAAATATTCATTGCTGAAGAGGATGTGTCGAAAACAGCTTTTCGATGCCCTGGGGCCTTAGGCACTTACGAATGGGCAGTGATGCCTTTTGGCCTAAAAAACGCTGGGGCAACGTACCAGCGAGCAATGAATACTATCTTCCATGATTTTATTAACACTTTTATGCAAGTATATATTGATGACATTGTTATAAAATCTGTTTCCAGGAAGAATCATATTGACCACCTTCGACAATCATTCGAAAGAATGAGAGAACATGGTCTGAAGATGAACCCTTTGAAGTGTGCCTTCTGTGTGAAAGCTGGAGATTTCTTGGGCTTCGTTGTCCACAAGAAAGGAATCGAAATCAACCAGAACAAGACGAAGGCAATTTTGGAAGCGAAAGCGCCGTCGAATAAGAAGGAACTGCAATCTCTCTTAGGCAAGATAAATTTTTTAAGGAGGTTTATATCTAATCTAAGTGGGAAAGGTCAGGCCTTTTCACCCTTACTGCGACTGAATAAAGAGGGGTTCGAATGGGGGCAAGAGCAACAAGAAGCCTTCGACAAAATCAAAGGGTACCTCACTAAGCCACCTATTCTGGTGCCTCCTTGTAGCAATAGGAGTATGAGATTGTACATAGCTGCATCCGACAAAACTCTGGGAAGCATGTTAGCCCAAGAGGATGAGAATGGAGTCGAAAGACCCATTTATTATCTCAGTAGAGTTTTGAACGATGCAGAAACTAGATATAGTGAAGTTGAAAAATTGTGTCTATGTCTGTATTTCTCTTGTACAAAACTCAAGCAGTATATAAAACCAGTTGATGTGTATGTTTCGTCTCATTTTGATGTTTTCAAGTATATGTTGTCGAAACCTATCTTGCACAGTCGAATTGGCAAGTGGGCGTTAGCATTAACTGAATACTCCTTGACCCTTGACCTTTATGCCTCTTAAGGCAGTAAAAGGACAAGTGGTTGCAGACTTCATAGTCGACCACTCAATTCAAGTCGAGGATATTAATTATGTGGAGATAGAGCCTTGGAAATTCTACTTCGATGGTTCCAGCCATAAAGATGGAACAGGGGTAGGAGTCTTGATCATTTCTCCAGATAAAATTCCAACAACATTCAAGTACAAAATATCAGGTCTTTGTTCGAACAATGAGGCTGAGTATGAAGCTCTAATTACTGGCCTTGAGATATTGTTGGAATTGGGGGCAACTCGAGTCGAAATCATGGGAGACTCAGAGTTAGTCATTAAGCAAGTCACAAAGGAATATAAATGCATAAGAGAGAATCTCATTATGTACTTTGTGATAGCAAATCGTTTATTGAAAAAATTTGAAACGATCAATATTCGACACATACCCAGAGTCGAAAATCAAATAGCCAATGACTTGGCACAAATTGCATCTGGGTATAAGATTTCAAAAACGAGATTACAAAGAGCAATCGAAGTTCGAAAAAAGATAAAAGCAACTTGTCTATCACCATCAGACTTGGAATCGACGAGACTAGGATATACTGATCACAGTAACTTCGAGATTTCGTTCATTGATAATTTGTCAGAGCAAGATTGGAGGAAACCCATTGTGGACTATCTTCAAAATCCAGGAGCTTCGACAGAACGAAAAACAAAGTACAGGGCGTTGAGTTATGCACTCATGGGTAATGAGTTATTCAAGAAAACGCCTGAAGGGGTATTGCTAAAATGCTTAAGTGAAACTGAGGCATACGTAGCCCTTTCGACTACGCATGCTGGGGCATGTGGGGCTCACCAAGCAGGCCATAAGATGAAATGGTTGTTGTTTCGACAAGGACTATATTGGCCCACTATGCTGAAAGATTGTGTTGAGTTCGCCAAGGGTTGTCAAGAGTGTCAAGTCCATACAGGCATCCAACATGTACCAGCAAGCGAACTTCACTCGATAGTGAAGCCTTGGCCTTTTAGAGGATGGGCGTTGGACCTCATTGGAGAGATTCGACCAGCATCATCAAAGAGTCAGAAATACATACTGGTAGGCATTGATTACTTTACTAAGTGGATCGAAGCTATCCCTTTAGTCAATGTAGACCAGGAAAATGTCATTGAATTTATTCAAAAGAACATTATCTTTAGGTATGGAATCCCTGAGACAATAACAACTGATCAAGGATCAGTTTTTACTGGTCGAAAGATGCAAGAATTCGACCACCAGTGCTGGCCGTTTCTTGGGCGAAGGTGCCTAGAAAACCAATGGGAATTCGATTTAATAATTGCATCGAAAGTCAAAAATCGAAAGCCAGGAGGAAATAATGAAAGTCTGGTTACCGATATAGAAGGCTTCTTCGAAGAGCCTTCCCCCTGTTGGTTGTTTGTGGTCTTCGTCGGCGCTGTAGTTTTCGTCGGCGGTGGAGGTTTTGTTGAAGGGCCTCCTCCCTGTTGGCCTTCTGTAGCCTTCTTGGCTACAGGCTTTCGAACAACTGAAAGCAAATAAAAAAGTTAACAGGCTAGCAGTCGGAAAAAAAACAAAGTAATGTAAAAGGATGAACTTACATTTCTTTATTTTGTCCAACACAAGGACAAAAGATTTCTGAAGCTCATCCATGAAGTCCTTCTCGTCGAAGAACTCCTCAGCATAATAGCTTTTCCACCACTCTTCGAAGGATGGTGAGCAAAGAAAATTGAGCTGGTAGTCAAACAACGAGAGAACTGTTCGACCAGCATATCTTCTGATATGCTTGATGGCAGCTTCTTCGGTGTAATCATTGCAGAAGTACAACATTGACTTCTCTCGTGGAAAAATCGGAGAAGGTAGGGTTTGGATAATACCAAACTGGCGAGATACCAGGTTTGGTTGGTATGCAATCAGACTCAAGTGAGTCTTAGAGCTCCTGAATCGAAGAGGCATGATCCTTGGTGTGAGGAACGCCTCCCACAGTATTGTATGTTCGTCAACATTAGGACCACTCGACGTCCTTGGATGTGGCCTTGTGAACCATGCTGGGCCTACCTGCCGTCGAGCAAATGGAGCCATAGTTGAAACAAACTCTTTCCTTCGAGCAAACATCAGAACGAAGTTGGTGAAGGTTTGCTGAAACTCCAGTCCATCTTCCATAGGTGTCAACAGAGCCAGCCTGGTTCCTTCGACGCGTCTGTTCGCTATCTCTGGAGCCTGCTCATTTATCTGAACCTTCTTAGGCAAGAAAGATTCGAAAGTGGCATTGAGCCACAGTTGGAGCAGCCAAAAAGGCCCAGCAAGTAGCAAGCTGGCCCTGTTCTCGATAATTTTTAGAAGAGTTGCCCCATTGCTGATCGAATCATAGAGGCTAGCCAGAATCAGTTCTGCCAAACAGATGTTTTGGCGATGATGCAGTTGAGTAGCGAGAGTGACCATCTTTTTGGTCACCTGTAAAGACTTCGAGCAAAATACAAAGCGAGTCAGCCATAGGGCTAGAAACACTATGTGTTCGACATCCGACACAGCATCTGTCGACCTGTCGTGATAGTGGTTGATGAAAGTGGTGTATGTTGGTTTGGTGTCAGAGAAGCCAATTTGATCTTCCGACATCTCCTCTGGATCGAAGTAATCCCCGGTGGGTCGAAGGCCAGTAATAGCGGCCACATCGAAGAGTGTGGGGGTTAGCATCCCACAGGGAAGATGAAAAGTAAAGTGGGAGTAGTCCCAGAACAGCAGAGAAGCTATCAGCATCTCCGGAGAATAGTTCAAACCTGTCTTCGACAGCATCACCAGGTCGAAAATCCCCATATCCTTCCAGATCGAAGTTTGGTGCTTCTCCATCTTTTCTAGCCAGGCAACGTAATCAGGAGTAAGGCTAGGGCCAGACCTGAAGTCCCTAACACCTCTGTTGAAGAAGCGGAGGTCGATTTTTTCATGAGCAGGGTCTTCATTGTCTTCTGCGTCTTTCTTGGCGCATGCAACCGGTTTGAGTTTCTCAACTACCGGGAAATAGCTCTTGATCTTCATAGCCTCAGAGATACTTGGATACATGGGGCCAGACATAACAAAGATCTGGTTGGAGTATCCAACCGGGATCATAAGGTGGCGTGAGTAGGCATCGCGAACAGCGATGTCCAAGGGTTCAGGAACCCTTCGTTTGCCTGTAGAAGTTACTACTGGAGCAGTGACGAAAACCTTAGGTTTAGCGTTTTCAGATGGTACAGTAGCGCCAGGAGCATTGGAAGCAGATGCCATTGTTAGTGTTGAGGTTGAAGACGAAGTGAAGGAGGAAATGTTTTTGCAAAGATGACAAGTTGTATGAAAACAGAGAAGTTTGAAAGCTAGATGGCGTAAAAAGTCCTACAATGGGGTACTTACTGCTATTTATAGTAGTGGGGGAAAATCCCCAAAACCGAGGACATTAAATGCCATTTAATTATTGCAGGAGCTAGTGGGACGCGTGGCAGCCCCCTGTTGTTTTAGCCGTTCTGCAGAAATAGAGGGACGCAGCATGCGTCCTCGTTTTTGGGAATTGTCATAATGACAAATTCTGAAATGACGTTTGGTACTGCACGCCGTACTGAAAGTGACGTCCTAGGTACGGATAAATGATGGTTTTCTTGGGATTGCCAATAGTTGGTAGAAAACAACAAAAAGTGCACAAGTTAATTTGTGACTAAGCGTGAAAAGACAGGTGTCGAATGGCGTTTCAAAGAATGCCTTTTTCTTTCAGAGTCGAAATAAGGCATTCTTGGGGGGCAATTTGTTGGCTCCTAAATTCGACACCTTTGTTTTGTTGATGTCAGCCATTAAAGCTGAAGGATGTTTTCGACTGGCTAAGTCTGTCGAAATGCCCGTCGAAAGATGGCAAAGTACTTAGAAGATTTCTTCCGAGGGAGAAGTTGGTTGCCTTCGACGTCGAAGGAGTTTCTCGTCGAAGATGTCTCTCGACGAAAGTGTTCGATGGTTCAGAGTGGAGCAGTTTGAAATTCAAGCTTTTGGAGGGAAAACGGTTTCCAGCAGTTACCACGTGTAGCGTGCAAAGATCTGGAGCGTCAAACGTTGAGAACGTGCCAAGTGGAATCATCTCGAAGCAGTGTAACTGCCCGACGGTTACTTGGGATGTTTTAGTATAAATAGTAGTGGTCATGTAAGTTCTCGCGTGTGTTCACAATTATATACAAAGTCACTCATATAGATTCGAGTACCCAGCGTGTGAGAAAGAATTGTTGAGAAATGTATGTGTGAAACACCAATTTTATTAATCAAAGTCATTTACTTTTCCAGAAATTTACTTGCTTTCCTCTTTACATTCCTGTCGAAGCCTTTTACTTTAAGCCTTGTTTATTTTACCAAGTCCTTTCTTCATGCAATTTACTTGAAACCTCTTTATTTAAAGCCTTATCCAATTTAATCAAAACTTCAAAATCAACCTATGTCCTAGGATCAATCTGATCGATCCTGCGAGTAACCAAATAAGTAACCATTTGGAGGATCAGCGGTTGTTTACCAAATCCCAAGGTAAACAAATTAACGAGATTACAAAGAGAAATCGAAGTTCGAGAAAAGATAAAAGCAACTTGTCTATCACCATCAGACTTGGAATCGACGAGACTAGGATATGCTGATCACAGTAACTTCGAGATTTCGTTCATTGATAATTTGTCAGAGCAAGATTGGAGGAAACCCATTGTGGACTATCTTCAAAATCCAGGAGCTTCGACAGAACGAAAAACAAAGTACAGGGCGTTGAGTTATGCACTCATGGGTAATGAGTTATTCAAGAAAACGCCTGAAGGGGTATTGCTAAAATGCTTAAGTGAAACTGAGGCATACGTAGCCCTTTCGACTACGCATGCTGGGGCATGTGGGGCTCACCAAGCAGGCCATAAGATGAAATGGTTGTTGTTTCGACAAGGACTATATTGGCCCACTATGCTGAAAGATTGTGTTGAGTTCGCCAAGGGTTGTCAAGAGTGTCAAGTCCATACAGGCATCCAACATGTACCAGCAAGCGAACTTCACTCGATAGTGAAGCCTTGGCCTTTTAGAGGATGGGCGTTGGACCTCATTGGAGAGATTCGACCAGCATCATCAAAGAGTCAGAAATACATACTGGTAGGCATTGATTACTTTACTAAGTGGATCGAAGCTATCCCTTTAGTCAATGTAGACCAGGAAAATGTCATTGAATTTATTCAAAAGAACATTATCTTTAGGTATGGAATCCCTGAGACAATAACAACTGATCAAGGATCAGTTTTTACTGGTCGAAAGATGCAAGAATTTGCTCAGGAAACATGTTTCAAACTCCTAACATCCACGCCTTATTATGCACAGGCGAATGGTCAAGTCGAAGCAGCTAACAAAGTGGTGATTGGCTTGATAAAGAAACATGTTGGGAAGAAACCAAAGAATTGGCATAAGACGTTAGACCAGATTCTGTGGGCTTGTCGAACGTCCCCAAAAGAAGCCACTGGTACAACACCGTATAGGCTAACTTTTGGCCATGATGCAGTGTTGCCAGCAGAAATTTGTCTTCAATCTGCAAGGGTTCAGAGGCATTATGATATTCCTTCTGAAGTCTATTGGAACATGATGTTAGATGAACTGGTGGATTTAGACGAAGAGAGATTACGCTCTCTCGACCTACTCAGGCTTCAGAAGAAAAGAGTAGAAGACTCTTATAATAAAAAGGTAAAACCTAAGGTATTTTTGCCTGAAGAACTAGTTTGGAAGGTAATTCTTCCCATGGATCGAAGGGATCGAAGCATGGGGAAATGGTCACCCAAATGGGAAGGACCCTTCAGAGTTATCCAAACTTTTTCTGGTGGAGCCTATGAAGTCGAAGAGTTAGGTGGAGATAAAAGGCTCTTGAGAGTAAATGGTAAATATTTGAAAAAATACAAACCTACACTTCAAGAGATAAAAATAAAATAATAAAAGAACAAGACTAAATTAACCATAAAAATGCCAAAATGGAAATTTTATAAATTTCAGCCAAGATGGCAATGTTGTCGAATATAGATTACAAAATATGGTTACAAAAGAGAATCAATCAAAAGGGAATAGAGTCCTTGAGTCGAAGGTACTTGGCTTGCTGCAGCTTCAACCTTTTCTTGCACCAGGCGTTCTCCTGCACTAGTTTGGCAATCTGAGCGTCGAAGCCTTGGGCCTTCTCAGCGAATTCCAGGCCTTGTTTGATTTCAGTTTGGCTCTCGGTGTCTGAGATGGTCGAAAGAAGTTCCTCCTTGCGTATAGTGTTGGCATTTATCTTCGCCTCTATTTCTTCGATTTGTGCTCGGAAGGAAGCATTCTCTCGATCGATGGCATCGACTTCTTCCTGCGTAGATGCTTTTTGCTTCGACAACTCCGCAATTCGAGAAGTCGTATCCGAGACAGCAGTCCACGCAGAGGAGCTTTTGCCATACAACACCTCAAGCTGACTGTTAAACCCCCTTTGGCGCCTGTAATCTGCTGAGACTTGATCAATCATAGAGTGTAACTCCATGATCAAGCCTGAAACTTCTGGGGCTACAGCTAACCAGTCGACAGCATTCAAGACATCCTTCAAGTATGATGGAGCAGTGGGGTCCCCCTCTAAAGCCTTCATCAAGTCCTTCTTGAAGAACTGGGCCTTAACCTTCGCCAAAGCTTCATCGAGAGGAGAAGTTTCAGTAGACTGCCCCGACAGGGTAGGAATCTCCTGACTAGCATCAGACGAACTCTTGCTCTCGATGATTGCGTTGAGATAGCTAACAGGGTCAGTTTGTTTCAAGAGTTCTAGGTCCTCTTTTGACCTGTGCTTCGTTGAGGTAACCCTTGCAACAGCATTGTCTTGGGTTTGAGGCTGTTGAGTGTTAGGTGCCTCGACTTGTTGCTCTTCGACTCGGACTGGGGCAGTACCAGCGTCACCTTGGTGCTCTTCGCTAGCGTCACCTTGGTGCCCTTCGCCAGTGTCACCTTGGTTCTCTTCGCCAGCAGCACCTTGATTTTCTTCGCCAGCATTGCCTTGGTCCCTTTCTTCATGATTCTCTTCTGACAGATCCACCACCTGAACCGCTTCTGGTTGTTGTTCCTCCGTTTGAGGTTCCTCTGCTGGTTTTTCTACCGTTTCAGCATTGGCCTCATTTTCAGTATGGGCTTCGTCATTTCCCAAGCCTTTTTCTTGTGGCCTGCTGAGTTCAGCAGATTCCAGCGTTTCAGAGGTCCTTGGCGGAGAACTTTCAGTGGTGTCCTGAAAAAGGAAAGAAGACAAATCTTCAGAGATCGAAAGAGACACAATCGAATATGGGTATCTATACCTAAGTTATAAAAGGGTCTAAGAGATTACCTGTAAATTAGCTTCAGCCCCAGGGCTGGAATTGTCGCTTTCGACAGGCTTGTTAAGAAGAATGTTTAGTTCCTCCTCCATTGGCTCCTCAATGATCACTGGAGGTGGCCTAGGCTTTCTCCCAGCAACCTTTATTCTGATGGTTCGACCTTCAGGAGCAGGAGCAGGAACAGGAGCATCCTTCGTCAACTTTCGCCTTTTTAGAGGGGCAGGAGGAGAATCGCTTTCTTCATCGCTCCCAGATTCGACCACCAGTGTTGGCCGTTTCTTGGGCGAAGGTGCCTAGAAAACCAATGGGAATTCGATTTAATAATTGCATCGAAAGTCAAAAATCAAAAGCCAGGAGGAAATAATGAAAGTCTGGTTACCGATATAGAAGGCTTCTTCGAAGAGCCTTCCCCCTGTTGGTTGTTTGTGGTCTTCGCCGGCGCTGTAGTTTTCGCCGGCGGTGGAGGTTTTGTTGAAGGGCCTCCTCCCTGTTGGCCTTCTGTAGCCTTCTTGGCTACAGGCTTTCGAACAACTGAAAGAAAATAAAAAAGTTAACAGGCTAGCAGTCGGAAAAAAAACAAAGTAATGTAAAAGGATGAACTTACATTTCTTTATTTTGTCCAACACAAGGACAAAAGATTTCTGAAGCTCATCCATGAAGTCCTTCTCGTCGAAGAACTCCTCAGCATAATAGCTTTTCCACCACTCTTCGAAGGATGGTGAGCAAAGAAAATTGAGCTGGTAGTCAAACAACGAGAGAACTGTTCGACCAGCATATCTTCCGATATGCTTGATGGCAGCTTCTTCGGTGTAATCATTGCAGAAGTACAACATTGACTTCTCTCGTGGAAAAATCGGAGAAGGTAGGGTTTGGATAATACCAAACTGGCGAGATACCAGGTTTGGTTGGTATGCAATCAGACTCAAGTGAGTCTTAGAGCTCCTGAATCGAAGAGGCATGATCCTTGGTGTGAGGAACGCCTCCCACAGTATTGTATGTTCGTCAACATTAGGACCACTCGACGTCCTTGGATGTGGCCTTGTGAACCATGCTGGGCCTACCTGCCGTCGAGCAAATGGAGCCATAGTTGAAACAAACTCTTTCCTTCGAGCAAACATCAGAACGAAGTTGGTGAAGGTTCGCTGAAACTCCAGTCCATCTTCCATAGGTGTCAACAGAGCCAGCCTGGTTCCTTCGACGCGTATGTTCGCTATCTCTGGAGCCTGCTCATTTATCTGAACCTTCTTAGGCAAGAAAGATTCGAAAGTGGCATTGAGCCACAGTTGGAGCAGCCAAAAAGGCCCAGCAAGTAGCAAGCTGGCCCTGTTCTCGATAATTTTTAGAAGAGTTGCCCCATTGCTGATCGAATCATAGAGGCTAGCCAGAATCAGTTCTGCCAAACAGATGTTTTGGCGATGATGCAGTTGAGTAGCGAGAGTGACCATCTTTTTGGTCACCTGTAAAGACTTCGAGCAAAATACAAAGCGAGTCAGCCATAGGGCTAGAAACGCTATGTGTTCAACATCCGACACAGCATCTGTCGACCTGTCGTGATAGTGGTTGATGAAAGTGGTGTATGTTGGTTTGGTGTCAGAGAAGCCAATTTGATCTTCCGACATCTCCTCCGGATCGAAGTAATCCCCGGTGGGTCGAAGGCCAGTAATAGCGGCCACATCGAAGAGTGTGGGGGTTAGCATCCCACAGGGAAGATGAAAAGTAAAGTGGGAGTAGTCCCAGAACAGCAGAGAAGCTATCAGCATCTCCGGAGAATAGTTCAAACCTGTCTTCGACAGCATCACCAGGTCGAAAATCCCCATATCCTTCCAGATCGAAGTTTGGTGCTTCTCCATCTTTTCTAGCCAGGCAACGTAATCAGGAGTAAGGCTAGGGCCAGACCTGAAGGCCCTAACACCTCTGTTGAAGAAGCGGAGGTCGATTTTTTCATGAGCAGGGTCTTCATTGTCTTCTGCGTCTTTCTTGGCGCATGCAACCGGTTTGAGTTTCTCAACTACCGGGAAATAGCTCTTGATCTTCATAGCCTCAGAGATACTTGGATACATGGGGCCAGACATAGCAAAGATCTGGTTGGAGTATCCAACCGGGATCATAAGGTGGCGTGAGTAGGCATCGCGAACGGCGATGTCCAAGGGTTCAGGAACCCTTCGTTTGCCTGTAGAAGTTACTACTGGAGCAGTGACGAAAACCTTAGGTTTAGCGTTTTCAGATGGTACAGTAGCGCCAGGAGCATTGGAAGCAGATGCCATTGTTAGTGTTGAGGTTGAAGACGAAGTGAAGGAGGAAATGTTTTTGCAAAGATGACAAGTTGTATGAAAATAGAGAAGTTTGAAAGCTAGATGGCGTAAAAAGTCCTACAATGGGGTACTTACTGCTATTTATAGTAGTGGGGGAAAATCCCCAAAACCGAGGACATTAAATGCCATTTAATTATTGCAGGAGCTAGTGGGACGCGTGGCAGCCCCCTGTTGTTTTAGCCGTTCTGCAGAAATAGAGGGACGCAGCGTGCGTCCTCGTTTTTGGGAATTGTCATAATGACAAATTCTGAAATGACGTTTGGTACTGCACGCCGTACTGAAAGTGACGTCCTAGGTACGGATAAATGATGGTTTTCTTGGGATTGCCAATAGTTGGTAGAAAACAACAAAAAGTGCACAAGTTAATTTGTGACTAAGCGTGAAAAGACAGGTGTCGAATGGCGTTTCAAAGAATGCCTTTTTCTTTCAGAGTCGAAATAAGGCATTCTTGGGGGGCAATTTGTTGGCTCCTAAATTCGACACCTTTGTTTTGTTGATGTCAGCCATTAAAGCTGAAGGATGTTTTCGACTGGCTAAGTCTGTCGAAATGCCCGTCGAAAGATGGCAAAGTACTTAGAAGATTTCTTCCAAGGGAGAAGTTGGTTGCCTTCAACGTCGAAGGAGTTTCTCGTCGAAGATGTCTCTCGACGAAAGTGTTCGATGGTTCAGAGTGGAGCAGTTTGAAATTCAAGCTTTTGGAGGGAAAACGGTTTCCAGCAGTTACCACGTGTAGCGTGCAAAGATCTGGAGCGTCGAACGTTGAGAACGTGCCAAGTGGAATCATCTCGAAGCAGTGTAACTGCCCGACGGTTACTTGGGATGTTTTAGTATAAATAGTAGTGGTCATGTAAGTTCTCGCGTATGTTCACAATTATATACAAAGTCACTCATATAGATTCGAGTACCCAGCGTGTGAGAAAGAATTGTTGAGAAATGTATGTGTGAAACACCAATTTTATTAATCAAAGTCATTTACTTTTCCAGAAATTTACTTGCTTTCCTCTTTACATTCCTGTCGAAGCCTTTTACTTTAAGCCTTGTTTATTTTACCAAGTCCTTTCTTCATGCAATTTACTTGAAACCTCTTTATTTAAAGCCTTATCCAATTTAATCAAAACTTCAAAATCAACCTATGTCCTAGGATCAATCTGATCGATCCTGCGAGTAACCAAATAAGTAACCATTTGGAGGATCAGCGGTTGTTTACCAAATCCCAAGGTAAACAGGGTCATACGTCCAAGCAAGCGGCTTTGCTCCGCACGCCCGACGCATTTCGAAGTACGTCGGGCCACCAAAAGGGTCGAAAGAATCTCCACTCGAGGAAAACACTTAGACAAATTTCACCACAAAATGGCAAGCCGAGCACAAGCATGCCTCGAGGAAAAAACTTAGGAGAATTTCGCCACAAAGTAACAGGCGAGCACAGGCAAGACTCGGAGACATAACTTAGGCAAATTTCATCACAAAATATAAAAACATAGACACGGGCAAATAATTAAGGTCGAAACAAACATTCATTCAAAGGCTCGTAAGCAAAAAACAAATAGAAATAAACCGACCAAGAAGGCCGGCGATGTTCAGAAATTACAAGAACGGGCACACAGGCCCAAAAAATACGTACGGGCACGCAGACCCCAAAAGCAACTATCAATAAACGGGCGTGCATGCCCGACCAGAGTTTCACGGCTAGACTTCCCCGGGGCTACCAGCATCCACGACAGGAGACTCGGGCGGAGGCACAACCTGGACATCGATGATTTGGGACATAAAACCCACCCCCTCGGTATTCAGACCAGGATTCAATAAAGTAAGCTGGCTAACCGCGGCCTCAAAACCATCCTCCAAGGCGCCAACACAGTCCGACTCGAGGAGTTGAATACGTGCGACCAAATCCGAGCGACTCCGCAGGGGGGCTGTCTCCTCCGACTCATCTTCGGCGGGGAGCATGGCTGCCTTCAGATCCTCGACTGCTTTGACCAGACGCTCGTTGTCAGCCTCCAAGCGTTCCCGGTCCAGTCGGAAACAATCCCTCTCCTCGGCAACCTTCCCCGAGTTCTCCTTCTCCGCGGCCAGCAGCTCGGCTTGCTCGCGGAACATCTCCTCAGAACGCTCCAGAGCAGCCTTCAACTTTCGAGAGCCCGCAGCAAGGCCAGCTTTCTCCTACTCCAGTTCTTTGACGCGGTCAGAGTCGGCCCCCTCCTCAGCGAGGACAACGGCCATCTCGGCCATCTTAACCATCCCGACCATACTGGCGGCCAGATGATTTCTCCGACTTTCTTTATTTAGCCGCCATATGGTCTCAGTCTCCTCGGTAATTACTGTCAAGGGAAACCCCTCGAAGAAGCCTTCCTTTTTAAAGCAGGGGGGCAAGCCAAAGGCCCTCACCGCGCCAGAATCGTCGCCGACTTCCGGCTGGCTCTCTACCCGGTTTCTCTTCCTCGGTATCAGATCAATATGCTGCTCGACATCTTGGGAGTCTAGGGACCCGCCAGAAGCATCACCCGAACTAATTGGCGGGCCCATCCTTGTCGTCTGCGGAGCTCGCACCATCCTTTTGTTGACTTTCTTATCCTGTGTCAACTTCAGGAGCCTCTCCTTTCGTCCGGCCATATGACCTGCAAAAAAAAAAAACCCAGGTTAGTTACGAGCAAGTAACAAACGAAGAAATTAGAACAAGACTATAAGACAAAAAGTAACCTAGCAGGTTCGCGGCCTGCCCGTAGGACTGGCACTCCACAAGCGCCTTTGTATCTATAGGACGGGCCTCGAAGGTCGGGTAACCATCCTCGTCGAGAATGTCCTTTCCCTTCCTCGTGGCCCACTGGGCAGGGAAGAAACTGTTGACATATCTGCAGAGGGTACCGTAGGCCTCCTCATCTTCGGTGCTCATCCCTCCCGCGGGCGTATGGTAATGCCCGGTGCCATGCTCATAGTGGCGCGAGCTCCAATGCAAGGGAAACTTAGCTACGCGCCCCAACACCGGGCGACCCTCATCATCCATAAGAGGCTCCCCGTGATCATCGGTCACTGTTCATATACATAATCTAGAGCAGTCTGGGTGATCGGCCGTACGATATACCATTTGTCCTTGAACCCCCGGACAGAATCCATGTACATCCTGAACAGCCTCTTCAATTGTTTCAGGGAAACCCAACTATGCCTACCTCCCCGAGACTGGCGTTGTAAATGAAAGACTTTGAAGAAGAGAGGTATTGTCGCCCCAATCCTTAAAAAGCGGCACGTCAGCTCGAACGCCCGAAGAAAGGCAATCGAGTTGGGGTGAAGCTGCGAGGGGGCCAACTCCAGATGACTGAATACCCCGACCTGAAAATCACTAAAGGGGAGCTTGAGGCCGAGGTCCTTGAACGCGATTTCATACATGGGAAACCCATACTCGGAGAACTCCGAGTAGATCCACGCGTTAAGAGACGGTCTGGTGACAACAAAATTTTTCTAGAAGCCCGGCTGACTATCGCCGTGCTCGACGATAGTGTACGCGCTCCGACTGCGCCGACTATATGCAGAAGCAATCCCTCTGGGCTCGGCGCCCACCCACTCTAGCAAAGGATCATCAATGGTATTGATCAGAGTTACATTTTCCTCGGCACTCTGGTCTTCGACCTCGTTGTGCCCCGAGGACCCCGGTTCATCAGCCATTTTACCTGCAAAGCACATGAAACCGGTCAATTTGGGAGCAAATCCATACGCTCGCCATAACTGACAGGAAGAAGGGCACAACAAGCCGAGTCATACTCCACACACGATTAAAACGCTGAGGATTCGAATAAGAGTCTGGTTCCACCTCCCCGACGCCAAGGTGCCACGACGAGTCGTCCTACATACTGCCTAAATGGGCCAACATCCCGGCCAGTCACGAGTATGTAAACCTAGAACTATGGGTTTACCGGGAAATATCATGAGTTAGGCGCCCAAAACCATGAAGATCTCGGGCAGCATCGCGAGCCACATGCCTAAACTATGCGTTTACTGGGCACAAACATGCGTTTACCGGGCACAAACATGAATATGCCGGGCAGGAATACGAATGTACCGGGGCTAATCCCAGATGCGGATTTTCTAACATACAAATAACGAAAAAAACTACCTGCAACAGAGAAAAATATGAGGGATGGACGCTTACTTGGAAGTTAGGAAGGATGTACGGCGGCAGGAAAGAAATCGACGGCGGAAAGCACGGTGGTCCTATGGAATTCTGGAAAAACAGCAGTGGCAAAGGCAGGGGAAGGAGGAGAAGCGCGAAGAGGAAAAACGGATTATGGGACCCAATGATCCTATTTATAGGGATGACGTGGAATACGAAACGTCACCCCGGGGAACCACGAGCTTCCCCTCCTCGACGTCTACCCCCCTAGGCAATGATGACTCTACTTTCACTAGGAGGGCGTCACGGTTCCCAAGGGCTGCCTCGTATACTCAACGAGCACAGCCCGCAAAGAGTCCCCCGAGCACGCCTCGAAAGGGATTATCTCACGAACGCGACACAGGAGAAACTCCTCGAGCAACCACGGGGAACCAAATATCCTGGCCGAGCATGAGGCCCCGTGACAAAGACGAGCTGAGATCAAGTTATAACTCCTGCTCCAGGAGCCACGACTTAGGGGGCTCCTGTTCTGGATTGGGCCCGTCCTGGCCCAAGAGCAAGAACGAAGGCCCAATCCAAGCAACTCTACAAGGAGCGCGCGCCCGAAGATTCCCGTCAGCGCGTCGACCAGAAGCTACAGTCGTGCCCGCCGCTGCCCGCGAACACGACGTCCTCGACCACATGAAATCCAGCTCGAGCCCAGCTCGAGCACCCTCCTCGTAGGGCAGACTATTACCGTTACTCCATCACCTGAACTCCAGAAAGACCGCGTCCTCGTCCCTCCGTACTTCTCGCTGAGCATCACCAGGAAGGGGACCACGTGCGAGTCCCCACTACACACGTAGAACCTGACAGTTTCTTTATTGGGCCAGTCCTGGTCGACCCAATGAAGGGATCTTGGCTCCGCGCTGGGGGCTATAAATACCCTCTATTCCTAGAGGGTCAGGTATTCATTCTCTTACCCATACATACACTTTTTACCTGCTCGTATCATCACTCATTTTAGCAGCGGAGTGCCTTGCAGGTACCCTCCATCCCGTTCAACTTTCGCTCGGAGCCAGTCGTGACGGTCCAAGTCTGATCAGGTAAGATCATATTTAAAAAAAAACATTTCATAACACTATGTAATATATTTTTTATGTCAATTTTTTAGTTTTCAAAATATTATAATTTCTATTATATTTTTTTAAAAAATATATTGTTTTATATTGTTTTTATAAAACTGTTATTAAAAATTATTTATTAAAAAAATTGTATTAAAAAATAATACGATTTTATAAATCTGTTTTATAACAGTTTTATACTATTTTTTATAAAATTATTTTTCAAATAATATTTATTAAAAAAATTCGTTTTTAAAAATAATACAATTTTTAAATTTTTTTTTAAATACTATTATTTTTAAATTGTTTTCATAATATCATTTTTTTTAAAATTAATATAGTTTTCATAATAAAATATATTAATTACCTAACTATTTTTTTAAATGGTATAATTAAAAAACCATTTTATAAAAATAATACTATTTTTCATAAAATATTTTTTAACTTGTTTTTAATATAATAATAATTATAAATACATAAAATATCAGTAAAAAATTTAAACAAAAAATAATTATGCATATACAACTTTAATACTAAACAACACTCATTAAATAAATATAAGTAAAATTTAGAAAAATAAAAAATATATCTTAGATGAACACACAGTTTGAATTTGAACTCTTTGATTGCTATAGATGATAAAAATGTATATAAAATCAGAAAACGAAGGTAACATATTAATTAATAATAAATATTGTATATAAACTAAAATATATAAATTAGATATAAAATAAATTATAAAATATAAGATAAGTACCTTCAAAATTTTGCAGAGATGAAATGTATTGAGGATTTGGTAAAGAGAAATGAACGTTAGAGAGAAAGACAAATTTTGTAGAGAGAAAGAAATGTTGGTGATCGAAGGAGAATGAATGGTTGGAGCGTATTAAATAAAACAATTGACAAAGGGACTTTCTACGCGTCAGCAACAATAACAAATTGTGTGGGGTAACCTATTCGCAAAATATAAATAACTTTTCAGACACAACTGACACGTCTGCAGATGTTTAAGCGATGGATGGAGAAATATGTAACTATTTGTGAGGGGGCTCCCCACTCGTGTTTAACGTTCACATGTTGTTTGGGGTTGTCCCTCCCAATCTTAAAATAACTTTTCCATAGAATCTTTAAAGCCATTGCAGGCCTAGCACACGAAGCAGTGCGTGAGATAGTGTGACTGAAAATTGCGAGGAATATTCCCACGCATATGCTATAGTCTTGTTTTGTGAGGTTAAGCCCCTTGCATAATGCAGAGCGGTAACATTTCAAAATTTAAAAATCTCTCCTATTTTATTTGCGAGGGGATCCCATCACTAAATATCTTTTTAATTTTGTTTTTTTGTTTTGTCATTTGCGATGGGGTTTATCCCAAGCAACTTCAAAATTTAGTGATGGGTGATTCACTTCACTAAATCCTCTAGCTGATCAAGCTTTTTTTTGTAGTGGATTAACTCCTTTCCAACAAGCCCTTTGTTAGATAATGTCTTTGTATTGACACTGCTTGAGATTACTTGAGGCTTTAGATACTTTTCACATTTCTTGTCTTCCGGATAGTTCATCAAATCATAATACTTAGGTTTTCTTCCCTTTGTTTTGTCTTCTTCAGATTGTCAAATTTATCAAACCATAACACCTAAATTTGTATCTTTAACTAGTTAAGTGTTGTGCTTGTCTCATCATAAGTTGTTTTTAGTTGTCATCATTAAAAGATGATGTCTTGATTAAAACTCTATTACTTATGAAACAAGGTTCCACAATCCTTATACTCCATTTATATTTCACCACGATTGTTAATATTAACCTTAATCAAATATATTTTAGTAAATAACAACAAAAATAAAAAAACATCTACAAATAAATTATTATTATGATTAACAAATCATCCGTTATATTATGGTGTTACAAAAGATCTATTATGGAGACTATTTTAATATATTATAAATAGACTAGAAAGAGAAATGCATTTTCTTGGTTTTGTGCAATGGACTATTTCATTGCTTAGTTGTGTTTCCTAACCCCACTAAAATTAACAATGCAAGAAGTTTCATTAATTATATTCCAAAGCTAGCACAAAGCATGCGTATTGATAGCATCAGCCACCAGTATAGGCCTTTCTTTTCTCCAACAAGTAGTCTTCCAATAATTATTTTTATCTTCTTTGCGTTTCATTAAATATATACAGTATTATATTTTTTTCTCTCAAGAGCTACCAATAGCTAAGCTTCAATCCAGGTTTATCAAATTGCTGTTTTGCCATCAAACTTTTAGTGTTAAAATGCAATTTGCACTCTACCCAATTGCATCTTTTTAAATCTTGATGATGACTAAATTAACTCGTTTTATATTTTCTCAATTGGACCACCACTAGCCTATATAACGACACTGCTAGAGTATATTTGCGAAAAAACAGAAAGCAACATTTGTGAAACGTATCCTTATCACCATTTAGTAAAAAAGAAGATAAAGAGAGGATATAGCTTGAACTTCATATTTAAAATGAGGATTCCATGATGTAATCTAAAGAGTTCAAAACAAAGTTATATACAAAAACTAAACGGTAGTCAAATTAGCAAAGCATGGCTTTATGCATTCAATAGCACAAATGCACCAATCAACAAAAATAACTACACCTTACCACCACCTACTCTTGTCATAAACGGGGACCAAGATATAATTATAGAGTGGTAAAAAAAAATATTGTTCCTTATTTTAAACCAATTTTAGTTTTTTTTTTATATTCATTTTCAATGAATATAAAAAGTTAAAATTTGTTTATAATAAAAATAGAGATTATTTAATTAAAATGAGGTGTTTTTTTTTTATAGACAATCATTTTATTAAAATGGAGTATAAGAAATACTCCACCCAAAACTACAATTCAGAAAACTCCTACCTCCTAAAATATGTGAGTGGTAGAGTATTTTAAATAGAAAAATTACAATAATCAACGGTTTTACAAAAGAAACTCAACCAAGTCCACGACCTAAGTAAAATCTCTGGTATACACTCATCAAAATGGAAAACAACTCTTTCCATAATAACGGTATTATACATCAATCAAATACTTTAAACTTTTGCGAGTCATATCACGACGACAATTGTCCTCTTCATCTTGCTCTTCACCTTCTCACATTGGAAAAAGAAACTCACAAACTCCCTCAACAATATTTCCAGCCGGCTTTCTATCCAATCAAAAACTTTATTCCAAATTTTGTCTGAGTACATACAAAGCCTGAAAAGATGTGAGATTGATTCATCTTTCTTAAAGTAAAAGACGCAGTTTCTATCCGTCAAAACTCTCCATCTAAACAATTGATCTTTAATCCTATTGAGGGGTTTCTAAATCTATGTTTTTACCGGATTGAAAATTTCACCACAACCTACATCGATTTATTAATTAACATTATTATCTACAAAATGAGCTTTATATCGTTCAAAAGAGATATCAAATTTCTTCTTATTTTCAATAAGAAAATATATTCCTCTTGCATGGTTATTTTTTAGTTATGATCATTTAATACACTAATTAGATTGATAGGTAAAAGAGAGATGAAATTGGGTGCAAGTATGTATGGTGATTGAATAGGGCGTGAGGCTTAAAATTTTTCATGTTATGTTCGGGTCATTTGAAAAAATTGAGGTGAGATTTATGGTGAAATTGTTTAGTTTGCGGGGGGAAAGATTTTGATCAGTGGATTGATTTGAGATAGTGAAAAATATAGGTGTTGGTAAAGAGGTAATAATAACAAATTTTTAGAGGATATATGGGATGTGTTTTGAGCTATTAAAATTTGATTTGGATGATTGTGATATTTTCATTGTCACATTAAAAATATTTAAGTTATAATGATGTGTGCGACCTAGATCTGATATCTTACATAAATTTCAATTGAATTGATTTAACGAAAATAAAATATATTTTAATATATTTTTTATTTGTGAATTATGTTGACGTGTTTTATGATAAACATGTTTAAATCAATATTTTGACAATAAGCTAATAGAAAAAATTAACATGATTAATACAAATAAAATTATGAGACCAAAAAAAAAAAGTTAAACCAAAAAAAGTAAGTTAAGGGACAAATTCAATATTTCTCCTACTTCTAAAAATTTACCCCCTAGGATAGGTGAATTAGGGGATCAGATAATCAATGTGGCATATGACTTGTCAACACAACAAAATCTTTTTGGTGCACACAACACAAGTAGTCAACCACTTGAGCTTTTAAGGGCCCCACGCCATCCAACATGCTCTTATTATGACAATGATACATTCGGGCCATAAACCACTCACTCTCCCAACACTACAACCGCCCAAGATAATGACTTGTTGACTCCAACTTCATTCACTTCACAACTATTCCACACTTCAAAATAAAACAAAATTAGGTCTTTTTGTAATATTTCCAATACCACAAGGGCATTTTCAATAACCAAGTAGGTTATATATTGCACAAAACAATTGCTACTAATTCACTTACAAATAAACTATATCATATTTTTCTATCAAGCAAACCCACTAAAGAAAAAAACATGGGAAATTGCTTGGTGCTACAACAAATTAATGTGATGAAGATCATGAAAACCGATGGAAAAGTTCTTGAATACAAAACACCAATCAAAGTTGAAGAGGTTTTGCCACTTCCACCACCAGCATCACCTAAAGAGGTCAAGAAGGTGAGGTTTGCAAATCCAGAAGTCCAAGATGTACATAAAAGTAGTGTTGTTAGGATTAAGCTTGTTATTAGTAAGCAAAAATTACAAGATATGTTGGATAATGGAGGGATTTCAGTTGACAAGATGTTATCTCTTGCTCATG
Source organism: Vicia faba (assembly GCA_948472305.1). Taxonomy (NCBI): domain Eukaryota; kingdom Viridiplantae; phylum Streptophyta; class Magnoliopsida; order Fabales; family Fabaceae; genus Vicia; species Vicia faba. Next base: position 1,054,762,013 of record OX451740.1, on the reverse strand, counting down.
GTGAAAAAGGTGAAAAAGGAATGGACGATGATGATTCTCTAGGAGAGTGGAAACCAGTATTGAAAAGCATACCTGAAGTAATCTAGCAGTAGGCTTCAAGATACAATACTTGTGTTTCTTTCTTATACTGCTTAGGTATTAGAGTTTTCCTTTTTTCGAATATGTACTATACAATAGTGTAAATTGTAATAACAGAAGTAATATAAATAGAGGATACCAAAGAAATATTCTGACTTCAAGTTCAACATATATTCTTTTCTAGGCTAACTTTGTATCATGCATAAATCACTTGGCCGAAAAACACTCGTATCACATAAAATTTTGATTGTTACAACATAGTTAGCATTATTTAAAATGAGTTGAAAAGAAGAAAAAAAGTTTAAATAAGACTTTTGATTATTTCACAAGTATTCTTACTTCCAAGTCATGTCATCATAGTTTTAACATCCTCCTTCAAGTTTAAGCATGGTAAATAACACACATGTAAAGTTTGATTGAGTACATCCTAACCGTAGGAGCAAGGAACTCATATTCTCATACAAACTTTTACTTGCTTGCTCCAAACCATATAAGTGCTTTACTAATTTGCACACCTAATTTGTCTTGGTACATTTGAATCCTTGAGGTCAATTCATGTAAACATCTTCTTCTAAATATCCATGTAAAAAGGAATTATTCATATTGAACCGATGCAAATGTCATTTTTTAATAGAAGTTATTGCAAACAAAATTCTTATTGTTAACAGTTTTGCCACTATTGAGAAGTGTCAAAAAAATCCAATTCCTCTGGTTGCGTTATATCTTTTGGCAACTAATATTTCTTTATACATCTCTATGAAACCACCAGCCTCATTTTATATGATGAAGACAAGTAATTAAAAATAAGGAAAAGTTTGAAGGATTTTCAAATAATCAAAGTACAAAAAGTTGTTGGGTTAAATAATATATTCATTCAAACTCCCTATCGGGTAGTAGGAAGAAAATATAATTTAAGTATTAATATAAATAAATATAGTTAGTTTGAGTTTTAACACAACAACAAAATACAGTCTTTTGGGTAGTTGTGTGTCTAGGGAGGTTTTTCTATTTTTCCGTTCAAAAATAATTTTTTTGAGAAAGTTTGTAATTTTTCCTTTCAAAAAGTGTAGTTGAGAGAGGGTTTTCAATTTTTGTGTCCCAAAATTGCAATTGAGAGAGGGTTTGCAATTTTTTACGTTCAAAAGTTGCAATTGAAAGAGGGTTTGTAATTTTCTCCTTAAAAATTGCAAATTATAGGGTTACAATTTTCTCCTTAAAAATTGTAAATTGTAGGGTTTGTAATTTTCTCCTTAAAAATTACAGTTTGGAGAGTTTATAATTTTCTCCTTAAAATTTGCAATTGTTTGGGAGACTTTGTAATTTTGTCCTGATAAAAATTACAAGTTGAATTATGATTTTGTGAGTTTCATTTTTTAATTTTTATATTTTTCTTCTTTTGTGGGTATGCTTTCGTCAGTGTAGAAATTTTTTTTTTGTTATTTTCTCAACAATTGGTATCAGAGCTAAGGTTTTGACCAAGGGAAGAAGGAACAGTCATAAAAAATTCTGATCAAACGTATGACTATTCATTATAATTATAATGATCCCTTTGAAGATGAGGTTGAAGATAAAGCGAAGATATGTGAGACTTTGGATGAAGGCAGAATTTGTTGGGTTAAATAATATATTCATCCAAGTTCCACATCGGGTAGTAGGAAGAAAATAAAATTTAAGTATTAATATAAATAGAAATGATTAGTTTGAGTTTTAACACAACAACAAAGTGTAGTCTTTTGGGTGTATTGGGGATTTGGGTAGTTGTGTGTCTAAGGTTTGCAATTTTTCCGTTCAAAAATTGTAGTTGGGAGAGTGTTTGCAGTTTTTCCGTCCTAAAATTACAAATGAGAGAGGGTTTGCAATTTTTTCCGTTCAAAAGTTGCAATTGAAAGAGGATTTGCAATTTTCTCCTTAAAAATTGCAGTTTCTCCTTAAAAATTGCAGTTTGGAGGGTTTATAATTTTCTCTTTAAAATTTGCAATTGTTTGGGAGGGTTTATAATTTTGTCCTGATAAAAATTATCAGTTGAATTATGATTTTGTGATTTTTATTTTTGAATTTTTAAGTTTTTCTTCTTTTGTGGGTATGCTTCCACTAGTGTAAAAATTTATTTTTTTTGTTGTTGTTATTTTCCCAACAAAAGCTTCATTGTCATAAGATTGATCCTAATAAAGATATGGTGTTTATGCTAAGGTACAATGTTTCAATTCATTATTTATAAGTTGTAGGTGCTCACAATATTCATATGATACCTTCAAAAGTTTGGCAAAATGTGTTACATGATTCACTTTTAAATATGAATTTTAACTTAATCAAATTTTGTGTTTTTGACTTGGGAAATCAATTTTCCTTTTGGAAGAAATTGATTTTCTTCGTCTCTGCCAAACAAATTTTTTAAGAAACCATGAAGGGAAATTGATTTCCCCCTTAGGTAAATCAATTTAGCTAGTTTATTTTTTTAAAATGTTTTGAACATTGCAGGCATGGAAATTTTTTCCTTCACTGAGCAAATCGATTTTCCTCTACCATTTATTGAAAAATTCTGAGCCATTTTCACACATTTTCCTTGAACACTTTCATCATACCTTTTCCAAATCAATGCCAATTGATCATGAGCATTTTCTAAAGGTTGTCAGGGTTTGTAGAGGTATCATGAACACTATAAAATCATAATTTTTCTACTCACACTACTACGGAAAAAACATTTAACAACGGTTGGGAAATATAAATAACCATGCGGGACCATTCGTTATTATATAGCGTGTGATTGTATATTCGGTAATTACAATCAAGGTTCAATGACCGTCGTAGTAAACTGGAAAGCGTGCACCTTATAATAACGATTATTCATATTAACCGTTGTGATATTTTATTTTAATAAATGTCAAATTTTCATACCAGAATCAACACTAAACCAATTTTGAATTGATATCAAAACTTGTATTACAATTCTGATGATGATGATAAGGATGATTATGATTGGTCTAACTTTATCTCAGCGAGAGGATTTAGATTTGATTATGGTTTTTGATCATGTAATGAAAGTCTTATGTAATGAAGTTTTAATCTGCTTAACTCTCTTAAGGTTATCAACTTAAACATTCAACTTAACCTATAAGCTTAAACTACAAAATATATAAAACACATAATGAAAATTATTGCGATGAACTTACTCGTAAGAAACCTTCTGATAGTTGCATATTCTTGTCAAGTTCCCTGCATCTTCAACTATTACATTTTATAACAAAATAAATATTAAACATAAAGGAGATAAGAAAACATAACATTTTTAAATTTCAAACCCTAATTAAACTATTACATTTTATAACAAAGTAAATATTAAACATAAAGGAAATAAGAAAACATAACATCTTCAAATTTCCAAAAAATCTCTGACTTCAGTTTGTTCTTCAAATTCTTGTTCTTCTTTTTTGATTTTGTATACATAACCTTCAAATACCCAACAGATTCCAACTCTGACATCATACTACTCTCATCTTCCAATTTGTGTTCATCATCTCATATGAATAAATTACATGTTTCACCACTCCATCAATTTGTACATCTCCAAAAAAGCCTTCCTTTATTTTGATCCCTCTTGCATTGGTACGAAACCATACGATTGTCACAACCACAAAAATGTCTAGATCGAGATTTTACATTTTTGGATGAGTTACTCTTCAAATGCGACAATGAGACAAAATTGGACAACAACAATGAGTGTTAGGGTTATTTCAAGACTATGTCGACGACGTTGGTGTTAGGGTTGTTTCTTTTATAATTGGAAGAATGGGTACTTAGTGTTTAATATATATATATATATATATATATATATATATATATATATATATATATATATATATATATAAAGAATCTTCATTGTGTAACAACGATTTTACAAAAGATCCGTAGTGATATCCCTATTATTTTGTAATTGTATATAAATATAATTGAAAAGGCGTGCATTAACTTAAAAAAGATAAATTACTTGAGGAAGCTGAGGATCGAACCCGGGAAAATTGGACTGTATCATCATGGTTATGGAATTAACCATAACTATAACCTTAAATTTTCAATAAAAAATAAAATTTTTTGTTAGCGCAATAGTTTAACAGTGTCACTACGGTTTTGAGGCGAAATGTGGTGACTTTGGCGTTGTTGTTTGCGCGTTTTGTAGTAGTCTCAATTTTGAAGGTTGAGAAAAACACAAGAAATGGGGGTTTGAATTAGGTTTTTAAAAAACTTTTTCTTTGGAAATATTCCACATAAACAATCAAGATAGACAAACTAAGAAAGAAAAGTGATACAATCGGTTTATACAAGTTCACCTTAAGCAAGGATGCTCTTGTCCACCCGCCAAGGTGATTTTGCTTTCAAAAAGGACATAATTCACTAATCTTGAAAGATTAAAAACAAACGTCTAAGAGTTTATAAAAACACCTTAGCCCTCTCAAGTATACAGATTATCACCTAGTCACTTGAGGAAAAAAATCTTAGTTGATTTACAATAGAAAGTGTTTACAATATTGCTTCTAGAAAAGCAGATTTAATACTTACAATGAAGAACAAATATTTACACAAAAAATGAGCAACAAATCTTTGTGTTTAGATGAGAAAAAATGTTAACATAAAAATGAGCAACAACTCTATGTGTTTAGATGAGAACAAATGTTAACACAAAAATGAGCAAAAACTCTGTGTTTTTGAATCTCTCTTGGATGAATATTTTCTTCTTGAATATTTTTGCACAGTGATTTTTCTTTTTGTTGATAGTTCCTCAAAGTTTTTTTTTACTATGAAATAGTGATCCTTTATATAGGCCCATAAAGTAGACCGTTGAGAAGGACAAAACGTCACTTTCAGTAATAGCTGCCTTAACAGTAAAATGAGATCGTGTGAGACAAATTTATTTGATCGTACAATGCGTTCTTCACTATAGTGGAATTGATATTATACTATTGTAATATTTCTTCTGCTGCACGTTTCTTGATCTTATCTTCTGATGTAATACTTCTTATCTGAAGTGAAGAAGAGTGCGAAAGAGATCACATATAAATGAGTTCTTCAAAAGTATCAGAGTCTTCAGAATCATAACCTTGTCTTTAGACTTGGGAGCAAAAGCTTATCTAAGAAACAAATATTGATTTTTGAATTGGAAGCAAAAGCTTATCTGAGAAGCACATCTTGATTTCTGAGCTGGAAGTAAAAGCTTATCTGAGAAGCACACCGAAATATTTTCTTAGAAACACATCTTGACTTCTGAGCTAAAATCAAAAGGTTATCTGAGAAGCATACAAAAATTGTTTTCTTAGAAACACATCTTTTAAGCTGAAAGAAAAATCTTATCTGAGAAGCACACAGATATCCACTTCTAGCGAACATTCAACATTCATGAGAATTGTTGATATTTCTTGAGAAGTGATTAGTATAGTTCTTCTGATAGACAATAATGATTCTGATGATCTTATCCAAAATCAAATAGAATATTATATATGCACACTTAAAGAAATTATTAGAGTACAAAATTGTTACATATAAAATATATGTATTGTTATCATCAAAACTATAGACTATACGCAAAACCAAATTTTGTTCTAACGATCTTCCCCTTTTTGATTATGACAAAACTATGTATTTTGATGGAACAATTTTACAAGGTAATATCATAAGAAGTAACATAATTTTAGATGAAAAATTCCCCCTGCGATAAACAAGCTCTCCCTGAGTCTAATGCTTATATCATTTTTAGAGATTAAGGGATATTTGAATATTATTAACTTATTAGAGTCTGATTTCAGCAGAAAGTGCACTTATCAGAGCTTGATTTATCAGAATCTTCTGAAGCATTAGAAGTTCTTTATCAAGACTTGATCCATTAGCAATATTCATCTTGTTCGTGAAACACATTCTAAATATCTTGCATATATATTTTGTGAATGTCATGTAACCAATTAGATTTAGAGAATTGGATATTGTAATACGGTGGGAGAACTAACTTGTTTAGCGTTTTATCACAAATGTTACGGTTAGCAAGAGTCGTCATCGACTTTTCTTTTATCCAATGAGGAAAGGGTGAAAATAACAGGAAATACCTTTTAAGATTTTTGAGTTCGGGGGGGTAAGTTATGAAAAGGGAAGGTGTTAGCACCCTTTTCATCCGTAGTTATCTACGAGCTCTTAATCACTTAGCTCACTTTGAAAATTTTCTTTTTGTGTGTGTGTGAAAATATTTTGAAAATACCAATGTAAGGAGAACTTTATAATGATTCTTATATCGGTCTCCAAATGCGTACAAAGTGTTTTGAAAATATATTTGAAAGTGTTTGTGTGAGATGCTTTTGTTTTGAAAATTGTGAGCAAGCGATTAATAGTATTCTACCCACTCAAGGTCTTTCTTATACTTTTCCTTATCCTTTAGATAGTGCTATTTGTACCACTAGTTAGTAGGAAGCCCTATCGTTAAATATGAAGGGACAAGCGAAGTGTCATCGTACAGTCATTGAAGGCAACTTGTAAGGATGATTTACAGTTTCGTAAGGTACTAGATCATTTTTTGAAAGGCAACATCGAAGGGTCATCGAGGGATTATGATCTTTTATTTGAGGGTGTGATACGGTGGGAGAATTAACTTGAGGGTTTTGCAATTGATTGCAAATGTCGCGGTTAGCAAGAGTCGCCATCGACTTTTCTTTTATCCAAAAGGAAAGGTGAAAAAGCACAGGAAAGACCTTTGAGATTGTTTCTTGAGTTCGGGGGGGGGGGGTAGATTATAAAAAGGGAAGGTATTAGCACCCTTTTTATTCATGCGTAATATGGTTATTTTTGTATAAGGCAACCAAGATACTTCTCATGCGTAATATGGCTATTTTGTATAAGGCAACCAAGTGAAGAAACCCTAAGGATGCTTGTGTGCAAGTGTGTTATTTTTATGCTTTGATTTTGTCTTGGATTAGGGTTTTCTATTTGATTTGTTTTTATCTTGCCATTCAAACCCTAATTACTAACATGGCATGTAAAGCGGTAAATTGCGTAATGTAAAGATTACTAAGCTATTACAACAATTTATGGGATGGGGGAATACAAATTTGAATGGGGATTTGCAAGAATGTAAATATAAATAAGCTATTACAACCAAATCGAATTTGTACGAATATTGGAATAAACAAAAACAATATTTAAATATGCAATATTATGTACATGCAAGAAAAGATTTTTGTTTTGTTTTTATGTGAAAAGGAATCTTAACCTAATCCTAAAGATATAAGGAAAAGAAATTAATTCTTAAAAAAGGGTTAACCCTAATTTCTAGTTTTAAAAGAAAATAAAGTTCTTATGTATTATTTTTATGTATTTTTTGTATTTAAAATAATAAATAATATTTTATGAAAATATTTAGTTTTCATATATGCCAAAATAAATATTTACAAGTATATATACAAATATAAAAGAAAAGATAATAAAATCTCTAAGTTTATTTTTTACCAATTTATTTAAGAAAGATAGTTAGTATATATTGAAGATAAAATATATTTTTCATGTGAAAAAAATAAAATAAAATAAAATAAAAATACAATATTATCATATTTATATTTTTCATGATTTTTATGTATTAAAGAAAATATTTAATAAACAAGAATGAAAACAAAAATAAATAAATAAAATATATGAAAATAATTGGGCCAGGGGGGTATCTTGAGAAATCAAGTGGTCTTATGTTAGAAAAAAACACAAGGCCCAGTGTGGAGGCCCAATCCTGCAAAACAAACCAAAAAATGGAAAAGGAAAAATATGGAAAAAACAAAAGGTAGCGCCAAGGTTCGAACCCAGGACCTGGACCTCACCAGCGCGCTACCTTGCCATTGGGGTGGCTATACATCCGTTGATTTATGTGAAACAAAAACAACATAACATGAACAAGGTCCTTGCCCTGTACTTTATCTTCTTCTCCAAGCTGGCCAGAAGCTCTGTAACTTTCTCATCTCTCAATAAAAATGGAAACTGATAACATGAATGTTGTAGCATTTTGTCTCACGATTCTAACCATGTAAATTATGTAAGCTAACAATCAAAGATCAAAACGAATTTTAAAAGCCCTAAATTTAAACCTAATTTTTCCAGGAACTTCAAGTTCAAAATTCTCTCAACTCAGGCCAAATAAATGCAAGTTATAGACATGTACAGCTTCGTAGCAAAGAGGTCTACATTGTTTATTCATAAATCGTGGCCAATGGATGCCTGTATGAAGAGATAGAAGTTGATACTTTTACCTCTTTCAGTTGAAATTGTGGATGGAGTTTGAGTGAGTTTTATGAAGGCCTGATGATTGCTTGAGCTTGCTTGAACCTCCCTGAATGTGTTCCAACCCTTACCTTGCTTTGAAAGTGTCTGAAACTCTCTATCCAAGTCAACCTGCAAGCTTTGAAAACAAAAATGGCAGATGATGGAGAAGGAGTTACAGTGCAGGGATGACGGTCTGGATCACTTAGATATCAAGTAGGTAAAGTGTTTTGATGATTGAAACTTGAAACGCACGAGCCAAATGATGGATTGCTATGCTTATGCAAAAATTGCAAGTTTTGACAGTTTTTTGGTGATATGGAGTGTTTGAATGTTTCAGGCCTCTAGAAATCGTGTTTCTAATTGTAATGTGTTTGTGTATTAGTATGGAATAGGTTTCAAGTCAGCTCTCCAACAGATTTGTGAGTTCTAGCCTTTTGGCACACTTTCTTGCTTTTGAAGCAAAGTGAAGGGACAAGTCTTCACATGCTTGTACTGGCTTGCTTAGGGTTGGTATAAGCTTTGTACAATTTGATTTAGGCCTGTAAGACTTGTGTGTGCAGAGAAGATAGGTCCAATGCTCAAGAATTGGGAAGTTGTAAAAGTGAAGCTTTTTCAAAATGGCAATGACCACTTTATGCCCTTTATGGAATTGCAACTTGGACAAAGATTCTAGGGCTTGGATTAAAGATTTTTCAACTGATTAAGTATTAAATTAAGGAGTAAGAAACAATTTCGGGACCTGTAAGGCATTGATTAGGCAGTATAGGTACTGATTTGAAATTTGTTCTTCATGAAATGGCTTGAATCAAAAGTGAGAAATTGCCAACTTCATCTCTTCCATTCTCCCTACTCAAAAATGATCTTGAGGAGTTCTTGGACATTTTGAAAATCTTGCAATGTGCTCTATAACTCATATTTGAAATTCATTTCAATAATACTCTTGGAACTAGGTGAAAAATTGCCATGAAGTTAGGTCCAAAACCTGCCTAAATTAGGGCAAAATTTCACTAAGTTATCTAGTTCATGAGCATGTATGCATAAAATTATATCGAGATACAAGCATCTTTATGGAAAAATGTGTGAAACAAAGTTTTAGATTTCATGGAGATCTACAACTTTCATGTTGGGAACTTTCTTTTAATCATCTTGTATCATGGTGAAAAAATGGCTTAAAGTTGAGAAAAAAATAAGAAATTCTCTATACTTAGAAAAATTTCTAAGTTAAGAAAATTTCCAATTTTAAAACCTAATCTTCAATCCTTGATTTTTTGATGAACAAGTTTCACATTTTAACATGTTTTGATGAATTGTGACCCTTGGCACTTGATTTTGACCAAAAAGTCAAAGTTTGACCCTTGGCACTTGATTTCACTGTCAACTCAATGAAATTGCAATGTTTTGAATCATGTAATTAGGTCAAGATTATACCAATGAACCCTTGAAATCATGCTTCAAATCATTTGGTCATTTTCTAGGTTAAAAATCATAAATTGCCCTTCCTCAGTCAAAACCCTAATTTTGACCATTTTGCCCTTTTGATGATTTGATCAAATTTCTTGAGGAATTGTGATCCAAACTTGATCAAATGATGCATATGAGTCTAGAAGGTTGATGTGGATCAAAAATTCCGAGGTTTGACTGTAAATTGGCCATGGTTGACTTTTTCCCCAATACAGCTGATTTTTAGGTCAACTGTCCAATTGACTGATCAAAATGTGGTTCAAGGCTTGAAACTTGTCATGAGCAATCTTAGGGGTCCATAATGATGTTTGAAAGTCATATGAAGCATTGATTGTCCAAGAATCCTTGTGCAAACTCAAACCCTAATTTTGGGTCAACAGTGTAAGATGAGATGTCTTTAGCTGACCAAACCCTAATCCAGTCTTGAGTCAAAGAGATCTTATGAGAAAAGTCTTGATAAATGAGAGGGCAAATTTTGGGGTACAACAGAGAGTATTTTCTAAAGCATCGCTATGTTCGAGAGACATGACTGTTGTTTTTTCTGAAGGAAATAAAGGGAGGTTACCCTAGAGGTTCAAGTGTGCAAGTGTGTTGATTCAATTATTTTATCTTTCATTAGGGTTTTCTAGCATTTGATTATTATCTTGCATAAAATCCTATTAACTAACAGTTATATATACATACAAGGCATACAAAGCATAAGCGCAAGAAAATAAAATGCGGGAAAGTAAATACCTACAACTATTACATGGCTTTGGGAGATTTACAATATTTACAACTTTGCATGAATTTTAAACGCTAAGCTATTATAAATAAAAAAAGTCATTCGACCTATAAAATGATTTCTAATAAAATAAATGGTGAAAGTAAACAAAATATTTGCAAAAAATCATCTTTAAAAGTCTTAACATCTAAAAGATTAGAAATTAATTTTTTGTGAGAGACTGATTGTAGATTCGACACCTGTATCCAGCTAGGGCATGTCTGCATGAAGAGTTTAGAGATCCGATTCCTGTATCCATCCAGGGCACATCTGTAGACGACCAATTCCAGATTCGATTCCTGTATCTAGCCAGGGCATATCTGTGAGAGACTGATTGTAGATTCGACACCTGTATCCAGCCAGGGCATGTCTGCATGAAGAGTTTAGAGATCTGATTCCTGTATCCAGCCAGGGCACATCTGTAGACGACCAATTCCAGATTCGATTCTTGTATCTAGCCAGGGCATATCTGTGAGAGACTGATTGTAGATTCGACACCTGTATCCAGCCAGGGCATGTCTGCATGAAGAGTTTAGAGATCCGATTCCTGTATCCAGCCAAGGCACATTTGTAGACGACCAATTCCAGATTTGATTCCTGTATCTAGCCAGGGCATATCTGTGAGAGACTGATTGTAGATTCGACACCTGTATCCATCCAAGGCATGTCTGCATGAAGAGTTTAGAGATCCAATTCCTGTATCCAGCCAGGGCACATCTGTAGACGACCAATTCCAAATTCGATTCCTGTATCTAGCCAGGGCATATCTGTAAGAGACTGATTGTAGATTCGACACCTGTATCCAGCCAGGGAATGTCTGCATGAAAAGTTTAGAGATCTGATTCCTGTATCCAGCCAAGGCACATCTGTAGACGACTAATTCCAGATTCGACACCTGTATCTAGCCAGGGCATATCTGTGAGAGACTGATTGTAGATTCGACACCTGTATCTATCCAGGGCATATCTGTGAGTAATTGATTGTAGATTCGATACTTGTATCCAGCCAGGGCATGTCTGCATGAAGAGCTTAGAGATTCGATTCTTGTATCCAGCCAGGGCATATCTGTGAGTGATTGTTTGTAGATTCGATACCTGTATCTAGCCAGGGCATATCTACATGAAAAGATTGAAGATCAACACCTGTAACAGGCCAGGAAACCATCTTCCTTTCTCAAAACACGCAAGTTCTCGCTAAGGAATCTCTTACGCGATCGACACCTTCCGATGGCATCTATAAGCCCATCTCCACAGTTATCCATCACATTTCCAAATGGCATCTATAAGCCCATTCCCGACAAGGTTCTGTCACATCTCCAGATGGCATCTATAAGCCCATCCTCATATCCACCATCTCTCCAAATGGCATCTGTAAGCCCATTTCCGACATCACACTGCTGATATTCTACTATGCAAGTGCAAATTTCTGGGCACTTTAGTGTTCAATCATCTTCCACCTTCGGATCACGAAAGGCACGCAAGCCAATCTACATCCTCAGGTTTAAGAAGATTGAATATGGGCAACTGTTGTACCCCAAAATTTGCCCTCCCATATTCTTCAAAGTTTTGACAAGCATCATCTCAATTGGCTCAAGTCTACTCAAGGGTTGCACAGTCAAACCATCCTCCTAAGCCAGTCAAAATTAGGGTTTTGGTTCTTGCAAGGAAGTTGAGGTTTTCAAGGGCTCAATCAAGTCCCACATGCCTATAAACATTGTCAAGCATCTACATGCCAAGTTTCAAGGCTCACAAGGTCAAGTTGCACAGTCAAAAACCCTAATTGCTTCACAATCAACTGTAGGGGTAAAATGGTCATTTGGCAGTCAAAAGTCAAAAATTTTGGTCAACATCTTATTTTGAAGCCACAATCATCATTTGATCAAGTCTTGATCATGATTCCACAAGAATGGCTCAAAAATCATCAAGATGCAAAAGTTTCCATTTTTGGACAGTTGAAAAGTCAACTGTAACTTGACCAAGGCATAACTTTTTCATGGTTCATCAGACAAATCCCATCCAATGCTAATTTTTAAGGGGAGGACATTTCCTACAACTCATCTTCACATTCCAAGTCCAATAAATGCTCTCACAAAAAGTTATCAATTTCAACATTATAGGTCATTTTCAAAAGTCAACAAAAAGGCATTTTAAGTCAAAGACCATAACTTGAGATTGGTAAATCAAAATGACATGGGACCAAAAACATTGGTTAGAGGACTTCAAGACCTTTTCAAAATGTCCAAGAACATGTTTGTATGATCAAAATTGAGCAAGATATGCATTGGAGAAGTTGGGAATTTTTTGTGAAATGGCAAAAGTCAACTATCCTTGAAACTTCAATTTTTGACAAAAGGGCCCACTTTCTTCCACTTGATTCAGCCTTTTCATGCCACCCACGTGTCCCATGATCAATTTCAAGACCAAAAATTTTTTTTTTTCATTTTTATTTAATTTTTGTGGATTTAATTCATTTTAATCCATAATAATTCAAATAAAATCAAAAAAATTAAAGGAATGGTATCTTGTGGTTTGAATGGCTTTCATGTGTCATATTCCACCTACCAAATTTGTGCCAAGCTCAATTATGCATAGAATTCAAAATTTGAACAAACTTGGAAAGTCCTTTAATGGTGGTTATGAAGAATCCCAAAAATTTAATTGCAATGGATCATTGGCTCATAATGTGACCTAATATCATTCACATGTACATATGCAAGCAAACCAAGCCTCATTCACGACCTGAACACTGCACAAACGGCCAAACCAAATTCCAAAAATTCAAAGAAAAACCAAAAACTGTTTTTCATATTGCAGATCAATTCGAAGCCTTAGAGTGATTCCAATACGTTGCTGGGACACTGAGGAAGCTATTGCAATCACAAACAAGCTCCAACACCCAAAGAATCACTCACTTCAGATCACGGTTTGTCCATTTTTTTTCAAAATCAAAAGGCACGATTCATGAACATTTGGTGTGATTTAAAGCTTGTTTTATATTGTTTGCAACCATACAAAGCTATACATATCAATTAATTGGATTATCATGTACAGGATTGTGATTTGCCATTAACAACTTTTAGGGTTTTTGAGTTTGTTAATTAGGGCTTTACTGCTCAGACAAAATTGGACTATCTCACGCACATGGTTGAACTCAGGAAATCAAGACGAACAAATCCCAACCCTCGTGCCCAATTTATATAGAGCATAGCTCTATTCGTTATTTTCTGTCATTTCATTTTGTGGGGGTTAAAAACCCCCGCTAATTGTTTTGTTTTTACAGGAAAAAAGGAGGAAGACGAAGTACGTGCTTGCATCTGATTGGTTCATTCAAATAATATGCGCGCGTTTTGTAAAATTCCAGCATAAGCGTTAGTTTCTTATATTATATTTATTGCATATTATATTAACAAGATGCAGTGTTTGGTGTAGTGGAGGAGGACGTGTCTGGTCACTACTGGGACCTGGGTTCGATTCCCAGGTCCCCCAAAATTCCATATCATTTTTTCTTATGCGCTTGTGTGTAGGTTCCAAAAGAAGGCTTATCATGCACCTCACAAATCCACACGCCAAGTGTCTCAAAGGACAGATCCAAAGGCCAGAAGATGAGGAGCACCATGCTCCTGGTCAACCCATGCTGCAGGCAATTCCAAAGTCAAAGCAGGCCTGATCATTATTGGGCCAATTTGCTTTTCCTAACACCTCAATTCTGGCCCAACACCCCCCCTGGGTTCTTATTTTCTTTTCCTTTTTCTCTTTTTATTTTATTTTCTTTCATAATTTCCCTTTTTATTAATTATTAGTTTTATTAAGTATTTAATTAACCAATTAACATTTTTCACAATAAAACCAATTTTTTTTTTAATTATTTATTAACTTATTTTGTAAATAAATTCTAATATTAATTAATTAGTTGTGTAATTAGAACAATTTTAACATTTTTTCAATAAATAAAATTAATTTAGAATTAGGTCTTTCTTTTGACAACTTTTAATTCCTTTTATTTATTTTCATTAAAAACATAAAAAACACAAAAAAACATTTTTTTCTTTAAATAATTAATTAGTTAATTAGGTTTAATGTTTAATTTAATTCTAAAAAGGGTCAAAACCCTAAGACGTTCTTGATTAAATTTCTATTCGCGCGTATTAATTTCTTTTGATTATATTCATGTATCTGTATAGAGTATGTAATAGTTAATTAGGATTTTATCGCCTTATTTAAATTCTCGCACTTTATTTTCCAAAACGGGTTTTTGTTTTTGGCGATGTATAAACCCGCACCTTGTAATAGCTAGATTTACATTCCTGCAATTTATTTTCCGCACTCCTAACTGTTAAAAAATGCATGAAAGAATGTATGAAAAAATAAAACCAATCCATAGCTCACAAATAACATGTACAAGATAACCTTAACTGAAAAACAACACACAAAGCACATGCCACTTCTAGGGTACGCCTCACTGATTTCCTCGAACGTGGTCATCAAGTATAGGGTGTCTTAGAGGTCGCCCTTCTGTCTAAAAGATCTTGTTGCCTCGAAACGGTTGCCTCGGATAAAAGGATCTAGGACATTAGGGTTACTTCTAAGGTGTCCTACTATTGCTTCGGTAACCACATTGTCCCTAATAATCGAATTGACCCGAATAACTCCAACGATGGTGCTGCCTACCTCTCAATGGTGGGATAACACTATCTAAAGGACTCTTACACAGCCTAATTCCTTAGAGTAGGTAGATTTCTCTTAAGTACTTGCTCTTTTCAAACAAACAAAAACAATTCTTCACACCAACACTTTCTAAAAGTTTTCAAACAAATTTTTCATACACTCTTGAGGACAGATACAAGAGTTACTTAGAAATTTTTCAAACGAAACTTTTTCAAAACCCACACACACTTGAAAAGCAAACAAATCTTTTGAAAACATAAGAGGAAGTACCTAAGAGCCCATGGATAACCATGGATAGAAAGGGTGCTAACACCTTCCCTTTCTATAAATCTACCTCCCGAACCGAGAAACATTCTCAAAGAAGGAATTTTGCTGTGCTTTTGTCCTTTCCATGTTGGAGAACATAAAAGACGGTGGCGACTCTGGCTTACCGCGACATTTCGCGAAACCAGCTTAAAAAAACAGTCAGTTCTATTTCCACCGATCACATACTCCTAAGCCAAAATTATGTCAAAATAGGAAAATAACTTGTAAATTTATGTTAATTTAATTCTAGTTTCCTAAATACTTCTAAAAGTCAGAAGCATAGCCAAAAGTTCCTGAAAAGAGGAGAAAATATGATTTTGAAACTCAAACATCAAAACTAGTTGGTCAAATACTAAAACTAGGCATGCTTTACAAAATATTTTGAAGAAAATGGAAGATCATACTTTAAAAATTAGAAAAAAAGGTTTAGATGATCTTGAATCATCCAGTAACTTTGAACATATTTTCTTTAATTTTTAGAATGAGGGAAGTTAGAGAATTAATTGTTTATTTATGCTTAGGAAAGAAAAGACCTAAAAAACAATAATTAACTTCTAAAATCTTCAAAAATAAGCAAACTGACATTTAAAACCAATTAAAAATCATAAAAATTAGTTCAATACCTATGAGTCAGTAAGTATATTTTTCTTAAATTTTATCTCAAAAGAAAGAATTAGACAAAAATTATTTTCACAATATATCAAAAAAATAAAAAAAAGTGATATAACCAATAAATTGATTTAATTTGCATCTCACGAATTTTGTAAAATTTGACAAAAATTATTTTCAATAAGAAGACCCAGAGGGAAACTCAAAAACATTTTTTTATGGATTTTTAGATTAGTAGAAATAGGAAAATAAAATTCTAAAACCTATAGAATGATTAAAACCCTAATTAAACTAATTGAATCTATTTAATCATGAAAAAATGATAAGATTATGAAATATAAAATCAGAATATGAAAATATGCTGAATATAGAGTTTAGAATATTTTTGTGGTGATTTTTGAATTAAGAAAAATATTAAAACAAAATTAAAGAAAACAATAAAAAAATCAAATATATTGAAAGCCTATTACACATGTTTCAAACAGAAAGCGTTGTAAAAGAAGCTAAGATCATGTTCAATTGAAAGATGCCACGTAGTCGTCCCTGTCCTGGTGCCTAAAGCCCTAACTAGTTTTCAGTTTGACAAGATAAGTTCATGAACGTATAACTCCCTCATTTCTCCATGAAAACGTAAAGTATAAACATCAAACATCAAGATCTAAATGAGTAGAACACGATAGAATCAAGAAATTCATCAAAAGATGCATGGATTATAGAGAAAATGCTACGCAAAAATTATTGTATGAACATGATTTTGGGTTGAACAATTCAACAAATAGTTTTCAAATTCAAATTTCTCACTCGATTCTCAACCAAATCAAATGATCCAAACATCAAAATTGATCACAGAAAGATAAGGAACACAATGATGCTTATGATTATTTTAAATGATGCAAGATTAAAACAAAATCTGAGCATTAAAGCACTGGTTCAAACAAGACTTCAGACAACTTATTGAACAAAAATCAAGCAACAAAATGCATGGAATTATACTTCAGATCTAAGATCTGGCCAGCTAAACCATGATATACACGATCCTCAACAAGAATGCAAGTTAAATCGCGAATTTGAGTTCAATGATGCTCACCTCAATTTGTGAAAATTAAATTCACAAGGTGCCTCTGAACTTAGTAAGAAACCCGATGATCCTTCAACTTTAAACTTTAATGCAGTAGAATTGAGTAGATATTGGAGCTTGCACAAAAATTGAGAAAGGTTAGAAGATGAGAAATCTAATTTGGAGGAAGATGAAACTTTATGTGGGAGGGAGATGCAGAGTGTAGCTCGCAAATTATTTTTCTTCTTTGTTTAATGAGATAATAGAGAGTGTTTATATAGAGTGGAAAGATTGTTGAGGAAGCTGCCTTAGGGGTAGAAACGGGAAAAGAATTAGAAAAATCAAAATAGGGTGGTGTGACGTGTGTCTTGCATTTTGATGTTTTGCTTATGTATTTACGCTGTCATTTTTTAGTGAACAAAAAGAGAGCATAATTGAGTTAAATAAGCATGCATGATGAGCTGACAACCTGATGCTATTTGAAACAACCATCATGCAATTCCATGCAAACAAATTTCCCTCCTTTAAACTTGATGAATTCGTGACCATTTGAGATGAGGTTTGGCTTGTCAGAAAGAGGGCCATTAAGTGAACAATTTTCATGTTAACCACAAGTTGAAATGAGGCCTTGAAGTTACTTGAAAATGGCCACGAAGTTAGCCTCAAAATGCTGGCAAATGCAGTCGTGTAGTAACCATGCAAATATTAAAATCTTATCTCTTTTGTGATCATGAATTAAACTCACAATATCTTGAGCTATGGTCATTAAAATGAAAAACTATGTGAAGTGAGATTGAAGACAAAAATGCCCTTTCTAACTTTGATGTTCATCACAACTCCAAACATGGTCTTAACAATGGAGAAAATTAGGCCTACATCAAACCCTCCACTTGTTTGATAAAAAACCTGGCATAAAGACCGCGCGGGCCTAGCAACCTTGGCAGTTCCACATCTCTATTTTTCAACTTAAATATCTTCCTCTATGGTGCCTTAAATAAAAAAACCTTTGAACCAAATTTGTATAGAACATGACAAACTCCATCTTTTATGTTTAACACTTTTCAAAATAAATATTGAATCAAGGAGAAAAATAGCCACGAAGGTTTGCGCACCACGTGTTTTTGAAAATTCCGTCCGTGAGGCTTCTTATGCTGAATAATATTTTCCTTCTCATGCCCTCAAGTCCTAAAGCATATATATTTTTCTACACTTGATCATTTGAGATGATTCTTCAATCAAAAGTGAAGAGGAAGTTTCAAACTCTAATTTATCTGTTGACAACTTTTTAATTTGAGCTCAAATGGATATTCAAAATTAGCCATGAAGAAATAAGGTTTTGTGCACATATTTAGAATTTTCATTAAGTGTCCAGAATATTCCAAGCTTAACAAATTTTTCTCCTTTCACTTTTTGAACTTTTTGTGTCAAGGATAAAATTGAAGAACATTTCATCCTCTTCCCAACCATATAAAGTTTGCACATTTCTATAAAAAAATTGAGAAAGTTATGATCAATCAAAGTTCAACATTATGAACACTTAGAAAAAATCCAAAACTTCAAATAACATCTTTGACAAGTTATCTCTAATTCAACATTTCTTCTTGATCTTGTGCCACCATTGACCATGAAAATGTGAAAATAGGGACATTGAATTGATGGCTGACCAAAAGTCCACTTGGTCAACAATTGACTTTGGTTGACTTTTAACAAAATGACCAGTTTATCAGAGTACTATTCATCGGAGTAAACGTCTTATCAACGAACTATCTCCCATAATGCTGAGACTACAATTCATTGGGGTAAACATCTCAACAACGAATTATCTCCTATAATGACGAGACTACAATTCATCCGAGTAAACATCTTAACAATGAACTATTTTACCTAATGACAAGACTACCATTCATCGGAGTAAAACATCTCAACAACGAACTATCTCCCATAATGACGAGACTACCATTCATCAGAGTAAAACATCTCAACAATGAACTATCTCCCATAATGACGATACTACCATTCATCAGAGTAAAATATCTCAACAACGAACTATCTATTATAATGACGAGACTACCATTCATCGGAGTAAAACAACCCAATGAAGAACTATCTCCCATAATGACGAGACTACCATTCATCGGAGTAAACATCTCAACAACAAACTATCTCCCATAAAGACGGGACTAATATTCATTGGAGTAAAACATCTCAACAATGAACTATCTCCCATAATGACAAGCTACCATTCATCGGAGTAAAACATCTCAACAACGAACTATCTTCCCTAATAACGAGATTACCATTCATCAGAGTAAAATATCTCAACAATGACCTATTTCCCATAATGAAGAGACTACCATTCATCGGAGTAAACATCTCAACAACAAATTATCTCCCATAATTCCAAGACTACCATTCATCGGAGTAAACATCTCAACAACGAACTATCTCCTATAATGATGAGACTACCATTCATCGGAGTAAACATCTCAACAATGAACTATTTTACCTAATGACAAGACTACCATTCATCGGAGTAAAACATCTCAACAACGAAATATCTCCCATAATGACGAGACTACAATTCATCAGAGTAAAACATCTCAATAATGAACTATCTCCCATAATGATGATACTACCATTCATCAGAGTAAAACATCTCAACAATGAACTATCTATTATAATGACGAGACTACCATTCATCGGAGTAAAACATCTCAACAACGAACTATCTCCCATAATGACGAGACTACCATTCATCGGAGTAAACATCTCAACAACAAAATATCTCCCCTAATGACGAGACTACCATTCATCGGAGTAAAATATCTCAACAACGAACTATCTCCCATAATGATGAGACTACCATTCATCAGAGTAAACATATTAACAACGAACTATCTCCCATAATGATGAAACTACCATTCATCGGGGTAAACATCTCAACAACGAACTATCTCCTATAATGACAAGACTATAATTCATCTGAGTAAACATCTCAATAAGGAACTATTTTACCTAATGAAAAGACTACCATTCATCGGAGTAAAACATCTAAACAATGAACTATCTCCCATAATGACGAGACTACCATTCATCGGAGTAAAACATCTTAACAACGAACTATCTCCCATAATGACGATACTACCATTCATCAGAGTAAAATATCTCAACAACGAACTATCTATTATAATGAGGAGACTACCATTCATCCGAGTAAAACATCTCGACGATGAACTATCTTCCATAATGACGAGACTACCATTCATAGGAGTAAACATCTCAATAACAAACTATCTCCCATAATGACGAGACTACTATTCATTGGAGTAAAACATCTCAACAATGAATTGTCTCCCATAATGACAAGCTACCATTCATCGGAGTAAAACATCTCAACAATGAACTATCTCCCCTAATAAAGAGACTACCATTCATCGAAGTAAAATATCTCAACAACGACCTATTTCCCATAATTACGAGACTACCATTCATCGGAGTAAACATCTCAACAACAAATTATCTCCCATAATACCAAGACTACCATTCATCGGAGTAAACATCTCAACAATGAACTATCTCCTATAATGATGAGACTTCCATTCATCGGAGTAAACATCTCAACAATGAACTATTTTCCCTAATGACAAGACTATCATTCATCAGAGTAAAACATCTCAACAATGGACTATCTCCCATAATGACGAGACTACAATTCATCAGAGTAAAATATCTCAACAATGAACTATCTCCCATAATGAAGATACTACCATTCATCAGAGTAAAACATCTTAAAAACGAACTATATATTATAATGACGAGACTACCATTCATCGGAGTAAAACATCTCAACAATGAATTATCTCCCATAATGACGAGACTATCATTCATCAGAGTAAACATCTCAATAACAAACTATCTCTCATTATGACGAGACTACTATTCATTGGAGTTAACCATCTCAACAATGAACTATCTCCCATAATAACGAGACTACCATTCATCGGACTAATCATATCAATAACGAACTATCTCCCCTAATGACGAGACTACTATTCATTGGACTAATTATATCAACAACGAACTATCTCCCCTAATGACGAGACTACCATTCATTGGAGTAAACATCTCAACAATGTACTATCTCTCCTAATGACGAGACTACCATTCATCGGAGTATAACATATCAACAACGAACTATCTCCCATAATGAGGAGACTACCATTTATCAGAGTAAAACATCTCAACAACAAATTATCTCCCATAATGATGAGACTACCATTGATTAGAGTAAAATATCTCAACAACAAACTATCTCCCATAATGACGAGACTACCATTCATCAGAGTAAACATCTCAACCACGAATTATCTCCCATAATAACGAGACTTTCATTCATTGGAGTAAAACATATCAACAACGAACTATCTCCCATAATGACGAGACTACCATTCATCTGAGTAAACATCTCAATATTGAACCATCTCCCATAATGACGAGACTACCATTCATCGGAGTAAAACAAATCTTCTCTGGCATTAACAAACTTACTGGGAAAGAATAGGTTACTCAAATAAAGAGACCTGCCACTTGCTGTTTGCGAAGAAAATTGTGATAACGTTTGAAGTGTTGAATAGCTAACGCAATGGTAGTCTGTATCTTGACAATCTTGACTTTCTCACCTCCTTCATAGTACTTGACAAGAATATTTCATGCTTCCTTCGTCGATTTAGCATGAGAGATCCTGTCGAAGTTTATCGTATCAACCATCGTTTGAATGTAATATGCAGTCTTGCAGGCCTTCTTTTTGGCTTCATTGTGAGTGGTCTTTTGTACGTCGGTTGCATCCGCAGCCAGCGCATGAATGCCATTAGTAACCACTTCTAGGGTTTCATGAAAGTCAAACATATATTGCATTTGTTTTCTCCATAGAATCTAATTCTTGTCGTCAAGAGTTGGAAGAGAATTCAGAATATTATTAGTACCATTCATCTTCACAATGATTGATTGACAACAATCCATGATCCCGAAAACACGATCTTTGGCGTGTGGTTCTTGAAAACATGATCAAGAATCTAACTGAAACTCGGATACCAATTTGTTAGTGCGTGAGACACTTTTAGTGATGGGAGAAAGAGAGAGAATAAAAGATATAAGAATTCTATTATGAATTAAATTATTACAAACTGATTTACAAACTAGTCTATTTATATACAACTAACTTGTAAACTAAGTAGACTAACAAATCATAATTAAACTTGAATTTGAATTACACAACTTAAATTAAATTATGTCTAATATTATATCTATTATTTCAAGAGCTTTCTTTCCTTCCTTTCAATTTTGTGAGGATATTTAACACATCTAATTTCATGCAAGATGCATTTTGTTGAGTAGTATTTTGGCATGATAAATTCAGAGCTATTGTCACTTTATTATTTTAACAGTTGAGTTATGTTGCACCTCTGTCATTTTTTTGACAGAACCAAACATACGCAAAGTTTGAATACCATAAAAAAAACACTCATGTGATGATAAATATTTAATATACATTTTTAAGATTATAAAAATGTTTATCAAACTATATTAAATATAAAACATACAACAAAGTACAACAACAAAATATCTTCATTCATACTACATTCCTCCATGTTACATTCCTCCATGTATCTAATTAAAGAAGGATTTTGTCTATAATAAAATATCAAATAGAGTTAACTTTTTGACTAAATATTTAAACAAATAAAATATAAAATTAATATTTTGTTGATGTACCTAAGAAAATTATATTTGAGCTTGTAACCATACAAGAATATTTCATGAAAAGAAATGAATTAGTGGATGCAAATTTTGCTTGTTCTAATAATGGAACAAGACTAATTACTATATACTAACTAACAAATGCATTTTCTATGTTTTGTGCAATGGACTATTCCATTGCTTAATCGTGTTCCCTAATTCCTCTAGAATTAACTATGCAAGAAGTTTTATTAATTATATTCCAAAACAAGCATAAACCATGCGCATTGAGAACATCACCCACCACTAATGGCCTTTTTTTTCTCCAAGTAGTCCTCCAATAATTATTTTATCTTCTTTGCATTATATTAAATATGTATTATTTTATTACTTTCAATCGCAACCAATAGCTAAGCTTCAATCCAGGTTTTTTAAATTGCTGTTTTGCCATCAAACTTTAAGTGTTAAAATACAATTTGCACTCTACCCAATTGCATCTTTTTAAAAGTTGGTGATTACTAAATTAACTAGTTCTTTATTTTCTCAACTGGACCACCACTGGCCTATTATAACAACTCAGTGCAAAACTATCTTTCTGAAAAATCAGAAAGCAACATCTGTGAAAAGTATTGGTTACATGCAACATAAGAAATACACACCGCATGCAATAGGACCATTCATTATCACCTTTAACTAAAGAATATATAGGGAGGATATTGCTTGAATTTCATATTTAAAATGAGGATTCTATTAGGTAATCTAAAGAGTGCAAAACAAACTCATATACAAAAGATTAAACGGTAGTCAAATTAGGAAAGCAATTCTTTATGCATTCAATAGCACAAGTTCATCAATCAACAAAAAGAAATACACCCTACCATCACCATTGAGTAAAGAAGATAAAGAGAGGAAATTGCTTGAATTTCATGTTTACCATGAGGATTCCATGAGGTAATCTAAAGAGTTCAAAACAAACTCATTCAAAAGACTAAAAGGTAGTCAAATTAGCAAAGCATTGCTTTATGCATTCAATGGCACAAGTGCATCAATTTAGTGGATTTTGTGGATAAGTCTAAATAAGGCTGCCTCATTTTTAAGTTAGATTTTGAGAAATCATATGACTTAGTTACTTGGAGTTATTTTTTTTTTTGGAGTATATGCTTACCAAATTTGACCTTAGTGAAAAGTGGAGATTCAGGATGAGAGTTAGAGTGTTTTTAAGAAAACATGCAACATTGATGAATGATTATCCAACTAAAGAGATTAGTATTCAGAGGGGCTTGAAGCAAGGTGATCATTTATTTCAGTTCTTCTTTTTGTTGGTGAATGAAGGCTTGAGTGGACTATTTAGGAGTGTGAGTGGACTATTAAGGTAAGTTAATTATATCTAGTGATCTCTCATCTTCAGTATGTGGATGACACTCTTATTTTGGCTAAAGCTACAGTGGAAAACATCTGGATGATTAAGACAATTCTTTGAGAGTTCGAACATGTTTTAGGCCTTTGTATTAATTTTGTCAAAAGCAATCTTATTAGGATAAATGTCGATCATGTTCTCTTAGACTCTGATTGGTTTCCATTATTCTAAATAAGATTCCCTTCCTTTCAAGTATCTTGGCTTAGAGGTGGGGCTAACTCTCGCCCTTGGACTACTTGGAAACCTCTAAGTAAGTTTATTTCTAAGTGGCTTCCATTCTTTGAGGCATAAGTTTGTTAGTTACGGTGGTAGGGGCATTCCCCTTAACTCGATTCTAATGATATTTCAATCTTCTTATTATATTTTCCTAAAATGCATGTTAAGGTTTGAAAGAAACTACTTAAGATTTATAGGAGATTCATATGAGATTCATGTGGGGAGGGGTGAAAGGAAATTCTAAAATTTTGTAGGTTAGTAGGTTGGAACAATCCAGGGTGATTAAGAGAAATCCTAAGAATGTTAACACAGTAGCCTTAAGATAATAAGGGAGGAGATGGTTGCATCCACTATCCTTCAACCAGACACTCAAAGGTTGGATTTTGTAAGTCTTGATCCCAAGGTAGACACTGAGAAAGAAAGACTAATGCCCACAAAAGATCTAAAGGAAGTCTGGATTGGACCCCGAGATTTTCAAACAACCAATTTTGGCACCTCATTGTCCAAATTTGGAGAATAAGAATTGATTGTCATGCTCAGGAAAAATGTTGATTTGTTTGTATGAAACACTTCCAACATATGTCAGGTATAGACGCCAGGGTGTTTTGTCGCCGCCTTACCATAAACTCCACTATGAAGCCTATGACATAGAGAAATCACAAAGTTGGAAAGATAAGTGGGCAGTGAGTGATGAAAAGATAGAAAAGTAAAAAAAGTATAGGTTTCATGGCTGAAGTCAAATACCCAATTTGGATGGCTAATGTGATCCTAGTTCGAAAAGCATCAAATAAATTGCGGATGTGTGTTGATTTCACTGATCTGAATGTAGTGTGACCTAAAGATCTTTATCCTTTGGCCAACATTGACAGTCTAATTGACGGGTCTTCACGATATAGACCTTAAGCTTTATAGACGCTTATTTCGATTACAACCAAATAAAAATGAAGCCCTTGGACGCGTCCAAGACAACGTTCATGACTAACCATGGAAATTACTGTTACAATATCAATCTATTTTGATTGAAGAATGTATGTGCTACTTATCAAAGGTTAATGGATATGTTGTTATCACACAAAATAAGGCGTAATCTAGAGGTCTATTACGACGATATGATTGTGAAAACCCCTAAATAAGAAAGTCATTCAATATATTTAGAATACATCTTAAAGTCAACTTAAAGATACAATATGCACTTGAATCCCTCCAAGTGCTCCTTTGGTGCTCAAGCGAACAAGTTCTTGGGTTTATGTTGACCAGAAGGGGAATCAAGGTGAACCCTGACAAGTATCAAGCAATCATTGAAATGAAAATCTCTTTCAGCATCAAGGAAGTTCGCAACTAACAGGGTGCTCAATTGCTTGTGTAGGTAAAAAATAATTCCACTTCTTCGTTATCCTTAAGAAGAAGAAGGAAAAGTTAGATTGGGAATTGTGTGATAATCAAACTCAATTATCAAACAACAAGAAAACTCCTACCATATTTCCATGGGCATTGTGTGATAATCAAACAAAATTATCCCATCCGTCAAATCCTAAAAAGTAATACTTAGCAGGTAGAATGATGTCCTAGTCATTTGAGCTATCTAAATATGATATCCACTTTGTACCTAAGGTAAGTATTAAACCACAGATGCTAGAAAATTTCTTGGCAGATTTCAGTTCACCTGTGGGATAGGAGCCCCCCCCCCCCCCCCCCCCCACCCCACGTGTGAACATTATTAGTGGATGGCGCCTTAAATATAAAGGATGAGTGGCGCCAAAATAGTGTTAGAAGGCCGAAACAACCACCTCTAGGAGCAATCTCTAAGATTTGAGTTCAAAGTCAGCAACAATTAAGTTGAGTATGAAGCCCTCATTACTGGTATAAACTTCACCATCGATATGGGTGCTTTAAGTCTCAAAGCCAAAAGCAACTCATAACTAATTGCAAATCAGATCATTGGAGACACTACAAGAAAAAACTTGATCAGCTAGGGGATTTAGTGACGTGATAAACCCCTCACTAAATTTTTACGTTGCTTGGGGTAAACCCCCTCGCAAATGACAAAACAGAAGAAAAAAATAAAAAAAGATTGATAATGGGCTACCCATCTGTGATACGGTGGGAGAACTGACTTGAGGTTTTGTGTTTGTATTCGCAAATGTTTCGGTTGAGCAAGAGTCGCCACCGACTTTTTATTTTATCCTAAGGAAAGGTTAAAAAGCACAGCAAAAACCTTTTGAGATGTTTTCTTGGATTCGGGGAGTAGATTATAGAAAGGGAAGGTATTAGCACCCTTTCTATCCATGGTTATCCATGGGCTCTTAGTTACTTGCTTAGATCACTTGCCTTTTGTTTTCAATTGTTTTAATTGGTGCTTGAGTGTGTGGGTTTTGAAAATGTTTTGGAAAGATGCCAATGTGGTGGCAACCTTTGTAATGATCCATGTGGGGATGTATACAAAGATGTATGTCTTTTGAAAAGGTTTTCATTTGTTTTTGAAAGTTGTTTTGAAAGTGTAGTGTTGTGTGGTTTTGAAATTAGGCAAGTGTTTTGTTTTGCAAGATTGGTTCAAGTAACTAAGAGATTATCTACTCCTAAGTTTCTCAAAAGATTATTGCTATGTTTTAACCCTTTTAGCAAGTTTGCTCCACCATTGTATTTGGTGGACAACCTTGTGTTAGGATGTGAAAGGGACGGGCGCGGGTCATCGTTTAGACCATAATTGCAACGGCGTTAAATGTCTTTGGGCAATTTTCTTTAAGGGACTTGATCATTTATGTATGTTTGTTTTGAAAAGTTTTATCGAGGGACTATGATCATTCAAATTGTTTGCTTTGCCCAAAGAAGTTCAACATACAATATGGCCCATTTATTTGAAGGCAACAAAGTGGAGTACCCTAGGGATGCAAGTGTGAGATGTGTGTCCATTTTCATGCTTGTTTATCTTGAGATTAGGTCATAACTATTTTTTATCGTTTTTCGCATGCAAACCCTAATTCTAACATGTTATTATTAGAAAGCGTATAAAGTGCGAAATTTAAATTTACTAAGCTATTACAAAACCAAATAGGGGAAGGGGGGTACAAATATTCAAATGGGGATATTGACAAGAATTTAAATCTAAATTATTACATCATTTTGAATATTTGCAATTTAATCAATGTACAAAATTAAATAAGAATGCAAGATGCACAAAAAAATATTTTGTATAGGTATGGAAAAATATTATTTATATAAAAGAGAAAAGAAAATAAAAATATATTATTTTTTGGAGTATTTTGAATTTAGGGCAAAAACCCTAATTTTATTAA
Source organism: Vicia faba (assembly GCA_948472305.1). NCBI lineage: Eukaryota > Viridiplantae > Streptophyta > Magnoliopsida > Fabales > Fabaceae > Vicia > Vicia faba. Next base: position 1,054,734,136 of record OX451740.1, on the reverse strand, counting down.
GGAAAATGTATTATTGTTTAATTTAATACAAACATTTATTTATTATGTACAAAAATAAAAATAATGAAGTATATTATGAAAAAGTATTTTTTATATCAAATATTAATAAAAATGAAAAAATTCAAATATTTTTATATTCTAACCTAAATATATTAATAAACATATATATATACATATATTAATTTCTTAAATATGCATTATGTGCAAAATATTTAATATTTAATAAAATAAATAATAATAATAAAAAAAAAAGTATTTTTTATGTGGAATATTTTCAGGATGTAAACAAAAATAAAAATTGTGTTTACACTATCTTTATATTTATTCTAAATAATAGTATGCATATATTTTATGTATAAACAAAGAAATAAATCAAATAAATATGCCATAAATTCAAAAAAGGATGGAAAAAATATTTTCAAAATTTTAATATGCTGAGAAAAAATAAGCAAGTCAAACAAAAAAAGAAAAAAGTCAAAAAGAATTAAAAATAAGACAAATGGGCTTGGGGGGTTCATGAGTAATTATGGGGTGTGAAAAGAAAAGCACAAGACAAGCCCAGCCCAATGCCACTGTCTTCAACCTCCAGCACAGACATTTGAAAAAAACGCGCGCCTCTGTTCTTCAATGTCTAACTCTTGATTCCTGGCTTTTTAGCAAAAACTCATAACACAACAAATGTTCAGCATGAAGAGACGATTCTAACCATGTATGGAACTTGACCTAACTCTCTAAGATGAGGGAGAATTTCTCCTTCCCCAAATCCTAACCTAGTTTTTCTGCCATTTTCAAACTACAAATTCTCTCTACTCAGGCAAAAGAAATGAAATGTAAAGATATGTACATGTTCAGGGCTATGAGTAGGACCTTGTTTCTTCACAAACTTAAGACTAAAGATGCATGATAAGAGAGATACGAGTTCAAAGTTTTACCTGTGCAGTTAAACTTCTATCTGGAGAATGAGGAACTTCTAGTGCAAGGTAATGATTGGAAAAGCTTCCTTGAGGTCCAGGGATGCTTTTTCAATGCTTACTTTGTCTTGAAACTTCTTGTATCAAGCTATAGAACTTCACCTGCAAAAGGAAAAAATGAAAATGGTGGAAGCTGTTAGAGGGATTACAGGTCAGGTTTTAGGTCATGGTTAGCTTGCATATATGCTAGGGAATGTGTATGGATTGATTTTGGTAAGAATGCTCGAGGGAAATGGGAGTTGGTACTCAAACTGCAGAGGCAACTCTGTTTTTGCAGTTTGAGGATGATTCTGAGATGGAGGGTGCTTGAGAGGTCAAGGACTCGTTCCAAAGCTTGGATATGTTATGTGTAAGGTGTTTGATAACTTCTTTCTTGTGTTTGTAAGCTGAGATGGGAGTTGTGATAAGTTATGCACTTTTCTTCTATGTTAAGCAACAAAATGCCACTTGATGTTTTAGGTCAGTAGGGGACCTCTAATCTTGCAGCAAAGCCTCTCTTGATCAGAGCAATTTGTCCATAATCTTGTGCTAAAAGGATTTTGCTTGTACCTGCTTGGATTTCAATTTGACATAAAGCTAGCTTTTTACAAAAATGGATAAAGCACTTTATCTAGTTTAGGATTAATCTTGCATACTATGCTTGCACTCAAAGAACAATACCTTAACACATTGAATATGCATTAAATTATTGAGTATGGAATGGTTCAAGGACCTGTAATCAAGCATAAAGCAAGCTGAGTTCAAATTTGCAAGATTATGAACATGTTTTGATGAAGAACAAAAGTGAATTTTTTCCAACTTGTGAAATTCGAATCTCTCAAGTTATGAGGTTGTTTGAGAAGTTCTTGGACATTTTGGAAAGCTTGGAATGTGTACTACAATCCATCTTTGAAATGCAAATTGAAATTCCAAGTGGAAGGGTATGAAAAATGGCCTTGAAGTGGGGTAGAAAACCTTGTCAAAATAGGTTAAAATTTCACTAAGTTAAAAATGGTTTAGTGCCCTTATTCAAAAAATTGTAACTTGAGATACAAGCTTCAAATGAAAAAACTTTGTGAATCAAAGTTATAGATTATGCAACAAGCTACAACTTTCATGTTTTGACTTTTGTTTGAATCCAAATTGATCTTGGTGAAAAGATGGGGAAAAGTTGGGAAAAAATTAGGGTTTTTCATAACTTAGAAAAATTCTAAGTTATGAAAAATTCCATTTTCAAACCCTAATTTGCATTTTGTGATTTCTTGGTGAACAAGTTTCATGACTTGACATGTTTTGATGAAAAATGAATCTTGACTCTTGATTTTGACCAAAAAGTCAAAGTTTGACTTTTCAGTGACAGTCAAAATTGATCAATTGACTGGGAAATTCAACTGTCAATCTTGTGCACTTGGGATCTTTTGAGCTTGATGAATGTGTCAAGACCATTTCATTGAGTCCTTGAGTCCACATGTGAGTTTGGTTTGCCATTGGCTAGGTCAAACAGTCAAAAATTGCCTTTGTGCAGTCAAAACCCTAAAAATGACCATTTTGCCCTTTTGGTGATCTGATCAAATTTCTTGTGGAATTGTGATCCAAACTTGATCAAATGGTCCATATGAGTTCAATATGTTGATGTGGGTCAAAAATCATGAGGTTTGACTGTCAATTGGCCACAGTTGACTTTTTCCCCAATACAACTGATTTCTAGGTCAACTGTCCAATTGACTGGGCAAAACTTGGAATCAAGACTTGAAACTTGGTGAGGATAAACTTGGGAGTCCCACATGAAGCATGAAAGTCATCTTAGGCATTTTAGGTCAAAACATCCTTGGGCAAACACAAACCCTAATTTGAGTCCACAGTGCAAGGAGAAGTCTTGAGCAGAGGAAACCCTAACTGGATTTTGATCTTTAAGGGTCTTGTGATGAGAAAATGTTGAGGAAATGGGAGGGAAAATTTTGGGGTACAACAGTTGCCCCTGTTCAATCTTCTTGGACCTGAAGAGTTAGATTGGCAAGTTTGCCTTTCGCGACTTGAAGGTAAAAGGAGATTGGACACTAGAGTGCCCGGAAATTTGCACTCGCATGCTGGAGTCTCAACAATATGGTGTCGGAAATGGGCTTATAGATGCCATTTGGAGAGGTGGTGGATAGGGAGATGGGCTTATAGATGCCATCTGGAGATGTGACAGAACCTTGTCGGGAATGGGCTTATAGATGCCATTTGGAAGTGTTGATCGCATAAGAGATTCCTTAGCGAGAACTTGTGTATTTGAGAAAGACGGATGTTTTCCTGGCTTGTTACAGGTGTTTGATCTTCAGTCTCCTTATGCAGATATGCCCTGGCTAGATACAGGTATCGAATCTACAATTGGTTGTTCACAGATATTTCCTAGGTTGTTGCAGGTGTTGATATGGAATTCTTCAGACATGCCCTGGCTGGATACAGGAATCGAATCTGGAGATGTTATAGTTGATAGATGTGCCCTGGATGGATACAGGAATCGAATCTTCGAACTCTTCAGACGTGCCCTGGCTAGATACAGGAATCGAGTCTGGAAATAGTCGTCAACAGATATGCCCTGGCTGGATACAGGAATCGAATCTGGAGATGTTGTAGTTGATAGATGTGCCCTGGCTGGATACAGGAATCGAATCTTCGAACTCTTCAGACGTGCCCTGGCTAGATACAGGAATCGAGTCTGGAAACTGATCACTCTCAGATGTGCCCTGGCTAGATACAGGTATCGTATCTGGAACTGTGACAGTTGAAGGTAGTTGTTTTTGGGATTGTCTTTTTCCTGAAAAGGCAAAAACATAAGTTGTATGCAATGTCATGATGTATGATATGCATGATATCATGATGTTCAACATGAGATAGTGTTGTATGCGTTTTATCATGTATGTAAGCAAGATGTATGAAAATGTGAAATGTTTATGAATGTAATTTCGTTTTGGGGAAAATAAATCCTTGACGAACGGCCGGGGAGTTGCTCCGTGGAAGAGGTACTTGGCCGAAGTTTTGATAAGAGGCCTGTTGAGGACTTTAATGATGGATTCCGCTGGGGATAATGATGATAAACTCCGCTGGGGATTGAAGGGACTTTGCCGAGGGCGGTCTTCCGTGGTTTTTAGCTGAGGATAACCCAGTTATAAGTCCTTGTGAGGAAATAACTCTAAATAAAACTCGGGAGAGACGTCCGTACTCTGCAGGGGATAAGCTTCCAGAATCTATTGGGGATGAGCTTTAAGACCTGCCGGGGAATGTTGTGTCCTTTCAGGATTGTCGGGGAGTCAACCCCGCTTGGGGAAAGTATTGCTGAATCTTGTTTTATTCTGCGGGGAGTTGAGATGATTTGGCCACACTCTTCAGTTGAATCTACCTTGGCACCTCGGCGGACAAAACAAACAGACTGCATTAGACAACTTCTCATTGCCCCTGTCTTTGATGTCACCTGTAATCAATCTCTCGTTTCATATGTAAACATTTATGAATCAGCAATTTAATGTCAAACGCATATATCAAAAATGAATATTGGACGTTCTTCGCAAGACAAAACAGAAAAAAGGAAAACAATTGGCACTTTTAACTGAAAAGTATATTTGTATTGATTTAAACTTTGCCTGTGAATAGGCGTTTTTGTACAAGAGACTGACATCCTAGTAAGAGGACGCCGCCAAATAACATAGAGTTTACAATTTGAAAACAGAAACCAAACAGCTATGTGAACAATCCCACTGGGTTCCAACTCTGCTATCGGCTTTATGTCTTCGAACATCTCATCGCTTTGCTGTCTAGTTGAAGATGAAGCTGATTGGTCGATGCCGAAATCTGAGCTAGATAGTTGATGCCGAATTTCGGATGCAAAGTGATCCAATGAGACATAGTGTTACGCTTTTATCCCTAACTTTTTCCTGGACCGCCCTTTCGGGTTTTCAGTCCACCGGGATACCCATTTTTGCCCAAGCCGCCTTTTCAGGTTTTCGACTTGCCGGGTGTACAGATTTTCATTCATTTCATCCCTTATTTTTGCCCGAACCCTTTTGGTTCGCCGGGAAGCCCTTATTTTTGCCTAGGTATGTCAACCTAGCGGGTCTTTTATTCATGCGTAGTATTTTTTCACTATGTCTGCATTGGCGGGGTGAGGAAGGTCGTCACCATCCATGGTGGTTAGGATCATGGCTCCTCCTGAGAACACACGTTTAACCACAAATGGCCCTTCGTATGTAGGGGTCCATTTGCCCCGGGGATCACTTTGAGGAAGGATGATGCGTTTGATTACCAGGTCCCCAACTTGATATTCTTGTGGTCTGACCTTCTTGTTAAATGCCCTGATCATCCGTTTTTGATACGTTTGACCATGACAGATAGCAGTGAGCCTCTTTTCGTCAATCAGATTTAATTGATCAAGTCGAGTCTGGATCCAATCATCTTCATTCAAGTCTGCATCCTTCATTATCCAGAGAGAGGGTATCTGGACTTCAATTGGCAAGACTGCCTCCATGCCGTAGACCAAGGAGAAGGGAGTTGCCCCGGTGGACGTTCTGGATGAGGTACGGTACCCATGCAGAGCGAATGGTAACATCTCGTGCCAATCTTTATAGGTCACTGTCATCTTCTGCACAATTTTCTTGATATTTTTATTGGCTGCCTCCACAGCCCCATTCATCTTCGGCCGGTAGGGAGAAGAATTGTGGTGCTGTATCTTGAATTGTTCACAGAGTTCAGTGATCATTTTGTTATTGAGATTGGTACCATTGTCCGTAATGATTCTTTCCGGGACGCCGTACCGACAGATCAGGTTATGCCGGATGAAACGTGCCACGACGCTCTTGGTTACTGTGGCATAGGAAGCTGCCTCAACCCACTTCGTGAAGTAGTCGATCGCTACCAAGATGAAGCGATGCCCATTGGATGCCGTCGGTCGGATCTCACCGATCATATCGATGCCCCACATTGCAAAAGGCCAAGGTGCCGTCAGAACATTCAAAGGAACCGGAGGGATATGCACCTTGTCAGCATAGATCTGGCATTTATGACCAGAAATATCCTGCCTGAAGGATTTTCTTAGCCATGGTGTGTCCACTGGAATGTGTTCCAAATGTACCTTCATGCAGTTCTATCATAATTTTCTCTGCTTCAGCCTTATCCACACAACGTAGCAGAGTTGAATCATGATTCCGTTTGTAGAGAATGCCGTTGCTGAGGAAGAATTTTGCAGCAAACCTCCTCATGAACTTCTTATCATTGACAGATGCACCTTCAGGGTATTCCTGAGCTTCCAAGTACCTCTTCACCTCATGATACCAGGGTTTTTCAATCACCTTCTCAGCCTCAAGCTCACAGCAGTACGCCGGTTCATCCAACTTCCAGATAATGATTCGGGGAGCCTCATTGTCCCATTTAACTTTGAACATTGAAGACATCGTAGCTAGTGCGTCCGCTAGCTGATTCTCCTCTCTAGGGAAGTGTTCGAAAGTTATCTCTTCAAAGTGGGGAAGCAAGGTTGACACATACTCCTTGTAAGGAATAAGATTCGGGTGTTTCGTATCCCACTCGCCTTTGATCTGATTGATTACGAGAGCGGAATCTCCGAAGACACTTAGAAATTTGATCCTTAAGTCGATTGCAGCTTGTAAACCCATGATACATGCCTCGTATTCTGCCATGTTGTTGGTGCAGCTGAAACATAATCGGGCGGTGAGGGGAGTATGAGTTCCTTTGGGAGATATGATTATAGCGCCGATGCCGTTACCCAAAGCATTGGAGGCTCCATCAAAATGCATAGACCATCGGGATCCTTCCTCAGGTCCTTCATCCGGTCCAGGTACTTCACAGTCAGTTACCACCATGATGTCTTCGTCCGGAAAATCAAAGTTCAATGATTGATAATCGTCCACAGGTTGGTGTGCCAAATGGTCGGCCAATACACTTCCTTTAATTGCTTTCTGAATTGTATACTGGATGTCATATTCTGTTAAGATCATTTTCCATCTCGCTATTCTTCCAGACAGAGCGGGCTTTTCGAATATGTACTTAATGGGATCCATCTTTGAAATCAATAAAGTAGTGTGAGTCAACATATACTGTCTCAGCCGGCGAGCAGCCCATACAAGAGCGCAGCAAGTTTTCTCAAGCAGTGAGTAACGAGACTCACAGTCGGTAAACTTTTTGCTCAAGTAATAAATAGCGTGCTCTTTTCGGCCAGACTCGTCATGCTGCCCCAGCACACACCCCATTGAATTGTCAAGTACTGTTAAGTATAGTATTAGAGGTCTTCCTTCCACCGGTGGCATAAGAATGGGTGGCTCTTGGAGATATTCCTTTATCTTTTCAAAGGCGGCCTGACATTCATCATTCCAGCGTACTACTTGATCTTTCTTCAGCAATTTGAAGATTGGCTCACAAGTAGCAGTCAGATGTGAGATGAATCGGGCAATGTAATTCAGTCGTCCTAGGAAACCTCTGACTTCTTTCTCTGTTCTTGGAGTCGGCATCTCTTGTATGGCTTTTACCTTGGCAGGGTCCACCTGAATACCTTTATCACTTACAATGAAACCTAGCAATTTTCCGGATCTTACCCCAAAGGTGCATTTGTTGGGATTCAACCTCAGCTTGTATAACTTGAGTCGGTCAAACAACTTCCTCAGATGGTCAAGGTGCTCCTCCTCAGTTTGAGACCTTGCAATCATGTCATCAACATATACCTCAATATCATGATGGATCATATCATGAAATAAAGCAACCATGGCACGTTGATAGGTTGCCCCAGCATTTTTTAATCCGAATGGCATGACCTTATAACAGAAGGTGCCCCACTGAGTTACAAAGTTAGTCTTCTCCATATCTTCCGGAGCCATCTTGATCTGATTATACCCTGAAAAACCATCCATGAAGGAGAACACCTTGTGTTGAGCTGTATTGTCAACAAGGACATCAATGTGAGGTAGGGGGAAGTCATCCTTGGGGCTGGCCCTGTTCAGATCCCTGTAGTCAACACACATTCTGACCTTACCGTCCTTCTTTGGTATCGGCACCACGTTGGAAACCCACTGAGGGTAAGAAGTCACTGCAAGGAACCCGGCGTCAAACTGTTTCATAACCTCGGCCTTGATCTTTTCAGACATCTCTGGACGCATCCGTCGGACTTTTTGCTTTACCGGAGGGCAATCTTCCTTGGTTGGCAGGTGGTGAACTACAATGTCGGCATCCAACCCAGGCATATCTTCATAGGACCAAGCAAAAATCTCCATGTAGTCTTGTAGCATCTGGATCAATCGTTGCTTCACGCCGAGCTCTAGATTGGCACCAATCTTGACCTCTTTCCTATCTGTCTCGGTACCCAGGTTAATTGTCTCCACCGACTCTTCATGTGGTTGAATAGCTCTCTCTTCCTGGAGTAGCAGTCTCGCAAGTTCACCAGGCACTTCGCAATCATCTTCACCTTCGTCTTCGGCCAAGTTGATCGGATTTTCGAAGTCATAACTGGCGGTAGCAGAGCTGTTACCAGTGAGATCCAGAGTGGATTGAAACCTGTATAAGTGAGTGTGTGTAAATATAGCTGTTTTGCAATATATATAACACAAAAAGGAAAAGAGCACAAGATTTGAAATGCAACAAACGTCCAATGTTTTGATTGATGATATATGAAAATGTCATACAAAAAGCCCTCACAAATGGAGCTACGATGCCCCGGGTAGGACACCGAGTCAACAAAGTTTTAACATATTGTTTGTTACAAATTGGAAATCAAAAGAAATTAATTACTGCGTGATAAATGTGATAGGGGTAAAATCCTTTGCCGTCCAGTTGCTTGGTCCGTTGCTGGTAGTCGGGTAGATCCAACTGTCAAACTCTGCTTCCTCCACATCCTCCTCGATAGCATTCACCCTTGAGCTGGAAATAAACACCGGAGCCTTTCTGATCTTCTCTTTGCGCACAGCCCTCTGAGCCTCTGCAGTAAAGCCCAGCCCAAACTTGTCGTTCTTCTGAGTGAAGTCAGGAAGCTGACCCCAGTTTGCACAATTGCCTTTCTGAACCACAGCCCGGGCATCCCTTAGGGAAGCCATCTTCAAGGAAACATTCTCTTCGACTGTTGTCTCTGCAGCTGCTGAAATTGGATGTACCTCCTCGAAATGCTGAAAGGGGGTTTCAATAAACTCCCCGTCCATCTCAATGTATCTGAAGGAATTCAAATGGCTCACCATATACTCCTCTTCTCCTTGCACAGTGACGATCTTCCCTCTGACAGGGTACTTCAGCTTCTGGTGCAAGATGGAGGTCACTGCCCCAGCTTTATGGATCCAAGGTCGACCCAGTAGACAAGAGTACGATGGACGTATATCCATTACATAAAAAGTAGAGTCAAACACTTGAGAGCCCACACGAATAGGGATATCAACCTCTCCATGAACCATCCTTTTTGAACCGTCAAAGGCCCTGACGATGATATTGCTGGGCTTTAGTTCCAGGCCTTCATAATCCAGGCGGTCTAAAGCCTTTTTCGGTAGAACATTCAAGGAAGAACCAGTATCCACCAATACATGTGCCAGAGTAGTGCCCCTGCATTCGATAGAGACGTGCAGGGCATCATTGTGGTCTCTTCCTTTCGCAGTCAGGTCAGCATCTGAAAAACCCAGGCCATTGTCTGCCGTCAGATTTGCTACGCAGTCAGTGAACTGGACTGCAGATGTCTCCTGTGGCACATGGGCCGTCTTTAGAAACGAGATCAAGGCCTTAGCATGGGCCTCGGAGCATAGCAATAAAGAGAGCATGGAGATCTTGGAGGGCGTATGCCCCAGCTGCTCGACAACATTGAAATCACTTTTCTTTATTATTTTCAAGATCTCCTCCATTTCTTGTTGGGAGGCCTCAGCATTTATAGGTATCGGTGCCTCCATCCGGGCAGGCTCTTCTTCAATCCCTTTGCCCCGAGCATTTGATGACTCGGCAGCAGGGGAAACAACTTGATCAGCAATAGGAATAGGTAAACTTGTAGGTGTTATAAGGAGGGGTCTTCGAGTAGCGGGCGGTGCAATGTCAGGCGAGAAGAGCCTGCCACTGCAGGTGACCTTGGCTGGACCAGTGATATCGCAGATACTGGCGCCAGCGTCGAATTCTTGTTTGATTCCATTTACATATACGTCTGCCCCATAATGCCAGGGGACAGCTTTATCAGATACGTAGGGGAGAGGCCCCGGAACGGTAATAATCACAGGTGCAACAGTCATGATTTGAACATGCTTCTTCGGGAGAGCCTTGATTGGATTATTGAAGATGGTAACCACAGAAACTTCTTTTACCGGAACCAACTGAACAGCAGACTTCTTGAATAGAATCTCCTTGCTATCCATTAGGCTTTGGACGCCTAACCTTAGCAAGGGACAACCAGATAGGGAAACAGCACAGAACAGGCAACCTTCACTGCAACCCGGAAATAAACCGGCCCGCAGTAGGTTCTTCTTGACGGTCTTCAGAGGGGTAACAACTTCATCTACCGAAACAGCATACATTTCTTCCTCAATGGCATTTACTCTATGCTGGGGCATAGGAGCGGTTACAACATTTGGTCTCTCCGGTGCTTCAAACCGAATTTCCTTTGCGTCGATCAGATCTTGCACTTTGTTTCTCAAGGCCCAGCAATCATCAGTAGTGTGCCCGGGACTATCAGAATGATAAGCACACCGGGCATTTGGGTTATACTTAGGAGACGCAGTGTTGACGACCTTAGGAGCTTCTTTGAGGGTCACCAGGTTGGTGGATAACAGTTGGGGCAAAATTTGAGATAAGGTCATACTCAGTCGAGTATACTGCCTCTTGGGCCTTTCGCTTCTTGGTTGATTGTACTGCTGAGGAGCAGCAACAGGTTTTGAGATGACCAAAGCATTGACGGCTTGGCGACTTTCGGGCTTGACTTGTCTTCTAGTACCATAGACGGCACTTGCTTCCTTCTTAAACGGCCTCTTCTCAGCACTTGTGGAGGCAGCCTTTTGTATCTTGCCTGACCTGATGCCAGCTTCAATTCTTTCTCCCGTCAATATCAAATCTGTAAACCCAGCGGAGGAGTTACCAACCAAATGATTGAAAAATGGACCCGACAACGTCCCTAGGAACATATCAACCAGCTCACGATTAGTCAATGGAGGCTGCACCCTGCCAGCCAAATCTCTCCATTTTTGAGCGTACTCTTTGAACCCTTCACCCGTTCCTAGAGACATACCCTGAAGTTGGGTACGCGTAGGAGCGAGATCAGAATTGTATTGGTATTGTCTGTAGAATGCGGTTGCCAAATCTTCCCAGTGTCGGATGCTAGTTCCATCCAATTGGTAGAACCATTCAAGCTGTGACCCCGAGAGGCTATCTTGGAAGAAGTGAATCCAGAGGTTCTTATCCGCCGTGTAAGGTTGGATCTTCCTTACGTACGACCTCAGATGTAGCTTTGGGCAGGAGACCCCATCATACTTGGCGAAGGCAGGCGCCTTAAACTTGTGTGGAATTACTACCCCAGAAGATAACCCCAAATCTCCGAAATCCAGTCCCGGCACATTCTGAACTTCCATGGCGCTCAAGCGGTCCTCCAATTGCTTGTATCTGTCAGCAGCAGGTGGGTATTGTTCGTCGTTATAGTCCGTCTCGTTGTCGGAGACTGCGGGACTAGGAGCTCCTCCCCCTTGGGGACTGTTTTTCTCAGCAGAAGAAGTAGTTGGATCAGCTTCATTATGGAGTGTGTTCCCAAATCTGCGTCCGGTGTTGAACAACGCAGTCCTCTTTTTCTTCTTCTTCTTCAGGAGTAGAGTCTTCAACTCTTGCTGACCTTGGGCTAGGCTTAGGACCATCTCTTGAAACTGTGCATTTTGGGCCTGAAGGGCCTTGATTGCTTGCTCACTGGAGGAGTCTGGATTCATGATGACTGTGCAAACAAACAGCGAAGAAGATTAAGCAACCTGTGAAATAGGGTACCTGCTTATGCATATGGTGCAATGGAATGCGTATGTATGCAATGCATTCAAGGATTTAGAATATTCAAAATTTGTTGTAGACAAAAAAGGAACGCACATCATATTAATAAGGAGAAATTCGTTAGTACATAAATGCCCCATGGGCCAAATATTACAAAATGACTCCTCAAGGCAAAAAAACATTGCGCATCCTCTTTGGTGCGATGTAGGTGTTGAGATTCCTCTCCTCGTGCAGCAGGAGGGTGAGTTCCAGGACCTTCTTTTCACTAGCATGTAGACTGGTCTCAAGAGAATTCCGTTCTTCCTTAAGCTGGACCCAGCTCTTCTGCATTTCTTCCCAGGAGGTGGGCATGTCGGGATGTTGAATGGTGTAGGACACCTTTCCTTCCAAGACTGGTTCTTTGATCACAGGGAGCATATGGGGATAAGGCATCACTAACTTCTGGGAGCGGGCTCGTACCCACTTGAGATAAGGTTCCAACGGGATGGAGTTCCTGTGCCCCAGTGTCTTGCTGTCCATCCTACTTGGCATCCTCCAAGCTCTGATAAATCTCTGGCGAAGTCCTTGAGTATCGTTGTCGAAGTCAAAAACTATGTTAGGAATTAACATGTCATGAGGGCCATCCCTCCGAGCATATCCAAACTGTCTCCAAGCCAGGCATGGGTTGTAAGTAATACCTCCTTTGATTCCAAGTAAAGGAACATTAGGGTACTCCCCGCAACGATCAATGATAGTGACGTCTTCCCTAGACCTAGGGCACCAATGTATATCTGCATGCGTGAGAGTCATTAACCGTTGTGACCATCTCAAACCCCGCTCGTTCTTCAAAACTGATTGTGGAAGGTGCGAAATAAACCACCTTCCCAGGAGAGGAGTGCAACACATAAGGACGCCCCTTCTTCTCATGGTTCGAGTGTAACATGAGTGAAGGATGTCCCCCAGCAACGTAGGTATAGGATTCCTGGTCATGAAGACCTGGACAGCACTGATATCAATAAGCTGATCTGGGTTAGGGAATAACACCAAACCATAGACAAGGAGGGCCATAACTTCTTCAAAAGCTTGTAGGTCAAGGGAGTTCCAACATTCTTGGGCTTTCTCGAACAGAAACCTGGCTAAGAACCCCTTGATACCACTTCTAACTTCCCAATGTCCCTTGAGGTCAGACGGTTGTAGGTGCAAGGCTTTAGCAATCTCTTCAAGCTTGGGTTCCTCTTCCGTACCGTTGTAGGGTAGTGGATCAAGGATAGGAACCTTCAGAAGTCGGGAGAACTCTTCCAATGTAGGCACCAATTGATAATCCGGGAAAGTGAAACAGTGATGCAGAGGGTCAAAGAACTGAAACAAGACCTTTATCAAATCCTCCTCAATGTTGGTGTTAACCAAGCTGATGAGTCTTCCATGTCTCTCACTGAATGAAGAACCCTCGGGAATCCTGGACATAAGTTCCTTAAGCTGAGGAGGGATCTTTACAAGGCTAATCTGAATTGTCTTTCTGCGAGCAGTTTCCATGTCCTATAAAACAAGAACAAAGATGAAGATTCGAAACCCTTGAAATGGTTAGTCAATGCTCATGATGTTGTATGATGCCATGATGTTATGATACACCACAAATATTCACAAAGGCAAACATGGTAAGGCACACAAGTCACACAAGACAAACCCTTAGAGTTTTAGGCCTGCATGAGGTCTGGGTATTACCCTCTTGAAGTTTGGTGGGCTCAACCTGTCCTATTAGAAGTAACCGGGTTCTAAGGGTCCCAATATCACTGGATTACTTTCATTGTTCATCGTTTCGATTTAGCCACTGAACTGGCGACCGAAATATCCCAGGAAAGCAACCCTCAATTGAGTGTAGTATCGAGTATCAACCAACCTCGGACTGCACCAAAGTCAGTTATCTCACTACCCTAAAAAGGCCAAGATGGTTCAATTAAGGTTCCTAAGGTCAGTTGATGCTTCACGACACCACGCGGCGGCCCCGTACTCTCCTTGACTGAACTCAAGGGTTACCGGTACACACCAAAGTGCCACATCAACGTAGCAGACTGCTTCAACCATGTCGGTATACCCCACACAGTTCCCTCACAGCCTTGTTGCTACTTTCTAAGAAGGTATCCCCAGATCCGGGTTAGGATCTATAAAACTCCGATACAAGGCCCACAAATGTAAAAGCAAACAAAACAATCAATTGAAAACAAATGTGATCTAAGCCCTAAGGTTACTCCACTTTAAAAATTTCCCCAGCAGAGTCGCCAGTTCTGTGATACGGTGGGAGAACTGACTTGAGGTTTTGCGTTTGTATTCGCAAATGTTTCGGTTGAGCAAGAGTCGCCACCGACTTTTTATTTTATCCTAAGGAAAGGTTAAAAAGCACATCAAAAACCTTTTGAGATGTTTTCTTGGATTCGGGGAGTAGATTATAGAAAGGGAAGGTATTAGCACCCTTTCTATCCATGGTTATCCATGGGCTCTTAGTTACTTGCTTAGATCACTTGCCTTTTGTTTTCAATTGTTTTAATTGGAGCTTGAGTGTGTGGGTTTTGAAAATGTTTTGAAAAGATGCCAATGTGGTGGCAACCTTTGTAATGATCCATGTGGGGATGTATACAAAGATGTATGTCTTTTGAAAAGGTTTTCATTTGTTTTTGATAGTTGTTTTGAAAGTGTAGTGTTGTGTGGTTTTGAAATTAGGCAAGTGTTTTGTTTTGCAAGATTGGTTCAAGTAACTAAGAGATTATCTACTCCTAAGTTTCTCAAAAGATTATTGCTATGTTTTAACCCTTTTAGCAAGTTTGCTCCACCATTGTATTTGGTGGACAACCTTGTGTTAGGATGTGAAAGGGACGGGCGCGGGTCATCGTTTAGACCATAATTGCAACGGCGTTAAATGTCTTTGGGCAATTTTCTTTAAGGGACTTGATCATTTATGTATGTTTGTTTTGAAAAGTTTTATCGAGGGACTATGATCATTCAAATTGTTTGCTTTGCCCAAAGAAGTTCAACATACAATATGGCCCATTTATTTGAAGGCAACAAAGTGGAGTACCCTAGGGGTGCAAGTGTGAGATGTGTGTCCATTTTCATGCTTGTTTATCTTGAGATTAGGTCATAACTATTTTTTATCGTTTTTCGCATGCAAATCCTAATTCTAACATGTTATTATTAGAAAGCGTATAAAGTGCGAAATTTAAATTTACTAAGCTATTACAAAACCAAATAGGGGAAGGGGGGTACAAATGTTCAAATGGGGATATTGACAAGAATTTAAATCTAAATTATTACATCATTTTGAATATTTGCAATTTAATCAATGTACAAAGTTAAATAAGAATGCAAGATGCACAAAAAAATGTTTTGTATAGGTATGGAAAAATATTATTTATATAAAAGAGAAAAGAAAATAAAAATATATTATTTTTTGGAGTATTTTGAATTTAGGGCAAAAACCCTAATTTTATTAAGGAAAATGTATTATTGTTTAATTTAATACAAACATTTATTTATTATGTACAAAAATAAAAATAATGAAGTATATTATGAAAAAGTATTTTTTATATCAAATATTAATAAAAATGAAAAAATTCAAATATTTTTATATTCTAACCTAAATATATTAATAAACATATATATATACATATATTAATTTCTTAAATATGCATTATGTGCAAAATATTTAATATTTAATAAAATAAATAATAATAATAAAAAAAAGTATTTTTTATGTGGAATATTTTCAGGATGTAAACAAAAATAAAAATTGTGTTTACACTATCTTTATATTTATTCTAAATAATAGTATGCATATATTTTATGTATAAACAAAGAAATAAATCAAATAAATATGCCATAAATTCAAAAAAGGATGGAAAAAATATTTTCAAAATTTTAATATGCTGAGAAAAAATAAGCAAGTCAAACAAAAAAAGAAAAAAGTCAAAAAGAATTAAAAATAAGACAAATGGGCTTGGGGGGTTCATGAGTAATTATGGGGTGTGAAAAGAAAAGCACAAGACAAGCCCAGCCCAATGCCACTGTCTTCAACCTCCAGCACAAACATTTGAAAAAAACGCGCGCCTCTGTTCTTCAATGTCTAACTCTTGATTCCTGGCTTTTTAGCAAAAACTCATAACACAACAAATGTTCAGCATGAAGAGACGATTCTAACCATGTATGGAACTTGACCTAACTCTCTAAGATGAGGGAGAATTTCTCCTTCCCCAAATCCTAACCTAGTTTTTCTGCCATTTTCAAACTACAAATTCTCTCTACTCAGGCAAAAGAAATGAAATGTAAAGATATGTACATGTTCAGGGCTATGAGTAGGACCTTGTTTCTTCACAAACTTAAGACTAAAGATGCATGATAAGAGAGATACGAGTTCAAAGTTTTACCTGTGCAGTTGAACTTCTATCTGGAGAATGAGGAACTTCTAGTGCAAGGTAATGATTGGAAAAGCTTCCTTGAGGTCCAGGGATGCTTTTTCAATGCTTACTTTGTCTTGAAACTTCTTGTATCAAGCTATAGAACTTCACCTGCAAAAGGAAAAAATGAAAATGGTGGAAGCTGTTAGAGGGATTACAGGTCAGGTTTTAGGTCATGGTTAGCTTGCATATATGCTAGGGAATGTGTATGGATTGATTTTGGTAAGAATGCTCGAGGGAAATGGGAGTTGGTACTCAAACTGCAGAGGCAACTCTGTTTTTGCAGTTTGAGGATGATTCTGAGATGGAGGGTGCTTGAGAGGTCAAGGACTCGTGCCAAAGCTTGGATATGTTATGTGTAAGGTGTTTGATAACTTCTTTCTTGTGTTTGTAAGCTGAGATGAGAGTTGTGATAAGTTATGCACTTTTCTTCTATGTTAAGCAACAAAATGCCACTTGATGTTTTAGGTCAGTAGGGGACCTCTAATCTTGCAGCAAAGCCTCTCTTGATCAGAGCAATTTGTCCATAATCTTGTGCTAAAAGGATTTTGCTTGTACCTGCTTGGATTTCAATTTGACATAAAGCTAGCTTTTTACAAAAATGGATAAAGCACTTTATCTAGTTTAGGATTAATCTTGCATACTATGCTTGCACTCAAAGAACAATACCTTAACACATTGAATATGCATTAAATTATTGAGTATGGAATGGTTCAAGGACCTGTAATCAAGCATAAAGCAAGCTGAGTTCAAATTTGCAAGATTATGAACATGTTTTGATGAAGAACAAAAGTGAATTTTTTCCAACTTGTGAAATTCGAATCTCTCAAGTTATGAGGTTGTTTGAGAAGTTCTTGGACATTTTGGAAAGCTTGGAATGTGTACTACAATCCATCTTTGAAATGCAAATTGAAATTCCAAGTGGAAGGGTATGAAAAATGGCCTTGAAGTGGGGTAGAAAACCTTGTCAAAATAGGTTAAAATTTCACTAAGTTAAAAATGGTTTAGTGCCCTTATTCAAAAAATTGTAACTTGAGATACAAGCTTCAAATGAAAAAACTTTGTGAATCAAAGTTATAGATTATGCAACAAGCTACAACTTTCATGTTTTGACTTTTGTTTGAATCCAAATTGATCTTGGTGAAAAGATGGGACAAAGTTGGGAAAAAATTAGGGTTTTTCATAACTTAGAAAAATTCTAAGTTATGAAAAATTCCATTTTCAAACCCTAATTTGCATTTTGTGATTTCTTGGTGAACAAGTTTCATGACTTGACATGTTTTGATGAAAAATGAATCTTGACTCTTGATTTTGACCAAAAAGTCAAAGTTTGACTTTTCAGTGTACAGTCAAAATTGATCAATTGACTGGGAAATTCAACTGTCAATCTTGTGCACTTGGGATCTTTTGAGCTTGATGAATGTGTCAAGACCATTTCATTGAGTCCTTGAGTCCACATGTGAGTTTGGTTTGCCATTGGCTAGGTCAAACAGTCAAAAATTGCCTTTGTGCAGTCAAAACCCTAAAAATGACCATTTTGCCCTTTTGGTGATCTGATCAAATTTCTTGTGGAATTGTGATCCAAACTTGATCAAATGGTCCATATGAGTTCAATATGTTGATGTGGGTCAAAAATCATGAGGTTTGACTGTCAATTGGCCACAGTTGACTTTTTCCCCAATACAGCTGATTTCTAGGTCAACTGTCCAATTGACTGGGCAAAACTTGGAATCAAGACTTGAAACTTGGTGAGGATAAACTTGGGAGTCCCACATGAAGCATGAAAGTCATCTTAGGCATTTTAGGTCAAAACATCCTTGGGCAAACACAAACCCTAATTTGAGTCCACAGTGCAAGGAGAAGTCTTGAGCAGAGGAAACCCTAATTGGATTTTGATCTTTAAGGGTCTTGTGATGAGAAAATGTTGAGGAAATGGGAGGGCAAATTTTGGGGTACAACACCATCATAAATAAAATATGATGAATTTTTGAATTTTGAAAATTTTACCGCTCTACATTTTGCAAGGGGTTCCACCTCACAAAATATGACTGTTGCTTACGCATGGGGATACCCCTCACAAATTGCAGTTGATTTTTCACATGCACTACTTTGAATGACAGGTCTCTGAAAAGTGTGTAGAGTTCTGAAAAGCGTGTTAACATTTTGCCATGGGCTACCCCTCACTAATTTTCCTATTTAAAAAAAATCTCCACTTTCCCATATTCATTTGTGCCTCTTCTTCTCTTTTTTCTCTCAGATTCCTACCTTTTTCTACATTCATCTCTTATTTTTACTAATTATTAAAGGTATTGTTCTTTTAAATTATATTTCATATAATGTTTAATTTATGTATTTTAATTTATATAATATAATAATTTCTAATATTTAATTTTTGTTTTCTGTTTTTAGATATATTTTTATCATTCAAGACAATAAAAAAATTTAAATCCAAATTGGGTGTTCATCAAGATACACATTTTTCTTTAATTTTTTTTATAAATTTACTTATATAGTTGTAAATAGGTGTTGTTTGTTATTATAGTTGTAAATGGGTGTTTTTTGTTATTATTTGTTATTATAATAATTATGGGTGATATTTAAATAAATATTTGTTGTTTAAAAATTATTTATTTATAATGATAAGTATGTTAGAAACTAGTTAAGAATATTTGTAAAAAAACAGTATTATGTAAAACGATTTTTTTAATTATAATATTTTAAAAAATAGTAAGGCAATAAATATATTATCATGAAAATATTATTGATATTTTAAAAAAATAATATTATGAAACAGTTTTAATTATATTAATTATAATTATTATATTATAATTATTTTTATTCTATTAATGCCAATATATTTTAATTCTATCAATATTATTATTTTTTTATAATTATTTTTACATTTTGCCAAGGGCTTAACCCCTAGCCAATGGAAAATACTTACATTTTACGAGGGGCTTAACCCCAAGCAAAATGTCTGACACACTGCACCACTATCTAAATCTCTAGCATGCGCTTACGTCTGTATGTTGCATGTTAGAAAATTTTGATTTCATTTTGTGAGGAGTTAGGCCAAGCAAAAACGGGATGTGGAAAGCCCCTCGCAAATAAATTTGGGACCCTCTGTTTTACTAGGGGACCAGTCCCCTCATAATTTTTGCATTTGTGAAGGATTTTTGCCATTTGTGAAGGGATTATCCCCTGGTTGATTTTGTTTTTTCTTGTAGTGAGAATATCTGGCAAATGAGGCAAAATTGATCAAATATCTGTTAAAGGTATGAGAATTATCTAATTGTTTCAAATTATTTCAAGTAATATATGTGCCCAAGTGTGATCGGTGGATCTGGAACTGACTGTTTAACGCTGGTTCGCGAAATGTCGCAGAAGCAAGAGTCGCCACCGTCTTTTATTTTCTCCAAATGGAAAGGACAAAAGCACAGAAAAATTCCTTAAAGAGATTGCTCTCGGTTCGGGAGGTAGGTTATAGAAAGGGAAGGTGTTAGCACCCTTTCTATCCATGGTTATCCATGGGCTCTTAGATACTTGCTCATTGTGTTTTCAAAAATGTTTGTTTGCTTTTCAATGTGGGTTAACAAAGTTTCTTTGAAAAATTTCAGTTCGACTCGTACGTCAGAGTGTTTGAAAATTTTGCTTTGAAAGCTTTTGAAAAGTGTTGGTGTGAAAAGTCTTTGAATTTTTGTTTTGAAGAGAGCAAGTATCCATGAGTCGTCTACCTACCCTAAGGAATTCGTCTGTGTAAATGTCCTTTAAAGTAGTGCCATCCCACCATTGAGAGGTAAGTAGCACCACCGTTGGAGGTGTTCGGGTCAATTCGAGTTTGTAGGGACATGGTGATCACCAGAGCAATAGGAAGACACCTTAGAAGCTACCCTCATGCCAGGTTCCCGGATCATGAGGACTTACTAAGACATCCTCTACTCGACGATCACCTTTCGAAAGGCAACAGTGAGGCGTACCCTAGGGGTGGTGTGTGCGGTTCGTGTGTCATGTTTCAATTATTTTGTCTTGTCATGTTTGTTGTGATCTACGCTTGATTTTATTTTTAGGGCCATACATTCTTTCATGCTTTTAACAGTTATAAAGTTTGCGAAAAAATAAATCTAAACTATTACAAATGGCGCGGGTCCACATCGCCAAAATAAACCGAACCCGATTTGACTGAAAGTAAAGAAGCAATAAAATAAAAATGCAAGAAATAAATTTACAAGGCTTTAGGGCATATACATAATTATTTAAACGATATAAAATAAATGTGCGAAATAAAGGAATTAAAAACAAAACTAGGGCGTTGGACCCTTTTGTAATAAGTTAAAATTAATGAAGAATAAAAATTAAAAATTAAATGTTTTGGTATTTTTGTGTTTTTTTAAGATTTAAAAGAAAAAAGAATTAATTAAAACAAAAAAATTGGTTGTAAACCCTAATTCTAATGTTTTTTAAGTTATTAAGAAAAAGATTTAATTTTTAACCTAATTTAAATCTAAGTTATTTATATACATTTAATTATAAAATAGAATAAATAAATAATTATATTATGATAAAAAAGAAAAATTTAAGAGGAATGAGCATTGTTAATTAACCTAATTCTATGTTTTTTTTGATTTTTTATTAAAAGGAATTAAAGCTAAAAACCTAATTAAAACTAAATATTTACATGTTATTATTTATACAAAAACAAACAATATTTAAAATAAAATAATGATTAAATTTTGACTTTTCTGATTTTTTATGATTTTTGTGATGTTCTTGTATTTTTGTAAAATAATTATTGAATTAAAACAACAAAACAAATAAAATAGTAATTAAAAGATATAAAAAAAATAAATTAAATGGGCAAACCAGGGGGGGGGGGTAGCCCCAAATTGGAGGTTCAGGCCTGGAGTTTTGGCCCATTAAGCCTTGAATTTGTTGACCTTTCTGGATCATGCGTGGCATGTTGACTTACATCCATGGTATGCTTTCAATCTGAACCCTTGATTAGATCTCCTGGGACGCGTGGGCAATAGATGAGGAGGACGTATGGTGGTCCTTAAGAGCGTGCCTGCATAGGAATGAACATTGAAAAATATTATGGAAATTGCCAGACCTGGGACTTGAACCCAGGTCATGAGAGTCACATGCACGTATCCCTGTCCACTGAGCCACTTGTGTTTCATTTAATATATAACATCAAACAAATAATATAAAGGAAAAACTGCGTTAGTGGGAGTCAGCGCGCCACTTTTTAAACCCACGAATTACTGAGTGACACGATTCCATCTTCTTCATCGTTTTTATTTTTTTTCTGAAACAAGGTTGTAAGGCAACGGTTTTGGAAGCGTGGCCTTAGACTAGCTACAAGAAAATAGCGACTAGCGCTATGGTGATCATAAATTGATCGCGACTAGTGCCTTCTCTTCGTCTTGATGAGCTGAGCGTAATGGTATGAGTCTGAAGTCATGATTTTGCTTCATTTGAGAAGCCCTAATTTTGAATCCTGAAAAACCTAGAAATTCAACAATGGCAAAAGCGCATATATGACACAAAAACGTAATTGAACATGTTGGTTAGCTTAGAAACATCATTATGAGCAAGAATCCATAAAGAAAAATGCAAAAGAATGCTTGGATTATGCTATGCGATTTCAAGAATTTTGCTTCACAGTTTGACTTATGGATACCAATTCAGGGCGTTTTGGTTGATGTTAGTGATTGAGAATCGTTCAATGGTGTCTCAGGATGCTATTAGAAAAAGAATTAAGGCTTAAAACTCTTCCCAACTTTGAAATCAGTTTTGTGTTTTTATGCCAAAATTTCAATGTTGCAACAAGCCTTTGAGCGCAGCATATGATGTCCTAGGCTTAGGGTTTGACTCAGTGCTTATAATGGATGGAAATTAGCTTGTTATTTGGCCTTAATTCATGCTCATGAAGGAACTAGTCCTAGGGTTTTCACCATTAACCAATTTTCCTTCTTTTAAGCCAAAACCTAGACTTAGTGTGCAATTTAACCCTAGCCTGAGTTTTTGAGTTGGCCCATGATACATGGAAGTTGTCCAAATTCACATGACACTATTCCATTGGTTTTTGAATTTTATTTGAATTTTCAAAGATTTAAAATGAATTAAATTATTAAAAATTAAATAAAATAGAAAAATCAATATTTGGTCTTGAAATTAATCATGGGACACGTGTGTGGCATGACAAGGATGAATCAAGTGGAAGAAAGTGGGCCCTTTTGTCAAAAATTGGAGTTTCAAGGATAATTGACTTTTGCCATTTCACAAAAATTTCCCAACTTCTACAAGGCATAACTTGCTCAATTTTTAAGCTTTTCACATGTTCTTGGACATTTTGGAAAGGTCTTTGAGTCCTCTAACCAATGCCTTTGGTCCCATGTCATTTTGATTTACCAATCTCAAGTTATGGTCTTTGACTTAAAGTCCCTTTTTGTTGACTTTTGAAAATGACCTATAATGTTGAAATTGATAACTTTTTGTGAGAGCATTTCTTGGACTTGAAGTATGAAGATGAGTTGTAGGAAATGTCTTTCTCTTCAAAATGAGCTTTGGATGGAATTTTTCTGATAATCCATGTGAAAGTTATGCCCTGGTCAATTTCAGTTGACTTTTTCAGCTGTCCAAATATAGCAACTTTTGCATCTTTGATGATTTCTGAGCCAAATTTTGAGAGTCATGATCAAGCATTGATCAAATGATGTTTGTGGCTTCAAAATGATATGTTGACCAAAAATTTGAACTTTTGACTGTCAAATGACCATTTTGCCCCTACAGTTGACTGTAGTGCAATTTAGGGTTTTGACTGTGCAATTTTGAGCTGAATGCCTTGAAACTTGATATGAGGATGCTTGACCATGTTTGTAAGCATATGAGACTTGATTGAACCTTTGAACACTTCATTTTCTTGATCAGAACCCAAACCCTAGTTTTGACTGTATGGGAGACTGTTGCACTGCACAACCCTTGGGGAATTTTGTAGCTTGGCTTGGCAATTTCTCGAGGAATATGGGAGGGCAAATTTTGGGGTATAACAGTTGCCCCTGTTCAATCTTCTTAGACCTGAGGATGCAGATTGGCTGACGTGCCTTTCGTAATCCGAGGGTAAAAGATGATTGGACACTAGAGTGCCCAGAAATTTGCGCTCACATAGTGGCAGTGTGGTGGGAATGGGCTTATAGATGCCATTTAGAGATTGATCGCGTAAGAGATTCCTTAGTGAGAACCTGCATACCTGCAAAAGAAAAAATGAGTACCTGACACGTTGCAGGAGCTGATTTTAGATGCTTGGTATAGATGTGTCCTGACTGGTTACAGGAGCTGAGTCTGGAGCTTCAAACGCTGATGAATGAACCAGGGATGGTTACTGCCTCAGCATGGATGGTAAGAGAACCTTGGGCGATTTTAACTTCAACAACGCTCGTTGAGAAAAATCTTGGGTGTCTTCTACTGGAATAAGAATCAGGGAGATCTTAGGGTCGATCTGACTGAACCAGAGGAGGCCTTTGACTGGATAAGCATCAGGAAAATATTAGGGTCGATTTAACTGAACCGGTCTAGGTCTTGAAATATCTTCAACTGGATAAGCATCAGGGAGATCTTAGGGTCGATCTGACTGAACCAAGAGAAGGCCTTTGACTGGATAAGCATCAGGAAAATCTTGGGACGATTTAACTGAACCGGTCTAGGTCTTGAAATGTAGCTTGAGAACTTAACTGGATCTTTCCTGAAAGGTAAAAGTCAGTCATATGCAATGCATGATATGGATCAAGCAATGATGTTCTCAACATAAATGAGATTTGTAAGATATGATGTGTACATGCATGCTATAATGATGTATGTGATGTTTCATGTATATTTTTGTCTAGGAAAGTGAATCCTTGACGGGTGCCGGGAAGTCGTATCCTGGGCTGATGTCGAAGAATAGATTTTGCTTCCGCTGGGGATGATAACTGCAAGGATACCGGTAGGAGAAGATGACTCCGTTGCGGAATAAACTTGGCGAATGGAAGATTCTGCGGGGAGAAAAGATATTCTAGCGATCATGCTGGGAAGCAATACTCTGTGGGGATAGAGATGCTTTGCTGAGTGTTGATAGCAGTAATTTGCTGAGGATGTCTTTGTTGTTGGAAGTGTTAATGGACTTCGCTGGGGATAGGAAAGAACTATGTTGACGATGACCTTTCCGTGGCTTTTGGCTGAGGATAACCCAGTTATATCCTGTTAAGGAAATAACTCTTTGAATAAAGCCGGACGACGCGTTCGTGCTCTGCGAGGGGATAAGCTTCCAGAATCTACTGGGGATAAGCTTACTGCTTGGAGAGATGAATTCCAATTTTCCTGGGGAAACTGGATTGGACTCTTCTGGGGAGTTTTGGAATGTAATTTTATAAGTTGAAAGGGGGAACCTATGTAGGGTTGCATGCTGATGAGTTTGTGTAAAACTGTATCTGAAATGGAGAAGGAACCTGGGTAGGGTTACTTTGATGATGAGTTCGTGTAAAACTTCGTTTTTTTGGAAAGGGAGAACCTGTGTAGGGTTTCTGGGTGACGAGTCCATGTAAAACTGCATCTTGAAGAGAG
This sequence comes from Vicia faba, assembly GCA_948472305.1. Taxonomy (NCBI): domain Eukaryota; kingdom Viridiplantae; phylum Streptophyta; class Magnoliopsida; order Fabales; family Fabaceae; genus Vicia; species Vicia faba. The sequence goes on along the minus strand of OX451740.1, from coordinate 1,054,709,205 downwards.
GGAACCGATGTAGGGTTGCTTGGTGAGGTAAGTTCATGTAAAACTTCTTGATGAACCGGGGTGAGGTTATCTTGAGCTAAATCCATGTAAGACTTCTGGGGGGAACCAGGGTTAGGTTGCCGCAGGATAAGTTCGTGTAAAACTTCTTGACGAACCGAGGTAAGGTCATCTTGAGATAGGTCCATGTGAGACTCTTGGAGGAACCGGGGTTAGGTTACGGCAGGATAAGTTTGTGTAAAACTTCTTGATGAACCGGGGTTAGGTCATCTTATAGAGGAGGAGTCTGTGTATGACTTTGTCTGAAGGTTGAGCAGAAACCGGTGTTGGGTTGCATGATTTTGATTAAGTGGATAATTGTCCTGTTTGGTCTCGGACGTTAGCCCACGATCTGGAATTTGTAAAGGTAGATGGTAATCATTTTTATGTTGATCTGTCCTTTGTAATTTGGTTGACAGAGCAATTGGATCGCCTGGATAGCTCATTATTGCCCCTGCTTCGGAGGTGAGGGAAGAGGATACCTGTGCGGGTGATCGACAAATCTTCGGGTAGGCAAGTGACGAGATACCGGAACATAGTCGTACGCTTCGATCCCTAACTTTTGCCTGGACCGCCCTTTCGGGTTTTCAGTCCACCGGGATACCCATTTTTGCCCAAGCCGCCTTTTCAGGTTTTCGACTTGCCGGGTGTACATGTTTTTCGTTTCATCCCTTCATTTTGCCCGAACCCTTTTAGTTCGCCGGGAAGCCCTTATTTTTGCCTAGGTATGTCAACCTAGCGGGTCTTTGATTATGCGCAGTATTTTTTCGACTATGTCCACGCTCTCAGAATGTAGGGAGTTGCCCCTGTTGGAAGTATTTTGCCATGCCCCAAATAATGAGCAATGTGCCCCTTGATTGGAGGTTCTTCTGTTCACAAGGTGTTCATCGTGCGAATTTCCCTGCTTGTTCAAACAAGTAGTCATATGCAAACAAGGTTATTTTAAGAATGCAAAAGTCTATGTCTGTCTTGAATTTTGAAAATGCATTTTTTGTAATACAGTGCGATGTCAACTCAATATTTTACAGCAAACCTTCAGGAGTCAGGATACCTTCGTAACAGTATGCTTTCGAACTAACCCATGCTTCAGCTAGGACTTTTAAGAGTTATATCGTGGCCTGGTTCACGGTTTAAGAAACAAAGGATAAAGGCTCAAATTATTTGTACCCACCCGCTCTTCGTGATGTTCTCCAAACCTAAACTCAGTTGATCATGCGTTAGACCTTGTTTGAGTCTTTGCTCTGATTTTCCGGTGATGATTCGGATATTGAACGTTTATTTGAATAGGCAATCATCCCCTTTTTTGCTGAGGGTTTGTGAGACCTCTTTTTTTTTTTAGTTATCCCTTTCTTTTTTTTTTGCCTGAACTGTTTCCTTTTTGGGATTACAGTCAGCGGGATGCCCCAGTTTGGTAAGTCTTCTTTATTGGTTTTGACTTTTTGGGCTTTTCATTCATGAATTTTTTTTTGATAATGACTGCCTGTCCTTATGATTGTTCGGAACCATCACTGTCTTTTGTTTTTGAAAAACTCATTTAGTGACATTCATTGTGCACTTGGATCGACTGAGAGAACTACCCTGCCCCAGGTTATGATTAAGGGTTTTGATTTTCGAAAATACAAACTCCTACTTCTTTCGCTCTGATGGGTTGACGAGGGATTATCATCCTTATAACTCCAGTGTTTAGGAATTGAAACAATGCCTGTACCTCATCAGCGGGGTCTGTTCAAAAGCATACTGTAAATTGTGGTATTGTTTTCGTCATCCTCCCTCAAGAGGTTTAGAATTTTCAATTAAGAATTGACCATCGTAAAAAATATGAAAGCAGTTTTAAGCATAGTAAACATAATTAATTCAAGACGGACATGTGTAATGCATTCATGAAATAAAAGAGTTTAACACAATAATTGTTTATCTGAACAAGAAAAGGAAAAATACAACTTGAAATCAAATGAACAAAAATTTAGCCATGCTTTGGCAATGGAGCGGTGATCAAGTTGGGAGTCTCCGCAGGCTCGAACTCGATCTCTTTGGCATCGATCATGTTCTGAATTTTGTACTTCAGTGCCCAACAGTCCTCAGTATCGTGCCCCGGGCTATCAGAATGATAGGCACACCTTGCTTCTGGATTGTAGCTAGGAGAGGAGGTCTTAGGATTGGCAGGAGGGTTGATTACTGCAATCAGGTTCATCTTCACCATATGCTGCAATGCTTGTGACCAAGGCATGTTAATGTTGGTGAATTGCCTTTTAGGCCCTTCCGGCCTTTGCTGGTTTCCCCTTTGTGGTTGACGGCGTGGTGCAGAACCAGAGATCATGACTGCCCCTGCATGTTGATCACGGCGACTCTTTTGACTGTATACAGCATTGGATTCCTTCTTTCCCGTGTAAGGTTTTTTATGAATATCAGAAGGTGTGGCCTCTTGAATCTTCCCCGACTTGATACCAGCTTCAATTCTTTCGCCAGTCAGGATGAGGTCGGTAAATCCAGCAGATGAGTTACCAATGAGGTGATTGAAGAATGGCCCGGATAGGGTCCCCAAGAACATATCAACGAGTTCCCGGTCAGTTAACGGAGGTTGCACCCTTCCAGCAAGGTCTCTCCATCTTTGTGCGTACTCCTTGAAACCTTCACTTGACCCCAACGACATACCCTGGAGTTGGGTACGTGTGGGAGCAAGGTCGGCATTGTACTGGTACTGCTTATAGAAAGCAGTCGCCAACTCCTCCCAGTTACGAACTTTGGTCCCATCCAGTTGATAGAACCATTCGAGGTGAGTCCCTGAAAGACTTTCCTGGAAGAAGTGGATCCACAAGTTCTTGTCTGCTGAGTATGGTTGGATTTTCCGAACATAAGACCTGAGATGCAACTTGGGACAAGACGCCCCGTCATACTTGGTAAAGGATGGTGCCTTGAACTTCCGAGGAATAATCACACCAGTTGACAAACCCAGATCTCCAAAATCCAGCCCAGGTACCTGTTGGATCTCCATAGCATTCAGCCTATCCTCCAACTGTTTGTACTTGTCCTCAGCCGGAGGGTACTGTTCGTCGTTGAAATCTGTCTCGCCGTCAGAGACCACTGGACTAGGCACCTCTCTCTCATGGTGACTGATTTCCCTCACAGATGGGGTTGTCCCCTCAGTTTCCTCCTGCGGTGTATTCCCAGATCTGCGTCTAGGGCTGAACAGAACAATCCTCTTCTTCTTCTTGTCCTTCTTCAAAAACAAAGCCTTCAGATCTTGTTGACCCTGAGCCAAGCCTTTGATCAGCTCCTGAAATTGGGCGTTCTGCGCCTGAAATTGGGCGTTCTGCGCCTGAAGAGCCTTGATAGATGCCTCGGTTGATGATTCAGGATTCATGACGAGACTGCTGAAATAAACAGCGAAGAAGGTAAGCAACCTGCAGAGGAAGGGTACCTGTTATGTAATGATATGTATGATATGCATGCAATGATTTCAAGGACCTCGTGGGGTAAACAGAGAAACTTGTTAGAGTTGGAAACTGGCAACTTGATTGAAAGTACTTCATGTTGTTGAGAGTCCTTCGTCACGGGTCAAAGGCTCACCATATCCAGTGGGTCATAGCCCCTGACTTTAGTCATCATGTCTGGTTTTGATTTCCAAACAACCTTGGTTAGGGAACCTTCTTCAGGAGTCAGAGCTCACCCTATCAAGTGGGTCATAGCCTCTGACAACATTGGCTAGAGGAAAATAAATCCTCTTTGCCCCTTGCTAGATGTTTGATTTATATGACCTGTATCACAAGCCCTTGAGATCCTTGAAATGGGTTAGGATGTATGCAATGGTATGATGTCATGATATGCATGGGGTAATGTGAGTAACCCTGTTATGAGTCCCAATTAAGGACTATAAACAGACCCTGCAAGAAATTCAGTATACTTTGTTATGAGTCCCAATTAAGGACTATAAACAAAACCTGCAAGAAATTTGGTAAACCTTGTCATGAGTCCTAGTTAAGAACTATAAACAAAACCTGTAAGTAGTTCATGTGTCAGCTAACAAGCATGCAAGTAGGCAAGTACAAAGGCACACAAGTCACACAAGAGAAACCCTTAGGGTTTAAGCCAGCATGGGGTCTAGGTATTACCCTCTTGAAGTTGGTGGGTTCAACCTGTCCTAATCAAAGTAACCGGGTTCTAAGGTTCCCAATATCACGGGATCGCTTTCATTGTTCATCGTTTCGATTTAGCCACTGAACTGGCGACCGAAATATCCCAGGAAAGCAACCCTCAATTGGGTGTAGTATCGAGTATCAACCAACCTCGGACTGCACCAAAGTCAGTTATCTCACTACCCTAAAGAGGCCAAGATTGTTCAATTAAGGTTCCTAAGGTCTGTTGATGCTTCACGACACCACGCGGAGGCCCCGTACTCTCCTTGACTGAACTCAAGGGTTACCGGTACACACCAAAAGTGCCACATCAACGTAGCAGACTGTTTCAACCATGTCGGTATACCCCGCACAGTTCCCTCACAGCCTTGTTGCTACTTTCTAAGAAAGGTACCCCCAGATCCGGGTTAGGATCTATAGAACTCCCAAGCAACCCACAATAATAAAGCAAACAAGGAAAGCAATTGAAAACACAGTGATCTTAGTCCTAAGGTACACCTCACTTTAAGTTTATCCCCAGCAGAGTCGCCAGTTCTGTGATCGGTGGATCTGGAACTGACTGTTTAACGCTGGTTCGCGAAATGTCGCGGAAGCAAGAGTCGCCACCGTCTTTTATTTTCTCCAAATGGAAAGGACAAAAGCACAGAAAAATTCCTTAAAGAGATTGCTCTCGGTTCGGGAGGTAGGTTATAGAAAGGGAAGGTGTTAGCACCCTTTCTATCCATGGTTATCCATGGGCTCTTAGATACTTGCTCATTGTGTTTTCAAAAATGTTTGTTTGCTTTTCAATGTGGGTTAACAAAGTTTCTTTGAAAAATTTCAGTTCGACTCGTACGTCAGAGTGTTTGAAAATTTTGCTTTGAAAGCTTTTGAAAAGTGTTGGTGTGAAAAGTCTTTGAATTTTTGTTTTGAAGAGAGCAAGTATCCATGAGTCGTCTACCTACCCTAAGGAATTCGTCTGTGTAAATGTCCTTTAAAGTAGTGCCATCCCACCATTGAGAGGTAAGTAGCACCACCGTTGGAGGTGTTCGGGTCAATTCGAGTTTGTAGGGACATGGTGATCACCAGAGCAATAGGAAGACACCTTAGAAGCTACCCTCATGCCAGGTTCCCGGATCATGAGGACTTACTAAGACATCCTCTACTCGACGATCACCTTTCGAAAGGCAACAGTGAGGCGTACCCTAGGGGTGGTGTGTGCGGTTCGTGTGTCATGTTTCAATTATTTTGTCTTGTCATGTTTGTTGTGATCTACGCTTGATTTTATTTTTAGGGCCATACATTCTTTCATGCTTTTAACAGTTATAAAGTTTGCGAAAAAATAAATCTAAACTATTACAAATGGCGCGGGTCCACATCGCCAAAATAAACCGAACCCGATTTGACTGAAAGTAAAGAAGCAATAAAATAAAAATGCAAGAAATAAATTTACAAGGCTTTAGGGCATATACATAATTATTTAAACGATATAAAATAAATGTGCGAAATAAAGGAATTAAAAACAAAACTAGGGCGTTGGACCCTTTTGTAATAAGTTAAAATTAATGAAGAATAAAAATTAAAAATTAAATGTTTTGGTATTTTTGTGTTTTTTTAAGATTTAAAAGAAAAAAGAATTAATTAAAACAAAAAAATTGGTTGTAAACCCTAATTCTAATGTTTTTTAAGTTATTAAGAAAAAGATTTAATTTTTAACCTAATTTAAATCTAAGTTATTTATATACATTTAATTATAAAATAGAATAAATAAATAATTATATTATGATAAAAAAGAAAAATTTAAGAGGAATGAGCATTGTTAATTAACCTAATTCTATGTTTTTTTTGATTTTTTATTAAAAGGAATTAAAGCTAAAAACCTAATTAAAACTAAATATTTACATGTTATTATTTATACAAAAACAAACAATATTTAAAATAAAATAATGATTAAATTTTGACTTTTCTGATTTTTTATGATTTTTGTGATGTTCTTGTATTTTTGTAAAATAATTATTGAATTAAAACAACAAAACAAATAAAATAGTAATTAAAAGATATAAGAAAAATAAATTAAATGGGCAAACCAGGGGGGGGGGTAGCCCCAAATTGGAGGTTCAGGCCTGGAGTTTTGGCCCATTAAGCCTTGAATTTGTTGACCTTTCTGGATCATGCGTGGCATGTTGACTTACATCCATGGTATGCTTTCAATCTGAACCCTTGATTAGATCTCCTGGGACGCGTGGGCAATAGATGAGGAGGACGTATGGTGGTCCTTAAGAGCGTGCCTGCATAGGAATGAACATTGAAAAATATTATGGAAATTGCCAGACCTGGGACTTGAACCCAGGTCATGAGAGTCACATGCACGTATCCCTGTCCACTGAGCCACTTGTGTTTCATTTAATATATAACATCAAACAAATAATATAAAGGAAAAACTGCGTTAGTGGGAGTCAGCGCGCCACTTTTTAAACCCACGAATTACTGAGTGACACGATTCCATCTTCTTCATCGTTTTTATTTTTTTTCTGAAACAAGGTTGTAAGGCAACGGTTTTGGAAGCGTGGCCTTAGACTAGCTACAAGAAAATAGCGACTAGCGCTATGGTGATCATAAATTGATCGCGACTAGTGCCTTCTCTTCGTCTTGATGAGCTGAGCGTAATGGTATGAGTCTGAAGTCATGATTTTGCTTCGTTTGAGAAGCCCTAATTTTGAATCCTGAAAAACCTAGAAATTCAACAATGGCAAAAGCGCATATATGACACAAAAACGTAATTGAACATGTTGGTTAGCTTAGAAACATCATTATGAGCAAGAATCCATAAAGAAAAATGCAAAAGAATGCTTGGATTATGCTATGCGATTTCAAGAATTTTGCTTCACAGTTTGACTTATGGATACCAATTCAGGGCGTTTTGGTTGATGTTAGTGATTGAGAATCGTTCAATGGTGTCTCAGGATGCTATTAGAAAAAGAATTAAGGCTTAAAACTCTTCCCAACTTTGAAATCAGTTTTGTGTTTTTATGCCAAAATTTCAATGTTGCAACAAGCCTTTGAGCGCAGCATATGATGTCCTAGGCTTAGGGTTTGACTCAGTGCTTATAATGGATGGAAATTAGCTTGTTATTTGGCCTTAATTCATGCTCATGAAGGAACTAGTCCTAGGGTTTTCACCATTAACCAATTTTCCTTCTTTTAAGCCAAAACCTAGACTTAGTGTGCAATTTAACCCTAGCCTGAGTTTTTGAGTTGGCCCATGATACATGGAAGTTGTCCAAATTCACATGACACTATTCCATTGGTTTTTGAATTTTATTTGAATTTTCAAAGATTTAAAATGAATTAAATTATTAAAAATTAAATAAAATAGAAAAATCAATATTTGGTCTTGAAATTAATCATGGGACACGTGTGTGGCATGACAAGGATGAATCAAGTGGAAGAAAGTGGGCCCTTTTGTCAAAAATTGGAGTTTCAAGGATAATTGACTTTTGCCATTTCACAAAAATTTCCCAACTTCTACAAGGCATAACTTGCTCAATTTTTAAGCTTTTCACATGTTCTTGGACATTTTGGAAAGGTCTTTGAGTCCTCTAACCAATGCCTTTGGTCCCATGTCATTTTGATTTACCAATCTCAAGTTATGGTCTTTGACTTAAAGTCCCTTTTTGTTGACTTTTGAAAATGACCTATAATGTTGAAATTGATAACTTTTTGTGAGAGCATTTCTTGGACTTGAAGTATGAAGATGAGTTGTAGGAAATGTCTTTCTCTTCAAAATGAGCTTTGGATGGAATTTTTCTGATAATCCATGTGAAAGTTATGCCCTGGTTAATTTCAGTTGACTTTTTCAGCTGTCCAAATATAGCAACTTTTGCATCTTTGATGATTTCTGAGCCAAATTTTGAGAGTCATGATCAAGCATTGATCAAATGATGTTTGTGGCTTCAAAATGATATGTTGACCAAAAATTTGAACTTTTGACTGTCAAATGACCATTTTGCCCCTACAGTTGACTGTAGTGCAATTTAGGGTTTTGACTGTGCAATTTTGAGCTGAATGCCTTGAAACTTGATATGAGGATGCTTGACCATGTTTGTAAGCATATGAGACTTGATTGAACCTTTGAACACTTCATTTTCTTGATCAGAACCCAAACCCTAGTTTTGACTGTATGGGAGACTGTTGCACTGCACAACCCTTGGGGAATTTTGTAGCTTGGCTTGGCAATTTCTCGAGGAATATGGGAGGGCAAATTTTGGGGTATAACAGTTGCCCCTGTTCAATCTTCTTAGACCTGAGGATGCAGATTGGCTGACGTGCCTTTCGTAATCCGAGGGTAAAAGATGATTGGACACTAGAGTGCCCAGAAATTTGCGCTCACATAGTGGCAGTGTGGTGGGAATGGGCTTATAGATGCCATTTAGAGATTGATCGCGTAAGAGATTCCTTAGTGAGAACCTGCATACCTGCAAAAGAAAAAATGAGTACCTGACACGTTGCAGGAGCTGATTTTAGATGCTTGGTATAGATGTGTCCTGACTGGTTACAGGAGCTGAGTCTGGAGCTTCAAACGCTGATGAATGAACCAGGGATGGTTACTGCCTCAGCATGGATGGTAAGAGAACCTTGGGCGATTTTAACTTCAACAACGCTCGTTGAGAAAAATCTTGGGTGTCTTCTACTGGAATAAGAATCAGGGAGATCTTAGGGTCGATCTGACTGAACCAGAGGAGGCCTTTGACTGGATAAGCATCAGGAAAATCTTAGGGTCGATTTAACTGAACCGGTCTAGGTCTTGAAATATCTTCAACTGGATAAGCATCAGGGAGATCTTAGGGTCGATCTGACTGAACCAAGAGAAGGCCTTTGACTGGATAAGCATCAGGAAAATCTTGGGACGATTTAACTGAACCGGTCTAGGTCTTGAAATGTAGCTTGAGAACTTAACTGGATCTTTCCTGAAAGGTAAAAGTCAGTCATATGCAATGCATGATATGGATCAAGCAATGATGTTCTCAACATAAATGAGATTTGTAAGATATGATGTGTACATGCATGCTATAATGATGTATGTGATGTTTCATGTATATTTTTGTCTAGGAAAGTGAATCCTTGACGGGTGCCGGGAAGTCGTATCCTGGGCTGATGTCGAAGAATAGATTTTGCTTCCGCTGGGGATGATAACTGCAAGGATACCGGTAGGAGAAGATGACTCCGTTGCGGAATAAACTTGGCGAATGGAAGATTCTGCGGGGAGAAAAGATATTCTAGCGATCATGCTGGGAAGCAATACTCTGTGGGGATAGAGATGCTTTGCTGAGTGTTGATAGCAGTAATTTGCTGAGGATGTCTTTGTTGTTGGAAGTGTTAATGGACTTCGCTGGGGATAGGAAAGAACTATGTTGACGATGACCTTTCCGTGGCTTTTGGCTGAGGATAACCCAGTTATATCCTGTTAAGGAAATAACTCTTTGAATAAAGCCGGACGACGCGTTCGTGCTCTGCGAGGGGATAAGCTTCCAGAATCTACTGGGGATAAGCTTACTGCTTGGAGAGATGAATTCCAATTTTCCTGGGGAAACTGGATTGGACTCTTCTGGGGAGTTTTGGAATGTAATTTTATAAGTTGAAAGGGGGAACCTATGTAGGGTTGCATGCTGATGAGTTTGTGTAAAACTGTATCTGAAATGGAGAAGGAACCTGGGTAGGGTTACTTTGATGATGAGTTCGTGTAAAACTTCGTTTTTTTGGAAAGGGAGAACCTGTGTAGGGTTTCTGGGTGACGAGTCCATGTAAAACTGCATCTTGAAGAGAGGGAACCTATGTAGGGTTGCTTGGTGAGGTAAGTTCATGTAAAACTTCTTGATGAACCGGGGTGAGGTTATCTTGAGCTAAATCCATGTAAGACTTCTGGGGGGAACCAGGGTTAGGTTGCCGCAGGATAAGTTCGTGTAAAACTTCTTGACGAACCGAGGTAAGGTCATCTTGAGATAGGTCCATGTGAGACTCTTGGAGGAACCGGGGTTAGGTTACGGCAGGATAAGTTTGTGTAAAACTTCTTGATGAACCGGGGTTAGGTCATCTTATAGAGGAGGAGTCTGTGTATGACTTTGTCTGAAGGTTGAGCAGAAACCGGTGTTGGGTTGCATGATTTTGATTAAGTGGATAATTGTCCTGTTTGGTCTCGGACGTTAGCCCACGATCTGGAATTTGTAAAGGTAGATGGTAATCATTTTTATGTTGATCTGTCCTTTGTAATTTGGTTGACAGAGCAATTGGATCGCCTGGATAGCTCATTATTGCCCCTGCTTCGGAGGTGAGGGAAGAGGATACCTGTGCGGGTGATCGACAAATCTTCGGGTAGGCAAGTGACGAGATACCGGAACATAGTCGTACGCTTCGATCCCTAACTTTTGCCTGGACCGCCCTTTCGGGTTTTCAGTCCACCGGGATACCCATTTTTGCCCAAGCCGCCTTTTCAGGTTTTCGACTTGCCGGGTGTACATGTTTTTCGTTTCATCCCTTCATTTTGCCCGAACCCTTTTAGTTCGCCGGGAAGCCCTTATTTTTGCCTAGGTATGTCAACCTAGCGGGTCTTTGATTATGCGCAGTATTTTTTCGACTATGTCCACGCTCTCAGAATGTAGGGAGTTGCCCCTGTTGGAAGTATTTTGCCATGCCCCAGATAATGAGCAATGTGCCCCTTGATTGGAGGTTCTTCTGTTCACAAGGTGTTCATCGTGCGAATTTCCCTGCTTGTTCAAACAAGTAGTCATATGCAAACAAGGTTATTTTAAGAATGCAAAAGTCTATGTCTGTCTTGAATTTTGAAAATGCATTTTTTGTAATACAGTGCGATGTCAACTCAATATTTTACAGCAAACCTTCAGGAGTCAGGATACCTTTGTAACAGTATGCTTTCGAACTAACCCATGCTTCAGCTAGGACTTTTAAGAGTTATATCGTGGCCTGGTTCACGGTTTAAGAAACAAAGGATAAAGGCTCAAATTATTTGTACCCACCCGCTCTTCGTGATGTTCTCCAAACCTAAACTCAGTTGATCGTGCGTTAGACCTTGTTTGAGTCTTTGCTCTGATTTTCCGGTGATGATTCGGATATTGAACGTTTATTTGAATAGGCAATCATCCCCTTTTTTGCTGAGGGTTTGTGAGACCTCTTTTTTTTTTTAGTTATCCCTTTCTTTTTTTTTTTTGCCTGAACTGTTTCCTTTTTGGGATTACAGTCAGCGGGATGCCCCAGTTTGGTAAGTCTTCTTTATTGGTTTTGACTTTTTGGGCTTTTCATTCATGAATTTTTTTTTGATAATGACTGCCTGTCCTTATGATTGTTCGGAACCATCACTGTCTTTTGTTTTTGAAAAACTCATTTAGTGACATTCATTGTGCACTTGGATCGACTGAGAGAACTACCCTGCCCCAGGTTATGATTAAGGGTTTTGATTTTCGAAAATACAAACTCCTACTTCTTTGGCTCTGATGGGTTGACGAGGGATTATCATCCTTATAACTCCAGTGTTTAGGAATTGAAACAATGCCTGTACCTCATCAGCGGGGTCTGTTCAAAAGCATACTGTAAATTGTGGTATTGTTTTCGTCATCCTCCCTCAAGAGGTTTAGAATTTTCAATTAAGAATTGACCATCGTAAAAAATATGAAAGCAGTTTTAAGCATAGTAAACATAATTAATTCAAGACGGACATGTGTAATGCATTCATGAAATAAAAGAGTTTAACACAATAATTGTTTATCTGAACAAGAAAAGGAAAAATACAACTTGAAATCAAATGAACAAAAATTTAGCCATGCTTTGGCAATGGAGCGGTGATCAAGTTGGGAGTCTCCGCAGGCTCGAACTCGATCTCTTTGGCATCGATCATGTTCTGAATTTTGTACTTCAGTGCCCAACAGTCCTCAGTATCGTGCCCCGGGCTATCAGAATGATAGGCACACCTTGCTTCTGGATTGTAGCTAGGAGAGGAGGTCTTAGGATTGGCAGGAGGGTTGATTACTGCAATCAGGTTCATCTTCACCATATGCTGCAATGCTTGTGACCAAGGCATGTTAATGTTGGTGAATTTCCTTTTAGGCCCTTCCGGCCTTTGCTGGTTTCCCCTTTGTGGTTGACGGCGTGGTGTAGAACCAGAGATCATGACTGCCCCTGCATGTTGATCACGGCGACTCTTTTGACTGTATACAGCATTGGATTCCTTCTTTCCCGTGTAAGGTTTTTTATGAATATCAGAAGGTGTGGCCTCTTGAATCTTCCCCGACTTGATACCAGCTTCAATTCTTTCGCCAGTCAGGATGAGGTCGGTAAATCCAGCAGATGAGTTACCAATGAGGTGATTGAAGAATGGCCCGGATAGGGTCCCCAAGAACATATCAACGAGTTCCCGGTCAGTTAACGGAGGTTGCACCCTTCCAGCAAGGTCTCTCCATCTTTGTGCGTACTCCTTGAAACCTTCACTTGACCCCAACGACATACCCTGGAGTTGGGTACGTGTGGGAGCAAGGTCGGCATTGTACTGGTACTGCTTATAGAAAGCAGTCGCCAACTCCTCCCAGTTACGAACTTTGGTCCCATCCAGTTGATAGAACCATTCGAGGTGAGTCCCTGAAAGACTTTCCTGGAAGAAGTGGATCCACAAGTTCTTGTCTGCTGAGTATGGTTGGATTTTCCGAACATAAGACCTGAGATGCAACTTGGGACAAGACGCCCCGTCATACTTGGTAAAGGATGGTGCCTTGAACTTCCGAGGAATAATCACACCAGTTGACAAACCCAGATCTCCAAAATCCAGCCCAGGTACCTGTTGGATCTCCATAGCATTCAGCCTATCCTCCAACTGTTTGTACTTGTCCTCAGCCGGAGGGTACTGTTCGTCATTGAAATCTGTCTCGCCGTCAGAGACCACTGGACTAGGCACCTCTCTCTCATGGTGACTGCTTTCCCTCACAGATGGGGTTGTCCCCTCAGTTTCCTCCTGCGGTGTATTCCCAGATCTGCGTCTAGGGCTGAACAGAACAATCCTCTTCTTCTTCTTGTCCTTCTTCAAAAACAAAGCCTTCAGATCTTGTTGACCCTGAGCCAAGCCTTTGATCAGCTCCTGAAATTGGGCGTTCTGCGCCTGAAATTGGGCGTTCTGCGCCTGAAGAGCCTTGATAGATGCCTCGGTTGATGATTCAGGATTCATGACGAGACTGCTGAAATAAACAGCGAAGAAGGTAAGCAACCTGCAGAGGAAGGGTACCTGTTATGTAATGATATGTATGATATGCATGCAATGATTTCAAGGACCTCGTGGGGTAAACAGAGAAACTTGTTAGAGTTGGAAACTGGCAACTTGATTGAAAGTACTTCATGTTGTTGAGAGTCCTTCGTCACGGGTCAAAGGCTCACCATATCCAGTGGGTCATAGCCCCTGACTTTAGTCATCATGTCTGGTTTTGATTTCCAAACAACCTTGGTTAGGGAACCTTCTTCAGGAGTCAGAGCTCACCCTATCAAGTGGGTCATAGCCTCTGACAACATTGGCTAGAGGAAAATAAATCCTCTTTGCCCCTTGCTAGATGTTTGATTTATATGACCTGTATCACAAGCCCTTGAGATCCTTGAAATGGGTTAGGATGTATGCAATGGTATGATGTCATGATATGCATGGGGTAATGTGAGTAACCCTGTTATGAGTCCCAATTAAGGACTATAAACAGACCCTGCAAGAAATTCAGTATACTTTGTTATGAGTCCCAATTAAGGACTATAAACAAAACCTGCAAGAAATTTGGTAAACCTTGTCATGAGTCCTAGTTAAGAACTATAAACAAAACCTGTAAGTAGTTCATGTGTCAGCTAACAAGCATGCAAGTAGGCAAGTACAAAGGCACACAAGTCACACAAGAGAAACCCTTAGGGTTTAAGCCAGCATGGGGTCTAGGTATTACCCTCTTGAAGTTGGTGGGTTCAACCTGTCCTAATCAAAGTAACCGGGTTCTAAGGTTCCCAATATCACGGGATCGCTTTCATTGTTCATCGTTTCGATTTAGCCACTGAACTGGCGACCGAAATATCCCAGGAAAGCAACCCTCAATTGGGTGTAGTATCGAGTATCAACCAACCTCGGACTGCACCAAAGTCAGTTATCTCACTACCCTAAAGAGGCCAAGATTGTTCAATTAAGGTTCCTAAGGTCTGTTGATGCTTCACGACACCACGCGGAGGCCCCGTACTCTCCTTGACTGAACTCAAGGGTTACCGGTACACACCAAAAGTGCCACATCAACGTAGCAGACTGTTTCAACCATGTCGGTATACCCCGCACAGTTCCCTCACAGCCTTGTTGCTACTTTCTAAGAAAGGTACCCCCAGATCCGGGTTAGGATCTATAGAACTCCCAAGCAACCCACAATAATAAAGCAAACAAGGAAAGCAATTGAAAACACAGTGATCTTAGTCCTAAGGTACACCTCACTTTAAGTTTATCCCCAGCAGAGTCGCCAGTTCTGTGATCGGTGGATCTGGAACTGACTGTTTAACGCTGGTTCGCGAAATGTCGCGGAAGCAAGAGTCGCCACCGTCTTTTATTTTCTCCAAATGGAAAGGACAAAAGCACAGAAAAATTCCTTAAAGAGATTGCTCTCGGTTCGGGAGGTAGGTTATAGAAAGGGAAGGTGTTAGCACCCTTTCTATCCATGGTTATCCATGGGCTCTTAGATACTTGCTCATTGTGTTTTCAAAAATGTTTGTTTGCTTTTCAATGTGGGTTAACAAAGTTTCTTTGAAAAATTTCAGTTCGACTCGTACGTCAGAGTGTTTGAAAAATTTGCTTTGAAAGCTTTTGAAAAGTGTTGGTGTGAAAAGTCTTTGAATTTTTGTTTTGAAGAGAGCAAGTATCCATGAGTCGTCTACCTACCCTAAGGAATTCGTCTGTGTAAATGTCCTTTAAAGTAGTGCCATCCCACCATTGAGAGGTAAGTAGCACCACCGTTGGAGGTGTTCGGGTCAATTCGAGTTTGTAGGGACATGGTGATCACCAGAGCAATAGGAAGACACCTTAGAAGCTACCCTCATGCCAGGTTCCCGGATCATGAGGACTTACTAAGACATCCTCTACTCGACGATCACCTTTCGAAAGGCAACAGTGAGGCGTACCCTAGGGGTGGTGTGTGCGGTTCGTGTGTCATGTTTCAATTATTTTGTCTTGTCATGTTTGTTGTGATCTACGCTTGATTTTATTTTTAGGGCCATACATTCTTTCATGCTTTTAACAGTTATAAAGTTTGCGAAAAAATAAATCTAAACTATTACAAATGGCGCGGGTCCACATCGCCAAAATAAACCGAACCCGATTTGACTGAAAGTAAAGAAGCAATAAAATAAAAATGCAAGAAATAAATTTACAAGGCTTTAGGGCATATACATAATTATTTAAACGATATAAAATAAATGTGCGAAATAAAGGAATTAAAAACAAAACTAGGGCGTTGGACCCTTTTGTAATAAGTTAAAATTAATGAAGAATAAAAATTAAAAATTAAATGTTTTGGTATTTTTGTGTTTTTTTAAGATTTAAAAGAAAAAAGAATTAATTAAAACAAAAAAATTGGTTGTAAACCCTAATTCTAATGTTTTTTAAGTTATTAAGAAAAAGATTTAATTTTTAACCTAATTTAAATCTAAGTTATTTATATACATTTAATTATAAAATAGAATAAATAAATAATTATATTATGATAAAAAAGAAAAATTTAAGAGGAATGAGCATTGTTAATTAACCTAATTCTATGTTTTTTTTGATTTTTTATTAAAAGGAATTAAAGCTAAAAACCTAATTAAAACTAAATATTTACATGTTATTATTTATACAAAAACAAACAATATTTAAAATAAAATAATGATTAAATTTTGACTTTTCTGATTTTTTATGATTTTTGTGATGTTCTTGTATTTTTGTAAAATAATTATTGAATTAAAATAACAAAACAAATAAAATAGTAATTAAAAGATATAAGAAAAATAAATTAAATGGGCAAACCAGGGGGGGGGGGGTAGCCCCAAATTGGAGGTTCAGGCCTGGAGTTTTGGCCCATTAAGCCTTGAATTTGTTGACCTTTCTGGATCATGCGTGGCATGTTGACTTACATCCATGGTATGCTTTCAATCTGAACCCTTGATTAGATCTCCTGGGACGCGTGGGCAATAGATGAGGAGGACGTATGGTGGTCCTTAAGAGCGTGCCTGCATAGGAATGAACATTGAAAAATATTATGGAAATTGCCAGACCTGGGACTTGAACCCAGGTCATGAGAGTCACATGCACGTATCCCTGTCCACTGAGCCACTTGTGTTTCATTTAATATATAACATCAAACAAATAATATAAAGGAAAAACTGCGTTAGTGGGAGTCAGCGCGCCACTTTTTAAACCCACGAATTACTGAGTGACACGATTCCATCTTCTTCATCGTTTTTATTTTTTTTCTGAAACAAGGTTGTAAGGCAACGGTTTTGGAAGCGTGGCCTTAGACTAGCTACAAGAAAATAGCGACTAGCGCTATGGTGATCATAAATTGATCGCGACTAGTGCCTTCTCTTTGTCTTGATGAGCTGAGCGTAATGGTATGAGTCTGAAGTCATGATTTTGCTTCGTTTGAGAAGCCCTAATTTTGAATCCTGAAAAACCTAGAAATTCAACAATGGCAAAAGCGCATATATGACACAAAAACGTAATTGAACATGTTGGTTAGCTTAGAAACATCATTATGAGCAAGAATCCATAAAGAAAAATGCAAAAGAATGCTTGGATTATGCTATGCGATTTCAAGAATTTTGCTTCACAGTTTGACTTATGGATACCAATTCAGGGCGTTTTGGTTGATGTTAGTGATTGAGAATCGTTCAATGGTGTCTCGGGATGCTATTAGAAAAAGAATTAAGGCTTAAAACTCTTCCCAACTTTGAAATCAGTTTTGTGTTTTTATGCCAAAATTTCAATGTTGCAACAAGCCTTTGAGCGCAGCATATGATGTCCTAGGCTTAGGGTTTGACTCAGTGCTTATAATGGATGGAAATTAGCTTGTTATTTGGCCTTAATTCATGCTCATGAAGGAACTAGTCCTAGGGTTTTCACCATTAACCAATTTTCCTTCTTTTAAGCCAAAACCTAGACTTAGTGTGCAATTTAACCCTAGCCTGAGTTTTTGAGTTGGCCCATGATACATGGAAGTTGTCCAAATTCACATGACACTATTCCATTGGTTTTTGAATTTTATTTGAATTTTCAAAGATTTAAAATGAATTAAATTATTAAAAATTAAATAAAATAGAAAAATCAATATTTGGTCTTGAAATTAATCATGGGACACGTGTGTGGCATGACAAGGATGAATCAAGTGGAAGAAAGTGGGCCCTTTTGTCAAAAATTGGAGTTTCAAGGATAATTGACTTTTGCCATTTCACAAAAATTTCCCAACTTCTACAAGGCATAACTTGCTCAATTTTTAAGCTTTTCACATGTTCTTGGACATTTTGGAAAGATCTTTGAGTCCTCTAACCAATGCCTTTGGTCCCATGTCATTTTGATTTACCAATCTCAAGTTATGGTCTTTGACTTAAAGTCCCTTTTTGTTGACTTTTGAAAATGACCTATAATGTTGAAATTGATAACTTTTTGTGAGAGCATTTCTTGGACTTGAAGTATGAAGATGAGTTGTAGGAAATGTCTTTCTCTTCAAAATGAGCTTTGGATGGAATTTTTCTGATAATCCATGTGAAAGTTATGCCCTGGTCAATTTCAGTTGACTTTTTCAGCTGTCCAAATATAGCAACTTTTGCATCTTTGATGATTTCTGAGCCAAATTTTGAGAGTCATGATCAAGCATTGATCAAATGATGTTTGTGGCTTCAAAATGATATGTTGACCAAAAATTTGAACTTTTGACTGTCAAATGACCATTTTGCCCCTACAGTTGACTGTAGTGCAATTTAGGGTTTTGACTGTGCAATTTTGAGCTGAATGCCTTGAAACTTGATATGAGGATGCTTGACCATGTTTGTAAGCATATGAGACTTGATTGAACCTTTGAACACTTCATTTTCTTGATCAGAACCCAAACCCTAGTTTTGACTGTATGGGAGACTGTTGCACTGCACAACCCTTGGGGAATTTTGTAGCTTGGCTTGGCAATTTCTCGAGGAATATGGGAGGGCAAATTTTGGGGTATAACACCAAGGAACATGATTCTCGAGCAGATCTTCTCTCAAAGATTGTTAGCACCAAGAAACATGATCTTAACTAGATGATCATACTGTTGGAACAAAGGATTCAAGAAACATGAATATTGTGAAAAACAACAACAAGAAGAAGAAGATAGAGAGAGAGAGAGTTGAGTTAGTTAAGTGTAACTAATTTTTAAAACCGATTTTTGTTATTGCTGTTGCTACTTGTTGCTTGTGCTAATTACAAATACAATGGCCCTTTATATAGGCAAAATAGCCCAGGCCCAAATATGCTAAAATCCCAAATAATCACATAACAAGAATTAGCTAACTAACACACCTCCTAATTCATGTTATCAAGACTTCTCATCCCAATGCCTTTCTTTAACTCTTCGAATCTCACTTTCTTCAAAGGTTTGGTGAATATGTCAGCTAGTTGCACTTCTATCTTGTAATGTTTTATTTCAAGCTTCCCTTTGTTGACTTGATCTCTCAGAAAAGGATACCTTCGATCAAAGTGCTTACTTCGACCATGACACATTGGGTGATTTGCAAGGTTTGTAGATGACCTGTTATCAACAAACAGCTTCATCTTTGATTCCATTATTCTGAGTTTCTCAAGTAGCATTTCGATCCAAGCTGCTTGGCATGCAGCATATGATGCAGCCACATATTCTGCTTCGCATGAAGACATAGCCATAATGCTTTGCTTCTTCGAACTCCAGGAGATTGAAGTTCCTTTGATCATGAAAATGTAGCCTACAGTACTCTTCTTTTCATCTTGATCTCCACTGAAATCTGAGTCAGTGTATCCTTGCACTTCGACATTTGTACTGTTCTTCGACTTCTTTGGTAACAGTACACCAAGATCATTGGTTCCCTTGATGTATCTCAACACCCTCTTTACTGCAATGAGATGGAATTCCTGAGGATTCTTCATAAATATGCTCAACAATCCTACACTTTGGCAGATATCTGGTCTAGTATTGCAAAGATACCTCAATGTTCCAATGATTTGTTTGTAAATGGTCAAACTTATAAACTCGCCATTCAATTCCTTTTTCAGCTTTGCTCCAGTCTTTAATGGAGTAATAGTTGCCTTACAGTTGCTCATATTGAACCTCTTCAATATATCTTGAGCATACTTTGTTTGATGCAATAACACTCCTTCTTTGATGTCTTTAAATTCCATTCCCAGGAAATAGGAGAGATTCCCTAAATCAGACATTTCGAATTCTTACATTAACTTTGGCTTTACCTTCATTATCTCAGCTTCGTCTGCTCCTGCAATGAGTAAGTCATCAACATAGAGGCATAAAATGATTTGATTGCCACTTTCGACATTATTTACATACACTCCACGTTCAGAGACACACTTTGTGAAACCTGCTTCAATTAGGAAGCTATCTATCCTTTTATTCCAAGCTCTAGGATCTTTCTTCAAGCCATAAAGAGCCTTCCTTAATCTTTACACTTTCGACTCCTTCCCTTTGATGTTGAAACCTGGTGGTTGAGTAACATAGACTTCTTCTTTCAATGGACCATTCAAGAATGTTGACTTCACATCAATTTGATGCATTTTCCATCCTCTATATGCAGCTATCGAAATAACAATTTTGATTGTTTCGATCCTCGCAACAGGCGCATATATTTCATCAAAGTCAATACCTAGTTGTTGTAGAAAACCTCTGGCCACCAGTCTTGCCTTGTACTTTACAATCTCACCATTTGGCCTTCGTTTCACCTTGTAGATCCATTTCACATTAATTGGTTTCTTGTTGGTTCTTTCAACAAGCTCCCAAGTGTTGTTCTTCTCAATGGCTTTAAGTTCTTCTTTCATGGCTTTACACCAATTCGAATTGCTCAAGGCTTCACTCAAGTCAATTGGTTCTGCTTCAGCCATCATCATGGCTTCTTTGATCAAGTCACCATCAACATCGATTGCTTGATATGGAAAACTCTCATATCCAGTCAGCCTAGTCGACTCAGTTCTTATTCTTATGGATCTTCTTTCATTTTGCACAGGTGGTTCTTCATTTCGACCAGTCGAAGTATCACCTTGCTCATTTTGACTTGTCGAAGCTTCGTTTTGTTCATCTTCTTCGAACACAGTTGTGACTATGACTGATTCTTGTCGAACTGAACTTCAAATCCAATCCCATCCTTTGCTTCCTTCTACAAGAACATCTCTACTGATCACTAGTTTATCTTTGATTGGTGAATACAGCTTGTATGCACCAGTCGAATGATAACCTATGAGCACCATGACTTCACTTCGATCATCCAACTTCTTTCTCAATTATTCAGGTACATACCTGAAACACATTGATCCAAAAATTCTAAGATGACTTACATTTTGCTTTTTCCCTATCCAAGCCTCATGCGGTGTCTTTTCGACCATCTTCTTCGTTGAGCATCTATTTAGAATGTATACTACTGTTGAAGCTGCTTCAGCCTAAAATCTCTTAGGCATATTCCTAGCTTTCAACATACATCTTTTCATGTTCAGTACACTTCTATTCTTTCTCTCAGCTATGCCATTATGTTGAGGTGTATAGGGTGCAACAACCTCATGCTTTATACCTTCCTCATTGCAAACTTTAGCAAACTTAGCATAAGTATATTCACCACCAATATCAGTTCTTAACTTCTTCAATTTGCAGCCACTTTATTTCTCAGCATGCAACTTGAACTTCTTGAACTGTGTGAATACCTCACTCTTCCTTTCAATAAGGTAAATCCATATATGTCTAGTGAATTCATCAATGAAAGTGAGGAAATACATGTTACCTCCATTGGACTTTACTTCAAAGGGTCCACACACATCTAAATGAACCAACTCCAGTTTTTGCCTTGATCTTATAGGTAAGTCACGTTTGAATGCCTTCCTTCCTTGTTTAGCTTTGCAGCATTCCTTACATATCTGCTTTGGTTCCTTCACATACGGCAACCCAAGCACCATTGTTTTCTGATTGACCATACATAAACTCTTAAAGTTTAGATGTCCATACTTGTGATGTGATAGACAGTTCTTGTCTTCTTCTACAGTCGAAGCAAGAAATTTGTGATCTTCTGTGTTGATTTCAACCTTGAAAGTTTTGTTCTCCGCCAATGGTGCTTTCATGATTAGCCTCCCATCAGTCCTATATACCTTCATTTGATTATTCTCCAACTTCATATTGAAGCCTTTTGCAAGTAATTGACCTACACTTATCAAGTTACTTGTCATCGAAGGTACATATAGAACTTCAGTGATAGTAGCCTTTCGACCATCCTTTCTAATAATCGAAATATCTCTTTTACCACCTGATTTGATATGCCTTCCATATGCAAACTTTATCACCTTTTCGAATGACTCGTCTAACTTGGTAAACCAGTTTTTATTGCTAGTTATGTGGTTGCTACATCCTGAATCCAGATACCACATGTTTTTTTCTCAGTGTTCGATTGAGTGTTCACCAGCAACAACACATCATCAGAATCACTACTTCCAACTCATGCTTATTGAGCTTCATCACTATATTTCGACTTTACAGCTTTCTTTATTCAACAATCTCTAGCATAATGGCCAAAACCTTGACAGTTGTAACATTGCACCTCTTTCGTGTCAACTTTATTCCCAGAATACTTGTTGCCCACTCCTTTCGAATCAATATTCTTGATTGACTTCTCATCACCAGCAAGATTCTTTCGCTGCTTTAATTTCTCTTTTCCAACTTTCTTGCTGAATCTTGATTGCAATGTTTGTTCAGCTTCTTTCTCCCTTTCTGAGTTTCTTTGCTGCAGCCTCATTTCATGAACCTCCAAAGAAGCTTGAAGTTCTTCCATCTTCATCTCAGATAGATTCTTGACCTCTTCAATTGTTACAACAAAGTAATGAAAGTCTGCAATTAAAGATCTCAATACCTTTTCTATCTTTTGCAGATCCGTAAGCGCTTCACCATACGCCTTCATCTGTTTTTTTAGCGCCACAACTCTTGAGAAATATGCAGAAATAGATTCATCCTCTTTCATCTACAGCATCTCATATTGTTTCTTCAGAGTCTGCAACTTCACTTTCTTCAATTTATCATCTCCACCATACAAGGACTTCAACTTTTCCCAAGCTCCTTTTGTTGTTTCTTCTTCGATTATCTTCTCAAACACATCACAATCCACACATTGGTGAATCAGGAATAGCGCCTTGACATCTTTCTTCCTCTGATCTATGTGTGCAGCTTTCTGGGCTTCCGTTGCATCTACCTCTAGTTATGATATTCCATTATTTAAGATTTCTACAACATCTTGAAATCTGAAAATAACCTTCATTTGTGCCATCCATCATTGATAGTTTTCACCTTTAAAAACTAGTAGATTTGCTGAAAATTGTGTTGATGTTGTTGATCTGTTTGCCATTAGATTCACTCTGAATCGCAAACAAGCTCTTGATACCAATTTGTTGGAACAAAGGATTCAAGAAAGATGAATATTGTAAAAAACAAGAAGAAGAAGAAGAAGAAGAAGAAGAAGGAGGAGGAGAGAGAGAGAGAGAGAGAGAGAGAGAGAGAGAGAGAGAGAGAGAGAGAGAGAGTTGAGTTAGTTAAGTGTAACTAACTTTTAAAACTGAATTATGTTATTGTTGTTGCTACTTGTTTCCTGTGCTCATTACAAATATAATGGCCCTTTATATAGGCAAAATAGCTCAGGCCCAAATATACTAAAAGCCCAAATAATCACATAACAAGAATTAACCAACTAACACATACAAGAAACTCTAGTTGTCCTAAGAATTGAAACAGAAAAAACCAATGCCATCAAAATGGTCTGACCCTCAGGGTGGATGACACCCATAAATTGTTACATAATGATAGAGGAGCCGCCTTTAGACAAGATAGAGATGAAGAAGATCTGGAGGCTCCTATCCAAATATTAGTGTCCAAAAAACTTTGTATGATGGAAAGATCCTCCCCCATGTTAAGATGTATGGGGGAGGGAGAGACCACCTTGGTCCTCATATAATATCATCAAGGATAATGTGATAGCCACCTCGACAAATAATCCATCTCCCATATCGCGTTAAGGACGAGATACCATTACCCAACCTTGATGAAAGACAATGCAAGTTTCATCAAAAATTATGATAGGTGTCAAATATATTCCAATATGCATCACACTTCAATTGAGACTCTTCACTTTGTCACATCACCATGGCCATTTTACTAGTGGGGAATTAACATCCTGAGGCCTTCCCCTCTGGATCCAAGGCAACCGAAGTTCCAAATCTTTAGGGTAGACTATTTCATAAAGTGGATATAATCACAAACCATATCCAAAACCACATTATAAAGGGTATAGAGTTCCTATTAGAAATTAATTATATGTCGGTTTGGCCTACCCATGGTCATCATCTTGACAGTTGCATGCAGTTTTCTAGTTCGAATGTGGTAGATTTCTGCCACCACCTAGGAATTTAAATGAAGTTCATCTTAATTGTCCATCTGTAATCCAATTGACAGGTTGATTTTTCCAACAAGGTAATACTAAATAGGATAAATAAAAAATTCCTAGGGTCTGGGGTACGAGCAGCTTCACAAGTTTTTATGGTCATATCAGTATGTCCCTCACTCCATTATCAAGGAAACACCATTCACAGTGGTCTACGGTGCTAACGTTATACTACAAATTGAAATTGGGAAAGTTGAAAGTAGTCTTGAGGGATATGCAGAAAGGGGGCCTACTACTCAAACAAGTGGTTGCACCTACCTGATTTGGAAAGTTGTTGTCCAACTAGGAAGGTCTATATCGAATATACCTTAAGCTTCCACACGGTGCCTATAAACTCAAAGAGATAGAGGGAAGACTAATACATAGAACCTATAACTTAATTAATCTGAGATACTATTAAAAATATTGGTTTAAATGTTTATTGTTGAATAATGCAAAGGCTTTTACTCATAAATGTATGTACCATCCCAAAGACTTCGTTTAAAAGTATTAAAGGCGTGATCACACTCTTTTCCCCTGCGGGGGTGAGGTTTTTTTTAATGATGCGCCTTATCCTCTTTGACTATTTGAGCTTTTTAGGTTATGCATGGAATCATCATAGGACCTCTTATCTCATATCTCATGTATGCTTAAAAGAGTAACTTGATAAATGAAGTGAATGCTAAAGTTCATGGCTTAAGCTTGTGGAAGAACATAGCAAGTGTTTGGCTTGTTATGGAAAACATGGCTTAAGCTTATTGAATCAACTATTCATGTGCTTCAAGACTGTAGAATTGTAAGACAAGTGTGAGTCCATAGTTAAGGAAACTCATTGAGAAACTTTTTTCAATTTAAATTGGCAGGATTTGATTGATTTAAACTTGCGGCTCAATTTAAGAACATGAGAGAAAGATGGTTGACAAACCATATGGGTAACATCTTTCCACACTATTTGGTATTGGAGGAATCAGAGAGAACACATTGATGATTATATTCTTCATGTTAACTTAACAGCATTTTAGTGCAAGTCATGAACTATAAAATTATCTTAGGCATGTAAGATAAAGTGACCATTGCACGAAGTACCATCCAACAAATTAAATAGACGCCGCCAAAAAATGAGTGGATTGTAGGTTGGGAATTATTGCAATTTCGTGAATTAGGCTTAACATGGATGAAGCGGTTCATACATAAGATCAAGTAGGGCGTGAAGGTCTAGTTAAATATAAATATGGAGCTTGGATAAGAGGATTCTCAAAATTCATAGGAATTTGTACTATTGGAGATGTGAAGCTTTAGGGAGGCCTGAATCAAGTGTTTCACAAAGGACATATGTAAGTAGAATCATGGTTGTTAGGATCGCGCTTTAACTCCCAAAAGCGTACGATCTTAGGAGTTGGCAACCATTCACCGCTTTCATTGGCAGAAAGACCGTGAAATTGGAAGAAGCGCTGAAAGCATAGTGGAAGATCGTAAAATCGTGGCATCGTAAGATCCCAACGATTCATTTTTTTTTATTTTGACTTGTTTTGGATCCTTTTTGACCCATCCCGGAAACTGGCTCATTATTGAACCCTAACGGAAGCGCTCATATTTTTAGGGTTTCGGGACTTGGAATATATTAAACATACTTTTGAGAACTGTAAAACAATTATCGTGAAAGTTGTCCAGCCACCAAAATCAATGGAACTCTAATACCTCTTCATCTATTTCTTCTATAACGATTAATCATATATGATTGGGTTTCTTCTCTTCATCTATTACCTCTATAAATTCAAATCAAGTCATTATATCCTTTTCATCTTTTCCATTCTTGTACTCTAATACACCTTCCTTACAAAACATAGCTTTTCAAAGAAAATTCATGATGTCTTCAATTTCAGATTTTGGGGCCACCAATGCCTTGAAGGATTTGTTAAATGATATATTTTAGATAATATTTGAGTTAAGGTGATATAGTTTGGTATATGTTTGAATCAATTATGTTTTGAGTTGTTGTTATGAATTTTATGTTTGAGGAAGCTATGTTTTTTTTAATTGAATATTTGCTATTATGATTAAGTTAATGAGAAATTTATGTTAAGGTTGTTTTTCCTAGTTATTTTTTATAATTTTGTTTATTTATTGGGATCTTACGAATCTTACGATTTAAGTTTTTCTATATCCTAACGCTCTTTATTGAGATCTCGATTTTGACAACCATGATGAGTAGAACTTCACAAAGATAGAAAATATGTGCACTTAACTCTTACTACTATGAACTACAAGATGACAACTGGTTAGGCCTGCTTTAAAGAATCAAGAGCTTGATAAACCGGGATTGGAAGGTTTGTATTACTCATATATAAGTGTGTGGACGTGCTGACAAGTTTAGGAGTGAGACATGGATCAAGAATTCATTTTTATGATGTGTTCCCTCAAGAGTTAAGTCTTTTCTTCTTAGCATGTCTTGTTGGTATTTGTTGTAGTGGAATTGTTAGATTGTAGTTTGTTTTTACTTCCTTGGGCTTAATCCTCTTGTATTCCAAAAAAAATGTTATTTTTTTCACCTCCACAAAATAGCCACCATAGTTTATCATATCTCTTTTATCATTTATCCACCACAATAGGTCCTTTATTAATGCATCATTTGGGGTACATGATCCTTGTGTGTAGATATGGCGTGGTTTGTGTGTTTTGTTGTTTGTTTGTTTTTTTTTTGGCTGCCTTGATACATCTTATATTTGTGATTTTCTCTTTAGTTTGTACTTTGATAATTCTGATATTCTTTTCTATATTATTTTTGTGAAAAGAAATTGCTTGAATTACATATTTAAAATGACGATTCCATGAGGTAATATAAAGAGTACAAGACAAATTCATTCAAAAGACTAATTGGTAGTCAAATTAGCAAATCATTGGCTCTATGTATTCAATTGCACAAGTGCATTAATCAATCCCAAAAAATACATCTTACACCACCTACTCTTAAACCGGGACCAAGTTATAATTATAAAGTGGTCCAAAAACACATCAAATCAAAAATAGGAGCTTCTAAATTTATCATCTTATATTGCTTTTAAGGATGAATTGAAAAAATCTCATAAAAATCATATAGGTTCGGTTCGGTTTGTTTTGTCTTTTTTTTTAAATGATTTTTATAATGTTATATAATTTTGTGTAAAAAAATTTTACAAAGAAATTTTTCATAAAAATATAAATTATATATTTAATTTAAATAGTTATTCTTAAAATATTATTTTAGATACTTTATTTTTTTATTAAAAAAAATTTGATATTAAAATTTCAAAAAAAAATTATTTAATTTTGAAACTATTTCAAATAGATTTTTATAAAAATCATTTTTGAAATAAAGTTTTTTAAAAAAGTTATGACGTTTACTATGTGTTGGTTTTTAATAATGTATGTTTATGTTATAGAATGTCAAAATTAATGTTTTAATTTAGAAAAAAATAATATAGAAAAAATTTTAATATTTTAAAAAACAATTTTGAAAAATTTATTTTCAAAAATATAAAAAAAAATCTATTTTTTTAAAAAATTAAAACAAACAGACTTGTGATAACATTTTAAAATAAATCATCATATTTTTGTTCGAGATCAAAACTAAAATTATGTTTGAATTAAGAGATTAAACTTCTAATAGGACATCACATGTCTTTAATATAAATGTCTCTCAAGTCTCACACGCCTAAAAATATATGTATCCTTAGATTAAAAGGATTGTTGGACTTCTTTAGAATCCTAGTGAACCTCTTGTATAGTGCTTCTTGGTCTGGCTAAAACAGTTTATGTGCCTTTGTTTGAATTAATAGGATGGAGAGATATTTTCCTGATAAATTAATAAGAATACTCCTCTTATTGTTAATTTTTTTGTTTAAAAGACTAAAAAAATAATTATTATAAAAATCAAATCCAATATTACTCCTACTTATGGAAAAGATGAATTAGGGATTAAATAATCAATGTGGCATATGACTTGGTCAACACAACAAAATCTTTGTAGTGCACACAACAAAAATCAACCACTTGAGATTTTAAGGGGCCCACACTATCCAACATGCTATTATTATGACAATGATACATTCAGGCCATAACCCACTCACTCTCTCAACAACAAAACCGCCCAGGATAATGACTTATTGACTCAATCTTAATTTTGTTTACTACACCAAATTTAGAAGAGGTGAATAGATTTTCATATAAAAATTATCTTTTAAAATGATTATTTAAAATTTATTTGAAAAACAATATTGAGTGGAAGATATGTGACCTATATCAATATTGTAATTTAAATAAATTTAGTTATTGGAAATTCGGATATGCACGAGTCATATGAAATTAACACAATGATAAGATCAATCAATATAATAATGTCTCAATTAACTATTTAATATTCAACACAACGGTTTTTTATTTCCAATAAAATCATATTAAAAATATAACATGATAATTTATCGAATATGTGGCGAGCAATCAATTTTTCAGAATTTTCTTTGAGATTTGTTGATATACAAAAGCACTTACAATCAAAGTGATTATAAGCTAATCAACAAAGCAAATTAAACTTTAATAATCAAAAAGAAATTATATATGAATCAATCGATCAAACAACACATTAAATACATTGTATATAAAGAATAAATGAAAGTAAGATATGAAACATTGCAATTTTCCTTTGAATTAAAAAAGCTAAACAATTTGTCAAACACTTGGCGTGCAATCAAAGTTTCAGAATTTTCCTTTGTGTTGTGTTGATATGAAAAAACACTTATATTTAAAAGTGATTATAATCAACTCAACACACAATTCAAAACAAAAACAGTTTCAAAAAATTCCTACGCGTCGATAAATTACTCAATGTTATTTGACAAATCGATGTATGAAGATTAAAGTAAGTAAAACAATAAAAGAAAAGAGACACAGGGATTTGTTTAGGAAGTTCACCAATTGTCCTCTCTACGGCTACATCTCCCCCCAATTTCAAAATTGGAATTAGGATAATTCTTACTTTGCAAAAGTATGGTTACAAGAGAAGTATTCAAGAGGAATCCTACAAACCATAATCGTTTGATGTCTATTCAACTCATTCTCTTCTTTTGATCTTCAACAAGATCAACACAGATAGATGCAACCTATTCGCCGCTTAAGTTACTTCCTTGAAAAGATTTCAGACACTCCAAGGTTCCTTGCAAAGATTTCAAACACTCTAAGGGATGTTTCACTCGAGTAAATCTGATTGCACACTATCAACACAAGATCACCGATTCTATCATCCAATTCTTGCTACTTTCTTAAAGAAAATTTAAACACTATAAGGTTCCTTGAAAATATTTCAAACACACCAAGGGATTTTTCACATGGACGATTCTTTCTCGCACGATCTTGCACAAAAACCCCCTCAATTCAATAAATGATGTTAGAGGATAAACCCGATGGTTTTTCCGAATGAAGACCCCTACAAAAACTCAATCCAAACCTATTGGAAATCTTTAATTCTTCGTCTAGATGGCAGCCCGACGAAACATGATCACAATGTAATGTTGGTGTGTATACATGGATTGGAAGGTTGAAGAAGAGGAAATGTAGGCTAATTTTCTAGTATCATCAAGTTGGAATGATGCATGGATAATATATTTATAGTTTGGAAAATTTTAGAGAAAGAAGGACAAATTCGGAATAAATGAAAATGAAAATTTGACCAAAACAGAATTTATGTGTCGACCTCAAAATTGTATGTGTCGACACATGCTTCATAAAAAGGTTGCATGTGTCGACCTGAAAGACTCTATATGTCGATCTAAGCAAGTCAGGAGCTACATGCTTTAAAACGTCAGTAAATATATCGACCTGAAATATGAATGTGTCGACAAATATAATAAGTATTTCTGCAATTTCAGAATTCTTTCAGTAGTGTCGACCTGAAGGCTATATGTGTCGACCTATGACTTAGAGAAGCTTACATGCTTAAAAATTGAGTTGCACGTGTCAACCTGAAAATTGAATGTGTCGACACATGCAATGCAAAAACATGCAGAAACAGGTTTTTCAATGTGTTTGGTCAATTTCAAAGTACCTTTTGATGATTCCTAAGATCTATAATACAGAGGAGTTACACAAGACATAAGGATATCGTCCACCATACTGAAATGCTAGCTTTCCAAGTTTTTACATCATACAAAATATCTGATAGTGAAGTTGCACTCACAAATTCCCACTTTTTTATGATGCCAAAACTTGCAACGATGCATTGCATGTGGTTATTGAAGGCTCCCCTTGACTTTGTGCTTCCATCTTCATCTCGCATATTTTTCTCTCCCTTTGACAACATCAAAAAGAAAGAAGGAAAATTGTGAGAAGTAACATATTCTAATGTCAATTCTAATATATCACATATAGGTATTTTTGCAAAGAAGAACACACAATTACATATCCCCATATATATATATATATATATATATATATATATATATATATATATATATATATATATATATATATATATATATATATATATATATATATATATATATATATATATATATATATATATATATATATATATATATATATATATATATATATATATATATATATATATATATATATATATATATATATATATAATGATGCAAAAAATAGATAACAAGCGTAAAATGTTACCAAATATATAATGCAATTTCATGAATAATAATGAATGTGATGTAAGAGCAAGCTAGTTAAGTTGCTTCTATAGCGTCACGATTTTGTAACACAACACAATAGAACTCCGGATGCTGCACACGCATGTGCCTAGCATAGAGACAAGAACATGCCACTACTCAATCCAAAGTAAAAATGTTGCCATAAAATGTGACTCAACTACAACATGAACCGTACATGCAATTAACATGCTTACATTCAACTCATGCACAAATGCAAGAAATAATAATAGAAACACATACTTGTACATACAAGAACAAACTTATACAAATGTGAAATAATTAATACATGAAGTCATTATAAACATATACATTGAGAACACGCAATGGTTATCAATCAAAAAATTTAGAAATGAACATTCATGGTTTTCATTATTTAAGAACATAACAAGCATTTTTCATCAACTAAAAACATGTACTAAGAAACTTCTTACTTTCAAGGAGAGATTTGGAACAAAATTACCTCGCTCTTGATGGAATGGAAGTTACACTCACATGATGTAATATACTCAAATAAAGTGTTAGAGAAAAGGTATAAAAGTACAAGCATCATATTAAACAAGGCAACATTGGAGACATTAATAATCTCCAATTCCATATGTTTGTTGAAAGACAGTTTGGTTGCAAACGTTTTTGTGAAAACGCTGGCAAGTTGATTTTCACTATCAAGATGCAAGAACACAACATCCCCTTTTACAATATGATTGCGAAGATAATTTCTCACGCATGTGTTCCTTCCTTGAGTTACTTTATTTGGAGTCTGGGAGAGTAATTCAACTCCCCATAAGATTCATTTCAAATACTCCATGCATAAGCTTAGAGAATTCTTTGACAAGTCGCATGTTAGTAGAATCAAATATGATGTAATATCAAATCTGTTATGCTTGATGTTTAATGAAGCTAAACATGCTTATGTACACATAAGTGTTTATAAGAAATACATGAAAATATAATGTGATGAAGTCATTTCAAGTATATAAATTGATAACTCACTATGATTATCAATTAAGAATTATGTTGCAAATGAACATTCATAATATGTATACTATACATCAAGTATGTCATGTATTTAGAGAAATAAACAAGTAAAAGAGAGAACTTACTAACAAAGTGAAAGTTAAATCGATACTACCTCACCATACAATATGACAGAGGATGCACTTACATTTAACACAATACTCTCGAAAAAAGTTGCACCGTATGCAAGGTGTGTGACACAGTTTTTAGAACAACGCGATCTTACCAATTTTCACTTTGACAAAGTACCCAAAAGTATAACTTGTGATGATTCCAAGAAGGTCATTAATTTTATGAAGATTAATTTTGATTTAACTCTCATATTTATTCTTTTTCATGTTAGTTTGTTTTCTCCTCCTCATGTTTCACCGATTAGGGTTGATCAATTCCTTCTTCGGGGTCATTAAGTATGTCTCTTGAAGATAAACCTTGATGAGTGCTAAATTATTGTGAATTTGAGTGTGAATAATTAGCAATCATCAGCTTAATTCATTGGCTTTTTGTCAATAAACCTCAACTTTAGTGTATATTCGGTATAGTTTATGTTATAGTGTATTTATTGCGTTATTATGTAAATATCATTGAGTTTAATTGATTTTATCTCATTTTTGTAAGTATTAAAGCTTTGATATTTAGGCTTTGTTATAAAGAGAATTGAATAATCCTCCCAACGCTTTAAACCAGGCGCAAATCGGAGTTACGGTTCAAAAGTTATGGCCGAAATAGTGCAGAATACTGTGCTAGTTTTTTCAACTTTCGGTCATCCATTGTCGGGTGACACTTTTTGGTCACCGAGCGACGCTATGCGAGCTGAAGTGTGGCAAAAATGTTGTTTTGGTCGCCGGGCGACGCTTTTTGATCGCCGAACGATGCTGGACAGTCAGAAATGCGTATTTAGGTGTAAAAACACATTTTTTGGGTATGGTTTTGGGTATTTTTTATCCCAACTCCATCAAACTTCATTTTTGGATAGGATTAGCTTAGAAAGCAACATTGAAGCTTGCATACGGATGATCCGAGGTGGATTTCTCATCAATCGGTGCTGACAAACCGAGAGATTTGTGGTTCATTTCTCTTCCTCTTTGTGTACATGTATTTACTCAAAACTTATGTATATTTGTCGCCTATGGTGTTATATTAAACTTGCTTTATAAATCTTTGTCGATTGTTGTCCTGGATTTTTGACCTGTGCTAGGGATTTGAGTTGTTATAGACATATACTGCTTAGATTCTTATCTAGGATGATTATCTCTTAGTTTCTGAACTCTAGAGATAGATTTAGAGCTGACATCTACTTGGGTATCAGAAATGAAAATTCATGTGTTCACCGCATTTTTCAGTAAACAATCACTAATCTTCCAAAAAGGATAAATTTTTGGTTACTCGCAGGATCGATCAGTTTGATCCTAAGACATATGCTAATTTTTGACGTTGTTTGGGCATAAATGCTAATATAAATGAAGAACGCACGTTCGACTGAGAAAGGTTGAGGTTTGGGACGAGTTTGAGTGCAGAAAATAAATAGAAAAAGGGGTTGGGAAAAGTTCAAGTGTAGGAATCTAGGTAAAAGTGCAAGTAAAGTGAAAACAAGATAAAAAGGCAAGAAATGTAAAGATAAAAGTAAAAGACTTTGATTATAAAATGTGGTGTTTCAAACGTACATTTTCAGTATTCTTTCTCACACAGTGGGTACTTGAATAGTATTGAATAACTTGTACGATCAGTTGAACACACGAAATCTACATAAACTTCCTATATTTATACTAAAACTAGGTAACCGTCGAGGAGTTTCCTTGCTCTAGAATGAGGGCAAGTGTCTTCTGCATGTGCTTCGACCTCTATCTTCATGCCACATTGCTCAACTGCTAAGCGAATTTTTTTCCCTCCTTTCTTCAAATTCAAAATCACGTGTTGCTGATACGAGGTGTCCTTCTAGTCGAAGGCCCTAGAACCCTTTCAGTCGAAGGATGTAAGAATCTTTTGGTTGAAGATTCATTTTAACTTAGAAATTTCTCTAAGTATTTTTCCAATCTGTCGAAGTATTTCCAGCTTAGATTTGTTCAATCTATTTTTGGCCCATAAGGCCAATTTGTTGTGGGTGTCGAATTTAGGAGCTAACAAATTTCCCCCCAAGAATGTCAGTTTCGACGCAAGAAGAAACGATCATTCTTTGAGATTCCCATTCGACACATGTCTTCTTTTTTACCATAAAAATCACTTGTGCACTTTTCGCCTTCTACCAACCACTGCTGGTGTTCAGAGTCATCATTACCTTTTTTCCCAACACGTCGCTGTCAATCAACCGTTACCACGCTTCCATGATGGTCATTATCCCTACAACCTAGGAAAGTATGGCAAACGTTTCCATTACCTGTACGATAACTACTTCAACGCTCGCCACGTGCCCCACTAACTCTGCAGCATTAAATGGTCTCGAGGGAAAACACTCTTCCCTGAACACTATAAATAGACGAATCCTTTCTTTGGAAATCTTTTACAACTCCTAGTACTCTTTATTTCCTTGCAAAGAAAAGTCTTAAGACCTTCATCTTCTTAGTTCTTTCACTTCCTTCAACCATGGCTTTCCTCTCAAACGCACCAAACAACCCCAAAACTAAAATGTTTCTGACCTACAAAGACAATCAGAGGTTTTTCCCACTAGTCCTGTACCTGTGTCGACTGGGGAATGAAGGGTCGTATCTGAACCCATGGCCAAAGAATGGCATGAAGCTTATGACTCTCAGTTACTCATTCTCGCCAAGTATTCTGGGCACATGTATGCCATGTATGGCCCATTATCTACTTCCTTCGAGAACCAAAAACAAAATAACAACTTCTTCCCAACTCACCCTAGGCTCAAGCCTATAGGTTGTGCGAAGAAACCCATGAATGATCCTGAGGATGCAACCCCTGCCAACCAGCAACATTCTCAAACGAAGGAAGATATCAACCTTCAGTTCATGAATAAGGGAAATAGGACCTTTCGATCTTGCCCTAGTCTTACTTCAGAATCCTCATAATGGCTGAGTAAGATGGAAAAAGTACAAGCCCAAATCTGGAAGGATATGGGGATTTATGACTTGATTATGCTGTCGAAGACTAGGTTAGCTTATTGCCCTCTCATATTGGTATATTCACTGTATTTCTGGGAAAGTACACATTTTACTTCCATTTGCCTTGTGGAATGGTAACCCCAACTCTTTTCAATATAGCCGCCATTACTGGTCTTCGACCGACTGGTGACTATTTCGACCCTGAGGATCTGTCTGAAGATTCTATCGGGTTTTCGACCATGAAGCCCACGTATACTATATTCATCAACCATTTCCACGATAAATCGAGTACCATTGTCTCTGAAGTGGAACACATAGATTTTCTAGCTTTGTGGTTATCTCGCTTTGTTTTCTGCACTAAGTCACTCCAAGTGACTAAGAAGATGCTCACTCTTGTAACGCAGCTTCATCATGGCTATCCTCTTTGTCTAGCTGAGTTGATTCTAGCCAACCTGTATGAGTTTATCAGCAATGGTGTGACTCAACTTAAGATTATTGGAGACAAGGCAAGTTTACTCCTTTCCGGCCCCTTTTGGCTTCTTCAACTTTGGCTCAACACCACTTTTGAATCTTTTCTTCCTCAGAAGAATAAGACTAATGAGAGGTCCCCAAAAGTCCTAAATAGAAGGGTCGAAGGGACTAGACTAGTCCTGTTGACTCCAACTGACGAAGGTCAACAATTCCAAAAAGTGTTTCTTAGCTTTATAATGATGTTTGCAAAGCGTAAGGAATTTGTTTCGACCATGGCTCCCTTTGCTAGTAGAAAGGTTGGTCCGGAATGGTTTATTCGACCATATCCTTCATCTGACGAAGATGACCATGTGGATTGTGATACGATGGCAGAACCATATTGTTTTAGGAAAATGCTGGTTTGCGTTTTGCATTTGTGTTTGCAAAATGTCGCGGTAAGAAAGAGTCGCCACCGAATTTTATTTTATCCAACTGGAAAGGAAAAAAAGCATTAAAAAATTCCTTTTTCGAGATTTTGAGTACGAGGGGTAGATTATAGAAAGGGAAGGTATTAGCACCCTTTCTATCCGTAGTTTTCTACGGGCTCTTAGGTACTTGCTCATCATTTAAAAAATTGCTTCTGTGTTTGTGTGTTTTGAATTTTTTTTGTTTTTTACTTCTATTTAACCCTTGCTTACGAAGTTGTTTTGAAAACTTTGTTTGAAAAAGTGTAAGTGTGGAAAAGTTTGATTTTGAGCAAGTACCTACTAGCATCTACCTACTTGAAAAAAGAATGTTTTTTTTCTTGTTTCCTTTAGACAGTGCTATCCCACTATTAGTGAGTAGGTAGCACCGTCGTTGGAGTTGTAAGGGTCAATTCGAAAGGGACGTACGATCACTAAAGCAATGTTAGGACGTCTTAGTAATAACCCTAATGTCTTAAGATCATATTCGAGGCAACATTTCCGAGGCAACCTTTCCGAGGCAACATTTTCGAACGGTACATTTGATCTTTGTTTTAGACAAGAGAGCGACCATTAAAACACCCTATACTTAATGATCGTTTACCGAAGACAACCGAAGTGAGAGTATACCCTAGGAGTGCGCATGTGCGAGTGATTTGATTTTCAGTTATTATCTTTGCATATTTAGAGTTTGCTAACCATTTCAAAATTAACCTACATTCTTGTCATGCAATCCTATTATCATACATCTAACAGTTAATATTTGCGAAAATTAAAATGCGAGAAATAAAACTACGCTATTACAAGGCTTCGGGGAGGGGGATTAATTACATAGCCAAAAAAACCCGTAAAAATGATAAATAAAAGAAAAGTCCTAATTAAACTATTACATCCCATAAGCAGTTATATTAATATTGTAAAAATAAATAAATGCGCGATGAATCGAGGACGAGAGAAAATTAGGGTTTGGACCCCGTCTAAACCTAATTGAAAGAAGAATTATTTTTTGGTTGTTTTTTTGATTATTTTTGAGAAAAATAAGGTTTTAAATTAAATAAATACAAACCTAATTACTAATTAAATTAAATTAAGAAAATTAATTAATTTTGACCTATTTTTGTATTTTGGTTATTTTAAGAAAAGAAAATGAAAACTAATTTGAGCAAAACCCTAATTTCTAATTGATTTTAATTTATTTACAAAATGACTAAAATTGCCCTAAAATTAAATTAAACTAATTAAATTAATTTTGAAAAAATATATAAAAACCTAAATTTGTTGAAATTGAATTTTTATGAGTTTTTGTATAAAAAGAATTAATTTGTGTTAGAAAATTATTTAATCAAAATAATTAAATAAAAGAAAATATAAAAAGAAAAAGAAAGAGAGAATTGGGCCTGGTATGCTAGCAATTGAGGGGGGTGCCAATCTGATTTTCAAGCCCAACAAGCCTTGGTTCACATTGACCTTCCTGATTCCATGTTGCACATTTGACTAGGCCTTTGGTAGACCCTCACATGCCAAGCGTTGGATTTAGTCTGCTTTAGATCCAATGATTGAAAGCTGATGGTCCATGGTGGATCTATGGGAAACCTGCGCATGGAATCACATATTGAAAAATAATATTAAAGAACAAGGGGACCTGGGGATCGAACCCAGGTCCTTTGGCAATTTCCTTCACCCATTAACCAACTGAACCAACACGCTTGTTGGTATATGGGAGAACAAATAAAGATTATATGGAAAAACACAAATTATCATATGCCAGCGCGTGAATTTTCAAATGGACGAATGGTGTGTTGCCACGCCACCTTTCTTATTCCCTCTTCCGTTGGCAAAGGTCCAGACTTTTACCTATGGATAAAGTCTGTAGCTATAGCCCCTGTGATTTCCCAAAATCTCATACACGCGCCATAAATGAAACCTAATGCTATAAGCCAATTCGTCTTGGCCTTGTGAACATCATGGTACCTCTCTTTTGGGCCAATTTCACCTGCATAAGAAAACCCTAAAACGAATAAAGAAAACCTAACAATGGTGGATCTCTGTATGGTTAGCAAAAATGCAATTAATTGTTACCATTAGCTTGCAAATGCTTCAAGGATTAAGAATATATAAACCAATCATGCTAACAATGTAAAATTCATGAGATTCGATTTCAAAAAGGGAAGGATGTCGTGAGGCACTTACATTGCGTTTCTGGGCACAAAAATGCTTGTTGGTGATTGAGATAGACTCCTTGAACACCAAGGAAGCGAATGATATATCTTGGAAGGCTTGAAATATCCTGGAACTATGAAATCAGATTGCCACTTTTCTTGATTTTTTGAAAGTTCTCCTTCTCTTTTCACGCCTCTAACCCTTGTGCTTTTGGTCTGCATTTGTTCAATATATATCATAGGCTCAATTAGGGTTCCAAGCTTGCATCCAATCCTTGCAATTATGAAGATTTGATCCTTGATTCACACTTGTATCCAATCTTTCCAAAACAAGAAAAATTCAATCTTTTTGTGTACAAACAAGCCTTGCATGATTTGATCTCATTTCCAGCTATTCATGGACCTGAAATATGCACAAAATCTCAAGGTTTTTAATGATTTTGATATTTTCATGATTTTATTTTGATTTTATTTGATTTAATTGAAATAAAAATCAAAATAAATGGCAAAAATAAAATAAGCACAAATGGGAAGGATCATGGGTCGTGGACCATGTTACAAACTCAATAAAAGCACAAAATGTTGGGCCCATTTGACAAAATTTGCAATTTGAGGTACTTTTGACTTTTGGCAATTTTGCCAAAAAGGTCAACTTCACCAATGCATAACTCCTTCAATTTTGACCCTAGAGATGTGTTCTTGGACTTTTTAGAAAGCTTTGGATGTCCTCTAAGCAAACCTTTTTGTCTCATATCAATTGAGTCTTCCATGTTCATGTATGAAGCTTTGACATAAAAGATGTTTTTGTGGACTTTTCAAAATGACTTATAATGTCCAAATTTGTAACTTCTTGTGAGTGCATATTTTGAACTTTGGAGATGAAGATGAATTGTAGGGAATTGCATCCTATTTAAAATGAGCTTTGGATGGGTCATTTCTAATAAAGTATGAGAAAATTATTCTTGGTCAAAGTTGGGTTGACTTTTCCTACAAAACCCTAATTTAGCAACTTTTGGGTTTTGATGAATTGTGAGCAATCCTTGATGAATCATGACCAACCCTTGATAAAATGATGAATAATACTTAAAAATGAGTATGTTGACCAAAATTCTGGAGGTTTGACTGTATGGGGACCACAATTGACTTTTGCCCTAGCACAGTCGATTTTCAGGCCTTTGAGCAATTGACTGAGCAAACTTTCTCTGCGAGGCTTGAAACTTGACATGGATGATCTTGAGAACATATTAGGACAATGGTGAGCATTTGGGATCCTTTGGATTCAAGTATCTTGATGCAACATGAAACCCTAATTTGAGGTAGACTGCCTTAGGAGAGAGTTTGTCTGGCCAACCCTTGGACTTCCTTGAGCAATTTGAGGATCTCACTTGAAATGTTTTGAGAAATATGGGAGGGAAAATTTTGGGGTACAACAGCTGCTGCTGTTCAATCTTCTTAAACCTGACGATGTAGATTGGCTTGCTTTCCTTTCGTGTTCCAAAGGTGGAAGATGATTGAACACTAGAGTGCCCAGAAATTTGCACTCGCATGAAGTGGTACTTGTCTTGCGATATCGGGAATGGGCTTATAGATGCCATTTGGAGATTGATGACGAAAGATGGGCTTAAAGATGCCATCTGAAGGAGTGTCGATCGCATAAGAGATTCCTTAGCGAGAGTCCATATACCTGTTGTTGAGGAAGACTACGCTGGGGAATGCTGGTCTCTGTCTTGGTAAAAGTTGAATTTTAGGAGCTTCGGTTGTCCGTTATTCCACTGGGGAATTATCTCTTAGTCGAAGAGGTGAAAATGAACTACTATCTGGTCATGATCCAGGCTTCGTAGTGATAAGATCGACTGCTATCTGGTAGTGCTCCAGGCTTTATAGTGGCTTACTAGGGAGATGAGATTAAACTTTGCTATCCGGTCGTAATCCAGGCTTCGCAATTTCTCAATTCTTATATGGTCGTATTCCAGGCTTCAGAAGGAATTAAGTTGTTATCCGGCCGCATCCGGGCTTTAACTTGAATTTAGGGCACACTAATATCCGGTCGACTCCGGGCTTCTTAGTAATTGTCCAGGTAAACTGCTATTTGGTCGAAATCTAAGCTTCACAGTGTCTTGTACTGTTATCTGGTCGATTTCAGGCTTCAGTGTCTTTTACCGCTATCTGGTCGTAATCCAGGCTTCACGATGTCTTATACCATTATCTGGTCGAATCCAGGCTTCATGGTGTCCTGTACTGCTATCTGGTCGATTCTAGGCTTCGCAATACCTTACTTCTTATCTGGTCGCATCCCAGGCTTCAGAAGAAATCAAGTGGTTATCCAGTCGCATTCGGGCTTCCATTTGACTTTAAGGCCTACTAATATCCGGTCGATTTCCGGGCTTCATAGTAATTGTCCGGGTAAACTACTATTTGGTCGAAATCCAAGCTTCACAGTGTCCCTTACTGTT
Source organism: Vicia faba (assembly GCA_948472305.1). NCBI lineage: Eukaryota > Viridiplantae > Streptophyta > Magnoliopsida > Fabales > Fabaceae > Vicia > Vicia faba. The sequence goes on along the minus strand of OX451740.1, from coordinate 1,054,669,053 downwards.
ATCTGGTCGTAATCCAGGCTTCAGTGTCTTTTACCGCTATTTGGTTGTAATCCAGGCTTCACGATGTCTCATACCATTATCTGGTCGAATCCAGGCTTCATGGTGTTTGGAGAAATCAAGATATTATCCGGTCGAACCCGGGCTTCATAACTTGCATTAAAGATATACCACTATCTGGTCGACTCCAGGCTTCATAGTATTCTTGGCTGCTATCTGGTCGTAATCCAGGCTTCACAATGTCTTATATCATTATTTGGTCGAGTCCAGGCTTCATGGTGTCTTGTATTGCTATCTGGTCGTAATCCAGGCGTCACAGTAACTTGCTAGGGATTAAACTATTATCCGGTCGAATCCGGGCTTCATAGATTTAAGATAAACCACTATCTAGTCGATTCCAGGCTTCGCGGTATTTTGATACTGTTATCTGGTCGTTCTCTGGGCTTCACAATATGATGGAGAAATCAAGATACTATTCATTCGGATCCGGGCTTCATAGCTTGAACTGGAATATAAATCTTAGCATCGATTTGACTGAACCAGAGAAAACTTGTAAGAATTTTGATTGCATATTTCCCTGAAAGGTAAAGAGTTAGTCGTATGTAATGTCATGATGTATGAAATGCATTGAGTAATGATGTTCTCAAAATAAATGAGATTGTACTGCATGATGTATATGCGTATGTCATGATGTATGGATATGTAATGTTTTTATCATGTTCTCTAGCTGGGGAAAATAAATCCCGGACTGCTGCTGGAGAATATAAAGAGTTGAATTCTTCGTTCCCGCTGGGGATGACGGTTGAAGATGATTTGAGAATAAATTGGTGGGAGAATAACTCTGTTGGAGAATAAACTGGCGAGAGAATGACTCTGTAGGGAAGAGATACTCTGTCAGAAGGTCTTCTGATTTGGAGAAATAACCTCGGCTGGGGACGAATTACCGCTGTTGGCAATAATGAACCTTTGTTGAGGATTGAGTCTCTGATTGTGGAAGAAATAAACTCTACTGGGGATAGTCTTTCATTGTTGGTGATAGATGAACTCTGCTTGGGGAGAATTAACACCACTATTTTGGGTATTTCCTAGTCTGCAGGGAGTGTATGCACTTTTAAGTCGTATTCTCCAGCTAGATCCATCCTTGTACCTGGTTGTTGTACCCCAAAATTTTCCCTCCCATATTCTTCAAGATTTGTCAAAGATCAATCTTCAAATGGTTCAAGATCTCTCAGAGGGTTGCACAGTCAAACATCCTCCTAAGCCAGCCAAAATTAGGGTTTTGGTTCCTTCAACAAATTTGAGGTTTTCAGTGGTCCAAACAAGTCCCATAGGCCTATATGCATTGTCAAGCATCTACATGCCAAGTTTTAAGGCTCACATCATCAAGTTGCACAGTCAAAAGCCCTAATTACTTCACAATCAACTGTAGGGGTAAAATGGTCATTTGGCAGTCAAAAGTCAAATTTTTTGGTCAACATCTTATTTTGATCACACAATCATCATTTGATCAAATCTTGATCATGATTCCACAAGCATGGCTCAAAAATCATCAAGATGCAAAAGTTTCCATTTTTGGACAACTGAAAAGTCAACTGTAACTTGACCAAGGCATAAATTTTTCATGGTTCATCAGAAAAATCCCATCCAATGCTCATTTTGAAGAGGATGACATTTACTACAACTCATCTTCACATTCCAAGTCCAAGAAATGCTCTCACAAAAAGTTATCAATTTCTACATTATAGGTCATTTTCAAAAGTCAACAAAAAGGCATTTTAAGTCAAAGACCATACCTTGAGATTGGTAAATCCAAATGACATGGGACCAAAGGTATTGGTTAGAGGACTTCAAGACCTTTCCAAAATGTCCAAGAACATGTTCATATGATCAAAATTGAGCAAGATATGCATTGGAGAAGTTGGGAAATTTTTGTGAAATGGCAAAAGTCAACTATCCTTAAAACTTCAATTTTTGACAAAAGGGCCCACTTTCTTCCACTTGATTCAGCCTTGTCATGCCATACACGTGTCCCATGATTAATTTCAAGATCAAACATTTATTTTTCCATTTTATTTAATTTTTATTGATTTAATTCATTTTAAATCCATAATAATTCAAATAAAATCTAAAAATTTAATGGAATAGCATCTTTTGGTTTGAATGGCTTTCATGTGTCATATGCCAGCTACCAAATTCGTGCTAAGGCTATTTTGTGCATAAAATCATGGTCTTGCTTTAAGTATGGAAAGGTCTTTAATGGTGATCAACAAAAATCTCAAGACATCAATACAATGGATCCCAAGCCCAAACTTTGACCTAATTCTATTCCCATATATTCACACAAGTGAATCCTAATGAAAAACACGTGCAAGCTGCTGCAAAACACCATAACCAAATTCCAAAAAATCAAGAAAAAAGTCAAATCTGTTTTCTCACTTCAAGGCCCTTTCAAACCAATTTGAGGATTCAAACACATTGCTAACATTCCCAGGAACGGATTGGAATAAAAAACAAGCCTTAATACTCCAAGAACACGCAAGAACAAGTCACACGGTTTGGTTATTTTTTCATAATCGTAATTCAATATTCATGCATTATTAATGAAATTTTTTGTGTGTATTGGATTGCTAGAACCTTTCTGAAGCTAATGGTATAGGTGAATTGCATTATGGAGCCCTGAATCACAAACCACCATGGATGATTTTTAGGGTTTCAAAGCTTCCAATTTAGGGATTCCCAGCACAGGAAAAATTGGACCTTGAGACGCATATGGTTGAATTCGTCAAGGCCAGACGAATCCAACCCAACCCTCGCGAACAATTTCTGATCATCAGGGGCCTAATCGCTATTAATCGTGCCTCCATGTTGTGGGGGTTAAAAACCCCCGCTATTTGATTGTTTTTGTTACAGGCCAGGTGAATAAGACAAGACGTGTAAGCACACCACTGGATAATTCAAATATAACGCGCGTTTTTCTCTTTCCAGCATATGCGTTTGTTTTCCAATATTATTTTTATTGCCCACTATACTAACAGATGCAGCACCATGGCGTAGTGGAAAGTGAGGTGGACGTTCACCATTGGGACCTGGGTTCGATTCCCAGGTCCCTCAAACTTTGTTTCATATTTTTTCTAATATATTCATATGCAGCGCTTGCCAAGGATTCCATCATACACCTTCCTCATCCAGACGCCAAGTGTCCTCAAGCGTCCATCCAAAGGCCAAAAGATGATGAGCACCATGCTCCCAGTCAACAAGCGTTCTTGAGGATCCAGAAAGTCAACAGGCTTGGCTTATTGGGCCTAAAATTTCCAGGCTTAACCTCCAGAATTTGGCCTTCACCCCCCCTGGTTTTCTTTATTCCTTTTTTCTTTTTCAATTTCTAATTTAATTTTTTTTAGTAATTATTATTATTATTAGTATTTAATTAATATAAATAATTATTTTTCATATAAAATTCTGAAAAAATATAAATAGTATTTATTATTATTTTCACTACTAATTATATTTTGTAAATAAATTCTAATTAATCAACTTAGTTTAAATTTAGGTTTAATTTTAACCTTTTTTACAATAAATAAAACAAATTTAGAATTAGGGTTTTTCCTTTTTACTTTTAATTTCTTTTATTTTATTTTCATTAAATACTTAAAAACACAAAAAACATTTTTTTCTTTTTAATTAAATAATTAATTAGTACTAGGTTTAATATTTTAATTAAATTGCAAAAAAGGACAAAACTTAAATTCTTTTTTCTCAAAAAGGGTCAAAACCCTAAGGACGTCCCGATTCAATCTTTCGCGCATGCATTTCTTTTTTTAATTCATTATTTATGTATCTGCTCAGAAATGTAATAGTTAATTAGGTTTTATCGCTTTATTTACTTTTCTCGCACTTATTTTCAAAACAGGTTTTTGTTTTTGGCGATGTATAGACCCGCGCCTTGTAATAGCTAGATTTACCTTTCCGCAATTTATTTTCCGCACTCCTAACTGTTAATATGCATGAAAGACTTGTATGACAAATAAAACCAATTCGTAGCTCACAAATAACATGTACAAGATAAACATTAACATGAAACAACACACATGCACATGCCACTCTTAGGGTACGCCTCACTGGTTGCCTCTATGTGGTCGTCAAGTATAGGGTGCTTTAGAGGTCGCCCTCCTGTCTAAAGATCCAAGTTGCCTCGAAACGGTTGCCTCGGATAAAAAGGATCTAGGACATTAGGGTTACCGCTAAGGTGTCTTACCATTGCTTTGGTGACCACACATGTCCCTAATAATCGAATTGACCCGAACACCTCCAACGACGGTGCTACCTACTTCTCAATAGTGGGATAGTACTGTCTAAAGGACTCTTACACAGCCTAATTCCTTAGAGTAAGTAGATTTCTCATGGGTACTTGCTCTCTCAAAACAAACAAAAACAAACTTTTCACACTTACACTTTCAAAAAGTTTTCAACAAATTTTTCATACACTCTTGAGGACAGATACAAGAGTTACTTAGAAAATTTTCAAACGAAACTTTTTTCAAAACCCACACACACTTGAAAAGAAAACAATCTTTTGAAAACATAAGAGCAAGTACCTAAGAGCCCGTGGATAACCACGGATAGAAAGGGTGCTAACATCTTCCCTTTCTATAAATCTACCTCCCAAACCGAGAGACATCTCAAAGAAGGAATTTTGTTGTGCTTTTGTCCTTTCCATGTTGGAGAATATAAAAGACGGTGGCGACTCTTGCTTACCGCGACATTTCGCGAACCAGCTTAAAAAACAGTCAGTTCTATTTCCACCGATCACACTGGTGGATAGAGCAAATGTAAGGTTTGGACATTTCTCGTTTGCCCCTGTTCCTGGAATTACCAGTAATCGTCTTTTGTTTCGCATGTAAATATTTATGAGCAACAATTATTTTCAAATGCATATATCAAAAATGAATCATTGGACGTTCTTGCAAAACAAAACAGGAAAAGAAAAACAATTTTGTAAAATGAATTGTATTGATTTTGAAGTTGGCCTGTAATAGGCGTTTTTGTACAAGAGGCTGACGTCCTAGTAAGAGAATGCCGCCGAAAGATAGAAATTATATAATTTATGAAAAACAAAGAAAAACAGCTATGTGAACAATCCCACTGGGTTCCAACTCTGCTATTGCCTTTATATCTTCGAGCGTCTCATCACTTCGCTACTTGGTTGAAGGTAGATCAGATTGATTGGCGTTGTCCGAGCTTGATAGTCGATACCGAAGTCTGGTTGCAAGATGATCCAATGAGACACAGTGTTACGCTTTAATCCCTAATTTTTGCTTGGACTGACCTTTCGGGTTTTCAGTCTACCGGGATACCCTTTTTTTCCCAAGCCTCCTTTTCAGGTTTTCGACTTTCTGGGTGTACAGATTTTTTCATTTTCATCCCTTACTTTTGCCCGGACCCTTTTGGTTCGCCGGGAAGCCCTTATTTTTGCCTAGGCCAGTCAACCTAGCGGGTCTTTGATTATACGTAGTATTTTTTTACTATGTCTGCATTGACGGGGTGAGGAAGGTCGTCACCATCCATGGTGGTTAGAATCATAGCTCCTCCTGAGAAAATATTCTTAACCACAAATGGCCCTTCGTACGTAGGGGTACATTTTCCCCTGGGATCACCTTGCGGCAGTATGATGCGTTTGATCACCAGATCCCCGACTTGATATTCTTGTCGTCTAACTTTCTTGTTAAATGCCTTGATCATTCGTTTTTGATACGTCTGACCATGACAAATAGCAGTAAGTCTCTTCTCGTCGATTAAGTTCAGCTGATCAAGTCGGGTCTGGATCCAGTCGTCCTTGCTTAAACCTGCATCCTTCATAATCCAGAGAGAAGGTATCTGGACCTCAATGGGTAAGACCGCCCCCATGCCATACACCAAAGAGTAAGGTGTTGCTCCTGTCGACGTCCTTTATTTCTGGGTATTTAAAACCAATCCATAGAAAAGGAAAGTTCAAGAAATTGAAATTTCCAGTGATGAAGAACAAGAATCTCCTCTTGTTCCTCTAAAGAGGAAGAAGTTAAAGAAACCAGCCCCCTATTCCTGAGCCTCGTCCAAAAACCAAGGTCAAGGTTAAAGTTTTTGGGTCGAGACCTCCTCCCGTCATCATCAAAGATCCAATAGAACAAGAGATAGCTACTAGGCTAAATAATCCCAATGAGAGCGATAATTCAAGTCCTGGTGCTAAAGTTCTGCCTAAGGTAATCACTTCGACCCTTCAAGATTGTTTATTGACTTGGACTTCTCTTTCCTTTTTCAATAGTTTAGATAATAATCTTATAATCTTCAGGACACTGCTGGTACTTCTAAACAGGTCCTTATACATGTAGAAGAATCTGTCACTTTAATAAATAGTGAGGGTGATCCTACTTATAGGCCTTCTTCAGCAAAAGGATCCTTTGTGAGCTCTGCTAGCGAAGTGAACCAAACCTCTGGGCATGAAGCCATTGGAAAGCCTAATGAAGAAGTTCCTAGTGAGGAACAGGTGAATCTTGGGATTCCGCAAGCTAATGATGATGGACATAAGGACAGAGAAGAGGAGGTTGCTGATGAGGTAATCGAAACAGAGAGGGAAGGCATACCAGCGGGAGGGAATTAGACTGAGGATATTTCGGCGACTGATGAAAGAGAAAACCATACAGGGGGAGCATGAAACTCTGCACATGTTGAAGGTGCCCAGTCCAGATATCTGTCGAAGAAAATGTAACTCGTGTTGCAAACGAGAGGGTTACTTCGATTGGGTCTCGTACTAAGGAAGATTTGGCATTACTGAAACAGAAAAATCCTCTTGGCTACTGACTGCCATTCTCGAAGGTAGAGAAAGCTCTTCTGATCAGAGTGCTTCGACTGCGTCTGGAAAATCTACTTCAACATCTCCTCTTGAAGAGGCACTTCAAAAGGTTAAGGCACAACTTTTTAAAAGAGATTTAATGCTGACCTTACAGGGAGAACCTACTGCTCCTTCCTTTATGAAGAGTTAAGGTGACTTACCATAAACTCTTCCTCTCCACAGACGGTGAAAATTCTTCCCTTGACTGGATATTTGAGTTTCTGATGAAGAGTTGAGGTTACTTCCCCAGCTTTATGGATCTATGGGTGACCCAGCAAACAAGAATAGGCAGGACGGATATCCATAATGTATAAGGTGGATTTGAAGATTTAGGAGCCCACTTTAATTGGAAGATCTACTTCCCCATGAACTATCCTCTTTGATCCATCAAACGCCCTTACAATGATATCACTGGGCTTCAATACTAAACCTTCACAGTTCAGACGGTCTAACACCCACTTGGGTAATACATTCAGAGAAGAACCAGTGTCGACTAGCACATGTGCTAAGGTGGTCCCTTTGCACTCCACTGAAACATGTAGAGCTTTATTGTGGTTCTTCCTTAACTGTGTTAGGTCAGCATCCGAAAATCCCAAGCCATTATCAGCTGTCAGGCTTGCCATGTAATTCTTAAATTAGTCCGTTGTGGTCTCATGGGGGACATGAGCCTTCTTCAGGAATTTGATTAATGTCCGAGCATGGGCATCGGAACAGAGCAACAACGACCACATAGAAATCTTAGAAGGGGTTTACCCCAACTGTTCCACAATCTTGAAGTCACTTCTTTTTATTATCTTCAAGATTTCCTCCATCTCACAAGCGGAGGGTTCTCCATCAGCAACGTCCTTTGCGAGTATTTCTGTTATGATCGACTCAACAACTTTCTCCTTCCCTCTTGTATCGGTACTTGGCTTAGCAACAGCAATGCGGATGGGTGCCTTTGTAACAACTGGTGGTGAGATATTGAGTGAAAATATTCTCCCAGTTCTGGTTACTTTGCTTGAGCCAGTTATATTACCAACATCATCAGCTTTTTCTTCTTCGATCCAAGCATCTTGTTTAATCCCATGATAAAACACCTCAGCCCCATAGTTCCATGGTACTTCCTTGTTTTAGGAATAAGGAACTGGTCCGGGATTGGTAATTATTAAGGGAGCAATAGTGGGTTCATTTGAAATCCTAATAGGACCTTTGGAGGAGATCCTAAGAGGCTTGTTTGAGATGGTGATAATGGAGAGAACTTCACATTTGTTAGTCAAACTTTTGGCAAGCGGAGTCTTCTCAAATAGAATTTTGTGGCTATCTGTCAGGCGTTGAACTCCTTTCTTCAGCCTTTCGCATCCATTGAGTTATCTTGTACATCACACAGAGTCTTTTACACAGCCAGGGAAAATCCCAGCTTTCAACAGATTCTTTTTTATGATATTCAGCAGAGTAGTCAATTCTTCAACAGAGGCAACAAAAATTGTATCTTCAACATCATTAACACCCTTGTCATGCTTCGGAAAAGGTTCAGTTATTACATTCGTAGTTGGGGGAGGATGGAACTCAATAGTCTTGTTATCAATCAAATCCTGAATTATGTTCTTCAAGGCCCAGCACTGGTCAGTCTCATGCCCAGGGCTGCTTGAGTGGTAAGCACATTTAGCGTTCAAATTATACTTTGGTGAAGAGGTATCAGGATTGGCAGGAGGATCGCGCAATGTCACCAAATTAGCCTTGAGCAAATGTTGTAAGGCTTGAGATAATGACATGCCTAACCTCGTAAATTGTCTTCTTGGAGTTTCAAAACGTTGATGATTTGCAGATGGTCTTTGAGTAAGAGTTGGATTGGAAATTCAGACAACATTAACAGATGGATGATCATTCTTCTTGGTATGGGCCCCTGCCCCGTACACAATATTGATTTCCTTCTTTGCAGCAAAAGGTTTCTTGATAGGATTGGAAGTGAAGGTAGACGCCACTGAGATCTTCCCACTTTTGATGCCGCTTTCAACTCTTTCACTGGTTAAGATTAATTCGGTGAAACCAGAAGAAGAGCACCCAACCAACAGATTAAATAAGGGACTAGATAAAGTTTCCATGAACATGTCAATGTGCTCCCTATCAGTCAAGGGTGGTTAAACCATACTAGTAAGGTCTCTCCACTTTTGTGCATATTCTTTAAATCCTTCATTCTTTCACATAGTCAAATCTTGCAACTGAACCCTCGTTGGCGCCAAGTCGGTGTTATACTGGTACTGATGGTAGAATGCGGTAGCTAAATCTTCCCAGGTATTGATACGGGAACCATCTAATTGATAAAACCATTCAAGTTGCGTTCTGGACAAGCTCTCTTGGAAAAAGTGAACCCAAAGCTTCTTATCAGCAGTGTGCGACTGTATCTTGCGCACATAAGATTTCAGGTGGAGTTTTGGGCAAGAAACCCCATCGTACTTTACAAAGACTGGTATTTTGAATTTGTGGGGAATGATAACCCCAGAGATCAAATCCAAATCATCAAAATCTAAACCGGGGACGACTTAGATTTCAACAGCTTTCAATTTATCTTCTAACTGCTTATACTTGATATCGGTGGGGGATACTTCTAGTGTTGTACCCCAAAATTTGCCCTCCCATATTTCTCAAAACATTTCAAGAAAGATCCTCAAGTTGCTCAAGGAAGTCCAAGGGTTGACCAGACAAGCTCTCTCCTAAGGCAGTCTACCTCAAATTAGGGTTTCATATTGCATCAATTTACTTGAGTCCAAGGGATCCAAAATGCTCACCATTGTCCTAATATGTTCTCAAGATCATCCATGTCAAGTTTCAAGCCCTACAGAGGAAATTTGCTCAATCAATTGCTCAAAGGCCTAAAAATCGATTGTGCTAGGGCAAAAGTCAATTGTGGCCTACATACAGTCAAACTTCAATATTTTTGGTCAACATCCTCATTTTTAAGTATATTTCATCATTTGATAAAGGGTTGATCATGATTCACCAAGGATTGCTCATAATTCATCAAGAACCAAAAGTTGCTAAATTAGGGTTTTGTAGGAAAAGTTAACTCAACTTTGACCAAGCATAACTTTCTCATACTTTATGATAAATGACCCATCCAAAGATCAATTTGAAGAGGATGCAATGATATACAATACATCTTCAGCTCCCAAGTTCAAAATATGCACTCACAAGAAGTTATGAATTTGGATATTATAGGTCATTTTGAAAAGTCAACAAAAACACCTTTTTTGTCAAAGCTTCATACTTGAGCATGGAATAACAAATTTAGATGAGACCAAAATGGTTGCTTATAGGACATCTCAAGCTTTCTAAAAAGTCCAAGAACACCTTCAAGGAGTCAAAATTGAGGAAGTTATGCATTTGTGAAGTTGACCTTTTTTGCAAAATTGCCAAAAGTCAATTATGCCTAAAATTGCAAATTTTACTTAATGGGCCCAATCTTTTGCACTTGTTTTGAATTGGCAACATGGTCCACAAGCCCTAGACTCTGCCACTTGTCATTATCTTGTTTTTATTATTTATTTTGATTTTTATTTTGAATTAAATCATTTAAATCAAAACAAATCATAGAAAATCCAAAATATTGAAAACTCATGATTTTTTTACATGTTTTAGGTCTTAATGTCAGGCTAGCATCAGATCAAATTCGTGTAAAGGCATGGGGTGCACAAAAAGATTGGATTTGGACTATTTTTGGAATGGTTTTCAAGTGTATCAAATTAAAATCAAAAGCATTGATGGAAGAAGATTGTGATTATTCTTTCAACCCTAATTCAATCCTCAATACATAAAGAACGTGTGCAGACCCAAAGAGAGGCTAGAAGGAGGCGCAACATCAAGAACAAAACTTGGAAAAAACAAGAAAAAGTGCAAACACGAATTCATACTTTGAAGCAATTTCAAGATCCTTGGACCATCTCAATCGATTCCTGGGAGTGTAGGCAAGCAAAAGCAATCCAGAACAAGCACTTTCAGGCCCTATATCTCGCTGTAAGTCAGTCACAACATGGCTTCTTTCTTGAATTTGAATATCATAATCTTGGCATCCCTAGCATGAAATGATTATAGATTCTTTATCCTTAGAACATACGCAAGCTTTCTGTAACACTTAATTTCGTTTTCATGAACTATATTGGATTTCACCATTGTTAGGGTTTGGAGCCTTGATTTGGGATTTTTGTTTACAGGCAAAATTGGGCCATGAAAGGGCCACCATTGAACTCAGCAGGTCCAGACGGATCCATCCATGGCTTTGGTTTTTATTTATCACGTTTGTATTTGATTTTAAGAATGACAGGGGCTGTAGCTATAGACATACGTCCGTAGGTAAAAGTGTTCAACTTTTACCAACAGATCCTTGGAGAAGACGAAGACGTGGCGAATAATCATTCGCCTATTTGAAAAAACGCGCGCTGAATTGATATATATTGCCTTTTTAATATTTAATTATTGTTTTTCTATTATTATAACAACTAACACAAATGGCCCAGTGGTAGCCAAGAAAGCGTTAAGGCGTTGGGGAGCTTGAGGTCAGGGGTTCGACCCCTGCCTCCAACGTTTGCATTTTTTCTTGATTTCTTTCTACAGGTCCCATGTTCCACAAAGACCAAGGACTACCATACGTCTTCATAATCCAAATGGCCAAGTGTCTTGAGATCCAGATCTGAGGGCTATCATCTGAAGGAGCACCAAAGGCCTTAGTCAATGCATGGTAGAGAATCTGGCCAGTCAACGTGGACCTTTGCTTCTTGGGACCAGATTGCTAGTGATGCACCCCCATATTGCTTTCAGGCCCAGCTTTCTTTTTCTTTTCTTTTACATTTTATTTAATTAATTAATTTTGTTTCACTAACATAATTAATCATTTTCTTTTTATCAAAAAAATCAAAAAATATTTTTCATCCAATTAAATTTAGGACATTTATTTTTTATACAAAAACTTAATTAATTTAATTAGGTTGTTAATTTTAGGTAACTTTAATTTTTTTTTGTAAATAATTAAAATAATTAGAACAATTAGGGTTTTATTTCTAATTTAATTATATTTTCTTTTTCTTAAAATAACCAAAAAACACAAGATTAGGTTAAATATTTATTTTCATTGATTAATTTAATTAACTAATTAATTGTGCATTTAATTTAAAACTTATTTCTTTTCTTTAAAAAATATTAAAAAACAACAAAAACATTCTTCTTTTAATTAGGATAAAAAAGGGTCAAAACCCTAATTTTTCTTATCGTTCTAATTTCATCGCGCGCGCCTTATTGTTTTATTATTTTTACCATACTGATGTAATTTCCCATAAGTTGTAATAGCTTAATTAGGAATTTTATTTTCATTTATCGCTTTATTTCTTAAGGGTTTGTTTTTGGCTATGTAAATACCCGAAGCCTTGTAATAGCGTAGTTTAATTTTCGCACTTTAAATTCCGCAAAATATTAAACTGTTAGATGTATGATTAGGGTTGCATGACAAGAATGTATGATTAACTTTAAAACAGTTAGATAACCCTAAAATGTGCAAAGATAAATAATCTGAAATTGAATCACTCGCACATGCGCACTCCTAGGGTACACTCCCACTTGGTTGCCTTAGGTAAACAGTCATTGAGTATAGGATGCTTTAGTGGTCGTCCTTTTGTCCAAAGATCAAAGTTTCCTTGGAATGGTTGCGTCGGATATTGTTGCCTCGAATAATTGATCTAAGACATTAGGGTTATTACTAAGACGTCCTAACATTGCTCTAGTGATCGTACGTCCCTTTCGAATTGACCCTCAAAACTCCAACAACGGTGCTACCTACTCACTAATAGTGGGATAGGCTGTCTAAAGGAAACGAACATAGAACGATTCTTTTTTCGAGTAGGTAGATTAGTTCTTAAGTACTTGCTCAAACAAAATAAACCTTTTTCACACTTACACTCCTTTTCAAACAAAGTTTCAAAAACACTTCATTACACTCTTGAAGACAGAAGCAAGAGTTAAATCGAAGTCAAAATAAAAGCTTTTCAAATCACACAAACACAAAGAAGCAATTTTGAAAATGATGACCAAGTACCTAAGAGCCCGTAGATAACTACGGATAGAAAGGGTGCTAATACCTTCCCTTTCTATAATCTATCCCCCGTACTCAGAAACATCTCGAAAAAGGAATTTTTCTGTGCTTTTTTCCTTTCCTTGTTGGATAAAATAAAATTCGGTGGCGACTCTTGCTTACCGCGACATTTTGCAAACACAAACACAAAACGCAAACCAGCAAATCCTATAAACAGTCCCGGTTTTGGCCACCGTATCACAGAACTGGCGACTCTGCTGGGGAGTTAATAAGTGGGGTGTACCTTAGGATTAGTTCATTATATTGTTTTCTATTGTTTAATTTGATTGCTTTATCTTTGTGGGCCTTGTATCAGAGTTACAATAGATCCTAACCCGGATCTGGGGGACACCTTTTAGGTAAGTAGCAATAGACTGTGAGGGAACTGTACAGTGTAGACCGATACGGTTGAAGCAGTAGCTACGTTTATGTGGCACATTAGTTGGTACCGATATCCCTTGTGGAGCAACAGGGAGAATATGGGGCTGCTATATGGGTCATTAAGCATCAATTGACCTTAGAACCTATAATTGACCAACTTGGCCATATGAAGTAGTGATATGCTACACTCATTGAGACCATACTCTCGAGATGGTTCCGACCGCAAGAAAAGATTGCGTGAGCTGAAACTATGACCGATGGAGGATGGTCAGTGATATTGAGAACCTCTAGAACCCGGTTACTATTATTAGGATAGGTTGAACCAACTAAACTGCAAGAGGGTAGTACGTAAACTCCATGCCAGTCTGAAATTTAAGGGCTCTTGTGTGACTTGTTTGCCTTTACCATGTTTGATATCTGTGATACATGTTGTGTGTTTTATCATGACATCATGCATCATGACATCGCATGCATATTTCATTGGATTAACCATTTCAAAGACCGAGGGGATTCATCTTTGTTCTATTTTGCAGATCATGGCTTCTATGCGCAGAAATACCATTCGAGTCAATTTCGTGTAGACACTTGCTCAGCTCAGAGAGTTGGTTTCAAAAGTTCCTGATACTTCTTCCTTTGTTAGAAGACATGGTCATCTCCTTAGCCTGGTCATTTTAAAGTTGGATGAGCAAATGATGAGCGTTCTGTTCCAGTTCTTTGACCCGTTGCATCATTGTTTCACCTTCCCGGACTATCAGCTAGTCCCTACTTTGGAGGAGTTTTCTGATTTACTGGGTATATCTGTTCTAGAGCAGACACCCTTTACAGGTTTGGAGATAGCTCCTAGGCCAGAGGATATTGCTTCAGCCCTACATCTAAAAATGGCTGATGTAGTATCTAACCGGGAGACTCGGAGCGGGGTTAAAGGTTTCTTGGCTAAGTTTTTGATCGATCAAGCTCAACAGTTCTGGGATAGTTTGGACTTTCAAGCATTTGAAGACATCCTGGCTCTCCTCATCTACGACTTGGTTCTTTTCCCGAATCCGGATGCCTTCATAGATATGAATGCAGTTAAGATATTCATGTCTCGTAATCCAATGCCTACTCTTCTAGGTGATATTCTACATGCTCTCTATACCCGCACTGTGCGGAGAAGGGGAACTCTCATGTGTTGTACACCGCAGCTGGTGAGGTGGTTTATTTCGCACCTCCCCAAATCTGTATTGAAGAATGAGGAAGGCGTAGGTTAGGCTTATAGAATCATGTCCCTTGCTCATACGGACATCCTTTGGAGTTCTAAAGATATGGAAGGAGTAGATGTCATCGATTGATGTGGGGAATACCCTAATGTTACGTTTCTTGGAATTCGAGGGGGTATAACCTATAATCCTTGTTTAACTTTACGACAGTTTGGACGCTCTCAGAGAGATGGTCCCCATGAGCTGCTGCTTACAGGCATTGTCTTTGACTACAAGGGGGATGTTGAGAGACATTGTCGCAGGTTTATACGAGCATGGGGCATGATGAACAGGTCTGACCCACATGAGCTAGGAATGAAGACTTCTCTCCCGATGCAAGCATATCTCCAGTGGGTTCGAGCCCGTGCTCAAAAGCTGGGGATGCCTTATGAAGCTATTTTTCCAGAGATCATAGAGCATACTAATGAAGAAGGTGTTCCTTATACGATCCTCCATCCATACATGCCTACTGATCTTGGGGCATTGAAGAGATATTGGATCCAGCTAAAGGAAGAAAGGGATACCTATAGAGAGAAGTATCATGAGCATGAACGGAAGATCTTGAGGCTTATAAGGCAGCTTGAGAATGAAAGGACAATCAACGATTATGTCAGCACGAAGGGAAAACGACCATGGGAATTCTGATGTCTTTTATTGTTTCTAGTTTAGATTTTCTTTTCAGTATTTCTTTTGTAACGCCTTAAAAGGCATTTGTTAAACATTGTTACCAGTTTAATCTAATAAAGTGTGTTTTATTTTGGTTTACAAATTTGAATCTCCCAAAGTCTCTGAAATCATATCATATGCATTCCATTCCCATGCACCTCATTACAGGTACCATTACAGGTTTCTCATCTTCTTCGCTGTTTATTTCAGCAATCATGTCTTCTGAAACACCTACTGATCAAGCCATCAAGGCTCTTCAGGCTCAGAATGCTCAATTCCAGGAGATGTTCCTGAACTTGGCCAAAGGGCAGCAAGATTTAAAGACCCTCATCTTGAAGGACAAGAAGAAGAAGAAGAAGAAGAAGAAGAAGGTGGTCCTCCTGAATATAGGTCACAAATTTGGGAACAATTTGCGACAGGAAACTGATTTGTCCCATTCATCTGGAGGGGAGAGAATCAAGAAGAAAGAAAAGGGGCCTAGTCATGTGGTCTCTGATAATGACACGGATTTTGATGAAGACCAGTATCCTCCTGCTGAGGATAAATATAAGTAACTTGAAGACCAGTTGAGTGCAATGGTGATCCAGAAGATACCTGGGTTGGACTTCGTAGATTTGGGTCTGGCATCTGGGGTGGTGATCCCCCACAAGTTTAAAGCTCCTGTCTTTGCTAAGTATGATGGATTATCTTGTCTGAAGCTACACCTCCGCTCGTATGTCAGAAAGATTCAACCATACATTGTTGATAGGAACTTGTGGGTTCATTTCTTTCAAGATAGTCTGTCAGGGACTCAACTTGAATGGTTCTATCAATTGGAAGGAGCTAATGTCCGCAACTGGGAGGACCTTGCTGCTGCTTTTTATAAGCAATACCAGTATAATGTCGACCTTGCTCCCACGCGTACCTAACTTCAGGGTATGTCTATGGGTACGGGCGAAGGCTTTAAGGACTACGCTCAAAAATAGAGAGATCTTGCTGGAAGAGTCCAACCCCCTATGTATGATAGGGAGTTGGTGGATATGTTTCTTGGGACTTTGTCTGGTCCATATTTCAATCATTTGATCGGGAGTTTATCATTTGGGTTCACTGAACTGATTTTGATTGGGGAGAGAGTTGAAGTTGGTATTAAAAGTGGCAAGATACAAAAAGGTGCTTCGTCGAGTACAGAAAAAAAGCCTTTTAGAAAAGAAGCTAGTGCAATATACAGCTCGAGGAGCCAAAACCGACTTGAACGCCGCTAAGCAGTCAATGTGGTAGTAATATCAAGACCAATTGTTGCCCCACAATGCAACAATCAGCAAAGAGTAGAGAGACCACAAAGGCAGTATACTCGGCTCAGTATGACCCTATCTCAAATTTTACTGCAGTTATTGAAGACCAACCTGGTAATGCTGAGGGAAGCTCCAAAGAACCCCAGCACCACATCTCCGCTGTATAATCCAAACGCTCGCTATGCTTATCACTCCGATAGCCCAGGGCATGATACGAACAACGGTTGGGCCTTGAGGAATAAGGTGCAAGATTTAATTGAAGCTAAAGAGATTGAATTTGACGCGCCGGAAAAGCCTAATGTTATGAATGCTCCTATGCCCAAGCATGGAGTAAATGATGTGGACGATGATTCATTTGTAACCTTGGTGGAAGACATTTCTACTCCATTGATGACAGTAAAGAAGAACCTATTGTTGGCCGGTTTATTTTCAGGCTGTGGCGAAGGTTGCCACCTGTGTTCCATCCTGCCTATTGGTTGCCATTTTTTGAAATCAGGTGTTCAACGTCTGATGGACAACAAAGAAATCCTGTTCGAGAAAACTTTGGTTCCATTGATTCCTACTGAAGATGTTTCCATAATAACCATTTCCGCCAATCCTTCCAAGGCTTCCTCGAGAAAGCCTGTTAGGATTACACATGTTACAAGAGTTGCTCCATTAATCATTACTATCCCTGGTCCTATCCCGTACACTTCAGATAAAGCTGTCCCGTGGCACTATGGGGCCGATGTTTATTATCACAGGATCAAACAAGACTTGAAGGTTGAAGAAGTTGATACTGATGTCAGCAATATCATCGGGTCTAGCAAGGTCACCCGAAACGGAAGACTTTTCTCTCCTGAGATTTCCCCACCAACTGTTTGAAAACCTGTTTCTATTCCACCTGCCAGTACATCTGCTACTGTCCATGTTCATGTTCCAATCATCACCCCTGTCGCCGAGTCATGTGACGCTCGGGGCAAAGAGATCACATGTGAGCCTTCCCAGACGGAGGCACCTAAGAAGATTATTGTTGAAACCTCTAGGCAGGAGATAGAGGAAATTCTGAAAATTATCAAGAAAAGCGACTACAACATAGTCGAGCAGCTGGGGCAAACCCCGTTGAAGATCTCCATGTTATCTTTATTATTGTGCTCAAAAACCCACGCAAAGGATTTAATTGCTTTCCTGAAAACTATGCATGTGCTGCAGGAAACATCTGTGGATCAATTCAAAGACTGTGTGGCTAGTTTGACCGTTGACAACGGGTTGGGTTTCTCCGACGCAGATCTGACTTCCAAAGGAAGGAATCACAATGACGCTCTGCATGTTTCAATCGAGTGCAGGGGCACTACTCTAGCCCACGTACTGGTGGATATTGGGTCCTCGTTAAATGTTTTACCCAAGAAAGCATTAGACTGGTTGGACTGTGAAGGGTTGGTTCTGAAGCCAAGTAATATTGTGGTTAGGGCCTTTGACGGGTCCAAAAGGATGGTGCACGGGAAGGTGGATGTCCCTGTTAAAGTTGGTTCCCAAAATTTTGCATCTACATTCTATGTGATGGATATCCGACCATCTTATTCTTGCTTGTTGGGACGCCCGTGGATTCATAAAGCTGGGGAAGTGACCTCCATGCTCCATCCGATGTTAAAGTATCCAGTGAAAGGGAAAATTGTTACAGTACGAGGAGAATAGGAGTACATGGTGAGCCACCTTAACTCTTTTTGGTATGTGGAGATAGATGGGGAGTTCATTGAAACCCCGTGTCAGAACTTTGAAGAAGTCCCCCAGAATCTGGCATCGACTGAAACTGTTGCTAAAGATCCTCCAATGAAGATGGCTTCCCTCAAGGATGCCTGGGCTGTTATTGAAAAAGGTGGGTGTGCAAATTAGGGTCAACTCCCTGACTTTGCACACAAAACTGACAAGTTTGGTTTGGGTTTTACTGCAGAAGCTCAAAGGGTGGTTCGACGTGCGCGAATCGGAAGACCTCCCCTGCGTATCAGTAATCCATAAGTGAATGCAATTGAAGATGATGATGAAGAGTCTGAGTTTGACAGCTGGATTTACCCGACTACCGACGGTGGATTGAGCAATTAGATGGCGAAGGATTTCGTGCCCGTTTCTTTTATTACACAGTAATAGACTTTTGTTTTGAGATTTGTAACAGACAATTTAAAACTTTACGGCCCGGTGCCTTACCCAAGACACCGTGGCTTTGTTTGTGAGGGCTTTATATTTGTCATTTCCATATATCATCAATAAAGCATTGGACGTTTTCTTGCATTACAAATATTGCGATCCTTGTTTTTCTTTTTTTCACTTTATTAAAACAGCTATTGTCTTACACACACTCACATATCGTAATACAGGTCCATATCCACTCTGGATCCCACTGATAACGACTCTGCTACTGCCAGTTATGACTTCGAAATTCCGATCAACCAAGCCAAGGACGAAGGTGAGGATGATTGCGAAGTTCCTGGTGAACTTGCTAGACTGTTACTACAGGAAGAGAGGGCCATACAGCCCCATGAAGAGCCAGTGGAATCAGTGAATCTGGGTACAGAGGAAGACAAGAAAGAGGTCAAAATTGATGCAAATCTGGAACCTAGCGTCAAGCAACGGTTGATACAAATGTTGCGTGACTATGTTGAGATCTTTTCCTGGTCTTATAAAGATATGCCTGGTGTGATACGGTGGGAGAACTGACTTGAGGTTTTGCGTTTGTTTTCGCAAATGTTTCGGTTGAGCAAGAGTCGCCACCGACTTTTTATTTTATCCTAAGGAAAGGTTAAAAAGCACGGCAAAAACCTTTGAGATGTTTTCTTGGGTTCGGGGAGTAGATTATAGAAAGGGAAGGTATTAGCACCCTTTCTATCCTTGGTTATCCATGGGCTCTTAGTTATTTGCTTAGATCAACTTGCCTTGATTTTCAATTGTTTGAAATGGTGCTTTTTGTGTGTGTTTGAAAATGTTTTGAAAAGAGGCCAATGTGGTGGCAACCTTTGTAATGATCCATGTTGGGATGTATACAAAGGTGTATGTCTTTTGAAAAGTTTTCAATGTTTTTGAAAGTTGTTTTGAAGGTGTGTTGTGATGTGTGTTTTGAAAAAATAGGCAAGTGTTTTTGTTTTGCAAGTTGGCAAGTAACCAAGAGCTATCTACCCTAAATTTCTCAAAGATCTTTGCTATGTTTTAACCCTTTTAACAATTTTGTTCCACCATTGTATTTGGTGGACAATCTTGTGTTAGAATGTGAACGGGACGGCGCGGGTCATCGTTTAGACCATGATTGCAATGGTGCCAAGTGTCTTTGGGCAATTTTTCCTTTAAGGGACTTGATCATTTTTTAGGCAACTTTTGAAAGCGTCATCGAGGGACTATGATCATTTGAATTTGTTTTGTTTTTGCCAAAGACACTCAACATGCAATATGGCCCATTTTTGAAGGCAACAAGTGGAGTAACCCTAGGGGTGCAAGTGTGATTGGTGTTGTCCATTTTCATGCTTTTATCTTGGAATTAGGTCAAGCTATTTGTTTGGTTGATTTTTGCATACAAACCCTAAGTCTATCATGGCATATTTAGAAAGCTTTAAAATGCGAAATTTAAAGTCCTAAGCTATTACAACATAATT
The DNA here is from genome assembly GCA_948472305.1 of Vicia faba. Lineage (NCBI taxonomy): Eukaryota > Viridiplantae > Streptophyta > Magnoliopsida > Fabales > Fabaceae > Vicia > Vicia faba. The sequence goes on along the minus strand of OX451740.1, from coordinate 1,054,648,924 downwards.
ATGGGATGGGGGGTACAAATGTTCAAATGGGGATATTTAGAAAGAAATTTAAATCTAAATATTACATCCAAATTGAAATTTACAAGGTATTTAATTGTACAATAATAAAATAAAATAAAATAAATATGTAAGATGCAAAAAATGATTTTTATATGTATGTAAAAAGGGTTTTTCATGTGACAAATAAACAAAAATAAAAAAGATAATTTTTGGGTATTTTTATGTTTTTAGGGCAAAACCCTAATTTGCTAAATAAAATGTATATATTATTTAATATATGCAATATTTATTAATTATGTACAAAAAATAAATAAAAAAGAAGTATATTGTAAAAAAGTATTTTTGAGGTTAAATATTAATAAAAATAAAAATGTAATATTTTTATGTTTTTTCCCTAAATATTCTAATAAATATATAAGTATTTATATTATTTATTAAATATATTAAATATGTACAAAAATAAAATATTTAATATTTACAAAAAAAAGTATATTTTTTATAAAATGTTTTCAAAAGATAAAATAAAATAAAAATCAGAAAATAAGAATGTATTTTGTATTATTTTTGTATTTTGAATAAAAGGATATATATGTTATTTATAGGTATAAATTCAAATAAAACAAACAAAAATCCAAATAAAATGCAAAAATAGTTTAAAAAATGTTTTTAATATTTTTTATATTTTAACAAAAATAAACAAGTCAGAAACAAAAAGAAAAAAAGTCAAAAAATGATAAAAATAAATACAATGGGCCAAGGGGGTGTATGTGTAAAAAGATGGTGCAAATAGAAAAAAGAAACAAGCCCAGCCCAAAGCAAGCTTGTCTTCAACCTCCAGACAGTTTCAAATGAAAAAACGCGCGCTTCCTTCCATCCCTGTTATCTTTTGATTCCTTGACTTTTAACAAGAACTTACAACACAAACATTATAGAGCATCATGTCACGAGTTCATACATATAAGAAACTTGATCTAACTCTCAGAAATGAGAGAGAATTTCTTCTCCCCCAATTTTTGACCTAAGTTTTTGTCAATGTTCAGGTCTTAAATTCTCTCAGCATATGCAATATAAATGGAAAGTGAGGATATGGGTGGCTTCAGGGACATGAGTATGACATAACTTCTTCATAAACGTAAGCCTAGATATGCCTGGATTAAGAGATAGAAGTTCAAACTTTTACCTGTTCAGCTTGATTCGTGTATGACAATGGAGGTACTTTCAAGGCAATGTGAGGACTTGTACAGCTTGCTTGAAGTCCAGGGATGCTATTCCAATGCTTGGTGTGCTTTGAATCTTGCTATATCAAGCTACAGAAGTCAACCTGCAAGAGAGAAAAGTGAAAATGGCACACTTGGCTATGGCTGTTACAGTTCCAGTTCAATGCTTGGAATAGTTTGTATGGATGTTATGGAAGGTGTATGAAGTGGTTTGGATGAAAATGCACGATGGAAATGAGTTGTGCCACTCAAACTGCAGGGATGCCCTGTTTTGTGCAGCAAAATGGTGTTTTGATGTTTAGGGAGGTATTGAAGGTAGTTGGCTCGTGTTTCAGGTCAGTTGAGGAGTATGGAATGTGTGGAGAAAGTTTGCTTAAGCTTCTTCTTGCAGCAATGTGAGATGTGATCAGTTATGCAATGTTTCTTCTATGATAAGCAGAGTTTGTCAACTTGGTTTCTAGGCTACCACAGGCCCCTCAAGTATGCTGCACAAATCACCCTTGATCAGTGGACTTTGCTCATGAACTTGTGCCTCAAAGATCTGCATTGTACCTCATAGATTGTAAACTTGACATAAAGTTCACCTTTTCAAAAATGGTTAAGTTACTTTTTCTAATTATGGATTAAATTGGCATGTAATGGTTAAACACATAAGATAAGGCTTGAACACAAAGGATTTGCATTAAATTATTGAGTGTGGCTGAGATAAAAGGCCTGTAATGTAGCTTGCACATGCTGAGTTTGAAAATGCACAAGTTATGAACATGCCTTTGGCCATGAATCAAAGTGACTTTTGCCCATATTGACAAATTCGATTCTCCCTAACCACAAGGGTGTTTGAGAAGTTCTTGGACATTTTGGAAAGCTTGGAATGTGTACTACAATCCATCTTTGTAATGCAAGTTGAAATTCCAAGTGGAAGCATGTGAAAAGTGTCCATGAAGTTAGGCAAAAATCCTGCCTAAAATAGGTTAAAATATTTCTAAGTTAAGAATGTTTTGCACCCCTATTCCAAAAATCATAACTTGAGCTACAAGCTTCTTTTGAGGAAACTTTGTGAATCAAAGTTGTAGATTTTGTAATGGACTACAAATTTCATGTTTTGAGTTTGGCTTGAATCCATTTGCATCTTGATGAAAAAATGGGATAAAGTTAGGAAAAAATTAGGAATTTTCATAACTTCGAAAAATTCTAAGTTATGAAAATTCTTCATTTCAAACCCTAATTTGTGATTTTTGATTTCTTGATGAACAAGTTTCATAATTTGACATGTTTTGATGAAAAATGAATCTTGGCACTTGATTTTGACCAAAAAGTCAAAGTTTGACTTTTCAGTATACAGTCAAATTTGGCTCAGTTGACTGGAAAATTCATCTGTCAATCTTGTGCATTTGGGATCTTTTGAATTTGTTGAACATGTCAATACAATTCCATTGAGTCCTTGAGTCCATATGTGAGCTTGATTTGCCATTGGCTAGGTCAAACAGTCAAAAATTGCCTTTGTGCAGTCAAAACCCTAAAAATGACCATTTTTCTCTTTTGGTGATCTGATCAAATTTCTTGTGGAATTGTGATCCAAACTTGATCAAATGGTCCATATGAGTTCATAATGTTGATGTGGGTCAAAAATCATGAGGTTTGACTGTCAATTGACCACAGTTGACTTTTCCCCCAATACAGCTGATTTCTAGGTCAACTGTCCAATTGACTGGGCAAAGATTGGAATCAAGGCTTGAAACTTGGTATGGATAAACTTGTGAGTCCAATATGAGGCATGAAAGTCACTTTGGGCATTTTAGGTTAAAACATCTTTGTGCAAACTCAAACCCTAATTTGGGTCAACAGTGCAAGGAGAAGTCTTGAGCAGAGCAAAAACCCTAACTTGATCTTGAGCTCCAAGGGTCTTGTGATGAGAAAATGTTGAGGAAATGGGAGGGCAAATTTTGGGGTACAACAGTTGCCCCTGTTCAATCTTCTTGAACCTGAAGAGTTAGATTCGCAAGTTTGCCTTTCGCGACTCGAGGGTAAAAGGAGATTGGACACTAGAGTGCCCTGAAATTTGCACTCGCATGCTGGAGTATCAGCAATGTGATGTCGGGAATGGGCTTATAGATGCCATTTGGAGAGATGGTGGATAGGGGGATGGGCTTATAGATGCCATATGGAGGTGTGACAGAACCTTGTCGGGAATGGGCTTATAGATGCCATTTGGAAGTGTCGATCGCGTAAGAGATTCCTTAGCGAGAATTTGCGTATTTGAGAAAGAAAGATGGTTTCCTGGCTTGATACAGGTGTTGATCTTCAGTCTCTTCATGCAGATATGCCCTGGCTAGGTACAGGTATCGAATCTACAATTAGTTGCTCACAAATGTGCCCTGGCTAGATACAGGAATCGAATCTGGAACTTCAAAAGGTTGTTTACAGACGTGCCCTGGCTGGATACAGGTATCGAATCTCTAAATTGTTCATGTAGACGTGCCCTGGCTAGATACAGGTATCGAATCCACAATCAAATCACTCACAGATATGCCCTGGCTAGATACAGGAATTGAATCTGGAATTGGTCGTCTACAGATATGCCCTGGCTGGATACAGGTATCGAATCTGGAACTTGCAAAAGGTTGGTAGAGATAGCTTTCCTGGCTGGATACAGGTGTAAACCTCTGACCTAAGAATGAAAGATAATTTCCTGGCCTGTTATAGGGGTTGATCTTCAAACTCTTCATGCAGATATGCCCTGGCTAGATACAGGTATTGAATCTACAGTCAATCACTCACAGATATGCCCTGGCTAGATACAGGTATCGAATCTGGAATGGCGATAGTTGATAGTAATCATCTTTGGATTGACCTTTTCCTGAAAAGGCAAAACTTTAGCTGTATGCAATGTCATGTTGTATGAGATGCATGATGTCATGATGTTTTAAAATGAGATAGTGTTGTATGCAATTTATCATGTATGTAAGCAGGATGTATGAAATGTGAAATGTCTATGAATATATTTTTGTCTAGGAAAATAAATCCTTGACGAGTGCCGGGAGTCTGTAGAATCCTGGGCTGATGTTGAAGAGTGGAGTTCTTCGTTTCCGCTGGGGATGATGGTTGTAAGAATAAACCGGTAGAAGAAGATGACTCTGTTGGGGAATAAACTTGTTGGAGAGATTACTCTACCGGGAATTACTCTGTGGGAAGAGATACTTCACGGAGGTTTTGATGAGAGCTCCGCTGGGGATTCCACTGATGAATTATGTTGAGGAATTTGATGAACTCCGCCGGGGATAAGCCTCAAGACCTGCTAGGGATATGGATTCCACTCTCCTGGGGAAACTTTAGATTGTACTGGGGAATGGCTCCACTAGGGTGTCTTGTATTCCGCCAGGGAATGTTGAGATCTTCTGGGGATGTCCAATTTCCTTAAGGCTGATAGTAGACTAGCTCTGCTTGGGGAGAGTAACGCTGACTTGCTAGGGGAATATTGTGCCTTTTTAAGGCTGATGGGAGACCAACTCTGCCTGAGGAGAGTATTGCTGAAATCTGGTTTTACTCTGTGGGGAGTTGAGGTAACTTGGTTACGTTCTTCAGCTGAACTTACCTTGGTACCTCGGTGGACAGAGCAACTAGATCGCTTAGACATTTCTAAATTGCCCCTGTTTCTGATGTCATCTGTAATTAATCCTTTGTTTCGCATGTAACTATTCATGATTAGCAATTAATGTCAAATGCATATATCAAAAATGAACATTGGACGTTTTTCGCAAAACAAAACAGAAAAAGGAAAAACAATGGATAATTTGTCTGAAAAATTGAACTTGTATTGATTTTGAAATTTGCCTGTAAATAGGCGTTTTTGTACAAGAGGCTGACGTCCTAGTAAGAGAACGCCGCCGAGCAAAACAGAGTTTATACAATTTTTGTGAAAAGGAAACAAAACAGCTATGTGCAAATAATCCCAATGGGTTCTGACTCTGCTATCGCCTTTATGTCTTCAAGCGTCTCATCACTTTGCTGCTTAGTTGAAGATGAAGTTGATTGATCGATGCTGTCTGAGCCGGATAATTGATGTCGAATTCTGGATGCGAGGTGATCCAACAAGACATAGTATTACGCTTTATCCCTAACTTTTGCCTGGACCGCCCTTTCGGGTTTTTAGTCCACCGGGATACCCATTTTTGCCTAAGCCGCCTTTTCAGGTTTTCGACTTGCCGGGTGTACAGATTTTTTTCATTTCATCCCTTATTTTTGCCCGAACCCTTTTGGTTCGCCGGGAAGCCCTTATTTTTGCCTAGGTGTGTCAACCTAACGGGTCTTTAATTCATGCGTAGTATCTTTTTACTATGTCTGCATTGGCAGGGTGAGGAAGGTCGTCACCATCCATGGTGGTTAGAATCATAGCTCCTCCTGAGAAGATATGTTTAACCACAAATGGCCCTTCGTACGTAGGGGTCCATTTGCCCCTGGTATCACCTTGAGGAAGAATGATGCGCTTGATTACGAGGTCTCCGACTTGATACTCTTGTCGTTTGACTTTCTTGTTAAATGCCCTGATCATCCGTTTTTGGTACGTCTGACCATGACAAATAGCAGTGAGTCTCTTTTCGTCGATTAGGTTTAATTGATCAAGCCGAGTCTGGATCCAGTCATCTTCGCTCAAACCTGCATCCCTCATTATCCGGAGAGAGGGTATCTGGACTTCAATAGGCAAGACCGCCTCCATGCCATAGACCAAGGAAAAGGGAGTTGCCCCTGTTGACGTCCGTGCTGAGGTACGGTACCCATGAAGAGCAAACGGTAACATTTCATGCCAATCTTTGTAGGTCGCTGTCATCTTCTGCACAATCTTCTTGATGTCCTTATTCGTTGCTTCTACAGCCCCATTCATCTTCGGTCGGTAAGGAGAAGAGTTGTGGTGCTATATCTTGAATTGCTCGCAGAGCTCAGTGATCATCTTGTTGTTAAGATTGGTACCATTGTCCGTAATGATCCTCTCAGGTACACCGTATCGACATATCAGGTTGTGCCGAATGAACCGTGCCACGACGTTCTTGGTTATCGTAGCGAAAGAAGCTGCTTCGACCCACTTTGTGAAGTAATCAATTACTACCAAGATGAAGCGATGTACGTTGGATGCCGTAGGTCTGATTTCGCCGATCATATCAATGCCCCACATTGCAAAAGGCCAAGGTGCTGTCAAGACGTTCAGAGGAACCGGAGGAATGTGCACCTTATCAGCATAGATCTGGCATTTGTGACACGTCCGAGAATGTTGATAACAATCGGTTTCCATTGTGGGCCAGAAATATCCTTCCCGAAGGATTTTCTTTGCCATGGTATGTCCACTGGAATGTGTTCCGAAGTTACCTTCATGTAGTTCTGCCATGATCCTTTCTGCTTCAGTCTTATCCACACAACGCAGTAAGGTTGAATCATGGTTTCGCTTGTAGAGAATGCCATTGCTGAGGAAGAACTTTGCCGCAAACCTTCTCAGGAACTTCTTGTCATTACCAGATGCGCCTTCGGGGTATTCTTGAGCTTCAAGGTACCTCTTCACTTCATGATACCAGGGTTTTTCAGTTACCTCCTCAGCCTCAAGATCACAGCAATATACAGGTTCGTCCAATTTCCAAATAATGATCCGGGGAGCCTCGTTGTCCCATTTGACTTTGAACATAGAAGACATCGTAGCCAACGCGTCCACCAACTGATTATCCTCTCTTGGGAAGTGTTCAAAAGTTATCTCCTCGAAGTGGGGAAGCAATGTCAGCACATACTCCTTGTAAGGAATAAGATTTGGGTGTTTCGTATCCCACTCGCCTTTGACCTGATTGATCATGAGAGCGGAATCTCTGAAGACACTCAGAAACTTGATCCTTAAGTCAATTGCAGCTTGAAGACCCATGATACATGCCTCATACTCTGCCATGTTGTTGGTGCAGTTGAAACATAGTCGGGCGGTGAGTGGAGTATGAGTGCCTTTAGAGGATATGATCACATCACCGATACCATTGCCCAAAGCGTTTGAGGCTCCGTCAAAGTGCATAGACCATCGGGATCCTTCCTCAGGTCCTTCATCCGGTCCAGGTACTTCACAATCAGTCACAACCATGATATCCTCGTCTGGAAATTCAAAGTTCATCGACTGGTAGTCGTCCACTTCCTTATGTGCCAAATGGTCTGCCAATACACTTCCTTTGATTGCTTTTTGAGTCGTGTACTGGATGTCGTATTCCGTCAAGATCATTTTCCATCTTGCTATTCTTCCGGACAAGGCGGGCTTTTCAAATATGTACTTGATTGGATCCATTTTTGAAATCAAAAAAGTAGTGTGAGTCAACATATACTGTCTCAGCCGGCGAGCAGCCCATACCAAAGCGCAGCAAGTTTTCTCGAGCAGTGAGTACCCGGGTCTCACAGTCGGTAAACTTTTTGCTAAGGTAATAAATGGCGTGTTCTTTTCGTTCAGACTCGTCATGCTGCCCCAACACACACCCCATTGAGTTGTCAAGTACTGTCAAGTATAAGATTAGAGGTCTCCCTTCAACCGGTGGCATAAGAATGGGTGGTTCTTGGAGATACTCTTTGATCTTTTCAAAAGCGGCCTGACATTCATCGTTCCAACGTACTACTTGATCTTTCTTCAGCAGCTTGAAGATTGGTTCACAGGTAGCAGTTAGATGTGAGATGAATCGGGCAATGTAGTTCAATCGTCCTAGAAAGCCTCTGACTTATTTCTCTGCCTTGGGAGTTGGCATCTCTCGTATGGCTTTCACTTTGGCAGGGTCCACTTGAATGCCTTTGTCGCTTACGATGAAGCCTAGCAATTTTCCAGATCTCACCCCAAAGGTGCATTTGTTTGGGTTCAACCTCAGCTTGTACAACTTCAGGCGGTCAAACAGCTTCTGTAGATGGTCAAGGTGTTCCTCCTTAGTTTGGGACCTTGCAATCATATCATCGACGTATACTTCTATCTCGTGATGGATCATATCATTAAATAAAGCAACCATGGCACGTTGGTAGGTTGCCCCAGCATTTTTCAACCCAAAAGGCATGACCTTGTAGCAAAAGGTGCCCCACTGAGTAACAAAAGTGGTTTTCTCCATGTCTTCAGGAGCCATCTTGATTTGATTATAACCGGAGAAGCCGTCCATGAAGGAGAAAACTTTATGCTGAGCAGTATTGTCAACCAGAACATCGATGTTAGGCAGAGGGAAATCATCCTTAGGGCTTGCCCTGTTCAAATCCCTGTAATCAACACACATTCGGACCTTACCATCCTTTTTCGGCACTGGAACCACGTTAGCAATCCACTGAGGGTAAGAAGTCACTGCCAGAAACCCGGCATCAAATTGTTTCATAACCTCAGCTTTGATTTTCTCGGACATCTCTGGACGCATACGGCAGACATTCTGTTTAACCGGAGGGCAGTCTTCCTTGGTAGGCAGGTGATGAATCACAATGTCGGTATCCAACCCAGGCATGTCTTCGTAAGACCAGGCAAAGATTTCCACATAGTCATGCAGCATCTGAATCAACCGTTGCTTCACACTGAGTTATAGATTGGCACCAATCTTGACTTCCTTTCTATCTGTCTCAGTACCCAGATTTACCGTTTCCACTGGCTCTTCATGTGGCTGAATGGCCCTCTCTTCCTGGAGTAGCAGTCTTGCAAGTTCACCAGGCACTTCCCAATCATCTTCACCTTTGTCTTCGGCTAAGTTGATCGGATTTTCAAAGTCATAACTGGCAGTAGCAGAGTCGTTACCAGTGAGATCCAAAGTGGATTGGAACCTGTATAAGTGAGTGTGTGTAAATATAGCTGTTTTGCAATATATAATAAAGAAAGAAAAGGAGCGCAAGATTTTGAAATGCAACAAACGTCCAATGTTTTTATTGATGATATATGAAAATGACACACAAAAGCCCTCACAAATGAAGCCACGGTGCCCCGGGTAGGACACCGAGCCATAAAAGTTTCAACATATTGTTTGTTACAAATTGAAAAACAAAAGAGTTCATTACTGAGTGACAAAAGTAATAGGTGTGAAGTCTTTGGCAGTCCAGTTGCTTGGTCCACCGTCGGTTGTTGGGTAGATCCAGCTGTCGAATTCAGATTCCCCCATGTTGTCTTCAATAGCATTCACTCTCGGGTTGGTGATGAACCCAGGAGGTCTTCCAATTCTTGCCTTACGAACAGCCCTCTGAGCCTCCGCAGTGAAGCCCAAACCAAACTTGTCAGTCTTTGGAGTGAAGTCAGGAAGTCGGCCCCAGTTTGCACACTCACCCTTCTCAATCACAGCCCGGGCATCCTTTAAGGAAGCCATCTTCAAAGGAGGGTCTTCAATCACAGTTTCAGCTGATGCTAGTGTCTGAGGCACCTCTTCAAAGTGTTGAAAGGGGGTTTCAATGAATTCCCCATCCATCTCTATGTACCGGAACAAGTTGAGGTGGTTGACCATATATTCTTCTTCCCCTTGAACTGTCACGATCCTCCCCCTGACTGGGTACTTAAGCTTCTGATGTAGTGTGGAGGTCACAGCTCCAACCTTGTGGATCCATGGACGACCCAGCAAACAGGAATAGGATGGTCGGATATCCATCACATAGAAAGTTGAATCAAAAACTTGAGAACCAACCCTGATTGGAATGTCAACTTCACCATGTACCATCCTTTTCGAACTGTCAAAGGCTCGGACAACAATGTTACTGGGCTTGAGCTCCAGACCCTCACAATCCAACCTGTCTAGGGCCTTCTTGGGCAATACATTTAATGAAGAACCAGTGTCTACCAACACATGGGCAAGAGTAGTGCCCCTGCATTCAATGGAGACATGCAGGGCGTCGTTATGGTTCTTTCCTTTGGAGGTCAGATCGGCGTCAGAGAAGCCCAACCCATTATCGGCAGTCAAGTTGGCCACACAATCGGTAAATTGATCATCAGATGTTTCTTGTGGCACATGGGCCGTCTTCAGGAAGGAAATCAGGGCCTTGGCATGGGCTTCTGAACACAACAACAACGATAGCATAGAAATCTTTGATGGGGTGTGTCCCAACTGCTCAACTACATTGAAATCACTTTTCTTGATAATCTTGAGGATCTCCTCCATCTCTTGCTGGGAGGCTTCAACAGTGGTTGTCTTCGGCGCCTCCGTCAGGGCAGGCAAATCAGTAGCAACCCCTTTGCCCCGAGCGTCAGATGACTCGGCAGAAGGGGTAGAAACAGGAACTTGATTAGGTAGGGAAGCAGGCACACTTGCAGGTGTGATGATAAGAGGTTTCTGAATAGCTGGTGGCGCAATATCTGGTGAGAACAGCCTACCACTGCGAGTAATTTTGGCAGGCCCGGTGATGTTACTGACGACGGTACTAGCATCAAACTCTTGCTTTACTCCAAGAACATAAACATCTGCCCCATAGTGCCATGGGACAGCTTTGTCGGATGTATACGAGAGGGGCCCCGGAACAGTGATGATGATAGGAGAAATCTTCTGAGTGGACATGATTTTGACAGGCTTCTTTGAAGGAGCCTTGGGAGGTTTGTTGAAAATAGTGACAATAGAAACTTCTTCAGTAGGGACAGCAGGAACAGCGATCTTCTCGAACAAGATTTCTTTGCTATCCATCAGTCTTTGGATACCTGATTTCAGCAAAGGACAACCAACAGGTGAAACAGCACATAGAAGGCAACCTTTACTACATCCCGGAAATAAACCGGCTAGCAACAGGTTCTTTTTAACAGTCGATAACAAAGTAACAATCTCTTCCACGGAGGCTACATACCGGTCTTCTTCCACAGCATTCACTCCATGCTGGGGCATGGGAGCAATCACAACATTGGGCCTTTCGGGCGCCTCAAACTGTATTTCTTTAGCATCAATAAGGTCCTGAACCTTATTCCTCAGAGCCCAGCAATCATCCGTAGTATGCCCTGGGCTATCAGAGTGATAAACGTAACGGGCATTGGGGTTATACTTTGGAGAAGCTGTGTTCACTACCTTCGGAGCTTCCTTGACGGTTACCAGATTGGTTGACAGTAGTTGCGGCAAAATCTGAGACAGGGTCATATGCTGAGTCGAGTGTACTGCCTTTTGGGTCTCTCACCCCTCGGTTGGTTGAACTGATGAGGAGCAGCAACAGGCTTTGAAATTACCAATGCATTGACAGCTTGGCGGCGTTCCGGTTTAATTTGTCTTCTGGGACCATAAACAGCACTGGCTTCCTTCTTGAAGGGCTTCTTTTCAGTACTCCCGGAGGCACCTTTCTATATCTTCCCCGACTTGATACCAGCTTCTATCCTCTCACCGGTCAAGATCAAATCTGTAAACCCAACAGAAGAATTACCAATCAGATGGTTAAAGAACGGACCAGACAAGGTCCCTAAGAACATGTCAACAAGTTCCCGGTCAGTCAAAGGTGGCTGCACCCTGCCAGCCAAGTCTCTCCACTTTTGTGCATACTCCTTGAATCCTTCGCCCGTTCCCAGTGACATACCCTGAAGTTGGGTACGCGTGGGAGCAAGGTCAGAATTATACTGATACTGTTTATAAAATGCGGTAGCCAAGTCCTCCCAGTTTCGGATACTGGCTCCATCCAGCTGATAGAACCACTCGAGTTGAGCCCCTGAAAGGCTATCCTGAAAGAAATGGATCCATAGGTTCTTGTCTGCAGTGTAAGGTTGGATCTTCCTTACATATGATCTGAGATGCATCTTCGGGAAGGATAGCCCGTCATATCTTGCAAAAACTGGCACTTTGAACTTCGGGGGGATCACAATTCCAGCAACTAATCCCAAATCTTCGAAATCTAAGCCGGGATTCTTTGCAGCTCCATAGCTGCCAACCTGTCTTCCAAGCCTTTGTACTTATCATCGGCGAGCGGGTATTATTGATCAGAGTAGTCTTCGTCCTCTTCAGCCTCCTCTTCTTCAACTTCGGATTCGGAAGGTACTGCAGCCGCATTCCCTTTACTGGTTCCCTCCTCAGAAGTAGGGGGAAATTCAAGCACTCTTCTGGCTTCACCCTCAAACCTTCTTCCTAGGGTAGCCACCCCGATTCTCTTCTTCTTCTTTTTCACTTGCTCTTTGTTCCCCAGCAGGGCCTTCAGATCCTCCTGACCCTTTGCCAAGGTCATCAGGAGTTGTTGAAACTGTGAGTTCTGAGACTGCAAGTCCTTGACCGTCTGTTCGAGATCCATCTTACTGAAATAAACAGCAGAAAGATAAGGAAACCTGGTGTGGAGACCTGCTTATGCGCATGATGAATGATATGCTTATGTATGCAATGCATTCAAGGATTTAGAACATTCAAAATTATTGCAAACAAAAAGAACGCACGTCATATTAATAAGAAGAAATTTGTCAGTACATAAATGCCCCATGGGCCAAATATTACAAAAAACTTCTCAAGGTAAAAAGACGTTGCGCATCCTCTTTGGTGCGATGTAGGTGTTGAGGGTCTCTTCCTCGTGGAGTCGGCGGGTAAGCTCCAAAATCTTCTTCTCACTGGCGTAGAAGCTGGCTTCAAAAGTATTCCGTTCCTCCTTGAGTTGGATCCAACTCTTCTGCATCTCCTCCCACGATGTAGGCATGTCAGGATATAGGATGGTGTAGGGAACCTCTCCTTCCTTAACGGGCTCTTTAATCACAGGGAGAACATGAGGATAAGGCATCATTAGACTTTGGGCTCGGGTTCGTACCCACTTGAGATAAGGCTCAAGGGGGATGGAGTTCTTGTGTCCCAGTGTCTTGCTGTCTACCTTGTTAGGCATCCTCCAAGCTCTGATGAATCTTTGGCGAAGTCCTTGCGCATCATTGTCGAAGTCAAAAACTAGGTCAGGAATCAACATGTCGTGAGGGCCATCCCTCCTTGCATATCCAAATTGTCTCAAGGCTAGACAAGGGTTGTAGGTAATGCCTCCTCTAATGCCAAGCAATGGAACATTAGGGAACTCTCCACAACGATCGATGATGATGACATTTTCTCTGGACCGAGAACACCAATGTACATCAGAGTGAGTGAGGGTCATCAATCATTATGACCACCTTAAGCCTTGGTCATTCTTCAAAACAGATTGTGGAAGGTGTGAAATAAACCACCTTGCAAGGAGAGGAGTACAGCACATGAGAACACCCCTCTTTCTCATTGTTCGTGTGTAAAATGAGTGAAGAATGTCCCCAAGCAATGTTGGTATTGGATTTCTGGATAAGAAGATTTTGACGGCGCTGACATCCACAAGCTGGTCAGGATTTGGGAACAAGACCAACCCATAAATGAGGAGTGCCACAATTTCTTCAAAGGCTTGTAGATCCAATGAATTCCAACTTGTGCCTTCTCAAACAAGAATTTTGCCAAGAAGCCTTTGACATCGCTTCTAGTTTCCCAATGCCCCTTGATGTCATATGGTTGCTAGTGTAGTGCTTGAGCAACATCTTCAGGCTTTGGTTCTTTTTCCGTACCGTTGTAGGGTAGTTGATTAAGAATAGGAATTCTCGGGAGTTGAGAAAATTCCTCCAAAGTGGGCACCAATTGGTAGTCGGGGAAAGTGAAACAGTGGTGAAGGGGGTCAAAGAACTGAAACAACACCTTTACCATGTCCTCTTCAATGCTGGTGTTGACTAGGCTGAGCAGTCTACCATGTCTTTCACTGAAGGGAGAGCTTTCCGGAATTCTGGATGTGAGCTCCTTGAGTTGAGGAGGGATTCTCACAAGGTTAACTTGGATAGTTTTCCTGTGAAGAATTTCCATGACCTACAAAACAAGAACAAAGATGAAGATTTAAACCCTTGAAATGGTTAGTGAATGCATATGATGCTTTATGATGTTCATGATGTATGCACAAACATATGTACAAGCAAATCACACCAAACCCTAGTTTTAGGCTTGCATGAGGTTTCATAGGTAAGTACCCTCTTGAGTGTAGTTGGCTTAAAAACCTGTCCTATAAATAGTAACCGGGTTCTAAGGAGCTCAGTATCATTGGATTGTTTTCCATGTTCATTGTTTTGGTTTAGCCACTTAACTAGCGACCAAAATATTCCAAGAAAACAACCCTCAATGAGTGTAGTATCGAGTATCTACCAACTTCGGACTGTACCAAAGCCGGTCATCTCACTACCCCTAATGAAAGGCCAAGATGGTCAAGTAAGGTTCTAGGTCATTAGTGCTTAGTGACATCACTCAGCGGCCCCGTACTCTCCTTGATTGAACTCAAGGGGTTACCGGTACTCACAAATATGTCGCACTAATATAGCCATTGCCTCAACCGTGTCGGTATACCCCGCATAGTTTCCACAACATATTTCTATCTATGAATGATTCCCCAAATCCGGGTGTAGGATTACAAACCCAAACAAGAGAGCCAAGATATAAAGCAATCAAAACAAACAATTTAGTCATGCAAGAGGGTGATCTAAGCCCTAAGGTTACTCCACTTTAAAGTTTTCCCCAACAGAGTCACCAGTTCTGTGATACGGTGGGAGAACTGACTTGAGGTTTTGCGTTTGTTTTTGCAAATGTTTCGGTTGAGTAAGAGTCGCCACCGACTTTTTATTTTATCCTAAGGAAAGGTTAAAAAGCACAGCAAAAACCTTTGAGATGTTTTCTTGGGTTCGGGGAGTAGATTATAGAAAGGGAAGGTATTAGCACCCTTTCTATCCATGGTTATCCATGGGCTCTTAGTTATTTGCTTAGATCAACTTGCCTTGATTTTCAATTGTTTGAAATGGTGCTTTGTGTGTGTGTTTGAAAATGTTTTGAAAAGAGGCCAATATGGTGGCAACCTTTGTAATGATCCATGTTGGGATGTATACAAAGGTGTATGTCTTTTGAAAAGTTTTCAATGTTTTTGAAAGTTGTTTTGAAGGTGTGTTGTGATGTGTGTTTTGAAAAAATAGGCAAGTGTTTTTGTTTTGCAAGTTGGCAAGTAACCAAGAGCTATCTACCCTAAATTTCTCAAAGATCTTTGCTATGTTTTAACCCTTTTAACAATTTTGTTCCACCATTGTATTTGGTGGACAATCTTGTGTTAGGATGTGAACGGGACGGGCGCGGGTCATCGTTTAGACCATGATTGCAATGGTGCCAAGTGTCTTTGGGCAATTTTTCCTTTAAGGGACTTGATCATTTTTTAGGCAACTTTTGAAAGCGTCATCGAGGGACTATGATCATTTGAATTTGTTTTGTTTTTGCCAAAGACACTCAACATGCAATATGGCCCATTTTTGAAGGCAACAAGTGGAGTAACCCTAGGGGTGCAAGTGTGATTGGTGTTGTCCATTTTCATGCTTTTATCTTGGAATTAGGTCAAGCTATTTGTTTGGTTGATTTTTGCATACAAACCCTAAGTCTATCATGGCATATTTAGAAAGCTTTAAAATGCGAAATTTAAAGTCCTAAGCTATTAAAACATAATTATGGGATGGGGGGTACAAATGTTCAAATGGGGATATTTAGCAAGAAATTTAAATCTAAATATTACATCCAAATTGAAATTTACAAGGTATTTAATTGTACAATAATAAAATAAAATAAAATAAATATGTAAGATGCAAAAAATGATTTTTATATGTATGTAAAAAGGGTTTTTCATGTGACAAATAAACAAAAATAAAAAAGATAATTTTTGGGTATTTTTATGTTTTTAGGGCAAAACCCTAATTTGCTAAATAAAATGTATATATTATTTAATATATGCAATATTTATTAATTATGTACAAAAAATAAATAAAAAAGAAGTATATTGTAAAAAAGTATTTTTGAGGTTAAATATTAATAAAAATAAAAATGTAATATTTTTATGTTTTTTCCCTAAATATTCTAATAAATATATAAGTATTTATATTATTTATTAAATATATTAAATATGTACAAAAATAAAATATTTAATATTTACAAAAAAAAGTATATTTTTTATAAAATGTTTTCAAAAGATAAAATAAAATAAAAATCAGAAAATAAGAATGTATTTTGTATTATTTTTGTATTTTGAATAAAAGGATATATATGTTATTTATAGGTATAAATTCAAATAAAACAAACAAAAATCCAAATAAAATGCAAAAATAGTTTAAAAAATGTTTTTAATATTTTTTATATTTTAACAAAAATAAACAAGTCAGAAACAAAAAGAAAAAAGTCAAAAAATGATAAAAATAAATACAATGGGCCAAGGGGGTGTATGTGTAAAAAGATGGTGCAAATAGAAAAAAGAAACAAGCCCAGCCCAAAGCAAGCTTGTCTTCAACCTCCAGACAGTTTCAAATGAAAAAACGCGCGCTTCCTTCCATCCCTGTTATCTTTTGATTCCTTGACTTTTAACAAGAACTTACAACACAAACATTATAGAGCATCATGTCACGAGTTCATACATATAAGAAACTTGATCTAACTCTCAGAAATGAGAGAGAATTTCTTCTCCCCCAATTTTTGACCTAAGTTTTTGTCAATGTTCAGGTCTTAAATTCTCTCAGCATATGCAATATAAATGGAAAGTGAGGATATGGGTGGCTTCAGGGACATGAGTATGACATAACTTCTTCATAAACGTAAGCCTAGATATGCCTGGATTAAGAGATAGAAGTTCAAACTTTTACCTGTTCAGCTTGATTCATGTATGACAATGGAGGTACTTTCAAGGCAATGTGAGGACTTGTACAGCTTGCTTGAAGTCCAGGGATGCTATTCCAATGCTTGGTGTGCTTTGAATCTTGCTATATCAAGCTACAGAAGTCAACCTGCAAGATAGAAAAGTGAAAATGGCACACTTGGCTATGGCTGTTACAGTTCCAGTTCAATGCTTGGAATAGTTTGTATGGATGTTATGGAAGGTGTATGAAGTGGTTTGGATGAAAATGCACGATGGAAATGAGTTGTGCCACTCAAACTGCAGGGATGCCCTGTTTTGTGCAGCAAAATGGTGTTTTGATGTTTAGGGAGGTATTGAAGGTAGTTGGCTCGTGTTTCAGGTCAGTTGAGGAGTATGGAATGTGTGGAGAAAGTTTGCTTAAGCTTCTTCTTGCAGCAATGTGAGATGTGATCAGTTATGCAATGTTTCTTCTATGATAAGCAAAGTTTGTCAACTTGGTTTCTAGGCTACCACAGGCCCCTCAAGTATGCTGCACAAATCACCCTTGATCAGTGGACTTTGCTCATGAACTTGTGCCTCAAAGATCTGCATTGTACATCATAGATTGTAAACTTCACATAAAGTTCACCTTTTCAAAAATGGCTAAGTTACTTTTTCTAATTATGGATTAAATTGGCATGTAATGGTTAAACACATAAGATAAGGCTTGAACACAAAGGATTTGCATTAAATTATTGAGTGTGGATAAGATAAAAGGCCTGTAATGTAGCTTGCACATGCTGAGTTTGAAAATGCACAAGTTATGAACATGCCTTTGGCCATGAATCAAAGTGACTTTTGCCCATATTGACAAATTCGATTCTCCCTAACCACAAGGGTGTTTGAGAAGTTCTTGGACATTTTGGAAAGCTTGGAATGTGTACTACAATCAATCTTTGTAATGCAAGTTGAAATTCCAAGTGGAAGCATGTGAAAAGTGTCCATGAAGTTAGGAAAAAATCCTGCCTAAAATAGGTCAAAATATTTCTAAGTTAAGAATGTTTTGCACCCCTATTCCAAAAATCATAACTTGAGCTACAAGCTTCTTTTGAGGAAACTTTGTGAATCAAAGTTGTAGATTTTGTAATGGACTACAAATTTCATGTTTTGAGTTTGGCTTGAATCCATTTGAATCTTGATGAAAAAATGGGACAAAGTTAGGAAAAAATTAGGAATTTTCATAACTTCGAAAAATTCTAAGTTATGAAAATTCTTCATTTCAAACCCTAATTTGTGATTTTTGATTTCTTGATGAACAAGTTTCATAATTTGACATGTTTTGATGAAAAATGAATCTTGGCACTTGATTTTGACCAAAAAGTCAAAGTTTGACTTTTCAGTATTTAGTCAAATTTGGCTCAGTTGACTGGAAAATCCATCTGTCAATCTTGTGCATTTGGGATCTTTTGAATTTGTTGAACATGTCAAGACAATTCCATTGAGTCCTTGAGTCCATATGTGAGCTTGATTTGCCATTGGCTAGGTCAAACAGTCAAAAATTGCCTTTGTGCAGTCAAAACCCTAAAAATGACCATTTTTCCCTTTTGGTGATCTGATCAAATTTCTTGTGGAATTGTGATCCAAACTTGATCAAATGGTCCATATGAGTTCATAATGTTGATGTGGGTCAAAAATCATGAGGTTTGACTGTCAATTGACCACAGTTGACTTTTCCCCCAATACAGCTGATTTCTAGGTCAACTGTCCAATTGACTGGGCAAAGATTGGAATCAAGGCTTGAAACTTGGTATGGATAAACTTGTGAGTCCAATATGAGGCATGAAAGTCACTTTGGGCATTTTAGGTCAAAACATCTTTGTGCAAACTCAAACCCTAATTTGGGTCAACAGTGCAAGGAGAAGTCTTGAGCAGAGCAAAAACCCTAACTTGATCTTGAGCTCCAAGGGTCTTGTGATGAGAAAATATTGAGGAAATGGGAGGGCAAATTTTGGGGTACAACACCTGGGTTGGATACCGATATTGTGGTTCACCGCTTGCCAACCAAAGAAGACTGTCCTCCAGTGAAACAGAAGGTTCGCCGAATGCGCCCAGAGATGTCTGAGAAAATCAAAGCTGAGGTTATGAAACAATTTGATGCTGGTTTTCTAACAGTTACTTCTTACCCGCAGTGGGTTGCCAACGTGGTTCCGGTGCCAAAGAAAGATGGTAAGGTTCGAATGTATGTTGACTATAGGGACCTGAACAGGGCAAGCCCCAAGGATGATTTCCCTCTGCCTCACATCGATGTTTTGGTCGACAACACCGCACAGCATAAGGTCTTTTCCTTTATGGATGGTTTCTCTGGTTACAATCAGATTAAAATGGCTCCCAAAGATATGGAAAATACAACCTTTGTTACACAGTGGGGTACCTTTTGCTACAAAGTCATGCCGTTTGGATTGAAGAATGTTGGGGAAATGTATCAGCGTGCCATGATCGCTTTGTTCCACGACATAATTCATCATGAGATTGAGGTATACGTTGACAACGTGATTGCAAGATCCCAAACTGAAGAAGAACATCTTGACCATCTCCAGAAGCTATTTGACAGGTTGAAATTGTACAAGCTGAGGTTAAACCCGAACAAGTGCACCTTCGGAGTGAGGTCTGGTAAGCTGTTGGGTTTCGTCGTTAGTGATAAAGGTATTCAAGTGGATCTTGCAAAGGTGAAGGCTATACAGGAAATGCCAGCTCCCCGAACCGAAAAAGAATTCAGAGGCTTTTTGGGACGTCTGAATTACATTTCCCGATTCATTTCACACCTGACTGCTACTTGTGAGCCAATCTTCAAGCTGCTGAAGAAAGATCAAGTGGTAAGGTGGAATGATGAATGTCAGTCGGCTTTCAAAAGGATCAAGGAATATCTCCAAGAGCCACCTATTCGGATGCCTCCAGTTGAAGGGAGACCTTTGATCTTATACTTGACAGTACTCGACAATTCAATGGGGTGCGTGTTGGGGCATCATGACGAGTCTGGCCGAAAAGAGCATGCTATTTACTACCTTAGAAAAAAGTTTACCGACTGTGAGACTCGTTACTCACTGCTTAAGAAAACTTGTTGCGCTTTGGCATGGGCTGCTCGCTGGCTGAGACAGTATATGCTGACTCACACTACTCTATTGATATCAAAGATGGATCCAATCAAGTATATCTTCGAAAAGCCTGCCTGTCTGGAAGAATAGCAAGATGGCAGATGATCTTAACCAAGTATGACATCCAATACACAACCCAAAAGGAAATCAAGGGGAGTGTGTTGGCAGATCATTTGGCGCATCAGGCCGTGGATGATTACCAGTATATGAATTTCGAGTTTCCGGATGAGAGCATCATGTTGGTGACTGACTGTGAAACACCTGGACCAGATGAAGGACCTGAGGAGGGATCCTGATGGTCTATGTATTTTGATGGAGCTTCAAACGCTTTAGGTAATGGCATTGGTGCCATGATTATATCTCCTGAAGGCTGTCATACTCCATTCACCGCCCGATTATGTTTTAACTGCACCAACAACATGGCGGAGTATGAAGCGTGCATCATGGGCCTTCGAGCAGCTATTGACCTAAGGATTAAGTTCTTAAGTGTATTCGGAGATTCCGCTCTCGTGATCAGTCAGATCAAAGGCGAGTGGGATACGAAGCACCCAAACCTTATTCCTTACAAAGAGTATGTATTGACGTCGCTTCCGCACTTCGAGGAGATAACCTTTGAACACTTCCCCAGAGAGGAGAATCAATTAGTGGACGCGCTAGCTACTATGTCTTCTATGTTCAAGGTCAGGTGGGACAATGAGGCTCCCCGAATTACCATCGAGAGGTTGGACGAACCCGCACATTGCTGTGATATTAAGACTGAAGAGGTAACAGATAAACCCTGGTTCCATGAGGTAAAGAGGTATCTTGAGGCTCAAGAGTACCCTGAGGGTGCATCTGTTAATGATAAGAAGTTTCTGAGGAGATTCGCGGCGAAGTTCTTCATCAGCAATGGTATCCTTTACAAACGTAACCATGACTCAACCTTCCTGCGATGTATGGATAAGAATGAGGCAGAAAGGATTATGGCGGAGTTACATGAAGGTACTTTCGGAACTCATTCCAGTGGACATACCATGGCAAAGAAAATCCTACGGGCGGGATACTATTGGTCAACCATGGAAGTCGACTGGTATCGGCATTCTCGGACCTGTCATAAGTGCCAAGTCTATGCTGATAAGGTGCACATACCTCCAGTTCCTCTGAACATCTTGACAGCTCCTTGGCCTTTTGCAATGTGGGGCATCGATATGATTGGCAAGATCAGACCTACGGCATCCAACATGCATCGTTTCATCCTGGTAGCTATTGATTACTTCACAAAATAGGTTGAAGTAGCTTCCTTTGCTACAGTAACCAAGAACGTCGTGGCACGGTTTATTCGACACAATCTGATATGTCGATACGGTGTACCAGAGAGGATCATTATGGACAATGGTACAAATCTCAACAATACGATGATCATTGAGCTTTGCAAACAGTTCAAGATACATCATCGCAACTCTTCTCCTTACCGGCCAAAGATGAATGGGGCTGTTGAAGCGGCTAATAAGAACATCAAGAAGATTATGTAGAAGATGATGGTGACATACAAAGATTGGCACGAGATGTTACCGTTTGCTCTTCATGGGTACCGTACCTCAACGCGGACGTCAACAGGGGCAACACCCTATTCCTTGGTATATGGCATGGAAGCAGTCTTACCCTTTGAAGTTCAGATACCCTCTCTTCGGATTATGAAGGACGTAGGTTTGAGCAAGGACGATTGGATCCAGACCCGGCTTGATCTGCTGAACTTAATCGATGAAAAGAGACTTACTACTATTTGTCATGGTCAGACATATCAAAAGCGGATGATCAAGGCATTTAATAAGAAAGTAAGGCGACAAGAGTATCAAGTCGGGGATCTAGTAATCAAGCGCATCATACTGCCGCAAGGTGATCCCAGGGGCAAATGGACCCCTACTTACGAAGGGCCATTTGTGGTTAAAAACATTTTCTCAGGAGGAGCTATGATTCTGACCACCATGGATGGTGACGACCTTCCTCACCCCGTCAATGCAGACATAGTGAAAAAATACTACGCATAATCAAAGACCCACTAGGTTGACTGGCCTAGGCAAAAATAAGGGCTTCCCGGTGAACCAAAAGGGTTCGGGCAAAAATAAGGGATGAAAATGAAAAAATCTGTACACCCGGCAAGTCAAAAACCTGAAAAGGCGGCTTGGGCAAAAAAGGGTATCCTGGTGGACTGAAAACCCGAAAGGGAGGTCCAGGAAAAAATTAGGGATTAAAGCGTAACACTATGTCTCATTGGATCACCTTGCAACCAGACACCAGTATCAACTGTTAAGCTCAGACGGCACTAATCAATCTGATCTACCTTTAACCAAGTAGCAAAGTGATGAGATGCTAGAAGACATAAAGGCAATAGCAGAGTTGGAACCCAGTGGGATTGTTCACATAGTTGTTTTTCTTTGTTTTTCACAAACTGTATAAATTATGTTTGTTCGGCGGTGTTCTCTTACTAGGACGTCAGCCTCTTGCACAAAAAATGTCTATTTACAGGCCAACTTCAAAATCAATACAATTCATTTTCACAAAGAAATTTCAAATTGTTTTCTTTTTTGTTTTGTTTTGCAAGAACGTCCAATATTCATTTTTTAAATATGCATTTGACAATAGTTGATGCTCATAAATATTCACATGCGAAACAAAAGACAGTTACTCGTAATATTAGAAACAGGGGCAAATAAGAAATGTCCAAACCGTACAGTTGCTCTATCCACCAGGTATAAGGATAGACTTAGCTGGAGAATACGATTAAAGGTACATTCACTCCCCACAGAGTAAGAAAAGGACAGTGACATTAGCGGTCCCGAACAGGACACCACTCTCCCCAGCTAAGGCTCGCAACCGCGAATGAGTCGGCAAGATTCTCCCCAAGCAGAGTTTATCTTTTGCCCGCACTAAAAGACTGTCCCCAATAAAGTCTAAAAGATTATCCCCAGTGAAGTCGCCATTGGAAAATCATCCCCAGCGGAGTTCATTCCTTTCACAAACAGAAACTCATTTCCCAACAGAGTTCATTATCGACAACAACGGTAATTCATCCCCAGCTGAGGTTATTCTTCCAAATCAACAGATCCTCCGACAGAGTATGTCCTCCCCACAGAGTCATTTCCTCGTCAGCTTATTCCCCAGTGGAGTTATTCTCTCCTGCAGGATTATGCTCGCAATCATCTTCATTCACTATCCCCAACGGAAACAAAGAATTCAACGTCTCGCACTCTCCAGCAGCAACCCGAGATTTATTTTCCCCAGCTAGAGATTATCATAAAGACATTACGTATCCATACATCATGACATGCGCATACGCATCATACAACATAATCTCATTTATTTTGAGAACATCATTGCTTGATACATGTCATGCATTACATACAACTGACCTTTACCTTTCAGGAAAGATACAGTCAAATTCCCACAAAATTCAAGCTATGAAGCCCGGATCTGACCGGATAGTATCTTGATTTCTACAACATATTGTGAAGCCCGGATTACAACCAGATAGCAGTATCAAACACCGCGAAGCCTGGATTCGACCAGATAGTGGTTTATCTTTAAGCTATGAAGCCCAGAGAACGACAGGATAATAGTTTAATCCCCAGCAAGCCGTGAAGCTTGGATTATGACCGGATAACAGCTAAACAAGTTATTATGAAGCCTGGATTATGACCAGATAGTAATACAAGTTTCTGTGAAGCCTGGGTTACAACCAGATAGCAGCCAAAGACACCGCGAAGCCTGGATTACGACCAGATGTGGTATATCTTTAACACAAGTTATGAAGCCCGAATTACGACTAGATAGTATCTTGATTTCCTCCGAACACCGTGAATCCTGGATTTCGACCAGATAGTGGTATGAGACATCGCGAAGCCTGGATTACATCCAGATAGCAGTAAGAGACACTGTGAAGTCTAGATTACGACCAAATAACAGTGAGGGACACTGTGAAGCTTGGATTACGACCAAATAGCATTTTACCCGGCCAAATACTATGAAGCCCGGATTACGACCGGATATTAGTAGGCCCAAAGCCAAAGGGAAGCCCGGATTACGACCGGATAACCATTTGATCTCTTTTGAAGCCTGGATTACGACCAGATAAGAAGTAAGGTATTGTGAAGCCTGAATTACAACCAGATAGCAGTACAGAACACCATGAAGCCTGGATTCGACCAGATAATGGTATAAAACATCGTGAAGCCTGGATTACGACCAGATAGCGGTACAAGACATTGCGAAGCTTGGATTTCGACCAAATAGCAATTTTACCTAGACAGTTACTAAGAAGCCCATAGTCGACAGATATTAGTGTGCCCTAAATTCAAGTTGAAGCCCGGATGCGACCGGATAACAACTTAATTCCATCTGAAGCCTAGATTACGACCAGATAAGAATCGAGAAATTACGAAGCTCGGATTACGACCGAATAGCAAGTTTAATCTCATCTCCCCAGTAAGCCACTGTAAAGCCTGGATTACGACCAAATAGCAGTCGGTCTTATTACTATGAAGCCTGGATCACGACCAAATAGTAGTTCATTTTCACCTCTTCGACGAAGAGATGATTCCTCAACAAGAATAACGGATGACCGAAGTTCCTAAAATTCAACCTTTCTCAAAACAAATACGATTTCCCAGTAGAATAACGGACGACCAAAGCTCCTAAAATTCTATTTCTCTCAAGACAGATATCAGCATTCCCCGGCAGAATCTTCCTCAACAACAGGTATACAAGCTCTCGCTAAGGAATCTCTTATGCGATCGACACTCCTTCAGATGGCATCTTTAAGCCCATCCCCTGTCAGCAATTTCCAAATGGCATCTGTAAGCCCATTCTCGACATCACAAGACGAATACCACTTCATGCGAGTGTAAATTTCTGGGCACTCTATTGTTCAATCATCTTCCACCTTTGGATCACGAAAAGGCAAGCAAGCCAATCTACATCCTCAGGTTTAAGAAGATTGAACAGGGGCAGATGTTGTACCCCAAAATTTTCCCTCCCATATTTCTCAAAACATTTCAAGAAAGATCCTTAAGTTGCTCAAGGAAGTCCAAGGGTTGACCAGACAAGCTCTCTCCTAAGGCAGTCTACCTCAAATTAGGGTTTCATATTGCATCAAGTTACTTGAGTCCAAGGGATCCCAAATTCTCACCATTGTCCTAATATGTTCTCAAGATCATCCATGTCAAGTTTCAAGCCCTACAGAGGAAATTTGCTCAGTCAATTGCTCAAAGGCCTAAAAATCGATTATGCTAAGGCAAAAGTCAACTGTGGCCTACATACAGTCAAACTTCAAGATTTTTGGTTAACATCCTCATTTTGAAGTATATTTCATAATTTTATCAAGGGTTTATCATGATTCACCAAGGATTGCTCATAATTCATCAAGAACCAAAAGTTGCTAAATTAGGGTTTTGTGGGAAAAGTCAACTCAAATTTGACCAAGCATAACTTTCTCATACTTTATGAGAAATGAGCCATCCAAAGCTCATTTTGAAGAGGATCCGATGCTTTACAATCCATATTCAGCTCCCAAGTTCAAAATATGCACTCACAAGATGTTATGAATTTGGATATTATAGGTCATTTTGAAAAGTCAACAAAAACACCTTTTTTGTCAAAGCTTCATACTTGAGCATGGAATACTAAATTGATATGAGACCAAAAGGGTTGCTTAGAGGACATCTCAAGATTTCTAAAAAGTCCAAGAAAACCTTCAAGGAGTCAAAATTGAGGAAGTTATGCATTGGTGAAGTTGACCTTTTTTGCAAAATTGCCAAAAGTCAACTATGCCTAAAATTGCAAATTTTACTTAATAGGCCCAATCTTTTGCACTTGTTTTGAATTGGCAACATGGTCCACGAGCCCTAGCCTCTTCCACTTGTCATTATCTTGTTTTTATTATTTATTTTGATTTTTATTTTAAATTAAATCATTTAAATCAAAACAAATCATAGAAAATCCAAAATATTGAAAACTCAAGATTTTTTACATGTTTTAGGTCTTAATGTCCAGCTAGCATCAGACCAAATTCGTGTAAAGGCATGGGGTGCACAAAAAGATTGGATTTGGACTATTTTTGGAATGGTTTTCAAGTGTATCAAATCAAAATCCAAAGCATTGATGGAAGAAGATTGTGATCATTCTTTCAACCCTAATTCAATCCTCAATACATAAAGAACGTGTGTAGACCCAAAGAGAGGCTAGAAGGAGGCGCATCATCAAGAACAAAACTTGGAAAAACAAGAAAAAGTGCAAACACGAATTCATACTTTGAAGCAATTTCAAGATCCTTTGACCATCTCAATCGCTTCCTGGGAGGGTAGGCAAGCAAAAGCAATCCAGAACAAGCACTTTCAGGCCCTATATCTCGCTGTAAGTCAGTCACGACATGGCTTTTTTCTTGAATTCGAATTTCATAATCTTGGCATCCCTAGCATGAAATAATTATAGATTCTTGATCCTTAGAACATATGCAAGCTTTCTGTAACATTTAATTTCGTTTTCATGAACTATATTGGATTTCACCATTGTTAGGGTTTGGAGCCTCGATTTGGGATTTTTGTTTACAGGCAAAATTGGGCAATGAAAGGGACACCATTGAACTTAACAGGTCCAGACGGATCCATCCATGGCCTTGGCTTTTGTGATCGGTGGAAATAGAACTGACTGTTTAAAGCTGGTTCGCGAAATGTCGCGGTAAGCAAGAGTCACCACCGTCTTTTATGTTCTCCAACATAGAAAGGACAAAACCA
This sequence comes from Vicia faba, assembly GCA_948472305.1. Classification (NCBI taxonomy): domain Eukaryota; kingdom Viridiplantae; phylum Streptophyta; class Magnoliopsida; order Fabales; family Fabaceae; genus Vicia; species Vicia faba. The sequence goes on along the minus strand of OX451740.1, from coordinate 1,054,622,233 downwards.
CAGCAAAATTCCTTTTTTCGAGATGTCTCTCGGTTCGGGAGGTAGATTTATAGAAAGGGAAGGTGTTAGCACCCTTTCTATCCGTGGTTATCCACGGGCTCTTAGGTACTTGCTCTTATGTTTTCAAAAATTTGTTTGCTTTTCAAGTGTGTGTGGGTTTTGAAAAAAGTTTCGTTTGAAAAATTTCTAGGTAACTCTTGTATCTGTCCTCAAGAGTGTATGAAAAATTTGTTTGAAAGCTTTTTGAAAGTGTCGGTGTGAAAAGTATTTTTTATTTTTGAAAAGAGCAAATACCCACGAGATCTACCTACCCTAAGGAATTATGCTGTGTAAGAGTCCTTTAAACAGTGCTATCCCACTATTGAGAAGTAGGTAGCACCGTCGTTGGAGGTATTCGGGTCAATTCGATTATTAGGGACAGTGTGGTCACCGAAGCAATAGTAGGACACCTTAGAAGTAACCCTAATATCCTAGATCCTTTTTATCCGAGGCAACCGTTTCGAGGCAACTTGGATCTTTAGACAGGAGGGCGACCTCTAAAACACCCTATACTCAATGACCACCTCGAGGCAACCAAGTGAGGCGTACCCTAGGAGTGGCATGTGCATGTGTGTCAAGTTCAGTTTATATTATCTTTGCACAAGTATTATGGTGAGCTACGAGTTGGTTTTATTTTTCAGGCAAGTCTTGCATGCATAATTAACAGTTAATAATTTGCGGGAAGTAAATTGCGGGAAATTAAATCTAAGCTATTACAAGGCGTCGGGTATTTACATCGCCAAAAACAAACCCTTTAATTTAAATTGCGGAAAGTAAATAAAGCAATAAATAAATAAAGTCCTAATTAAAGTTATTACATTCCGGAAGCAAGTACAATAATATGGAAAAATGGATCGCGTACGGGAAATTAAATCGGATGCGAGTTTTTTGGGGTTTTGACCCCTTTTTTGAGAGAAAGTGATTTTTTTGGTTATTTTTGAATTAAATGGAATTAAATTAAATGAACAATTAAATTAAATTAAATAATGAAAATATTTTTGGATTTTTTGAGTTTTTAAAGAAATAAAATAAATTGAATTAATGCTAATAAAAACCTAATATTCTAAATTGATTTTAAATATTGGAAAAAATATTAAAAGTTAAATCTAATTAAACCTAAATTGATTAAATTAATTTATTTACAAAAATAAAAGTGATGAAGTTAATTTTAATAAATAAAATATTATTTTGTGTTTTTGATTTTATTAGGAAAAAATGTTAATTGGTTAGTGATTAATAAAAATAATAACGATTAATTAATTAAAGGAACATAATACAAATAGAGAGAGAGAGAGTTTATGAGTATACGAGCCTGATTGGAGGGGTGAAACAGTTGTTGGCGTCATGTGTAAACTGTTTTGTTTTGGTCATTTGGCTTTTGGCCATTTGTGTTTTGGCTTTTGGCCATTTGTGTTCTGGCCTCCATGTTCCTTAACCTTCTCAGGATATCTGTCTCGCCATGTATTGGTGTCATGTGTAAGCTGTTCTGTTTTGGCCAATGGGCTTTTGGCTTTTGGCCATTTGTGTTTTGGCCTTAATGTTCCTTAATGAACTTGCAAGGGATCCTGTCTAAATCTGCAGTGTTGAATCTCATGAACACATTAAATAAAATCATAAAATGCAAATAAAGCCAATATATGAAGAAATTTAATGTTTAGCCACAATATGGCATGTATGAATGATTATACCCTTTTGATCATGGAGATCAAATCAATCTTACCCTTACTGGAAAAGTAGTGACATGAATGCTTTTATGTTCTTTTGATCATGGAGATCAAGCCAGCCTTACCCTTACTGAAAAAGTAGTGAGATGTTGGTTTGTAACTTAGATGGCTTGTTTGTAGTGAGAGAGATTTGTAATAAGGATTTCAAGGTTTTAGGGTTCTTGAAAGAATTTGATATTCTAACAGTGTTGTGGCAAAGTTTTTTTTCTCTTTTTTTCTCCTCTCTGGTTTGTGTGAAAAGAAGGTGATTATATAATGGAAATTAGGGTAAAGAAAATGGGCTTTGAATGTGCAATTGGGCCTCCAATATTCACTTGAGTTCGTCACTTTCCAGGCTAAATCGCAGGGACTTAAGTGCAATTTTTGAAGTTGAAATGTGAAAACAAAATGTAGCCGGCATCGAGAACTAACTCCTGTCCGAAAATCGGCTCAATCAGATAAACGGTGAATTAGTTATGAATTTTTGAAGTTTCAGCTCAGACAAACTTATTTTGGGCTCCAGTGTCGACTCTGACACGTTTTTCAATAAAAAACTGGTATTGATCGGAGCATAATTCGGTCTCTACTTTTAAATCAAAGTTGTAGATCTATGATTCAGTGACCTTGTGTAAAAATATGAGCCCAATCCGATAAAAATTGACCGAGTTATGAATTTTCGAAGTTTCGGCCCAGATGAAATAATATTCAGTATTCAGGATTTTCAGCGCGTCACGTACTCTGAGCAACAAACGAAGGCCTTTTGAATACCGTTTGAACTCAATACCTTCTATGAAAATGTAGCTAACTCAATTTGTGAAATTTTGGCGCCGGAACCAGCTCGATACGATGAAAATCGACCAAGTTATGATTTTCTGAACATGACGCAAATAAACTTGTCACAAATTTTCTGTATGAAAATACTTGATAAATCCACATTTTTGAAGACCTTCTGATCGAAATTGGCTTCCAGCTTTGAGAGATGAAAACGTAGATAATGTCAAGACGGAATTTTGGCCACCGGAACGGGTTCAAAACGAGTCACGATCTTCAAGTTATGAATTTTTTAGCGCGTAAAAACTGCACTTTCAGCATACTTTTTCACCATATTTCTTCGAGAAAACTCACACATTCGAATACCTTCTTTAAAGAATTGACTCTTGAGCCGAACCTGAATTTGAGAATATGTTATCAGAGATATCTTGGTGAAAGAACACCTGAATATGACGCGCCGGGTTGGACTTGTGAATTTTTCTTGAATTGTTTTGAGAAATATGGGATGGCAAATTTTGGGGTACAACAGTTGCCCCTGTTCAATCTTCTTAGACCTGAGGATGTAGATTGGCTTGCATGCCTTTCGTGATCCAAAGGTGGAAGATGATTGAACACTAAAGTGCCCAGAAATTTGCACTCTCATGGTGTAGTATCAACAATGTGATGTCGGGAATGGGCTTACAGATGCCATTTGGAGATATGATGGATAGGAGGATGGGCTTATAGATGCCATCTGGAGATGTGACAGAACCTTGTCGGGAATGGGCTTATAGATGCCATTTGGAAATGTCATGGATAGTTGAATCTGAATAAGAAATAGAATGGCTTTCGTGTCTGGAGCATATCTAGTCTATATCTAATTGCTGACGTCTGAATAAACAGTAGAATGACCGCCGCGTCTGGGGTATATCCATACCGTATCTGAGTGAGTGACAGAGTATTATCCAAATCCGGATCGTATCTGGAATATCTTTTGAATGAATCTGGACTAAACAATAGAATAGCATCCGGGTCTGGAGCATCTCTAAGTTGTCTTTAGAAGTTTGAATCTGAATAAGCAGTAGAATAGCGTCGGGATCTGGAGCATCTCTAGGCCATCTCTGGAGAGAAATCTGAATAGGAAAAAGAATAACATCCGGATCTGGAGTATCTCTAAGCCATCTCTGACAGGAAACTCTGAATAAGCAAAAGAATAACGTCCATGTCTGGAGCATTTCCAAGCTATCTCTGAAAGGAAACTCTGAATAAGCAAAAGAATAGCGTCCATGTCTGGAGCATTTCCAAGCCATTTCTGGGAAGAAACTCTGAATAAACGATAGAATAGCATCCGGGTCAGGAGCATCTCTAAGCCAGTTCTGGAAGAAACTTTGAATAAGCAAAAGAATAGCATCCATGTCTGGAGCATTTCCAAGCTATTTCTGAATAAGCAACTCTGAATAAGCAACATAATAGCATTCGGTTCTGGAGCATATCTGAACTATCTCTGAGAAGAAAGTTTGAATAAGCAAAAGAATAGCATCCATATCTGGAGCATTTCCCAACCATCTCTGAATAAGTAACTCTGAATAAGCAACAGAATAGCATCCGGTTCTGGAGCATATCTGAACTATCTATGAGAAGAAACTTTGAATAAGCAAAAGAATAGCATCCATATCTGGAGCATTTCCAAGCTATCTCCGAAAAGAAACTCTTGAATAAGCAGAAGAATAGCATCCATGCCTGGAGCATCTCTAAGCTATCTCTGAAGAGAAAATCTGAATAAGCAAAAGAACAGCATCCATATCTGGAGCATTTCCAAGCTATCTCCGAAAAGAAACTCTTGAATAAGCAGAAGAATAGCATCCATGCCTGGAGAATCTCTAAGCTATCTCTGAAGAGAAAATCTGAATAAGCAAAAGAATAGCATCCATATCTGGAGCATTTCCAAGCTATCTCCGAAAAGAAATTCTGAATAAGTGATAGAATAGCATCCAGGTCCGGAGCATCTCTAAGCTATCTCTGAATAAGCAACTCTGAATAAGCAACAGAATAGCATCCGGTTCTGGAGCATATCTGAACTATCTCTGAGAAGAAACTTTGAATAAGCAAAAGAATAGCATCCATATCTGGAGCATTTCCCAGCTATCTCTGAATAAGTAACTCTGGCGAGATACAGGTATCGAATCCACAATCAATTGCTCATAGATATGCCCTGGCTAGATACAGGTATCGAATCTGGAATTACGACAGTTGATAGTAATCATCTTTGGATTGACCTTTTTTCCTGAAAAGGCAAAACGTTAGTTGTATGCAGTGTCATGATGCATGAACTGCATGATATTAAGATGTCCTCAAAAATAAATGAGATTTGTGATATGATGCGTATGCATGCTATAATGTATGAAGATGTGATGTTTATGAATGTATTTTCGTCTAGGAAAAGAAATCCTTGACGGATGTCGGGAAGTTAACTCATGGGCTGATGTAGAGAGTAGAGTCTCTCGCTTCCGTTGGGGATGATGGTTGCAAGCATAAATCGGTAGGAGAAGATGACTCTGTTGGGGAATAAACTTGTTGGAGAGATTACTCTGCGGGGAAATACTCTGTGGAAAGAGATACTTCGCTGAGGTTTTGATGATAACTCCGCTGGGGATTCCGCTGATAAGCTCTGTTGGAAGAATTTGATGGACTCCGCTGGGGGATAGGAAGAGCTTCGTCGAGGACGATCTTTCCGTGGTAATTAGCTGAGGATAACCCAGTTATGAGCTCTGGTGGGGGATAACCTTCTGAATAAAGTCGGGGAGATGCTTTGTCACTCTGCGGGGTACAAGCTTCCAGAATCTACTGGGGATAAGCTTCCAGAATCTACTGGGGATAAGCTTCCAGAATCTACTGGGGATAAGCTTCCAGAATCTACTGGGGATATCCTTCCAGAATCTACTGGGGAGATTGATTCAACTTTCCTGGGGAAACTTTTGACTATACTGGGGAAGTGGCTCCACTGGGGTGTTTGTATTCCGCCGGGGAACAATCTTATATTAGGACTGTCGGGGATGCTTGCTTAGGAACATCTGCATACTCCGCTGGGGAATATTAAGATCTTCTGGGGATATCCAACTTCCTTAGGGCTGACAGTAGCCTAACTCTGCTTGGGGAGAGTGTTGATGACTTGCTGGAGATACTGTGCCTTTTTAGGGCTTATGGGAGACCAACTCTGCTCGAAGAGAGTATTGATGAGTCCTGCCTTACTCTACGGGGAGTGACGGTATCCTGGTTACGTTCTTCAGCCGAACATACCTTGTACCTGGAGGACAGAGCAGCTTGTACAATTTGGACCATTCTGATTGCCCCAGCTTCTGTGGGAGAAGGTACCTGTGGAGGTGCTTGACAACAGCCGATTGACAGATCTTCTTCTGGTAGGCAAGTGACGAGATGATGGGATATAGTCGTACGCTTTAATCCCTAATTTTTTCCTGGACCGCCCTTTCGGGTTTTCAGTCCATCGGGATACCCTTTTTTGCCCAAGCCGCCTTTTCAGGTTTTCGACTTGCCGGGTGTACAGATTTTTTTCATTTCATCCCTTATTTTTTCCCGAACCCTTTTGGTTCGCCGGGAAGCCCTTATTTTTGCCTAGGTGCGTCGACCTAGCGGGTCTTTGATTGTGCGTAGTATTTTTTCGACTATGTCCATGCTCTCAGAATGCAGGGAGTTGCCCCTGTCAGAAGTGTTTTGCCATGCCACCAGAAGATGTTTGATCAGGCAAGATTCGTTGCTGGAATTCATGCCCAATGCCCCAAGTGACTTAGATGGAGATTTTCCCCAAGATGGTTGGCCTTTTGAGAGATTCTCTGAATCTTGACTTAACTGCCCCAGATGATGGACAATGATCATGCCGTGCCCCTGTATTGGAAGAGCTTTTGTTCACTAGATATTCGTCGTGCGGACTTCTATGCTATTCAAACAAAAAGTCATATGCAAATAATATTATATTAAAAATGCAAAGCTTATGTCTGTCTTGAAGATTTTGAAAATGCATTTTTTCCAGTAAAACAAGCAAATTTTGTAAAATGTGATGTCAACTCGTTATTTTACAGCGAGCCTTAAGGAGTCAGGATACCTTTTGTAACAGTATGCTTTCGAACTAACCCATGCTTCAGCTAGGACTTTTAAGGGTTGTAGCGTGGCCTGGTTCACGGTTTAAGAAACAAAGGATAAAGGCTCAAATTATATTTGTACCCACCTGCTCTTCATGATGTTCTTCGATCCTAAACTCAGTTAATCGTGCATTAGATCCTGTTTGAGTCTTTGCTCTGATATTCCGGTAATGGTTCGGATGTTGACAATTTATTTTGAACAGGCAGTCATTTCTTTTTTGTTGAGGGTTTGTAGGACCTCTTTCTTTTTGATTTTATTATCCCTGTCTTTTTGCCTGAATTGTTTCTTTTGTGATTACAGTCAGCGGGATGCCCCAGTTTTTGTAAGTCTCCTTCATAGGTTTTGACTTATTGGACTTTTGTTTTTGAAAGATAATGACTGCCTGTCCTTATGATTATAGGGAACCATCACTGTCTTTTTGTCTTGGAAGGACTTCTTTGATGCCATTCATTGTGCACCTGGATCAACTGAGAGAACTACCCTGCCCCAGGTTATGATTAAGGGTTTTAATTTTTGAAAAGAAAAACTCCAACTTCTTTGGCTCAAAGGGGTTGACTAGGAATTATCTTCCTTATAACTCCAGTGTTTAGGAATTGAAACAATGCCTGTACCTCATCAGCAGGGTCTGTTCAAAAGCATACTGTAGATTGTGGTATCGTTTTCGTCATCCTCCCTCAAGAGGCTTAGAGTTATTAATCGAGAGTTTGAATATCACAAAAATGAAAGCAGTTTGAATATAGCGAATGCGAATATATTGATTCAAAACAGACACATGCGATGCATTGATAAAGTAAAAGAGTTTGACATGAACAAATGTTTGAACAAGCAAAGAAAAATACAACTCGAAACTTCCAATGAACAAAAGGTCTTCTCGTCTAGGGATAGTAGAAGAACTCGACCTGACCATCTGGGGTGAATTCCACTACTCCTTCATCAATCAGGTCCTAGATCTTGTTCTTCAGAGACCAGCAGTCGTTTGTGGCATGCCCCGGGCTGTCAGAATGATAAGCGCAGCGGGCGTTGGGATTGTACCTTGAAGGTGTCTTGTTGGGATTCTTAGGAGGGTCCCTTAGTGTGATCAGATTCAATCTCAACAAGCGTTGTAAGGCTTGAAACAGCGACATGTTGAGCTGGGTGAATTGCCTCCTAGGCTTGTCTGGCTTGCTCTGATCAACCCGTTGTTCTTGGCGAGGTCATTGTTGGACCTGTGAAGTAGCAGCAGCTTGGAGAGGTCTATTCATTGAACCAAACCTTTGACTTCTTGGCTGCTGATTACCGGTTTGGTCTCCAACCCTGACTACTTGCTTCATACTGTCTTGCTGAAGTTGGTGAGGTTGATGCTGAATTTGTGACCCTGAAGCAAGTTGAGGAGCTTTTCCCTTGTCTTCTTGTCTCAAAGGGAATTTAATGATGACTGGCTCTTCAACCTTAGATATTTGCCCCAGTTGGTTATCCCGAAGCAGTTGGTTGACGAGAACCCTGAGCTCTTCTTGTCTTTGAGCTAAGTCTTGAATGAGAGTCATCTTCCCCAGCATCTGGGTTCTCATTGTATCCACCTCAGCTTGCAGATGTTTCAGCCGTTCATCCTTATTGTCTTCAGGACTTTTCCTGACCAGAGTCCCCATGAGGAGTGTTCTCAGCTCTTCCTGCCCCTTAGATAGATTTAGGAGGATCTCCCCGAACCGAGTCTCTTGAGCATGGAGATCCTGGTTGTCTTGTTGGGAAGCCATTGCTGAAATAAACAGCGAAGAAGGTAAGTGACCTGTAACAAGGGGTACCTGTAATGCAATGATATGTATGTATGCATGCAATGTTTTTAAGGATCTCGCGGGGTAAACAAGAAAATTGTTAGAATTTGAATCCGGTAGCTTGATTGAAGGAACTTCATGTTGTTGAGAGTCCTTCTTCAAGAGTCAAAGCTCACCATATCGAGGGGGTCATAGCCCCTGACTCAAGTCATCAACCTGGCTAGAGGAAAATAAATCCCCTTTGCCCCTTGCTAGACATTTTGGTTCATCATGACCTGCATCACAAACCCTTGAGATCCTTGAAATGGATTAGTCCTCATGTAAGATGTATGTGATGGTATGATGGTATAATGTTATGTTATGCGTGGAATGATGTAAATAAACCCTGTTATAAGTCCCGATCAAAGACTATAAACAAAACCTGCAAGGAACTCATGTGTCAGATAACAAGCATGCAAGTAGTTCAAGTATGAAGGCACACAAGTCACACAGAGAGCCCTTAGAGTTTAGGCCAGCATGAAGTTTAGGTACTACCCTCTTTCAGTTTCGTTGGTTAAGACCTGTCCTAGAAAATAGTAACCGGGTTCTAGAGGATCCCAATATCACTGACTACCCTCAATCGGTCATAACTCCAGCGTCGCAATCTTTTCTTGCGGCCAAAACCATCGCGAGAGTTTAGCCTCAATGGGTGTAGCATACTGCTACTGTTCTATGGCCAAGTTGGGTCAATTTAGGGTTCTAAGGTCGGTTGGTGCTTAATGACTCCTCAGAAGACCCATATTCTCCTCGTTGCAACACAAGGGATATCGGTATAGACCAAGGTGTCACACCAACGTAGCCACTGCTTCACCCGTGTCGGTCTACGCCGGACAGGTCCCTCACAGCTTATGCTACCTAAAGGGTATTCCCCAGATCCGGGTTAGGATCTATGAAACTCCGATGCAAGCCCACAAATATAAAAGCAATCAAAGCAAGCAATTAAAAACATAAGAGTGGTCTAATCCTAAGGTACACCTCACTTATTAAATATCCCCAGCAGAGTCGCCAGTTCTATGATCGGTGGAAATAGAACTGACTGTTTAAAGCTGGTTCGCGAAATGTCGCGGTAAGCAAGAGTCGCCACCGTCTTTTATGTTCTCCAACATGGAAAGGACAAAAGCACAGCAAAATTCCTTTTTTCGAGATGTCTCTCGGTTCGAGAGGTAGATTTATAGAAAGGGAAGGTGTTAGCACCCTTTCTATCCGTGGTTATCCACGGGCTCTTAGGTACTTGCTCTTATGTTTTCAAAAATTTGTTTGCTTTTCAAGTGTGTGTGGGTTTTGAAAAAAGTTTCGTTTGAAAAATTTCTAGGTAACTCTTGTATCTGTCCTCAAGAGTGTATGAAAAATTTGTTTGAAAGCTTTTTGAAAGTGTCGGTGTGAAAAGTATTTTTGTTTGTTTTTGAAAAGAGCAAATACCCACGAGATTTACCTACCCTAAGGAATTATGCTGTGTAAGAGTCCTTTAAACAGTGATATCCCACTATTGAGAAGTAGGTAGCACCGTCGTTGGAGGTATTCGGGTCAATTCGATTATTAGGGACAATGTGGTCACCGAAGCAATAGTAGGACACCTTAGAAGTAACCCTAATGTCCTAGATCCTTTTTATCCGAGGTAACCGTTTCGAGGCAACTTGGATCTTTAGACAGGAGGGCGACCTCTAAAACACCCTATACTCAATGACCACCTTGAGGCAACCAAGTGAGGCGTACCCTAGGAGTGGCATGTGCATGTGTGTCAAGTTCAGTTTATATTATCTTTGCACAAGTATTATGGTGAGCTACGAGTTGGTTTTATTTTTCAGGCAAGTCTTGCATGCATAATTAACAGTTAATAATTTGCGGGAAGTAAATTGTGGAAAATTAAATCTAAGCTATTACAAGGCGTCGGGTATTTACATCGCCAAAAACAAACCCTTTAATTTAAATTGCGGAAAGTAAATAAAGCAATAAATAAATAAAGTCCTAATTAAAGTTATTACATTCCGGAAGCAAGTACAATAATATGGAAAATGGATCGCGTGCGGGAAATTAAATTGGATGCGAGTTTTTTGGGGTTTTGACCCCTTTTTTGAGAGAAGGTGATTTTTTTGGTTATTTTTGAATTAAATGGAATTAAATTAAATGAACAATTAAATTAAATTAAATAATGAAAATATTTTTGGATTTTTTGAGTTTTTAAAGAAATAAAATAAATTGAATTAATGCTAATAAAAACCTAATATTCTAAATTGATTTTAAATATTGCAAAAAATATTAAAAGTTAAATCTAATTAAAGCTAAATTGATTAAATTAATTTATTTACAAAAATAAAAGTGATGAAGTTAATTTTAATAAATAAAATATTTTTTTGTGTTTTTGATTTTATTAGGAAAAAATGTTAATTGGTTAGTGATTAATAAAAATAATAACGATTAATTAATTAAAAGAACATAATACAAATAGAGAGAGAGAGAGAGAGAGTTTAGGAGTATACGAGCCTGATTGGAGGGGTGAAACAGTTGTTGGCGTCATGTGTAAACTGTTTTGTTTTGGCCATTTGGCTTTTGGCCATTTGTGTTTTGGCTTTTGGCCATTTGTGTTCTGGCCTCCATGTTCCTTAACCTTCTCAGGATATCTGTCTCGCCATGTATTGGTGTCATGTGTAAGTTGTTCTGTTTTGGCCATTGGGCTTTTGGCTTTTGGCCATTTGTGTTTTGGCCTCAACGTTCCTTAATGAACCTGCAAGGGATCCTGTCTAAATCTGCAGTGTTGAATCTCATGAACACATTAAATAAAATCAAAAAATGCAAATAAAGCCAATATATGAAGAAATTTAATGTTTAGCCACAATATGACATGTATGAATGATTATACCCTTTTGATCATGGAGATAAAATCAATCTTACCCTTACTAGAAAAGTAGTGACATGAATGCTTTTACTCCCTTTTGATCATGGAGATCAAGCCAGCCTTACCCTTACTGAAAAAGTCGTGAGATGTTGGTTTGTAACTGAGATGACTTGTTTGTACTGAGAGAGAGATTTGTAATAAGGATTTCAAGGTTTTAGGATTCTTGAAAGAATTTGATATTCTAACAGTCTTGTGGCAAAGTTTTTTTTCTCTTTTTTTCTCCTCTCTGGTTTGTGTGAAAAGAAGGTGATTATATAATGGAAATTAGGGTAAAGAAAATGGGCTTTGAATGTGCAATTGGGCCTCCAATATTCACTTGAGTTCGTCACTTTCCAGGCTAAATCGCAGGGACTTAAGTGCAATTTTTGAAGTTGAAATGTGAAAACAAAATGTAGCCGACATTGAGAACTAACTCTTGTTCGAAAATCGGCTCAATCGGATAAACGGTGAATTAGTTATGAATTTTTGAAGTTTCAGCTCAGACAAACTTATTTTGGGCTCCAGTGTCGACTCTGACACGTTCTTCAATAAAAAACTGGTATTGATCGAAGCATAATCCAGTATCAACTTTTGAAGCGAAGTTGTAGATCTATGAGTCAGTGACCTTGTGTAAAATATGAGCCCAATCCGATAAAAATTGACCGAGTTATGAATTTTCGAAGTTTCGGCCGAGATGAAATAATATTCAGCATTCAGGATTTTCAGCGTGTCACGTACTCTGAGCAAAAAACGAAGGCCTTTTGAATACCGTTTGAACTCAATACCTTCTGTGAAAATGTAGCCAACTCAATTTGTGAAATTTTGGCGCCGGAACCAGCTCGATACGATGAAAATCGACCAAGTTATGATTTTCTGAACATGACGCAAATAAACTTGTCACAAATTTTCTGTATGAAAATACTTGATAAATCCACATTTTTGAAGACCTTCTGATCGAAATTGGCTTCCAGCTGTGAGAGATGAAAACGTAGATAATGTCAAGACGGAATTTTGACCACCGGAACGGGTTCAAAACGAGTCACGATCTTCAAGTTATGAATTTTTTAGCGCGTAAAAACTACACTTTCAGCATACTTTTTCACCATATTTCTTCGAGAAAACTCACACATTCGAATACCTTCTTTAAAGAATTGACTCTTGAGCCGAACCTGAATTTGAGAATATGTTATCAGAGATATCTTGGTGAAAGAACACCTGAATATGACGCGCCGGGTTGGACTTGTGAATTTTTCTTGAAATGTTTTGAGAAATATGGGAGGGCAAATTTTGGGGTACAATAGTTTTTATTTATCACGTTTGTATTTGATTTTAAGAATGACAGGGGTTGTAGCTACGAGCATACATCCGTAGGTAAAAGTGTTCAACTTTTACCAACAGATCCTTGGAGAAGACGAAGACGTGGCGAATAACCATTCGCCTATTTGAAAAAACGTGCGCTGAATTGATATATATTACCTTTTTAATATTTAATTATTGTTTTGTATTATTATAATAACTAACACAAATGGCCCAGTGGTAGCCAGGCAAGCGTTAAGGCGTTGGGAAGATTGAGGTCAGGGGTTCGACCCCCGCCTCCAACGATTGCATTTTTTCTTGATTTCTTTCTACAAATCCCATGTTCCACAAAGACCAAGGACTACCATACGTCTTCATAATCCAACTGGCCAAGTGTCTTGAGATCCAGATCTGAGGGCTATCATTTGAAGGAGCACCAAAGGCCTTAGTCAATGCATGGTAGAGAATCTGGCCAGTCAACATGGACCTTTGCTTCTTGGGCCCAGATTTCTAGTGATGCACCCCCATATTGCTTTCTGGCCCAGCTTTCTTTTTCTTTTCTTTTACATTTTATTTAATTTATTTATTTTGTTTCACTAACATAATTAATCATTTTCTTTTTATCAAAAAAATCAAAAAATATTTTTCATCCAATTAAATTTAGGACATTTATTTTTTATACAAAAATTTAATTAATTTAATTAGGTTGTTAATTTTAGGTAACTTTAATTGTTTTTTGTAAGTAATTAAAATAATTAGAACAATTAGGGTTTTATTTCTAATTTAATTATATTTTCTTTTTCTTAAAATAACCAAAAAAACACAAGATTAGGTTAAATATTTATTTTCATTGATTAATTTAATTAACTAATTAATTGTGTATTTAATTTAAAACTTAATTATTTTCTTTAAAAAATATTTAAAAACAACAAAAACATTCTTTTTTTAATTAGGATAAAAAAAGGTCAAAACCCTAATTTTTCTTATCGTTCTAATTTCATCGCGCGCGCCTTATTGTTTTATTATTTTTACCATACTGATGTAATTGCCCACAAGTTGTAATAGCTTAATTAGGACTTTTATTTTCATTTATCGCTTTATTTCTTAAGGGTTTGTTTTTGGCTATGTAAATACCCGAAGCCTTGTAATAGCGTAGTTTAATTTTCGCACTTTAAAGTCCGCAAAATATTAAACTGTTAGATGTATGATTAGGGTTGCATGACAAGAATGTATGATTAACTTTAAAACAGTTAGATAACCCTAAAATGTGCAAAGATAAAAAATCTGAAATTGAATCACTCGCACATGCGCACTCCTAGGGTACACTCCCACTTGGTTGCCTTTGGTAAACGGTCATTGAGTATAGGATGCTTTAGTGGTCGTCCTTTTTCCAAAGATCAAAGTTGCCTCGGAATGGTTGCCTCAGATATTGTTGCCTCGAATAATTGATCTAAGAAATTAGGATTATTACTAAGACATCCTAACATTGCTCTAGTGACCGTATGTCCCTTTCGAATTGACCCTCAAAACTCCAACGACGGTGCTACCTACTCACTAATAGTGGGATAGCGCTGTCTAAAGGAAATGAACATAGAAAGATTCTTTTTTCGAGTAGGTAGATTAGTTCTTAAGTACTTGCTCAAACAAAATAAACCTTTTTCACACTTACACTCCTTTTCAAACAAAGTTTCAAAACACTTCATTACACTCTTGAAGACAGAAGCAAGAGTTAAATCGAAGTCAAAATAAAAGCTTTTCAAATCACACAAACACAAAGAAGCAATTTTGAAAATGATGAGCAAGTACCTAAGAGCCCGTAGATAACTACGGATAGAAAGGGTGCTAATACCTTCCCTTTCTATAATCTACCCCCCGTACTCAGAAATATCTCAAAAAAGGAATTTTCTGTGCTTTTTTCCTTTCCTTGTTGGATAAAATAAAATTCGGTGGCGACTCTTGCTTACCGCGACATTTTGCAAACACAAACGCAAAACGCAAACCAGCAAATCCTTTAAACAGTCCCGGTTTTGGCCACCGTATCACAACTAGTCGAAATAATCATCATCATAAGCTTGATCATTAACACAATCAGCCTGGGTACTCTTAACCTCACCAATCTTATTCTCGTCTTCTTCAGATGAGTCTTCCCCTACCGGGATCTGACAGACTGTCTCCTTGAACCTTCTACCCATGTTGAGCAGAGCTTTCTTCTTGGGCTTCTTCTTAACTGCCGGCAATGCCATCATGTCTTGCTGCCCCTTGGCTAGGGCTAGTAGAGTCTCTTGGAATTGAGAATTTTGTGCCTGGAGATCCTTCACAGTTTTCTCTAGATCAATCTTGCTGAAATAAACAGCAGAAAGATAAGGAAAACTGTTATGTAAAAACCTGTCATGTTATGATACATGGAGGATGCATATGCAGAGGATTTCAAGGATTGATTGAGATTTAAATTTGTATAGACAAAATAGTGAACAAACGTCAATTTCATTAATTAGTTTGAAAAGATTACGACATGCCTCTTGGTATTATAAAAAAATCTCTAAGATAAAAAGACTGAACGCATCCTCTTCGGCGCAAGGTAGGCGTTCACACTTTGCTCTTCTTGTAGCTGCTTCGTAAGCTCCAAGACCCTCTTCTCACTAGCATAGAATTGAGCTTCGGAAGTATCTCGCTCTTCGTTCATCTGAATCCAACTCTTTTGCAAGTATTCACGAGAGGTAGGCATGTCGGGATGGAGGATGGTGTATGGGATATCTCCTTCAAACACAGGTTCCATGATGACTGGTAAGATGCAGGGATAAGGCATCACAAGTTTCTGAGCTCGAGTTCGTACCCACTTAAGGTAAGGCTAAAGGGGAATGGAATTCTTGTGTCCCAGCGTCTTACTATCCATTTTTCTCACCATCCTCCAAGCTCGTATAAACCTATGGCGGTAGCTTTGATCATCGCTCTCATAGTCGAATACCACTCCTTGGATAAGCATCTCATGTGGACCATCCCTTCGGGCGTAACCAAATTGTCGTAAGGCTAAGCAAGGGTTTTAAGTGATACCTCCTCTAATGCCAAGCAAGGGGACATTAGGGAATTCTCCACAACGATCGATGATAGTAACATTCTCCAAGGATCGAGATTACCAATGAACATCTGAATGTCTGAGCGTCATCAACCTATGGGACCACTTCGAACCTTGCTCATTCTCCAACACAGATCGGGGAAGATGTGAAATAAACCATCTTGCCAAGAGATGAGTGAAACACATGAGGATCCCTCTTTTCCTCATAGTGCAAGAGTGAAAATAATGTAGAATGTCTCCCAACAAAGTAGGCACTGGGTTGCGAGATATGAAGATTTTGACAGCGTTTACATATATGAGTTGGTCAGGGTTTGGAAACAAAACCATCCCATAGATGAGAAGGGCCACAATCTCTTCAAAAGCTTGTATGTCCAAGGAGTTCTAAAAATCTTGAGCTTTCTCGAACAAGAACTTGGCTAAGAAACCTTTGACATCACTCCTTGTTTCCCAGTTAGTTGTGACATCAGATTATTGCAAGTGTAGTGCTTGGGAAATCTCTTCAGGTTTTGGATCTCTTTCCGTACCGTTGAAGGGTAGTTGATTGAGAATGGGAATCTTCAAGAGTTTGGAGAATTCTTCTAGAGTAGGCACAAGTTGATAATCAGGAAAAGTGAAGCAATGGTGTAGAGGATCAAAGAATTGGAAGAGCACCTTCATCATATCTTCATCAATGTTAGAGGTAACCAAGTTTAGGAGGCGACCATGTCTTTTGGTGAATGAAGAGTTTTCAGGAATCCTTGATGCTAAATCTTTAAGTTGAGGAGGAATCCTCGAGATATTGACTTGGATAGTATTCCTGCGGATAGAAGCCATGTCCTACAAAATAGAACAAAGATAAATCCCAAAAATCCTTGAAATGGTTAATGAGAATGAGTATGATGTTATGATGTTTATGATGTCATGTATATATAAACAAGGTGTTGTACCCCAAAATTTGCCCTCCCATATTCTTCAAAGTTTTGACAAGCATCATCTCAATTTGCTCAAGTCTACTCAAGGGTTGCACAGTCAAACCATCCTCATAAGCTAGTCAAAATTAGGGTTTTGGTTCTTGCAAGGAAGTTGAGGTTTTCAAGGGCTCAATCAAGTCACATATGCCTATACACATTGTCAAGCATCTACATGCCAAGTTTCAAGGCTCACAAGGTCAAGTTGCACAGTCAAAAACCCTAATTGCTTCACAATCAACTATAGGGGTAAAATGGTCATTTGGCAGTCAAAAGTCAAAATTTTTGGTCAACATCTTATTTTGAAGCCACAATCATCATTTGATCAAGTCTTGATCATGATTCTACAAGAATGGCTCAAAAATCATCAAGATGCAAAAGTTTCCATTTTTGGACAGTTGAAAAGTCAACTGTAACTTGACCAAAGCATAACTTTTTCATGGTTTATCAGAAAAATCCCATCCAATGCTCATTTTGAAGGGCATGACATTTCCTACAACTCATCTTCACATTCCAAGTCCAAGAAATGCTCTCACAAAAAGTTATCAATTTCAACATTATAGGTCATTTCCAAAAGTCAACAAAAAGGCACTTTAAGTCAAAGATCATAACTTGAGATTGGTAAATCAAAATTACATGGGACCAAATTCATTGGTTAGAGGACTTCAAGACCTTTCCAAAATGTCCAAGAACATGTTCATATGATCAAAATTCATCAAGATATGCATTGGAGAAGTTGGGAAATTTTTGTGAAATGGCCAAAGTCAACTATCCTTGAAACTTCAATTTTTGACAAAAGGGCCCACTTTTTTCCACTTGGTTCAGCCTTTTCATGCCACCCACGTGTCCCATGATTAATTTCAAGATTAAACATTAATTTTTCTATTTTCTATTTAATTTTATTGATTTAATTCATTTTAAATCCATAAAATTCAAATAAAAATTAAAAAAATTAATTCAATGATATCTTGTGGTTTGAATGACCTTGATGAAGCATAATACACATGCCAAATTCGTGTAAAGTCCATTTCAAGCATGAAATTCAAATTTTGAACAAAAATGGCAAGTTTCTTTAATGGTGGTTATGAGGAAATCCAAAGCTTAATGGCAATTGTTAAAAGCTCCTTAATGTGACTTATTCTCACTCATTACTATATATACAAGCCTTGCCAGCCTCATTCACAACCTAAAAAAAAGTGCACAAACGGCCAGAGCAAAGTTCAAAATTTGTCAAAAAAAGTGTGAGATCAAAAGGAGTTTTACAAGCATTTTCAAGCCAAAAGGAGAACGTGACTCTCTTCTTTGCCATACCCTGAAGCTAAAGCAACCCTTGCCACATCCTAAGGTCCATTATCAAGCACTGTAAGTATTCCCAGGTCTCCCAATTTCCTTGTTTCCATTTTTTCTCAATGTATTCCTGTGCAGGCTTCTAAAGGTGGTACATCATGTGCCCTGACGCTTCAGTATGCCAAGTGTCTACAAACAACAATCCAGTGGCCAGGAAATGATGAGCACCATGCTTTTTAGTCAACCATACGTACATGATTCCAGGAGTCAACGTGACTTTGTGCTTAATGGGCCACAGCAATGCTAAACAAACCCTCAATTCTGGCCCAACACCCCTATGGTTCTATTTCATTTTCTTTTGTTTTCTTTTCCTTTTTTTTATTTTACTTTTCTTTTAACCATTATTATTATTTAATTACCTCATAAACTAATATTTTTTATAAAAAAATCAAAAAAAAAGAACTAATATTATTATTATTATTATTATTATTATTATTATTATTAATTTCATGTTATTTTTGTAAATAAATTCTAACAAGTTAATTAGTTTAATTAGTTTAATGTTCACCCTTTTTACAATAAATAAAAACAATTTAGAATTAGAATTTCTTTTGAATTTTAATTTCTTTTACTTTTATTTTTTCATTAGAAACATAAAAACACAAAAAATATTTTCTTAATTAATTAATTAATTAATTAGTTATTAATTTTAATTTCATTAATTACAAAAAAAGACAAAATTCAATTCTTATTCAAAAAAGGGTCAAAACCCTTAGGACGTTTCCGATTAAATTTCCATTCGCGCGTATTTATTTATTCTGATTATATTTATGTATCTGTACAGAGGATGTAATAGTAATTAGGATTTTACCACTTTATTTAATTTCTCGTACTTATTTACCAAAACGGGTTTTTGTTTTTGGCGATGTATATACCCGCGCCTTGTAATAGTTAGAATTTATCTTTTCGCAATTTATTTTCCGCACTCCTAACTGTTAAAAAATGCTTGCAAGAATGTATGTAAATAAAATCAATCCGTAGCTCACAAATAACATGTACAAGACAAACATAAACTGAATTCAACACACATGTACATGCCACTCTTAGGGTACGCCTCACTGGTTGCCTCGAACGTGGTCATCAAGTATAGGATGTTTTAGAGGTCGTCCTCCTGTCTAAGATCCAGTTGCCTCAAAACAGTTGCCTCGAATACAAAGGATCTAGGACATTAGGGTTACTTCTAAGGTGTCCTACTATTGCTTTGGTGACCACACATTGTCCCTAATCATCGAATTGACCCGAATACCTCCAACGACGGTGCTACCTACCTCTCAATGGTGGGATAACACTATCTAAAGGACTCTTACACAGCTTAATTCCTTAGGGTAGGTAGATTCTCTTAAGTACTTGCTCTTCTCAAAACGAACAAAAATAACTTTTCGCACTCACACTTTCAAAAGGTTTTCCAACAAATTTTTCATACACTCTTGAGGACTGATACAAGAGTTACTTAGAAATTTTTCAAATGAAACTTTTTCAAAACCCACACACACTTGAAAAGCAAACAATTTTGAAAACATAAGAACAAGTACCTAAGAGCCCGTGGATAACCACGGATAGAAAGGGTGCTAACACCTTCCCTTTCTATAAATCTACCTCCCGAACCGAGAGAAATCTCAAAGAAGGAATTTTGCTGTGCTTTTGTCCTTTCCATGTTGGAGAACATAAAAGACGGTGGAGACTCTTGCTTACCGCGACATTTCGCGAAACCAGCTTAAAAAACAGTCAGTTCTATTTCCACCGATCACAGAACTGGCGACTCTGCTGGGGATACTATAAGTGAGGTGTACCTTAGGAATTAGACCACTCTTATGTTTTCAATTGCCTGATTTGTTTGCTTTAATATTGTGGGCCTGTCTTGGGGTTTCATAGATCCTAACCCGGATCTGGGGGATACCTTTTAGAAAGTAGCAACAAACTGTGAGGGAACTGTGCGGGGTATACCGACACGGTTGAAGAAGTTTGCTACGTTGATGTGGCACTTTGGTGAGTACCGGTAACCCTTGAGTCAAGTCAAGGAGAGTACGGGGCCACCACGTGGTGTCGTGAAGCATCAACTGACCTTAGGAACCTTACTTGACCATCCTGGCCTCTTTAGGGGTAGTGAGATGACCGACTTTGGTGCAGTTCAAAGTTGGTAGATACTCGATACTACACTCATTGAGGGTTGTTTTCTTGGAATATTTTGATCGCCAGTTCAGTGGCTAAATCAAAACAATGAACATAGAAAACAACCCAATGATATTGAGCTCCTTAGAACCCGGTTACTTTTGATAGGACAGGTTTTGAGCCCACCAACTTCAAGAGGGTAGTACCCCAAACTTCATGCTGGCCTAAACTCTAAGGGCTCTCTGTGTGACTTGTGTGCCTTCAAACTTGACTACTTGCATGCTTGTTATCTGACACATGGGTTTCTTGCAGGGTTTGTTTACAGTCCTTCATATGGACTCATAACAGGGTTTACTTACATCACTCCATGCATAACATAACATCATACCATTGCATACATCCTACATAAGGACTAATCCATTTCAAAGATCTCAAGGGTTTGTGATGCAGTTCATGATGAATCAAATGTCTAGCAAGGGGCAAAGGGGATTTATTTTCCCCTAGCCAAGGTCGATAACTTGAGTCAGGGGCTATGACCCACTTGATATGGTGAGCCTTGACTCTTGAAGAAGGACTCTCAACAAAATGAAGTTCCTTCAATCAAGCTACAAAATTCAAGTTCTAACAATCTTTCTTGTTTATCCCGCGAGGTCCTTGAAAACATTGCATGCATATCATACATATCATTGCATTGCAGGTACCCTTGTTACAGGTCACTTATCTTCTTCGCTGTTTATTTCAGCAATGGCTTCCCAACAAGATAACCAGAGTCTTCATGCTCAAGAGACTCATTCAGGGAGATCTTCCTAAGCCTATCCAAAGGGCAGGAAGAGTTGAGAACACTCCTCATGGGGAATTTGGCCAAGAAAAGTCCCGAAGATGATAAGGACGAACGGGTGAAACGTCTACAAGCTGAGGTGGATACAATGAGAACCCAGATGCTGGGGCAAATGGCTCTTATCCAAGACTTATCTCAAAGACAAGGAGAGCTCAGGGTTCTCGTTAACCAACTGCTTCGGGATAACCAACTAGGGCAAATATCTAAGGTTGAAGAGCAAGCCATCATTCAACCATCTGTGGGGCCAAAAGACAAGGGAAAGGCTCTTCAGTTTGCTTCAGGGTCACCAGTCCAGCATCAACTTCACCAGCGTCAACAAGGTAATCGGTGTAAGCGAAATACGTCTGGAAGACACTTCTCAGAGACTGGTATGCCATCATCACTAATACTGAAACGCTTGTTGGAAGTCAAGTTGATTGCTTTAAAGGATCCTCCTAAGAATCTCAACGTAACCTCCTTAAAAGTACAATCCTGATGAAAGGTGTGCCTACCATTCTGACAGTCCTGGGCATGACACTGACGACTATTGGAGCCTGAGGAACAAGATTCAAGACTTGATCGATGGAAGGGTGCTAGAGTTCATGTCGGGTGGTAAAATGAACATCTTCTGCTGAGAATCTTCCATCTGAGATGACTAGTTCAAACTAAGAAACTTTTGTTCATTCGAATGTTCAAGTTGTATTTTTATTTGATTGTTTAAACATTTTATCCATATCAAACGTTGTTATTTCATTAATGCATTACACATGTCTGTTTTGAAGTAATTATTTCGTATTCACTATATTGCAAATTGCTTTCATATTTTTTCTTGATGTTCAACTCTCGATCTAAAATTCTAAGCCTCTTGAGGGAGGATGACGAAAACGATACCACGATTTTTACAGTATGCTTTTGAACAGATCCCGCTGATGAGGTACAGGCATTGTTTCGATTCCTAAACACTGGAGTTATAAGGAAGATAATCCCTCGTCAACCCCTTTGAGCCAAAGAAGTAGGAGTTTTTCTTTTCGAAAATTAAAACCCTTAATCATAACCTGGGGCAGGGTAGTTCTCTCAGCTGATCCAAGTGCATAATCAACAGCATCAAAGGAGTCCTTACAAAACAAAAGACAGTGATGGTTCCGAATAATCATAAAGATAGGCAGTCGTTATCTTTCAGAAATAAAAACCCAATAAGTCAAAACCTATGAAGGAGACTTGCAAAACTGGGGCATCCCGCTGACTGTAATCACAAAAGAAACAGTTCAGGCAAAAAACAGGGATAACGAAATCAAAAAAAGAAAGAGGTCCTACAAACCCTCAACACAAAAGGAAATGACTGCCTATTCAAAATAAACTGTCAATGTCCAAACCATCACTGGAACATCAGAGCAAAGACTCAAACGAGGTCTAACGCACGATCAACTGAGTTTAGGTTTGAAGAACATCACGAAGAGCGGGTGGGTACAAATACAATTTGAGCCTTTATCCTTTGTTTCTTAAACCGTGAACCAGGCCACGTTATAACCCTCAAAAGTCCTAGCTGAAGCATGGGTTAATTCGAAAGCATACTGTTACAAAGGTATCCTGACTCCTTAAGGCTCGCGTTAAAATCTTGAGTTGACATCACATGTTACATAATTTGCTTGTTTTACTGAAAAAATACATTTTCAAAAACTTCAAGACAGACATGAGCTTTGCATTTTAATATAACATTGCTTACATATGACTATTTGTTTGAACAGTATAGAAGTTCGCACGACGAATGTCTAATGAACAAAAGCACCTCCAATCAGGGGGCATGGCATGATCATTGTCCATCATCTGGGGCAGTTAAGTCAAGATTCGGAGAATCTATCAAAAGGCCAACCAGCTTGGGGCAAATCTCCGCCTGAGTCACTTGGGGCATTGGGCAGGAAGTCGAGCAACAAATCTTGCTTGATCAAACATCTTCTGGTGGCATGGCAAAACACTTCTGACAGGGGCAACTCCCTACATTCTGAGAGCGTGGACATAGTCAAAAATACTACGCACAATCAAAGACCCGCTAGGTTGACACACCTAGGCAAAAATAAGGGCTTCCCGGCAAACCAAAAGGGTTCGGGCAAAAATAAGGGATGAAATGAAAAATCTGTACACCCGGCAAGTCGAAAACCTGAAAAGGCGGCTTGGGCAAAAAAGGGTATCCCGGTGGACTGAAAACCCGAAAGGGTGGTCAAGGCAAAAGTTAGGGATCAAAAGCGTACGAATATGTCCCGTCATCTCGTCACTTGCCTACCAGAAGAAGATTTGTCAATCGGCAGTTATCAAGCACCTCCACAAGGTATCTTCTTCTCCCACATCAGAAACAGGGGCAATAATGAGTTGTCCAAGCGATCTAGTTGCTCTGTCAACCAAGGTACCAAGGTAGGTCCGGCTGAAGAACATAACCAAGAGGCCTCCACTCCCCGGGAGTAAGACAAGGTTCAACAATACTCTCTCCCGAGCAGAGTTGGTCTCTCATCAGCCCCGAAAAGGCACAGTATCTCTAGCAAGTCAGCAACGCTCTCCCCAAGCAGAGTTAGCCTACTGTCAGCCTTAAGGAAGATGGGTATCCCCAGAAAATCTCAATATTCCCCAGCGGAGTATACAGATGTTCCTAAGCAAGCACCCCCGACAGTCTTAATATAAGATTGTTCCCCGGCGGAATACAGACACCCCAGTGGAGCCACTTCCCCAGTACAGTTCAAAAGTTTCCCCAGGAGAGTTGTGTCAATCTCCCCAGTAGATTCTGGAAGCCTGTTCCCAGTAGATTATGGAAGCTTATCCCCTGCAGAATACGAACGCATCTCCCCGGATTTATTCAAAGGTTATTCCCCACCAGAGCTTATAATTGGGTTATCCTCAGCTAATTGCAACGGAAAGATCGTCCTCAGCAAAGTTCTCCCTATCCCCAGCGAAGTTCCTCCTACCCCCAGCGGAGTTCATCAAAATCCTCAACAAAACATATCAACGGAATCCCCAGTGGAGTTATCATCAAAACCTCAGCGAAGTATCTCTTCCCACAGAGTAGATTCCCCGCAGAGTAATCTCTTCACCAAGTTTATTCCCCAACGGAGTCATCTTCTCCTACCGGTTTATTCTTGCGATCATCATCCCTAGTGGAAACGAAGAACTCTGCTCTTCAACATCAGCCGAGGATTCAACAAACTCCCGACATTCGTCAAGGATTTATTTTCCCAGACGAGAATACATTCATAAACATTTCACATCTTCATACATTATAGCATGCATACGCATCATACAACACAAATCTCATTTATTTTTGAGAACATCTTAAAATCATGCAATTCATGCATCATGACATTGCATACGACTAATACTTTGTCTTTTCTGGAAAAAGTCAGTCAAAAGATGATTACCATCTACCTTTACAGTTCCAGATCAACACCGGTAACAAGCCAGGAAAATTCTGTGGACGACTGATCGTGGGTTAATATCCGAAACCAAACAGGACAATTATCTACTTGATCATCCTCAGGCAACCCTACACCGGTTCCTTCTCAACCTCAGATGTAGTTTTACACGAACTCATCATCAAGCAACCCTACACCGGTTCCTTCTCAATTTTCAGACGAAGTCTTACACAAACTTATCTCAAGATGACCTTACCCCGGTTCATCCAGAAATCTTACACGGACTTATCTCAAGATGACCTTACCCTGGTTCATCCATAAGTTTTACACGAACTTATCCTGCAGTAACCTTACCCCGGTTCCTCCAGAAGTCTTACACGGACTTATCTCAAGATAACCTTACCCCGGTTCATCAAGAATTTTTACACGAACTTATCCTGCAGTAACCTTACCCCGGTTCCTCCAGAAGTCTTACACGGACTTATCTCAAGATGACCTTACCCCGGTTCATCCAGAAGTTTTACACGAACTTATCCTGCAGTAACCTTACCCCGGTTCCTCCAGAAGTCTTACACGGACTTATCTCAAGATGACCTTACCCCGGTTTATCAAGAAGTTTTACACGAACTTACCATGCAGTAACCTTACCCCGGTTCCTCCAGAAGTCTTACACGAACTTATCTCAAGATAACCTTACCCTGGTTCATCAAGAAGTTTTACACGAACTTATCCTGCAGTAACCTTACCCCGGTTCCTCCAGAAGTCTTACACGGACTTACCTCAAGATAACCTTACCCTGGTTCATCAAGAAGTTTCACACGAACTTATCCTGCAGTAACCTTACCCCGGTTTCTCCAGAAGTCTTACACGGACTTATCTCAAGATGACCTTACCCCGGTTCATCCAAAAGTTTTACACGAACTTATCCTGCAGTAACCTTACCCCGGTTTCTCCAGAAGTCTTGCACGGACTTATCTCAAGATGACCTTACCCCGGTTCATCCAGAAGTTTTACACGAACTTATCCTGCAGTAACCTTACCCCGGTTCCTCCAGAAGTCTTACACGGACTTATCTCAAGATGACCTTACCCCAGTTCATCCAGAAGTTTTACACGAACTTATCCTGCAGTAACCTTACCCCGGTTCCTCCAGAAGTCTTACACGGACTTATCCCGAAGTAACCTTACCACGGTTCCTCCGTAAGTTTTACACGAACTTATCCCGAAGAAACCCTACATAGGTTCTCTCTCTCCAGACGTAGTTTTACACGGGCTCATCGTCAAAGAAACCCTACACAGGTTCTCTCTTTCCAAAGATGCAGTTTTACACGGACTCGTCATCAGAAACCCTACCCAGGTTTTACTTCTTCCAGGATGCATTTTTACACGGGCTCATCATCAAAGTAACCCCACACAGGTTCCCTTCTCAAACTCCAGACGTAGTTTTACACTGACTCGTCATCAGTAAACCCTATACAGGTTTCCTTATCAGCTCTAGATGCGGTTTTACACGGACTCATCATCAAAGTAACCCTACACAGGTTCCTTCTCCATTTCAGATGCAGTCTTATACGGACTCATTATCAGTAAACCCTACACAGGTTTCCTTCCTTCAAAGATGCAGTTTTACACGAGCTCATCATCAGTCAACCCTACACAGGTGTCCTTCTTTCCAAGATGCAGTTTTACACGAGCTCATCATCAGGCAACCCTATACAGGTTCCCTCTTTCAACTTAAAAAAATTACAGTTCAACAGACAACCTCCAGATGGCATCTATAAGCCCATTCCCGCCATCACATTGCTGATATTCTACTATGTGAGTGCAAATTTTTGGGCACTCTAGTGTTCAATCATCTTCCACCTTCGGATCACGAAAGGCACACAATCCAATCTACATCCTCAGGTCTAAGAAGATTGAACAGGGGAAACTGTTGTACCCCAAAATTTTCCCTCCCATATTCTTCAAAGTTTTGACAAGCATCATCTCAATTTGCTCAAGTCTACTCAAGGGTTGCACAGTCAAACCATCCTCCTAAGCCAGTCAAAATTAGGGTTTTGGTTCTTGCAAGGAAGTTGAGGTTTTCAAGGGCTCAATCAAGTCACATATGCCTATACACATTGTCAAGCATCTACATGCCAAGTTTCAAGGCTCACAAGGTCAAGTTGCACAGTCAAAAACCCTAATTGCTTCACAATCAACTGTAGGGGTAAAATGGTCATTTGGCAGTCAAAAGTCAAAAAATTTGGTCAACATCTTATTTTGAAGCCACAATCATCATTTGATCAAGTCTTGATCATGATTCTACAAGAATGGCTCAAAAATCATCAAGATGCAAAAGTTTCCATTTTTGGACAGTTGAAAAGTCAAGTGTAACTTGACCAAAGCATAACTTTTTCATGGTTCATCATAAAAATCCCATCCAATGCTCATTTTGAAGGGGATGACATTTCCTACAACTCATCCTCACATTCCAAGTCCAAGAAATTCTCTCACAAAAAGTTATCGATTTCAACATTATAGGTCATTTCCAAAAGTCAACAAAAAGGCACTTTAAGTCAAAGACCATAACTTGAGATTGGTAAATCAAAATGACATGGGACTAAAGGCATTGGTTAGAGGACTTCAATATCTTTCCAAAATGTCCAAGAACATGTTCATATGATCAAAATTGAGCAAGATATGCATTGGAGAAGTTGGGAAATTTTTGTGAAATGGCCAAAGTCAACTATCCTTGAAACTTCAATTTTTGACAAAAGGGCCCACTTTTTCCCACTTGGTTCAGCCTTGTCATGCCACCCACGTGTCCCATGATTAATTTCAAGATTAAACATTAATTTTTCTATTTTCTATTTAATTTTATTGATTTAATTCATTTTAAATCCATAAAATTCAAATAAAAATCAAAAAAATTAATTCAATGATATCTTGTGGTTTGAATGACCTTGATGAAGCATAATACACATGCCAAATTCGTGTAAAGTCCATTTCAAGCATGAAATTCAAATTTTGAACAAAAATGGCAAGTTTCTTTAATGGTGGTTATGAGGAAATCCAAAGCTTAATGGCAATGGTTAAAAGCTCCTTAATGTGACTTATTCTCACTCATTACTATATATACAAGCCTTGCAAGCCTCATTCACAACCTAAAAAAAAGTGCACAAACGGCCAGAGCAAAGTTCAAAATTTGTCAAAAAAAGTGAGAGATCAAAAGGAGTTTTGCAAGCATTTTCAGGCCAAAAGGAGAACGTGACTCTCTTCTTTGCCATACCCTGAAGCTAAAGCAACCCTTGCCACGTCCTAAGGTCCATTATCAAGCACTGTAAGTATTCCCAGGTCCCCCAATTTCCTTGTTTCCATTTTTTCTCAATGTATTCCTGTGCAGGCTTCTAAAGGTGGTACACCATGTGCCCTGACGCTTCAGTATGCCAAGTGTCTACAAACAACAATCCAGTGGCCAGGAAATGATGAGCACCATGCTTTTCAGTCAACCATACGTACATGATTCCAGGAGTCAACGTGACTTTGTGCTTAATGGGCCACAACAATGCTAAACAAACCCTCAATTCTGGTCCAACACCCCTATGGTTCTATTTCATTTTCTTTTGTTTCCTTTTCCTTTTTTTATTTTACTTTTCTTTTAACCATTATTATTATTTAATTACCTCATAAACTAATATTTTTTATAAAAAAATAAAAAAAAAGAACTAATATTATTATTATTATTATTAATTTCATGTTATTTTTGTAAATAAATTCTAACAAGTTAATTAGTTTAATTAGTTTAATGTTCACCCTTTTTACAATAAATAAAAACAATTTAGAATTAGAATTTCTTTTACTTTTATTTTTTCATTAGAAACATAAAAACACAAAAAATATTTTCTTAATTAATTAATTAATTAGTTATTAATTTTAATTTCATTAATTACAAAAAAAAGACAAAATTCAATTCTTATTCAAAAAAGGGTCAAAACCCTTAGGACGTTCCCGATTAAATTTCCATTCGCGCGTATTTATTTATTCTGATTATATTTATGTATCTGTACAGAGGATGTAATAGTAATTAGGATTTTACCGCTTTATTTAATTTCTCGTACTTATTTACCAAAACGGGTTTTTGTTTTTTGCGATGTATATACCCGCGCCTTGTAATAGTTTGAATTTATCTTTTCGCAATTTATTTTCCGCACTCCTAACTGTTAAAAAATGCCTGCAAGAATGTATGTAAATAAAATCAATCCGTAGCTCACAAATAACATGTACAAGACAAACATAAACTGAATTCAACACACATGCACATGCCACTCTTAGGGTACGCCTCACTGGTTGCCTCGAACGTGGTCATCAAGTATAGGATGTTTTAGAGGTCGCCCTCCTGTCTAAGATCCAGTTGCCTCAAAATGGTTGCCTCGAATACAAAGGATCTAGGACATTAGGGTTACTTCTAAGGTGTCCTACTATTGCTTTGGTGACCACACATTGTCCCTAATCATCGAATTGACCCAAATACCTCCAACGACGGTGCTACCTACCTCTCAATGGTGGGATAGCACTATCTAAAGGACTCTTACACA
This sequence comes from Vicia faba, assembly GCA_948472305.1. NCBI lineage: Eukaryota > Viridiplantae > Streptophyta > Magnoliopsida > Fabales > Fabaceae > Vicia > Vicia faba. The sequence goes on along the minus strand of OX451740.1, from coordinate 1,054,593,367 downwards.
GCTTAATTCCTTAGGGTAGGTAGATTCTCTTAAGTACTTGCTCTTCTCAAAACGAACAAAAACAACTTTTCACACTCACACTTTCAAAAGGTTTTCCAACAAATTTTTCATACACTCTTGAGGACTGATACAAGAGTTACTTAGAAATTTTTCAAACAAAACTTTTTCAAAACCCACACACACTTGAAAAGCAAACAATTTTGAAAACATAAGAGCAAGTACCTAAGTACCTTCCGAACCGAGAGAAATCTCAAAGAAGGAATTTTGATGTGCTTTTGTCCTTTCCATGTTGGAGAACATAAAAGACGGTGGCGACTCTTGCTTACCGCGACATTTCGCGAAACCAGCTTAAAAAACAGTCAGTTCTATTTCCACCGATCACACAAGGCAAACAAGTCCTTAGGTTTAGGCTTGCATGGAGTCTTATAGGTAAGTACCTTCTTGAAGTTTAGTTGGCTCAAACCTGTCCTAGAAATAGTAATCAGGTTCTAAAGGATCCCAATATCACTGGTCTGTCTTCTCGGGCATTGTTTCAGCGCAAGCCTCTTTCACAGCGATCGAAATATCCCAAAAAGCCAAAACTCAATGAGTGTAGTATCGAGTATCTACTAACTTCGGACTGCACCAAAGCCGGTCATCTCACTACGTCCTAATGGCCAAGTTGGTCAAGTAAAGGTTCTAAAGTCAGTTAGTGCTTCATGACATCATTCGGCGGCCCCGTATTCTCCTTGACTTACTCAAGGGCTACCGGTACCCAAAAATATGTCACACTAACGTAGCTATTGTTTAGATCATGTCGATATATCCCGCACTGTTTCCACAATGTATTGCTACTTACCTATAAGGTATCCCAAATCCGCGTAGAGGATTTAAGCCCAAACAAGGAACCGAAATATAAAGCAATCCAATCAAACAATGAAAGCAAATAAAGGTGATTTAGCCCTAAGGTAACCCCACTTTTAAGATTTTCCCCAGCAGAGTCTCCATTTCCGTGATACGGTGGGATAAGTGACTTGGTTGTTTTGCATTTTATCGTAAATGTTGCGGTTAGCAAGAGTCGCTATCGTCTTTTCTTTTATCCAAAAGGAAAGGCTGAAAAGAACAGGAAAGACCTTTGAGATTATTTCTTGATTTCGGGGGGTAGATTATAAAAAGGTAAGGTGTTAGTACCCTTTTCCTCCATAGTTATCTATGGTCTCTTAGTTGCTTGCTAGATCACTTGCTTTTGTTTGAAAATGTGTTTTGTGTGGTTTTGAAAGTATTTTGAAAAGGCGCCATCATTTTAGGAAAACTTTGTAATAGTTATCGTTCGTAAGAACGTATACAAAGTGTTGAGTTTTTGAAAATGTTTCAAGTTTGGAAATGTTTTGAAAGTGTTTTTTTGAAAGTGTTGGTGTTTGTTTTGAAAATAAGCAAGAGTGTTTAATTTGAAATTGAGCAAGCAACTAGGAACAATCTACCTACTCAAAAGTCTTAGTTCATTTCTTCCTTTCTTTTGATATTGCTATCTTACCATTGATTTGGTAAGAAGCCTTATCTTTGAATGTAAAGGGACGGGTGTGGGTCATCGTATAACCATGATAACAATATTGTGAAATATCTTAGCAATTCTCTTTGAGGGACTAAGATCATTTTGAAAGGCAACATTTGATAGCTTCATCGAGGGACTATGATCTTGTATTTTTGATTACTTTTTGATAGAATATCCCACATGCATAACATGGCCATTTTGGTAAGACAACAAAGTGGAATTACCCTAAGGGTGTAAGTCTTCAAGTGTGTTGATTTACATGCTTGTTTATCTTGAATTAGGGTTTGCTAACTTGTTGATTTTATCTTTCCAAACAAAACCCTAATTAATAGCATTTATATAAAGCAATAAATTATGGAAAGTAAAAATACTAAGCTATTACATCATGAGGGGAGGGGGTGTACAAATTTACAAATGGGGATTTGCAAAAAAATTAAATCTAATTAACTATTACAACCATATTGAATAAATGTACAAGAATTGAATAAATAATGTAAAAATGCAAAATGGAAAAAAAAATGATTTTTGTTTGGATTTTTTTATGAAAGAGGTTTTAACCTAATTAAGAGATATGGTTAAAAATTAAACAAAACTAAGTTTAAGAAATTAAGTTTAAAATGATTTTTAGGGTTTTTTTTAATGAAAAAAGGTTTTAAATTAAGGAAAGTAATATGGAAATTAGTTAATTAAAATAAACCTAAGTTCTAAATTAATTTTAATTTACAAGAGAATTTTATAATAATTAAACCTAATTATCTAAATATTAATTATTTAAGAAAAGAAATTAATTTGTTAAAAGAAAATGTTTTTGGTTTTTGTTTCATGAAGAAAAAATAAAATATAAATGAGCATTTTTAAATATGTAAATAAATAAATAAAATATTTTTTGGATTTTTATTAATAAAAATAATAATGATAATAATAATAATAATAATAATAATAATAATAATAATAATAATAATAATAATAATAATAATAAAAATCATAAAAGTAATATGAAAAAGAAAATAAAATAAAGAGAAAAAAAAGTGAAATAATAAAGGGCCAGGGGTGTAAACATAGTCATGGGAGGTGTTGTACCCCAAAATTTGCCCTCCCATTTCTCATTGATTTCTCACCACAAAGCCCTTGAAGCTCAAGATCCAGTTAGGGTTTCATCTGCTCAAGACCTCTCCTTGCACTGTTGACTCAAATTAGGGTTTGTGTTTGCACAAAGATGCTTTGACCTAAAATGCCCAAGATGACTTTCATGCTTCATATTGGAATCTCAAGTTTACCCATATCAAGTTTCAAGTCTTGATTCCAAGTTTTGCCCAGTCAATTGGACAGTTGACCTAGAAATCAACTGTATTGGGGAAAAAGTCAACTGTGGTCAATTGACAGCCAAACCTCATGAAATTTGACCCACATCAACTTTATGAACTCATATGAACCATTTGATCAAGTTTGGACCACAATTCCCCAAGAAATTTGATTAGATCACCAAAAGGGCAAAATGGTCATTTTTAGGGTTTTGACTACACAAAGGCAATTTTTGACTGTTTGACCTAGCCAATGGCAAACCAAGCTCACACATAGACTCAAGGATCCCATGGAATTATCTTGACATGCTCAACAAACTCAAAAGATCCCAAGTACACAAGATTGACAGTTGAATTTCCCAGTCAATTGATCAATTTTGACTGTATACTGAAAAGTCAAACTTTGACTTTTTGGTCAAAATCAAGAGTCAAGATTCATTTTTCATCAAAACATGCCAAATCATGAAACTTGTTCACCAAGAAATCACAAAATGCAAATTAGGGTTAAAAATTAGAATTTTTCATAACTTAGAATTTTTCTAAGTTATGAAAAACCCTAATTTTTTCCCAACTTTGCCCCACTTATTCACCAAGATCAATTTGGATTCAAACAAAAGTCCAAACATGAAAGTTGTAGCTTGTTGCATAATCTACAACTTTGATTCACAAAGTTTTCCCATTTGAGGCTTGTATCTCAAGTTACAAATTCTTGAATAAGGGCACTAAACCATTTTTAACTTAGTGATATTTTAACCTATTTTGACAAGGTTTTCTACCCCACTTCAAGGCCATTTTCCATACACTTCCACTTGGAATTTCAATTTTCATTTAAAAGATGGATTGTAGTACACATTCCAAGCTTTCCAAAATGTCCAAGAACTCATCAAACAACCTCATAACTTGAGAGAATCGAATTTCACAATATGGTAAAAATTCACTTTTGCTCTTGACCAAAACATGATTCATAACACTATGCATTTTCAAAACTCAGCATGCCCCTTGATTACAGGCCTTTTATCTCAATTACACTCATAAATTTAATGCATATTCTTTGTTCCAAGACCATGTTCTTTGTGTTCTAACATTACATGAAGGTTTAATCCATTTATAGATAAAGCAAACTATCCATTTTTGCAAAAGTTCACTTTATGTCCAATTACAAATCCAAGCAGTACAAGCAAGATCTAATGGGCACAAGATTATGGACAAATCACTCTGATCAAGGAGAGTTTATGCAGCTCATTAGAGGTCCCCTACTGACCTAAAACACCAAGTTGCCTTTGTTTGCTTAAGAGTGAAAAAAGTGCCATAACATAACACATCTCTCATATCAGTCAAAGGACCCTGAAGCAAATATTGAAAACTCATTCCAAAGATCAGAACCAAGCTTTTGCACGACCCTTGCACCTCTCAAACACTCCCATTGCCATAACCACTCTCAAACTGCAAAAACAGGGCAGGCCCTGCAGTTTGAGTGCTATCTCTCATTTCTCTCAAGCTCTCTTGCCCAAACCAGTTCACATACCTTCCATACCATCTATGCAAGATAACCAAAAGCAAAAGCACGACCTGTAATCCCTCTAACCACTTCCACCATTTTCAGTTTCTTGATTTGCAGGTGAAGTTCTCTAGCTCGATTCAGAAGCTTTCAAGACAAAGTAAACATTGGAATAGCATCTCTGGACCTCAAGGAAGCTTTTCCAACCATCACCTTGCACTGAAAGCTCCCCCATTGCAAGATAGAACTTCAGCTGAACATGTATCTTGGTGAACTCGTATCTCTCTTATTATGCATCATTAGCCTTAAGTTTGTGAATAAACAATGTCCTACTCATACCACTGAACATGTACATTCTTTTACTTTTCATTTCTTTTGCCCGAGTTGAGAGAATTTAAGGTTTGAAAATGGCAGAAAACTTAGGTTAAGATTTGGGATTGTTAAAATTCTCTCTCATTTTTGAGAGTTAGGAGATGTTCTTTATATATTTGGAATCGTGGTTTCATGCTTAACATCTTTTGTGTTGGAAGTTTGTTCAAAAAATCAAAGAATCAGGATATTCAAATGAAGCTTGCAGGCGCGCGTTTTTTGTTCAGAGGTTGAAGAAGAAGTGATTTAGGCTGGGCTTGTGTTGCATTTTCTGTTCACACCACATAATTGCTTTTACACCTCCAAGGCCCCTTTGCTTATTTCTTTAACTTTTTGACTTTTTTCTTTTTTGATTGACTTTGTTTATTTTTTCTCATGACATAAAAAAATATAAAAATATTTTTTCTCACCATTTTTAATTTATTAGGTATTTATATGATTTTCTTTTGATTAATACTTAGATAAATAAATATATACATTTCATTAAATATTGAGAAATAGGTAAAAATACTTTTATTTTCACTTTTATTTTATTATACCCTCTGAAAATATTTTACATAAAAAAAAAATATACCCTTTTTTGCAAACATTAAAAATTATTATTATTTATATATATAACACATATTTAAAATAATGCATATATACATATATTTATTAATATTTAGGATAAATACAAAATATATACCCTTTTATTTTTATAATTAATATTTAACATAAAAATGCACTTTTGACAAAATACTTCACTTTACTTTATTTTGTACATAATAAATAATACTTGCACATATTAAATAATTAATGCATTTCATTTAATAAAAATTAGGGTTTTGCCCTAAATTTGAAAATACCACAAAAATAATACCTTTTTATTTTCTTTTTTTATTTTACATAAATAATACTTTTTTCATATATATATATAAATTCCTTTTGCATTCTTGCATATTTGTTTTACTTACCATTTAAATTATACATTTATTTATCTTGTAAATATTCATAGAAAATGATGTAATAGCTTAGATTCAATTTCTTGTCTAAATATCCCCATTTAAAACATTGTACCCCCCTCCCCATATTATTGTGTTGTAATAGCGTAGGATTTCAAATTTCGTACTTTATCGCTTTCTAAACATACTATGCTAGAATTAGGGTTTGTATGCGAATAAATATGAACAAAATAGTTGGACCTAATACAAGATAAATGAGCATGAAAAATGGACAACACATTTCACACTTGCACCCCTAGGGTATTCCACTTTGTTGCCTTCAAATAATTGGGCCATATTGTATGTTGAATTTCTTTGGGTAAAAACAAACAATCAAATGATCATAGTCCCACAAAATGTTGCTTAAATGAATGATCAAGTCCCTTTTAAAGAAAGTTGCCCAAAGACATTTAACACTATTGCAACTATGGTCTAAACGATGACCCGCGCCCGTCCCTTTAATCTCCTAAAACAAGATTGTCCACCAAATGCAATGGTGGAACAAAATTGTCAAAAGGTTTAAAACATAACAAGAATCTTTGAGAAAACTTTAGGGTAGATGAACTCTTAAGTACTTATCAACTTTCCAAGAAAACACTTGCCTTATTTCAAAACCCACTTCACAAACACTTTCAAAACAAACTTTCAAAAAAAAAACCTTGAAACATCTTTTCAAAAAGACAAACACCTTTTGTAAAACATTCGAGTAAAGAATTGTTACAAGGGTAGCCTATACAAGGCATCTTTCTCAAAACTTTTTCAAAACCACACACAAAGCACCATTTCAAACAATTGAAAACCAAGGCAAGTTGATCTAAGCAAGTACCTAAGAGCCCATGGATAACCATGGATAGAAGGGGTGCTAATACGTTCCCCTTCTATAATCTACTCCCCGAACCCAAGAAAAATCTCAAAGGTTTTTGCTGTGCTTTTTAAACCTTTCCTTTAGGATAAAATAAAAAGTCGGTGGCGACTCTTGCTCAACCGCACAAGTGCGAATACGAACGCAAAATCCTAGTCAGTTCTCCCACCGTATCACAGAACTAGCGACTCTGCTGGGGAGAATTTTTAAAGTGGAGTAACCTTAGGGCTTAGATCACCCTCTTGCATGACTAATTGTTTGATTTGCTTGCTTTATACTTTGGCTCTATTGTTTGGGTTTACAATCCTCCACCCGGATTTTGGGAAACATTCATAGATAGCAATACGTTGTGGAAACTGTGCGGGGTATATCGACACGGTCTAAGCAATAGCTATATTAGTGCGACATATTTGTGAGTACCGGTAACCCTTGAGTTCAATCAAGGAGAGTACGGGGCCGCTGAGTGATGTCACTAAGCACTAATGACCTAGAACCTTACTTGACCATCTTGGCCTTTTATTAGGGGTAGTGAGATGACCGGCTTTGGTGCAGTCCGAAGTTGGTAGATACTCGATACTACACTCATTGAGGGTTGTTTTCTTGGAATATTTTGGTCGCTAGTTAAGTGGCTAAACCAAAACAATGAACATTGAAAACAATCCAGTGATATTGAGCTCCTTAGAACCCGGTTACTATTTATAGGACAGGTTTTTAAGCCAACTACACTCAAGAGGGTACTTACCTATGAAACCCCATGCAAGCCTGAAATTAGGGTTTGGTGTGATTTGCTTGTACATATGTTTTGTGCATACATCATAAACATCATAAAACATCATATGCATTCACTAACCATTTCAAGGGTTTTGGATCTTCATCTTTGTTCTTGTTTTGTAGGACATGGAAATCCCTCGCAGAAATACCATTCAAGTCAACCTTGTGAGAATCTCTCCTCAGCTCAAGGAGATCACCTCAAGAATTCCGGAAAGTTCATCCTTCAGTGAAAGACATGGTAGACTGCTCAGCCTAGCCAACACCAACATTGAAGAAGACATGATGAAAGTGCTATTCCAGTTCTTTGACCCTCTTCACCACTGCTTCACTTTCCCTGATTATCAGTTGGTACCCACTTTGGAGGAGTTTTCTCAACTCCTAAGAATCCCTATCCTTAATCAACTACCCTTCAACGGTACGGAAAAGGAACCAAAGCCAGAAGATGTTGCTCGAGCATTACATCTTCAACCATCCGACATCAAGGGGCATTGGGAAACCCGAAGTGGCGTCAAAGGATTCTTAGCAAAATTCTTGTTTGAGAAGGCACAAGAATGTTGGAACTCATTGGACCTACAAGCCTTTGAAGAGATTGTGGCACTCCTTATCTATGGGTTGGTCTTGTTCCCAAATCCTGACCAATTGGTAGATGTCAACGCCGTCAAAATCTTCTTGTCCAGAAATCCAATACCAACATTGCTTGGGGACATCCTTCACTCATTTTACACACGAACAATGAGAAAGAGGGGTGTTCTCATGTGCTGTACTCCTCTCCTTGCAAGGTGGTTTATTTCGCACCTTCCACAATCTGTCTTGAAGAATGACCAGGGTACAAGGTGGTCCCAACGATTGATGACTCTTACTCATTCTGATGTGCATTGGTGTTCTCGGTCCAGAGAAAATGTCATCATCGTCGATCGTTGCGGAGAATTTCCTAATGTTCCTTTACTTGGAATTAGAGGAGGTATCACCTACAACCCTTGCCTAGCTTTGAGGCAATTTGGATATGCACGGAGGGATGGCCCTCATAACATGTTGATTCTTAACCTGGTTTTTGACTTCGACAACGATGCGCAAGGACTTCGCCAAAGATTCATCAGAGCTTGGGGAAAACTCAACAAGGTTGATAGCAAGACTCTGGGACACAAGAACTCCATCCCTCTTGAGCCCTATCTCAAGTGGGTACGAGCCCGAGCCGAAAGTCTAATGATGCCTTATCCTCATGTACTCCCAGTGATTAAAGAGCCCGTCAATGAAGGAGAGGTTCCCTACACCATCCTACATCCAGACATGCCTACATCGTGGGAGGAAATGCAGAAAAGTTGGATTCAACTCAAGGAGGAACGGAACACTTTTGAAGCTAGCTACTACGCCAGTGAAAAGAAGGTTCTAGAGCTTACCCGCCGACTCCACGAGCAAGAGGCCCTCAACACCTACATCGCACCAAAGAGGATGCGCAATGTCTTTCTGCCTTGAGAAGTTTATTTTGTAACATTTGGCCCATGGGGCATTTATGTACTAACAAATTTCTTCTTATTAATATGACGTGTGTTCTTCTTTGGCTGAAACAATTTTGAATGTCCTAAATCCTTGAATGCATTGCATACATCAGCATACCATTCATCATGTCCATAAGCATGTCTCACTTCAGGTTTCCTTATCTGTCTGCTGTTTATTTCAGTAGGATGGATCTCGAGCAAACTGTCAAAGACCTACAAGCCCAGAATGCACAGTTCCAGCAACTCTTGATGACTTTGGTTAAAAGTCAAGAGGATATCAAGACTCATTTGGAGAATAAGGACCCAATGAAGAAGAAGAAGAGGGTCGGAGTGGCTACTTTGGGGAGAAGATTTGACAGAGAAGCTCGGAGAGTGCTTGAATTTCCTCCTACTTCTGATGAAGGAACTAGTAAAAGAGATCGAGTTGCGGTGCCTTCCGAGTCTGATGCGGAGGAGGAAGAGGTTGAAGAGGATGAAGATTATTCTGACCAGCAATACCCTCCAGCTGATGATAAATACAAGGGTTTAGAAGACAGATTGGCCGCCATGGAATTGCAAAGAGTGCCGGGTTTGGATTTTGAAGACTTGGGCTTGGTTGCCGGAATTGTAATTCCCCCAAAATTCAAAGTGCCAGTGTTTGTGAGGTATGATGGGCTGTCCTGTCCCAAAATGCATCTCAGGTCCTACGTGAGAAAAATTCAACCCTATACGGCAGATAAAAATCTCTGGATTCATTTCTTTCAAGACAGCCTATCGGGAGCTCAGTTGGAGTGGTTTTATCAGCTAGAAGGAACCAGTGTCAGAAATTGGGAGGATTTGGCCACCGCTTTCTACAAACAATACCAGTATAATTCTGATCTTGCTCCTACTCGTACCCAACTTCAGGGTATGTCACTAGGAACAAGTGAGGGATTCAAAGAATATGCACAAAAATGGAGGGATTTGGCTGGCAGGGTACAGCCTCCTTTAACCGATCGTGAGCTCGTTGATATGTTTCTTGGGACCTTATCTGGGCCATTTTTCAATCATCTAATTGGTAACTCTTCCTCAGGGTTTACCGATTTGATCTTAACCGGCGAAAGAATAGAAGCTGGCATCAAGTCAGGAAAGATTCAGAAGGGTATTGCTGCAAGTGTTGAGAAGAAGCCTTTTAAGAAGGAGACAGCTATGGTATATTCTCAGAGAAGAGCAGGGAAGATGGAGCGTCGGCCAACTGTGGGGGCCGTAATGATTCAAAACACTCCAAGTGAGCAGCCTCGCTATAACCAGTCCATACCAAATCAGCAACGGGTGGAAAGGCCACAACGGCAGTTCACCCGTATTAATATGACTCCAGCACAAGTGCTTCCCCATCTATTGAAGTTGAATCTTGCCACCATCAAGGAGGCGCCAAAGAATGTGAATACGTCCTCCCCGCATTATCATGCCAATGCTAAATGCGCCTATCATTCAGACAGTGTTGGACACGACACCAATGATTGTTGGGCACTCAAGCATAAAATCCAAGACCTGATAGAGGCTAAGGAGGTAGAGTTTGACGCTCCAGAGAAACCTAATGTGATATCTGCACCTATGCCGAAACACGGCCGAAATATCAATGCCATTGAAGAGGATTTGTATGTTGCTGACGTCAGTGATCTGACTACTCCACTGCTAACCATTAAGTTGAATTTGTTAAGGGCCGGGATCTTCCCGGGATGCAAAGAAGACTGCTACTGTTTCCACTCTCTGCCGTTTGATTGTCCGCTATTAAAGAAAGGCATCCAAGGCCTTATGGATAGCCGACAAATTTTGTTCGAAAAAGTTTCTGCTGCTCCAGTTCATGTTGAAAATGTCTCAATCATAACCATTCACGCCAATCTTTCCAAGGCCGTCAAAAAGCCAGTTAAGATTACACCAGCTGCAAAATCTGTTCCTTTAAAGATAACAATGCCAGGGCCTGTTCCCTATGTTTCTGAGAAGTCGATACCTTGGAACTATGGTGGTGACGTCTACTACCATGGTATCAAGCAAATCGAAGTAATTAAAGAAAGTTCGGATGATGAAGAAGCCAGCATTAGTAACATTGCGGGCACCAGCAAAATCACCAGGAGTGGGAGAATATTTTCTCCAGAGATTGCCCCTCCAAGAGCAGTCTTTGGACCCTCATCAGCTAAAGAAGTCATCCCTGCACCAGTAAAACTCTCCGCTAGAACTCCTTTGATTGAAGAAGTTGTTGTTCCTAGTGCTGTCTCTCCTACCATTGCTAATAAAGGAAAGGGAATATAGGATGAGCCCGTCAGGACGAGGGCTCAACCCTTGGTGATCCCGGAAACCTCCAAGAAAGAAATGGACGAGATCTTGAGGATAATCAAGAGAAGTGATTACGATGTGGTGGAACAGTTGGGGCAAACCCCCTCCAAGATCTCCATGCTGGCACTATTGCTTTGCTCAAAAGCGCACGCTAAAGCTTTGATTAAGTTTCTGAAGGCAGCTCATGTGCCCCAGGAAACCTCTGCGGATCAATTTCAACATTGCGTGGCTAGCCTGACTGCGGACAATGGATTAGGTTTTTCTGATACCGACCTAACCCCTAAAGGACGAAACCACAATGATGCTTTGCATATTTCAATCGAGTGTCGCGGAACCACCCTTGCACATGTTTTGGTTGATATCGGTTCGTCGCTGAATGTTTTGCCTAAGAAGGCCTTGGACCGGCTAGATTGCGAAGGGTTAGAATTGAAATCGAGTGATATTGTCGTCAGGGCTTTCGATGGGTCGAAGAGAATGGTCCATGGAGAGGTTGAAATTCCCATCAAGATAGGTACTGAGGTGTTTAAGTCTACTTTCTATGTAATGGACATCCGTCCATCATACTCCTGCCTGCTGGGTAGACCTTGGATACACCATGCTGGGGCAGTCACCTCCTCCTTGCATCAGATGCTGAAGTATCCTGTCAAGGGAAAGATCACCACTGTCCACGGCGAAGAAGAGTACATGATTAGCCACTTAAATTATTTCCGGTATGTGGAGGTTGAAGGAGAGTTCATTGAGACACCGTTTCAACATTTCGAAGAAGTTCTTCCTGAAATAGCAGTAGCAAAGTTGGCAGCTGAGACACCGAGACAGATGGCCAGGATGGCATCTCTGGAGGATGCAAGGGCCGCAATTAAAGAAGGGAAGAATTCAGAATGGGGGCAGTTACCCGACTTTCTGCATAAGACTGACAAGTTTAGATTAGGGTTCACAGCCGCCGGCCAGAAAGCTATGCGCCAGTCAAAGATTGAAAAAGCGTCAGTCAAAATTTCTCCTTACAGAATCAACGCCCTGGAAGATGAAGACAAGGAAAGCAACATTGAAGAGTGGATTTATCCAACTGTCAGAGGAGGATTGAGCAATTGGGAGGCTAAAGACTTTGTCCACATCACTTTTATTCATCAGTAATTTATCTGTTAAACATTTCCTATTTGGTCTGTAATATTTTACTTTCAAACAATTCGTACACTATCTTTTCACCTCCTGCCTTGCCCGGGGCACGTAGGTCCACTTGTAAGGGTTTTGACTATTTTTCATATTCATATGCCATGTTTAATGATTCATTGGACGTTTTTCATTTGATAAACTGCTTATGTTCATTTTCTTTCCTTTTGCATTTTTTGTTTAAGGATGGCTATCCCTTACACACACCCACACTCACCAATGCAGGTACCCATCCACTCCGGATTCCATGGGTGACTATTCTGCTGTATCTTTCAATAACTCTGAAGATCTGGTCAATCTAGCCGAGTATGAAGATGACGAAGGTTGTGAAGTACCCGGGGAACTAGCCAGACTTCTGCAACAAGAGGAAAGGGCCATCTTACCGCATGAAGAGCCATTGGAAGCTGTTAACTTGGGAACCAAGGAGGATCGGAAGGAGGTGCAAGTGGGTGCCAACCTGGAACCAAAAGTCAAGGAGCGCTTGGTACAGTTGCTGAATGAGTATGTTGAAATCTTCGCTTGGTCCTATGAAGACATGCCGGGTCTAGACACAGACATCGTGGTTCACCGTCTCCCCACAAGAGAAGACTATCCACCAATCAAGCAAAAAGTTCGCCGAATGAGGCCTGACATGTCCGAAAAGATCAAGGCAGAAGTAATGAAGCAGTTCGACGCTGGCTTTCTGGCTGTTACGTCCTATCCTCAATGGGTCGCTAACATTGTGCCAGTACCTAAGAAATATGGCAAAGTCAGAATGTGTGTGGACTACCGGGATTTGAATAGGGCCAGCCCTAAAGATGATTTCCCGCTACCTCATATTGACATCTTGATCGACAATACAGCTCAGCATAAGGTGTTTTCCTTCATGGACGGATTCTCGGGCTACAATCAAATCAAAATGGCCCCCGAGGACATGGAGAAAACAACTTTTGTCACACAGTGGGGAACTTTCTGTTACAAGGTGATGCCATTCGGGCTGAAGAACGCAGGGGCAACTTATCAACGCGCCATGGTAGCTCTATTTCATGACATGATACATCATGAGATTGAAGTCTACGTAGACGATATGATAGCTCGGTCACAAATGGAGGAAGAGCACCTTGAGCATTTGGAGAAGCTGTTTGCCAGGTTAAAAGAATACAAGCTCAGGCTGAATCCAAGTAAATGCACTTTTGGAGTTAGGTCTGGTAAACTTCTGGGATTCATTGTAAGCAACAAAGGCATTGAAGTCGATCCGGCAAAAGTAAAAGCAATACAAGAGATGCCTGCTCCCCGTACTGAAAAGGAGGTCAGAGGATTCTTGGGGCGTTTAAACTATATTGCCAGATTCATCTCACATCTGACTTCTACCTGTGAGCCAATTTTCGAACTCTTGAAGAAAGATCAGGTAGTTGAATGGAACGATGATTGTCAAGCTGCTTTTGATAGAATCAAGGAGTATTTACTAGAACCTCCTATTCTGATGCCACCCGTCGAAGGAAGACCATTGATCATGTATTTGACCGTCTTGGATAACTCAATGCGGTGTGTTTTGGGCCAGCATGACGAGTCTGGTCGAAAAGAGCATGCTATTTATTACCTTAGTAAAAAGTTTACCGACTGTGAGACTCGCTACTCACTGCTCGAGAAAACTTGCTGCGCTTTGGTATGGGCTGCTCGTCGACTAAGACAGTATATGATGACTCATACTACCTTGTTGATATCCAAAATGGACCCTATCAAGTATATCTTCGAGAAGCCCGCTTTATTTGGAAGGATAGCTAGATGGCAAATGATCTTAACCGAGTATGACATCTAGTACACCACCCAAAAAGCTATAAAAGGGAGTGTACTAGCTGACCATCTGGCTCATCAGGCTATCAAAGACTATCAACCCATGAGATTTGACTTCCCAGACGAGGACATTATGAATTTGGACAACGTTGAAAGTGACGGACCGTATGACGGACCCGAAAAGGGATCCCGATGGACCCTGTACTTTGATGGTGCTTCAAATGCACTTGGAAACGGTATTGGCGCAGTACTCATTTCTCCGGAAGGTTGTCACACTCCTTTCACGGCCCGACTTTGCTTCAGCTGCACAAACAACATGGCTGAGTATGAAGCTTGCATCTTTGGTCTCGAGGCTGCTATAGACTTGGGGATCAAATCTTTGATCGTATTTGGGGACTCGGCTTTGGTCATCAGCCAAATCAAAGGAGACTGGGATACCAAGCATCCTAATCTTATCCCATACAAAGAACATGTCCTGACATTGTAGCCTCATTTCGAGCAAATTACCTTCGAGCATTTCCCGCGAGAAGAGAATCAGTTAGCCGATGCTCTAGCCACAATGTCCTCCATGTTTAAACTTAACTGGGATAACGAGGCTCCCTAAATCACCATCAAGCGAATGGATGAACCGGCGCATTGCCACGAGATTAATACCGAAGAAGTAGTGGAACAACCTTGGTTCCATGAAATCAAAAGGTATCTCGAGACTAGAGATTATCCTGAAGGAGCTTCCGTAAATGACAAGAAGTTCTTAAGGAAATTCGCTGCTAAGTTCTTCCTGAGCAACGGCATCCTTTACAAACGAAGCCATGATTGTGTATTACTTCGATGTGTGGATAAAGCTGAAGCAGAGTTGATCATGACTGATATACACAGCGGCACCTTTGGCACTCACTTGAGCGGGCATACAATGGCTAAGAAGATCCTAAGGGCAGGCTATTATTGGTCTACCATGGAGGCTGACTGCCATCAACATTCTCGTACTTGCCACAAGTGTCAAGTCTACGCTGACAAAGTTCATATTCCTCCGGTTCCCCTTAACGTCCTGACTGCTCCGTGGCCCTTTGCAATGTGGGGCATTGATATGATCGGAGAGATCAAGCCCACGACTTCCAACGGACATCGCTTCATCCTGGTTGCCATTGACTACTTCATTAAATGGGTCGAAGCAGCTTCCTTCGCCTCTGTCACCAAAAATGTGGTTGCCCGCTTTATCAAGCAAAATCTCATATGTCGGTATGGTGTTCCAGACAGGATCATCACGGACAACGGTACAAATCTGAATAACACAATGATCACTGCATTATGCGAACAGTTCAAGATTTATCATCACAATTCATCTCCCTATCGGCCGAAGATGAACGGTGCTGTTGAAGCTGCGAACAAAAACATTAAGAAGATCATTCAGAAAATGACAGTCACTTACAAAGACTGGCATGAGATGTTACCGTTTGCCCTGCATGGATACCGTACGACGACACGTACTTCAACTGGGGCAACCCCATTTTCTTTGGTTTATGGCATGGAAGCTGTTTTGCCTATGGAAGTCTAGATCCCCTCTCTAAGGATTATGAAGGATGTAGGTTTGAATGAAGATGATTGGATGCAGACCCGACTTGATCAACTCAATCTGATCGACGAGAAGCGACTTGCTGCTATATGCCATGGTCAGACGTATCAAAAGCGGATGATCAAGGCCTTCAATAAGAAAGTCAGACGTCAAGTGTATCAAGTCGGGGATCTCGTAATCAAGCGGATTATCTTGCCGCAAAGTGATCCCAGGGGAAAATGGACTCCTACATATGAAGGACCATTTGTGATCAAGAGCATATTTTCTGGTGGTGCAATGATTCTGACCACCATGGACGGCGAAGATTTGCCGCACCCTGCGAACGCAGACATAGTCAAAAGATACTACGCATAAAATAACCCGATAAGTCGAAAATCCGAAAGGGCGGCTTGGGCAAAAATGGGCATCCTGGTGAACCGAAAACCCGAAAGGGCGGTTCAGGCAAAAATTAGGGATAGAAACGAAAAAATCTGTACACCCGGCAAGTCGAAAACCCGAAAGGGCGGCTTGGGCAAAAAAGGGGTTTCCCGGTGGATCGAAAACCTGAAAGGGCGATTCAGGCAAAAGTTAGGGAATTAAAGCGTATGACTATGTCTCGTCGGATCACTTCAAAGACAATCTCTCCATCAACCAGTTCCAGACTTCTGATCAATCCAGTCATCGTCAAACGAAGCATTGAATGGACAGATATTCAGAGTTGTGAAAGCTATAGCGGAACGGAATCCCATGGAATTATTTCACATAGCCATCCTTTATTTTGTATAAAATCTTTCAATATTTACGACAAAGTCCTCTTACTAGGATGATTGTCTCCTTTGTACAAATATACTCAAAGAAAATCAATACAAATACTCTTCCCAAAAATTTGTGTCATTTCCCTTTTCTTTTTCTCTTGCACTATTTGTTTTATTTTGAGAAACGTCCAATGTTTTGTTAAATAGGCATATGCATTTGAAACATAATCACTTCCTAAATGAACCTAAGAAAAAGGATTACTGATAGGATGAAGGTACAGATGGATATCTTGACACCCTTTCGAAGGAAACCCCCCAAGAGATTTGGAATCCACATCCCTAGCAAACCCTGAGGCTTATCTCCAATAGACTCTCGAAGCTTATCCCCAGTAAGGTTCTGGAAGATATTTCCCCGCAGAGCACGAACGTCTCTCCCGAGTTTTATTCAAAGTTATTCCTCACAAAGGCTTATAACTGGGTTATCCTCAGCTAACAACCACAGAAGATCGCACTCGCCAGAATTCTTCCTATCCCCAGCGGAGTTCATCAAGAGTTTCCCAGCATAACTTATCAATATGATCCCCATAGGGGTTTATCTTTGTTATCACCAGCCAGAGAGTCCTTCAGAGCTCAATTTCCCTCAGAGTGCAAATTTTCAATATCCCCAGCAGAGCCAGACTAATGAGCCTTCTCCCCACAGAGTTTTAGGAAGAGAAATATTGAGTTCCCCAGTGAGATCGCCAGAGTTACTTCCCATCAAGCTGAAGATTCTCAGTCTTACCTCCCCAGCATGAGTCTACTAGATTGATACTCCCCAGTAGAGGTCATCAGGAATTATCTTCCCCAGCAGCAGCCAAGGATTTATTTTCCCCGGCAACAGTCAAGATGCTTTTATCTTCAGCCACCTCAGATTCATTTATCCTCAGCAAGATAGCTCGTCAGCTTACATGCGCATTCATCACATTCATGTCATAAACATTGATGTCACGTATATTGCATTATGCATCATAACATTGCATACAACTAACTCTTTACCCTTTCAGGAAAGATCAGTCGACAGACTAAAATCATTCAACTTCAAGATTTCTGAAAACAGTTCACGGGTTCTCCAAGTAAACGGATGTTAACCTGTCACTTGTTCAGATTCTTCTTCAAGACCTCTGAAAACAGTTTATGGATTCTTCCCAACAACGGACGTTAATCTATCGACTTGTTCAGATGCAACTTTTGAAAACAGTTTACGGACGCTTACCAACAACGGATGCTGCTCTATTGCTTATTCAACTTCAAGATTTTTGAAAACAGTTCACGGGTTCTCCAAGTAAACGGATGTTAACCTGTCGCTTGTTCAGATTCTTCTTCAAGACCTCTGAAAACAGTTTATGGATTCTTCCCAACAACGGACGTTAATCTATCGACTTGTTCAGATGCAACTTTTGAAAACAGTTTACGGACGCTTCCCAACAACGGATGCTGCTCTATTGCTTATTCAACTTCAAGATTTCTGAAAACAGTTCACGGGTTCTCCAAGTAAACGGATGTTAACCTATCGCTTGTTCAGATTCTTCTTCAAGACCTCTGAAAACAGTTTATGGATTCTTCCCAACAACGGACGTTAATCTATCGACTTGTTCAGATGTAACTTTTGAAAATAGTTTACGGACGCTTCCCAACAACGGATGCTGCTCTATTGCTTATTCAACTTCAAGATTTCTGAAAACAGTTTGCGGGTTCTCCAAGTAAACGGATGTTAACCTATCGCTTGTTCAGCTTCTTCTTCAAACCACTGAAAACAGTTTACAGATTCCTCCCAACAACGGATGTCAATCTATTGCTTGTTCAGACCCCCCAGTTCAGAGATGGTCCCAAGCTTGGACACCTTCCTGATATTCCCTTCCAGATGGCATCTCTAAGCCCATCCCTGACAAGATTTATGTCACTCTCCCAGATGGCATCGTTAAGCCCATCTCCAAATGGCATCTCTAAGCCCATTCCCGCATCCATTACTTTGACAAGTGCAAATTTTCGGGCACTCTAGTGTCCAATCTCCTTTTACCCTCGAGTCACGAAAGGCAAACTTGCCAATCTAACTCTTCGGATTCAAGAAGATTGAACAGGGGCAACTGTTGTACCCCAAAATTTGCCCTCCCATTTCTCATTGATTTCTCACCACAAAGCCCTTGAAGCTCAAGATCCAGTTAGGGTTTCATCTGCTCAAGACCTCTCCTTGCACTGTTGACTCAAATTAGGGTTTGTGTTTGCACAAAGATGCTTTGACCTAAAATGCCCAAGATGACTTTCATGCTTCATATTGGACTCCCAAGTTTACCCATATCAAGTTTCAAGTCTTGATTCCAAGTTTTGCCCAGTCAATTGGACAGTTGACCTAGAAATCAACTGTATTGGGGAAAAAGTCAAATGTGGTCAATTGACAGCCAAACCTCATGAAATTTGACCCACATCAACTTTATAAACTCATATGAACCATTTGATCAAGTTTGGACCACAATTCCCCAAGAAATTTGATTAGATCACCAAAAGGGCAAAATGGTCATTTTTAGGGTTTTGACTGCACAAAGGCAATTTTTGACTGTTTGACCTAGCCAATGGCAAACCAAGCTCACACATAGACTCAAGGATCCCATGGAATTATCTTGACATGCTCAACAAACTCAAAAGATCCTAAGTACACAAGATTGACAGTTGAATTTCCCAGTCAATTGATCAATTTTGACTGTATACTGAAAAGTCAAACTTTGACTTTTTGGTCAAAATCAAGAGTCAAGATTCATTTTTCATCATAACATGCCAAATCATGAAACTTGTTCACCAAGAAATCACAAAATGCAAATTAGGGTTAAAAATTAGAATTTTTCATAACTTAGAATTTTTCTAAGTTATGAAAAACCCTAATTTTTTCCCAACTTTGCCCCACTCTTTCACCAAGATCCATTTGGATTCAAACAAAAGTCCAAACATGAAAGTTGTAGCTTGTTGCATAATCTACAACTTTGATTCACAAAGTTTTCCCATTTGAGGCTTGTATCTCAAGTTACAAATTCATGAATAAGGGCACTAAACCATTTTTAACTTAGTGATATTTTAACCTATTTTGACAAGGTTTTCAACCCCACTTCAAGGCCATTTTCCATACACTTCCACTTGGAATTTCAATTTGCATTTCAAAGATGGATTGTAGTACACATTCCAAGCTTTCCAAAATGTCCAAGAACTCATCAAACAACCTCATAACTTGAGAGAATCGAATTTCACAATATGGTAAAAATTCACTTTTGCTCTTGACCAAAACATGATTCATAACACTATGCATTTTCAAAACTCAGCATGCCCCTTGATTACATGCCTTTTATCTCAATTACACTCATAAATTTAATGCATATTCTTTGTGCCAAGACCATGTTCTTTGTGTTCTAACATTACATGAAGGTTTAATCCATTTATAGATAAAGCAAACTATCCATTTTTGCAAAAGTTCACTTTATGTCCAATTACAAATCCAAGCAGTACAAGCAAGATCTAATGGGCACAAGATTATGGACAAATCACTCTGATCAAGGAGAGTTTATGCAGCTCATTAGAGGTCCCCTACTGACCTAAAACACCAAGTTGCCTTTGTTTGCTTAAGAGTGAAAAAAAGTGCCATAACATAACACATCTCTCATATCAGTCAAAGAACCCTGAAGCAAATATTGAAAACTCATTCCAAAGATCAGAACCAAGCTTTTGCACGACCCTTGCACCTCTCAAACACTCCCATTGCCATAACCACTCTCAAACTGCAAAAACAGGGCAGGCCCTGCAGTTTGAGTGCTATCTCTCATTTCTCTCAAGCTCTCTTGCCCAAACCAGTTCACATACCTTCCATACCATCTATGCAAGCTAACCAAAAGCAAAAGCACGACCTGTAATCCCTCTAACCACTTCCACCATTTTCAGTTTCTTGATTTGCAGGTGAAGTTCTCTAGCTCGATTCAGAAGCTTTCAAGACAAAGTAAACATTGGAATAGCAACCCTGGACCTCAAGGAAGCTTTTCCAACCATCACCTTGCACTGAAAGCTCCCCCATTGCAAGATAGAACTTCAGTTGAACAGGTATCTTGGTGAACTCGTATCTCTCTTATTATGCATCATTAGCCTTAAGTTTGTGAATAAACAATGTCCTACTCATACCACTGAACATGTACATTCTTTTACTTTTCATTTCTTTTGCCTGAGTTGAGAGAATTTAAGGTTTGAAAATGGCAGAAAACTTAGGTTAGGATTTGGGATTGTTAAAATTCTCTCTCATTTTTGAGAGTTAGGAGATGTTCTTTATATATTTGGAATCGTGGTTTCATGCTTAACATCTTTTGTGTTGGAAGTTTGTTCAAAAAATCAAAGAATCAGGATATTCAAATGAAGCTTGCAGGCGCGCGTTTTTTGTTCAGAGGTTGAAGAAGAAGTGATTTGGGCTGGGCTTGTGTTGCATTTTCTGTTCACACCACATAATTGCTTTTACACCCCCAAGGCCCCTTTGCTTATTTCTTTAACTTTTTGACTTTTTTCTTTTTTGATTGACTTTGTTTATTTTTTCTCATTACATAAAAAAATATAAAAATATTTTTTCTCACCATTTTTAATTTATTAGGTATTTATATGATTTTCTTTTGATTAATACTTAGATAAATAAATATATACATTTCATTAAATATTGAGAAATAGGTAAAAATACTTTTATTTTCACTTTTATTTTATTATACCCTCTGAAAATATTTTACATTAAAAAAAAATATACCCTTTTTTGCAAACATTAAAAATTATTATTATTTATATATAACACATATTTAAAATAATGCATATATACATATATTTATTAATATTTAGGATAAATACAAAATATATACCCTTTTATTTTTATAATTAATATTTAACATAAAAATGCACTTTTGACGAAATACTTCACTTTACTTTATTTTGTACATAATAAATAATACTTGCACATATTAAATAATTAATGCATTTCATTTAATAAAAATTAGGGTTTTGCCCTAAATTTGAAAATACCTCAAAAATAATACCTTTTTATTTTCGTTTTTATTTTACATAAATAATACTTTTTTCATATATATATAAATTCCTTTTGCATTCTTGCATATTTGTTTTACTTACCATTTAAATTATACATTTATTTATCTTGTAAATATTCATAGAAAATGATGTAATAGCTTAGATTCAATTTCTTGTCTAAATATCCCCATTTAAAACATTGTACCCCCCTCCCCATATTATTGTGTTGTAATAGCGTAGGATTTCAAATTTCGCACTTTATCGCTTTCTAAACATACTATGCTAGAATTAGGGTTTGTATGCGAATAAATATGAACAAAATAGTTGGACCTAATACAAGATAAATGAGCATGAAAAATGGACAACACATTTCACACTTGCACCCCTAGGGTATTCCACTTTGTTGCCTTCAAATAATTGGGCCATATTGTATGTTGAATTTCTTTGGGTAAAAACAAACAATCAAATGATCATAGTCCCACAAAATGTTGCTTAAATGAATGATCAAGTCCCTTTTAAAGAAAGTTGCCCAAAGACATTTAACACTATTGCAACTATGGTCTAAACGATGACCCGCGCCCGTCCCTTTAATCTCCTAAAACAAGATCGTCCACCAAATGCAATGGTGGAACAAAATTGTCAAAAGGTTTAAAACATAACAAGAATCTTTGAGAAAACTTTAGGGTAGATGAACTCTTAAGTACTTA
The DNA here is from genome assembly GCA_948472305.1 of Vicia faba. Lineage (NCBI taxonomy): Eukaryota > Viridiplantae > Streptophyta > Magnoliopsida > Fabales > Fabaceae > Vicia > Vicia faba. The sequence goes on along the minus strand of OX451740.1, from coordinate 1,054,571,249 downwards.
TCCACTTTCCAAGAAAACACTTGCCTTATTTCAAAACCCACTTCACAAACACTTTCAAAACAAACTTTCAAAAAAAAAACCTTGAAACATCTTTTCAAAAAGACAAACACCTTTTGTAAAACATTCGAGTAAAGAATTGTTACAAGGGTAGCCTATACAAGGCATCTTTTTCAAAACTTTTTCAAAACCACACACAAAGCACCATTTCAAACAATTGAAAACCAAGGCAAGTTGATCTAAGCAAGTACCTAAGAGCCCATGGATAACCATGGATAGAAGGGGTGCTAATACTTTCCCCTTCTATAATCTACTCCCCGAACCCAAGAAAAATCTCAAAGGTTTTTGCTGTGCTTTTTAAACCTTTCCTTAGGATAAAATAAAAAGTCGGTGGCGACTCTTGCTCAACCGCACAAGTGCGAATACGAACGCAAAATCCTAGTCAGTTCTCCCACCGTATCACAGGAGGTTAGAAGAATAAAAAAAGTGAAAAGCCCAACAAAAAGGGCCCAGACGTTGGCTGAACAAAAAAAGAGTGAAAAAATGTGAAAATGCACAAAAGGGTACAACTAGGGCTCGAACCTAGGTCCCATAGGTGACAGGCGTGAGCTTTAACCACTGGGGTGGTGATACATCCGTTAACTTAAACAAAACAATAAATATATAACATAAGTTTTGCCTTGAATGGACTTCATTTTTAACCTCCAGCCAAAGGACCTGTAAGTTATTCATTTCTCATCTATTCACAAAACTTCCAACATCAAACTTGTTAGAAATTTCCTCATGATTCTGAATATGTAAATAACTTAAGCTAATTCTCAAAGATGAGCATGGATTTCTAACAGTACCAAATTCTGACCTAAATATTTTCAGAGGTTCAAACTCAAAATTCTCCCTACTCAAGAAACATAAATGAAATCTATGGACATGTATAGTTTTAGGGAAATGATGTCTACATTTTATCTTCACAAATGCAAGCCTAACAATGCCTAAATAATGAGATAGAAGTTCAAGATAAATACCTCAAAACTAGAAATCGTGAAATGAGTTTGGGCTTGATTCAAGGTGCTGCAATGATCAGGTTAGCTTCCTTGAATCTCTAGGAAGCTAATGCAATGCTTAGCTTGAGTTGAGAGTGGCTGAAATGGCTTGGAGAAGTCCAACTGTACTGCTCTATTTTTGGTTATGGAGGATGATGGAAATGGAGTTACAGTCGTATAACAGGGACAAGGATGGTTTTGTATTTGATGTGAGGAAGCTTTTGAGATGATTTGAAGAGGAAACGCACGAGTGGTTTGAGAGATGGGAGTTTTTGGCCAGGTTCTGCACAACAATGGAGTTTTTGTGCAATCTGAGTTTTTAGGGAGTTTGGGAGTGTTTCAAATCGTGTGTTAGCTTACAAATAACTTGTATAGTTATATGAAAAAGGTCAGAGCCCTTGAGGTTGACAGAACTGTGAGATATAGAGTTATGGCTATGTTACTTGATTTTGAAGAAAAGTGGAAAACATGGTTTCAAGGCATAGTACAAGCATGAACTGAGTTTATGGGGGGCTCTATGCATGTTACTTTTGCCTTTGACATTGCTTGTGTTAAGATGAAACAAGTTAGGAGCTCTATGCATTGACTTTGTGATTAAAGTCACTTTTCCAAAATGGAAGTGTGAACTTTGTTCCATTAATGGAATAATCACTTGGACAATGACTCAAACACTTGGATCATAGCTCAAATAGTTGTGTAATCTTATAATTATGGATATGTTTATAGGTTAGAAGCCTGTAAAGTAAGATTTATGCAGCATGGGCGTATATTTGAATTCTTGTTCATCATGGAAATAACCTATAATTCAAGAATGAATGTCCAACTTTTTGTCTTCGATTCTCTTTACTCAAACATGATCTCAATGAGTTCTTGGACATTTTGGAAATCTTGTAACATAATATACAACATTTATGTTGGACATTTTTGAAAATTCCTCTTGGAACTATGTGAAAAATTTCCATGAAGTTAGGTCAAAATCCTGCCTAAACTAGGGCAAAATTTCACTAAGTTTTCAAGTTTCATGAACATGTATTCACAAAATCATAACTTGAAATATATTCATTTCTAGGAGAAGTTGTGTTCTACAATGTTTTATATCTCATTGAGATCTACAACTTTCATGTTGGAAGTTTCCTTTGAATCATCTTGCATCATGATGGAAAATTGTCTCAAAATTGTGAAAAAATATGAAGTTTTCAACACTTAGAAAAATTTCTGTTTAGAAATTTTGACTTTTCAAAATGAAATCTTGACTTTTTGATTTCTTGAGGAACAAGTTACATATTTTGACATGTTTTGATGAATTGTGATCTTTGACACTTGATTTTGACCAAAAAGTCAAAGTTTGACTTTTCAGTGTACAGTTGACTTTTGATCAGTTGACTGAAAATCCATCTGCCTATCAATTGTTCTTGAGAAATGTTTTGAGCCATGCCATTAGGTAAAAATTATGCAATTGAATCCTTGAGATCATAACTTAAACCAATCAAACATTTTCTAGGTCAAAAATCATAAATTGCACCTTCTTAGTCAAAACCCTAATTTTGACCATTTTGCCCTTTTGATGATCTGATCAAATTTCTTAAGGAATTGTGATCCAAACTTGACAAAATGACATATATGAGTTCATAATATTGATATGGACCAAAAATTATGAAGTTTGACTGTAAATTGACCATAGTTAACTTTTTCCCCAATACAGTTGATTTTTAGGTCAACTGATCAATTGACTGAGCAAAAATGTGATCCAAGACTTGAAACTTGACATGAGCAATCTTGAGGGTCCAAAATGATCCATTAAAGTCAAATGAGGCATTAAAAGTCCAATTGTCCTTGTGCAATCTCTAACCCTAATTTTCAATCATCACTGCTTGAGAAGATGTCTTGAGCTGATCAACCTTAGTGCAGTCTTGAACCAAAGGAGATCTTGTGAGAGATTACTTGATAAATGAGAGAACAAATTTTGGGGTAAAACAAAGGGCTACTCAAACCGACAACTTCACAATCTACCAGCGACGCTGAAACGTCACAACTCTCTAAATTCCATCTTCCAAAAATTATCCTTGTTACTTAACAATCACCTTCAAAAATATCAGGGATTTACACTCTACTCATACGTCAACAACCGTTACATTGCTCCTCATCCTTCTAGAAGTAAACATCAACAAATGTTTGATCATCCTCCCTTAAGACGCTCCAACTTGATTAACAAACAAAATCTTGAATCCATGTCATCTTCGAATTCGGGAAACAACAAAATTGCAACAATATTCGCATTGTCTCCATCAACAGCATACTGAACTTAACATATTACAACCAAAATATATCTGAGAAGCAAAGCTTCTCCCCCACTTATCTTCAAACTAAAACTTTCATACAAGCGATTAGAAAAGCAAGCAAGCACCGACAATGTTTCACACACTTATCGCGTACTAAGGAACAAACAACATTAGACAACTTGGTCGGACGGACCGACCTGCTCTGATACCACTTATGTAACACCCCATTTCTACCCAGCGGATAAAAATAAAATCAGATTTCAACATAGATAGGATGCTACATTTTCGACTTAAAATCAAACTTCATTTAATCGCATATAAAATAGATACATAACACTTAATTCGGATGAACCAATAACAACTTGATTTATTCTTTAAAATCAAACAACTTTTTATTGATAAGCAGCGAAATCTACATACTCAACTTCAATTCACGTAACATATTTTATTCAACTAAAACAACTTCAAGACAATAATTATTTCATGTAATCAGCTTAAAATTCAACAAATGAAATAATAATCAACAACTAAACACAAGCGTTCATCCCCTCGAGTGCTACGTATCAGAGCGACAACACCGACTTGAACTGACGAAGGTAACAACTATTCTTTTTGATTACCCGCATGTTACCAACAGAGGGCAACATTCAAACAGAAGGGGTGAGATATCGAACTATATAATTGAATGTATGAATTAATATATCAGAATTAGTTCATATAAAATCAGCACTTCACAACTTATATACAACAACTATTACAACAAAGCATCAACACGACATAACGACTAATTCACGGATTTTAGATAATGCAAGTCAACAACATAACGCAACAACAAATATATCATCACCACAACTCAAGATGCAAAATAGGGTGCGACTCAATTACAATGCACATGCATGTGGTACCATTGGAGAAGAACTCCAATCTTAAAAACGGAGCAGAACTCCCATCTTAAAAACGGAGCAGAACTCCCATCTTAAAAATGGCCAATTAATAGAGGCATCAACAAGGCATAAGCCTTCTTCGCAGTTTGCCAATCCAGGCCATCACAGAGTATGCAAATGTATGTGACTCAATGAATACACTATCACATACTCACAAAAATCATCATCCATCGCAAGGCATAAGCCCACATCACCATTATTACCAGTAAATAGAGGTAATTTATCATCATCTAAAATTCTCTACAACTTCACATTATCAACAAGAATTCAGAGACAATCACAACAACATAACATCTCAACATTAGCCATAGGCCTACAACTTTATATTGCCAATAAATAGAGGCAGCATAACAACAACAACAACAACAAATATTAACAACAACATAACCACAACTATTCAACTTTGGCAACAAGCCTACAATTCGATACCACCTGAAATCCATACTTTCAGCAAGGTATTCAACACATCAAGTCGACTAAAATATACAACAATTGTTCTGTATAGTTATTCGGGAAAATCGAATAAATCCTGCTAATTAATTAGTTCTCCACTATTATTTTATTACTAATAACCTTTTGTTACTAATTCACATCTTAGTCTCTACTTTACAGCAGCTTGTAGAATTCACCTCCCCAACCGTAATGTTTTACACACATTCCGCGTAATTATTGGGACAATTCAACTATATCCGACTAAATAATCCTCTGCTAAAATTGCTAGTATTTCCTGCTCTGTACTGTTACTAAATTTCTATACTATTAACACTATTATCCTGCCAAATAATACTAGTCTGCTATTGATATATTACTTCTGCTAAATATTCTTCTGTTACTACCGAATAGCACTAACTCTGTATTTGTAATAAATTCAGCTATTGTCTCATATATATATATATATATATATATATATATATATATATATATATATATATATATATATATATATATATATATATATATATATATATATATATATATATATATATATATATATATATATATATATATATATATATATATATATATATATATATATATATATATATATATATATATATATATATATATATATATATATATATATAAAATCTGATCTAAACTAAACAAAATTCTGATACATACTTATGTTAAGCCTTAATTTACAAACCTGAGCCTGAAACACTAAATTCTTAGAGAAACACCATGTGCCTATCGTCACATCTCTCATGCCTATCATCACCAAACTATGCCTATCGGAACTCTCCTTACCACTATCCATGTCGATCGGTAGGGCCCTTCCCTCTAATGCCTCTCCCGGTCGTCACTATGTTCCTGCCAGTTGCCACTCTCCATCCATGCATGTCGCTCGGCACTAGCACCCGCCCTTGCCTCATACGCAGATTTTCAATGCAAATTTTCCCAGTCTCTTGCAGACACCAATACAATATCCAAAACACAACAACACACCAACAATATTCATCATAAATAATTTCTAGAAACAACAATCCTCAGTATTGTAACAATCAGGTATGCAAACCAACAAAGATTCTGCATATTGCACAACAGAAAATCACAGGCAGTGGCAATTTTATACAACCCCAATCCCATATATCATTTATCATATACCCAATTATAGAGCAAGAATCCCACCCTTACCTTGGATTGGAGACCGTCCTATAATTTTTCCGGTCGAATCCTGATTTGCCTCTTCTCCTTATTCCTCTTCTTTGCAACTTCTCCTTCCTGTAACTTCCACGATCAATCTTCCAATTCTTTATTCTCCAAATAACCTAATTTCTATTATTACTAAACTTAATAATAATAATAATAATAATAGTCTATTGGGCCTAATCTTCACACCCCCACCTTTACTACATACGACCATATAATTAAGCCCAACAATAAATCTTATAACTATTCTAATGTCATTATTAATGTTACTGCTAATATTAATCAACCAAATAACAACTTAGCAACTTAAATCAACATTTCTTGATATTCCGCAACTTCAACAATTTCAACAACATATTTAACCATTAATCCGCAATTAATTTAATTAAATAATTAATTAAATTAACGGGCGTTAAACATATAAGCTTCTTTTAAGGAGATAGATCCAGAAGAGGAACGCTTCCAAATTAGCTCATCCTCAATTTTCTCTAAGTGGATGTGAATATTTTTTATACCCTAAATGATGTTAGGATGACTGCTGCACAGATCCTTAGGAAGGTTCCAAATATCATCAGTAATGAAATGCTTAACTATTATGAAGTTGTCATGATTCACATTTGGCACAAGGTCCACAAAAGCTGGGCCACACCAGGGGTCAAGCAAAAAGTCAATCTTAGAGCCATCTCCAAGAAACCATGAGGAATTATCCATAACCATTTGAAACTTGTGCTTGATGATACTCCATATGGATGAAAATATGTGGTGACCAATGATCTTCCTCTTTCTTAACACTTTGTGCCTAATCAAACTTACCTAAATCTCGTTAGAATGAAGGAACTCCCAACAAAGCCTAATATCAGAAGCTTCATTGAGCTTAGAGAGATTTCTGATGCCAAGACTCCCTTCAGGTGTGCAACCCTTGTTCTAAGAAACTGTAACTATTTTTTTATTGGTGATATTCTCACTCCAAACATAGTTTCTCATCCACATTTACACTTGTTTGATAAGATTACAAGGCCAAGAGTAAATGAGAATGTTATTCAACAACATATTAAAAATGGCCCTTTAACCAGTTGAACTCTTCCATACATAGTTAGAAGGGATCCTTTCCAAGAAGAAAGCTTTCCCTTGATTTTGTCAGCGATAGGCTTGAGATGAATGAATTTAGGCTTTCCTCAAAAATAGGCACTCCTGGGTAAGAGAAGGGACCATGGCCAATGTTAAAACTAAGCTTCCTTGCAATTATGTTCGGCCTTTGATTAGTGATGTATCTAGAAAATATTATGGATTAAGAAGGATTGATTCTATGACCAGAGGCTTTGGCATACCTATGGGTGTAAGTGGATCAGAAAAAACTAATTAAATCGACAATCCAAACCAAAATAAAACTAATTGTTTTTGGTTTGGTTCTAAAATCGAACCGAACTAATGAAAATCGATGTAGTTTGGTTTGGTTCTCGGTTTTTGTTTTTAGGAACCGACAAACCTATGAACTGAACCAATGGATATAATTATCCTCTAAATATTTTATTCCTCTATCGTTAATTCCAAATTTTGTATCAGTCTAACAATTTTCCTTCTTTGTTTACACTTCTTTCCTTTCAAAAAAGCATGCATCTAGAACCAAACTCCAAAATATAGAAAGTAGAAACCATAAGTCACAAAAAAATTCTTTCACTAAATTGCTCTCTCTACCTTTGTTCTGATATATTATAGTCGTTTTCTTCGTGTTCATGTTCTCTTTGTTAATTTAAAAAAAAAAATTACCTTTTTTATTTCTTTTTCTTCAACAAAATTCCTTCTAGTGTTGTTACAAAATATTTTTGATGTATATTTAATGTTTAAAAATAATAATAAATCGATCAATCGAACCAAACCGAATCAAACAGGTTGGTTTGATTTGGTTCTATTTTTGAAAAATGTTAAAAATCAAACTAAAGAGATGGAGATATCATTGATTTAACCTTTTTTTTTTTGTTGACAAAAACCGGTTCAAATCAAATCAATTACACCCCCCTATACATACGTGTCAAAAAATTGCAAAAGAGCATCAATGTTAGACATCTTTCCTTAGAAAAGTATCATAATATCATCGGCAGAGAGTGTGAGAGGGAATCTTCATGGCCATGCATCTTGTAATAAACTTCAACCTTCCTTGCTCCACCAGTCTAGAAATACCCTCACTGAGAACCTCTTCTACAATACAAAAAATAGAAGAGGAGACAAGGGGTCACCTTTCTGACTCCTCTCTTACAAGCAAAGTATCCATGCTAGAAATAGATAAATTTGTTAACCGAAGAATGGTCTCAATTCAGTCACAAAAGGTTTTGCAAAATCCAAATTGCTTCAAGACTTTAACGAGAAAATCCCATTCAAGAGTGTGAAAAGCTTTTTCCATGTCAATCTTGTTTGTCATACATATTCAAGAGTGATTCCAATGCAGTCAATTATAATTCTCCCATGAATGAATCATTTTTGCTCCTTGGAAATAATAGCGGGCATGATGACAGCAAGTCTAACAGCAAGAATCTTGGAACTAACCTTCTTTGGAATGAGCACTTTGGAATTTGATTTAGAATTCCAAAACTGCATTGACCTTATCATCTTTGATAATTTCCCAGGTTTTTTGAAAGAAGAGGCCTCCTTATGCATCAATGAAAAATATTTATACTGTGTTTTATGTTAATTAAAGAAAAAAATTTATTTTAAATGCATAAAATAACAAAGAGAAGTATTTATTGATAAATACATGAAAAATAGAGAACACGTATTTTTCATTGATACAAAAATATGACAAATATTTTTTATTGAATAATATAAATAAACGCGGAGCAAATTTATTACCAATAAATATTTAAAAGTACAGGATAAAATATAAATATGTATTCTTGATAAATATAAAAAATATTGAATATGATTTGTCATTAATGTATTAAAAAACATGGAAAATATGTAAACTATGAAATCAAAATTATAAAAGTTTATCCTAATAATTTGGTGCATCTAATAAAAAAAGAAACATAAGGATCATAATTATTTTATTCTATTAAGTTGAAAGTAACTCAATTAAAAATATATATTTTATTTTATTTTACTTAAACTATATAAATTAAATTTAATATAAAATTAAATACTTTATATATAAATTTTATTTTATTTTAAAATTAAATATATTATTAATTTCATACTTTATTAACAATTAGTGTAACCACTAATATGTATGACAAACATGTGCCATAACACGGATAATTACTTAGTTAAATACTATAAAACATGCAACAAAGCAGAAAAATATTTTCAATTATGCTACAAATAAATCTTCCATAGTCACAAGAGTATGGATACAATAGTCATAAAAAAATAAAATAGAATTAATTTTTTTACTAGATGTTTTAAAAAATAAAATATAAAATTAATATTTTGTTAATTTGTATTTGAGTTTGTAACCATAGAAAAATATTTCATGAAAACAAAATGAATTTTGGGTGAAAAATTTGCATGTTCTAATGATGGAAGAAGAGTAATAACTATATAACTAGAAAGGTACAGATGCATTATCTCTGTTTGGTGCAATGGACTGTTCCATAGCTTAGTTTTGTTTCCTAATTAAATATGCAAGAAGTTTCATTAATAAAATTCCAAAACTAACACAAAAATGCGTATTGATAACATCAGCCACCACTAAGGCCTTTCTTTTCTCCAAGTACTCCTCCAATAATTATTCTATATTCTTTATGTATTATTTTATTACTCTCTCAAAAGCTACCAATAGCTAAGCTTCAATCCAGGTTTTTAAAATTGCTGTTTTGCCATCAAACTTTTGAAGTGTTAAAATACAATTCGCACTCTCCCAATTTCATCTTTTTAAATCTTGGTGATTACTAAATTAACTCGTTTTATATTTTTCTCAACTGGACCACCACTGGCCTATATAACGACATGGTGCCAAACTATCTTTCTGAAAAATCAGAAAGCACCATCTGTGAAAAGTATTGGTTACATGCAACATAAGAAATACACACCGCATGCAATAGGACCATTCATTATCACCTTTCACTAAAGAATATATAGGGAGGATATTGCTTGAATTTCATATTTAAAATGAGGATTCCATGAGGTCATCTAAAGAGTTAAAAATAAATCCTATTAAAAACAAACACATCTAACGTCGGACGCAAAATATGTGTGATATCGATAACAGAAATGAGGTATATAAGATCGTTATAAAGATTATTTTTTATTATCTCGGATATTAAAACGCCGAGGGATGAAGTTAACTACACGTGGACTCGATTCTCAGCATCAACATTTTTATTATTTTCAGAACTGGATGACACGCTCAATATTAACATTTGATGTTTTGAAGAACTGATGTAACATATCAATATTCTTACCTCGGTTTATTTTGGAAACCGAGAAGTTAAGATTTAATTTTTTTTCTACTGTCATCTGCACCTGAATTATAGAACCATATTACAGAATACATAACCATATTTTGCAGATTCCTTAAACTGAGACATTCATTGATTGCACCAATTACAAACCCAAAATGACACACACTTTATAATTTTACATCAAAACTAAAACAAATGATTAAGAAATAAAAGCAACAAACCATTTACTTACTAGTTTTCCCATATGCCCTATTCATGATCACGACAAATAGCATGCACATCATCTAAATCATTTTTTTTCCAAATGATTGACGTACACGTGTTGCTAAGCAATGAGTTTTATAGTTAAAATCTTGATTTTCATCAGTATTATGGAAAATATGTTTTCCTTGAAGAACAATTGATCATCTAGTGTTAGATGGATCAGTGGCATAAAAACTTATTTTTCTTGGTTTGCCATGATGAATGGTTCGTTCTTGTAAATTGTTTTTCGAAGATCAACCCTTGTAAATCCTAATTCATCGGTTTCTACATCAGTTTAACTGTCAATCCATCTACACTTAAATAAAGACACTTTAAAAGAAACATAGTCAATCTCTAAAATTTCCTCAATAATCCCAAAGTAGGCTCTAGATGCTAGTACTGGATTGTTATCTTTGAAACTAGAAAAGTACATAGATTCAGCCTTGACCATAACACCACTATTTTTGCATGGTGCTACGATCATCCTTTGATTTTGTGTAGAACGAATATTTACTAATGTTGTGTGCACTCCAAGTAGTTACATTAAACTTAGGCCAATGTGACAACCATTTGCAATCATCTGATGCACCACTCTCTTTAGAAATACTTTCATTAAATCAATCTATAAAAGTTTTGTTATGCTCCGTCAACAATCATTTTTCATTCATCCGGGAGTATTTTTCCTTTATAAGAGTTTTGTGCATGGTCAAGTAAGGATCAACTTCACTAAGGTTATTCAATATATACAAATATGCTTGAAGAACCACTTGTCGACTAAATGTCTTAACATTTGAATCTTTAACACCTCTACCATCATAAAATTCATCATGACAAGACTCAGAAACTCCTATAAAGTTTGCATCTGACAAATAGTTTATACAAAACTCAATAGCTTTTTTCGTGATGTACCTTTCTACGATTGAAGCTTCTGGACGGTGATGATTCTTTGTATAACCTTTGAAAATATTCATGTAACCCTCTACCGGATACATCCACCGTAAATAAACTAGACCACAAATTTTAATTTCACTTACTAGATGAACAACTGAGTGAACCATAATGTCAAAGAATGATTGAGGAAAATACATCTCAAATTGGCACAAGATAATTGCAGCTTCGTGTTGCAATTCATATAAATTTCCAAGATCTATAACTTTACTACATATAACATTGAAAATAAGCACAATCTGGTTATAGTTATCCTTACATTTCTTGGTAAGATGCCACGACTAGCCACTGGTAGAAGTTGTTGCATCAAGACATGACAATCATGAGATTCTAAGCCAATTAATTTGTAATCATTCTCTGACACAAGTTTCTTCATATTCAATGTATACCATTGGGGAAGTTTGATACCCTGCAAACAATCGCAATTTTTTTTTCTTTTTAAGACAGTGTGACATGCTGGGGGAAAATAGGTTCTATTATTTCCTACTTCTTTTAGGGCTAATTCTTGTCGTATACCCATCACGACCATATCTTTACAGGATTTCTTAATATCTTTTGTCTTGCCTTTAATGTTGAGAATTGTTTCAATCAAACTATCACATAAATTTTTCTCCACGTACATCACATCAAGACAATGTCTTACATCAAGATTGGACCCGTATGCAAGATCAAAGAACACTGACCTCTTTTTCCAAGAATTTTTCTCCACAAGCTTTTTTTTCTTTCCAAAGACAACTTTAATGTGTTGTTGTCTTCTATAAACTTCCTTCCCCGTTAAGGGTTTTGAAGCGATACCAAACTCTTGCTCTCCAGTAAAAGCCTTGTGCAATGTACAATATGAATGATTAGGTCTTAGAACTCTTTGATGTCCAAGATAACTGTATTTTTTCCTTTTGGTAATTGGTGGTGACATGTATCAACTTCACATATAGGACACACTTTATGACTTTAGAATTATCGGTAGATACCACATCACCTTGACGGGAACACCATTTCTAATTACACCATCATCGTCATCAACACTATTATTCTTCTATTTATGACCATTGACGTTGTGCCCAGACAAATTACCGTATGCAGGAAAGTCATTGATTATGCAAAATAATATGTGTGATACGGTGGGAGAACTGACTTGAGGTTTTGTGTTTGTTTTCGTACTTGTTCGGTTTAGCAAGAGTCGCCACCAACTTTTTATTTTATCCTAAGGAAAGGTCAGAAAGCATAGGAAAGACCTTTGAGAAGTTTTCGTGGGTTCGGGGGGTAGATTATGAAAAGGGAAGGTGCTAGCACCCTTTTCATCCATGGTTATCCATGGGCTCTTAGTTACTTGTTTTAGATCACTTGCCTTTGCTTTTCAATTGTTTGAAATGGTGCTTTGTGTGTGTGGTTTTGAAAATGTTTTGAAAAATATGCTTGTCTAGGCAACCTTTATAATGATTCTTGTTTGAATATATACAAAAGTGTGTGTCTTTTTGAAAAGATAATTCAATGTTTTGAAATTTGTTTTGAAATTGTTTTTGAAGTTGTGTTGTGAAGTGTGTTTGAAAAATGGCAAGGATGTTTTGCAAGATTTTTGATCAAGTAACTAAGAGTTGTCTACTCTGTTTTACTCAAAGATTTTCTTATGTTTTAACCCTTTTAACAGTGTTGTTTCACCATTGTGTTTGATGAACAACCTTGCGTTAGGATGTTAAACGGGACAGGCGCGGGTCACCGTATACAATCATTGAAGGCAACTTGTGAGATGCTCTAGCAATTTTGTAAGGGACGAGATCGTTTTATCGTAGGCAACATCGAGGGTCATCGAGGGACTAACGATCTTTGTTTATCAAAGGGACATTTGCTAGAGTGTCTCATACTCGAGGGACATGATTGCATTTTCCGAGGCAACAAGCGAGGTTACCCTAGAGGTGCAAGTGTGAATTGTGTATTGATTTTCATGCATTTGTCTTTGTATTAGGTCAACTAACGATCGATTTTAGATTTTCGCATACAAACTCTAATCTCTAATCATGGCATATTTTAAAAAAAGCATAAAGTGCGAGAATTAAATTCTAAGCTATTACAAAAGAGTATCCGGGGATGGGGGTACAAATTATTTACAAATGGGGATGAGTCTCATCAGAATAATGTCCCAAATATTGTGGGTTACAACCAAATTGAATCGACGCAATTCAAATATATAAGAATATGACAAAGTGTGAGATAATGAAAATCAAAGAAATATGAGATGCGTATAGTTATTTACAAATGATCAAATGAAGATTCTAACCTAAAAAGATTATGTATTATTTTATTTGTATTTTTGGTTAATGTTTTTTAGGAACTTATATAAAAAAGATTTATTAAACAAAAAGTTTTAAAACAAAGACAAATCATTAAAAATCTATTATTTTTATACCTTTAAATGCAATAAATATTAAAAAGAGTTATTAAGAATATTTTATACAAAGATTTAATATGTTATTTTTATTTAACAAAGAGAATTAGGTTATGAAAATGTGGTGATAAAATAAAAAAAGTATTGGATTGTAAAACATAAAAAAAAAGAGTTAAGTGGGCTTTGAGGAATGCCCTTGGCCCAAATAAAGGAAACATGGTTAGACTAAAGGGGGGTGCAGGCGCTGAAAGATTGGGCTTAAGGGTTTATGGGGCAAAAGCCCAATGGCAATGTTTAACAAATTTTTTTAGGGTTTGGTTTATGGTTTCAGAATTAGGTTTGCAGTTCATGAGCAGCGTCGCTCCTTCTCTCGTCTTCGTCCTCTTCATCGTTCTCAAACGGATCCACTGATGTCCTCTCCCCTCGCTTCCAGTTGCCAGAATACTACCTCCACCCTCTCCTCCCCGTGATTGTACAAGGCAACGATAAAAAAGGTATTGCTTTTTGTTCTTGACGCGTTTTAGGGTTTAGATTTTTACTCTTGCATGTTATCGTTTCAGAGTTTTGATCATTGATGTTTGTGTTTGTGTGAGGTACAAAAAGAAAGAAGGAAAGGAAAGCGATACCTTTGGGGTTTCATTTCTTGGAGAGCGGACGGTGGAACGGTGGCGCTCTAGGTGGCTGAAGGAGGGAGCGGGACGATGATGCTAGCTTGCTTACTTTGGGTATTTCTGTATCTTTCTCTTTGAATTGTTTTGTGATGAGATATTTCTGAAAACACTTGAATGTTGAGTTCTTTCTTCTTCTTATTTTAATGTTGGCTTTTGATGGTGATTTTGTATTTTTAACTCTTTTCTGAGTCGTTTAATGATGAGCTCGTATTCTGAAAAACCTTATTTCTGAAAATGCTTGCTTCTGAGTTCTTCCTCCTCTTAGAATGTTGGATATATTTCTAAGATGCTGCTTATTGTTGTTTTGATGTTTATGATTTGTTGATGGACCCTGTTTCTGAGGATTCTATTGTTGCTGATGTTTAGTATTTGATGATGGTGAGAATGAACTAAAAAAAAGCTTATTTATTGTTCTTGATTTGGATGTTTTTGATATCTGAGTTTGCTTTGTGAGTTGGCAGACGTGAATGGTTTGTAAGGAAGGTTTTGACAGGCTTGTTTGAAGGCTTGTAGTTTAGGCAGGCTACTGAGTTTTGCTTGCTTGAAGGCTTGTAGTTTAGGCAGGCCACTAAGTTTTGCTTGCTTGAAGGTTTTGCAAGTTTGATAACTTGCAGGTCTGAGTTGGTTTGTTTGGTGCGGGCAGGTTTGGCACTTGCTATGCTTGTGATTTTTGAAGCATGCTTATGCAGGCTTGGTAGCTTGTTGGGTAAGGTTTTTAGTTGCAGGCTTATGCTATTTTGGGTTTTTGACAGCAGGCTACAGGTTATGCTTGTGTTTACAAGCAGTTTGATAGCTTGTAGGTTGTTTGAACTTGGGTACAGTTTTGAATAGGTTATGCAGGTTTGGTGTTTTGGTATACAGACTTATGCTTCTGTAGGTTTGTGTTTTAATAAGTTTGAAGGCTTGTTTGGTCAGGAGGGCTACTGAGTTTTGCTTGTTGGTTTTAGACAGGTTACTGAGTTTAACAGGCTTGAAGGCTTGTGTTTTAACAAGTTTGAATGGGTTTGTTTGGTAAGGCAGGCTTGTGTTTGCAACGCAGGCTTGGTTAGCTTAAGCTTGCAATTGTGGAGGTTACGTAATCTGTTTTTCCTTTGTGTTTTTTTCTGCTGTTATATCATTTCTTTGGTTCCTCTTATCTCTCCTTTACAGCCTGTCAAAACTGCAAACTGCAAAACCTATCACTAGGTTCTCTCATTCCTCTCTCTCTTTAAGCATTTTAAATTGCTTAATTATCTTTGATTTCTGAAAAATTGGGCTGTCTAGGAAATGATGAAAAAAAAGCATCTTTGACAAGTTTTTACTTGTCAAATAAACTGCTTCCTGCTGTCTTGCCTTTTGTCTGCTGCATTGCTGTTTTTATGCTTCATTACCATTTTTATCCAATCTGTCTTGTAGCAATTTTGGACTGTAGCTGAATGTGGGACTTTATTTGCTGTTGAGCTTATGCTTTTGCTTTGACTCACCCTGGCAGTTTTGGCGCATGTTTTCCTCTTTGAACTTTGTGACACATTTTGTTTGGTTAATGTAACTTTGAATTTGGTAACTCAGTTTGCAGCTTGGAATTTTTTTCAGTTTGCAACATGGAACCTTTTGTGATTAGTTTGCTTGGCCAATGCAACTTGGAACTTTTTTGTAATTCAACCATGTTTTTGCATTGAGTTTGACATGCTTGCATTTATATTTTATTTTTCTCTCTGTGAACCGAGAAGAGTGATCTTTTGGTGATTTGCGGAGAGAAAAATAAAGCGTGATGAGAAATAGGCAATCTGATTCTAGACGGCCAATTTTAATGATGATTTTTTCTCTTCTTTTCATTTAAAAAAATCTTGTACTGACTTTCTTTCTCTTCTTTTTTCTGGTAGGTACCAGTTGAATAAAATGGAAGAAATAGTAGAAGATCAAAGATTTCAAGATTTAGGCTTTAGATTTATTTTTTCACTTATTGTAAAAATATTATTGTAAACACTGTAAATTATGAATTTACAATATTCGAATAATCATTTGTTACAATATTTGAAATAAATAAATAAAAGTCTTGGTCAAATATTTCATTCTTTCTTTTGCATTGTTTATTTAATTATTTAAGTCTCTTTAAATTAAAATAACTGGGAATGTATCCCAATGACTTTAATCTAAATGAAATAAAAAATCAATAAACTTTTTCAGTCTCGCAATCCTTCATTAATCATCAGACGCCTGGCATTCCAATTAACCATGCTTTATATAGTTAATCAAACAAGTGTTCCATACACTTTTCACTCCACTGATCAAACCAATGCCTCGCAGTTTCGAACAAAGCCTCAGCTCCTATCCCCGATCTTTAGGTTCTTTGAGAACAACCAACAATCTAATTCTGGATTGATTGATAAAGAAAAGTTTGTCTGACCGATTCTTGAGCCAATCTCGAAAATCAGAGAAAACCCTGGGGTTGTGATTTCTTGTAAAAAGGGGAGGGCAAATTTTGGGGTATAACAATATGGCACACAACTTAAAGTTATCACATGTATACGCATCATCAACATCAACACCTTTCTCCCACAAAAGTCTTAAATCTTAAATCTATTGCGATAAATAAACATATATGTCATTCTCTGGTTGTTTTGCACCCGAAATCATCATCGATAACATCATATACTTGCGCTTCATGCACAACCATGAAGATAGGTTGTAAATTAAGAGAAGAACAAGCTATGATGTATGGTTAGTAATGAAATTACAAAAAGGGTTCATTCAGTCGGTGGCAAGTCCAAGCCTAAGGTTCCTCGGTTCAAGGGAAAAATCTGGAAACAAGGAATCAATTTTCTTCCATTGCAATGAATCAGCTACATGGCAATTTTTTCCATCACACACTCTTTCATCTGTATGCCATCTAGTATTCTTTGTGTCACTAACATTAGCAAACAATCTCTTGAACCTTGGAATTATCGATAGGTATCACATTACCTTGACAGAAACACCCTTACTAGTTACACCATTATCGTCATCAACACCATTGTCCTTCTATTTATAGCGCGACTGTTGTACCCCAAAATTTGCCCTCTCATTTTTCAAGGCTTTTCTCACAAGGATTCTCAAGGTTCAAGCTTGCACAAAGTACATTGGGATTTTCCAGCACCAGAATTAAGAGGAAGCTGTCAAAAAGGGAGAAAACAGATAAAAATAACATTTTGACGAATTTGGAGGAAAATAGGTCTCCTTCGATTCAGCCCCCTTCGATTGGACTTTGCACCTCCTTCGATTGCTCAAAAGTTTCTGCTAGCGTTCCTCTTTAATCTGGGCATGTGACTTCAAATAGGTCTCCTTCGATTCAGAAGGAAATAATCTTCATACAAGCTTCAATTGAGTTTTTGTTTCCCTTTGAAACAGTGTCCTTCGACTCAGGAATGTCCTTCGACTCAGGAATGTCCTTCGACTCAGGAAGTAAAGGCCTCCTTTTGGTTTTCTTCAATTCAAAAATTCAATAATCTTCTGAAAGCTTCCTTCGATTCAGAAGTTAATAACCTTCTGAAAAGTTTCATTTGATTGCACCATTCGCCCCTCACCTGTTGGCCTTGGATTCATAAGTTTTCGATTGGATCAATGGCTACCTTCCTGTGACTTTCAAATTCATCTTCATGTATGATTCGAATGCGCCTTCATATCACCTTCAAATCCATCTGCAAACCCTTCGACACGCCATAGTCCTGCATTATGACACACAACTTGGTGGTCTATTCGAAGGACTTGCCATAGTTGGGGAATAATTGTTCTTTTACTTTGGATTCTAGTCGAAGGTTTGGGCCTAAGTTATTAAAAGCAAGAAGACTCAAAATGGCATATTCAGCTAAAAAGGGCCATTCGAAGAACACACAGTTGGTTCATTCGAAGGACACTCAACTAGTGAAAATGAATGTTGTGTTGTTCCAGTCTGGTCGAAAGGTGTAGAAAGATGGAGGATTCGACTCAAAAGATCAAGTTGAACATTTAGACCCATAGGCTAGGCTACGTGTTTCCCCTTTTCAGGCCTCAAACCTATGACTCACCCTATACTTAATTGTTTATGCAAGTTAAAATAGGCCTGTACCCATTTGTTGTCCAAGACCACTTGCACTTAATAGTATAATACTACCTTTTAGAAAAGTTTGTCTTGAGCCTTGCGCCTATTTTCCTTCAGAAGGAAGCAACCTATCTGAACCATTCATCTTGCTTTTATGGCACTAGTGGACATTTACTTTCCAGCTGAGCCTTATTTTATTATTTTTGCTCCCTAAGCTTCCCAAAAGCCTTTCTCTATAAATAGAGAGTTCATTTGCACAAAGAAGGAGAGGATCTTTGGACCAGAGGAACGAATCCTCCAAATTTTCTCAAACACAACAAAAAAATCTCAAGTTCATCAACACTTGAGAAATCACAAAAAAATCCCAGAATCACATTCGTCTCCTTCAATTCTGAAGAACAACCACACTTCAGCCTCCTTCGAAATCGAAGAAGCATCACACTTGCTTTTTCCCCTCTTTCAAATCCAGCATCCTGGGCCTCCACTCAAGGTCCCACATCCATTCAAGGCCTGAAGCAAGGTAAGTTGTTCTTACCTTTGAACTTTTCGTTTCATGGCATAGTAATCTTTCCCTTTCGTTTGAAACATGTACATACCATTGTTCCTTTCGTTTCCACCCTGTTAACATATTTTTCAGAGCTAACCCTTTCGTTTTGCTTTCTGTTTACCTGAACTTGCTTTAACTATTAAACTGTTTACAAGACAAATACTAGCATGGCCTCAGGCCATGATGCCATTTAATGCTTTAAATAAAAGAAACAGGAATCAGGAAATAGGAAACGAAGCTTCTGGCTTCTACCCTCTTTTTCCAACTCAAACGAAAGAGACAACCAGGAGGAAAACCATGTTGAATTCCAGGCTCAGTCAAAAGGCATTCCCTCACTTCTTTCGACCTCCAGTCGAAGAAGGCAACAAGGCAGAACCAGAAGGCTTCGCCATGCACATACTTACCCAATCGAAGGAGGCCAACATAATGAAAATCAAAGGGTGCTCCTACCTGGGTCGAAGAGCTCATTTTCCTTTCTTTTATTTTGTTTTTGCCTTTACATTTTCTTGCCTTTCAATATGGTTGTAATAGTGTAGGATATTTATTTCCTGCATTTTTATTACTTTGTATAAATGCTAGTAATTAGATGTGTATGGCAAGATAAAACCAACAAATAGACAACCCTAATCAAAGACTAAATGCATGCAATCAAATACACTTAGCACACATGCACCCTTAGGGTAATTCCACTTGTTGCCTTACAAATGGCCATGTTATGCATGTGGGATGTCTTAGCACAAACAAATCGAAAAAGATCATAGTCCCTCAATGACGCTATCAAAGTTGCCTTTCAAAATGATCTTAGTCCCTACAGAAAAGTGCTAAGTCATTTCACAACATTGTTATCATGGTCATACGATGACCCAACGCTCGTCCCTTCACATCCAACGATGGGGCTTCTTATCAAATCAATGGTAAGGTAGCAATATCTAAAGGAGGAGGAAAAACACATCTAAGACCTTTTGAGTAGGTAGATTACTTTTAGTTACTTGCTCAATTTCAAAACAAACATCCTTGCTATTTTCAAAACAATCACATACACTTTCAAAACACTTTCCAAACATTGAAATATTTTCAAAAGCTCAACACTTTGCATACATTCTTACGAACGAGAATCATTGAAAAGTTCGCCTAAATGATGGCACCTTTTCAAAATACTTTCAAAACCACACAAAAGCACAATTTTCAAACAAAAGCAAGTGATCTAACGAGTAACTAAGAGCCCATGGAAAACCATGGATGGAAATGGTGTTAATACCTTCCATTTTCATAATCTACCCCCCGAACTCAAGAAAACATTTCAAAAGGTCTTTCCTGTGCTTTTTCACCTTTCCTTATTGGATAAAAGAAAAGTCGGTGGCGACTCTTGCTAAACCGCAAAATTTTACGAACACAATCGCAAAACCCTCAAGTCAGTTCTCCCACTGTATCACAGCGACACCCCACACCACGGGCACTCATTCAAGTTTTCAAACTCTTTCCTATATAAGATCTAATCATTACGACAAGCTTGTATTTTGACATAGTCCAAACCTATTGGAGACAATATCTTCTTGGTCTCATAAGTACAGTTTGGAAACGTATTACCTTCAGGAAGCTTTTCTTTCAACAATTTAGTGAACCTTTTATCCGTCCACCCACCTCTTGCCTTAATATTAAATATTATTAACACAAATAACAATCTTGTAAAATCTTTACATCCCGGGTACAATGAATCTCCCATGCCTCTTCGCAAAGTATCTACCATACTAGCTTTCTTGAAAGCATCTACTTCAATATCATGAATGATGTCTTCTAGATTATCAGTCATACATTCATTATCTTCAACTGCTTGTGACAAAGGTCTCTTTTTTGTCCCTTCACCATGCCATACCCATTTCGTGTAATTTTGAATAATTTTATCACAACCACAATGATTGAATATAACATCCCTTGGTTGTTTTCTCGTATTATACCATTTCATACAAGGACACAAAGAATCCCATTGTTTCCAGGAAGGTTTTTTCTGCGAACTCAAGAAATTGTTCTTTGGAGAAGAAGTGTCCTTTTGCTAAGGCTCAAAAATTGAATTATATGGACATTGAGGGAATAAAAAATATAAGGAAACTTTATCCCGGTTAAACTAAAAGATCGAGGTAGAATAGCCGACGTAAAATATAAAAAAGGTGCCTTTTTGGTTGTCAAAAGAATAAAAAGTTAGGGAGTTTTTATCTCGCTTTTCAAAACAACAGAGGTAACATATCTAACATAAAATCTAGAAAACATAACGGCGCCTTTTTGGTTCCATATAAAAGATTAAATAGCAGAAGCTGTGAATCGAACCTCTAACCCTGAGCATATATTTATGTCAGTTTTGTAAATATACGAGGCAACAGATTTCTTTTTAAATAAAACAATGCATTATGTTCACATGTACCCGCAGTTTTATTTTGTACGTTGTGAAAGCTTCGTCATGAAAAGTGTTATTTGTTGTAGTGAAACTCATATACAAAAGACTAAATGGTAGTCAAATTAGCAAAGCATTACTCTATGCATTATTCAATAGCACAAGTGCATTAATCAAAAAAAAAGAAATACACCTTACTGACGCAGTCGGAAGCCTTAGGGAATAGAAAACGCTAAACCTAGAATAAAAACAGAGTTACAAGCACAAAACCTGACATATAAGATCTTGAGTCCACCAGGAATAAAGAAAACTTCAAATTTTATTATATGAAAGGTACTCCTTATGGTCGTGCCAAATTTCTTTAAATACATAAAACAAAATAACCCTGATGGGCCTTTAATCCAAAATAGAATTAAATAAAACAAATAAAATAGAAATTTCTTAAATATTAAAATAGAAAATTGCTTAAATATTAAAATGTTTTCCGATGCACAATATCTTCTTTGATACGTGCAGCCAGCCTTTCTACATCAGTCTCTTCTACCTCTGAAGAACTCGACCCCAAGTTCTCTTCTTGATAAAGAGCCTTATTTGCTTAATACTCATAAATGTCAACAACGTTAAAGGTATTAGATATATTCAGGGCATTTAGGAGAGATATCATATAAGCATTATCATTGATCTTTCTGGTCACTTTGAACGGTCCATATTTGTATGGTTACAACTTGCTGTAAGTACCAATCAGAAACCTCTTTTTACGCAGAAACACCATCACTTCGTCTCCTACATTGAAAACTTTGACTCTCTTGTGTTTGTTAGCAGCTGCTTTATTCTTCTACCCGATAACCTCTAACTTAGCCTTAACAACTTCTTTAACAACTACCATTTCCTTGACCATATTCTCAGCAGCCGCACTAACTCCATGTGCCTTAGGCATCTTAACCAGATCAACCACGTCCTTAGGAATAGAAGTATAGACCAGAGAGAATTATGATTTCCCTGTAGATGAATGCACATCATTGTTGTAAGAAAATTCCACCTGAGGCAAAACTAAATCCCACTATTTCGGCTTGTCACCACAAACACTTTGGATTATATTTCCCAATGTTTTGTTGGTTACCTCAGCTTGTCCATCTATTTGAGGATGATCTATAGAACTCCTATTCAGCGTAGTTCAAAACAATCTCCAAAGAGGAATCAAGAAATGACTGAGAAATTTGGTGTCCATGTCTGAGTTAATTAACTTAGGAACCACGTGAAGACACACAACCTCCCTAAAAATAGCTTGGCTATGTTGGACACATCAGCAGTCTTCTTACAAGTAATGAAGTGGGTCATCTTGGAGAATCTGTCTACTACAATGAATACATAATCTACACCTCTTTGTGTACGAGGCAATCCCAACACAAAATCCATGGCTAAATCTTGCCAAATATCATCAGGGAAAGGTAAAGGAATATAAAAGACCAGTATTTTGAGACTGACCTTTAGAAACCTGGCAAGTATAAAACCTCCTGACTATATTACCATTTTCCATCTTCAAGTTTGGTCAATAATATCTCTACTCCATACTAGCAATGGTCTTGTCTCTACCCAGATGATCGCTAAGACCACCATCGTGCAGGTCTTAAATTAAATTCTATCTTAAAGAGGAGAAAGGAATGCACAGTCGATTGATAAGTTCAAAATTGTAGTTATTTTGTATATACTTTTTGTTGCACTTATCGACTTTTTTGTTGTTAATATCGTTGAATAATTCTCTGCTTTATGTATAATTATGTATAAATTGTATTTAATCGATTTTTTGTGTATTTGTGTAGCGTTTGATAGTTTTCAACTCATTTTATATGTATGGATGCGTATTTGGAGCATGAGCAATAAAGTGACGAAGACACAACTTCAAACGCGTGATTTTGAGCAACTCATCAATGAATAAGGCTCAAAATAAAAGAATAAAAATCATCAATTTGGTTGATATTTTGTCATTGGTAGAAAGATAATTTAATAATATTTCTAACGCTTCAAATAGAGCGCAAATCGGAGTAACGGTTCTCAAGTTATGGCCGAAACAGTGTAAAATTTTCTGTTGTTTCTTCTGGTGTATTTCGCCCAGCGAATCCAGTTTCGCCCGGCGAATCCAGTTTCACCCGACGAAACTGGCAGGACAGAAACACGTTAAAAAGGTTAAAAACATATTTTTTTAGGTTATGTTTTGGGTATTTTTGATCCCAACTCATTAAACCTTCAATTTTTGGTAGAGAGAGCTTAGAAAACAACTTCGGAGCTTGCATATGGATTATCCGGGGTGGATTGATCATCAATAGACACTAAAAAACTGGGAGATTTTTTGTTCATTTCTCTTCCTCTTTGTGTATTTCTCTTTGGTTGGGTTTTATATATGATTTTACTTTGAACTCATGTATATTTGTTGCCCATGGCGTTATATTTAATTTGCTTTACAAATCTGTGTTGATTATTGTCCTGGATTTTTGCTTTGTGCTAGGGATTTGAGTTTTTATAGACATATACTGCTTAGATTCTTATCTAGGATGATTATTTGTTAGTTTCTAAACTCTAGAGATAGATTTATAGCTGATATTTACTTGGGTATCAGAGCTTAATGCCTCTGTGTGGTTGTGATGTGCTGAGAGATCGTCAATGCGATTATATAGTTGTCTTTTGTGTTGTTGAGGAGGTAGAGAGATAATTTTCTTGGTGATATTGTCGGTCTCTTGATTTGGGTTAGAAATGACTTAGGTTGTGAGTGATATGTAGTGACATTGATGAATATTGTTAGGTTGAATGTAACTGGTCGATAGATTTAAGTTTGTGATGGGTAGATTATATGTAGGCTTGATAAGTTCTTCCTTAGTTTTTTCTTTTGTTTACACTTATTTTCTATTGATACTTTTCTTTTCAACCCATGTATCCCCAAACTCACTAACGAATGATTTTTCAAACGGTGACTCAATAACCAATCTATGTGGACACAATACAATATAACTTATATCACCTGGTACATTAATAACTTACTTTTTGCTTGCCTATATACCGCAGCAACAAAATGGCGTTATTGTCGAGGAACTGTTCTATTGTTTTCGCATTGTGATAATTCTTTTGTTTTTGAGTTTTGTAATTAATGTATATGTTTTATAGAAATTGCACATTAACTTGTATATGATATTTGTGCATATATGTGTTTCACGTATTGTTGTGAATTCTCTCATTTTTGTAACGTTTGTTGTGTGATCGTTAGGACACTTTCTTTAGGTTTACGCGGTGTGACAATACCATGGCATGACGAGAGAAGCTTACTAGCTTGCACAATAAAGGCACAAAACAAGCATGTTGTATTGTTTTAATTTGTGTTAGTTTAGGTAGTGTGGTGACTTGTGTTTTAACAAGCTGAACTCAGATTAGTTTTTAAATTCCAAATCTTCACTTTTCAACTTGTTAAGTCACTTTCACCCGTTTGTTTCGTTATGTTAGTTGAGTTTTTTCGAAAGCTTATCGTGATTATCTTGAGGAAGTTTGTTAAAAGTTTGTAAATATTGTATCTTTTGTGTAGTTATGTAGTAATTAGCTTTAGTATTATTTTTCTAATTCTTTTATTGTTGTTTGGACTCAAGTTTTGGTCCAGTAACTTGTATAATATTGAAGTGATTTGTCAAGTTTAATCGTTTCGACTTGCGAATGCTTTGTAATGATTTTTGTTAAAGTTTTGTACACGTTCGAGGTATGTGTTTATCGCTTTCTATACTTTAGCATATTCATGATACTTAGACTTTTTACAATTTTTATGCCATTAATTCTTTTGTATACTTGTTCATTTATGAATCACTTTAGTTTCCACCCTTTTTGTGAGATAGCTTTCCATTGTTCACATATGTTGGAGGCCACAATTCTTGTTTTAACTGGATTTTAGTATGCTTAATCTTTTATTTTTGTTGATTATATAAATGCAAGAAAAGGATCAAGTCATTTTTGTTTCATTTTAAGCACGACTACCTAGCCAAATAGTCAATTCACCTTGTGAGTGTGTGATCATTAGTAACGTCTTAGAGCTTTTTGTTGATATTCATGTTGTTGTACCCCAAAATTTGCCCTCGCGCTTTTCCACAAGAAATCTCAGCTTCAAACATTTCCTGACTTCTCAAACTGGCTCAAGAATCGGACAAACGGACTTTTCTTGACAGTCAATCAAAATTAGGGTTTTCACTGATTTTCAGAGCTTTGAATTGTTTCATATAGTGGGCTTAAGGTTTGGTTGATTTTTGGTTCAATTTTGATTAAGCGAGCGTGATTTGGCATTTAATCGGGAATTAAGGTTTTATGGGCATATTCTCAGAAGAATTTGAATTCCACAGCACTTTGCGGTTTATTTCAAGATTCGGATTAAAATTCGCGCTATCTTGGTTTAATCAGTAAAAGAGACAGCGGTTTGAATTCGTCAGTCAAAAGATATATGCAGTGTTGGATTCACAGTGCTCATGTGTTTGATCAGTCCATTTGGGTTAATTGCTGTTTTGCTCTAGATGTTGAATAAGACAGACTTTAATTGATCAATGTTGTTTTATTTTAGTTATTTATTATTCTGAAATTAAATGATTGAATTTATTTTTCAATTGTTTTAATTCTAAGAATTTTAAATAAATAAATAAACAATAAAGAAATTAGAATTAATTGGATAATTCAAACTTTTATTGATATTGGAATTATTTGTACAAATTGTTGTTTATTACAAACAATAATTTACATTTAATTTAAATATTACATAGAATAAAAAAAACTATCCTATTTTCTAAATATTCTTCGTTCTTCATTCCGCTCCGGTATTCCGTTTTTCATCTGCAAAAAGAAACAAGAAAAGTCAGAAAGCATTTAATTAAAAGACAGATAAAAAGTGCTCATCATTAGGGGCCACTGATTGGGATCAGTCGACCCTCTCTGCAAATCACGGGATTTCTCCCGGTTCACAGAGAGGGAAGATTATTTTTATTTCATGAATGCAAATGTCAAAAATGCATAAGTTATAAAATTCAAGTTACATAAGAATCTCAATTTCCAAGTTCAAATCCAAACTGAAAAGTTCAAATCCAAACTTTCTATCCAAAAGCAAAGGCTACTGTCAAAATGCCCAAAGTTCACTCAAAGAAAGATTTCAAAAGTGCAAAAGTGCATTTGCTATCACAGGTAACCAAACTGTCATGAAAAGGTTTGGTCAAAATGCAAAGTCAGAGCAAAGTGCAAAAGCTGGAGGAAAAGATGCAGAATGTGCTATGCAAGAGATCTAAACATCATTTCCCTAGTCAAACCCCTTCAGAGCAAGTACAGAAATATAATCATATTAAATCTGAAAGCTGTACTTTAGGAGAAAAAGAAGAGAGATAAAGGCAGCAGATGCAGGTTAGGCATTAGACAGTAGGAGAGGAGAAGACAAAAAGATTATACAAATCAAAAAAAAACTCAGCATAGCAGTACAGCAGGCAAAAAGGAGAGGGAGGTTTAAGATAGAAAACAAAATATACACAAATATATGAAACAGTTCAGCACAGCAGGCAAAAAGGAGAGGGAGTTTTAAGATAGAAAAGAGAATACACAAAAGCCAATGAAACAGTGCAGAATAGCAGGCATTAGACAGTAGAGAGGGCAGAAAATATACATAAGCCAGTTCAGAAGTGAAGGAGGAGGAGAACAAAAAGATATCCAAACCAATTCTCAAACGAAAAAAAAAACATACTGCAAACCATAACCTGATGCACACAACCTTGCATCAAACACAACTCAAAAGGCCTCAAAAAAACAAAAACTCAAACCACTACTGTCCCAAAACCTCACATAACCAGAAACACAATGCCATAATCATAAAAACCTCAACACCCTGCTCAATCACAAAAACACCATACTGTCAAACTATCCCCTCAACAGAAATTCAAGGCAACTCAATCTCAAGCCTATTCAAACACATAACCCCTCAACAGAAGTTCAAAAAACCAAAAAAACACACAGTTCAAGCCAAGAACCATACCAATATCCTGTCATACCAGTACCAAAACTGTCAAGGCAACCCAATCTCAAGCATGATCAAAGCACACAAAAATCCCTAAGCCCTCAGTACAAGCATCATTGGGCATTAAGTCTCAAAAATACATAGCATCCACCGTTTCAAGGCAATAACTGTTCACAGCATTCAACCATTCAAAGGGACGAGCGAAGAAGAGAAAGATACTCAGGCAACAGTTCCAACAACATACGAGTCCAAAGGGCAATACATAGTGGAAGAAAAAGATAAAAAGAGTGAATTTTAAGAAGGGGGTTTTCAGGCAAATCTAGCAACATCATCAAAGCCCTAACATAAGCAAAGAACGAAGTTACCAGGAAGGCGTCAAAAGCGAAGCAAGTTCAAAGTCCATCACCGCCGTTCCGGCCTCCTGAAGCATCACCCTTTCGCCTCTCCTCCATTTCCCAAATCAGGTAGCCATCTTCTTCCCTTTCACCTCATAAAACGAAAAATAAAGAACTCAGTTTAAAACGAATCTGAACCACGCGAATCAGAAAAAAATAAAGACATAAAACAATTAGAACCAACCTTGTTTCAAAGGACGCGGAATTCTCGCCTTGGAGGGAAGAGAGTGTGAGGATGATGTTGGTGGCCGGAACCAAACGCTCAGAAATTGCTAATCGGAGAAGACGAATACCACGAACGCGCCGTCGTCACCAAACGAACCCTAATTTCGTTCATTACCAAACTAAGCCAACGCCTAAACCTAAAATTCGTTTCAGGCTTTGATTCGGGCTTAACCCGTGTCTGCCTTCCTAAGCCCATTAAACATCAATCTCTTTTCATTTTCATCCAATATTCATTTAAGCTATTCTTTCTATATATTAATCAGCTAACCTTTTTTTATTTTATATTTTTTGTGCTTCTTGATAAAATACTAACTCCTTCCATTTTTATAATAAAAAACAATGTTTACTTTTTTTTTTATATACTAACTCAATTAATTCATTTTTTCTAAAAAAACATATACAATTTATTTCTTAATTTAATTAAACATACTAACTTAATCAAAATACACCTTTTACCACATAACATAATAAAAAAAAAACTCTTTTTAGATATAACTTGTACATATCATATAATTAAATTGAAAATACTTTTTATACCAATTAACTTGAAAATATTTTTTACATATTGAAACATATTTGTACATATTATACATTTTCCATACATAATTAAAATTGGACCTTTTATTAACATTCTTTTCTCTTATATACATAACAATTCAATACATTTTTCTCTAATATTTAATTTCCAAACATTTAGTTAAAATACTTTTTTTGTAAATAAAGAAACATTCTTAATTTAAAACTTGAACTCTTTTTGTACATTAAACATACCAAAATCAAGATTCATCTAAAAACATTTATCTAGGTCAAAACCCTAATATGGCTCAACTTCACATTTCGCACTTGTACATATTTACACTTACACAATACATATACATTTGCACTTACACAATATATTGCCCTACACCCATTTTATTTTATATTCATACCTTCGACATTTATATTTTGATTGTGACATTCGATTTGGTTGTAAATACTATAAGTCTCATCCCCTTGTACATTTATACCCCCACTCCTGGATATTATTGTGTAATAGCGTAGATTTACATTCCGCAATTTACAGTTTTTCCAATTATACCATGGTTAGACCTAGGGTTTGTATGTACCTAAAATCAAAACGCTAGATAACCTAATACAAAACAAATACATGTAATCAATACACAATCACACTTGCACCCCCTAGGGTAATCCCACATGTTGCCTTCCCAATGGGCCATGCTTGCACGTCGAATGTCTTTGGCAAAACAAAATCAAATGATCATAAGTCCCTCGATAACGCTTTCAAGATGTTGCCTAAATGAATGATCATAGTCCCTTCAAAACAAATTGCCAAAGACACTTGGCATCATTGCATTCATGGTCCATACGATGACCCGCGCCCGTCCCGAATGAACTTCCTAAACGCAAGATTGTCCATCAATTTCAATGATGGAACAAAATTGTTAAAAAGGGGTTAAAACATGACAAAAACCTTTGAGTACAATAGGGTAGACAAAACTCTTAGTTACTTGAGATCAAACTTGCAAAAACACTTGCCTTCTTTTCAAAAACCACAATCCACAACACTTTCAAACAAACTCTCAAAAACATTTGAAAACATCTTTTCGAAAAGATTCACACTTTTGTAAAACACTCAATCACGGGTCAAATACATTAGTTGCCTAAGACAAGGCATCTTTTTTCCAAAACATTTTCAAAAAGCACCCACACACACACCATTTTCAAAGCAATCGAAAAACAAGGCAAGTGATCTAAAAAACCAAGTAACTAAGAGCCCATGGATAACCATGGATGAAAAGGGTGCTAATACCTTCCCTTTTCATAATCTACCCCCCGAACCCAAGAAAACATCTCAAAAAGGTTTTTGCTGTGCTTTTTTAACCTTTCCTTTAGGATAAAATAAAAAGTCGGTGGCGACTCTTGCTAACCGCACAAGTGCGAATACGAACGCAAAACACTAGTCAGTTCTCCCACCGTATCACAGAACTGGCGACTCTGCTGGGGACAATTCTAAAGTGGGGTTACCTTAGGGTTTAGATCACCTTTACTTTCAATTGATTGTTTTGTTTGCTTTACATTTGTGGGCTTTGCATCGGAGTTTCATAGATCCTAACCCGGATTTGGGAAATACCCTTTTAGGTAGCATAATCTGTGAGGGACCTGTCCGGCGTAGACCGACATGGGTGAAGCAGTGGCTACGTTGGTGTGGCATCTTAGTCTGTACCTATATCCCTTGTGTTGTAACGGGGAGAATATAGGTCTTCTAAGGGGTCATTAAACACCAACCAACCTTAGACCCCTAAATTGACCAACTTGGCTATTAGGACAGTAGCAGTATGCTACACTCATTGAGGCTAAACTCTCGAGATGGTTCTGGCCGCGAGAAAAGATTGCGATGCTGGAGTTATGACCGATTGAGGGTAGCCAATGATTTGAGATCCTCTAGAACCCGGTTACTTTTGATAGGACAGGTTTTAACCAACAAAACCAAAAGAGGGTGATACCTGAAACTCATGCTGGCCTGAAACCTAAGGGTGTCTCATGTGACTTGTGTGCCTTGTTTGCCTATATGAATACTTGTGGTGTGCTTCATCATAGCATCATGCCATCATACCATTGCATGCATCCTGTATAAAGGACTGACCCATTTCAAAGACAAAAAAGGTTTCATCTTTGCTCTGTTTTGCAGGACATCATGATGCCCGTGCGTAGGAACACTGTCTGGCTCAACTTTGTTCAACCACCAACATTACTCAAGGATTTGGTTGGAAGAATTCCAAACACCTCTTCTTTCATCAACAGACACGGCTCTCTCCTTGGCTTGGTCACTGCAAAGTGGGACCAACAACTGATAAGTGTTCTAACCCAGTTCTATGACCCTCTATATCACTGTTTCACCTTCCAAGACTTCCAGCTGGTTCCTACCCTGGAAGAATTTTCTTATTTGCTTGGGATCCCTGTCTTGGAACAAACTCCTTTCACTGGTTTGGAAAAGACTCCCAGGCCTGAAGAGATTGCTGCAATTCTCCCCTTGACCAAGGAAGAGGTGTTGTCCAATTGGGAGACTAGAAATGGGATCAAGGGCTTTTTGGTCAAATTTCTGGTTGGCAAGGCTAATGATTTCTGGAATGATTTGGATTTCAAGGCATATGAGGATATTCTGGCTCTTTTGATCTATGGTCTGGTATTGTTTCCCAACCCTGACACCTTTATCAGTATCCATGTCATAAGAATCTTCATGTCTCGGAATCCGGTACCCACTCTCTTGGGTGACATTTTACAACAACTCTATGCTCGTACTGCTCGAAAACGGGGGACTCCGTGGTGTTGTGCTCCTTTGCTAGTAAAGTGGTTTATTTCGCACCTTCCTAAGTTCGTGCTGAAGAATGAAGAAGGAAAAGGTTGGGCTCGGAGGTTAATGTCTCTCACAGATAAGGATATCACTTGGACTCTCAGAAGTTTGGATGAGGTAGCTGTTATCGACCGTTGTGGAGAATACCCTAATGTCCCGTTGATTGGTATCCAAGGAGGAATCTCTTACAATCCGTGTTTAGCTCTCCGTCAGTTTGGAAGAGCCAGAGGAGATGGGCCTCATGAAATGCTGGTTCCTCACTTCCATTTCGAATTTCAGGCAGACAGTGACAAACTACGCCATAGATTCATTAAGGCTTGGGACAAAATCCACAAAGCCGACCCGCATGAGTTAGGACCTAAGACTTCCCTACCATTGGACCCCTTTTGCAGGTGGGTCCGCGCCCGTGCTCAGAAATTAGGCATGCCATATGAAGCTGTCAGACCCATCATTCTTGAGTCTCCTGACGAAGATGGGGTTTCTCCAACTGTCCTCCCTCCTCAGATGCCTGTTGATTTTGACACTCTGAAGAGATCTTGGGCACAGTTAAAAGAAGAACGGGATTTCTATCGGGAAAAGTTCAACGAACAGGAGCGGAAGAACCAAAGGCTGACTAAGCAATTGGAGGAGGAGCGGGCCCTGAACAACTACATCCAGACTGAAAAGAGGAGGCCATGGGAGCACTGATGGGCTTTGGATTTTTCCTCTTACAGCTTTCATTTCCTTTCCAGTATTTTTCATTCCTGTAATGCCTAAGGGCAAATTGTTGAACAATTGAAAGTTTTAATCTAATGAAGTGTGTTTCCCTTTTTGTCTACGAAGTTGAATCTTGTTTGTCTTTGAAAACATAAAACATACGCATTCCATTGCACCATATGCATAGCAGGTACCATATTTCACAGGTTGCTTATTCGCTGTTTATTTTGAACAGTCATCATGAATCCAGACTCCTCCAGTGAGCAAGCAATCAAAGCTCTTCAAGCCCAAAATGCGCAATTCCAAGAGATGGTCCTAAGCCTAGCCCAGGGTCAGCAAGAGTTGAAGACTCTACTCCTGAAGAAGAAGAAGAAAAAGAGGACTGCGCTGTTCAACACCGGACGCAGATTTGGGAATACACTCCATAATGAGGCCGATCCAACTACTTCTTCTGCTGAGAAAAATAGTCCCCAAGGGGGAGGAGCTCCTAGTCCCGCAGTCTCCGACAACGAGACGGACTACAACGACGAACAATACCCACCTGCTGCTGACAGGTACAAACAATTGGAGGACCGCTTGAGCGCCATGGAAATTCAGAATGTTCCGGGGCTGGATTTCGGAGATTTGGGGTTATCTGCTGGGGTAGTAATTCCACACAAGTTTAAGGCGCCTGCCTTCGCCAAGTATGATGGAGTCTCCTGCCCAAAGCTGCATTTGAGGTCGTACGTAAGGAAAATCCAACCTTACACGGCAGATAAGAACCTCTGGATTCACTTCTTCCAAGATAGCCTCTCGGGGTCACAACTGGAATGGTTCTACCAATTGGATGGAACTGGCATCCGACACTGGGAAGATTTGGCAAGCGCATTCTACAGACAATACCAATACAATTCTGATCTCGCTCCTACGCGTACCCAGCTTCAGGGTATGTCTCTAGGAACGGGTGAAGGGTTCAAAGAGTACGCTCAAAAATGGAGAGATTTGGCTGGCAGGGTGCAGCCCCCATTAACTGATCGAGAGCTGGTTGATATGTTTCTGGGAACGTTGTCTGGTCCGTTTTTCAATCATTTGGTTGGTAACTCCTCCGCTGGGTTCACAGATTTGATATTAACGGGAGAAAGAATTGAAGCTGGCATCAGGTCAGGCAAGATACAGAAGGCTGCCTCTACAAGTGCTGAGAAGAGGCCGTTTAAGAAAGAAGCAAGTGCCGTCTATGGTCCTAGAAGACAGATCAAGCCCGAAAGTCGCCAAGCCGTCAATGCTTTGGTCATCTCTAAACCTGCTGCTGCTCCTCAGCAGTACAGTCAACAAAGAAGTGAAAGGCCCAAGAGGCAGTATACCCGATTGAGTATGACATTATCTCAAATTTTACCCCAACTGTTATCCACCAACCTGGTGTCCCTCAAAGAAGCTCCTAAGGTCGTCAACACTGCGTCCCCTAAATACAACCCAAATGCCCGGTGTGCTTATCATTCTGATAGTCCCGGGCACACTACTGATGATTGCTGGGCCTTAAGAAACAAAGTGCAAGATCTGATCGACGCGAAAGAAATTCAGTTTGAAGCACCAGAAAGACCAAATGTTGTAACGGCTCCTATGCCCCAGCATAGGGCGAATGCCATTGAGGAAGAAGTGTATGCTGTTTCGATAGATGAAGTTGTTACCCCTCTGAAGACCGTTAAGAAGAACCTACTGCGGGCCGGTTTATTTCCGGGTTGCGGTGAAGGTTGCCCATTCTGTGCTATTTCCCCATCTGATTGTCCCTTGCTGAGTTTAGGCATCCAAGGCCTAATGGATAGCAAGGAAATTCTATTCAAAAAGACTGTTGTTCAATTGGTTCCGATGAAAGAAGTTTCTGTGATTACCATCTTCAAAAATCCAACCAAGGCTCCCCCGAAGAAGCCTATTCAAATCACGACAATTGCGCCTGTGATCATTACTGTTCCAGGACCCCTCTCCTACGTGTCTGAAAAAGCTGTCCCCTGGCATTATGGGGCAGACGTGTATGTAAATGGAATCAAGCAAGAATTTGATGCTAGTGCCAGTATCTGCGATATCACCGGTCCAGCTAAAGTCACCCGCAGTGGCAGGCTCTTCTCGCCTGACATTGCGCCGCCTGCTATTCGAAAACCCCTCCTCATAAAACCTGCAAGTTTACCAAGTCCTGTTGCTGATCAAATTGTGTCCCCTGCTGCCGAGTCATCAAATGCTCGGGGCAAAGGGATTGAAGAAGAGCCTGCCCGGACGGAGGTACCAATACCCGTAAATGCTGAGGCCTCCCGACAAGAAATGGAGGAGATTCTGAAAATAATAAAGAAAAGTGATTTTAATGTTGTCGAGCAGTTGGGGCATACACCCTCCAAGATCTCCCTACTCTCCCTATTGCTATGCTCCGAGGCTCACGCTAAAGCCTTAATCTCATTTCTCAAGACGGCCCACGTGCCGCAGGAAACGTCTGCAGTTCAGTTCACTGACTGCATAGCAAATCTGACAGCGGACAACGGCTTGGGCTTTTCAGATGCTGACCTGACCGCAAAAGGGAGAGACCACAATGATGCCCTGCATGTCTCTATTGAATGCAGGGGCACTACTCTGGCACATGTATTGGTGGACACTGGTTCTTCCCTGAATGTTCTTCCGAAAAAGGCTTTAGATCGTCTGGATTATGAGGGCCTGGAGTTGAAACCCAGCAATATCATCGTCAGGGCCTTTGACGGCTCCAAGAGGATGGTTCACGGGGAGGTTAACATCCCTATTCGTGTGGGCTCTCAAGTGTTCGACTCTACCTTTTACGTGATGGATATACGTCCATCATACTCTTGTCTGTTGGGTCGACCTTGGATCCATAAAGCTGGGGCCGTGACCTCCACCTTACACCAGAAGTTGAAATATCCCGTCAGGGGGAAGATCGTCACTGTGCAAGGAGAAGAGGAGTATATGGTGAGCCATTTGAATTCCTTTAGGTACGTCGAGATGGACGGAGAGTTCATTGAAACCCCCTTCCAACATTTCGAGGAGGTACATCCATTTTCAGCAGCTGCAGAGACAATGACCGAAGAGAATGATTCCTTGAAAATGGCTTCCCTAAGGGATGCCCGGGCTGTGGTTCAGAAAGGCAATTGTGCACACTGGGGTCAGCTTCCTGACTTCACTCAGAAGAACGACAAGTTTGGGCTAGGCTTTACTGCAGAGGCTCAGAAGGCAGTGCGCAAAGAGAAGATCGGAAAGGCTCTGGTGTTTATTTCCAGCTCGAGGGTGAATGCTATTGAGGAAGATGTGGAGGAAGCAGAGTTTGACAGTTGGATCTACCCGACTACCAGCGACGGACCAAGCAACTGGACAGCAAAGGATTTTACCCCTATCACATTTGTCACGCAGTAATTGATTTCTTTTGATTTCCAAATTTGTAACAAACAATATGTTAAAACTTTGTTGGCTCGGTGTCCTGCCCAAGGCATCGTAGTTCCATTTGTGAGGGCTTTTTGTATGACATTTTCATATCATCAATCAAAACATTGGACGTTTGTTGCATTTCAAATCTTGTGCTCTTTTTCTTTCTGTGTTATACATATTGCGAAACAGCTATATTTACACACACTCACTTATACAGGTTTCAATCCACTCTGGATCTCACTGGTAACAGCTCTGCTACCGCCAGTTATGACTTCGAAAATCCGATCAACTTGGCCGAAGACGAAGGTGAAGATGATTGCGAAGTGCCTGGTGAACTTGCGAGACTGTTACTTCAGGAAGAGAGGGCTATTCAACCACATGAAGAGCCTGTGGAGACAATTAACCTGGGTACTGAGACGGATAGAAAAGAGGTCAAGATTGGTGCCAATCTAGAGCTCAGCGTAAAGCAACGATTGATCCAGATGCTACAAGACTATGTGGAAATTTTTGCTTGGTCCTATGAAGATATGCCTGGTTTGGATGCCGACATTGTAGTTCACCATCTGCCAACCAAGGAAGATTGCCTTCCGGTAAAGCAAAAAGTCCGACGAATGCGTCCGGAGATGTCTGAAAAGATCAAGGCCGAGGTTATGAAGCAGTTTGATGCCGGTTTCCTTGCAGTGACTTCTTACCCTCAGTGGGTTGCCAATGTTGTGCCGGTACCAAAGAAGGACGGTAAAGTCAGAATGTGTGTCGACTACAGGGATCTGAACAGGGCTAGCCCCAAAGATGACTTCCCCCTACCTCACATCGATGTCCTTGTTGACAATACAGCTCAACACAAGGTGTTCTCCTTCATGGATGGTTTTTCAGGGTATAATCAGATCAAGATGGCTCCAGAAGATATGGAGAAGACAACCTTCGTGACTCAGTGGGGCACCTTCTGTTATAAGGTCATGCCATTCGGATTGAAAAATGCTGGGGCAACCTATCAGCGTGCCATGGTTGCTTTATTTCATGATATAATCCATCATGAAATTGAGGTATACGTTGATGACATGATTGCAAGGTCTCAAACTGAGGAGGAGCACCTTGACCATCTGAGGAAGTTGTTTGATCGACTCAAGTTATACAAGCTGAGGTTGAATCCCAACAAATGCACCTTTGGGGTAAGATCCGGAAAGTTGTTAGGTTTCATTGTAAGTGATAAAGGTATTCAGGTGGATCCTGCCAAAGTAAAAGCCATACAAGAGATGCCGACTCCAAAAACAGAAAAAGAAGTCAGAGGTTTCTTAGGACGACTGAATTACATTGCTCGATTCATCTCACATCTAACTGCTACTTGTGAGCCAATCTTCAAATTACTGAAGAAAGATCAAGTGGTACGCTGGAATGATGAATGTCAGGCCGCCTTTGAAAGAATAAAGGATTATCTCCAAGAACCACCCATTCTTATGCCGCCGGTGGAAGGAAGACCTCTGATACTATACTTGACAGTGCTTGATAATTCAATGGGGTGTGTGCTGGGGCAGCATGACGAGTCTGGCCGAAAAGAGCACGCTATTTATTACTTGAGCAAAAAGTTTACCGACTGTGAGTCTCGTTACTCACTGCTCGAGAAAACTTGCTGCGCTCTTGTATGGGCTGCTCGCCGGCTGAGACAGTATATGCTGACTCACACTACCTTATTGATTTCAAAGATGGATCCCATCAAGTACATATTTGAAAAGCCTGCTCTGTCTGGGAGAATAGCGAGATGGCAAATGATCTTAACAGAATATGATATCCAGTATACAACTCAGAAAGCAATTAAGGGAAGTATACTGGCTGATCATTTGGCACACCAACCTGTGGACGATTACCAATCATTGAACTTTGACTTTCCGGATGAAGACATCATGGTGGTAACTGACTGTGAAGTACCTGGATCGGATGAAGGACCTGAGAAAGGATCCCGATGGTCTATGCATTTTGATGGAGCCTCCAATGCCTTGGGTAACGGCATCGGCGCTGTAATCATATCTCCCAAAGGAACTCATACTCCCCTCACCGCCCGATTATGTTTCAGCTGCACCAACAACATGGCAGAATATGAGGCATGTATCATGGGTCTACGAGCTGCAATCGATTTAAGGATCAAATTTCTAAGTGTCTTCGGAGATTCCGCTCTCGTGATTAATCAGATCAAGGGCGAGTGGGATACGAAACACCCGAATCTTATTCCTTACAAGGAGTATGTGTCGACCTTGCTCCCTCACTTTGAAGAGATAACTTTTGAGCATTTCCCTAGAGAGGAGAATCAGCTAGCGGATGCCCTAGCTACGATGTCTTCAATGTTCAAAGTTAAATGGGACAATGAAGCTCCCCGAATCATTATCTGGAAGTTGGATGAACCGACCTACTGTTGTGAGCTCGAGACTGAGGAGGTTGTTGAAAAACCCTGGTATCATGAGGTGAAGAGGTATTTGGAAACTCAGGAATACCCTGAAGGTGCATCTGTCAATGATAAGAAGTTCATGAGGAGATTTGCTGCAAAATTCTTCCTCAGCAACGGCATTCTCTACAAACAGAATCACGATTCAACTCTGCTACGTTGTGTGGATAAGGCTGAAGCAGAGAAAATTATGATGGAGCTGCATGAAGGTACATTTGGAACTCATTCTAGTGGACACACCATGGCTAAGAAAATCCTTCGGGCAGGATATTTCTGGTCCACAATGGAAGCCGATTGTTACCAACACTCCCGAACTTGTCATAAGTGCCAGATCTATGCCGACAAGGTGCATATCCCTCCAGTTCCTTTGAATGTCCTAACGGCACCTTGGCCTTTCGCAATGTGGGGCATCGATATGATCGGTGAGATCCGACCGACGGCATCCAATGGGCATCGCTTCATCTTGGTGGCAATCGATTATTTCACGAAGTGGGTTGAGGCGGCTTCCTTTGCCACAGTAACCAGGAGCGTCGTGGCACGTTTCATCCGGCATAATCTGATCTGTCGGTACGGCGTCCCGGAAAGAATCATTACGGACAATGGCACCAATCTCAATAACAAAATGATCACTGAACTCTGTGAACAATTCAAGATACAGCACCACAATTCTTCTCCCTACCGGCCGAAGATGAATGGGGCTGTAGAGGCAGCCAATAAGAATATCAAGAAAATTGTGCAGAAGATGACAGTGACCTATAAAGATTGGCACGAGATGTTACCGTTCGCTCTTCACGGGTACCGCACCTCAGCAAGGACGTCAACCGGGGCAACTCCCTTCTCCTTGGTCTATGGCATGGAGGCAGTCTTGCCAATTGAAATCCAGATACCCTCTCTCCGGATAATGAAGGATGCAGACTTGAATGAAGATGACTGGATCCAGACTCGACTTGATCAATTAAATCTGATTGACGAAAAGAGGCTCACTGCTATCTGTCATGGTCAAACGTATCAAAAACGGATGATCAGGGCATTTAACAAGAAAGTCAGACCACAAGAGTATCAAGTTGGGGACCTGGTAATCAAACGCATCATCCTTCCTCAAAGTGATCCCCGGGGCAAATGGACCCCTACATACGAAGGGCCATTTGTGGTTAAACGTGTGTTCTCAGGAGGAGCCATGATCCTAACCACCATGGACGGTGACGACCTTCCTCACCCCGCCAATGCAGATATAGTGAAAAAATACTACGCATAAATAAAAGACCCGCTAGGTTGACATGCCTAGGCAAAGACAAGGGCTTCCCGGCGAACCAAAAGGGTTCGGGCAAAAATAAGGGATGAAATAAAAAAAAATCTGTACACCCGGCAAGTCGAAAACCTGAAAGGGCGGCTTGGGCAAAAATGGGTATCCCGGTGGACTGAAAACCCGAAAGGGCAGTCCAGGCAAAAGTTAGGGATAAAGGCGTAACACTATGTCTCATTGGATTACTTCGCATCCGGAATTCGGCATCAACTATCTGGCTCCAGATTTCGGCATTGACCAGTCGGCTTCATCTTCAACTAAGCAGCAAAGCGATGAGACGTTCGAAGACATAAAGGCAATAGCAGAGTTGGAACCCAGTGGGATTATTCACATAGCTGTTTTGTTTCCTTTTTCAAATTGTAAACTCTATATTATTTGGCGGCGTCCTCTTACTAGGATGTCAGCCTCTTGTACAAAAACGCCTATTCACAGGCAAAGTTTAAATCAATACAAATTCACTTGTCCATACAAATTACCATTGTTTTCCCTTTTTTCCGTTTTGTCCTGCGAAGAACGTCCAATGTTCATTTTTGATATATGCATTTGACATTAAATTGCTAATTCATAAATATTTGCATATAAAACAAGAGATTAATTACAGGTGACATCAAAGACAGGGGCAATATGGAGTTGTCTAATACAGTCTAATTGTTTTGTCCGCCAAGGCACCAGGGTAGGTTCAATTGAAAATATGGCCAAATCATCTTAACTCCCCGCAGAGTAAAACAAGGTTCAGCAATACTTTCCCCCAAGAGAGGTTGGTCCCCCGACGATCCTGAAGAAGTCCAACATTCCTGGGCAGGTCTTAAAGCTCATCCCCAATAGATTCTGGAAGCTTATCCCCTGCAAAGTACGAACGTCTCGCCCGAGTTTTTATTTAGAGTTATTTCCTCACAAGGACTTATAACTGGGTTATCCTCAGCTAAAAGCCACGGAGGATCGCTCTCGACAAAGTTCCTTCAGTTCCCCAGCGGAGTCTATCTTTGGTATTCCCAAGCAGAGTTTATCTTCGGAGTTCCCCAGCGGAGTTTATCACCATCATCCTCAGCGGAATCCATCATTAAAGTCCTCAGCAGGCCTCTCATCAAAACTTCGGCCAAGTATCTCTTTCGCAGAGCAGCTTCCTGGCCGTTCGTCAAGGATTTATTTTCCTAAGATGAAATTACACTCATAGACATTTCACATTTTCATACATCTTGCTTACATACATGATGAAACGCATACAACATCAAATGTTGAACATCATGACATCATGCATATCATACATTGCATACAACTTACGTCTTTGACTTTTCAGGAAAAAGACAATCTAAAAAACTACTGCCTTCAACTGTCACAATTCCAGATTCGATACCTGTATCTAGCCAGGGCACATCTGAGAGTGATCATTTCCAGACTCGATTCCTGTATCTAGCCAGGGCACGTCTGAAGAGTTCAAAGATTCGATTCCTGTATCCAGCCAGGGCACATCTATCAACTACAACATCTCCAGATTCGATTCCTGTATCCAGCCAGGGCATATCTGTTGACTACATTTCCAGACTCGATTCCTGTATCTAGCCAGGGCATGTCTGAAGAGTTCAAAGATGCGATTCCTGTATCCAGCCAGGGCATATCTGTTGACTACATTTCCAGACTCGATTCCTGTATCTAGCCAGGGCACGTCTGAAGAATTCTCCGGATTCGACTCCTGTATCCAGCCAGGGCATATCTGTTGACTACATTTCCAGATTCGATTCCTGTATCTAGCCAGGGCACGTCTGAAGAATTTGAAGATTCGATTCCTGTATCCAGCCAGGGCACATCTGTGAGCAACCGATTGTAGATTCGACACCTGTATCTAGCCAGGGCATATCTGCACAAGGAGATTGAAGATCAAACACCTGTAACGAGCCAGGAGAACGTCCGTCTTTCTCAAATACACAAGTTCTCGCTAAGGAATCTCTTATGCGATCGACACTTCCAAATGGCATCTTTAAGCCCATTCACCTCCACCGTCACATCGACGAGCGCAAATTTTCTGGGCACATTAGTGTCCAATCTCCTTTTACCTTCAAGTCGCGAAAGGCAAACTTGCCAATCTAACTCTTCAGGTCAAAGAAGATTGAACAGGGGCAACTGTTGTACCCCAAAATTTGCCCTCGCGCTTTTCCACAAGAAATCTCAGCTTCAAACATTTCCTGACTTCTCAAACTGGCTCAAGAATCGGACAAACGGACTTTTCTTGACAGTCAATCAAAATTAGGGTTTTCACTGATTTTCAGAGCTTTGAATTGTTTCATATAGTGGGCTTAAGGTTTGGTTGATTTTTGGTTCAATTTTGATTAAGCGAGCGTGATTTGGCATTTAATCGGGAATTAAGGTTTTATGGGCATATTCTCAGAAGAATTTGAATTCCACAGCACTTTGCGGTTTATTTCAAGATTCGGATTAAAATTCGCGCTATCTTGGTTTAATCAGTAAAAGAGACAGCGGTTTGAATTCGTCAGTCAAAAGATATATGCAGTGTTGGATTCACAGTGCTCATGTGTTTGATCAGTCCATTTGGGTTAATTGCTGTTTTGCTCTGGATGTTGAATAAGACAGACTTTAATTGATCAATGTTGTTTTATTTTAGTTATTTATTATTCTGAAATTAAATGATTGAATTTATTTTTCAATTGTTTTAATTCTAAGAATTTTAAATAAATAAATAAACAATAAAGAAATTAGAATTAATTGGATAATTCAAACTTTTATTGATATTGGAATTATTTGTACAAATTGTTGTTTATTACAAACAATAATTTACATTTAATTTAAATATTACATAGAATAAAAAAAACTATCCTATTTTCTAAATATTCTTCGTTCTTCATTCCGCTCCGGTATTCCGTTTTTCATCTGCAAAAAGAAACAAGAAAAGTCAGAAAGCATTTAATTAAAAGACAGATAAAAAGTGCTCATCATTAGGGGCCACTGATTGGGATCAGTCGACCCTCTCTGCAAATCACGGGATTTCTCCCGGTTCACAGAGAGGGAAGATTATTTTTATTTCATGAATGCAAATGTCAAAAATGCATAAGTTATAAAATTCAAGTTACATAAGAATCTCAATTTCCAAGTTCAAATCCAAACTGAAAAGTTCAAATCCAAACTTTCTATCCAAAAGCAAAGGCTACTGTCAAAATGCCCAAAGTTCACTCAAAGAAAGATTTCAAAAGTGCAAAAGTGCATTTGCTATCACAGGTAACCAAACTGTCATGAAAAGGTTTGGTCAAAATGCAAAGTCAGAGCAAAGTGCAAAAGCTGGAGGAAAAGATGCAGAATGTGCTATGCAAGAGATCTAAACATCATTTCCCTAGTCAAACCCCTTCAGAGCAAGTACAGAAATATAATCATATTAAATCTGAAAGCTGTACTTTAGGAGAAAAAGAAGAGAGATAAAGGCAGCAGATGCAGGTTAGGCATTAGACAGTAGGAGAGGAGAAGACAAAAAGATTATACAAATCAAAAAAAAACTCAGCATAGCAGTACATCAGGCAAAAAGGAGAGGGAGGTTTAAGATAGAAAACAAAATATACACAAATATATGAAACAGTTCAGCACAGCAGGCAAAAAGGAGAGGGAGTTTTAAGAT
The DNA here is from genome assembly GCA_948472305.1 of Vicia faba. Lineage (NCBI taxonomy): Eukaryota > Viridiplantae > Streptophyta > Magnoliopsida > Fabales > Fabaceae > Vicia > Vicia faba. Next base: position 1,054,528,307 of record OX451740.1, on the reverse strand, counting down.
AGAAAAGAGAATACACAAAAGCCAATGAAACAGTGCAGAATAGCAGGCATTAGACAGTAGAGAGGGCAGAAAATATACATAAGCCAGTTCAGAAGTGAAGGAGGAGGAGAACAAAAAGATATCCAAACCAATTCTCAAACGAAAAAAAAAACATACTGCAAACCATAACCTGATGCACACAACCTTGCATCAAACACAACTCAAAAGGCCTCAAAAAAACAAAAACTCAAACCACTACTGTCCCAAAACCTCACATAACCAGAAACACAATGCCATAATCATAAAAACCTCAACACCCTGCTCAATCACAAAAACACCATACTGTCAAACTATCCCCTCAACAGAAATTCAAGGCAACTCAATCTCAAGCCTATTCAAACACATAACCCCTCAACAGAAGTTCAAAAAACCAAAAAAACACACAGTTCAAGCCAAGAACCATACCAATATCCTGTCATACCAGTACCAAAACTGTCAAGGCAACCCAATCTCAAGCATGATCAAAGCACACAAAAATCCCTAAGCCCTCAGTACAAGCATCATTGGGCATTAAGTCTCAAAAATACATAGCATCCACCGTTTCAAGGCAATAACTGTTCACAGCATTCAACCATTCAAAGGGACGAGCGAAGAAGAGAAAGATACTCAGGCAACAGTTCCAACAACATACGAGTCCAAAGGGCAATACATAGTGGAAGAAGAAGATAAAAAGAGTGAATTTTAAGAAGGGGGTTTTCAGGCAAATCTAGCAACATCATCAAAGCCCTAACATAAGCAAAGAACGAAGTTACCAGGAAGGCGTCAAAAGCGAAGCAAGTTCAAAGTCCATCACCGCCGTTCCGGCCTCCTGAAGCATCACCCTTTCGCCTCTCCTCCATTTCCCAAATCAGGTAGCCATCTTCTTCCCTTTCACCTCATAAAACGAAAAATAAAGAACTCAGTTTAAAACGAATCTGAACCACGCGAATCAGAAAAAAATAAAGACATAAAACAATTAGAACCAACCTTGTTTCAAAGGACGCGGAATTCTCGCCTTGGAGGGAAGAGAGTGTGAGGATGATGTTGGTGGCCGGAACCAAACGCTCAGAAATTGCTAATCGGAGAAGACGAATACCACGAACGCGCCGTCGTCACCAAACGAACCCTAATTTCGTTCATTACCAAACTAAGCCAACGCCTAAACCTAAAATTCGTTTCAGGCTTTGATTCGGGCTTAACCCGTGTCTGCCTTCCTAAGCCCATTAAACATCAATCTCTTTTCATTTTCATCCAATATTCATTTAAGCTATTCTTTCTATATATTAATCAGCTAACCTTTTTTTATTTTATATTTTTTGTGCTTCTTGATAAAATACTAACTCCTTCCATTTTTATAATAAAAAACAATGTTTACTTTTTTTTTTATATACTAACTCAATTAATTCATTTTTTCTAAAAAAACATATACAATTTATTTCTTAATTTAATTAAACATACTAACTTAATCAAAATACACCTTTTACCACATAACATAATAAAAAAAAAAACTCTTTTTAGATATAACTTGTACATATCATATAATTAAATTGAAAATACTTTTTATACCAATTAACTTGAAAATATTTTTTACATATTGAAACATATTTGTACATATTATACATTTTCCATACATAATTAAAATTGGACCTTTTATTAACATTCTTTTCTCTTATATACATAACAATTCAATACATTTTTCTCTAATATTTAATTTCCAAACATTTAGTTAAAATACTTTTTTTGTAAATAAAGAAACATTCTTAATTTAAAACTTGAACTCTTTTTGTACATTAAACATACCAAAATCAAGATTCATCTAAAAACATTTATCTAGGTCAAAACCCTAATATGGCTCAACTTCACATTTCGCACTTGTACATATTTACACTTACACAATACATATACATTTGCACTTACACAATATATTGCCCTACACCCATTTTATTTTATATTCATACCTTCGACATTTATATTTTGATTGTGACATTCGATTTGGTTGTAAATACTATAAGTCTCATCCCCTTGTACATTTATACCCCCACTCCTGGATATTATTGTGTAATAGCGTAGATTTACATTCCGCAATTTACAGTTTTTCCAATTATACCATGGTTAGACCTAGGGTTTGTATGTACCTAAAATCAAAACGCTAGATAACCTAATACAAAACAAATACATGTAATCAATACACAATCACACTTGCACCCCCTAGGGTAATCCCACATGTTGCCTTCCCAATGGGCCATGCTTGCACGTCGAATGTCTTTGGCAAAACAAAATCAAATGATCATAAGTCCCTCGATAACGCTTTCAAGATGTTGCCTAAATGAATGATCATAGTCCCTTCAAAACAAATTGCCAAAGACACTTGGCATCATTGCATTCATGGTCCATACGATGACCCGCGCCCGTCCCGAATGAACTTCCTAAACGCAAGATTGTCCATCAATTTCAATGATGGAACAAAATTGTTAAAAAGGGGTTAAAACATGACAAAAACCTTTGAGTACAATAGGGTAGACAAAACTCTTAGTTACTTGAGATCAAACTTGCAAAAACACTTGCCTTCTTTTCAAAAACCACAATCCACAACACTTTCAAACAAACTCTCAAAAACATTTGAAAACATCTTTTCGAAAAGATTCACACTTTTGTAAAACACTCAATCACGGGTCAAATACATTAGTTGCCTAAGACAAGGCATCTTTTTTCCAAAACATTTTCAAAAAGCACCCACACACACACCATTTTCAAAGCAATCGAAAAACAAGGCAAGTGATCTAAAAAACCAAGTAACTAAGAGCCCATGGATAACCATGGATGAAAAGGGTGCTAATACCTTCCCTTTTCATAATCTACCCCCCGAACCCAAGAAAACATCTCAAAAAGGTTTTTGCTGTGCTTTTTTAACCTTTCCTTTAGGATAAAATAAAAAGTCGGTGGCGACTCTTGCTAACCGCACAAGTGCGAATACGAACGCAAAACACTAGTCAGTTCTCCCACCGTATCACACATGTTGTTTTTGCTAAATGCTTGTCTATGAGTGTTTAGTTCCCCTCTTTGCATGGATGTTGATTCGTTGATTTCTTGAACCATCAACCATTATTTTGGTCTTGAACCCTTAACTCGTTAAGCATGTCTTCGAAACGGGGAATTGGGAATCGATAATTGATATTCATCTTATTAATGGATCGGTTGTCAACACACATTTGCCACTGATTTCCTTTTTATGGACTAAAAGGACTAGTACTACACATGGAGTCATGCTCTCATAAATAAACCCCTTATTCAACAAATCTTCAATCTGCTCCCTTAAAATCTCATTCTCCTTGGGGCTCATACGATAGTGATAAAGGTTTGGTAAGTTATACCCTGGGATGAGAATTTGATGTTGAATATATCGCATATCATTTGGTAATTCATATGCATTCAACTCCTTGAAATCCTCAAAGATCTCTAATACTTCTTCTATAATTGTTGTTTCCTTATTTTCAGCATTCATCAACCCCTTGATCACCACTGGACAGAAACATTCAGTTTCTTTTACAGTATTATCAAACTCATTTTCACTCTGCGTCATCACCAAGAAACTAGACTTGTTTCTTCTTGGATACTTATCAAAGTGTAAAACAGGAGCCATAACAATTTTATGTATGCCCCGTGTAAATATAATCATGTTATACCTTCCTCGATAAGTGGTATCATTGTTAAACTGCCATGGTCTACCAAATAAAATATGACAAACATCCATATCAATAACATCACAAAGCACCTCTTTTATGTAATGTTTTCCGCTAGAGATAGGAACTCTACAGGCTAGTGTTACTCGAACTTGTGATCCCTTGCTTATGCAACCGAAGGTGTATGGCTTCTCATGGGGTTTTGTGGACTATTTCAAATAATCTACCCATTTATGCGACACCGGATTCCCCGTGCTTCCATTATCCATAATCAGATTACACGCTTTATTCTTGATAGAAGAATGTGTTTTAAATAAATTCGTGTGCTGCCTTTCATCTTTGGATGCTAGTAACATTCTTTGTACCACAAAATTTACCCTTTCCTCAGATTCTTCCTCTACAAAATCAACATCGGCATATTCATCGCTCTCAACTGCATGATCTTCTCTTTTTTTATATTCCTCCTTTTTCTTCCACAACAGCAACGACTCTCCTTGTCGGAAAAACATTTGATTTGGGGCCTCTTCTGTTACAATGATAACATGTGTATATATTGGGTCTAGCATATGGATTATTCTGCCTTTGAATTGGTGTTTTACCCTGTTGCACACTGCTAGAGTTGCTAGCCCCCTTATTCCCATGGTTGGAATCCCGAGATGTTGCACTCTTTTCTTTGTCACATGCTGATTCAGAGTTATTCTAGGGGGTAAGTACCTTCTAAAAGACGACAAATTTTGAGGAGATTTCTCCACCAATTCTGACTTCAAAGCTAACTAGATGCCTTACCTATGGTTCATACAGTTTGTAAACCCATTTTCTCCTGTAAGGATCCCTTTAAGCCACTTATGTACCGAGCCACTTTCTGGATCTTTGATTCTCCCAATTCATTGCACTCAGAAAACTGTAGGAACTCAATTGTGTATTCAGTCACAATTCTCTTGCCCTGAACACACTCAATGTAGATCTTATAAATAATATGTTCATAATCCTTCAGTAAAAACTGCTCTAGCATCAATTATTTCATTTTTTGCCAAGTTCTGACTGGCCCCTTCCTTTGCCTCTGACTTTGAACAACAAGTTTATCCCACCATACATTTGTAATACTTTTAAGCATGATTGCAACCATCTTAAATTGCTTGTTCTCAGAGAAGGCCATAACATTGAAGAACCTGTCTACGTCGATTTTCCAATCTAGAAACTCCTCCACTCCTATCGTTCCATAGAATAATGGAATATCATCTTTCACTCGATAATCATGGTTATGTCGATTCTCATGATCAACAACCTCTTCCTCATATGACTCTTCTTCTTTGGAACCCAAATTTTTAGCAATAAAAGCATGATGAATTTTTCCACCCCGTGAAACCCTAACATGTTCTCTTCTCATGTCTATTCGATAATTCCCGTTGTTGTTGTTCACCTGATTTGCTAAATTTTCCAACTGTTCAGTTAAGGCAGTTAGAGTCGCGGTAAAAATTGTGGTAACTCTCTCAAAATCTTCTTTAGTCATCGATCGGTCCGCCATGGTAGTCAAGCTACGAAAAGAACATGAGAAACATGCTCTAATGCAAACTTACACAATCATAAGCCCTAGGGAATATCAAGAGCTAAGCCTAGAATGAAAACAGGGTTGCAAGCGTAAAACCTGTCAGATAAGCTCTGGAGTCCACCAGGAATAAAGAAAACTTCAAATTATATTATATGAAAAACAATCCTTATAGCCAAGTCAAAGGTCTTTAAATACATAAAATAAAATACCCCTAATAGGTCTTATGGTCCTTTAATCCAAAACAAAATTAAATAAAATAAATAAAATAGAAATTTATTAAATATTAAAATAGAAAATTGCTTAAATATTAAAATGTTTTATGCCACGCAATATCTTCTTAGATATGTGCAACCAGTCTTCCTACATCACTTGCCATCACCTACATTTTTCTTAAACCATGACTAAGATATAATCATAAAGTGATCTTTAAAAAACATATTGAATTAAAATTAGGCATTTTTGAATCAATCTTTCTCCTGAGTTAAAAGTTTCCCCTCAATCTACACCAATTTATTTATTAGCACCATTACCTATAAGATGAGCTTTATATCGTTCAAAAGAGATATCATATTTCTTTTTATTTTCAATAAGATAAAATGCTCTTCTTTGCATTGTCGTTTTCTAGTTACGACCATTTAATGTATTAATTTGATTGGTAGGTAAAAGAGAGATGAAATTGGGTGCAGAAGTATGATTATTGAATAGGGTATGAGGCTTAAAAATTCTATGTTGTGTTTGGCTGGTCATTTGAGAAAAATGTGGTGATATTTTTGGTGAAATTTTTTTTATCGTAGGGGTAAGATTTTGATCCATGGATTGATTTGAGATAGTAGAAGATGTAGATGTTGGTGAAAAGGTCGATGATGATGGGTTTTGAGAGCACGGATGAAGTGTGTTTTTGGCTGTTGAAATGTGATTTTGTTTAGGGGTGGGATGAGTTATTTGGGTCTCATGTGTAAATGTAATTTGAGTTGGTTCATGTGTGTGTTGAGGGGGGTGGGGGGCTTCTTATTGAACCCTCAGTGGTGCTCACACACTCTTGCAAGAATACAAAAATATCTTTAAAGTACGAAAATGCATTTTCGGACGCACCAAAACCGCAACACAAATATCAAATTGTATTTTTGAAAATTGTTGTGTTTGGAATACCAAAACAGATGTAAAATAAGAATAACAACATAAATTAACATCAATCATTATTATGACATACATAAAAAAAATAACATTACATAGATAATCGTTAACGTAAATATAACATTATCTTTCATTATCAAGAGATGATTGAGGATATTTCATATCTTCTGTTGATGTCGCAATCTTCGCATCCACTTCGATCAAACCTTTTGTTTTGTAACAGTGAAATGTACTCCATATAATAGTTAAATCTTCATTTGTATTCAGATTTAACTTGTTGAATTGTATCTTTTATTTTTTGTCAATCAAGGGTGAATGATAATAGAGTTTCGCAACTCATCGATTGTCAGGATAACGCAGCAGATTCTCTAGTGTGGATTTTAGATCGAAAAGACATGTGATCTCTATGAATATATATTCAAGAGGGGGCATTTCTCCATTGAAATAGACAAAAACAAGATATGAATATTGAAACATTTTGTGTATTATTTTGCTAACAACATGAGGGACACCCATATTTATACAAATTTTAGATGAATATGGACCTTAAAAATCCAATCTTATCTCAGTTGATATTTCGGAGATGTACTTATGGATTAACCCTATCACGTTTAGTAAATTAGGGTGAACACGAAAATGCAGTTCCGAATTAACCCATATTAGAATTTTTTTAGAAAATGGAGTGCATACGGAAGTATATTTCTGAATTCATCCCTCACAGTAACAGAACCTGATATGGAAATAAAAATTGTTATGAAACACATAAGTCTAGAAAATTTTAGAAAAATAGAATATACATTAAAATGTATGAAAATGTTTCCAATTTATATCGTTAATATCCATCCAATGTTGCATACAAAAAACAAGTCAACACCTAAATACATTGTTAATAAAAATTAAAATGAATCAAAAATATATGTCATCATCTAAATCTATATTTGTGGTGAATTCTCCAATCCTATCAAAAATTTATCTGGTCAAGTTTCAGCTTCCTTGGGGCATCCTGATTTCAAATAAACTTTAAAAAAAATGTAGTGATTTTGAAAGTCCCCCAATACAAATAATGTGTCCGGTTGAATTTTGAGATGCGCCACTTCGAAGTAAAAAAAATGTTTTTTAGAAGCCATATCTTGCCAGATCAATAGACACCCTATTATATGAACTTGTTATAAGATAACTCATTTCAGTAAAGCATGTCCACTTTTCCTTCGGTGTCGGACCGCTAACACAAGGAATGAGAGATGCATGAATTGCGTCAAAATTTTCTTTATTCTCATATAATTTTGTGTATAACTCCTTATGTGTCTTCAACTCTTTGATGAGTTGTTAATAGATAAGTGTATTATTCTACTCTTTTTTACCGAACAAATCTGAAACAACAAGATAATTGTAGTTCATGTTATCCTAACATCTATAATTTGTTCAATGTGTTTGTGAATAAAAATCGACATCTCTTAAATGTGTATCACTTTTGGTAAAGGTGGTAAAGGAGATGGTTTTCTAATGCGAGCACCTTTGAAAACACTTTTTGAGATTTTTGAAGATAGAGAATCTGAAAGATGTGTGACAACATGTTTGAAATAAGATGAGACTGAATTATTGAATGGTCACTCTTTGTTGGTTTTACCTTCTTAATATCACCCTTTGTTTTTATGGATTACGAGGGTAGTTTCAAATCTATGGTTTCTAGATAGGAAATATTCCTCAGTTGCTTTTTTAAGTTCATTTTCATGTTGTCACCGACTTACGAAAATCTATCTTGATTCATTTCCCATCTAGTCATGATAGATGTATTCAATTTACCATACTTCATTACATCATCATCATCATTAAACTGGAGCCTTTTCTAGCACGTGTAAACCTCATTCATTCGTATGGGTCTATTAATTTTCCTCTTCTTTGAAATTAAACAGGCACATGGAAGACTATATGTCTTCTAAAGTGTACACACACACACTTTGAGCTATTTGAACCTAATTTATCTTCTTGTTTGATTTTGTGAATAAAATTTAACCTCTTTCGAGATATATTGCCCATCAATTGTGAATAAAGATTGTTGTCTATGAATCTATGTTCTAACATTGCAATGTTGCGTCCAAATTATGTTTGTATCTTGTTATGCTAATTTTGGATCATTTGGTTCGCGGAGTCCCAATCTCTATATAAATCACCTTTACTATTTCCTAACAAATTATTCGATGTAGCATTAGCATATTCAACTTTGTTAGTTATTGTATTTCTAAAGTGTCTAAGTTGATCGGTCCAAGAATAAACAATTTTCTCACTCACCTTATCTATAATTGTACTTTCAACATATTTCAAGAAATCCAGATGTTTATCGCACACCCTCCTAAAATATATTACAAATTCGACATATAACTCTTCTGTATAAAAATTTATTATAACATTTCAGGCATATTATGCTTTCCAATATCACATAAACTTTGATCATTTTCCCATGTCCCTACAACAAACTTAAGTCTACTTCTCACATTTTTTGTTATGTGATACCAAAAATGTAATGAATATTATATCGGAAACACCTTTGCAACCGAATTCATCATTATGATATCGCGATCAGTGACAATGATATTTGGCATGCTTTATTGGTCCTTCAATATAGTTTGTCACACTTCTAAAGCGCAAGTAACATTGTCCTCTTTTTCACTTCCAAGAATGTAAATCCAACTGAAAAAGTTATCATCATAGAAGTAACTCAAAATATTTCCAAAAGTGGAATCTTGTACTTGTTGGTCTTATATGTTGAATCAATAATGAGCATAGTGGAAAATATGTTGAACAGTTTGATGGAATCGGGATTAGTCCAAAATATATCTCAAACAATTTTTATATCCTCACACACTTTATACTTAGATACATAATGGTTATCATCCAAAAGTTTCAATAATTTTTGCATTTTTATTCTTCGACCTCTTATCGCCTGGTTGTTTTAGGTACGAATATTGTATACTTGCTTGATATTTGAGACATTTTGAGGTATGTTTTGTTTCAAAGTTACAAGTATGTTTTCTGACTGCACCATATTCAATGAGATGTCATTAACAAGTTTCTTCTCTTCAGGATTAAGATGACATGCAATGGGATGACCGTCTAACTTGTAACATATCATGATTACGTATACCACAAGTCATATTAAATGTTCATGTATTATTTGCCATAAGTTATTTGCGCAACTTAAAATGACACTCACATCTCCTCAAACTGGTGCCATGTTATTTCAAATTTCAGATACTTTTTGTGTATTTTCCACACATCTTAGTGTCATAAATGTTTATCTTCTATCATAATCATTATCTAACCTCCCGATTACAACATTGAATCCCAATTTGGCAGTCTTTGTGTGGATCCATAAGAGTATATGTTCACGAACAACAAACTCATGTTTGTTTGTAAACTGTTTACCAACATCTACATTGACATCAACCAGTTTAACATCCATAGACACAATAGCTTTGAGGACAGTGTTAGGATGCACCATATCTAAGGCCAATCGTAACAGAAAAAATTAAAAACTCACCGAATTCAACATTGACTTAATCCTGAAATAAAATTCAGTATGACATTCAACAATAATCCAAAAATATAGTTCTAGACGTAACGTTCGTTTTTCAAAGCAAAAACCATAGTCTAACAAGTAATGGGGAAGAAAATACATGTACATTACCTTAAATTTCAACTTCTTTTACTCCTTTTGATGTGAAAAAACAGAGAAATATTAATTTAAAATGGAAAACTTGATTGAGTATAGAAGGAGGTTTTGGTAGGGTTTGAAGAAGAAATAGTGGTATTAGATATGATCATGAGTGAAGCATACATGAAAGGTGGTGTCTTATTAAACTTATCTCTTGACAAATCCAAAAATTCACTTCCAAAATAATCATTGAGTTGTGAAACAAACAAAATAATTATATGTATGAGTACGTGTTTTTCACTAGTTTTTGGGAAAATGACAGTGTATTTCACTTAGAACGTGTTTTGATGTGAAATAAGTGTGTCTAAAGATGTACTTCTAAAATTATGAAAAGGCATTTTCGAATTTCATTAATGTGGCTCATCACCGCTAAGGGTGGGAAGAGAAACCCCATGTTAAATAGGGGAGGTTTAAGTCTAGTGTGCATTAACAATTTGATGAGATGATAGAAGAAAAGGTGACATTTTTTCATCCAATAAAATTATACCTTGATGTTGTGGGAGCATTTAAATTAGAAATAAATATTTTGTAACCCTTATGATTTGATAGATAATGTCAAGAATATTGTTTTAAAAATCGAACTGAATCGTTCGGTGATCGAACGGGAAAATGGAAGGGTCACTGATCTGGTCTTATTATTGAATCGGATATGCTATTGAACCTATGAAAATTGGTCAAATTCGATCAAAATGCAGGAAAAAAACTAGTGAATCAACGGTTTTGAAAAATCGATGGTTTTGAAAAATCGACGGGTTAAATGCATGCTTCTCGAACAAAATGACGTTGTTTTGGTAATTTTAAAAAATATATATAATTAAAATATAATTAGACTTTATTCAAAAAAATTATTTGAAACAATTTTCTCTTATTCGCAATTAGATCTGATTCAAAATTTATTTAAATTTGTATCTTGTATTATTTTGTTGCGATGATTATATTTAGAAATTGAATTTAAAGAATGAACATGTGAAATTATGATATTTTAAAACTTTAAAATTTGATATGGTATTGTGATATTTTTTAGATATTAGATCATTTGACTCGATCATTTTAATAAATATATATTTTTATTTTAGAGACTGATTTATTCAACTGAATTATTCAATTTAATTTAATTTTATCATACAGTTCAACCAATAATTCATTAATTCGACCAATAAACTAGTGATATAGTACTCTGTCGATTTGATTAGCGGTTCAATTTTTAAAATATTAGTAAAAAATATCCATAGTATTGATGAGATGAGTGCATAATAAAGACACAAAAAATTTAGGATTAGAATATGATGGATTTTTTTGGTAGCGGAATTTAGTGGATATTTTTGGAGGAAAAGTTTTTTATTTGAAAGATTTTGTGTAGGTGGGTGGTCTTTTCTGGTGCATGATACTAAAATAATGATGGTAGAGAGGCATGTGCAAGAAGGGTTCAAATGATATTTTGTGGTCTAAATTTGTCTTTCAAATTATATTTTAAATAAGTTAGCAGACAAATTCAATATTACTCCTACTTCTGTAAAAAGGTATCCCTTATGGAAAAGATGAATTAGGGATCAGATAATCAATGTGGCATATAACTTAGTCAACACAACACAATCTTTTTGGTGCACACAACACAAGTAGTCAACCACTTGAGCTTTTAAGGGCCCCACACCATCCAACATGCTCATATTAAGAGTGATACATTCTGGCCAAACCCACTCACTCTCCCCCCAACAATACAACCGCCCAGGATAATGACTTATTGACTTCAACTTGATTCACTTCACAACCATTCCACACTTCAAAATAAGACAAAATTAAATCCTTTTGTAATATTTCAAATGCCACAAGGGCATTTTCAATAACCAAATAGTTTATATATTGCACAAAACATTGCTCCTAACTCACTTATAAATAAACTATTAACTACTCTATATCATCTTTTCTATCAAGCAAACCCACTAAAGAAAAAAACATGGGAAATTGCTTGGTGCTACAACAAATTAATGTGATGAAGATCATGAAAACCGATGGCAAAGTTCTTGAATACAAAACACCAATCAAAGTTGAAGAGGTTTTGCCACTCCCACCACCAGCATCATCTAAAGGGGTCAAGAAGGTGAGGTTTGCAAATCCAGAAGTTCAAGATGTATATAAAAGTAGTGTGGTTAGGATTAAGCTTGTTATTAGTAAGCAAAAATTACAAGATATGTTGGATAATGGAGGGATTTCAGTTGACAAGATGTTATCTCTTGCTCATGCTGAAAAAGGAATGGATGGTGATGATTCTCTAGGAGAGTGGAAACCAGTATTGAAAAGCATACCTGAAGTAATCTAGCAGTAGGTTTCAAGTTACAATACTTGTGTTTCTTTCTTATACTGCTTAGGTATTAGAGTTTTCCTCTTACAAACATGTATTATGTACAGTAGTATAATATCTAAGAAATAATATAAATAGATGATTAGAAAGAAATATTCACTCTTCAAGTTCAGCATATACTCTCTTCTAGGCTAGCTTTGAATTTCCATGAATCAGTTGAGCAAAAAACAATTGGGTTACATTAAATTTTTATTAACAACACAGTTAACATTATTTGAAGTGAGTTGAAGATATGCCAAACAAGACTTATGGAAGATGAAGTATGATAATACTTGTTTTAAAAACATGTTATTTGAAGATACCTTTGATAAAAGTTATCTAAGTACATGTTTTTTTATATAAAAATTGTGTTTGTGTGTTCACATAAATATCTCGAATGATTAAGTATTATATTGAAATATAAATAAATAAAATGTTAGAGATATAGGAGAATTGATTTATATATTTTGAGTTAAGATGTAAGAATTGATTTATATATTTTGAGTTAAGATGTGTCGTCTCATTCTTTGTGGTGTTAGAGTTGGTCAAGTTGAGTTTAAATATGATAGGGAGATGGATCTTGTTGAGTTTAAATATGAGTGATCATGAACGGAAAAACGTCATATACTACAAGAAAAAGTTTGATTAGATAGGGGATTTAGTGAGGTGATAAACCTCTCACTAAATTTTGATATTGTTTAGGGGTAAATCCCCTTGCAAACGACAAAATTGAAGAAAAAAAATTAAACAAAAATGGTGATAGATTACCCCTCGCAAATAAAATATGAGATTTTTGAATTTTGAAAATTTTACTGCTCTGTATTTTGCGAGGACTCCACCTCACAAAATATGAATGTTGCTTACGTGTGGAGATCCCTTGCAAATTGGAGTTTATTGAAAAGTGTGCAGAATTCTGAAAAACGTATTAACATTTTGCCGGAGACTACCCCTCACTAATTGTCCTATTTAAAAAAATCTTCACTTTCCAAGATTCATTTATGTCTTTTCTTCTCTTTCTTTTCTCTCTTTCTCTCGTATTCCCATCTTCTTCTACATTCATCTCTCATTTTTATTAATTATTAAAGGCATTGTTCTTTAAATTATATTTCATATAATGTTTAATTTATGTTTTTTTTTTCTAATATTTAGTTTTCGTTTTATGTTTTTAGATATATTTTTATCATTGAAGACAATCAAAGAATTTAAATCCAAATTGAGTGTTCATCAAAGGTACATATTTTTTGTTTAATTTTTCTTAAATCTATTTATATAGTTGTAAATGGATATTGTTTGTTATTATAGTTGTAAATGAGTATTGTTAAATAGGTGATGTTTGTTATTATTTGTTATTATAATGATTATGAGTGATGTTTGTATAAATATTTGTTGATTAAAATTATTTATTTATAATGATAAGGATCCTAGAAACTAGTTAAAAATATTTGTAAAAACACAATAGTATGTAAAATTATTTTTTTAGTTATAATACTTTAAAAAATAGTAAGGCAATAAATATATTATCATAAAAACATTATTGATATTTTAGAAAAATAATATAATAAAATAGTTTTAATTATATTAATTATAATTATAATATTATAATTTTTTTCTATTAATGTTAATATATTTTTATTTTATTAATATTTTTATTTTTTTATAATTTTTTTTTATATTTTGTCAGAGGTTTAACTTCTAACCAATAGAAAACACTTGCATTTTGTGAGGAGTTAGTCCCAAATAAAATAGTGACGTGAAAAGCTCCTCACAAATGTTATCTCCCGACTGATTTCATTTTTTCATATATATATATATATATATATATATATATATATATATATATATATATATATATATATATATATATATATATATATATATATATATATATATATATATATATATATATATATAATTATATTTTAAATTTATTGAATAATTAATTTATGTGATTTATATATAATTTAGATATATTATTCAATGATTTATATATAGTCTAGATACATTATTCAAAATGAATTTTTTCTTACAATCGGTGAGAGTATAATTTTTCTCTCAAATGTAAGTATTCCACATACTACACCATGATCCACTCTTCCCGCACAAAATCAAACCATAACTCACATCTATATTCAAAATTTCAAGACATTAGGTATCCGAATAGGCTCTCTTATCTAATATGTTTGAGTGAGTTCCATAAACTTTTGTGCCTAATTCATAGGTGCAAACTAACACTAGTGGTGTTGCATCATGCACAACTTTTACAACAATTGGATTAACCAAGCACATCAAACATGATGCTGGACCATCCACACTGAATCTTTATTCTCAGCGGTCACCACCATAAATCAACATCACATTTTCCCCCTGTTCCTCTGGTTACGCTGCCCACCACACCACTTCCATGGTGTTCAAAGTGATCCTTCCTTGCTCACATCATCAATGCATCAGTATGAGATATTTTTAGAATAACTAACAAAATGAATACGAACCAATTATAACACCGATTGTTGCAAATGTGAGAGGGATGTCACGAATGCTTCATGTCTCATGATAGGGAGGAATTGAGAAAGATAGTGCTATTAGAGGTCGCCATCTAGTAAAAAGGACCGGAGGAAAAACGCGCAACTGCACAACCAACTGAGGGCACTGTGTTAGGAAGCTTTGATTTACATTGATAAACAAACACTTTTTGCATTGTTTCATTAAATATTTTACACAAGAATTTAAGCAACGAGATGCCATACACTGGTTGTTACACCTCTGTAGCTATGTGTAGGTCTCCTTCAATTATTCTTCCTTGTTCTTGCATGCTTTAGTGGAACTTGCTTTTTACCTTGTGAGTTATCCAAAGTGTTCTAACACTAAAAAGTCCACAGTGCTCTTTATTAAAAATCATGCATTGCCTATACTAAACTAGATGGACTAAAAATGTAATTAAACTCAAAAAAGTGAACAGTAAGTGGTATGATAAGAGCATAGTGAAAGACTATTAAAATTTAAATCGAAGTTAACTCAACCTTATAAACCTAGCATAAAACTGAATATCAAAGTGTTGACTCAAATGATTAGATAGAAGTGACTTGATAGTAGTCGCGGGTGGTCCAATGAAGTGTCTAATACTATTATAAAATTAAAATGGATCGAATTCAAACTTATAAAACCATAAAGTAGGATGAAAATTACTTCCACTTGTAAACATATGTCTAGCTAGTCCTTATATCGTCTAATATAAGATTCTTAACCTACACATAAGTTGGTTCAAATGGCAAGGAACTTTATTCTCTTTAAATAAAATTTTAATTTCATGTTTTGTGTGGAGAAAATTGGTGTTGAAAAAGCTTTTGTCCCCTCCAATAGGCTTACCTGACTCGACTCGGATTAGTCACAATCAATACAATTGCTAGTTATCAAGTATTATTAGGATTCAATAATTTAAACTTTCATTAACTGCATGATGTTAGTAATACAATGAGTTCAATAGAAATCACGTTTTGAAGTTATTTCATCAGCTATTAGCCTCAACACTAGGTAAAGTATGCATTCACATGAATTTTTCAAATGCTAATACAACCTCCCCATAAAAAATAATAATGGAGTAAGTATGATTATGTTTGCCATTCAAACTTGGGTTAATGGAGAATGTGATTATAATGGTGTTAATAAACTGCTCTTACAATAGGTCAATTTCCTATTATTGTTACTACTATTTACTCCATATATAGTTTGATGAGACAGGTAACCTCTAGTAAAACGTCTATATTAAGATTTAATCTCATTGTGAAAAAGAAGAAAAGAGGTGGGTGGTAAGGTTAATGAGCCATCTATTTTGACATAATCTAACTAAAAGGGTTTTTGAGATAAATTATTATCAGGGGAGAAATGTAAGGTGCACTTTGCTTAAGGGAAAGAAGAGGGAGGAGGGATTGTAGGATCAAAGTGAGAAATTTAATGTACAAGTAAATCAATAGAATTTGAAGGCTAGTAGCCTCAAGGTATAGATCACTTTTCAATAGTAAATGTATGAATTTAAATAAAACAAAACATCCGAGATTAACGATTTGGATAAAAGCATGATCATGGATAGAACATTATGCTAGAAGTTGATTCATGTAGCCGACCCTGCTTAGTGTGATAAAGTTGTGTTTTTGTTGTTACTCAGTTAACCCTCCCAAACTGATTAACAAGAAACATAAAAATAAAAGCGAGCAAAGAAATCTAGTAGCATGATAATTTGACACGATCTTCATGGGTTTTTAAAATCTCCCGCCAAAGAGGTTTATTTTTTCGAAATATAATTAGGGGTCCCTATCTAACAACAATCGAGAAATTTGTCTCTAGAAAAAAGACCCAGATCGGAAAAAGAGCTTATCGAGTGCAGGAGCAGGTAGCGTCATGTAAACCGCCATTACTTATGGGAGCAGTATAAGGCGGACAACTTTAAAAGTGGTGCTCCTGTGACCCAACTAACTACTTATCAATCCTTTCTATTTGTAACCTGAAGCAATTGTTTCATCCTTATTATTCTGGAATGGAGATGATATCCATGTTCAACATCAGAACTTGTTGCCGAGGACAGGCTGAGATACTGAGTTCAGCAACTAGCATTTGATATCGAGAAGGGGGTGCTTTGTTTGAACTAGTGGGCAATCAAAGTAAGGGAAACTGATGGCTTCAACATGGTCTAAGGTTTCAAGGGAGGGAGAAAAGGAAATAAGAATTCTGAACCATTGCAGCAAAGGAAAGCCTTGAAAATCATGATACAGATGATTTTGATGTGGCCATTTCCTGTCTCCATAATCTCAAAAAAGATGATAATCGCCCATTAGTTAAAGGAGTGTATATAAGAGATAAAAATACTTAAGGGGAATTAATAATTGTAACAGCTGTTATTACGGCAGCAACGGGATAGAGACTGCTATTATGGCAGCTTACCATCTTAGAATTGTGGTTGGACCTAACACAACCTTACAAACAATATATGGTAGGTGGCCTGAGAGCGTAAACTTGATAGCAGGGTCCAACAAATCTTGGATAGACTCTGATATTAACTTAGAATTAACGTTGGGCACTGCTTTACAAAACTGTCTTGTAAGGTGATTGGCCAACTTATAAACATATTTCCAGACCATATCTCATTTGATGATGGACTCTATAACAGAGACCAACTATTCCTCAACCATTTCTTTTTAGAATCTGTCAAACTAGGAGGCACAAAATTGAAGTTTAGTACTACACATCAGCCTCAAACAGAGAGAAGTCATAAATTTATGTTTAGAGACATACTTGCAATGCATGATAGGTTCTAAGCCAAGACAATGGCCAAAACTCCTCAGTTGGGCTGAATTTTGGTACAGTACCGACTTTCACAGCTCAACTAAACACAATCATTCAAGGCTCTATATGGTTGTGATCCTTCTACCCTACTTTGCCATGCTCTATCCCTTCGGAAGTCAAAGATGTTAACCAAATGTTTAAAGAGAGTGATCAACTATTGGACAAGTTGAAAAACAATTTCATGAAGGTATGAGATAGAATGAAACTGCAAGCTAACAAGAAGAGGGGGGGGGGGGGGGGGGGGGGGGGGGGGGGGGGGGGCGGACATGATGCACTTAAAATTACAACCCTATCACTGCAAGTCTTTGGCTAGATAACTGAATAAAAAGCTAAGTCTCGATCCTATGGGCCATTTCCAATTCAGAAGAGAATGGGGAAAATGGCATATTAACCGAGAGATCATAGTTGGACACATCGTGTTTTTTATGTCTCATTACTGAAGGCAGCCATCTCACCTAATACTCAAGCACAGCCTCTGCCTCCTATGTTGACTGCAGGGTTAAGATTAGAAGTAAAACCAGAAAATGTGGTTTCTAGACGATAAATAATGGCAACCACCTAGTACTCCTCAAATGGCAAGATCTGCCTTCCTTTGAGAACTCATGGGAAACTATGACTATGTTCAATGTTCCCACCACCAAAGAGGTCTTTTTTCAAAAAATATGAGTAGGGGTTCTTATTTATTAACAAATGCAAGTAGCCTCGTGTAAACCGTTATTACTAATAGGAGCAGTATAAGGTGGACAACTTTTAAGTTAATTCACCTGTAGACCAATTACATATCAATCCTTTCTATTTGTAACCTGCAGCAACTGTTTCATCCTTATCATACTCATAAGATTCCTCTGCTACAGAAATACATCCATCATAGCACAAGATGGGTATATTCTGGGCTGGAGATCATATCCATATTCAACCGCAAGAACTCGCTACCGAGGAGAGGATGGGATGAGGATACTGTCTTTAGCAACTAGCATTTGATATTGGGAGGGATGGAGTTGCTTTTAACTAGTAGGCAGTCAAAGTAGGAGAAACTAATGGCAAAGTGGATGGTTTCAAGGGAGGGGGGAAGGCAATCCGAATTCTAAACCATTGCAGCAGAGGAAAACCCACCCTGAAAATCATGAGACATGTAATATTGATGCGGCCACCGCCTCAGTCTCCATACGCTCAAACAAGATGACAATCTCCCATTAATTAAAGGAGTGTTTGTTAGGCAAAACAAAAGGGATTAAGAGGAATTAATAATTGTAACAGCTGTTAGCAGCAAAGGATAGAGACCACTACTATTCCTCGGACGTTTTTGGTCAAAAATCAAGAATTATTCAAACTAGAAGGCACAGCATTGAAGTCCAATACTGCATATCCCCCTAAACAAGATGGACAGATAGAGTCATAAATCGATGTTTAGAGACATGTGATGTAAGGCAGGTTCTCAACCAGGACACAATGGCCAAAACTCCCAGTTGAGCTGAATTTTGGTACAATACCAACTTTCACAGGTCAACTAAACTCACACAATTCAAGGCTTTGTATGGCTGGGACCCTCCCCACCCTACTTTGCCATGCTACTATCCATTCGACAGTTAAAGATGTTAACCTGATGTTTGAAGAGAGAGATCAACTATTGGACAAGTTAAAAAACAATAGAGTGAAACCGCAAGCTGACAAGAAGAGAAGGTTGGAGTTTAAGAATGGAGATATAGTGTACTTAAAATTAAAGCCCTAACACTGCAAGTCTTTGACTAGAAGAGTGAATGAAAAGCATAGTCCTCGGTTCAATGGGCCATTTCCAATTCTGAAGAGAGTGGGGAAAATGGCAAATAAACTGAGAGAACGTAGTCGGATACATCGAGTTTTTCATGTCTCGTTGTTAAAGGCAGCCATCTCACCTAATACTCAAGCACAACCTCTGCTTCCTATGTTGACTGAAGGGTTAAGATAAGAAGTTCAGCCAGAAGATCTGGTTTCAAGAAGATGATAATGGCAACAAACAAGTACTCAAATGGTAGAATCAACTATCTTTTGAGAATTCATGGGAAACTAAGAACTACTCTCAGTGTTCCTTTCCATCTATTCTCCTTGAGGACAAAGTGGCTCAATTAGAAAAGGATAAATAGGAATCAGTTAGGAGTGACAAATTAAACCATTTCTAGTGAATAATTCATGTATCTAAATTCAGTGAAGTTCCAGTTCTAATACAAGATATACCTCGGTTTTAATTCCCTTTTATATCAATGGCCTTTCTATATTTCAACATTTCCAGATATTATTACTAAAATTTATATATGAGAGGGGTTCATATCACTTGTACATGGTGTATCGATATTTGATAGACCACTGAAAAATAATCTACTGTATAATTTCTCTTACTCTTTTTCTTTTCAGGTTCAGCTATACATTGGTAAATTCTTTGGGGAAAAAATGTAATTTCCATATAACGCCAGACTTTTACAATGCTAGACTTACACACACATTATAACCAAACTGATTACATATACAAACACGTAAGTCTACATACATATATTAAACATCAATATTGAGTACAAGACCTATTTACAAAATAGACAACCATCAGTATTGAGCACATGACCTATTTACAAAAAATAAAAAGCCAAGCATCAATAATGAGTATGAAATATCTTGTAAAGTTGTATTGGAGTCTGATTCATGATAAAGAACAGGTATCATTTGCAGCTAACAGTGAAATGATGAAACTTCTAAAGTACCTTGAGACTGTTTGGCAAATACTTTCCCTACTGATTTTTCCACTCCACTTCCAATGCAACCTCGTTACGGCGTTGAAATGGAAGAGCAAATGGGGGATTGTACTGAAACAAAATAAAAGAGTAACTACCATCTGAAGAAGAGATAAATGAAAAAGTATTAGAGATGCTTAACTCAAAGATTGCATTAGGGATTTAACCTGTGCAATTTCTACTGAAGTTCCCTCTTTAATTTTGAACTGTCCATCAGTTTTCAAAGCTTCTCTCAGTTTCAGTTCACGCCGCTTAACTTCTTCATCATTTACAAAACCTGATGCAGTATAAAGGAAAAGGAAGTATATGTTTGGTTTAGGAATTTAAAAGAATTTTCAGTAAATATTTTATCCACTTACAAATGAATATTTAGAGTTCTCCAATTTACTCATCCAATTTCCCAACACGTGCACCAGAAAAAGAGAGAAAGGGCACATCCAAATATGTGTAATAAATGAGGAGGGATCAACTTACTCTAAGAATAATTTTGTTTTGAGTTACTCCGCTTAATAACTCATTATAAATATTAGATTTCATCAATCTAACTGTTGAAATTTTATAAAAAATTGTGCAATTGATCTACTCAATAAAAAAATTCAATTTAACGGTTGAATTAGTAAAATCTAATATTTATAATAAGTTATTAAGCAAAGTAACTAAATGTAGAGTTACTCCTAGAGTAAGTTGATTTCTCACACACACACATAAAAACATATAGAGATTCGCTGAATTGTGTGGGACTACAAATCTATACATAGAAATACTAGCAGCATACTATAATTGAATGAAATTCATACTAAATCATGCCGGTCTCATTTCCTATTTTGAGGTTCCCACATGAATTTCACTTAATAATATCGAGAATGTTGAAAAAATGTGTTGCTAACATTTCTCTGCATACAAATATACATGTGAATGGAATAAACCAAATTGTGAGTTATATGTGCTATCTCCTGTAATAATTACTTTAAAATCTTAATCCTAAATTTGTATAGAAACTATATACAAAGTATTAAGGCAAGAGCACACCTGAAAAGGCAACTACAGCAACTATTTTTCTAGCCACTTCTTTAATTGTCACAGAGGAATCTTTTGGCAGTGGCAAATTAGAACCATACTTTGAAGGCATGACAAAAGACATTTTCCATTTATCTTGATCTCCCGTCTAAGATAACACCATCAACAAATTAGAACATCATAAAGCAAACATATATTTAAGAAATATCACCCAATTAAATACTAGAATTAAATGCGGAACTTCCAGAAAATATATAATGACATGTAGTTGGGATAGATATGGTTGATTCCTAAGATGAAGAAGAACAGTATCAACTTATCCAAACTTCAAGCCAATCTTTGGCATTTAGAGAACTAAGAATTCAAAAGAGTTTCAGGTGCTAGGTAGTCATAAAATGTCAGCTTGACAAAACATTCCAGGGTAGTTTAGGTTTTTTAATCACTGCCCGAGCTTTAATTTGATTGAGCTCTGATTCAAGAAGGTTGGTTTATAATATTGTAAACTACGGTAGGTCAAAAAGACAAACTGTGATAATTAGTATTTTGCTGCCATTATTGAAGAATATAGAATAAGTTAGGTGAGATTATTTCTCAGCCATTCTTTTTCTTATATATACTACTTCCAAAACCGTTGTTGATGAAATGAATTTATAATAAATAAATCAAATAAAGAATATATGGAAGTAACTTTGCTGCAAATTCATATGAAA
The DNA here is from genome assembly GCA_948472305.1 of Vicia faba. Lineage (NCBI taxonomy): Eukaryota > Viridiplantae > Streptophyta > Magnoliopsida > Fabales > Fabaceae > Vicia > Vicia faba. The sequence continues at coordinate 1,054,506,056 of OX451740.1, read as the reverse complement.
ACAAACAAGTAAAAACTGTAACTGAGATATTTAACAGAGTCCATGAAAAAGAATCATAATACCTTTGTTGTTAACACAGGAGTTGTCATATCCATTTTAACCCCATCCGATTGATTCTTACTGGTAAAAACGGGTGTAGTCATTTCCATTTTTTCCTTCGTTGTATTCTACCATAAAAACAACAGCACACATCTATAACTTCTTCCAAAATAGAAAGAGGAAACCAAACAATGCAGCAACCAAATGCAACCCAGTAAAAGAAATTAAATACACAAATGTGAGTCGGTTCTAAACTGTATTACTACCTTACCAAAAAGGTATTCAGCAAGAACGTTAAATGACTGAGAAGCACCGCTGAAATCAAACCCGTTCTTCCCAGGCATTGTAGCCTCTGCTACAAAGTAAGGCTGCAAAGATAATCAAGTCAATGTGGGTGAGATTGATAGGAACCAACTGGTATTATTACAAAAAATGAGAAATAATTCCTTTGATTACTTAACAACAGCAAAACACAACTTTGAATTTGGCCACCTCACAACGCCAAAAGGCCTTATATCACTCGATTAATAAGAGGATCCCCTCTCTAATCCCTCCTCTCTTTTATAGGCAACATGTTTTATTGGGTCTAACTATCGCCCTAACACACCCGCTAACTAATCCATTAACTATTAACTAACTACTTATAAAGGGGTTACCTATCAAACACATTCCTGAGACCAAATGGTTTGTCGGTGATAGCAAAGCACTCGCATTGGAGCGAAGTTTTAGGCCAGCACTTGCAACTTGTAAGTATTTTGACACAAATGAATATATGTAGCATATCAATTCAACTAACTTAGAATATGAAGTATACTTACATTACCTGTCAACCACAATCCCTCAACTCCGGGTTTTTGACAGCTACAAATTGAACGACGAAGCATAATATATCAGATTTTTATATTAGAATCTAGTTTGAATTTACTTCAGTTTAACGAGTGCTTTGCCATTGAAATACATTTAGTTCTTAACTAAGAAAAAACTCTTATAAAGGAAAGCCCCAATGCATTTTACATGTACACACATACCCAAGTGAAAACATGAAGAAATCACACTATCATTATGGAAACAAAAGAAAAAACGAATTGAACTAATAAATTCTATGTCATCAAAGTGAACTAAAACTGTAAAAGCATAATAAATATTGAATAAATTAACAATTATATTCAATACCTCAATTTCCCTAATCTCATACCGGTCCCTTCTACTCAGAACTTTGAACTTGATAGTCTCGAGATCCGGAACTACATCAAAATAATTAAATTAATATACAAGAAAAAGTAACAAATTATCTATGAAGCACGGATACACGAAACACGACACTAACACTCGTAATAATATAAAATTCAAAAAAATGAATAAATTAAACGTAATCACAGATACGAATACACTTCTTAAGAGGTGTCAATGATACAGAGCAAATTATATCAATAATAATCAGAAACTATTGCATAACTGATAAGGAAAATAAACCACCGGTCATCAACGCTTCTTCGAGAGTTTGGCTTTCAAATCTTTTAGGAAACAAGTATTTTGCAGTGTCGGTAGCAAAATCGGCAACAACTGCATCACGTAAATACATCAAAAGAAAGAGAGAAAGCAGAAAAACATGAAAAGATTCAACCGAAAATTAATCATGAAGAGAAAAGTAGTAGATTTACGTCGCTGCGAGAGAGAGGTGGATTGGGAAGCGAGAGCGAAGATTAGAGAGATTCGAGCTTCGAATGCTGAGATAGTTCTTCGCTGGGTGCTTATTCTGTTGCCGGAAGATGCAGAGTTCGTGATTGAGACGATAGTCTTGTTAGGTTTTCCATGAATTGAAGCTGAATGAAGCGAAAGAGAAGGGTTGCAAAGAGGAATTAACATTTTAGTTTTGGAGAATTGAATATGGCTTTGTTTGGTTCACTATTACTGTAACTGAATATTGTTATGGATTTTGAATTTCAGTTTGATTTGGGTCTATCGGTGGTTATGGCTTTCCCAGCGCATTATATATTTGAGATATTTTCTTATCGTATTAGATATAACTAGTAACAAACCCGTGCCATCGCACGGGTTTCGTCTGGATTCATATTACATTTATAGATTATTAAATTATTAAGTATGTTACCATGTTTTCAGTTGAGTATATATCTCATGTAAACTATGTTGGCATTTAACTCCATATTTGTAGCAAGCGTCGGTCCTATCAACAAATCACATCTGCATGAACAAATAGGAAAAATTATATACTTCTTGAAATACATGGAAAATGTACATACTATATATTTTAATTCAAAATAGATTTTTAATTTGAATCGTAAAGTATAAGATATAAAGTTTACCAACACAATATTAGTAGTAGTAGAACACGGTACATTCTCCTTGTCATGAATTAGGATTTTTAGCCCACTTTTGCTCTTAACTCTTGAAATTGCAACATATAATTGACCATGACTAAACACAGGAGTAGGCAAATACAATCCAACACTATCAAGAGATTGACCTTGTGACTTATTAATTGTCATTGCATAGGAGACAATAATCGGAAATTGTCTCCTAATCAACTTGAATGGCCAAGGTGAATCAGAAGGTGACAGACATTCGTGGAATGTAAAAAATGTTACCTATGTTCTTTCCAGACATGATTTTTGCCTCAATGACATGATTTGCAAATCTTGTAACAATTAATCTTGTTCCGTTGCACAACTCATCGGCTTGGTCCAAATTTCTCATTAGCATAATAGGTGTACCAACCTTCAATTTGATCCTATGATTGGGAAGCTCTGACGTTCTTAATTTACTGAGAAATTCAGGAGTTAGAACTTCATATGCTTCAGTATAACTTGAATTTGTTCTACAATGGAATCAAAACTCAAATACTCTTTCTCTTCTCCTAAAAAAAAGTTTAAAAGCAAAACATAAATAAATTAGTAAAACTATGTTCTTAAATATATATATTATGAATGTAATAATACAGTAAATATAAAACACATGTACCTGGTATCAAGTCTAATACATAATGATTGATTTTATCCACAACTTCAATGGTTGAAGCAAGAATAGCCTTTCCTTGTAAGAATTCAACATCTTGATATTTTTCCAACAAATTGGGATATGTGTTTTCAACAATTGCTCTTATAGGATCATCAAAATTTGATATTAATAGCTCTTGAGGAATTTCAATATCAACCAAACCATCATTGGGTTCACAAATCTTACCATCACCCACATTTAAAATCCATTTTGAAAATTCCGCTAGTTCATTAGAACTTGTGTTGTCTCTTCCCTCTTGAAGTCTCATATTTTTTGATAGTGTTAAAACCTGGCAATAATCTCATACATAAGATGAACTAATTGATGCATGAACAATATCAGAACGCCCAGCTCTTGGAACAACATGAAGAATCTGTCTAAAATCTCCTCCAAATACAACAACTTTTCCACCAAAAATAGTATTCTCAACACCCTTTTTGCTCATTACATCTTTAAGGGTTTTATCCAATGCTTCGAAGCAGTTCTTGTGAGACATAGGTGCCTCATCCCATATTATCACATTCGTTGCTTCAAATAATTGAGAATGTTCGGTGTCTTTGTCGATGTTGTAAGTTGAGTTGTCAAGCGTTGGCACAGGTATTTTGAACTTTGAGTGTGTTGTTCTTCCACCCGGCAATAATAACGAAGCTATCCCACTTGAAGCAACAGTAAGAATAATTTTTTTTTTGAGAACGAAGTGCACTTGATAGTGTTCTCCACATGAAAGTTTTACCAGTCCCTCCGTAACCATGCAAGAAAAATACCCATCCACTCTGTTTGTTAACAGCATCCATGATTTTCTCAAATATCAAACGTTGTTCATCTATAAAATACAAACCAAGAATTATAAGTGCAAGGACAATAAAAATCATTTTTGTAATTCATAGTATAAAGAAAATAAATCACCTGTAAGGGCATGAAAAAGTTCTTGGAATTTCTGTTTCTCGGTATCGGCATCGTAATTAAGTTCGTCATAAATAAGCCTATTGCCAACATGTTTTGTGATGTATGAATCTGGATACGACATACATTTAAATTCATGCAAACTTCTTCGATTCGATTGCATCATGTTCTCAATCTCAATTAGTGTGAGATTCTTTAACTCATTGTCCGATAGCTGCAATTCTGTTAAAAAAATTTCATTAGTTTTCTATATAATTACATATGTATGATGCAACTGCTGTCGTGATGTTGAAATACATTGAACATAAATCAAACAGTTGATGTTGCGGCTGCGTGAAATTAAATGGAACCAAAGACACTGTTGCAGCTGCAAGTTAAGAAAATAACTTACATACATGACAAATGACAAATATGAAAATGTTTCTTACGTAAATGGACATACCTTATGAAACATATTAAATAAGGGACATATGGATGAAGAATAATTATATTTTAAAGTAAGTTCATATCATTATATTTTGTAATAAAAAAAGATACAGCTTGCATTCAGAAAATAATATTTGTTGACTTAAAAAAGTTTAATAAAGTGTTCATACCTCTTCTATTTGTTTTTTGCCTTTGTTGGTAGAGGATACCATCAGATAACGTCCTCCAAGTTTTTTCCCAAACATGTCGTGGTCTATTGGCAGTACCGGATAGTAACATAGTGACAAATAACTTTCGTAAAAAATGCCCGGAACCCCAATTCTTTGCTTCGTCGATGGCTGCAACATATTCCTTGTCATTGTTAAGAAAGCCCATTTCGAAGCATGCATCCCTAAAAGAATCCTGAACTTTTCCACCCACAAATTTTATATCCTCATAGCAAGTTGGACCTTTGACGACTGTTAGCATCATTCTCAAGAAATATAACTCACCCGTACTTGGAGGGACCCAAATAAGTCTGCCAATTGTATTTCCTCTTTTACGCGGTCTCCATCGACGGTATCTTTTATCATAAACAAATTTGGAAAGAAATTGTGAGTACGTCAAATTCTTTGCCTCTGGGTATGCTTTGTTTGCTTCCATCCATGTCGTAAACATAGATTCTTTCACAGTTGGTTTGTCAAGCACCTCATCTATCAATTCATAATCGGTATAATAAACAGAGTTGTCTCCTTCAAGATGAAAGAACAACCTTTCAACTGCGGGTGATCTACCATGAATAGGAAATGAAAAAAGTCTCCAACATGCCTCACTTGGTGAGATATATCTGCAATCAAGATATTGCTTGATTTCGTCAACCATTCTGACCGAGGGAGATCCATCACCGTCAGTTTGGACAACAGCAGCAGTAATTCTATCATACCCCTTGTTAATATACTTAAATAAGTATTTAACTGAAGTACTTTGATTACACCACTCCATATTGATGTGTGCTTGGAATTTCTTCAACAAATATGGATTGTAAGGAACTACATATCTGTTATCAAGTTGAACGTGTTTTTTCAGCATTGTATTACCAGTTTCTCTTCTTCGGTACACGGGATATCTATCCTGATCAACAATGGTTTCGGTTTGATATTTCTTTGGAAAGTATTTTGAGCACTTTCCATTTTTCATGCAAGTTGAATTCGCATTTTCTAAACCACATGGGCCATGAATCATATGTGTCTTGACCAAATGGTAGAGTTGCCTATCATCTTCTTCCGTTGGTATCTCTGCTGAAATGATCTCGTTTATATCATTTGGGGTCAGATACTTGCTTGAAGGATGCAAGAATAATAGTATATGGGCGTGTGGTAAACCCCGCTTTTGGAATTCAATGGTGTATATATATGAAATTAAGTAAGTTTAAACTTAGTAAAACGATGCGTATTACATATTTAATAAGATTAATGTCAAAAAATATAACTCGACTGAAAGGGTATTAAATTGACTTACATGCAATCACTCTCCCTAACACGTGCTTTTTTGTTAGATCACACAACAACTCATCGAACTTAATTTTGAAGACTCTTGAGATGATATATGGACGGTCTTGAGAATTCAAGTTAATTTTGCTAAGCAACCTTTGGATTTCAGGCCAGTTGGGATTGCAAGTAAATGTGATAAAAAGATCTGGAAATCCAACTTGGCTACAAATTGCCATTCCATCAAAATAGAGTTGTTCCATAAACCTCCGACTTCCAACACAAGTTGAAGGTAAAACCACTTTTTTACCTTTGTTTGATCCTTGAGTGTTTGCATTCTGTTCAGATGAGCTCAAATTGCAATATTTAGAAACACACAGCTTTTTCTGATGTTTTCGAATATAATTCAATCTTTGTGACTCCATCATAGTAAATCCATCAACCAAAAATTGTTGAAACAACCTTCTTGACCGCAATATAGTTTGTGCCTCGTTATGTCTGCATTGAATCCTAAAAGCAAGCCATTCTCTAATGGTAAGCTTATTCCTCTTCATTTTTTTTTTGGTATTAGTTTCTCTAAGAAGAACTCCAAGTCTAAAACCATCTTCCCCATAAGGAAACAAAAGTGGATATTGATATGCCAGATAACTTGAATGAAACTCACTTATTCTTTTTAGCCTTCCGCTCTTTCTTTCAAGAAGAATATCCCTCTTAGAACCTGTATCAACATCACCAACTATTAGGGCGGCTACCTCCGAAACAGTAGGTTGGTTATAAATCCTTCCATCTGTTGATCTATTAGATATTAGCTTAAGCCTGAGATCAGGCAAAGGACAATCCTTTAATCTATCTGCTGCCATCCTAAAAGATTTGGCATGTGTGTTGAACTCATCTAACATGTCCTTCAATCTACTAACTGTTTCTGGAATAATATTGGGGTTGTTCCTGCATATAAAAGGAAATACTATGATGCAGCAATGAAAAATATTTAATATGTTGTAAAGAAAACAAAGTTTGGTAAAATTACCCAATTCCTTTAATTCTATGTTGAATCTCATTGTCGGTGTCGTAAACATACAGTTGAGCAAATTTTGGAGATTGTCTAGTTAAAGGTAACATGCTCCCAATTCGATGGCAAGTCTGTCCATGGATTCTTATGTTAGGTGGTCCACTTCCAGCTAAAAATCTGTTGTCGAATTTCATTCCCGGAGACGTAAAAGCAAACATCATGTTGTACATTCTATAAAATTGTTGATAATTTTGACTGTCTATCTCACTATTATCAAACAAAAGACGTTGTAGTAATAGTGGTGGTGTTTTCAGAAGTGGCAACACAACTTTCCCCTTTCCACAACATAGTTGAAACTTAGGAACTGCACTATGTTTTCGCTTGTCAGTTTTTTCTTGATACCACATAAGTGCCCCACATTGTGTGCATTCAACTATAGGATCACCAATATCAGAATAACCTATTTAAATGAAACGTAGTTGAGCAATTGGTTTATATTAAATAATAAAATTATAACTAAAATCGTTCATATTAAATAATAAAATTATAACTAAAATCCACATTAAATCATAGCAGGTATCAAAGTGCAACATGTAATGGACAACGTCAAATTGATATGTATAATGAATTTAAAGAAGAAATAAAGTTGGTTTTAATGATAAATACCAATATTTAAAGAATCAAATGATGTAGAATTGGAGTCATAGACATCTTCGTCATCATAGCTGGAACTTGAGTCATAATTTGCATCTGCGGCATTGAATTCACATGAGCTATCACTGAGAGAATCATCTGTTACCGTCTCATCACCAGAGTAATCACTCTCAATGTTAACATCTGGAGTTGAAGTGAATGTTGTGGGTTCTTGTATAGGAATGTTACTTGTGGATGAAAAAGCCAGATTATGATTCTCATTTCTAAAATAATTGAAGAGTTTGACCGTCATGGATTGAATAACACCTACATTCAACTGTTTTTTTGATTTATGAACATAACTACTTAGATGTTCATGAGGTTCCATATTTCTTTGATTAGAAAATGAGGAAGTTATATCAGAAAGAGGTGTAACAGTCAACTGTTTTTTTTATTTTTGAATAGAACAACTTGGCGGTGCATGAGGTTTTATGTTTCTTTGGTTAGAACATGAGGAAGCTATATCAGAAAATGGTGTTTTGAAATGCGAAAAGGATGGAGAATTTATCCTGAAAGGACCCCCACTGTTATTGCTAAGGTTGTTATGAAGTTTGTAAGATTGGGGCATCTTACCTTCCATAATACTTTTCCTCCGCTGTCGTGCTGAAGAAGCCAGTTGATTTGTAGAAACAATATTGAAACTCTTCATTGTACTTGAGTTGCTTGATGCAGATGCTGGTGAAGGTGAACTCATATTTCTTTCATTAAAGATTGATGAAGTTAAATCAGATAGTGGTGTTCTGATATTAACCATGGTTGGAACATAATACCTTTGAGAGTTTTCAATGGGATTGATTGTGTTTTCATCAGTTCTTCCTTTTTTTCAATCTTTTATCTTTAAGAATCTGCTTCCTTTTACGTCTTGCCATTGCTGCAACTTGTGGTTCCATAGTGTTGGTTAGATGATGCAAAAATGAATGGGTAGAAAATCACTTTGATTGTATGGTTATCATTCAATTTTTTTTTTGTTAACCACATAAAATGATTGTAGACATAAAATGAATAAAGTTTTTGGTTATATGATAATAAATATAATTGTTAATACAACATTCACGGTTCCAAGATTTTGAAGTAAAATACTGAAGTCAACAAAATACCAAGTGATTATTTTTGTGAACCATTTTAATTATTAATAATAATAATTAATAATAATAATAGCGTTAAATAGTGTTAAGTGTTATTTTAAAATTTAATTAAAAATGTTATAATTATGGACAATCAAGTACCAATAAGAAAAGGTAACTTTCCAGATTCTAACCATTCTGCCAATTAATCTTGAATTGAAAAGAAAAGCAATGGTCAGAAAAAATCATTAAATTTTCATGATTATCATTTAATATTTTTTATCATGATTACAATTATAAAGTTAATTTGAAAATATTATGATATATTTTAGTTATTTCATAACCTTAAAAAAATTATCAAATCTCAATTGATTTTGTTTTGTTTTATTAACTTTTTTATAGAAATTGAAATAATTTATTTTAGGTCAAATAAGGATCTAAATAATTACAAAATAATATTTATTCTTACATTTATAGAATGATAAATTAAATATTTAAGATAAACATTAGAGTTCTTATTTACTTTATCTTTTATATATTTATAATATACTTTTTTTGTTAATTTTATTAACAATATATTTATAGTTAACAATACATCCTTTAAACTACGTTATTTTTTTCAAGAATATAAATGTAACCTTTCAAAAAATATACACAAATATATTTAGAAGTCGGTAGAAAATTTTATTGGTTAAATTATAATTCCATTCAAAATTTATTGATCATAAATTTTTGAAATCAAATCATACATAAAAATAAAATGTATTAATGTGACCATTCAAAATATTTTCTATATATAATAAAAATAAATAATATTAATACCTCCATTCAAAAGATATATTTGTAAAGTTTTGATTTAATTTTTTTCATATCTTTATATATTCTAATGTATATAATATTCTTACAATATGAAACAATATCAAACCTATAATATTAAAAGAGAATTCAAATTTTATTGATCATAATATTTTATGGAATCAAATCTTATATAAAAATTAAATATATTTATGTCACCAATAATTTCCATATAAGTATAATAAAAATAAATGATAATAATGTCTTCATTCAAAAGATATATTGGTAAAGTATCGAATTAAATGGTACTCCAATATTTGATTAAAAAATTGTAATATTTGTTTTTAATATTGTATAAAAATATATTAATTAGTCGTACTTTAAAAAAATAAATCGTAAATATTTTATTAAAAATTGTAATATTTGTTTCTAAAATTATAGCAATTAAAAATAAAAAAATACCAATATAAAATAAAAAATTTATTCAAATTTCACGACAAATGAGAATTATAATTTCGATTCAAAATAAATTAGAATTTTGAAGGCACATCAACACCAACTTGTAGGTTATTATCTTCTCTTTAGGAGAAGAGAAATTCTATTTAAAAAAGATGGTAAATATGTTAATTGAATGAAACTTAGAGAAGTGTGTTTGCTAGAGGCAATGCTACATTCAAAAGAAAATTTGGTGTAAAATAAATTCCATTAAAACATAGGCCAACATAATTTGCAGTAGAAAAATATATTATGCCAAAACCAATGTTGATATGACATACAAAATATGAAAGCAATAATAATATACATATACATAATTTGAATCAAATCTTGTTAAAAACATTCTTCTATTATGGTTCTTCTGAAATTGGTAGTGAACTTCAGCAACACCCACTACTCTTGAACCCTTAAAAACATATTACTTTAGAAGTTCGGGTGAATAAGAGTCTTATCCCTTTGACTATCCTCATGTTCATCAAAATCTCGTTCCTCTTCCAAAAACAGTTCCTCCAAACATTGCAATGAGACATTTGCATTTGCTATCTGTCAGAAAATACAATTAGTATATAATCAGTACCTGCCAATGAAAGCCATTGATATTCCTTGTGGAAGCATAAAATTCAATGGTTTCAATTTCCTAATCTTCAATTACGGCTGTAGATGGAAATCAAATGCTCGGGAAATCAAATCATCTGCACCATATTGAACATATATTTACTATTATAAGGTTAACTATCAAATAACTTGAATGAAAATATAAGTTAACACTTGGCTTTGATGATGAATCACATGTGAAAATTGACTCGATTAAGTAGATTTAAAATAGTGGTCTCTGGTTCTGTTGTGGCAGTCTCTAATTCTTCTTTAGCAATATTTTTGTTTGTGAAATTAGAGAAGCAAATGGTCACTCAGCCATGACCATGGTGAATATTTGCACTTAAAATGCTAAGACAACTCTGCAAACAATAATATTATAAAGCATTAAAACTAAAAACAAACTGTTTATTTCTTGGGCATGATAAAAAACCACGCCATAAACTTCAGGCCAATTTGAATTCATGGGAGAAGGCCGGTGACAGCCCTGTCCATCATTGCACACAGTGAGTTTAGGAAGATCATTGGTGCAACAGATGTCCTGTTGACCCCCATAAGCCGAACCACTAATCCTCTCTCTATCTTCAACCTCAAAAACAAATGCTTGAATCGATCATGAGGTAAAGTTTGATAATTCCTTGTTAAGACAGATTGTGACTATATTAAACCTGTTTTCACATGACAAAATCAAATCGCAATCAGCATAATTTCATTTTACGTATCAATGTATAAAAATTAAACTGTGAAACAATCAGTTATTCAATTTGTTGATTGGTCCCCTACTGATTCAAGTGTGAAATCAATTATCAGCCTCCATATCCAAACATATTCCAAAGGAAGAACCGATTAAATCAAGAAAATAAATACAAAAATCTCAATTAGATACAAATAAATATAATAGTAAGCAAAATAAACAACAAAATTGATGAGAATATACTGCCTTCTTTTATCAAACATGTGATGGGAGAAATTGAAATTTAAATAGATTAATAATAAATTGAAAGAGGAAGCAAAAGAAATAAGCTTCTATCTATTTGGAGAATCAATCGTAAATATATATGTGTGAGCTTTGTATTCACCAAGACTAAACAAATAAAAAAAGCCAAAACTCAACCTCATATTTTAATTAAAAAAATTGAGAAATAAAATCTGAATAAAAAAAACATACCTAACAGCAAAAAATAAACAATATCATGGTTGTGTTGTTCGTCACATGCAAGCTCAAAAATCCCCTTCTGCAACTCTCAAACCTAAAGATAAAGATATCCCATTTTAGGTGTCAAGTTAAGCTTTTTTTTTTGGAAAAGGAGAAATAGTAAGACAACCCTGAAAACGAAAAGAATACAACATAAAATATGATATTCCAAACTACATTTCAGTTTCAACTTTCAATCATATGTTTCAATCACTCACCTTCGTCACTTACATATGTATGAATCAAATTAACGTTAAAAATTGCATTTGAAGGAAATTCTTTTATAGATCTATAACGGGTGTTGTTGGTTATTGATGTTGTTGAGATTCAGAGGTCTTGGTTGCGACCACCATTCTTACGCTTGAACGTCTGAAACAAATAAATTAACAGGTTAGGATGAGAATATTAGATGGTTGAGATTACAACGAAATGAAATTGGTAGCAACAAAGAGAGAAGAATGAAAAGAGAGTTGGGTGAATGAGTTATTTGTTGCATCTTGGGAAAAACGATTTCTTTGGTTGTATAGATTTACCGTTTCAAGAACTCAACATTTATTTATGATGGTTGTTCATCTTGTGCTGCCAATTTAAATCTTGCAACAAAAAACGTGATTAGGGTTTAGTGGAATAATTAGAATTTCAAAACCCAGTGTACGTAGCAGCTATAATATGAGTGTTTTAATTTAAATTTCAAATTGAATGACCTTTGGTTTGGATGAGGGTTTTGGGAAGTGGTATGTAGCACATAATTAGGTGTGATTATAACGTGTAAATATAAACAAAATGGCATAATTGTTGTTAGTTAGAAATAATTAAAAAAAATAAAAAGTGGCAGAAAAAACCATAGTGTGACACATCATCCATATTTATTGTCAAATCAATATGGTGCAAGTATTTCAGAAAGTTACAAATATACCCTTAGATTAAGACTAAATTGAAATTTACTAATTAGGGTATTATGGTAAGTTAATGTTACTTTACTTTTAATAGATTGATAATAGATGTTTTCTTTGGACGGATGAGTTAAATGTATGGTTAGTTATGAAAATTTTTGTTGGAAACTCATTAAAGTTTATGACGAATTTCTAATAAAATGATAATTTAATTATGAGACAAATAAAGAAAGAAGACAAGACAAATAATTTCTGCAGAGTTTCTCTCTGCTCACAAACTATTAAAATTTTCTTATTCACTTTGTAACTGCAAAATACTGTTAATGACTTGCTTGACTTGCTTACAAAAAACAGAAGTTACTCTTTCTATTTATAACTACACTTACACCCTAAGTTCAAAGCTCAAAATATATATTTTATTACTAAATTGAATCTAATATATTCTAGATTTAAATCAAATCTATTTAAAATCTAAACAAATCTAATTTTTTCGACACTATGAATTATAATTTAACACACCACCTAATTCATTGTGTCTAAACTATCTATTTTCACCATGGCTCTTAATCTTTTGAATACTTCAACTTGCACTTCCTTCGTCATGATATCTGCAATCTGATTCTCAGTTCTGCAGTATTCCAAATTCATTTTCACATCTACTACCTGCTCTCGAAGATAATGGAACATCATTTTCGATGTGCTTGCTTCGACCATGTGCTATTGGGTTCTTTGCCAGATTAATAGCTGACATGTTGTTTATCTTCATGGTAATTGCTCCATGATCTTTCCCTGTTATCTCTTCGACCAAGTTCATCATCCAAGTTGCTTGACATGCACAAAGAGAAACAACTATATATTCTACTTCGCATGATGATAATGCCACTACTGATTCCTTTCTCAAAATTCAAGCAACTGATGCACCACCTAGCATAAACACATATCCTGCTATTGATTTTCTATCTTCAACATCACTACACCAACTCGAATCAATTATCCCACTAACTTGTATTCTTTTCTTTTATCAGCTGCAGGAAACAAAATGCCATAATCGAAAGTTCCTTTGAGATACCTTAGTATCCTCTTCACTGCTACTAGATGTGATACCTTTGGCTTCTGCATGAATCTACTTACCATATCTACATTGTATGTTAAGTCAGTTCTTGTATAACAAAGATATCTAATGATCCAATAAGTCTTCTGTATTGGATTGGACCAACATCATTTTCATCTACATCTTTCGATAGTTGCAGTCTTGGTTCTGCAGGTGTCGAAGTTGGGTTGCATTCTTCCATCTCAAATCTCTTGATAATTTCTTCTGCATATCTTATTTGATGCATCATCAAACCTCTACTGCTCTTGTAGAATTCAATACCAAGGAAATATGAAATCTCACCCAAATCAGACATTTCGAATTCCTTGCTGAGATCACCTTTGAAGTCTTCGATCTCACTTTTTACAGCTACCTGTTATCAACAAATCATCTACATAGAGACATAGTATAAGCAATTCACTCTTGTTTCTTTTTACATGTACTTCATGTTCAGTTGTGCACTTTACAAATTCCTTCTCCCTTAGGAAACTATCAATTTTCTTTTCCAAGCCCTTGGAGCTTGTTTCAATCCATACAGGGCTTTATGCAGCCTGTACACCTTTTTTTCTTCGTCATGTTTCACAAACTCAACTGGTTGTTTAACATAGACTTCTTCGTCTAAGGGTCCATTTAGGAATGCACACTTCACGTCCATCTGACATATGTGCCAGCTGTTTATTTCTGCTAGACCAACAACCAACCTGATTGTTTCGATCCTAGCAACAGGTGCAAAAACTTCATCGAAGTATATTCTTTCTTTCTGTAGAAATCCTTTCGCCACAAGCCTTGCTTTGTGTCGAGCTACTTCCCCTTTCGAATTCATTTTCACTCTGTATACTCACTTGACATCAATTATCTTCTTGACTTGAGGCAATTCGACAAGTGACCAAGTATTGTTGTCTTTGATAGACTTCACTTCTTCGTTCATTGCTTTCACCCACTTTAAATCCTCCAATGCTTCAGCTGCATTAATAGGTTCGACATCTGCATGGAAAGCATAATGTACCAGCTCACCTTCATTATCTATCACATCATCTGATGTAATCACACAATCTTGCAATCTTGCAGGCATATGTCTTGTTCTTTGAGGTCTGCTTGTACTTGGTATATCTGTTGGTTCCTCTTGTCGAACTTCTCTTTTGACTTGAGTTTCTGGTTCTTCGAATAAGATTCCCACTGAATCATTCTTGACATTTTCAGTCCAGTCTCATTCTTTAAACTCATATATGATCACGTCCCTGCTGATCACAATCTTCTTGTTCTCTGAATCGAACAACCTGTAACCTCCTGTCGAATGATATCCAACTAGAATCATTTGACTTAACTTGTCATCAAGTTTTCTTCTCAACTGATCTGGCACATGTCTATGTGAAATAGATTCAAATACCTTCAGATGGCTCAAGCTAGGCTTCACACCAGACCAATATTTTTTTGGAGTAATTCCTTCTAGCTTCTTTGTAGGACATTTGTTCAAAATGTATGTTGCAATCGAAACAGCTTCACCCTAAAACTCTTTAGGTAAATTCTTGCCTTTCAACATACTTCTCACCATATTCATGATGGTTCGATTCTTCCTTTCTGCAATTCCATTTTGTTGTGGAGTATAGGGTGGCACCACCTCATGCACAATCCCTTCCTTTTCACATAGCCCGTTGAAGTCTTTCGACACATATTCTCCACCACCACCAGTTCTTAAAACTTTGAGCTTTCGACCACTTTGTCTTTCGACCATAGACTTAAACTTGGAAAATACTTCAATCACTTCACTTTTCTTCTTGATTAGATAAGTCCACAGGTTTTGACTGAAAATCATCTATGAATGTAACAAAGTATTTTTTTACCTCCCATCGAATCCACCTGGATTGGTCCACATACATCAGAGTATATGACTTCAAGACTAGCCTTCGACCTGCTTCCTACATCCTTGCTGAAGTTATTCTTGTGTTGCTTCGCCTGCACACATTCCCCACATACCTCGTTTGGAATGTCGATTTCTGGCAATTCTAAAACCATATTTCTTCTCTTCAAATCTCTGATGTCTCTGAAGTTGAGATGGCCTAGTCTATAATGCCATATACATTCATCTCTGCTAGCTGCAGTCAAAAGGCACTTGTGCTCCATCATATTTAGTTCAATCTTGAAGGTTCGATTCTGAGACATAGGAGCCTTCAAGATTAATCTCCCATTTGCATCAATGACTCTCATCATCTTATCTTCGATTGATACTTTATAATTCTTTTTGAACAACTGCACTATACTGAGCAAATTACTCTTCATGCCTGGTGTTGGCTGAAGATTTTGATAGTATTATTAGAAGAAAAGTAAATTGAACGTTTCGATTGAAATGAAACAAAACGTCATGTTTCGAAATAGCAGAAGCAGTGTTTCGAATGAGCATATCAAAGCTTGGAGCTTCGAGTGGAAATTATGAGAATATATCCAAAGAAGTCTCGAAATGACAACAAGGTTGTATCTAAGGAATGCGTTCGAAGCGAAGAAGTGCCAAAGCATTTGAAATTCAAATGAAAGCGGGATGTTCGAAATTTGAAATGTATGCACTGGAGCATTCGAAGACACGTGGAAACAAGAGAGAGGTATTGTTCTGCATGTTCTGAACGTGGCAGAATCTTATAGCAAGACCGTTATGGTCAAAGTAGTATAAATAGAAGTCTTAGCATTAGGATTTTGTGTGTCATATCTACTGTACAAAAACACTCAGTAAACATTCAAATTACCACATGGCTAGGGAAACGAATGCAAGAGCAATGTACGTATGATAACACCACATATTTATGATTTAATGAAAACCCTTTATCATTTCCAGTACTTTCCTTTATCTTTATGTCAAATACCATTTACAAGTTTTTGCATTTAAAGTACTTTCATTCGAAATCTTTTACTAATGCCTTACATCTAAACATTTTCTTTCCGTTTCAAATACTTTACATTTTAGAAACTGTTATACATTTTATGCCTTTATCTTCAAGTTTTTATCCTTCGAACACCTTTTTCACTTAAAGCATTTTACAGTTTTCTTGCATCAAACGCTTTCTTCATAATTCGAATCTTTTACATTCAAGAGCATCTTTTACATTAACTATTTTTATAATTCAAAGTCATTTACTTGTTTTTTATGCAGTTTTACATGTCTTTTCAATTAACCTTTATTCATGCAATTTAATTTCGCGCACATTTATTTGATCATACCTTTAGATCTTTA
The DNA here is from genome assembly GCA_948472305.1 of Vicia faba. NCBI lineage: Eukaryota > Viridiplantae > Streptophyta > Magnoliopsida > Fabales > Fabaceae > Vicia > Vicia faba. Next base: position 1,054,489,159 of record OX451740.1, on the reverse strand, counting down.
AGAGAAAATCGAAATAAGTTAAACGCTTACACAACATTTTAAATACCAACCATGAATACCTGTTCGATCATGAGAGTTACCCTAATAACCAACACGTCCTAGGATCAATCTAGTCGATCCTGCGAGTTACCAGAGAAATTGAATAACAGTCAGTAAGTTTATTCGATAGTTTGGAGGACTAGCGGTTGTTTACCAGAAATCACTGTAAACAAATTGGCACACCTGATGGGACCAATCGTTGGACATTACGGAATTTAGAACAGAAATAAAGATTGTTGAGACGTAACCATTATAAAAATACCCTTTGAGTGATAAGTTTGCTGTTTTATGAACCTAAGAAGTGGTAAAATAACCAACAGCAACCAACCCTTATCCAGAAGAAAACGTTTGAACAGGATGTCTAATTCTGACAATCAACAAGGGGAACAAAATGCCCCACATACAACAGGCACTAATGTGTCCGCTTCGATGGGAACGTCTAATGTGATCCCTTCGAATGCATAGTATGTTGCATCTTCTACCAGTAATATAGCCACTAATGGAGTAAGTGGCATATCAACTAATAGTTCGATCTTAGGAAATACTGGAACCATTGGTTATCCTGGGGGATTTGTTCCACCATCAGGGACACAAAACCATTTCGCCACCCCACTAACTAGACCACCCGGTTTCGATGGTAATAGAACCAGAAACTCCTCTTATGGAATGTCAACATCTTTTATGGCAGGTTTACACAATTCCACATCGAATTCATCACCACAATTAGGGTCTGGATCTGGGGCGAATCAGTTTATGACAAATAACCAAGGGTCAGTGGGTTATAGCACAATGCCTATTTTAACCACAGAAAACCAGTTGGCCTTTAGGCAATTGATGGATGACAGTAACCATAATATGATAGGGGTGTTAGCACAAACTATGCAGGAAATATTTGCCCCAATAGTACAAAATGTGACTGTGACAAACAGAGAAAACGCTGATAACATGAGTCGAATAGCAGATTTCTTTGCTCCCCCAGATAGGCGTAGGCAGAATCAGGCGGGAGTTCGAGCAAACATACCTATTATGGAACAAGTTGCTAACGACCCAACTTATAGACCACCTAGAGAAGAAGTTAACTTGGGGGCAAGGGCACAAAGGCTAGAAGCCCCAATAATCCCAGGCCCACAAAGAGAAATTATGGAACCAGGGGCAAGGGTCAAAAGGCTGGAAGTCCCAGAGTTTCGAGAAGAACAACCTAGGGGGGTTGTCATGGTGGGTCGAAATCAAGACGCTGATGCTATCGTTCATAGAATTCGAAACGATAACATCTTGGCAGAAAACAATTTAACCACCATGATAGAGAGAGTCATGGCCCAGAATGGCCTCAACACAGGAATTAGAAGGCCAAATTATGCTTCTCCTATATTAGATTGCATAATGCATACTGATTTTCCAAGAGGATATAAAGTCCCTAAGTTTACAAAGTTCGTTGGGGATACCAATGAGTCAACAGTCAAACATATAGCCAGATATCTAACCGAAGCGGGAGATATAGCCAATAATGAAGATCTCAGGATCAAATATTTCCCAAGTTCCCTGACTAAAAATGCCTTCACATGGTTCACCACTTTGCCCCTGGGTCTATTGATACTTGGGCTCTTTTGGAAAGATTATTCCATGAACAGTTTTACATGGGACAGTCGAAAATAAGCTTGAAGGAATTAGCCAGTGTCAAGAGAAAGTTCACAGAACCCATAGATGATTATCTGAATAGGTTTAGGCTTTTGAAATCCAGATGTTACACAGTGGTACTTGAACATGAGCTAGTCGAAATGGCCGCTGGTGGCTTGGATTACTCTATTCGAAAGAAACTAGATACTCAATACCTGAGGGACATGGCTCAGTTAGCCGACAGGGTTCGACAGGTCGAAAGGCTAAAAGCCGAAAAGGCCCGAGTCTTCAAAAATAACAAGAAGGAAAGGATCTCCTACGTTGGAACTGAGGAAGCAGAAGATTATCCTGAATTCAAATTCGAAGAGGTCGAAATCGACCTCGCTGAATTAAAATAGGCACCACCTTACTCCTGCAAGTTATTAGTCCCCACAAAAGGGAAAGAGATTGTTGAAAATGAGAAAAGTGACAAATTCCCAAAGAAGGTTTATACCTTCGATGTCACTAAATGTGACGAGATTTTTGATTTACTTGTCAAAGATGGCCAACTCATTGTGCCATCAAATGTCAAAATACCTCCTTTAGATCAAAGAAAGAAAAGAGGATTTTGCAAATACCATAGTTTCCTAGGCCACACAACCTCACAGTGTTTTCTTTTCAGGGACCTAATTCAGAACGCAATCAAAGATGGTAGAATGAAGTTTACTGATAAAGCAAAGATGAAAGTGGACGAAGATCCCTTGGACGTCGCAGACACCAACTACTCCAAGCCTGCATGCATTGGAGAGATTAACATGGTGGAAGCTGACCAAAGTGATGCCCCAATAGGAGAGAAAGGCACTGAAAACGAAAGTTGGGTGATAGTCGAAGTCGATAAGGAGGTCACTGAAGACGTCCAGAAGCAACAAGAGACTTCGATTGAAGCAGCACCTTTAGCTGTTGCAGAGGAAATCCAGGCTACTGAAGGCCAGGAAAATCAAAACCTAGAGTTAACACAGGTCACTGAAGGCCTGAGGCTAGAATTGGAGAAAGTCCAAATCGCGAAGCCAACTTCCCCCCAGAAAGAAATATGGGACACTTTAGGGGAACCCAGTGGAAAATTTGACTATTTAGTCAAATATTCTGCCCCAGAGAGTTCGAAGGTCCACATTGAAGATATAAAACCCACAGGATGGGGAGATGATGAAGCTGAGGGGAGGATGTTGAGGTAAACATGGTGGACATGGAAAGACCTCACTCTGAGATGGAGGAGGTAGAAAGATACTTGGAAAAAGAGAAGTATAAAATGGAGGATAATCATGCTGGAGATGCTAGTCTCAAGGATTATCTCATGATGTGCCACAAGGGAGATACAGGAATGATATTATGCCCTAGGTGCAGTATCCTCTGCAATCAGAGAATCGCTGCGAACTTCGAGAGGGTACAGAGGGCTCGAACTGGCAACAATTGGCGCCAGGATAACCAACTATTCAGGTGTTATCCTAAGGCTTGAGAAAGTTTGCTGGAATTTGTGTTTCGCTGCTACAAAGGGGCAACCAAGTGCTTGATATGCCCAAGGTGTTCTGCTGTGTATGATCAAAGCATGGCCAGAGCCTTCGAAATGATTCCCTTCGCCCCTTGCTGGAACCATCAAGAAAATGTTCAAATGGGCCCACGTTTCGATAGCAGACACAAACAACGAAGGCCCGATAGTCCTCATCCCAGGGGTGCTCGAAGAGTGATGTTCAAACTCCCTGATGAAGTACCAACCGACAGATGGCTGCAAGTCAGAAATGACAAAGGCAAAGACAGATGGAGAAACACCGAACGAAATGCACGCCATGCTACAACATACAGAAGGCAATTCAACATAGCAAAGATGGAAGAGGTAAGATTAGAAAACTACAAGGGAAGGAACCCCATGTCGAGATCCCAGTGGCGCAGGCAACAGAGGATTCGAAAGGCTGAGAGGGAAGCTGTGGCAAATAAAGGGGTCCCTTTAACAAAGAACGAAGGTGAATCTAGCACCAACAAACCCTCACCAAAAAATCAAACTGAAGACAAACCTCCAGTTAATAGGAGGCTTTTCTCTGAAGTACTGTAACACCCTCTAAAACCCCGCATAAAATTTCGCGATTTTAAATAAAACATACTTTCAGAGTACATGTATTAACGAGGATGTCACAATTCTCTTTTAATAAAAACAAGTTCCTGTCATGCATAACATAGAAGCAACTCATACATGTTTACACAGCGGAATATTATATTTAATAAAACCAAAGTTATAATATTTTCAATCATCAGGGATTAACACCTGGAAAATATCAACATCATATTATAACCAAATACTAAGGAAATAAACGAGTCTGACTAGAGCAACTCGACAAACAAACGTTCCCGGAGTTACAACTATCAGAGCATGACCCGGACAATACTTAAACAGAAATAAACTAGAAACAACAAGCCTTCGCCAAGCACCTGAACGAAGCTCCTCAATCTGAAATGTTCAACAGTAAGGGTGAGCATCTCAACTATACATTTGATTATACGTTCATAACAATCAATTCAGAAAAACCATAAGCGTCACCCAAACAGTTAGCATGTTTCATAGTTTACGAAAACCTTTACAATTCATATATTCATAATGTATTACTTTTCATACTTATAATTAACATCAAACATCATTAACAATTCAGCAATAATACATGCATATAATCAATTAAATACAACATTGGAAAATCATCCATTCATGTTATATTCAATATAATGCAACACACCCATGCATGTGGTACCATTTTACCGCCCCATTATATCTCGGGTCACGGACAACTCACCGTTCCATTATATCGCGGACACGGCTACCACCTCAACGTTCCATTAAATCACGGACACGTATATTGGCACCCATGTTAATTCCACACAATGGGAATTAACAAATGCAACATGATATGTAAAGTATGTAACACTCAGCATACTATTAACATCAATAAAACATATCATGCAACATCAACCACATCAATCATAACAGGATATGGGTATCATGTAATCACTCAGCATACTATTAAACATCAACCAATCATATCAAGTTATATCATAATTCATGCTTGATAACATCATCTCAAAGCATGACAATAAAATCTACGTAGTGTTGGTATCATAACCTACAAACGTTATTCGATACAAGCATCAACAACACTAGGAAATCAATAAGCAGCATATTCAAAACATATAAAAACACTGCACATCAAAACAGAATCAATTCCGCACATAACAGCATGCACAGAAAATAGAATTCAGAAACCAACACAGGAGCATCAACACGGGTGCCCGTGTGCAGCAACACTGCCCGTGTGGAAATGTGTCCAGAAACACATCATTTTTACCAACACAGAAGATCAACACGGGTGCCCGTGTGTAGCAACACGGCCCGTGTGGAAATGTGTCCAGAAACACATTATTTTTACCAACACAAGATCAACACGGGTGCCCGTGTGTAGCAACACGGCCCGTGTGGAAATGTGTCCAGAAACACATTATTTTTACCAACACAGAAGATCAACACGGGTGCCCGTGTGTAGCAACACGGCCCGTGTTGATGAGCGCGTGCCAAATATTCCTGTACCTGCAGCAGCTCATATGCCAACATTTTTGCACGAAAATACATTTCTACAGCAGTGCAATGCAGTACAAAACATCCAAATACACATCAAGTTTCCAAAACATCAATTTCCTATGCCTCTGACCTATGTTCATCAATTTCCCACAAATTGAATAACTCAAATCCTTCAAGGTTATAGTTTTCTAAAATCGTTGGAAGACATAATTCCTTTTTCAAATCATTTAATCCAAAAACTTAATTTTATAATTACCAACAATTATCAAAGTAACCTTAAAAGTGATTATTCGTCCTTTTGGGGAAATCTGATAACATCAAGGTTATCCTTAGAACACCTAAGGGAAACTCCCGATCATACAATTTCGATCTAAATCAACAATAGGGATTAATTTCTTAATTGATTCACAACCTTTAGGGAACCTAATCTTTTCTAACGAAATTCGACCCTAAAGTTATCGATCACTAAGAACATCAGAGAAAATGGGATTATCCTACGATTACCCAACCAATCGCATCTAAACCCATAAGCAAATATAAATTGAGTAGTAGCCCCCCTTACCTTATCAAATTGCAGCTTGAGTTCTTGAGCGATTGTTCTTCGTTCTTCAGAGCTCCAATCCCAAATATCTCCAAATTCTGTTTTATCGTGAAAAGTGAGAAATAACTTAAGTTCCAAAATATATATCCTTATTTCTTTTGCACCCCCCACTCTTTACTAACGACATCCAAGCCCAAAAGCTTAAAAACCCAATATTTTCTTATTTCTTTTATTTTCTTCAAATATTCCAAAATAAATAATTCTTTTTATTTTATTAATTCTAATAAAATAAATTCCCAATTAAATAAATCAAATAATTAAAACTGGGGCGTTATAACTCTCCCCCACTAAAAGAGTTTTCGTCCTCAAAAACATACCTTAGACGAACAGTTCCGGATAAGCCTCTTCCATCTGGCTCTCCAGTTCCCAAGTAACATTTCCAACTGTTGGACCTCCCCAAGCAACCTTCACTAATGCTATCTCTTTACCCCTTAACTGTTTCACTTCCCGACCTTCTATCCTCATAGGCAATGTTTCTACTGTCAGGTTATCTCTCACCTGTACATCATCTACTTGGATTACATGAGATGGGTCTGGAATGTATCTCCTCAACTGAGAAACATGGAAAACATCGTGCAAATTCGCAAGTCTCGGAGGTAAAGCAATACGATAATCAACTTCTCCAACTCTTTCCGTAATCTGAAACGGACCAATAAAACACGGAGTTAACTTCTTAGATTTCAATGCTCGACCAATACCCGTCATCGGAGTAACTCTCATAAACACATGATCTCCAGCACTGAACTCTAAATTCTTCCTCCTCTTGTCATGATAACTCTTCTGACGACTCTGAGAAGCTCTCATCTTCTCTTGAATCAATTTGATCTTTTCAGTAGTCTGCTGAACAATCTATGGCCCAATTATTGAACTCTCTCCAGATTCATACCAACACAAAGGCGTTCTACACCGTCTACCATACAATGCCTCAAACGGAGCCATACTAATACTTGAATGGTAACTATTGTTATAAGTAAATTCAATCAATGGCAAATAGCTATCCCAAGCTCCACCCTTCTCTAAAACACAAGCACACAATAAATCTTCTAACGATTGAATCGTCCTCTCCGTCTGTCCATCAGTCTGAGGATGATAAGCTGAAATCAACCTCAACTTAGTACCCATAGCCTTCTGCAATCCTTCCCAAAACTTCGAAGTGAACCTCGGATCTCTATCTGACACAATACTAGAAGGAACTCCATGCAAACTCACTATTTTCTCAATATACAACTGTGCCAATCTCCCCATTGAGTAATCCATTCGCACCGGTATAAAATGAGCAGACTTAGTCAGTCTATCCACAATAACCCATATCGCTTCACAATTCTTAGGAGTCCTCGGCAACCCGGATACAAAATCCATAGAAATACTATCCCACTTCCATTCTGGAATAAACATCGGTTGCATAAATCCAGACGGCTTCTGATGCTCAATCTTCGATTTCTGACAGATTAAACATGCATACACAAATTCAGCTATTTCCTTTTTCATTCCCGGCCACCAAAACAATTTCTTCAAATCATGATACATTTTCGTGGCACCCGGATGAATACTCATCCCACTGCGATGTCCTTCCTCTAATATACTCTTCTTGATTTCTGCAACATCAGGAACACAAACTCTATCGCCAAATCTCATAACATCATTTTCATCAATTCTAAACTCACCACCTTGACCTTGGTTGATCAATGTCAATTTATCAACTAAATTAACATCAGATTTCTGCCTGATCCTGATCTCTTCTAGAATACCACTAGTAAGTTTCAACATACCCAAACGAACACACTTCGGAGTACTTTCACAAATTAAACTCAAATCTCGGAATTGTTCAATTAACTCCAATTCACGAACCATCATCATAGACATATGCAAGGATTTCCTGCTCAAAGCATCTGCAACCACATTTGCCTTACCAGGATGGTAATTCAAACCAAAATCATAATCCTTGAGAAATTCCAACCATCTTCTTTGCCTCATATTGAGCTCTTTCTGATCGAAAAGATACTTCAAACTCTTATGATCACTATACACTTCAAATCTCGAACCATACAAATAATGTCTCCACAATTTCAAGACAAACACAACTGCTTCTAACTCTAAGTCATGAGTAGGATAGTTCCTTTCATGAACCTTCAACTGTCTCGAAGCATACGCAACTACCTGTTGATTCTGCATTAAAACACCACCTAATCCCATCAGAGATGCGTCACAATAAATCACAAAAGATTCCACCGGATTCGGCAAAATCAGAATAGGAGCACTAGTCAATCTCCGCTTCAATTCTTGGAAACCTTTCTCACAATCAGAATCCCAAATAAACGCTTGTCCTTTACGAGTCAACTTCGTCAATGGCAATGCTAACTTTGAGAATCCTTCGATAAACTTTCTGTAATAACCTGCAAGACCAAGAAAACTTCTGATTTCAGAAACAGTCTTCGGCGCTTCCCACTGAGATACTGCTTCTACTTTTGTAGGATCCACTGCAATACCATTCTTAGAAATCACATGTCCAAGAAAACTAACTTCATTCAGCCAGAACTCACATTTGGACAGCTTTGCATACAACTTCTTATCTTTCAACAACTCTAACACAATTCTGAGATGTTCCGCATGCTCTTCGTCATTCTTAGAATAAATCAGAATGTCGTCAATAAAAACCACAACAAACTTATCCAGATACGGATGAAAAATCCTGTTCATATATTCCATGAAAACAACAGGTGCATTAGTAACTCCGAACGGCATAACAAAATATTCATAATGCCCATACCTCGTTCGAAAAGCAGTCTTTTGAATATCTTCCGCTTTCACACGAATCTGATGATATCCAGACCTCAAGTCAATCTTACTGAATACACTGGCTCCAATTAGCGGATCCATTAAATCATCAATCCTCGGTAATGGATACCGATTCTTAATGGTTACCTTGTTCAATTGCCTGTAATTAACACACAGTCTCATAGAACCTTCTTTCTTCTTAACCAACAATACCGGAGAACCCCAAGGCGAAACACTTGGACGAATAAACTTCTTCTCCAGTAAATCTTCCAACTGACTCTTCAATTCTGCCAACTCAGATGCAGACATACGATATGGTGCCATCGACACCGGTCTCGTACCAGGAATCAAATCTATAGAAAATTCCACCTCTCGCTCAGGAGGTAACTCACCAACATCATTCGGAAAGACTTCTGGGAATTCACACACCACTGGCAATTCACTACTCTTGACCTTTCCTGTTGCATCTAACGAAGCAAGTAACATAAACACATTAGCACCGTCTTCCATTGCTTCTTGTACCTGCCTAGCAGTCATAGTCAAATTCTCGACACCAACTGCCTCTGGGAAAATCACCGTCTTAGCAAAACAGTTCAGATGAACCCGGTTGAATTCCAACCAGTTCATCCCAAGGATAATATCGATTTGTTCAAGCGGTAGGCACACTAAATCCATACCGAAACCTCTACCAAAAATCTCAATAGGACAATTTCTACATACAAGTGAAGTTGTCACTGAACCCGATGCAGGAGTATCAATAACCATGCTACCTCGCATACCAGATATGTCCAGTTTCAACCTCTCAGCACAATCCAAAGAAATGAAAGAATGAGTTGCACCGGTATCAATAATTGCAACTAAAGGTGTGCCATGAATAAAACACGTACCTTTAATCAATCTATCCTCTGGAGTAGTCTCAGATCCAGACAAAGCGAACACTTTTCCACCTGACTGATCCTTCTTAGGCTTAGGACACTGCGGACGAATGTGACCTTCTTCACCATAATTGTAACAAGTAACAGACTTCCCTTTGCAATCAATAGACAAATGACCAGTCTTTCCACATTTATAACACTTCTTCTCATCGCTCTTGCAATCTCGAATATGATGACCAAACTCACCACACCTGTAGCATCTGATAGGAGCCTTAGAATCTCCCCCACTAGGCCTTTTCCATCCACCTGATTTCTGGTTACCTCTACCATATGGCTTGCCACGGTCCATATGTTGCTTTCCTCTTTTATCAACAGCCCCACGAGAGTGAGACGACCTAGTCTTGGTAATATCTTTTTCCAAGATCCTGCTACAATCCACCAGATCAGAAAATCTACGAATACGCTGGTACCTGATTCCCTGCTTAATCTCATCTCGGAGACCATTCTCAAATTTGATACACTTAGAGAATTCTCCAGCCTCATCATTGTTGTAGTGCGCATAATACTTTGCCAATTCAGTGAACTTAGTAGCATACTCACTAACAGTCATGTTGCCCTGCTTAAGCTCCAAAAATTCAATTTCCTTCCTTCCCCGAACATCTTCAGGAAAGTACCTCCTCAGAAAAGCCCTTCTGAAGTTAGCCCAAGTCAGTGCCTCTCCATCCTGAACCATTTAAGTCCTTGTTGCAACCCACCAGTCGTCGGCCTCCTCTGCCAACATATGCGTACCATATCTGACTTTCAGATCTTCAGCACAATCAATCACACGGAAAATCCTTTTGATTTCCTTCAGCCACTTCTGAGCACCTTCAGGGTCATGTGTACCTTTGAACAACGGAGGATTGTTCCTTTGGAAGTTCCCCAATTGCCTATCAGCACCAATCACGCCTCCATTTGGATTTCCAGCAAGTACACCAGCTAACATCCCCAAAGCCTCAGCGAGTGCAGCATCATTTCGTCCGTTACCTCTTCCAGCCATATTCTTGAGAATTAAAACATACTCCTCATCAGAATACAGTATCGACAGTGTTGCCTTACACTAGTCGCATACAAAAGGAATGACTGACTCCAGACTCTGGTCGCAACGACCGACTATGCTCTGATACCACTATTGTAACACCCTCTAAAACCCCGCATAAAATTTCGCGATTTTAAATAAAACATACTTTCAGAGTACATGTATTAACGAGGATGTCACAATTCTCTTTTAATAAAAACAAGTTCCTGTCATGCATAACATAGAAGCAACTCATACATGTTTACACAGCGGAATATTATATTTAATAAAACCAAAGTTATAATATTTTCAATCATCAGGGATTAACACCTGGAAAATATCAACATCATATTATAACCAAATACTAAGGAAATAAACGAGTCTGACTAGAGCAGCTCGACAAACAAACGTTCCCGGAGTTACAACTATTAGAGCATGACCCGGACAATACTTAAACAGAAATAAACTAGAAACAACAAGCCTTCACCAAGCACCTGAACGAAGCTCCTCAATCTGAAATGTTCAACAGTAAGGGTGAGCATCTCAACTATACATTTGATTATACGTTCATAACAATCAATTCAGAAAAACCATAAGCGTCACCCAAACAGTTAGCATGTTTCATAGTTTACGAAAACCTTTACAATTCATATATTCATAATGTATTACTTTTCATACTTATAATTAACATCAAACATCATTAACAATTCAGCAATAATACATGCATATAATCAATTAAATACAACATTGGAAAATCATCCATTCATGTTATATTCAATATAATGCAACACACCCATGCATGTGGTACCATTTTACCGCCCCATTATATCTCGGGTCACGGACAACTCACCGTTCCATTATATCGCGGACACGGCTACCACCTCAACGTTCCATTAAATCGCGGACACATATATTGGCCCCCATGTTAATTCCACACAATGGGAATTAACAAATGCAACATGATATGTAAAGTATGTAACACTCAGCATACTATTAACATCAATAAAACATATCATGCAACATCAACCACATCAATCATAACAGGATATGGGTAGCATGTAATCACTCAGCATACTATTAAACATCAACCAATCATATCAAGTTATATCATAATTCATGCTTGATAACATCATCTCAAAGCATGACAATAAAATCTACGTAGTGTTGGTATCATAACCTACAAACGTTATTCGATACAAGCATCAACAACACTAGGAAATCAATAAGCAGCATATTCAAAACATATAAAAACACTGCACATCAAAACAGAATCAATTCCGCACATAACAGCATGCACAGAAAATAGAATTCAGAAACCAACACAGGAGCATCAACACGGGTGCCCGTGTGCAGCAACACTGCCCGTGTGGAAATGTGTCCAGAAACACATCATTTTTACCAACACAGAAGATCAACACGGGTGCCCGTGTGTAGCAACACGGCCCGTGTGGAAATGTGTCCAGAAACACATTATTTTTACCAACACAGAAGATCAACACGGGTGCCCGTGTGTAGCAACACGGCCCGTGTTAATGAGCGCGTGCCAAATATTCCTGTACCTGCAGCAGCTCATATGCCAACATTTTTGCACGAAAATACATTTCTACAGCAGTGCAATGCAGTACAAAACATCCAAATACACATCAAGTTTCCAAAACATCAATTTCCTATGCCTCTGACCTATGTTCATCAATTTCCCACAAATTGAATAACTCAAATCCTTCAAGGTTATAGTTTTCTAAAATCGTTGGAAGACAGGATTCCTTTTTCAAATCATTTAATCCAAAAACTTAATTTTATAATTACCAACAATTATCAAAGTAACCTTAAAAGTGATTATTCGTCCTTTTGGGGAAATCTGATAACATCAAGGTTATCCTTAGAACACCTAAGGGAAACTCCCGATCATACAATTTCGATCTAAATCAACAATAGGGATTAATTTCTTAATCGATTCACAACCTTTAGGGAACCTAATCTTTTCTAACGAAATTCGACCCTAAAGTTATCGATCACTAAGAACATCAGAGAAAATGGGATTATCCTACGATTACCCAACCAATCGCATCTAAACCCATAAGCAAATATAAATTGAGTAGTAGCCCCCCTTACCTTATCAAATTGCAGCTTGAGTTCTTGAGCGATTGTTCTTCGTTCTTCAGAGCTCCAATCCCAAATATCTCCAAATTCTGTTTTATCGTGAAAAGTGAGAAATAACTTAAGTTCCAAAATATATATCCTTATTTCTTTTGCACCCCCCACTCTTTACTAACGACATCCAAGCCCAAAAGCTTAAAAACCCAATATTTTCTTATTTCTTTTATTTTCTTCAAATATTCCAAAATAAATAATTCTTTTTATTTTATTAATTCTAATAAAATAAATTCCCAATTAAATAAATCAAATAATTAAAACTGGGGCGTTACAAGTACAACTAGATGAACCAAAGGAATACACTCCAGGCCCAGAAGAAGACGAAGATATGATAACAGATAACTTCGAATCGGAGGGGGAGTCTTCATTCAACCTAAACTGCAACGTGGTATCTGTGCTTCCCTGTGAATTTGGACAGGAAACCGAAATTGATGAATATGAGGAAGAAGATACCATAGACTTGATGAAGCATAGGCCTGTGTGTTACTATGTGATGGACAATGGGGCTGTCGAGGAGCAAAATGCGTTCTTCGAACGTCCAGAACCTGCTATGAAGAACCATCTTAAGCCACTATTTATTCGGGCAAAAGTTGGTGCCCATGGCGTGAATAAGGTTCTAGTGGATGGAGGTGCTGCAGTCAATTTGATACCCCACTTCATGCTGAAAAGGTTAGAAATACGCGAAGGGGACATCAAGCCCCACAATATGGTTCTATCCAATTATGAAGGAAAAGTGGGCAAAACACTGGGAGTGGTTCAGTTGGATTTGACAATAGGCTCAAGCTGTAGGCCCACCATGTTTATGGTGATCGAAGCCAAGGCCAACTACAACTTATTGCTGGGAAGGGAGTGGATCCATGGCGTAGGGGCAGTACCTTCTTCAATGCATCAGCGATTAGTTATATGGAGAGAAGATGGGATCGTGGAAAACATCGAAGCAGACCAGAGTTACTTCATGTCAACAGTCAATTTAGTTGACAAGAAGGATTATGACAAACATCTGGCAAAGATTGCTCCGTGTGTTCCAAATGATGAGATCAACGAAACCAGAAACGCCCACTACTACATGACTCTTCGCCATGATTGCCTATACTGGGATAGAAGAATAATCAGTGAAGAAGAGGGAGTCGAAAGTACTATACAAAGATGGCCAGCAGGCTGGGACTTCGACAACCTTATCCATGACTGAGTCCACCTTTTTTGAAAGGATTTCGGCCTATATGGCTGAGAACGAATCAAAGGCGGCCCTAGAGGCTGAAATAAATAAGTTAGTTGTAAAGATGAACGAAATAAGTGGGGATGGCTCGAAATACTCACCCTTCAAAGAACTTGAGATGGATCAAAGATTAGACGCCATCTACGATAAAGAACCCTTAGGCTTCGAAAGGGACCCCATAGACTCAGGTGCCAAAATGTTGGCACAGGATCCACTCGAAGAAGTCAACTTAGGGGATGAAAAAACGAAAAGAATAACCTACATAAGTGCAAAACTTAGCCCAGGCCTCAAGCAGGAAGTAATCGAAGTCCTCAGGAAAAACAAAGATTGCTTCGCATGGGATTATGACGAAATGCCTGGTTTAAAGAGGGAGTTGGTCGAACACAGACTGCCAATCAAAGATGGCAAGAAGCCCATCAAACAAACTCCTAGAAGATTCGCACCAGCGGTTCTCACAAAGATTAAAGCTGAGATCGAAAGGTTGCTGCGTTGCAAATTCATCAGAACAACAAGGTACGTCGAATGGTTAGCAAATATAGTACCTGTTATTAAGAAAAATGGTTCTTTAAGAATTTGCATAGATTTTAGGGATTTAAACACTGCAACCCCTAAGGATGAGTACTCTATGCCTGTGGCAGAAATGCTAGTAGATTTTGCTGCAGGGTTCGAATACTTGAGTATGTTAGATGGATACTCTGGGTATAATCAGATTTTTATTGCTGAAGAAGATGTTGCCAAGACAGCATTTCGTTGCCCAGGAGCCTTAGGCACCTACGAATGGGTGGTGATGCCTTTTGGTTTAAAGAACGATTGGGCAACTTATTAAAGGGCAATGAATTCGATTTTTCATGATTTCATTGAAACCTTTATGCAGGTGTATATTGATGATATAGTCATCAAATCTATATCTGCAGAAACACATTTGCATCATTTGAGCCAATCATTCGAACGAATGAGAAAACATGGCTTAAAGATGAATCCCCTTAAGTGTGCATTCTTTGTGCAGGATGGAGATTTCCTTGGTTTTGTGGTTCACAAGAAAGGGATTGAGATCAACCAGAACAAAACCAAAGCCATAATGGAGACGAAAGCACCTACGTCAAAAAGGGAGTTGCAATCTCTGCTAGGGAAGATTAACTTCCTCAGAAGGTTCATTTCGAATCTGAGTGGAAGAACCCAAGCTTTCTCTCCGTTGCTTCGTTTAAAGCAAGGCCAAGCCTTCGAATGGAACGAAGCCCATCAGGAGGCATTTGACAGGATAAAAAGATACCTCTCTCAGCCTCATATATTGTCTCCACCTTCATGGGGGAAGCCCATGAGATTCTACATATCTGCCTCTGAAGTTAGTATAGGTAGTATGTTAGCACAAGAAGATAACAATGGTATCGAAAGAGCCATATACTATTTAAGTAGAGTACTAAATGACGCAGAGACCAGATATAGCAATTTAGAAAAGCTATGTCTCTGTTTGTATTTCTCTTGTATGAAACTCAAGTATTATATAAAGCCTGTTGATGTTTATGTTTCATCTCATTTCGATGTCATTAAACACATGCTTTCAAAACCAATAATGCATAGCAGAGTTGGTAAATGGGCTCTAGCCTTAACAGAATATTCTTTGACTTTCATGCCTTTAAAAGCTGTGAAAGGCCAAGTAATTTCTGATTTTATTGTGGACCATTCATTGGTTGAGCAGACTGTCATGAGTTACGTCGAAATGCAACCATGGAAATTATACTTTGATGGTTCAACCCACAGGAATGGAAGTGGTGTTGGAGTCCTTCTAATTTCTCCTGAAGGAATTCCAACAAAATTCAAGTATAAATTAGATGGTCCTCGTTGCTCGAACAACGAAGCTGAGTATGAAGCACTCATTGTTGGACTTGAAGCTTTGTTGGAATTGGGGGCAACTAGAGTCGAAATTAAAGGAGACTCAGAATTAGTGGTCAAGCAAATAACAAAGGAGTATAAATGCATAAAGGAAAACTTGATGATATACTTCGTCATAGTCAACAGGCTACTTAGGAAATTTGAATACATGGATATTCAACATATACCAAGACTAGAGAACCAAGAAGCAAATGACTTAGCACAGTTGGCTTCGGGTTATAAAGTTTCTGTCAGGAACTTTGAGGATTTAGTTGAATTAAGGGGTAGAGTTATGGCTACTAGATTCACACCATCAGATCTAGAAAGTATGAAATTGGGATATGCTGAGAAACAGGGATTCGAAATATTAGCCATAAACACTTTATCAGATGCAGATTGGCGAAGTCCACTAGTGAGTTATTTAGCAAACCCAACTCTGAATGTGGATAGAAAGACAAAATATAGAGCATTATCATATCTCCTCACAGGGAACGAATTGTTCAAAAAGACCCAAGAGGGCGTATTATTGAAATGCCTAGGAGAAAGTGAGGCATACTTAGCATTGTCAGAAGTCCACAATGGGGCATGTGGGGCACATCAAGCAGGTCATAAAATGAAATGGCTGTTATTTCGATATGGCATGTATTGGCCTAGCATGCTCAAAGATTGTATAGACTTTGCTAAAGGATGTGAGGAATGTCAGAAACATGCAGGGATTCAACATGCCCATGCAAGTGAGTTGCATTCAATCATCAAACCATGGCTATTTAGAGGATGGACATTGGATTTGATAGGAGAAATAAATCCTGCTTCGTCTAAAGGACAGAAATATATCTTGGTGGGAATAGATTATTTTACCAAGTGGATCGAAGCTATACCATTAATAGTTGCTGATCAAGAGGCTATTATTGAGTTTATACAGAAGCACATTATCTATAGGTTCGGATTGCCAGAGAGCATAACCACAGACCAAGGCTCTGTGTTTACTGGTAGAAAGATGCAAGAATTTGCCCAAGAAATGGGGTTTAGATTACTAACATCAACGCCATATTATGCTCAAGCGAATGGTCAAGTCGAAGCAGCCAATAAAGTAATAATAGGGTTAATCAAGAAACATATTGGTAAAAAGCCAAGGAACTGGCACAAAACTTTGGACCAAATACTATGGGCCTGTAGAACATCTCCTAAGGAAGCTACTAACACTACGCCTTTCCAACTCACATTTGGTCATGATGCAGTGCTGCCAGTAGAAATTCATCTACAATCAGTTCGAATTCAAAGACAAAACGAAATCCCAGCTGCATTATATTGGGAGATGATGATGAATGAATTAGTTGAGTTGGACGAAGTTAGATTACATGCATTGGAAATCTTGATGAGACAAAAAGAAAGAGTGGCCAGGACATATAACAAAAGGGTGAAGAAAAAAGCATTCATTATTAATGACTTATTCTGGAAAGTCATATTGCCCATGGACAAGAAAAATAAAACGCTAGGTAAATGGTCACCTCATTGGGAAGGACCTTTTCGAATATTAAAAGTATTCTCAAACAATGCATATGAAATCGAAGAGCTGATGGATGATAAGCGTATCCTAAAGGTTAATGGGAAATATTTAAAGAAATATAAGCCACGCCTGCAGGAGATTCGAATAGTAACAACGTAACCAAAATATTATAAAAATGCCAAAATGGCAAGTTGAGATGCCAAAATGGCGTTGTTCGAATATTACATATAAAAAACCAAATTGTAATCAAATGAACGCTGAAATTTAGAAATAAGAATTATTCTTCAGTCTGTTGAAGGTACTTCGAAAAGATTCAAGTCTCTGTTGAGCAAAACGCCTGGCTCCTTCCAAGGTTGCCACTTCTCCCTTGAGTTGTTCTGCAGTTTCCATTTCTGCAAGCCCCTGGTTGAGAAGCTCTTCGAATTGGTTACCAGCAGTATTGGTTTCGAAGGCTATTTGTTGTTCTTTAGCCTCCTTAACCTTCTGTTGAAGCTCATGAATCTGCCTTTCCCAGAGAAGGATGGACTCAGCTCGAGCCTCATAATCAGTTTTTGCTTGCTTTAGATGCATAGCTTGATCCTCAGCTTCTTGAGAGAGTTTCAAAGCTTGTTCATAAGCAGCATCCATTGCAATGCGTTTTTCTTGAACCTTCCTGGCAGTAGATTCATCTTGGAGAAGGTAACCAGTTACGTTGTCCAACAAAGATTGAAGATCGAATAAGATAGTACTAACTGGCAAGGAGCAGGTAGCAAGATTGACTTTTATAAGCAACTCCTTCATAGTGTAGCAAGCAGTGCTATCTTGTTTGAGCACTTCGAATATATCCACATTAAGAATTGCTTTCCTGATCCTGTTAAGAAGTACAATTCTTTCATCTGTGGGAAGAGGATAGCTAGTCGAACTTGTGCCAGCCCTAGCAAGTGGAATGTCCCTTTGAGCCAGCTTCGCCTTCATGTACCCAATAGGGTCATTTCGTCTCAGGAGTGCAAGCTCCTCGTCAGTCATTCGAGACAAAGACGGTTGAGGGAGTTCAACACGCAGGGGAGTCACGTCCATTTCAACCTCCATGGGTTTGTTGGTTGTGTCACCATCCCCTTCATTCGTTTCGTGCTCATTATCTTCTTCATCGTCATCCAAGTCCACCACTTCGATGTCTTCTTTTTCCCTGCTATTTGCATTAGACTCTGTCCCAGCAGTCGAACCATCATTGGCATCCTCCTCCTCAGACTCTTCTTCTGCAGATTCTTCGTTTCTTTGACCAGAATCAGCTTTCTCTCCCTCAGCGTGAGCGTCCTTTGGGTCCTCTTGAAGGGTTTCGAGAGGGGACTTTTGGAGAGAAGTTCTTTGCAAAGCCTCTGCAGGTTCATGGAGTGTTGCTTCATTGGGTTCTTTTAGAGGAGGAGAAGTACTCTGATCATCCTGCTGCTCAGAAGCCCCATCCAGAACCGCCATATTGGAGGATCCTTTGTTCTGTACAAGGTTGCTGGAGTCTCCTTAAGGAGAGGAGTTGAGTGGAGCAGCAGCTTTTGATGGTGAGGTCGAAGCAGTGGAAGCTGGATTTAAGATATTCTGCAAGGAGCGAAAGAATATCAAAAGCATGCACTAAGGTAATGAATAATAATTTTGTCAAAAGTTTAGAGTTCAATTTACCTGTGGACTCTCGGAAGAGAGGTTGCTAGCTATGCGTTCCAACATTACGTTGGAGGTCGAAGATGGAATTTTGGATTTGGGTGAGGGAGCAGCATCCCTGGAATCGAGTCCAGAGACACTAGTTGGTACAGTGCTCTTTGAAATATCCTTCTTCTGCTTCTTCTTCGAAGTAGCTGGTAAGTTTCCTCCAGCCTTGGGGTCTTCCCCAGTGGTGTTTGATTTTCGCTTCTTTGGAGTGGTAGGCGGAAGTTTGTTGGTCTGAAAAGATTTAAACAAAGAGTTAGATGCAGATATTGAAATATTAGTGAATTCGAAACATCAAGGCTAAGTGATTACCTGTGGAGTTGGAACACTGGTTATTTTTGGTATTGTTGGTGTTGTTGTTGTTGTTGCAACAATGGTTGTTTCGGATGGAGTCACATTGTCAGTGGTTTCGATAGAGGCTTGAGAGGCGCTCCCTTCTTTCGACTTCGAGGCAGCAGTCTTTATCCTGATGGCTGAAAATCGAAACAATTAAGGCAAAGTTAAAGATATAGAAAATGAGAAACGTTTGGGATTTTCCCAAGCATTCGCACCTGTGCCTTGATCAAATTTAATCGACATGGCAGAAAGGTCGTAACGAAGGTGTCCTGGGAAATCATGGAGCCAGTGTCGAGCCCATGTCACAGTCTCAGATGGCTTTGGTTTCTTTTGAAGATGTTTGAACATCTCTTTGCAAGTGAACCACCAAGGGTATGGGGGAAACCAAGCCAGAGCCAGTTCTGAGGTAGGTAGTCTAGGAAATTTAGGTGGATGCATTTCGAATGCCAACCTATACCTATCCTCAGGTGACAACCCTGAAGGAAGTTTTAACTTAGAAACTTTTTCTTTGAATTTTTCCTTCAAGGTCTCAGCCGCTTGATGCACAGTGGATTCCAAATGTGTGGGATCATAAGTAGTTTCGAAATAATTTTGAAAAGCTTTAATCTCTTTGGCATGAGTAAACATACCTTTCTTGGATGGTACCTGCACATCGAAGGCATCAGTTAGTTTCTGCTGAATTGTAAGAGTATCGAACATATAAGTCTGATAAAACTTTGTCCACCATTCCAGAAACCCCTTTGCTGTAAGGTGGGTAGGTTCGAAAGTTATTAGCTCAAACTGGGCAAAGCCTTGGTATTGTTCTTGCTGTAATTTGGCTTACCGTGCCTTGAAGGTTCGCCCAGAGGTAATGGCACTCTCAGTTTGAAATAAGGGTTCAGGAATTAGTTGGCATAAGCCAAACTGTCTCGAAACAAAATTTGGCTGGTAAGCGAAAAGGAAAATCTGATTCTTGGCAGGAGTTATTCTTGAAGAAATGAGTCTAGGTAGCAAAAAGGCTCTCCATACATCTTGAATCTCCTTGCTCTTGACAGCTTCTGAGAGAGCCATGGTGAACCATGAAGGTCCATGGGCCCTTGAAGCAAAAGGCGCCATGGTCTCTTCGAACTTATGCCTCTTGGAGAATATCATGATGTACTTTTAGAATAGGACTTTGAAGTCATCCTTATCATCATTTGGAGTTAGTCTTCGCAGCCTAGTGCCTTCGATTATTCTCTCCGTTATTTCAGGGTCTTGTTCTGCAATGGTGTTGGCAGTTGACAATGAAGGTTCGAACATGGCATTTAGCCATAGCTGAAGTAACCAAAAAGGGCCAGCTAACAGGATATTCTTGGAGGTATGAGATTTTAGGCTCGAAACAGCTGACCTTAGGCTTTCATAAAGATCAACTAAGAGCAGTTCACTTAAGCACACTCTTCGATTCTCATGCAAATCTCTAGCTAGAGGAATAAACCTACTGGCTACCTGTAGGGATCTGCTGCAAAAGACATATCTTGACAGCCATAAGGTAAGGAAAGCAATGTGTTCTACATCAGACACACTGTCTCCTTCAGCATGATAGTGGCTGATAAACTTTGAGAAGCTTGCTAGTTTGACTTCGAAGTCGATTATGCTCGAATGTTCTTCGTTGTCAGGGATATATGTTTCTCCTACTGGTGATAGCCCAGTGATGGCCGCTATGTCAAAGAAGGTAGGGGTAATCATTCCACCAGGGAGATGTAAAGTATTATAAGTACTGTCCCAGAAATAGAGGGACGCGAATAACAATGGGTGGCTATAAGTAAAACCAGACTTCGACAGCTTAATCAAGTTGTAGATACCTAATTCTTCCCATTGCTGGGATTTCTTAGCTTCTACCTTATTGAACCAGTTTTGATAAGCAGTGTTGGAGGTGGGGCAAGATCGAAACGGTTTGAAGTTACTCTTTACATAGTCTAATACAAAAGGGTCCTTAGGAGGAACAATTGGATTTTCCACGGTGTTTGAACCAGAATATTCTATTGCCTTAGGGGCGTCCATTTTATTAAACAAGGGTTTGAAACTATAGCAAACTGGGAAAATTTTCCTGGTATCTTTTAAATTTTCAAAAACTGTAAGAGGGCCCATTAAAGCTAACCTCTTGCCAGCAGCGGTGGTAGGAATAAGTACCTGGGATGCATAAAGCATTTCTTTCTCCTTTGAGATCATCTGGGGAACAAGGATAGATTGAACTTGGTAAGTGACAACCTTACTTTCCATTGTAGTTCCTGCGGTCTTTGCTTTCTTCTTGGAAACCTTTTTTAGTTGGGATGAAGTAGAAGAAGACATTGTTGGAAGAATGTTGAAAGCTTAGGGTTTCGGTGAGAAAAGAAGGAGAAAAGATTCAGAATGTGGGAAGAAAAGAAAAAAGACTAAGTTGATGGGTTTTATAATGTGAAAGTTTAAGCATCCACTGAATAAGGTTGTGATACGTGGTAATCATGGGTTGGTTTGATGAAGAGGTGGCGTAAAGTTAACATTGGTAATAGGCGTGATTAAAGATAATCATTATTTTGTAACTGCACCATACTGTGAAGTGGTTCCAGGCGGTTAAGGAATCTAAAAAGTGTTATGATTGACGTGACTGGAGTCAAATGCATTAAATGTTACGATGATTCGAAGGTCGCATCAAAATCTTGTGTATATGTTTAAAATAAGTATTTCTCAAAGGAATCGAAATACATATTTTAAAGGGGCATTTTGTTGGCTGAAGATTTTGATAGTATTATTAGAAGCAAAGTAAATTGAACGTTTCGATTGAAATGAAACAAAACGTCATGTTTCGAAATAGCAGAAGCAGTGTTTCGAATGAGCATATCAAAGCTTGGAGCTTCGAGTGGCAATTATGAGAATATATCCAAAGAAGTCTCGAAATGACAACAAGGCTGTATCTAAGGAATGCGTTCGAAGCGAAGAAGTGCCAAAGCATTTGAAATTCAAATGAAAGCAGGATGTTCGAAATTTGAAATGTATGCGCTGGAGCATTCGAAGACACGTGGAAACAAGAGAGAGGCATTGTTCTGCATGTTCTGAACGTGGCAGAATCTTATAGCAAGACCGTTATGGTCGAAGTAGTATAAATAGAAGTCTTAGCATTAGGATTTCGTGTGTCATATCTACTGTATAAAAACACTCAGTAAACATTCAAATTACCACATGGCTAGGGAAACGAATGCAAGAGCAATGTACGTATGATAACACCACATATTTATGATTTAATGAAAACCCTTTATCATTTCCAGTACTTTCCTTTATCTTTATGTCAAATACCATTTACAAGTTTTTGCATTTAAAGTACTTTCATTTGAAATCTTTTACTAATGCCTTACATCTAAACATTTTCTTTCCGTTTCAAATACTTTACATTTTAGAAACTGTTATACATTTTATGCCTTTATCTTCAAGTTTTTATCCTTCGAACACCTTTTTTACTTAAAGCATTTTACAGTTTTCTTGCATCAAACGCTTTCTTCATAATTCGAATCTTTTACATTCAAGAGCATCTTTTACATTAACTATTTTTATAATTCAAAGTCATTTACTTGTTTTTTATGCAGTTTTACATGTCTTTTCAATTAACCTTTATTCATGCAATTTAATTTCACGCACATTTATTTGATCATACCTTTAGATCTTTAAGAGAAAATTGAAATAAGTTAAACGCTTACACAACATTTTAAATACCAACCATGAATACCTGTTCGATCATGAGAGTTACCCTAATAACCAACACGTCCTAGGATCAATCTAGTCGATCCTGCGAGTTACCAGAGAAATTGAATAACAGTCAGTAAGTTTATTCGATAGTTTGGAGGACTAGCGGTTGTTTACCAGAAATCACTGTAAACACCTGGTATGTACAACACATTGGAGATTACTGACCTTTTACCATCTTTCCTCATAATCATAACATCACCAATACCTTCAGCTGCTAGGGTATTGTCATTTGAAAATTTTACCATATTTTTCATTGAGGGTTTTATATTGACAAACCAATCTTTCCTTTCAGACATATGTGATAAGCATCCTGAGTCCAAGTACCATTGATCCTTGAATCTATCTTTATCACTTGTTGTGACCATCAGCATCATCTCTTCTTCTTCTTCATGTTTTGCAAGCTTTGCATCACTTTCTTGATTCTTTCGTTTTTCTGGACAATCACTCGAATAGTGTCCATACTTCTGACAATTGTAACATTGAATATGACTCTTATCAGGTTTTCGACCACCACCTCTTCCTTTATTTGCAACACCACCTATTTGGTTGCCTTGGTATGGTCTTCTTTGATTTGACATGTTTCCTTCAATTTGGTTTTCTCTACCATTCGATTTGTTGTAGCCACCTCTACCTCTGTCGAAACACTTTCCTTTTCCTTTGGTCTCTTTTGCTGAATGTTCCTGCAAGGCCAAATCACTCTTTGAGTTGCCTGCAGCTCTTTCATGCATTCTTTGTTCATGAGATTCAAGCGTCCCTTGAAGCTCTTCCTTTGTCAATTTCGACAAGTCTTTCCCCTCTTCTATCGCCACCACTATATGGTCGAACTTATGAGCTCAAGATCTCAAGATCTTTGAAACAACAGTTCTTGTTGTTAACTTTTCTCCACATATCTTGATTTGATTTACTAGTTTTGTAACTCTAGTGAAGAAATCATACATGCTTTCACTGTCTTCCATCTGAAGTAGTTCATATATCCTTTTGTGAGTTTGTAACCTCACTTCTTTCACCTTCTCAGCACCTCCAAAAGACTTCTCAAGGATTTTCCAAGCTTCTTTTGCAGATTTTGAATCACCAACCTTTTCGAAATTGTCTGGGCTGACACATTGATGAATTATAAATAATGCTTTATAACCCAACTTCTCAGATTCTGTGTATTTCTTCTTTTCTTCTTCTGAAGCGTTTTCTCCAAGCGCTTCGACTCCATCTTTTACAAGGTCCCAAAGACTTTGACACCTGAATAAGACTTTCATCTGTTTGCATCAATTCTCATAGTTGTCAATTTTCAGAATTGGTAGCGTTGCTGGATAGTTTGCATTCCCATAATTCGTCATCGTGAATACTTCAATTGTTCTTGATTGATACTTTCCTCGAATCAAAACAAAAACTCTGATACCAGATGTTGGAAACTCACCAAAGTCTATGACGAATTTCTACCACAATGACAATTTAATTATGAAACAAACAAAGAAAGAAGACAGGACAAATAATTTCTGCAATAAATTGTGAAAACTTTCTTATTCACTTTGCAACTACAAAATACTCCCTCTATTTATAACTGAGCTTACACCCTAAACCTAAAGCCCAAAATATATATTTTTTTTACTAAATCAAATTTAATCTATTCTAAATTTAAATCAAATATATTTAAATCTAAACAAATCTAATCTTTTCGACACTATTAATTACAATTTAACAAATTTTACCACATTCTATACATTTTTTAAATATTTTATCATTTAAGTTTTATCTCAATAATTAATTTTTTCTGAAATTAAAGAATTATTTCCCTATATGTTAGTATCGAAGAACTTTACTTAAATCAAAAAAAAATTTAACCGAATAACTTGCATTTAAATATTACAATTAGAGTTTATCAATAGCGGCACTATTTATTTTGGAGTGGTGACTATTCAAGAGAAGAGCTGTTTATATATTAATTTGAAATAATGACCGTTATTTTAGTTTAGCGAATAGCATGAGTAAAGTACTTTTTTGGCTCGAAACAGATTTCATCAATTTTGAAAGCGGAAATCTAAAATTAACCTTAAAAGAAAGAACATTTAAGGAGTTTTGAGGAATTTTTACAAATTTTTTCTATCTAAAACGGCAAAGAGAGTAATTGAGAGATCTTTTTCTTACACGCTTTCGCTTAAGTTTTCAACTTTTTTTCTTCCTCTTCTTTCTTTGTTACATATGGTCTTTATTTTCATAGTTTACTTTCTCTTTTTTTTTTAAAGTTTTTTTTTCCTTTTCCTTACACTATTCCTCCTCTGTTTTTTCCTTTAAATAATGGTATGTAATAAATTTATTTTTCTTCATCCTCTTTTACTTTTATTTACTCTGTCTCAACTCTATTTTTTATAGATATTGTGTTATTTGTTTAGTTTTACATTAAATATATATTTTATAATATATGTTTTATATATTATGTATATTAAAAAAACTAAAAAATAGTTAAATAGTGATTATTCTCTTTTTAGATTGTTAAATTATTTCATTTTTAGATTGATCCCTGTTAGTATTTTCTCATTAGTAGTTTATTCCAATAAGTTCCTATAAAATAGGACATGATAGAATTAGTTTTACATTTGACTCATTCTTATTTTCAGTTCACGTTTCCTAAGTTTATGGGAGAAGTGGCTTTAGTTTAGATTTTCAGTTTCTTTGTAAAGCTATTTAATAGCTTCAGTTGGTTACTTTCAAAACAACAAATATAATTGCATTTGTGCAATTTTCTATTGTGTTCATTATTAACAATTGGCATCAGAGCTTGTCAGACAGGCCTGATTGAGAGAGAAAGTAGAGGTGTTCCTTTGAGTGAAACACGTGAGAAGAGGGAGAAAGAATGGCAGAGAGCAGCAACACCAACAGTACGTTTGTGCAGCCAGCCATCCCTAAATTTGATGGCTATTATGAGCATTGGGCCAAATTGATGGAGAACTTCCTTCGAGCAAAGGAATTCTGGAGTCTTATAGAAGATGGAATTACTGTGATTCCAGAGGGGAAAGAGCCATCAGAAGCAGAGGCGAAAATCATAGGAGAACAAGAATTGAAGGATAATAAAGTGAAGAATTATCTCTATCAAGCTATAGATAGAGAAATCTTGGAGACCATTCTTAACGATGACACATCCAAGCAAATATGGGATTCAATGAAGCAGGAATTCAAGGGATCAACTAGAGTCAAGAGAGCACAACTTCAAGCTCTTAAGACTGAGTTCGAAACCTTAAGAATGAAGGAAGGGGAGACCGTCAATGCTTACTTCGGAAGAACACTCTCCATTGCCAAGAAGATGAAGGCATGTGGAGAAAATATGAAAGAAGCAGACATCACAAGAAAGATCCTACGTTCTTTAGTTTCCAAATTTAATTATGTTGTGTGTTCTATTGAAGAATCAAATAATGTTGATACACTAACTGTGGATGAACTCCAAAGTAGTCTCTTAATCCATGAGTAGAGAATGAGAGGCCCAGTTGAAGAAGAACAAGCCTTAAAAGTGACATATGAAGCTCGAGGTGGAAGAGGCAGAGGCGTAACTAGAGGAAGAGGAAGAGGAAGACAGTTTTTTGATAAGTCTACTGTGGAATGCTATAGGTGCCACAATTTGGGGCATTATCAATATGAATGTACAAATTGGGAGAAGAGAGCTCATTATGCTGAAATCAATGATGAAGATGAAATGCTTCTAATGACACATGTAGATCTCAAGCAGAACAAAAAGGAAGGAATATGGTTTCTTGACTCCGGATGCTCAAATCACATGTCTGGAAACAAGGAGTGGTTCATGCATCTTGATGAAGGGTTCAAGCATTCGGTAAAACTGGGGAATGACTCAAAATTGATGGTGATGGGGAAAGGAAGCATAAAGCTAGAGTTTGGAGGTCAAGTTCAAATTATAAGTAATGTGTATTTCATACCTGAGTTGCGTAACAATTTGCTCAGTGTAGGTCAATTGCAAGACAAAGGCATTACTATACTGATAAAGAATGGAGCATGCAAGTTGTACCATCCAACTCGGGGACTTATAATGGAAAGCATAATGACGGAAAATAGAATGTTTGTAGTCATCACAAACATTCTCATTGCAAATTCAGCATACTTTAATACATATGATGAAGAGGCAAGTGAAATTTGGCACAAACGATATGGGCACTTTAGCTATAAAAGTCTTGCCTTGCTGCATAATAAGAAGATGGTTAAGGGGCTTCCAAACATCAAATCACTAACAAAGAAGTGCACAAAGCAACTACAACTCATTCACTCTGATATTTGCGGTCCTATCTCACCTGCATCTTATAGAAAAAAAAGGTATTTGCTAACATTCATTGATGATTTTAGTCGGAAATTATGGGTGTATTGTCTGAATGAGAAGAGTGAAACATTTTTTACTTTCAAAATGTTCAAAATAATGGTGGAAAAGGAGTATGGCTTATCCTTATGTAGTTTGAGAACAGATAGAGGAGGAGAATTCAACTCAAAAGAATTCACAGATTTTTGCAAATCACAAGGGATCAAGAGACAACTGACTACGGCATATACGCCTCAGCAAAACGGAGTTGCCGAGCGTAAAAACCGAACAATTCTCAACATGGTGAGATGTTTACTCGAAGAGAAGAAGATGCCTAAAAAGCTTTGGCTAGATGCTGTGAAATGGACCTTCCATATTTTAAATAGAAGTCCCACTGCCTCTTTGAAAAACAAAACTCCAGAAGAATGCTGGAGTGGTTTTATACCTAATGTTGAATATTTCAGGGTCTTTGGATGCATTGGAAATGTCCATATACCTGATGCTAGGAGACAAAAATTGGATGCAAGAAGCAAAAAGCAAGTGTTGATCGGTTACAGTGAAGAATCAAAAGGGTACAAGATGATTGATCCTTGCACAATGAAAGTAACAATCAGCAGGGATATAGTGTTTGAAGAAGGTGAAAAATGGGATTGGAAAAGCACAGTATAAGAGAAAAAACATGACATTTTGGACTGGGGAGAAGCCTATGAACAAACATACAATCAAGGGGAGGAAAGTGAAGATGAAGCTGCCCTAAATGAAGATGAAGGAAATCACAAAAATGACGAAACCATCTCAAATGATGCAGCAGCCTCACAAGATCAGACAGATGACGACACCAATTCCAGTGATGATGTTATTAGTGATGTCGCGGCCTTACCAACTCGAAGAAGAAGAACTCCGGCTTACTTAGAAGATTATACCAGCAGAGAAGGGCTCTCGGATAATGAGGTACAAAACTTTGCTCTCTTCATTTCTGAATCTGATCCGTTGTCTTATGAACAAGCAGTAAAATCAAAGAAATGGAGGGAGGCAATGAATCTTGAGATCAAACTGATAGAGAAGAACAATACATGGAAGCTGGTAAAAGCTCCTCCTGGAGTAAAGGTGATAGGAGTCAAATGGGTTTATCGAACCAAATTAAACGAGAACGGAGAAGTTGACAAATGCAAAGCAAGACTGGTGGCAAAGGGTTATGCTCAAGAAAAGGGGATAGACTACAATGAAGTCTTCGCTCCAGTAGCAAGATGGGACACCATTCGAACTGTGTTGGCTGTAGCAGCAAGAAATCATTGGAAAGTTTTCCAGCTTGACGTTAAAAGCGCCTTTTTACACGAAAAACTCAGTGAAGATGTGTATGTCGCTCAACCACAAGGCTACGAAGTAAAAGGGGATGAGAACAAGGTGTACAAGGTTGAGAAAGCCCTTTATGGCTTGAAGCAAGCTCCGAGGGCGTGGTTCAGTAGAATTGAGGGATACTTCATCAAAGAAGAATTTGAAAGGAGTTGTTGTGACCACACTCTATTTGTCAAGAAGCTTGAGGACAACAAAATTTTGATTGTAAGTCTCTATGTCGATGACCTTATTTTTACTAGTAATGATTTGTCGATGGTGCAAGGCTTCAAGACCTCAATGAAAAATGAGTTTGAAATGTCAGATCTTGGCGAAATGAGGTATTTTTTGGGTGTAGAAGTTAACTAGGGCAGCAATGATATTTACATCAGTCAAAAGAAATATGTAAATGAAGTACTTGAGAGATTTGGAATGGGAGGCTGCAATGGAGTCAGAAATCCAATAGTGCCAGGATGCAAATTGACAAAGGAAGGAGGAGGAGCAAAAACTGATGCAATAATGTTCAAACAAATTATTGGAAGTCTCATGTATGTGACAGTGACGAGACCTGATTTAATGTACAGTGTTTGTCTCCTAAGCAGATTCATGTCAAGTCTAAAGGAAACACACATGTTAGCAGCCAAAAGAGTATTGAGATACATTCAGTCCACTGTAGATTTTGGTATTTTTTATAAAAGGGATTATACAACTGAAATGATGGCGTATACAGATAGTGATTATGCTGGCGACTTGGATGACCGAAAGAGCACGTCCGGATATGTATTTATGTTGAGTGGTGGAGCTGTAGCTTGGGCATCTAAGAAGCAACCTGTGGTAACTTTGTCAACAACAGAAGTAGAATATGTCGCTGCTGCCTCTTGCGCCTGCCAAAGTATTTGGATGAAGCGGATTTTAAAACAGATCAAAGGAACTCAAAATGACTGTGTTAAAATTTTCTGTGATAACTCTTCTACTATTAAACTTGCGAAAAATCCAGTCTTCCATGGAAGGAGTAAACACATTGACGTACGATTTCATTTTCTAAGAAATCTTACAAATGATGGATCAATCAATATGGAATACATTGATAGCAATGAGCAAGTAGCTGACATCATGACCAAACCTTTGAAGATTGATCAATTTGAAAAACTCAGAGAAGTAATGGGCGTTAGAAGTAGTCTTGGCATAAACTAACATGTAGCTGACATGTTTAGTTTAGGGGAGAGTTTTTGTTAGTATTTTCTCATTAGTAGTTTATTCCAATAAGTTCCTATAAAATAGGTGTTGGCTGAAGATTTTGAT
The DNA here is from genome assembly GCA_948472305.1 of Vicia faba. Taxonomy (NCBI): domain Eukaryota; kingdom Viridiplantae; phylum Streptophyta; class Magnoliopsida; order Fabales; family Fabaceae; genus Vicia; species Vicia faba. Next base: position 1,054,459,193 of record OX451740.1, on the reverse strand, counting down.
GATATTGTTCGAAGCAAAGCAAGTTGGATGTTTCGATTGGAATAAAGCAAGATGTCATGTTTCGAAATGGTAGAAGCAGTACTTCGAATGGGCATATCAAAGCTTGGAGCTTTGAGTGACAGTTATGAGGATATCTTCAAAAGAAGTCTCGAAGTGGTAACAAGGCTGTGTCCAAGAAATGCGTTCGAAACGAAGAAGTGCCAAAACATTTGAAATTCAAATGCAAGCGGGATGTTCGAAATTTAAAATATATGCGCTGGAGCATTTGAAGACGCGTGGAAGCTAGAGAGAGGCATTGCTTTGCATGTTCTGAACGTGGCAGAATCTTATAGCAAGACCGTTGTGGTCGAAGTAGTATAAATAGAAGTCTTAGCATTAGGATTTCGTGTGTCATATCTATTGTACAAAAAACTCAGTAAACATTCAAAATACCACATGGCTAGGGAAACGAATGCACGAGCAATGTACGTATGATAACACCAAGTGTTTATGATTTAATAAAACTCTTTATCATTTCCAGTCTTTTACTCTATCTTCATGTCAATATCATTCAAAAGCCTTTACATTCAAACATTTTCATTCAAAGTCTTTTTACTGATGTCTTACATTTAAATGTTTTCTTTCCATTTCAAATCCTTTACATTTCAGAAACTTTTGTATATTTCATGCCTTTATCTTCATGCTTTTATCATTCGAATACCTTTTCATTTAAAGTCATTTTACTGATTTCTTGCATTAAAACGCTTTCTTCATATTTCGAATCTTTTACATTCCAGAAATGCTTTTACATTACATGCTCTTATATTTAGAAGTCATTTACTTGTCTTTTCTGCAGTTTTACATGTCTTTACAATTGAACTTTATTCATGCAATTTAGTTTCGCACGCATTTACTTGATCATGTCATTAGATCTTTAATAGAGTAATCGAAGTAAGTTGAACACCTACACAACATTCTAAATACCAACCATGAATACCAGTTCTATAATGAGAGTTATCCAAATGACCAATACATCCTAGGATCAATCTAGTCGATCCTGCGAGTTACCAGAGAGATTAAATAACAGTCATTAAGATTATTTGATAGTTTGGAGGACTAGCGGTTGTTTACCAGAAATCACTGTAAACAAATTAGCACACCTGGTGGGACGCCTCATTGGCCATTACGAAATTTAGAACAAAGTAAAAAATTGTTGAGACATAACCATTGAAAAAGTACTCTCTGAGTGATAAGTTTGTTGTTTTATGAACCTTAGAAGTGGTAGAATAACCAATAGCAACCAACCCTTATCCAGAAGAAAACGTTTAAACAAGATGTCTAATTCTGACAATCAACAAGGGGAACAAAATATCCCACATACAACAGGCACTAATATCTCCGCCTCGATGGGAACATCTAATGTGATCCCTTCGAACGCACAGTCTGTTGCATCCTCTACCAGTAATGTAGCCACTAATGGAACAAGTGGCATATCAACTAACAGTTCGATCCTAGGAAATACTGGAACCATTGGTTATCCTGGGGGATTCATCCCACCACCAGGAACACAAACCCATTTCGTCACCTCACTAACTAGACCACCCGGTTTCGATGGTAATAGAACCATAAATTCCTCTTATGGAATGCCAACATCTTTTATGGCAGGCTTACACAATTCCACATCGAATTCATCACCACAATTAGGGTCTGGGTCTGGGGCAAATCAGTTTATGACAAATAACCAAGGGTCAGTGGGTTATAGTGCAATGCCTATCTTAACCACAAAAAATCAGTTGGCCTTTAGGCAATTAATGGATGACAGTAACCATAATATGATAGGAGTGTTAGCATAAACTATGCAGGAAATCTTTGCCCCAATAGTATAAAATGTAACTATGACAAACAGAGAAAACGCAGATAACATGAGTCGAATAGCAGACTTCTTTGCTCCCCCAGAAAGGCGTAGGCAGAATCAGGCGGGAGTTCGAGCAAACGTACCTATCATAGAACAAGTTGCTAACGACCCACCCTATAGATCAGCCAGAGAGGAGGTTAATTTGGGGGCAAGGGCACAAAGGCTAGAAGCCCCAATGATCCAAGGCCCACAAAGGGAAATTATGGAACCAGGGGCAAGGGTCGAAAGGCTAGAAGTCCCAGAGTTTCGAGAAGAATAACCTAGAGGGGTTGTCATGGTGGGTCGAAATCAAGATGCTGATGCAGTCGTTCATAGAATTCGAAACGATAACATCTTAGCAGAAAATAATTTAACCACCATGATAGAGAGAATCATGGCCCATAATGGCCTCAACACAGGAATTAGAAGGCCAAATTATGCCTCCCCTATATTAGATTACATAATGCACACTGATTTACCAAGGGGATATAAAGTCCCTAAGTTTACAAAGTTTGCTGGGGATACCAATGAGTCAACAGTTGAACATATAGCCAGGTATCTAACCGAAGCAGGAGATATAGCCAATAATGAAGACCTTAGGATCAAATATTTCCCAAGTTCCCTGACTAAGAACGCTTTCACATGGTTCACCATTTTGCCTCCTGGGTCCATTGATACTTGGGCTCTTTTGGAGAGATTATTCCATGAACAGTTCCACATGGGACAATAAAAAATAAGTCTGAAGGAACTAGCCAGTGTCAAGAGAAAGTTTACTGAACCCATAGATGATTATCTGAATAGATTCAGGCTCTTGAAATCTAGATGTTTTATAGTAGTTCCTGAACATGAGTTAGTCGAAATGGCTGCTGGCGGCCTGGATTACTCTATTCGAAAGAAATTAGACACTCAATACTTGAGGGATATGGCTCAATTAGCCGATAGGGTTCGACAGGTCGAAAGGCTAAAGGCCGAAAAGGCCAGAGTCTTTAAAAATAACAAGAAGGAAAGGATCTCCTATGTTGGAACTGAGGAAGCAGAAGATTATCCTGAATTCGAATTCGAAGAGGTCGAAATCGACCTCGCTGAATTAAAACAGGCACCACCTTACTCCTGCAAATTATTAGTTCCCACAAAAGGAAAAGAAATTGTTGAAAATGAGAAAAGTGACAAATTCCCAAAGAAGGTTTATACCTTCGATGTCACTAAGTGTGACGAGATTTTTGATTTACTTGTCAAAGATGGCCAACTCATTGTGCCATCAAATGTCAAAATACCTCCTTTAGATCAAAGAAAGAAAAGAGGATTTTGCAAGTATCATAGTTTCCTAGGCCACAAAACCTCACAGTGTTTTCTTTTCAGGGACCTAATTCAGAATGCAATTAAAGATGGTAGACTAAAGTTCGCTGATAAAGCAAAAATGAAAGTAGACGAAGATCCTTTGGACGTCGCAGACACCAATTACTCCGAGCCTGCATGCATTGGGGAAATTAATATGGTGGAAGTTGACCAAAGTGACGCTCCAGTAGGAGAGAAAGGTACTGAAAATGAAAGCTGGGTGATAGTCGAAGTCAATAAGGAGGTCACTGAAGACGTCCACAAGCAACCAGAGACTTCGATCGAAGCAGCACCTTTAGCTGTTGCAAAAGAAATCCAGGCTACTGAAGGCCAGGAAAACCAAAACCAAGAGTTGACACAGGTTACTGAAGGCCTGAGGCTAGAATTGGAGAAAGTCCAAATCACGAAGCCAACCTCCCCTCAGAAAGAGATATGGGATACTTTAGGGGAACCCAGTGGAAAGTTTGACTACTTGGTCAAATATTCTGCCCCAGAGAGTTCAAAGGTCCAAATTGAAGATATAAAACCTACAGGATGGGGAGATGATGACACTAAGGGGGAGGATGTTGAGGTAAACATGGTGGATATAGAGAGGCCTCGTTATGAAATGGAGGAGGTGGAGAGATACTTAGAAAAGGAAAAGTATAAAATGGAGGATAATCATGCTGGAGAAGCTAGTCTTAAGGATTACCTCATGATGTGCCACAAAGGAGATACAAGAATGATATTATGCCCTAGGTGCAGCATCCTCTGCAATCAGAGAATCGCTGCAAACTTCGAGAGGGTACAAAGGGCACGAACTGGCAACAACTGGCGCCAGGATAACCAGCTATTCAGGTGTTATCCTAAAGCTGGAGAAAGTTTGTTGGAATTTGTGCTTCGCTACTACAAAGGGGAAACCAAATGCTTGATATGCCTAAGGTGTTCTGCTGTGTATGATCAAAGCATGGCCAAAGCCTTCGAAACAATCCCTTTCGCCCCTTGCTGGAACCACCAAGAGACTGTTCAGATGGGCCCACGTTTCGATAGCAAATACAATCAACGAAGGCCTGATAGTCCTCATCCCAAGGGCGCTCGAAGGGTGACGTTCAAAATTCCTGCTAAAGTGCCAACAGACAAATGGCTGCAAGTCAGAAATGACAAAGGCAAAGACAAATGGAGGAACAATGAACGAAACGCACGCCATGCTATGACATATAGAAGGCAGTTCAACATAGCGAAGAGGGAAGAAGTGAGATTAGAGAACTACAAAGGAAGAAACCCCATGTCAAGATCTCAATGGCGAAGGCAACAGAGAATTCGAAAGGCTGAAAAGGAAGCTATGGGAAATAAAGGGGCAACTTCAATAAAAAACCAAGGTGAATCTAGCACCAACAAACCCATACCAAAAAATCAAACTGAAGACAAACCCCCAGTTAGTAGGAGGCTCTTCTCTGAAGTACAACTAAATGAACCAAAGGAATACACTCCAGGTCCAGAAGAAGATGAAGTTATGCTAACGGACAACTTCGAATCAGAGGGGGAGTCTTCGTTCAATATCAACTGCAACGTGGTATCTGTGCTTCCTTGTGAGTTTGGACAGGAAACTGAAATTGACGAGTATGAGGAAGAAGATACCATAGATCTGATGAAGCACAGGCCTGTGTGCTACTACGTGATGGATAATGGAGCTGTCGAGGAGCAGAATGCGTTCTTCGAGCATCCAGAACCAGCTATGAAGAATCATCTGAAGCCATTATTTATTCGGGCAAAGGTTGGTGCCCATGGCGTAAATAAGATTCTAGTGGATGGGGGCGCTGCAGTTAACTTAATACCCCATTTCATGCTGAAAAGGTTAGAAATACGCGAAGGAGACATCAAACCACACAACATGGTTCTATCCAATTATGAAGGGAAAGTAGGCAAAACACTGGGGGTGGTTCAATTGGACTTGACAATAGGCTCAAGCTGTAGGCCCACCATGTTCATGGTGATCGAAGCCAAGGCCAACTACAACTTGTTGCTGGAAAGGGAGTGGATCCATGGCGTAGGGGCAGTTCCTTCGTCAATGCACCAGCGATTAGTTTTATGGAGAGAAGATGGGATCGTGGAAAACATTGAAGCGGACCAGAGTTACTTCATGTCAGCAGTCAACTTAGTTGACAAGAGGAATTATGACAAACATCTGGCAAAGATTGCTCCTTGTGTCCCGAATGATGAAATCAACGAAACCAGAAATGCACACTACTATATGACCCTTCGCCATGATGGCATATATTGGGATAAAAGAATAATCAGTGAAGATGAAGGAGTCGAAGGTACTATACAAAGACGGCCAGTAGGCTGGGAATTCGACAACCTTACTCATGACTGAGTCCTCCTTTTTCGAAAGGATTTCGGCCTATATGGCTGAGAACGAATCAAAGGCGGCCTTAGAGGCTGAAATGAATAAACTGGCTGTAAAGATGAACGAAATAAATGGGGATAGCTCGCAAGGTTCACCCTTTGAAGAACTTGAAATAGATCAAAGACTGGACGCCATCTATGATAGAGAACCCTTAGGCTTCGAGAGGGACCCCATAGACTCAGGTGCCAAAATGTTGGCGTAAGATCCACTCAAAGAAGTGAACTTAGGGGATGAGAACACGAAAAGAATAACCTACATAAGTGCAAAACTTAGCCCAGGCCTCAAGTAGGAAGTGATCGAAGTCCTCAATAAAAACAAAGATTGCTTCGCGTGGGATTATGACGAAATGCCTGGTTTAAAGAGGGAGCTAGTGGAACATAGACTTCCAATCAAGGATGGCAAGAAGCCCATCAAGCAAACTCCTAGAAGATTCGCACCAGCGGTTCTCACAAAGATCAAAACTGAGATCGAACGGTTGCTGCGCTGCAGATTCATCAGAACCACAAGGTATGTCGAATGGTTAGCAAATATAGTGCCTGTTATTAAGAAAAATGGTTCTCTGAGAATCTGCATAGATTTTAGGGATTTAAATACTGCAACCCCTAAAGATGAGTACTCCATGCCTGTGGCAGAAATGTTAGTAGACTCTGCTGCAAGATTCGGATATTTAAGCATGTTAGATGGATACTCTAGGTATAATCAGATTTTTATTGCTGAAGAAGATGTTGCCAAGACAGCATTTCGTTGCCCAGGAGCCTTAGGCACCTACGAATGGGTGGTGATGCCTTTTGGTTTAAAAAATGCTGGGGAAACTTATCAAAGGGCAATGAATTCGATTTTCCATGATTTCATTGAAACCTTTATGTAGGTGTATATTGATGATATAGTCATCAAATCTATATCTGCAGAAACCCATTTGCATCATTTGAGCCAATCATTCAAACGAATGAGAAGACATGGCTTAAAGATGAACCCCCTTAAATGTGCATTTTTTGTGCAGGCTGGAGATTTCCTTGGCTTTGTGGTTCATAAAAAAGGAATTGAGATCAACCAAAATAAAACCAAAGCCATAATGGAGACGAAAGCACCTACGTCAAAAAGGGAGCTGCAATCTTTGCTAGGGAAGATTAACTTTCTCAGAAGGTTCATTTCGAATCTGAGTGGAAGAACCCAAGTTTTCTCTCTGTTGCTTCGTTTAAAGCAAGGCCAAGCCTTCGAGTGGAACGAAGCCCATCAGGAGGCATTTGACAAGATAAAAAGATATCTCTCTCAGCCTACCATCTTGTCTCCACCTTCATGGGGAAAGCCCATGAGATTGTACATATCTGCCTCTGAAGTTAGTATAGGTAGTATGTTAGCACAAGAAGATAGCAATGGCATCGAAAGAGCCATATACTATTTAAGTAGAGTATTGAATGATGCAGAGACTAGATATAGCAATATAGAAAAGCTATGCCTCTGTTTGTACTTTTCTTGTATGAAACTCAAGTATTATATAAAGCATGTTGATGTTTATGTTTCATCTCATTTTGATGTTATCAAACACATGCTTTCGAAACCAATAATGCATAGCAGAGCTGGTAAATGGGCTTTAGCCTTAACAGAATATTCATTGACTTTCATGCCTTTAAAAGCTGTGAAAGGTCAAGTGATTTCTGATTTCATTATGGACCATTCATTGGTTGAACAGACTGTCATGAGTTATGTTGAAACGCAACCATGGAAATTATACTTTGATGGTTCGACCCACAGGAATGGTAGTGGTGTTGGGGTCCTTATAATTTCTCCTGAAGGAATTCCAACAAAATTCAAGTATAAATTAGATGGTCCTCGTTGCTCGAACAACGAAGCTGAGTACGAAGCGCTTATTGTTGGACTTGAAGCTTTGTTGGAATTGGGGGCAACTAGAGTCGAAATTAAAGGAGACTCAGAGTTAATGGTCAAGCAAATAACAAAGGAGTACAAATGCATAAAGGAAAATCTGATGATATACTTCGTCATAGTTAACATGCTACTTAGAAAATTTGAATACATGGATATTCAACATATACCAAGAATAGAAAACCAAGAAGCAAATGACTTAGCACAGTTGGCTTCAGGTTATAAAGTTTCTCCCAAAAACTTTGAGGATCTGGTCGAATTAAGAGGTAGAGTTATGGCTACTAGATTCATACCATCAGATCTAGAGAGTATGAAATTGGGTTATACTGAGAAACAGGTGTTGTACCCCAAAATTTGCCCTCCCATTTCCTCAACATTTTCTCATCACAAGACCTTTGAAAATCAAGATCCAGTTAGGGTTTCCTCTGCTCAAGGCTTCTCCTTGCACTGTTGACCCAAATTAGGGTTTGTGTTTGCACAAAGATATTTTGACCTAAAATGCCTAAGATGACTTTCATGCTTCATGTTGGACTCCCAAGTTTATCCATACCAAGTTTCAAGTCTTGATTCCAAATTTTGCCCAGTCAATTGGACAAGAAATCAACTGTATTGGGGAAAAGTCAACTGTGGCCAATTGACAGTCAAATCTCATGAAAATTGACCCACATCAACATTATGAACTCACATGGACCATTTGATCAAGTTTGGATCACAATTCCACAAGAAATTTGATCAGATCATCAAAAGGGCAAAATGGTCATTTTTAGGGTTTTGTCTGCACAAAGGCAATTTTTGACTGTTTGACCTAGCCAATGGCAAACCAAGCTCACATATGGACTCAAGGACCCCATGGAATTAACTGGACATACTCAACAAGTTCAAAGGATCCCAAATACACAAGATTGATAGTTGAATTTCCCAGTCAATTGATCAATTTTGACTGTATACTGAAAAGTCAAACTTTGACTTTTTGGTTAAAATCAAGGGTCAAGATTCATTTTTCATCAAAACATGCCAAAACATGAAACTTGTTCATCAAGAAATCAAAAATTGCAAATTAGGGTTTGAAATGAGAATTTTTCATAACTTAGAATTTTTCTAAGTTATGAAAAAACCCTAATTTTTTCCCAACTTTGCCCCACCTTCTCACCAAGATTCATTTGGATTCAAGCAAAAGTCAAAACATGAAAGTTGTAGCTTGTTGCATAATCTACAACTTTGATTCACAAAGTTTTCCCAAAAGAAGCTTGTATCTCAAGTTACAATTTTTGGAACAAGGGTACCAAACCATTCTTAACTTAGTGAAATTTTGACCTTTTTAGGCAAGTTTTTTTTACCTAACTTCAAGACCATTTTCCATACACTTCCACTTGGAATTTCAATTTGCACTTCAAATATGGATTGTAGTACACATTCCAAGCTTTCCAAAATGTCCAAGAACTTCTCAAACAACCTCATGGTTAGGGAGAATCGAATTTTGCAAAATGGGAAAAAGTCACTTTTGTTCTTGGCCAAGACATGTTCATACATTGGTGCCATTTTGAATTCAGCATGCTTAAGCTACATTGCAGGCCTCTAATCCCATTTTCACTCAATAATTCAATGCAAAACCATTGTGCCAAGATGTTGTTCTATGCATTTGGACATTACATGGAGAATTAACCCTTAATTAGAAAAAGCATTATTTCCATTTTGAAAAAGTAGAACTTTATGTCCATTTTGCAAATCCAAGTGGTACAGTCCAAATCTTCTTGGCACAAGTTTATGAGCAAATTGCACTGATCAAGGCCAATGTATGCAGCATAGTGTGAGGGCCTGTACAGGCTAGAAACATCAAGTGGCCTTTGCTTGCTTAAGTGTGAAGAAAGATAGCATAACATATACCAACTTCCATTCCTGCACACCAGGCCTTAGAGAAAGTTATCACACACATTCTAAACATCAAACACAAGCTGAAGCACGACCCTAAGACCACCAATACCTCCCCATTGCCAAAATCACTCTCAAACTGCAAAAACAGAGCAACCTCTGCAGATTGAGTTCCAACTCTTAATCCTTTCAAGCATTCTTGCCCAAACCACTTCAAACACCTTCCCTACCATCAATCCAAACTATCCAAAGCATTAGAAGCAACCTGTAACTTCTCTAATCCTTTTGGCCATTTTCACTTTTCTGATTTGCAGGTGAAGTGCTATAGCACGATTCAAAAGATTTCAAGATAAAGTAAAGCTTGGAATAGCATCCCTGGACATCAAGGAAGCTATACCAATCATCACCTTGCACTGAAAGCTTCTCCATTGCCAGATAGAACTTCAACTGAACATGTAAGTTCATGAACTCGTATCTCTCTTATTAGGCATTGTTAGCTTTAGGTTTGTGAAGAGAATATGTCACATTCATAGCCCTGAACATGCCCATGTAATTAGATTTCATTTATATTATGTGTGCTGCAAGAATTTTGAGTCTGAACATGGCATAAAAACTAGGTCAGAAATTGGGGGAGAAGAAATTCTCCCTCATCTTAGAGAGTTAAGTCAAGTTCTTTACATGGTTGGATTCGTCTTCTCATGCTCTACATTTTTCATGTTGTGAGTTTTGCTTGAAAGTCCAGGAATCAAGAGATGGAAAACGCGTGTTCTGGTTGTTCATACAGGTCTGAGGTTGAAGACAAAGTCTTCTTGGGCTGGACCTGAGTTGACTTTTCTATTTGCACCCTTTTGTTACTTTTACACCCCCCAAGCCCATTTTGCTTATTTTTATGATTTTTTGACATTTTCTTTTTTGTCCTGACTCATTTATTTTTTCTAACAATATTAAAAATATCAAAAATATTTTTCTCACCATTTTTGAATTTCTTAGGCATTTATTTGGTTTCTTTTAGTTTTTGTACATAAAATAAATACATAAAACCATTTTTACTTAAAATATAAAAAAATAATGTAAACACATTTATTTTTCATTTTTTATTTTATTTTATCTTCTGAAAATATTTTATACAAAATATACTTTTTTTATGAATATTAAATATTATTATTTTTGTACATATAATATATATTTAGTAAATAATAATAATGCATACATATTTATTAATATATTTAGGGTTAAAATGCAAATACATATACATTTTTATTTTTATTTAATATTTAATATAAAAATACCTTTTGACAAATATACTTCATTTTATTTTTATTTTTTGTATACAATAAATAAATACTTGTACATAATAAATAAATAATACATTTTATTTAATAGAATTAGGGTTTAACCCTAAACATGAAAAACTACCAAAAATAATACTTTTCTTTTTGTTTATTTTGATACATAAAAATACTTTTTTTTCATATATACAAAAACCATTTTTGCATCTTGCATATTTATTCTTATTTCATTTAATTTGTGCAAATAAATATCTTGTAAATAATTCAATATTGATGTAATAGTTAGGTTTAAATTCCTTGTCAAAATCCCCATTTGAACATTTGTACCCCCCTTCCCATATATGGTTTTGTAATAGCTTAGTAAATTTATTTTCGCACTTTATTGCTTTCTAATTATACCATGTTAGAATTAGGGTTTGTATGCGAAAAAACAACGAAAATAGCTTTGACCTAATTTCAAGATAAACAAGCATGAAAATGGACACACAAATCACACTTGCACCCCCTAGGGTATTCCACGTGTTGCCTTTGAAAATTGGGCCATATTACATGTTAGGTCTCTTTGGGCAAAACAAACAATCAAATGATCATAGTCCCTCGATGACGCTTTCAAAATGTTGCCTAAACAAATGATCAAGTCCCTTAAGGAAAATTGCCCAAAGATACTTGGCACCATTGCAATTATGGTCTAAACGATGACCTGCGCCCGTCCCTTTCACATCCTAACATGAGATTGTCCACCAAATACAATGGTGGAACAAACTTGTTAAAAGGGTTAAAACATAGCAATAATCTTTGAGAAATTTAGGAGTAGATAACCTCTTAGTTATTTGAATCAAACTTGCAAAAACAAAACACTTGCCTATTTTCTAAAACACACCTCACAACACTTTCAAAACAACTTTTAAAAACAAATGAAAATCTTTTCAAAAGACATACATCTTTGTATACATCCCAACATGGATCATTACAAAGGTTGCCACCACATTGGCTTCTTTTCAAAACATTTTCAAACCCACACACACAAGCACCATTTCAAACAATTGAAAACAAAAGGCAAGTGATCTAAGCAAGTAACTAAGAGCCCATGGATAACCATGGATAGAAAAGGTGCTAATACCTTCCCTTTCTATAAACTACTCCCCGAACCCAAGAAAAATCTCAAAGGTTTTTGCTGTGCTTTTTAAACCTTTCCTTAGGATAAAATAAAAAGTCGGTGGCGACTCTTGCTCAACCGAAACATTTGCGAAAATAAACGCAAAACTCACAGTCAGTTCTCCCACCGTATCACAGAACTGGCGACTCTGCTGGGGACTAACTTAAAAGTGGAGTAACCTTAGGGCTTAGATCACCTTTGTTTTCAATTGTTTGCTTTGTTTGCTTTTATATTTGTGGGCTTTGCATCGGAGTTTCATAGATCCTAACCCGGATCTGAGGAATACCCTTTTTTAGGTAGCATAATCTGTGAGGGACCTGTCCGGCGTAGACCGACATGGGTGAAGCAGTGGCTACATTGGTGTGGCACCTTGGTCTGTACCTATATCCCTTGTGTTGCAACGGGGAGAATATAGGTCTTCTAAGGAGTCATTAAACACCAACCGACCTTAGAACCCTAAATTGACCAACTTGGCTATTAGGACAGTAGCAGTATGCTACACTCATTGAGGCTAAACTCTCGAGATGGTTCTGGCTGCAAGAAAAGATTGCGATGCTGGAGTTATGACCGATTGAGGGTAGTCAATGATTTGAGATCCTTTAGAACCCGATTACTTTTGATAGGACAGGTTTTAACCGACGAAACTAAAAGAGGGTAACACCTAAACTTCATGCTGGCCTGAAACCTATGGATTGTCTTGTGTGACTTGTGTGCCTTACCATGCTTGCCTATGTGAATACTTGTGGTGTGCTTCATCATAGCATCATGCCATCATACCATTGCATGCATCCTATATAAAGGACTAACCCATTTCAAAGACAAAAAGTTTCATCTTTGCTCTGTTTTACAGGACATCATGATGCCCGTGCGTAGGAATACTATCCGGCTCAACTTTGTTCAACCACCAACTTTGCTCAAGGATTTGGTTGGTAGGATTCCAAACACTTCTTCCTTCATCAACAGGCATGGTTCTCTCCTTGGCTTGATCACTGTAAAATGGGACCAACAACTGATAAGTGTTCTGACCCAGTTTTGTGACCCCCTGTATCATTGTTTCACCTTTCAAGACTTCCAGCTGGTTCCTACCCTGGAAGAATTCTCTTATTTGCTTGGGATCCCTGTCTTGGAGAAAACTCCTTGCACTGGTTTGGAAAAGACTCCTAGGCCTGAAGATATTGCTGCAATTCTCCCCTTGACCAAAGAAGAGGTATTGGCTAACTGGGAAACTAGAAGTGGAGTCAAGGGCTTTTTGGTCAAATTTATGGTTGGCAAGGCTAATGATTTCTGGAATGACTTGGACTTCAAGGCGTACGAGGATATTCTGGCTCTTTTGATCTATGGTCTGGTATTGTTTCCCAATCCTGACACCTTCATCAGTATCCATGCCATAAGGATCTTCATGTCTCGGAATCCTGTACCCACTCTTTTGGGTGATATCTTGCAACAACTCTATGCTCGTACTGCCCGAAAACGGGGAACTCCATGGTGTTGTGCTCCTTTTCTAGTGAGGTGGTTTATTTCGCACCTTCCTAAGTTCGTGCTGAAGAATGAAGAAGGAAAGGGTTGGTCTCGGAGGTTAATGTCTCTCACTGATAATGACATCACTTGGACCCTCAGAGGTTTGGATGAGGTAGCTGTCATTGATCGTTGCGGGGAATACCCTAATGTTCCGTTGATTGGTATCCAAGGAGGAATCTCTTATAATCCATGCTTAGCTCTCCGTCAGTTTGGAAGAGCCAGAAGAGTTGGGCCTCATGAAATGTTGGTTCCTCACTTCCATTTTGAGTTTCAGGCAGACAGTGATAAACTACGCCATGGATTCATTAAAGCTTGGGACAGAATTCACAAAGCTGACCCACATGAGTTGGGACCAAAGACTTCTCTACCAATGGAACCCTATTGCAAATGGGTCCGCATCCGTGCTCAGAAGTTAGGTATGCCGTACGAAGCTGTCAGACTGATCATTCTTGAATCTCCTGATGAAGATGGGGTCCCTCCAACTGTCCTCCCTCCTCAGATACCTACTGATTTTGACACAATGAAGAGATCTTGGGCGCAGCTAAAGGAAGAACGGGATTTCTATCGGGAAAAGTTCAACGAGCAGGAACGGAAGATTCAAAGGCTGACTAAGCAATTGGAGGAAGAGCGGGTCCTGAATAACTACATCAACACTGAGAAAAGGAGGCCATGGGAGCACTGATGGGCTTTGGATATTTCCTTTTATAGCTTTTATTTCCTTTCCAGTATTTTTCATTCCTGTAATGCCTAAGGGCAAGTTGTTGAACAATTTGAAATTTGAATCTAATGAAGTGCGTTTCCCTTTTGTCTACAAAGTTGAATCTTGTTTGTCTTTGAAAACATAAAACATACGCATCTCATTGCACCATATGCATAGCAGGTACCCTATTTCACAGGTTGCTTAATCTCCTTCGCTGTTTATTTTGAACAGTCATCATGAATCCAGACTCATCCAGTGAGCAAGCAATCAAGGCCCTTCAGGCCCAAAGTGCCCAGTTTCAAGAAATGGTCCTGAGCCTGGCCCAAGGTCAGCAAGAGTTGAAGACTCTACTCCTGAAGAAGAAGAAGAAAAAGAGGACTGCGTTATTCAACACTGGACGCAGATTTGGGAACACACTCCATAATGAAGCTGAACCAACTACTTCTTCTGCTGAGAAAAATAGTCCCCAAGGGGGAGGATCTCCTAGTCCTGCAGTCTCTGACAACGAGACCGACTACAATGACGAACAATACCCACCTACTGCTGACAGATACAAGCAATTGGAGGACCGCTTGAGCGCCATGGAGATTCAGAATGTGCCAGGGCTGGATTTCAGAGATTTGGGGTTATCTTCTGGGGTAGTAATTCCACACAAGTTTAAGGCGCCTGCCTTTGCCAAATATGACGGGGCTTCCTGTCCAAAGCTGCATCTAAGGTCGTACGTAAGGAAGATCCAACCTTACATGGCAGATAAGAACCTTTGGATTCACTTCTTCCAAGATAGCCTTTCGGGGTCACAGCTTGAATGGTTATACCAACTAGATGGAACTAGCATCCGACACTGGGAAGATTTGGCAACCGCATCCTACAGACAATATCAATACAATTCTGATCTCGCTCCTACGCGTACCCAACTTCAGGGTATGTCTCTAGGAATGGGCGAAGGGTTCAAAGAATATGCACAAAAATGGAGAGATTTGGCTGGCAGGGTGCAGCCTCCATTAACTGATCGTGAGCTGGTTGATATGTTTCTAGGGACTTTGTCTGGTCCATTTTTCAATCATTTGGTTGGTAACTCCTCCGCTGGGTTCACAGATTTGATTCTGACGGGAGAAAGAATTGAAGCTGGCATCAGGTCAGGAAAGATACAAAAAGCTGCCTCCCCAAGTACTGAGAAGAGACCTTTCAAGAAAGAAGCAAGTGCCATCTATGGTCCTAGAAGACAAGTCAAGCCAGAAAGTCGCCAAGCCGTCAATGCTTTGGTCATTTCAAAACCTGTTGCTGCCCCTCAGCAGTACAATCAACAAAGAGGTGAAAGGCCCAAGAGACAGTATACTCGGTTGAGTATGACCTTGTCACAAATTTTACCGCAACTGTTATCAACCAACTTGGTGACCATCAAAGAAGCTCCTAAGGTCGTTAATACTGCATCTCCTAAGTATAACCCGAATGCCCGTTGTGCTTATCATTCTGATAGCCCCGGGCATACTACTGATGATTGCTGGGCCTTGAGAAACAAAATGCAAGATCTTATCGACGTGAAGGAAATTCAGTTTGAGGCGCCTGAGAGGCCAAATGTTGTAACTGCTCATATGCCCCAGCATAGAGTAAATGCCATTGAGGAAGAGTTGTATGTTGTTTCGGTGAATGATGTTGCTACCCCTCTCTTGACTGTTAAGAGGAACTTACTACTAGCCAGTTTATTTCCGGGTTGTAGCAAGGGTTGCCTCCTGTGTGCTGTTATCCCTACCGGTTGTCCGCTGCTGAAATCAGGCATCCAAAGCCTGATGGATAGCAAAGAAATTATGTTCAAGAAAACTGCTGTTCCGTTTGTCTCCATTGAAGAAATATCTGTTGTCACAATTTACAATCCTGCCAAAGCTCCCATGAAGAAACCAGTCCAAATTATGTCTGTTGCACCCATTACTATTACTGTTCCGGGGCCTCTCCCCTATGAGTCTGATAAAGCGGTCCCATGGCATTATGGGGCCGACGTGTATGTGCTTGGGGTGAAGTAGGAGTTCAACACCAATACCAGTATCAGTAACATCACTGGTCCCGCCAAGATTACCCGTAGTGGCAGGCTTTTCTCGCCTGACATTGCACCGCCAGTTATCCGAAAACCTCTCACCATCACACCCGCAAGTGTGCATGTTCCGAATCAAGTTCCTGTGTCTACTACTGCCGCCGAGTCCTCCGATACTCGGGGCAAAGAAGTTGCTACCGATTTGCCTGCCAGGACGGAGGCACCAAAAAAGACTGTTGTGGAAGCCTCCCAACAAGAAATGGAGGAAATTCTTAAAATCATCAAAAAGAGTGACTTCAATGTTGTTGAACAGTTGGGGCATACCCCCTCCAAAATCTCTATGCTATCATTGCTGCTATGCTCAAAGGCCCATGCGAAAGCCCTGATTTCATTTCTGAAAACGGCCCATGTGCCGCAAGAGACCTCCGCGGATCAATTCACTGACTGTGTGGCCAATTTGACAGCCGACAATGGCTTGGGGTTCTCGGATGCTGACCTTACCCCCAAAGGGAAAAATCACAACGATGCCCTGCACGTCTCTATAGAGTGCAGGGGCACTACTCTCGCACACGTGTTAGTGGATACCGGCTCTTCCCTAAATGTTTTGCCCAAGAAGGCGTTGGATCACTTGGATTGTGAGGGTCTGGAGCTGAAACCTAGTAACATCATTGTTAGAGCCTTCGACGGTTCTAAGAGGATGGTGCACGGTGAAGTAGACATCCCTATTCGTGTGGGTTCCCAAGTTTTCGACTCGATGTTCTATGTAATGGATATTCGTCCATCTTATTCCTGCTTGTTGGGTCGACCCTGGATTCACAAGGCTGGGGCAGTAACATCCACTCTACACCAAAAGCTCAAATACCCTGTCAAAGGGAAGATTGTTACTGTGCAGGGTGAGGAGGAATACATGGTTAGTCACTTGAATTCATTCCGATATATCGAGATGGACGGGGATTTTATTGAAACCCCCTTTCAGCATTTTGAGGAAGTACCTCCGACATTGGCATCGGCTGAGGCAGTGGTTGAAGAGGACTTTCCGTTGAAGATGGCGTCCTTAAAGGATGCCCGGGCTGTAATCGAGAAAGGCAATTGTGCAAACTGGGGTCAGCTTCCTGACTTCACTCAAAAGAATGACAAGTTTGGGCTAGGCTTTACTGCAGAGGCTCAGAGGGCTGTGCGCAAGGAAATGATCAGAAAGGCTCCGGTGTTTATCTCCCACCCGAGGGTGAATGCTATCGAGGAGGATGTAGAGGAAGCAGAGTTTGACAGTTGGATTTATCCAACCACCAGCAACGGACCAAGCAACTGGACGGCAAAGGATTTCACCCCTATCACATTTGTCACACAGTAATTAACTCTTTTGGTTTCCAATTTGTAACAAACAATATGTTAAAACTTTGTTGGCTCGGTGTCCTACCCGGGGCATAGTAGCTCCATTTGTGAGGGCTTTTTGTATGACATTTCCATATATCATCAATGAAAACATTGGACGTTTGTTGCATTTCAAATCTTGTGCTCTTTTTCTTTGTGTTATATATTGCAAAACAGCTATATTTACACACACTCACTTATACAGGTTTCAATCCACTATGGATCTCACTGGTAACAGCTCTGCTACCACCAGTTATGACTTCGAGAATCCGATCAACTTGGCCGAGGACGAAGGTGAAGATGATTGCGAAGTGCCTGGTGAACTCGCAAGACTGCTACTCCAGGAAGAGAGGGTCATTCAGCCGCATGAAGAGCCGGTGGAAACAGTGAACCTGGGTACTGAGACAGATAGGAAAGAGGTCAAGATTGGTGCCAATCTAGAGCTCAGCGTGAAGCAACGATTGATTCAGATGCTACATGATTACATGGAGATATTTGCTTGGTCATATGAAGACATGCCTGGTTTGGATGCCGACATTGTAGTGCATCACCTGCCAACCAAGGAAGACTGCCCTCCGGTAAAGCAAAAGGTCCTCCGTATGCGCCCAGAGATGTCTGAAAAGATCAAGGCTGAGGTTATGAAGCAATTCGATGCCGGGTTTCTAGCAGTAACTTCTTATCCTCAATGGGTTGCCAACGTGGTGCCAGTGCCGAAGAAGGACGGAAAAGTCAGAATGTGTGTCGACTACAGGGATTTGAACAGGGCAAGCCCCAAGGATGACTTCCCCTTACCTCACATCAACGTTCTTGTTGACAATACTGCCCAACACAAGGTGTTCTCCTTCATGGATGGTTTTTCAGGGTATAATCAGATCAAGATGGCTCCGGAAGATATGGAAAAGACTACCTTTGTGACTCAGTGGGGCACCTTCTGTTACAAGGTCATGCCATTCGGGTTGAAAAATGTTGGGGCAACCTATCAACGCGCCATGGTTGCTTTATTTCATGATATGATCCATCATGAGATTGAGGTATACGTTGATGACATGATTACAAGGTCTCAAACTGAGGAGGAGCACCTTGATCATCTGAGGAAGTTGTTTGACCGACTGAAGTTATACAAGCTGAGGTTGAATCCCAACAAATGCACCTTTGGGGTGAGGTCCGGAAAATTGTTAGGTTTCATTGTAAGTGATAAAGGTATTCAGGTGGACCCTGCCAAGGTAAAAGCCATACAAGAGATGCCAACTCCAAAGACAGAGAAAGAAGTCAGAGGCTTCCTGGGACGACTGAATTACATTGCCCGATTCATCTCACATCTGACTGCTACTTGTGAGCCAATCTTCAAGTTACTGAAGAAAGATCAAGTAGTACGCTGGAACGATGAATGTCAGGCTGCCTTTGAAAAGATAAAGGAATATCTCCAAGAGCCACCCATTCTTATGCCACCAGTAGAAGGGAGACCTCTGATACTATACTTGACAGTACTTGACAATTCAATGGGGTGTGTGCTGGGGCAGCATGACGAGTCTGGCCGAAAAGAGCATGCTATTTATTACCTGAGCAAAAAGTTTACCGACTGTGAGTCTCGTTACTCACTGCTTGAGAAAACTTGTTGCGCTCTGGTATGGGCTGCTCGCCGGCTGAGACAGTATATGCTGACTCACACCACTTTGTTGATTTCAAAGATGGATCCCATCAAGTACATATTCGAAAAGCCTGCTCTGTCTGGAAGAATAGCAAGATGAAAAATGATCTTGACAGAATATGATATCCAGTATATAACTCAGAAAGTAATTAAAGGAAGTGTACTGGCAGATCATTTGGCACACCAACCTGTGGACGATTACCAATCATTGAACTTTGATTTTCCGGACGAAGATATCATGGTGGTAACTGACTGTGAAGTACCTGGACCGGATGAAGGACCTGAGGAAGGATCCTGATGGTCTATGCATTTTGACGGAGCCTCCAATGCTTTGGGTAACGGCATTGGCGCTGTAATCATATCTCCCAAAGGAACTCATACTCCACTCACCGCCCGATTATGTTTCAACTGCACCAACAACATGGCAGAATATGAGGCATGTATCATGGGTCTGCAAGCTGCAATCGACTTAAGGATCAAATTTCTGAGTGTCTTCGGAGATTCCGCTCTCGTGGTCAATCAGATCAAAGGCGAGTGGGATACGAAACACCCAAATCTTATTCCTTACAAGGAGTATGTGTTGACCTTGCTTCCCCACTTTGAAGAGATAACTTTTGAGCACTTCCCAAGAGAGGAGAATCAGCTAGCGGGCGCACTAGCTACGATGTCTTCAATGTTCAAAGTTAAATGGGACAATGAGGCTCCCCGGATCATTATTTGGAAGTTGGACGAACCGGCATACTGCTGCGATCTTGAGGCCGAAAAGGTGACTGAAAAACCCTGGTATCATGAGGTGAAGAGGTACTTGGAAGCTCAGGAATACCCTGAAGGTGCATCTGTCAATGACAAGAAGTTCATGAGGAGGTTTGCGATAAAATTCTTCCTCAGCAACGGCATTCTCTACAAACGGAATCATGATTCAACTCTACTACGTTGTGTGGATAAGGCTGAAGCAGAGAAGATCATGATAGAACTGCATGAAGGTACATTCGGAACACATTCCAGTGGACACACCATGGCTAAGAAAATCCTTCGGGCAGGATATTTCTGGTCCACAATGGAAGCCGATTGTTACCAACACTCTCGAACTTGTCATAAATTCCAGATCTATGCTGACAAGGTGCATATTCCTCCGGTTCCTCTGAACGTCCTGATGGCACCTTGGCCTTTTGCAATGTGGGGCATTGATATGATCGGTGAGGTCCGACCGACGGCATCCAATGGGCATCGCTTCATCTTGGTGGCGATCGATTACTTCACAAAGTGGGTTGAGGCAGCTTCCTACGCTACCGTAACCAAGAGCGTCGTGGCACGTTTCATCCGGCATAATCTGATCTGTCGGTACGGCGTCCCGGAAAGAATCATTACGGATAATGGTACCAATCTCAATAACAAGATGATCACTGAACTCTGCGAACAATTCAAAATACAGCACCATAACTCTTCTCCCTACCGGCCGAAGATGAATGGGGCTGTAGAGGCAGCTAATAAGAATATCAAGAAAATTGTGCAGAAGATGACAGTGACCTATAAAGATTGGCACGAGATGTTACCGTTCGCTCTTCATGGGTACCGTACCTCAGAAACGACGTCAACCGGGGCAACTCCTTTCTCCTTGGTCTATGGCATGGAGGCAGTCTTGCCAATTGAAGTCCAGATACCCTCTCTCCGGATAATGAAGGATACAGACTTGAATGAAGATAACTGGATCCAGACTCGACTTGATCAATTAAACCTGATTGACGAAAAGAGGCTCACCG
Organism: Vicia faba; assembly: GCA_948472305.1. Taxonomy (NCBI): domain Eukaryota; kingdom Viridiplantae; phylum Streptophyta; class Magnoliopsida; order Fabales; family Fabaceae; genus Vicia; species Vicia faba. The sequence goes on along the minus strand of OX451740.1, from coordinate 1,054,438,381 downwards.
CTATCTGTCATGGTCAGACGTATCAAAAACGGATGATCAGGGCATTTAACAAGAAAGTCAGACCACAAGAGTATCAAGTTGGGGACCTGGTAATCAAACGCATCATCCTTCCTCAAAGTGATCCCCGGGGCAAATGGACCCCTACTTACGAAGGGCCATTTGTGGTTAAACATGTGTTCTCAGGAGGAGCCTTGATCCTGACCACCATGGATGGTGACGACCTTCCTCACCCCGCCAATGCAGACATAGTAAAAAGATACTACGCATGAATAAAAGACCCGCTAGGTTGACATACCTAGGCAAAAATAAGGGCTTCCCGGCGAACCAAAAGGGTTCGGGCAAAAATAAGGGATGAAATGAAAAAAAATCTGTACACCCGGCAAGTCGAAAACCTGAAAAGGCGGCTTGGGCAAAAATGGGTATCCCGGTGGACTGAAAACCCGAAAGGGCGGTCCAGGCAAAAGTTAGGGATAAAGCATAACACTATGTCTCATTGGATCACTTCGCATCCAGAATTCGGCATCAACTATCTGGCTCAGATTTCGGCATCGACCAATCAGCTTCATCTTCAACTAGGCAGCAAAGTGATGAGACGCTTGAAGACATAAAGGCGATAGCAGAGTTGGAACCCAGTGGGATTGTTCACATAGCTGTTTTGTTTCCTTTTCAAAATTGTAAATTCTATGTTATTCGGCGGCATTCTCTTACTAGGATGTCAGCCTCTTGTACAAAAACGCCTATTCACAGGCAAAATTCAAATCAATACAAATTCACTTGTCCATACAAATTGCAATTATTTTTCCTTTTTCTGTTTTGTCTTGCGAAGAACGTCCAATGTTCATTTTTTGATATATGCATTTGACATTAAATTGCTGATTCATAAATATTTGCATATGAAACAAAAGATTAATTACAGGTGACATCAGAAACAGGGGCAATGTGAAGTTGTCTGATGCAGTCTGGTTGCTTTGTCCACCAAGGTACCAAGGTAGATTCGACTGAAGAATGTGACTAAATCATCTCAACGCCCCGCAGAGTAAGACAAGATTCAGCAATACTTTCCCCAGGCACAACATTACCCAGTGGAATATAGGCATTCACTAGCAAGTGTCCCCGGCAGTCTTGATCTAAGATTGTTCCCCGGCGGAATACAGACACCCCCAGTGGAACCATTTACCAGTACAATTCCAAAAATTTCCCCAGGGAAGCGGAATTCTTATCCCCAGCAGGTCTTAAAGCTTATCCCCAGTAGATTCTGGAAGCTTGTTCCCTGCAGAATACGGACGTCTCTCCCGAGCTTTATTCAAAGTTATTCCTCACAAGGGCTTATAACTGGGTTATCCTCAGCTAATTGCCACGGAAAATCGCCCTCGGCAGAGTTCCTTCAATCCCCAGCGGAGTTTATCTTTGGTATTCCCCAGCGGAGTTTATCTTTGGTATCCCCGGCAGAGTTTATCATCATTATCCCCAGCGGAATCCATCATTGAAGTCCTCAATAGGCCTCTCATCAAAAACTTCAGCAAAGTATCTCTGCCACAGAACAACTCCCCGGCCGGTCGTCAAGGATTTATTTTCCTAAGACGAAATTACATTCATAAACATTTCACATTTTCATACATCTTGCTTACATACATGATAAAGTGCATACAACACTATCTCATGTTGAACATCATGACATCATGCATATCATACATCATGACATTGCATACAACTTATGTTTTTGCCTTTTCAGGGAAAAAAAAAACAATCCCAAAGATAACTACCTTCAACTGTCACAATTCCAGATTCGATACTTGTATCTAGCCAGGGCACATCTAAGAGTGATCAGTTTCTAGACTCGATTCCTGTATCTAGCCAGGGCACGTCTGAAGAGTTCAAAGACTCGATTCCTGTATCCAGCCAGGGCACATCTATCAACTACAACATTTCCAGACTCGATTCCTATATCTAGCCAGGGCATGTCTGAAGAGTTCGAAGATTCGATTCCTGTATCCATCCAGGGCATATCTGTTGAAGACTGTTTCCGGATTCGACTCCTGTATCCATCCAGGGCATATCTGTTGACCATATTTTCAGACTCAATTCCTGTATATAGCCAGGGCACGTCTGAAGAGTTCGAAGATTCGATTCCTGTATCCAGCCAGGGCATATCTGTTGACGACTATTTCCGGATTCGATTCCTGTATCCAGCCAGGGCACATCTGTGAGCAACCGATTGTAGATTCGACACCTGTATCCAGCCAGGGCATATCTGCATGAGGAGATTGAAGATCAAACACCTGTAACAAGCCAGGAGAACATCTGTCTTTCTCAAATACACAAGTTCTCGCTAAGGAATCTCTTATGCGATCAACACTTCCAAATGGCATCTATAAGCCCATTCCCGACAAGGTTCCGTCACATCTCCAGATGGCATCTATAAGTCCATCTCCCTATCCACCATCTCTCCAAATGGCATCTATAAGCCCATTCCCGTCATCACATTGCTGATACTCCAACATGCGAGTGCAAATTTCCGGGCACTCTAGTGTCCAATCTCCTTTTACCCTCGAGTCACGAAAGGAAAACTTGCCAATCTAACTCTTCAGGTTCAAGAAAATTGAACAGGGGCAACTGTTGTACCCCAAAATTTTCCCTCCCATTTCCTCAACATTTTCTCATCACAAGACCTTTGAAAATCAAGATCCAGTTAGGGTTTCCTCTGCTCAAGGCTTCTCCTTGCACTGTTGACCCAAATTAGGGTTTGTGTTTGCACAAAGATATTTTGACCTAAAATGCCTAAGATGACTTTCATGCTTCATGTTGGACTCCCAAGTTTATCCATACCAAGTTTCAAGTCTTGATTCCAAATTTTGCCCAGTCAATTGGACAAGAAATCAACTGTATTGGGGAAAAGTCAACTGTGGCCAATTGACTGTCAAATCTCATGAAAATTGACCCACATCAACATTATGAACTCACATGGACCATTTGATCAAGTTTGGATCACAATTCCACAAGAAATTTGATCAGATCATCAAAAGGGCAAAATGGTCATTTTTAGGGTTTTGACTGCACAAAGGCAATTTTTGACTGTTTGACCTAGCCAATGGCAAACCAAGCTCACATATGGACTCAAGGACCCCATGGAATTATCTTGACATACTCAACAAGTTCAAAGGATCCCAAATACACAAGATTGATAGTTGAATTTCCCAGTCAATTGATCAATTTTGACTGTATACTGAAAAGTCAAACTTTGACTTTTTGGTTAAAATCAAGGGTCAAGATTCATTTTTCATCAAAACATGCTAAAACATGAAACTTGTTCATCAAGAAATCAAAAATTGCAAATTAGGGTTTGAAATGAGAATTTTTCATAACTTAGAATTTTTCTAAGTTATGAAAAAACCCTAATTTTTTCCCAACTTTGCCCCACCTTCTCACCAAGATTCATTTGGATTCAAGCAAAAGTCAAAACATGAAAGTTGTAGCTTGTTGCATAATCTACAACTTTGATTCACAAAGTTTTCCCAAAAGAAGCTTGTATCTCAAGTTACAATTTTTGGAACAAGGGTACCAAACCATTCTTAACTTAGTGAAATTTTGACCTTTTTAGGCAAGTTTTTTTTACCTAACTTCAAGACCATTTTCCATACACTTCCACTTGGAATTTCAATTTGCACTTCAAAGATGGATTGTATTACACATTCCAAGCTTTCCAAAATGTCCAAGAACTTCTCAAACAACCTCATGGTTAGGGAGAATCGAATTTTGCAAAATGGGAAAAAGTCACTTTTGTTCTTGGCCAAGACATGTTCATACATTGGTGCCATTTTGAATTCAGCATGCTTAAGCTACATTGCATGCCTCTAATCCCATTTTCACTCAATAATTCAATGCAAAACCATTGTGCCAAGATGTTGTTCTATGCATTTGGACATTACATGGAGAATTAACCCTTAATTAGAAAAAGCATTATTTCCATTTTGAAAAAGTAGAACTTTATGTCCATTTTGCAAATCCAAGTGGTACAGTCCAAATCTTCTTGGCACAAGTTTATGAGCAAATTGCACTGATCAAGGCCAATGTATGCAGCATAGTGTGAGGGCCTGTACAGGCTAGAAACATCAAGTGGCCTTTGCTTGCTTAAGTGTGAAGAAAGATAGCATAACATATACCAACTTCCATTCATGCACACCAGGCCTTAGAGAAAGTTATCACACACATTCTAAACATCAAACACAAGCTGAAGCACGACCCTAAGACCACCAATACCTCCCCATTGACAAAATCACTCTCAAACTGCAAAAACAGAGCAACCTCTGCAGATTGAGTTCCAACTCTTAATCCTTTCAAGCATTCTTGCCCAAACCACTTCAAACACCTTCCCTACCATCAATCCAAACTATCCAAAGCATTAGAAGCAACCTGTAACTTCTCTAATCCTTTTGGCCATTTTCACTTTTCTGATTTACAGGTGAAGTGCTATAGCACGATTCAAAAGGTTTCAAGATAAAGTAAAGCTTGGAATAGCATCCCTGGACATCAAGGAAGCTATACCAATCATCACCTTGCACTGAAAGCTTCTCCATTGCCAGATAGAACTTCAACTGAACAGGTAAGTTCATGAACTCGTATCTCTCTTATTAGGCATTGTTAGCTTTAGGTTTGTGAAGAGAATATGTCACATTCATAGCCCTGAACATGCCCATGTAATTAGATTTCATTTATATTATGTGTGCTGCAAGAATTTTGAGTCTGAACATGGCATAAAAACTAGGTCAGAAATTGGGGGAGAAGAAATTCTCCCTCATCTTAGAGAGTTAAGTCAATTTCTTTACATGGTTGGATTCGTCTTCTCATGCTCTACATTTTTCATGTTGTGAGTTTTGCTTGAAAGTCCAGGAATCAAGAGATGGAAAACGCGTGTTCTGGTTGTTCATACAGGTCTGAGGTTGAAGATAAAGTCTTCTTGGGCTGGACCTGAGTTGACTTTTCTATTTGCACCCTTTTGTTACTTTTACACCCCCAAGCCCATTTTGCTTATTTTTATGATTTTTTGACATTTTCTTTTTTGTCCTGACTCATTTATTTTTTCTAACAATATTAAAAATATCAAAAATATTTTTCTCACCATTTTTGAATTTCTTAGGCATTTATTTGGTTTCTTTTAGTTTTTGTACATAAAATAAATACATAAAACCATTTTTACTTAAAATATAAAAAAATAATGTAAACACATTTATTTTTTATTTTTTATTTTATTTTATCTTCTGAAAATATTTTATACAAAATATACTTTTTTTATGAATATTAAATATTATTATTTTTGTACATATAATATATATTTAGTAAATAATAATAATGCATACATATTTATTAATATATTTAGGGTTAAAATGCAAATACATATACATTTTTATTTTTATTTAATATTTAATATAAAAATACCTTTTGACAAATATACTTCATTTTATTTTTATTTTTTGTATACAATAAATAAATACTTGTACATAATAAATAAATAATGCATTTTATTTAATAGAATTAGGGTTTAACCCTAAACATGAAAAACTACCAAAAATAATACTTTTCTTTTTGTTTATTTTGATACATAAAAATACTTTTTTTCATATATACAAAAACCATTTTTGCATCTTGCATATTTATTCTTATTTCATTTAATTTGTGCAAATAAATATCTTGTAAATAATTCAATATTGATGTAATAGTTAGGTTTAAATTCCTTGTCAAAATCCCCATTTGAACATTTGTACCCCCTTCCCATATATGGTTTTGTAATAGCTTAGTAAATTTATTTTCGCACTTTATTGCTTTCTAATTATACCATGTTAGAATTAGGGTTTGTATGCGAAAAAACAACGAAAATAGCTTTGACCTAATTTCAAGATAAACAAGCATGAAAATGGACACACAAATCACACTTGCACCCCCTAGGGTATTCCACTTGTTGCCTTTCAAAATTGGGCCATATTGCATGTTAGGTCTCTTTGGGCAAAACAAACAATCAAATGATCATAGTCCCTCGATGACGCTTTCAAAATGTTGCCTAAACAAATGATCAAGTCCCTTAAGGAAAATTGCCCAAAGATACTTGGCACCATTGCAATTATGGTCTAAACGATGACCCGCGCCCGTCCCTTTCACATCCTAACATGAGATTGTCCACCAAATACAATGGTGGAACAAACTTGTTAAAATGGTTAAAACATAGCAATAATCTTTGAGAAATTTAGGAGTAGATAACCTCTTAGTTATTTGAATCAAACTTGCAAAAACAAAACACTTGCCTATTTTCTAAAACACACCTCACAACACTTTCAAAACAACTTTCAAAAACAAATGAAAATCTTTTCAAAAGACATACATCTTTGTATACATCCCAACATGGATCATTACAAAGGTTGCCACCACATTGGCTTCTTTTCAAAACATTTTCAAACCCACACACACAAGCACCATTTCAAACAATTGAAAACAAAAGGCAAGTGATCTAAGCAAGTAACTAAGAGCCCATGGATAACCATGGATAGAAAAGGTGCTAATACCTTCCCTTTCTATAAACTACTCCCCGAACCCAAGAAAAATCTCAAAGGTTTTTGCTGTGCTTTTTAAACCTTTCCTTAGGATAAAATAAAAAGTCGGTGGCGACTCTTGCTCAACCAAAACATTTGCGAAAACAAACGCAAAACTCACAGTCAGTTCTCCCACCGTATCACAACAGGGATTCAAAATACTAGCCATAGACACCTTATCAGATGCATATTGGCGAAGTCCACTTGTGAGTTATTTAACAAACCCAACTCTGAATGTTGATAGGAAGATAAAATATAGAGCATTGTCATATGTCCTCATGGGAAACGAATTGTTCAAAAAAACCCAAGAAGGCGTATTACTGAAATGCCTAGGAGAAAGTGAGGCATACTTAGCATTGTCAGAAGTCCACAATGGGGCATGTGGGGCACATCAAGCAGGTCAAAAAATGAAATGGCTGTTATTTCAGTATGGCATGTATTGGCCCAGCATGCTCAAAGATTGTATAGACTTTGCTAAAGGTTGTGAAGAATGTCAGAAACATGCAGGGATTCAACATGCCCCTGCAAGTGAGTTGCATTCAATCATTAAACCATGGCCATTTAGAGGATGGGCATTGGATTTAATAGGAGAAATAAATCCTGCTTCGTCTAAAGGACAGAAATATATCTTGGTAGGAATAAATTATTTTACCAAGTGGATCGAAGCAATACCATTGATAGTTGCTGATCAAGAGGCTATTATTGAGTTCATACAGAAACAAATTATCTATAGGTTCGGATTGCCAGAGAGCATAACCACAGATCAAGGTTCTGTGTTTACTGGTAGAAAGATGCAAGAGTTTGCTCAAGAAATGGGGTTCAAATTACTAACATCAACGCCATATTATGCTCAAGCAAATGGTCAGGTCGAAGCAGCTAATAAAGTGATAATAGGGTTAATCAAGAAACATATTGGTAAAAAGCCAAGGAACTGGCACAAAACTTTGGACCAAATACTGTGGGCCTGTAGAACATCTCCTAAAGAAGCTACTAACACCACAGCTTTCCAACTCACATTTGGTCATGATGCAGTTCTGCCAGTAGAAATTCATCTACAATCAGTTCGAATTCAAAGACAAAACGAAATTCCAGCTGCATTATATTGGGAGATGATGATGAATGAGTTAGTTGAGTTAGACGAAGTTAGATTGCATGCATTGGAAATCCTGATGAGACAAAAGGAAAGAGTGGCCAAGACATATAATAAAAGAGTGAAAGGAAAAGAATTCACTATTAATGACTTAGTCTGGAAAGTCATATTGCCCATGGACAAGAAAAATAAAATGTTAGGTAAATGGTCACCTCATTGGGAAGGACCTTTTCGAATAATAAAGGTATTTTCAAACAATGCATATGAAATCGAAGAGTTGATAGATGATAAACGTATCCTAAAGGTTAATGGGAAATATTTAAAGAAATATAAGCCACGCCTGCAGGAGATTCGAATAATAACAACGTAATCAAAATATCATAAAAATGCCAAAATGGTAATATGGGATTGCCAAAATGGCGTTGTTCAGATGTTACAGACAAAAAACCAAATTTCAACCAAATCAACACTAAGATTTAAAAATAGACATTATTCTTCAATCTGTTAAAGGTACTTCGAAAAGACTCAAGCCTTTGTTGAGTAAAATGTCTTGCTCCCTCTAAGGTAGCCACTTCTCCCTTGAGTTGTTTTGCAGTTTCCATTTCTGCAAGCCCTTTGTTGAGGAGCTCTTCGAATTGGTTGCCAGCAGTATTGGTTTCGTAAGCTAATTGTTGTTCTTGAGCCTCTTTAACCTTCTGTTGAAGTTCCTGAATTTGCCTTTCCCAGAGAAGGATGGACTCAGCTCGAGATTCATAGTCAATTTTTGCTTGCTTTAGATGCATGGCTTGATCCTCAGCCTCTTGAGAGAGTTTCGAAGCATGCTCATAAGCAGCATCCATTGCAGTTCGTTTTTCTTGAACCTTTCTGGCAGCAAATTCATCTTGGAGAAGGCACCCAGTCACGTTGTCTAGCAGAGATTGAGGATCGAACAAGATAGTGCTAAATGGCAAAGAGCAGGTAACAAGGTTGACTTTTGTAAGTAGCTCCTTCATAGTGTAGCAAGCTGTGCTATCCTGTTTGAGCACTTCGAACAAATCCACATCAAGAATTGTTCTCCTAATCCTGTTAAGAAGTACAATTCTATCATCTGTGGGCAACGGATGGCTAGTCGAACTTGTGCCAGCCCTAGCAGGTGGAATATCCCTTTGAGCTAGCTTCGCCTTCATATACCCAATTGGGTCATTTCGTCTTAGGAAAGCAAGCTCCTCTTCAGTCATTCGGGATAGAGAAGGTTGAGGGAGTTCCACGCGCAAGGGAGTCACATCCATTTCGACTTCCATGGGTTTATTGGTCCCGTCACTGTCACCTTCATTCGTTTCATGTTCATTGTCTTCTTCATTATCATCCAAATCCACCACTTCGATATCTTCGTTCTTGCTGCTATTTGCATCTGACTCTGTCCCAGCAGTCGAACCATCGTTGGCATCTTCTTCCTCAGACCCTTCCTCTGCAGATTCTTCATTTCTTTGATCAGAATCAGCTTTCTCTCCTTCAGCGTGAATGTCCTTTGGATCCTCTTGAAAGGTTTCAAGAGGGGACTTTTGAAGAGAAGTTCTTTGTAAAGTCTCTGCAGATTCATGAAGTGTTGCTTCATTTGTTTCTTTCAGAGGGGGAGAAGTGCTCTGGTCATCTTGCTGCTCTGAAGCCCCAGCCAGAACCGCCATATTGGAGGACCCTTTGTTCTGCACCAGGTTGCTGGAATCCCCTTGAGGAGAAGAGTTGATCGGAGCAGCAGTTTTTGATAGTGAAGTCGAAGTGGTAAGAGCTGGATTCAAAATGTCATGCAGAGGCAAAAGAATGTTGAGAGCATGCACCAAGGTAATGAATAATTATCTTGTTAAAAATTAGAGTTCGATTTACCTGTGGGTTCTCAGAAGAGAGGTTGCTATCTATGCGTTCCAACATTACGTTGGAGGTCGAAGGTGGATTTTTGGATTTAGTTGAGGGAGCAGCATCTCTAGAATTGAGTCCAGAGACACTAGTTGGTACAACACTTTTGGAAATTTCCTTCTTCTGCTTCTTCTTCGAAGCAGCTGGTGAATTCCCTCCAGCGTTGGGATCCTTCTCAGTAGTGTTTGTTTTTCTTTTCTTTGGAGTGGTTGGCGGGAGTTTGTTAGTCTGAAAAGATTTAAACAATGAGTTAGATACAAATCATGAAACATTAGTGTATTCGAAACATCAAGGCTGAGTGATTACCTGTGGAGTTGGAGCAGTAGTTATTACTGGTGTTGTTGTTGTTGTTGTTGTTGCATCAGTTGTTGTTGGTTTGGATAGAGTCACATTATCAATGGTTTCGACAGATGCCTGAGAGGCGCTTCCCTCTTTTGACTTTGAAGCAGCAGTCTTTATCCTGATGGCTGAAAATCGAAACAATTAAGGCAAAAGTTAAAAATGTAGAAAGTGAGAAGCATTTGGGATTTTCCCAAGCATTCGCACCTGCGCCTTGATCAGATTTAATCGACATGGCAGAAAGGTCATAGCGAAGATGTCCTGGGAAATCGTGGAGCCAATGTCGAGCCCATGTGTTGTACCCCAAAATTTGCCCTCCCATATCCTTCAAGATTTGCCAAAGATCAAGCTTCAAAATCTCTCAAAGGGTGCACAGTCCAATTGCCTCCCAACACAGTCAAAATTAGGGTTTTGGATCTTGCAAAGAAATTGAGGTTTCCAAGGGTCCAATCAAGTCCCATATGCCTACATACATTGTCAAGCATCCATATGTCAAGTTTCAAGACTCACAATATCAAATTGCACAGTCAAAAACCCTAATTGCTTCACAGTCAACTTTAGGGGCAAAATGGTCATTTGACAGTCAAAAGTCAAAAATTTTGGTCAACATATTATTTTGAAGCCACAAACATCATTTGATCAATTCTTGATCATGATTTCTCAAAGCATGGCTCAAAAAGTCTCAAGATGCAAAAGTTTCTATTTTTGGACAACTGAAAAGTCAACTGCAAATTGACCAAGGCATAACTTCTTCATGGTTTATCAGAAAAATCCAATCCAAATCTCATTTTTAAGAGAATGACATTTCCTACAACTCATCTTCACACTCCAAGTCCAAGAAATGCTCTCACAAAAAGTTATCAATTTCAACATTATAGGTCATTTTCAAAAGTCAACAAAAAGGCATTTTAAGTCAAAGACCATAATTTGAGATTGGTAAATCAAAATGACATGGGACCAAAGGCATTGGTTAGAGGACTTCAATACCTTTCCAAAATGTCCAAGAACATGATCATAGCTTAAAAATTGAGCAAGATATGCATTGGAGAAGTTGGGAAATGTTTGGGAACTTTGAAAAGTCAGCTTTGCTTCAAAAGCTTCAAAAATGCTAATGGGCCTCAATTTCTTTCTTGAATCATTACCCAAAGCATATGCACGACCCATTGAGCTAAAAATGATTTATTTTCTTGTTTTTAATTAATTAATTGAATTTTTATTATTATTAATTCATTTAATTAGTTTTAATTGTAGAAAAATATCAAATAATGCTTTTCAAATCTTTTTGTGCAGCAAATATTCTCATTATAGGCTAAAGATTTCGTGCACCAATCAACAAGACAAGATCATCCATATTTGGAAAGATTTGCATGGAAAAAAGATTGAAAAAGATATGAAAAAAATCAAATATTGAAATAATCAATTCATGGACTTATGGGCTTGTTTCTTGACCTAATTTCGTTCATATACTTATGCAAGACCTAACCTAATGCAAGCATACACGAAAAAGCTGCTGAGAAGAGAGAACAAAGTTGCAACTTTTCATCAAAAACTTGGAATCTGAAATCACATTTGCAGGGCGATTCAAGGCTTCAAAACACTTCCATTGCCTTACTGACATTGCTAGGAAACTATTGGCATCAAGAACAAGTCTCCATACTCTAAGAAACGGTAGAACTGAGTCGAGCTTTTCACAAAAATGTCCATAATCGATTTTTAATTTTCACGCATCATTCATGTGTTTTGATTGTTGATTTATGTTACTAACATCATTCTGAAGAGATTGGTAACGTTTAATTGGATTAACACTGCCTGTAGCCAAATCCACCATTGATGAAACCTAGGGTTTCAGAAGCTCCAAAATAGGGCTTTCCTTGTATGGAAAAATTGGACCTTGAGACCTATGCCATTGAATTCAGGAGCTCCATACGAATTGATTGATGACCTCGCGCCCTTTTTATATTAAAGCATCTTCTATTCGCTATTTTTCATGGCTATGTTTAGTGGGGGTTTAAAACCCCCGCTACTTGTTTTGTATTTACAGGAACAACGAAGAAGAAGCTAGCGTGTCATCACAGGGTTGGAGCGTTCAAACATCTGGCGCGCTTTTTTATGTTATACCATTAACTTTTATTGTTTTATTATAATATTTGTTTTCCATTGCATATACAAACGCGCGCGAACAGCTCAAGTGGCAAGGGATACGCTTGGTAAACGCTGGGACCTGGGTTCGATTCCCAGGTCCCCCCACCTATTTCATAATTTTTATCCTAATGTATTCACATGCAGCACATCCTCAAAGGTTCACCATACGTCCTCATGCATTGGCTAGCCAGCTGGCCCTGACCCACAATCTGAAGGCTACAAAAGGAGGTCTATCATGTACCTCAGTCAACCAAGGCACACACAAGCGTGGAAAGTCAACAAGGCTTAGTTCTGATGGGCCTGAATTGCTGCAAACACCTCCCTTTGGGCCTAAAAACCCCCTTGGTTTGTATATTTTTCAATTCTATTTTCTTTTCTTTTTCTAATTCTTTTACTTATTTTTATTTAATTCACTTAAAATAATGTTCTTTTCATAATAAAAATAGAAAAATCAAATAAAAAATAGGTCTAATTATTTATTAATTTACTCATTAATTTATTTTTTGTAAATAAACTTTAATAATTAACTTAGTTAAATTAGGTTTTAAACTTTAATCTTTTCTTAATAAATAAAAAAATATCTAGAATTAGGTTTTTGACATTTTCATCTTTTTCTTAAATTAAACTTTTTCCTCATTATTTATTATTTATTATTATTATTAATTATTTATTTTTGTAAATAAACATGTAATTTAATTAACTAGTAAATTAGGTTAACTTTAATATTTTCATTAATAATCAAAAATAATTTAGAATTAGGGTTTCCATTTAATTTTAATTTTCTTTATTTTCATAAATACAAAAACATAAAAAAAAAACAAGTTCTTTTCTTTAATTAAATAATAATTAGACTTTAATTTCAATTTAATTTTGAAAGGGTCAAAACCCTCGGACGTCCTAACTTTTATCCTTTCGCACGTTATTCTTTTTTCTTTTCGAATATTATGTAACTGCTCAAGGATTGTAATAGTAATTAGGAATTTATTTACTTTCCGCATCTTTTACCAAACGGGTCTTTGTATTTTGGCGATGTATAGACCCGCGCCTTGTAATAGCGTAGCCTTTATATTTCCGTCTTTTACTTTCCGCACTCTTAAATTCTAAATGGCATGAAAGAATGTATGGCTAATTAAAGACAAGCGTAGCTCACAACACAATGATCAAAGATAACTGTTAACATGAAAACAACACACAAATTCACACACCACTCTTAGGGTACGCCTCACCTGTTGCCTTCGAAACGTGGTCGTCAAGTATATGACGTTTTAGTAAGTCCTTATGTCCATGATCCAGTTGCCTCGGAACAAGTTGCCTCGAAACAGTTGCCTCGGAATAGTTTCCTCGAAACGGTTGCCTCGGATTAAAAAGGATCAAGGACATAAGGGTAGCTTCTAAGGTGTCCTAACTGTTGCTTCGGTGACCACACTGTCCCTACACTCGAATTGACCCGAACACCTCCAACGGTGGTGCTACCTACCTCTCAATGGTGGGATGGCACTACCTTAAGGACATTTACACAGCCTAATTCCTTAGGGTAGGTAGATGACTCATAGATACTTGCTCTCTCTAAAAAACAAATCAAAACTCTTTTCACACCGACACTTTCAAAAATCTTTCAAAACAATTTTTCAAACACTCTTGAGGACAGATACAAGAGTTATTCAGAAATCTTCAAAGAAACTTTTTCAAACCCACTCACAATTGAAAAGCAAACATTTTGAAAACCTAGTGAGCAAGTATCTAAGAGCCCATGGATAACCATGGATAGAAAGGGTGCTAACATCTTCCCTTTCTATAAATCTACCTCCCGAACCGAGAAACTATCTCATAAGGAATTTTGTTGTGCTTTTGTCCTGTCCATGTTGGAGAAAATAAAAGACGGTGGCGACTCTTGCTTCCGCGACATTTCGTGAACCAGCGTTAAACAGTCAGTTCTAAATCCACCGATCACAGAACTGGCGACTCTGCTGGGGACTACTTAAAGTGAGGTGTACCTTAGGATAGCTCATACTTGTGTTTTTAATTGTCTGAATTGTTTGCTTTATTATTGTGGGTATTGTCTTGGGAGTTCTATAGGTCCTAACCCGGATCTGGGGAATACCTTCTTAGAAAGTAGCAACAAGACTGTGAGGGAACTGTGCGGGGTATACCGACACGGTTGAAGCAGTCTGCTACGTTGATGTGGCACTTTGGTGAGTACCGGTAACCCTTGAGTCCAGTCAAGGAGAGTACGGGGCCACCGCGTGGGGTCGTGAAGCATCAACTGACCTTAGGAACCTTAATTGAACCATCTTGGCCTCTTTAGGGTAGTGAGATAACTGACTTTGGTGCAGTCCGAGGTTGGTTGATACTCGATACTACACTCAATTGAGGGTTGTTTTCTTGGAATATTTCGGTCGCCAGTTCAGTGGCTAAATCGAAACGATGAACACAGAAAACAATCCAATGATATTTGGACCCTTAGAACCCGGTTACTTCTGATAGGACAGGTTTTGAGCCCACCAACCTCAAGAGGGTAATACCCAGACCCCATGCTGGCCTAAACTCTAAGGGTTATGGTGTGACTTGTATGCTTTACCATGTTTGCTTTTGTGAATACTTGTGGTGTGCTTTATCATAGCATCATAACATCATACATCATCATATGCATTGACTAACCATTTCAGGGATTCAAATCTTCATCTTTGTTCTTGTTTTGTAGGACATGGAAACTATCCGCAGAAAGACAATTCAGATCAGCCTTGTAAGGATCCCTCCTCAGCTTAAGGAACTTATATCCAGGATTCCCGAGAGCTCTTCTTTCAGTGAGAGGCATGGAAGACTCATCAGCTTGGTCAACACCAACATTGAGGAAGATATGATAAAGGTCCTTTTCCAGTTCTTTGACCCTCTGCACCACTGCTTTACTTTCCTGGATTATCAACTGGTGCCTACATTGGAAGAGTTCTCCCGGCTTCTGAAGATCCGTATTCTTAGTCAACTACCCTACAACGGTACGGAAAGGGAACCCCAACTTGAAGAGATTGCTAAAGCATTACGCCTACAACCATCTGACATCAAGGGACATTGGGAAGCTAGAAGTGGTATCAAAGGGTTCTTGGCCAGGTTTCTGTTTGAGAAGGCCCAATAATGTTGGAATTCCCTTGACCTGCAAGCCTTTGAAGAAGTTGTAGCTCTCCTTGTCTATGGGTTGGTGTTGTTCCCGAATCCAGATCAGCTTATAGATATCAATGCTGTCAAGATCTTCATGTCCAGGAATCCTATACCTACGTTGCTTGGGGACATCCTTCACTCATGTTACACTCGAACCATGAGAAAAAGAGGTGTTCTTATGTGCTGCACTCCTCTCCTGGGAAGGTGGTTTATTTTGCACCTTCCACGATCAGTTTTGAAGAACGAGCGGGGTTTGAGATGGTCACAACGATTGATGACTCTTACACATGCTGATATACATTGGTGTTCTCGGTCCAGAGAAGACGTCACTGTTGTACCCCAAAATTTGCCCTCCCATATTCTTCAAAGGTTTGCAAAGTCAAGCTTCAAAATTCCCCAAGGGTTGCACAGTTCAAGGGTCTCCTAAGCAGTCAAAACTAGGGTTTTTGTTCTGATCAAGAAAATGAAGTTTCCAAAGGTCCAATCAAGTCCCATATGCCTATAAATATGGTCAAGCATCCTCATATCAAGTTTCAAGGCTTTCAGCACAAAATTGCACAGTCAAAAACCCTAATTGCACTACAGTCAACTGTAGGGGCAAAATGGTCATTTGGCAGTCAAAAGTTCAAATTTTTGGTCAACATATCATTTTGAAGCCTCAAACATCATTTGATCAATGCTTGATCATGATTCTCAAAGTTTGGCTCAAAAATCATCAAGATGCAAGAGTTTCCTTATTTGGACAACTGAAAAAGTCAACTGTAAATTGACCAGGGCATAACTTCCACATGGATTATCAGAAAAATTCCATCCAAAGCTCATTTTGAAGAGAAAGACATTTCCTACAACTCATATTCATACTTCAAGCCCAAGAAATGCTCTCACAAAAAAAGTTATCAATTTCAACATTATAGGTCATTTTCAAAAGTCAACAAAAAGGGACTTTAAGTCAAAGGCCATAACTTGAGATTGGTAAATCAAAATGACATGGGACCAAAGGCATTGGTTAGAGGACTCAAAGACCTTTCCAAAATGTCCAAGAACATGAGCAAAGCTTAAAGATTGAGCAAGTTATGCCTTGTGGAAGTTGGGAAAGTTTTGGATATTTTGAAAAGTCAACATTGGTTCAAATGACCTAAAATTGCTAATGGGCCTATTTTTCTTCCACAATTCATTATCCCAAGCATGCACACGACCATTTGGCCCAAAGGGAAGTTTTTATTCATTTTTTATTTATTTATTTGGATTTTTATTAATAATAATTCATTTAAATTAAAATAAATACATGAAAAATATAAAACTAATGAAATAAAATCTTTGTGTGCAGAAAATACTCTCATTGGACACTCAAGATTCGTGCATAATCATTTGTGGAAAGTTTTGGCATGATTTGGTATCAAATTGCATGAAAAGATATGAAAATATTTTGCCATAAAAACTAAATATCCATATATCAAATCTTTGATTCTTTGGACAAGGAACTTGACCTAATTCACTAAGTACTTAAGCCTGATCATAAACCTAATGCAAAGGACGAGAAAAGCTGCGCAAAACCCCATTGACAAAACTCAATTTTTTGGCAATAACTCAAATTCTGAAAACCAATTCCCAGGGCGATTCAAGGCCAGATTTTTATCCTATCACCTTCCTAAAGCTTCAAGGAAGGATTTCCAATTGAAATCAAGCATCCTGACGCCTTAAATTGGTAACACGAGTGCAAACTGTACCAAGAAAGATTCATAATCGTGCATCTCAATTCATGCATCCTTTGTAACTTTTAATGCTTGATTCATGTT
This sequence comes from Vicia faba, assembly GCA_948472305.1. Lineage (NCBI taxonomy): Eukaryota > Viridiplantae > Streptophyta > Magnoliopsida > Fabales > Fabaceae > Vicia > Vicia faba. The sequence continues at coordinate 1,054,421,393 of OX451740.1, read as the reverse complement.
CATTATAAGATTCTGAAGCTAACCATACAAATGAATTGTGTTTTTGTGCGATGTACATGATTTTACCATTGATGCAGGCTAGGGTTTCTTGGAATTCAAATTAGGGGTTTCCTAATACTGTAAAATTAGGTCACCACAATGCCATGAACAAAACCAGCTCGCTTAGACGAAAAGAATGGCACCTTCGCGCTCAATTTATGGAGCCCCAGGGGCTATTCGCTATTTTCTAGTATAACGTCTATGGCAACGTTTGAAAACCGTTGCTAATTTGTTCTTGTTTTCAGAAGAAAAAAAAGCCAAGCGAAGGAGATGATTAGGTGGCAAGGAGCAATTGGCCTGTTTAAATTTTCGCGCGGAAAACCAAGTATCCACGCGTTTTGTTTTATTATATTCATTGTTTATATTATTTACAAATAAGCAAAGTGGCACAATTGGTGAAGCGTTTGAATGGTAAACCACAGGACCTGGGTTCGAGCCCCAGGTCCCCACCCTTTCATATTATTTTTATTTCAAACGTGTTCTTGTGCAATGTCAATACAGGAAGTCCATCATGTGACCCACCATCCAGTCAGCCACGCGTCCAAGGGCATTCATTCAAGGGCCAAGATTTGTGGAATATGGTAGGCTCTAGTCAACGCTTGGGCACACTACCTGGAAAGTCAATAAGGCCAAATCCTTAATGGGCTTAAAATGCTAACAATTCACCTCCACTTTGGGGTCTGAACCCCCCTAGGTTTGCATTTTTTACATTCTTTCTTTTTTATCTTTTTCTTTCTTTTAATTATTGTTCTTTCTTAATTAATTATTATTTTTCCATAAAAAACCCAAAACAATAAAAAAAAATCAGAAAAGATAAAAATAAAATAATAAATATTTTTTATTTTAATATTTTTTGTAAATAAGTTCATAAATTAATTAGTTTTAAATTAGGGTTAATTATAAACTTTTTAATAAAAATCTAAAAGAACATAGAAGTAGGTTTAATTAATTTTCATCTCTTTTTCTTTTATTCCATAATAATTATAATAATTAAATATTTATTTTTGTAATTAAATTTGCATATAAAAATTAGGATTAATTTTAGGTTAAAAACTTCAATATTTTTCTTAATAAATTAAAAAATAATTAGAATTAGGGTTAGCATCTTATTTTAATTTTAATTAACTCTCTCTTTTCATTTAAATCCTAAAATATTAAAAAATACCAAAAACATTTCTTTTTCTTAATTAATTAATTCCATGTAATTTTAATTTTACAAAAAGGGTCCAACGCCCTCGTTTCGTTTTAATTATTAATTCGCATATTTGTTTTATTTCGTTTAAATATTTATGTATCTCTCCCGAAGCCATGTAATTAATTTCTCGCACTTTTAATTTCTTTATTTTCTTTATCTTCTTTATTTTCTGTCAAATCGGGTCCTGGTTAATTTTGGCGATGTGGACCCGCGCCTTTTGTAATAGCTTAGAATTTTTACTTTCCCGCAATATTTTTAACTGTTAACAAATGGCATGAAAGAATGTATGGACAAAAATAAAAACAAGCGTAGAACACCAATAACATGACAAGATAAATGCAAATGAAAACGACACACGAATCGCACACACCACCCCTAGGGTACGCCTCACTGTTGCCTTGCCTCGAAAGGTGATCGTCGAGTAGAGGATGTCTTAGTAAGTCCTCATGATCCGAGAACCTGGCATGAGGGTAGCTTCTAAGGTGTCTTCCCATTGCTCTGGTGATCACCATGTCCCGAACCTCAAATTGACCCGAACACCTCCAACGGTGGTGCTACCTACCTCTCAATGGTGGGATGGCACTACTTTAAAGGACATCTACACAGACGAATTCCTTAGGGTAGGTAGACGACTCTAGATACTTGCTCTAATTTCAAAACAAAGATCAAAAATACTTTTCACACCGACACCTTTTCAAAAGCTTTCGAAAGCATTTTTTCAAACACTCTTGAGGACCGATACAAGAGTCGAACTGAAATTTTCAAAGAAACTTTTTTAAAACCCACAGTTGAAAAGAAAACAAACCATTTTTGAAAACACAAGTGAGCAAGTATCTAAGAGCCCATGGATAACCATGGATAGAAAGGGTGCTAACACCTTCCCTTTCTATAATCTACCTCCCGAACCGAGAGCAATCTCTTTAAGGAATTTTTCTGTGCTTTTGTCCTTTCCATTTGGAGAAAATAAAAGACGGTGGCGACTCTTGCTTCTGCGACATTTCGCGAACCAGCTTTAAACAGTCAGTTCCAGATCCACCGATCACAGAACTGGCGACTCTGCTGGGGATAACTTAAAGTGAGGTGTACCTTAGGATTAGTTCATAACTGTGTTTTCAATTGTATTGATTTGCTTTCTTTACTATTGTGGGTTGCATCGGAGTTACATAGATCCTAACCCGGATCTGGGGATACCCTGTTTAGGTAGCATAAGCTGTGAGGGACCTGTCCGGCGTAGACCGACACAGGTGAAGCAGTGGCTACGTTGGTGTGGCACCTTGGTCTATACCGATATCCCTTGTGTCGCAACGAGGAGAATATGGGTCTTCTAAGGAGTCATTAAGCACTAACAACCTTAGAACCTTAATTGACACAACTTGGCCTTTAGAATTGTAGCAGTATGCTACGCCCATTGAGGCTAAACTCTCGTGATGGTTCTGGCCGCGAGAAAAGATTGTGATGCTGGAGTTATGACCGATTGAGGGTAGTCAATGATATTGGGATCCTCTAAGAACCCGATTACTTTTGATTAGGACAGGTATGAACCAACAAACTGAAAGAGGGTAATACCCAGACCCCATGCTGGCCTGAACTCTAAGGGTTTCTCTTGTGTGACTTGTGTGCCTTCCAACTTGATTACTGGCATGCTTGCTATCTGACACATGGACTGCTTGCAGGTTTTGTTCATAGTCCTTAATTGGGACTCATAACAGGGTTTGCTAAGTTTCTTGCAGGTTTTGTTAATAGTCCTTAATTGGGACTCATGACAGGTTTTACTTGAGTTTCTTGCAGGTTTTGGTCTGCAGTCCTTAATTGGGACTCATAACAGGGTTACCTGCATTACCCCATGCATAGCATAACATCATACCATTGCATACATCCTAACCCATTTCAAGGATCTCAAGGGCTTGTGATGCAGGTCATGGTGAATCAACTATCCCAGCAAGGGGCAAAGAGGATTTATTTTCCTCTAGACAAAGTTGTCAGAGGCTATGACCCACTTGATATGGTGAGCTCTGACTCTTGAAGAAGGTTCCCTTAACCAAGGTTGTTTGGAAATCAAAACCAGACATGATGACTAAAGTCAGGGGCTATGACCCAGTGGATATGGTGAGCCTTTGACCCTTGAAGAAAGACTCTCAACAACATGAAGTTCCTTCAATCAAGCTACCAATTCAAATGCTAACAAATTTTCTTGTTTACCCCGCGAGGTCCTTGAAAACATTACATGCATGTCATACTCATCATTGCATAACAGGTATCCTTGTTGCAGGTCACTTACCTTTCTCGCTGTTTATTTCAGCAATGGCTTCCCAACAAGATAACCAGGGTCTTCACACTCAAGGGACTCAGTTCAAGGAGATCTTCCTAAGCCTATCCAAGGGGCAGGAAGAGTTGAGGACACTCCTCATGGGGAATCCGATCAAAAAGAGTCCTGAAGATGACAAGGACGAACAGCTGAAACGTCTACAAGCTGAGGTAGACACATTGAAAACCCAGATGCTGGGGCAAAGGGCCCTCATTCAAGGTTTATCTCAGGAGCAAGGAGAGTTGAGAGCCATGATCAGCCAGCTTCATCAAGACATGAAGCAACCAGCCCAAATCAGGGACCGGGTCATAGAACAGCTTCCAAGAGGGCAAAGGTCGGGTCCAATGAATAGACCTCTCCGAGTTTCTACTACTTCTCAGGTCCAACAACGACCTCACCCAGAACAACGGGCTGATCAGAGCAAGCCAGACAAGCCTAAAAGGCAGTTCACCAAACTCAACGTGTCACCGTCTCAAGCTTTACAACAATTGTTGAGGTTGAATCTGGTGACGTTAAGGGACCCTCCTAAGCGTCTCAACACAACCTCCCTAAAGTAAAATCCTGAGGAAAGATGTGCATACCACTCTGACAGTCCAGGACATGACACCGACGACTGCTGGGCTTTGAAGAATAAGATTCAAGATCTGATTAATGAAAGAGCTGTGGATTTCACCCAGATGGGCCAGGCTGAATGCTCCTGCCATCCCTACAAGATGCACCAGTCGAAGTAATAAGCCCTGAGACTGGAAGACTTGTGTTTATTAGAATTTTCAAGTTGTAACTTTCTTTTAACTGTTCAAACATTTATTCATGATTAAACGTTGTTAGTTCATTAATGCATCGCATATGTCTGTTTTGAAGCAATATATTCGTATTCACTATACGCAAATTATTTTCATATTTTTTCTGATGATCAACTCTTAAATAATAATTCTAAGCCTCTTGAGGGAGGATGACGAAAACGATACCACGATCTTTACAGTATGCTTTTGAACAGACCCCGCTGATGAGGTACAGGCATTGTTTCAATCCCTAAACACTGGAGTTATAAGGATGGTAATCCCTCGTCAACCCCTCTGAGCCAAAGAAGTAGGAGTTTTCCTTTTCGAAATTTAAAACCCTTAATCATAACCTGGGGCAGGGTAGTCTCTCAGTTGATCCAGGTGTATAACGAATGGCACCAAAGAGGTCCTTACAAAACAAAAAAAGACAGTGATGGTTCCGAACAATCATACAGACAGGCAGTCATTACTTATCAAAAAAAAATTCATAAATGAAAAGCCCAAAAAGTCAAAACCTATAAAGGGGACTTATGAAACTGGGGCATCCCGCTGACTGTAATTCCAAAAATGGAAACAGCTCAGGCAAAAAACAGGGATAACAAAATCAAAAAGAAAGAGGTCTTATAAACCCTCAACAAAAAGGAAATGACTGCCTATTCCAAATAAATCATCAATATCTGAACCATCACCGAAAAATCAGAGCAAAGACTCAAGCAGGGTCTAATGCACGATCAACTGAGTTTAGGTTTGAAGAACATCACGAAGAGCGGGTGGGTACAAATAATTTGAGCCTTTATCCTTTGTTTCTTAAACCGTGAACCAGGCCACTTACAACCCTTAAAAGTCCTAGCTGAAGCATGGGTTAGTTCGAAAGCATACTGTTACGAAAGGTATCCTGACTCCTTAAGGCTTATGGTAAATACAGAGTTGACATCACGTTTTACAAACAATCACTTGTTTTATGAAAAAAGAATGCATTTTCAAAATCTTCAAGACAGACATAGGCTTTGCATTTTTAACATAACTTTGTTTGCATATGACCCTTTGTTTGAACAGCATAGAAATTCGCACGACGAATGCCTAATGAACAGAAGTACTTCCAATCAAGGGGCAGACATAACCATGGTCCATTATCTGGGGCAATCCAATCAAGATTCGGAGAATCTCTCAAAGGCCAAATAGTCTAGGGCAAATCTCTGCCTGAGTCACTTGGGGCATTCCAACAATGAATCTTGCCTGATTAAACACCTTCTGGTGGCATGACAAAATATTTCTAAACAGGGGCAACTCCCTACATTCTGAGAACATGGACATAGTCGAAAAGATACTACGCAAAATCAAAGACCCGCTAGGTCGACACACCTAGGCAAAAATAAGGGCTTCCCGACGAACCAAAAGGGTTCGGGCAAAAATAAGGGAGGAAATGAAAATAATCTGTACACCCGGTAAGTCGAAAACCTGAAAAGGCGGCTTGGGCAAAAATGGGTATCCCGGTGGACTGAAAACCCGAAAGGGCGGTCCAGGCAAAAGTTAGGGATCAAAACGTACGACTATGTCCTGTTATCTTGTCACCTGCCTACCTGAAGAAGGTTTGTCTATCAACAACTATCAGCACCTCACAGGTCTTCCTCTCCCACCTCAAAAACAGGGGCAATAAAGAGTTGTCTACGCAATCTAATTGCTTTGTCCTCCAAGGTACCAAGGTAGGTTCAGCTAAAGAACATAACCAGATATCCTAATTCCCCAGAGAGTAAGCAGTCAATACACTCTCTCCAAGTTATATTATCAGGCCTTAAGGAAGTTGGGTATCCTCCAATGGATCTCAACATCTCCCCAGCAGCATACATATTAATAACAAGCATCCCCGACAGTCTTGGTCTAAAGATTGTTCCCCGGTGGCGTATCAACATTCAAAGGAGTCACTTCCCCCGCAGTTCAAAACTTCCCCAAGAGAGTCCAATCCAATTTCCCCAGGAAAGTTGGAATCCATCTCCCCAAGCAGTAAGCTTATCCCCAGTAAATTCTGGAAGCTTATCCTCGCAAAGCACGAACGCGTCGTCCGGCTTTATTCAAAGAGTTATTTCCTTAACAGGATATAACTGGGTAATCCTCAGCCAAAAGCCACTGAAAGATCGTCGTCGACACAGTCTCTTACCCCCAGCGAAGTCTATCATACTTCCAATACAGCAAAGATATCCCCAGCAAATTATTATCAACAATTCAACAAAGTATCCCTCTCCCCACAGAGTATCGCTCCCCAGCATGGTCGCTAGAGTATTTTTCTCCCCGCAGAATCTTCCATTTGCCAAGTTTATTCCTCAACGGAGTCATCTTCTCCTACCGGTATTCTTGCAACTATCATCCCCAGCGGAAGTAAAAGCTTATTCCCCAACATCAGCCCAGGAGTGACTTCCCGGCACCCGTCAAGGATTTACTTTCCTAGACGAAAACACATACATAAACATCACATACATCATTATAGCATGCATAGACGCATCATATCATACAAATCTCATTTATGTTGAGAACATCATTGCTTGGTCCATATCATGCATCGCATATGACTGACCTTTACCTTTCAGGAAAGATGCAGTTAAATTCTCAATCATATTTCAAGACCTAGACCGGTTCGGTTAATCGACTCCAAAGATTTCTTATCCAGTCTAAGGCCTTCTCTAGTCCAGCTAAATCGACCCCAAACAGATTTTTCTGATGAAGACTCAGTAGAAGTTATCAGGTTATAATTTCCTATGGTTCCCTCCCCGACGGTGCGTGAGGTGATAATTCCATTTTAGGTTATAATTTCCTATGGTTCCCTCCCCGACGGTGCGTGAGGTGATAATTCCATTTTAGGTTATAATTTCCTATGGTTCCCTCCCCGACGGTGCGTGAGGTGATAATTCCATTTTAGGTTATAATTTCCTATGGTTCCCTCCCCGACGGTGCGTGAGGTGATAATTCCATTTTAGGTTATAATTTCCTATGGTTCTCTCCCCGACGGTGCGTGAGATGATAATTCCATTTTAGGTTATAATTTCCTATGGTTCTCTCCCCGACGGTGCGTGAGATGTAATTCCATTTCAGGTTATAATTTCCTATGGTTCTCTCCCCGACGGTGCGTGAGATGTAATTCCCTTTCAGGTTATAATTTCCTATGGTTCTCTCCCCGACGGTGCGTGAGATGTAATTCCCTTTCAGGTTATAATTTCCTATGGTTCTCTCCCCGACGGTGCGTGAGATGTAATTCCCTTTCAGGTTATAATTTCCTATGGTTCTCTCCCCGACGGTGCGTGAGATGTAATTCCCTTTCAGGTTATAATTTCCTATGGTTCTCTCCCCGACGGTGCGTGAGATGTAATTCCCTTTCAGGTTATAATTTCCTATGGTTCTCTCCCCGACGGTGCGTGAGATGTAATTCCCTTTCAGGTTATAATTTCCTATGGTTCTCTCCCCGACGGTGCGTGAGATGTAATTCCCTTTCAGGTTATAATTTCCTATGGTTCTCTCCCCGACGGTTATATTTTCCTATGGTTCTCTCCCCGACGGTGCGTGAGATGTAATTCCCTTTCAGATTATAATTTCCTATGGTTCTCTCCCCGACGGTTATAATTGCCTATGGTTCTCTTCCCGATCCTGCGAAGATGGTAATTCCCACCAAGATTTTCTCAACGAGCGTTGTTGAAGTGAAAGTCACCCAAGGTTTTCTTACTATTCATACTGAGGTAGCAACCATCCCTGGTTTATTCATCATCTTTTGAAGATCCAGATCCAGCTCCTGTAGCCAGTCAGGACACATCTATACCAAGCATCTGAAAACCAGCTCCTGCAACGTGTTAGGTACTCATTTTTCTTTTGCAGGTATGCAGGTTCTCGCTAAGGAATCTCTTACGCGATCAACAATCAGATGGCATCTATAAGCCCATCATCCTATTCATCAACCTCTAAATGGCATCTATAAGCCCATTCCATCGTCACACTGCTACTATGTGAGCGCAAATTTCTGGGCACTTTAGTGTTCAATCATCTTCCACCCTCGGATTACGAAAGGCACGTCAGCCAATCTGCATCCTCAGGTCTAAGAAGATTGAACAGGGGCAACTGTTGTACCCCAAAATTTTCCCTCCCATATTCTTCAAAGGTTTTCAAAGTCAAGCTTCAAAATTCCCCAAGGGTTGCACAGTTCAAGGGTCTCCTAAGCAGTCAAAACTAGGGTTTTTGTTCTGATCAAGAAAATGAAGTTTCCAAAGGTCCAATCAAGTCCCATATGCCTACAAATATGGTCAAGCATCCTCATATCAAGTTTCAAGGCTTTCAGCACAAAATTGCACAGTCAAAAACCCTAATTGCACTACAGTCAACTGTAGGGGCAAAATGGTCATTTGGCAGTCAAAAGTTCAAATTTTTGGTCAACATATCATTTTGAAGCCTCAAACATCATTTGATCAATGCTTGATCATGATTCTCAAAGTTTGGCTCAAAAATCATCAAGATGCAAGAGTTTCCTTATTTGGACAATTGAAAAAGTCAACTGTAAATTGACCAGGGCATAACTTCCACATGGATTATCAGAAAAATTCCATCCAAAGCTCATTTTGAAGAGAAAGACATTTCCTACAACTCATCTTCATACTTCAAGCCCAAGAAATTCTCTCACAAAAAGTTATCAATTTCAACATTATAGGTCATTTTCAAAAGTCAACAAAAAGGGACTTTAAGTCAAAGGCCATAACTTGAGATTGGTAAATCAAAATGACATGGGACCAAAGGCATTGGTTAGAGGACTCAAAGACCTTTCCAAAATGTCCAAGAACATGAGCAAAGCTTAAAGATTGAGCAAGTTATGCCTTGTGGAAGTTGGGAAAGTTTTGGATATTTTGAAAAGTCAACATTGGTTCAAATGACCTAAAATTGCTAATGGGCCTATTTTTCTTCCACAATTCATTATCCCAAGCATGCACACGACCATTTGGCCCAAAGGGAAGTTTTTATTCATTTTTTATTTATTTATTTGGATTTTTATTAATAATAATTCATTTAAATTAAAATAAATACATGAAAAATATAAAACTAATGAAATAAAATCTTTGTGTGCAGAAAATACTCTCATTGGACACTCAAGATTCGTGCATAATCATTTGTGGAAAGTTTTGGCATGATTTGGTATCAAATTGCATGAAAAGATATGAAAATATTTTGCCATAAAAACTAAATATCCATATATCAAATCTTTGATTCTTTGGACAAGGAACTTGACCTAATTCACTCAGTACTTAAGCCTGATCATAAACCTAATGCAAAGGACGAGAAAAGCTGCGCAAAACCCCATTGACAAAACTCAATTTTTTGGCAATAACTCAAATTCTGAAAACCAATTCCCAGGGCGATTCAAGGCCAGATTTTTATCCTATCACCTTCCTAAAGCTTCAAGGAAGGATTTCCAATTGAAATCAAGCATCCTGACGCCTTAAATTGGTAACACGAGTGCAAACTGTACCAAGAAAGATTCATAATCGTGCATCTCAATTCATGCATCCTTTGTAACTTTTAATGCTTGATTCATGTTCATTATAAGATTCTGAAGCTAACCATACAAATTAATTGCGTTTTTGTGCGATGTACATGATTTTACCATTGATGCAGGCTAGGGTTTCTTGGAATTCAAATTAGGGGTTTCCTAATACTGTAAAATTAGGTCACCACAATGCCATGAACAAAACCAGCTCGCTTAGACGAAAAGAATGGCACCTTCGCGCTCAATTTATGGAGCCCCAGGGGCTATTCGCTATTTTCTAGTATAACGTCTATGGCAACGTTTGAAAACCGTTGCTAATTTGTTCTTGTTTTCAGAAGAAAAAAAAGCCAAGCGAAGGAGATGATTAGGTGGCAAGGAGCAATTGGCCTGTTTAAATTTTCGCGCGGAAAACCAAGTATCCACGCGTTTTGTTTTATTATATTCATTGTTTATATTATTTACAAATAAGCAAAGTGGCACAATTGGTGAAGCGTTTGAATGGTAAACCACAGGACCTGGGTTCGAGCCCCAGGTCCCCACCCTTTCATATTATTTTTATTTCAAACGTGTTCTTGTGCAATGTCAATACAGGAAGTCCATCATGTGACCCACCATCCAGTCAGCCACGCGTCCAAGGGCATTCATTCAAGGGCCAAGATTTGTGGAATATGGTAGGCTCTAGTCAACGCTTGGGCACACTACCTGGAAAGTCAATAAGGCCAAATCCTTAATGGGCTTAAAATGCTAACAATTCACCTCCACTTTGGGGTCTGAACCCCCCTAGGTTTGCATTTTTTACATTCTTTCTTTTTTATCTTTTTCTTTCTTTTAATTATTGTTCTTTCTTAATTAATTATTTTTTTTCCATAAAAAACCCAAAACAATAAAAAAAAATCAGAAAAGATAAAAATAAAATAATAAATATTTTTTATTTTAATATTTTTTGTAAATAAGTTCATAAATTAATTAGTTTTAAATTAGGGTTAATTATAAACTTTTTAATAAAAATCTAAAAGAACATAGAAGTAGGTTTAATTAATTTTCATCTCTTTTTCTTTTATTCCATAATAATTATAATAATTAAATATTTATTTTTGTAATTAAATTTGCATATAAAAATTAGGATTAATTTTAGGTTAAAAACTTCAATATTTTTCTTAATAAATTAAAAAATAATTAGAATTAGGGTTAGCATCTTATTTTAATTTTAATTAACTCTCTCTTTTCATTTAAATCCTAAAATATTAAAAAATACCAAAAACATTTCTTTTTCTTAATTAATTAATTCCATGTAATTTTAATTTTACAAAAAGGGTCCAACGCCCTCGTTTCGTTTTAATTATTAATTCGCATATTTGTTTTATTTCGTTTAAATATTTATGTATCTCTCCCGAAGCCATGTAATTAATTTCTCGCACTTTTAATTTCTTTATTTTCTTTATCTTCTTTATTTTCTGTCAAATCGGGTCCTGGTTAATTTTGGCGATGTGGACCCGCGCCTTTTGTAATAGCTTAGAATTTTTACTTTCCCGCAATATTTTTAACTGTTAACAAATGGCATGAAAGAATGTATGGACAAAAATAAAAACAAGCGTAGAACACCAATAACATGACAAGATAAATGCAAATGAAAACGACACACGAATCGCACACACCACCCCTAGGGTACGCCTCACTGTTGCCTTGCCTCGAAAGGTGATCGTCGAGTAGAGGATGTCTTAGTAAGTCCTCATGATCCGGGAACCTGGCATGAGGGTAGCTTCTAAGGTGTCTTCCCATTGCTCTGGTGATCACCATGTCCCGAACCTCAAATTGACCCGAACACCTCCAACGGTGGTGCTACCTACCTCTCAATGGTGGGATGGCACTACTTTAAAGGACATCTACACAGACGAATTCCTTAGGGTAGGTAGACGACTCTAGATACTTGCTCTAATTTCAAAACAAAGATCAAAAATACTTTTCACACCGACACCTTTTCAAAAGCTTTCAAAAGCATTTTTTCAAACACTCTTGAGGACCGATACAAGAGTCGAACTGAAATTTTCAAAGAAACTTTTTTAAAACCCACAGTTGAAAAGCAAACAAACCATTTTTGAAAACACAAGTGAGCAAGTATCTAAGAGCCCATGGATAACCATGGATAGAAAGGGTGCTAACACCTTCCCTTTCTATAATCTACCTCCCGAACCGAGAGCAATCTCTTTAAGGAATTTTTCTGTGCTTTTGTCCTTTCCATTTGGAGAAAATAAAAGACGGTGGCGACTCTTGCTTCCGCGACATTTCGCGAACCAGCTTTAAACAGTCAGTTCCAGATCCACCGATCACAGAACTGGCGACTCTGCCCCAGGTTATGATTAAGGGTTTTAAATTTCGAAAAGGAAAACTCCTACTTCTTTGGCTCAGAGGGGTTGACGAGGGATTACCATCCTTATAACTCCAGTGTTTAGGGATTGAAACAATGCCTGTACCTCATCAGCGGGGTCTGTTCAAAAGCATACTGTAAAGATCGTGGTATCGTTTTCGTCATCCTCCCTCAAGAGGCTTAGAATTATTATTTAAGAGTTGATCATCAGAAAAAATATGAAAATAATTTGCGTATAGTGAATACGAATATATTGCTTCAAAACAGACATATGCGATGCATTAATGAACTAACAACGTTTAATCATGAATAAATGTTTGAACAACATAGAAATTCGCACGACGAATGCCTAATGAACATAAGTACTTCCAATCAAGGGGCAGACATAACCATGGTCCATTATCTGGGGCAATCCAATCAAGATTCGGAGAATCTCTCAAAGGCCAAATAGTCTGGGGCAAATCTCCGCCTGAGTCACTTGGGGCATTCCAACAATGAATCTTGCCTGATTAAACACCTTCTGGTGGCATGACAAAATATTTCTAAACAGGGGCAACTCCCTACATTCTGAGAACATGGACATAGTCGAAAAGATACTACGCAAAATCAAAGACCCGCTAGGTCGACACACCTAGGCAAAAATAAGGGCTTCCCGACGAACCAAAAGGGTTCGGGCAAAAATAAGGGAGGAAATGAAAATAATCTGTACACCCGGTAAGTCGAAAACCTGAAAAGGCGGCTTGGGCAAAAATGGGTATCCCGGTGGACTGAAAACCCGAAAGGGAGGTCCAGGCAAAAGTTAGGGATCAAAATGTACGACTATGTCCTGTTATCTTGTCACCTGCCTACCTGAAGAAGGTTTGTCTATCAACAACTATCAGCACCTCACAGGTCTTCCTCTCCCACCTCAGAAACAGGGGAAATAAAGAGTTGTCTACGCAATCTAATTGCTTTGTCCTCCAAGGTACCAAGGTAGGTTCAGCTAAAGAACATAACCAGATATCCTAATTCCCCAGAGAGTAAGCAGTCAATACACTCTCTCCAAGTTATATTATCAGGCCTTAAGGAAGTTGGGTATCCTCCAATGGATCTCAACATCTCCCCAGCAGCATACATATTCATAACAAGCATCCCCGGCAGTCTTGGTCTAAAGATTGTTCCCCGGTGGCGTATCAACATTCAAAGGAGTCACTTCCCCCGCAGTTCAAAACTTCCCCAAGAGAGTCCAATCCAATTTCCCCAGGAAAGTTGGAATCCATCTCCCCAAGCAGTAAGCTTATCCCCAGTAAATTCTGGAAGCTTATCCTCGCAAAGCACGAACGCGTCGTCCGGCTTTATTCAAAGAGTTATTTCCTTAACAGGATATAACTGGGTAATCCTCAGCCAAAAGCCACTGAAAGATCGTCGTCGACACAGTCTCTTACCCCCAGTGAAGTCTATCATACTTCCAATACAGCAAAGATATCCCCAGCAAATTATTATCAACAATTCAACAAAGTATCCCTCTCCCCACAGAGTATCGCTCCCCAGCATGGTCGCTAGAGTATTTTTCTCCCCGCAGAATCTTCCATTTGCCAAGTTTATTCCTCAACGGAGTCATCTTCTCCTACCGGTATTCTTGCAACTATCATCCCCAGCGGAAGTAAAAGCTTATTCCCCAACATCAGCCCAGGAGTGACTTCCCGGCACCCGTCAAGGATTTACTTTCCTAGACGAAAACACATACATAAACATCACATACATCATTATAGCATGCATAGACGCATCATATCATACAAATCTCATTTATGTTGAGAACATCATTGCTTGGTCCATATCATGCATCGCATATGACTGACCTTTACCTTTCAGGAAAGATGCAGTTAAATTCTCAATCATATTTCAAGACCTAGACCGGTTCGGTTAATCGACTCCAAAGATTTCTTATCCAGTCCAAGGCCTTCTCTAGTCCAGCTAAATCGACCCCAAACAGATTTTTCTGATGAAGACTCAGTAGAAGTTATCAGGTTATAATTTCCTATGGTTCCCTCCCCGACGGTGCGTGAGGTGATAATTCCATTTCAGGTTATAATTTCCTATGGTTCCCTCCCCGACGGTGCGTGAGGTGATAATTCCCTTTCAGATTATAATTTCCTATGGTTCTCTCCCCGACGGTTATAATTGCCTATGGTTCTCTTCCCGATCCTGCGAAGATGGTAATTCCCACCAGGATTTTCTCAACGAGCGTTGTTGAAGTGAAAGTCACCCAAGGTTTTCTTACTGTTCATACTGAGGTAGCAACCATCCCTGGTTTATTCATCATCTTTTGAAGATCCAGATCCAGTTCCTGTAGCCAGTCAGGACACATCTATACCAAGCATCTGAAAACCAGCTCCTGCAACGTGTCAGGTACTCATTTTTCTTTTGCAGGTATGCAGGTTCTCGCTAAGGAATCTCTTACGCGATCAACAACCAGATGGAATCTATAAGCCCATCATCATATTCATCAACCTCTAAATGGCATCTATAAGCCCATTCCATCGTCACACTGCTAGTATGTGAGCGCAAATTTCTGGGCACTTTAGTGTTCAATCATCTTCCACCCTCGGATTACGAAAGGCACGTCAGCCAATATGCATCCTCAGGTCTAAGAAGATTGAACAGGGGCAACTGTTGTACCCCAAAATTTTCCCTCCCATATTCTTCAAAGGTTTGCAAAGTCAAGCTTCAAAATTCCCCAAGGGTTGCACAGTTCAAGGGTCTCCTAAGCAGTCAAAACTAGGGTTTTTGTTCTGATCAAGAAAATGAAGTTTCCAAAGGTCCAATCAAGTCCCATATGCCTAAAAATATGGTCAAGCATCCTCATATCAAGTTTCAAGGCTTTCAGCACAAAATTGCACAGTCAAAAACCCTAATTGCACTACAGTCAACTGTAGGGGCAAAATGGTCATTTGGCAGTCAAAAGTTCAAATTTTTGGTCAACATATCATTTTGAAGCCTCAAACATCATTTGATCAATGCTTGATCATGATTCTCAAAGTTTGGCTCAAAAATCATCAAGATGCAAGAGTTTCCTTATTTGGACAATTGAAAAAGTCAACTGTAAATTGACCAGGGCATAACTTCCACATGGATTATCAGAAAAATTCCATCCAAAGCTCATTTTGAAGAGAAAGACATTTCCTACAACTCATCTTCATACTTCAAGCCCAAGAAATGCTCTCACAAAAAGTTATCAATTTCAACATTATAGGTTATTTTCAAAAGTCAACAAAAAGGGACTTTAAGTCAAAGGCCATAACTTGAGATTGGTAAATCAAAATGACATGGGACCAAAGGCATTGGTTAGAGGACTCAAAGACCTTTCCAAAATGTCCAAGAACATGAGCAAAGCTTAAAGATTGAGCAAGTTATGCCTTGTGGAAGTTGGGAAATTTTTGGATATTTTGAAAAGTCAACATTGGTTCAAATGACCTAAAATTGCTAATGGGCCTATTTTTCTTCCACAATTCATTATCCCAAGCATCCACACGACCATTTGGCCCAAAGGGAAGTTTTTATTCATTTTTTATTTATTTATTTGGATTCTTATTAATAATAATTCATTTAAATTAAAATAAATACATGAAAAATACAAAACTAATGAAATAAAATCTTTGTGTGCAGAAAATACTCTCATTGGACACTCAAGATTCGTGCATAATCATTTGTGGAAAGTTTTGGCATGATTTGGTATCAAATTGCATGAAAAGATATGAAAATATTTTGCCATAAAAACTAAATATCCATATATCAAATCTTTGATTCTTTGGACAAGGAACTTGACCTAATTCACTCAGTACTTAAGCCTGATCATAAACCTAATGCAAAGGACGAGAAAAGCTGCACAAAACCCCATTGACAAAACTCAATTTTTTGGCAATAACTCAAATTCTGAAAACCAATTCCCAGGGCGATTCAAGGCCAGATTTTTATCCTATCACCTTCCTAAAGCTTCAAGGAAGGATTTCCAATTGAAATCAAGCTTCCTGACGCCTTAAATTGGTAACACGAGTGCAAACTGTACCAAGAAAGATTCATAATCGTGCATCTCAATTCATGCATCCTTTGTAACTTTTAATGCTTGATTCATGTTCATTATAAGATTCTGAAGCTAACCATACAAATTAATTGCGTTTTTGTGCGATGTACATGATTTTACCATTGATGCAGGCTAGTGTTTCTTGGAATTCAAATTAGGGGTTTCCTAATACTGTAAAATTAGGTCACCACAATGCCATGAACAAAACCAGCTCGCTTAGACGAAAAGAATGGCACCTTCGCGCTCAATTTATGGAGCCCCAGGGGCTATTCGCTATTTTCTAGTATAACGTCTATGGCAACGTTTGAAAACCGTTGCTAATTTGTTCTTGTTTTCAGAAGAAAAAAAAGCCAAGCGAAGGAGATGATTAGGTGGCAAGGAGCAATTGGCCTGTTTAAATTTTTGCGCGGAAAACCAAGTATCCACGCGTTTTGTTTTATTATATTCATTGTTTATATTATTTACAAATAAGCAAAGTGGCACAATTGGTGAAGCGTTTGAATGGTAAACCACAGGACCTGGGTTCGAGCCCCAGGTCCCCACCCTTTCATATTATTTTTATTTCAAACGTGTTCTTGTGCAATGTCAATACAGGAAGTCCATCATGTGACCCACCATCCAGTCAGCCACGCGTCCAAGGGCATTCATTCAAGGGCCAAGATTTGTGGAATATGGTAGGCTCTAGTCAACGCTTGGGCACACTACCTGGAAAGTCAATAAGGCCAAATCCTTAATGGGCTTAAAATGCTAACAATTCACCTCCACTTTGGGGTCTGAACCCCCCTAGGTTTGCATTTTTTACATTCTTTCTTTTTTATCTTTTTCTTTCTTTTAATTATTGTTCTTTCTTAATTAATTATTTTTTTTCCATAAAAAACCCAAAACAATAAAAAAAATCAGAAAAGATAAAAATAAAATAATAAATATTTTTTATTTTAATATTTTTTGTAAATAAGTTCATAAATTAATTAGTTTTAAATTAGGGTTAATTATAAACTTTTTAATAAAAATCTAAAAGAACATAGAAGTAGGTTTAATTAATTTTCATCTCTTTTTCTTTTATTCCATAATAATTATAATAATTAAATATTTATTTTTGTAATTAAATTTGCATATAAAAATTAGGATTAATTTTAGGTTAAAAACTTCAATATTTTTCTTAATAAATTAAAAAATAATTAGAATTAGGGTTAGCATCTTATTTTAATTTTAATTAACTCTCTCTTTTCATTTAAATCCTAAAATATTAAAAAATACCAAAAACATTTCTTTTTCTTAATTAATTAATTCCATGTAATTTTAATTTTACAAAAAGGGTCCAACGCCCTCGTTTCGTTTTAATTATTAATTCGCATATTTGTTTTATTTCGTTTAAATATTTATGTATCTCTCCTGAAGCCATGTAATTAATTTCTCGCACTTTTAATTTCTTTATTTTCTTTATCTTCTTTATTTTCTGTCAAATCGGGTCCTGGTTAATTTTGGCGATGTGGACCCGCGCCTTTTGTAATAGCTTAGAATTTTTACTTTCCCGCAATATTTTTAACTGTTAACAAATGGCATGAAAGAATGTATGGACAAAAATAAAAACAAGCGTAGAACACCAATAACATGACAAGATAAATGCAAATGAAAACGACACACGAATCGCACACACCACCCCTAGGGTACGCCTCACTGTTGCCTTGCCTCGAAAGGTGATCGTCGAGTAGAGGATGTCTTAGTAAGTCCTCGTGATCCGAGAACCTGGCATGAGGGTAGCTTCTAAGGTGTCTTCCCATTGCTCTGGTGATCACCATGTCCCGAACCTCGAATTGACCCGAACACCTCCAACGGTGGTGCTACCTACCTCTCAATGGTGGGATGGCACTACTTTAAAGGACATCTACACAGACGAATTCCTTAGGGTAGGTAGACGACTCTAGATACTTGCTCTAATTTCAAAACAAAGATCAAAAATACTTTTCACACCGACACCTTTTCAAAAGCTTTCGAAAGCATTTTTTCAAACACTCTTGAGGACCGATACAAGAGTCGAACTGAAATTTTCAAAGAAACTTTTTTAAAACCCACAGTTGAAAAGCAAACAAACCATTTTTGAAAACACAAGTGAGCAAGTATCTAAGAGCCCATGGATAACCATGGATAGAAAGGGTGCTAACACCTTCCCTTTCTATAATCTACCTCCCGAACCGAGAGCAATCTCTTTAAGGAATTTTTCTGTGCTTTTGTCCTTTCCATTTGGAGAAAATAAAAGACGGTGGCGACTCTTGCTTCCGCGACATTTCGCGAACCAGCTTTAAACAGTCAGTTCCAGATCCACCGATCACAGTCACTATCATTGATTGTTGCGGGGAGTTTCCTAATGTTCCTTTACTTGGAATCAGAGGAGGTATTACTTACAACCCGTGTCTGGCTTGGAGACAGTTTGGTTATGCTCGGAGGGACGGCCCTCATGACATGTTAATTCCTGACATAGTTTTTGACTTCGACAATGATGCACAAGGACTTCGCCAGAGATTTATCAGAGCTTGGAGGATGCCCAGCAAGGTAGACAGCAAGACACTGGGGCACAGGAACGCCATCCCGTTGGAGCCTTATCTCAAGTGGGTACGAGCCCGCTCCCAGAAGTTAGTGATGCCATATCCTCATGTTCTCCCTGTGATCAAAGAGCCAGTTTTGGAAGGAGAGGTGTCCTACACCATTCAACATCCTGACATGCCTACATCCTGGGAGGAAATGCAGAAGAGCTGGATCCAGCTTAAGGAAGAACAGAATTCTCTTGAGTCCAGTCTACACGCCAGTGAGAAGAAGGTCTTGGAACTCACCCGCCTACTGCACGAGGAAAAGACTCTCAACACTTACATAGCTCCAAAGAGGATGCATAGTGTCTTTTGGGATTGATTTGCTTTGTAATGTTTGCCCATGAGGCCTTGATGTACTGAACAATTATTTCTTAATGATAATGTGTGTTCCTTTTTTGTCTACAACAAATTTGAACTTTCGAACCCTTGAATGCATTGCATAAACAGCATATCATACATCATGTGCATAGCAGGTACTCTTCTTTTCAGGTGGCTTAATGTTCTTTGCTGTTTATTTCAGCATCATGAACCCTGAATCATCTACCGAGCAATCCATCAAGGCCCTTCAGGCTCAGAATGCCCAATTCCAAGAGCTGATTATGAGTTTAGCCCAAGGTCAAGAGGAATTGAAGGCTCTGCTGGTCAAGAAGAAGAAGAAGAAGAGAACTGTACTGTTCAACACTGGCCGGAGGTTTGGTAACACACTGCAGAATGAGGTTGATCAAGCTGGTTCTTCTGTAGGAAAAGGCAGTCCCCAGGGGGGAAGGGTTCCTAGTCCGGTGGTCTCTGACAACGAGACTGATTTCAATGAGGAGCAGTATCCTCCAGCTGAAGACAAGTACAAGCAGTTAGAGGATCGCCTTAATGCCATGGAAATTCAACAAGTGCCTGGTTTGGATTTCGGAGACTTAGGTCTATCTTCTGGTGTGGTGATCCCACACAAGTTCAAAGCACCATCTTTCGCAAAGTATGACGGGGCGTCCTGCCCTAAGCTACATATCAGATCTTATGTGCGGAAGATCCAGCCGTATACTGTGGACAAGAACTTGTGGATCCATTTCTTCCAGGAGAGTCTTTCAGGGACTCATCTCGAATGGTTCTATCAGCTGGATGGAACCAAGGTTCGTAACTGGGAGGATTTGGCTACTGCTTTTTACAAGCAGT
Organism: Vicia faba; assembly: GCA_948472305.1. Taxonomy (NCBI): domain Eukaryota; kingdom Viridiplantae; phylum Streptophyta; class Magnoliopsida; order Fabales; family Fabaceae; genus Vicia; species Vicia faba. The sequence continues at coordinate 1,054,401,386 of OX451740.1, read as the reverse complement.
ATTAGTACAATGCCGACCTCGCTCCTACACGTACCCAACTCCAGGGTATGTCGCTAGGATCAGGAGAAGGTTTTAAAGAGTATGCGCAGAAGTGGAGGGACCTGGCTGGCAGGGTGCAGCCACCGCTAACCGACCGTGAACTTGTAGACATGTTCTTGGGGACCCTATCCGGGCCGTTCTTCAATCATCTCATTGGCAATTCGTCTGCAGGGTTCACATACCTCATTCTGACTGGGGAAAGAATAGAAGCTGGCATGAAATTAGGGAAAATTCAGAAAGGTGCGTCCTCAAATTCTGAGAAGAAGCCTTTCAAAAAGGAAGCCAGTGTTGTGTATGGGCTTAGAAGGCAAAATAAACCGGAACGCCGCAAAGCTGTCAACGCAGTGGTAATTGCAAAGCCTGTTGCCGCTCCTCGGCAACCTAACCAACCAAGGGGTGAGAGACCCAGAAGAGAATATACTCGGCTTAGTATGACCTTGTCACTGATCTTTCCGCAACTGCTATCGACCAACTTGGTGACCGTCAGAGAGGCTCCGAAGGTGGTGAACACGACCTCTCCGAATTATAATCCAAATGCCCACTGTGCTTATCACTCTGATAGCCCGGGGCATTCTACTGATGATTGCTGGGCCCTGAGAAATAAGGTTCAAGACCTTATTGATGCGAAGGAAATACAATTTGAGGCGCCCGAGAGGCCCAACGTTGTGACTGCTCCTATGCCCCAGTATGGAGTAAACGCTATTGAGGAGGACCTGTACGCCGTTTCTGTGGATGATGTTGCTACCCCTCTATTGACTGTTAAGAGGAACCTGTTGCTAGCCGGTTTATTTCCGGGTTGTAGCAAGGGTTGCCTTCTGTGTGCCGTTTCCCCTGTGGTTGTCCGTTGCTGAAATCAGGCATCCAAAGCCTAATGGATAGCAAAGAAATTTTGTTCAAGAAGACCGCTGTTCCTATTGTTCCCACTGAAGAAGTATCTGTCGTCACAATTTTCAACAATCCTACCAAGGCTCCCCCGAGGAAGCCCGTCAAAATTATGTCTGTTGCACCCATCATTATTACTGTTCCGGGACCCCTCCCCTATAAATCTGACAAGGCTGTCCCATGGCACTATGGGGTAGATGTGTATGTACTTGGAGTAAAGCAGGAGTTTTACACCAGTACCGGTATCAGTAACATCACTGGTCCCGCCAAAGTAACTTGTAGTGGCAGGCTCTTCTCGCCTGACATTGCGCCACCAGTTATCCGAAGACCTCTTATAAGTACGCCTGCAAGTGCGCCTATTTCCCCTTCTGATCAAGTTTCTACCCCTGCTGCTGAGTCATTTGACACTCGGGGCAAAGGGACTACTGATGTGTCTGCCCGGATGGAGGCACCGAAGACTGTGAATGTTGAAACCTCCCAGCAAGAGATGGAGGAAATCCTTAAGATCATTAAGAAGAGCGATTTCAACGTCGTTGAACAGCTGGGGCATACCCCCTCCAAGATCTCTATGTTATCATTGCTGATGTGCTCAGAGGCCCACGCCAAGGCCCTGATTTCATTTCTGAAGACGGCCCATGTGCCACAAGAGACATCTGCGGACCAATTCACTGACTGTGTGGCCAACTTGACGGCTGACAATGATTTGGGTTTCTCGGATGCTGATCTGACCGCTAAGGGTAAGAACCACAATGATGCCCTGCATGTCTCTATTGAATGCAGGGGCACTACTCTCGCACATGTGTTGGTGGACACTGGTTCGTCACTGAATGTATTGCCCAAGAAGGCCTTAGACAGGTTGGATTCTGAGGGCCTAGAGTTGAAGCCTAGTAACATCGTGGTCCGAGCCTTTGACGGGTCGAAGAGGATGGTACATGGAGAGGTAGATATTCCGATTCGTGTTGGCTCCCAAGTCTTTGATTCAACGTTCTATGTGATGTACATTCGTCCATCCTATTCTTGTTTGCTGGGTCGTCCTTGGATCCACAAAGCTGGGGCAGTGACCTCCACTCTACACCAGAAGCTCAAATACCCTGTCAGAGGGAAGATTGTTACAGTGCAGGGGGAGGAAGAATACATGGTTAGTCATCTGAACTCGTTCCGGTATATAGAGATGGACGGGGAGTTTATTGAAACCCCCTTTCAACACTTTGAAGAGGTACCTCCAACCTTGGGGTCAGCAGAAACAGTGATTGAAGAAGACTTTCCTTTGAAGATGGCTTCCTTGAAGGACGCCCGAGTTGTAATTGAGAAAGGTGAATGTGCTAACTGGGGCAGGCTCCCTGATTTTACTCCTAAGAATGACAAGTTTGGGCTGGGTTTTACTGCAGAGGCTCAGAAGGCTGTACGCAAAGCAAGGATCGGAAGAACTCCCATGTTCATCACCAACCCGGGGGTGAATGCTATTGAAGGCGAGGCGGAGGAATCAGAGTTTGATAGCTGGATCTACCCGACGACCGATGGTGGACTGAATAATTGGACTGCAAAAGACTACATACCTGTTACTTTTGTTACGCAGTAATGAATTCCTTTGTTTTTAATTTTGTAATGAACAATAAATTGAAACTTTATGGCCCAGTGTCTTACCCGAGGCACCGTGGCTTCATTTGTGAGGGCTTATTACTTGTCATTTCCATATATCATGAATAAAGACATTGGACGTTTTTCGCATTTCAAATCTTATGCTCCCTTTCTTTCTTTCTTTACATTGCAAAACAGCTATATTTACACACACTCACCTATACAGGTTTCAATCCACTCTGGATCTCACTGGTAACGACTCTGCTACTGCCAGTTATGACTTCGAAAATCCGATCAACTTAGCCGAAGACGAAGGTGAAGATGATTGCGAAGTACCTGGTGAGCTTGCAAGACTGTTACTCCAGGAAGAGAGGGTCATTCAGCCACACGAAGAGCCAGTGGAAACGGTAAATCTGGGTACTGAGACAGATAGAAAGGAAGTTAAGATTGGTGCCAATCTGGAGCTCAGCGTGAAACAACGGTTGGTTCAGATGTTGCATAATTATGTGGAAATCTTTGCCTGGTCCTACGAAGACATGCCTGGGCTGGATACCGACATTGTGGTCCATCACTTGCCTACCAAGGAAGAATGCCCTCCGGTTAAACAAAAGGTCCGCCGTATGCGTCCAGAGATGTCCGAGAAGATCAAAGCCGAGGTTATGAAGCAATTCGATGCCGGGTTTCTAGCAATAACTTCTTACCCTCAGTGGGTTGCCAATGTGGTTCCGGTGCCGAAGAAGGATGGTAAGGTCAGAATATGTGTCGACTACAGGGATTTGAATAGGGCGAGCCCCAAGGATGACTTCCCTCTACCTCACATCGACGTTCTGGTTGACAACACTGCTCAGCACAAGGTGTTCTCTTTCATGGACGGTTTCTCAGGTTATAATCAAATCAAGATGGCTCCTGAAGATATGGAAACGACTACCTTTGTTACCCAGTGGGGCACCTTTTGCTACAAGGTCATGCCTTTTGGACTGAAAAATGTTGGGGCAACCTACCAACGTGCCATGGTTGCTTTATTTCATGACATGATCCATCATGAGATCGAAGTGTATGTCGACGATATGATTGCAAGGTCTCAAACTGAGGAGGAACACCTTGACCATTTACAGTAGCTGTTTGACCGTCTGAAGTTGTACAAGCTGAGGTTGAACCCGAACAAGTGCACCTTCGGGGTGAGATCTGGGAAGTTGCTAGGCTTCGTCGTGAGCGACAAAGGTATTCAAGTGGACCCTGCCAAGGTTAAAGCCATACAAGAGATGCCAGTTCCTAAGACAGAGAAAGAAGTCAGAGGCTTTCTAGGACGTCTGAATTACATTGCCCGATTCATCTCGCATCTAACTGCTACCTGTGAACCAATCTTCAAGCTGTTGAAGAAAGATCAAGTAGTACGTTGGAATGATGAATGTCAGGCCGCTTTTGACAGAATCAAAGAGTATCTCCAAGAACCACCCATTCTGATGCCACCGGTTGAAGGGAGACCTCTAATACTATACCTGACAATACTTGACAGCTCAATGGGGTGTGTGCTGGGGCAGCATGACGAGTCTGGCCGAAAAGAGCACACCATTTATTACCTTAGCAAAAAATTTACCGACTGTGAGACCCGATACTCACTGCTCGAGAAAACTTGCTGCGCTTTGGTATGGGCTGCTCGCCGGCTGAGACAGTATATGCTGACTCACACTACTCTGTTGATTTCAAAGATGGATCCAATAAAGTACATATTCGAAAAGCCTGCTCTGTCTGGAAGAATAGCAAGATGGCAAATGATCTTGACAGAATACGACATCCAGTACACGACTCAGAAAGCTATCAAAGAAAGTGTATTGGCAGACCATTTGGCACACCAGGCAGCAGACGACTACCAATCAATGAACTTTGAATTTCCTGACGAGAGCATCATGATAGTGACTGATTGTGAAGTACCTGGACCGGATGAAGGACCTGAGGAAGGATCCCGATAGTCTATGCACTTTGACGGAGCCTCCAACGCTTTGGGTAACGGCATCGGTGCTGTGACCATATCCCCTCAAGGCACTCATACTCCACTCACTTCCCGGCTATATTTCAACAGCACCAACAACATGGCGGAGTATGAGGCATGCATCATGGGTCTTCAAGCTGCGATTGACTTAAGGATCAAATTTCTGAGTGTCTTCGGAGATTCCGCTCTCGTGATCAATCAGATCAAAGGCGAGTGGGATACGAAACATCCAAATCTTATTCCTTACAAAGAGTTTGTGTTGATAACACGAAATTGTATCGTTTATTTTCCATGAAATTTACCCGTTCTGTATTATTTTGACCCGATTAACTCCCGAATATTTCGAGTTTGTCATTACTTTTTGCAGGTATTCATAACTCAGCTCAAAACAGAAGAAAACATGAAACAATGCAAGAAAGCATCAAAAGAATAGAAGAAAAAGATAAATCTGTCAAGAATTATAGATTTTGTAGCTGTGACGGTCGTAACACATCTGCCACGACCGTAAGCCATCATGAAGCGTGTTACGACCGTAACACATCTGCCACGACCGTAACACGGAGAAACACCAAACCTGCTCGTAACGCCTCAGGGACGACCGTAATGCGCATACCAGTTATTTGAAAGTGCAGATCGTGGCAAAGTAAAACAGAAGGAGTTTTCAAACTCCTTATTTCTCTCCAGTCAAACCCCACGTTCACCACTTCTTCCTCAACTACCCACGTTCCTACATTTGTGGAGATTTTTAAGGAAAGCTTCGTTACAAGTCTTCAAGCCAACTGCCAAATTCATTCCTCTATAAATACCTCAACATTCAACGTTAGAGACACAGGGCATATTACAGTTTACTTGTGCGGAAGCTCTGCCGAAATCAAAACCATTATTCCTTCAGTTGTTATTTTTCTGCATTCGTTTATTTCCGTTCTTTTAATTTCATTGCCCAAATAATAATTTCCAACATCAGGAAATTATTATTATAGTTTAGGATTTATTATTCAAGCCTCAGAATTTGTCATATTACCGATACCAAGTCCGAGTTTCCGATTTGTGGAAGAGGGATTGAAGTATTGGCTTTATTTTCAGGTTTCTATTTTGCAATTGTATTACATACCTTTTAATTAATTAATGCATGTTTAATTTATTATTTATAATGTCCAATCTATATTTGTTTGTTTTTATTTCCCGTACGTTCATTAAAATTTCCATGGCTAGCTAAACCTTTAGCGTCGGTATGGGATAGTAAGAGACATTAGGCATCTGATCAAACTTAGGCTAAAACTTTAATCAACTTAACTCTGGTTATAACTTTTTATGCTTAAAAATAAAACCTTTGTTACGAAAGTAAGAAGAGTAAATAGGTTAGATCGAGACCACGAAAGTGTGAGGTTTTTAACCGGATAACTAAAGTTAGGAATTTGATTTAAATACAGTAAAAGCGCTTTAAACCAAATTAGAATTAATTAAGTTTCCAAAAAATACTTCTAAACACTTATAGGCTAGCGAAAGTAGGTATAGGGCTTTAGACGTATAATCCGAGATAAGACCATGAAAGTGTGAGTTAAGGGTTTTTAAACTGATTAATTTTACAGATAAACCAAGTTGACCATCCTTATATGCCTAGGTCCGATTAGATCCTTTAGGTCGACTCTATTGCATACCGACCATTACATTTTATAATTACTTTAAAATCAATTAGTTTACCTTCCTTAACCTTCCCAAAACCAAACGTGATAATTTCCGCCTTAGCTAAACTAGCATTACTTTCCCGCACTAGAGTGATTACAAAGTCCCTGTGGATTTGACAATCTTTTATTACTACCGCGATAGGCTGTGCGCTTGCAGTTAAGATACCGTTAGACATTAGGTCGATCGCAGACACATCAAGTTTTTGGCGCCGTTGCCGGGGACTTTAGTTTAGTCACTAGTGTAATCTGAAAACAATGTTGTCTAGACTAAGGCAACTTTTTATATTTCCCTCTGTTGTATGCCAAACACTCGTTCTCAAAACGAGCCTTTGCATTTACAAATTAACGATATCGAGCGTTACTTAAGATTAAGACGCCGAATTCAAGAATACCGATCTCTCAACAATCTTCCTCCCACTAAAATTCATGATATCCCGTTATCAGAATCTATCGAAGAATCGACAATGGCTGACGTACCAAATCCGCCTCGCGCTCTTAAGGACTACGCAGTTCCTTCGCAAGCGGAGCCTCACAACAGCATTGTCGCCCCTGCTATCGCTCGAAACGATTTCGAGCTGAAACCTTCGCTTCTATCCGCCGTTCAGCAGAACCAATTTTCTGGATCTCCTACTGACGACCCTAACCTATATCTGTCAGTGTTTGTGCAGTACGCAGACACTGTAAAAGCGAATGGTGTAAACCCCGAGGCGATACGATTGCGCCTATTTCCTTTTTCTTTAAGAGACAGAGCCGAGCCTGGCTCCAATCCCTTCCTTCAAATTCAATCACCACATGGGATGAATTGAAAAAAGTCTTCTTGGCTAGATATTTCCCACCAAGCAAAACTGCTATGCTTAGAGCTAACATCAACGGTTTTAGACAAAAAGATAACGAATCACTTTTCGAAGCATGGGAACGTTACAAGGACATGATTAGACTCTGTCCTCATCATGGTTTAGAAGAATGGCTAATCATTCATACGTTTTATAACGGTCTGTTGTATAACACAAGAATGACTATAGACGCCGCTGCTGGTGGCGCACTGATGGATAAACCATATGCCGAAGCAAATCAACTTATCGAAAGTATGGCCCAGAACCACTATCAATGGGGAAGCGAAAGAGCTAATGTGGAGAAACCCCAAACCAAAGGTGGAATGTCTGAAGTGAATATCCTGGACCAAGTCAATGCTAAAGTGGAAGCTCTTACCCAAAAGCTAGAAAACCTTACCACTGCTCCTGCAGCTACCGTGGCTGCAGTTGTCCAAACTTGCGATCTATGTGGTCTTCAATCACATCTTGCTCCAGAATGCCCACTTCTAACAGGAGTTCCAGCTGAACAAGCAAACTATGTACAAGGGAACCCTTATAGCAATACCTATAACCCAGGCTGGAAAAATCATCCGAACTTTTCATACAAAAGTAACAACGCGTTATACGCGCCAGTACAAGCTCCTGCCACACCACCCGGTTATCCAAAAGCTATCCCAAATCATCCTGGTAATGGACCTAATTCTCCTAGGAAATCTAACCTAGAAATCATGATTGAACACTTCGTTGCTTCCCAAGCTCAGACTAATAAAGACGTTATGAATCAAAATCTACATACTAATGAGCAGATAAAACAATTAGCTAGCAAGGTTGATGCTTTAGCCACCCATAACAAGATGCTTGAGACGCAAATTTCACAGGTAGCTCAACAACAAGCACCTACTGCGGCACCGACTGGAATTTTTCCTGGTCAACCACAACCCAACCCGAAAGGACATGTTAATGCTGTGATACTGAGAAGTGGAAAAGAACTCGACGGACCTGTTGACCCGAGACTAGAAAATCCAGCCATGTACCAAAAGCAGAGCGAGCCGCCTGAACAAGCCAATGAACCTAGAGAAAAAGAAAAGGAAAGCGAAACGCAAGAGGCAGTGGAGCAAGAGAAGCCTTATGTACCTCCACCACCTTATAAACCACCAATCCCGTATCCTCAGAGACTTACAAATTCCAAAACGATGGGTCAGTTCAAGAAATTCGTTGAACTTCTGAAACAACTCAATATAACAATACCTTTTACAGAAGCCATCACTCAGATGCCCTCGTACGCTAAATTTCTTAAGGAAATCCTATCCAACAAGAAGAAGATAGAGGAAAACGAAACAGTTACACTCACTGCCGAGTGTAGCGCGATCATTCAAAATAATATGCCTCTTAAGCTAAAAGACCCAGGTAGTTTCTCTATACCTTGTAATATTGGAAAATTTGTCATAGACAAAGCTCTATGTGACTTAGGAGCAAGCATTAGTGTCATGCCCTTATCTATCTGCAAAAAGCTAGAGATGGGAGAACTCAGACCCATGAAAATGTCCGTCCAATTAGCTGACCGATCGGTTAAATACCCTGTAGGTATACTGGAAAACGTTCCAGTTAGAATAGGTCAATTCTATATCCCTATTGATTTCATCATCATAGACATAACCGAGGACTCAGTTACCCCTATCATATTAGGAAGACCATTCCTAGCCACAGCTGGAGCTATAATTGATGTAAAGAAGGGCAAATTAACATTCGAAGTCGGAGAGGAAAAAGTGGAATTCATCCTCACTCAATTTCTACAAGCACCCGCCATGAATGACACATGTTATTTACTCGATATTATAGATGAGTGCGTGAGAGAGATGGAAGTTGAACAAACCACATATTCCAAAATAATGAAAATTGAAACCCCTCTGATATTCGAAGACGACAAATGGCGAGAACCATATAAAGATGACAGTCTAAGCGAAAGTCTAGAACTTACACCCGATCATATGCCATGTTCCAAGAAACCAAAACTAGAATTGAAAGTTCTACCTAAAAATCTACGATACGAATTCCTTGATACTGAACAAACTCGACCTGTAATAGTGAATTCTAGTTTAGGAACGCTCGAAACTCAGAAACTTTTAGACGTTCTAAGGAAATACCCTACTGCGTTAGGTTACAACATATCAGACTTAAAAGGAATTTGTCCTTCAATTTGTATGCACCGTATTCTATTAGAAGAGGATTGCAAAACCTCTCGAGAACCTCAAATAAGAATCAATCTGATTCTAAGCACTGTAGTCAGAGATGAAATCAAAAAGCTAATGGAAGCTGGAATTATATACCCGATCTCTGACAGTAAATGGGTTAGCCCAGTGCATGTCGTACCTAAGAAAGGAGGTGTCACTATCGTGAAAAACGCACAAGGCGAATCAATAACACAAAGAGTAGTTAGTGGACACAGAGTGTGCATTGATTATCGAAAACTGAACAAAGCTACTCGGAAAGACCATTTTCCTTTACCCTTTATTGATCAAATGTTAGAACGATTAGCCAAACACTCCTATTTCTGCTATCTAGACGGTTATTCCGGATTTTTCCAAATTCCGATTCACCCTGATGATCAAGAGAAGACTACATTCACGTGTCCCTATGGAACGTTCGCGTACAGACGAATGCCATTTGGATTATGTAATGCTCTCACAACTTTCCAACGATGTATGATGGCCATCTTCGCAGATTTCATTGACAACATCATGGAAGTGTTTATGGACGACTTCTCTGTGTGTGGACAAAGCTTTGAAGGATGTCTATCTAATTTAGAAAGTGTTTTAGAACGATGTGTAAAAGTAAACCTTGTGCTCAACTGGGAAAAATGCCATTTCATGGTCAGAGAAGGAATCGTACTTGGACATGTTATTTCTAATAAAGGAATTGAAGTTGATAAAGCTAAGATAGAAGTGATTAAAGAACTCCAACCACCAAAGACCGTTCGAGAGATACGAAGTTTTCTAGGACACGCCGGTTTTTACCGACGCTTTATTAAAGATTTCTCGAAAATTACAAAACCACTTACCGGTCTATTAATGAAGGATGCTGAGTTCATATTCGATGACGATTGTCTTAAAGCTTTTGAAACCCTTAAAGCCGCACTTATTTCTGCACCAATCATGCAACCGCCCGATTGGAGGGTACCTTTCGAAATCATGTGTGATGCAAGTGATTATGCTGTAGGCGCAGTTCTTGGACAAAGGAAAGATAAGAAACTTCACGCAATTTACTACGCCATCAGAACGCTAGACTCAGCTCAGATGAACTACGCCACCACTGAAAAAGAACTCTTAGCCGTGGTTTTCACGCTTGACAAATTCCGTTCTTACCTTGTAGGAGCAAAAATCATCATTTACACGGACCACGCTGCTATCAGATATTTACTTGCCAAGAAAGATGCAAAACCCAGACTCCTCCGATGGATCTTACTTTTACAAGAATTCGACTTGGAAATTAAAAATAAGAAAGGAACCGAAAACGTCGTAGCGGATTATTTATCCCGTTTAGAAGGTATAAAACCCGAACAAGTGCCAATTAACGACGATTTTCCGTATGAACATCTGATAGCACATATGATAAGCGACCTAGCTCAATTGGATTTAAATAAACCAGAAGCTAAAGAAGTCGTGGAAGCCATCGACATGACCATAGGATTGCCTTGGTATGCTGACATCGTTAATTATTTAGCTGTCGGAGCGCTTCCACCTGACTTAACTTACCAACAGAAAAAGAAATTCTTCCATGATCTCAAGAGTTACTATTGGGATGAACCACTTTTATTTAAACGAGGACCTGATGGAATTTTCCGCCATTGTATACCCGACGAAGAAATAAAAGACGTCATTTCCCATTGTCATTCATCTCCTTATGGCGGACATACTAGCACCTCTAAAACGTGTGCCAAAATTCTCCAAGCCGGCCTTTTCTGGCCTAACCTGTGGAAGGATGTCCACGTCGCCGTTAAAAACTGTGATCGATGCCAACGCACCGGTAATATCTCAAGACGCGATGAAATGCCTCAGAAAGGAATACTTGAAATTGAAGTCTTTGATGTTTGGGGAATAGATTTTATGGGACCTTTCCCATCTTCTTTTGGAAACAAGTTTATACTCGTCGCTGTCGATTACGTTTCAAAATGGATCGAGGCAATAGCTTCTCCTACAAATGACACACGAGTAGTGATAAAGCTTTTCAAGAATATAATTTTCCCGCGCTTTGGTGTTCCCCGACTTGTTATCAGTGACGGTGGATCTCATTTTATTTCGAAGATATTTGATAAATTACTATCTAAATATGGAGTGAAACACCGCGTAGCAACACCTTATCATCCGCAAACTAGCGGACAAGTCGAAGTTTCGAACAGAGAGATTAAACGAATATTAGAAAAAATTGTCGCGATATCTCGAAAAGATTGGTCATCCAAGCTTAACAAAGCTTTATGGGCTTATAGGACGGCTTACAAGACTCCTATCGGAACTACACCTTTCAAACTTGTTTACGGAAAATCATGTCATCTCCCGGTAGAATTAGAGCATAAAGCTTATTGGGCGATAAAGACACTCAATATTAATTACACTGCTGCTGGCAAGAAACGAATCCTCAATTTACATGAACTGGAAGAATTAAGACTAGACGCTTACGAAAACGCTAAAATATACAAAGAACGAACTAAAAAATGGCACGATCAGCGTTTATCTCGGAAAGAATTTAGTGTGGGAGATGTCGTACTTTTATTTAATTCTAGACTTAGACTCTTCCCTGGAAAACTTAAATCTAGATGGTCCGGTCCTTTCGAAATTACAAGAGTTTTTCCTAGCGGAGCGGTAGAAATTAAGGATAGAAATAGCGCCCCGTTTATTGTAAACGGGCAGCGGATAAAACAATATCATCGTATAGATAATAGAGATTATATGAATAAGCTTACACTCGTAGAACTGCCACCTATTTCTCCCAACTAATCTTTCACTAGGTATTTCGTCAGGCTTATGACGTTAAACACAGCGCTTAGTGGGAGGTAACCCACTTATTTGTTAATTGTTATTTGTTTTTATTTATTTATTTATTATACTTTTCGTTTTTGCATTTTTTCTATTTAAATTTTATTTTTCTTTCTTTTGTTTTAATTTCTATAAAACTGCTGCTGATTTCAAAACAATTTTACTTGCCACAGGATTTCTGAATAGTCTTTTTCTCTTTACTTTCTCCTCTACTCTGTTTCCCCGCTTTGTTTTTGCTATGGCTCCTCCACAGAACTTTATGGAAACCACCTTTAGAGGTAGAAACCAACAAAGAAGATTTGAGGCTTTGTCTCAGCGAGACATCAGTTTAACCTTGTATCATGATGAACCCACTATGGACTCTTTAGGCATTACTGACAATGTTTACTACATGTTTAACCAGTTGGGATGGGAGAAAGCCCACCTGAAAAATAGGTTTATCACTTACCGAGAGCTTACCCTTGAGTTCTTGAGTTCTCTAGTTTACATTCCTGAACACGGTGTCGGAGCCCGAAAAGGAATCATTACCTTCAAACTTTTTGGTATTGAGTTCACCTATAACCATAGGGACTTAGCTGCTTTATTAGGATTCCCCAGCGGACCCTTAGCTTTTACTACCCCTGAGGCCGATTTATTGGATTTTGAGCTGGATTACTTCTGGGGTACTTTAACCGGAAACTATCACCCTGACCCAGAAAGTATGGATAACAATGAGATACATAACCCAGCCATCCGTTATTTCCATAGGATTCTTGCCCACACTCTGTTTGGAAAAGAACAAAATCAAAATGTTGTATCCAAGGATGAATTATCTCTGCTTTATTGTATGAATCTAGGACGCCCTGTCAATGTTGTCCCACTCCTGATGAAGACCTTTACCCGCATTAGTGAGGACCCTAATGTTCCTGTCAGTGTGGGAGGATTAGTTACAATGATTGCACATGCTCTTGGACCTCGTTACCAACTTAATAACTGTGCACCATTTGGATCAATTAGGCCTATGAATATTGATTTCTGTTTCAACAACCGGATAATAGGAAATTTAGGCCCTGCACCTTATGATTACCTGATCAGAAACGAAGTTGTTACTCTTTTTACCCTTCCGAACCATGCCCGAATAAGTGTCCATAACCGTGAAAATTGGTTGTACGAATTGAATCCACCCGACCATCCTTCGACACCAGAAACACCACAATCATATTTTGTTGCTAATAATTTCATGTCTGAAAACGAAACAGATCCTGAAACTCCTCCTGGTTACCATGACTTTACAAATATGGCTGAAGCACAAGTAGCCCCTGATACAAACCAAGGAGAATATACTACACAATTAAACACCATTCTGACCACTTTGGATGCTTATAAAACTGACATCGATGGAATAAAGAATGAGTTGAAGACTATGCGTTTGGATCTTATTGGTTTAACTGACATCTCGGTGGAGCAATTCTATAACATCACCCAAGCTTTAGAGATATTAAAAGAAAAGATTGGATGAAGCAGTTTTTAGTTTCTTAGTTTTTCAGTTTTCAGTTTTTCAATTCTTAGTTTTTAGATTTTTTTCTATTCTGCTTTGTTTCTAGGTAGTTTCAATTTTTTGTTAAATTACTGCATTTCAATTTACAAGCCATTTATTTTCTGTCAAATAGAACAAGTTACTCAATTTGAATTAATGCAATTGTTTGTTTTCAATTTTAAACTTACAATCATTATGCTGCTTACAATGTTTTATGGTTTTCTACTCTATTGCGAATTATATATGTTGGATTATTTGTTGAATAAATTAATGTTGTGTTTATGTTGGAATGCCTGAGATGTTCTGCCTGCTATAAAAATATATACTCTGTGTAATTGTGTTATGTTCTGTTCTGTAAAAATTTGCAAAATTTGTAGCTGCCACGATCGTAATCCATCCCCCTACGACCGTCACGCGCCTTTCAGAGCGTTACGCTCGTCAGCTTGGTGTTACGACCGTAACACGGGCTACATCAGTAACCCTGTTAGCAGAACGTTCCCTTTTCTTCTTCCCTGAACCTTTCTCTCTTCTTCTTCCATAACTCCCCATTAACCCCATTCAACCCACCATTAATCCCTATCAATTTTCAAACTTCCACTATCTCCTTCCACCATATATACATCCATTACCCGTATCATCTTCTCATTCTCTCATTCACCAACCACAACCATTCTCACTCAAATACTCTTGCATGCAAATGGCGAACATCAACCAACAAATCCCAGGCATCTACCTACGCGATGGTGAAGCAGGTGAAACCCAGCGCACAAGGTTCCTGAAGTTCCAACGCCGAGGCATCCATCCCACGAGGTTCGTCGACATTGACTGCCTCCGAGACCTCAGGTTACTTGAAAGTGTCCAACACCTCCTACAGAATGTCAACCTTTGGACCCTATGTAGCCAGCCACAACCAACGTACGAGAATCTCGCCCTTGAGTTCCTCAGTTCATTTTGCTACATCACTTTGAATGGCCCAAGAAATCAACTTACCGGTGCGGTAAGGTTCCGCATTTTCGGCACCGAATACGATTTATCTCAGAATGCATTCGGTCGCCTACTAGACTTTTGTACTGATGAAGGCGCTCACCTACGTGTGCCTGACACCTTTCATGAGGAATCCTTCAACCTTTGGCATAGCTTGACCAATAATCGGGCTAACTCATACGATCACCTCAATGCTACCCAAATCCACAACCCCGCCATTCGCTACTTCCACCGCATCTTATCCAACACCATCTTTGCAAGGGATAGTAACCACAAGCTTAACTCCAAGGAGCTATTTTTCATGCATTGTGCATTCTCGGGTCAGAAAATTAATGTCGCACCTTTCCTCCTGGACCATATTCACTCCATCTGCACCAGAGGCGGCAAACCTTTCTATTTCGGAGGGCTTGTCACTTCTCTTGCTTTAGCACTAAACCATGGTGACACCCTTGCTCATCTGCCATCCCGACCACCGGTCCTGCTTACTTTGGATCATTGCAAATCAGCCCACCTCATCCACGAGCGGGACGACGGAAAATTCCATCCAGTGATACAGAACCGAGTTTACACTAACATTGTTTTGCCTTGCAAGGACCGAATCGACCCTCAGAACCGAGCCAACTGGCTATTTAACCTTGAAGACCCTGAAGGCCCTGCTGCTGCTCAAGAAGAACCTCATGTCGGCCCTGCTGATGAGATGCAGGAAGAACTGGATCGAGCTGCTCCCGTGCCTGACATTCCTGAGTCATCCTCTTCTGCACCACCTCCTTTTACTATGGAGGACGTCCTCAGACCCCTCCATCAGCAAAATCAGATGGCTGTAGCTCTTGAAAGAAATCATCAGGAGCATTTCGACGCCTTACTCGCGCAAAATGCCCAAATCTTGAGTGGTCAACGCTCGACGAATGAAAGGCTTGATGAAGTGCTATGCGAGCTTAATGATTTAAGGATGGATGTTACATCTCTTGGACCCCAGGGCACTGACTCTGAAGCTACTCCTTCCATAAGGTCACGAACCCGAAGCCGCCGTGGTCACCAGTAGTTTTTCCTTTTCTTGTTGTTTTCCTTGTTTTTCTGATGTATTTTTCATTTAACCTCGCCATTATATCATAACATTGAGACAATGTTTGATATAGTGTGGGAGGAGCACTGCATTCTTAATTTCAGAACGAGTAATTTCATTTCTATTTCAGTTATATTTTGTTATTTCATTTTCTCCCCGTTTTATTTAGCCATACCAAAATTTTTCGCCTTTTATATTCGCATAACCGTTAGTTACCTACTTTAACTGAAATCTTAGTTAGAAGGCCGAGAGCGATCCAACAGGAACTATACGAGTATGACACCCTCGACTCCCTACTTACGCGAATCGTCTCCATTTTCGTTATACCGATACTTTGAGTTTTAAGTCTTAAATTAGCCCCCAGTAGTTTATATTAGCAGTCGGCACCAGTCTTAACACAAACCACGTGGAAAGTCGATGAATATAAGTGGATGATCTTGCAAATTGATTTAAATAGAATGTTACATGCTTTAAGGAAATAGGTATTGCACCAATTAAATTGGGCGATCCTCACCCGATCGTTTAATCCAACAGATGCAAAAGCTTCTACTAAGTAACATGAGAATCCATTGTCTAGGTGGTTCAGAAGCATCTGGTACTGAACTCGGTAGGGCAGACTACGGTTTGATCCCCCGCATCTTGCAATTGGATAAAAGAGGTTGCCACATAATTGTGCCAGAAACCGTCGTGTTTTGATCAGAACCACTAACCAGCTATTCCACTACGTGCGTGCAAGGATAATGGGCTTAATGTGATTACGCAAGAACGAAACCGTGTGAAATGTGAACGAGAAACCTTGAGTTGAATTATAACGGTATAATTGGACGTTTCGTTTAAAACGGATAGTCATCGACTAGTTTGTTGCTTGTGTCATTTACGTATCGTTGTTGTTTCATTCTATTTTTTCGGCCAAACTAACTTAGGATTTCTTGTAATTATTTGAAAATGAAAGGTATACTAGTTATGTGCGTTCATAAAAGATTGTCCGATATTTTTAATTGATTGTTTTGCTTGAGGACAAGCAAAGGTTTAAGTATGGGGGAATTTGATAACACGAAATTGTATCGTTTATTTTCCATGAAATTTACCCGTTATGTATTATTTTGACCCGATTAACTCCCGAATATTTCGAGTTTGTCATTACTTTTTGCAGGTATTCATAACTCAGCTCAAAACAGAAGAAAACATGAAACAATGCAAGAAAGCATCAAAAGAATAGAAGAAAAAGATAAATCTGTCAAGAATTACAGATTTTGTAGCTGTGACGGTCGTAACACATCTGCCACAACCGTAAGCCATCATGAAGCGTGTTACGACCGTAACACATCTGCCACGACCGTAACACGGAGAAACACCAAACCTGCTCGTAACGCCTCAGTGATGACCGTAATGCGCATACCAGTTATTTGAAAGTGCAGATCATGGCAAAGTAAAACAGAAGGAGTTTTCAAACTCCTTATTTCTCTCCAGTCAAACCCCACGTTCACCACTTCTTCCTCAACTACCCACGTTCCTACATTTGTGGAGATTTTTAAGGAAAGCTTCGTTACAAGTCTTCAAGCCAACTGCCAAATTCATTCCTCTATAAATACCTCAACATTCAACGTTAGAGACACAGGGCATATTACAGTTTACTTGTGCGGAAGCTCTGCCGAAATCAAAACCATTATTCCTTCAGTTGTTATTTTTTTGCATTCGTTTATTTCCGTTCTTTTAATTTCATTGCCCAAATAATAATTTCCAACATCAGGAAATTATTATTATAGTTTAGGATTTATTATTCAAGCCTCAGAATTTGTCATATTACCGATACCAAGTCCGAGTTTCCGATTTGTGGAAGAGGGATTGAAGTATTGGCTTTATTTTCAGGTTTCTATTTTGCAATTGTATTACATACCTTTTAATTAATTAATGCATGTTTAATTTATTATTTATAATGTCCAATCTATATTTGTTTGTTTTTATTTCCCGTACGTTCATTAAAATTTCCATGGCTAGCTAAACCTTTAGCGTCGGTATGGGATAGTAAGAGACATTAGGCATCTGATCAAACTTAGGCTAAAACTTTAATCAACTTAACTCTGGTTATAACTTTTTATGCTTAAAAATAAAACCTTTGTTACGAAAGTAAGAAGAGTAAATAGGTTAGATCGAGACCACGAAAGTGTGAGGTTTTTAACCGGATAGCTAAAGTTAGGCATTTGATTTAAATACAGTGAAAGCGCTTTAAACCAAATTAGAATTAATTAAGTTTCCAAAAAATACTTCTAAACACTTATAGGCTAGCGAAAGCAGGTGTGATCGGTGGATCTGGAACTGACTGTTTAACGCTGGTTCGCGAAATGTCGCGGAAGCAAGAGTCGCCACCGTCTTTTATTTTCTCCAAATGGAAAGGACAAAAGCACAGAAAAATTCCTTATAGAGATTGCTCTCGGTTCGGGAGGTAGATTATAGAAAGGGAAGGTGTTAGCACCCTTTCTATCCATGGTTATCCATGGGCTCTTAGATACTTGCTCATTGTGTTTTCAAAAATGGTTTGTTTGCTTTTCAACTGTGGGTTTTAAAAAGTTTCTTTGAAAATTCCAGTTCGACTCTTGTATCAGTCCTCAAGAGTGTTTGAAAAATTGCTTTCGAAAGCTTTTTGAAAAGGTATCGGTGTGAAAAGTATTTTTGATTTGTTTTTGAAATTTAGAGCAAGTATCTAGAGTTGTCTACCTACCCTAAGGAATTCGTCTGTGTAAATGTCCTTTAAAGTAGTGCCATCCCACCATTGAGAGGTAGGTAGCACCACCGTTGGAGGTGTTCGGGTCAATTCGAGGTTCGGGACATGGTGATCACCAGAGCAATGGGAAGACACCTTAGAAGCTACCCTCATGCCAGGTTCCCGGATCATGAGGACTTACTAAGACATCCTCTACTCGACGATCACCTTTCGAGGCAAGGCAACAGTGAGGCGTACCCTAGGGGTGGTGTGTGATTTGTGTGTCGTTTTCAGATATTTTTATCTTGTTCATGTCAGGGGTGATCTACGCGTTTGTTTTTATTTTGCCATTCATTCTTACATGCCTTGATTAACATTTAAAAGTGCGAGAAAAGTAAAGTTCTAAGCTATTACAAAAGGCGCGGGTCCACATCGCCAAAATTTCCAGAACCCGATTTGACAGAAAATAAAGAATTAAAAATGCGAAAGATAAATATTACATGGCCTTGGGAGAGATACATAAATATTAAAAGAAAAAAAGAAATAAATACGCGCACTGAGATTTAAATTAGGAACGAGGGCGTTGGACCCTTTTTAATTAAATTAAATTATTATTAAATTAATATTAAAAGGAAAAGAAATTGTCTTTTTGGTATTTTTGTATTTTTGATTTTAATGAAAAAGAATTAATTAAAATAAACTGCTAACCCTAATTCTAGTTGTTTTTAGTTTATTAAGAAAAGATTAAATTTTAACCTAATATTTAACCTAATTATTTACATGCCATTTAATTATAAAAATAAATAATAGGAAATATTTAATTATTATGAAAGGAAAGAAAAAGGGATAAAAATGATTATAAACCCTAATTCTACCAATTTTAGATTTTTATCAAGGAAAATATTACAATCCAACCTAATTTAATAACTAAAATTAATTAATGCAATTTATTTACAAAAATACTAAAATAAAAATATTTATTATTTTTTATCTTTTCTGATTTTTACTGTGTTTGTGTTTTTTTTATATTATTTGTGAAAATATTAAATTAAGGAAACTGATTAAAAAAATAATATTTGAAAATAAGTAAAATAAAGAAAAGAAATAAAAATTCAAACCTAGGGGGTGTCTGTCCCCAGTAGGAGGTTTTTCTTTAGCAATTTGGGCCCAATGGCCTTTGGCCTGGTTGACTTTTCCATTAGCGTGTAGCCTCTTTGACTCAAGTCTATGATGCTCCTCCAATTATAGCCCTGGGATTGCTCTTGGCATACGCGTGGCAGGTTTGATTTTGTGGGTGCATGGTGGACACTACTACTGAAATCGCACATGAGTATTAATTGAAAAAATATATGGAAAGGGGTGGGGGACCTGGGACTCGAACCTAGGTCCTGAGGGTTACCAGCATACACGTCTACCACTGAGCCATCCAACGCGAGTTTATTATATAATAACTAACAAAAATATAAAATAAACAAGCATTAGTGGAGCGCTTTTCGCGCGAAATTCGAACCAGCCATTTACACCTTGCCACTTCATCGTCCTCTTCATTGTGCTTTTTTTTCCTGAAACAAAGAAAGAATGGGCAACGGTTTTGAACCGTTCCCATACATATCATTCTGAAAAATAACGATTAGGCCCTGGAGTCATATAAATTAGGCGCGAGGCATCTAATCTTTACGTCCAAGCATGCTGGTTGCGTTTATGGCATTGTGACGTTCCAATTTTACTGTATTCAAAAACCCCCAATTCAAAGCTTCACAAACCCTAAAAGACAACAATGGTGGAATCGTATATAGCACACAAAAACTCAATCAAAGTAGGTGGTTAGCTTCAGAACACATCAATTAGTATGAATTCATCAAAGAAACGCAATGAAAATGCATATATATAGAAACACGATTATGCATATAATTTGAAACAGTTTGAACCCCTTGTACCAATTCTGGGCGTGTAACGGTTGGAAAATTATCCAGTTAGCTTCAGTGAGACACGAGGAAGCTTTTGCAATTGGTCTCTTGCTCTGAATCGACCTCTAACCTTGTTTTCAGTTTTGAAATTTTTAGGCCAAAAGTGTGAGTTTGATAATGGAGTTTATGCGCAACTTTTTTGGTAATGAGCATTAGGTCTTGATTGTGTATGTATAGGAGGATGATTTAGGTCAAGAATCTGATCAAAAGAATCAAGGAATTGATTATGCAATATTTGATTTTCAAGCCATTATTTTTCAATCTTTTTTCATGCTTTTTAGCTCTCAATCATATCCAATCATCCTAATTCTTCCCTAATCTGATTTGCACGAAATATTAGAGATATTATATGCATAAAAAGATTTGAAACATTAGGTTTTATATTTTTCATGTATTTTAATTAATTTAAATGAATTATTAATAATAAAAATCCAAATAAATAAATAAAAAATGAAGAAAAACTTCCCTTTGGGCCAAGTGGTCGTGCACATGTCTTGGATGATGAATTGTGGAAGAAAAAGAGGCCCATTAGCAATTTTAGGTCATTTGAATCAATGTTGACTTTCCAAAATATCCAAAAATTTCCCAACTTCCACAAGGCATAACTTGGTCAATTTTTAAGCTTTGCTCATGTTCTTGGACATTTTGGAAAGGTATTTGAGTCCTCTAACCAATTTCTTTAGTCCCATGTCATTTTGATTTACCAATATCAAGTTATGGCCTTTGACTTAAAGTCCCTTTTTGTTGACTTTTGAAAATGACCTATAATGTTGAAATTGATAACTTTTTGTGAGAGCATTTCTTGGACTTGAAGTGTGAAGAGGAGTTGTAGGAAATGTCTTTCTATTCAAAATGAGCTTTGGATGGAATTTTTCTAATAATCCATGTGAAAGTTATGCCCTGGTCAATTTACAGTTGACTTTTTCAGCTGTCCAAATAAGGAAACTTTTGCATCTTGATGATTTTTGAGCCAAGTTTTGAGAATCATGATCAAGCATTGATCAAATGATGTTTGTGGCTTCAAAATGAGATGTTGACCAAAAATTTGAACTTTTGACTGTCAAATGACCATTTTGCCCCTACAGTTGACTGTAGTGCAATTAGGGTTTTGACTGTGCAATTTTGTGCTGAAAGTCTTGAAACTTTGTATGAGGATGCTTGACCATGTTTATAGGCATGTGGGACTTGATTGGACCCTTGGAAACTTCATTTTCTTGATCAGAATAAAAACCCTAATTTTGACTGTTTAGGAGGCCCTTGAACTGTGCAACCCTTGGGGGATCTTGAAGTTTTGACTTGGCAATTCTTGAAGAATATGGGAGGGAAAATTTTGGGGTACAACAGTTGCCCCTGTTCAATCTTCTTAGACCTGAGGATGCAATTGGCTGACGTGCCTTTCGTAATCTGAGGGTGGAAGATGATTGAACACTAGAGTGCCCAGAAATTTGCGCTCACATAGTAGCAGTGTGATGGAAATGGGCTTATAGATGCCATTTAGAGATTGATGAATAGGATGATGGGCTTATAGATGCCATCTGGATGTTGATCGCGTAAGAGATTTCTTAGCGAGAACTTGCGTACCTGCAAAAGAAAAATGAGTACCTGACATGTTGCAGGATCTGGTTTTCAGATGCTTTGTATAGATGTGTCCTGACTGGTTACAGGAGCTGAATCTTTAAACTCTTCAGACGTGCCCTGGCGAGATAAAGGAATCGAGTCTGGTAATGTTAGTCTTCAACGGATACACCCTGGAAAGATTCAGGCCTCGGATCCTCGAACTCTTCAGACACACCCTGGCAAGATACAGGAATCGGATCTGGTAATGCTAGTCTTCAACGGATACACCCTGGCAAGATTCAGGTATCGGATCCTCGAACTCTTCAGACACACCCTGGCAAGATACATGAATTGGATCTGGTAATGCTAGTCTTCAACGGATACACCCTGGCAAGATTCAGGTATCGGATCCTCGAACTCTTCAGACACACCCTGGCAAGATACAAGAATTGGATCTGGTAATGTTAGTCTTCAACGGATACACCCTGGCAAGATTCAGGTATCGGATCCTCGAACTCTTCAGACACACCCTGGCAAGATACAGGAATCGGATCTGGTAATGCTAGTCTTCAACGGATACACCCTGGCAAGATTCAGGTATCGGATCCTCGAACTCTTCAGACACACCCTGGCAAGATACAGGAATCAGATCTGGTAATGCTAGTCTTCAACGGATACACCTTGGCAAGATTCAGGCATCGGATCCTCGAACTCTTCAGACACACCCTGGCAAGATACAGGAATCGGATCTGGTAATGTTAGTCATCAACGGATACACCCTGGCAAGATTCAGGTATCGGATCCTCGAACTCTTCAGACACACCCTGGCAAGATACAGGAATCGGATCTGGTAATGTTAGTCTTCAATGGATACACCCTGGCAAGATTCATGCATCGGATCCTCGAACTCTTCAGACACACCCTGGCAAGATACAGGAATCGGATCTGGTAATGTTAGTCTCCAACGGATACACCCTGGCAAGATTCAGGTATCGGATCCTCGAACTCTTCAGACACACCCTGGCAAGATACAGGAATCGGATCTGGTAATGCTAGTCTTCAACGGATACACCCTAGCAAGATTCAGGTATCGGATCCTCGAACTCTTCAGACACACCCTGGCAAGATACAGGAATCGGATCTGGTAATGTTAGTCTTCAACGGATACACCCTGGCAAGATTCAGGTATCGGATCCTCGAACTCTTCAGACACATCCTGGCAAGATACAGGAATCGGATCTGGTAATTGGTCATCAACAGATACACCCTGGCAAGATTCAGGAATCGGATCTTTAGTTGCGACCATTGATGGTAATCATTTTTGTATTTTTGTCCTGAAAAGACAAGCGTTAGTTGTATGCGATGTCATGTGGTATGACATGCGAGATGCTCTCTGAATACGTGAGATTGTATGTTCATGATGCGTATATGCATGCTATAATGTATGAAGATGTTTAGGAATGTATTTTTCGTCTAGGAAAGTACATCCTTGACGGGTGCCGGGAAGTCACTCCTGGGCTGATGTTGGAGAATAGATTTTGCTTCCGCCGGAGATGATGGTTGCAAGAATACCGGTAGGAGAAGATGACTCCGTTGGGGAATAAACCTGGTGAATGGATTACTTTGCGGGGAGCAAAGTACTCTAACGATCTTGTTGGGAAGCAATACTCTGTGGGGAGAGAGGTACTTTGTTGAATTGTTGATAATAACTTGCTGGGGATATCTTTGCTGTGTTGGAAGTGTTAATAGACTTTGCTGGGGATAAGAAAGAACTGTGTTGACGACGACCTTTCCGTGGCTTTTGGCTGAGGATAACCCAGTTATATCCCGGTAAGGAAATAACTCTTTGAATAAAGCCGGGCGACACGTTCGTGCTCTGCGAGGATAAGCTTCCAGAATCTACTGGGGATAAGCTTACCGCTTGGGGAGATGAATTCCAACTTTCCTGGGGAAACTGGATTGGACTCTCCTGGGGAAGTTTTGAACTGCGGGGGAAGTGATTCCTTTGAATATTTGATATACCGTCGGGGAACAATCTTTAGACCGAGACTGCCGGGGATGCTTGTTAGGAATGCATGCTGCCGGGGAATGTTGGGATCTACTGGAGGATACCCAACTTCTTTATAGCTTGGAGAGAGTGTACTGACTGCTTACTCTCTGGGGAATTAGGATACCTGGTTAGGTTTTTTAGCTGAACCTATCTTGATACCTTAGAGGATAAAACAATTAGATTGCTTAGACAACTCTTTATTGCCCCTGTTTCTAATGTTACCTGTAATTAATCCTTTGTTTCGTATGCAAATATTCATGAGTTAGCAAATTATTGTCAATGCATATATCACAAATTGAACCTTGGACGTTCTTCGCAAAACAAAACAGAAAAGGAAAAACAATTGGCACTTTTAAAATATATTTGTATTGATTTTGAATGGCCTGAAAATAGGCGTTTTGTGTACAAGAGGCTGACGTCCTAGTAAGAGAACGCCGCCGAACAAGAGAGTTTATACAAATTTTGTACAAAAGAAAGTAAAACAGCTGTGTGAAATGAATGATCCCACTGGGTTTCAAATCCGCTATTGCCTTTATATATCCGAGCGTCTCATCACTTGATGACCTAAACGAAGAATGAAGCTGACTGATCGATGCCGTCTGAACTTGATGTAGATACCAGATTCTGGATGCAAAGTGATCCAATGAGACATAGTATTACGCTTTATCCCTAACTTTTGCCTGGACCGCCCTTTCGGGTTTTTAGTCCACCGGGATACCCATTTTTGCCCAAGCCGCCTTTTCAGGTTTTCGACTTGCCGGGTGTACAGATTTTTTTCCATTTCATCCCTTCATTTTGCCCGAACCCTTTTGGTTCGCCAGGAAGCCCTAATTTTTGCCTAGACATGTCAGCCTAGCGGGTCTTTTATCATGCGTAGTATCTTTTTACTATGTCTGCATTGGCGGGGTGAGGAAGGTCGTCACCATCCATGTTGGTTAGAATCATGGCTCCTCCTGAGAACACATGCTTAACCACAAATGGCCCTTCGTACGTAGGGGTCCATTTGCCCCTTGGATAACTCTGAGGAAGGATGATTCGCTTGATTACCAGATCCCCAACTTGATATTCCTGTGGTCTGACCTTTTTGTTAAATTCCCTGATCATCCGTTTCTGATACGTCTGACCATGGCAGATAGCAGCAATTCTTTTCTCATCAATAAGGTTGAGCTGATCAAGTCGTGTCTGGATCCAATCATCCTCGTTCAGATTTGCATCCTTCATTATCCGGAGCGAGGGTATTTGCACTTCGATCGGTAAGACTGCCTCCATGCCGTAGACCAAGGAGAAAGGAGTTGCCCCGGTTGACGTCCTAGCTGAGGTACGGTACCCGTGTAGAGCGAACGGTAACATCTCGTGCCAATCTTTATAAGTCACTGTCATTTTCTGCACGATTTTCTTGATGTTCTTATTTGCTGCTTCGATAGCCCCATTCATCTTCGGTCTATAAGGAGAAGAATTTTGGTGTTGTATCTTGAACTGCTCGTAGAGCTCAGTGATCATCTTGTTATTCAGATTGGTACCGTTGTCTGTAATAATTCTTTTTGGGACGCCGTACCGACAGATCAGGTTATGCCGAATGAACCGTGCCACAACAGTCTTGGTTACCGTAGCGTAAGAAGCTGCTTCAACCCATTTTGTAAAATAATCAATCGCCACTAGGATGAAGCGATGCCCATTAGATGCCGTAGGTTTAATCTCATCGATCATGTCTATGCCCCACATTGCAAACGGCCAAGGCGCAGTCAGAACATTCAGGGGAACTGGAGGAACATGCACCTTGTATGCATAAATCTGGCACTTATGGCATGTCCTGGAATGCTGGTAGCAGTCAGCTTCCATTGTGGACCAGTAATACCCTGCCCGAAGGATCTTCTTTGCCATTGTATGTCCACTGGAATGTGTACCAAAGATCCCTTCATGTAGCTCTTCCATGATCCTTTCTGCTTCAGTCTTATCCACACAACGCAGTAAGGTTGAATCATGGTTTCGCTTGTACAAGATGCCGTTGCTAAGGAAGAACTTTGATGCGAACCTTCTCAGGAACTTCTTATCATTGATAGAGGCACCTTCAGGGTATTCCTGAGTTTCCAAATATCTCTTCACCTCATGGTACCAAGGCTTCTCAGTTACCAATTCAGTCTCGAGATCGCAACAGTATGCCGGTTCGTCCAGTTTCCAGATGATGATCCGGGGAGCCTCATTATCCCATTTAACTTTGAACATAGAAGACATTGTAGCTAACGCGTCCGCCAACTGATTCTCTTCTCTCGGAAAGTGTTCAAAGGTTATCTCTGTGAAGTGGGGGATCAAGGTCAACGCACATTCTCTGTAAGGAATCAGGTTTGGATGTTTCGTATCCCACTCTCCTTTGATCTGATTGATCACGAGAGCGGAATCTCCGAAGACACTCAGAAACTTAATCCTTAGGTCGATCGCAGCTTGAAGACCCATGATGCACGCCTCATACTCTGCCATGTTGTTGGTACAATTGAAACATAGCCGAGCAGTGAGCGGAGTATGAGTGCCTTGAGGTGATATAATTATAGTGCCGATACCGTTTCCCAAAGAGTTAGAGGCTCCGTCAAAGTGCATAGACCATCGGGATCCTTCCTCAGGTCCTTCATCCGGTCCAGGTACTTCACAATCAGTCACTATCATGATGCTCTCGTCTGGAAACTCGAAGTTCATTGACTGATAATCATCTACGGCCTGATGTGCCAAGTGGTCTGCCAATACACTTCCCTTGATGGCTTTCTGGGTTGTGTACTGAATGTCGTATTCCGTCAAGATCATTTGCCATCTTGCAATTCTCCCAGACAGAGCAGGCTTTTCGAATATGTACTTTATAGGATCCATCTTTGAGATCAACAAGGTAGTATGAGTCAGCATATACTGTCTCAGCCGGTGAGCAGCCCATACCAAAGCGCAGCAAGTTTTCTCAAGCAGTGAGTATCGGGTCTCACAGTCGGTAAACTTTTTGCTAAGGTAATAAATGGCATGCTCTTTTCGGCCAGACTCGTCATGCTGCCCCAGCACACACCCCATTGAGTTGTCAAGTATTGTCAGGTATAATATCAGAGGTCTCCCTTCAACCGGTGGCATAAGGATGGGTGGTTCTTGGAGATACTCTTTGATTCTGTCAAAAGCAGCCTGACATTCATCGTTCCAACGTACTACCTTATCTTTCTTCAGCAGCTTGAAGATTGGCTCACAGGTAGCAGTCAGGTGTGAGATGAAGCGAGCAATGTAATTCAGGCGTCCTAAAAAGCCTCTGACCTCCTTCTCTGTCCTAGGAACTGGCATCTCTTGAATAGCTTTAACCTTAGCAGGGTCCACTTGAATACCCTTATCACTTACAACGAAGCCTAGCAACTTCCCAGATCTTACCCCGAAGGTGCACTTATTCGGGTTCAATCTCAGCTTGTACAGTTTCAACCGGTCAAACAACTTCTGCAGATGATCTAGGTGCTCTTCCTCAGTCTGGGACCTTGCGATCATGTCGTCAACATACACTTCTATCTCATGATGGATCATGTCATGAAATAAAGCAACCATGGCACGTTGGTAGGTTGCCCCAGCGTTCTTTAGTCCAAAAGGCATGACCTTGTAGTAGAAGGTGCCCCACTGAGTAACAAATGTAGTCTTTTCCATGTCTTCAGGTGCCATCTTGATTTGATTGTAACCTGAAAAGCCATCCATGAAAGAGAATACCTTGTGCTGAGCTGTATTGTCAACAAGGACATCTATGTGAGGTAGGGGGAAGTCATCTTTGGGGCTGGCCCTGTTCAGATCCCTGTAGTCGACACACATTCTGACCTTACCGTCCCTCTTAGGTACCGGCACCACATTAGCAACCCACTGAGGGTAAGAAGTCACTGCAAGGAACCCAGCGTCAAACTGTTTCATAACCTCGGCTTTAATCTTCTCCGACATCTCTGGACGCATACGGCGGACCTTTTGCTTAACTGGAGGGCAATCTTCCTTAGTTGGCAAGTGATGGACCACAATATCGGTATCCAACCCGGGCATGTCTTCGTAGGACCAGGCAAAGATCTCCATATAATCATGCAGCATCTGAGTCAACCGTTGCTTCACGCTGAGCTCTAGGTTGGCACCAATCTTTACCTCTTTCCTGTCTGCCTCAGTACCCAGGTTTATTGTTTCCACTGGCTCTTCATGGGGTTGAATCGCCCTCTCTTCCTGAAGTAACAGTCTTGCAAGCTCGCCAGGCACTTCGCAATCATCTTCACCTTCGTCTTCGGCTAAGTTGATCGGATTTTCGAAGTCATAACTGGCAGTAGCAGAGTCGTTACCAGTGAGATCCAGAGTGGATTGAAACCTGTATGAGTGAGTGTGTGTGTAAATACAGCTGTCTTGAAATATATGTAAAGGAATGAAAGACAGAAAAGGAGCACAAGATTTGAAATGCGAGAAAACGTCCAAGATTTTCATTTATGATATATGAAATGACAATTTATATGCCCTCACAAATGAAACCACGGTGCCTCGGGTAAGACACCGGGCCATAGAGTCTATTTATTGTTTATTACAGATACCGAAACAAAAGAATTCATTACTCAGTAACAAGAGAAACATATAGATTGTCCTTTGCACTCCAATTGTTAGGTCCACTGTCGGTTGCCGGGTAAATCCAGCTATCAAACTCAGCTTCATCCACTTCATCCTCGTCCCTAATAGCATTCACTCCATGAGCAGGCAGGGGAGCTGTCACTACATTAGGCTTCTCAGATGCCTCAAACTGTACCTCCTTGGCGTCAATAAGGTCCTGCAGCTTGTTCCTTAATGCCCAACAGTCATCAGTGGAATGCCCCGGGCTATCAGAATGATAAGCACAACGAGCATTTGGGTTGTATTTCGGAGATGTAGTATTTGCGAACTTCGGAGCCTCTCTGACGGTTACTAAGTTGGTTGAGAGCAGCTGTGGTAAGATCTGCGATAGGGTCATACTCAAACGGGTGAATTCCCTTCTGGGTCTCTCAGCCCTTGGTTGGTTAGCTTGCCGAGGAGCAGTGGCAGACTTCGCAATCACCAATGCGTTGACAGATTGGCGGCGCTCTGGTTTGTCTTGCCTTCTAGGCCCATACACCACACTGGCCTCTTTTTTGAAGGGTTTCTTCTCAGAACTAGACGATGCACCCTTCGGAATCTTACCAGACTTCAACCCAGCCTCAATTCTCTCTCCAGTCAGAATAAGATCAGTGAATCCAGCAGAAGAATTCCCAATAAGATGGTTGAAAAATGGCCCAGATAGGGTCCCCAAGAACATGTCTACTAGCTCCCGGTCAGTCAACGGAGGCTGCACCCTGCCAGCCAGATCCCTCCACTTCTGAGCGTACTCTTTAAAACCTTCACTTGAACCTAACGACATACCCTGGAGTTGGGTACGTGTAGGGGCAAGGTCGGCATTATACTGATACTGCTTGTAGAAAGCAGTAGCCAACTCCTCCCAGTTACGAACCTTGGTCCCATCCAGCTGATAGAACCATTCGAGATGAGTCCCTGAAAGACTCTCCTGGAAGAAGTGGATCCACAAATTCTTATCCGCTGAGTACGGTTGAATCTTCCGAACATAGGACCTGAGATGTAGCTTGGGACAAGACGCCCCGTCGTACTTAGTGAAAGATGGTGCTTTGAACTTCCGAGGAATGATCACACCAGTTGACAAACCCAGATCTCCAAAATCCAACCCAGGTACCTGTTGGATCTCCATGGCATTCAACCTATCCTCCAGTTGCTTGTATCTGTCTTCTGCAGGAGGATACTGCTCTTCATCAAAATCAGTCTCGTTGTCAGAGACTATCGGACTAGGACCTTTTTCTGCTTGAGGAGTACTCTTGCCAATGGAAGAACCAGCCTCTTCATTCTGCAAAGTGTTGCCAAACCTTCGGCCCGAGCTAAACAGAACAGTTCTTCTCTTTTTCTTCTTCTCCTTCTTCAGGAGCAGAGCCTTCAGCTCTTCTTGGCCTTGAGCCAAACCCTTGATTAATTCCTGAAATTGCGCATTCTGCGCCTGAAGAGCTTTGATGGATGTCTCAGTTGATGATGAGTCAGGATTCATGATGCTGAAATAAACAGCGAAGAACGGTAAGCAACCTGAAAAGGAGAAAACCTGCTATGCACATGATGAATGGAATGCGTATGATTTATGTTTTCAAAGACAATCGGGCATCAACTTTGTAAACAAAAGGAACACACTTCATTAGATTCAACTTTGAAACTGAAATTATTCGACTGGTTGCCCTTAGGCGTTACATGAAAGGAAATACTGAAAAGGGAAATGAAACTGTAAAAGAATATCTGGAGCTCCTTATTGATCCCATG
Source organism: Vicia faba (assembly GCA_948472305.1). Classification (NCBI taxonomy): domain Eukaryota; kingdom Viridiplantae; phylum Streptophyta; class Magnoliopsida; order Fabales; family Fabaceae; genus Vicia; species Vicia faba. Next base: position 1,054,371,190 of record OX451740.1, on the reverse strand, counting down.
GTCTCCTCTTCTCAGTACGGATGTAGGCATTCAGAGCTCTCTCATTCTCCAACTGCTTTGTCAGCTTCTGGATCTTTAATTCCTGTTCGTTGAACTTTTCCCGGTAAGAATCCCGTTCTTCTCGTAGTTGCGACCAAGATCTCTTCAATGTCTCATAATCAGTAGGTATCTGAGGAGGAAGGACAGTTGGAGGAACACCATCTTTGTCAGGAGACTCAAGAATGATGGGTCTGACGGCTTCGTATGGCATACCTAACTTCTGAGCACGGATGCGAACCCATTTGTAGTAGGCTTCCATAGGTAAAGAAGTCTTTGGCCCCAACTCTTGTGGGTCAGCTTTATGAACTTTGTCCCAAGCCTTGATGAACCTACGACGCAGCTCGTCACTATCCACCTGAAACTCAAAACTGATGTGAGGCACCAACATCTCATGGGGGCCTGCTCTTCTGGCTCTTCCAAACTGACGGAGTGCTAGACATGGATTATAAGAGATCCCTCCTTGAGTACCAATCAGTGGAACATTAGGGTACTCCCCGCATCGATCAATGACAGCTATCTCATCCAAACCTCTGCAAGTCCAAATGATGTCTTTGTCGGTGAGAGACATTAACCTGTGAGCCCAACCTCTTCCTTCTTGGTTCTTCAGTACGAACTTAGGGAGGTTCGAAATAAACCACCTCACCAACAAAGGGATACAGCACCATAGGGTTCCTCGTCTTCGGGTAGTACAGGCATGAAGTTGTTGCAAGATGTCACCCAAGAGAGTGGGCACAGGATTCTGAGACATAAAGATCCTTATGGCAGTGACATTGATGAAGTTGTCAGGATTAGGAAACAAGACTAACCCATAGATTAGGAGAGCTAAGATGTCTTCATATGCCCTAAAGTCCAGGTCGTTCCAGAAACTGTTAGCCTTACCAATCAGAAACTTGGCCAAGAAACCCTTAACTCCGCTTCTAGTCACCCAGTTGTCCATTACCTCTTGATGTGTCAGGGGAAGAGCTGCAGCAACATCCTCAAGCCTGAGGGTCTTTTCCCAACCAGTAAAGGGAGTCTGATCCAAGATAGGGATACCAAGCAAATCAGAGAACTCTTCCAGGGTAGGGACCAGCTGGAAGTCTTGAAAGGTGAAGCACTGGTACAGAGGGTCATAGAACTGGGTCAGAACGCTCATCAACTGTTGATCCCGCTTTGCAGTGACTAAACTGAGAAGAGAACCATGCCTCTGAATGAAGGAAGTGGTATTTGGAATTCTGCTAACCAACTCATCAAGCAACTCAGGTGAACGAACAAAGTTGAACCGGATAGTATTCCTTCACATAGGCATCATGATGTCCTACAAAACAGAGCAAAGGTGAAACCCTCTTGTCTTTGAAATGGTCAGTCCTTATGCAGGATGCATGCAATGCTCATGATGTTATGATGTTATGATAAAGCACACCACAAACAGATACAAAGGCAAACATGGTAAGGCACACAAGTCACACAAGGCAAGCCCCTAAAGTTTAGGCCAGCATGAGGTCTAGGTACTACCCTCTTTCAGTTTGTTGGTTCACACCTGTCCTATCAAAGTAACCGGGTTCTTAGAGGATCCCAATATCATTGACTACCCTCAATCGGTCATAACTCCAGCATCGCAATCTTTTCTTGCGGCCAGAACCATCACGAGAGTTTAGCCTCAATGGGCGTAGCATACTGCTACTGTTCTAATGGCCAAGTTGTGTCATTTAAGGTTCTAAGGTTGTTGGTGCTTAATGACTCCTCATAAGACCCATATTCTCCTCATTGCAACACAAGGGATATCGGTACAGACTAAGGTGCCACACCAACGTAGCCACTGCTTCACCCGTGTCGGTCTACACCGGACAGGTCCCTCACAACTTTTGCTACCTAACAGGGTATCCCCAGATCCGGGTTAGGATCTATGTAACTCCCATGCAACCCATAAATTTAAAGCAGACAAGTCAATACAATTGAAAACACAGTTATGAACTAACCCTAAGGTACACCTCACTTTATAAAGGGTCCCCAGCAGAGTCGCCAGTTCTGTGATCGGTGGATCTGGAAATGACTGTTTAACGCTGGTTCGCGAAATGTCGCGGAAGCAAGAGTCGCCACCGTCTTTTATTTTCTCCAAATGGAAAGGACAAAAGCACAGAAAAATTCCTTATAGAGATTGCTCTCGGTTCGGGAGGTAGATTATAGAAAGGGAAGGTGTTAGCACCCTTTCTATCCATGGTTATCCATGGGCTCTTAGATACTTGCTCATTGTGTTTTCAAAAATGGTTTGTTTGCTTTTCAACTGTGGGTTTTAAAAAGTTTCTTTGAAAATTCCAGTTCGACTCTTGTATCAGTCCTCAAGAGTGTTTGAAAAATTGCTTTCGAAAGCTTTTTGAAAAGGTATCGGTGTGAAAAGTATTTTTGATTTGTTTTTGAAATTTAGAGCAAGTATCTAGAGTTGTCTACCTACCCTAAGGAATTCGTCTGTGTAAATGTCCTTTAAAGTAGTGCCATCCCACCATTGAGAGGTAGGTAGCACCACCGTTGGAGGTGTTCGGGTCAATTCGAGGTTCGGGACATGGTGATCACCAGAGCAATGGGAAGACACCTTAGAAGCTACCCTCATGCCAGGTTCCCGGATCATGAGGACTTATTAAGACATCCTCTACTCGACAATCACCTTTCGAGGCAAGGCAACAGTGAGGCGTACCCTAGGGGTGGTGTGTGATTTGTGTGTCGTTTTCAGATATTTTTATCTTGTTCATGTCAGGGGTGATCTACGCGTTTGTTTTTATTTTGCCATTCATTCTTACATGCCTTGATTAACATTTAAAAGTGCGAGAAAAGTAAAGTTCTAAGCTATTACAAAAGGCGCGGGTCCACATCGCCAAAATTTCCAGAACCCGATTTGACAGAAAATAAAGAATTAAAAATGCGAAAGATAAATATTACATGGCCTTGGGAGAGATACATAAATATTAAAAGAAAAAAAGAAATAAATACGCGCACTGAGATTTAAATTAGGAACGAGGGCGTTGGACCCTTTTTAATTAAATTAAATTATTATTAAATTAATATTAAAAGGAAAAGAAATTGTCTTTTTGGTATTTTTGTATTTTTGATTTTAATGAAAAAGAATTAATTAAAATAAACTGCTAACCCTAATTCTAGTTGTTTTTAGTTTATTAAGAAAAGATTAAATTTTAACCTAATATTTAACCTAATTATTTACATGCCATTTAATTATAAAAATAAATAATAGGAAATATTTAATTATTATGAAAGGAAAGAAAAAGGGATAAAAATGATTATAAACCCTAATTCTACCAATTTTAGATTTTTATCAAGGAAAATATTACAATCCAACCTAATTTAATAACTAAAATTAATTAATGCAATTTATTTACAAAAATACTAAAATAAAAATATTTATTATTTTTTATCTTTTCTGATTTTTACTGTTTTTGTGTTTTTTTTATATTATTTGTGAAAATATTAAATTAAGGAAACTGATTAAAAAAAATAATATTTGAAAATAAGTAAAATAAAGAAAAGAAATAAAAATTCAAACCTAGGGGGTGTCTGTCCCCAGTAGGAGGTTTTTCTTTAGCAATTTGGGCCCAATGGCCTTTGGCCTGGTTGACTTTTCCATTAGCGTGTAGCCTCTTTGACTCAAGTCTATGATGCTCCTCCAATTATAGCCCTGGGATTGCTCTTGGCATACGCGTGGCAGGTTTGATTTTGTGGGTGCATGGTGGACACTACTACTAAAATCGCACATGAGTATTAATTGAAAAAATATATGGAAAGGGGTGGGGGACCTGGGACTCGAACCCAGGTCCTGAGGGTTACCAGCATACACGTCTACCACTGAGCCATCCAACGCGCGTTTATTATATAATAACTAACAAAAAATATAAAATAAACAAGCATTAGTGGAGCGCTTTTCGCGCGAAACTCGAACCAGCCATTTACACCTTGCCACTTCATCGTCCTCTTCATTGTGCTTTTTTTTCCTGAAACAAAGAAAGAATGGGCAACGGTTTTGAACCGTTCCCATACATATCATTCTGAAAAATAACGATTAGGCCCTGGAGTCATATAAATTAGGCGCGAGGCATCTAATCTTTTCGTCCAAGCATGCTGGTTGCGTTTATGGCATTGTGACGTTCCAATTTTACTGTATTCAAAAACCCCCAATTCAAAGCTTCACAAACCCTAAAAGACAACAATGGTGGAATCGTATATAGCACACAAAAACTCAATCAAAGTAGGTGGTTAGCTTCAGAACACATCAATTAGTATGAATTCATCAAAGAAACGCAATGAAAATGCCTATATATGGAAACACGATTATGCATATAATTTGAAACAGTTTGAACCCCTTGTACCAATTCTGGGCGTGTAAGGGTTGGAAAATTATCCAGTTAGCTTCAGTGAGACACGAGGAAGCTTTTGCAATTGGTCTCTTGCTCTGAATCGACCTCTAACCTTGTTTTCAGTTTTGAAATTTTTAGGACAAAAGTGTGAGTTTGATAATGGAGTTTATGCGCAACTTTTTTGGTAATGAGCATTAGGTCTTGATTGTGTATGTATAGGAGGATGATTTAGGTCAAGAATCTGATCAAAAGAATCAAGGAATTGATTATGCAATATTTGATTTTCAAGCCATTATTTTTCAATCTTTTTTCATGCTTTTTAGCTCTCAATCATATCCAATCATCCTAATTCTTCCCTAATCTGATTTGCACGAAATATTAGAGATATTATATGCATAAAAAGATTTGAAACATTAGGTTTTATATTTTTCATGTATTTTAATTAATTTAAATGAATTATTAATAATAAAAATCCAAATAAATAAATAAATAATGAAGAAAAACTTCCATTTGGGCCAAGTGGTCGTGCACATGTCTTGGATGATGAATTGTGGAAGAAAAAGAGGCCCATTAGCAATTTTAGGTCATTTGAATCAATGTTGACTTTCCAAAATATCCAAAAATTTCCCAACTTCCACAAGGCATAACTTGCTCAATTTTTAAGCTTTGCTCATGTTCTTGGACATTTTGGAAAGGTACTTGAGTCCTCTAACCAATGTCTTTGGTCCCATGTCATCTTGATTTACCAATCTCAAGTTATGGCCTTTGACTTAAAGTCCCTTTTTGTTGACTTTTTAAAATGACCTATAATGTTGAAATTGATAACTTTTTGTGAGAGCATTTCTTGGACTTGAAGTGTGAAGAGGAGTTGTAGGAAATGTCTTTCTATTCAAAATGAGCTTTGGATGGAATTTTTCTGATAATCCATGTGAAAGTTATGCCCTGGTCAATTTACAGTTGACTTTTTCAGCTGTCCAAATAAGGAAACTTTTGCATCTTGATGATTTTTTAGCCAAGTTTTGAGAATCATGATCAAGCATTGATCAAATGATGTTTGTGGCTTCAAAATGAGATGTTGACCAAAAATTTGAACTTTTGACTGTCAAATGACCATTTTGCCCCTACAGTTGACTGTAGTGCAATTAGGGTTTTGACTGTGCAATTTTGTGCTGAAAGTCTTGAAACTTTGTATGAGGATGCTTGACCATGTTTATAGGCATGTGGGACTTGATTGGACCCTTGGAAACTTCATTTTCTTGATCAGAATAAAAACCCTAATTTTGACTGTTTAGGAGGCCCTTGAACTGTGCAACCCTTGGGGGATCTTGAAGTTTTGACTTGGCAATTCTTGAAGAATATGGGAGGGCAAATTTTGGGGTACAACAGAAGGTATAGGGCTTTAGACGTATAATCCGAGATAAGACCATGAAAGTGTGAGTTGAGGGTTTTTAAACTGATTAATTCTACAGATAAACCAAGTTGACCATCCTTATATGCCTAGGTCCGATTAGATCCTTTAGGTCGACTCTATTGCATACCGACCATTACATTTTATAATTACTTTAAAATCAATTAGTTTACCTTCCTTAACCTTCCCAAAACCAAACGTGACAATTTCCGCCTTAGCTAAACTAGCATTACTTTCCCGCACTAGAGTGATTACAAAGTCCCTGTGGATTCGACAATCTTTTATTACTACCGCGATAGGCTGTGCGCTTGCAGTTAAGATACCGTTAGACATTAGGTCGATCGCAGACACATCATGTGTTGACATTGATCCCCCATTTCACAGAGATCACTTTTGAACACTTCCCGAGAGAGGATAATCAGTTGGCGGACGCGTTGGCTATGATGTCTTCTATGTTCAAAGTCAAATGGGACAATGAGGCTCCCCGGATCATTATCTGGAAACTGGATGAACCTGCATATTGTTGTGATCTTGAGGCTGAGGGGGTAACTGAAAAACCCTGGTATCATGAAGTGAAAAGGTACTTGGAAGCTCAGGAATACCCTGAAGGCGCATCTGTCAATGACAAAAAGTTTCTGAGAAGGTTCGCAGCAAAGTTCTTCCTCAGCAACGGCATTCTATACAAGCGAAACCATGATTCAACTCTACTGCGTTGTGTGGATAAGACTGAAGCAGAAAAGATTATGGCAGAGCTGCATGAAGGTACCTTTGGAACACATTCCAGTGGACACACCATGGCAAAGAAAATCCTTCGGGCAGGATATTTCTGGTCCACAATGGAAGCCGACTGTTACCAACATTCTCGGACATGTCATAAATGCCAGATTTATGCAGATAAGGTGCACGTCCCTCCAGTTCCTCTGAATGTCTTAACTGCACCTTGGCCTTTTGCAATGTGGGGCATTGATATGATCGGCGAGATTAAACCCACAGCATCCAACGGACATCGCTTCATCCTGGTGGCTATTGATTACTTTACAAAGTGGGTTGAAGCAGCTTCCTATGCCACTGTAACCAAGAATGTCGTGGCACGGTTCATTCGGCATAACCTGATCTGTCGATACGGTGTCCCGGAAAGGATCATTACGGACAATGGTACCAATCTTAACAATAAGATGATCACTGAGCTCTGCGAACAATTCAAGATACAACACCACAACTCTTCTCCTTACCGACCGAAGATGAATGGGGCTGTAGAAGCAGCAAATAAAAATATTAAGAAGATTGTGCAGAAGATGACAGTGACTTATAAAGATTGGCATGAGATGTTACCGTTCGCTCTTCATGGGTACCGTACCTCAGCAAGAACGTCAACCGGGGCAACTCCTTTTTCATTGGTCTATGGCATGGAGGCAGTCTTGCCAATTGAAGTCCAGATACCCTCTCTCCGGGTAATGAAGGATGCAGATCTGAGCGAAGATGACTGGATCCAGACTCGACTTGATCAGTTAAACCTAATTGACGAAAAGAGGCTCACTGCTATTTGTCATGGTCAAACGTACCAAAAACGGATGATCAGGGCATTTAACAAGAAAGTCAGACCACAAGAATATCAAGTTAGGGACCTGGTAATCAAGCGCATCATTCTTCCTCAAAGTGATCCCAGGGGCAAATGGACCCCCACATATGAAGGGCTATTTGTGGTTAAACATGTGTTCTCAGGAGGAGCCATGATCCTAACCACCATGGATGGTGACGACCTTCCTCACCCCGCCAATGCAGACATAGTAAAAAGATACTACGCATGATAAAAGACATGCTAGGTTGACATACCTAGGAAAAAATTAGGGCTTCCCGGCGAACCAAAAGGGTTCGGGCAAAATGAGGGATGAAATTAAAAAAAATCTGTACACCCGGCAAGTCGAAAACCTGAAAAGGCGGCTTGGGCAAAAATGGGTATCCCGGTGGACTGAAAACCTGAAAGGGCGGTCCATGCAAAAGTTAGGGATAAAGTGTAATACTATGTCTCATTGGATCACCTTGCATCCAGAATCCGGTATCAACCATCAAGTTCAGACGGCATCGATCAATCAGCTTCATCTTCAACCGAGCAGCCGAGTGATGAGACGCTCGAAGATATAAAGGCGATAACAGAGTTGGAACCCAGTGGGATTATTCTTTTCACATAGCTGATTTGTTTTCTTTTCACAAAATTGTATAAACTCTGTTGTTTGGCGGCGTTCTCCTACTAGGACGTCAGCCTCTTGTACATAAACGCCTATTTATCGGCAAATTCAAAAATCAATACAAATTCACTTTTCAGACCAATTGCCAATTGTTTTTTCTTTCGTCTTGCTAAGAACGTCCAATGTTCGATTTTTGATATATGCATTTGACACTAATTGCTAACTCATAAATATTTGCATGCGAAACAAAGGATTGATTACAGGTAACATCAGAAACAGGGGCAATAATGAGTTGTCTAAGCAGTCTAATTGCTCTGTCCACCAAGGTACCAAGGTAAGTTCGGCTGAAGAATGTAACCAAGATATCTTAATTCCCCAGAGAGTGAGCCAAGATTCAACAATTCGCTCCCCGAGCAGAGTTAGCCTGCAGTCAGCCTTACGGAATTTGGATTATCCCCCGAAGATCTCAATATTCCCCAAAGGAGTATACAGACATTACTAGCAAGCATCCCCGGCAGTCTTGATCTAAGATTGTTCCCCGGCGGTATACCGGGAATCCAGTGGAGCCATTCCCCAGTCCAATCTCAAAAGTCTCCCCCAGGAGAGTTCAACCAATCTCCCCAGCAAGTCTTAAAGCTTATCCCCAGTAGATTCTGGAAGCTTATCCCCTGCAGAGTATGAACGCTCCCCCGGCTTTATTCAAAGGTTATTCCCCCACCAGGACATAACTGGGTTATCTTCAGCCAATTGCCACGGAAAGATCGTCCTTGGCGAAGTCTTCCTATCCCCCAGCGGAGTTCATCAATTCCTTCAACACAACACATCAACGGTATCCCCAGCGGAGTCATCACCAACCTCAGCAAAGTATTTTCTCTCCCCACAGAGCATTCCCCGCAGAGTAATCTATTCGCCAAGTTTATTCCCCAACGGAGTCATTTTTCTCCCACCGGTATTCTTGTAACCATCACCCCCAACGGAAACAAAAGCTATACTCTTCCACATCAGCCCAGGATTCAACTTCCCGACACCCGTCAAGGATTTACTTTCCTAGACAAAAATACATTCATGAATATCATATTTTCATACATTATAGAATGCACATACGCATCATGAACATACAATCTCATTTAGTTTGAGAACATCACGCATGTCATACATCATGACATCACATACAACTAACGTTTTGTCTTTTCAGGACAAAGGTCAATACAAAGATGATTACTATCGACTGTCGCAACTAAAGATCCGATTCCTGTATCTTGCCAGGGTGTATCTGTTGACGACTATTTTCCAGACTCGATTCCTGTATCTTGCCAGGGCACGTCTGAAGAGTTCGAAGATCCGATTCCTGTATCTTGCCAGGGTGTATCTGTTGACGACTATATTCCAGACTCGATTCCTGTATCTTGCCAGGGCATGTCTGAAGAGTTTGAAGATCCGATTCCTGTATCTTTCCAGGGTGTATCTGTTGACGACTATTTTCCAGACTCGATTCCTGTATCTTGCCAGGGCACGTCTGAAGAGTTCGAAGATCTGATTCCTGTATCTTGCCAGGGTGTATCTGTTGACGACTATATTCCAGACTCGATTCCTGTATCTTGCCAGGGCACGTCTGAAGAGTTTGAAGATCCGATTCCTGTATCTTGCCAGGGTGTATCTGTTGACGACTATTTTCCAGACTCGATTCCTGTATCTTGTCAGGGCATGTCTGAAGAGTTCGAAGATCCGATTCCTGTATCTTGCCAGGGTGTATCTGTTGACGACTATATTCCAGACTCGATTCCTGTATCTTGCCAGGGCACGTCTGAAGAGTTCGAAGATCCGATTCCTGTATCTTGCCAGGGTGTATCTGTTGACAACTATATTCCAGACTCGATTCCTGTATCTTGCTAGGGCACGTCTGAAGAGTTCGAAGATCCGATTCCTGTATCTTGCCAGGGTGTATCTGTTGACGACTAATTCCAGACTCGATTCCTGTATCTTGCCAGGGCACGTCTGAAGAGTTTGAAGATCTGATTCCTGTATCTTGCCAGGGTGTATCTGTTGACGACTAATTCCAGACTCGATTCCTGTATCTTGCCAGGGCACGTCTGAAGAGTTTGACGATCCAATTCCTGTATCTTGCCAGGGTGTATCTGTTGACGACTATTCTCCGGACTCGATTCCTGTATCTTGCCAGGGCACGTCTGAAGAGTTTAAAGATTCGATTCCTGTATCCAGCCAGGGCACATCTACATAAAGAGTTTGAAGATCAACCCCTGCAACAGGCCAGGTAATTATTTTTCTTTCTCAGGTACGCAAGTCCTCGCTAAGGAATCTCTTACGCGATCGACAACCTCCCGATGGCATCTATAAGCCCATCCACATACCGACAGTCTCCAAATGGCATCCATAAGCCCATTTCCGATAAAGTTCTGTCACACTTCCAGATGGCATCTATAAGCCCATCCTCCTATCCATCAGTCTCCAAATGGCATCTATAAGCCCATTCCCGACATCACGACGTTGATACTACTATGTGAGTGCAAATTTCTGGGCACTCTAGTGTTCAATCATCTTCCACCTTCGGATCACGAAAGGCACGCCAGCCAATCTACATCCTCAGGTCTAAGAAGATTGAACAGGGGCAACTGTTGTACCCCAAAATTTTCCCTCCCATATCCTTCAAGATTTGCCAAAGATCAAGCTTCAAAATCTCTCAAAGGGTGCACAGTCCAATTGCCTCCCAACACAGTCAAAATTAGGGTTTTGGATCTTGCAAAGAAATTGAGGTTTCCAAGGGTCCAATCAAGTCCCATATGCCTACATACATTTTTAAGCATCCATATGTCAAGTTTCAAGACTCACAGCATCAAATTGCACAGTCAAAAACCCTAATTGCTTCACAGTCAACTGTAGGGGCAAAATGGTCATTTGACAGTCAAAAGTCAAAATTTTTGGTCAACATATTATTTTGAAGCCACAAACATCATTTGATCAATTCTTGATCATGATTTCTCAAAGCATGGCTCAAAAAGTCTCAAGATGCAAAAGTTTCTATTTTTGGACAGCTGAAAAGTCAACTGCAAATTGACCAAGGCATAACTTCTTCATGGTTTATCAGAAAAATCCCATCCAAAGCTCATTTTGAAGATAATGACATTTACTACAACTCACCTTCACACTCCAAGTCCAAGAAATGCTCTCACAAAAAGTTATCAATTTCAACATTATAGGTCATTTTCAAAAGTCAACAAAAAGGCATTTTAAGTCAAAGACCATAATTTGAGATTGGTAAATCAAAATGACATGGGACCAAAGGCATTGGTTAGAGGACTTCAAGACCTTTCCAAAATGTCCAAGAACATGATCATAGCTTAAAAATTGAGCAAGATATGCATTGGAGAAGTTGGGAAATTTTTGGGAACTTTGAAAAGTCAACTTTGCTTCAAAAGCTTCAAAAATGCTAATGTGCCTCAATTTCTTTCTTGAATCATTACCCAAAGCATATGCACGACCCATTGAGCTAAAAATGATTTATTTTCTTATTTTTAATTAATTAATTGAATTTTTATTATTATTAATTCATTTAATTAGTTTTAATTGTAGAAAAATATCAAATAATGCTTTTCAAATCTTTTTGTGCAGCAAATATTCTCATTATAGGCTAAAGATTTCGTGCACCAATCAACAAGACAAGATCATCCATATTTGGCAAGATTTGCATGGAAAAAAGATTGAAAAAGATATGAAAAAAATCAAATATTGAAATCATCAATTCATGGACTTATGGGCTTGTTTCTTGACCTAATTTCATTCATATACTTATGCAAGACCTAACCTAATGCAAGCATACACGAAAAAGCTGCTGAGAAGAGAGAACAAATTTGCAAATTTTCATCAAAAACTTGGAATCTGAAATCACATTTGCAGGGCGATTCAAGGCTTCAAAACACTTCCATTGCCTTACTGACATTGCTAGGAAACTATTGGCATCAAGAACAAGTCTCCATACTCCAAGAAACGGTAGAACTGAGTCGAGCTTTTCACAAAAATGTCCATAATCGATTTTTAATTTTCACGCATCATTCATGTGTTTTGATTGTTGATTTATGTTACTAACATCATTCTGAAGCGATTGGTAATGTTTAATTGGATTAACACTGCCTGTAGCCAAATCCACCATTGATGAAACCTAGGGTTTCAGAAGCTCCAAAATAGGGCTTTCCTTGTATGGAAAAATTGGACCTTGAGACCTATGCCATTGAATTCAGGAGCTCCATACGAATTGATTGATGACCTCGCGCCCTTTTTATATTAAAGCATCTTCTATTCGCTATTTTTCATGGCTATGTTTAGTGGGGGTTTAAAACCCCCGCTACTTGTTTTGTATTTACAAGAACAACGAAGAAGAAGCTAGCGTGTCATCACAGGGTTGGAGCGTTCAAACATCTGGCGCGCTTTTTTATGTTATACCATTAACTTTTATTGTTTTATTATAATATTTGTTTTCCATTGCATATACAAACGCGCGCGAACAACTCAAGTGGCAAGGGATACGCTTGGTAAACGCTGGGACCTGGGTTCGATTCCCAGGTCCCCCCACCTATTTCATAATTTTTATCCTAATGTATTCACATGCAGCACATCCTCAAAGGTTCACCATACGTCCTCATGCATTGGCTAGCCAGCTGGCCCTGACCCACAATCTGAAGGCTACAAAAGGAGGTCTATCATGTACCTCAGTCAACCAAGGCACACACAAGCGTGGAAAGTCAACAAGGCTTAGTTCTGATGGGCCTGAATTGCTGCAAACACCTCCCTTTGGGCCTGAAAACCCCCTTGGTTTGTATATTTTTCAATTCTATTTTCTTTTCTTTTTCTAATTCTTTTACTTATTTTTATTTAATTCACTTAAAATAATGTTCTTTTCATAATAAAAATAGAAAAATCAAATACAAAATAGGTCTAATTATTTATTAATTTACTCATTAATTTATTTTTTGTAAATAAACTTTAATAATTAACTTAGTTAAATTAGGTTTTAAACTTTAATCTTTTCTTAATAAATAAAAAAATATCTAGAATTAGGTTTTTGACATTTTCATCTTTTTCTTAAATTAAACTTTATCCTCATTATTTATTATTTATTATTATTATTAATTATTTATTTTTGTAAATAAACATGTAATTTAATTAACTAGTAAATTAGGTTAACTTTAATATTTTCATTAATAATCAAAAATAATTTAGAATTAGGGTTTCCATTTAATTTTAATTTTCTTTATTTTCATAAATACAAAAACATAAAAAAAACAATTTCTTTTCTTTAATTAAATAATAATTAGACTTTAATTTCAATTTAATTTCGAAAGGGTCAAAACCCTCGGACGTCCTAACTTTTATCCTTTCACACATTATTCTTTTTTCTTTTCGAATATTATGTAACTGCTCAAGGATTGTAATAGTAATTAGGAATTTATTTACTTTCCGCATCTTTTACCAAACGTGTCTTTGTATTTTGGCGATGTATAGACCCGCGCCTTGTAATAGCGTAGCCTTTATATTTCCGTCTTTTACTTTCCGCACTCTTAAATTCTAAATGGCATGAAAGAATGTATGGCTAATTAAAAACAAGCGTAGCTCACAACACAATGATCAAAGATAACTGTTAACATGAAAACAACACACAAATTCACACACCACTCTTAGGGTACGCCTCACCTGTTGCCTTCGAAACGTGGTCGTCAAGTATAGGACGTTTTAGTAAGTCCTTATGTCCATGATCCAGTTGCCTCGGAACAAGTTGCCTCGAAACAGTTGCCTCAGAATAGTTGCCTCGAAACGGTTGCCTAGGATTAAAAAGGATCAAGGACATAAGGGTAGCTTCTAAGGTGTCCTAACTGTTGCTTCGGTGACCACACTGTCCCTACACTCGAATTGACCCGAACACCTCCAACGGTGGTGCTACCTACCTCTCAATGGTGGGATGGCACTACCTTAAGGACATTTACACAGCCTAATTCCTTAGGATAGGTAGATGACTCATAGATACTTGCTCTCTCTAAAAAACAAATCAAAACTCTTTTCACACCGACACTTTCAAAAAGCTTTCAAAACAATTTTTCAAACACTCTTGAGGACAGATACAAGAGTTATTCAGAAATCTTCAAAGAAACTTTTTTAAACCCACTCACAATTGAAAAGCAAACATTTTGAAAACCTAGTGAGCAAGTATCTAAGAGCCCATGGATAACCATGGATAGAAAGGGTGCTAACACCTTCCCTTTCTATAAATCTACCTCCCGAACCGAGAAACTATCTCATAAGGAATTTTGCTGTGCTTTTGTCCTGTCCATGTTGGAGAAAATAAAAGACGGTGGCGACTCTTGCTTCCGCGACATTTCGCGAACCAGCGTTAAACAGTCAGTTCTAAATCCACCGATCACACCATGTCACAGTCTCAGATGGATTTGGTTTCTTTTGAAGATATTTGAACATTTCTTTGCAAGTGAACCACCAAGGGTATGGAGGAAACCAAGCCAGAGCCAGTTCTGAGGTAGGCAATCTAGGAAATTTAGGTGGATGCATTTCGAATGCCAACCTATACCTATCCTCAGGTGACAACCCTGAAGGAAGTTTTAACTTAGAAACTTTTTCTTTAAATTTTTCCTTCAAGGTCTCAGCCGCTTGATGCACAGTGGATTCCAAGTGTGTAGGATCATAAGTAGTTTCGAAATAATTTTGAAAAGCCCTAATCTCTTTGGCATGAGTGAACATACCTTTCTTGGATTGTACCTGCACATCGAATGCATCAGTTAGTTTCTGTTGAATAATGAGGGTATCGAACATATAAGACTGATAGAACTTTGTCCACCATTCCAGAAAACCCTTTGCTGTGAGGTGTGTAGGTTCGAAAGATATTAGTTCAAAGTGGGCAAAGCCTTGGTATTGTTCCTGTTGTAGTTTGGCTTCTCTTGCCTTGAAGGTTCGCCCAGAGGTGATGGCACTTTCTATTTGGAATAGGGGTTCAGGGATTAGTTGGCACAATCCAAATTGTCTCGAAACGAAGTTGGGTTGATAAGCAAAAAGGAAGATTTGATTCTTAGCAGGAGTAATTCGTGAGGAGATTAGTCTGGGAAGCAAAAAGGCTTTCCATACATCTTGGATTTCTTTGCTTTTGATTGCTTCTGAGAGAGCCATGGTGAACCATGAGGGTCCATGAGTCCTTGAAGCAAAAGGCGCCATGGTCTCTTCGAATTTATGCCTCTTGGAGAAAATCATGATATATTTTGAGAAGAGAACTTTGAAGTCATCTTTGTCATCGTTTGGGGTAAGTCTTCACAACCTAGTACCTTCGATGATTCTATCCACTATTTCCGGATCTTGTTCAGCAATAGTGTTGGCAGTTGATAGTGAAGGTTCAAACATGGCATTAAGCCATAACTGGAGTAACCAGAAAGGGCCAGCTAGCAGGATGTTTTTGGAGGTGTGAGATTTCAAACTCGAAACAGCTGACCTTAGACTTTCGTAAAGATCAACGAGTAGCAGTTCGCTTAAACACACCCTCCGATTCTCATGCAAATCTCTAGCTAGAGGAATAAACCTACTGGCTACCTGTAGGGATCTGCTGCAAAAGACATACCTTGACAACCATAAGGTAAGGAAAGCAATGTGTTCCACATCCGACACACTGTCTCCTTCAGTGTGATAGTGGCTAATGAACTTCGAAAAGCTGGATAACTTGACTTCGAAGTCAATAATGCTCGAATGCTCTTCATTGTCAGGAATATAGGTTTCTCCTATTGGTGATAACCCAGTAATGGCTGCTATGTCAAAAAAGGTGGGTGTAATCATTCCACCAGGGAGATGGAAAGTATTGTAAGTACTGTCCCAGAAATATAAGGACGCGAATAATAATGGGTGGCTATAGGTAAAGCCTGGTTTTGATAGTTTAATCAAGTTGTAAATGCCTAATTCTTCCCATTGCTGGGATTTCTTAGCTTCTACTTTAGTAAACCAGTTGTGGTAGGCTGTGTCAGAGGTGGGGCAAGATCGAAATGGTTTGAAGTTACTCTTCACATAATCTAGCACAAAAGGGTCCTTAGGGGGAATGATTGGATTTTCCACGGTGGTCGAATCAGAAGACTCCCCCGTCTTAGAGGTATCCATTTTATTAAACAAAGGTTTAAAATTATAACAAACAGGGAAACATTTTCTAGTGTCTTTTAAGATTTCAAAGACTGTAAGAGGGCCCATTAAAGCTAACCTCTTGCCAGCGGCGTTAGTAGGAATTAGTACCTGAGATGCGTAAAGCATTTCCTTCTCTTTTGAGATCATCTGGGGAATAAGCACAGACTGACCTTGGTAGGTGCCAACCTTGCTTTCCATTATGGTTCTTGTGTTCTTTCCTTTCTTTTTGGAAGCTTTTTTCAGTTGAGATGAAGTTGAAGAAGATATTGTTGGAAGAATGTTGGAAGTTTAGGGTTTCAGTGAGAAGAGAGGAAGAAAAAATTCAGAATGTGGGAAGAAAAGAAAAAGACTAAGTTGATGGGTTTTTATAGTGTGGAAGTTTAAACATCCACTGAGTAAGATTGTGATACGTGGTAGTCGTGGGTTGGTTTGAGAAGGAGGTGGCGTAAAGTTAATATTGGTAATAGGCGTGATTTAATAAATAATCATTGTTGTGTAACTGCACCATGCTGTGAAACGGTTCAAGACGGTTAAGGAATCTGAAAAGCGTTGTGATTGACATGACTGGAGTCATATGCAATAAATGTTACGATGATTCAAAGGTCGCATCAAAATCTTGTGTATATGTTTAAAATAAGTATTTCTCAAAGGAATCGAAATACATATTTTAAAGGGGCATTTTGTTGGCTGAAGATTTTGATGATATTGTTCGAAGCAAAGCAAGTTGGATGTTTCGATTGGAATAAAGCAAGATGTCATGTTTCGAAATGGTAGAAGCAGTACTTCGAATGGGCATATCAAAGCTTGGAGCTTCGAGTGACAGTTATGAGGATATCTTCAAAAGAAGTCTCGAAGTGATAACAAGGCTGTGTCCAAGAAATGCGTTTGAAACGAAGAAGTGCCAAAACATTTGAAATTCAAATGCAAGCGGGATGTTCGAAATTTAAAATATATGCACTGGAGCATTTGAAGACGCGTGGAAGCTAGAGAGAGGCATTGCTTTGCATGTTCTGAACGTGGCAGAATCTTATAGCAAGACCGTTATGGTCGAAGTAGTATAAATAGAAGTCTTAGCATTAGGATTTCGTGTGTCATATCTATTGTACAAAAAACTCAGTAAACATTCAAAATACCACATGGCTAGGGAAACGAATGCACGAGCAATGTACGTATGATAACACCAAGTGTTTATGATTTAATAAAACTCTTTATCATTTCCAGTCTTTTACTCTATCTTCATGTCAATATCATTCAAAAGCTTTTACATTCAAACATTTTCATTCGAAGTCTTTTTACTGATGTCTTACATTTAAATGTTTTCTTTCCATTTCAAATCCTTTACATTTCAGAAACTTTTGTATATTTCATGTCTTTATCTTCATGCTTTTATCATTCGAATACCTTTTCATTTAAAGTCATTTTACTGATTTCTTGCATTAAAACGCTTTCTTCATATTTCGAATCTTTTACATTCCAGAAACGCTTTTACATTACATGCTCTTATATTTCGAAGTCATTTACTTGTCTTTTCTGCAGTTTTACATGTCTTTACAATTGAACTTTATTCATGCAATTTAGTTTCGCACGCATTTACTTGATCATGTCATTAGATCTTTAATAGAGTAATCGAAGTAAGTTGAACACCTACACAACATTCTAAATACCAACCATGAATACCAGTTCTATAATGAGAGTTATCCAAATGACCAATACATCCTAGGATCAATCTAGTCGATCCTGCGAGTTACCAGAGAGATTAAATAACAGTCATTAAGATTATTTGATAGTTTGAAGGACTAGCGGTTGTTTACCAGAAATCACTGTAAACAATAGGACATGATAGAATTAGTTTTACATTTGACTCATTCTTGTTTTCAGTTCACGTTTCCTAAGTTTATGGGAGAAGTGGCTTTAGTTTAGATTTTCAGTTTCTTTGTAAAGCTATTTAATAGCTTCAGTTGGTTACTTTCAAAACAACAAATATAATTACATTTGTGCAATTTTCTATTGTGTTCATTATTAACAATCCCTTTGTTCTTCTTTCTAGAATTAATAACTCTAATATCAATATATTATTCAGATCATTGAATAAATCACATCATAGTTATTAGTATTCTATCCGTCCTAAAATATATGTTATATTTAATATTTTCGCATATATTAAGAAAATATGCTAAATAAAACAGAAAGAATAGCAATTTTAACAAATTATTCTGATTGATTATTAATGGATTCACATTATCATTATTGTAATGTGAGAGAGTAACAAATTAAGAGTATTTAAAAGATATAATTAGAATATAAAAACTAAAATTGTATTAGAAATTAAAAGCAACACATATTTTGAAAAAAAATATTTATAAATAATGTGAGAGAGTAACAAATTAAGAGTATTTAAAAGATATAATTAGAATATAAAAACTAAAATTGTATTAGAAATTAAAAGCAACACATATTTTGAAAAAAAATATTTATAAATACGACACTTATTTTGAAATAGAGGAGTAGTAAATTTTTGTCGGATTATTTTTATAAACAGAATATCATCTACACCCATGTATAAGTTAACCCTCAAATTAAAAAGAATCATAATAGAAAGCAAAAACTCTTTTTTAATAAATTTAACACTGCTATATCCAAAACTGAGTTTCAATTTCTTATCAAAAATTTGGATGCAATTTATATGGTAGTTTTCATGTAGTTATCTAGATAACCTTAGTTTAAACAAATTTTTTTTATAATAATTTATTTTATTTTTTACATATTACAAATTTTATTTAAAATTTTCAAAAAATAATTATTTCAATTATAAAATTTTCCGGTAATCTCATCAATATCACGGAAACAGATCCTCTAATCTGCTGCCACCTCTCATGTGTAATATTTGACCATTGAATTTAAATCTAATGGTTAAATCTTCTTTCAGCTTTTTCTCTCCTATGTCACAAGATTAGTTTAAAGGCTTAGATTGAAACAGGGAGGGAGAGAAGGAGACACAAAACATGAGAGGATCCAAGTCCCAATATCAGTGATAACATGATCATATTCAACTGCTGAACCAACCTCCCGAACTGGATCCTCAAAATCCTTGTCAGAAACTGAATCGCAACGACGCCGTTTGTATGCTCTTTCTCTTCTTCTTTTTGACATGAAGAAACATTTACTAAAACCAATAACAAAACCACCACCACCAATCCTCAACCCACCACAACCACCACCGCAACCAAACCCACCTTTCTTCCCTCCCACCCTCTCCCCCACCCAACACTACACCCACTTCCTCCACTTCCTCAACACTCACCTCACCCCTCCCCTCACTCCACAAACCCTAACCCATTTCCTCAAATCAAAGCTCCACCACCACCCTTCTTTCACTCACTACGATTTCCATCTCTTCAATTGGGCGTCAACCCTCGACACTTTCTCTCACAACCACACTTCATACGAATGGATGACACAAACCCTCGCTATCTCTCATCGTTTCTCTCTCCTCCGTACCCTCCTCAACTTCATCTCCTCCAACCCTTGCACCTGCTCCCACGCCATTTTCTCTTGCCCCAAAACCGAATCCATTTTCCGTTTCGCAATTCATGCTTACTGTAAAGCCTCCAACTTCGACGATGCTCTTTTTGCATTTAACTCTATGCGGAGGTTAATCGATGGAAAACCAAGTGTTTCTTTATGTAATATTTTGATTCATGGGTATGTTAAATCCGGGAGATTTGATAGAGCTTTTGAGTTTTACAATGAGATGATTAAGGATAGAGTTAAGCCGGATGTGTTTACTTTTAATATTTTGATTAGTGGTTATTGTAGGAATTTTAAGTTTGGTTCTGCATTGGAGATGTTTGATGAAATGCGGAGAATGGGGTGTCATCCGAATGTTGTTACTTTTAATACTTTGATTAAAGGGTTGTTTAGGGAATGTAGAGTTGATGAAGGGATTGGAATGGTTTATGAAATGATTGAATTGGGGTGTCAACTTTCTAATGTTACTTGTGAGATTTTGGTTGATGGGCTTTGTAAGGAAGGTCGGGTTTTGAAGGTGTGTGAGTTGTTAATGGAGTTATCTAAGAGAGAGGTTTTACCTAAAGGGTATGATTATTTTGTTTTGGTGGAAGTTTTGTGTGGGAATGGAGATGCTTTTAAAGCTTTGGAGGTTATTTATGAGTTGTGGAGTAAAGGTTGTGTTCCTAGCTTGATTTCTTGTATTGTGATGATTGATGGTTTGAGAGGATTAGGGAAGATTGAAGAGGCAATGAGATTGGTGGAAAAAATGCTTAAAGAGGAGGGTATGGTACTTGATGTTGTGACTTTCAATTCTGTTCTTCAAGATCTTTGTGATGTGAGAAGGACTGAAGAAGCCAATAGGTTGAGATTACTTGCTTTGAGCAAGGGTTTGGAACCCGATAGCATGACTTATCAAATTCTGGTTACTGGGTACAGAGGAGAGGGAAATCGAGCGGATGGAGAGTTAGTAGTAGATGAAATGTTGGATAAGGGGTTTATACCTGATCTTGCTTCATATAATAAGCTGATGGATGGACTATCTAATTGTCAACGCCTGAAGCGTTATCAAATGAACAAAATTGTAAACTGAAAATGCAAACAAGATGAGATTTAACTTGGTATTCGAGTATGACTCTTGCTTGGGCTGAGATGATTGTGGTTTGATTGAGAAATGAGATTGTAAAAAAATCAAATGATTGATACAAGTTGTTTTGTGCCACAATGAGGATAGCTTGCAAATTCACTTTGAAGATGGTTGGTGCTCTAAATTCCCATGTTTTAAAAATCATTTGATTATCAAGATTATGTTTTCTAGATGCTAGTGAACGCTGTTATTGTAAGGATTCAAATTGGATTGAGTTCATGTTTGGTATCGCGGTGGGTTTTCCGAAATCATGGTGGCCATGGTTAAACCAAACATGCAATGAAACTGATACACAAAGTTTGTGTCTTATGTTTGAGTTAAGACATCATTTATGTGTTATCATTATTTAACATAAATCTTAAGTTTGCGTCAACTACACCTTCATTGTAACATTTTTAGGTGTTTTGGTTCTTTCTTTTCCTTTACAATTTCTCTGTTTCATTAGTTCCAATACCCCTACCACATAACCACAGCTGCTTGATAAAGACCAGGGGAGATATCTTTTGTGCCATGCACATTGTTTTGCGGCCTTTTATTTGCAAAAGTAATGCTGAAGTTGAAGTATCTGATGAATATTTTGATGTACCCTATTGAGGCTGAAGGTATCATATTTGTGTTTTATATATTTATGGATTTAAAGGACATGCGTTGTCGGGGTAACCTAGTTTTACATTGACATCCAATAAAACATGTCATCCCATTTTTGCAACTGCATTCATTTTAAAACTAATGGTGTGACATGGAAAGATGGAGTACTTTCATTGGATGTTTGTAAAACTATTTTATTTTTAATGATAGTGTATGTCCATTAAACTCAATATTCTTTTGCATGGTCAATTTAATGACAGTAGTGTAAAATTTTGAAGGCATGTTTTTTGAGCATTTGACCGTTCTCAATTGTTTTTCTCCCTTGCAGGCTAACATAACAAGCTCTACTAATGAATCTACTTAATTTTAATATGTTTGTTTATAGATCTCCTTGAATCTTTTTACTTGCCTTAATATCATAAGTTGAAGTATAATGTGATACTTTCTTTCCAATAATAATGAGATGTATTGGAGTTACGTTAAAGGCAATAGACCATTAGCTCAGCTCACAGATTTACATCGTAGAGATACTAAATGGAGAAAAAGATAAAGTATAGACAATTTGCATCTTCTCTCGAGATTTGGTCTAATTTGAACCACAGTTTGTCTTGATGGTTTTATCTTTATTGCCTGCAAATTGGCCTCCCAAAAATTACACAGTAGAACATATTACTAGACATCAGTGGCTGTTTGCTTTAATAGTTTTATCATTATTCCAGAGACTCATAAGCATTTGACAGAACATGAATAACTTGATAGTCTATTATAATAAGGATATCTATTCACCT
Organism: Vicia faba; assembly: GCA_948472305.1. NCBI lineage: Eukaryota > Viridiplantae > Streptophyta > Magnoliopsida > Fabales > Fabaceae > Vicia > Vicia faba. The sequence continues at coordinate 1,054,349,015 of OX451740.1, read as the reverse complement.
AGTTGCTTAATTTTTATAAGTAGGTTTTCAGGAAACAAACTTATATATATTCACCTAGTTGCAATATATATAAAGAATTAACATATTATCTGCTGCTATTTTTGTTTAATAGATAGTCCATAACTACATTTTAAAATATTTTTATGTTCAGTACAATTACTTTCTTAGGTTTATCTTTTGTTTCTCTTCTTTTGTGCTTTGGATATTGATCGTAACTGACCAGAAGAGATTGTCAAAGCCTTCAAGCTTCGAGTCGAATAGCAGTTGAAGGTGAAGTGGGGGGTACCTGCAAGACACTCTGATGCCAAAATGAGGTTCAGAGCTAATGCAAGCAAGTGAGTTGTGAATGAATCAATCCCTGACCCTCTCAAGTGAGAGCGTATTTATAACCCTCGGTGTTGGACCAAGGTCTTCAATGTTGGACCACGATGAGGCCCAACAATGAAGACTGCCAGAATTTATGTGTGTATGGAGTCCAGCACGTGGGTTCCTCCTTGGTCAACTGTTCCGAGAAAACAAATTTTGGACCCGTTATTTCCGGAGGGCAATATGAGTATAATATGGACACATGGGCAACGTCTTCCTAGCGGATACGTGGAGAAATGCCCAACGCTCTCCAGCTTGGGTTGTATGCCTTTGAGCCTTGGGCAAAGGCGCTGAATTGAACCTATCCAACGGCAGGGCAAGTGATGATCCAATGTAGAATAGATACAATTCAGTTTCTCTTGTCATAGTTAAAATTCAACAATTTGTGTAAGTGAAGTTGTGTTGAGTAACAAGTTGCCGTACTCATTGATTTGTCATTGGAATTTCAGGTCCTCAAGCTCATTTCTTGTTGCTCATCTATTATCGCGGGTGGTGCAGCCACTTCACTGCTTTCTTTGATGTACTAGATGTGTTTATTGTGGAATGGAGCTGAATGAATGCTGCAATCTCCTCTTAGGGGTTCTCACAAGCGCATGTATAAAGATGCTCATAAAACTTTAGGCTCCGGCAATCTTATGCATGCTACTAATCCTATATGAAGACTAAGGAATTTTAAGAGCTGACAATGGAAGGGACATTGACCAAGAGGGAATAGTTGAGAGCTAAAGGCACAATTGAAGCTACAAGTTAGCTTTCTTAGTTTTGAATTCAGTGACAAGATGGGTCCACATCATACTAATCTTTTGATCATAGAATTAGTTCAGACTCTCTTTTAATTTTTGTAATAATCATACATTTTTTATTAAAATTGTGTTTGGTTTGTGTGCTGAAGCATTTGGTAGCATATACTGCAGCTTAGGCACCATGTAAGTGTCACTTAGACATCATATATTTCTGTTAGAATGTCTTTATTTTAGACTATATGTGCGGTTTTTTCATGGTATGACATTTCGGCACAGAACAGTTCTGTTCTAATTGTTTATAAGTTCTCACGCACGCAAAAAAGTTAAAAGAAAATCTTAAAAATTATGAGACTATCAATTGTCAAGATCGAGAGGAGAATAACAAGATCGTAAAATATAAAATTATAGATAATATCTAAATCAAAGGTGAGTTTGACTGAGTAAGATATATTCATAAATATTCGGATTAGTAAGTTGGTTTAGTCTAGACTCACAAACACCCTTAAATTTATATACCCATTTGCTGCTGGAGAAATTTGCCGCTGGAGTAGCATCTCGTTCATGCTTTTACTTTTAGTTTAAATACATTTGCTAAAATCAATGAAGAACTCACAAAGAAGAACACATGAGCAACAATTTGAGAAAATGAACTATTAAATGTAACAATGGTAATTTTTTTTAATAAACAGTAACAACGGTATCTGACATCAACCATGCCTTCCAAAGGCATCAAACACACCTTCAATATCTTCAACAGAATGACTACATGAGAATCAAAAGAAACTCATAAGCTAAAAACAGAGGAGAATCAATCAACCAAAATACAAAGCCATTTGAACATCCTTCTGCTTAAACCCACATTTCTCATAGAACACCGCATTCTCAACACTGCAATCAAGAATAACCTTATAGCACCCAACCGAACGCGCATGCTCACTGAGAAACTCAACCACTTTCTTCCCCAATTGCTTCCCCCGAGCACTCGAATCAACAACAACATCTTCAATATGCCCAACTTTACCACAATTTCTTATAAATTTCTTCTCAATAAACACACACCCCGTCGCAATTATCTTTCCAGTAATCTCATCTTCAATTACACCAATAACATGATCATCTCCAAGCAAATCAACCTCCCGAAATCGATCCTCAAATTCCTTATCAGAAACTGAATCACAAACTGTAAGCTGTTGCAGTAACTCTATGAATCCTTTTTTCTTATCAGTAATCTCTAATCTTCGGATTCTAAACTTTTGTTCATAGCTGTTTTGCATTTCTAAACAATCTGCGATTATTGAAATTCAAAATTAAAAAAAAAAAGAAGGAAAATCGCTAGCAATGTGTAGCATTTACAGTTCACAGTATGAATCTCAGATCTGAAACGGAAACAGAAAAAAAAAAACTGAAATAATTTCACAATCAAACAGAGAGATTTGGAAATTTTACACTTACTTGAGTTTTACGATGAATTTCCGATGGATAACGACGCCGTTTGGGGAAAGATAATTTTGCGTTTTGGGTTCCTTTTATGTTCAGAAATTTGTGACGGATTGGTAAAATCTGAGCCGTTTATATTTATTATGATGAGGTGGCGAAATATGGACCGTGAGTTAGGTTGAAATTCGATTTTGAGGTTTTTGTAAGGAAGAGAAAAAAACGAATCAGAGAGAAGATCATAGCGAGAGAGATGCAAACGACGCTGTTTCGACGGCTCGCTCCATCGTTGGCAGCACGATTTCAACGCAACGAGAATCTTATAAGCGCTTTTTCTTCTTTATCTTCTTCTTCGGTTCTTCATCATGCTACGTCTTCGTCGTCTTCTTCTGCTGACGTGGAACCCGTTCACATAACGGAAAACTGCGTTCGAGTATGTTCTTTGTTCTACCAATTGCTTAGTTTTCAATTATTGCTTTGTGATTTTCTATATTACTGATTTTGTGATCTAATTGCATGGTTATGGAATTTACATTAGGTTTTTATCGATGGACCTTATTTATCGGTTATACCGGTTATTATTTATATTCATGTAATATATAACTCAAGAACTATGTGTATTATTACATGTAGTTGGTTCCAACTTTTTTAATTTTGAATTTGTAATAGAGAATTAAGGAACTGGACTCTAATGAACCATCAGCTGCTGGAAAAATGCTTCGGTTGAGTGTAGAAACAGGCGGATGTTCGGGTTTTCAGTATGCTTTTAATCTGGACGACAGAGTCAACTCAGACGATAGGTATTCGAATTTCAATGTTGATATGCTTGCCATATGTTGAAAAACCCTTGGTTTTTGTAAATTACAACGTAGTTTTACTTTAATGTATTGACAGGGTTTTCGAGAAGGAAGGTGTTAAATTGGTTGTTGACGATATTTCGTATGACTTTGTTAAAGGCGCGACTGTTGATTATGTCGAGGAGCTAATCCGTTCGGCTTTCGTAGTAAGTCATGCACACTTGTGAGTTTGAACCATGAATAGGCTGGTGTTTATTGAAAATTAACAACTTAACTATCTTTACATTCTTTCTGTTTCAATTCACATTAACTACAATACAACATGGAAATAATCAGGGAAGAAATTGTTTTGAATGTGTTTTCATTGGAAGTTTTCCTGTGAACTATAGTAGCAATCCACATTCGCATCATGTTATCTTGTTGAATCCTGAAACATTTCAGAACTTCTGATAGAGCTAGAAATGAGAATTGGGATGTTGATGGCGTGTCTAGTCATTCACGTGCTGTTCACAAAAATATGGAGGGTGTCTGTTAGGAAAAATAGGAAGAAAGGAGAGAATGATGAGCCGGCAGTAAAGGGGTGTGATGTGTGTGGCCGAATTCTATTTTATTGGTTTGGGTAGTTGAGAGAGAAGGCATTTTGGAGAATCTAAGAAATTAGTTGCAGAGAATTAAGGAATTCTGAGTCAGTGAGCATAGCTCTCGGGAGTAGCAGGGAGCTTGTTTCTGCTACTCATTTCCTTTGTATCATTCATCAGCCTTAGCATGACCGCTTAACGCAAAATTATAGTCTTTCTGATCAAGTAATTAAAGCCCTTGCTCCTATAATAGAAAGTTGAACAGAACAAGGTTGAATAGGTATGTGTAAATCGAACATGCTTCAAGCCATATTCAGGTTCAGATTTGAATCCGAAGTTGTAAATTTTTAGTATGAACCTGCTCTATATAGAGGTGACTTATTTCGTCACATCCAAGCAATGCATTTAGATTTTAGATGTCTTTGGAGTCTATATAACTTATACATAAACATTTAATTTGTTCATCCAAAATGGGCCTTAGTCTTGCGCCTCATCCTTTTTGGTTGCATATTATGCTGTGAACTATTTTGTGAACTGCAAACCAGCATGTTTCATTTCATTTTGTGTGGATGATGCAGTTTCTCTCCTGATGAAGCTTTTGCTTTGGACTCCTCTCTCCCAAAACCATTCATAGTCACACCTCCATCCAATTCAAACAAAATTAAAGCTACCATTGAGATATGCCTGGAAAATCTAACATTAGAAGTAAATTGTTCATGCATAATAGTGGTCGGAAGGAGGAGCAACTGTAGCACTGCAACCTAAACCAAGCTCACATGTCAATTTTGTAATTTGTTAACATCTTTAAAGCATGATGTGCTCCTAAAACATGTGAAGCACCAAAGATACTTCCAATCTTAAGGTGCATCATTCCATGAACTTTGATTAAAGAATGTTAATAATACACTATTTGACAAGTTTTTTGCTGACACTTTCTCCATTGTTGGGTGATATCACATGTTACTCAAACTAAATAACCTTAGCCCGATCTCTCTATGTGAGATTGGTAAGAGATTTCACCTAATACTAAAGAATATCGAAAAGAGTGGGTAATTAGTGTTTTTCCTTTTGCTTTTGTTATTATTAGCTATCCTATATAATCATAGTTTGCCATAGTGATCCAGTTATTTAGGTAATTATTTTGCACCAAAAAAAAAAAGCTGCTCTTGCAGAATTTCACAATGATGTTGTCTTTTATGTTTGATGGCATCACTTTCATAGTAGAAGAAGACACATTTACACGTCCTTAAAAGTTGTGTGTGCATTCGAACTGAGTTCAAAGTCCTTAGATTGTATGTGAATGAGAATTGTGGACAGAAAAGCGTCGATGTAATTGTGCTTGCATCTGCTCGTTTATAACATTGAATGTCATTCTTAAGACATTTAAACAAAGACAAATCTACATTTATTTACTGGTTTCATTTTCAGGTGACTGAGAACCCCAGTGCAGTTGGCGGTTGTAGCTGTAAAAGTTCCTTCATGGTGAAACAGTAGTTAGCTATCTTGGGACTCCCCCTCCTCAATTTCCTCCACTGCTCAGATATATACTCAGTGAACAAGATTATTATATTATGGATACGATTTTTGTAACTCAAAAAGCAATTGATTAAATTATTGTTTGTATAATGATATCAATGTTACATACAGTTGGTTTACTGGTAATAAATTATCAGGCATTTAGCTTGTACTAATCATTTTTGGTGTATATTACTGATCGTTCGAATATTAAACAAAGCTTGCAAATGTATTTACAATTTGCATTTACAATTTTCATCAACAAGTTGCTTATTTAATGCCATATAATGACAAGGGCATTAGTTCTCACACCTTAGTACATCTCCGGACATACTCATTTTACACCAGAATATATTCTAAGTGAGACACACTCCTATTTTCTCAAAAAACTCAAAAAAATTAGTTCGGAAGTTATCTTCGAACAAATCCCCTTATTGATTTTGAACATTTAACAACTTTGTGCAAATACAGAAATGTAGTTTCAGATTTATCAAGCGAGAATTTGAAAAAAATACCACCTTAAATATATTTTTCAATTAGTGGCTATTCCTGAAGTGCATTTATGGAAATGTCAAGTGGAAAATTTAATAAAACATCACCTTGATGTTTGCTTCACTCATGATCATTCCACCATTTCTTCTTTAAATTCTACCAAAACCTCATTCTACATTCAAACAATATTTTCTTGTTTTTCACATCAAAAGAAGCTGAAATTTAAGGTAATGTACATGTATTTTCTTTCTCACTTATATTAATTTGGTTTTCTGTCTGAAAAAACGAACGTTGCGTTCAAAAATACATTTCCGAATTTTTGTTGAACGTCATCTGTAACTGTATTTATGGATTAGTACAGAGTTGAATTTGGTCAGTTTTTAAATACTTCCTGTTATGATTGACCTTAGGTATAGTCACTCTAATGTTGTCTTCAAACCTATTGTGTTTACGAATGTCAAGGTAGATGTTGGCAAACAATTTACAAATGAACATAAGTTTGTTGTTCGTGATCATATGCTCCAATGGATCCGCACGGAGGTTGTCAATTGGGGTTCAACGTTGTAATTAGAAGGTCCGATAGAAGACAAACATTTGTGACACTAAGATGCGACATAAGTGGCAAGAATACAACTGCTATTCGAAAGTTGAAATTGGGTGACAGAAGTTCAAGAAAATGTGAGTGTCCTTTTAAATTGCGTGTATACCTTATGGTGAATAATACATGGAGATTTAATGTGATTTGTGGTATACATAATCATGACATGTGTCGCAAGTCAGTTAGACATCTTATTACATATCACCTAAAGGCTGGAGAGAAGATAATTATTTCAGACATGATATTGAACATGGTACAACAGTAATATCTCATATTCTCTTAAATACTAATTTCTCATTAAGTGGAATAAATTGAGTAATTACTGTGTTAAGAAAAAACTAAATCTTAATCAAATTCCTAATCCTTATTAATTAGTAAAGGGTAGAGTTTTGGAGATTTAGACAATTTGAAAAGGGTATAATGGTATTGTTCAAATTAGATCCATTAAAGGACTAAAACCTTTACTACTTCTTTCTATTTTCTTTCTTTCCTCAACTCACTTCTCCTTTGTTTCAAAAGATAATAAGAGAAAGAAGAGAAAAGGAAGAGGAAAAAAAAGGAGAAGAAGAAGAAACTCAAGGAAGAATAAGTTATTGGAGCAAGAGTTAGAAATAAAATTCTCATCTCATCTTATTTCAAAATCATCTTCCTTTTTAGAGGTGGGTTTTTAGTTAGTATAGCCTCTGGGGGGAAATTTTCCATGAAATCATGATTAGGGTTTTGGTAAGTCCTTAATTGTTTGTGAAATTGATGATTAAAATATGATTCTTGTATGCTTTGTGCTATTGTTAGTAACTCATTGTCGCGGCGGAAAAATTAAGATTAAGCTATTGATTAATTTAACTCAGAAAAAGCAAGATTCGCCATCAAACTTTATTATTTCCAAATTAATGGAAAAATATCGAGAATGTAGGATATTGGATCGAACACTATTGGGTCGAAGTGTAGCTTCTGGTTTGACAGAATTTATGCATGCCATCAAAGTATGTTCACATGCTGGTGTCAAAGACTTACATACTGTAGTTGAAGTGTGATAGTATATGGGTGTCAAAATGCTAGGGTTGTTAGTATTTCGAATTGGGCCTGTTTGTTATGTCCAATTGTTTAAGTTAGCTTGTACCCTAAGTTAGCTTGTAATGGGTATTTGTGAAAAAGTCTATTATTTTAGTATGTTAGGTTTATTATAAATAACATACTAGTCTCTCATCATTGCATACTGCAAATCCTAATTTAGAGTGAGAGGGTTATTTGTTATTCTTGTGTACTTGTAATATGATTTAAAGAGAAAGTAAAGAATATCAGTTATAACCAATCTTTGTTGTTAATCTTGTTTATCATATTTTTCTACCCTTGAAGGTTTCCCTCTAATAAGGAAATCTATTATATTTTGTTTCCAAGGTATCTTGTTTCACAACAAATTGGTGCGGTGAGCACGGAGGAGATGCCTTCAACAAAGTATGAGATTGAAAAGTTCAACGGAGTGAACGATTTCCGTCTGTGGCGGTTGAAGATGAAAGTCCTACTGGTTCAGCAGGATTGTTTGAAAGCGTTGAAGGGAGCAACGACCATGGATGTTGTGTTAATGGAAAAGGAAAAGACAACCATGATAAAGAAAGTCCACGACACAATCTTGTTGAGTCTTGGTGATAAGGTTCTTCGGCAGGTATCAAAGGACACGACGACATCAGGGTTATGGGTGAAACTTGAAATTTTGTACATGACCAAGTTGCTGGTAAATCGACTCTACCTAAAGCTAGCTTTGTATTCATTCAAGATGATTGAAGACGAAGCATTGGCTGGGAAATTGGATATGTTCAATATGCTAATTCTTGATCTTTAAAATATTGATGTGAAGATCGATGATGAAGATCAAGTGATGTTATTATTGTGCACTTTGCTCAGAACACAAGTTCACTTCAAAGAAACTCTCTGGTATGGAAGGGAGTCCCTGAACCTTGAAGAAGTTTAATCAGCCTTGTATTCTAAGGACTTGAATGAACGAAAGAAGCATAAACCTTTAACAGTTGGTGAAGGTTTGGTTGTTAAAGGAAAATTCTTGCGAATGGATGGTAAGTTCGACAAGAAGAAAGGTAAAAGTCAGCAAAAGTATTACAGTGGCGAAGCATCTAGTATTCGATGCTATCATTGTAAGAAGGAGGGTCACACAAGAAAGGTGTGCCCTGAACACCCGAAAGATCATGGAGGTAAGGATAATGGCAACACAATTATTGTTCAAGATGATTTAGACTCATCTGATGTTCTTATGGTTTCGAGCAACAACTCGTCAAAGGAGTGAATATGGATTCTGGGTGTGCTTGGCACATGACTCCAAGCAAAGACTTGTTCGAAAAGTTATGTGATCAACATGGTGGATCTGTATTGCTAGGAAACAATAAAGCTTGCAAGATTATAGGTGTTGGATCTGTGAGATTCAAGCTCCGTGATGAGTCAATAAAGTTGTTGACTGAAGTCAGGTATGTACCTGATTTGAAGATAAATTTGATTTCTCTTGGTAAATTCGACAAGAAAGGACATGTTTTCCAAGGAGAGAAATGTATCCTAAAAGTCATGAAGGGCTTGGTGATTAGGGAAACAAAATTTGCTTGATGGAGATAAATTTGAAAAGCTGGAATTTTGTGAACTCTGTGTACTTGGAAAATATTGTAGAGTGAAGTTCAACAAAGGAAAACAAAGAACACATGGATCCGTTGATTATGTTCATGCTGGTCTTTAGGGGTCTACAAGGTTTCCATCACATTCAGGAGCAAGGTATTTTCTATCCATAGTTGATGATTATTCTAGAATTATGGGTATTCATCCAAAAGACTAAGGATGAAACTTTTGAGAATTTCAAAAGTTGGAAGACTCTGGTCGAAAATCAAACTGGCAGAAAGGTCAAGAGGTTGAGAACTGACAATGGCCTTGAATTTTGAAATGAGGCTTTCGACATATTTTGTGTTTCCTCTGGTATTACAAGGCACAAAACTACTGCAGGTACTCCATAATAAAATGGTTTGGCTGAAAGGTTTATGTTGCGACTGGTTTTTAAATGAGAGTCGCCACTATTAGTTTTTATCCTAGGGAAGGGCATCTAATAGGAAACCCTAATTCGCAGACAGCGATTCTAGATTTCGGACTTCATTAGACGAAAGGAAGATGTTAGGAACCTTTCATCTACCTTGTTCACAAGGATACTAGGTTTTAGGTTTAACTTCGGGTGAAATAGGATTTTTAAATTTTAATAGGGGAACTCGCCACGATTTTTGATCGTATGCCTACGTATCCTCTTATGAGGAATCAAAGTCTCAATTCGTAGTTCGTATGGGTTTGTGTTTTTTATGGGTTGCAGATGTATTTTGAATCACCTCACATTTTGACCGGTTGTAGTGATTGCAGAGATTTTGGCTAAATACGCGATTAGAAAATCCGTTTGAAACCCTTTTGCAAAAAAAAAGTTGTTTAGATTAGTTTGCTGCGAAAAATAATTTGATATTTGTTGCGTATCTTTTAATCGTATTAATTGCAAAAAACTTAATTAATGCATGAGTAAAAAATACTTTAATGCAAATATATAACGAAATAATATATGAATTTTGAATAAAAATAATTTACATGTTAATATGAATAATACTATTTACATATAATAAATAATAATAATATAAGAATAAAAAGTACTAAATAATAATTATTATAAAAATTAATAAATGATAATAATAATAGTAAGAATAAATAAAAAATAATAATATATAAATAATAGATAAAAATAATATAAATAAAATAATAGAAAAAAATAATTTAATTAAAAACAGGGAGTGCGTTTTCAGTTAATAAGCAAAAGTAAAGGGGGGGGGGGGGGGGGGGGGCGCTAATAGTTAATGAGGGCTGGCCCAAGTATTAATTCAGAAGGGGGTGTTAATTTGATATACGGTTTAGTAATCCAGGCGAGTGGGGGTGTTAAAAGAAAACGGGTTCGGCCCATTAGACAATACAAAGGCCAGTTTGATCGCGTGTAGCGCGGGGGAACGATGGATTCTCTTAAGACTTGGTCTATGGCCGTCAGATCATGATCGGAGGGATAATAATGAGGGAGTACGATAATTATAGTGAACCAACGCGCATGGAATTGAAGCGGATTTAATATTTTGTTTTAACACATTTTTATTGTTTTGTTTTAGTTACAGTATTGTAATACGGTGGCAGAACCGACTGTTATACTGGTTTTGTATTTGTGTTTGCAAATGTTGCGGTAAGAAAGAGTCGCCACCGACTTTTCTTTTATCCAAATTAAGGAAAGAGTGAAAAGAACAGAAAAAGACCTTTTCGAGAATTTTTTGAGTAAGGGGGTAGATTATGGAAAGGGAGGGTGTTCGTACCCTTTCCATCCGTAGTTTTCAATGGGCTCTTAGATGCTTAGCTCATTTGAAAATTACCTTGTGCTTTGTGTGTTTGAAAAAATGTTTTGAAATTCCTTAGTGCAGCGATTCACTTTGCGTTAATTCTTGTATCAGTCCTCAAGAGTGTTGAGAAAAAAAATGTTTTTGAAAGTTGTTTTTAAAATGTGTAAGTGTGAAAAGTTTGTTTTATTTGAGCAAGCATCTAACAACGATCTACTTGTACTCGAAAAGGTAGTTCTTTTCCTCCTATCCTTTAGACAGTGCTATCTTACTATTAGTGAGAAGGTAGCCCTATCGTTGGATGTATGAGGGACAATCGAAGGGACGCTTTATAATCACAAAGGAAATTAGGCAAGAAGCTTTAGTAACCACCCTAAGGTTCTAAGATCATATTTTTACCGAGGCAACATTGAGTGGGTCATTGAGGGACTTATGATCTTTTAGAACCAAAGGGTAGCCACTAAAACCTCTCACGTTTCGAGAGTTGTGACTATTTTTCCGAAGGAAACCAAAGTGGGCGTATCCTAGAGGTGTATCTGTGCAAGTGTGCTTGTTTTGGTTATTTATATTTTTTGTTAGGTTTGCTAGAGTTTTAATTTTTCAGTCTTGTCATGTAAGCCTAATTACTAACAGTAGTATATACAGTAATTTAAAGTGCAGAAATGTAAAGTGCGGAAATATAAATCCTACTGTGATACGGTGGAAGAACTGACTTGAGGGTTTTGTGTTTGATTGCAAATGTTGCGGTTAGCAAGAGTCGTCACCGACTTTTCTTTTATCCAAAAGGAAAGGTGAAAAAGCACAGAAAAGGCCTTTGAGATTATTTCTTGAGTTCGGGGGGTAGATTATGAAAAGGGAAGGTATCAACACCCTTTTCATCCATGGTTTTCCATGGGCTCTTAGTTACTTGCTAGATCACTTGAGTTTGTTTGAAATTGTGCTTTGTGTGGTTTTTTCAAAGTATTTTGTGAAGAGGCCATTGCTTAGGAAATCTTTGTAATGATTCTCGTTCGTAAGAATGTATACAAAGATGTTGATCTTTTGAAAATGTTTTCAAGTTTGTAAGATGTTTTGAAAGTGTAGGTGCTTGCTTTGAAAATAGCAAGGATGTTTTGTTTGAAATTGAGCAAGTAATTAGGAGCATTCTACCTACTCAAAAGTCTTTCTTGTTCTTTTTTTTCTTTGACATTGTTGTCTTACCATTGATTTGGTAAACAACCCTATCTTTGGATGTAAACAGGACGGGCGTGGGTCATCGTATAGCCATGATTAGCAATGTTACAAGGTATCTTAGCATTCTCTTTGAGAGACTTAAGATCATTTGAAAGGCAACTTAGATAGTGTCATCGAGGGACTATGATCTTGTATTTGCCTGTTTTTGCTAAGATACCTCACATGCGTAATATAGTCATTTTGTATAAGGCAACCAAGTGGAATAACCCTAGGGGTGTTTGTGTGCAAATGTATTGTTTTCATGCTTGATTTTGTCTTGAATTAGGGTTTTCTAAGTATTGGTTTTAGTCTTTCCATACAAACCCTAATTACTAACATGTTATATATAAAACGATAAATTGCGGAATTTAAAGTTACTACGCTATTACAATACTTGTGGGAGGGGGGTTTACAAATTGAATGGAGATTGCAAGAATGTAAACCTAGTTAATCTATAACAACCATATTGAATTGGTACAAATATAGAAGGAATTAAATGAATATAATGTACAAAATGAATAAATGTACAAAAATGCAAAATGTAAAGAAAATGGACCTTTGTTTGGTTTTCATGAGAAAAAAGGGGATTTATTTTAACCTAATTAATTAAAGAAAATAATTAATTAAACTTAAATTTATTAAGAAAAGATTTTAAATAAAACCCTAAATTTATTAATTGATTAAAAGAAAATAAGTTTGTAAGAAAAGTATTTTTTTTGGTATTTTTGTCTTGAAAATAATACATGGTGTTATAAAATATTTTTGATCTTTTTTTATATTAAAATAATTTATTTTAATTGGTGTAAAAGAAAATAAATAATAACCTAGTTTTAAATTAAATTTACAAGACTAGTTAGTAAAAATAAATAAAGTATAGTTAAATGAAATACTTTTTGTGAGAAAAATAAAATAAATTAAGTTAAAATGAAAATCTATTTTTTTGGTATTTTTCATGATTTTTTAATATTATGAAAATAATTAAGAAAATAAATAAAAAGAAAATAAGAAAATAAAATAAAATTGGGCCAATGGCGTATAAATGAAATTGGGGGTTAGTCAGCAAAAACAAAAACAATCCAGGCCCAAAGAGGCCCAGCGCCTGAAAAAAAAACAAAAGTCAGGAAGCAAAAAATATGAAAAAATCAAAAGGGTACCACTGGGGCTCGAACCCAAATTCCAAAGGTTACAGGCGCACGCTTCTACCACTGGGGTGGCTATACATCCGTTAACATAAGAAAAACAATAAATGTATGATACAAAACGCGCCCTGATGACTTCATCTTCAACCTCCAGCCAGACCAACTGTAACTTGTTCATTTCTCATCAAAAATGAAAACTGTAAACATGAAACTTGTAGAAAGTTTTCTCACGATTTCAAAAATGTAAAGCATTAAAACTATAGATAAAAGATAAGCATGAATTTTATTGTCCCTAATCTGAATCTTAAAAATCTCAAAAACTTCAATCCTAAAATTCTCTAAGCTCAAGCAAAATTAATGGAAACTATGAACATGGTTAGCTTTAGGGCAATGGTATCTACATGTTTTGTTCACAAATAAATCATTAATGATGCTTGTATGAAGAGTTCAAAGTTAAGAAAACTTACCTCAAAACTGGAAATCATGTTTTGAGTTTGAGCTTGTTTCAAGTGATGGTGATGATCGGGTTAACTTCCTTGAGGTCCCAGGAAGCTAATGCAATGATTAGCTTGAGCAATGGATTGCTGAAATGGTCTAGAGAAGTCAATGTGCATAGCTCTATTTTTGAAAATGGAGGACGGTGTTAATGGTGTTACAGTTCTGTAACATGGTGTGGGACCAATTCTATATGATGTTTAGAAGCTTTAGAAACCAAAAGGCTAAGAAACGCACGAGTAGATTATGAGTTTCAAGTTTTTGGTCAGTTTGGGTGAAAATGGAGGTATGAAGCGTGATTACGAGTTCTAGATCTTTTCAGTGGTCTATCCTTCGTGTATTTGTGGCCAATGGTTTGTGTATGTATAAACAAAAGTGTTTGAGAGCATTGGACAATCAAAAGTACACGTTTTTAGCTTTTGGCTAGGTTACTTGATTTTGAAGAAAAGTGGGAAACAAGTTTCAAGAGGAGGTACAAGCATGGGCTGGGTGATTGTAAGTGTCTAAACCATTTCTTATGGGTTATAGGACTTGTTTGATCAGAAGAGAACAATTGCAAGGCTCAAGAACAAGTTTTGTACAAAAAGTCACTTTATCAAAATGGCAATGTAACCTTTCTTCCAAAAATGGATATAAAGCATGTCCATGCATTGAATGCTTGAAGTGAGACTTCTAAAAGCTGTGTAAACCATTAATTATCAAGTTCCTAACAAGTTTGATGCCTTCAAAGTAGTGTTTATGCAGCATAGTTTGAATTTTGAAATTGGTTCATCACAAAATGTCTTGTAAATCAAGTGATAAAACCCTAACTTCATCTCTTCGATTCTCCCTACTCAAGAATGATCTCAAGGAGTTCTTGGACATTTTGTAAAGCTTGAAATTTTATCTACAACACATATTTGAATTGATTTTGAATATTCCCCTTAGAACTATATGAAAAAGTGTCATGAAGTTGGGTCAAAATCCTGACCAAATTAGGGCAAAATTTCACTAAGTGTTTTGTTTCATGACCACATGTTCTTAAAATTATAACTTGAGATCCAAGAACTTTTGGAAGAATTTGTGTGAATTAAATTTGTATATTTCATGTATATCTACAACTTTCATGTTGGAAGTTTCTCTTGAATCACCTTGCATCATGGTGAAAACTTTGCTCAAAGTTATGAAAAAAATAAGAAATTTCCAACCCTTAGAAAAATTTCTAAGTTTAGAAATTTTGACTTTTCAAAATGAAATCTTGACTTTTTGATTTCTTGATGAATAAGTTTCATATTTTGACACGTTTTGATGAATTATGATCTTTAGCATTTAAATTTGACCAAAAAGTCAAAGTTTGACTTTTCAGTATACATTTGAGTGAAAATTCACCTGTCAATCCTTTGAACTTGAGTAATGATTTGAACCATGTTATTAGGTCAAAATTATGAAATTGGACTCTTGAGGTAATTCCTTAAACCAATTTATCATTTGCTAGGTCAAAAATCAGAAATTGCCCTTTCCCAGTCAAAACCCCAATTTTGACCATTTTACCCTTTTGGAGATTTGATCAAATTTCTTGAGGAATTATGGTCCAAACTTGAGTAAATGATACATATGAGTTTAAAATGTTGATGTGAATAAAAATTGTGAAGTTTGACTGTAAATTGGCCATGGTTGACTTTTCCCCCAATACAACTGATTTTTAGGTCAACTACTCAATTGACTGAGCAAAAATGTGATCCAAGGCTTGAAACTTGACATGAGTAATCTTGAGGGTCCATAATGATCCATTAAAGTCATATGGGACATTGTAAGTTCAAAAATCCTTGTGCAAACTCAAACCCTAATTTTGGTCATCAGTGCTTAAGGAGGTGTCTTGAGTTGATCAAACCCTAGTGCAGTCTTGGACTCAAGGAGATCTTGTGAGAAAATTCTTGATAAGTGAGAGGGCAAATTTTGGGGTACAACAACTGCCCCTGTTCAATCTTCTTAAGCCTGAAGAGTTAGATTGGCGAGTTTTGCCATTCGTGACTCGGAGGTGGAAGATGATTGGACACTTGAGTGCCCAGAAATTTGCACTAGGTGATGTGATGGTTGAGGGAATGGGCTTAAAGATTCCATTTGGAGAGATGATGGAAAGTTGTTGGATATGGGCTTGTAGATGCCATCCAAAAATGATTGCTGAACTGAATCTGAAAGAGAAATTTGAATGAGTATCAGAATGACATCCGCGTCTGGAGCGTATCTGAACTGTATCTGAAAACTAAATCTGAATGAGTATTAGAATGGAATACGTGTCTGGAGCATATCTGAACTGTATCTGAAAGCTGAATCTGAATGAGTATCAGAATGGCATCCATGTCTGGAGCGTATCTGGACTGTATCTGAAAGCTGAATCTAAATGAGTATCAGAATGGCATCCGTGTCTGGAGCATATCTGGACTGTATCTAAAAGTTGAATCCGAATGAGTATTATAATGGAATCCATGTCTAGAGCGTATCTGAAAGTTGAATTTACATGAGTATCAGAATGGCATCCGTGTTTGGAGCGTATCTGAACTATTTCTGAAAGTTGAATCTGAATGAGTATCAGAATGGCATCCGTGTCTGGAGCGTATCTGAACTGTATCTGAAAGTTGAATTTACATGAGTATTAGAATGGCATCCGTGTCTGGAGCGTATCTGAAATGTATCTGAAAACTTTGAACATTGTTAATGGTAGTTGTTGATTAATCTTATCCTGAAAAGGGTAAAATGTTAGCTAGTATGCAAAGTTATATTGTATGAAATGCAAGGTATAATGCATTCATGTTATCAATGTTTATGATATATGGATGAGATGTATGCATATGTGAGCTAATCTGCTGCACTGCTTGGTGGATTGGGGAAAATAAATCCATGACTGTTGCTGAGGATAGGGAGTGTAAGACTTCATATTGTGAAGTTGATTAATTTCCACTTAGAGAAATAAACTTTGTTGTAAGGGAAACGCCGTGTACTGCTTGTAAAATCCTGTTGGAGAACCCTGAGAAATTTGGTGACTTCTACTGGGGATTGATAACTGGAAGCTTTGTTCCGCTGGGGATTATACTGCATACTGCGGGGTTTTATGGAAATAGCTTAGAGAGATTTCCCTACCTTAAAGCCATCAGTGATTGTATTTTTATTTTTGTTCATTTGTAAATAGTAATTATGTTCAAATGCATATGTTCAACAATAAATCATTGGACGTTTTTGTAACCAAAACACAAGAGTAAAGAAAACATATAATTTTGCACTTCCAAAGGAATATCTTTGTATTGACTTTGAGTAAGTATTTTTGTACAATGAGACAAAAATTCTAGTAAGAGAATTCCATCGTAAAAAAAAAAGAATTTTGATACAAAGAAAATATAGCTATGTGAAATAATCCCATGGGGTTCCTATTCTGCTATAGTCTTCGTGTCTCTGAGCATCTTGTCTATTTGTTGCCTTGTCCGAAGCTGATTGAATTGATCAGAACCTCTGAGTTTGTCAGGTTTCCCGTAAGGTGATCCAACAGGACATAGTCATACGCTTTAATTCCCTAACTTTTTCCTGGATCGCCCTTTCAGGTTTTCGTTCAACCGGGAAACCCTTTTTTGCTCAAGCCGCCCTTTCAGGTTTTCAGCTTGCCGGGTGTACATATTTTTTGTTTTATCCCTAATTTTTGCCTGAACCTTTTGGTTCGCCAGGATGCCCTTGTTTTGCCTAGGTGTGTCAACCTAGCTGGTCTCTTATGCGTAGTATCTTTTGATTATGTCTGCATTCGCAGGGTGCAGCAGATCATCACCATCCATGGTGGTCAAGATCATTGCTCCACCAGAGAATTTGTTTTTGATCACAAATGGTCCTTCGTATGTAGGAGTCCATTTTCCCCTGGGATCACCTTGCGGCAGTATGATACGCTTGATCACCAAATCCCCGACTTGATATACTTGGCGTCTGACCTTTTTGTTGAAAGCCTTGATCATTCGTTTTTGATATATTTGACCATGACAGACAGCAGTAAGCCTTTTCTCATCAATCAAGTTTAGTTGATCAAGTAGAGTCTGGATCCAATCTTCTTCGTTCAGCCTGCATCCTTCATAATTCTTAGAGAGGGGATCTGGACCTCAATAGGCAAGATAACCTCCATGCCGTATACCAGAGAGTAGGGTGTTTCCCCGGTTGACGTGCGCGCTGTGGTACGATACCCTTGGAGAGAGAATGGTAGAATCTCATGTCAGTCTTTGTATATGACTGTCATTTTCTGTATGATCTTTTTGATATTCTTATTTGCAGCTTCGACAACACCATTCATCTTTGGCCAGTAAGGGGAAGAATTGTGATGCTGGATCTTGAATTGCTCGCACAGGGTGGTGATTATAGTATTGTTCAGGTTCGTACTATTGTCTGTGATGATCCCTCCGGGATACTGTATCGACACATGAGATTCTGCTTGATGAACCAGGCGACAACATTCTTGGTCACGGAAGCGAAAGAGGTTGCCTTAACCCACTTTGTAAAATAGTCAATGGCCACTAAGATGAAGCGGTGTCCATTAGAGGCCGTTGGCTTGATTTCCCCAATCATATTAATGCCCCGCATAGCGAAGGGCCAAGGAGCCATCAAGATATTCAGAGGAACCGGAGGTACGTGCACCTTGTCAGCGTAGATCTGACACTTATGGTAGGTTCGAGAGTGTTGGTAGCAATCTGCTTCCATGGTATACCAATAATAGCCTGCTCGTAGGATTTTCTTTTCCATCGTATGCCCACTGGAATGGGTGCCAAAAGTGCCTTCATGTAACTCAGCCATGATCCTTTCTGCTTCAACCTTGTCTACGCACCGAAGTAACACAGAGTCATGGTTGAGTTTGTAGAGAATGCCATTACTAAGGAAGAACTTAGCAGAGAATCTCCTTAAGAACTTATTATCATTGACTGAAGATCCTTCTGGATATTCTTGAGCCTCGAGATACCTCTTGACTTCGTGAAACCAAGGTTGGTCCACTACTTCTTCAGTATAAATCTCGTGACAGTGAGCTGGTTCATCCATTCGTTTAATGGTGATCTGGGGAGCCTCGTTATCCCATTTAAGATTAAACATGGACGACATTGTGGCTAGTGCGCCTGTGTTGGCTCCTAAATTCGACACCCTTGTTTGTTATCAATATAGACCATTAATTATGAGTCAGAAGAGTTTCCTACATAAGAAGGCTTCGACCAGCTGATCATGCCGAAGGCTCATCAAAGAATGACAAGATACTTGGAGAGATTCTTTTAAGTGGGAATCTTGTTGTCTTCGACGTCGAAGGAACCTCTCGACGAAGGTACCTGATGCCCAAGGTCGAACGATTTGAGATTTGAATTGTTGGAGGGAAAACGGTTCCCAACAGTGACCAAGTGCAACGTGCCGAGGACAGAAGCGTCGAAGGCTGTGAGCGTGCCATGTGGCATCATCTCGAAGCAGCGTAACTGCCCAGCGGTTACTTAGGATTTGTTTTAGTATAAATACTAGTTGTTCACGTAGTTTTCGTGTGTGTTCATCATCTTATACAAGTCACTTATTTAGATTCAAGTACCCAGCGTGAGCGAAAGAATCATTGAGAATGTATGTGTGAAACACCATTTAAATTAATCAAAGTCTTTTACATTCAAGCAATTTATCGCTTTCATTTACTTATCTCCGTCGAAGCCTTTTATTTAACGCTTTATTTATTCTATCAAGCTTTTCTTCATGCAATTTACTTAAAGTGTCTTTACTTTACTGGCATTAATCATCATTAGGATTAGTCAAACTCCAGAAAATCAACCATGTCTTAGGATCAATCTGATCGATCCTGCTAGTCACCAAATAAGTAACCTTTTGGAAGATCAGTGGTTGTTTACCAATTTCCACGGTAAATAAATTGGCACACCTGGTGGGACCTTGTGTTGATTTTTACGATTAACCATTTTATATAAAATATCCTCCTTTTTCGAGAGTATTGCATGTTATTGAGAAGTGGCAGAATATACACCAACGAAACCAATACTAGGAGAAGAAGTGAAGAGATGGCGAATCCGCCAAACAATGGAGAAATCCCACAAACAAACGTGGGAGCAACGGTTATCCCAACCGTAAGTGAAGTGGTAACCGCTGGTTCAACACCAGCAGTAACAGTTACACAAACGGGGCCATTACCTCCATTCACTGGCCCCAGAATGCCTTTGGGAACTCCCCCACCAAGGGGAAACCAAGGAACTAGGCCATATGTTCCCCCAGTGTTTTCGACAATCGGTTTAAATCGAGAGCCACTCTATGGCATGCCAACTTCTGAATTGGCTAGCCTGACGAACGCTGTGTCGACTTTTTCAGACCCTTTAGTGAGCGCCTCTTCGCCACTCCAAGGCTCTGAGGTTGGTATGGCGAACAGGGGTAGGACCCAACTCTTAGGAGGAACATCCCAAGTAATGCATGGCCTTACGAATGCCTCGACATCAGTCTTGAGGCAGCAAATGGACGAAAGCAACCACGATATGGTTCAAATGTTGGCACAAACTTTAAGCACATTGCTAAATCCTCTAATACAAAATACCACCCAGTCGAATCAGCAAATGACAGCGCAAATGGCGCGTCTGGCTGACTTTTTTGGGGTACCCCAACCTATTCGACATCCCCAAAGGGCACAGATAAGGGGAAACCAAGGTATACTTATAGAGGAAGAAACCACTATTAATCAAGTCCAGCAGCCTGTCGAAGAAAACCTTAGGGTACGAATGGAACAACCCGAGGTCGAAGAGCCTAGAGTCATAGCCCCGGAAGTAAGGATGGTTAATAGAAACCAAAATGCTGATGAAGTAGTTCAGCAGATCCAATACCAGAATATGGGTTTGGAAAATAACTTGACAGCCATGATTGAAAGAATCATGATGCAAAATGGGATGAATACGGGCTTCCGTAGGCCCAACTTTACATCCCCGCTGTCAGAATATGTGTTACAAACGGACTTGCCTCCTAGATGCAAAGTCCCTAAGTTCACTAAATTTTCAGGGGACACGACAGAATCCACTGTCGAACATGTGGCAAGATACTTGATCGAAGCAGGAGAGATTTCAAACAATGAGAACCTGAGGATTAAGTATTTCCAAAGTTCCCTAACAAAGAATGCGTTTACTTGGTTCACAACTCTCCCCCCCAATTCGATCCACCATTGGACCCAGTTGGAGAGATTGTTCCGTGAGCAATTCTACATGGGACAAACCAAGATAAGCCTGAAAGAGTTGGCCAGTGTAAAGAGGCGATTCACTAAACCTATAGACGAATATCTAAATAGGTTTAGGTTGCTCAAGGCAAGATGCTTTACGCAAGTGCCAGAACATGAGTTAGTCGAAATAGCCGCATGAGGTCTAGATTACTCCATTAGGAAGAAATTAGACACTCAATACCTGAGAGACATGGACCAATTGGCCGATAGGGTTCGACAGGTAGAACGACTTAAAGCTGAAAAAGCCAGGGCGACAAAAACTCATAAAAGAGAAAGGATAGCGTATGTCGAAATGGACGATGAAGATCCAGAAACATTCGACGAACCTATAACCGTCGAAGAAAGTGAGGTCGATTTAGCTGAGTTAAAACAAGGGCCACCATACTCTTGCAAACTACTAGTCCCCTCAAGTGGAAAAAACCCCACTGGTCCTGAAAGGGCCAATGATAGGTTCCCTAAAAAGACTTACAATTTTGATATTACAAAATGTGATGAAATTTTTGACTTACTTGTAAAAGATGGCCAAATGATAATACCCCCAGGGGTAAAAGTGCCTCCTCTTGATCAAAGAAAGAAAAGAGGCTTTTGTAAATATCATAATTTTCTGGGCCATAAAACATCTCAATGTTTTCTTTTCAGGGATCTCGTACAAAATGCTATCGAAGAAGGGAGGTTGAAGTTCGCTGATAAGACCCCCATGACTGTGGACTCTAACCCTTTGCAGGCTGAAGCCCACTATGCTGAACCTTCAGAGGTGAATGTGATCGAGGCTTCCAGGAGTCAGATGAAAAGGCCAGGAATAACTATGGTCGAAGTCACCAAAGATCATATCAACATGCCAATCTTTGGCAGTTTTTCTGGGAATCTTTCTAGAAAGACAATCGAAGCAGTCCAAAAAGCTGCTGAAGGCCCAAAACTGGAGACAAGTGGAGCCTTAAAATCTGGAGCTAAACCCATTTCCTACTTAGCTGCAGCGCAAGGCCAGACAGGAGACCTGGAGGCCCAAATGAAGCAGATGACTCTTACTACTAAAGACAACATGAATGTCAACATGGTCGAAATCTCTCAATCGAAAGTTTTAGAGGAGGCCATGAGGCAAGAGCAAGCAAACAGAACGGCTTTCCCTCGGGAAAACGAAAATCTGGAAGATTTCCTGCAACGATGCCAGAAGAAGAAGTCAGAAGTAATGCTGTGTCCCCGATGCAACTCTATTTTTGACAAGAAAGCTGCTGAACACATCGAAGGTGTGAGAGCAGCAAACAAAAGAAGGGAAGGTGTTGATGTTCGACATGACCCCAGAAGAACCTACCAAAAGGGTTCAAATCAAGAAAAAAGGCCACTAACTTTCAGGCCTCCAACCAATGTGCCAGTTGATACGTGGCTCAAAACGTCGAGTCGAAAGAGACCGAGCAAAGAAAGGTGGCACTCTTTCGAAGTGCCAAGAGGTTCATCTTTGACACTCAAGAAAGAACCTCATGTTGCTGCCTCCAAAGTGACCCAGGTATCAAGTAACTACAAGGGAAAGAATCCAATGTCTCGATCCCAATGGAGAAGATACCAAAGGAGGCGCAAGGCTGAGAGGGAAGCTGTCAACGAACCAAAGCCAGAGTCAAGTTCAAATGTCCCCCAGCGAAAGCAGAGAAAGCCTTTGGAGAGGGAACCAGTGACTAATAGGCTGGTATGGCCTAACCAAGGCGAAGTTGGTGACAAATATGGCTCTGAGTCTGATGACACCTTGGATATCATGGTGAATATAGTCTCAGTTTTGCCAAGAGAGTTCAACCGCCAGATGGAGGTCGAATCGAACAACCGGGAAGTCGAACAAGAGATGGCCAAGCATAGGCCCGTATGCTACTTCGTCATGGATAATGGCTGTACTGAAGAGCAAAATGGTTTCTTCGAACCACCTACTGAGGCGATGAAAAGTCACCGCAAGCCTTTATTCATAAGGGCAAAACTCGAAGAAGCCACTGTAAATAAGATCTTGGTGGACTGTGGGGCAACCATCAACATAATCCCTCACTTCATGCTAAGGAAAATAGGCAAGAGTGATGAAAACATCAAGCCTCATAACATGGTCCTGTCGAATTACGAAGGCAGAATATGGACCAACATGGGAGTGATCCAACTAGACCTCAAAGTAGGATCCATCCTTCGACCAACTATGTTTATGGTCATATCGGCTAAACCAAATTATAATCTATTGTTGGGCCGAGAATGGATACATGGTGTTGGAGCGGTACCATCATCAATGCACCAAAGGTTAATATTATGGCGTCCTGATGGAATTGTCGAGAATATAGAAGCAGATCAGAGCTACTACTTGGGAGAAGTAAAT
Organism: Vicia faba; assembly: GCA_948472305.1. NCBI lineage: Eukaryota > Viridiplantae > Streptophyta > Magnoliopsida > Fabales > Fabaceae > Vicia > Vicia faba. The sequence continues at coordinate 1,054,325,686 of OX451740.1, read as the reverse complement.
CACCTGGGGAGAGCTGACTTCGACAAAAATTAGGCTCACATTGGGCCATGCCTAGCACCTGACTTCGACATGGCGCCAGCGCCAAATGCTTTTTGTTCCTTGTACCTGCACCCTGATCATGGGTTTCAATGGGACAAAGAAGACTTGTCCCACATTGATTTGAGTGGGCTAACTGACATCCAACCAACTGGTTGGGGAAGTGAATTCAGTGATAATGACTGAGTCACAATCACTACAGCGAATTTCGGATTACGTAGCCAAAACAAGGATGATAACGGCTCTCGAAGCTGAAGTAAAATATATGGCCACCCAGGCCAACGGCCAAGAGCTACCTTCTGCAGGTCCTGGAAAAGATTTCGACCCAGAACCACCAGATATAGGCCCTGGAAAAGATTTCGACCCAGAACCTCCTGATATCATGACAGAAGAAATGTAGGAGCAAAGGCTCAACACCATCTATGACGATGAGCCTTTGGGATTCGAAAAGGACCCCCTGGCGAACAACATCAAAATGTTAGCACAGGATCCTTTAGAAGAAATCAACTTGGGCGAAGGGTTAGAGAAAAGGCCAACTTACATCAACGCCAAAATAGACCCAGAGCTCAGGGTTGAAGTGATCCAGTTACTAAAGGAGTTCAAGGACTGCTTTGCATGGGATTACGACGAGATGCCTGGTCTCGAAAGAGGATTGGTAGAACTTCAGTTGCCAATCAAACCTGGAAAAAAGCCAGTCAAGCAAAGTCCAAGACGCTTCGCTCCAGAAATACTATCGAAGATCAAAACGGAAGTCGAAAGACTGCTGAAGTGCAAATTCATACGAGCTACAAGGAAGAACCATATAGACCACCTTCGACAATCATTTGAAAGAATGAGAGAACATGGTCTAAAAATGAACCCTTTGAAGTGTGCGTTCTGTGTAAAAGCTGGAGATTTCTTGGGCTTCGTCGTCCACAAGAAAGGAATCGAAATCAACCAGAACAAGACAAAGGCAATCTTGGAAGCGAAAGCGCCAACGAACAAGAAGGAACTGCAATCTCTGCTAGGCAAGATAAATTTCTTAAGGAGATTTATATCTAACCTAAGTGGAAAAGCTCAAGCCTTCTCACCCTTACTTCGATTGAATAAGGAAGGATTTGAGTGGGGGCAAGAGCAACAAGAAGCCTTCGACAAGATTAAAGGGTACCTCACCAAGCCGCCTATTTTGGTGCCTCCTTGTAGCAATAGGAGTATGAGATTGTACATAGTTGCATCCGACAAAACTTTGGGAAGCATGTTAGCCCAAGAAGATGAAAATGGAGTCGAAAGACCCATTTACTATCTTAGCAGAGTTTTGAACGATGCAGAAACTAGATATAGCGAAGTTGAAAAATTATGTCTATGTCTTTATTTCTCTTGTACAAAGCTCAAACAATATATAAAACCAGTTGATGTGTATGTTTCGTCTCATTTTGATGTTTTCAAATACATGTTGTCGAAACCCATCTTGCACAGCCGAATCGACAAGTGGGCGTTAGCATTAACTGAGTATTCATTGACCTTTATGCCTCTCAAGGCAGTAAAAGGAGAAGTGGTTGCAGACTTTATAGTCGACCACTCAATTAAGGTTGAAAATATAAGTTACGTGGAGATAGAACCCTGAAAATTCTACTTCAATGGTTCTAGCCATAAAGATGGAACAGGAGTAGGGGTCTTAATTATTTCTCCAGAAAAAATTCCAACAACATTCAAGTATAAGATAGAAGGTACTTGTTCGAACAATGAGGCTGAGTACGAAGCTCTAATTATTGGCCTTGAGATATTGTTGGAATTGGGGACAACTCGAGTCGAAATAATGGGAGACTCAGAGTTAGTCATCAAGCAAGTCACAAAAGAGTACAAATGCATAAGAGAAAATCTTATTATGTACTTTGTGATAGCAAATTGTTTATTGAAAAAGTTTGAAGTGGTTAACATTCGACACATACCTAGATTGGAAAACCAAGTAGCCAATGATTTGGCACAAATTGCATCTGGGTACAAAATTTCAAAAACGAGATTACAAAGAGCAACCGAAGTTCGAGAAAAAATAAAAGCAACCAGCCTGTCTCCAACAGATTTGGAATCGACAAGACTAGGATATGCTGATCAAAGGAACTTTGAAATTTCGTTCATAGACAATTTGTCAGAGAAAGATTGGAGGAAGCCCATTGTAGATTATCTACAAAGTCCAGCAGCTTTGACAGAATGAAAAATAAAATATAGGGCGTTGAGTTACGTACTCATGGGTAATGAGTTATTCAAAAAGACGCCTGAAGGGGTATTGCTAAAGTGCTTAAGCGAAACTGAAGCATACATAACCCTATCGACTACACATGCTGGAGCATGTGGGGCTCACCAAGTAGGCCACAAGATGAAATGGTTGTTGTTTCGACAAGGACTATACTGGCCCACTATCTTGAAAGATTGTGTTGAGTTCGTGAAGGGTTGCCAGGAATGTCAAGTCCATACGGGCATCCAACATGTACCAGCAAGCGAACTTCACTCAATAGTGAAACCTTGGCCTTTTAGAGGATGGGCGTTGGATCTTATTGGAGAGATTCGACCAGCATCATCAAAGAGCCAGAAGTATATACTGGTAGGCATTGATTATTTCACTAAATGGATCGAAGCTATCCCTTTAGTCAATGCAGACCAAGAAAATGTCATTGAATTTATTCAAAAGAACATTATCTACAGATTTGGAATCCCTGAGACTATAACAACTGATCAAGGTTCAGTGTTTACTGGTCGAAAGATGCAGGAATTCGCTCAAGAAATAGGCTTTAGACTCCTAACATCAACACCTTATTACGCACATGCAAATGGTCAAGTCGAAGCAGCGAATAAAATAGTGATTGTCCTGATAAAAAAGCATGTGGGAAAGAAGCCAAAAAATTGGCATAAAACGTTAGACCAGATCTTGTGGGCTTGTCGAACGTCCCCAAAAGAAGCCACAGGTACAACACCATATCGGCTAACTTTCGGTCATGACGCAGTACTGCCAGCAGAAATTAGTCTTCAATCAGCGAGGGTTTAGAGACATCAAGATATTCCCTCTGAGGTTTATTGGGATATGATGTTAGACGAACTAGTAGATTTAGACGAGGAAAGACTACGAGCTCTCGACCTACTGAGAATTCATAAGAAAAGAGTGGAAGACTCTTACAATAAAAAAGTAAAACCTAAGGCATTCTCGCCTGGAGAATTAGTTTGGAAGGTGATTCTTCCCATGGATCGAAGAGATCGAGCATGGGCAAATGGTCACCCAAGTGGGAAGGACCGTTCAGAATTATTCAAACTTTTTCTGGTGGAGCTTATGAGGTCGAAGAGTTAAGCGAAGATAAAAGACTCTTGAGGGTAAATGGAAAATATTTGAAAAAATATAAACCTATGCTCCAGGAGATCAAAATAAATAACAGTTAATGACTAAGTTAACCATAAAGAGCCAAAATGGAAAATGATATATTGATTAACCAAAATGGCTGCATTGTATTACAAAAATTACAGTATATGGCCAATGAGGTGCTGAGCAAATTAAAAAGGGATGGAAGCTTTAAGTCGAAGATATTTGGCTCGCTGCAACTCCAACCGTTTGTTACACAAGGCATTCTCCTGAGAAAGTCTGGCAATCTGGTCATCAAGGGCTTGGGCCCTTTCAGCGAACTCTAGGCCTCGAGTAACCTCATCTTGGCTCTCTGCGTCCGAAACAGTCGAAAGGAGTTTCTCTTTGCACTTAGTGCTAGCGTTTAATCTGGCCTCCAACTCCTCGATCTGCGCCTTTATAGAGGCGTTATCCTGATCTATGGCTTCGATTTCCTGCTGCTTGGACGTCTTCTATTTCGACAATTCTGCAATTCGAGAAGTCGATTCAGCTACTTCAATCCAAGCAGAAGAACTCTTGCCATGCAGTGTTTCGAGTTGGCTGTTGAACCCCCTTCGACGATTATAGTCCGCAGAGACTTGGTCAATAATGGAGTATAACTCCAAGATGAAGCTGGAAATTTCTGGAGAAACAACAAGCAAATCAACTGCACCCAAGACAACTCCCAAACAAGACTGGGCAGTAGGATCCCCCTCCAAAGCCTTCATTAGATCCTTCTTGAAGAACTGAGCCTTGACTTTCTTCAAGACCTCATCGAGAGGAGAAGTCGAAGTAGACTTCCCTGATGCAGTAGAAGCATCATGGCTAGGGTCAGATGAATTTTCCCTGCTCTCAATAATGGCATTCAGGTAGCCAATCAGATCATTTTGCTTCAAAAGGGCCAAGTCTTCTTTAGACCTGGGCTTTGTCGAGGTGATCGTTTCTGCAGCAGTGATGGCTTGGGGCTGAGTTTGTTCAGCAGCGTCAGCATCAACATGACCCTCTTCATTATGTTGCTCCTCTGTCTCATTGACCACTTGAGCTTCCTCCTGGTGGTGTTCCTCTGTTTCAGCAAGGACTTCATCATCCACCAGTTCCTCCTCTCGTTGTCTACTATGGTCAGCAGAGTCTTGTGGCTCTGAAGTTTGATTTACTTCGTTAGCAGAACTGGCGAAAGAAGAAGGATGGTGAATGGGTTCTCCTGCGCTGCTCACAAAGGTATTAGAACCTTCGACAGGATGCCCAGTTGGTGTTGAAGTTCCAGCTGTCTGCTGAAAATAGAAGAGGAAAAAACATTCTGATTAGGGAGATACACAATCGAAGGTGATCATCGACACCTAAGTTAAAAGTGGTCGAAGGCACTACCTGTAAAGGAACTTCAGCCCCAGGGCTAGAGTTGTCACTCTCAACGGGTTTGCTGAGCAAGACGTTTAGCTCCTCCTCCGTGGGCTCTTCGATGATCACAGGAGGCGGCCTGGGTTTATTCCCTGCGACCTTGATTCTGATCGTAGGTCGAGGCTCAGGAGCAGGGGCAGCCTTCTTCACCTTTCTCCGTTTGAGAGGAACTGGGGGAGATTCGTCCTCGTCGCCACTCGAAGATTCGACCGTTAATGCAGGTCGCTTCTTAGGCGCAGGACTCTGAAAGCCCCAAATGGAGTTGGTTTAGAATGCAGCATTGAAAACCAGGATGTTTAAAAACCATCAGGAAACAAGAAAATTTTGTTACCTTTGCTGGAGGTTTTGTAGAGGGGCCTCCACCCTGATGGCTGTCTGTGGCCTTCTTTGCCACAGGTTTTCGAACAACTGAAAGAAGACACGTTCACAAGTTATAATTGACAATTATAGGTCGAAATGGAAAGACAAATATAATTTGAAGAGGGAACGTACATTTCTTTATTTTGTCGAGAACCAAGACGAAGGACTTCTGGAGTTCGTCTGCAAAGTCCTTTTCGTCGAAGAATTCTTCGACATAATATCTCTTCCACCAGTCTTCAAAAGATGGTGAGCAGAGGAAGTTGAGTTGGTAGTCGAACAATGATAGTACGGTCCGACCAACGTACCTACCAATATGCTTGGTAGCAGCATCCTCAGAGTAGTCATTACAAAAGTACAACAATGATTTCTCCCTAGGGTAAATGGGAGAAGGAAGCGATTGGATAATGCCAAACTGTTGAGAGACAAGATTCGGCTGGTAAGCAATCACGCTCAGATGATTCTTTGAACTCTTGAAGCGCAATGACATTATCCTTGGAGTGAGAAACGCTTCCGACATTGTTGTGTGCTCTTCGAGGTGAGGATCCTCTGATGAATTGGGATGGGGCCTGGTGAACCACCCTGGACCAAACTTTCGACTGGCGAAAGGAGCCATGGTCGAGGTAAATTCCTTCCTCCCTGCAAACATTTGAAAAAAGTTTGCAAGGGTCTTTTGGAGTTCCAGCCCATCCTCAGTGGGAGTCAATAAGGAAAGCCTGGTGCCTTCGACACGCCTTCTGGCTATCTCAGGAGCCTTTTCGTTTATTGGAGTCTTCTGGGGTAGAAAAGACTCAAAAGTGGCGTTTAGCCAGAGTTGAAGTAGCCAGAAGGGTCCAGCAAGCAGCAAGCTGGCTCTATTTTCTATTATTTTTAATTGAGTCGCTCCACTGCTTATTGACTCATATAGGTTCGCCAGTATTAATTCGACTGTTGTACCCCAAAATTTTCCCTCCCATATTCTTCAAGGTTTATCAAGAATCATCTTCAAATGGTTTAAGATTTCTCAAGGGTTGCACAATCCAAATGCCTCATAAGCCAGTCAAAATTAGGGTTTTGGTTCTTTCAAAGAATTTGGGGTTTTCAATGGCTCAATCAAGTCTCATGTGCCTATATACATCCTCAAGCACCTACATGCCAAGTTTCAAGACTCACATTGCCAATTTGCACAGTCAAAAGCCCTATTTGCTCTACAGTCAACTGCAGGGGTAAAATGGTCATTTTGCAGTCAAAAGTCAGAATTTTTGGTCAACATCTTATTTTGAGTCCACAATCATCATTTGATCAAGTCTTGATCATGATTCCACAAGGATAGCTCAAAAATCATCAAGATGCCAAAAGTTACTATTTTTGGACAGTAGAAAAGTCAACTGTATCTTGACCAAGGCATAACGTTTTCATGGTTCATCAGAAAAATCCCATCCAATGCTCATTTTGAAGGGGATGACATTTCCTACAACTCATCTTCACACTCCAAGTCCAATAAATGCTCTCATAAAAAGTTATCAATTTCTACATTATAGGTCAATTTCAAAAGTCAACAAAAATGCACTTTAAGTCAAAGACCATAACTTGAGATTGGTAAATCCAAATGAAATGGGACCAAAGGCATTGGTTAAAGGACTTCAAGACCTTTCCAAAATGTCCAAGAACATGTTCATATGATCAAAATTGAGAAAGATATGCATTGGAGAAGTTGGGAAATTTTCATGAATTTGCAAAAGTCAACTTTGCTCAAAACACTTTGTTTTTGCTAATGGGCCCCAAATTTCTTCTTGAAACTTTATCCAAGGCCTATGCACGACCCATCAAGCTTAATTAAATTTATTTTCTTATTTTTATTAATTAATTGGATTTTTAATTGATTTTAATTCATTTAATTAATTTAAAATGTAGGAAAATACAAAGATTTGATTTCTCAATCTTTTGGTGAAGCAAACATGGTCAATATATGCTGAGAATTTTGTGTGCCAATCAAGGATATCAAAATCTCCAAGTTTGGCAACTTTCTTCAATCAAAAAGATTAAAAAAATATTTGATTTTCAATCAAATATGCAATCATCAATTCAATGGATTTTTGATCAAAGATTTAACCTAGTTTCAGTCTCCTATAAGTACACAAGCCAACCCTAATCATGCATACGTGAATTTTCTGCAAGAAAGCCATAACCACATTAAAAAAAAAATCAAGAAAACTTGAAAACTGTTTTCTATATTCCAGGCCAATTCAAGGACTTTGGTTGATTCAAACACATTACTGGAAGTGTGAGGAACGTGTAGCAATCAAATTCGCGTGCTAAAGCTCAAGAAATACTCAAGAACAGACCCACGGTTTGCATATTATTTTCATAATCGTAACTCATGATTCATGCATATTTAATATGATTTTTTGTTGGTTTTGCATTGCTAGAACTCACATGAAACTAATGGCATAAGCTAATTGGATTATAATGCATAGAATCGAAAGTTGCCATTGACAAATTCTAGGGTTCTTATGCTGTAAAATTGGGGCTTTATTATCCAGGAAAAATTAGACCCCTTAAGACCCATGGTTGGAACCGTTGCATCCAGACGAACACAAAGCCATACTCGCGAAACATTTATATAAATCCTAGAGCTAATCGCTATTTTTCGTTGTTGTAGGTTGTGGGGGTTAAAAACCCCCGCTATCTAATGTGTTTTATGTAGGTTCAGCAAGGAAGACGATGAGTTGTTGACACGCCATTGGACGATTCAAAAAGCGCGCGTTTTTATGTTGTTTACAGCATATGTATTAATTGTCTAATATAATATTTGCTTATTATCATTATATCAAACGCAAGCAAATGGTGTAGTGGTGGATGTGCTGGCTGGTAATCATTGGGACCTGGGTTCGAATCCCAGGTCCACCCAAAACTCTTCTATTATTTTTTCTTACATATTCTCATGCAGGCTTCCAAAGGCGTTCTACCATGTACCCCACACAACAACGCGCCAAGTGGCCTTAAGCACAAATCCTGTGGCCAAAGATGAGGGATCATGGTGCTCCCTAGTCAACCATGCGCTGGACAATCAAAGAAAGTCAACAAGGCTTGTGTGCAAATGGGCCAGAATTTCCAGATTAACCTCCTAATGGGCCCAACACCCCCCCTGGTTCATTCATTCTTTTCTTTTTATTTTCTTTTACTAATTATTATTATTAATTATTATTATTATTATTATTTAATTAACTTAATTAATATTTTTCATAATAAATTCAGACAACTAAAAAATGTGAATATTTTTATTATTATTATTATTTATTAATTTCACTTTATTATTTTGTAAATAAATATTAATATAACTAATTTAGTTTAATTAGGTTAAATTTGACTTTTTTTTTCTTCACAATAAATAAAATTAACATAGAATTAGGGTTTTGACAACTTTTAATTTCTTTTATTCTTTTTTTTTTCTTTCATTAAGACATTAAAAAACTAAAAAATACTTTTTTCTTTTAATTATTTTATTAATTAGAATCAGGTTTAATTAAATGCAAAAAGGACCAAAAATTCATTCTTTTCTCAAAAAAGGGTCAAAACCCTAAGGACTTCTCCGATTCGATTTCTTTTCGCGCACATTATATTTTGATCATATTTATGTAACTGTTCCGAGAATGTAATACCATAATTAGGACCCTTTTTATCGCTTTCTTTAATTTTCCGCAATTTACTTTTCAAGGGTTATGTTTTTGGCGATGTAAATACCCGACGCCTTGTAATAGCGTAGATTTACTTTCCGCAATTTACTTTCCGCAAATTATTAACTGTTAATTATGCATGACAAGACTTGTATGAAATTAAAATCAACCCGTAGCTCACAATGATATGTGCAAAGATAATTAAACTGAATCCTGACACACTCGCACATGCCACTCCTAGGGTACGCCTCACTTGGTTGCCTCGATGTGGTCATTAAGTATAGGGTGTTTTAGAGGTCGCCCTCCTGTCTAAAGATCCAGTTGCCTCGAAACGGTTGCCTTGGATAAAAAAGGATCTAAGACATTAGGGTTATCGCTAAGGCGTCCTACTATTGCTTTGGTGATCACACATGTCCCTATAATCGAATTGACCCGAATAACTCCAACGACGGTGCTACCTACTTCTCAATAGTGGGATAGTACTGTCTAAAGGACATTTACACAACTTAATTCCTTTGAGTAGGTAGATTTCTCCTGGGTACTTGCTCTTTCAAAAACAAAACAAACTTTTCGCACTCACACTTTCAAAAAGTTTTCAAAACAAACACTTCATACACTCTTGAGGACTGATACAAGAGTTACCTAGAAGTTTTCAAACAAACTTTTTCAAAACCCACAAATACAAGAAAAGCAAAACATTTTGAAAACATAGTGAGCAAGTACCTAAGAGCCCGTGGATAACCACGGATAGAAAGGGTGCTAACACCTTCCCTTTCTATAATCTACCTCCCGAACCGAGAAACATCTCGAAAAGGAATTTTGCTGTGCTTTTGTCCTTTCCTTGTTGGAGAAAATAAAAGACGGTGGCGACTCTTGCTTACCGCGACATTTCGCGAACCAGCATTTCAAAACAGTCAGTTCTATTTCCACCGATCACATCGGCCAAACATATGTTTTGACCATGGTAAAGCTGGGTAGCAAGGGTGACCATTTTCTTCGTCACCAGTAGGGATTTCGTGCAAAACACGAAGCGTGACAGCCAAAGGGCTAGAAACGCAATGTGCTCCACATCTGTCACCACAGCCGTCGATTTGTCATGGTAGTGGTTGGTGTAGGTGGTATAAGTGGGTTTGGTAGCTGAAAACCCAATATGGTCTTCAAACATTTCCTCTAGGTCGAAGTAATCCCCAGTTGGTCGAAGACCAGTAATAGCAGCCACGTCGAAGAGAGTGGGTGTTACCATTCCGCAAGGCAGGTGGAAGGTGAAGTGAGTATAGTCCCAAAATAGCAAAGAAGCTATCAGCATTTCAGGACAATAGTTGAGACCAGTTTTGGACAGCATGACTAGGTCATAAATCCCCATGCCCTTCCAAATCGAAGCCTGGCACTTCTCCATCTTGTCGAGCCAAGCGTTGTATTCTGGTGTAAGGTTAGGGCTAGACCTAAAAGCCCTAACCCCCCTGTTGAAGAACCGAAGATCTATTTTTTCTTTTGCAGGGTCTTCGGTATCGTCTGTCGCCTTTTTGGAGCACCCAATGGGCTTGAGTGCCTCATGCACAGGGAAGAAACCCTCGATTTTCGTTGGGTCAGCAATGCATGCAGATAGAGGACTGGACATGGCGAAAACCTGGTTGGAATATCCAACAGGAATCAGCAGTTGAGAAGAATAAGTTTCACGCTCAGCATCTCCCATGGGTTCGGGAACCCTTCGCATTCCCATGGAGTTAACTATTGGAGCGGTTGAAAAGATTTCCGGTTGAGTAGTTTTAGAGGGAGTGCTAGATCTGGGGACATTGGAAGAACGAGAACGTGAAGCCATTTTATGGTTTGAGATGAAGATGGATGAAGAACAAAGGTTTCTGAGTTTGGAGAGGAAGAAGCAAAGGTTTGCTTGCAGGAATTTTTGTTCGACTTAAGGCTTGGATGAAGGAAAGCGTAAAGAGTCCAACAAGGGGCACTTAGTGCTATTTATAGTGATTGGAAAATCACAAGACTTGAGGCCATTTAATGTCTCAGACAAGAGTGGGGCACGTGGCGCTCATTTGGTGATGTAGCCGTTCTGAAGAACAGAAACGGTGCAACGTGCGTCCTCGATTTTAGGAAATAGTCATGATGACAATATGTGAAGGGACATCGGGCGTGCCAAACGCCTTACTGAAGTGACGTCTTGGGAACAGGTGAAATGATGACTTTTTGAGATTGTCAGTTGGTTGGTAGGAGACGAAAAGCGCACAAACTAATTTGTGGCTGAGAGTGAAGGACAGGTGTCGAATGGAATATCAAAGAATGCCTTTTTCTTTTTAGCGTCGAAATAAGACATTCTTGGGGGGAAATTTGTTGGCTCCTAAATTCGACACCCTTGTTTGTTATCAATATAGACCATTAATTATGAGTCAGAAGAGTTTCCTACATAATAAGGCTTCGACCAGCTGATCATGCCGAAGGCTCATCAAAGAATGACAAGATACTTGGATAAATTCTTTTAAGTGGGAATCTTGTTGTCTTCGACGTCGAAGGAACCTCTCAACGAAGGTACCTGATGCCCAAGGTCGAACGGTTTGAGATTTGAATTGTTGGAGGGAAAACGGTTCCCAACAGTGACCAAGTGCAACGTGCCGAGGACAAAAGCGTCGAAAGCTGTGAGCGTGCCATGTGGCATCATCTCGAAGCAGCGTAACTGCCCAGCGGTTACTTAGGATTTGTTTTAGTATAAATACTAGTTGTTCACGTAGTTTTCGCGTGTGTTCATCATCTTATACAAGTCACTCATTTAGATTCAAGTACCCAGCGTGAGCGAAAGAATCGTTGAGAATGTATGTGTGAAACACCATTTAAATTAATCAAAGTCTTTTACATTCAAGCAATTTATCGCTTTCATTTACTTATCTCTGTCGAAGCCTTTTATTTAACGCTTTATTTATTCTATCAAGCTTTTCTTCGTGCAATTTACTTAAAGTGTCTTTACTTTACTGGCATTAATCATCATTAGGATTAGTCAAACTCCAGAAAATCAACCATGTCTTAGGATCAATCTGATCGATCCTTCTAGTCACCAAATAAGTAACCTTTTGGAAGATCAGCGGTTGTTTACCAATTTCCACGGTAAACAGCCTGCTAGCTGATTTTCTTCTCGCGGGAAATGCTCAAAGGTAATCTTCTCAAAATGTGGTAGCAATGTCAACACGTGTTCTTTGTAGGGGATAAGGTTAGGGTGTTTAGTGTCCCATTCCTCTTTGATCTGGCTGATAACCAAAGCTGAATCTCTGAATACATTTAAGGACTTGATCCCTAAATCTATGGCAACTTTGAGACCAAAAATGCACGCTTCATATTTCGTCATGTTATTTGTACAATTGAAGCAGAGTCTTGCAGTAAACGGAGTATGACACCCTTCAGGAGATATGAGTACAACACCAATACCATTGCCGAGTGCGTTAGATGCCCCATCAAAAACCAGGGTCCATCGGGATCCTTGTTCAGGTCCGTCATATGGCCTGAATTCTTCACAGTTGTTTACCATAATGATGTCTTCATCTGGGAATTCGAACTTCATGGACTGGTAGTCTTCCATATCTTGGTGAGCAAGGTGATCAACTAGTACATTGTCCTTTATTGCTTTCTGGGTAGTATATTGTATGTCATATTCTGTCAGGATCATCTGCCATCTCGCTATTCTCCCAGAGAGAGAAGGTTTCTCGAATATGTATTTTATTGGATCCATTTTAGATATCAACAAAGTAGTATAGGTCAGCATATACTCTCTTAGCCGACGAGCAGCCCATGCCAGAGCGCAACAAGTTTTCTCGAGCAGTGAATATCTTGTTTCACAGTCGGTAAACTTTTTGCTCAGGTAGTAAATAACATGCTCTTTTTGGCCAAACTCGTCATGCTGCCCCTGCACACACCCCATTGAATTTTCCAAAACAGTCAGATACATGATCAATGGTCTTCCCTCGACTGGTGGCATCAAAACAGGAGGCTCTTGTAAGTACTCTTTGATCTTGTCAAAAGAAGTTTGGCACTCATCATTCCATTTGACTACTTGTTCTTTCTTCAGTAACTTGAAGATTGGTTCACAAGTAGCTGTCAGGTGAGAAATGAATCTGGCAATGTAGTTTAAACGTCCCAATAATCCTATGACTTCCTTCTCGGTACAAGGAGCAGGCATCTCTTGTATCACTTTCACCTTGGCATGATCTACTTCAATACCCTTATTGCTGACGACAAATCCTAGGAGCTTACCAGACCTCACCCCAAATGTGCACTTATTTGGGTTCAACCTCAACTTGTATCTCTTTAGCCTCTCAAACAATTTCTGTAAATGATCAAGATGCTCTTCTTCTATTTGAGATCTAGCTATCATGTCATCCATATAGACCTCTATTTCGTGATGTATCATGTCGTGAAATAGAGCTACCATGGCACGCTGATAGGTTTCCCCAGCATTCTTCAGTCCGAATGGCATAACCTTGTAGCAGAATGTGCCCCACTGTGTGACAAAGGTTATTTTTTCCATGTCCTCAGGCATCATTTTGATTTGGTTGTAGCCTTAGTATCCGTCCATGAAGGAAAACACCTTGTGCTGTACCGTATTGTCAACTAGAATATCAATATGGGGAAGTGGGAAATCATCTTTAAGGCTTGACCTATTCAAATCTCTGTAGTCCATGCACATTCGTACCTTGCCGTCCTTTTTGGGCACAGGAACAACATTGGCAACCCATTGCAGATAAGAGGTGACGGCCAATAATCCAGTGTTGAATTGTTTCATGACTTCCGCTTTGATATTCTCTGACATGTATGGTCGCATACGACGAACCTTTTGTTTTACTGGTGTGCAATCCTCTTTTGTAGGTAGACGATGTACCATGATATCTGCATCAAGTCCTGGCATGTATTCATACGACCAGGAAAAGATCTCAACATACTCGTGTAGAAACTGAATCAGACGTTCTTTGACACTGGGTTCCAGATTGACACCCACCTTGACTTCTCTTTTGTCTTCTTCGGTACGTAGGTTAATAGTGTCCACTGGCTCTTCGTGGGGCTGAATGGTCCTCTCTTCTTGTTGTAGTAACCTGGCGAGTTCCCCTGGTACTTCACAATCTTCCTCACCTTCGTCTTCGACTTGGTATTTCAGAGTCACAAAAGGCCATAGCAGAACCGTTACCCATGGGATCCCGAATGGATGTAGACCTGCATTGTGAGTGTGAGTGTGTGTAAGAGTATAGCTATCTTTGAAAGAAATGAAAATGTAAAAAAGAAAAAAAAACAATGAGCACAAAGTTTGTATTAAAAAACGTCCATGATTCATTGATGTCATATGGAAATGAGATAATAACCCTTACAAATGGACCATTGTGCCTCGGGTAAGACACAAGGTTTTAAGATTCTGAATTATTTTAATATTACAGATCCAACAAAATGTAAAGACAAATTACTGTGGGATAAAAGTGATCGGGAAAAAATCTCTAGCCTCCCAGTTGCTGAGCCCTCCACTGACATTTGGGAAAATCTAATCCTCCAGGTTGTGGCTATTTTCATCATCCTCCACGGCGCTGACTTGGTGGTTGCTGATCTTCAAGGGTGGTCCTCTGGCACGAGCGCAACGTACATCCTTCTGGGCACCTGAAGTGAAACCCAAGCCAAATTTGTCAGATTTTTATGGGATATCTAGGAGTTGTCCCCAAATAGTGCACCCACCTTCTTCTATCACTGCCTTGGCATCCTTCAAAGATGACATCCTGAGTGGAGGCCTTGTAATCTTGGGAACTTGAGACACAACCTTGGTCACTGCCACATCTTGCGGGACTTCTTCAAAGTGTTGGAATGGAGTTTCAATAAATTCACCATCTAATTCCACATATCTGAAAGAATTGAGATGGCTGACCATGTACTCTTCTTCTCCATGAACAGTGATGATCTTCCCTTGGATGGGATATTTTAGCATTTGGTGCAACGTAAAAGTAACAACGCCAGCATTGTGAATCCATGGTTGGCCTAACAAGCAGGAATATGAAGGGAGAATATCCATTACATAAAAAGTTGATTCGAATGTTTGGATTCCAACCTTTATGGGGATATCCACTTCCCCATGCACCATTCTTTTTGAGCCGTCGAAGGCCCTCACTACTATGTTGCTCGGTTTCAATGTCAATCCTTCACAGTCAAGCCTATCAAGAGCCTTTTTAGGCAACACATTCAGAGACGAGCCAATGTCCACCAAAACATGAGCCAAGGTCGTGCCCCTACATTCAACTGAGACATACAATGCCTCATTATGCTTCCTTCCTCTTGGCGTTAAATCAACATCCAAAAAACCTAGACTATTATCTGCAGTCAAGCTGGTTACACAGTCTTGGAACTGATCGACAGATGTTTCTTAGGGTACATGGGCAGTTTTCAGGAATTTTACCAAGGCTTTTTCATGAGCCTCGAAACATAGTAATAAAGCCAGCATGGAAATTTTTGATGGAGTTTGCCCCAGTTTCTCGACTACATTGTAGTCGCTTCTTTTTATGATCTTTAGAATTTCCTCTATCTCTTTTCGGGAGGTTTTAGGGATAGCCAATGATTACGCCTTCGTCCGGACATGCTCAATCAGAATACCTTTACCTCGAGTCTCGGTTGACTCGGCAGTAGGAGTGTCAGTAGGAGTGATAACAGGGATTGTAACAGCTTTGTCAGTAGGAGTATTTGCAGGACTGGGAATAACCTTTGGAGGAGCAACAACAACATGAATGATTACGGGTCCAGAAACTGCTTTTATGGGAGTAATTTCTGAAGAGAATATCCTTCCGCTCCGGGTAATCTTGTTAGTCCCTGCAATATTACTGATATCAGAGTTGAATTTCTCAGAACTTGAATATTCAGCAGCTGGCCAATCTTGCTTGATACCGTGGTAGTAAACATCCCCTCCATAATTCCATGGTACAGTTTTGTCTGATGAATACGAGATTGGTCCAGGCATTGTAATTATCATAGGAGCTACTTTTGGAACTTATTTAATTCTAACGGGTCTTTTGGTGGAGACCCTGGAAGAATTGGCGTAAATGGTCATGATGGAAACATCATTATAAGAAACAGTTGGAATTAAAGCCTTCTCGAACAAAATTTATTTGTTATCTATTAGGCATTGAACACCTGCTTTTAACAAAGGACAACTGGTTGGTGAGGAAAAACAGAAATGACAGCTTTCATCACAGCCTGGGAATACACCGGCGTTCAACAAGTTCTTTTTGATAGTCAGAAGTGGGGTCATAAGTTCATCAACTAAAGTAACAAACATATCTTCCTCAACGACGTTGGTATTATGGCCATGTTTGGGCATAGGGGCAGAAATGACATTCAGCTTCTTTGGCGCATCGAATTCAATCTCTTTGGCTTCAAGGAGGTCTTGTACTTTGTTCTTCAGAGCCCAACAGTTGTTAGTGTCATGGCCGGGATTCTCAGAATGGTATGCACAACGGGCATTAGGATGATAGTGAGGAGAGGCTGTGTTAGGGTTCTTTGGAGCTTCTTTCAAAGTCACTAGGTTGGATCTTAACAGATGTAGCAATACTTGAGATAGGGTTATGTTAATTCTGGTGAATTGTCTGACTGGTCTTTCCATTCTTGGTTAGTTGTTTCTTTGCTGATCAGGCGCAGATTTAGGAATCATAACAGCCCCCACCATTGGATAACATTAGGACCTATCTTGATTTCTCTGAGGATATACAACAATAACTTCTTTCTTTCTGATGAATTCCTTCCTTACAGCAGCAGAGGATGCATCTTTTTGAATTTTCCCGTTCTTTATCTTGACTTCCACCCTTTCTCCGGTCAATATCAATTCAGTAAAACCTGCCGATGAACTCCCAATCAAGTGATTAAAGAAGGGACCAGACAAGGTGCCCAAGAACATGTCTACTAATTCTCTTTCAGATAGGGGAGGTTGTACCCTTCCTGCTAAGTCCCTCCATTTTTGCGCATAGTCCTTAAAGCCTTCACTTGAAACCATGACCATACTCTGTAGTTAAGTACGAGTAGGCGTAAGATCAGTGTTGTATTGGTATTGTTTGTAAAAGGCAGGAGCAAGATCTTCCCAGTTATTAACATTGGCTCTTTCTAACTGATAAAACCAATCAAGTTGAGTTCCAGACAAACTGTCTTGGAAGAAGTGTACCCATAAATCCTTATTAGCGGTATGAGGTTGGATTTTCCTCACATAGGACCGGAGATGCATTTTGGGGCATGAGACTTCATCATATTTGGCGAACGCAGGTGCTTTGATTTTTGGAGGAATGACAATCTACGATACTAACCCCAACTCCTCAAAGTCCAAGCCATGCACTTTTTGGATATCCATTGCACTCAACCGTTCTTCTAGATGCTTATACTTGTCGTCGACTGGAGGGTATTTGTGATACGGTGGCAGAACCGACTGTTTAATACTGGTTTGCGTTTTGAGTTTTTTGTTTGCAAAATGTCACGGTAAGCAAGAGTCGCTGTTGTACCCCAAAATTTTCCCTCTCATATTATCAATATTTTCCTTACAAGACTCCTAGACTCCAGACAGGATTAAAGTTTGCTCAGCTTAAGACCTCTCCTTGCACTGATGACCTGAAATTAGGGTTTGAGTTTGCACAAGGATTTTTGGACCATAAATGCTTCATGTGACTTTCATACACAATCTTGGACCCCTAAGATTGCTCATACCAAGTTTCAAGCATTGAATCACATTTTTGCCCAATCAATTGGACATTTGACCTAAACATCAACTGTATTAGGGAAAAAGTCAACCATAGCCAATTTACAGTCAAACTTCATAATTTTTGATCCACATCAACATTCTAGGCTCCTATGAACCATTTTACCAAGTTTTGACCACAACTCCTCAAGAAATTTGATCAAATCATCAAAAGGGCAAAATGGTCAAAATTAAGATTTTGACTGAGAAAGGGCAATTTCTGATTTTTAACCTAGCCAATGACCAATTGGGTTCAAGAATGATTTAAAGGACTCAATATAATCATCTTTACCTAATCACATAGCTCAAAAGATCTCAAATGCATAGGATTGACAGATGAATTTTGCAGTCAACTGATCAAAAGTCAACTGTACACTGAAAAGTCAAACTTTGACTTTTTGGTCAAAATCAAGTGCCAAGGGTCATAATTCATCAATATATGTCAAAATGTGAAACTTGTTGACCAAGAAACCTAATTTTGCAAATTAGGGTTTTAATTTGAAATTTTTCATAACTTAGAATTTTTCTAAGTTATGAAAATTTCTTATTTTTTCCCAACTTTCCACAACTTTTTCACCATGATGCAATTGGATTCAAACAAAACTTCCAACATGAAAGTTGTATTCCTCCATGAAATCTACAACTTTGATTCACAAAGTTTTCCAAAATTATGCTTGGATCTCAAGTTATGCTTTTGTGAATAAGGGTCCATAAACCTTTTAACTTAGTGAAATTTTGCCCTAGTTTAGGCAGATTTTTGACCTAACTTCATGGCAACTTTTCACCTAGTTCCAAGAGGAATATCAAAATGCATTTCAAATATGGATTTTATAGAATGTTAAAAGCTTTCAAAAATGTCCAAGAACTCTCCAAGATCATTTATGGTTAGGGAGAATCGAAGAAATGAAAATGGCAATTTATCACTTTTGTGCAAGGCATTTTCACATTGTTACAAGTTGCAAATCAGTTTCAAACATGCTTGTACTTGGTATTACAGGTCGTAATCCTTTCTACACTCCATAATTGAATGCTAATTCAGTGGACAATGGCTTTATTTTAATCTTTGGAGAATTGTACATTGAATTAATCCATTTATGGCATAAAGTTCACATTGCTACTTTGATAAAGCTTGCTTTTTCCAACTTTGCAAATCTTGAGCCATGGACCTAATCTTTTGCTGCAAACAATATCCATAAATATCAGGCAACTTGTACTAACTATGTGCAGCTAGCAAGCAAGCCTGTACAGGCTTTGGCATTGTCACTTCCAACTTTTCTTCAAAAGCAAGAAACTTGCAAAAGTCAATAGAATTCATCCATCTGATAAAGGCAGGCCTTGGCTTCATTTCAAACAACCTCAGAACATTGTAACAATCCTAAGACACGAATTCATAACACCTCAAACACCCTCAAACACAAAAAAACACCATTTTCTGCCCAAACAGGTCAGTCTCTGCAAATCACTTGCCAATTTGAAATTTGCTCGTGCGTTTTTTGTTTCAAGGCTTCAAACACATTCCATACCTACTACCTAAACTATCCAGGACTTTGTCTTGCAACTGTAGCCCCTGTTTCAAGCTTCACCATTTTCATTTTTGGAGTTTACAGGTTGACTTCTACAAGGAGTTTCAGGCAACTTCAAGGCAAGCTGAGCATTGGGATAGCTTGAGGGAACCTCAAGGAAGCTCACAAGAACTTCAGGTCTCACTAAAAGTTCCCACATTGCCATATCCAAACTCAACTGAATAAGGTATTTGTCAAGTTTCTATCTCTCTATTTAGGCATCCTTAAGCTTAGGTTTGTGAAGCAAAAATGTAGTCCTTAACTTGCTTAAGCTGTACATATGCATAGTTTCTATTTATATTAACTGAGCTAAGAGTATTTGATTGTTGAAGTTCATGAAAAACTAGGTCAGAAATTAGGGCCAGTAAAATTCTCCTTATTCTTTTAGAGTTAGGTCATGTTCTTTATATCATTGAAATCGTGAGTTCATGAGCTATATTTTTCATGTTATAAGTTTTTGATTTTATGCAAAGAATAGCAAGATCAGGTTGAAGAGGAAACACACGCGTTTGTTGTCTGGAGGTCAGGGACGAAGTTAGCTTGGCTTGGGCTTGTTGTCTCTACTTTTTGCACCCCCCATTTTCCTTTTTGCACCCCTTGGCCCATTTTCTATATTTTGCATATATTTCATTTCTTTTTATATTTTTGACTTTATTATTTTTTTCTAAACATTAAAAAATCCCAAAAACATTTTCTTAATTTTTTGCATTTTATTTTATTTTTTATCTTATTTTTTGCATATAAAAATAGTTTTATTTTAATAAATAGAAATCATTTTCTTAAAATAACTTGTAAATAATATAAAAATATCATACATTTTTATTTTATTTTTTTCACACTTAAAATATTATTTTCATGCATATTTTAGTTTTTTAACATTTTGTATATAATTTTATTTTATTGTTCTTGAACAAAAATGAATAAAAATGAATAATATAGAATATATTTTCTTTTAAACAAAAACTAGGGGTTTTCACCCTTTCAAAAGTAATTACAATATCTTTTCTTATTTTAGACTTAAATAATTTTTTTTTACATACATAAAACAATTACAAAAACATTTTTGCATATTTACATTTTATTGCATATTTAAATAATTATTCATTTATTTATTGTACAATAAATTCAATTGGGTTGTAATAGTAAATTAGGGTTTTATTTTGTGCAAATATCCCCATTCAAAACTTGTATCCCCCTCCCATAATATTGTTGTAATAGTTTAGATTTACTTTACGCAATTTATCGCATTATATCCATGTTTAGTAAAAACTAGGGTTTGTATGATAAGACAAAAAATCAAACAAATAGCATGACCTAATGCAAGACAAACAAAATGCATGAAAAATGAAAACACCTTGCACATAACACCCCTAGGGTTTCACCCACTTGGTTGCCTTAAAACATGGCCATGGTATGCATGCTAGGTATCTTGGCAAAACAAAACAAAACAAAAAGATCATAGTCCCTCGATGACGCTAGACAAGTTGCCTAAAACAAAGATGATCTTAGTCCCTCAAAACTTGCTAAGATACTTGGCAATATTGTTATCATGGTCATACGATGACCTACGTCCGTCCCGTTTAACATCCAAAGATAGGGTTGTCTACTAAAACAATAGTAGGTCAACAATATCAAAGGAATAAAAATGTATAAGAAAGACTTTTGAGTAGGTAGGTGCTCCTAGTTACTTGATCAATTCAAAAACAATCCTTGCTATTTTCAAAACAAATACACACACATTTCAAAACAATTTCCAAACAACTTTCAAAATATTGAAACATTTTTCAAAAGACAAACATCTTTGTATACATTATTACAAACAAGAATCATTACAAAGATTGCCTAAACGATGGCCTCTTTTCAAAATACTTTCAAAACCATACAAAGCACCATTTTAAACAATTGAAAAAGCAAAGCAAGTGATCTAAAACAAGTAACTAAGAGCCCATGGAAAACCATGGATGAAAAGGGTGCTAGCACCTTCCCTTTTCATAATCTACCCCCCGAACCCAAAAACAATTTCAAAGGTCTTTCCTGTGCTTTTTTACCTTTCCTTTTGGATAAAAGAAAAGTCGGTGGCGACTCTTGCTAACCGCGACATTTGCGAACACAAACGCAAAACCTTCAAGTTAGTTCTCCCACCGCATCACAGTCGCCACCGACTTTTATTTCATCCAATCGGAAAGGAAAAAAGTACAGAAAAAATCCTTTTTCGAGATTTTGAGTACGGGGGCTAGATTATAGAAAGGGAAGGTGTTAGCACCCTTTCTATCCATGGTTTTCCATGGGCTCTTAAGTACTTGCTCATCTTTTAAAATTGCTTGTGTTTGTGCTTTGTTTTGAAAATGTTTGACTTCGTGATAACCCTTGTATCAGTCCTCAAAGGTGTGACGAAGTTGTTTTTGAAAATTGTTTTGAAATGTGTAAGTGTGAAAAGTTTGATTTGAGCAAGTACTTAAGATTCTACCTACTCGAAAAAAGATCGTTTCCATTCTTGTTTCCTTTAGACAGCGTTATCCCACTATTGGGAAGTAGGTAGCATCGTCGTTGGATTTTTAAGGGTCTGTTGTACCCCAAAATTTCCCCTCCCATATTTCTCAAGATATGTCAAGAATAATCTCCAAGTGGCTCAAGTTAGCTCAAGAGTTGGACAGTCAAATCATCTCCTAAGGCAGTCAATTCAAAAATAGGGTTTTGTGTTGTATCAAGGTCCTTACAAAAAAATGGACTCAAATTCTCCACAATGTCCTAATATGTTCTCAAGTTCATCCATGTCAAATTTCAAGCCTTGCAGAGAAAGTTTGGTAAGTCAATTGCTCAAGAGGCCCAAAAATCGACTGTGTTAGGGCAAAAGTCAACCGTGACCTACCAACAGTCAAACCTCAAGATTTTTTGCCAACATTATCATGTTGAAGGATAATTCATAATTTGATCAAGGGTTGATCACGATTCATTAAGGATTGCTCAAAATTCATCAAGATTCAAAAGTTGCTAAATTAGGGTTTTGTAGGAAAAGTCAACTCAACTTTGACCAAGCATAACTTTCTCATACTTTATTAGAAATGACCCATCCAAAGATCATTTTGAAGAGTATGCAATTTCCTACAATCCATCTTCACACCCCAAGATCAAGAAATGCACTCACAAAAAGTTACAAATTTGGACATTATAGGTCATTTTTGAAAGTCAACAAAAACACCTTTTTTTCCAAAGCTTATAACTTGAGAATGGAATATCAAAATGAGATGAAACCAAAAGGGTTGGTTAGATGGCATCTCAAGGTTTCTAAAAAGTCCAAGAACACTTACAAAAGTTCAAAATTGAAGAAGTTATACATTGTTGAAGTTGGGAATTTTTCCAAAATTGCCAAAAGTCAACTATCCCCAAAACTTCAAATTTTGTCAAATGGGCCCACTTTTTCTACTTGATTTGATCTTGTCACACCACACACGTGTCCTATATTCAATTTCATGACCAATTATTAATTTTTCTATTTTATTTGATTTTTATTGATTTAATTCATTTTTAATCAATTTAAATCAAAATAAAATCCAAATCTTAATAGCTTGATATCTTTTTGATCATTACAGCTTTAAATTTTCATGATACACCCAATCAAATTTGTGCCAAGCCATATCATGCATAAAATCTTGGATTTTGAAAGAATTTGAAGGCCTTTAATGGAGGAATCAAATCATATCTCAATTCATCAAGTCACATGGATTCAAGCCCAAAGATTTAACCTAATACAATCCCTTATACATGTACAAGCTAGAGACATACAAGACACGACCAAAAAAGCTGCAGAAACTAAGAAACCAAACTTGAAAAAGCTTGAAAAGCTTGAATCTGAAATCGATATTGGAGGCCAATTCAATCCAAAAACTCAACACTATCTCCTTGCCTGTGGTCCACTGGAGCGATTGCAACCAAAAACAAGCCCTGAAACCACCTAAATTGCGTTGTAAGTCGTCCTGAACATAGCCCTGTACATGAATTCATGTCCTCTGATTCTTGCATCTTTTTGCCAAATTTTTTGCACAGTCATGCTTAACGTTCAATTTCCAGTCTTTCTGCATCATTTGATTTTGTTTTCGTGAGCCATAGCATCATAACCGAATCTAGGGTTTTGGAGGTTCGTTTTTGGGCATTTGCTTTACAGGTAAAATTGGGACAAACAATGGGTATAGACATGCTCAGGAGGAAGGGACGATCATGTCCATGCTCTTGGATTTAATTTTTGTGGCTTAGAACGGATTTTAGAAGCAAGCCACAGATCTTGCTGCGGATAAAAATCCACAGGTAAAAGAACCAGAGATTTGTGGGGAAGACGAAGGCGTGTCTTCTTCCCATTGACCCGTTCAAATCTCGCGCCATATTTTTTATTTATTTTCAGGCATAGTTGTTTGTTTCAAATATATTATTGTTTGTCTATTATCCTAACAACTATCAACCGTTGGTGGAGTGGTTGGTGCGTTGGCCAATGAGCAATGGGACATAGGTTCGAATCCCAGGTCCCCCAAAACCTTGTTGCATTTTATTTACAGGCGATTCCATGCAGCATCAGGAGCGTGACCTACCATATGTCTCCATCCAGATGATTGCCAAATGGCTCCAGATCAAATCCAATGGCCAAATTGAATATCCACCATGGTCTCCAGTCAATGCATGCGCGTGGAATAGAGAAAGTCAAACAAGGCTGATTTGGATTGGGCTTCAGAATTGCTATCCCCACCTTCAAATCAGGCCCACACCCCTGGGTTATTTCTTTTCTATTCTATATTTCTTTTTATTTTAATTGTTTTTATTATTTTTATTGTTAATTAACCAATTAATCATTTTTTTAATAAAATCAAAAAAACACAAAAATATTATTTTAATTTTTTAATTAAATTCATCCCTTTATTTTTGTAAATAAATATTAATCAATTCATTTAGTTTTTTTTAATTAGGTATAATCTTAATATTTTTGCAATAAATTAAAATCAATGTAGAATATTAGGTTTTATTAATTATTAATCATTTTTTATTTTATTTCCTTAAATATAAAAATCCAAAATATTTTCATTAATTAATTAATTTAATTATTAATTTAGATCTAATTTCCATTTAATTCAAAAATAACAAAAACATGTTTTCTTTCAAAAAAGGGTCAAAACCCTAAAAATGCGCCGATTTAATTTCTTGCACGCGTATCATTTTATCCAATATTGTAATTGCTTCCGGAATGTAATAGCTTTTAATTAGGACTTTATTTTATCGCTTTATTTTATTTTCCGCAATTTAAATTAAAGAGTTGCTTTTGGCGATGTAAATACCCGACGCCTTGTAATAGTTTTGATTTAATTTTCGCAAATTTAAATTCCGCAACTATACACTGTTAGATGTTTGATAATAGGGAATGCATGACAAGATCCAATGTATGAATTTAAAATCAACATAGCTCACCCATGACATGTACAAAGATAAATAACTGAAAAAACAACACACTCGCATATGCACACTCTTAGGGTACACCTCACTTGGTTGCCTTCGAACGTAGTCATTGAGTATAGGAAGTTTTAGAGGTTGTCCTCTTGTCCAAAGATCATAAGTTGCCTCGAAACAGTTGCCTCGGAAAAATGATCTGAGACATTAGGGTTATCGCTAAGGCGTCCTAACATTGCTTTAGTGACCACACGTCCCTTAATCGAATTGACCCGAAAACTCCAACGACGATGCTACCCACTCATAAATAGTGGGCTAGCATTGTCTAAAGGACATTAGCACAGTTTAATTCCCTTTTCGAGTAGGTAGATGGTTCTTAAGTACTTGCTCTCTTTTAAAAACAAAACAAAACTTTTCGCACTTACACCTTTCAAACAAAAACTTCATTCAAACCCACAAACACAAAGAAAAGCAATTTTGAAAACACTTTGAGAAAGTACCTAAGAGCCCGTGGATAACCGCAGATAGAAAGGGTGCTAACACCTTCCCTTTCTATAATCTACCTCCCGAACCCGAGAAACATCTCGAAAAAGGAATTTTTCTGTGCTTTTTTCCTTTCCTTGTTGGATAAAATAAAAGACGGTGGCGACTCTTGCTTACCGCGACATTTTGTAAAAACAAACGCAAAATGCGAACCAACATTCCAAAACAGTCAGTTCTATTCCCACCGACCACAGGGTCAATTCGAAAGAGACGTACGATCACTAAAGCAATGTTAGGACACCTTAGTAATTACCCTAGAGTCTTAAGATCATATTCGAGGCAAAATTTCCGAGGCCTCCGAGGCAACATTCAAATGGGACGTTTGATCTTTTCTAGACAGGAGGGCAACCACTAAGACACCCTATGCTTAATGATCGTTTACCGAAGGCAACTGAAGTGTGAGTATACCCTAGGAGTGATATGTGCGAATGATTGGTTTTCAGTTATTTGTCTTTGCAGATTTAGATTTTTCTAACTGTATTAAATTATCATGCAATCTTGTCATTCAATCCTATTAGCATACATCTAGACAGTTCAATATATGCGAGAATTAAACTGCGAGAAAGTAAATCTAAGCTATTACAAGGCTTCGGGGGGGGGGGATTAATTACATAGCCAAAAAAACCCGGGAAACGCGATAAATAAAAGCCCTAATTTAAACTATTACATACCAGTGAGCAGTTACAACAATATTGGCAAAAAATAAATAATCAGCGTGCGGCGAATTAAATACGAAGCGACTAGGGTTTTGACCCTTGACTGAACCTAATTGTAATTGATTAAAGTAAGCATATTTTTTTTGTCATCTTTTGTTATTTAAGAAAGTAATGAAATAATTGAATGAAAAAAGAAAATCCTAAATTTTAATTAATTTTAATTGTGAAAGAAATTAGAATTGCCTTAAATTAATTAAACTAATTAAAAAAAAACATTTATTAAGAAATTAAGTCCACTTTTTGTGATTTTTTTGATTGGTCAATTTTAGAAAATAACTTTGGTGTTGATAAAAAAAATAATTAAAAAAAAGAAATTAAGAGAGAAAAAAAGAAATAACCCAAGGGCCTGCTGTCAGCGGTTCTGATAAGAGGATGATGGTCCAGAAGATGGTGCCCCTCAGAAGATCGGGACACCGAGCCTTCTCCTGGCTGGAGGGTCCGACAGATGATGACCCTCAGAAGATGGGGTGCACTAGATCTGGATCTGACTGATGGATCCAGAGGATTGATGGCCAGAGGATGCTTGATCTGGTCCTGGCTGATGGGTCCAAAAGATATCCAGAGAACGCTTGATCTGGTTCTGGCTGATGGAGCCAAAAGATGACCCTCAGAAAGTGCAGGCGCTGGATCTGGTGAAAACAAAGGGGAAAACGCCAAAAGCTCACACCTAGGATCGAACCCAGAATCATGCGCTTCTTACTTCCTTCTTCTGACCAACTGTGCTGAACGTTAGTTTATCAATATAATATAAACAAACAAATATATCAGAACTACATGTTTCTGGCCAGAATAATGCGCCCGAATTTGAATCAGCCAATCAGGCTGTGATACGCTATCGTCTTCTTCCCTGGAACCATTGTTTAAAACTCTGAACCTTTACCTACAGACATGGCGCTGTAGCTATAACCCTGTGTATTTCACAAATTGCATACAAGTAATATAAATAAGTTTCAAGACCATGGATCAAATGGGTTTGACCCTCTGATCACAATGGTATCCTCCATTAGGGCCAATTGTTCCTACATTTAAAAGCCCCAAAACAACAAAACAAAACCTAGCTATGGCAGATGTTCATACAAGTGTTAGAAATACAATTAAATAGTATCAAAAGCTTGCAAACTCAAGGACAAACATGAATATATCATTAGAATATGCAATGGATGAGTGAATCAATGAAACTGAATTTGAAATTGGAAGCATGTCGTGATACCTCTATCTTGCAATTCTAGGCGTGGAAAGGCTTGAATCTAATTGGAAATTACTCCTGGAATCTCCAGCAACCTATTGGCAACCAGAGAATGGCACGAATTGATCTCTAACACAGAAATTGGATCACCACTTTTCTTGCAATTTTTGATTTTTTTCTTCCCTGTCTGCACGACTGCCTCTAGTCCTCTTTTTGTTTGCTTTTTTTCACTATCTATAATAGAGTGCATTAGGGTAAAAACTTGCATAAAATCTTTGCCATTTATGAAGATTGACCATTGATTTATTCCTTGCACCAAATCTTTCCAAAACAAGCATTTTCAATCTTTTTCTGTCCAAATGAAGCCTTACACAATCTGACCTTTCCACCAGCTGTATAATGACTCTAATCATGCACAAAATCTCAAGGTTTAATTGATTTTTGATATTTTCATTATTTTATATTGATTTTATTTGATTTAAATGAAATAGAATCAAAATAAATAATAAAAATAAAAGAATGACAAGTGGGAGGGCTCATGGATCGTGGATCACATCACAAGCTCAATGGAAGCATAAAAAGTTAGGCCCATTTAGCAAAAAATGCAATTTTAGCCACATTTGACTTTTTGGCAATTTTGCAAAAATGGTCAACTTTGACAAGGCATATCTCTTTCAATTTTGACCCTATGATGGTGCTCTTGGACTTTATAGAAATCTTAGGATGTCCTCTAAGGAACCCTTTTGGTCTCATCTTAATTGAATCTTCCATGTTCATGTATGAAGCTTTGACCCAAAAGGTGTTTTTGTTGACTTTTCAAAATGACCTATAATGTCAAAATTCATATCTTTTTGAGTTCATAATTTGAACTTGAGTTATGAAGATTAATTGTAAGGAATTTTATCCTCTTTAAAATGAGATTTGGATGGGTTATTTCTGATAAAGTATGAGAAAGTTATGCTTGGTCAAAGTTGAGTTGACTTTTCCTGCAAAACCCTAATTTAGCGACTTTTGGGTTTTGATGAATTGTGATCAATCCTTGAGGAATAATGATCAACCCTTGATAAAATGATGGAGAATACTTCAAAATGAGGATGTTGACCAAAAATCTTGAGGTTTGACTGTATGTGGGCCACGGTTGTCTTTTGACCTAGCACAGTCGATTTCTAGATATTTGAGCAATTGATTGAGCAAACTTCCTCTGCAAGGCTTGAAACTTGACATGGACGATCTTGAGAACATATTAGGACAATGGTGAGCATTTTGGATCCTTTGGACTCAAGCATATTGATGCAAAATGAAACCCTAATTTAAGATAGGTTGTCTTAGGAGAGAGTTTATCTGGTCAACTCTTGGACCTCCTTGAGAAATTTGAGGACCTCACTTGACATGTATTGAGAAATATGGGAGGGAAAATTTTGGGGTACAACAACTTCCCCTGTTCAATCTTCTTAAACCTGAGGATGTAGATTGGCTTGTCTGCCTTTCGTGATCTGAAGGTGGAAGATGATTGAACACTAGAGTGCCCAGAAATTTGCACTCGCATGAAGTGATGCTCGTCTTGCAATATCGGGAATGGGCTTATAGATGCCATTTGGAAGTCGATGATGGAAGATGGGCTTAAAGATGCTATCCGAAGAAGTGTCAATCGCATAAGAGATTCCTTTGCGAGAACCCGTGTACCTGTTGTTGAGGAGGACTCTGCTGGGGAATGCTGGTCTCTGACTTGAGAGTAATAGAGTTTTAGGAGCTTCAGTTGTCCGTTACTCTACTGGGGAAATGTGAAATCAATTGTGTTTAATCGGATCCAGGTCTTACAGTGTTGTGGGCTACTGTCTGGGGATAATAGAGGAAAAACTCGGATAGTAAGGTTATGAGAAGGAACCTGGATAGTAGGGTTACTTCGATATGAATGCCTGGATAGTAGGGCTAGAGAAGGAACCTGGGTAGTAGGGTTACTTCGATATGAAAGCCTGGATAGTAGGGCTGTGAGAAGGAACCTGGATAGTAGGGTTACTTCGATATGAAAGCCTGGATAGTAGGGTTGTGAGAAGGAACCTGGATAGTAGGGTTACTTCGATATAAAAGCCTGGATAGTAGGGTTGTGAGAAGGAACCTAGATAGTAGGGTTACTTCGATATGAAAGCCTGGATAGTAGGGCTGTGAGAAGGAACCTGGATAGTATGGTTACTTCGATATGAAAGCCTGGATAGTAGGGTTGTGAGAAGAAACCTGGATAGTAGGGTTACTTCGAGATGAAAGCCTGGGTAGTAGGGTTGTGAGAAGAAACCTGGATAGTAGGGTTACTTCGATATGAAAGCCTGGGTAGTAGGGTTGTGAGAAGGAACCTAGATAGTAGGGTTACTTCGATATGAAAGCCTGGGTAGTAGGGTTGTGAGAAGGAATCTGGATAGTAGGGTTACTTCGATATGAAAGATTGGGTAGTAGGGTTGTGAGAAGGAACCTGGATAGTAGGGTTACTTTGATATGAAAGCCTGGGTAGTAGGGCTGTGAGAAGGAACCTGGGTAGTAGGGTTACTTCGATATGAAAGCCTGGATAATAGGGTTGTGAGAAGGAACTTGGATAGTAGGGTTACTTCGATATGAAAGCCTGGATAGTAGGGATAGAGAAGGAACTTGGGTAGTAGGGTTACTTCGATATGAAAGATTGAATAGTAGGGCTGTGAGAAGGAACCTGGATAGTAGGGTTACTTCGATATGAAAGCCTGGATAGTAGGGCTGTGAGAAGGAACCTGGATAGTAGGGTTACTTAGATATGAAAGCCTGGGTAGTAGGGCTGTGAGAAGGAACCTGGATAGTAGGGTTACTTCGATATGAAATCCTGGGTAGTAGGGCTGTGAGAAGGAACCTGGATAGTAGGGTTACTTCGATATGAAAGCCTGGGTAGTAGGGCTGCTTTTGTTGCGCTGATGATTACTCTGTTTAGCTTCGAGTGTTGATCATGGGCTTGTTGGAAATTGTTGATAATAATGTCTTTTCTGAAATAAATACAGGGTTAGTTATATGTGATGCATGAGATGCATTGTATGTTGACGTTCTCAAAATAAATGAGACCATGTTATATATGGTGTATGCATATGTCATGATATATGAACATGAAATGCTGACGTGATAATTGGAATCGGGGAAAATAAATCCCTGATTGCCATGAAAACCATAGTTCCTCCACCTCTGTTGGGGATGGTGAACAAAGATGACCGTGCTGGGGATTTGCCCCTTGGATGGCGAATACTCTGCCGGAAGAGACCTTGTCTGAAGATAACTCTGCAGGGGATAACTCTGTTGGAGAGAAGATACTCTGTTGATAGATCTACCGACTTGGAGAAATAACTCAACTGGGGATGAATTTCTGTTTGCTGGCGATAAACAAACTCTGCTTGGGGAAAGTTTTGCCGACTCACTCGCGATTGTGAACTTCGGCTAAGGAGAGTTGTGCTCCGTTGGGAAAGTTAACACCATTATCTTTGGATACTTCTTACTCTATGGGGAGTGTATGTACCACTACTTATGTTCTCCAGCTGGTTCTATCCTTGTACCTGGTGGGCAGAGAAACTGTAAGGTTTGAACACTTCTTGTTTACCCCTATTCCTGGAATTACGAGTAATTGTCTTTTGTTTCTTATGTAAATATTTATGAGCAGCAATTATTTTCAAATGCATATATCAAAAATGAATCGTTGGACGTTCTTGCAAAACAAAACAGAAAAAGAAAAAACAAGTTGAAATTTCTTGTGAAAATGAATGGTATTGATTTTTGAAGTTGGCCTGTAATAGGCGTTTTGTTCAAGAGGCTGACGTCCTAGTAAGAGAACGCCACTGAAAGAGATTACAATTTGTGAAAAATAAAGAAAAAACAGCTATGTGAAACAACCCCATTGGGTTCTAACTCTGCTATTTCCCTTATATCTTCAGGCGTCTCATCACTTTGCCGCTTGGTCGAAGGTAGATCAGATTGATTGACACCGTCCGAGCTTGATAGTCGATACCGAAGTCTGGTTACAAGATGATTCAATGAGACATAGTGTTACGCTTCAATCCCTAATTTCTGCCCGAACCGCCTTTTTGGGTTTTCAGTCCACCGGGATACCTTTTTTTTCCCAATCCACCTTTTCAGGTTTTCGACTTGCCGGGTGTACAGTTTTTTTCCCTAGGTCAGTCAACCTAGCGGGTCTTTGATTATGTGTAGTATCTTTTCACTATGTCTGCATTGACGGGGTGAGGAAGGTCGTCACCATCCATGGTGGTTAGAATCATAACTCCCCCCGAGAAAATGTTCTTAACCACAAATGGCCCTTCGTATGTGGGGGTCCATTTGCCCCTGGGATCACCTTGCGGTAGTATGATGCGCTTGATCACTAGATCCCCGACTTGATATTCTTGACGTCTGACTTTCTTGTTAAAAGCCTTGATCATTCGCTTTTGATACGCCTGACCATGATAGATAGTAGTAAGTCTCTTTTCGTCGATTAAATTCAGTTGATCAAGCTGGGTTTGGATCCAGTCGTCTTCGTTCAAACCCGCATCCTTCATAATCCTAATAGAGGGTATCTGGACTTCGGTGGGTAGGACTACCTCCATTCCATATACCAGAGAGTAGGGTGTTACCCCTGTCGATGTCCGTGCTAAGGTACAGTACCCATGAAGAGCGAATGGTAACATCTCGTGCCAGTCTTTGTACGTCACCGTCATCTTCTGCACAATCTTCTTGATGTTCTTGTTAGCCGCCTCAACAACCCCATTCATCTTCGGCCGGTAGGGAGAATAGTTGTGATGCTGTATCTTGAACTGTTTGCAGAGCTCGATGATCATCGTATTGTTGAG
Organism: Vicia faba; assembly: GCA_948472305.1. Lineage (NCBI taxonomy): Eukaryota > Viridiplantae > Streptophyta > Magnoliopsida > Fabales > Fabaceae > Vicia > Vicia faba. The sequence continues at coordinate 1,054,293,896 of OX451740.1, read as the reverse complement.
ATTTGTACCATTGTCAGTGATAATCCTCTCGGGCACACCATATCGACAGATCAGGTTGTGTCGGATAAACCGCGCCACGACATTCTTGGTTACTGTAGCAAAGGAAGCTACCTCAACCCACTTTGTAAAATAATCAATAGCCACCAGAATGAAACGATGCCCGTTAGACGCAATAGGTCTGATCTCACCGATCATATCGATGCCCCACATTGCGAAAGGCCAAGGACCTGTCAAAACATTCAGAGGAACTGGAGGTACATGCACCTTATCAGCATAGACTTGGCACTTATGACAGGTCCGAGAGTGCTGATAACAATCGGCTTCCATAGTGGACCAATAATATCCTGCCCGTAGGATCTTCTTCGCCATGGTATGTCCACTGGAATGAGTTCCGAAGGTACCTTCATATAGCTCTGCCATGATCCTTTCGGCCTCGCTCTTGTCCACACATCGCAGTAAGGTTGAATCATGGTTACGCTTATAAAGGATACCATTACTGATGAAGAACTTCACAACGAATCTTCTTAGAAACTTCTTATCTTTAACAGATGCCCCCTCGGGGTATTCTTGAGTCTCGAGATACCTCTTTACCTCGTGAAACCAGGGTTTATCTGCTACCTCTTTAGTCTCAATGTCACAGCAATGTGCGGGTTCGTCCAACCTCTCAATGGTAATCTGGGGAGCTTCATTGTCCCACCTGACTTTGAACATAAAAGACATGGTAGCTAGTGCGTCCGCTAACTGGTTCTCCTCTCTCGGGAAGTGTTCAAAGGTTATCTCCTCAAAATGTGGGAGCAGTGTCAGTACATATTCTTTGTAAGGAATAAGATTTGGGTGCTTCGTATCCCACTCGCCTTTGATCTGACTGATCACTAGAGCAGAATCTCCGAATACACTCAAGAACTTAATCCTCAGGTCAATAGCAGCTCGAAGACCCATGATACACGCTTCATACTCCACTATATTGTTGGTGCAGTTAAAACATAATCGAGCAGTGAACGGAGTATGACAACCCCTCAGGAGATATAATTACAGCGCCAATGCCATTACCCAATGCGTTTGATGCTCCATCAAAATACATAGACCATCGGGATCCTTCCTCAGGTCCTTCATCCGGTCCAGGTTCTTCACAGTCGGTCACCAACATGATGTTCTCATCCGGGAACTCGAAATTCATGGATTGGTAGTCATCCACGGCCTGATGTGCCAAATGATCCGCCAATACACTCCCCTTGATTGCTTTTTGGGTTGTGTATTAGATGTCGTACTCGGTCAAGATCATCTGCCATCTTGCTATTCTTCTGGACAAGGTAGGCTTCTCGAAAATATACTTGATCGGATCCATTTTTGATATCAACAAGATAGTATGAGTCAACATATACTGTCTCAGCCGGCGAGCAGCCCATGCCAAAGTGCAGCAAGTTTTCTCGAGCAATGAGTATCGGGTCTCACAGTCGGTAAACTTTTTGCTAAGGTAATAAATGGCATGCTCTTTTCGGCTAGACTCGTCATGCTATCCCAACACGCACCCCATTGAACCGTCTAGCACCATCAAGTATAAAATCAAAGGTCTTCCTTCAACTGGAGGCATCGGGTTTGGTGGCTCTTGAAGGTATTCCTTGATTCTTTCGAAAGCGGTCTGGCATTCCTCCCACTTTACCACTTGATCTTTCTTCAGCAGCTTGAAGATTGGCTCACAAGTAGTAGTCAGATGTGAAATGAATCTGGCGATGTAATTCAGACGTCCTAAGAAACCTCTGACTTCTTTTTCTGTGCAGGGAGCCGGTATCTCTTGTATGTTTTTACCTTTGCAGGGTCCACCTGAATACCTTTATCACTGACGACAAAACCCAGAAGCTTACCAGACCTTACTCCGAAGGTACACTTGTTTGGATTCAACCTCAATTTGTACGTCTTCAACCTGTCGAACAGTTTCTGGAGATGATCAAGGTGCTCTTCCTCAGTCTGGGACCTGGCTATCATGTCATCCACGTAAACCTCGATCTCATGGTGAATCATGTTGTGGAACAAAGTGACCATGGCGTGCTGATAAGTTTCCCCAGCATTCTTTAACCCGAAAGGCATTACCTTGTAACAGAAGGTGCCCCACTATGTAACGAAGGTTGCCTTCTCCATGTCTTCAGGAGCAATCTTGATCTGGTTATAGCCAGAAAAACCATCTATGAAGGAGAAGATTTTGTGCTGTGCGGTGTTGTCGACTAGAACATCAATGTGAGGAAGTGGGAAGTCATCCTTGGGGCTTGCTATATTCAAATCTCTATAATCCACACACATCTGTACCTTACCGTCCTTCTTTGGTCACGGTACGATGTTGGCAACCCACTGTGGATAAGAAGTGACAGCTAAGAACCATGCGTCAAACTGTTTCATGACCTCCGCCTTGATTTTCTCTGACATGTCAGGGTGCATACGGCGAACCTTTTGTTTTACCGGAGGGCAGTCTTCTTTAGTCGGCAAGCGATGAACCATAATATCAGTGTCCAAACCAGACATATCTTCGTAGAACAGGCGAAGATCTCAACATAGTCGCGTAACATTTGTATCAACCGTTGCTTGACACTAGGCTCTAGATTCGCCCCTATATTGACCTCTTTCATGTCTTCCTCTGTACCCAAATTCACTGACTTAACTGGCTCTTCATGAGGCTGTATGGCCCTTTCTTCCTGCAGTAACAGTCTAGCAAGTTCTCCAGGCACCTCACAATCATCTTCACCTTCGTCCTTGGCTTGGTTGATCGGATTTTCGAAGTCATAACTGGCAGTAGCAGAGTTGTTATCAACGGGATCCAGAGTGGATGTGGATCTGCATTATGATACGTGAGTGTGTGTAAGAGAATAGCTGCTTTTATAAAGTGAGAGACAGAAAAGAAAAACAAAGAGAACAAAATTTGTAATGCAAGAAACATCCAATGTTTTATTAATGATATATGAAATGACAGATAATAAGCCCTCACAAGCAAAGCCAAGGTGCCTCGGGCAAGGCACCGGGCCGTAAAGTTTCAAACTGTTTATTACAAATCTTAAAACAAAAAGTCAATTACTGTGGAATAAAAGAATCAGGTATGAAGTCCTTCGACGTCCAGTTGTTTAGTCCACCATTGGTTGTTGGGTAGATCTAGCTATTGATGTATGAATCTTCTTCACTGTCTCCAATTGCATTAACTCCCCGACTGCTGATGTGTATAGGAGGTCTTCCAATCTGTGCGCGCCTGACAACCCTTTGAGCCCCTTCTTTAATAACAACCCTGGCATCCTTGAGAGAAGCCATCTTCAGCGGAGGTTTGTTGGTAGCAACTTCAGTTGATGCCGAGAACTGAGGGACCTCTTCGAAATTTTGACAAGGCGTTTCTATGAATTCCTCGTCCATCTCTATGTAACGGAAGGAATTGAGGTGACTCACCATATATTCTTTTTCACCTCGCACTGTGACAATCTTTCCCTTCACCGGATACTTCAACATTTGATGGAGTGGGGAAGTAACTGCCCCAGCCTTATGGATCCAAGGACGACCCATAAAGCAAGAATACGATGGCCTGATATCCATTACGTAGAAGGTGGACCCAAAGGTCTGAGAACCCACCTTGACAGGGATGTCCACTTCCCCGTGCACCATTCTCTTTGATCCGTCAAAAGCCCTTACCACAATGTTACTAGGCTTTAGAGTCAAACCCTCACAATCCAACCGGTCCAACGCTTTCTTCGGCAGAACATTCAATGAGGACCCGATATCTACCAGCACATGGGCCATAGTGGTGCCTCTGCACTCGATCGAGACATGCAGAGCATCGTTATGATTTCTACCCTTAGCAGTCAGATCCACATCTGAAAATCCTAACCCATTGTCAGCAGTCAGGCTAGCCACACAATCTTTGAACTGATCGACTGAAGTTTCCTGCGACACATGCGCAGTTTTGAGGAATGAAATTAAAGCCTTTGCATGAGCTTCAGAACACAACAACAAGGACAACATGGAGATTTTTGACGGGGTATGCCCCAGCTGCTCGACTATGTTGTAGTCGCTCTTCTTGATAATCTTCAAATTTTCCTCTATTTATTGTTTAGAGGTTTCTACAATGATCTTTCTAGGTGCCTCCGTTCGGGCAGGCTCACCTGTGATTTCTTTGCCCCGAGTCCCAGATGGCTCAGCGACAGGGGTGATAACTGGAGTAGAAACTGGGATAGTAGTTGATGTACTAGCAGATGGAATGACAACAGGTTTATGGACAGTCGGAGGGGAGATCTCGGGAGAAAAGAGTCTTCCACTTCTGGTGACCTTACTGGTCCCGACAATATTACTGATATTCGTATCGGATTCTTCAACCCTCAAATCTTGTTTAACGCCATGGTAATATACATCAGCACTATAGTGCCATGGGATAGCCTTATCTGAGATATATGGGATGGGACTAGGAGCGGTGATTATCAATGGAGCAATTCTTGGAACGAGTGTAACCCTAACAGGTTTTCTCGAGGAAACCTTGGAAGGATCGGCGGAAATGGTGATAATGACAACATCTTCAAATGGAATCATAGTCTTCTCAAACAAAATTTCTTTATTATCCATCAGGCGCTGAACACCTGACTTCAATAAACAACAACCAGAAGGCAGAATTGAACATATGTGGCAACCTTCACCATAACCCGGAAATAAATCGGCCAACAACAAATTCTTCTTAACCATCATCAAAGGAGTAGAGATATCTTCCACAGAGGTTACAAACGAATCGGTGTCCACAGCATTGACTCCACGACCATGTTTGGGCATAGGAGCAGTTATAACGTTCGGCTTTTCAGGAGCATCAAACTCAATCTCTTTAGCTTCCAACAAATCTTGCACTTTATTCCTAAGAGCCCAACAATCATTCGTATCATGGCCTGGGCTTTCCGAATGGTAGGCGCACCGCGCGTTGGGATTATATCTGGGAGAAGTAGTGTTTGGGTTCTTGGGAGCCTCTTTCAAGGTTACCAAGTTGGATTTTAATAGATGAGGTAGAACTTCAGCTAAAGTCATGTTGATGCGGGTAAACTTCCGCTGTGGTCTTTCCACCCTTTTCTGATTGTTGCATTGTGGAGCAACTGCGGGTGTTGATATCACTACAGAATTTACCGTTTGACGGTGTTCAGGTCTGCTTTGGCCCCTCGGGCCGTAGACTGCACTAGCTTCCTTCTTACCGGTGAAAGGATTCTTTACTGCACTTGATGAAGCATCCTTTTGTATTTTACCACTTCGAATGCCAGCTTCTACTCTCTCTCCAGTCAAAATCAACTCAGTAAACCCAGATGACGAATTGCCGATCAAATGATTGAAAAATGGACCAGATAGCGTCCCTAGGAACATGTCAACCAACTCCCTATCAGACAAAGGGGGTTGGACTCTTCCAGCCAAGTCTCTCCACTTTTGAGCATAGTCCTTAAAACCTTCACTTGCCCCCATGGACATACCCTGGAGCTGAGTACGAGTGGGAGCAAGGTCGGCGTTATACTGATACTGCTTGTAAAAAGCAGCAGCAAGGTCTTCCCAATTTCGGACACTGGCTCCTTCCAACTGATAAAACCATTCAAGCTGAGTCCCTGATAGACTATCTTGAAAGAAATGTACCCACAAATTTCTATCAGCGGTGTGGGGTTAGATTTTTCTTACGTAAGAGCGAAGATGGAGTTTTGGACAGGATACTCCATCGTATTTAGCAAAAACCGGAGCTTTGAACTTATGAGGGATCACCACTCTTGATACCAGTCCTAGTTCTCCGAAATCCAAACCAGGGATCTTCTGAATCTCCATAGCACTGAAACGGTTTTCTAGCTGCTTGTATCTATCCTCAGTAGGAGGATACTGGTTGTCATCATAATCTGTATCGTTATCAGAAACTGCTGGACCAGGGTCCTTTGTCCTTTCTTGGTTCTCCCCGTCCTTGGATGAGGAGGTCAGATCAGCTGATTGTCTTATCCTTTCTCCGAATCTTCTACCCATGTTCAGAATACCAACCTTCTTTTTCTTCTTCTCTTTCAGAATAAAGGTCTTCAAATCCTCTTGCCCTTTAGCCAAAATTAAGAACATCTGTTGGAATTGGGCGTTCTGTGCCTGAAGATCTTTGATGGCTTGATCAGAAGACATTTTTGTTGAAATAAACAACGAAGAAGATGAGAAACCTGTAATGGTACATGTAATGGTGTGCATGATAATGGGATGCATGTAATGTTTTCAAAGACTTTGGGAGACTTAAATTTGTAAACCAAAAAATAAACCAAACTTTATTAGCTTTAAACTTTGAAAGGTTCAACAATGCCTTTAAGGCGTTACAAAGAAGTGAATAGAAAACAAATCTAAAACTAGAAAAGCAACATCGAAAGTCCCATGGACGCTTCCTCTTTGTGCCGATGTAGTCATTGATCACTCTTTCCTCTTCGAGCTACCTGGTGAGCTTCAAAATCTTCCTTTCTTGCTCATGGTACTTTTCCCGGTAAGTATCCCGCTCATCCTTCAGCTGAATCCAAGACCTCTGCAACTCCCCAGGACCAGTGGGCATGTAAGGATAAAGAATCTTGTAAGGAATGCCCTCTTCATTGGTGGTCTCCACAATCACTGGAAATACGGCTTCATAGGGCATCCCAAGCTTCTGGGTGCGAGCTCGAACCCATTGGAGGTAAGGCTGCATCAGAAGGGAAGTCTTTGGTCCCAACTCTTGGGGGTCAGATCTGTTCACCATGCCCCAAGCTCGTATAAACCTCCGACGGTGCTCCTTAACGTCTTCCTTGTAGTCAAATGTAATATCCTCCAGAAGTAGCTCATGGGGACCATCTCTTCGAGCACGACCAAATTGCCACAAAGCTAGACAAGGATTGTAGGTTATACCCCATCTGATTCCAAGCAATGGGACATTAGGGTATCCCCCACAACGATCAATAACAGCAGTGTCTTCCATAGCCCGGGAGCTCCAAAGAATATCTGTATGGGCAAGTGACATTATCCTGTAGGACCAACTCAAACCTTCTTCGTTCTTCAGCACAGACTTAGGAAGGTGAGAAATAAAACACCTCGACAGCAGCGACATGCAACACATAAGAGTCCCTCTTCTTCGCACTGTACGAGTATAAAGGGCATGCAAGATATCACCCAGCAGGGTAGGCACAGGATTGCGAGAAAGAAAAATCTTGACAGCATTCACATCTACAAAGGAATCTGGATTTGGGAAGAGAACCAACCCATAGATAAGGAGAGCCAAGATATCTTCGAAAGCCTGAAAATCCAAATTATCCCAGAACAGCTGAGCCTGGTCTATCAGAAATTTAGCTAGAAAACCTTCAGCCCCACTTCGAGTTTCCCAATTGGATACTACGTCAGCCCGTTTCAAATGCTGAGCTGAGGCAATGTCTTATGGTCTAGGGACTTCTTCCATGCCTGTGAAGGGTACCTGTTCGAGGATGGACATGCCCAATAGGTGAGAGAACTCTTCCAAGGTGGGAACCAGCTGGTAGTCTGGAAAGGTGAAGCAATGATGCACAAGATCGAAGAACTGGAAAAGTACACTCATCATCTGCTCATCAATATTTGAAGTGACCAGGTTGAGAAGCTGACCTTGTCTCTTAATGAACATAGAAGTCTCAGAAACTCTTGAGGCTAACTCTTTAAGTTGAGCAAGTATTTGCACAAAGTTAACTCAGATGGTATTTCTGCGCACGAAAGTCATAATCTGCAAAACAGAACAAAGATAAATTCCCTTGGTCTTTGAAATGGTTAATGTAATGAAACATGTATGCTATGTTATGATGCATGATGTCATGATAAACCACAGGTATAGCAAACAACAAACATTGCAAGCACAGTCAAATCACACAAAACCCTTAGGTTTAAGGCTTGCATGAGGTCAAAGGTAGTACCCTCTTGAAGTTAAGTTGGTTTCAACCTATCCTAGCAAAAGTAACCGGGTTCTAGAGGATCTCAATATCACTGACCATCCTTCATCGGTCATGGTTTCAGCTCACGCAATCTTTTCTTGCGGCCGGAACTATCTCGAGAGTATGGTCTCAATGAGTGTAGCATCGAGTATCAACTAGTTCCCAGCTTTTCACCTAGGCCGGCTATCTCACTACTTTCTAATGGCAGAGTTGGTCGATTAAAGGTTCTAAGGTCAGTTGATGCTTAATGACACCATGCAGCGGACCCGTATTCTCCTCGTTTCTCCACAAGGGATACCGGTACCAACCAATATGCCACATCAACGTAGCTACTGCTTCAACCGTATCGGTCTACGTTGTACAGTTCCCTCACAGTCTATTGCTACTTACCTAAAAGGTGTCCCCAGATCCGGGTTAGGATCTATAGTAACTCCCAAACAAAACCCTTAAAAGTATAGAAATCAAAACAATCAAGAGAAGCAATTATGATGAACTAGATCCTAAGGTATACCCCACTTATAACTCCCCAGCAGAGTCGCCAGTTCTGTGATACGATGGCAGAACCGACTGTTTAATACTGGTTTTCATTTTGCATTTTTTGTTTGCAAAATGTCGCGGTAAGCAAGAGTCGCCACCGACTTTTATTTCATCCAATCGAAAAGGAAAAAAGTACAGAAAAAATCCTTTTTCGAGATTTTGAGTACGGGGGGTAGATTATAGAAAGGGAAGGTGTTAGCACCCTTTCTATCCATGGTTTTCCATGGGCTCTTAGGTACTTGCTCATCTTTTAAAATTGCTTGTGTTTGTGCTTTGTTTTGAAAATGTTTGACTTCGTGATAACCCTTGTATTAGTCCTCAAAGGTGTGACGAAGTTGTTTTTGAAAATTGTTTTGAAATGTGTAAGTGCGAAAAGTTTGATTTGAGCAAGTACTTAAGATTCTACCTACTCGAAAAAAGATTGTTTCCATTCTTATTTCCTTTAGACAACGCTATCCCACTATTGGGAAGTAGGTAGCACCGTCGTTGGATTTGTAAGGGTCAATTCGAAAGGGACGTACGATCACTAAAGCAATGTTAGGACACCTTAGTAATTACCTTAGAGTCTTAAGATCATATTCGAGGAAAAATTTCCGAGGCAACATCTCCGAGGCAACATTTCTGAGGCAACATTCGAATGGGACGTTTGATCTTTTCTAAACAGGAGGGCAACCAGTAAGACACCCTATGCTTAATGATCGTTTACCGAAGGCAACCGATGTGTGAGTATACCCTAGGAGTGATATGTGCGAATGATTGGTTTTCAGTTATTTGTCTTTGCACATTTAGATTTTTCTAACTGTATTAAATTATCATGCAATCTTGTCATTCAATCCTATTAGCATACATCTAGACAGTTAAGTATTTGCAAGAATTAAAGTGCGAGAAAGTAAATCTAAGCTATTACAAGGCTTCGGGGGGGGGATTAATTACATAGCCAAAAAAACCCGGGAAACGCGATAAATAAAAGCCCTAATTTAAACTATTACATACCAGTGAGCAGTTACAACAATATTGGCAAAAAATAAATAATCAGCGCGCGACGAATTAAATACGAAGCGACTAGGGTTTTGACCCTTGACTGAACCTAATTGTAATTGATTAAAGTAAACATATTTTTTTTTGTCATTTTTTATTTGTTTAAGAAAGTAATGAGATAATTGAATTAAAAAAGAAAATCCTAAATTTTAATTAATTTTAATTGTGAAAGAAATTAGAATTGCCTTAAATTAATTAAACTAATTAAAAAAAACATTTATTAAGAAAATAAGTCCTCTTTTTGTGATTTTTTTTATTGGTCAATTTTAGAAAATAACTTTGGTGTTGATAAAAAAAATAATTTAAAAAAAGAAATTAAGAGAGAAAAAAAAAAGAAATAACCCAAGGGCCTGTTGTCAGCGGTTCTGATCAGAGGATGATGATCCAGAAGATGGTGGCCCTCAGAAGACGGGGACACCAGGCCTGCTCCTGGCTGGCGGGTCCGACAGATGATGACCCTCAGAAGATGGGGTGTGCTGGATCTGGATCTGACTGATGGATCCAGAGGATTAATGGCCAGAGGATGCTTGATCTGGTCCTGGATGATGGGTCCAGAAGATATCTAGAGAACGCTTGATCTGGTTCTGGCTGATGGAGCCAAAAGATGACCCTCAGAAAGTGCAGGCGCTGGATCTAGTGAAAACAAAGGGGAAAACGCCAAAAGCTCACACATGGGATCAAACCAAGAATCATGAGCTTTTGACTTCCTTCTTCTGACCAATTACGCTGGACGTTAGTTTATCAATATAATAGAAACAAACAAATATATCAGAACTACAGGTTTCTATCCAGAATAACGCGCCTGAATTTGAATCAGCCAATCAGGCTGTGATACGCTATCGCCTTCTTCCCTGGAACCGTTGTTTAAAACTCTGAACCTTTACCTGCAGACATGGCGCTGTAGCTATAACCCTGTGTATTTCACAAATTGCATACAAGTAATATAAATAAGTTTCAAGACCATGGATCAAATGGGTTTGACCCTCTGATCACAATGGTATCCTCCATTAGGGCCAATTTTTCCTGTATTTAAAAGCCCCAAAACAACAAAACAAAACCTAGCTATGGCAGATGTTCATACAAGTGTTAGAAATACAATTAAATGGTATCAAAAGCTTGCAAACTCAAGGACAAACACAAATATATCATTAGAATATGCAATGGATGAGTGAATCAATGAAACTGAATTTGAAATTGGAAGCATGTCGTGATACCTCTATCTTGCAATTCTAGGCGTGGAAAGGCTTGAATCTGATTGGAAATTACTCCTGGAATCTCCAGCAACCTATTGGCAACCTGAGAATGGCACGAATTGATCTCTAACACCGAAATTGAATCACCACTTTTCTTGCAATTTTTGAGTTTTTTCTTCCCTGTCTGCACGACTGCCTCTAGTCCTCTTTTTGTCTGCCTTTTTTCACTATCTACAATAGAGTGCATTAGGGTAAAAACTTGCATCAAATCTTTGCCATTTATGAAGATTGACCATTGATTTATTCCTTGCACCAAATCTTTCCAAAACAAGCATTTTCAATCTTTTTCTGTCCAAATGAAGCCTTACACGAATTGACCTTGCCACCAGCTGTATAATGACTTTAATCATGCACAAAATCTCAAGGTTTAATTGATTTTTGATATTTTCATTATTTTATATTGATTTTATTTGATTTAAATGAAATAAAATCAAAATAAATAATGAAAATATAAGAATGACAAGTGGAAGGGCTCATGGGTCGTGGATCACATCACAAGCTCAGTGCAAGCATAAAAAGTTAGGCCCATTTAGCAAAAAATGCAATTTTAGCCACATTTGACTTTTTGGCAATTTTGCAAAAATGGTCAACTTGGACAAGGCATATCTCTTTCAATTTTGACCCTATGAGGGTGCTCTTGGACTTTTTAGAAAGATTATGATGTCCTCTATGCAACCCTTTTTGTCTCATCTCAATTGAATCTTCCATGTTCATGTATGAAGCTTTGACCCAAAAGGTGTTTTTGTTGACTTTTCAAAATGACCTATAATGTCAAAATTCATATCTTTTTGTGAGTGTATAATTTGAACTTGAGGTATTAATATGAATTTTATGGAATTGAATCCTATTCAAAATGAGCTTTGGATAGGTTATTTCTGATAAAGTATGAGAAAGTTATGCTTGGTCAAGTTGAGTTGACTTTTCCTGTAAAACCCTAATTTAGCAACTTTTGGGTTTTGATGAATTGTGATCAATCCTTGAGGAATCATGATCAACCCTTGATCAAATGATGGATAATACTTAAAAATGAGGATGTTGACCAAAAATGTTGAGGTTTGACTGTATGTGGGCCACAATTGTCTTTTGACCTAGCATAGTCGATTTCTAGATATTTGAGCAATTGACTGAGCAAACTTCCTCTGCAAGGCTTGAAACTTGACATGGATGATCTTGAGAACATATTAGGACAATGGTGAGCATTTGGGATCCTTTGGACTCAAGCATATTTATGCAAAATGAAACCCTAATTTAAGATAGATTGTCTTAGGAGAGAGTTTGTCTGGTCAACTCTTGGACCTCCTTGAGAAATTTGAGGACCTCACTTGACATGTATTGAGAAATATTGAGAAATACGAGATCCATCTCACTGAAATAAACAATAGAGAGATGAGGATACTTGTTTCAAGAAACCTGCTTATGTTATGATGAATGGTAAATGCATATGAAATCATTTCAAGGATTTTAAAGATTCAAATTTGTTTTAGACAAAAAGGAAACACATGTTATATTAATAAATTAAAGCTTGAGTACATCAATGCCTCTTTTGGGAAAAATAATATAAAAACTCTAAGATAAAAATGTAGTGCGCATCCTCTTTGGTGCGATGTAGGCATTCAAGCTCCTCTCCTCATTAAGTTTCTTAGTGAGTTCCAAAACCTTCTTCTTGCTTGCGTAGAATTGGGCTTCGAAAGTATCTCGCTCCCCCTTGAGTTGTATCCAATACCTTTGTAGGTCTTCAAGAGAGGTGGGCATGTCAAGATGTAGGATAGTGTATGGAACATCTCCTTCCATGACTGGCTCAATGATTATTGGGAGAATGGAGGGGTAAGGCATCATAAGACTCTGAGCACGAGTTCTTACCCATTTGAGGTAAGGCTGAAGAGGGATGGAATTATTGTGCCCCAAAGTATTACTATCTACCTTGTTCAACATCCTCAAAGCTCGGATGAATCTCTGGCGAAGACCTTGATCGTCGTTTTCGTAGTCAAATACCAAACCTTAAATCAGCATCTCGTGCGGGCCATCCCTTCGGGCGTAACCAAACTGTCTTAAAGCTAAACAGGGGGTGTAGGTGATACCTCCCCTAATACCAAGTAAAGGGAAATTAGGGAATTCTCCACAATGGTCGACAATAGTAACATTCTCTATGGATCGGGAACACCAATGGATATATGAATGTTTGAGCGTCATCAACCTTCGTGACCACCTTGAACCTTGCTCATTCTTCAATACATATTGGGGAAGATGCGAAATAAACCATCTTGCCAAGAGAGGAGTGCAACACATAAGGACACCTCTTTTCCTCATAGTGCGAGTGTGAAAAGAATGTAGAATGTCCCCTAGCAAAGTAGGAACCGGGTTACGAGACATGAAGATCTTGACGGTGTTCACATCTATGAGTTGGTCAGGATTTGGGAACAAAACCATCCCATAGATGAGGAGAGCCACAATTTCCTCAAAGGCTTTCAAATCCAAGGAGTTCTAACAGTTTCTGACTTTCTCAAACAAGAACTTTTCTAGGAAACCTTTGACACCACTCCTTGTTTCCCAATTAGTTGTGACATCAGATGATTGCAAGTGTAGAGCTTGAGCAATATCTTCTGGCTTTGGGTCTCTTTTCATACCGTTGAAAGGTAGTTGATTGAGAATGGGAATCCTAAAGAGTTGGGAGAATTCATCCAAAGTTGGCACAAGTTGATAATCGGGAAATGTGAAGCAATGGCGTAAAGGATCAAAGAACTGAAAGAGAACTTTCATCAGGTCCTCATCAGTGTTGGAGGTGACCAAGTTGAGTAGGAGACCATGTCTCTCGATGAATGGAGAATTTTCTAGAATCCTTGAAGCTAGCTCCTTAAGTTGTGGAGGGATCCTTACAAGATTGACTTTAATAGTTTTCCTGCGAATAGAATCCATGTCCTACAAAACAGAACAAAGATGAATCCCAAGATCCTTGAAATGGTTAGTGAATGAGTATGATGTTCATGATGTTATGTACAAGTATACAAACAAAGCAGACAATTCCTTAGGTTTAGGCTTGCATGGAGTCTCACAAGTAAGTACCCTCTTGAAGTTTAGTTGGCTCAACCTGTCCTAGCAATAGTAACCGGGTTCTAAGGAGCTCAATATCACTGGTTTGTTTCCTCGGTCATTGTTTAAGCACAAGCCTCTTTAATGGCGACCGAAATATCCCAAAAAACCAAACCTCAATGAGTGTAGTATCGAGTATCTACCAACTTCGGACTGCACCAAAGCCGGTCATCTCACTACATCCTAAAGGCCAAGTTGGTCAAGTAAAGGTTCTAAAAGTTTATTAGTGCTTTATGACATCACTCAGCAGCTCCGTATTCTCCTTGATTAACACAAGGGCTATCGGTACCCTTAAATATGTCACACTAACGTAGCTATTGCTTAGACCATGTCGGTATACCCCACACATTTTCCATAATGTATTGCTACTTACCTATAAGGTATCCCAAATCCGGGTAGAGGATTCAAACCCAAACAAAGGACCATAATATAAAGCATACAAGTCAAACAATGTAAGCAAGTAAATGTGATCTAGCCCTAAGGTAACCCCACTTTTAGAATTTTCCCCAACAGAGTCGCTAGTTCTGTGATACGGTGGGAGAACTGACTTGAGGGTTTTGCATTTGATTGCAAATGTTGTGGTTAGCAAGAGTCGCCACCGACTTTTCTTTTATCCAAAAGGAAAGGTGAAAAAGCACAGGAAATACCTTTGAGATTATTTCTTGAGTTCGGGGGGTAGATTATGAAAAAGGAAGGTATCAATACCCTTTTCATCCATGGTTTTCCATGGGCTCTTAGTTACTTGCTAGATCACTTGCTTTTGTTTGAAATTGTGCTTTGTGTGGTTTTTTGAAAGTAGTTTGTAAAGAGGCCATTGTTTAGGCAATCTTTGTAATGATTCTCATTCGTAAGAATGTATACAAAGATGTTGATATTTTGAAAATGTTTTCAAGTTTGTAAAATGTTTTGAAAGTGTAGGTGCTTGTTTTGAAAATAGCAAGGATGTTTTATTTGAAATTGAGCAAGTAATTAGGAGCATTCTACCTACTCAAAAGTATTTCTTGTTCATTTTTTTCTTTGACATTGTTGTCTTACCATTGATTTGGTAAACAACCCTATCTTTGGATGTAAACGGGACGGGCGTGGGTCATCGTATAACCATGATTAGCAATGTTGCAAGGTATCTTAGCATTCTCTTTGAAGGACTTAAGATCATTTGAAAGGCAACTTAGATAGCATCATTGAGGGACTATGATCTTGTATTTGCTTGTTTTTGCTAAGATACCTCACATGCGTAATATGGTCATTTTGTATAAGGCAACCAAGTGGAATAACCCTAGGGGTGTTTGTGTGCAAATGTATTGTTTTCATGATTGATTTTGTCTTGAATTAGGGTTTTCTAAGTATTGTTTTTAGTCTTTCCATACAAACCCTAATTACTAACATGATATATATAAAGCGATAAATTGCGGAATTTAAAGTTACTACGCTATTACAATACTTGTGGGAGGGGGGTGTACACATTGAGTGGGGATTGCAAAAATGTAAACCTAGTTAATCTATTACAACCATATTGAATTGGTACAAATATACAAGGAATTAAATGAATATAATGTACAAAATGAATAAATGTACAAAAATGCAAAATGTAAAGAAAATGGACCTTTGTTTGGTTTTCATGAGAAAAAAGGGGATTTGTTTTAACCTAATTAATTGAAGAAAATAATTAATTAAACTTAAATTTATTAAGAAAAGATTTTAAATAAAACCCTAAATTTATTAATTGATTAAAAGAAAATAAGTTTGTAAGAAAAGTATTTTTTTTTGGTATTTTTGTCTTGAAAATAATACATGGTGTTATAAAATATTTTTGGTCTTTTTTTATATTAAAATAATATATTTTAATTGGTCTAAAAGAAAATAAATAATAACCTAGTTTTAAATTAAATTTACAAGACTAGTTAGTAAAAATAAATAAAGTATAGTTAAATAAAATATTTTTTGTGAGAAAAATAAAATAAATTAAGTTAAAATGAAAATCTAATTTTTTGGTATTTTTCATGATTTTTTAATATTATGAAAATAATTAAGAAAATAAATAAAAAGAAAATAAGAAAATAAAATAAAATTGGGCCAATGGCGTATAAATGAAATTGGTGGTTAGTCAGCCAAAGCAAAAACAATCCAGGCCCAAAGGGGCCCAACGCTTGAAAAAAAAAGTCAGGAAGCAAACAATATGAAAAAATCAAAAGGGTACCACTGAGGCTCGAACCCAGGTCCCAAAGGTTACAAGCGCGCGCTTCTACCACTGGGGTGGCTATACATCCGTTAACATTAGCAAAACAATAAATATATGATACAAAACGCGTCCTGATGACTTCATCTTTAACCTCCAGCCAGATCAACTGTAACTTGTTCATTTCTCATCAAAAATGAAAACTGTAAACATGAAACTTGTAGCAAATTTCCTCACGGTTTCAAAAATGTAAAGCATTAAAACTATAGATCAAAGATAAGCATGAATTTTATTGGCCCTAATCTGAACCCTAAAAATCTCAGAAACTTCAATCCTAAAATTCTCTAAGCTCAAGCAAAATTAATGGAAACTATGAACAAGGTTAGCTTTAGGTCAATGATATCTACATGTTTTATTCACAAATAAATCATTAATGATGCTTGTATGAAGAGTTCAAAGTTAAGAAAACTTACCTCAAAACTGGAAATTGTGTTTTGAGTTTGAGCTTGTTTCAAGTGATGGTGATGATCAGGTTAGATTCTTTGAGGTCCCAGGAAGCTAATGCAATGATTATCTAGAGCAATGGATAGCTGAAATGGTATGGAGAAGTCAATGTGTAGAGCTCTATTTTTGAAAATGGAGGACGGTGTTAATGGTGTTACAGTTCTGTAACAGGGTGTGGGATCAATTCTATATGATGTTTAGAAGTTTTAGAAACCAAAAGGCCAAGAAACGCACGAGTAGATTATGAGTTTCATGTTTTTGGTCAGTTTGGGTGAAAATGGAGGTATGAAAATGGAGATCTACAACTTTCATGTTAGAAGTTTCTCTTGAATCACCTTGCATCATGGTGAAAGTTTTGCTCAAAGTTATGAAAAAATAAGAAATTTCCAACACTTAGAAAAATTTCTAAGTTTAGAAATTTTGACTTTTCAAAATGAAATCTAACTTTTTGATTTCTTGATGAACAAGTTTCATATTTTGACATGTTTTGATGAATTATGATCTTTGGCATTTGAATTTGACCAAAAAGTCAAAGTTTGACTTTTCAGTATACAGTTGACTGAAAATTCATCTGTCAATCCTTTGAACTTGAGTAATGTTTTGAACTGTGTTATTAGGTCAAAATGATGCAATTGGAATCTTGAGATCATGTCTTAAACCAATTGATCATTTTCTAGGTCAAAAATCAGAAATTTCCTTTTCCCAGTCAAAACCCTAATTTTGACCATTTTGCCCTTTTGGAGATTTGATCAAATTTCTTGAGGAACTATGGTCCAAACTTGATCAAATAATACATATGAGTTTAAAATGTTGAGGTGGATAAAAAATTATGAAGTTTTACTGTAAATTGGCCATGGTTGACTTTTTCCCCAATACAACTGATTTTTAGGTCAACTGCTCAATTGACTGAGCAAAAATGTGATCCAAGGCTTGAAACTTGTCATGAGTAATCTTGAGGGTCCATAATGATCCATGAAATTCATATGGGACATTGGAAGTTCAAAAATCCTTGTGCAAACTCAAACCCTAATTTTGGTCATCAATGCTTAAGGAGGTGTCTTGAGCTGATCAAACCCTAGTGCAGTCTTGGACCCAAGGAGATCTTGTGAGCAAATTCTTGATAAGTGAGAGGGCAAATTTTGGGGTACAACACCTACACTATTACATGGATTTGTGAGAGGTACATTATAGAAATGCGAAAAGTAAAGTCCTAGTTACTATTACAAACTGGGAAGCAGTTACAACAAGATGAAAAAAATACGAAAGTAAATAAATGCGCAAAAGAATTAAAAGGGACGCCTAAATCCTAAGGAAATGAAATATTTTTGTTTGTTTTCTTTTATTTTTTTGAGAGAAAAATATTTTAAAGTAATTAATAATTGATTAACAAAATTAATTTTAATAAAAAAGGACTAGAACCTAATTTTTTTTGTGATCTTTTGATTTGATGTTTGTTGTAAAAGGGGAAAACCATTAAGAGAAAATAAACAAAACAAAAAGTAAAAATACACGAAAAGTCCTTTGATCTAGGGAAGGGGATCGCCCTTCGATCCAGGAAGGAGATTTTCCTTCGATCCAGGGAAGGGGATTTCCCTTCGATCCAGGAAGGAGATTATCCTTCGATCCCGGGAAGAATGAGGGCTTTTTGATCCAGAGGGAAATATGATTTTTTCGATCCAAGAAGGGATGCTTTGCTTTTTGATCCAGGGGTGGATGTTGCCTTTCGATTTGAATCTGTAAGACAAATATTAGCCAAATCAAGATGCAGGACCGCGGTATCGAACCCAGGTCATTCGATCCTGCGCGCGTTGGTTTATTCAGGCTAGATCTGTAACAAATGTTAGAAACAAAACAAATGCAGACCTGGGTGTTGAACTCAGGTCCTTAATATTGAATACAAATCGAATGAACCACAAGTATTATTATATCATGCAAATGTAAAGTTTGATCTTTTTACCAGTCCTTACCAACGGTGATGTATGAATCTGTGACTTCAGGCGTGGGTACCCTTGTTTAAGGGTTGCTTCGATTTGGAACTTCTGGATATGGATGGGCTTGGAATAGACTCTTGGGAGCCTCAGGAGCACAAATTTAGTATTTGTGTGGATTGCGGGTACCTGCAATACTAGCTTCGAATTATAAGATTTTTTTAAATAATTTAGTATACTTTTTTGAGGCAACGTGTGCGTGTATGAGCTAGTCTCTCCTTTTTCGTCCCCCCTTTGCAATGTGTCCTAGGCCTTGTATTTATAGGAGTATGAGGGTGCATGAAAATGGTAAGGAATAACCATTTAACTAGGCTTTTAAATCTATGAGACAAGAATCAGACATATTAAAAGATTTCCTTTTTTCTGAAATATTCATGCCTCTTTGGAATCTTGAATGAACCTGGACACCTTTGTCTTCCGAATGCCTTCCAGTGTTGCTCTTCGATTGGCCTAGAGTCTTGATTTGAAGTGTTTAGAAACCTCCTGATTAGAGCTTCTTCGATTGAGTCTATCTACTTGCCCTAGCTGCTTGATTCAAATAACTCAAACGAAAACTTCAATCTGGCGAATCGAAACCTCCTTTGTCACCACCTTCGAATGCCATTGCGCAAGAGGCCTGGGCCTGGCCACATGTAGGACCAAGACCCATCATAAGACAAGATTGTATTCAGTAACCATGTGTCCTTCGAATGGACCAATGAATGCTTCTTCGAAGGGACCTCATGAATGTGCCTTCGAAGGGAGTAACATGCATGTCGAAGTATGAAAAACTATTTCAAAGGGGACAATTACCCAGTCGAAGCTGGCACAAAGGCAACCAATGGCTTGTGGGCGCTAGCATGAGGCAGGTCAAATCAAGCGTAAAAGAGGCCACCTCCTAGTGAATCAAAGCATGTATGAGGAAACCCTTTATCTTGTGAATCGAAGACCAGTAAAAGGGTCCTTTTGCCTTGTAGATCAAAGGCAAGCTGATGGGTCTTTGCCTTGTGAAACCAAGGAAAGCATGAGGAATTTTTTGCCTAGTGAATCAGAATACACATGCAGGAGGCCACTTCTTGTGGATCGAAGGGAACTTGTAGGGGATTCTCACCTAAATGAAACTTGGACCAATGTTTGCTCGAAAGGGGAACCAACACACAATCGAAGCTGATCGGCCAATTCTTGGTTGAAGGGTTTTAGACGCCCAATCGAAGCTTGTTGACATTACAATTGAAGGACCTTTTACTCTAATGTGACAATCGAAGGAAATTACTCAGATGCCAATTGAAAGACATTGTTGGCATGCCAATGGAAAGACACTTTGCTATCATTAAAAAAATTTCATTTTTCTTTTGGCAAGTGTTTGTAACCACCTGTTGTACCCCAAAATTTGCCCTCCCATATTCTTCAAGATTTGGCAAGATCATGGTTCAAAATCTTTCAAGGGTTGCACAGTCCAATTGCCTCATAACACAGTCAAAATTAAGGTTTTGGTTCTTGCAAAGAAATTGAGGTTTCCAAGGGTCCAATCAAGTCCCATGTGCCTATATACATTGTCAAGAATCCATATGTCAAGTTTCAAGACTCACAACATCAAGTTGCACAGTCAAAAAACCCTAATTGCTTCACAGTCAACTGCAGGGGAAAAATGGTCATTTGACAGTAAAAAGTCAAAATTTTTGGTCAACATCTTATTTTGAAGCCACAATCATCATTTGATCAAGTCTTTATCATGATTCCACAAGCATGGCTCAAAAAGTCTCAAGATGTCAAAAGTTTCTATTTTTGGACAGTTGAAAAGTCAACTGCAAATTGACCAAAGCATAACTTTTTCATGGTTTATCAGAAAAATCCCATCGAAAGCTCATTTTGAAGGGGATGAAATTTCCTACAACTCATCTTCACATTCCAAGTCCAAGAAATGCTCCCACAAAAAGTTATCAATTTCTACATTATAGGTCATTTTCAAAAGTCAACAAAAAGGCACTTTAAGTCAAAGACCATAACTTGAGATTGGTAAATCAAAATGACATGGGACCAAAGGCATTGGTTAAAGGACTTCAATACCTTTCCAAAATATCCAAGAACATGTTCATAGCTTCAAAATTAAGCAATATATGCATTGGAGAAGTTGGGAAATTTTTGGGAACTTTCAAAAGTCAACTTTGCCTAAAAAGCTTCAAATTTGCTAATGGGCCTCAAATTCTTTCTTGAATAATTACCCAAAGCCTATGCACGATCCATTGAGCTCAAAATAATTTATTTTATTATTTTTAATTAATTAATTGAATTTTTATTGTTATTAATTCATTTAATTGGTTTTAATTATAGGAAAATTAAAAAAAGATATGTTTTGCATCTTTTGGTGAAGCAAATCTGATCAGGGCAAGCTGGCAAAGTCGTTTCTCAATCAAACAAGGAAAATCATCCATATTTGGCAAGGTTTTCATTGAAAAAGATTGAAAATTATATGATGGAAAATCAAGGATTGAAAACATTATTGCAATGGATTCATGGGCTTTATTCTAACCTAATTCACATCACATACATATGCTGAATGAAACCCTAAAGCTGGACACACGTAAAAGCTGCTAAAAATTCCATAGCCAATTTGCAAAAACTCAAGAAAATTGTGAAACTGATTTCCTACTTGCAGCGCGTTTCAAAGCCTCAAAAGGATTCCATCACCTTGCCTGAGTCTCCAGGAGTCTATTGGCATCAAGAACCAGGCCAAACACGCAAAGAATCAAAGACAATAAGCCACACGGTTTGCCTTATTCTTTAAATCTGCATATCATGTTTCACGTGCTTTTAATCTATTTTCTTGTTTGATTTATGCTAATAGGGACATTCTGAAGCTAATGGAATAATCCAATTGAGTTATAACTGCCTGAATCAAAATCCACCATGAACGACATCTAGGGTTTCTGAAGCTTGCAATTAGGGCTTTAGGCATCAGGAAAAATTGGACCATGTCATGACCATGGTTGAATTCGTCAAGGCCAGACGAATTCAACCACACCCTCGCGCTCAATTTATGTGATCCATAGGGCTATTCGCTATTCTTGGGACTTTTACTTTGCGGGGGTTTAAAACCCCCGCTATCTTGTTTGCAGTTGCAGGTGAAACGAAGAAGACAACATGCGTGGCATTATGTGACTGGAACATTCAAATCTGCGCGCGTATTTTGGTTTGCATCATAATAATTGTTGGTATTTTATATAATATTTGTTGTGTAGATATTTAACAAATGCGCTTCATAGCTCAGATGATGGAGGACGTGTCTTGCAAGCATTGGGACCTGGGTTCGATCCCCAGGTCCCCCATATATTCTTCATATTTTTCTTAATGCTTTCAGGTACAACGCTTCTCAAACGTTCCACCATACGTACCCACGCCCAGGCTTGCCAAGTGGCCTTGATGAGCAATCTGAAGGCCAAGAGACGGAATCCATGGTGCACTCCAGTCAACAGCACACACAACCAGAAAGTCAATGAGGCTTTGGCTAATGGGCCTGAATTGCTTCAAAAACCTCCTCTTTGGGCCTGAAACCCCCCTTGGTTTGCTTTGCATTTTTAAATTTTGTTTTCTTTTCTTTTTGATACTTTTAATTTTTTTAATTATAATTAATTCACCACAAATAATTTTTCATAATAAAAAACAGAAAAATCAGAAATTGTAAACATATTTAATTATTTATTAATTTCATCACTAATTTATTTTGTAAATAAATAACTAACAATTAACTTAGTTTAATTTAGATTTATGTTTTAATCTTTTTCTTAACAAATAAAAATTACATAGAATTAGGTTTTGATATTTTTTTAATCATATTTTATTAATCATCATTATTACTATTTGTTAATTATTATCTTTGTAAATAAACATGTAAATTAAATAATTTAGTTAATTAGCCTAATTTTGATCTTTTTCATTAATAAGTAAAATAAACTTAGATCTAGGGTTTCCTTTTAATTTTAACTTCTTTATTTTTATAAATACAAAAAACATAAAAAACACTTTCTTTTCTTTTCTTTAAATAATTAATTAGGTTTTAATTTAATTTAATTTCAAGCAAAGGGTCCAACACCCTCGGACGTTCAGTTTAATTTATCCTTTCGCACGTTATTCTTATTTCTCTTATTGATTATTATGTAACTGTTCAAGGATGTAATAGTAATTAGGTTTATCGCTTTTCTTTACTTTCCGCATCTTTATCAAAAATGGGTCTTTGTATTTTGGCGATGTATAGACCCGCGCCTTGTAATAGCGTAGCTGTTATCTTTCCGTCTTTTAATTTTCCGCACTCCTAACTGCTAAACTCGCATGAAAGAATGTATGATAACTAAAAACAACGCGTAGCTCACCATTGCATGACCAAAAGATAACTGTTAACAATGAAAACAACACACAATGCACACACCACTTCTAGGGTACGCCTCACTCGTTGCCTTCGAAACATGGTCGTCAAGTATAGGACGTTTTAGCAGTCGCTCTTATGTCCAAGTCCAGTTGCCTCGAAACGGTTGCCTCGGATTAAAAAGGATCTAGGACATTAGGGTTACTTCTAAGGTGTCCTAACTGTTGCTTCGGTGACCACACTGTCCCTACGAACGAATTGACCCGAACACCTCCAACGGTGGTGCTACCTACCTCTCAATGGTGGGATGGCACTACCTTAAGGACTTTTACACAGCCTAATTCCTTAGGGTAGGTAAATGACTCATGGATACTTGCTCTTTTCAAAAACAAATCAAAAATCTTTTCACACTACACTTTCAAAAGCTTTCAAAACAAATTTTTCAAACAC
This sequence comes from Vicia faba, assembly GCA_948472305.1. Classification (NCBI taxonomy): domain Eukaryota; kingdom Viridiplantae; phylum Streptophyta; class Magnoliopsida; order Fabales; family Fabaceae; genus Vicia; species Vicia faba. The sequence continues at coordinate 1,054,270,608 of OX451740.1, read as the reverse complement.
TCTTGAGGACAGATACAAGAGTCATTCAGAAATCTTTCAATGAAACTTTTTTCAAACCCACTCACATTTGAAAAGCAAACATTTTGAAAACATAAGAGCAAGTATCTAAGAGCCCATGGATAACCATGGATAGAAAGGGTGCTAACACCTTCCCTTTCTATAAATCTACCTCCCGAACTGAGAAACGTTCTCATAAGGAATTTTGCTGTGCTTTTGTCCTTTCCATGTTGGAGAAAATAAAAGACGGTGGCGACTCTTGCTTCCGCGACATTTCACGAAACCATCTTTAAACAGTCAGTTCTATTTCCACCGATCACAGAACTGGCGACTCTGCTGGGGAAACTTAAAGTGAGGTGTACCTTAGGATAGCTCATACTTGTGTTTTCAATTGCTTTGTTTTGTTTGCTTTATTATTATGGGCATTGTCTAGGAGTTTCATAGATCCTAACCCGGATCTGGGGATACTATGTTAGGTAACATAAGCTGTGAGGGACCTGTCCGGCGTAGACTGACACGGGTGAAGCAGTGGCTACATTGGTGTGGCACCTTGGTCTGTACCAATATCCCTTGTGTCGCAACGAGGAGAATATGGGTCTTCTGAGGAGTCATTAAGCACCAACCGACCTTAGAACCCTAATTTGACCCAACTTGGCCATAGAACAGTAGTAGTATGCTACACCCATTGAGGCTAAACTCTCGCGATGGTTCTGGCCGCAAGAAAAGATTGTGATGCTGGAGTTATGACCGATTGAGGGTAGTCAGTGATATTGGGATCCTCTAGAACCCGATTACTTTTGATAGGACAGGTCTTAACCAACAAACTGAAAGAGGGTAGTACCTGAACTTCATGCTGGCCTAAACCCTAAGGGCTGTCTTGTGTGACTTGTGTGCCTTATCATGTTTGCCTTTGTGAATATTTGTGGTGTGCTTTATCATGACATCATACCATCATAGACATTGCATGCATCCTGCATAAGGACTGACCATTTCAAAGACAAGAGGGTTTCATCTTTGCTCTGTTTTGTAGGATACCATGATGCCTGTGTGAAGGAACACTATCCGGTTCAATTTTGTTCACCCACCTGAGTTGCTTGAAGAATTGGTTAGCAGAATTCCAAACACCACTTCCTTCATCCAGAGGCATGGTTCTCTTCTCGGTTTAGTCACTGCAAAGTGGGACCAACAACTGATGAGCGTCCTGACCCAGTTTTATGATCCCTTGTATAATTGCTTCACCTTTCAAGACTTCCAGCTGGTCCCTACCCTGGAAGAGTTCTCTGATTTGTTTGGTGTCCCTATCTTGGATCAGACTCCCTTCACTGGTTGGGAAAAGACTCTTAGGCTCGAGGAGATTGCTGCAGCCCTCCCTTTGACTACCAAGGAGGTAATGGACAACGGGGTGACTAGAAGCAGAGTTAAGGGTTTCTTGGCCAAGTTCCTGATCGGTAAAGCTAACAGTTTCTGGAATGACCTAGACTTCAGGGCGTATGAAGACATCCTGGCTCTCTTAATCTATGGCCTAGTCTTGTTTCCTAATCCTGATAACTTCATTAACGTCACTGCCATAAGGATCTTCATGTCTCAGAACCCTGTGCCCACTCTCTTGGGTGATATCCTGCAACAACTCTACGCTCGTACTTCCCGAAGACGAGGAACTCTGTGGTATTGTACTCCTTTATTAGTGAGGTGGTTTATTTCGCACCTCCCTAAGTTCGTGCTGAAGAACAAAGAAGGAAGAGGTTGGGCTCATAGGTTAATGTCTCTCACTGATAAGGACATCATTTGGACTCTCAAAGGTTTGGATGAGGTAGCTGTTATTGATCGTTGTGGAGAATACCCTAATGTTCCTTTGATTGGTACCCAAGGAGGAATCTCTTATAATCCATGTCTAGCCCTCCGTCAGTTTGGAAGAGCCAGAAGAGCAGGGCCTCATGAGATGTTGGTGCCTCACATCAGTTTTGAGTTTCAGGTAGATAGTGACGAGCTGCGTCGTAGGTTCATCAAGGCTTGGGACAGAATTCACAAAGCTGACCCACATGAGTTGGGACCGAAGACTTCTCTACCTATGGAATCCTACTACAGATGGGTCCGCATCCGTGCTCAGAAGTTAGGTATGCCATATGAAGCTGTCAGACCCATCATTCTTGAATATCCTGATAGAGATGGGGCTCCTCCAACTGTTCTCCCTCCTCAGATACCTACTGATGTTGATACACTAAGGAGGTCTTGGGTGCAACTACAAGAAGAACGGGATTCTTATCGGGAAAAGTTCAACGAGCAGGAATTGAAGATCCAGAAGCTGACAAAGCAGTTAGAGAACGAGCGGGCCTTGAATGACTACATCCGTACTGAGAAGAAGAGACCCTGGGATCAATGATGAGCTTTGGATGTTCTTTTATAGTTTTTTTATTTCCCTTTTCAGTACTTCCATTTTATGTAACGCCTAAGGGCAATCTGTTGAACAACCTAAATTCCAAAGTTTAAATCTAATGAAGTGTGTTCCCTTTTGTTTACAAAGTTGAATCTCGATTGTCTTTGAAAACATAAATCATACGCATTCCATTCATCATATGCATCACATGTACTCTTCTTTTCAGGTTGCTTAATGTTCTTCACTGTTTATTTCAGCAATCATCATGAATCCTGAATCATCTACTGAGCAATCCATCAAGGCCCTCCAGGCCCAAAATGCCCAGTTCCAAGAGTTGATCATGAGTTTAGCCCAGGGTCAAGAGGAATTAAAGGCTCTGCTGGTCAAGAAGAAGAAGAAGAAGAGAACTTTACTATTCAACACTGGCCGGAGGTTTGGTAATACGCTGTAAAATGAGGTTGATCAAGCTGGTTCTTCTGTAGGGAAAGGCAGTCCCCAAGGGGGAAGGGTTCCTAGTCCTGTGGTCTCTGACAATGAGACTGATTTCAATGAAGAGAAGTACCCTCCAGCTGAAGATAAGTACAAGCAGTTAGAGGATCACCTGAATGCCATGGAAATTCAACAAGTGCCTGGGTTGGATTTTGGAGACCTGGGTCTATCTTCTGGTGTGGTGATCCCACACAAGTTCAAAACACCATCTTTTGCAAAGTATGACGGGGCGTCCTGCCCTAAGCTACATCTCAGATCTTATGTGCGGAAGATCCAACCATACACTGTGGACAAGAACTTATGGATCCATTTCTTCCAGGAGAGTCTTTCAGGGACTCATCTCGAATGGTTCTATCAGTTGGATGGAACCAAGGTTCGTAACTGGGAGGACTTGGCTACTGCTTTTTACAAGCAGTATCAGTACAATGCCGACCTCGCTCCTACACGTACCCAACTCCAGGGTATGTCGCTAGGATCGGGAGAAGGTTTTAAAGAGTACGCGCAAAAGTGGAGGGATTTGGCTGGCAGGGTGCAGCCGCCGTTAACCGACCGTGAACTCGTGGACATGTTCTTGGGGACCCTATCCGGGCCATTCTTCAATCATCTCATTGGCAATTCGTCTGCAGGGTTTACAGACCTCATTCTGACTGGTGAGAGGATAGAGGCTGGTATGAAATCAGGGAAGATACAGAAAGGTACGTCCTCAAGTTCTGAGAAGAAGCCTTTCAAGATGGAAGCCAGTGCTGTGTATGGCCCCAGGAGGCAAAACAAACCGGAACACTGCCAAGCTGTCAACGCGGTGGTGATTGCAAAGCCTGCTGCCGCTCCTCGGAAACCTAACCAACCAAGGGGTGAGAGACCCAGAAGAGAATATACTCGGCTTAGTATGACCTTGTCGCAGATCTTGCCGCAACTGATATCGACCAACTTGGTAACCGTCAGAGAAGCTCCGAAGGTGGTAAACACAACCTCTCTGAAGTACAATCCCAACGCCCGCTGTGCTTATCACTCTGATAGCCCGGGGCATTCTACTGATGATTGCTGGGCCCTGAGGAATAAGGTCCAGGACCTTATCGATACCAAGGAAATACAGTTTGAGGCGCCCGAAAGGTCCAACATCGTGACTGCTCCTATGCCCCAGCATGGAGTAAATGCTATTGAGGAAGATCTGTATGTAGCTTCTGTGGATGATGTTGCTACCCCTTTATTGACCGTCAAGAGGAACCTGTTGCTGGCCGGTTTATTTCCGGGCTGTAGCAAGGGTTGCCTTTTGTGTGCTGTTTCCCCTGCTGGTTGTCCGTTGCTGAAGTCAGGCGTCCAAAACCTGATGGATAGCAAAGAGATCTTGTTCAAGAAGACCGCTGTTCCTATTGTTCCTACTGAAGAGGTATCTGTTGTCACCATTTTCAACAATTCTACCAAGGCTCCCCCGAGGAAGCCAGTCAAAATCATGTCTGTTGCACCTATCATCATTACTGTTCCGGGGCCCCTCCCCTATAAATCTGACAAGGCTGTCCCATGGCACTATGGGGCAGATGTGTATGTGCTTGGAGTGAAGCAGGAGTTCAACACTAGTACCGGTATCAGTAACATCACCGGTCCCGCTAAAGTTACTCGCAGTGGCAGGCTCTTCTCGCCTGACATTGCGCCACCAGTTATCCGAAGACCTCTTATCATCACGCCTACAAGTGCGCCTGTTTCCCCTCCTGATCAAGTTTCTACCCCTACTGCCGAGACATCTGACACTCGGGGCAAAGGGATTGCTGATAGGCCTGCCCAGAGGGAGGCACCTAAGACCGTTAATGTTGAAGCTTCACAATAAGAGATGGAGGAAATCCTTAAGATCATCAAGAAGAGCGATTTCAACGTTGTTGAACAGCTGGGGCATACCCCCTCCAAGATATCTATGCTATCACTACTGTTGTGCTCAGAGGCCCATGCCAAGGCCCTGATTTCCTTCCTAAAGACGGCCCATGTGCCACAAGAAACGTCTGTGGACCAATTTACTGATTGCATGGCCAACTTGACCGCTGACAATGGGTTGGGTTTCTCTGATGCTGATCTGACCGCTAAGGGAAAAAACCATAATGATGCCCTGCATGTCTCCATTGAATGCAGAGGCACTACTCTTGCACACGTGTTGGTAGACACCGGTTCTTCACTGAACGTACTGCCCAAGAAGGCCTTAGACAGGTTGGATTGTGAGGGTTTGGAGTTGAAGCCTAGTAACATCGTTGTCCGAGCCTTTGACGGATCGAAGAGGATGGTACATGGTGAAGTAGATATTCCGATCCGGGTTGGTTCTCAAGTCTTTGATTCAACGTTCTATGTTATGGACATTCGTCCATCCTATTCTTGTTTGCTGGGTCGTCCTTGGATCCACAAGGCTGGGGCTGTGACCTCCACTCTACACCAGAAGCTTAAATACCCTGTCAGAGGGAAGATTGTTACAGTGCAGGGGGAGGAAGAATACATGGTTAGTCATCTGAACTCGTTCCGGTATATAGAGATGGACGGGGAGTTCATTGAGACCCCCTTTCAACATTTGAAGAGGTGCCTCCAACATTGGCGTCAGCAGAGACAGTGATTGAAGAAGATTCTCCCTTGAAGATGGCTTCCTTGAAGGATGCTCGGGCTGTGATTGAGAAAGGTGAATATGCTAACTGGGGCAGGCTCCCTGATTTTACTCCTAAAACTGACAAGTTTGGACTGGGTTTCACTGCAGAGGCTCAGAGGGCTGTACGCAAAGCAAGGATCGGAAGACCTCCCGTGTTCATCACCAACCCGGGAGTGAATGCTATTGAAGGAAGTGCGGAGGAATCAGAGTTTGATAGCTGGATCTACCCGACGACCGACGGTGGACTGAACAATTGGACTGCAAAAGACTACATACCTGTTACTTTTGTTACTCAGTAATGAATTCCTTTGTTTTTAAATTTGTAATGAACAATAATTTAAAACTTTATGGCCCGGTGTCTTACCCGGGGCACCGTGGCTTCATTTGTGAGGGTTTATTACTTGTCATTTCCATATATCATGAATAAAGACATTGGACGTTTTTCACATTTCAAATCTTGTGCTCCCTTTCTTTCTTTCTTTATATATTGCAAAACAGCTATATTTACACACACTCACCCATACAGGTTTCAATCCACTCTGGATCTCACTGGTAACGACTCTGCTACTGCTAGTTATGACTTCGAAAATCCGATCAACTTAGCCGAAGATGAAGGTGAAGATGATTGCGAAGTGCCTGGTGAGCTTGCAAGACTGTTACTTCAGGAAGAGAGGGCCATTCAGCCACATGAAGAGCCAGTGGAAACGGTAAATCTGGGTACTGAGACAAATAGAAAGGAAGTTAAGATTGGTGCCAACCTAGAGCTCAGCGTGAAACAACGGTTGATTCAGATGTTGCATGATTATGTGGAAATCTTTGCCTGGTCTTACGAAGACATGCCTGGGTTGGATACCGACATTGTGGTTCATCACTTGCCTACCAAGGAAGACTGCCCTCCGGTTAAACAAAAGGTCTGCCGTATGCGTCCCGAGATGTCCGAGAAAATCAAAGCTGAGGTTATGAAACAATTTGACGCCGGTTTTCTTGCAGTGACCTCTTACCCTCAGTGGGTTGCCAATGTGGTTCCGGTACCAAAAAAAGACGGTAAGGTCCGAATGTGTGTTGACTATAGGGATCTAAATAGGGCGAGCCCCAAGGATGACTTCCCCTGCCTCATATCGACGTTCTGGTTGACAATACTGCTCAACATAAGGTATTCTCCTTCATGGACGGTTTCTCTGGATATAATCAAATCAAGATGGTTCCTGAAGACATGGAGAAGACCACTTTTGTTACTCAGTGGAGCACCTTTTGCTACAAGGTCATGCCTTTTGGGTTGAAAAATGCTGGGGCAACCTACCAACGTGCCATGGTTGCTTTATTTCATGACATGATCCATCATGAGATTGAAGTGTACGTCGATGATATGATTGTAAGGTCTCAAACTGAGGAGGAACACCTTGACCATCTACAGAAGCTGTTTGACCGTCTGAAGTTGTACAAGCTGAGGTTGAACCCAAACAAGTGCACATTTGGGGTAAGATCTGGAAAGTTGCTAGGCTTCGTCGTGAGCGACAAAGGTATTCAAGTGGACCCTGCCAAGGTTAAAGCCATACAAGAGATGCCAGTTCCCAAGACAGAGAAAGAAGTCAGAGGCTTTCTAGGACGTCTGAATTACATTGCTCGATTCATCTCGCACCTAACTGCTACCTGTGAACCAATCTTCAAGCTGCTGAAGAAAGATCAAGTAGTACGTTGGAATGATGAATGTCAGGCCGCTTTCGACAGAATCAAAGAGTATCTCCAAGAACCACCCATTCTTATGCCACCGGTTGAAGGGAGACCTCTAATCTTATACTTGACAGTACTGGACAGTTCAATGGGGTGTGTGCTGGGGCAGCATGACGAGTCTGGCCGAAAAGAGCACGCCATTTATTACCTTAGCAAAAAGTTTACCGACTGTGAGACCCGATACTCACTGCTCGAGAAAACTTGCTGCGCTTTGGTATGGGCTGCTCACCGGCTGAGACAGTATATGCTGACTCACACTACTCTGTTGATTTCAAAAATGGATCCAATCAAGTACATATTCGAAAAGCCTGCTCTGTCCGGAAGAATAGCAAGATGGAAGATGATCTTGATGGAATATGACATCCAGTACACGAATCAGAAAGCAATCAAAGGAAGTGTATTGGCAGACCATTTGGCACACCAGGCAGTGGACGACTACCAATCTATGAACTTTGAATTTCCAGACGAGGATATCAAGGTAGTAACTGATTGTGAAGTGCCTGGACCGGATGAAGGACCCGAGGAAGGATCCTGATGGTCTATGCACTTTGACGGAGCCTCCAACGCTTTGGGTAATGGTATCGGCGCTGTGATCATATCCCCCAAAGGCACTCATACTCCACTCACTGCCCGACTATGTTTCAACTGCACCAACAACATGGCAGAGTATGAGGCATGTATCATGGGTCTTCAAGCTGCAATTGACCTAAGGATCAAGTTTCTGAGTGTTTCCGGAGATTCCTCTCTCGTGATCAATCAGATTAAAGGCGAGTGGGATACGAAACACCCAAATCTTATTCCTTACAAAGAATGTGTGTTGACATTGATCCCCCATTTCACAGAGATAACTTTTGAACACTTCCCAAGAGAGGAGAATCAGTTGGAGGACGCGTTGGCTACGATGTCTTCTATGTTCAAAGTCAAATGGGATAACGAGGCTCCCCGGATCATTATCTGGAAACTGGATGAACCTGCATATTGTTGTGATCTTGAAGCTGAGATGGTAACTGAAAAACCCTGGTATCATGAGGTGAAGAGGTATATGGAAGCTCAAGAATACCCCGAGGGTGCATCTGTCAACGACAAGAAGTTTCTGAGAAGATTCGCTGCAAAGTTCTTCCTCAGCAACGACATTCTCTATAAGCGAAACCATGATTCAACTTTACTGCGTTGTGTGGATAAGACTGAAGCAGAAAAGATCATGGCAGAACTGCATGAAGGTACCTTCGGAACGCATTCCAGTGGACACACCATGGCAAAGAAAATCCTTCGGGCAGGATATTTCTGGTCCACAATGGAAGCCAACTGTTACCAACATTCTCGGACATGTCACAAATGCCAAATCTATGCTGATAAGGTGCACGTTCCTCCAGTACCTCTGAATGTCTTGACTGCACCTTGGCCTTTTGCAATGTGGGGCATTGATATGATCGGCGGGATTAAACCTACGACATCCAACGGGCATCGCTTCATCCTGGTAGCGATCGATTACTTTACGAAGTAGGTTGAAGCGGCTTCTTACGCTACCGTAACCAAGAATGTCGTGGCACGGTTCATTCGACACAACCTCATCTGTCGATACGACGTCTCGGAAAGGATCATTACGGACAACAGTACCAATCTTAACAATAAGATGATCACTGAGCTCTGCGAACAATTCAAAATACAGCACCACAACTCTTCTCCCTACCGGCCGAAGATGAACGGGGCTGTCGAAGCAGCAAATAAGAATATCAAAAAGATTGTGCAGAAGATGACAGTGACCTATAAAGATTGGCACGAGATGTTACCGTTCGCTCTTCATGGGTACCGTACCTCAATAAGAACGTCAACCGGGGCAACTCCCTTTTCCTTCGTCTATGACATGGAGGCAGTCTTGCCGATTGAAGTCCAGATACCCTCTCTCTGGATAATGAAGGATGCAGGCTTGAGCGAAGATGACTGGATCCAGACTCGACTTGATCAATTAAACCTAATTGACGAAAAGAGACTCACTGTTATTTGTCATGGTCAAACGTACCAAAAACGGATGATCAGGGCATTTAACAAGAAAGTCAGACCACAAGAGTATCAAGTTGGGGGCCTGGTAATCAAGCGCATCATTCTTCCTCAAAGTGATCCCAGGGGCAAATGGACCCCTACGTACGAAGGGCCATTTGTGGTTAAACATGTCTTCTCAGGAGGAGCCATGATTCTAACCACCATGGATGGTGATGACCTTCCTCACCCCGCCAATGCAGACATAGTAAAAAGATACTACACATGATAAAAGACCCGCTAGGTTGACATACCTAGGCAAAAATTAGGGCTTCCCGACGAACCAAAAGGGTTCGGGCAAAAATAAGGGATGAAATGAAAAATCTGTACACCCGGCAAGTCGAAAACCTGAAAAGGTGGCTTGGGCAAAAATGGGTATCCCGGTGGACTGAAAACCCGAAAGGGCAGTCCAGGCAAAAGTTAGGGATAAGCGTAATACTATGTCTCATTGGATCACCTTGCATCTAGAATCTGGTACCAACATCAGGCTCAGACGGCATCGATCAATCAGCTTCATCTTCAGCTAAGCAGCCAAGTGATGAGACGCTCGAAGATATAAAGGCGATAATAGAGTTGGAACCCAGTGGGATTACTCTTTTCACACAACTGTTTTGTTTTCCTTTGTACAAATTGTATAAACTCTACTCTATTCGGCGACGTTCTCTTACTAGGACGTCAGCCTCTTGTACATAAACGCCTATTTACAGGCAAATTCAAAAATCAATACAAATTCACTTTTCAGACCAATTGCCAATTGTTTTTCCTTTTTCTGTTTTGTTTTGTAAAGAACGTCCAAGGTTCGATTGTGATATATGAATTTGACACTAATTGCTAATTCATAAATATTTGCATACGAAACAAAGGATTAATTACATGTGACATTAGAAACAGAGGCAATAATGAGTTGTCTAAGCGATCTAGTTGCTCTGTCCACCAAGGTACCAAGGTAGGTTCAGCTGAAGAACGATCAGGATACCTTCACTCCCCGCAGAGTAAGTCAGGACTCAATAATACTCCCTGAACAGAGTTGGTCTCCAATCAGCCCTAAAAAGGCACAGTATCTCCAGCAAGTTAGCAACACTCTCCCCAAGCAGAGTTAGGCTACTATCAACCTTAAGGAAGTTGGGTTTTCCCCAGAAGATCTCAATATTCCCCAGCGGAGTATACAGTCATTCCTAACAAGCATCCCCGGCAGTCTTAATATAAGATTGTTCCCCAGCGGAATACCAGACACCCCAGTGGAACCATTCCCCAGTACAGTCCAAAGTTTCCCCAGGAGAGTTGAATCAATCTCCCCAGTAGGAAGCTTATCCCCAGTAGATTCTGGAAGCTTACCCCTGCAGAGTACGAACGCGTCTCCCGGACTTTTTTATTCAAAGGTTATTCTCCACTGGAGCTTATAACTGGGTTATCCTCATCTAAAAACCACGGAAAGATCGTCCTCAACGAAGTTCTTTCTACCCCCCATCGGAGTTCATCAAATCTTCCAACAGAGCTCAACAATGGTATCCCCAGCGGAGTTATCATCAAAACCTCAGCGAAGTATCTCTTCGCACAGAGTAATCCCCCGCAGAGTAATCTCTTCAAGTTTATTCCCCAACAGAGTCATCTTCTCCTACCAATTTATTCTTGCAATCATCGTCCCCAGCGGAAATGAAGAACCCCACTCTTCAACGTCAGCCCAGGATTTAACTTCCCGGCATTCGTCAAGGATTTATGTTCCTAGACAAAAATACATTCATAAACATCACATCTTCATACATTATAGCATGCACATACGCATCATGAACATACAATCTCATTTATTTTGAGAACATCACGCATTTCATACATCATGACATCTCATACAACTAACGTTTTGTCTTTTCAGGACAAAGGTCAATACAAAGATGATTACTATCAACTGTCGCAATTCCAGATTCGATACCTGTATCTAGCCAGGGCATATCTGTGAGCGATTACCTGTGGATTCGACACCTGTATCTAGCCAGGGCATATCTGCATTCCGGACTCGATTCATGTATCCAGCCAGGGCACGTCTGAAGAGTTTGAAGATTCGATTCCTGTAACCAGCCAGGGCATATCTGTTGATGACTATTTCCGGACTCGATTCCTGTATCCAGCCAGGGAACGTCTGAAGAGTTTGAAGATTTGATTCCTATATCCAGCCAGGGCATATCTGTTGACGATTATTTCCGGACTCGATTCCTGTATCCAGCCAGGGCACGTCTGAAGAGTTTGAAGATTCGATTCCTGTAACCAGCCAGGGCATATCTGTTGACGACTATTTCCGGACTCGATTCTTGTATCCAGCCAGGGTACGTCTGAAGAGTTTGAAGATTCGATTCCTATAACCAGCCAGGGCATATCTGTTGACGACTATTCCGGACTCGATTCCTGTATCCAGCCAGGGCACGTCTGAAGAATTTCCAGATTCGATTCCTGTATCCAGCCAGGGCACGTCTGAAGAGTTTGAAGATTCGATTCCTGTATCCAGCCAGGGCATATCTGTTGACGACTATTTCCAGATTCGACTCCTGTATCCAGCCAGGGCATGTCTGAAGAGTTTGAAGATTCGATTCCTGCATCCAGCCAGGGCATATCTGTTGACGACTATTTCCAGATTCGATTCCTGTATCCAGCCAGGGCACGTCTGAAGAGTTTGAAGATTCGATTCCTGTATCCAGCCAGGGCATATCTGTTGACGACTATTCCGGACTCGATTCCTGTATCCAGCCAGGGCACGTCTGAAGAGTTTGAAGATTCGATTCCTGTAACCAGCCAGGGCATATCTGTTGACGACTATTCCGGACTCGATTCCTGTATCCAGCCAGGGCACGTCTGAAGAGTTTGAAGATTCGATTCCTGTAACCAGCCATGTCATATCTGTTGACGACTATTTCGGACTCGATTCCTGTATCCAACCAGGGCACGTCTGAAGAGTTTGAAGATTCGATTCTTGTAACCAGCCAGGGCATATCTGTTGACGACTATTTCCAGATTCGATTCCTGTATCTAGCCAGGGCACATCTGTGAGTAACTGATTGTAGACTCAATACCTGTATCCAGCCAGGGCATATCTGCATGAAGAGTTTAGAGATTCGACACCTGTATCCAGCCAGGGTATATCTACATAAATAGCTTGAAGATCAACCCCTGTAACAGGCCAGGTAATCATCTTTCTTTCTCAGATATGCAAATTCTCGCTAAGGAATCTCTTACGCAATCGACACCTAGATGGCATCTATAAGCCCATCCACATACCAATAGTCTCCAAATGGCATCTATAAGCCCATTCCCGACAGGGTTCTGTCACATCTCTAGATGGCATCTATAAGCCCATCCTCCTATCAATCATCTCCAAATGGCATCTGTAAGCCCATTCCCTACAGCATACTGCCAACATTCTACTATGTGAGTGCAAATTTCTGGGCACTCTAGTGTTCAATCATCTTCCACCTTCGGATTACGAAAGGCACGCCAGCCAATCTACATCCTCAGGTCTAAGAAGATTGAACAGGGGCAACTGTTGTACCCCAAAATTTTCCCTCCCATATTCTTCAAGATTTGGCAAGATCATGGTTCAAAATCTTTCAAGGGTTGCACAGTGCAATTGCCTCCTAACACAGTCAAAATTAAGGTTTTGGTTCTTGCAAAGAAATTGAGGTTTCCAAGGGTCCAATCAAGTCCCATATGCCTATATACATTGTCAAGCATCCATATGTCAAGTTTCAAGACTCACAACATCAAGTTGCACAGTCAAAAAACCCTAATTGCTTCACAGTCAACTGCAGGGGCAAAATGGTCATTTGACAGTCAAAAGTCAAAATTTTTGGTCAACATCTTATTTTGAAGCCACAATCATAATTTTATCAAGTCTTGATCATGATTCCACAAGCATGGCTCAAAAAGTCTCAAGATGTCAAAAGTTTCCATTTTTGGACAATTGAAAAGTCAACTGCAAATTGACCAAGACATAACTTTTTCATGGTTTATCAGAAAAATCCCATCCAAAGCTCATTTTGAAGGGGATGACATTTCCTACAACTCATCTTCACACTCCAAGTCCAAGAAATGCTCCCACAAAAGTTATCAATTTCTACATTATAGGTCATTTTCAAAAGTCAACAAAAAGGCACTTTAATTCAAAGACCATAACTTGAGATTGGTAAATCAAAATGACATGGCACCAAAAGCATTGGTTAAAGGACTTCAAGACCTTTCCAAAATGTCCAAGAACATGTTCATAGCTTCAAAATTGAGCAAGATATGCATTGGAGAATTTGGGAAAATTTTGGGAACTTTCAAAAGTCAACTTTGCCTAAAAAGCTTCAAATTTGCTAATGGGCCTCAAATTCTTTCTTGAATCATTACCCAAAGCCTATGCACAACCCATTGAGCTCAAAATAATTTATTTTCTTATTTTTAATTAATTAATTGAATTTTTATTGTTATTAATTCATTTAATTGGTTTTAATTATAGGAAAATTAAAAAAAAGATATGTTTTGGATCTTTTGGTGAAGCAAATATGATCAGGGCAAGCTGGCAAAGTCGTTTCTCAATCAAACAAGGAAAATCATCCATATTTGGCAAGGTTTTCATTGAAAAAGATTGAAAATTATATGATGGAAAATCAAGGATTGAAAACATTATTGCAATGGATTCATGGGCTTTATTCTAACCTAATTCACATCACATACATATGCTGAATGAAACCCTAAAGCTGGACACACGTAAAAGCTGCTAAAAATTCCATAGCCAATTTGCAAAAACTCAAGAAAATTGTGAAACTGATTTCCTACTTGCAGCGCGTTTCAAAGCCTCAAAAGGATTCCATCACCTTGCCTGAGTCTCCAGGAGTCTATTGGCATCAAGAACCAGGCCAAACACGCAAAGAATCAAAGACAATAAGCCACACGGTTTGCCTTATTCTTTAAATCTGCATATCATGTTTCACGTGCTTTTAATCTATTTTCTTGTTTGATTTATGCTAATAGGGACATTCTGAAGCTAATGGAATAATCCAATTGAGTTATAACTTCCTGAATCAAAATCCACCATGAATGAAATCTAGGGTTTCTGAAGCTTGCAATTAGAGCTTTAGGCATCAGGAAAAATTGGACCATGTCATGACCATGGTTGAATTCGTCAAGGCCAGACGAATTCAACCACACCCTCGCGCTCAATTTATGTGATCCATAGGGCTATTCGCTATTCTTGGGACTTTTACTTTGTGGGGATTTAAAACCCCAGCTATCTTGTTTGCAGTTGCAGGTGAAACGAAGAAGACAACATGCGTGGCATTATGTGACTGGAACATTCAAATCTGCGCGCGTATTTTGGTTTGCATCATAATAATTGTTGGTATTTTATATAATATTTGTTGTGTAGATATTTAACAAATGCGCTTCATAGCTCAGATGGTGGAGGACGTGTCTTGCAAGCATTGGGACCTGGGTTCGATCCCCAGGTCCCCCATATATTCTTCATATTTTTCTTAATGCTTTCAGGTACAACGCTTCTCAAACGTTCCACCATACGTACCCACGCCCAGGCTTGCCAAGTGGCCTTGATGAGCAATCTGAAGGCCAGGAGACGGAATCCATGGTGCACTCCAGTCAACAACATGCACACAACCAGAAATTCAACGAGGCTTTGGCTAATGGGCCTGAATTGCTTCAAAAACCTCCTCTTTGGGCCAGACACCCCCCTTGGTTTGCTTTGCATTTTTAAATTTTGTTTTCATTTCTTTTTGATACTTTTAATTTTTTTAATTATAATTAATTCACCACAAATAATTTTTCATAATAAAAAACAGAAAAATCAGAAATTGTAAACATATTTAATTATTTATTAATTTCATCACTAATTTATTTTGTAAATAAATAACTAACAATTAACTTAGTTTAATTTAGATTTATGTTTTAATCTTTTTCTTAACAAATAAAAATTACATAGAATTAGGTTTTGATATTTTTTTAATCATATTTTATTAATCATCATTATTACTATTTGTTAATTATTATCTTTGTAAATAAACATGTAAATTAAATAATTTAGTTAATTAGCCTAATTTTGATCTTTTTCATTAATAAGTAAAATAAACTTAGATCTAGGATTTCCTTTTAATTTTAACTTCTTTATTTTTATAAATACAAAAAACATAAAAAACACTTTCTTTTCTTTTCTTTAAATAATTAATTAGGTTTTAATTTAATTTAATTTCAAGCAAAGGGTCCAACACCCTCAGACGTTCAGTTTAATTTATCCTTTCGCACGTTATTCTTATTTCTCTTATTGATTATTATGTAACTGTTCAAGGATGTAATAGTAATTAGGTTTATCGCTTTTCTTTACTTTCCGTATCTTTATCAAAAATGGGTCTTTGTATTTTGGCGATGTATAGACCCGCGCCTTGTAATAGCGTAGCTGTTATCTTTCCGTCTTTTAATTTTCCGCACTCCTAACTGCTAAACTCGCATGAAAGAATGTATGATAACTAAAAACAACGCGTAGCTCACCATTGCATGACCAAAAGATAACTGTTAACAATGAAAACAACACACAATGCACACACCACTTCTAGGGTACGCCTCACTCGTTGCCTTCGAAACGTGGTCGTCAAGTATAGGACGTTTTAACAGTCGCTCTTATGTCCAAGATCCAGTTGCCTCGAAACGGTTGCCTCGGATTAAAAAGGATCTAGGACATTAGGGTTACTTCTAAGGTGTCCTAACTGTTGCTTCGGTGACCACACTGTCCCTACGAACGAATTGACCCGAACACCTCCAACGGTGGTGCTACCTACCTCTCAATGGTGGGATGGCACTACCTTAAGGACTTTTACACAGCCTAATTCCTTAGGGTAGGTAAATGACTCATGGATACTTGCTCTTTTCAAAAACAAATCAAAAATCTTTTCACACTACACTTTCAAAAGCTTTCAAAACAAATTTTTCAAACACTCTTGAGGATAGATACAAGAGTCATTCAGAAATCTTTCAATGAAACTTTTTTCAAACCCACTCACATTTGAAAAGCAAACATTTTGAAAACATAAGAGCAAGTATCTAAGAGCCCATGGATAACCATGGATAGAAAGGGTGCTAACACCTTCCCTTTCTATAAATCTACCTCCCGAACCGAGAAACGTTCTCATAAGGAATTTTGCTGTGCTTTTGTCCTTTCCATGTTGGAGAAAATAAAAGATGGTGGCGACTCTTGCTTCCGCGACATTTCGCGAAACCAGCTTTAAACAGTCAGTTCTATTTCCACCGATCACACCACCCATGTAAAAGAAACCTTGGGAAATATGACAGGGAAAATTTTGGGGTACAACAGCTGCCCCTGTTAAATCTTCTTAAACCCGAGGATTTAGATTGGCCTGTCTGCCTTTCGTAATCTGAAGGTGGAAGAGGATTGAACACTAGAGTGCTCAAAAATTTGCACTCGCATGCAGTAACACTGATGGTTGATGATGGCGGAAATGGGCTTACAGATGTTATTTGGAGAAGATGACAGAGAGTCGTCGAAGATGGGCTTAAAGATGCCATTCAAAGTAGATGATGACTTCCTAAGAGGTCTCTTTGTGGGGAATTCCAGTTCCTGCTGTCTGAGGAGGACTCTGCTGGGGAATATGGGTTTCTATTGTTCTTCTGCTTGAGGAAACTCTATGGGGAATAAAGTCTAGGAACTTCAGTTGTCCAAAGCTCTGCTGAAGAGTTATCTCTAGAGATATGGAAGTTTGTTGTTTTCTGGTTGAAATCCAGGCTTCACAGTAGCTTGTTGGGGATAACGGAATTAACCGTTACCTGAAAATGTATTAGAAAGAGCCTATGTAGGGCTGTTTCAGGATGAGTCCGTATTAGTCTGCATCTAGAGATATATGAGAATGAGCCTGTGTGGGGGCTTCTTTAGGATGAGTCTGTGTTAGACTGCATCTGGATGATGAGAAGGAACCCGTGTAAGATTGCTTCGTCTGGTCATGTATATAGTTTTCCTATCTGGTTTCAGGTGTTAACCTACAAATCAACTATTCACAGATAGTTGTCTTGTCTGGTTTTAGGTATTAATCTGGAACCTAAAAATTGTCGGTCGCTGAGATAGTTGTCCTGGCTTGTTACATGTATTAATCTCTGACCTGAGAAAGAAAGATAGTTTTTCTGGCTTTTTACAGGTATTAATCTACAGTCGGTCTTCCACATATAGTTCTCCTGGCTTGTTACAAGTATTAATCTGGAACTTGTTTTTGTTGGTAAACCCGTCTTACTTCAGGAGTTCATACCACTTGGTCGTATAAATAGTTTCCCCGTCTAGTTTCGGGAATTAATCTTTGACCTACTGCATAAATTGATAGTGTTTGTATGTTTGCTAATTTAACTTGAAAAGGTAAAATCAGTTTCATGCAATGTCATGATGTATGATCTGCATGACGCTCTCAAAATAAATGAGATTGTGATATATGCATTTGTGCTGCATATGCTATGATGTTTGTAAAATGATGTATGAATGCAATGTATGAACGTGTCAGACATTCCATTGTTGTATTGTTGAATTAGGGAAAATAATTCCCTAATTGTTTTCGGGGGTGAAAAATGTAGGTCTTCAGATTTGTTGAAGTTAAAACGCTGGGAGATGAACTTCCGTTGTTAAAGAAATAAACTCTGTTGGGGAAGATAAACTCTATGGACTGTTTGAGGATTATTAGAGTGAATCTACGTCATGATTGTATCTGGAGATGTGTTGAATAAGCATCAGGATTACATCCATCTCTAGATCGTACCTGAATCATTTTTAGGAGATGTGTTGAATAAGTATCAGGATGACATCCATCTCTGGATCGTACATGAACCGTTTCTAGATGAGAATCTGGAGTAAGTGTTAGGATGACATCCGTCTCTGGATCGTACCTGCATCGTTTCTAGATGAGAATCTGGAGTAAGTGTCAGGATGACATCCGTCTTTGGATCGTACCTGAACTGTTTCTAGATGAGAATCTGGAGTAAGTGTCAGGATGACATCCTCTCTGGATCGTACGTGCACCATTTCTAGATGAGAATTTGGAGTAAGTGTCAGGATGATATCCGTCTCTGGATCATACCTGAACCGTTTCTAGATGAGAATTTGGAGTAAGTGTCAGGATGACATTCATCTTCAGATCATACCTGAACCGTTCCTAGATGAGAATCTGGAGTAAGTGTCAGGATAATATCCGTCTCTGGATCGTATCTGCACCATTTCTAGATGAGAATCCGCTTTATTCAGAATGTTTCCGCTGGGGATTCCTGTTTTGTTTTTTTTAGAAGAAATCCGTTGGGGAATCCTGAGAAGCTTGGTGACTTCACTGGGGAATTTTTCTTAGATGTCAGAGCAGTAGTTGGAAATTCTTGCTCTGCCAGGGTATAAGAACACCTGACATCATTAGGCTGCATGCTAAGAATATGGAAATGACCTTGTAGTAGAATGCCCCTGTCTCGGTACCTGTTGGAGAAAATATCTGTTAGGGATTTTGTAGATGGTTTGACTGTTATCCCAACTCTTGGAGTCCTTGGTGAATGCAGATCAGGGTAATAAACCTTCTACTGATAGACAAGTGACGAGATGATGGGACGTAGTCATACGCTCTAATTCCTAACTTTTTCCTGGACTGTCCTTTCATATTTTTAGTCCATCGGGATACCCTTTTTTTCCCAAGCCGCCTTTTCAGGTTTTCGACTTGCCGGGTGTACAATTTGTTTCATATGTATATCCCTAATTTTTTTTCGAACCCTTTTGGTTCGCCGGGATGCCCTTATTTTTTCCTAAGCCAGTCAACCTAGCGGGTCTTTGTTCATGCGTAGTATTTTCTGACTATGTTCACGTTCACCAGGTACGGAGAATTGTCACTGTACATAGTAGTAAGTGTTGTCACACTGCCAAAAGGTGTTTCTTTGATCGCATATGATTCGTTGCTGGAATTCATGTCCAATTCCCCAAGTGATTCAGATGGAGATCTGCCCCTGGCTATTTTGGCATTTTTGAGAGATTCCTTGAACCTTGACTTGACTTCCCCAGATCAGCTGGACACCATGCTATGCCCCTTGATTATGAAAGGCCTATCACTGGAATGTCTTTCCATCTGAGGTGATTTTTTCCACTGAGAGGATTTATGTTCATCGAATATTTGTCGTACGAATTTCTCTGCTGTTGAACAAATAGTCATATGCAAACAATGGTATTTTAAGAATGCAAAGCTTATGTCTGTCTTGAAGTTTGAAAATCATTTTTTAGTAAAACAAACAAATTTTGTAAGAGTGTGATATCAACTCAGGATTTATAGCGAACCCTACAGGAGTCAGGATACCTTTTGTAATAGTATGCTTTCGAACTAACCCATGCTTCAGCTAGGACTTTTAAGGGTTATAACGTGGCCTGGTTCACGATTCAAGAAACAAAGGATAAAGGCTCAGATTTTATTTGTACCCAACCCGCTCTTCGTGATGCTATTCAGTCCTATGCTCGGCTTATTGTGTGTTCAGATCCCAATTGAGTCTGGAATCTTTGCTCTGATACTTGGTGATGGTTCAAAAATTGAACGTCTTTTGAGAAGGCAATTAATTTTGTAATCTTTTCTCTCTCTTTTTGTTGAGGATTTGTAAGACCTCTTTTTTGATTTTTTTATCCCTACTTTTTCCTGAACTATTTCTTTCAGATTTTCAGTCAGCGGGATGCCCAAGTTTTTCTTAAGTCTTTCGTAGGTTTTTGACTTAACGGGCTTTTATTTTGAGAGATGATGACTGCCTGTCTTGACAATTATATGGAACCATCATCATCTTTTGGAGGGTATCTTCTACACTATTTGTCGTGTATGAAGGTAGAGCTTGCGACTGAATGCATATCTGAATTAACTGAGAAAACTACCCTGCCCCAGGTTATGATTAAGGGTTTTAATTTGTGTGAAAAGAAAAACTCCTACTTCTTAGGCTCAAAGGGGTTGACTAGGGGTTATCTTCCTTATAACTCCACTGTTTGGGTTTTGAAACAACGCCTGTACATCGTCAGCAGGATCTGTTCAAAAGCATACTGTAGAGATTATGGTATCGTTTTCGTCATCCTCCCTCTAAAGGCTTAAAGCTTTTGATCGTGAGTTGGATATCATAAAAAGGAAGTAAAAACGCAGTTTGAATATAATGAATACGGATGAAATAATTCAAGACAAACATATGTGATGCATTAATGGGAAAACCAAAGTTTGACATAACAATAATTGTTTGAAAAAGCAAAGAAAATTACAATTGAAAAATCAAAAATGAAATAGACGCTCTCAATGATTTGGCCTAGGAGCAGTGATCACATGGTGAGTCTCTGGAGGGTCGAATTCAATCTCCTTAGCGTCAATCATATCCTGAATTTTGTTCTTCAGAGCCCAACAACCATTCGTATCATGTCTAGGACTATCATAATGGTATGTACACCTTTCGTCGGGGTGGTAGCTAGGAGCTGAGGTATTAGGATTCTGTAGAGGAGCCTTTAACGTAATCAATCCTACTTTCAACATGTGTTGTAATGCTTGAGCTAGTGACATGTTGATCTTGGTGAATTGTCTTTTATGTGCGATCTTCTTACGCTGATTCCATGTTGATGTTGTTGCACAAGCTTAGGATTAGAGACCAGTACCGCCCCCACAGATGGGTTATGGTTACCTCTAGCACGTCTCTCTTGGACATATACATCATTATCTTCCCTCTTGCCACCTAATGGCTTCTTATCAGCATTAGAAGGTGCAACCATTGGAATCTTCCCACTCTTAATACCACTTTCATCTCTTTCACCTATCAGTATCAGCTCGGTGAACCCAGCCGAAGAACTTCCAATCAAGTGGTTGAAGAATGGACCAGACAAAGTGCCCAAGAACATGTCTACCAGCTCTCTATCAGATAGAGGAGGCTGGACTCTCCCTGCAAGATCTCTCCATTTTTGGGCGTAATCCTTGAAGCCCTCGCTAGAACCCATAGACATGCTTTGAAGTTGAGTACGAGTTGGAGCGAGGTCATCATTATATTGGTATTGCCTGTAGAAAGCATCAGCCAAGTCTTCCCAGGTATGAATGTCAGTTCCTTCCAACTGATAGAACCACTCCAGTTGAGTTCCAGCCAAACGTTTTTGGAAGAAATGGACCCATAACTTCCGGTCAGCAGTGTGAGGCTGGATCTTTCTGACATATAATCTTAAGTGAAGTTTAGGACAAGAAACCCCGTCATATTTGGCAAATGTGGGAACCTTGAATTTTGGTGGGATGATCACGCCAAAAACCAACCTTAATTCTTCAAAGTCCAAGCCGGGTATCTGCTGAATCTCCATAGCATTGAGGAGATCCTCTAGTTGTTTGTATTTATCATCAGCGGGAGGATATTATTCCACAGAGTAATCAACTTCATCTTCATCAGTCCCTGAGTTATTATCATCTTCATGATTATCCCCTCATTTGATGGAGTTATGAGATCTAGAGCTTGTTTAACTGGTCCTCTAAGTCTTCTTCCCATATTCAAGACGCCAACCAGTTTCTTTGGCTTCTTTTTCTTCTCTTTCATGACGAGAGCTTTCAGTTCTTCCTGCCCCTTAGCTAGAGCCAGGAACATTTGTTGAAATTGAGCGTTTTGAGCTTGGAGATCCTTAAGTGTTTGTTTGAGAGCCATTTCTTTTGCTGAAATAAACAATGAAGGGATAAGAAGCTTGTCCAGAGAATACCTGTTATGCAATGACATGTATGATATGTAAATTTTTTCAAGGATCTCGCTGGTTAAACAAGAAAATGTCAGAAGTTGAATTTTGCAACTTCGATTGAAGAACTTCGTATCGTTGACGGTACTTCTATGAGAGTCAAGATCACCATGTCGAGTGGGTCATCGCCCCTGTCTCAAGTCGTTGTGTTTGAGTCCTTTGACGGCATTGGCTAGAGGAAAATAAATCCCCTTGCCCCTTGCTAGACATCTAACCTGCATCACATGCCCTTGAGATCCTTGAAATGGTTAAGGAATTGCTATGGTATGATGCTATGCTGTGTATGTTATGCATCTAGAAAAAATGCAAGGTGATGAAGACAAGTATGTCTTATAGGAAATCAAAATTATTGGGCAATGACTCATATTATCAGACAATAAACAAAACCCTACAAAGAGTTCAAGTCGTTAGATAATGAGAGCAAACAAATCACATAAGTAGCCTCAGGTTCAGGCTTGCATGGATTCCATAGGTAAGTACCCTCAAAAGTTTAGTTGGATCAACCTGTCCTATTAATAGTAACCAGGTTCTAAGGAGTCTCATATCACTAACCTTCCTTTTAGGCATTGTTCTAGCTCAAGCACCAAAGTATTGCGGCCAGGATATCCCAAAAGTCCAATCTTAATGAGTGTAGCATCGAGTATCAAACAATCTTCGGTCGAAACCAAATCCGTCCATCTCACTATGTTCTAATGGCTTAGGATGAGTTAATTAAAGGTTCTAAATGTCAGTTAGTGCTTAATGACACTAAGGAAGCCTAATGTTATCCTTGACTGACTCAAGGAACATTAGTACAAACCAAAGTATCACGCTAACATAGCTATCACTTCGTCCATATCGGTCTACACTGTACAACCTCCATAATTTATTGCTACTTACCTAATATGGTGCCCCAGATCCGGGTGTAAGATCTTTTAGTAACAACCCAAACAAGCCCTCAAAAGTAAAGCAGACAAAGCATACAAGGTAAGGCAGTTTAAAATGAACTAGACTCTAAGGTAACCCCACTTTTTTATTGTCCCCAACAGAGTCGGCAATTCTGTAATACGCTGACAGAACCGACTGTTATACTGGTTTTGTGTTTGTGTTTGCAAATGTTGCAGTAAGCAAGAGTCGCCATCGACTTTTCTTTTATCCAAATTAAGGAAAGGGTGAAAAGAACAGAAAAAGACCTTTTCGAGAATTAGAAGGTGTAAGGGGGTAGATTATGGTAAGGTAGCACCCTTTCCATCCATAGTTTTCTATGGGCTCTTAGATGCTTAGCTCATTTGAAAAATACCTTGTGCTTTGTGTCTTTGAAAAAATGTTTTAAAATGCCTTAGTGAGGCGATTCACTTTGCGTTAACTCTTGTATCAGTCCTCAAGAGTGTTGACAAAGAAAATGTTTTTGAAAGTTGTTTTTGAAATGTGTATGTGTGAAAAGTTTGTTTTATTTGAGCAAGCATCTAACAGCGATCTACTCGTACTCGAAAAGGTAGTTCTTTTCCTCCTATCCTTTAGACAATGCTATCCTACTATTAGTGAGTAGGTAGCCCTATCGTTGGATGTATGAGGGACAATCAAAGGGACGTGTGATCGGTGGATCTGGAACTGACTGTTTAACGCTGGTTCGCGAAATGTCGCGGAAGCAAGAGTCGCCACCGTCTTTTATTTTCTCCAAATGGAAAGGACAAAAGCACAAAAAAATTCCTTATAGAGATTGCTCTCGGTTCGGGAGGTAGATTATAGAAAGGGAAGGTGTTAGCACCCTTTCTATCCATGGTTATCCACGGGCTCTTAGATACTTGCTCATTTGTGTTTTCAAAATGGTTTGTTTGCTTTTTCAACTGTGGGTTTTAAAAAAGTTTCTTTGAAAATTCCAGTTCGACTCTTGTATCGGTCCTCAAGAGTGTTTGAAAAAATGCTTTCGAAAGCTTTTTGAAAATGTGTTGGTGTGAAAAGTATTTTTGATTTGTTTTGAAATTTAGAGCAAGTATCTAGAGTCGTCTACCTACCCTAAGGAATTCGTCTGTGTAAATGTCCTTTAAAGTAGTGCCATCCCACCATTGAGAGGTAGGTAGCACCACTATTGGAGGTGTCCGGGTCAATTCGAAGGTTCGGGACATGGTGATCAACGGAGCAATGGGAAGACACCTTAGAAGCTACCCTCATGCCAGGTTCCCGGATCATGAGGACTTACTAAGACATCCTCTACTCGACGATCACCTTTCGAGGCAAGGCAACAGTGAGGCGTACCCTAGGGGTGGTGTGTGATTTGTGTGTCATGTTCATTTGCATTTATCTTGTTCATGTCAAAGTGATCTATGCGTTTGTTTTTATTTTATCATTCATTCTTGCATGCCATTATTATCAGTTAAAAAGTGCGGAAAGATAAAATTCCTAAACTATTACAAAGGCGCGGGTCCACATCGCCAAATTTAATCCAGGACCCGATTTGACGGAAAGTAAATAAAGTGCGAGAAATAAAATGTCCGAGTTTACAAGGCTTTGGGAGAATTACATTAATATTATAAGAGATAAAATAAATAAAATGCGCAAAGAGAATAAAAAATCGCAAGCGAGGGCGTTGGACCCTTTTTTAAGGAAATTAACTTATGATTATTAAATTAATAAAATTAAAAAGAAAAAGAAATTCTTTTTTTGAGTTTTTTGTATTTATGATTTTTGATGAGAGAATTAAACAAAATCAAGAAATTAATTAATTAACCCTAATTCTACAATTTTTATTTATTAAGAAAAAAACATGTTGAAATTTAAACCTAAAATTAAATTAAGGAATTAATGGCAATTTGATTTATAAAAATAATAGTAAATTACTAGTGATGAGAAAATAAAAGAAAAAAGTAATTAAACTAATTAAACCTAATTCTACAAGTTTTTGATTTATTAAGAAAAGATGTTAAAATTTAAACCTAAAATTTAAATCTAATTAATTAGTGAGATTTATTTACAAAAAATATTAATTAACTAAATATTATTTTTTATGACTTTTCTGTTTTTTTACTATTTTTATATTTTATGAAAATAAGTTAAATTAATTAAAAAAGAGAATCATTGAAATAAATAAAATAAGGAAAAAAAAAGAAAATACAATACCTTGGGGGGTTTCTGTCCCCAATTGGAGGTCATATCTTAGCAATTCAGGCCCAATTATCCTTGGCCTTATTGACTTTCCAGGGTAGCATGCATATGCGTTGACTCCTGCCCATCATGTTCTTCCAATTATGGCCCTTTGATTCATCTCAGTAGGCACGTGGATGGCTTGATATTATGGATGTATGATGGACGCTTGCTTGGAAATTACATAGAAGCATTGTTAGAAAAATAACATGGAAAGGGATGGGGACCTGGGATCGAACCCAGGTCCTGGAGGTTACCAATCACACGCCTGCCAGCTGAGCCACCTGAACACTTTGTTTATCATATGACACATAAACATTATAATGGAAAATTGGTTAATAACATAGAAAAAATAAAAAAAACGCGCGTTGGATTCAAACTACCCAACCATCGCTTGCCACCTACCTTTCTTCTTTGTTGAACCCTGAAATATAAAAAGGTTAGTGGGGGTTTTGAACCCCCCCAAAATATGCCATTCTCAAAAATAGCGACTAGGCCATGGGGCTATATAAATTAGGCGCGAGGGGTGTGTTGTTTTCGTCCAAGCATGCTGATTTCAACCATGGACTTGAAGTGTCTCAATTTTACAGTATTAAGAAACGCCTAATTTAAAACTTGAAGAACCCTAATGTCCTTTAATGGTGAATTCTTCAATAGTGCACGAAAATTCAATCAAAGTATGCAGTTAGCTTCAGAAGCACCCAATTAGTATGAATCCATGAAAAAAATGCAATGGAAATGCTTGAATATTAAAACACGATTATGCATAAAATTGAAAACAGTTTGAATTCCCTATACCAATTCTGGGCGTGTAAGGGTTGAAAAATAATGCAGGAAGCTTCCTTGACACTTTTGCAAGCTATTGGAATTACTCCTGGCCTCTGAATCATGCTAGAATAGGGTTTTTAGTTTTCACTTTTTTGACAAAAAACTCAAGCTTTGTTGTGCTTTTCTGGCGCAGCTTTGTGGTCATTGGCATTAGGGTTGGCTTCATGCTTATGTATGGAATGATTAGGGTAAAAAATCTGAGCCAAAGGATCCATGAATTGATGAGAAAATATTTGATTTTCCATGCCATAATTTTCCAATCTTTTCATGCATATTTGCTACCAAATCATGTTCAATCACATGGATTCTTTCCTTATCTAACAATGCACGAAAATCTGAAGTTATCCTATGCACAAAAAGATTTGATTGACTTGTTTTGGTATTTTTCACATATTTATTTTAATTAAATGAATTATTAATAATTAAAAATCCAAATAAATAAATAAAAATGATAAAAAACTTCCCTTTGGGCCAAATGGTCGTGCACATGCCTTGGATAATGATTTTTGGAAGAGAAAGAGGCCCATTAGCATTTTTAAGACTTTTGAAGCAATGTTGACTTTTCAAAATACCTAAAAATTGCCCAACTTCCACAAGGCATAACTTGCTCAATTTTTAAGCTTTGCTCATGTTCTTGGACATTTTGGAAATGTCTTTGAGTCATCTAACCAATGCCTTTGGTCCCATGTCATTTTGATTTACCAATCTCAAGTTATGGCCTTTGACTTAAAGTCCCTTTTTGTTGACTTTTGAAAATGACCTATAATGTTGAAATTGATAACTTTTTGTGAGGGCATTTCTTGGACTTGAAGTATGAAGAGGAGTTGTAGGAAATTTCTTTATCTTCAAAATTAGCTTTGGAGGGAATTTTTCTGATAATCCATGTGAAAGTTATGCCTTGGTCAAGTTACAGTTGACTTTTTCAACTGTCCAAATATGGAAACTTTTGCATCTTGAGATTTTTTTGAGCCAAGCTTTGAGAATCATGATCAAGAATTGATCAAATGATGTTTGTGGCTTCAAAATGAGATGTTGACCAAAAATTTGGACTTTTGACTGTCAAATGACCATTTTGCCCCTACAGTTGACTGTTGAGCAATTAGGGTTTTTGACTGTGCAATCTTGTGCTGTAAGTCTTGAAACTTGGCATGAGGATGCTTGACCATATTTATAGGCATGTGGGACTTGATTGGACCCTTGGAAACTTCATTTTCTTTGTCAGAACCAAAACCCTAATTTTTAACTATTAGGAGGCCCTTGAACTGTGCAACCCTTGAGGAGATTTTGAAGCATGCTCTTTGCAAATCTTGAAGAATATGGGAGGGCAAATTTTGGGGTACAACAGGACGCTTTATAGTCACAAAGGAAACTAGGCAAAAAGCTTTAGTAACCACCCTAAGGTTCTAAGATCATATTTTTACCGAGGCAACGTCGGGTCATTGAGGGACTTATGATCTTTTTGAACCAAAGGGTAGCCACTAAAACCTCTCACGTTTCGAGAGTTGTGGCTATTTTTCCAAAGGCAACCAAAGTGGGCGAACCCTAGAGGTGTATCTGTAAAAGTGTGCTTGTTTCGGTTATTTATCTTTTTTGTTAGGTTTGCCAGTGTTTTAATTTTTCAGTCTTGTCATGTAAGCCTAGTTACTAACAGTAGTATATACAATAATTTAAAGTGTAGAAATGTAAAGTGCGGGAATGTAAATCCTACGCTATTACATGACTTTGTGAGAGGTACGTTATAGAAATGTGAAAAGTAAAGTCCTAGTTACTATTAAAAACTGGGAAGCAGTTACAATAAGATGAAAAAAATGCGAAAGTAAATAAATGCGCAAACGAATTAAAAGAGACGTCTAAATCCTAAGGAAAAGAAATATTTTTGTTTGTTTTGTTTTATATTTTTTAGAGAAAAATATGTTAAAGTAATTAATAATTGATTAACAAAATTAATTTTAATAAAAAAGGACTAGAACCTAATTTTTTTGTGATCTTTTGATTTGATGTTTGTTGTAAAAGGGGAAAACCATTAAGAGAAAATAAACAAAACGAAAAGTAAAAATACACGAAAATTGCTTGATCTAGGGAAGGGGATCGCCCTTCGATCTAGGAAGGAGATTGTCCTTCGATCCAGGGAAGGGGATTGCCCTTCGATCCAGGAAGGAGATTGTCCTTCGATCCCGGGAAGAATGGGGGCTTTTCGATCCAGAGGGGAATATGATTTTTCCAATCCAAGAAGTGATGCTTTGCTTTTCAATACAGGGGTGGATGCTGCCTTTCGATTTGAATTTGTAAGACAAATATTAGCCAAATAAAGATGCAGGACCTGGGTATCGAACCCAGGTCCTTCGATCGTGCGCACATTGGTCTATTCAGGATAGATCTGCAACAAATGTTAGAAACAAAACAAATGCAGACCTGGGTGTCAAACCCATGTCCTTAATCTTGAATACAATTCGAATGAACTACAAGTATTAATATATCATGCAAATGTAAAGTTTGATATTTTTACCAGTCCTTACCAATGGTGATGTATGAATCTGTGGCTTCAGGCGTGGGTACCCTTGTTTAAGGGTTTCTTCGATTTGGCACTTCTGGATATGGATGGGCTTGGAATAGACTCTCGGGAGCCTCAGGAGAACAAATTTAGTATTTGTATGGGCTGGGGGTATCTGAAATACTAGCTTCGAATTATAAGATTTTTTTTATAATTTAGTATACTTTTTTGAGGCAGCGTGTGCGTGTATGAGCTAGTCTCTCCTTTTTTCTTCCCCCCTTTGCAACGTGACCTAGGCCTTGCATTTATAGGAGTGTGAGGATGCATGAAAATGGCAAGGAACATCCATTTAATTAGGCTTTTAAATTTATGAGACAAGAATAAGACATATTAAAAGATTTCCTTTTTTTGAAATACACATGCCTCTTTGGATTATTGAATGAACCTGGACACCTTTGTCTTTCGAATGCCTTCTAGCATTGCTCTTTGATTGGCCTAGAGTCTTGATTCGAAGTGTTCAAAAACCTCCTTATTAGAGCTTCTTCGATTGTGTCTATCTACTTGCCCTAGCTGCTTGATTCAAACAACTCAAACGAAAACTTCAACCTGGCCAATTGAAACCTCCTTTGTCACCCCCTTCGAATGCCATTGCGCAAGAGGCCTGGGCCTGGCCACATATAGGACCAAGACCCATCATAAGACGATCTTGTATTCAATAACCATATGTCCTTCGAATGGACCAATGAATGCTTATTCGAAGGGACCTCATGAATGCGCCTTCTAAGGGACTAACATGCGTGTCGAAGTATGAAAAACTATTTCAAAGGGGACCATTGCCCAGTCGAAGCTGGCACAAAGGCAGCCAATGCCTTGTGGGCGCTAGCATGAGGTAGGTCAAAGCAAGCGTAAAAGAGTCCATCGCCTAGTGAATCGAAGCATGTCTGAGGCAACCCTTTGTCTTGTGAATCCAAGACCAGTAAAAGGGGCCTTTTGCCTTGTAGATCAAAGGCAAGCTGATTGGTATTTGCTTTGTGAAACCAAGGCAAGCATGAGGAAGTTTTTTCCTAGTGAACCAGAATACACATGCAGAAGGCCACTGCTTGTGGATCGAAGGAAACTTGTAAGGGATTCTCGCCTAAATGAAACTTGGACCAATGTTTGCTCGAAAGGGGAACCAACATGCAATCGAAGCTGATGGGCCAATGCTTAGTCGAAGGGTCTTAGACACCCAATCGAATCTTGTTGACATGCCAATCGAAGGACCCTTTGCTCTGATGTGCCAATCGAAGGACATTACTCAGATGCCAATCGAAAGACATTGTTGGCATGCCAATCGAAAGACACTTTGCTATCATTCAAAAAATTTCATTTTTCTTTTGGCAAGTGTTTGTAACCACCCATGTAAAAGAAACCTTGGGAAACATGAGAAGGAAAATTTTGGGGTACAAGAAGTATTATCTCTTCTTCCTCTCTTCGTCGTGAAACCCTTTCCTTTTCACTCTCTCAAACCCTAACCATCCTAAGCTACCAGCGATGCAACAAACAACCTTACCCTAAATCCCCAATCAACAATAAAAAAAGAAAGAAAAACAAGCTAATTTCAATTACCCTTTCGCAATTCCTGATTCCGAACTACTGTCTGATTCGTGTTTGATCTTCCCTCTCTTTTTTTTGCAGGTTACAGTGAAGCTTTCAAGATGGTGGTTATGATCGATTGAGGGTGCGACGGAGATGATTGCGATTAGGGTTTCAGATATCGAAACCCCAATTGCTGCTTCTTCTTCTTCAACTTCTTTCCCTCAAGCTCACACGATTTCCTCTATACCAAATTCTCCTCCGCTGTCTTCGAAATCGAGTCTTTGTATTCTTTTTTCCTTCGCGATTTCAGTAATAATTTCCTGCCCTCTACTATTAATTTAGTTCTGTATTTATAGGTTGATTCAGGTTTTTAATTATTGTTATTGGTACTTAGATTTAGGGAGATTTAGAGACGTTTAGGGATTTCTATAATTGATTATATTGTGTAATTGATTTTGTTTTCATTGTAAATTTGGGATTTGGTTTGTAATCTTGAATCAAATTGATTTTGTAAGACACTCAAATTTCTATAATTGATTGAGTTTGTTCGTAATATATTCGATTATATTTTCTACGATTTTTTGATTTTAGTTTGTAGAAGATTTTCTGGGCTTGGGTTGTAGAAAGATATTCTGGATTTTATAATTGATTTGATTATGCTGTACCATGAAGAAATCTGGGGATTTAAATTAGTTTGATTTGAACAATTGTTGTTAGTAGCAAAGCGCGCGTAAATCCGGTGATGATTGGAACAATGATTGTTATTAGACTTAGGCCAGCATATGCGTTTTTTATTTAGCTAAAAAACAAGTTTTTTTCCAATTGGGATTTGAAATTAACCAGCCCAACTCACATTTTTTCATTACAAAAAACACTTCTTTTACTTAACCGGTCCACCACGTTTTTTCCAACACAACAATAACAATGAAATTTAATCAGACAACAAACTTAAACTCATTGTATCAGTAATAAAAATGTTTAGTTTTCTTTAAATATATTATTTATTTGTTCAAAATAATAATAATAAATAGTTTTTTTAATATTAATATTTCTTTTATATATCCTTTTTCATTAAAACAAAAACAACAATAATAATAATATCTCTTCTTATTCTAAACATCAGATGGGCCATCTTAATGGGCCTTAACCACACCCTCTTTTTTACTAACAACAACAAAAACTTAAATAGGCTAAGTTAATATATTTAATTTTAATTAATAACAACTTAAATTTAAGTTGACCTTAAGGATTAAGGACTTAATAGTTATTCAAATAATTTTCTATTTTCGAATCGCATGGGCCATTGACCAACATGCTTCGTAACTGGGCCTACGGATACATGGTTCTTTCTGATCTAGAAAGCCCCACTAAGATACACCCCCTGATTGTCTTGGATAAAGATGGATCATCAAATACTGCTGTACCATCTCTAATTAAATATTTCTTCTATTTTAAACTTGAAAAATAAAATCATCGAGGTAAGGCAAATTTGGGGTACGACAGCTGCCCCTATTCAATTATCTTCCAATCGAATAGCATGAGAATACCCTAGTCTTGTGCATTCTGATTGGGAGTTTATTGAATACTTGGAATACCCCAAAATTTGTCCGGTCAATCATAAGGTTACGCTGATATAGCATACCCTTACGAGTCTTTGAGGAAGTAGGCAAAGCTGATGATATATCGCTTACCAGGGTTTGATTATGAAGCAGATAGTCTTGAACTTTGAGAGCGGTCTTGTATGTCTTGGTTTTGCTTTATCTTATTCATCCATTTGGGGTATGAACAAAACAAAAATTGATGAAGCATGGCTGCTTGGAGACTGAGGCCATGGGTTATGTTCGCGAATCACTGTATGACGTCTTAGGCGATAAGCTAGATTTTGGTTTTTCGAGCATTATTGCATGTCTTAGGCAATGGTCTATGTTGCGAAATAAAGAAACACATTGATGCATGAAGTCTTAGGTAATGGTATTTATTACGGCACAAGGAACCACACTGCTACACGATGTCTTAGGCAGTGGGTTAGGTTCGCGAATCGCTGCATGTCGTCTTAGGCGATAGGCTAGTTTTGGTTTTCGAACATTGTTGCATGTCGTCTTAGGTGATGGTCTACATTGAGGAATAAAGAAACACATTGCTACAAGACGTCTTAGGAAATGGTCTTTATTATAGAACAAGAAACCACACTGCTGCACGATGTCTTAGACAGTGGGTTAGGTTCACGAATCGCTGCGTGAAGTTTGAGGCGATAAGCTAAATTTGGTATTCGAGCATCGCTGTATGTCATCTTAGTAGATGGTCTATGTTGTAGAATAAAGAAATACTTTTCTGCACGATATATTAGGAAATGATCTTTATTACTGAACAAGGAACTGCACTGCTGCACGATGTCTTAGGCAGTGGGTTAGGTTTGTGAATCGCTGCATGTCGTCTTAGGTGATAAGCTAAATTTGGTCTTCGAACATCACTGCATGTCATCTTAGGATATGGTCTGTGTTGCGAAATAAAGAAACACATTGTTGCACGACGTCTTAGGCAATGGTCTATATTACCGAACAAGGAACCGCACTACTGCACGATGTTTTCAGCAATGGGTTATATTACATTGCTGCCCGAGGTCTTAGGCAATGAACTAGGTTTTAGTTTTTTAAACATCGCTGCATGTCATCTTAGGCGATGGTCTGTGTTGCGGAATAAAGAAACATATTACTCCACGATGTCTTAGGCAATGGTCTTTATTACGGAACAAGGAACCGCACTGTTGCACGATGTCTTAGGCAATGGGTTAGGTTCACGAATCGCTGCATGTCGTCTTAGGCCATAGGCTAGTTTTGGTTTTCGAACATCGCCGCATGTTGTCTTAGGCGATGGTCTACGTTGCGGAATAAAGAAACACATTGTTGCACAACGTCTTAGGCAATGGTCTTTATTACATAATAAGGAACCGAACTGCTGCACGATGTCTTAGACAATGGGTTAGGTTTGCGAATCGCTGCATGAAGTCTGAGGCGATAAGCTAAATTTGGTTTTCGAGCATCGCTGTATGTCGTCTTAGGCGATGGTCTGTGTTACCAAATAAAGAAATACATTTATGCACGACGTCTTAGGCAATGGTCTTTATTACAGAACAAGGAATCGCACTGCTGCACAATGTCTTAGGCAGTGGGTTAGGTTCGCAAATCGCTGCATGTCATCTTAGGTGATAAGCTAAATTTGGTCTTCGAACATCGCTGCATGTCGTCTTAGGCGATGGTCTATGTTACGAAATAAAGACACACATTGTTGCACGACATCTTAGGTAATGGTCTATATTATCGAACAAGGAACTGTACTGCTGCACGATGTCTAAGGAAATGGGTTATGTTACATTTCTGCCCGAGGTCTTAGGCAATGAACTAGGTTTTGGTTTTTTGAACATTGTTGCATGTCGTCTTAGGCGATGGTCTATGTTGCGGAATAAAGAAACACATTGCTGCTCGATGTCTTAGGCAATGGTCTTTATTACAGAATAAGGAACCGCACTACTGCATGATGTCTTAGGCAGTGGGTTAGATTCGTGAATCGCTGCATGCCGTCTTAGGTGATAGGCTAGTTTTGGTTTTCAAACATCGCTGTATGTCATCTTAGGCGATGGTCTACGTTGCGGAATAAAGAAACACATTGTTGCACGTCTTAGGTAATAGTCTTTATTACGGAAAAAGGAACCGCACCGATGCACGATGTCTTAGGCTGTGGGTTAGGTTCGCGAATCGTTGTGTGAAGTCTGAGGTGATAAGCTAAATTTGGTTTTCGAGCATCGCTACATGTCGTCTTAGGAGATGGTCTGTGTTTCCGAATAAAGAAATACATTGCTGCACGACGTCTTAGGCAATGGTCTTTATTACGGAACGAGGAACCACACTGCTGCATAATGTCTTAGGCAGTGGGTTAGCTTCACGAATCGCTGCATGTCGTCTTAGATGATAAGCTAAATTTGGTTTTCGAACATCGTTGCATGTCGTCTTAGGCGGCGGTCTATGTTGCGAAGTAAAGAAACACATTACTGCACGACATCTTAGACAATGGTCTATATTATCGAACAAGGAACCACACTGCTGCACGATGTCGTAGGCAATGAGTTATGTTACATTGCTGCCCGAGGTATTAGGCAATGAACTAGGTTTTAGTTTTTTGAACATTGTTGCATGTCGTCTTAGGCGATGGTCTGTGTTGCAGAATAAAGAAACATATTGTTGCACGACGTCTTAGGCAATGGTCTTTATTACAGAACAAGGAACCTCACTTCTGCACGATGTCTTAGGCAATGGGTTATGTTGCATTGCTGCGCGAGGTCTTAGGCAATGAACTAGGTTTTGTTTCCGAACATTGCTGCATGTCGTCTTAGGCGATGTCTGGTTTGCGGAATAAATAAGCACATTGTTGCACGACGTCTTAGGCAATGGTCTATATTATCAAACAAGGAACCACACTGATGCATGCTGTCTTAGGAAATGGGTTAGATGGGTAAAAGAAGTGTGCTTTGATAACTGACCATTAGATGGCTAAATCAAGGGCAAGATTGCTTATTTGTTTTATGATGTGTGCATGTGATGTCTGATGTTAATATAGAACCCTAAGTGTATATGCGTTGAATGTTTGATATTGATGTGGAACCCTGAGTGTATGTGTATTGAATGCCTGATATTGATATGAAACCCTGAGTGTATGTGTATTGAATGTTGGTATGTGCAAAGTGTGTGCAAAGTGCGTGTATGCTTTTAAAATGTTATGAAGATGCTTCCAACATTCTCTCCTTTAAACCATTGGTTTTGAATTACCAATTCCCTGGCGTTGTATGTTACATTGTCATGGTGTCTTTGAATTTATTTGAACATGGTGACAAGTGTTAGCAAGGGTTTAGATTGATTTTGTGTTGCAGGTGCAGGCGTAGGTGTAGAAGTGTGTAGACTTTTATGTTGTAAGTGCGGGCGCAGGTGTGGACATGGTCGTAGAAATAGGCGTGGATATGGACGTGGGAGTAGATATGACCCATAGATAATCTTCCTAGTGAAATTTTGATAGGGGTACCTTTAACAATTGTGTCCGTTGTCAACCGAGGTAGCTATAGCAAGGTGAATGGATAATGCTAAGCTTGGATTTGAATTTGAGTTTGTCTTAGCTGGTAGTCATGCCTTGAGATTTTTCGCAGTTTTCTATGGGCATGTATGATTGAATGTAATGCATGTATGCATGTTTTATATGATTATGCTTGATGTATGCATGATGTATGGTATGTATACTTGATATGATTATGTTATAAATTAAAATGATGCAATGATTGATAAATTCAATGCCCCTGTTATTTGAACTTCGGAACCAAATCTTAAGGCATACTATCAGCCAAGGTTTATTTTTACTGCGAAGCCATGCCAATTAGGGGCTGGGATTTTAAAAAGGTGTGCCAGAAGGGAATTGGGATTTGCACCAATATCCATATGGTTACTTGAATAGTATCAACTCGGTGGCTTGGAAAGGTGAAACGGATAGCAAGATTGCTAATATTAGTAGGGTCACTGGGAGACGTCGATTGGAAAGTGTAGGGGATGCTCACGACTTTTACGTAAGGCTGCTTACATATGGATAACTGACGAATACATGAGGTTGCTCATGCCTCATATGGTTGCCTATGAATAAATAGTGAATGAGGTTGCGTGAGGCAGCTCACGTTCTTGATGATACGCAGATTAGAAAAAGTGTGAGGCGGTTGTACGGAGAATGCTTGTATGATAGACTCACAGAGAGGGATGGTTGAGGAGATGTTGGAGATTGCAATAGCGACTCTCTTAGAAATTGACTCTAGATTTTTATGGGGTCCTAAGTCTCAAGCTATGATATGTAATGCATGCATGTAGATGCAGGTGTCAATGCGTGGAATGACTGACCAATGCATATAATGGATGGCTTGGATATGCGTTAATGGATGTTGAAATTTTGACACGCCAATGAGAATTAGGCTCTTTGTTAGATCCATGTTGTCGGAATTCGTTAGTCAGATGAGATGGTAGGTATAGCTTGATTTTGGATCGCAATATCCTAATGAATGTATGCTAATGATTTATGCAGACTTATGCTTTATGATTATGACTCACATGATTTGGTTGAATGGTGCCCCTGTGATGGGTCGTTGATGATTAAGCGTAGAGGTTAGACTATGTAACAAGGTTGCTTGTCACATGATGGTTGATGTTATGCTATCATGATTTCCTGATACTTGATTTGAACTTTGAAGATTGCTGATGTAGGAGAAAGATCCATTGGAGATTATGAAAGTGCGCGGAGAGCTTGCTTTTTGTGGCATGTATTTCCCTAATTTGTTGGTAGGGTCTTGGAGGAGATTCTCATGGATATGATCTTAGAAATATTTTGATGATAATGTGGATGACCCCATTGTTTTTCATTATGCCCCTGATCAAACGACTCTTGAAAATGTTTGGCTTTGATGGACCATTTTGAATCAACTCCTTTTGATCGAGCCTCATAGTGATTTGCCCCACCATTCGAACTTTGAAAGAGGTTACCCTAAATCTCCAGGGTCTGGAGGAAGTACCCTGAGATCTCACCATTAACTTGACATAGATTTCCCCAAGATTTGAATCTTTGAAATGTTTGTACTTGAAGTCGCTTGAAGAATTTGGACCCTGTGTGCGGTAGGATGAACTTGGTGCATACTGCCTCAACAGTTGAATCTTGGAAGATTTACCCATTGAATCAAAGCCTTGAGATATTTGTTAAAATCGAGTCATACCCTATTATGATATGAATTGATTAAGGAATATTCCTTCGACAATTATGCCCCTAATTGAACCGTGCTTTGAAATTTGATCCAAGTTAACTGAATCTCGGAATGCTCACCCATTGTTGATAACATCTTCACATGATATGACCTCAAGATCATTAGTATTTTCCCCTGTATATAGGGATCCTCTTAGATCCTTTCCCCCTAATTGGTAGCTTCTTGGAGATGTTGCCTTTGATCAGACCTTTTTGAAATCTCCTTGATGCTAAGTATTGACTTGTAAATAAAATTGTACATTTTGAAAAAAGTAATTCTGTTTGATGCACATGCAAGTTCTTGAAACTGGAGTTTGAATAGAAATGGATGATTAGAGATGGAGGTTCGAAGAAGTGAAGTGATTAGTAATAAATTTAACAAACATATGAGTCAGTTTAACACAAATTTTGCTTAGTATGCTTTCATAGTTAACCTCACTTAAATTAGGACTTTTGAATGTTGTAACGTGGCCATGGTTCGCAGTTTAAGAAACAAAGGATATAAGGCTCAACATTTATTTATCCCACCCCATCCTTCTTGATGTTCTTCAATCCTAAGTCCAATTAATCCAACAGATGCGTTCAATCCCAAGAGAATTTTCGTAGTCGCGCAGATGATGAAAAGTGTTGATAAGATTCAAGCATTGATAAGATCCAAGTATTGAGGAGAAGCCTTTGAGGTGGCAGTCACAAGATTTTTCTCCAATTTTGAATTCAATCCATTATTTTTGCATGGACCAATTTTTTTTGAATTTTCCGGTCCATCGGGATGCCCTAACTTTTGCCTAAGTCAAGATTTTTTGCTTTAGCGGGCTTTGTTATTTTCTTTTTTTAAAATTTCCATTTTTGCTTTTGACCGTTTTTGGCTGCCATGTTGATTGTTGTAAGCTTTGTCTTTTTGTTTCCTCGATCTTTGTCGATGTGCACGAGGAAGATGATGTACTTGAACCTTGCTTAGATCATTTCTTTAATGATGTATCGAGGAAAGAGATATGCTTGAATCTTTGCTTGGGTGAACCTGATTCTCTTGAGAATAGAATGCACCATTAAATTAATCGAAAGACTACCCTGCCCCTGGTTAAAAATAAGGTTTTTTAAAATCGAAAAAAACTCCAACTCCTGGCTCGAGGGGGTTGACTACGGATTAACTCCTTATTTCTCCATTGTTTAGGAATTGAAACAATGCCTTACATCGTCATCTCGGTCTTACATTGAAAGCATAGCTTAGCAAAATTCAGTTATTTGATTTTCATCATTCTCCCTCGTAGTTTGTTAATTTGAAAATGGAAAAGAGTGAAAATAGAAAGTTTTTGATTTTTGTGGATTGAATCGATTTTGAAAACATGCATGCTTATTTTATTAGAATTACTGATCCAAAGATACAAATTTACGTCAAATGAACCTTAGCAACTAAGAAATTACAATTTTTACTTGATAAAGTCTAATGATCTTATGGAAGAGCTCATTTGTTAATCCTCGTGACTTCATGGAATCTTCTTAGTTCTTGGACTTGTCAAAGCATGAGGGTGACCTTTGACTTTTTCTCGAGCATACCTATTCTGTTGATAGGGAAGTTTCTCTTGATGTAGGGGAATCACCAACGGTAGCGATATTTGAGGCATTGTGTGGGCCTCTGTAGTTGTCACGGTGAAGGGCTTCCTTCTATCTCCAATAAGACTTGTAGGACCAGGCTCCAATGAGTCTCCAATAGATAACCTCTTTTTTCCACAGTTTCAGACTTTCTTGAGTTGTTCGCGAGTACCAGGAAATCAACTAGCATATGGATGATAGTTGGATAAGGTCGAAGGTGGAAATGAATGAGATGCGAATGTATGGATGTATGTAAATGCATGGGTATGCAAAAATGTTTTTGGCTTTATGATGCAAAAATGTTTCATGGATATGCAATGTGACGCTGACGTAGTATGAGGGTAGACACAGGGGTACCCTATACAGGTTTGATGGTAGATATGATAATATCCTACATTGTCTAAGAGATTGAAACAGATAGAAATTCCTTAAGGACGCAAATAATTTGATGTGGATTTAGAGGTATCCTACACTGACTCAGATATTGAGACAAATAGGAATTCCTTAAGGGAGAAGGTAATGATAGACATGGAAATGGGGATACCATACATTGAATCAGATATTGAGTCAGATAGGAACTCCTTAGGGATTAGGGACCATAGAAGCTGAAGGGGAATCCCTACGAGCTAGAGATGGTAACTGAGGGAAGAGAATTCCCACAAGCTAGGAATTGTAATAGACTAATGGAGGGTTGAAGAATCCCTACCGGCTAGGGGTTGTGACTTATGAAAGATAGACCCTACAGGCTAGGGATTGTAGTATACCAGAAATAACCCTTATGGGTTTAAGGATAGTGGAAATGGGATTATATGAATGATATTTTTAGAAGGTAGGCTCCTAGTTTTGGCCTACGAATATTCTACCCTCCCCATAAGGTGGTTTCCTTAAGGGTATCATGAATAACACCAGAGGGAAAAGGCACAAGGGCTTCCCTTAGGTGGATCCTCTTTACGGACTTAGACTTTCGTCTCAAAGTCGTGAAAGGTCTCGTCATGAGATTTTAGGTTAAGTTCGTTACAAAGAGTCATGGGTGTCCTTCCAAAGTCCTACTCGTCAAGAGGGTATCTCTCGATAAGTATTCCTTTTTCGGAAGTCCATATAATCTAGGCTAAGTCGACACATAAACTCGCAGGGATGATGTATCCCCTAAGCTAATAGACGAACCTTTTTTCTAAGGGTTATTGAAAATATTTTTTTGAAATAAAAATTCCCGCCACGCAGTAAATATATAATGATAAGAGAGACAATAATCAAATAAATGCAATAACTAATGAAATGAATAAATAAAGAAAATAAAACCCAAAGTAGACCTAAAACCTAGGGTTAAGGAGTCCCCAACAGAGTCGCCAGCTGTTTCGACTGGTTTTTAAATGAGAGTTGCCACTATTAGTTTTTATCCTTGGGAAGAGCATCTAATAGGAAACCCTAATTCGCAGACAGAGATTCTAGGTTTCAGACTTCATTATACGAAAGGAAGGTGTTAGGAACCTTTCATCTACCTTGTTCACAAGGATACTGGGTTTTAAGTTTAACTTTGGGTGAAATAGGGTTTTTAAATTTTAATAGGAGAACTCGCCATAATTTTTGATCGTATGCCTACGTATCCTCTTATGAGGAATCAGAGTCCAAATTCGTAGTTCGTATGGGTTTGTGTTTTTTATGGGTTGCATATGTATTTTTAATAACCTCTCATTTTGACCGATTGTAGTGATTGCAGAGATTTTGGCTAAATGCGCGATTAGTCAAAATCCGTTTGAAACCCTTTTGCAAAAAAAGCAGTTGTTTAGATTAGTTTGTTGTGAAAAATAGTTTGATGATTGTTGCGGATTTTTTAATTGTATTAATTGCAAAAAACTTGATTAATGCATGAGTAAAAAATACTTTAATGCAAATATATAAGGACTAATATATGAACTTTGAATAAAAATAATTTACATGTTAATATGAATAATACTGTTTACATATAATAAATAATAATAATATAAAAATAAAAAGTACTAAATAATAATTATTATAAAAATTAATAAATAATAATAATAATAGGAAGAATAAATAAATAATAATAATATATAAAAAATAGATAAAAAATAATATAAATGAAATAATAGAAAAAAATAATTTAATTAAAAACAGGGGGTGCGTTTTCAGTTAATAAGCAAAAGTAAGGGGGGCACTAATAGTTAATGGGGGCTGGCCCAAGTATTAATTCAGAAGGGGGTGTTAATTTGATATACGATTTAGTAATCCAGGCGAGTGGAGGTGTTAAAAGAAAACGAGCTTGGCCCATTAGACAATGCAAAGCCAGTTTGATCGCGTGTAGCGCGGGTGTACGGTGGATTCTCATAAGACTTGGCCTATAGCCGTCAGGTCGTAATCAGAGGGATGATAATGAGGGAGTACGATAATTATAGCGAACCAGTGCACATGGAATTAAAACGGATTTAATATTTTGCTTTAACACATTTTTATTGTTTTGTTTTAGTTACAGTATCATCTCTTCTTCCTCTCTTCCTCGCGAAACCCATTCCTTTTCACTCTCTCAAACCCTAACCATCCTAAGCTACCGGAGGCGCAACAAATAACCTTACCCCAAATCCATAATAAACAATAAAAAAAAAAAACAAGCTAAGTTCAATTACCCTTTCCAATTCCTGATTCCGAACTACTGACTGATTCGTGTTTGATCTTCCCTCTCTCTTTTTTTGCAGATTACAGTGAAGCTTTGAAGATGGTGGTGATGATCGATTGAGGGTGCGGCGGAGATGATTGCGATTAGGGTTTTGGATATCGAAACCCCAATCACCGCTTCTTCTTCTTCAACTTCTTTCCCTCAAGCTCACACGATTTCCTCTGTACCAAATTCTCCTCCTCTGTCTTCGAAATCGAGTCTCTGTATTCATTTTTCCTTTGCGGTTTTAGTAATAATTTCCTCCCCCTATAATATTAATTTAGTTATGTATTTATAGGTTGATTTAGGGTTTTGATTATTGTTATAGGTACTTAGATTTAAGGAGATATAGAGACGTTTAGGGATTTCTGTAATTAAATCTATTGTGTAATTGATTTTGTTTTCACTATAAATTTGGGATTTGGTTTGTAATCTAGATTCAAATTGATTTTGTAAGACACTCAAATTTCTATAATTGATTGAGTTTGTTCGTAATATATTCGATTATATTTTCTGCGAGTTTTTGATTTTAGTTTGTAGAAGATTTTCT
Source organism: Vicia faba (assembly GCA_948472305.1). Lineage (NCBI taxonomy): Eukaryota > Viridiplantae > Streptophyta > Magnoliopsida > Fabales > Fabaceae > Vicia > Vicia faba. The sequence continues at coordinate 1,054,228,965 of OX451740.1, read as the reverse complement.
AGGCTTGGACTGTAGAAAGATATTTTGGATTTTATAATTGATTTGATTATGCTGTACCGTGAAGAAATCTGGGGATTTGATTTAGTTTGATTTGAACAGTTGTTGCTAGTAGTAAAACATGCGTGAATCCAGTGATGATTGGAACAATGATTGTTATTAAACTTGGGCTAGCATATGCGTTTTTTATTTAGCCAAAAAACAAGTTTTTTTTCCAATTGGGCTTTGCAATTAACCAGCCCAACTCACATTTTTTCATTACAAAAAAACAGTTCTTTTACTTATCGATCCACCACGTTTTTTCCAACACAACAATAACAATGACATTTAATCAGACAACAAACTTAAACTCATTTTATCAGTAATAAAAACGTTAGTTTTCTTTAAATATATTATTTATTTATTCAAAATAATAATAAGAAATAGTTTTTTTAATATTAATATTTCTTTTATATATCCTTTTTCATTAAAACAAAAACAACAATAATAATAATAATATCTCTTCTTATTCTAAACATCAGATGAGCCATCTTAACGGGCCTTAACCACACCCTCTTTTTTACTAACAACAACAAAAACTTAAATAGGCTAAGTTAATATATTTAATTTTAACTAATAACAACTTAAATTTAAGTTGGCCTTAAGGATAAGGACTTAATAGTTGTTTGAATAATTTTCCATTTTCGAATCGCATGGGCCATTGGCCAACATGCTTCATAACTGGGCCTATATGTACATGGGTCTTTCTGATCTAGAAAGCCCCACTAAAATACACCCCTTGATTGTCTTGGATAAAGATGGGTCATCAGATACTGTTGTACCATCTCTAATTAAATATTTCTTCTATTTTAAACCTGAAAAATAAAATCATCGAGGTAGGGAAAATTTGGGGTACGATAATTTAATCAAACTATTTTGGAGAGAGTTAGATGCATGCTGACTAGTGTTGGGTTAAAGAAGGTGTTTTGGGCTGAGGATATTTTGACATCTACATATCTGATAAACAAATGTCCTTCGACTGTGTTAGATATGAAGACACCTGAAAACGTTTGGTCGGGACATCCACCAGATCTCGATAAATTAAGAGTATTTGGATGCGTAGCCTATGCCCACATTAGGTAAGACAAGGTCGAACCTAGAGCTCTGAAATGCATGTTCATGGGATAACCTAAAGGAGTCAAATCTTATAGACTATGGTACCTAGAGTCAGGTCACAAAAGGTGTATCACAAATCAAGATTTGGTTTTCAATGAAGCTGAAATGGCTTTCAAGAAAACTGATGATGTTGATCGAAGTGCATAAATATCTAATGAAGAGCTGGAAGATGGAGAGATTCCTGTTGAGGTGGAGCATGTTGATGTTGAATTACGTATCCCAAATGAAGTCGAAGAAGAAGCAGGAGATGCTGAGAAAGTTGAGGAAATTGTCGATGACTACCTATTGGCAAGAGATAAAAAGCAGTAGAAATTATGCTTATCTCAAGAGGCATACTTATGGAAGATTCTCAACAAGTTTGGTATGTCGAATTTAAAGTCAGTTGTGACTCCAACAAACCCTCAATTCAAGTTGAGTATAGATCAGTGTCCCAGTACTAAGATCGAAATAGGTTATATGAATAGCATTCCATATGCTAACATAGTGGGTTCTTTGATGTATGCTATGGTCTGTACTAGACCCGATATAGCATAAGCAATAAGTCTTGTAAGTAGGTACATGGCAAATTCTAGAAAGGCTCAATGGAAAGCATAGAAGTGGATTCTAAGGTACATAAATGGGTCTCTGAACAGAGTCTTAATTTATGGTGGAGCTTTGGGTGAAGATAGTAATTCATTAATCGAAGGGTATGTCAACTCTGATTATGCAGGTTGTATGGATTCCAAAAAATCTATTTATGGATATGTTTTCATTATCTTCTGTACAACAATCAGTTGGAAAGCGACACTTCAAAAGGTTGTTGCTTTATCAACCACTGAAGTAGAATATATTGCCTTAGCTGAAGCTGTGAAAGAAGCATTGTGGCTTGAAGGTTTTGCTAAGGAGCCAAAACTTCAAGGTCAAGTTATCATTATTAAATGTGATAGTCAAAGTGAAATACACATGTCGAAGAATTCAACCTATCATGAGTGAACCAAGTACATCGATGTGAGGCTGCATTTCGTCAAAGGGGGTAATCAAGCGTGGAGAAGTCCAAGTGCTGAAGGTTTCAACAAAATTACAATGCTGCTGATATGATCACCAAGACATTGCCAAGTTGCAATTTTTTCCACTGTATGCAGTTGATAAAGCTGCATGAAGAAAGCTAGTTTGTTCTTTGATATTAGATTTTGTTCCAAGGAGGATATTTTTGAAATATTATATCGAACTCTATTGAGTCAAAGAGTAGCTTCTGGTTCGACAAGATTTATGCATGTCGTTGAAATATGTTCACATGTTGGTGTCGAAGACCTACATATTGCAGTCGAAGTGTGTTCTAGTATGCGGGTGTTGAAATTCTAGGGTTGTTAGTATTTCAAATTGGACCTGTTTGTTATATCCAATTATTTAAGTTAGCTTGTACCCTAAGTTAGCTTATAATAGGTATTTGTGAAAATGCCCATTATTTTAGTATGTTAGGTTTATTATAAATAGCATACTAGTCTATCATTTCATACTGCAAATCCTAATTTAGGATGAGAGGGTTATTTGTTATTCTTGTGTACTTGTAATTTGATTTGAAGAGAAAGTAGAGAATAACAGTTATACCCAATTCTTATTGTTAATCTTGTTTATCATCTTTTTCTACCCTTGAAGGTTTCCCTCTAATAAGGAAACCTATTATATTTTGTTTCCAAGGTATCGTGTTTAACAACAGAGAGACTAATAAAAGATAGATCATGGTACGAAAGTTGGTTATGCAAGGGAAATGTATTAACATCCCTCACATATGTTGTACTCAACGAGATCAACTTTGTTTGTTCTAATCAAAGGGTGTGGTTATCTAAAGCTTACTTGCTAAAAATGAATTAATTAATTGGGGAAAATAAAAGGTTTTTATTAATGAGTTCATCTGAATTTTGAAACCCAGTGCCTACTGTCATATACCAAATTTGCCCTACGGATTTCCGATTATTTTTATTCCTTATCAAACTCTATAGCTATCATTTTCCTATTATAGAATTAATAGGCTTTTCTAAATCAGAAAAACCCATGTAAAATTTTAAGTCTTGAAGGGTTTATTTTATGAAGATTTCTTGGACCTTTCTAAATAAGAAAGTCCCATATGGGATTGAAAGCCCATTTGGTTTCTTTTATAAGGGTGGGGGGGGGGGGGGGGGGGGGGGGGGGTATGACAATTAGGTTAAAGCCCAGTGTGTTTCAATCAAAGCTTGTGATTTAAACCCATTTCAAATGTGGGAAGGGGGTTTACTTTATGGATAATACTTAGGCCTTTTCTAAAAATCAGAAAGGCCCATTCAGGTTAAATAAGGTCGAAGAGTGCATAGGCAATTAATTCTTTTAGGTGGCCCAATAACTAATACAATGAGGCTCGTTCAGTTTTAGTTTTGTTTTGAGAATTGTTTTGTTTCAATTATAATATTATCATTATTATTATTATTAACATTACTATTATTTTATTATAATTACTTTTAATAATAATTATTACTGATTTTTGTTTTTAGATCTTTATTTTATAACTTAATTAAAGAAATGATATTTGTTTTAGTTTTTGGTAACGTTAACAAAGAGGCTTTCTAAAAAACACACAGTCTAAAGCCAATCAGGCCCAGATAAAAGAAAACGCTTGGTCCAAAACCAAATCAAGCAAATGCAAATTATGCAGATTCAAGGAAAGTAACACATGCTTTAAGGGAAAAAACGCATGTCTCAATAACAATAAATGTTCAAATCATAATTCATCAAACTTATCAAATCTTTGCATTCAATTTTCCAGAATAGAGCAGAACAAATACATAAACAAATATTTATTCTTCAAAATTTTAAATTGTAAAATAAAATTGAATCAGATTGTTTACAAAAGTCTTAATATAAATCTTAACCAAAATCATTACAATTAAAGCAAATCAACTAAATCAAAACAAATCTCTGAATTCACTAATTCTCAAAAAAAGTAACAATAAAAAATTAAAGATGTTTCCTAATCTATAAACCCTAAAAATACTATAAAAACCTAAAATCAAAAACAGAAGAGGGGGAGAAATTTACAGAAGGAAAGATAAAAAGAAAAAGGATTTTTACGGAGGAGAAGCTGGATAGAGGAAGAACAGTAAAGAAGCTTGCTCCAATTGCGCTTACGATAAACTTTCCTCGCCACACGGATCTAGGGTTTCAACATCTGAAACCCTAAGATCCTCCTAACACCGCCTCTACATCACCACCATCGCCGTTGAACCTGAAAAACAAAGAAAGAGGGTTAGCGATCAACGGGAGCAAAGGGGGACAAACAGATTCACGAAGGAGGTAACGAAAACCTAGCTTTTTGTTCTTGTGTTTTTTCCGATTGATGTTGCGATTGGGGTAGATTGAGGGAATTAGGGTTTAATTTAGTGATAAGGGGAAGAATCTCCGTCGATTAGGACTCGTGGTAGTGGTGGCAATCTAGGATTGGGTGTTTCTGTTATTGTGAATAGGATGTGAGAGAGAGTGGTTCAGAGAGAGAGAGAGAGGCGAGGGATATAATGAATGAAATGAAAACAAAACAAAATATAATATGTTCCATCATCCAATACGCGCCAATCCATAGCCATTATCACGCACCCTCGACCATACCCGTACAATCATCATCTGAAGGGGTAAGATGCACGCCCATGTTATTATCATGCACTCCCCCATATCTGAGCCAAACAGATCCATCCCAAACCATTCTGGGCCTAGCCCATTACTAACCAAACCCCTTTGTTTTCATAATTTTCTAACCAACGCTCAGACTCACGCCTCCTTGGTTTATTGGGCCAAGTCCAAAATCTGGACTTGGGCCCTTGCTCCCTCATACCCCCAGATTTACTACATAGCTCAAAAAATGCAACCTCCTGTCTTTTGGGCCTGAATTCAATATCTGAATTCAGGGCCATACTATTTACACCCTCCAATTTCACTAGCCCAACATTATTCACACCCCTCTACATTTTTAACTTAATTCATTTTTTATATTTTATATTTATATTTTGTTATATTTTATATTTTAATATATATTTAAAATTTTAATATTCTATTATTATCATAAATTATATTTTATTTTCCAACTCATAAAAATATTATTTATTTTATTGCATTAAATTATTTTTAACCATGTATTTAATAAGATATTTTTTTTACAATTAATAGACTAAAAAATATTTAACCAACAATAATTTCTTTTTCATAATAAAATTAATTCAACAATTAATTTTCAAAAAAGGGTTAAGAATATATTTAAATCGACTGCGTGCTTTGTCTAAAATCTCTGCTATTCACACAACTAGACTGAGCATTCGGGAAATGTAAATATCTTCGTAATCCATAAAAAACACCAATCAAGTGTGAACTACGAATTGGAACTCTGATTCCTCCTAAGAGGATACGTAGGCATACAACTAAAATCGTGGCGAGTTCCCGGAATAAAAATTAAAACCCTATTCCATAAAGATTGCACTTTTAAACCCTAGTATCGTCGTAAAAAAAGGTAGATGATGGGTGCCTAACACCTTCCCTTCGTCTAAAACCGAGTCAAAAAACCTAGAATCTCTAACTTTTTAGGGTTAAACTTTATATTCCCTTCCTTAGGATACAAATTAAGGGTGACGACTCTCAAATTTAAAATTGGTTACAACAGTTGGCGACTCTGCTAGGAACTTAACCCTAGGTCTAGTAGCCTTTTCTTTTGGTTTTAGGGTTTTTCTTAATTTTTGGGTTTTTATATCTGTTTATTTAATTATTCATTTATTTTTCTTATTATATTTTATCATTTTATTATATATGTGGTGGGATTTAAATTTTTCAAAAATATTTTCAAAAAAACCTTAGAAAGAAGGTCCGTCTATTAGCCAAGGGGATACATCATCCCTATGAGTTTATGTGACGACTTCGCCTAGAGTCGATGGAATTCCACGAAAGGAATACCTCTCAAGAGACATCATCTTGAGAAGTAGGACTTTGGAATGACACCTATGACTCTTTGTACAACCCTTAAACCAAAATCTCATGATGAGACCTTTCATGACCTAGAGTCGAAAGTTTTAGTATGCAAAGAGGCTCCACTTAAGGGAGGCCCTTGTGCCTTTCCCTCTAGTCTTATTCATGACACCATTAAGGAAACCCCCTTATAGGGAGGGTGTGATACGGTGGCAGAACCGATTGTTATACTGGTTGTGTTTTTTTGTTCGCAAATATCGCGGTAAGCAAGAGTCGCCACCGACTTTTATTTCATCCAACAAAGGAAAAGGAAAAAGAACAGAAAAAACCTTTTTTCGAGATATTTCTGTGTACGGGGTGTAGATTATAGAAAGGGAAGGTTTTAGCACCATTTCTATCCGTGGTTTTCCACGGGCTCTTAGGTACTTGCTCATTTTTTAAATTGCTTGTGTGTGCTTGTTTTGAAAAGTTTTGTTACTTCGCGATAACCCTTGTATCAGTCTCAAGAGTGTGATGAAGTTATTTTGAAGACTGTTTTTGAAAAGTGTTTGTGTGAAAAGATTTTATTTTTAGCAAGTACTTAATATTTCTACCTACTCGAAAAAAGTCGATTCGTTTTCGTTTTCTTTACACAGTGCTATCCTACTATTAAGGAGTAGGTAGCTCCATCGTTGGATTTTTAAAGGGAAGTTCAAAGGGACGAAATGGTCTCTGAAGGCAACAAGTAAATATCCCTTAGCATTTTGAAGGGACTATCGTCATAAGATCAATTTGTAGGCAACTCGAGGGATAAGTAGGGACTATGATCATTATAACGATTTTGAATCGCGGGTCATTACTAAGGTATCCCTACGTTCGAGGGACACGACCATTATTTCCGAGGAAACCAAGTGGGGTAAACGCTAGGAGTGAGCATGTGCAAGTGTTTTGATTTCAGTTTCATTTATCTTGCGCATTTAGGGTTTTTTACTATTTTAAATTGATTTATCTTTCGTATACAATCCTAATATCCATACATCTATCAGTTTAATAGTTGCGGAAATTAAAAGCGAGAAATTAATACCCTAGCTATTACAAGGCTTTGGGGAGGGGATTACATAATCAAAAACCGGGAAAAAAATGATAAATGAGAAATAGTAATCCTAATTAACTATTACAAACTTGGAACAGTTACAATAATTAATAAAAATAATGAAAGTAAAGACGCGCGCGAAAGTTAAGACGAGAACAAATTAGAAACCTAAGAAATATAATTAATTAAAAAATATATTTGTATTTTTTTGTTGAGAAAAATAGTTGCAATTTGCAAGTTAAACCTATTTTAGTAATTAATTTTATTTAACAAAATAATCAATGTTGAAATAATGAAAACAATTAATTTTAAAAAAAAACTAATTTTAATTATAAAAACAAACCTAATTCTATTTAATTTTAATTACAAAAATATTTAAATTGACCTAATTAAGCTAGTTAGTGCAAATAAATATTTTCATGAGAAAAGACTAAATCTAATATTTTTTTGTAATTTTCTGATTTTTATGATTTAATTAAAAAACAATGATTTTTTCTCTTTGTAAAATAATTAAAACAAATGACTAAATAAAAAAGATGAAAGAAATTAAAAAAAGAATGGAAGTTGGGCCTAGTATGATGAATAACTTGGGGGTGTATTGCCAATTTAGTGTTAGGCCCAAAGCTGGCCCAGACTGGCGCCTGATCCTGTGAAGTCATCTCCTGAGGACTCATGGTGGACCCTCAAGGCTGGGGCGTGAGATCTACATAATGATGGATCTCAAGGATGAGATTATGGGCGTATTATGATCTCCTGGAGGTGAGATACATGGAACCTGCAAGGAAACTGGAGGAAAAATAATAAATATTGGAGGCAGGGGTCGAACCCCTGACCTCTCGTATGCAATGCCTTATCTACCTTCCTGCATACCACTGGGCCATTTGGTCTCTTGTTAATATAAATCAACAAAAATAATATAATGCAAAAGCACACTATACCCAGAACAAAACGCACGAATATTCAAATGGTCCAACAGGACATTACCACGCGGTCTTCTTCTTCCCTGGTACTGTCGTTTTAGATGGAGACCTTTACCTACAGTTTCATGGCTGTAACTACAACCTTGCAAATCTCAAAAATTAATACCAAGCATGATAAATACATTCTAAGCATACAGATTAACTCATTTTGATCTCATGAGTATGATGGTATCATTCTTTTGCTCTGATTTTGCCTGCATCACAAAGCCCTAAAATACGACCTCAAACCCTAACAATGGCATTTCATCTAACAACCATCAAAACATGCAATTAAATGTGCAAACACATTCTAAAGGCTGATACAAACATGTATATATACTTATAAATCATTTATCATGCGTGAATTGGAAAAAACAGTTTAAAAAATATGAACAAACTGTGATGTAGCTAACACGCGTTTCTTGATGCTTCAGACCTTGGTAATGCTTTCTATCGCCCCAATGAACGTCCAGGAATAAGATTTGACCTTCATAATGCCTTGAACTGGCCTGTGGAAGAAGATAGGTCTTGCACTTTTCGACAAAAAAATTGAGTTTTGTTTCTAACTTTGGAGGTAGGCTGCGCATGAAAATTCTTTTCCTTTAGGGTTCAACAAGCTTCAGTATATGTATTGAATCCAATTGGGTCAATACTTTTGGCAAGAATCTAAAGAATAATGGTCTTGAAGTTTTGATTCCAATCTTTTTAAAATTGGAGATTTCTTCTTGTTTTTGGCTTGGCACGATTTTCTTGAGGTTATACAGCTTGCGTGATCTACAATTCAATGCAAAACAAATCTCATTCCATAAGTTTGATTTATTTTGATTTAAATTGATTTTATTTGAATTTATTTGATTTTAAAAAGAATAAAAATCAAAATAAATTCAATAAATGAGTGAATAATGCATGAGGGGTCCCATAGGTCGTGGACCATGCTAGGATTGAGATTCAATCTTGAAAAGATGGGCCCATATGGAAAAAAATGCAATTTTGAGCATTGTTGACTTTGGGCAAATTTCCAAAAATGGCCAACTTTGACAATGCATATCTCTCTTAATTTTAACCCTAAGAGGATGTTCTTGGACTTTTTAGAAAGCTTAGGATGTACCCTAAGCAACCTCTTTGCTTTTATCTCAATTGGATCTTCCATGTTCGTATAAGGAGCTTTGACCCAAAAGGTGTTTTTATTGACTTTTTGGAATGGCCTATAATATCTGAATTCATATCTTTCCATGATTGCATATATTGAACTTGTGGGATGAAGATGAGTTGTAGGGAATTGGATTCTCTTTAAAATTAGCCTTGGATGAGAAATTTATGATAAAGTATGAGAGAGTTATGTCTGGTCAAAGTTTGGTTGACTTATCCTAAGAAATCCTAATTTAGGAACTTTTGAGTTTTGATGAATTAGGAGCCTTCCTTGGGGGATCATGGTCAACCCTTGATAAAATGACGGATATCACTTAAAAATGTTAATTTTGACCTAAAATCTTGAAGTTTGACTGTATGTGGGCCCTAGTTGACTTTTGACCTAGTACATTTGATTTTCCAACATCTGAGCAATTGACTGGGCAAACTTCTTGTGCAAGGCATGAAACTTGACATGGATGATCTTGAGAACATATTAAGACCATGGAGAAGATTTGAGACCTTTGGAGTTCACCCATCTTGATGAAAATGCAAACCCTAGTTTGAGGTTCATTGTCTTAGGAGAGCATTTATCTGATCAATCCTTGGGCATCTTTGGGCAAGTTGAGGAATTCAATGAGTATGTTTTGAGTAAAATGGGAGGGAAAATTTTTGGTTACAACAGAGGGTAGAATATTCGTAGGCCAAAACTAGGAGCCTAGCTTCTAAGGATACCATTCATAAAATCCCATCACTAAGCCCTACATTCATGCATTCATACATTTTCTACATTTCATAGAGTTGTCCTCCATTTCTTTTTTATTTGTCTTATTCACAGGGTTAAAAAATTAATAAGTAAAAGGTTTTTGGTGAAGTGTCTTGAAAACGAATATCAAAGGGAAAATAGCTTGTCTGCATCAATGTCGTCAAGTCAGATATGACAAAGATAATAATCATCAAGGAGAAACTAAGATCCGCGAAGATGTTAGTACTTCCAATAGTTGCTTTTTAGTTCAAATATCTTTCAATATTTGAAATGTATTCCCTTTTGGATGATGGTTCTTATTAATGAAAGTACTTTTGTTTCCTTATTCAAACTATATATTCATTTCAAGATACTCACCAATAAAAAGCAAAATCTAAAAAAATATTAAAAAAATATATCCAAGTGAATAAGACATTTAAAATGAAACCCTCAGCATATTCATACTCATTCATGCATTCACAAACATTCACATCTCATTCATAACGAAAACTCATTTTTCAAAACCCTCTCCAGTTGAACCATTGGTAAAAGAAAAGCACCACCTTTCTGGCCACCATATCAGACAAGAGCCCATCAACAAAAAGTGATGGAACAAATTGAGGAGAACCAAGCTGCATTCAAGGAAGATATTGAGCAAGTCAAAGGCAATGTTGGCTCAATGAGAGGAGATATGAGTCAATTTCTTCTAGCCTTGAAGAACATTATTGATAGACAGGAGCAAATCTCTAGGGTAGCCTTTGAAGAAACTACCCAAACCATTGGTGCATCGAGCGGTCACCAACTGAGGAAAGAACTAGAGTAAGGACCCCAAAAGTCCTCCATGGCCCAACAAGAGGCAAGAAAAGTTGATACTGAAAGGTTTGTCCCACCTTCACCAAAGGTAGGGGCATTCATACCCTGCAAATTCTGATTCACAACGTAAGCAACTACTTGGATTTACAATATGGAGACCATGACTTAGAGGGTGTCAATTAAGCACCTCAAAGAACAACTCATACTCATGCTACTGAGAATCCCCTGGTACTCGACCAGTACCAAGATTTAGATGAAAGGTTAAAAGTTGTGGAGGGTTGCGATGATTTTTATGTCGGTGCTCTTAAAATGGGTCTAGTTCCTCATGTGGTGATCCCGCCAAAATTCAAAGTACTTGGCTTTGGGAAATACAAGGGGCTCACCTGTCCAAGGAACCATCCGCGCATGTATTGCAGGAAGATGCATGCTTATGATCAATACCAGAAGTTGATGATTCATTGTTTTCAAGATAGTTTAAGTGGGGAATCCTTGGATTGGTACATGCAGTTGGAACGGGTTCATGTTCAGACATGGGCACATCTTGCTAATGCATTTATGAAACAATATAAATATAACTTAGACATGGCGCCTATCTGCATGCAACTCCAAAAATTGTCTCAGAAAAAGGAGGAATCTTTCAAGGAATATGCCCAGAGGTGGAGATAAATGGCATCCCATGTATAACCACCACTGCTGGAGAAAGAACTAGTTGATATGTTCATGGGCACCTTGCATGGGATATATTATGAAAAGATGGTAGGAAGCGTCTCTTCCAGATTTTCTGATATGGTGACTATCAGTGAGAGAATTGAAGCAGGAATAAAGAGTGGAAAGATATAAGGGGCATCATCTAGTACCCCTTATAATTAAGAAAGACATCTTTCTAACTTCTCGCAAAAATGGGAAGTAGAAATAAATGTTGTCGTATCACACCCAAGGGCACAACAACCATTAATAATTCCGCGAGGACAACAACAAAACAAATTTGAAAGGACGCAAAGAAAGTATGATCCACTCTCTATGCCTCACGGTAAATTGCTGTATCATCTACTCAAAGCATCTTTAGTAGAGCAAAATCCTCTAGCTCCTCCAATTGGGGCACTTCCACCAATATACGATGCAAATTCTAGGTGCGAGTACCATGCCAATCATCTGGGGCATACTATAGAAAAATGTTGGGCCTTTATACACAAGGTTCAGGATTTGTTGGACTCTCAAGATATCACTTTTGACAAACCGAACACCAAGACGAACCCCATGCCTCCATATGGTGTTTCAACTGTGAATGCAATTGAGGAAGTCATCAACCATGGAGGTATCGAAGAGAAATTTCCTCCCATTCAGGAAGTCTTTATCAACTAATGGGTAAAGCAAGGTGGACAAGTAGCAATGATACCTAGTAAGGACAAAACCAAAAGAGAAGCTTATTTCATTCATGAGTGTGATCCGGGCGAAGAACTTAATAATTGGAGAGTTGTGGAGATTCCTGAGATCTTTTTCTTTCTGAAGTAATTTTTCTTGTTTTTGAAAGAACTTATGTCAAGCCTGAGGCATAGGGGTTGCTTGTAAGGTTCCCCCATTTTGTTTCAGACATTATTCAATAAACAAAAGTTATATTTCACATTCGATTAAGATCCCTATCTTTCTCTTGCATTTATCTTTTACATTTAAAAATGGAAATACTTTTCTTCATATGCATTTTTCCAAATTCACATAAAAAAAACTGCACCAAAACATGATAAATGTGAAGATCCATGCCCAAAATCACTGATAATGTTATTGCTGCTATCTGATACAATTTTGATGCATCCATCAACCAAGCTGACGAGGAAGGTGATGAAGATCTTGAACTTTCTAAAGAATTAGCGAGGGAGATAGAGCAAAAAATCTGACAGTATACAACCATACCAGGAACCTATTGAGACCATTAACCTTGGCACATAGGAAGATCCAAAAGAGATCAAGCTAGGGGCAACATTGGAGAAAAGCGACAAAGAAAGGTTGATCAAGATCTTACATGAATATATGGATATATTTTTCTGGTCTTACAAAGACATGCCAAAATTAGATACAGATTTTGTGATGCATAAACTACCTCTTAAGAAAGGTTGTTCTCTTTCTAGAAGAACTCGTCCAGACGTGTCTAATAAGATTCAAGGAGAGATTCTTAAAAAAATTGACAAAGATTTCTTAGCAGTGGTAGATTATCCACCTTGGATAGCTAACATCGTGCCAATACCCAAAAAGGATGGCAAAGAATGTATATGTGTAGATTATCGGGATATAAACAAAGCAAGTCCCAAATATGATTTCCTGTTACCTCAGATATATGTTTTGATGGACAATACAACTCAAGCTTTGATATTCTCATTCATGGACGGTTTCTCTGGTTATAATAAAATCAAAATGGCACCCGAAGATATGAAAAGACTACTTTCATGACACCTTGGGGCACTTTCTGCTATAAAGTAATGTTGTTTGGTCTGAAGAATGCAGGGGAAACTCATCAATGGGCTATGAGCACGATATTTCATGGTTCATAAAAAATTTGAGGTATACATAGATGATATGATCGCCAAATCTCATACATAGGAGGATCACATCATACATTTACAAAAGCTATTCGAGCATCTGCGATAGTTCAAACTGAGACTGAATCCGAACAAATGTACATTTTGTGTCAGGTCAAGAAAATTATTGGGTATCCATTGATCAACTCGACCACATTGAAGAAAAACGCTTGATAACTTTGTGCCACAGTCAATTATATCAAAAGCGGATGAAGAAAGCATTTAGAAAAAAAGGTTCAACCTCGAGTATCCAAAGAAGGAGATTTGGTGCTCGAAAATATTCTACTACCTCACCTCAATTCACGTGGTAAATGAACACCCAACTACGAAGGTCCATTTATGGTCAAAACAACATTCCTCGGTGGTGGTATCATCCTCACAACAATGGATGTGGAAGAACTACCACATCCTAAAAATTCAAACGTAGTAAAAAAATACTGTGTATAAAAAGCTCACTAAGCTCGAACCCTAAACGGGTGACTTAGGAAAAAAGGAGCGTCCCTGTGGATTGAAAACCCTAAAGGGAGAGCTTAGTGTTTTTAACATCCTATAGATGGCATATTTAGATGAATATTGTTGTACCCCAAAATTTCCCCTCTCATTTTACTCAATACATACTCCTAGAGATCCTCAATTTGCTCAAGTTTACCCAAGAGTTGACCAGACAAACTCTCTCCTAAGACAGTGTGTCTCAAATTAGGGTTTCCATTTTCATCAAGATAGGTGAAATCCAAAGACCTCATATTCTCTCCATGGTCCTAATATGTTCTCAAGACCCTCCATGTCAAATTTCAAGCCTTACACAAGAAGTTTGCTCAGTCAACTCTCAGATGCTTGAGAATCGACTGTATTAGGTCAAAAGTCAATTGTGACCCACATCCAGTCAAACTTCAAGATTTTTGGTCAACATCAACATTTTGAAGTGATATTCATCATTTTATTAAGGTTTGATCATGATTCTTCAAGGAATGCCCTAACTTCATCAAAACCCAAAAGTTGCTAAATTAGGGTTTCTCAGGAAAAAGCCAACCAAACTTTGACCAAGCATAACTTACACATACTTTATCATAAATTTTCCATCCAAGGCTCATGTTGAAGAGGATGAAATTCCCTACAATTCATCTTCATCCCACAAGTTCAAAATGTGCATTCATCAAAAGATATTAATTTCTACATTATAGGTCCTTTTGAAAAGTCAACAAAAACACCTTTTGGGTCAAAGCTTCTTTCATAAACATGGAAGACTCAATTGAGATGAGACCAAAAGGGTTGCTTATGGAACATCCTAATATTTCTAAAAAGTCCAAGAACACCTCTCTAGGGTTAAAATTAGAAGAGATATGACTTGTCAAAGTTGACATTTTTTGCAAAAGTACCAAAAGTCAAATATGCTCAAAAGTGCATTTTTACCAAATGGGCCTAGCATTTCATGATTGAACCTCACTTATAACATGGTCCATGACCCAATTACTTATCCACATGTTATTCGCTTCATTTTCCATTTTATTTTAATTTTTTATTAATTAAAAATTGAATTAAATCAAATAATTGGTAAATAATTGCAAAGATATGTTTTGATTTGATTTTTGGACAGGATCTCAATCAAATTATGCAGAGATATCAAGACCAAAACGAATCAAGGATGATTGGTACAAGAAAGGAATGATTTGGCTCAATTTAGAAAGATTACCTATGGTATGAAAATCAATACAAATCTTCTTAATTCCAAAAGATTCAAGCCAATTTTATAACCCTAATTCACTCAAGGGTATATGTGATACGGTGGGAGAACTGACTTGGGATTTTGCGTTTGTTTTCACAAATGTTTCGGTTTAGCAAGAGTCGCCACCGACTTTTTATTTTATCCTAAGGAAAGGTCAAAAAGCACAGGAAAGACCTTTGAGATGTTTTCTTGGGTTCGGGGAGTAGATTATAGAAAGGGAAGGTATTAACACCCTTTCTATCCATGATTATCCATGGGCTCTTAGTTACTTGCTTAGATCACTTGCTTTGCTTTTCAATTGTTTGAAATGGTGCTTTTCAATTGTTTGAAATGGTGCTTTGTGTGTGATTTTGAAAGATGTTTTGAAAAGAGACCATCGTTGTGGCAACCTTTGTAATGATTCTTGTTTGAATGTATACAAAGCTGTTTTTGTCTTTTTGAAAAGTTTTCAATGTTTTAAAGTAGGGTTTTGAAATTGTGTTGTGAAGTGTGTTTGAAAATGGAAAGGATGTTTTTGCAAGCTTGATCAAGTAACTAAGAACTATCTACCCTATTTTACTCAAAGATCTTTCTTATATTTTTAACCCTTTTAACAGTGTTGTTTCACCATTGTATTTGGTGAACAACCTTGTGTTAGGATGTTAAACAGGACAGGCGCGGGTCATCGTATAGACCATGATAGCAATGGTGTCAAGTATCTTTGGCAATTTTAAGGGACTTGATCATTTTGTTTAGGCAACTCAGACAGCGTCATTGAGGGACTATGATCTTTTTGATTGTTTTTGTTTTACCAAAGTACTCAACATGCAACCATGACCCATTTTTGAAGGCAACAAGTGGATTGTAACCCTAGGGGTGCAAGTGTGCATTGTGTTTATTTTTCATGCATGTTTATCTTGGATTAGGTCAAGCTAATTGTTGATTTTATTTGCATACAAACCCTAGGTCTAAGAATGACATAATTGAAAGCTTTTAAATGTGCGAGAATTTAAATGCTATACTATTACAACATGATATAGGGAGGGGGGTACAAATTTTAATTGGGAGTATTTGACAAGAAATTAAACCCTAGATTACTATTACAACCAAATTGAATGTACAAGATACAATATTTAAATGTACAATAATTAAATAAAAGTACAACTAATAAATATTAAATAAAACATGTTATACAAAAAAGATCTTTATGTATGTAAAAAGTATATTTTTTAATGTGAAATATAAATAAATAAAAAAAGTCAATTTTTATTATTTTTCTATTTAGAGCAAGAAACCCTAATTCTTAATGAATGATATTATTTATTAATTATATACAATAATATATTAATTTATGCATAAAAATAAAAGTATATTATGAAAATGATATTTTTTAGTATATATATATATATATATATATATATATATATATATATATATATATATATATATATATATATATATATATATATATATATATATATATATATATATATATATATATATATATATATATATATATATATATATATATATATATATATATATATATATATATATATATATATATATATATATATATATATATATATATATATATATATATATATATATATATATATATATATATATATATTTATTAAACATATTAAATATACAAAGATAAAAATTAATTATTTAAAAAAATGGGTATTTTCAAGAAAATGTTTTCAAATGTAAATAAAAACAGTAAATGAAAATAAGTATATTTTTTTGTATTATTTTTGAGTTTTATTAAGAAAAGAAAATAGTTTATTTACATATATATACTTAGTAAAATAAAATAAATATCAAATAAATATGAAAAAAAATATAGAAAATTATTTTTGGCATTTTTTATACTTAGACAAAAAATAATAAAGTCAGAATAAAAAATAAAAATGCGAAAATGATAAGTATTTAAATAAATGGGCCAGGGGGTGTAAACTGAACAAAAGGGGTGTCAAAAGCAAAAGGACTCAGGCCCAGCCCAAAATCACTTCTTCTTCTTCCTTGGAATAAAAACCTGTGCGCGCTGTATCCCAAATTGTAACTCCTGATTCCTTGATCTTTTGACAAAACTCATAACCTGAACATTGTAGAGAATTAAACAACGAATTCAACCATATAAAAAACTTGGATTAACTCTCAAAGACCAGAGAGAATTTCTCTGGCCCTAATTTCTAACCTAGTTTTTTCAGAAAGTTCATGAGTGAAATTCTCTTAGCACGATTAATGTAAATGAAAACTAAGCATATGTATGGCTTCAGGGCTATGAGTACAACATATTTCATTCACAAACCTAAGTCTAACCATTCCTAAATAGGGAGATAGAAGTCCATGAAATACCTGTTTCAGTTGACTTCGAGCTGGACAATGCAGCAACCTTTAATGGTGTTTGAGCTTCTTTTGAGCTTGCCTGAGGTCCAAGGAAGCTTCTCCAATGTTTGGCTTGCTTTGAAACAACTTGAATCGTGTTGTAGAACTCAACCTGCAGAGCTTTGAAATGAAAATGGCAAAGTGTGTTAGAGGTGTTACAGCTTGCAATGGGGGCCTGGGATAGTTCAAGTGAGTTGATTGGAAGGTGTTTGAACTATCTTTGGACAAAACGCACGATGGAATTTGGTTGTGGCTTTCAAAATGCAGAACTTGCCCTGTTTTGCAGAAAAACAGTGATTCTGAGTATGAGAAGGTTTGAGTGATGAAAGGGTCATGTTTCAGGCTTGTTGGGAGGTATGGAACTTGTCTACAATCTTGGTCTAAGCTTGTCTTAACAGATATGAGAGATGGTTATGATTTGCCACTTTTCTTCTTTTTCAAGCAAGCATGTGGAAGTGATGTTATAGCTTGGTACAGGCCCTCCTATCATGCTGCATCTTTTGCTCTTGGTTCTTGGAATTGATAGCTTCAGTCTTGCTTCAGAGATATGGCCCCATACCTCAAGGATTTTGGTTTGACATAAAGTGCACTTTTACAAAAATGGCATTTTACCTTTTTCCAAATAAGGGTTAATCTTGTATGTAATGTCCAAATGGCCAAGATAACACCTTAATTCAATGGTTATGCATTAAATTATGAAGTGAAAGTTGGTTTTGAGGCCTGCAAGCTAGCATGAAACATGCTGATTTGAAAATGCAAGTTTGTATGAACATGTATTGGTCATGGACAAAAATGAGTTTTTGCCAACTTCAAGCATTCGATTCTCTCTAACCACAAGGGTGTTTGAGGAGTTCTTGGACAATTTGGAAAGCTTGGAACATGTAATATAATCCATATTTGAAATGCAATTTGAAACTCCAAGTGGAACTATGTGAAAAATGGCCAAGAAGATGGGTCAAAATCCTGCCTAAACTAGGGCAAAATTTCCCTAAGTCAAAAGTTTTCGGTACCCTTGATCCAAAACTCATAACTTGAGATACAAGCTTATTTTGAGAAAACTTTGTGAATAAGAGTTGTAGACTTTGTGATGGAATACAACTTTCATGTTGCAAGTTTTGTTTGAATCTAATTGCATCTTGGTGAAAAAATGGGACAAAGTTAGGAAAAAATAAGAAAATTTCATAACTTAGAAAATTTCTAAGTTATGAAAATTTTCCATTTAAAACCCTAATTTGCATTTTTGGGTTTCTTGATGAACAAGTTTCATAATTTGACATGTCTTGATGAAAAATAACTCTTGGCACTTGATTTTGACCAAAAAGTCAAAGTTTGACTTTTCAGTGTACAGTCAAATTTTGATCAGTTGACTGAAAAATTCATCTGTCAATCCTATGCAATTGGGATCTTCTGAACTTGTTGAATGGGTCAAGACAATGTCATTGAGTCCTTGAGTCCATGGTTGAGCTTGATTGGCCATTGTTTGGGTCAAACAATCAAAAATTGCCTTTGTACAGTCAAAACCCTAAAAATGACCATTTTGCCCTTTTGGTGATTTGATCAAATTTCTTGTGGAATTGTGATCCAAACTTGATCAAATGACATATATGAGTTCATTATGTTGATGTGGGTCAAAAATCATGAGGTTTGACTGTCAATTGGCCACAGTTGACTTTTTCCCAATATAGTTGATTTCTAGGTCAACTGTCCAATTGACTGGGCAAAAATTTGAATCAAGGCTTGAAACTTGGTATGGATAAACTTGTGAGTTCAACATGAAGTATGAAAGTACATTTGGGCATTGTGGGTCAAAACATCTTTGTGCAAACTCAAACCCTAATTTAGGTCAACAGTGCAAGTAAGTGTCTTGAGCAAAGCAAACCCTAGCTTGATCTTAAGTTCCAAGAGTCTTGTGATGAGAAAATGTTGATGAAATGGGAGGGAAAATTTTGGGGTACAACAGTTGCCCTTGTTCAATCTTCTTGAACCTGAGGAGTTAGATTGGCAAGTTTGCCTTTCGTGACTTGAGGGTAAAAGAGGATTGGACACTAGAGTGCCCGTAAATTTGCACTCATCAAAACATGGCTGAAGAAATGGGCTTAAAGATGCCATTTGGAGATGGTAGAATCTTGCTGGAGATGGGCTTAAAGATGCCATCCAAGAATGTTTGTTGAATTGCAGTGTCGTAGGTCGGAAGAATGAGCATCAAAATGGTATCCGTGTCTGGGATGCCATTGAGCTGTATCTGGAGACTGAGTCTGTATGAGCAAAAGAATGGCGGCCGTGTCTGGTGCGTATCTGAGTTGTAACTGTATTTGAACTTTGAATGAATATCAGAATGACTGTCGTGTCTGGAGTGTATCTGTATTGTATCTGGGTAACAAGAAAACATCTGTGTATGGAGCAACTGTGTGCTGGGGTTAAACTCTGAGTGACAGAATGGAAACCGTGTCTGGAGCGTATCTGGACTGTGTCTGAAGTTGAGACATGTGTGAGTAGTAGAATGACCGCCGTGTATGGGGTGTATCCGTACTGTAACTGGGATCTGAATAAGTGACATAATGATTTCCGTGGCGACTGCATTGGGGAGAGTCAAACTGCTGATGTAAGAGCCAGAATGGCATCCGTGTCTGGAGCGTATCTGAACCTGTAGTTGATAGTTGAATCTTGATGAGAGATAGAATGGTTGCCATGTCTGGAGCGTATCTAGTCTGTATCTGATTACTGAAGTCTGAATGAGTAGTAGAATGACCACCGCGTCTGGGGTGTATCCATACTGTATTTTGACTTGAAATTCTGAAGAGTAATAGAATGACCGTCGTGTCTGGGGTGTATCCATACTGTATCTGAATAATTGTTAACAATAGCCTTTTAATCTTATCCTGAAAAGGGTAAAATGTTAGCTAAAACACGAAGTTATATTGCATGATATGTATGATGCAATGAATTGTAATTCATGTTTACGATATATGGATGTAATGATTATGCATGTAAGCTGAGCAACTGTCTTGCTGAGGAAAATGAATCCTTGATAGCTGGAGATAAAGAAATCTTAGACTGCTACCGGGGAAAGTAAATCTTTGACCGAAGCTGGGATTCCAAAAAAATCTTTGATTGTTGAAGATGAGAAATCCTTGCTGACTGCTTGGGGAATTAAAACCTGGGAGACTTCTGCTGGAGAAATGAGACTGAGA
Source organism: Vicia faba (assembly GCA_948472305.1). NCBI lineage: Eukaryota > Viridiplantae > Streptophyta > Magnoliopsida > Fabales > Fabaceae > Vicia > Vicia faba. Next base: position 1,054,208,286 of record OX451740.1, on the reverse strand, counting down.
ATCTTAAATCTGTTGGGAAGTGACCCTGTGGGGAGAAAGTTTACTCAGCCAGGGAAATCAGGAGCCTGGGTTGTGCGCCATTCTACTGGGGAATCATCCCAGCGGTAGGGGAAATTGAGGGAATTTGATTGGTTGGAAATTTGACTTTGCTGGGGAAGGAGGTTTAGATTATTCTGGCTCCGTTGGGAATTGGGAGTTTGAACTCTGATGGGAACTTTGAAGCTTAACTTGGCTGGGGAATTCAGTTTGAAATGTACTGGCTTTGCCGGGGGATCTTGAAGTTTAACTCCGCTGGGGACATGTACTGCAAGGTTTTTGTAGAACTGAATGAAGTCTTGTAAGGGATTTCTTCTGGAATAGAACAAAGATACTTTCCTACCCCCTCAACCTATCAGTAATTATCCTTTTTCAATTTCGCTTTTCTTGCAAGTAATGATTATATTCAAATGCATATGCCTATTTAACAAAACATTGAACTTTTTCAAATAAAACACAAGTGTAAAAAAAAGAAAAAGGAAAGGCAAACAAATTTCTGCACTTTGAAGTATATTTGTATTAATTTTTGGTAAGCATCTTTGTACAAAGGAGAAAGACATCCTAGTAAGAGAACGTTGTCGTAAAAATTGAGAAAAATTTATACAAAAAGAAAGATGGCTATGTGCAACGATTCCATGGGGTTCCCCTTCTGCTATAGCCTTCACAACTCTGAGTATCTGTCCATTCGTTGCTTCATCCATAGATGATTGGATTGATCAGAAGCTTAGAGCTTGTTGGTGAAGAGATTGTTCTTAAAGTGATCCGATGAGACATAGCCATACGCTTTAATTCCCTAACTTTTTCCTGGACCGCCCTTTAGGGTTTTCAGTCCACCGGGAAACCCTTTTTTACCCAAGTCGCCCTTTCGGGTTTTCAACTTTCCGGGTGTACAAATTTTTTTGTTTTATCCCTAATTTTTGCCTGAACCTCCCTTTCGGGTTTTCGGTCCACCGGGATGCCCATCTTTGCCCAAGTCGCCCTTTCAGGTTTTCAACTTGTCGGGTCGTTTTATGCGTAGTATCTTTTGACTATGTCTACATTCGCAGGGTGCGGCAAGTCATCGCCGTCCATGGTGGTCATAATCATTGCCCCACCAGAAAAGATGCTCTTGATTACAAATGGTCCTTCGTAAGTAGGAGTCCACTTGCCCCTGGGATCACTTTGCGGTAAGATGATCCGCTTGATTACAAGATCTCCGACTTGATATACCTAACACTTAACCTTTTTGTTGAAAGCCTTGATCATCCGTTTTTGATACGTCTGACCATGACAAACAGCGGTAAGTCGCTTCTTATCGATCAAGTTAAGTTGATCAAGCCGGGTCTGAATCCAATCGTCTTCACTCAAACGGGCATCCTTCATAATCCTCAAGGAAGGAATATGAACTTCCATAGGCAGAACAACTTCCATGCCATATACCAAAGAAAATGGAGTTTCCCCTGTTGAAGTACGTGCCGTGGTACGATATCCATGCAGAGAAAATAGTAACATCTCATGCCAGTCCTTGTAGGTGACTATCATCTTTTGAATGATCTTCTTAATATTTTTGTTCGCGGCTTCAACAACACCGTTCATCTTCGGCCGGTAGGGAGATGAATTATGATGATAAATCTTGAACTGCTCGCATAGAGCGGTGATCATGGTGTTGTTCAAATTTGTACTATTGTCTGTGATGATCCTGTCAGGGATACCATACTGGCATATGAGGTTCTGCTTGATGAAGCAGGCAACCACATTCTTCGTAACAGAGGCATAGGAAGCTGCTTCGACCCACTTGGTGAAATAATCAATAGCGACCAAGATGAAGCGATGTCCATTGGATGCCGTGGGTTTGATCTCTCCAATCATGTCAATGCCCCACATTGCGAATGGCCAAGGAGCTGTCAGAATGTTGAGAGGAACAGGAGGAATATGTACCTTATCGGTGTAGACTTGGCATTTATGGAAGGTACGGGAATGTTGATGACAATCAGCTTCCATGGTAGACCAGTAGTAGCCTGCCCTTAGAATCTTCTTAGCCATCGTATGTCCGCTCAAGTGGGTGCCAAATGTGCCACTGTGTATATCGGTCATGATCAACTCTGATTCAACCTTGTCCACACAACAAAGTAGAACACAATCATGACTGCGCTTATAAAGGATGCCATTGCTCAGGAAAAACTTGGCAGCAAATCTCCTTAAGAACTTTTTGTCATTGACGGAAGCTCCTTCAGGATACTCTCTGGTCTGGAGATACCTTTTGATTTCATGAAACCAGGGTTGTTCCACTACTTCTTCGGTATTAATCTCATGACAGTGTGCAGGTTCGTCCATTCGCTCGATGAAAATTTGGGGAGCCTCGTTATCCCAGTTGAGTTTAAACATGGAAGACATTGTAGCCAGAGCATCGACTAACTGATTTTCTTCCGCAGGAAATGCTCGAAGGTAATTTGCTCGAAATGAGGCAACAACTTCAAGACATGTTCTTTGTATGGGATAAGATTAGGATGTTTGGTGTCCCACTCTCCTTTGACTTGACTGATAACCAAAGCCGAGTCCCCAAATACGACCAAAGATTTGATTCCCAAGTCTATAGCAGCCTTGAGACCAAAGATGCAAGCTTCATATTCAGCCATGTTGTTGGTACAGCTGAAGCAGAGTCGGGCAGTGAAGGGTGTATGGAAACCATTTGGAGAAATGAGTACTGCACCGATACCGTTGCCAAGTGCATTTGAAGCACCATCAAAGTACAGGGTCCATCGGGATCCTTGTTCAGGTCCGTCATACGGTCCGTTTCCTTCAATGTTGTCCAATGTCATGATGTCCTCGTTAGGGAAGTCGAATCTCATTGACTGATAATCTTCGACGGCTTGATGAGCTAGATGGTCAGCTAGTACACTCCCCTTTATAGCCTTTTGGGTAGTATACTGGATATCATATTCAGTCAGGATCATTTTCCATCTAGCATTTCTTCCAGATAAAGCCGGCTTCTCGAAGATATACTTGATTGGCTCCATCTTGGAAATCAACAAAGTGGTATGAGTCAACATATACTGCCTTAGCCGGCGAGCAGCCCATACCAAAGCGCAGCAAGTTTTCTCGAGCAGTGAGTAGCGAGTCTCACAGTCGGTAAACTTTTTTCTAAGGTAATAAATGGCATGCTCTTTTCGGCCAGACTCGTCATGTTAGCCCAGTACGCACCCCATTGAGTTGTCCAAAACAGTCAGATACATGATCAATGGCCTTCCTTCAACGGGTGGCATCAGAATAGGAGGTTCTAGTAAGTACTTCTTGATCTTATCAAAAGAAACTTGACAATCATCGTTCCATTCAACTACCTGATCTTTCTTCAGCTGTTTGAAAATTGGCTCGCAGGTAGATGTCAGGTGAGAGATGAACCTCGCAATATAGTTCAAGCGTCCCAAGAATCCTCTAACCTCTTCTCAGTACGGGGGGCAGGCATTTCTTGTATAGCCTTTACTTTAGCTGGATCAACCTCAATGCCCTTGTTGCTGACAATAAATCCCAGAAGTTTACCAGACCTAAATCCAAAAGTGCACTTGCTTGGATTCAGTTTGAGTTTATACTCCTTCAACCTGGCAAACAGCTTTTGCAAATGATTAAGGTGTTCTTCTTCTGTCTGTGATCGAGCTATCATGTCGTCTACGTAAACTTCGATCTCATGATGGATCATATCATGAAATAAAGCTACCATGGTGCGTTGATAGGTTGCCCCTGCATTCTTTAGTCCGAACGACATCACTTTGTAGCAGAAGGTACCCCATTGCGTGACAAAGGTAGTTTTCTCCATGTCCTCGGGGGCCATTTTAATCTGGTTGTAGCCCGAGAATCCGTCCATGAAGGAAAAAACCTTGTGTTGAGATGTGTTGTCAACCAAGATGTCGATATGCGGTAGTGGAAAATCGTCTTTAGGACTGGCCCTGTTCAAATCCCGATAGTCCACACACATTCTGACCTTGCCGTCCTTTTTGGGCACGGGCACAATGTTAGCAAACCATTGTGGATAGGTTGTAACAGCCAGAAAGCCAGCATTGAATTGCTTCATTACTTCATCTTTAATCTTCTCAGACATGTCAGGCCTCATTCGGCGGACCTTTTGCCTGACCGGTGGACAATCTTCTCTTGTAGGGAGACGGTGAACCACGATATCGGTGTCTAGCCCTGGCATGTCTTCATAAGACCAAGCAAAGATTTCAACGTATTCATTCAATAACTGCACTAAGCGTTCCTTGACACTCGGTTCCAGGTTGGCACCCACTTTTACTTCCTTCCTGTCTTCCTCTGTCCCTAAGTTGATGGTTTCTAGAAACTCTTCATGAGGCAGAATGGCCCTCTCTTCCTGTTGTAGAAGTCTAGCTAACTCTCCCGACACTTCACAATCTTCGTCAACTTCGTACTCAGCATGATTGACCAAATCTTCAGAGTTATCGAAGGCTAAAGTAGAATAGTCACCCATGGAATCCGGAATGGATGGGTACCTGCATTTGTGAGTGTGGGTGTGTGTAAGGGGTAACCATCCTTAAACAAAAATGCAAAAGGAAAGAGAATAAACACAGCCGTTTATAGATGAAAAACGTCCAATGATTCATTAAAACATGGCATATGATTATGAAGAAAATCAAACCCTTACAAATGGACCTACATGCCCCGGGCAAGGCATGAGGTGAAAATAGTGTGCGAATTGTTTTAGTTATTACAGACCATAAAAATGGAAAATTGTTCAAAGATAAAATTACTGGTTGATAAAGGTGATGGGAACAAAATCCTTTGCTTCCCAGTTGCTTAGACCCCCTTCGACGGTCGGAAAGATCCAATATTCGAAGTCGTTCTCTTCATCTTCATCTTCATCTTCAACAACATTAATTCTGTGATGAGTGATCCTTATAGGTGGCCCTCCAGTCTTGGAACAACGCATAGCCTTCTGTCCTACAGCTGTAAACCCTAGTCCAAATTTGTCCATTTTATAGGGAAAGTCGGGCAACTGCCCCCATACTGTGCTCTTCCCCTCCTTAATCACAGCCTCCGCGTCCTTGAGAGATGCCATCCTAGATGCATGCTTGGGAATGATAGGCACCTCAACCATTGTCTTAGCAACTGCTACCTCAGGAGAAACTTCCTCAAAATGCTGGAAAGGAGTTTCGATGAACTCGCCATCTAGCTCCACATAACGGAAGGAATTGAGATGACTTATCATATACTCTTCATCGCCGTGAACCATTATAATCTTACCCTCAACAGGATATTTCAGCATCTGGTGCAAAGAGGATGTAACTTCCCCGGCGTAATGGATCCACGGTCTTCCTAGCAAACATGAATATGACGGACGGATGTCCATCACGTAAAAAGTTGAGTTGAAGACCTCTGTGCCTACCTTGATAGGAATATCAACCTCTCCATGAACCATTCTCTTGGAACCATCGAAAGCCCTAACGACGATGTTACTAGGTTTGAGGGTCAAACCTTCGCAATCTAAACGGTCTAAGGCCTTCTTTGGCAGCACATTCAGGGAAGAACCAGTATCAACCAAGACATGGGCGAGAGTGGTTCCCCGACATTCAACTGAAACATGTAACGCTTCGTTATGTTTCCTTCCTTTGGGAGTTAAGTCAGCATCGGAAAAGCCAAGGCCATTATCAGCAGTAAGACTGGCCACACATTCCTGAAACTGGTCAGCCGAAGTCTCTTGGGGAACATGTGCCGCTTTCAAGAATTTGATCAGGGCCTTGGCATGGGCCTCAGAACAGAGCAAAAGAGCCAACATTGAAATTTTAGAAGGGGTTTGCCCTAATTGTTCCACAACGTCGTAGTCACTTTTTTCTGATTATTTTTAGGATTTCGTCCATTTCTTTCTGAGTGGTTTCAGGGATAACCACAACATGAGCCTTCGTCCTGACAGGCCCTTCCAGTATCCCCTTACCCTTGTCGGTAATATCAGCAGATGGTCTAACTTTAGGAGTAACCAATTCTTCAACCAATGGGCCTTGCACAGACGATCCAACAGGTGCAGAAGCTTTCAAGGGTCCGAAAACTGCTCGAGGGGGAGCAATCTCCGGAGAAAAGATCCGGCCACTGCGGGTTATCTTGCTTGTACCCGCGACGTTCCCTATATCAGGGTCTTCTTCTTCATAAATCTCTTGGACTGTCTCAATTTGTTTGATGCCGTGGTAGAAGATTTCTCCCCCATAGTTCCACGATATCGTCTTGCTGGATTTGTACGGGACAGGTCCCGACATGGTGATCTTTAAAGGTACACATTCGGAGTTGGGTGTAATCCTGACAGGGCTTTTGCAAGCCTTGGGAGGATTGTAGGAAATGGTTATGATAGCAATATCGTTGGTTGAAGTATCACAAGTATCGGGAGTAATTGGATTGAAAGTGTTAACAGGGGTTTTCTGGAAAAGTATCTCTTGAGTATCCATCAGGCGTTGGACACCCGACTTCAACATTGGACAATCACCTTGAATTTTCAAACAAAAATAACAGTCTTTACCACAACCAGGAAAGATCCCGACCCTCAACAAATTTTCTTTAATCACAAGCAATGGAGTCAACAGATTGGCAACATCAGTAATATGGAGGTTTTCCAAAATTGCATGCACATTGTGGCCGTGCTTGGGCATCGGAACAGATATAACATTGGGCTTCTCAGGAGCATCAAATTCAACCTCTTTGGCGTCAATTAAGTCATGAATTTTGTTCTTGAGTGCCCAACAATTATTGGTATCGTGCCCAACACTGTCAGAATGGTAAGCACACTTGGCGTTGGAGTGATAGTATAGAGAGGAGGTGTTAGGGTTTTTTGGCACCTCTTTCAAACTGGTCAGATTCAGCTTCAACAAATGGGGAAGGACCTGAGCGGGCGTCATGTTGATGCGGGTGAACTGCCATTGTGGCCGTTCTACCCGTTGTTGATTAGGTCTCGACTGATTGCTACGAGGTTGATCATTTGACGAATTTTGAATCATCACGGCCCCTACAATCGGTCGTCGCTCAGTTCTTCCCAATCCCTTCTGAGAATACACAGCAGATGCTTCCTTCTTGGCGGGAAAAGGTTTCTTAACAGCTGTGGATGCGGAAGCATCCTTTTGAATCTTTCCACTTTTAATACCGGCCTCCACCCTTTCGCCGGTCAAAATCAGTTCAGTAAATCCCGCGGAGGAACTCCCAATTAGATGATTGAAGAAAGGGCCAGATAGGGTCCCCAGAAACATGTCAACTAATTCTCTGTCTGATAGCGGTGGTTGCACCCTTCCCGCCAGATCACACCATTTCTGCGCGTACTCTTTAAACCCTTCATTGGAAACCATTCCCATACTTTGTAACTGAGTACGAGTGGGCGCCAAATCAGCATTGTATTGATACTGACGATAAAAATCAGCTACCAAGTCTTCCTAATTGTGAACCTCTGATCTTTCGAGCTGGTAAAACCAGTCCAACTACGTTCCTGACAAGCTGTCTTGGAAAAAGTGTACCCAGAGGTCTTTATCAGATGAGTGGGGTTGTATTTTTCGGACATAAGATCTCAAATGCATTTTTGGGCACGACAGACCGTCATATTTGGCGAATGTTGGCACCTTGAACTTGGGAGGGATAACAATCCCAACTACCAGCCCTAGTTCCTCAAAATCCAAACCGGGAACCCTCTGCAACTCCATGGCTGCCAGTCTATCTCCAAGATTCTTGTACTTATCATCCGCTGGTGGATACTGTTGTTCAGAGTAGTCTTCGTCTTGTTCGTCTTCCTCCTCTTCAACCTTAGATTCGGAAGGTACAACAGCCCCTTTCCCTTTTCCGGCCCCTTCGTCAGACGTTGAGGGGAACTCAAGAACTCTTCTGGCCTGATGTTCAAATCTTCTTCCCAAAGTGGCTACTTCGGGTCTCTTTTTCTTTTTCTCTTTATTCTTCTCTAACAAAGATTTGAGGTCCTCCTAACCCTTTGCCAAAGTCATGAGGAGTTGCTGAAATTGTGAATTTTGTTCCTGTAGATCCTTTACTGTTTGCTCCAAATCCATCTTGTTGAAATAAACAGCAGAAAGATAAGGAAACCTAGCTTGAAGACCTGTTTATGCATATGATGAATGGTATGTTATTCATGTAATGCATTCAAGGGTTCAAAAATTCAAATTTGTTGCAAACAAAAAGAACGCACGTCATATTAAGAAGAAATTTGTTAGTACATAAATGCCCTATGGGCGAAATATTACAAAATTCTTAGTGTAAAAAGACATTGTGCATCCTCTTTGGTGCGATGTAGGTGTTGAGAGTTTCCTCCTCGTGAAGTCTGCGGGTGAGCTCCAAAACCTTCTTCTCACTGGCATAGAAGCTGGCTTCAAAAGTATCCCGTTCTTCTTTGAGTTGGATCCAACTCTTTTGCATTTCCTCCCATGATGTTGGCATGTCAGGATGTAGGATGGTGTATGGAACCTCTCCTTCCATAACAGGCTCTTTGATCAAGGGGAGAATGTGAGGATATGGCATTATAAGATTCTGGGAGCGGGTTCGTACCCACTTGAGGTAAGGATCAAGGGGGATGGAATTCTTGTGCCCCAGTGTCTTGCTATCCACCTTGTTAGGCATCCTCCAAGCTCTGATAAACCTTTGTCGAAGTCCTTGCGCATCGTTATCAAAGTCAAAAACTAGGTCAGGAATCAGCATGTCATGAGGGCCATCCCTCCGAGCATATCCAAATTGTCTCAAAGCTAGACATGGGTTGTAGGTGATGCCTCCCCTAATTCCAAGTAGTGGGACATTAGGGAATTCCCCACAACGATCAATGAGGATGACATTTTCTCTGGACCGAGAACACCAATGTACATCAGAATGTGTGAGGGTTATCAATCGTTGTGACCACCTTAAACCATGCTCATTCTTCAGAACTGATTGTGGAAGGTGAGAAATAAACCACCTTGCTAGGAGGGGAGTACAACACATGAGAACACCTCTTTTCCTCATTGTTCGTGTGTAAAATGAGTGTAGGATGTCCCCAAGCAATGTAAGTATAGGATTCCTGGATATGAAAATCTTGACAACATTCACATCTATTAGCTGATCAGGGTTTGGGAACAAGACCAACCCATAGATGAGGAGTGCCACAATCTCTTCATAGGATTGTAGATCAAGATAATTCCAGCAGTCTTGTGCCTTCTCCAATAGAAACTTTGCCAAGAAACCCTTGACACCACTTCTGGTTTCCCAATGCCCCTTGATATTAGATGGTTGCAAGTGTAATGCTTGAGCAACATCTTCAGGCTTTGGTTCTTTTTCCGTACCGTTGTAGGGTAGTTGATTAAGAATAGGAATTCTTAAGAGTTGAGAAAATTCCTCCAAAGTAGGTACCAATTGGTAGTCAGGGAATGTGAAGTAGTGGTGTAGGGGGTCAAAGAACTGGAAGAGAACTTTAACCATATCTTCTTCAATGTTGGTGTTGACTAAGCTGAGGAGTCTACCATGTCTTTCACTGAAGAGAGAATTCTCTGGAATCCTGGATGTAAGCTCCTTGAGTTGAGGAGGGATCCTCACAAGGTTGACTTGAATTGTTTTCCTGCGAAGAGATTCCATGACCTACAAAACAAGAACAAAGATGAAGATCCAAACCCTTGAAATGGTTAGTGGATGCACATGATGATTTATGATGTTCATGATGTATGCAAAAACACATGTACAAGAAAGTCACACAAAACCCTAGTTTCAGGCTTGCATGAGGTTTCATAGGTAAATACCCTCTTGAGTTTAGTTGACTCAAAACCTGTCCTATAAATAGTAACCGGGTTCTAAGGAGCTCAATATCATTGAATTGTTTTCTATGTTCATTGTTTTGGTTTAGCCACTTAACTAGCGACCAAAATATTCCAAGAAAACAGCCCTCAATGAGTGTAGTATCGAGTATCTACCAACTTCGGACTGCACCAAAGCGGATCATCTCACTACCCCTAATAAAAGGCCAAGATGGTCAAGTAAGGTTCTAGTTCATTAGTGCTTCATGACATCACTCAGCGGCCCCGTATTCTCTTTGATTGACTCAAAGGCTACCGGTACTCATAAATATGTCGCACTAATATAGCTATTGCTTCAACCGTGTCGGTATACCCCGCACAGTTTCCACAACGTATTACTATTTACCTATGAATGTTTCCCGAATCCGGGTGGAGGATTTCAAACCCAAACAAGAGATCCAAATGTAAAGCAATCAAAGCAAACAATAATCATGCAAAGGGTAATCTAAGACCTAAGGTTACTCCACTTTTCCAATTCCCCAGCAGAGTCGCCAGTTCTATGATACGGTGGGAGAACTGACTTGGGATTTTGCGTTTGTGTTCGCAAATGTTTCGGTTTAGCAAGAGTCGCCATCGACTTTTTATTTTATCCTAAGGAAAGGTCAAAAAGCACAGGAAAGACCTTTGAGATGTTTTCTTGGGTTCGGGGAGTAGATTATAGAAAGGGAAGGTATTAGCACCCTTTCTATCCATGATTATCCATGGGCTCTAAGTTACTTGCTTAGATCACTTGCTTTGCTTTTCAATTGTTTGAAATGGTGCTTTTCAATTGTTTGAAATGGTGCTTTGTGTGTGATTTTGAAAGATGTTTTGAAAAGAGGCCATCGTTGTGGCAACCTTTGTAATGATTCTTGTTTGAATGTATACAAAGGTGTTTTTGTCTTTTTGAAAAGCTTTCAATGTTTGAAAGTAGGGTTTTGAAATTGTGTTGTGAAGTGTGTTTGAAAATGGCAAGGATGTTTTTGCAAGCTTGATCAAGTAACTAAGAGCTATCTACCCTATTTTACTCAAAGATCTTTCTTATGTTTTTAACCCTTTTAACAGTGTTGTTTCACCACTGTATTTGGTGAACAACCTTGTGTTAGAATGTTAAACGGGACAGGCGCGGGTCATCGTATAGACCATGATAGCAATGGTGTCAAGTATCTTTGGCAATTTTAAGGGACTTGATCATTTTGTTTAGGCAACTAATACAGCGTCATCGAGGGACTATGATCTTTTTGATTGTTTTTGTTTTGCCAAAGTACTCAACATGCAACCATAGCCCATTTTTGAAGGCAACAAGTGGATTGTAACCCTAGGGGTGCAAGTGTGCATTGTGTTTGTTTTTCATGCATGTTTATCTTGGATTAGGTCAAGCTAATTGTTGATTTTATTTGCATACAAACCCTAGGTCAAAGCATGGCATAATTGAAAGCTTTTAAATATGCGGGAATTTAAATGCTATACTATTACAACATGATATAGGGAGGGGGGTACAAATTTGAATTGGGAGTATTTGACAAGAAATTAAACTCTAGATTACTATTACAACCAAATTGAATGTACAAGATACAATATTTAAATGTACAATAATTAAATAAAAATACAACAAATAAATATTAAATAAAACATGTTATACAAAAAAGATCTTTATGTATGTAAAAATTATATTTTTTAATGTGAAATATAAATAAATAAATAAAAGTCAATTTTTATTATTTTTCTATTTAGAGCAAGAAACCCTAATTCTTAATGAATAATATTATTTATTAATTATATACAATAATATATTAATTTATGCATAAAAATAAAATTATATTATGAAAATGATATTTTTTAGTACAACATATTAATAAAAATGAAAATGTGATATTTTTGTATTTTTTAACCTAATTATTTACAAAAAATGGGTATTTTCAAGAAAATGTTTTCAAATGTAAATAAAAATAGTAAATGAAAATAAGTATATTGTTTTGTATTATTTTTGAGTTTTATTAAGAAAAGAAAATAGTTTATTTACATATATATACTTAGTAAAATAAAATAAATATCAAATAAATATGAAAAAAAATATAGAAAATTATTTTTGGCATTTTTTATACTTAGACAAAAAATAATAAAGTCAGAATAAAAAATAAAAATGCCAAAATGATAAGTATTTAAATAAATGGGCCAGGGGGTTTAAACTGAACAAAAGGGGTGTCAAAAGAAAAAGGACCCAGGCCCAGCCCAGAATCACTTCTTCTTCTTCCTTGGAACAAAAACCTGCGCGCGCTGTATCCCAAACTATAACTCCTGATTCTTTGATCTTTTGACAAAACTCATAACATGAACATTGTAGAGAATTAAACAACGAATTCAACCATATAAAAAACTTGGATTAACTCTCAAAGACCAGAGAGAATTTCTCTGGCCCTAATTTCTAACCTAGTTTTTTCAGAAAGTTCATGAGTGAAATTCTCTTAGCACGATTAATGTAAATTAAAACTAAGCATATGTATGGCTTCAGGGCTATGAGTACAACATATTTCATTCACAAACCTAAGTCTAACCATTCCTAAATAGGGAGATAGAAGTCCATGAAATACCTGTTTCAGTTGACTTCGAGCTGGACAATGCAGCAACCTTCAATGGTGTTTGAGCTTCTTTTGAGCTTGCCTGAGGTCCAAGGAAGCTTCTCCAATGCTTGGCTTGCTTTGAAACAACTTGAATCGTGCTGTAGAACTCAACCTGCAGAGATTTGAAATGAAAATGGAAAAGTGTGTTAGAGGTGTTACAGCTTGCAATGGGGGCCTGTGATAGTTCAGGTGAGTTAATTGGAAGGTGTTTGAACTATCTTTGGACAAAACGCACGATGGAATTTGGTTGTGGCTTGCAAAATGCAGAACTTGCCCTGTTTTGCAGAAAAAACAGTGATTCTGAGTATGAGAAGGTTTGAGTGATGAAAGGGTCGTGTTTCAGGCTTGTTGGGAGGTATGGAACTTGTCTACAATCTTTGTCTAAGCTTATCTTAACAGATATGAGAGATGGTTATGATTTGCCACTTTTCTTCTTTTTCAAGCAAGCATGTGGAAGTGATGTTATAGCTTGGTACAAGCCCTACTATCATGCTGCATCTTTTGCTCTTGGTTCTTGGAATTGATAACTTCAGTCTTGCTTCAGAGATATGGCCCCATACATCAAGGATTTTGGTTTGACATAAAGTGCACTTTTACAAAAATGGCATTTTACCTTTTTCCAAATAAGGGTTAATCTTGTATGTAATGTCCAAATGGCCAAGATAACACCTTAATTCAATGGTTATGAATTAAATTATGAATTGCAAGTTGGTTTTGAGGCCTGCAAGCTAGCACCAAACATGCTGATTTGAAAATGCAAGTTTGTATGAACATGTATTGGTCATGGACAAAAATGAGTTTTTGCCAACTTCAAGCATTCGATTCTCTCTAACCACAAGGGTGTTTGAGGAGTTCTTGGACAATTTGGAAAGATTGGAACATGTAATATAATCCATCTTTGAAATGAAATTTGAAACTCCAAGTGGAACTATGTGAAAAATGGCCAAGAAGATGGGTTAAAATCCTGCCTAAACTAAGGCAAAATTTCCCTAAGTCAAAAGTTTTAGGTACCCTTGTTCCAAAAACCATAACTTGAGATACAAGCTTCTTTTAAGAAAACTTTGTGAATCAAAGTTATAGACTTTGTGATGGACTACAACTTTCATGTTGCAAGTTTTGTTTTAATCCAATTTCATCTTGGTGAAAAAATTGGAAAAAGTTAGGAAAAAATAAGAAAATTTCATAACTTAGAAAATTTCTAAGTTATGAAAATTTTCCATTTTAAACCCTAATTTGCATTTTTGGGTTTCTTGGTGAACAAGTTTCATAATTTGACATGTCTTGATGAAAAATAACTCTTGGCACTTGATTTTGACCAAAAAGTCAAAGTTTGACTTTTCAGTGTACAGTCAAATTTTGATCAGTTGACTGAAAAATTCATCTGTCAATCCTATGCAATTGGGATCTTCTGAACTTGTTGAATGGGTCAAGACAATGTCATTGAGTCCTTGAGTCCATGGTTGAGCTTGATTGGCCATTGGTTGGGTCAAACAATCAAAAATTGCCTTTGTACAGTCAAAACCCTAAAAATGACCATTTTGCCCTTTTGGTGATTTGATCAAATTTCTTGTGGAATTGTGATCCAAACTTGATCAAATGACATATATGAGTTCATTATGTTGATGTGGGTCAAAAATCATGAGGTTTGACTGTCAATTGGCCACAGTTGACTTTTTCCCAATACAATTGATTTCTAGGTCAACTGTCCAATTGACTGGGCAAAAATTTGAATCAAGGCTTGAAACTTGGTATGGATAAACTTGTGTACAACATGAAGTATGAAAGTCCATTTGGGCATTGTGGGTCAAAACATCTTTGTGCAAACTCAAACCCTAATTTAGGCCAACAGTGCAAGTAAGTGTCTTGAGCAGAGCAAACCCTAGCTTGATCTTCAGTTCCAAGAGTCTTGTGATGAGAAAATGTTGATGAAATGGGAGGGAAAATTTTGGGTTACAACAGTATATATTGAACAAGTACAAGGAAAATTATGAGGGATTGGCAGTCATGAAAGAGCAGGAACAAACTCAAAAATCTTGACAAAAAGTGTGACTCGGTTTTCATTCACAAAGGCCATCTCAAGCCATCCTAGCATTGACAATCAATTGTTGGATGTATCAGGAAGCTATCCCAGTCATTTGCAAGACCTGAAACACCAAGAAACGCGCACTACAACTCACCCAGTTTGCCCTGTTTTTTCAAATTCGATTACTATGATTCACGCATCATGAACATGTTTTAATGGCATATATATGTTTGTTATCATGTTTGCAACATATTGGTTTTGTTTAATTGATGTTTTAGCGCATATGCTGACAATTGCCATGGCTAGGGTTTGAAGCCACGTTTTGGGGTTCTTGATACAGGAAAAATTAGGCCAAGAATATCATACTGGGATGATCGTGGCATCAAGACCAATCAATCCCTGGTCTTTAAATCCATTTATCGTGTATATTTTTTATGTTTGAAGCATGCAGGTTTTAGCGATGGACATGGTCTGTAGGTATAGGTTATATACCTAAGACGACGGGCTGGAGGTAGAAGAAGGTGATTTGTCATCACCCTATTGGTTTATTTGAAAATAGCGCGCGCGGATTTGTTTCAGTTTCCTGGAAATTGTTTTTATATATTTTGTATTACTCTTATTCCTTTAACAACTAATCAGCGTAGCCCAACTGGAAAAAGGAGTTTGTTGGTAAGTAAGAGGACATGGGTTCGATCCTAGGTCCCAACAAATTTCTTTATTTTCTCACTTTCCACTTGCAGATCCAATGCTTCACAATTCCACGCGCGTACCTTGCACCTTTACATCCAGCCACTTGATCATCATAGTACCAGATCCAACGCACTCCAAATGAGAGACCATGATGCACCCTCAAGTCAACACTCCATGGGATCAGGCGCGTTGACTGGGCTCAACATTATTGGGCCAGGGAAATTCAATAGTATACCCCCTCTTTTAGCAATGCAAATAGGCCCATTTTCAATTCTTTCTTTTACTTCTTTTATTTTAATTAATTTGTTTAATTATTTTTCACCAAAAATTAATTATTTTTTTTATTAATCATAAAATCAATAAATCAAAAAATCACAAAAAGATCATTTTTTTATATAAAATATTTATTTTAATTTAATTAGAAAACTAGGTTAATTTAATTCTTTTTGTAAATAAAATCAATTAGAAATTAAGGTTTAATTAATTTTCAATTTAATTGTTTTCTCAAATAAAAATGCACAAAAAATATTTTTTTCTCTCAATTAGGTTTTAAGTTATTAATTATCGTCCTCGCATTTAATTCGCCGCGTGTTTTAATTACTTTTCTTTTTTATTATTTTGCAACTGCCAAGGGTTTGTAATAGCTTTAAATTAGGGTTTTTACTTATCGCTTTTCCCCTATTTTTGGTTATGTAATTAATCCCCCTCCCCGAAGCCTTGTAATAGCTAGGTTTATTTTCTCGCACTTTAAATTCCTGCAAATCTTTAACTGTTAGATGCATGGTTAATAGGATTGTATGGAAAGAATGCTTGAAGATTAAAACGGTGGATCACCTAATGTGCAAAGACTAAATTAACTGAAAAGTTCACATGCACATATTCACTCCTAGGGTTTGCCTCACTTCGGTTGCCTTTGGTAAAATAATCATCAAGCACAGGAGATTTTAGTGGTTGCCCTCTTGTCTAAAAGATCAAATGTCCCACTCGAATGTTGCCTCAGAAATGTTGCCTCAGAAATGTTACCTCGGAAAGATCTTAAGACTCTAGGGTTACTACTAAGTCTCCAACCCATTGCTTAGGTGACTATACTTGTCCCTTTCGAACGTCCCTTACAAACTCCAACGATGGGGCTACCTACTCCTTAATAGTAGGATAATGCTGTCTAAAGGAATTGAGAACGAACAATCTTTTTTCGAGTAGGTAAAATCTTAAGTACTTGCTCAACAAAACTTTTCACACAAACACCTTTGAGGACTGATACAAGGGTTATCACGAAGTAAAACATTTTTCGAAAACAAGCACAAGCAATTTTAAAAAGATGAGCAAGTACCTAAGAGCCCATGGAAAACCATGGATAGAAAGGGTGCTAACACCTTCCCTTTCTATAATCTACCCCCCGTACTCAGAAATATCTCGAAAAAAGGTTTTTTATGTTCTTTTTCCTTTTCCATGATTGGATGAAGTAAAATTTGGTGGCGACTCTTGCTTACCGCGACATTTTGCAAACGAAAAATGCAAAACGCAAACCAGTAAAAACAGTCGGTTCTGCCACCATTTCACAGAACTGGTGACTCTGCTGGGGACATAAAATAAAGTGGGGTTTACCTTAGGACCTAGGTCATGTTAAAAAATGGCTTTCTTGTTTGTTTGCTTTATTCTTAAAAGGGTTTTTGCTTGGGTTACTATAGATCCTACACCCGGATCTGGGGGAACTCATTAGGTAAACAATAATAGATCGTGGAGACTATACGGCATAGACCGATATAGTTTAAGTGATGTCTGTGTTGGTGTGGCACTTTAGTTGGTATCGGTATCCTTCATGGGGAAACGAGGAGAATACGGGGCTGCCGCGTGGTGTCGTGAAGAACTAACGGAACTTAGAACCTTAGTTGAACAAACTTGGCCATTAGAAAGTAGTGAGATAGCCGACCTTAGTGTAGAGATGAGGATTGGTTGATACTCAATGCTACACTCATTGAGATCAGACTTTCGGGATATTTCGACCGCTAGAAAAGATTGCTTGAGCTGAGACAATGCCCGATAAAGGATGGTCAGTGATATTGAGATCCCTTAGAACCCGGTTACTTTTTAAGACAGGTTTGAAACCAACTAAACTTCAAGAGGGTATGACCTTTAACCTCATGTAGGCCTTAAACCTAAGAACTTGGTGTGATTTGTCTGTGTTTGTTGTACCTGTGGTTTATCATGACATCATGCATCATAACATAGCATCCATTCTTATTGCACTAACCATTTCAAAGACCAAGGGAATTTATCTTTGTTCTGTTTTGCAGATCATGGCTTCCGTTTGTAGAAACACTATCCGAATCAGCTTTGTGAAGATACCTTCCCAACTCAAAGAGATAGTATCAAGGGTTTATGAAACTTCTGAGTTCACCAAGAGACATGGTCAACTTCTCAAACTGGTTACTTCAAACTTTGATGAAAATATGATGAGTGTACTCTTTCAGTTCTTCGATCCTAAACACCATTGCTTCACCTTTCTAGACTATCAGTTGGTGCCTACCTTGGAAGAATTCTCTCAACTGTTGAATATACCCATTCTTGAACAATTTCCCTTCACAAGTTTAGAAGAAGTTCCTAAGCCAGAAGTCATTGCCTCAGCTTTGCATCTGAAACGGGCCGACGTGGTATCCAATTGGGAAACAAGAAGCGGAGTCAATGGTTTTCTAGCTAAGTTTCTGATAGACAAGGCCCAACTGTTTTGGGATAATATGGATTTTCAGGCTTTTGAGGAGGTTTTGGCTCTTCTAATTTATGGGTTAGTCCTATTCCATAATCCAGACTCACTCATAGATGTGAATGCTATCAAGATCTTACTCTCCTGCAACCCTGTGCCTACCTTGCTCGGAGATATTTTGCACACTCTCCATACTCGTACCATGAAGAGAAGAGGGGTTCTTATGTGTTGTATGCCATTTCTGTCGAGGTGGTTTATTTATCACCTCCCTAAGTCTGTACTGAAGAATGAAGAAGGTTTGGGTTGGTCGCAAAGGATAATGTCACTCGCTCACATGGATATTCTTGGGTGTTCTCGAGCTATGGAAAACACTGCTATTATTGACCGCTGCAGGGAGTACCCTAATATCCCATTACTTGGTATCAGAGGGGGTATAACCTACAATCCTTGTTTAGCTCTGCGACAATTTGGTCACACACGAAGAGATGGTCCCCATTAGTTACTTATCAAGGGAATTGTATTCAACTATGAGGATGATGTTCAGGAGTATCGCCGTATATTCATACGAGCTTGGGGCAAGATCTGGCGCTAAGGCTTTGGGGCCAAAGGCTTCCATTCCTATGGAACCTTACCTCCAATGGGTATGAGCTCGTGCCCAGAAGCTTATGATGCCCTATATGGCCGTTTTACCAGTGATTGTGGAACCCATTACTGAAGGGGGGTATTCCTTACACGGTTCTCTATCCTTATATGCCCACTGATATTGGGGAATTACAGAGGTCTTGGATTCAGTTGATGAAGGAGCGAGATACTTACAAGGATCAATTCCATGCTCAGGAGAAGAAGGTTTTAGAGCTCACAAAGCAACTCCATGAGGAAAAAGGACTCAATGATTATCTCGGCACAAAGAGGAAGCATCCATGGGAATTTTGATTTCTAGTTTTAGATTTATTTTTAATTGTAACGCCTAAAATGCATTTGAACATTGAATTCAACTAATAAAATCTTTGTTTATTTTTCTTTGTAAATTTAAATTTCCCAAAGTCTTTGAAATCATTGCATGCGCATCCCATTCATAACATTGCATGTACATGTGCCATTACAGGTTTCTCATCTTCTTTGCTGTTTATTTAAGCAGAAATGTCTTCCGAACAAAGCATCAAGGACCTTCAGGCACATAACGCCCAGTTCCAACAAATGTTCATAAGTCTGGCAAAAGGGCAAGAAGATCTGAAAGCCCTCATCCTGAAAGAGAAAAAGAAAAAGAAGAAGGCAGCCAGTATTCTGAATATGGGCAAAAGGTTTGGAGAGCGGTTAAAGTGACAAGTCGATCTGACCTCTTCATCTAAGGAGGGGGAAGAATTAAGAAGAAGAGAAGGACCCCAGTCCTGCAGTTTCTGACAATGATATCGACTACAATGATGAGCAATATCCTCCTGCTGAGGATAGATACAAGCAGTTGGAAGATCGTTTGAGTGCCATGGAAGTTCAGAGGATACCTGGGCTGGATTTCGAAGAATTGGGATTGGTGTCAGGAGTGGTCATCCCGCAGAAGTTCAAGGCTCCATTTTTTGCTAAGTATGATGGGGTGTCCTGCCCAAAACTCCATCTCCGTTCTTATGTCAGAAAGATCCAGTCCCACACCGCTGATAGAAATTTGTGGGTTCATTTATTTCAAGATATTTTGTTAGGGACATAACTTGAATGGTTCTTCCAACTGGAGGGAGCCAATGTCCGAAATTGGGAAGATCTGTCTGCTGCTTTCCATAATCAGTATCAATACAACACCGACCTTGCTCCTACTCGTACTTAACTCCAGAGTATGTCCATGGGAGCGAGTGAAGGCTTTAAAGACTATGCACAGAAATGGAGAGACTTGGCTGGAAGATTTCAACCCCCGTTCTATGATAGGGAGTTTATTGATATGTTTCTGGGGATGCTATCTGGTCCATTTTTCAATCATTTGATCGGCAGTTTGTCGGCTGGTTTCACCGAGATGATTCTAACTGGAGAAAGAGTATAAGTTGGGATTTAGAGCGGCAAGATAAAGAAGGATTCCTCTTCGAGTTCGGTAAAGAAGCCTTTTGATGGTAAGAAGGAAGTCAGTGCCATCTATAGCCTGATGGGCCAAAACAGGGTTGAACATCGCCAGACAGTAAGTGCCATAATGATACCTAGGCCCACAGTTTCTCCATAACGCAACAATCAACAAAGGGTGGAAAGACCACAACGACAGTTTACCCGAATCAACATGACATTGGCTGAAGTTCTACCTCATCTACTGAGATCCAACTTGGCAGCCTTGAAAGAGGCTCCCAAGAATCCAAATACTACATCTCCCCGATATAATCCAAATGCTCGGTGTGCCTATCATTCTGAGAGTCCTGGCCACGATACAAATGATTGCTGGGCTCTGAGGAACAAAGTACAAGACTTGATTGAAGCCAAGGAAATAGAGTTTGATGCTACGAAGAAGCCAAATGTCATAACTGCTCCCATGCCTAAACACGGTCGTGGAATTAATGTTGTTGATACTGATTTATTTGTTACCTCTGTTGATGAAGTTTCTACTCCTCTCATGACTGTGAAGAAGAATTTGCTATTGGCCGGTTTATTTCCGTGTTATGGTGAAGGTTGCCACATGTGTTCGTTTCTACCTTCTGGTTGCTGTTTGCTGAAGTCAGGTGTTCAACGCCTGATGGACAGCAAATAAATTTTGTTCGAGAAAGCTTTGATTCCTGCTGTTCCATCTGAAGACATTGCCATTATAACCATTTCCACCAATCCTTCCAAGGTCTCCTCGAGAGGACCTGTTAGGATTACATATGCTCCAAGAATTGTTCCGCTGATAATCACTGTTCCTGGTCCTGTCCCGTATGTCTCGGACAAACCTGTCCCCTGGCATTATGGTGCCGATGTGTACTATCATGGCATCAAACAAGATTTGAAAGATGAAGAGGCTGATCCTGATATTGGTAACATTGTCGGAACCAATAAAATCACCCGAAGTGGAAGGGTCTTCTCTCTCGAGATTTCCCATAAGACTGTCAACAAGCCTATTGTCATTCCATTTATTGTTCCTTCTAGTACATCAACTACGACTCCTATTCTTACTCTAGTTATTACCCCTGTCAGTGAATCGTTTGATACACGCAACAAAGAAGTTATAGGTGAGCCTGCCCAGATGGAGGCGCCTAGAAAAATTGTTGTGGAGGAATCTAAGCAAGAGATAGAGGAAATATTGAAAATAATTAAGAAGAGCGACTACAACGTGGTCGAACAGCTGGGAAGACCCCCTCAAAGATATCCATGTTATCCCTGTTGTTGTGCTCCGAGGCCCATGCGAAGGCTTTGATTGCATTCCTCAAAATTGCGTATGTGCCGCAAGAGACTTCAGCTGATCAATTTAAAGATTGCATGGCTAGCCTGACTGTTGACAATGGGCTGGGTTTTTCAGATGCAGATTTGACACCGAAGGGAAGGAAGAATAATGATTCTCTGCATGTCTCGATTGAATACAGGGGCACCACTATGGCTCATGTGTTGGTAGATACTGGGTCTTCGCTGAATGTCTTGCCTAAGAAGGCGTTGGACCGGTTGGATTGCGAGGGTTTAACTTTAAAGCCTAGTAACATTATGGTAAGGGGTTTTGACGGATCGAAGAGAATGGTGCACGGGGAGGTGGACATCCCTGTCAAAGTGGGTTCTCATACTTTTGGGTCCACCTTCTATGTGATGGATATCAGGCCGTCGTATTCTTGTTTGCTGGGTCGCCCTTGGATCCACGAGGCTGGGGCAGTTACTTCCACGCTACACCAAATGCTAAAGTATCCGGTGAAAGGGAAGATTGTCACTGTGCAGGGTGAATAGGAGTATATGGTGAGCCGCCTCAATTCCTTCTGCTACATAGAGATGGACGGGGAATTTATAGAAACTTCTTGTCAGAACTTCGAAGAGGTCCCTCAGATCTTGGCATCAACTGAAACTACTACCAGCAGCAAACCTCCTCTGAATATGGATTCCCTCAAGGACGCCAGGGCCGTTGTTGAAGAAGGTGGGTGTGCCAATTGGGGTCAGCTCTCTGATTTCACTCACAAAACAGACAAATTTCGTTTGGGCTTTACTACAGGGGCTCAAAGGGAAGTTAGACGCGCTCGGGCTGGAAGACCTCCTCTACACATCAGTAATCAAGGAATAATGCCATTGAAGACAACGAGGAAGACTCATACATCGACAGCTGGATCTACCCAACTACCAACAGTGGACCGAGTAACTGGACGGCTAGGGACTTTATACCAGTTTCTTTTATTCCGTAGTAATTGACTTACTTGTTTTGAGATTTGTAATGAACAATTTAAAACATTACGGCCTTGTGCCTTGCCCGAGGCACATTGGTTTTGTTTGTGAGGGTTGTTATTTGTCATTTCATATATCATTAATAAAGCATTGGACGTTTCTTGCATACAAATTTTGCACTCTCTATTTTTCTTTTCTGTTTTTCACTTTATCAAAACAACTATTCTATTACACACACTCACATATCATAATGCAGATCCATATCCACTATGGATCCCATTGATAACAACTCTACTATTGCTAGTTATAACTTCAAAAATCCGGTCAACCAAGCCGAAGACGAAGGTGAGGATGATTGTGAGGTGCCTGGAGAACTTGCTAGACTATTACAGCAGGAAGAAAGGGCCATACAACCTCATGAAGAGCCGGTTGAGACAGTGAACTTGGGTACTGAGGAAGACAGAAAAGAGGTTAAAATAGGTGCAAATATGGAGCTTAGCATAAAATAGAGGTTGATACAGATGTTGCACGACTATGTTGAGATCTTCGCCTGGTCCTATGAAGACATGCCTGGTTTGGACACCGATATTGTGGTACATCTCCTACCAACTAAAGAAGACTGTCCTCCAGTTAAACAGAAGGTCTGTCGTATACGCCCTGAAATGTCAGAGAAGATCAAGGCAGAAGTCATGAAATAGTTCGACGCAGGATTCTTAGATATCACTTCGTATCCATAGTGGGTTGCTAACATTGTTCCAGTACCTAAGAAGGACGGTAAGGTACATATGTGTGTGGATTACAGAGATCTGAACAGGGCAAGCCCCAAGGATGACTTCCCACTTCCTCACATTGATGTTCTGGTCGACAACACCGCACAACACAAAATCTTCTCCTTCATGGATGGTTTCTTTGGCTACAATCAGATCAAGATGGCTCCTGAAGACATGGAGAAGACAACCTTCATTACACAGTGGGGCACCTTCTGCTACAAGGTGATGCCTTTTGGATTGAAGAATGCTGGGGCAACTTATCAGCGTGCCATGGTCGCTTTGTTCCATGATATGATCCACCATGAGATAGAGGTTTATGTCGACGACATGATCTCCAGGTCTCAAACAGAAGAGGAGCACCTCGACCATCTACAGAAATTGTTTGACAAGTTGAAGACATACAAGTTGAGGTTGAATCCGAACAAGTGCACCTTCGGGGTAAGATCTGGTAAGCTTCTGGGTTTCATCGTCAGTGACAAGGGTATTCAGGTAGACCCTGCGAAGGTAAAGGCCATACAAGAGATGTCGGTTCCCCGCATAGAGGAAGAGGTTAGAGGTTTCTTGGGACGCCTGAATTATTATCGCCAAGTTCATTTCACATCTGACTACTACTTGTGAGCCAATCTTCAAGCTTCTGAAGAAAGATCAAGTGGTAAAGTGGAATGATGAATGCAAAACCGCTTTTAAAACAATCAAGGAATACCTTCAAGAACCACCAATTCTGATGCCTCCAGTCGAATGAAGACCTTTGATATTATACTTGACAGTGCTAGACAATTCAATGGGGTGTGTGCTGGGGCAGTATGACGAGTTTGGTCGAAAAGAGGACGCAATATACTACCTTAGCAAAAAGTTTACCGACTGTGAGACAAGATACTCACTGATCGAGAAAACTTGCTGCGCTTTGGCATGGGTTGCTCGCCGACTGAGACAGTATATGCTGACTCACACTACCTTGTTGATATCAAAGCTGGATCCGATCAAGTACATTTTCGAGAAGCCCGCACTCTCCGGAAGGATAGTAAGATGGCAAATGATCTTAACCGAATATGATATCCAATACACAACCCAAAAAGAAATAAAGGGGATTGTATTGGCTGATCATTTGGCTCATCAGGCCGCATACGACTACCAGTCCATGAATTTCGAGTTCCCGAATGAGAATATTATGTTGGTGACTGACTACGAAGAACATGGACCAGATGAAGGACCTAAGAAGGGATCCCGATGGTCTATGTATTTTAATGGAGCCTCAAACGCACTGGGTAACGATATTGGCACTGTAAGCATATCTCCCGAGGGCTGTCATACTCCGTTCACTACCCAATTATGTTTCAATTGCACCAACAATATGGCGGAGTATGAAGCGTGCATCATGGGTCTTCGAGCTGCTATTGACCTAAGGGTCAAGTTCTTGAGTGTGTTCGGGGATTTTGCTTTGGTGATAAGTCAGATCAAAGGAGAATGGGATACGAAGCACCCGAATCTCATCCTATACAAAGAGTATGTACTGACATTGCTCCCACACTTTGAGGAGGTAACTTTTGAACATTTCCCACGAGAGGAGAACCAGTTAGCGGGCGCGCTATTTACCATGTCTTCTATGTTCAAAGTTAGGTGGGACAATGAAGCTCCCCAAATTACCATTGAGAGGTTGGATGAACCAGCACACTGCTGTGAAATCAATACCGAAGAAGTGGCAGACAAGCCTTGGTTTCACGAAGTCAAAAGGTATCTCGAGGCTCAAGAGTATCCCGAAGGGGCATCTGTTAATGATAAGAAGTTTCTGAGAAGGTTCGCTACAAAGTTCTTCCTCAGTAATGGAATCCTTTATAAACACCCATGACTCCACACTGCTATGGTGTGTAGACAAGAGCGAAGCAGAGAGGATCATGACAGATCTTCATGAAGGCACCTTCAGAACCTATTCTAGTGGGCACACCATGGCTAAGAAGATTCTACGGGCAAGATATTACTGGTCCACTATGGAAGCCGATTGTTATCAGCACTCCCGAACTTGTCATAAATGCCAAATCTACGCTGATAAGGTGCATGTGCCTCCGGTCCCCTTAAACGTCTTGACAGATCCGTGACCCTTTGTAATGTGGGGCATCGACATGATCGGAGAAATCAGGCAACAAAAAGATATGCTCTCATCAAAAGATATGAATTTCTACATTATAGGTCCTTTTGAAAAGTCAACAAAAACACCTTTTGGGTCAAAGCTTCTTACATAATCATGGAAGACTCAATTGAGATGAGACCAAAAGGGTTGCTTAAGGGACATCCTAATATTTCTAAAAAGTCCAAGAACACCTCTCTAGGGTTAAAATTGGAAGAGATATGCCTTGTAAAATTTGACATTTTTTGCAAAAGTACCAAAAGTCAAATATGCTCAAAAGTGCATTTTTTACCAAATGGGCCTAGCATTTCATGATTGCACCTCACTTATAACATGGTCCACGACCCAATTACTTATCCACATGTTATTTGCTTCATTTTCCATTTTATTTTGATTTTTTATTAATTAAAATTGAATTAAATCAAATAATTGGTAACTAATAGCAAAGATATGTTTTGATTTTATTTTTGGACAGGATCTCAATCAAATTATGCAGAGATATCAAAACCAAAATGAATCAAGGCTGATTGGTACAAGAAAGGAATGATTTGGCTCAATTTAGAAAGATTACCTATGGCATGAAAATCATTTCAAATCTTCTTAATTCCAAAAGATTCAAGCCAATTTTGTAACCCTAATTCACTCAAGGGTATATAATGAATAAGTACAAGGCAAATTACGAGGGGTTGGTAGACGTGAAAGAGCAGGAACAAACTCAAAAATCTTGACAAAAAGTGTGACTCGGTTTTCATTCCACAGGCCATCTCAAGCCATCCTAGCATTGGCAATCAATTGTTGGACATCTCAGGAAGCTATCCCAGTCATTTGCAAGGCCTGAAACACCAAGAAATGCGCGCTACAACTCACTCGGTTTGCCCTATTTTTTCAAATTCGATTACTATGATTCACGCATCATGAACATGTTTTAATGGCATATATATGTTTGTTATCATGTTTGCAACATATTGGTTATGTTTAATTGATGTTTTAACGCATATACTAACAATTACCATGGCTAGGGTTTGAAGCCACGTTTTGGGGCTTCTTGATACAGGAAAAATTAGGCCAAGAACAGGATACTGGGATGATCGTGGCATCAAGACCAATTGATCCCTGGTCTTTAAACCCATTTATCGTGTATATTTTTTATGTTTGAAGCACGCAGGTTTTAGCGACGAACATGGTATGTAAGTATAGGTTATATACCTAAGACGACGGGATGGAGGTAGAAGAAGGTGATTTGTCATCACCCTATTGGTTTATATGAAAATAGCGCGCGGGGCTTTGTTTCAGTTTCCTGGAAATTGTTTTTATATATTTTGTATTACTCTTATTCCTTTAACAACTAATCAGCGTAGCCCAGCTGGCAAAGGCGTCTGTTGGTAAGAGGACCTGGGTTCGATCCCAGGTCCCAACAAATTTCTTTATTTTCTCACTTTCCACTTGCAGATCCAATGCTTCACAATTCCACGCGTGTACCTTGCACCTTTACATCCAGCCACTTGATCAGCATAGTATCAGATCCAACGCACTCCAAATAAGAGACCATGATGCACCCTCAAGTCAACACTCCATGGGATCAGGCGCGTTAACTGGGCTCAGCATTATTGGGCCAGGGAAATTCAACAATATACCCCCTCTTTCAGCAATGCAAACAGCCCCATTTTCAATTCTTTCTTTTACTTCTTTTATTTTAATTAATTTGTTTAATTATTTTTCACCAAAATTTAATTATTATTTTTTTATCAATCATAAAATCAATAAATCACAAAATCACAAAAAGATCATTTTTTTTCATAAAATATTTATTTTAATTTAATTAGAAAACTAGGTTAATTTAATTCTTTTTGTAAATAAAATCAATTAGGAATTAGGGTTTAATTAATTTGCAATTTAATTGTTTTCTCAAATAAAAATGCACAAAAAATATTTTTTCTCTCAATTAGGTTTTAAGTTATTAATTATCGTCCTCTCATTTAATTCTCTGCGCGTTTTAATTACTTTTCTTTTTTATTATTTTGTAATTGCCAAGGGTTTGTAATAGCTTTAAATTAGGGTTTTTACTTATCGCTTTTCCCCGATTTTAGGTTATGTAATTAATCCCCCTCCCCGAAGCCTTGTAATAGCTAGGTTTATTTTCTCGCACTTTAAATTCCTGCAAATCTTTAACTGTTAGATGTATGGTTAATAGGATTGTATGGAAAGAATGCTTGAAGATTAAAACGGTAGATCACCTAATGTGCAAAGACTAAATTAACTGAAAAATTCACATGCACATATTCACTCCTAGGGTTTTCCTCACTTCGGTTGCCTTCGGTAAAATAGTCATCAAGCACAGGAGATTTTAGTGGTTGCCCTCCTGTCTAAAAGATCAAATGTCCCATTCGAATGTTTCCTCGGAAAGACCTTAAGACTCTAGGGTTACTACTAAATTCTGCAACCCCTTTCTTAGGTGACTGTACTTGTCCCTTTCGAACGTCCCTTACAAACTCCAACGATGGGGCTACCTACTCCTTAAGAGTAGGATAGCGCTGTCCAAAGGAAATGAGAACGAACAATCTTTTTTCGAGTAGGTAGAATCTTAAGTACTTGCTCAACAAAACTTTTCACACAAACACCTTTCAAAACAATTTTCAAAACAAACTTCGTCACACCTTTGAGGACTGATACAAGGGTTATCACGAAGTAAAACATTTTTCGAAAACAAGCACATGCAATTTTAAAAAGATGAGCAAGTACCTAAGAGCCCATGGAAAACCATGGATAGAAAGGGTGCTAACACCTTCCCTTTCTATAATCTACCCCCCGTACTCAGAAATATCTCGAAAAAAGGTTTTTTTTGTTCTTTTTCCTTTTCCATGATTGGATGAAATAAAAGTCAGTGGCGACTCTTGCTAACCGCGACATTTTTCAAATGAAAAACGCAAAACGCAAACCAGTAAAACCAGTCGGTTCTGCCATCGTATCACACATATCAATAAAACATTGACTTTTTCAGAATCTTTCAAATTGCATTTTTCTTTTTAGACTTATTTGCAATATACTACGATTATTTCTTGTGAATACTATGCTGAAATCATTTTGGAGATTTGATAAATAAAAGAGTTCGATAAAACATCAATAATTATTTTGGTTAGAAAAACATTGAAAGAAAATCCATGTCCATGCCTACGTCCACTTCCACGCCTACTTCACGTCCACACCTACGCCAATGGCTACGTCCACACATACGCCTGCGCCCATGATACAAATATCAAGATCTTGCCGACACTTTTCACCATGTTCAAATCAATTCAAAGATACCACAACGATGCAACATACACTTCAGGGATTTGGTAACACAAAACCAATGGTTTAAAAAGGAGAATTAAAAAAAAATCATAATACTTAGGGTATACACATACGAAACATTTTGGGGGATATACACATATTTGGTACATATGTAAATATTTGGGGCATACACATACACTCAGTGCATATATCACACTTGTGTAGCACATCAATTTAGAGCATTATGCATATACATCATGCATGGTATCATTCAAATCTACTTTGGTTAAATTTAAAATTTTCTTGGGATCCATCATTAGCAATCTTATCTGTGCGAACTAAATAGTTCAAACTTTAAGAGATACCTTGGTTGAGAACCGACACAACCAGTATCATCAATGAATTTGTGGTTTATTTCTTCCTGTTGATAGTCTTGGTTGAGGACAGACACAATCAACATCATTAGTGAATTTGGGATTTATTTCTTCCTGTTGATATTCTTGGTTGAGGGCTGACACAACCGATGTCATTAGTGAATTTAGGTTCTTCCTGTTGATAGTCTTTGTTGAGGATAAACACAACCGAAATCATCAGTGAATTTGGGGTTTATTTCTTCCTGTTGATAGTCTTGGTTGATGACAGACACAACCGACATCATCAGTGAATTTGGGGTTTATTTCTTCCTATTGATAGTCTTGGTTGAGGACAAACGCAATCGACATCATCAGTGAATTTGGGTTTTATTTCTTCCTGTTGATAGTCTTGGTTGAGGATAGACACAACCGACATCATCAGTGATTTTGGGGTTTATTTCTTCCTGTTGATAGTCTTGGTTGAGGACAGACATAACCGATAGCATCAGTGAATTTGGGGTTTATTTCTTCATGTTGATAGTCTTGGTTGAGGACAGACACAATCGACATCATCTGTGAATTTTGGGTTCATTTCTTCATGTTCATAGTCTTGGTTGAGGATAGACATAACTGAAATCATCAGTGAATTTGGGGTTCATTTCTTCATGTTGAGCCTTGGTTGAGAACATACACAACCGGTAAAACTTCGATCTTATACCTTAGTTGAGAACATACACAATTGGTATAAATTCGATCTTATTCAGTAAATACCTTAGTTGAGAACAGACACAACTGGTATATCTCTGATCTCATCTTTGATCTAGTTATCTAAGATTTGATCACCAATGTGATCGGTGGAAATAGAACTGACTGTTTTTTAGTGCTGGTTCGTGAAATGTCGCGGTAAGCAAGAGTCGCCACCGTCTTTTATGTTCTCCAACAAGGAAAGGACAAAAGCACAACAAAATTCCTTTTCGAGAATGTTTCTCGGTTCGGGAGGTAGATTTATAGAAAGGGAAGGTGTTAGCACCCTTTCTATCCGTGGTTATCCACGGGCTCTTAGGTACTTGCTCACTATGTTTTCAAAAATGTTTGCTTTTCTTTTGTGTTTGTGGGTTTTGAAAAAAAGTTTAGTTTGAAAAACTTCTAGGTAACTCTTGTATCAGTCCTCAACAGTGTATGAAGTGTTTGTTTGAAAACTTTTTGAAAGTGTAGGTGCGAAAAGTTGTTTTTGTTTTTTTTGAAAAAAGAGAGCAAGTACTTAAAAACCTCTACCTACTCAAAAGGGAATTTAATTGTGCAAATATCCTTTAGACAGTACTATCCTGCTATTAAGGAATAGGTAGCACCGTCGTTGGAGTTTTCGGGTCAATTCGATTTTAGGTACGTGTGGTCACTAAAGCAACGTTAGGACGCTTTAGTGGTAATCCTAATGTCTTAGATCATTTTTATCGAGGCGACCATTTCGAGGCAACTTATGATTTTGGGACAAAGGACGACCTCTAAAACATCCTATACTTAATGACCACGTTCTAGGCAACCAAATGAGGTATACCCTAGGAGTGGCGTGTGCAAGTGTGTCAATTTTCAGTTATATTATTCTTGCATGTCATGGTGGACTATTGTTGATTTTAAGTTAAGAGTTAATCTTGTCATACAATCCTAGTTAGCATACATCTAAGTAGTTAATATATGTACAAGAATTTAAAGTGCGGGAATTGTAAATCCTACGCTATTACAAGGCTTTCGGGGAGGGGGATTATTTACATGTCCAAAAATATTGGGGGAAATAAAAACAGTAAAGTAAAAGAAGGTCTTAGTTTAAGCTATTACATCCCAGTAAAATAAACGCGCGTGAATCTAAAAAAAAAATCCTAAGAATAAGAACTCTTTTTGTTGTTTTTGATTAAGAAGATATTTGAATTAAATACTCCTAAGTCTAGTTTATTTTAAATTGATAAAATGAAGTTAAAATAATTAATTAATTTATTTACAAAATTAATTTGAATAAAAAACTAACCTAATGTTTTTTTGTGATTTTTTTTATTTTAATGTTAATTAAAAGATAAAAAGAAGTCTATGAGAATAAAAACAAAATAATAAAGTGCAGGAGGGATCCTTCGATCCAGGGAAAAAAGGAGTTTCGACCCAGGGAGGGAATGGACTGCTTCGGTCCAGAGAGGATCCTGGTCCTTTCGATTGGGCCAGACAGTAAGGCGTGAGTAGCCTTCGATCCATGGAAGAGGATTACCCTTCGATCATGGAGGTCATGGCTTTCGATCCAGGGATGAGATGCCTCTTTCGATCCAGCACGCTAATGGGTTCGATCCAGAGAAGGGCTCTCCTTCGATCTGGGATGTTATACCTGCAAAATTATGTGAGCGAAACAAAAATGCAGAGCCTGGGTATTGAATCCCAGGCCCTTCGATCCTGCACTTGTTAGGGTCTCTTCAGGCTAAATCTGCAGCAAATGTTAGCACACGAAAAATGTGACCTGGGTGCCAAACCCAGGCCTTTCGATCCTGTCTAAGATGGTAATTCAAAGGTAACAACAAGTAATAATGCGTTTACGCAAATGTAAGGTTGGACAATTTACCCTTTCTTACCTGCAAATTGAGTCTTCGATTTGGGCACTGGCTGGATGGGAGCACTTTCAATCTGGGATTTCTGGGCGCAGGCACTTTCGATCTGGGCACTTCTGGGCGCAGGCACTTTTGACCTGGGCACTTCCTGGATGTAGGCACTTTTTATTTGAGGGCTTCTGGGCGTAGGCACCTTCGATCTGAGGGACTGCTTTGGCTTGGAAAATTCTGGGCAGCGTCTCTCCAATGTTTTGTTCTCCTGCAGATTTTTTGAATAAGTGTGTATAATTTTTGTTCTATGATTTTCGTGTGATTTTTCGTGTAATTTTTTTGTCCGTTGTAATGTGTCACTGGCCTCCTATTTATAGGAGTGTGGGAGTGCACGAAAATGGTAAGGGACAACCATTAAAATAGGCCTTTAACGCTCTGGACAAAAATCAAACACATTAAATCATTTCCTTTTTTGAAACATTCGTGTCCCTTGAATGAACCTAGACGCTTGGATTTCGAGTGCTTTCAGGCCATGCTCTTCGATTAGTCCTGATTTGCCTCTTTCGAATGGACTCCCTGCGTACCCTTCGAATGGGCCTGGCCCAAATATCAATCGAAGGATTCCAATCGAAATGCTCTGCTAACAGGCCAATCAAAAGGTGTTGTTCATGCCAATCGAAGGACATGGTTGACATGCCTGTCGAAATTGCCTTGACATAATTCCAATCGAATGCTTGTCCATAATGCCAATCGAAATACTCTTTCAGAATGCCAATCAAAAGGTATTTGAAGTACCACTCAAAAATCTTCTTTTTCCTTAGGCAAGAGTTTGTGATCACCCAGGCAGGGGGAAGACTTTGGAAAACATGAGAGGGCAAATTTTGGGGTGCAACAACCAAAAAATAGCTTTTTCATCGGTGATATAACTCATTGCATCAGTCTTCATGCAACGATGTGTTAAGCATTTTCATTTATCTACCCCCTAGTTTGCGGTAGGCGAGAGAATTACTTTTCAAATATCTACCCCCTAGGTTGCGATAGATATGCGAATAAATTTATGTAATCCATTGCGTCAGTCTCCATACAACAATGTGTTATCAGACTTTGTTTTATTTATCCCCTAGGTTGCGATGAATAGACAAAATCACAGCAAATCAAAACTTACTATATTAGTCTCCAAGCATTAGTAAGTCAACTTTTTCAAAACTTGTAAATATGCAAAAGAATCTACAATATCTTAGATATTGATGAGTTATCTGGGTCGTCGTGTCTAATTTCTATAAAAAAAATTGGTTTAAAACGTTGGCAAGATGATACATCATTATCTATTCCTACTCTTCATACCCACGGGAACGCTGTACAGCGTATCCTTATAATCTTTCAGACAAATTTTGGGGTTTTCTAATATTTAATAAACTTTCGATCAGAACGTGCAAGACATGCGTATTCTTGCAATATTCAATCGAAAGGAAATTAAATAGGGGCAACTGTCATACCCTAAATTTTCCCTATGGATTTCCAATCATTTTTATTCCTTATCAAACTCTGTAGCTATCATTTTCCTATTAGAAAATCAATGGGCCTTTCTAAATCAAAAAAGCCCATGTAAAATTTCAAGTCTTGAAGGGTTTATTTTATTAAGAGTTCTTGGACCTTTCTGAATCAGAAAGGTCCATATGGGATTGAAAGCCCATTTTGTTTCTCTTATAAGGGGGGAGGGTATGATAATTAGGTTAAAGGCCCAATGCATTTCAAACAAAGCTTGTGATTTGAACCCATTTCAAATGTGGGAAGGGGGTTTACTTTATGTATAATACTCGGGCCTTTTCTAAAAATCAGAAAGGTCCATTCAGGTTAAATAAGGTTGAAGAGTGCATAGGAAATTCATTTTTTTAGGTGGCCCAATAACTAATCAATGAGGCCCGTTCAGTTTTTGTTTTGTTTTGAGAATTGTTTTGTTTTATTTATAACATTATAATTATTATTATTAACATTACTATTATTTTATTATAATTACTTTTAATAATAATAATTATTACTGATTTTTGTTTTTAGATCTTTATTTTATAACTTAATTAAAGAAAGGATATTTGTTTTAGTTTTTGGAAACGTTAACAAAGAGGCTTTCTAAAAAACACAAATTCTAAAGTCAAACAGGCCCAGATAAAAAAAAACGTTTAGCCCAAAACCAAATCAAACAAATGCAAAATGTGCATATTGAAGGAAAGTAACACATGCTTTAAGGAAAAAAACCGCATGTATCAATAACAACCACTGTTAAAATCATTATTCATCAAACTTATCAAATCTTTGAATTCAATTTTTGAGAACAGAGCAAAACAAATACATAAACAAATCTTTATTTATCATAATGTCAAACTGTACAATAAATTGAATCAAATCGTTTACAAAAGTCTTAATACAAATCTTAACCAAAATCATTACAACTAAAGCAAATAAACTAAATCAAAATAAATCTCTGAATTCACTAATTCTCAAAAAAAGTAACGATAAAAAATTAAAGATGTTTCCTAATCTATAAACCCTAAAAACACTATAAAAACCTAAAATCAAAAACAGAAGAGGGAGAAAATTTACAAAAGGAAAGATAAAAAGAAAAAGGATTTTCACGGAGGAGAAGCTGGATAGAGGAAGAACAGTGGAGAAGCTTGCTCCAATTGCGCTCACCATCAACTTTCCTCACCACACGTATCTAGGGTTTCAACATCTGAAACCCTAAGATCCTCCTAACACCACCTCTACACCACCACCACCACCATCGTCGTTGTAACTGAAAAACAAAGAAAGAGGGTCAGCGATCAACGAGAGCAAATGGGGATAAACAGATTCACGAAGAAGGTAACAAAAACCTAGCTTTTTGTTCTTACATTTTTCTGATTGATGTTACGATTGGGTAGATTAAGGGAATTAGGGTTTAATTTGGTGAAAAGGGGAAGAATCGCCGCCGATTTGGACTCGTGGTAGCGGTGGCGATCTAGGGTTGGGTGTTTCTATTATGGTGAATAGGACGAGAGAGAGAGAGTGTGTTTCAGAGAGAGAGAGAGAGAGAGAGTGTTTCAGAGAGAGAGGCGAGGGATATAATGAATGAAATGAAAACAAAACAAAATATAATATGTTCCATCATCCAATACGCGCCAAACCATAGCCATTATCATGCACCCTCAATCGTACTCGTACAATCATCATCCGACGGTTTAAGATGCACGCCCATGGTATCATCATGCGCTCCCTCATATCTGAGCCAAACAGATTCGTCCCAAACCATTATAGGCCTATCCCATTACTAACCAACCCCATTTGTTTTCATTTTGCTAACCAACGCTCAGACTCATACCCCCTTGGTTTATTGGGCCAAGTCCAAAATCTGGGCCCATGCTCCCTTATACCCCCATATTTTCTACATAGCTCAAAAAATGTAACCCCCTGTCTTTTGGGCCTGAATTCAATATCTGAATTCAGGTCCCTACTATTTACACCCTCCTATTTTACTAGCCCAACATTATTCATACCCCCCTGCGTTTTTAACTTAATTCATTTTTTTATTTTATATTTATATTTTGTTATATTTTATATTTCAATATATATTTAGAATTTTAATATTATATTATTATCATAAATCATATATTATTTTCCAACTCACAAAAAATATTGTTTATTTTATTGCATTAAATTATTTTTAACCATGAATTTAATAAGATATTTTTTTATAATTAATACACTAAAAAATATTTTACCAACAATAATTTCTTTTTCATAATCAAATTAATTCAACAATTAATTTTCAAAAAAGGTTTACAAATATATTTAAGTCGATTGAACGCTTTGTTTAAAATCTCTGCTACTCACACACCTAGACTAAGCACTCGGGAAATGCAAATATCTTCGTAATCTATAAAAAACACCAACCAACTGCGAACTACGAATTGAGACTCTGATTCCTCCTAAGAGGATACGTAGGCATACGACTAAAATCGTGGCGAGTTCCCCAAATGAAAATTAAAGCCCTATTCCCTAAAGATTGCACTTCTAAACCCTAGTATCCTCGTGAAGAAGGTAGATGATGGGTGCCTAACACCTTCCCTTCGTCTAAAACCGAGTCAAAAAACCTAGAATCTCTAACTTTTTAGGGTTAACCTTTATATTACCTTCCTTAGGATAAAAATTAAGTGTGGCGACTCTCAAATTTAAAACCGGTTACAACACCTACGTATCCAAAAAGGAATCAAAACATATGTAGTTCTTCTTGAAAAAGTTTGTTTGTTGACTATTTTTAAATGAATAAACATGTCATTGTTTTTTAGTGGAAAACTTACTTACTACCCACAATTATGAGGAAGGGGCATTTGCATCATCTTGATGGAGTATTTGCTTGGATTATTCAACAAGGAAATTTCTCAACATTCAAGTGGAAAATATTAATCACTTCACATCATATTGTAGAAGTATAATAGTTTGCATCACTACAAGAATCAACTAATGTCTAATCTTTGAGAAAATATTTTAAAAGGAAAAGTGAACAAAGGGTACAAAATGTTTGAATGTGCTGCTATATTTTGTTAGGAGATACATCAAATGGTCCCTCAAGGATGAGGGTATTTGAGTATTTCTCCTTTAATTTTGAAATGATTTGAGATACGTATTATACTAAAGACTATGGAATGAGGGCAAATATTTTGTACATACGAGCCAGGCGTCTTGCATACAAAATACTCTAAAAAGAGGTAAGGAAGGCTCTAGCTCGTCTTTCCATATTTGCTTAAGGCTCATCGCGTATTTACATGTATCATATTTATTAAGTATTTTGATTTTTGATTAAGAAAAATATTTTGGTCTTTTAAAAAGAAAAGAATGCAATGCAAAAGAAAACAAAAGCAAGGGGAAATTCAACCCTAATTGTTGTCATGCATTGATGGACTTAAGGTTGAGCTTAGAAAAACACTAAGCTAATATTGTCATGCTTGGATTAACATCCTAATGTCTCATCTTAATTCAATTAAATTAAACTAAGGAACCTTAAAGGAACATGTGAACAAGCAAGTCAATCAAGCACGCAAATAATCATCAAGCTCACATAACTATCCAATCATACAACCACCAAGAACAAGCATCATTTCAAAAAGATTCATCAAGAACATGGAAAAGCATTGATCAAAAGCTCATCACAAAAGGAAGGGAATTAATAGCACCAAAAAATCAATTAAAATGCCAAAAATAATATCTTAATGTTAAAAAAAGAATTTCTATTTTTTATTATTTTCCAAATATTAAAATCACAAAAGAAATTTTAAAAAGGTGTCATACCCCAAATTTTCTCTACCCTTATATTATATTTAGGGTTATTTTTAAAATAAATCATATTATATAGTTTTTATTTCTATGGGGGTGTTTAAAGTCAAAGAGGGGGTGTATTTATCCAAAATGGACCATCAATATCTGATGGCCCATTAGACTTTAATAAAGGTCTATTTCAAGTAAAAGGGGAGGTGTATTGTTTTAAACCAAAAGATATGAACAAATCATTAAAAAAAGCCCATTTAGGTTTTGTATAAGGTTGAAAGGGTGTGCAAAAACATATTGTTTTTTTTAGGCCCAATAGCGAGGCATGTCCAATTTTCTGATTTGTTTTAAATACTTTTTTGTATCAAGTATTACATTATTTAAATTATTATTAAAATTTACTATATTAAAATGATATTTGAAAAAGTATTAACAAAGGGATTTTCCTTTCTCACGGCCTATATGCAAGCCTAAAACAAATTAGAACGCTTAGGCCCAAGTCCAAAACAAAATGCAACGCTTGCCTAAAGATCGAGTACTGTTTAAATCGTGGAAACAAAATCGGAGGCAGTTAACGCAAAACTTAAAAACAGAAACAAGATGAATTTAGTACAAAAATAAATCTTGGCTTTATTTCCATAACACAAACATTAATAAAGAATCAAAACTTGATTGCAATAAAATAATTACAAATGATTTCCTAAAACTAATCAACAATAATGACAGACAAATTAAATCATTTCCTAATAACATGAATTCCTAAATCACTATAAAAAATATAATCACTAATACAGAGAGAGGGAGAAAAACATTACAGGGGAGTGATTACAAGGAACAAATTTAATAGAGGGAGGCAAATTAACAAACATAAACATTACAGGGAGAAAGACTTTACAAAAAAGATTCATACAGAAGAAAGAAAGATAGAAAGGAGGGAAAATTTTAGGGAACGGAGGAGACAATTACAGACGGAGGAATATTTATAACAAAAAAAGAAGCCTCGCCATTGTTCTCACTGTCTTCGTCCGCTGCCGTCGTTCCGTATGAACTAGGGTTTCAACATCTGAAACCCTAGACCCACCGTCGATGTACCTACAACACAGGAGGGAGAAAAAAAATCAAACGAGAGCAGAGGGATAGACAGATTCACAAAAGAGGGTAACGAAAATATAGATTTTGTTCTTACGATTTTTGAATTGGGGTTACGATCGGGGTAGAGGATTAGGATTCTGCGGTGTTATTAGATGAGAGACAGAGAGATAGAGAGTTAGCGCGTTGCGGTAGGAGAAACTAGGTTTTTTCTTGTGGCTGGAGAAGAAGGGGTAAAGAATAAAATGGAGAAAGAGAGAAGGATAGGGAAAATAAATTTGTTGTTTTTGTAAAAAGAAAATATATTGAAGTCTAACAATCTGATGCATGCCACCCATGGATATTACTATACATCCTTACTATCATCCCCGCGATCAACATCCAACAATCTAGGACGTGCACGCTTATGATACCTCATGCACTCCCCTACACCTAATCCGAACGGATCAAAGGTGTGTTTATTGGGCTAGGCCCAATTGTTGATTACACACCCCTTTCCATTTTTTTTACCAACACGCAGAAACACCCCCCTGGCCAAATGGGCCAAGTCCAATATCTGTACTTTGACCCATACTTCCTGCACCCCTAGGTTTTTTCTATTTAGTTTAAAAGCGCACCCCCTGTCCTTATGGGCTTGAATTCATTATCTGAATCCAGGCCCCTTCTATTAACACCCTTTTATATTACTACCTCAGTTATAATTACACCCCCCCGCGTTTTAATTTAATTTTCTTTTATTAGTTATCATAATTATTATTTTAATATTTTATATTTATGTTTTATATTTATATTTTAATAGTATATTTATTATTTATTATAAATTGATTATTTATTTTAAACTCAAAAAAATATATTTTATTCATTGCATTAAATTATTCTTTTAATCATGCACTTAAATAAAATATTTTTACAATTAATATATAAAAAATATTCAACCAAACACCAAATCATTTTCCTAAATCAAATTAATTCAATAAACAAATTTCAAAAAGGATTGCGAATATATTTAAATCAATTGCGCATTTTGTCTAAAAATCTCTGCTACTCCCGACACCTACTCTCGACACCTAGACTAAGCATGCGAAAATACAAATATCTTCGTAACCCATAAAAAAACACAAATCAACCGCGAACTACGAAATGGGACTATGATTCCTCCTAAGAGGATACATAGGCATACGATTAAAATCATGGTGAGTTCCCCTATTTAAAATTAAAACCCTTTTTCCCTATTAATAATTAAAACCATATTTCTTAAAAATTGCGCTTCTAAACCTAGTATCCTTGTGAACAAGGTAGATGAGGGGTGCCTAACACCTTCCCTTCATCTAGAACCGAGTCCAAACCTATAATCTCTGAACTTTTTAGGGTTATTCCTTTATATCCTCTTCTTTAGGATAAAAATGAATGGTGGCGACTCTGATTTAAAAACCAATTGCAACAACTGGGACTCTGCTGGTGACTCAACCCTAGGTTTAGAAGCCTCTACTTTAGGTTTTTGGGTTTTTATTATTTTTGTGTTTTTATTTTGCTTTATTTATTTATTCATTTATTTTGTTTATCATATTTTATCATATTATATTTGTGGTGGGATTTAATTTTCACAAAAAATATTTTCAAGAACCCTTAGAAAGAAGGTTCGTTTATTAGCCAAGGGATTACATCAACCCTATGAGTTTATGTGACGAATTCGCCTAGAGTCGATGGAATTCCACAAAAGGAATACCTCTCGAGGGATACCCTCTCGGGAAGTAGGACTTTGGAATGACACCTATGACTCTTTGTACGACATTTAAATAAAAAACTCATGATGAGACCTTTCATGACCTAGAGACGAAAGTTTCAGTATGCAAAGAGACTCCGCTTAAGAGAGACCCTTATGCCTTTCCTTCTAGTGTTATTCATGACACCATTAAGGAAACCACCTTATGGGGAGGCTAGAATATCCGTAGGCCAATACTAGGAACCTACCTTCTAAGGATGCCTTTCACAAATCCCACTATAATCTTTAAACCCATAAGGGTTATCTTTTTCTTCAACTACTATCTCTAGCCCGTAGGGCTTCCGTCTTTGCCATGATATCTATCCTATAGGAACTCCTCGTTATCTTTCATTGTCCATAATCCTCAAGGAGTTTCTTCTTGTCTCAATCTCTGAGTCAGTGTAGGGTATCATCGTGTCTATCATTAAACTTGTATAGTGTAACGCCCGTTAATTTAATTAATTATTTTATTAAATTATTTTTGGATTATTTGTTGAAGTTGTGAGATGTTGAGAATTATTGGAATAAGTTGTTATATTATTATTAATTAATTAATTAGTTGATTAATGATAATAGTAATGTTGGATTAATGGAATAATTGTGTTGGGCCTATTTTATTGGTTGGAAGTAGTAAAGTGGGGGTGTGAAAGTTAAGCCCAATAGGTTAATGATATAAGGTTAAGATGAAACAAGGTTTTGATTTAGTTTGTGATTAAGGGTTTATGCATTGACCGGAAGAGCTGCATGGTCGTTGAGCAAATTTGCACGGTTGTCGAGCGGAGTAAAACAAGGATGTTGGCTGGAAATTTGGTAGAGCGACCTTTAATCCAGGTAAGGGTGGGGTTCTAACCTTATAATGGGATTTATGATGTGTATTATATGGGAATTGGTCGCTTATATGACTGTGTATGTTGATGTTTCTGGATTTGTTATCGAAGTTACTTGTTTCTCTATGTTGTGGTCGTTAGGGAGTCACGGTAGGACTGTATCGCATGATTGGTGAACCTGTTATTGAAGTTGGCCACTAGACATGTTGTGGACGTTTTGATTTATCTGTATGATTTCCCGATATAATCGATGGATAGGTTAGGGTAGTTTATCACTCGTTGTTATGGTTGTTATGAAGTTGTGGTATTCCGAGTGGTTGGCAGAAAAATTAGTAAATTGTTGTTGTGGTCGTTTTAGGAAGGTTTCTGCGTGATTGTCTCGTACAATTAATGAATTTGTTGACAGGGAATATAGTTGCCTGTTACTGTGGTATTCCAGGCGGTTGGCCAAAAATTATGGGTTGTATTGATGTGGTTGTTTTGACATTGTATTGTTCCATGTTGTTGGCCAGAATGAGTGGTCGAGGAGGATGCTGATGGTGTTAGGTGTCGGGCGGCATTTAGGCTGCAAGGTGTGTAGGGGAATATACGTGTGGGATGTCGAGCGGCATTAGGCTGCAAGGCGTGCCAAGGAGCACATTACCGTTGTCGAGCTGCACGAAGTTGTAGGCTGTGTCGAGTAATGCAAATTAGTTGTATTTCTATGTTGGTTGCTGTGCATGTCGAGGGGAACATAGTCTCCCTATTCCTTTTGCCCGTACAAGTTGTTTTGGTCGATACCAGTGCTGTATAAGTTGTTCTGAATTGATAATTTGCAGGTTGATGGTTTATATTGAGATGCCTCTAATTATGGGCAGATATTAAGTTGTAGGCTTATGGCCAACATTGATTTATGTTGAATTGTTGTTGATGTTGTAGGCTTATGGACAACGTTTATTTATGTTGAGTTGTTGTTTGTTGTTGTTGTTGCTACAATCATGTTATGTCACATATATCACATATCAAGTTGGAGTTGATGCTCGTTAAGTTTGCCTAGATTGGAAAATATAAATTTGAAGGCTTATGCCTTGTTAATGCCTCTATTTATTGGCATATTTTTAAGTTGGGAGTTCTGCTCCATTGGTACCATATCCAGTTGCATAAATACAAGTTGCATTCTGTGTTGCATTCTGAGTCATTGTGTGGTTGATCTGATTATGCTTATTGTAACACGGTGGGAGAACTGACTTGGGTTTTTTACGTTTGATCGCAATTGTTGCGGATAACAAAAGTCGCCACCGACTTTTCTTTTGTCCAATAAGGAAAGGGTGAAAAGAACGGGAAATACCTTTTGAGATTATTTCTTGAGTTCGGGTGGTAGGTTATGAAAAGGGAAGGTATTAGCACCCTTTTCATCTGTAGGTATCTACGAGCTCTTAGTTGCTTTTTAGATCACTTGCTTTTGTTTGAAAATGTGCTTTGTGGTGTGGGTTTAAAAGTATTTTGAAAACATCTTTGTAATGATTCTCGTTTCTATAAGAATGCGTACAAAATGTTAGTTTTGAAAATAGTTCAAAGAGGTGTTTGTAGAATGTGTTTTTTGAAAGTGATTTTGAAAAGTGTCTTTGTAATGATTCTCGTTTCTATAAGAATGCGTATAAAATGTTTTAACTCTTGAAAATGTTTCAAAGGAAAGTGTTGGTGTGTAAAAATGTTTTTATTGTGAGCAAGCGAGCAACTTTGAGCATCCTACCTACTCAAAAGGTCTAGTGTTCTTTTCCTCCTCTTTTAGATGTTTCTATCTTACCATTGATTTGGTAAGAATCCCCATCGTTGGATGTGAAGGGACGAGCGTGGGTCATTTATATAGTCATAGAAGGCAACCTATGAGACATTTTAGAAATTTTTGTTTAGGGACTAGATCGTTTACCGAAGGCAACATCGAGGGTCATCGAGGAACTACGATCTTTTATCAAGGGTCTTTGCTAAAACGCCCATATTCGAAGGACATGACTATTTTCCAAGGCAACAAGTGAGATTACCCTAGGGGTGCATGTGTGTTAATAATGTGTTTGATTTGCATGCATTTAGTCTTTGATTAGGGTGATCTGCTTGTTGGTTTTATCTTGCCATACATCCTAATTACTAACATTTGTATAAGAGAAATAAAAATGCATAAAATAAATCCTATACTATTACAACCATGTTTAATAGCAACAAAATGTAAAGACAAAATAAAATAAAGAAAAGAAAATAGGCTTTTCGATTCAGGCAAGAAAACTCTTCTATTCTGCCCTTCCTGGCTTCCTTCGATTTAGGCCCGAAATCAGTAAGGACACGCCTATTGATTTCATCCTCTTCCCGCTTCTTTCGATTGGGGCCTGGAATGAGCATGAGGTGCACTCTTCGCTTAAAGCTCCTTGCTGCCTTCTTCGATTGCAGGAATGCTAGGCTCTAAAGTTGAGATTCGAAAGGCTTGAATATTTAGCTAATCGAAGGATACAGAGAACCTGTTTTAAAATTTTAAAAATGCAACATTCAAGTGTAACTTTCGAAAGCTACGGGCCAGGGGTTAGCACAAGATTATTGGGCATCAAAATCCAAAGTCTAACTAGTCAGGGTTGAGACTTTCAACATATAGGCAGTGAGGATCGTAAGTTAAGGCATGATCAACTCCCTAGATTAGATATCTACATTTTCTTTTTATTGGTATGTGCACATGATATTTAAACGAAAGAGTTCCAAGTTTAGAGAGAACTTACCTCTTGAAGCGCTTAAATCGAAGGAACTGCAAGTGAATTCCTTGGTGGTGAATGGAACTTCGCTAGAATCTTCCTGAAGCTAGTTCAGTTACTACTTTGTTTGAGCAGTTACTGAATCGAAGGAGGGTATGTAATAGTGGTGAGTGAATCAAAGGTTACTCTATAACAGGTAAGGGAGTGAACCAAGAGAATATTATATTGCAAATGGAGAATGGGTCAAAGGTTAGTTATCTGACAGTTTGAGGAGTGAATCGAAGGGTTCACTTAGTGTATGAAGGGGTCTGAGTTTTTTTAGAAGTGAAGCGTTAGGAATATTTGAGAACGTTTGATGGTGTTTGAGAGTTTTGAGAAATTGATAACTTTCTCACAACAAGAGTTTTTTTTTATACTATCAGGGGCCCCTAAGATGTGTGGTGGAGGCTCTTATTTATATATGATTTTGGCTGATGTTTAGGAGGGAAAACAAAAGAAATTTGAACAAAAAGGGTATGTTGTTCTTGTAGTCTTCGAGGTGCAGTTTTGTATGCAATTTTAGTGTAAGAATAGGGACAGCATTGCAGGACTGCTTTGTAGCAGTTTTGGAGTGTTACGGCCAGTATAGCAGGCTTGTACTTGGAAGCACATAGGACTTTGGTCAGCAAGCATCTTTGGATTATTTTAACCTTTAGTTTTGACCACTTAGGTCCATCCTTCGACCAGATTCTTCTTCAGATAACACTATTTTATTTTCACCCAATATGTGTATTTCGAATGGGACCTTTTTATGCATCCTTCGAAGGGGCCAAATGTATGCCCCTTGAATGGGTCACCAAAATATGTCATTCGATTGGGACATCCAGGTATGTCTGGCAAGTCCTTCGAATGTGCCACCATGGTGCGTCTTTCGAATGAGACAATAGTTATGTGTCATAGTGTAGAAATTGTGTGTTGAAAAAAACTATTTCTAAGGGAGACAATGCCCAGTCGAAACTAGCATGAAAGTAGACAATGCTTTATGGGCGCTAATGCCTTGTGAATGCTAGCCATGGGGGAGCTTTTTGCCTTGTGCATACTGGCCTGAAGGGAGTCCTGTTTTTTGTGAATTGAAGGAATCATGCAAAGGGAAAATGGCTTCTGAATCGAAGGAAAGCTGTAGGAGGTTATTGCTTTGTAACTCCAAGCAAACATGCAAGAGACCTTTTCTCAAACGAAGGCTTGCATGAAGAATGTAACAC
Source organism: Vicia faba (assembly GCA_948472305.1). NCBI lineage: Eukaryota > Viridiplantae > Streptophyta > Magnoliopsida > Fabales > Fabaceae > Vicia > Vicia faba. The sequence goes on along the minus strand of OX451740.1, from coordinate 1,054,164,148 downwards.
CCCAATTCTACCCGGCAATTATAGATAAATCAGAGTTATAAAATCATTCACGCAAACGAATCAGGATGCCACAAATTCATCATTTAAAAACTCATTGCATTCACTGTGGATATATAACACTTTAAAACTTCGGATGAACCATCATCATAATACTTTAATTAAATAATTCAACAATTTGAACATCTACGCAGCGGAATTCTTAATAACATCTTTATCATCGTTACAGCAACTTCAAAACAACACATACTTAATAATAATCAACTTAAAGTTCAACAACTGAATAATCAACAATCAAAAGCAACAAGCGTTCACTCCTCCGAGTGTTACATATCAGAGCAATGACACTGACTCGAACTATTGAAGGTATACAACCTTCACTCTCGATTACTTGCACGTTACCAACATCAGGGCAACATTCAAACAGAAGGGGTGAGATATCTAACAATATAATAAAATGTATGATAATTAATATATTAAATTAGATCACATAACATCACCACTTCTCATATCACAAACAGCAAACATCGTAACAAAATATCAACAATATACACATATACCACTTCAATGCACAACCACTTTATGCAATTAAATAATGCGACTCAATACTATGCAAATGCATGTGGTACCATTGGAGTAGAACTCCCATCTCAAAAATTGTCAACTAATAGAGGCATCAACAAGGCATAAGCCTTCATCTCAATATTCGCCAATACATGCCATCTCAACGAGCATAAGCTCCATCTCAAAATGCAATGTATGCGACACAATCATGAATGTAATGACAACACCATAATTGGCAACATCTCAATACAACATCATTTTTGGCCAAAAGCCTACATCTTAAAAGCATCTCAACATATTTTCATCAACATCATTCATCAACATCATTTATCATCATAAATCGTCAAACATCATTTATACATCATAATTCATCAAAACAAACTCTCATTAACATCATCTCATCAACAACTCAGCCGTATAGTAATACAATAGTAACTCATCAATTTCACAACGTTGGCCATAGGCCTATAACAAGATATTGCCTATAATTAGTTAATCAACTAAGGCTTACTTCTAAATCACCAAACCTCTACATACTACTATTTTGTAATATTACATCATTATCATTATTAATCCTACTGTTACAAACCAGACAATAATCTATAAACGTCTCATCCTCATTCTTCTTCACAAAAACCAACATAGCAATTACCGCAGGAACTGACTCTAATCCTAATTTGGATACTAGGATTATCCTTCCTATTCTTCATTTTAATCCTTAAGAATGAATTTCATCGTGTTAGCTATTCAACGCTTTGAACGACACCTCAAACAGAGTCCGAAAACTCAAGTTACAGCATTCTCAAACTGATTCTGCCAAAAACCAGACAACATGGATCGATGCATAACGCCTTGGGTCGATGCGTACTGAACTTGAAACATGAGTCGACGCATCCTCCCTTGTATCGACTCATCCTGAGTCTGCAACTCTGCATGTATCGACACATGCCCCTACCTATCGAATCATCCTGATTCTGAAAGCCCTCATGTATCGACACATGACTCCTTCGTGTCGACTCATACTGAGTCTAACAACATTCTTGTATCGACACATAGAATTTGGGGTCGACACATACTGCTCTGCTAAGGGTATTTTCTGTGATTTTCTCTGTGTTTTCACTACGGGTTCCATACCTTAAGCCCTAAAACATAATCTAATCATAGATAATCATCACTTACAATTATCCTATAATTCTACATCAATTAAAAAACACCGGGAAATCATTATTCATCCAAAATTCATTGATTTTTCATCATACAACCTTATATACATTCAATTTATGAACCAGACAACAATCACCTCTAACCCCACATACCAATTATCATGAACCCTATTATAGAGTCAGAACCCCACCCTTCCCTTGGATTGAAGGTCGCTCTATAACTTCCGGTTGAATTCCCGTTCTGCCGTTTTCCCTCTATTCCAACAGCTTCACGTTCTTCCTTTCAAGCCCTTATTCCTCTTACTGCTTCTTCTTTCTTGTTATTACTAACAATAATAAAATAACCTATTATTATCTTTATTCCTTAATGGGCTTAAAACTAATACACCATGTGATCGGTGGGAACGAGAACTGACTGTTTTGGAATGTTGGTTCGCGTTTGCGTTTGTTTTTGCAAAATGTCGCGGTAAGCAAGAGTCGCCACCGTCTTTTATTTTATCCAACAAGGAAAGGACAAAAGCACAGAAAAATTCCTTTTCGAGATGTTTCTCGGGTTCGGGAGGTAGATTATAGAAAGGGAAGGTGTTAGCACCCTTTCTATCCGTGGTTATCCACGGGCTCTTAGGTACTTGCTCACTATGTTTTCAAAAGTTTACTTTTCTTTGTGTTTGTGGGTTTTGAAAAGAGTTTTTGTTTGAAAGAGAGTGTAAGTGCGAAAAGTTTTGTTTTGTTTTTTAAAAGGAGCAAGTACTTAAGAACCTCTACCTACTCAAAAAGAAATTTAATTGTGCAAATGTCCTTTAGACAATGCTATCCCACTATTGAGGAGTAGGTAGCACCGTCGTTGGAGTTTTCGGGTCAATTCTATTTAAGGGACGTGTGGTCACTAAAGCAATGTTAGGATGCTTTAGTGGTAACCCTAATGTCTTAGATCATTTTTATCGAGGTAACCATTTCGAGGCAACTTTGATCTTTGGACAGGAGGGCGACCTCTAAGACATCCTATACTCAATGACCACGTTCGAGGCAACCAAGTGAGGTGTACCCTAAGAGTGGCATGTGCAGGTGTGTCAATTTTCAGTCATATTATCTTTGCATGTCATGGTGAGCTACTGTTGATTTTAAGTTAAGAGTTAATCTTGTCATGCATAGCCTAGTTAGCATACATCTAAACAGTTAATATATGTACAAGAATTTAAAGTGCGGGAATTGTAAATCCTACGCTATTACAAGGCTTCGGGGAGGGGGATTATTTACATGTCCAAAATTGGGGAATAAAGCAGTAAAGTAAAAGTCTTAGTTAAGCTATTATAAACCAATAAGCAGTTACAATAAAATAAACGCGCGTGAATCTGAACATAACCTCTAAAAATCCTAAAAATAAAATATTTTTGTTGTTTTATTTTATTTTGGGAAATGCTAAGTCAAATTTAATTAATTAAAAATACTGATTAAAATTAACTCTAAAACATACCTAATATTTTTTGCATTTTTTGTTTATGAAAAGGATTGAATTCAAATAAATCCTAAGTCTATTGATTTTAAAATTGAAGAAAATAAGTTAAAATAATTAACTAGATTAAATCCTAATTCTAAGTCACTTATTTTTATGATTTTTATGTTGATTAAAAAAATAAAATAAAATGGTCCAAACGAAAATGAAATTAGGCAGTAAATCAAGAAAAACAAAATAATTCTGGAGGCCTGGATCGAAAGAAGTGTGGGCTGTCTTTCGACCCAGTGAAGAGGCTGGATCGAAGGTGCATGAGGGGCTGCACTCTGAGGGTGTTCGATCTGGATATGTCATCCTTCGATCTGGAAGTCCTGGGTCCAATTCGAAGCTAAGCTGCTGAGCTTCGAAACTCTGAACAAGATCCTGAGAATATATTTCCTGCAAAAACGAAACACATGTTAAAGCTCCAGGGGGACTTTACCCCCCTAATTCGAATCTCCTCCCTATTCGCACCTGCTGAATCTGGGTCTGGGTTTATTTTATCCTGGGATTCGAAGGAGAAACTCAGATTGTTCCCAAGAAATGGAACAATCTCATCTCTGCGCTGTAGCTTATATGTAGCACATTAAATCATTCACAAACAACAGTAATAACGTGAATATGCAATCAGAGATCGAAATGAGTTTGAGATTAGATTTTGTTTTACCAAACAGAAGTGCTTTGATCTATGATTCTGAGTGTGGAATGGCTGGTGCAAGGATTGGGTATGGCTTCCTGGAAGTGCTGATGATTTTTGGCAGCGTATCTCCAAGTTCTCCCTGTTTCTTTTCTCTATTTTTTCTGTGTATTTTCCGTGTTTTCTCTTGTATAATTTTTGTTCCCCTTTTGTAACACTTGTGATCTCTTTATATAGAGGGGGTGGAGGGGACAGGAAGACAAAGGTTTAAATGACCTTGATTATATGTTTGACAGCCATGAATGAGAATTTGTAACGTTGGCTAAACACATGGGATCTTGTCCCTTTTTGAATTTTGAATGACATGTAACTGGCCTTCGAATGCTCCCTTTCGAATGGGCTGATGGCCTCCTTCGAATGCTCCCTTTCGAATGGGCTGATGGCCTCCTTCGAATGCTTTTCGAAAGCTTCTTCGAATGGACCCTTTGAATGCTTCTTCGAATGGACCTTTTTGGAATTCCAATCGAAGGACACTGTTATAATGCCAATCGAAGTACTTGTCCATAATGCCAATCGAAAGGCTCCTTCAGAATACCAATCGAAGGGTCTTTCAGAATGCCAATCGAAAGCCTTGACATAATGCCAATCGAAATGCTTGTCCATAATGCCAATCGAAGAGCTTGACAAAATGCCAATCGAAAGGCTCCTTCAGAACACCAATCGAAGGGTCTTTCAGAATGCCAATCGAAATGTACTTAAAGCACCACTCAAAAATTTTCCTTTTCCTTAGGCAAGAGTTTGTGATCAACCATGCAGGGGGAAGACTTTGGGAAACATGAGAGGGCAAATTTTGGGGTGTAACAGTTGCCCCTGTTCAATTTTCTTAAAACTGAGGATATAGATTGGCTTTCGAGCCTTTCGTGATCCGAAGGTGGAAGATAATTGAACACTAGAGTGCCCAGAAATTTGCACTCGCATGGTGTAGTATCAGCATTGTGATGCCGGGAATGGGCTTACAGATGCCATTTGGAGATTGTTGGCAGGAGGATGGAGATGGGCTTAAATATGCCATCCAGGGGCAATTGTCGGACTGTATTTGAATGAGTGACAAAATTACATCCGAATCTGGATCGTATCTGGGCTGTTATTTGAAGGTCTCTGATTGCCTGTCATTAACTGGAAGAAATAAATCTAACCAGAGGAGGTCTTTTTTGATAATGATGTGTGATGAAGGAATCTGAGACGATTGCTACTCCAAACAGATTATGAAGGGATCTTGGACGATTACTACCTCAATGGGATGGTGAAGGAATCATGGACGATTACTATAACAACAGGATGATGAAGGAATCTTGGACGATTACTACCTCAGCAGGATGACGAAGGAATCTTGGACAATTACTACCTCAGTAGGATGATGAAGGAATCTTGGACGATTACTACCTCAACAGGATGATGAAGGAGTCTTGGACGATTTCTACATCAGCAGGATGATGAAGGAATCTTGGACGACTTCTACCTCAGCAGGATGATGAAGGAATCTTGGATGACTTCTACCTCAGTAGGATGATGAAGGATTCTTGGACGATTACTACCTTAGCAGGATGATGAAGGAATCTTGGATGACTTCTACCTCAGCAGGACGATGAAGGAATCTTGGAAGATTACTACCTCAGCAGGATGATGAAGGAATCTTGGATGACTTCTACCTCAGTAGGATGATGAAGGAATCTTGGATGATTACTACCTCAGCAGGACGATGAAGGAATCTTGGATGACTTCTACCTCAGCAGGATGATGAAGGAATCTTGGATGACTTCTACCTCAGCAGGATGATGAAGGAATCTTGGATGACTTCTACCTCAGCAGGATGATGAAGGAATCTTGGATGACTTCTACCTCAGCAGGATGATGAAGGAAACTTGGATGATTACTACCTCAGCATGATGATGAAGGAATCTTGGATGACTTCTACCTCAGCAGGATGATGAAGGAATCTTGGATGACTTCTACCTCAGCAGGATGATGAAGGAATCTTGGACGATTACGACCTCAGCAGGATGATGAAGGAATCTTGGATGACTTCTACCTCAGCAGGATGATGAAGGAATCTTGGATGACTTCTACCTCAGCAGGATGATGAAGGAATCTTGGATGACTTCTACCTCAGCGGGATGATGAAGGAATCTTGGACGATTACTACCTCAGCAGGATGGTGTAGGAATCTTGGACGATTACTACCTCAGCAGGATGGTGAAGGAATCTTGGACGATTACTTCCTCAGCAGGGTGGTGAAGGAATCTTGGACCATTACTACCTCAGCGGGATGATGAAGGAATCTTGGATGATTACTACCTCAGCAGGATGGTGAAGGAATCTTGGAAGATTACTACCTCAGCAGGATGATGAAGGAATCTTGGACGATTACTACCTCAGCGGGATGGTGAAGGAATCTTGGATGATTACTACCTCAGCAGGATGGTGAAGGAATCTTGGAAGATTACTACCTCAGCAGGATGATGAAGTAATCTTGGACGATTACTACCTCAGCAGGATGATGAAGGAATCTTTGACGACCGCTACTCCAAAAGGTGATGACTTTTATCTGTCGATCGATTTTTCCTGAAAAGGTAAAGAGTTAGTTGTATGCAATGTCATGATGTATGCATTGTGTAATGATGTTCTCAAAATAAATGAGATTTATGTTATATGCATTTTGTATGCACATGTTATGAATGTTGTTGAAGTGTAATTTTGTCTTGGAGACTAAATTCTTGACAAGTGTTGGGGAGTTATTAAACCCTGGACTGCTGTTGAAGAGTAGGTATGTCTTCAAACTTTGCTTAGAATGTTTCCACTGAGGATCCTTGTTTGTTGAGGAGAACTCCGTTGGGGAAAGTTGTGAACTTTGTGGAGAGTATTGATTCATTCTTGGGGAACAAGTTCAGGAGTCTCGGTTGTCCGTTGCTCTACTGGGGAGTCAAAGTTAAACTGACATCTGGTCGGGTCCAGGTTTCACAGTAACTTGCTGGGGATTGCAGAGTAGTCTACTGGGGAAGAGGAGTTGTGGTCCTTTGATTTGTAGTAGTCGGAGAGGCAGACTCAAGCTGGGGAGTCCTGGTGTTGTTGGGGAAATAAACCCTGTCGTCAGTCCGCTAGAGAGGTGACATCTTTGTTGGGGGAAGTCCTCGAGGATTCTTGAGGTTGATTCAGCTGGGGAAATGCTTTCAGAGATTAAAACCTTGCTGGGGAGTCATCCTATGAGAAGGATTTTGGGGAGATTTGTCATTTCCCCTAGTAGCAAGTGTTTAAGACATTGCCAGAAAATGTTTAATTGTACGTAACCCTTCATTGAGATTGATGTTCAATGCCCCAAGTGATGGAGATGGAGACTTGCCCCTGGTTACTCTGCACTTCTTCAGAGATTTCTTGAAATCTTGACTGGACTGCCCCAGGTGTGTTAGATAGTGACATGTCAAGTCCCCTTGTAGATATGAGATTTGTCAATGGAACTGTCATCCTTTTTGAAGTGATTTTGTTCACTGAGAGGGCTTTCGTTCATCGGATATTCGTCGTGTGAATTTCTCCGCTGTCAAACAAATAGCCAAATGCAAACAGTGATATTCAAATAATGCAAAGTTTATGCTTGTCTCGAAGTTTTTAAAAAATGCATTTTTTAGCAGAAAACTTTTTATAAGACAAATTCAACACAAGATTTAGGGCAAAGCCTTACAGGAGTCGGGATACCTTTTGTAACAGTATGCTTTCTAACTAACCCATGCTTCAGTTAGGACTTTTGAAGGGTTATAACGTGGCTTGGTTCGCGGTTTAAGAAACAAAGGATAAAGGCTAAAAGTATATTTGTACCCACCCGCTCTTCGTGATTTTCTTCAATCCTAAACTCAGTTAATTATGCATTTGATCTTCAAATGAGTCTGGAACGACGTTTTTGGTGATGGTTCACACAAGTTGAATTTGTTGGAAGGCAGTCATTTTTGCAACATTTTGCATGTTGTTGAGGATTTTTAGCGACCTCGTTCTTTTGATTTGTTATCCCTAACTTTTGCCTGACTGTTCCTGTTTTCGAGAATACAGTCAGCGGGATGCCCCAGCTTTCTTAAGCCTCCTTTATAGGTTTTGGCTCAGTGGGCTTTTCTCTTTTGAGAGATTGACTGCCTATGAAATAAGGAACCACCACTGTCTTTTGATTCCAGAGGAATGCTTTTGATGTTGTTCGTTGTATTATGAACTGAGAGTTTTGCGACTTAAATGCGCATCTTTTGAATTAACTGAGAGTCTACCCTGCCCCAGGTTTAAATTAAAGGTTTCAATTTGTGTTTAAAACAGAAAACTCCTACTTCTTTGGCTCTGTTGTACCCCAAAATTTGCCCTCCCATAATCTTCAATGTTTTGCCAAGCATCACCTCAAATGGTTCAAAGTCCACTCAAGGGCTACACAGTCAACCATCCTCCTAAGGCAGGCAAAATTAGGGTTTTGGTTCTCACAAGGAAGTTGAGGTTTTCAAGGGCTCAATCAAGTCCCATATGCTCATATACATTGTCAAGCACCTACATGTCAAGTTTCAAGGCTCACAAGGTCAAGTTGCACAGTCAAAAACCCTAATTGCCTCACAATCAACTACAGGGGCAAAATGGTCATTTGGCAGTCAAAAGTCAAAAATTTTGGTCAACATATTATTTTGAAGCCACAATCATCATTTGGTCAAGTCTTGACCATGATTCCACAAGAATGGCTCAAAAATCATCAAGATGCAAAACTTTCTATTTTTGGACAGCTGAAAAGTCAACTGTAACTTGACCAAGGCATAACTTTTTCATGGTTCATCAGAAAAATCCCATCCAATGCTCATCTTGAAGGGGAAGACATTTCCTACAACTCATCTTCACATTCCAAGTCCAAGAAATGCTCTCACAAAAAGTTATCAATTTCAACATTATAGGTCATTTTCAAAAGTCAACAAAAAGGCACTTTAAGTCAAAGACCATAACTTGAGATTGGTACATCAAAATGACATGGGACCAAAGTAATTGGTTAGAGGACTTCAAGAACTTTCTAAAATGTCCAAGAACATGTTCATAACTTCAAAATTGAGCAAGATATGCATTGGAGAAGTTGGGAAATTTTTGTGAAATGGCCAAAGTCAATTATCCTTGAAACTTCATTTTTGACAAAAGGGGCCCACTTTTTCCACTTGTTTCAGCTTGACCATGCCTCCCACGTGTCCCACAATTTATTTCAAGATTAAAAATTAATTTCCCATTTTTATTTAATTTGATTTGATTTAATTCATTTTAAATCTTTAAAATTCAAATGAAAATCAAGAAAATTAATTAAGGGATATATTTTATGTTGAATTGCTTTGATACACCATCATTCACCTTCCAAATTCGTGCAAGACCTATTATGGGCATAAAAATTCAAATTTTCACAAGAAAGGCAAGTTGTTTCAATGGAGTTTATGGCAAAATCAAGAACTTCAATGCAAAGGCTTAATGTCCATTATGCTGATTGATTCACATTACAAAACACATGTGCAAGCATTCCCAACAGAACTCACGACCTAGAGAGCCCCATACAGCATAAGCCATTTACATTTTTTCAAGAGAAAAGTGACAAATCGAAAACCACCTTGCAGCCTATTCCAAGCCTCAATTTCAATCCAAATACACTCCTGGCATCACTAGGAACCTTTGGCAATCAGAATCAAGCGCAATCACTCAAGGAATCACGCCATACAACTCACACGGTTTTCATTTTTTCTCAAATTTACATATCACATTCCATGCATTTTTAACACCTTTTGTTGATAGCATTATGCTCACAGGATCAATACAAAGCGTTCCACATGATTTAATTTGAGAATGGCGCCCTGGATTGAAAGTTACCATTAGCAATTTCTAGGTTTTCAGAGCTTTAGAATTGGGCTTTTTTATATGCTTTAAAATTGGAACCCCAAATAGGCATGGTTGGAATCAGCTGGACTAGACGATTTTGATGGACACCTCGCGCCTAATTTATGCTTCACGAGCGTCTATTCACTATTTTTAAAATGCCTGTATTTTGTGGGGGTTTAAAACCCCCGCTATGTGTTTTTATGTTTGCAGAAAAGGTTGAAGACGAAGACCGTGGCAGCATGTGATTGGTCAGTTCAAATTCACGCGCGTGTTTCAGCATATAGGGCACTTATTCCATATATTATTTTGTTTCTATTATGTTTACAACTAGTGCGCTTGGTTCAGTTGGTTGGCTGTGCACTTTGCAATCTTTGGGACCTGGGTTCGATTCCCAGGTCCCCTATAATTTCCATATTCTTTTTCCAAATGCTTTCCTGTGCAGAGTTCAAATTGATGCGTACCATGCACCTCACCCATCCAATAAGCCAAGTGTCATTGGAGGCAGATCTAAGGGCCAAGCATAAGGAACACCATACTCTGGAGTCAGCGCATGCGTAGGCGATCCAAGAAAGTCAAACGAGCTGAAGCTTAATGGGCCATAATTCCAACAATGCACCCTCCATTTCAGCCCACACCCCCTTGGGTTTTATTCTTCTCTTTATTTTGTTTTGACATTTTCTTTTTTTTATTTACTTGCTTTATTTTATTTATTTATTATTAATAATTAACTAACTAATATTTTTCATAAAAAATCAAAAAAATAGAACTAACATTATTTTTATTATTATTATTATTTTATTTTTGTAAATAAACATTAAATAAATTAGTTTTAACTAGGCCATTTTAACTCTTTTTAAAAAACAACTAAAAATAACTTAGATTTAGGTTAACTTAGAATTTTAATTCTCTTATTTTATTTCATAAAAAATACAAAAAACATATTTTCTTTTATTAAATTAATTAATTAGTTTAACAATTAGTTTTTAGTTTCTTTTAATTACAAAAAGACCAAAAAAATCAATTTCTTTTCTTAAAAGGGTCAACACCCTTAGAACATTTCTGATTTAATTTTTATTCGCGCTTAGTTTATTATTATGTAATTGCTTCCAAGACATGTAATAGTTAATTAGGTTTACTGTTTTTTACTTTCCGTACTTATTTACCAAAAAAACGGGTCTTTGTATTTTTTGGCGATGTATAGACCCGCGCCTTGTAATAGCGTAGGATTTATGTTTCCGCAATTTACTTTCTGCACCCCTTAACTGCTAAACTTACATGAAAGAATGTATGGTAAATAAAAACAACTCGTAGCTCACTAATTACCAAGACAAACATTAACTGAATACAACACACAATACACACACCACTTCTAGGGTACGCCTCACTCGTTGCCTTCGAACGTGGTCGTCAAGTATAGGACGTTTTAGCGGTCGCTCTTATGTCTAAGATCAAGTCACCTCGAAACAGTTGCCTCGGATTAAAAGGATCTAGGACATTAGGGTAGCTTCTAAGGTGTCCTACCATTGCTTCGGTGACCACACTGTCCCTACAAACGAATTGACCCGAACACCTCCAACGATGGTGCTACCTATCTCTAAATGGTGGGATAGCACTATCTAAAGGACACTTACACAGCTTAGTTCCTTAGGGTAGGTAGATGACTCATGGGTACTTGCTCTTTTCAAAAACAAACAAAATACTTTTTCACACCTTACACTTTCAAAAGCTTTCAAAACAAATATTTCAAACACTCTTGAGGACAGATACAAGAGTCATTCAGAAATCTTTCAAAGAAACTTTTTCAAACCCACTCACATTTGAAAAGCAAACATCTTTTGAAAACATAAGAGCAAATACCTAAGAGCCCATGGATAACCACGGATAGAAAGGGTGCTAACACCTTCCCTTTCTATAAATCTACCTCCCGAACCGAGAAACATTCTCATAAGGAATTTTGCTGTGCTTTTGTCCTTTCCATGTTGGAGAACATAAAAGACGGTGGCGACTCTTGCTTACCGCGACATTTCGCGAAACCAGCTTAAAAAACAGTCAGTTCTCATTTCCACCGATCACAGGCTCGAAGGGGTTGACTAGGGATTATCTTCCTTATAACTCTAGTGTTTAGGATTTGAAAGAAATGCCTGTACATCATCAGCGAGGTCTGTCCAAAAGCATACTGTATGAGATTATGGCATTGTTTCGTCATCCTCCCTCTAAAGGCTTGTAACTTTTAGCAAGAGTTGAATGTCATAAAGTGAGTAAAAAGCATAGTTTAAATGTAACGAAAGGATGAATTCAAGACAAACATATGCAATGCATTAGTGAAACAGAGTTTGACATTAATAGGTAAATGTTTGAATAGCAAAGAGATTACAACTTGAAAATTCAAATGAACAAAAGTCTTCTCGTCTCAGTACTTGTCACTTCAAATGGTAAACCTTGGAGGGATGGTAGAAGAACTCAGCCTGACCATCTTGTGTGAATTCCAATGCTCCTTCATCAATCAGGTCTTGAATTTTGTTTCTCAGCGCCCAACAGATGTTAGTATCATGCCCGGGGATGTTGGAGTGATATGCACACCTTGCATCAGGATCGTACTTTGGGGAGGTTGTGTTGGGATTCTTAGGAGGGTCCCTTAACGTCACCAGATTCAATCTTAACAGGTGCTGTAAAGATTGAGACAACGGCATGTTGAGCTTGGTAAATTGCCTCCTGGGCCTGTTTGGCTTACTCTGATCAAACCATTGTTCTTGGCAAGGTCTTTATTGGACCTGTGAGGTAGTAACAACTTGGAGAGGTCCATTCTTCACCATACCAAACTCTTGTCTTCTTGGAGGATGATCAATGACTTGGTCCCCGACTTTGACTGTTTGCTTCATGTTGTTGTTTTTGTCTTGATGAAGCTGGTTGATCATGGTTCTCAACTCTTCTTGTTCCCGAGCTAAGCCTTGGATAAGAGCCATCTGCCCCAGCATTTGGGTTCTCATTGCATCTACCTCAGCTTGCAGATGTTTTAGCCGTTCGTCCTTATTGTCTTCAGGACTTTTCTTGACCAAGTTCCCCATGAGGAGTGTTCTCAACTCTTCCTGCCCCTTGGATAGGTTTAGGAAGATTTCCCTGAACTGAGTCTCTTGAGTATGAAGATCTTGGTTGTCTTGTTGGAGAGCCATTGCTGAAATAAACAATGAGAACATGAGAGACCTGTATTGGAAGACCTGTTATGCAATGATATGTATGCAATGTTTTCAAGGATCTCGCGGGGTAAACAAGAAACTGTTAGAATCTGAATCTGGTAGCTTGATTGAAGGAACTTCATGTTGTTAAGAGTCCTTCTTCAAGAGTCAAACTCACCATATCGAGTGGGTCATAGCCCCTGACTCAAGTTATCATGCTTGCATTTCTAGACAACCTTGGCTAGAGGAAAATAAATCCCCTTTGCCCCTTACTAGACTTTTGATTTACCATAACCTGCATCACAGACCCTTGAGATCCTTAAATGGTTAAGGAAATGTTAAGGTATGATGTTATGATATGTATGTTATGCGTTTAAGCAAAAGTGTGAGGTGATGTAAGTAAACCCTGCAATAAGTCCAAATTATTGGATAAGTACTGTAAACAAAACCTGCAAGGAACTCATGTTGTCAGATAACAAGAATGTGCAAGTAGTTCAAGTTTGAAGGCACACAAGTCACACATATAGCCTTAAGTTTAGGTTGGCATGGAGCTTAGGTACTACCCTCTTTCAGTTCAGTTGGTTAAGACCTGTCCTAAAAATAGTAACCGGGTTCTAGAGGATCTCAATATCACTTACTACCCTCAATCGGTCATAATTCCAGTTTAGCAACCTTTTCTTGCGGCCAGAATCATCGCGAGAGTTTAGTCTCAATGAGTGTAGCATATTGCTACTGTTCTATGGCCAAGTTGGTCAATTTAAGGTTCTAAGGTCAGTTGGTGCTTAATGACTCCTTAGAAGACCCATATTCTCCTCGTTCCAACACAAGGGATATCGGTACAGACTAAGGTGCCACACTAATGTAGCTACTGCTTCATCCGTGTCGGTCTACGCCGGATAGATCCCTCACAATTTATTGCTACTTACCTAAAGGGTATCCCCAGATCCGGGTTAGGATCTATAGAACTCTGATACAAGCCTACAAAATTAAAGCATACAAAGCATACAATTGAAAACAAGAGTGATCTAATCCTAAGGTACACCTCACTTATTAAATGTCCCCAGCAGAGTCGCCAGTTCTGTGATCGGTGGGAATGAGAACTGACTGTTTTGGAATGCTGGTTCGCGTTTGCGTTTGTTTTTGCAAAATGTCGCGGTAAGCAAGAGTCGCCACCGTCTTTTATTTTATCCAACAAGGAAAGGACAAAAGCACAGAAAAATTCCTTTTCGAGATGTTTCTCGGGTTCGGGAGGTAGATTATAGAAAGGGAAGGTGTTAGCACCCTTTCTATCCGTGGTTATCCACGGGCTCTTAGGTACTTGCTCACTATGTTTTCAAAAGTTTACTTTTCTTTGTGTTTGTGGGTTTTGAAAAGAGTTTTTGTTTGAAAGAGAGTGTAAGTGCGAAAAGTTTTGTTTTGTTTTTTAAAAGGAGCAAGTACTTAAGAACCTCTACCTACTCAAAAAGGAATTTAATTGTGCAAATGTCCTTTAGACAGTGCTATCCCACTATTGAGGAGTAGGTAGCACCGTCGTTGGAGTTTTCGGGTCAATTCGATTTAAGGGACGTGTGGTCACTAAAGCAATGTTAGGATGTTTTAGTGGTAACCCTAATGTCTTAGATCATTTTTATCGAGGCAACCATTTCGAGGCAACTTTGATCTTTGGACAGGAGGGCGACCTCTAAGACATCCTATACTCAATGACCACGTTCGAGGCAACCAAGTGAGGTGTATCCTAAGAGTGGCATGTGCAGGTGTGTCAATTTTCAGTCATATTATCTTTGCATGTCATGGTGAGCTACTGTTGATTTTAAGTTAAGAGTTAATCTTGTCATGCATAGCCTAGTTAGCATACATCTAAACAGTTAATATATGTACAGGAATTTAAAGTGCGGGAATTGTAAATCCTACACTATTACAAGGCTTCGGGGAGAGGGATTATTTACATGTCCAAAATTGGGGAATAAAGCAGTAAAGTAAAAGTCTTAGTTAAGCTATTACAAACCAATAAGCAGTTATAATAAAATAAACGCGCGTGAATCTGAACATAACCTCTAAAAATCCTAAGAATAAAATCTTTTTGTTGTTTTATTTTATTTTGGGAAATGATAAGTCAAATTTAATTAATTAAAAATACTGATTAAAATTAACTCTAAAACATACCTAATATTTTTTGCATTTTTGGTTTATGAAAAGGATTGAATTCAAATAAATCCTAAGTCTATTGATTTTAAAATTGAAGAAAATAAGTTAAAATAATTAACTAAATTAAATCCTAATTCTAAGTCACTTATTTTTATGATTTTTATGTTGATTAAAAAAAACAAATAAAATGGTCCAAACGAAAATGAAATCAGGCAGTAAATCAAGAAAAACAAAATAATTCTGGAGGCCTGGATCGAAAGAAGTGTGGGCTATCTTTCGACCCAGTGAAGAGGCTGGATCGAAGGTGCATGAGGGGCTTCACTCTGAGGGTGTTCAATCTGGATATGTCATCCTTCGATCTGGAAGTCCTGGGTCCAATTCGAAGCTAAGCTGCTGAGCTTCGAAACTCTGAACAGGATCCTGAGAATATATTTCCTGCAAAAATGAAACACATGTTAAAGGTCCAGGGGGGACTTTACCCCCCTGATTCGAATATCCTCCCTATTCGCACCTGCTGAATCTGGGTCTGGCTTTATTTTATCCTGGGATTCGAAGGAGAAACTCAGATTGTGCCCAAGCAATGGCACAATCTCATCTCTGTGTTGTAGCTTATATGTAGCACATTAAATCATTCACAAACAACAGTAATAACGTGAATATGCAATAAGAGATCGAAATGAGTTTGAGATTAGATTTTGTTTTACCAAACAAAAGTGCTTTGATCTATGATTCTGATTGTGGAATGGCTGGTGCAAGGATTGGGTATGGCTTCCTGGAAGTGCTGATGATTTTTGGCAGCGTATCTCCAAGTTCTCCCTGTTTCTTTTCTCTATTTTTTCTGTGTATTTTCCGTGTTTTCTCTTGTATAATTTTCGTTCCCCTTTTGCAACACTTGTGATCTCTTTATATAGAGGGGGTGGAGGGGACAGGAAGACAAAGGTTTAAATGACCTTGATTATGTGTTTGACAGCCATGAATGAGAATTTGTAACGCTGGCTAAACACATGGGATCTTGTCCCTTTTTGAATTTTGAATGACATGTAACTGGCCTTCGAATGCTCCCTTTCGAATGGGCTGATGGCCTCCTTCGAATGCTCCCTTTCGAATGGGCTGATGGCCTCCTTCGAATGCTTTTCGAAAGCTTCTTCGAATGGACCCTTTGAATGCTTCTTCGAATGGACCTTTTTGGAATTCCAATCGAAGGACACTGTTATAATGCCAATCGAAGTACTTGTCCATAATGCCAATCGAAAGGCTCCTTCAGAATACCAATCGAAGGGTCTTTCAGAATGTCAATCGAAAGCCTTGACATAATGCCAATCGAAATTCTTGTCCATAATGCCAATCGAAGAGCTTGACAGAATGCCAATCGAAAGGCTCCTTCAGAACACCAATCGAAGGGTCTTTCAGAATGCCAATCGAAATGTACTTAAAGCACCACTCAAAAATTTTCCTTTTCCTTAGGCAAGAGTTTGTGATCAACCATGCAGGGGGAAGACTTTGGGAAACATGAGAGGGCAAATTTTGGGGTCCAACAGTTGCCCCTGTTCAATTTTCTTAAACCTGAGGATATAGATTGGCTTTCGATCCTTTCGTGATCCGAAGGTGGAAGATAATTGAACACTAGAGTGCCCAGAAATTTGCACTCGCATGGTGTAGTATCAGCATTGTGATGTCGGGAATGGGCTTACAGATGCCATTTGGAGATTGTTGGTAAGAGGATGGAGATGGGCTTAAAGATGCCATCCAGGGGCGATTGCCGGACTGTATTTGAATGAGTGACAGAATTACATCCGAATCTGGATCATATCTGGGCTGTTATTTGAAGGTCTCTGATTGCCTGTCATTAACTGGAAGAAATAAATCTAACTAGAGGAGGTATTTTTTGATAATGATGTGTGATGAAGGAATCTGAGACGATTGCTACTCCAAACAGATGATGAAGGGATCTTGGACGATTACTACCTCAACGGGATGGTGAAGGAATCTTGGACGATTACTACAACAGCAGGATGATGAAGGAATCTTGGACGATTACTACCTCAGCAGGATGACGAAGGAATCTTAGACGATTACTACCTCAGTAGGATGATGAAGGAATCTTGGACGATTACTACCTCAGCAGGATGATGAAGGAATCTTGGTCGATTTCTACCACAGCAGGATGATGAAGGAATCTTGGACGATTTCTACCTCAGCAGGATGATAAAGGAATCTTGGACGACTTCTACCTCAGCAGGATGATGAAGGAATCTTGGACGACTTCTACCTCAGCAGGATGATGAAGGAATCTTGGATGACTTCTACCTCAGCAGGATGATGAAGGAATCTTGGACGATTATTACCTCAGCAGGATGATGAAGGAATCTTGGATGACTTCTACCTCAGCAGGATGATGAAGGAATCTTGGATGACTTCTACCTCAGCAAGATGATGAAGGAATCTTGGATGACTTCTACCTCAGCATGATGATGAAGGAATCTTGGATGAATTCTACCTCAGCGGGATGATGAAGGAATCTTGGACGATTACTACCTCAGTAGGATGGTGAAGGAATCTTGGACGATTACTACCTCAGCAGGATGGTGAAGGAATCTTGGATGATTACTTCCTCAGCAGGGTGGTGAAGGAATCTTGGACGATTACTACCTCAGCGGGATGATGAAGGAATCTTGGATGATTACTACCTCAGCAGGATGGTGAAGGAATCTTGGACGATTACTACCTCAGCAGGATGATGAAGGAATCTTGGACGATTACTACCTCAGCGGGATGATGAAGGAATCTTGGACGATTACTACCTCAGCAGGATGGTGAAGGAATCTTGGACAATTACTACCTCAGCAGGATGATGAAGGAATCTTGGACGATTACTACCTCAGTAGGATGATGAAGGAATCTTGGACGATTACTACCTCAGCAGGATGATGAAGGAATCTTTGACGACCGCTACTCCAAAAGATGATGACTTTTATCTATCGATCGATTTTTCCTGAAAAGGTAAAGAGTTAGTTGTATGCAATGTCATGATGTATGCATTGTGTAATGATGTTCTCAAAATAAATGAGATTTATGTTATATGAATTTTGTATGCACATGTTATGAATGTTGTTGAAGTGTAATTTTGTCTTGGAGACTAAATTCTTGACAAGTGTTGGGGAGTTATTAAACCCTGGACTGCTGTTGAAGAGTAGGTATGTCTTCAAACTTTGCTTAGAATGTTTCCACTGAGGATCCTTGTTTGTTGAGGAGAACTCCGTTGGGGAAAGTTGTGAACTTTGTGGAGAGTATTGATTCATTCTCGGGGAACAAGTTCAGGAGTCTCGATTGTCCGTTGCTCTACTGGGGAGTCAAAGTTAAACTGACATCTGGTCGGGTCCAGGTTTCACAGTAACTTGCTGGGGATTGCAGAGTAGTCTACTGGGGAAGAGGAGTTGTGGTCCTTTGATTTGTAGTAGTCGGAGAGGCAAAATCAAGCTGGGGAGTCCTGGTGTTGTTGGGGAAATAAACCCTGTCGTCAGTCCGCTAGAGAGGTGACATCTTTGTTGGGGGAAGTCCTCGAGGATTCTTGAGGTTGATTCAGCTGGGGAAATGCTTTCAGAGATTAAACACTTGCTGGGGAGTCATCCTATGAGAAGGATTTTAGGGAGATTTGTCATTGCCCCTAGTAGCAAGTGTTTGTGACTGTTGTACCCCAAATTTTGACCTAAGATACCATCTCCCATCTACATCATTACATTGCAAGGGTTTTGACCTATTTTTATCAATTTTCAAAGCAGTTTTTAAATTCATAACTTTTTCAAGTCAAAAGCTGTTTATTTTTGAAACGCTAAATTTATTTATTGATCAATGATGTTTATTTAATTATTTATTATTCTAAATTTAAATAATTGGAATTTATTTTCAGTTATTATATAATTTAAAGAATTATAAATAATAAAATAAATATTTGAAAAGAAGTTTATTAATTGATCAACAATGTTTATTTAATTATTTATTATTCTAAGTTTAAATAGTTGAAATTTTATTTTCAGTTATTATAATTTAGAGAATTATAAATAATGAAGTAAATAATTGAAGAGAAGTTTATTGATCAATGATGTTTATTTAATTATTTATTATTCTAAATTTAAATAATTGGAATTTATTTTCAGTTATTATATAATTTAAAGAATTATAAATAATAAAGTAAACAATTGTAAAGAAGAAAAGAATTAACTGGTAAAATATTGGAGTTTTATTCACTTTATTCTAATTGTTACAATTGTTGTTTAAATACTGTATTTATTTAACAAAGTATTTACAATGACAATTCTTACAAATGTTTAAAGTGAAATAAAAATTATCCTAATTTTTCTAAGTTCTAAATCTTCATCTTCTATCCAATACTTCTTTGATGCCCATTTGATTTTACCTGCAGAGAATTAAGAGAAAAAGTCAAGAGATAGATATATAATTAAAAGCAGAAAATTAATTTAGCGTTCATCATTAAAAGCAAACGGCTGGAATCAGTTTTTACCCTCTTTGCAAATCACGGGATTTCTCCCGGTTCACAAAAAAGGGGATGAATTTTATTGATAAATATGAATGCACAAGTTAAAATTATGCACAAATTCAATATTTCAAAGTAAACTGCATAGTTCAAAACCAATTGCACAAATCCAATTTTTTGTCAAAACTGCATATTTCAAAATCAACATCATATGCATAGTCAAAGTTACATTTTCAAAGCCAAAGTCCAACGTAAACTACCCAATGTATGGGAAGAGGTCAAAAACACAAGGCTCCATATTGTACAATGCAGATGGCCAAGAGAAACATGTACAGATTAAAACTATGCAAGCAAGTATTTCCTAATTTCATCATTTTCCAGCTTTGCTTTTTCAGAACAAGTACATAACATCATTTTTTTAATACCAAACTGTACTAAGGAGAGAGAAGAGAGAAAGAGTGTGGGTTTACAGGTTTTGGCCTTAGGCATAAAAGGGATAGAAAACAAAACTGCAATAATACAGTAAAAAAAGGAAGTATAGAAAAGGATAAAGCAAACTAAATGGAACAGTAAGAGTGCAGAGATATCAAGAGGAAATAGTTAAATATACAAAACCTGAACTGTCAAATAGAGGCCAGGAAAACGGATATGATAACCACACAAAACATCTCAAGCAAAAGAAAGAGAGTTCATAACCTGTTGAGAGCCTAAAAAAAACCAAAACTGAGTTCAAATACCACAAGCCTATTCTCAAAGAGGAAAAGCTTGAAAAGCCTTACCCCTTTCAAAAACGATAACCTACTGTCTCAAGCCAAGACCATAAAACCATAACCTGCACAAACCTGTTGCCTATCCAAAACCTTGGCCTTGTCAAACACAACCTACTGAAAAACCATATCCCAAACAACATCAAGCCTAAAACCAGTCCCCAGGCCCGAAACCTGTACCTGTTTCAAACCTTACCATTCCATGCCAAAACTGAAGCCTAAAAAACAGTAAACCTGTCAAGAGGCTCCAACCTGTGTTCAAGCCTTAAACCATATAACCCGCAACAAAACAACAAGAAACCTGCCCAGTTCTAAAGCCATAACCAGTAAAGCCTCATCAAAGAAATAACCAGAAAAGCCTGTAACCAACAAATGGTCCAAACCTTGCCAAAGAAAACCTCAAGGCCACGAACCTGAAACCATGACCAGAAGGCCATCCAAGTCCATAACAACTCAAAGCCCTCAGAGTTTTCTCATCACTGGGTTGTCAAACACACTAACCAACATATCTTGGTAACAAGGCAAGAAGAAGAAGAGGAAAAAGCATACAAACAAAGGCAACAGTCAAGCATACAAACGAAGGCAACAATCAAGCATACGACGAGCCCACAGAAAGAAGAAGGAAAAGAAGCATACGAAGCAAAAAAGCAGCAAGAAGAAGAGGATAAAGTTTTGTTTTCAGGATTTCATCACCAAACAAAAGAAGTAAGAAACGAAATACCAGGACTCCAAGCCACCGCGCTTCACTCCTCCGCCAGCAAGCCTCCGGAACGCCTCTTCCTCCTCCTTCATAAAGGTAGCTATGCTTTTTCTTTTTCCTTTCCACCATCTCAACAGAAACCATATGTAAAAAATAAAGTCAGAATCAAAATGGATGTAGATCATAAACATGCAAAATCATAAAAAACCCCAAAGAGATAAAATGGAAGTTAACCTTTGAACTATCGCGTGCTTCATCGTGGGAAGGAGAACACAAAAGAGACGTTGGTGGCTCGGGCAAGGGAATTTCAGAAGCGGGCATGAGAGCAACGAAGAAGACGAACGGAGAAGAACGCGTGAACGAACGAACGGCGCTGTACCCTCTGCTAACCCTAACTCAAGTAAACAAATATGTTTAACCCTAAACAAGTTGTGAATGTGTGGGCTTGACCCGTTTCCCTGCCTAAAATCCCAACGATTTCCATTATAACATCCCCCATTTCTGTTTGTTTTGATTAGGCCCCTTAAAAACCCTTTGGCCCATACAATTGTTTATCTACCCCTTTATTTTATTTTTACCCCTCTTTCTATTTATTTTCTTTTAGTTTTTTTTTAATTTTATTAATTTAGTTTAATTATAAAACTTAATCAAATAGAGGTAATTTAATTAAACAAATTTTAAATAATGTGACCAATTTTTATTAAGTTTAACTTTAGGATTAATTTAGTAATTTTAGTATTCCTTTTTTTAATTAGATTTAAGTTAGTAACTTTTAAAGTTTTAATTTAGTTTAAAATTATTTAATAATTCTTAAAATAATACTTTATGTTAATACAAAAATATATAAAAAATAGAAATTTAAGAATTAAAACATTTTATTTTTTCTTTAATTAATTCTCTTGTTTTGTACATATTAAACGAAAAAATATAAAATGCATGTTCACGCCATTTGGTCTGCTTATTCAATCATTGTTATGGTCATATATCACTTAGCTACTTAATCATTATCTGCATAATTTTCTGTTTAATTATTTCGTCTTTACTTGTTTATTCCGTTTACGTCTAAATCCAAGAGAATAAATGATTAAATTTGTCGACTTCATGTCCTCAAATCCAATCACGCGAATATCTTCATCTCATTAAAACTTAAGACAATTTTTCCTCAAATATTCAATCTTTTCAAAACTTATACTTTTTAAGTCAAAACTTCGACATTAGGTCGTCGTACCTTTAAAAACCCGTCCGTACCCCTTTTCGGCCAAAACAATTTATTTTTAATCAAACGAACATTTTAGTAAACAGATATTTCAAAAGGTTCCTATAGAGTACTATAGATACATTGGGTGCTAATACCTTCCCACTGTATAACCAACCCCCGAACCATAGATCTCTTTTCAAAAACGCCTTGTATTTTTATTACTTTTAGAAAGTATTATTTTACATTGCATATTTTAGGGTTTTATTTCGCTCTTTCCCCTTTTCCCTTGGAAATGATAAAGCGCGGTGGCGACTCTTGCTTTTGTGAGACGAATTAATTAATAGTTCGATATCCGATTTACCCCGCTACATTTTTTATCGCTACAGAATTGGCGACTCTGCTGGGGAAAGATTGACCTCTTGCTGGTCCATCCCTAAGTGGGTTAAGCCTAGTTTGTTTTATCTGTTTTATTATTATTTGATTTGTTTGATTATGTGTTTAAATTGGGGTTGTTTGGGTTTTTTTGCAAAGGACGAATCCTATACCCGGATTAAGTTACACTTAAGGAATAGGACGGGCGGTACAGTCATGTTAACTTTGAGGGAGTAATCCCGAAGAAGGAGGCATGAGATCCCCCACTCAATGGAAGGCCCTTTTGAACATAATATTTGTTTACCGAGTAATCGGGAAGACATTATTATTTTCGACCTGGGAGCCAGAGAAATTGAGAACCGTAGAACCCTAACCCATCTTGGCCTTTTAGGTGTAGCACGAAGACTATAACGGAGT
Organism: Vicia faba; assembly: GCA_948472305.1. Taxonomy (NCBI): domain Eukaryota; kingdom Viridiplantae; phylum Streptophyta; class Magnoliopsida; order Fabales; family Fabaceae; genus Vicia; species Vicia faba. The sequence goes on along the minus strand of OX451740.1, from coordinate 1,054,141,115 downwards.
AATTCGGAAGTAGTTGTTACGCGATGCTACGCTCGGATGAGTTTCTCTTGAGAATATTGCTAATTATTGAGTAATCAAGACGTTGGCAATATCCGAAGGAGGAATGTAGACTCTGGGAACTCTTAGAACCTTGTCTTACAGGTGTGTTTGAACCGTTAGTACATACCTTGGGGTGGGCTTTACCCTCGACTCCATGCTGAAACGTTGAACCTTTGAACCCCATGTTTGTGAACTTGTGTGTAACTGTTGCATTATCATTCATCCATACATCCATAAACATTTTTGTAAAAAACTTGTTTTTCAAGGAACTTAGGAATGATTTTTGCAGACATCTCAGGTACTATTATTATGGAATTTGGAAGGAGAAACACTCGAAGTTTTAGTTTTAAGGAGCCCGAGATCGAAGAACTGAAGAGTTTAATTCCTAAGATCAAGAACCCGACGAATTTTCAGAAAAAGTATGGGTCCATTATACCTCTCATGAAGCGCAAGATGAAAGAAGGCATCCTTAATACGTTAGTCCAATTCTACGATCCTTTGTATCGATGTTTTACCTTTCCGGATTACCAGTTAATGCCCACCTTAGAAGAGTACTCCTACATACTGGGCTTGCCGATCACCGACTGTGTTCCTTTTTCTGGCTTAGAAGAGGAACCCAAATCTCACGAGATAGCGACCATCACCCACTTGAAGAAATCAGAGATAGAGGAGAACATGACTACAAAAGGGGGAATCCGAGGCTTGTCTGCGCAGTTTTTGTTGAGGAAAGCTCGTCATTTCGCTGAGATAAAAGATACTATTGCCTTTGAAGACGTCTTTGCTTTACTCGCTTATGGTCTATTCTTGTTCCCTAACGTTGATAAGTTTGTGGATATCAACGCCATCAGAATTTTCTTGATTGGAAATCTGATCCCTACGCTACTAGGAGATACCTACTATTCCATCCATCTTCGAAACTCTTATCAAGGAGGAATGATTATTTGTTGTGCACCGTTGCTGTATCAGTGGTATGTTTCTCATCTACCTAGGTATTATGTTTTCTGGGATCTCGAGAAGGAGCCGCGATGGGCGCCAAAAATTATGGCTCTCACTTATTTCGACATTAATTGGTATAATCGAGTTTACTATGACGTGAAGATCATCGATAGCTGTGGTGCTTTTCCTAACGTGCCTCTTCTTGGTACGAAAGGTGGAATTAACTATAACCCTGTTCTCGCACGCCGTCAGTTTGGATACCCGATGAGGGACAAGCCGAACAACATCCATGTGAGTGGTTTCTTTCTACAAGAAGGACAAGATCACCAGGCAGCTAAGAAGGAGATCGAAGGAGCTTGGCGCCACATCCATAGGAAAGGGAGAGACATGTTAGGACATAGGGGTGTCGTTTCTTTGGAGCCTTACCTACAATGGGTCCGCGCTAGGGCTTGTGCTCTCAAGATGCCCTATAAACCTGAGAAACCTTTATTCCCTACTGTTGCATCATCATCTGTTGATATCCCTATCGAGAATATGGGAGAATACCAAGGAAATCTGGCTAGGATGAAGTCCGAGAGAGATGCTTGGAAAGAAAAGTATAATATGTCTGAATATGAGAATCGGGTCCTGGCTCGACAACTAAAGGAAAAGGAGGATTTGCTATTTATTCAAGACGGATGGTTCATTGATCATGATGAGAAACTTCGTCAAAAGGATGCTTTACTGAAGAAGTATGCTAGTGAAAGGAAGAGAAAGAAGGAAGGTTCGGTAAGCGTTGCTCTCGTTCCTAATCCACAAAAGGAAATCATTGATCGACTGGTAGCTGAGAAGAAAGAGATGGAAGACTTTTATGAAGAGAAGATCAGGAAGCTCCGGTTACAGTTGGCATTTGGTCCTTCATCTGATGATTCTGAGTGATCTTTAGTTCTTAGTTTTATTTTACTGATGTCATTTTGTAAAACTCTGTAAAAGGGCTTCATGTTCCGAAGTTGTAATTTACTGCTTTTATTATGGGCTTCATGTTCCAAAGTTGTAATTTACTGCTTTTATTATGGGCTTCATGTTCCAAAGTTGTAATTTACTGCTTTATTATGGGCTTCATGTTCCAAAGTTGTAATTTACTGCTTTTATTATGGGCTTCATGTTCCAAAGTTGTAATTTACTGCTTTATTATGGGCTTCATGTTCCAAAGTTGTAGTTTACTGCTTTTATTATTGGGTTCTTATCCCAAAGTTGTAATTGATTGTTTTGTTGTTCCAAAGTTGTAAGTTGTAATTTACCGCTTTTGATTAATGAAATGAGTTTTTGTTGTTCCAAATTCCTTTACCATTGATGTGTGCAAAATTATCGAAGTTCCTTGAAAAACTATTGAAATGAATTATCATTTGCATCACATATCATGCATCATCCAACATTCCACTTCACATGTTTTCTAGAGTCTTATCCTTGTTTCTTTTTCCACTCCGATAGATTGTCAAGCTGTCTCATCGATACGATACTCGAGCCAATCGTCAGAGGAAGATGGAAGATCTGGAACAGGAAAACCACGAGCTTCGTGAGGAGGTCGCTACCCTTCGTGTCGGTATGGAAAAGTTAACTGTGCTAGTGGAAAGTTTGATGGCTGCTCAGAATCAGCCATCGACTACAACTGCTGAGATTCAGACGTCAACTACTGTGGTTTCTGATATTGTCACTGTTCCAACATCCGTGACTCAAATCAACTCTCCGCTTCAACATCAGATGCCAAAAGGTTTTCCGTGGGGAATGCCTTACAACTTTGTGCCAGAGGGGTATCAGCCTGTCGTACAGCCTATGTTTCAACCTACTTTGTCTCTTCCTCAACCAGAGACAACTGCCATGCCGCCTGTAATCCCGTCTGTAACACCTTTCCCGCAACCGGTGATGACAACTGTCACTCCTGTGGTTCACTCTGTGCCATACTTGAATGAACCTACTTATCCTGCCGAGCCTGCTGAAAGTTTGGGTCTTTTTGATAGAATGGAAGAATTTCAAGACCAATTCCAAGAAATGCAGAGGGAGCTCAGAGCGTTAAAGGGGAAGGATTTGTTCGGAAAGAACACGCATGACCTTTGTTTAGTTCCGAATGTCAAGATTCCAGCAAAATTCAAAGTGCCAGACTTTGAAAGATATAAGGGTGATTCGTGCCCTCGGAGTCATTTGACTATGTACGTGAGAAAGATGTCTACATATTCTGATGATCATGACTTGTTGATTCACTATTTTCAAGACAGTTTGACTGGTGCCGCTCTAAAGTGGTATATGGGTTTAGACAGCATTCGGATCCGCAACTTCAACGATCTTAGCGAAGCTTTTATCCATCAGTATAAGTACAACGTTGACATGGCACCGGACAGGGATCAACTCCGGGCGATGTCCCAGAGAGACAGAGAGTCTTTTAAGGAATACGCCCAGAGGTGGCGCGAAATAGCTGCTCAAATCTATCCTCCTCTTGAGGAGAAAGAGATGACGAAGATATTCTTGAAGACTTTAGGTTCCTTTTACTATGAAAGAATGATCGCCAACGCACCCAGTGACTTCACCGAAATGGTAAGCATGGGCATGCGGTTGGAGGAAGGGATTCGTGAAGGGCGTTTGCTTAAAGAAGGAAGTTCGTCTAGCAGTACCAAGAAGTTTGGAAGTGTTTTCCCAAAAAGAAAAGAACAGGATGTCAGCGCAATCTTCCCAGGGAGACCGAGGAGAGGTTACTCACACGTTGCGGCAGTCACTCCGGCTGTCCGCCCAGCATTGATGACCCCAATTCATCAAACCCCACCAATTCAACAACGACCATTTCAGCAGCAGCCTCGACAACAGGTGTTGTACCCCAAAATTTTCCCTCCCATATTCTTCAAGATTTGCCAAGGTCAAGGTTCAAAATCTCTCAAAGGTTGCACAGTTCAAGGGCCTCCTAACAGTCAAAAACTAGGGTTTTGATTCTGGCAAAGAAGTTGAAGTTTCCAAGGGTCCAATCAAGTCTCATATGCCTACAAACATAGTCAAGCATCCCCATGCTAAGTTTCAAGACTTACAGCACAAAATTGCACAGTCAAAAACCCTAATTGCTCAACAGTCAATTGTAGGGGCAAAATGGTCATTTGACAGTCAAAAGTCCAAATTTTTGATCAACATCTTATTTTGAAGCCACAAAAATCATTTGATCAATTCTTGATCATGATTCTCAAAGCATGGCTCAAAAAGTCTCAAGATGCAAAAGTTTCCATATTTGGTCAGTTGAAAAAGTCAACTGTAACTTGACCAGGGCATAACTTCCACATGGTTTATCAGAAAAATTCCATACAAAGCTCATTTTGAAGAGAAAGACATTTCCTACAACTCCTCTTCACACTTCAAGTCCAAGAAATGCTCTCACAAAAAGTTATCAATTTCGACATTATAGGTCATTTTCAAAAGTCAACAAAAAGGGACTTTAAGTCAAAGACCATAACTTGAGATTGGTAAATCAAAATGACATGGGACCAAAGGCATTGGTTAGAGGACTTCAAGACCTTTCCAAAATGTCCAAGAACATGATCAAAGCTTAAAAATTGTGGAAGTTGGGAAATTTTTGGGAATTTTGAAAAGTCAACTTTGCTTCAAATGCCTCAAAATTGCTAATGGGCCACATTTTCTTCCAAGAATCATCATCCAAAGGTTATGCACGACCATTTGACCCAAAGGGAATTTATTTCATCATTTTTTATTATTTATTTGAATTTTTATCACTATTAATTCATTTAATGAAATAAAATATGACAAAAATAGGAAACCATGTTTTTTTTAATCCCTTTTGAAGCATATTCTCTCCATAAAACCTCAAGATTTCGTGCACCCTCAATTTGGAAAGATTTGGCCATGATTGGTATCAAAAGCACATGGAAAAGATTTGAAAAGATTTCATTAAAAATCAAATATTTGATTCATCAAAACATTGATTTCTTGGCTTGAATTTTCACCCTAATCCATTGGCATACATAAGCAGATGACAACCCTAATGCTCACAACCTTGAAGCTGCGCTCAGAAAAGAATACACACTTTGCATTTTTTGTCAATTTTTTCAAAACTGATTTCACACATAGAACGTGATTCAAAGCTTATAACCAATTCCAAAAGCTTTCTGAGGCTTTCCTGAACGTGATTCAATCTTTTTCCAGTCCTCACGCATCAAGAATTGGTATATAGAAGTCCAATTTTCTCAAACTTTTCTCATAATCGTGTTTTAATATATATGCCATATTCATGCATTCTAATAATCGTTTTGTACTAATATGCACTCCCTGAAGCTAATGGTGTATTTTAATTAAGTTTTTATAGCCTATATGCAAAGTTGCCATGGAAGCTCGTTAGGTTTTCAGAGGTCAAAAATTAGGGCTTCACTCATATGGGAAAATTGAACCACAAGACCTGGACCATTAGACTCGTGACCTTCATACGAATTGATTACACATGTCGCGCTCAATTTATGAGCAACGGTGGCCTAATCGCTATTATCATGTTCTTCATTTAGTGGGGGTTTAAAACCCCCGCTATCCATCTGTTTTTTTTCCAGGCCAAAGCAAACGAGTGGAGAAGAAGATGAGGTGTAAGCCAGCGGTTGGTTGATTTGAAGCTTGGCGCGTTTTTTTTTATTATTACAGTCACTAATGCTTTTTCACATATAATGCTCATTGTTCAATATACATAAAAACCAACGCGCCTGGCTGAGTGGTTAATGTGTTGTCATGCAATCCATGGGACCTGGGTTCGATTCCCAGGTCCCCCATATTTCTCAATGCATTTTGTTTTAATGTGATTCTATGCAGTACACGCCCAGAATTCTACCATGCATCCAGCGTTGGAGCTTGCCACGCGTCTCAGAAGATGAATCCAAGGGCCAACACAGGATCTCCACCATGGGCATCAGTCAAATGTGCCACACGCATCCTAGAAAAGTCAACCAGGCCTCCAATAAATGGGCCAGATTGCTGGCAATTTACCTCCAAAATTGGGGTCAACACCCCCCATTGGTTTGCATTCTATTTTTCATTCTTTTTATTTTTTCTATTTTATTTGTTTTATTTAGTTTTATTTTAATTCTTTAAATTAATTTTTCATAACATAAAAATACCAAAAAATCAGAAACTATAAAAATAAAAAAAATATGTTTTAATGTTTAACTCACTAACATTTTTTGTAAATAAATTCAACAATTAATTTAGTTTTAATTCTAGGTTTAATTTTAATGTTTTTTTTAATAAACTAAAAAAATGTAGAATTAGGGTTTTAAATACTTTTATCCTTTTTTCTTTTCTTTTACCATTATTAATAATTAATTATTTATTTTGTAAATAAATTTGCCATTAAATAATTAGGTTAAAACTAGGTTAAATTTAAACATTTTTTTAATAAATTAAAAATAGTTTAGAATTAGGGTTAATTAACTTTTTTAATTCCAATTTAAATTTCTCATTAAACTCCATAAATACAAAAACTCCAAAAAAAAATTCTTTCTTTTATTTAACTTAATTAATTTATTAATTTCAATTCAATTTCTGTAAAAGGGTCCAACGCCCTCGCTTTCGATTATAATTCCGTTTCGCGCGCTTATTTTGCTTCTTTTTTGTAAAATTAATGTATTTATCCCAAAGCCGTGTAATAGATTAATTAGACATTTATTTTTCCGCATTTTTATTTTATTTCAAATCGGGTCTTGGATTAATTTGGCGATGTGGACCCGCGCCTTTGTAATAGCGTAGGACTTTTAAATTCTGCATCTTTTAAACTGCTAATAATTTGCATGAAAGAATGAATGCCCAAAATAAAAGCAACGCGTAGATCACCAATGCATGAACAAGATAAACATAAATGAACATGACACACAAATCACACACCACCCCTAGGGTACGCCTCACTGTTGCCTTGCCCCTCGAAAAGTGGTCGTCGAGTAGAGGATGTTTTAGTAAGTCCTCATGTCCATGAACATGGCATGAGGGTAGCTTCTAAGGTGTCTTCCTATTGCTCTGGTGACCACAATGTCCCGAACCTTCGAATTGACCCGAACACCTCCAACGGTGGTGCTACCTACCTCTCAATGGTGGGATGGCACTACTTTAAGGACATTTACACAGACGAATTCCTTAGGGTAGGTAGAGAACTCGTATATACTTGCTCTAATTTCAAAACAAATCAAAACTCTTTTCACACCGACACCTTTCAAAAGCTTTCAAAAACAACTTTTCAAACACTCTTGAGGACTGATACAAGAGTCGAACTGAAATTTTCAAAGAAACTTTTTTAAACCCACAGTTGAAAAGCAAACGAACAATTTTGAAAACACAAATGAGCAAGTATCTAAGAGCCCATGGATAACCATGGATAGAAAGGGTGCTAACACCTTCCCTTTCTATAAATCTACCTCCCGAACCGAGAGCAATCTCTATAAGGAATTTTTCTGTGCTTTTGTCCTTTCCATTTGGAGAAAATAAAAGACGGTGGCGACTCTTGCTTCCGCGACATTTCGCGAACCAGCGTTAAACAGTCAGTTCCAGATCCACCGATCACAGAACTGGCGACTCTGCTGGGGACTATAAAAGTGAGGTGTACCTTAGGATTAGATCATACTTATGTTTTCAATTGCTTTGCTTTGATTGATTTATATTTGTGGGTTTTGCATTGGAGTTTCATAGATCCTAACCCGGATCTAGGGATACCCTTTTAGGTAGCATAAGCTGTGAGGGACCTGTCCGGCGTAGACCGACACGGGTGAAGCAGTGGCTACATTGGTGTGGCACCTTGGTCTGTACCGATATCCCTTGTGTTGCAACGAGGAGAATATGGGTCTTCTGAGGAGTCATTAAGCACCAACCGACCTTAGAACCCTAATGTGACCCAACTTGGCCATAGAACAGTAGCAGTATGCTACACCCATTGAGGCTAAACTCTCGCGATGGTTCTGGCCGCAAGAAAAGATTGCGACGCTGGAGTTATGACCGATTGAGGGTAGTCAGTGATATTGGGATCCTCTAGAACCCGGTTACTTTTGATAGGACAGGTCTTAACCAACGAAACTGAAAGAGGGTAGTACCCCAAACCCCATGCTGGCCTAAACTCTAAGGGTTTCTCTTGTGTGACTTGTGTGCCTTCCAACTTGACTATTTGCATGCTTGTTATCTGACACTTGAGTTCCTTGCAGGTTTTGTTTATAGTCCTTAATTGGGACTCATAACAGGGTTTACTAAGTTTCTTGCAGGTTTTGTTTATAGTCCTTAGTTGGGACTCATAACAGGGTTTACCTATATTACCCCATGCATAGCATAACATCATACCATTGCATGCATCCCGCATAAGGACTAATATGTTTCAAGGATCTCAAGGGCTTGTGATGCAGGTCATGATGAATCAACTATCCAGCAAGGGGCAAAGAGGATTTATTTTCCTCTAGCCAAGGTTGTCAGGGGCTATGACCCACTGGATATGGTGAGCCTTTGACCCCTAAAGAAGGGCTCTCAACAACATGAAGTTCCTTCAATCAAGCTACCGGATTCAAATTCTAACAATTTTTCTTGTCTACCCCGCGAGATCCTTGAAAACATTGCATGCATATCATACATATCATTGCATAACAGGTACCCTTTGGACAGGTCACTTACCATCTCCGCTGTATTTCAGCAATGGCTTCCCAACAAGATAACCAGGACCTTCATGCTCAAGAGACTCGGGTCGAGGAAATCCTCCTAAATCTATCCAAGGGGCAGGAGGAGTTGAGAACACTTCTCATGGAGACTTTGGTCAGGAACAGCGTTGAGGACGAACGGTTGAAACATCTGCAAGCTGAAGTGGATGCAATGAGAGCCCAGATGCTGGGGCAGGTGACTATCATTCAAGACTTAGCTCAAAGACAAGATGAGCTCGGGGTTCTCGTCAACCAATTGCTTCAGAGTAACCAATTGGGGAAAACGTCTAAGGGTAAAGAGCCAGTCATCGTTCAACCACCTTTGAGACAAGGAGATAAGGGGAGAGCTCCTCAAATGGCTTCAGGGTCACAAATTCAGCATCAACCTCACCAGCTTCAGCCAGACAAGCCCAGGAGGCAATTCACCCAGCTCAACATGTCGTTGTTTCAAGCTTTACAACGCCTGCTGAGATTGAATCTGATAACATTAAGGGCTCATCCCCGGAACCCCAACACAACATCTCCTACCTATCATCCCAATAAAAGGTGTGCCTACCACTCTGCCAGTCCAAGACATGATACAAATGAGTGTTGGGCTCTGAAGAACAAGATCCAGGACCTGATTGATGAAGAAGCATTGGAGTTCATACAAGATGGTCAGGCTGAGTTTTTCTACCATCCCTCCAAGGCTCACCATTTGAAATAACAAGCCCTGAGATGAAAAGACTTTTGTTCGTTAGGATTTTCAAGTTGTAATTTTCTTTTGTTCAAACATTTACTCATGTTAAACGTTGTTATTTCATTAATGCATCGCATATGTCTGTTTTGAAGCAATATATTCGTATTCACTATATGCAAATTATTCTCATATTTTTTTCTGATGATCAACGCTCGATTAATAATTCTAAAGCCTCGTGAGGGAGGATGACGAAAACGATACCACGATCTACAGTATGCTTTTGAACAGACCCCGCTGATGAGGTACAGGCATTGTTTCAATTCCCAAACACTGGAGTTATAAGGAAGATAATCCCTCGTTAACCCCTTTGAGCCGAAGAAGTAGGAGTTTTTCTTTTCGAAAATTAAAACCCTTTATCATAACCTGGGGCAGGGTAGTTTTCTCAGCTGATCCAAGTGCACAACGAATAGCACCAAAGAGGTCCTTACAAAAAAGAAAAAGACAGTGATGGTTCCAAATAATCATAAAGACAGGCAGTCATTATCTCTCAAAATAAAAAGCCCAATAAGTCAAAAAACCTATGAAGGAGACTTACGAAGCTGGGGCATCCCGCTGACTGTAATTCCAAAAAAGGAAACAGTTCAGGCAAAAAACAGGGATAACAAAATCAAAAAAGAAAGAGGTCCTACAAACCCTCGACAAAAAAAAAGGAAATGACTGCCTATTCCCCAATAAACTGTCAATATCCGAACCATCACTGGAATATCAGGACAAAAACTCAAATAAGGTCTAACGCACGATCAGCTGAGTTTAGGATTGAAGAACATCACGAAGAGCGGGTGGGTACAAATAAAATTTGAGCCTTTATCCTTTGTTTCTTAAACCATGAACCAGGCCACGTTATAACCCTTAAAAAGTCCTAGCTGAAGCATGGGTTAGTTCAAGAGCATACTGTTACGAAAAGGTATCCTGACTCCTTAAGGCCTACGGTAAATACGGAGTTAACATCACGTTTTACAAACATTCACTTGTTTTATGAAAAAACTGCATTTTCAAAATCTTCAAGACAGACATAAGCTTTGAATTTTGATATAACATTGTTTGCATATGACTATTTGTTTGAACAGCAGGGAAATTCGCACGACGAATGCCTAATGAACAGAAGCACTTCCAATCAAGGGGCATGGCATGGTCATGGTCCGTCATCTGGGGCAGTTCAGTCAAGATTCGGAGAATCTCTCAAAATGCCAAGATAACCAGGGGCAAATCTCCGCCTAAGTCACTTGGGGCATTGGACAGGAATTCCAGCAACGCATCTTGCCTAACCAAACACCTTCTGGTGGCATGACAAAACACTTCCAACAGGGGCAACTCCCTACATTCTGAGAGCGTGGATATAGTCGAAAAGAATACTACGCGTAATCAAAGACCCGCTAGGTTGACACACCTAGGCAAAAATAAGGGCTTCCCGGAGAACCAAAAGGGTTCAGGCAAAATAAAGGGATGAAATGAAAAAATATGTACACCCGGCAAGTCGAAAACCTGAAAAGGCGGCTTGGGCAAAAATGGGTATCCCGGTGGACTGAAAACCCGAAAGGGCGGTCCAGGCAAAAGTTAGGGATCAAAGCGTACGACTATGTCCTGTCATCTCATCACTTGCCTACCAGAAGAAGGTTTGTCCATCAACAACTATCAGCACCTCACAAGTCTTCCTCTCCCACCTCAGAAACAGGGGGCAATGATGAGTTGTCCACACGATCTAATTGCTCTGTCCACAAGGTACAAGGTATGATCAGCCGAAGAAGGTAGCCAATATACCTTAATTCCCCAGAGAAAGAGCCAGCAAGTCAATGCACTCTCACCAAGCAAAGCTATACAATCAGTCTTAAGGAATTTGGGTATCCTCCAGCAGATCTCAATATTCCCCAGCACAGTATACAAACATTCCTAACAAGCATCCCCGACAGTCTTGGTCTAAAGATTGTTCCCCAGCGGCATATCAAACATTCAACGGAGTCACTTCCCAATGAAGTTCAAAATTTCCCCCAGGAGAGTCCAACCCCGTTTCCCCAGGAAAGTTGGAATCCATCTCCCCAGCAGCAAGCTTATCCCCAGTAGATTCTGGAAGCTTATCCCTCGCAGAACACGAACACGTCTCCCGGCTTTATTCAAAGGTTATTTCCCTACCAGGATATAACTGGGTTATCCTCAGCCAAAAGCCACGACAAGATCGTCCTCGGTGAAATCTTCTTATCCCCAGCGAAGTCTATTAACACTTCCAACATAACAATGGCATCACAGCAAAGTTACCATCAACATTCCAGCAAGTACCTCTCTCCCCATAGAGCATTGCTCCCCAGCAAGGTCGCTAGAATAGTTATTCCCCGCAGAATAATCTCTTCGCCAAGTTTATTCCCCAACGGAGTTATCTTCTCCTACCGGTATTCTTGCAACTATCATCCCCAGCGGAAACAAATATTCTTTTCTTCAAACATCAGCCCAGGAGTTAACTTCCCGGCACCCGTCAAGGATTTACTTTCCGGGACGAAAACATACATTCATAAACATCGCACTTCCATACATTATAGCATGCATATATGCATCATATCTTACAAATCTCATTTATATTGAGAACATCATTGCTTGATCCATATCATGCATTACATATGATTGACCTTTACCTTTCAGGAAAAGATTCAGTTAAGTTCTCAGATATTTCAAGGCCTTCTCTGGTTCAGTCAGATCGACCCTAAGATCTCCCTGATTCTTATCCAGTTGAAGATTCCAAGACCTTGTCCGGTTCAGTTAAATCGACCCTAAGATTTTTCTGATTCTTATCCAGTCAAAGGCCTTCTCTGGTTCAGTCAGATCGACCCTAAGATCTCCCTGATTCTTATCCAGTTGAAGATATTCCAAGGCCTTCTCCGGTTCAGTCAGATCGACCCTAAGATCTCCCTGATTCTTATCCAGTTGAAGATTCCAAGACCTTGTCCGGTTCAGTTAAATCGACCCTAAGATTTTCCTGATTCTTATCCAGTCAAAGGCCTTCTCTGGTTCAGTCAGATCGACCCTAAGATCTCCCTGATTCTTATCCAGTTGAAGATTCCAAGACCTTGTCCGGTTCAGTTAAATCGACCCTAAGATTTTTCTGATTCTTATCCAGTCAAAGGCCTTCTCTGGTTCAGTCAGATCGACCCTAAGATCTCCCTGATTCTTATCCAGTTGAAGATTCCAAGACCTTGTCCGGTTCAGTTAAATCGACCCTAAGATTTTTCTGATTCTTATCCAGTCAAAGGCCTTCTCTGGTTCAGTCAAATCGACCCTAAGATCTCCCTGATTCTTATCCAGTTGAAGATATTCCAAGACCTTGCCCGGTTCAGTTAAATCGACCCTAAGATTTTCCTGATTCTTATCCAGTCAAAGGCCTTCTCTGGTTCAGTCAGATCGACCCTAAGATCTCCCTGATTCTTATCCCAGTAGAAGACATCCAAGATTCTCTCAGCGTTACTGTTGAGGTTGAAGTCGCCCAAGATTCTCTCAGCGTTACTGTTGAGGTTGAAGTCGCCCAAGATTCTCTCAGCGTTACTGTTGAGGTTGAAGTCGCCCAAGATTCTCTCAGCGTTACTGTTGAGGTTGAAGTCGCCCAAGATTCTCTCAGCGTTACTGTTGAGGTTGAAGTCGGCCAAGATTCTCTCAGCGTTACTGTTGAGGTTGAAGTCGCCCAAGATTCTCTCAGCGTTACTGTTGAGGTTGAAGTCGCCCAAGATTCTCTCAGCGTTACTGTTGAGGTTGAAGTCGCCCAAGATTCTCTCAGCGTTACTGTTGAGGTTGAAGTCGCCCAAGATTCTCTCAGCGTTACTGTTGAGGTTGAAGTCGCCCAAGATTCTCTCGGCGTTACTGTTGAGGTTGAAGTCGCCCAAGATTCTCTCAGCGTTACTGTTGAGGTTGAAGTCGCCCAAGATTCTCTCAGCATTACTGTTGAGGTTGAAGTCGCCCAAGATTCTCTCAGCGTTACTGTTGAGGTTGAAGTCGCCCAAGATTCTCTCAGCGTTACTGTTGAGGTTGAAGTCACCCAAGATTCTCTCAGCGTTACTGTTGAGGTTGAAGTCGCCTATGATTCTCTCAGCGTTACTGTTGAGGTTGAAGTCGCCTATGGTTCTCTCCCCGTTACTGTGGAGGTAGTAATCGCCCCAAGATTCTCTCAGCGTTACTGTTGAGGTTGAAGTCGCCTATGATTCTCTCAGCATTACTGTTGAGGTTGAAGTCGCCCAAGGTTCTCTCAGCGTCCCTATTGAGGTAGTAATCGCCCTCAGATTCTCTCATCGTTCCTGTTGAGGTAGTAATCGTCCAAGGTTCTCTCATCATCCCGTTGAGGTAGTAACCATCCCTGGTTCACTCATCACCGTTTGAAGCTCCAGATTCAATTCCTGTAACCAGTCAGGGCGCATCTACACAAAGAGTTTGAAGACCAGCTCCTGTAACAGGTCAGGTAATCATCTTTCTTTTTTCAGGTACGTAAGTTCTCGCTAAGGAATCCCTTACGCGATTGACAACCAGATGGCATCTATAAGCCCATCCACCTTCCATCATCTCTCAACATGGCATCTATAAGCCCATCTCCTATCCATCAATCTCCAAATGGCATCTGTAAGCCCATTTCCACCATCACACTACTATGTGAGCGCGAATTTCTGGGCACTCTAGTGTTCAATCATCTTCCACCTTCGGATTACGAAAGGCACGTCAGCCAATCTGCATCCTTAGGTTTAAGAAGATTGAACAGGGGCAACTGTTGTACCCCAAAATTTTCCCTCCCATATTCTTCAAGATTTGCCAAGGTCAAGGTTCAAAATCTCTCAAAGGTTGCACAGTTCAAGGGCCTCCTAACAGTCAAAAACTAGGGTTTTGATTCTGGCAAAGAAGTTGAAGTTTCCAAGGGTCCAATCAAGTCCCATATGCCTACAAACATAGTCAAGCATCCCCATGCTAAGTTTCAAGACTTACAGCACAAAATTGCACAGTCAAAAACTATAATTGCTCAATAGTCAACTGTAGGGGCAAAATGGTCATTTGACAGTCAAAAGTCCAAATTTTTGATCAACATCTTATTTTGAAGCCACAAACATCATTTTATGAATTCTTGATCATGATTCTCAAAGCATGGCTCAAAAAGTCTCAAGATGCAAAAGTTTCCATATTTGGACAGTTGAAAAAGTCAACTGTAACTTGACCAGGGCATAACTTCCACATGGTTTATCAGAAAAATTCCATCCAAAGCTCATTTTGAAGAGAAAGACATTTCCTACAACTCCTCTTCACACTTCAAGTCCAAGAAATGCTCTCACAAAAAGTTATCAATTTCAACATTATAGGTCATTTTCAAAAGTCAATAAAAAGGGACTTTAAGTCAAAGACCATAACTTGAGATTGGTAAATCAAAATGACATGGGACCAAAGGCATTGCTTATAGGACTTCAAGTCCTTTCCAAAATGTCCAAGAACATGATCAAAGCTTAAAAATTGAGCAAGATATGCCTTGTGGAAGTTGGGAAATTTTTGGGAATTTTTAAAAGTCAACTTTGCTTCAAATGCCTCAAAATTGCTAATGGGCCACATTTTCTTCCAAGAATCATCATCCAAAGGTTATGCACGACCATTTGACCCAAAGGGAATTTATTTCATCATTTTTTATTATTTATTTGAATTTTTATCACTATTAATTCATTTAATGAAATAAAATATGACAAAAATAGGAAACCATGTTTTTTTTAATCCCTTTTGAAGCATATTCTCTCCATAAAACCTCAAGATTTCGTGCACCCTAAATTTGGAAAGATTTGGCCATGATTGGTATCAAAAGCACATGGAAAAGATTTGAAAAGATTTCATTAAAATCAAATATTTGATTCATCAAAACATTGATTTCTTGGCTTGAATTTTCACCTTAATCCATTGGCATACATAAGCAGATGACAACCCTAATGCTCACAACCTTGAAGCTGCGCTCAGAAAAGAATACACACTTTGCATTTTTTGTCAATTTTTTCAAAACTGATTTCACACATAGAACGTGATTCAAAGCTTATAACCAATTCCAAAAGCTTTCTGAGGCTTTCCTGAACGTGATTCAATCTTTTTCCAGTCCTCACGCATCAAGAATTGGTATATAGAAGTCCAATTTTCTCAAACTTTTCTCATAATCGTGTTTTAATATATATGCCATATTCATGCATTCTAATAATCGTTTTGTACTAATATGCACTCCCTGAAGCTAATGGTGTATTTTAATTAAGTTTTTATAGCCTATATGCAAAGTTGCCATGGAAGCTCGTTAGGTTTTCAGAGGTCAAAAATTAGGGCTTCACTCATATGGGAAAATTGAACCACAAGACCTGGACCATTAGACTCGTGACCTTCATACGAATTGATTACACATGTCGCGCTCAATTTATGAGCAACGGTGGCCTAATCGCTATTATCATGTTCTTCATTTAGTGGGGGTTTAAAACCCCCGCTATCCATCTGTTTTTTTCCAGGCCAAAGCAAACGAGTGGAGAAGAAGATGAGGTGTAAGCCAGCGGTTGGTTGATTTGAAGCTTGGCGCGTTTTTTTTTATTATTACAGTCACTAATGCTTTTTCACATATAATGCTCATTGTTCAATATACATAAAAACCAACGCGCCTGGCTGAGTGGTTAATGTGTTGTCATGCAATCCATGGGACCTGGGTTCGATTCCCAGGTCCCCCATATTTCTCAATGCATTTTGTTTTAATGTGATTCTATGCAGTACACGCCCAGAATTCTACCATGCATCCAGCGTTGGAGCTTGCCACGCGTCTCAGAAGATGAATCCAAGGGCCAACACAGGATCTCCACCATGGGCATCAGTCAAATGTGCCACACGCATCCTAGAAAAGTCAACCAGGCCTCCAATAAATGGGCCAGATTGCTGGCAATTTACCTCCAAAATTGGGGTCAACACCCCCCATTGGTTTGCATTCTATTTTTCATTCTTTTTATTTTTTCTATTTTATTTGTTTTATTTAGTTTTATTTTAATTCTTTAAATTAATTTTTCATAACATAAAAATACCAAAAAATCAGAAACTATAAAAATAAAAAAAATATGTTTTAATGTTTAACTCACTAACATTTTTTGTAAATAAATTCAACAATTAATTTAGTTTTAATTCTAGGTTTAATTTTAATGTTTTTTTTAATAAACTAAAAAAATGTAGAATTAGGGTTTTAAATACTTTTATCCTTTTTTCTTTTCTTTTACCATTATTAATAATTAATTATTTATTTTGTAAATAAATTTGCCATTAAATAATTAGGTTAAAACTAGGTTAAATTTAAACATTTTTTTAATAAATTAAAAATAGTTTAGAATTAGGGTTAATTAACTTTTTTAATTCCAATTTAAATTTCTCATTAAACTCCATAAATACAAAAACTCCAAAAAAAATTCTTTCTTTTATTTAACTTAATTAATTTATTAATTTCAATTCAATTTCTATAAAAGGGTCCAACGCTGTCGCTTTCGATTATAATTCAGTTTCGCGCGCTTATTTTGCTTCTTTTTTGTAAAATTAATGTATTTATCCCAAAGCCGTGTAATAGATTAATTAGACATTTATTTTTCCGCATTTTTATTTTATTTCAAATCGGGTCTTGGATTAATTTGGCGATGTGGACCCGCGCCTTTGTAATAGCGTAGGACTTTTAAATTCTGCATCTTTTAAACTGCTAATAATTTGCATGAAAGAATGAATGCCCAAAATAAAAGCAACGCGTAGATCACCAATGCATGAACAAGATAAACATAAATGAACATGACACACAAATCACACACCACCCCTAGGGTACGCCTCACTGTTGCCTTGCCCCTCGAAAAGTGGTCGTCGAGTAGAGGATGTTTTAGTAAGTCCTCATGTCCATGAACATGGCATGAGGGTAGCTTCTAAGGTGTCTTCCTATTGCTCTGGTGACCACAATGTCCCGAACCTTCGAATTGACCCGAACACCTCCAACGGTGGTGCTACCTACCTCTCAATGGTGGGATGACACTACTTTAAGGACATTTACACAGACGAATTCCTTAGGGTAGGTAGAGAACTCGTAGATACTTGCTCTAATTTCAAAACAAATCAAAACTCTTTTCACACCGACACCTTTCAAAAGCTTTCAAAAACAACTTTTCAAACACTCTTGAGGACTGATACAAGAGTCGAACTGAAATTTTCAAAGAAACTTTTTTAAACCCACAGTTGAAAAGCAAACGAACAATTTTGAAAACACAAATGAGCAAGTATCTAAGAGCCCATGGATAACCATGGATAGAAAGGGTGCTAACACCTTCCCTTTCTATAAATCTACCTCCCGAACCGAGAGCAATCTCTATAAGGAATTTTTATGTGCTTTTGTCCTTTCCATTTGGAGAAAATAAAAGATGGTGGCGACTCTTGCTTCCGCGACATTTCGCGAACCAGCGTTAAACAGTCAGTTCCAGATCCACCGATCACAACAGGCTTATCCATTCAACAACCAGAACCATTCACCAAGGAAGCCGCAATTCGATGCCATTCCTATGACTTATACTGAATTGTTCCCTGCTCTTATCAGAAAAAACCTCATAACGACGAAGCCTCCTCCTGTCGCACCAAATAGTACTTCTCCGTGGTACAAGGCGGATCAGTTTTGTGAGTATCATCAAGGTCGCCGGGGCACAACATTGAGAATTGTTTTGCTTTAAAGGCGGATGTGCAGAGGTTGATTAAGAATGGTATCTTGTCTTTCAAGGATGTTAACCCAAATGTTAGAGATAATCCTTTGCCTCGACATGGGGCAGCATCAGTGAATATGGTGGAAGGTTGTCCAGGAAAGTTCCGAGTTTTTCAAGTTGAGCACATAAGAGAGTCGTTGATCAGGTTACATCAGAGCTTAAGAAGACTTGCCTTTGTTAGGCATCAGCATGATTATGACGTTTGTGAATTTTGTTCAAGAGAGGTTGATTGCCCTATTGTGAAGGAGGATATTCAAAAATTGTTAGACCAGAGGGTTATCACTATTACATATGACAGAGATCCGGAGGATGAAGTGAATGTTATAATACCACAATTCAATTTGCCTGAATCAGTAGAGATCGTTTACGACAGTCAGTTTGCACCTGTTGCTCCTTTGATCATTTATCCACCTGGTCCTGTGCCTTACAACTCAGACCAAGCTATACCGTATAAGTATAATGCCACCATGATTGAGAATGGGGTAGAAGTCCCTATACCAACAAGGCCATCTTTTGTTAACATCGCTGAGGTGAGTAGAGTTACGAGAAGCGGACGTGTCTTTGCAGCAGTACCTTTGAAGAGACCAGAAGTTTAAGTCAGGAGGCCCATACCGGCAGAAATTCCAGCGAGAAATGTTGAACCAAGGGTTGAGATAGGCTGATCCAATGAACCTATCCCACATCCCGATGATGATGAGATTCTGAAGCTCATCAAGAGAAGTGAATATAAGATTGTGGACCAACTATTGCAAACTCCTTCCAAGATTTCTTTGCTTGCTTTACTGAGAGATTCTGGTGCCCATAGAGAAGCTTTGATGAAGGTCTTGGACCAGGCATTCATGGATCATGATGTGACGGTTAACCAATTTGATGGAATTGTGGGAAATATTACTTCGTGTAACAATCTTGGTTTCAGTGATGAAGAGCTTCCGGAGGAGGGAAGAAACCATAATATGGCTTTGCATATCTCAATAAGTTGTGGAAATGATACTTTATCAAGTGTGTTGGTAGATACAGGTTCGTCGTTAAATGTAATGCCCAAAACTACATTATCTCGACTCTCATATCAAGGTGCTCCCATGAGACCTAGTGGAGTAATTGTCAAAGCGTTTGATGGTTCTAGGAAGACTGTCATTGGTGAAGTGGATCTTCCTATAGTAATTGGTCCTCATACTTTTCAGATCACTTTTCAAGTAATGGATATTCGTGCCGCCTACAGTTGTCTATTGGGTCGTCCATGGATCCATGATGCAGGGGCAGTCACTTCCACGCTCCATCAAAGATTGAAGTTTGTAAGGCATGGAAAGCTGGTAATGATTGGTGGAGAGCAGGCTATGGTGGTAAGCCATTTGTCATCTTTCTCTTTTATTGATGCTGATGAGGATGTTGGAACCCAATTCCAAGCTCTATCTGTTGCTAATAATGAAGTGAAGAGGAAAGGGACATCTATTTCTTCTTTTGAGGATGCACGACGAGTGGTTGAAAGTGGTTCGGCTGAAGGTTGGGGCCAGGTGTTGACTTTGCCCGAGAACAAGTCTAGAGAAGGTCTTGGTTTTCATCCCGTGTCTACAAGAGTCAAGCAGGAAGTAGTTACTCGTCCGATACAAGAAGTTTTCCGAAGTGCAGGTTTTATCCATCCGACTCCTCCTGAAGTTGATGCTATAATAGGAGACGATTCTGAAGAGGATTTACCCGATTTTGTAACGCATGGAGCGGTTTGCCAGAACTGGATTGCTGTTGATGTTCCTGTTGTGATGCACATTTCTGAGTAATGTTTTGTTTTATTTTTGAAAAAAATTCGCTCTGCCCAAGGCGAAAAGTATTTGTGTCGGGCTATGTTGAAAATAAATCCTTTTGCTCTGCCCAAGGCAAAAGAGAAAATGTCTGGGCTTTTTGTTTCAAGTATTTCCCTCCATGAATAAAAATGTTATTTTGTCCACTACTGTTTTATTTTTCACTTTTTCTGGGAAATAATAATGAAAATTAATTGGTAGTAATAGGAAAATATAATAATATTTTGTTTCATTTGTACAACATTCATATTAATCGATGTCTAAAAAAAAGCATAATCATATGTGCAGATTAATCCATGACTTAACCATTGAAAACAATGATCCTATTCCCTCTCCCAACTTTGAATTCCCTGTGTTCAGAGCCGAAGAAGAGGATAGTGAAGAGATTCCTGATGAAATTTCCCGTTTACTTGAGCACGATGAAAAGACTATTCAGCCGTTTGAAGAACCTATAGAGTTGATCAATTTGGGTGATGAAGAAGATAAAAAGGAAGTTAAGGTCGGAGCATTGCTTATCCCAGAGGTCAAAGAGAAAATGTTGGAGCTTCTCAAAGAGTATGTTGATGCGTTTGCTTGGTCCTACCAAGATATGCCAGGTTTGGACAACAATATTGTGGAGCATCGTTTACCGTTGAGACCTGAATGTCCGCTGATTAAGCAAAAGTTGAGAAGGACTCGTCCCGATATGGCTGACAAGATCAAAGAAGAAGTTCAAAAACAAATTAATGCAGGTTTCCTTGTTACATCGGTCTATCCTCAATGGTTAGCCAATATAGTGCCTGTTGCTAAGAAGGATGGCAAAGTTCGAATGTGTGTAGACTATAGAGATCTGAATAGAGCTAGCCCAAAGGATGACTTCCCGTTACCGCACATTGACGTTTTGGTCGACAGTACCGCAAAGTTCAAAGTCTTTTCTTTCATGGATGGTTTCTCTGGTTACAATCAAATCAAGATGGCACCAGAAGATATGGAGAAGACAGCTTTCATTACACCTTGGGGAACATTTTGTTATCGGGTTATGCCGTTTGGTTTAAGGAATGATGGTGCAACATACCAAAGGGCCATGACTGCTTTGTTCCATGACATGATGCATAAAGAGATAGAAGTGTATGTAGATGACATGATCGCTAAATCGCAAACTGAAGAAGATCATTTGGAACATTTATTGAAGTTATTCCAGCGTTTGAGAAAGTATAAACTCCGTCTGAATCCCAACAAGTGCACTTTTGGTGTTCGTTCTGGAAGACTTCTGGGTTTCATTGTCAGTCAGAAAGGTATTGAGGTAGATCCTGATAAAGTCAAAGCTATTCGGGAAATGCCCGCACCCAAGACGGAAAAACAAGTAAGAGGATTCCTTGGGAGACTGAATTATATTTCTAGATTTATATCTCATATGACTGCTACCTGTGGGCCGATTTTCAAGCTTCTCCGAAAGAACCAAGGATGTGTGTGGACAGAAGATTGTCAGAGAGCTTTTGATAGCATCAAAGAATATTTTCTTGAACCTCCCATATTGATTCCTCCAGTGGAAGGAAGACCTTTGATTATGTACCTGACTATATTGGAAGATTCCATGGGATGTGTGCTTGGTCAACAAGATGAGACTGGAAGAAAGGAACATGCCGTATATTATCTGAGTAAGAAATTCAGACTGTGAGTCTCGATACTCATTGCTTGAGAAAACCTGTTGCGCTTTAGCTTGGGCTGCTCGCCGTCTGCGCCAGTATATGATTAACCACACCACTTGGTTGATCTCCAAAATGGATCCGATCAAGTATATCTTTGAGAAACCCGCCTTATCTGGAAGAATAGCCCGTTGGCAGATGTTATTATCCGAATATGACATTGAGTATCACACTCAGAAAGCAATCAAAGGGAGTAATTTAGCCGACCATTTGGCTCATCAACCAATCGACGATTATCAATCCATCAAGTTTGATTTCCCAGATGAAGATGTTATGTACTTGAAAGCTAAAGATTGTGAAGAGCCGTTACCTGAAGAAGGACCTGATCCCGAATCCCATTGGGGTTTGATATTTGACGGAGCTGTGAACTCTTACGGAAATGGAATTGGGGAAATCATCGTCACTCCTCGAGGTACTCATATCCCGTTCACGGCGAGATTGAAGTTTGACTGCACGAACAACATGGCTGAATATGAGGCATGTATTATGGGTCTCGAAGAAGCAGTGGATCTAAGGATTAAGATTCTTAATATTTACGGAGATTCGGCATTGGTAATTAATCAAATCAAAGGAGAATGAGAGACTCGTCATCCTGGTTTGATCCCTTACAGAGACTATGCTAGAAGATTGTTAACTTTCTTCAACAAAGTGGAGTTACATCATATCCCTAGAGATGAAAACCAAATGGCTGATGCTTTAGCTACTTTGTCTTCAATGTTTCAAGTGAATGGTTGGAACGATGTGCCTACAATCCGGGTTATGCGCCTCGACAGACCTGCTCATTTGTTCTCAGTAGAGGAGGTCACCGACGACAAACCATGGTTCTATGACATTAAACGTGTTCTTCAAACTCAAGAGTACCCGCCTGGGGCATCCAATAAAGATAGGAAGACATTGAGAAGATTAGCAAGCAATTTCTTCCTCAATGAAGAAGTATTGTATAAGAGGAATTACGACATGGTCTTGCTCAGATGTGTAGACAGACGTGAAGCGGACATGCTGATGCAAGAAGTACATGAAGGATCCTTTGGCACTCATGCCAACGGACATGCGATGGCTAAAAAGATGTTGAGAGTTGGTTACTATTGGATGACAATGGAATCTGATTGCTGCAAATATGTGAAGAAATGTCATAAATGCCAGATTTATGCGGACAAGATACATGTGCCACCGACCCTCCTCAATGTTATCTCTTCACCTTGGCCTTTCTCTATGTGGGGCATTGATATGATTGGAATGATTGAACCCAAAGCTTCAAATGGTCATCGTTTCATCTTGGTAGCGATCGATTATTTTACTAAATGGGTGGAAGCAGCATCTTATGCTAATGTAACCAGACAGGTGGTAGTCAGATTTATCAAGAATGAGATCATTTGTCGATACGGTATCCCGAGCAAGATCATCACTGATAATGGTTCGAATTTGAATAACAAGATGATGAAAGAACTTTGTAAAGAGTTCAAAATCGAACATCATGATTCTTCTCCTTATAGACCGAAGATGAATGGGGCTGTTGAAGCTGCTAACAAGAATATCAAAAAGATTGTCCAGAAGATGGTGGTAACTTATAAAGATTGGCATGAAATGCTTCCATTTGCTCTGCATGGATACCGTACTTCAGTTCGAACTTCAACAGGCGCAACCCCATTTTCCCTAGTTTATGGTATGGAAGCAGTACTCCCCGTGGAGGTTGAGATTCCGTCTATGAGAGTGTTGATGGAAGCTAAACTTTCTGAGGCCGAATGGTGTCAAAGTAGATATGATCAGTTGAATTTAATTGAAGAAAAGAGATTGACAGCATTGTGTCACGGTCAATTATATCAGCAGAGAATGAAGGAGGCTTTTGATAAGAAGGTTCGACCACGCGAGTTCAGAGAAGGTGACCTTGTGCTCAAGAAGATATTATCTTTCAAACTTGATTCTAGGGGCAAGTGGGCTCCGAATTATGAAGGACCGTATGTCGTTAAGAAGGTTTTATCTGGAGGTGCTTTGATTCTCACCAATATGGACGGTGAAGAGCTCCCGCGCTCCATGAACGCCGATGCAGTCAAGAAGTATTTCGCTTAGGTCTGAGGTAACAATTTGCTAAGTTGAAAACCCGAAAGGGCGGCTTAGGCAAGCTTTTGGTCAGACCGGTCTTGGCATTTGAACACATTTTGGAAATTCGAAGTTGTTAGGGAGAATAGTGATCATTGTTTTTGTGTAACCCTTTCTTTCATGTACTATTTCCCAAGCTTTTGTAAACCGTTAGAGTCGCATTGTTAGCGAACTACCATCTTATTAATGAAATTTGAGCATTTACCTTTTGTGGGCAAAATTTTAATTTTTATGGAAATATTTGAAACAAACTTATTTAAAGTATTCTTATTTTTAAAAAAAAAGTGTAATGAAAGGAATATTAACAGTTGTTCCGAGGATGGCCAAGCCATGAAATGCAAAACAATACAGTAACTTATCCTTGCATGATGAACATGTTTTATTTCAAAATCGTCATGAGGTGTTGGTTGTGTTAAACTTACGTTTCTCGCAGTACTAAGTTTGGTGACTCCCCAGTTGTTCCAGTTAAGCGTTGTTTTGGCTACCTTTATTTGGGCGATTTCTAAAGTATGGTAGGCTTTGTCTCATGCCAGTAGTCTATTGGTATTAGATGATTGGTTTTGAATACTTTTCTACTCAGAAGACTTGAGCCTTGTAGCGTGATACGCTCCGACGTTGCTTTGTGTTTCCAGTTCCAGTTATTTTCCGTCTTTTATAAGATTGGTCGAGTATCTA
This sequence comes from Vicia faba, assembly GCA_948472305.1. Lineage (NCBI taxonomy): Eukaryota > Viridiplantae > Streptophyta > Magnoliopsida > Fabales > Fabaceae > Vicia > Vicia faba. The sequence continues at coordinate 1,054,116,755 of OX451740.1, read as the reverse complement.
TTATGTCGTGACATCTTATCGTCTTCAAGATATTCCATCTGTTTGTTTTGTCAGCATAACATTCATTTACTCATTTACACTTATATCACGCATGCATATTCACATTTGTCGTTGATTTTGGGTTTTATACTTTGTTTATTAAGACAATGTACATGTTATTTCCAAGTAGAAGGTTAGCTTAGGAAGAAAATGTGCTTCCTTTCTAAATTCCCCAACTGAGCTAATCCTCGTGGATGATTTTTTGATTTAGCCTACCTCGTCCATTTCTGGATAGGATGAATCCCCCGGTCAAGTTACTTTCTCATTGATTGGAGTCTTGTTTGACTGTTTTCTCTCCGGTTTATTCCTGGAGGGAGTTATTATCTCTTGCATAGGCTATCTCATGATTTTTCCCAGTGAAGTCGCTACCTAGACGAATGATGCATTTATTTTGCACATTTAAGTATGTGATCTCCTCGGGAAGGATTGATTCATGGTTCTCTTTGACGAAGATTTTATTCTCTGCCAGTGTCATCGCAATTTCCTTCTGAGTTATTCTTCGGAAAACGGAAAGCGGCAGTCTCTTCATGAGAAACTTGCGCGTTATTATTATTTTTGGAAAACGACAAGCGGCGGTCTCTTCATGAGCAACTTGTGCGTTATTATTATTTTTGGAAAACGACAAGCGGAGGTCTCTTCATGAGCAACTTGTGCGTTATTATTATTTTTGGAAAACGACAAGCGGCGGTCTCTTCATGAGCAACTTGTGCGTTATTATTATTTTTGGAAAACGACAAGCGGCGGTCTCTTCATGAGCAACTTGTGCGTTATTATTATTTTTGGAAAACGACAAGCGGCGGTCTCTTCATGAGCAACTTGTGCGTTATTATTATTTTTGGAAAACGACAAGCAGCGGTCTCTTCATGAGCAACTTGTGCGTTATTATTATTTTTGGAAAACGACAAGCGGCGGTCTCTTCATGAGCAACTTGTACGCTATAGACATCGTTGGAAAACGGTAAGCGGCGGTCTCTTCATGAGCAACTTGTACGTTATTATTTTTCTGGAAGACAGCAAGTGGCAGCTTCTTTATTTGAGCGGCTTGTATGTTATTGGTATTTTCTTTGGAAAACAGCAAGTGGCGGCTTCTTTATTTGAGAAACTTGTGTGTTATTGACATCCCTGGACGACAGGGAGTGGCAGCTTCTTTATTTGAGCAGCTTGTATGTCATAATATTTTTGGAAGACAGTAAGTGGCAGCTGCTTTATTTGAGGCAACTTGTGTATCTACAATCTTATTATTATTTCAGCATTAATGAGTATATCTTCGGAAATCTCGCAGAGAAGTTTGTTATGAATCTTTACCTTCAGAAGTCGGTAATCCGTCGCCAGCAAATTTGATACTCTCTGTCTATCTTTGACCTTGAGTTGTGAGCTCACTGATATTTTTGGGTCAATAATCTATTTTTGTGGCCTATGCAAGATGCCTTCTTTGTTAGGGTCAGAGGTCGTATTCTCTCAAATTTTTATTCGCCGTCAAGAGTCTATTACTTGAAGTCGATGGCTCATTTCCCCAGTAGTGTATAATCTATGTTCCTGTGTTTTGTTGGTGTTTGGTTTCTCCAGCATTATCTTGTTTCATACAATATCTTTCTCTGGGAACTCAATCACTACATTCATATCAAACATAATGGCGGTATCTTAGGGAAAAAAATTGCGTATTATGTATTTAAGTACCTTCAATCTTGTCGAGACGAAGATTTTAATCTTCATATCTCCGGATAGAAGAAACTTAAATAGGGGCAGCTGTTGTACCCCAAATTTTGACCTAAGATACCATCTCCCATCTGCATCATTACATTGCAAGGGTTTTGACCTATTTTTATCAATTTTCAAAGCAGTTTTTAAATTCATAACTTTTTCAAGTCAAGAGCTGTTTATTTTTGAAACGCTAAATTTATTTATTGATCAATGATGTTTATTTAATTATTTATTATTCTAAATTTAAATAATTGGAATTTATTTTCAGTTATTATATAATTTAAAGAATTATAAATAATAAAATAAATATTTGAAAAGAAGTTTATTAATTGATCAACAATGTTTATTTAATTATTTATTATTCTAAGTTTAAATAGTTGAAATTTTATTTTCAGTTATTATAATTTAGAGAATTATAAATAATGAAGTAAATAATTGAAGAGAAGTTTATTGATCAATGATGTTTATTTAATTATTTATTATTCTAAATTTAAATAATTGGAATTTATTTTCAGTTATTATATAATTTAAAGAATTATAAATAATAAAGTAAACACTTGTAAAGAAGAAAAGAATTAACTGATAAAATATTGGAGTTTTATTCACTTTATTCTAATTGTTACAATTGTTGTTTAAATACTGTATTTATTTAACAAAGTATTTACAATGACAATTCTTACAAATGTTTAAAGTGAAATAAAAATTATCCTAATTTTTCTAAGTTCTAAATCTTCATCTTCTATCCAATACTTCTTTGATGCCCATTTGATTTTACCTGCAGAGAATTAAAAGAAAAAGTCAAGAGATAGATATATAATTAAAAGAAGAAAATTAATTTAGCGTTCATCATTAAAAGCAAACGGCTGGAATCAGTTTTTACCCTCTTTGCAAATCACGGGATTTCTCCCGGTTCACAAAAAAGGGGATGAATTTTATTGATAAATATGAATGCACAAGTTAAAATTATGCACAAATTCAATATTTCAAAGTAAACTGCATAGTTCAAAACCAATTGCACAAATCCAATTTTTTGTCAAAACTGCATATTTCAAAATCAACATCATATGCATAGTCAAAGTTACATTTTCAAAGCCAAAGTCCAACGTAAACTACCCAATGTATGGGAAGAGGTCAAAAACACAAGGCTCCATACTGTACAATGCAGATGGCCAAGAGAAACATGTACAGATTAAAACTATGCAAACAAGTATTTCCTAATTTCATCATTTTCCAGCTTTGCTTTTTCAGAACAAGTACATAACATCATTTTTTAATGTCAAACTGTACTAAGGAGAGAGAAGAGAGAAAGAGTGTGGGTTTACAGGTTTTGGCCTTAGGCAGAAAAGGGATAGAAAACAAAACTGCAATAATACAGTAAAAAAAGGAAGTATAGAAAAGGATAAAGCAAACTGAATGGAACAGTAAGAGTGCAGAGATATCAAGAGGAAATAGTTAAATATACAAAACCTGAACTGTCAAATAGAGGCCAGGAAAACGGATATGATAACCACACAAAACATCTCAAGCAAAAGAAAGAGAGTTCATAACCTGTTGAGAGCCTAAAAAAAACCAAAACTGAGTTCAAATACCACAAGCCTATTCTCAAAGAGAAAAAGCTTGAAAAGCCTTACCCCTTTCAAAAACGATAACCTACTGTCTCAAGCCAAGACCATAAAACCATAACCTGCACAAACCTGTTGCCTATCCAAAACCTTGGCCTTGTCAAACACAACCTGCTGAAAAACCATATCCCAAACAGCATCAAGCCTAAAACCAGTTCCCAGGCCCGAAACCTGTACCTGTTTCAAACCTTACCATTCCATGCCAAAACTGAAGCCTAAAAAACAGTAAACCTGTCAAGAGGCTCCAACCTGTGTTCAAGCCTTAAACCATAGAACCCGCAACAAAACAACAAGAAACCTGCCCAGTTCTAAAGCCATAACCAGTAAAGCCTCATCAAAGCAATAACCAGAAAAGCCTGTAACCAACAAATGGTCCAAACCTTGCCAAAGAAAACCTCAAGGCCACAAACCTGAAACCATGACCAGAAGGCCATCCAAGTCCATAACAACTCAAAGCCCTCAGAGTTTTCTCATCACTGGGTTGTCAAACACACTAACCAACATATCCAGGTAACAAGGCAAGAAGAAGAAGAGGAAAAAGCATACAAACGAAGGCAACAGTCAAGCATACAAACGAAGGCAACAATCAAGCATACGACGAGCCCACATAAAGAAGAAGGAAAAGAAGCATACGAAGCAAAGAAGCAGCAAGGAGAAGAGGATAAAGTTTTGTTTTCAGGATTTCATCACCAAACAAAAGAAGTAAGAAACGAAATACCAGGACTCCAAGCCACCGCGCTTCACTCCTCCGCCAGCAAGCCTCCGGAACGCCTCTTCCTCCTCCTTCATAAAGGTAGCTATGCTTTTTCTTTTTCCTTTCACTACGCCAAAAATGATTTTTTGTATCACCTAATTTTATAGCACTTTTAAAAAAAATGCTATTAAAATGGAAAAAACACATTTATAATAGCACTTTTTAATCGGGCGCTATTATATAATACAGACTATGTAATTTTGATAGCACTTTGTACCAGAACGCTATTATTAAACTTCTTTAAGATAGCATTTTGTATAAAACGCTATTATTTGACTACCTATATAATAGCATTTATTAAAAAGCGCTATGTTATATATAATAATTAATTAATTAATTAATTGATAAAAAAAAAAACAAAACACATTTTCAGAAAATTGGGTTTCCCGCATTAAGGGTATGTTTGGATTTGTGGTATGAGAATAAAATAAAGTGGTAACGAGAAAAACAAAAGCTTTTCCCCCGCACCAAAACCCCAATATCTAAACCAAAACCCATTGCGAAGGAGTAGCACCGTGGCATCACCAACGATCACCAACTTCACTCACTCGCGATAATGGCAATGGACGATTCACATTCATATCTGTTCAACCTAGGTATTCTCGACACTCTCACCCAAGACGAACTTCACGAAATCCTCGACAGCTACGACGCCTTCTGCAACGCCACACAATCTCTTCTCGGCGGTGCCGGCGACCTCTCATACGGTGCTCAATTTGTTTCCCATGTTCACACCCTATGCAAACACGGCCTCGAATCACTAGTTCGCGACCACTTTCTCAGAGTATTAGAGGTCCCCAACAAAAATATTTCATTACTAGAATTACAAAGTTCTAATTTTTATTGAGTATAGATAGATCCCTTTGGTTTCAGGAAACTTTTGAGCGAAATGGGGCGTCCAGGTTTTGGCGGCACTTTGTTCCGTATGCTGATTTTGTTGATTTGGACAAGCATGGTGATATCAATGTGAGAATTTGTGAACCTAACTTTTCATTGTTTTGGTTGTGGATTTATACTTGTTACTGTACTTGATTATTTTTGTTTTTCCGATGAAATGAAATAGATTGATGAGGATGAGATTGAAAGTGTGTTGTATAATGCTTTGGAAGAAATCTCTTTGGAGAAACAGTATCAGGAGAAGTGTCTGTTAATATTGGTCCATGCTTTACAATCTTTCAAGGATCAAATGTCAGAGGAAAAGCATAGTTTTGAAGCAGAAAGAAATTACCTTACCTCTAAGTATCAATGGATCATCTCTTCCGTGCTTATGGCTACACTTCCGACGAGTCAAATATTCTCATCCACTCACAAACCCAAAAACAAAAACACTACCATTGATTCTCCCAAAAACATTATCTTCCTCTGCTTCCTTCTTAGCCATTGATTCTCCCAACTGATTCACCGTCGTCAAATCTTCCTCTGCTTCCTTCGGTTTTCATTGATTCACCGCCGTTAGTCATTGATTTACCACCGTCATCCCTTCCTTCGGTTTTCACCCGGATCCATTCTTCAGCCATCAGATTCACCATCGATTCAGATTCAGATTCACTTCTCAAACGACACTCAAATAGAAGGAGGAAACACCGAAAAGAAAGAACAACCAAATCTCATTCTCCGTCGAACTCAACCCTTTGTCATCTCACCTACGTCGTCGTCATCCCTCTCTTCATTTGTATCCGGTAATATTTCTTTTTTCAGTTTCTGCTATCCGTTGATTCTCTGTGTTGTTTGTGAGCGTTATGATGTCTTTGTGTTGACGGATATTCGTGATTTTGAGTAGCTGTAATGAGGGTTTGTGAGGTTAAGTTGCAGTTGTGAGGGTTCGTGAAATTTGAGTGATAAGGCTTGTGTTATTGATGTGTGCCTGAATGGTGAGAGATGAGCTGGTTATTGATGTGAGCAGTTGTGAGTAGTGGCATGAAGTGTAAGGTATTTGGCCATTGAATTAGTTTTAACTAAGGTCTATGTGTTGAAGTTGTGTGCAATTTTCAATTTCTAGTCCTAGTTAACCGTAAATATCAATGTTGAGAGAGATTACACGGTGGAAAGAGTTGTATTTGAGACCAGCCCATGAGTATGGTTTTGAATGAGAAGGAATTCATGTTGAGTTTATGAGAGGCGGAAGTGATATCTAGTGGGAATTGAATGATATAAGTGTTATGCCATCTGAGTTGAGTGCAGAAGAAAGAATGTAGACATGGAAGAAGGAAGAGAAGAGAGGAATGAATTTTTATGGAGAGCAAAAAAGTCAGTACATTGGTTGAAGATGAGTTGAAAAGTTTGTTCTAGTTTGAGTGATAAGGCTTCTGTTGTTTTGGTGTGATTTAGTCACAATTAATCGATTCTTCTTTTCAATCCAAGCAAAAATTGGCATTTCGTTAATGTTGGATGTTTTTTTGATTTCAGGAAAAACTTGATCAGTGGCTCTGTAGACAGCAAGAGGGTGGATCAAGACTTGCAAACCTTGATATAATTAACTACATTCAGGTTGGTTTCATCACTGTTCTATGTTTTTCATACAATGTTGAGGTTTTATTATTGTTCTCTGTTTTATCATTGTCTTTTGATATTTATTCCTAAAGTTAAAGAACATAACTGACATAATAAGAAGTATAACACATGACAGTTTTTCTTTTTCTGTTAACTTTAATTGACACATTGTCCTATTTTCTTTTGTTTTCTTATGCATTTATATATTCAATATTTTTCCATTCTCGTCACTGTTTTCACCAGAACACACAGTAATTATATATTTCCTTTTCCCTTTCCTTTTGAACAAAAATAAAACACATTGGAACTCAGAATGTGATTTAATACTATCATGTTCCAAAGTTTTCTATAACTAGTTGATCTGTGACACTGCTGGAAGATGAGACAGTGTTTTGGTTTGTCTTGTAGCTTTCTTTGTTCTTGATGTATATATATCTGGCAGTTTGAGTTCATGATTTCTCTTCCTATGATTGGTCACTGTGGGGGGTAATAGGTATCAACTTCAAAATATAATATGCTTGCTGATTTGGGTATTGAGATATTGTTCTGTAAAAATTTATTTCATTATCATAAAATGGTGATATTGTAGTATTTATTACAACAAGTCAAATTAATTATTATTATAATAATGTCTTGGAAATAAATTTGGCATGTGAGTATAAAATATGAAGACCCTTTTGTTTGAACCTTAGAACGTAATCATGACTTGGTCCTGTTTTTATGTGGTTTAATAAAAATAAGTGGGTTTGAGAATATAGAGCTTTACAAACTAGTGGATCCTTAATATTATATTAAATAGAAAAAGTAGTAAACCCAATATTAGTATTATCTGAATTGAATACTTCCTGATGATGCTATAATTCCTGAGTGATAAAAGTGATGTATATAAAAATTATCCTAATTTAATAAAACTCTTTATTGATGATAATAAACCTTCTGCTATTGAATATATAAAAAACAATGGTTTACTATCCAACGATGAATTAATATTACTTAATAACTTTGATCAGTATACTTTAGAGGGTATTATGATATATGTATTAGGCAATCTATACCACTCTCTTGATAATGAAATTCCAGCTGTTCGAGTTTTTACTCTGATAGATCATATTGATAAGCATGTTAGATACCATTATAATACAGTTCATAATATGTGAAATAATCAATTTAAAAGTAGAGTTTCAAATGTGAAATGATCCAAGATGGAACATAATTTGGTTGTTAGAACCAATTTTTAACTAGTTATATATGTTACTTGTTAGGAAATATGGATCGAAAATGGATGTTTGCCAATCGAACGTCAAAAGAATATGAATATGGAGTTCGTGAGTTCGTTAGGTTTGCTATTGCTCATGCTGAAGACACTAGTAAAATCATATGCCCTTGCACAGAGGTACTGAGTGTTCTTTCTTGGTCTCGAATTTAAATTTTGAAATAGGAAAATACGGAAAAATGACTTATATCTTATTGTATGATTGATTTATAGTTTTCCGTTTCTACTTGAAATTTTTAGATATTCGTAGTAACAATTGTAAGGTGTTTGATATCTAGTTCTGGATCATGAAAAGAAAGTTACACACAATTAAGTGTTTATGTATATTTTGAGAATTTGAATTATATTCAGTTTAGTGTTTATATGCATCTAATAATGGAAATTGTGGTCTATATATTTACAAGTCATGTTCTTGTTAGACTTAATTAGTTCAATTATTGCATTAGTTATATCGATTTATTGTTATTAGTTTATAATAATCATTCCTTATTTTATGCGCTTCTTGTTAGACCCATATTAAATGTTTGATTATTCTTTATATGTTGAATTAGTTTTTATTGTACAATACATAATCAATATTCCTTGTATGATACAGGAAAACAAGAAGCAATTATTTTGCCTAATTAGTGATTGTATCTATGAGTTCAACGCTTTTGGATCATGAAGGTGGTTACTACATGGGATTGTTTTGTTATCCTTTCTTATTTTTTTGGTGTTTTGTTTAGAGAATTTGATTGTATGTTTTTGGATTTGGATTGAAGTACTCATAGATGGGCATCTACAAATTTGGCTATGCAAACGCCCTCTTAATATTCTATATGTTATGATATTTGGAAACAATAGGATTTGGTAGTTTAAAATGTTATTTGGTATTTGATGGATCATAATATATATGCAATGAGTAACTTAAAGCGTTATTTGTGTTGAATTGAATATAGTTATTTTATATTTACACCAAAAAAAATGATTGTGTAAGAAAAAATATTGTACTGTACTTATTAAAAATATTGTACCAAATATGTACAATTTATTAGCACTTTATTTGAAAGCGCTATCAAACATATGTTATATATTAGCGCTTTTTGTTTAGAGTGCTATAAAAAAACAAACAAAAAACATGCAAAATACTGACTTTGATAGCACTTTAATTAAAACGCTATTATAAATTGGTACTTTAATAGCGCTTTTAAAGTGCTATTAAATAAGAAATATTTACAATAGTGGCGCGGTTAATAGCACTTTTAAGCGCTATCAAAAACAAAAAAAAAAGCGCTATTAAATAGCTTATTTGGCGTAGTGCCGTTTCCCTGCCTAAAAGCCCAACGATTTCCATTATAACACCCCCCATTTCTGTTTGTTTTGATTAGGCCCCTTAAAAACCCTTTGGCCCATACAATTGTTTATCTACCCCTTTATTTTTTTTACCCCTCTTTCTATTTATTTTCTTTTAGTTTTTTTTTTGAATTTTATTAATTTAGTTTAATTATAAAACTTAATCAAATAGAGGTAATTTAATTAAACAAATTTTAAATAATGTGACCAATTTTTATTAAGTTTAACTTTAGGATTAATTTAGTAATTTTAGTATTCCTTTTTTTAATTAGATTTAAGTTAGTAACTTTTAAAGTTTTAATTTAGTTTAAAATTATTTAATAATTCTTAAAATAATACTTTATGTTAATACAAAAATATATAAAAAATAGAAATTTAAGAATTAAAACATTTTATTTTTTCTTTAATTAATTCTCTTGTTTTGTACATATTAAACAAAAAAATATAAAATGCATGTTCACGCCATTTGGTTTGCTTATTCAATCATTGTTATGGTCATATATCACTTAGCTACTTAATCATTATCTGCATAATTTTCTGTTTAATTATTTCGTCTTTACTTGTTTATTCCGTTTACGTCTAAATCCAAGAGAAAAAATGATTAAATTTGTCGACTTCATGTCCTCAAATCCAATCACGCGAATATCTTCATCTCATTAAAACTTAAGACAATTTTTCCTCAAATATTCAATCTTTTCAAAACTTATACCTTTTAAGTCAAAACTTCGACATTAGGTCATCGTACCTTCAAAAACCCGTCCGTACCCCTTTTCGGCCAAAACAATTTATTTTTAATCAAAAAAACATTTTAATAAACAGATATTTCAAAATGTTCCTATAGAGTACTATAGATACATTGGGTGCTAATACCTTCCCACTGTATAACCAACCCCCGAACCATAGATCTCTTTTCAAAAACGCCTTGTATTTTTATTACTTTTAGAAAGTATTATTTTACATTGCATATTTTAGGGTTTTATTTCGCTCTTTCCCCTTTTCCCTTGGAAATAATAAAGCGCGGTGGCGACTCTTGCTTTTGTGAGACGAATTAATTAATAGTTCGATCTCCGATTTACCCCGCTACATTTTTTATCGCTACAGTGACATTGCCATAAAATGTTTAATTGTACGTAACCCTTCACTGAGATTGATGTTCAATGCCCCAAGTGACGGAGATGGAGACTTGCCCCTGGTTACTCTGCACTTCTTCAGAGATTTCTTGAAAAATGAGAGGGAAAATTTTGGAGTACAACTGCGGCCCCTGTTCAATCTTCTTAAACCTGAAGAGTTAGATTGGCGAGTCTGCCATTCGTGACTTGAAGGTGGACGATGATTGAACACTAGAGTGACCAGAAATTTGCACTCAATGATGTGGTGGTTGATTGTAGGGAATGGGCTTAAAGATACCGTTTGGAGAGATGATGGAAAGGAGGTATCAAGGTTTTGAGGAGGATCCCTTATGAAGGGGATTTCATAGAGATTTGTCAGAGATGGGCTTATAGATGTCATCCAAAGGTGATTGTTGACAGAAACTAGACTAAGTCTAAGTTTGACTTCAACTGGAAAAAAATCAGAATAAATCTTTGGAGCGATTTATCTGAATCAGAGAAAGTGTTTACTGGAACGGAATCAGGATAAAACATTGATCGGTTTAAACTGAACCATCAGAGGCCTTGAATATTCTTTAATTGGAAAAGAATCAGAATAAATCTTTGGAGAAATTTATTTGAACCAGAGAAAGTGTCTATCGAAACGGAGTCAGGATAAACCATTGATCGATTTAAACTGAACCAGCTCAGGTCTTGAATATTCTTTAATTGGAAAAGAATCAAAATAAATCTTCAGAGCGATTTATTTGAACCAGAGAAAGTGTCTACCAGAACGGAATCAGGATAAACCATTGATCGATTTAAACTGAACCAGTAGAGGTCTGAGTAATCTTTAACTGGAAAAGAATCAGAATAAATCTTTAGAGCGATTTATTTGAACCAGAGAAAGTGTCCATCGAAATGGAATCAGGATAAACCATTGATCGATTTAAACTGAAACAGCAGAGGTCTGAAAAGTCTTTAACTGGAGAGGAATCAAAATAAATCTTCAGAGTAATTTATTCGAACCAGAGAAATTGTATACTGGAACAGAATAGGATAAACCATTGACGATTTAAACTGAACTAGCAGAAGTCTGAAAATTCTTTAACTGGAAAGGAATCAGAATAAATCTTCGAAGCGATTTATTTGAACCAGAGAAAGCGTTCACCGGAACGGAATCAGGATAAACCATTGATCGATTTAAACTGAACCATCAGAGGTCTTGAATAAAGTGTTCATCATGTAGATAGTCACCCCGTCCGATTTTTGGGAATTGATCTACAATCAATTTGTTCATAGATAGTTGTCATGTCCTGTGTTAGGTGTTAATCTGTAATTAATAAAAATTGGTAATAATACTTGTTTACTTGCCAACTTTCCTGAAAATGGTAACAACTTAGCTGTGTGCAGTATGGTGCATGAGATGTATCGAGTAATGATGTTCTCAAAATAAATGATATTTGTGATATATGCATTTGTATTGTCGATGCTATGATGTATGAATGCAATGTATGAACATATTAGTTGTTCTGCTGCAGTGTTGCTAGACAGGGGAAAATAAATCCTTGACTGTTGCTGGGAATGACGAGTGTAAGTCTTCATATTTTGTTGAAGTTGAAATGTTGATAGATGGGTTTCCATTATTAGATAAATAAACTCAGTCGTGGAAGGGAAACTCCGTGCATTGTTTGGGGATTTTGTGAAATCCTGTCGGGGAATCCTGAGAAGCTCGGCGACTTTCACTAGGGAATCTTTGGAGCGGTAATTGGAAATTTTTCTCTGTCGGGGATATGAGAGTACCTGATACCATTAGGCTGCATACTGAAGATAAGACAATGATCCTGTAGCAGGATGTCTCTGCCTCTGCTCCTGTTGGAGAAAGTACTTGCGGGGGGTTTATGGAATGGCCTCTAGACATTGTTCTGTTTCTTAAAGCCATTTGTAACTATCTTTCTATTTTATTTTCCTTTTTATGCGTATATTTGTAAGCATTAATTACGTTCAAATGCATATGTTAAAAAATAATCATTGGACATTTTTGCAAATAAAACAGGAAAGTAAGAACAAATAATTTTGCACTTTTAAAGGAATAACTTTGTATTAACTTGAATAAGCATTTTTGTACAAAGAGAAGAACATCCTAGTAAGAGAATGTCATCTGTTGTATCCTAAAATTTTCCCTTTCATTTCTCAAGAATTTCCTCACAAGATCTTCTTTGGCTCAAGTTTGCAGCACTAATACATCAATTTAAATTTGGAATTGGCATAAGGGAAAATGGTCAAAATGCACACTGAAAAGTCAAACTTTGACTTTGGGATCAAAATCAAGTTTCAAGAATCATATTTCATCAAGACATGATAGAATATGAAGTTTGTTTCATCAAGAAAATCAAAAGTCAAATTTGCTTTGGAAAAGTCAAAGTTCTAAACACTTAGAATTTTTTTTAAGTGTTAAGAAAATATGATAAGTTCAGAACTTCTGGCCAGATTTTCATCATGATGCAAGATGATTCAGGAAGAACTTCTAACACAAGAGTTGTAGATCTCAACGATATTTAAAACATTGCAGAATAGAACTTCTCCTGGAAATGCTGGGATTTCAAGTTATAGATCTTTGAAAACACATCCATGAAACTAAAACACTTGGTAAATTCTGAGCGTTTCCAAGTCAGAATTTGGTTAGAACTTCTGGGCCATTTTCACGTAGGTTCAATCATATTTTTCTAAGATTATTCAAAGGGAGGTTGCAAAGAATGTTACAAGCTTTCTGAAAAGTCTGAGAACTCCTTCAGATCATGCTGGAACATGAAGATTTAAAGATCAGAAGTTGGCCATTTGTTCTTAATTTAAGTTATGTTTATGCTGAACTTCTGATCCAATTTCAAGATATGATGCATAATCTCATGTTGCAGGTTTTCTGGTTGGTTAAATCTCATCATCATTTAATGGTCACGCCTACTTTTGAGTCTTTATCCAAAGGATTTTCCCACGTGTGGCATAGAAGTACCATTGTTGTCCTTGGAAAGTAAACTTTTGTACAAAGTTTATGTTGGGCCCATGCCTTACTTTTGCTTCTGAGTGTACTTCTCCACAAATCCTGCCTACAAAATCAGATTAGGCGCGGCCAAAGCTGCTAACCACTCTATTTGTGCCTTGAACCATGCTTGTCTAAAGTTGCTTCAAAAACAAGTTAACTATCCATAACACATGAAGGTTGTACTCTTGACTTCTCCAAGCTTCTAAATCCTTTGCCTATAAATTAAACTTCATTTGCAACTGTTAAAGAGGTAGAAAATTTGAGAAAAAGCCTTGAAACTTTTGCTGAAATTTCCAAGAACTTGAAACTGCAAATATAAACACAAAACCTGCTAGTTTCTATTTTTTACATCCAAACTCTAATTTTTATCGCGTGTTTCTTGATCAAATCATCCATACAGTTTCTATAATACACATAGAAGCTTTCCCAAATTCTGTTTTCAAACTGTAAAACAGCCTTCATCACTCTCTGTATAAAAAAAACAGAACTTTGTACCTTGAAAGCTCCAGAACTTTCTCACAATTCACAACTCAAGTTAAGAGTTGTCTTAGCTTTCTGAGAACTTGAGGAAGCTGACTAGAACATCACAACAATCTGAATCAAGCTCTAATTCACATAACAATTTCCAGCTACAAGGTAAGTTTCTTCTGACTTTTATCTCATTGCTTAGGCATTGTTAGGCTTGCATTTCCAAAGATACAATGTAGACATCATGACTCTGATTCTGTACATATTTATGAATTTCATGTATTTTTCCTAAGTAGAGAGAATTTCAGATCAGAACTTCTTGAGGAAATTAGGTTTCAGATTTAGGATTATCCAAATTAATGCTTGCTTCTGATTTACAGTTCTGATGCTTTATATTTCTGAAACCATGATGAAATTTGCCAATAACTGCTATGTTTGCATTTTTTTTTCATTTTTGTGAAGAAATAACTAAGTTGCAAATGCTCTGGCTGGTGTTGAGAAGAAGATGAAGTTCATCATCAGAACTTACCTTGTAATATATTTTTGTGTTTTCGTTTCTAATACCGGATGTATAGCCACCCCAGTGGTAGAGAATGAGTGCATAAGGCATTAATGTTAAGGGTGCTGAGTTCTAGTCCTATAAACACCCTTTTTATGTTTATTTCCTGACATTTTTACTCCATTATTTTTCAAACAATAACCCTGGACCATAACCTCTAGATAAAACCCCTTCATTTGTTTGTCAAAACAGTACTCCCAGACCAGAACTTCTAGATATTCTCATCCAACAGCATTGACACCTCATGTACCCATTATCAGAACTTCTAGCTTGCCAGTAACACTAGAACTTCTAGGTTTCCAGCTGCATCAGAACTTCCAGACTCTCTCAACAACTAGAACTTCTGACCTTCTGTAACATTAGAACTTCTAGGTTCCCAGTTGCCTCAGAAATTCTAGGATTTCTTTTATTCCCAGCAACCCCATAACTTTAGTGCACCCGGATCCAGAACATCTGGCCTTCCCCATTTCTGCTAACACTTTCTTTCTGATTTGCAGTACATCAGAGTCAGAACTTCTGCCCCTTATTTCTGTCCTTTCAGCAATGCACTGATTCTGATTCTTTTTCCTCTTACTATTTTTAACATCACTTCTATTCTCATTAATCAAAAACACCAAAAATAATTTATATTCATACACTTTGTTTTATTTCTTTTAGAATAAAAAGACTAAAAATATTTTCTTAAGCAAATTTATTTCTTCTCTTAACCAAAACAAAACAAACATATTTTGCATTTTACATTCTTGTACATTATTTCAATATGGTTGTAATAGATAATTAGAACTTTAATTCCTTGCAATCCCCATTTGAAAATTTGTACACCTCATCCCCAAGTGATTGTAATAGCGTAGGATATTTACTTTCCGCAATTTGTCGCTTTCATATAAATGCTAGTAAAATAGGATTTGTATGGGAAGATAAAATTAATCTTAGCAAACACTAATCCAAGATAAACCAAGCATGAAATACCAACACTTGCACACTTGCATCTCTAGGGTTAAAACTCCACTTGTTTCCTTATAAAAATGGTCATGTTATGCATGTGAGACGTCTTAGCAAAAACAATCACAAAACACAAGATCATAGTCCCTCGATGACGCTTAGAATGTTGCCTTATAAATGATTTTAGTCCCTCAATAAAAATACTAATATATCTCACAACCTTGCTATCATGTCTATACGATGACCCACACCCGTCCCTTTACATCTAAAGATAAAGCTTCTTACCAAACCAATGGTAAGATAGCAATATCTAAAGGAGGAGAAAAAGAATAAAGACTTTTGAGTAGGTAGGAACGTTCTTAGTTGCTTGCTCATCTTCAAATACAAAAACCTTTTCAAATGCACTAATACTTTTCATGAAATATTTTCAAAAGTCCAACACTTTATATACATTCTTACAGAAACAATAATCATTACAAAGTTTGCCTAAACGAAGGCGCTTTTCAAAAATACTTTCAAAACCCACCACAAAGCACACTTTCAAACAAAAGCAAGTGATCTAGCAAGCAACTAAGAGCCCATAGATAACTATGGATGAAAAGGGTGCTAACACCTTCCCTTTTCATAATCTACCCCCCGAACTCACGAAAATAAATCTCAAAGGTCTTTCCTATTCTTTTCAACCTGTCCTTATTGGATAAAAGAAAAGTCGGTGGAGACTCTTGCTATCTGCAACAATTGCGATTAAATGCAAAACATCCCAAGTCAGTTCTTCCACCGTGTTACATCGTCGTAAGAATGAAAACTAATACAAAGACAACTATGTAAAATAATCCCATGGGGTTCCCATTCTGCTATAGCCTTTATGTCTTTGAGCGTCTTATCCACTTGCTGCTTTGTCCGAAGCTGATTGAATTGATTAGTACCGTTTGAGTTGGACAATTGATACTGAAAGTTGGCTATAAGGTAATCCAACGAGACATAGTCATACACTTTAAATCCATAACTTTTGCCTGGACCTCCATTTCGGGTTTTCAGTCCACCGGGATACCCTTTTTTCCCAAGCCGCCTTTTCAGGTTTTCGGCTTGCCGGGTGTACAATTTTTTTTTTGTATATCCCTAATTTTTTCCTAGGCCAGTCAACCTAGTGGGTATTTTTATGTGTAGTATCTTTTAACTATGTTCGCGTTTACAGGATGCGGAAGGTTGTCCCCTTCCATAGTGGTTAAGATCATGGCCCCACCAGAAAATATGTTTTTGATCACAAATGGTCCTTCGTATGTAGGAGTCCATTTTTCCCTGGGATCACCTTGTGGAAGTATGATATGCTTGATTACCGGGTCATCAACCTGATATACCTGACGTCTGACCTTCTTATTAAAAGCTTTAATCATACGTTTTTGGTACATCTGACCATGGCAGACAGTCGTAAGCCTCTTCTCATTAATCAAGTTCAATTGGTCAAGTCGAGTTTGAATCCATTCATCTTCATTCAACCCCGCATCCTTCATGATTCTCAAAGAAGGTATGTGGACTTAAATTGGTAGGATAACTTCTATACCATATACCAAAGAGAAAGGATTTTCCCTTGTTGATGTACGCACCGTGGTATGGTAATCGTAGAGAGCAAATGGAAACATCTCATTCCAGTCTTTATAGGTCACTGTCATCTTCTGTATGATATTTTTGATGTTTTTGTTAGCGACTTCTACAACGCCATTCATCTTCGGACGGTAAGGAGAAGAGTTATGTTGCTGGATTTTGAATTGTGCGCATAGTCCGGTGATCATAGTATTGTTGAGATTGGTACCATTATCTATAATGATTCTTTCCGGAATACCATACTGACAGATAAGATTATGTTTGATGAATCTGGCCATAACGTTCTTGGTAACAGAAGCAAATGAAGCCGCCTCGACCCATTTTATGAAGTAATCGGAGGCGATGAGGATGAAACAATGTCCATTTGAAGCTGTAGGTCTGATCTCCCCAATCATGTTGATGCCCCACATTGCAAATGGCTAGGGAGCGGTCAAGACGTTTAGAGGAACCAGTGGCACATGTACTTTATCATCATAGATCTGGCATTTGTGACAAGTTCGCGAATGCTGATAAAAATCTGTTTCCATAGTGGACCAATAGTATCCTGTCCATAGGATCTTTTTAGCTATCGTGTGCCCACTAGAATGGGTTCCAAAGGTACCTTCGTGTAAATCAACCATGATCTTTTCTGCCTCACTCTTGTCTACGCACCGAAGCAAAGTAGAGTCGTGGCTGCACTTATAGAGGATTCAGTTACTGAGGAAGAATTTAGCAGAGAACCTTCTTAGGAACTTCTTATTATTGACCGAAGCTCCCTCAGGATATTCTTGGGCCTCAAGATATCTTTTAACTTCATGGAACCAAGGTTTTCCAACTACTTCTTAAGTATCAACCTCATGACAGTATGCTGGTTTATCCATTCTCTCAATAGTGATTTGAGAAGCCTCATTATCCCATTTGATTTTGAACATGGATGACATAGTAGCTAGTGCGTTTGCTAGTTAATTTTCCTCTCGTGGAAAATGCTCATAGGTAATTTCCTCAAAATGTGGTATCAGTGTCAACACATGCTCTTTGTAAGGGATGAGATTAGGATGCTTCGTGTCCCATTCTCCTTTGATCTAACTGATTAATAAGGCTGAGTCTCCAAATACAGTTAAGGATTTGATCCCCAAATCTATGGCAGCTTTGAGACCCATAATGCACCCTTCATATTCAGCCATATTATTGGAATAGTTGAAACACAACTTGACAATGAAGGGAGTATGCCAGCCTTTAGGAGATATGATCACAACACTGATATCATTTCCGAGTACGTTGGAAGCTCCGTCAAAAACCACGATCCATCGAGATCCTTGTTCAGGTCCGTCATACGGTCTGAGTTATTCACAACCATTCACCAATATGATGTCCTCGTTCGGAAATTCGAAGTTCATGGATTGATAGTCATCCACAGCCTGATGATCCAAATGATCAACTAGTACACTTCCTTTTATTTCTTTTTGGGTAGTGTACTGAGTGTCGTATTCGATCAGGACCATTTGCCATCTTTCTATTCTTCCAGAGAGGGCGGGCTTCTCGAATATGTATTTAATAGGATCCATCTTGGATATCAAGAAGGTAGTGTGAGTCAGCATATACTGTCTTAGCCGGCGAGCAGCCCATGCCATAACGCAGCAAGTTTTCTTGAGCAGTGAATATTTGGTTTCATAGTCGGTAAATTTTTTGCTCAGGTAGTATATTGCATGCTCTTTTAGGCCAGACTCGTCATGCTGCCCCAGCACACACCCCATTGAATTTTCCAAAACTGTTAGGTACATGATCATAGGTCTTCCCTCAACTGGAGACATCAAAATGGGAGGCTCTTGAAGGTACTCCTTGATCCTGTCAAAGGCAGCCTGGCAGTCGTCATTCCATTTCACCACTTGATCCTTCTTCAGTAACTGGAAGATTGGTTCACAAGTAGCGGTTAGATGGGAAATGAATTTGGAGATGTAGTTTAGACGTCCTAAGAATCCCCTAACTTCCTTCTTAGTGCAAGGAGCAGGCATTTCTTGTATTGCTTTTACCTTTTCAGAGTCTACTTCAATACCTTTGCCGCTGACGAAGCCTAAGAGCTTACCGGACCTTACTCCAAAAGTGCATTTATTCGGGTTCAACCTTAGTTTGTATTTCTTCAATCTTTCAAATAGCTTCTGCAGGTGGTCAAGGTGTTCCTCTTCAGTTTGATATCTGGCTATCATATCATCAACGTAGACCTCTATCTCGTGACGGATCATACCATGAAACAAAGCTACCATGGCACGCTGATAGGTTTCCCCTGCGTTCTTCAGCCCAAATGGCATAACTTTGTAACAGAAAGTTCCCCACTGTGTGACGAAGGTCGTTTTCTCCATGTCCTCATGTGCCATTTTGATCTGATTGTATCCGAAGAAACCATCCATGAAGGAGAATACTTTATGTTGTGCAGTGTTGTCAACCAGAATATCGATGTAGGGAAGCGGGAAGTCATCCTTGGGCTTGCCCTATTCAGGTCTCTGTAATCCATACACATATGTACCTTACTGTCCTTCTTAGGAACCAGAAAAACATTTGCAACCCATTATGGATAAGAGGTGACAACTAAGAATCCAGCGTTGAACTGCTTCATGACTTCAGTCTTGATTTTTTCTAACATTTCTGGCTGCATACGATGAACCTTCTGTTTCACTGGAGGACAGTCTTCTTTTGTCGGCATACGATGGACCACAATATCAGTGTCGAGTCCTGGCATGTCTTCGTATGACCAGGAAAAGACCTCAACATAGTCATGTAGTATCTGATTTAAACATTTCTTGACACTACGCTCTAGATTGACACCTATCTTGACTTCCTTCTTGTCCTCTTCAGTACCTAAGTTAGCTGTTTCAAAATGCTCTTCATGAGGTTGTATTGCCCTTTCTTCCTATTGTAACAATATGGCATTTTCCCCTAGTAATTCACAATCTTCCTCACCTTCGTCCTCAGCTTGGTAGATCGGATTTTCAAAGTCATAATTGGAAATAGCATAATTGTTACCAATGGGATCCATAGTGGATATGGATCTGCATTTTGATATGTGAGTGTGTGTAAGAGCATAGCTATTTTTGATAAAGTAAAAGGTAGAAAAATAAAAACAAAAAGCGTAAAATTTGCATGCAAAAATGTCCCATGATTTTTTAATCACATATGAAGATGAAGTAACAACCCTCACAGACAGACCATTGTGCCTCGGGTAAGACACAAGGTTTTAAAGTTTAAATATTACAAGTCCAAAAATTTAAAAGACAATTGCTCTTGAATAAAAGTAATAGGAGCAAAATCTTTGGCTTCCCAATTGTTAAGTCCATCGCTGATGGTTGGGAAAATCCACTCGTCCATGTCACAATTGCTATCACTGTCTTCCAACACACTGACTCCATGATTGCTGATGCGTAATGGTGGTCCCCCAGCGCGAGTACGTCCAACAACTCTTTGGGCCTCCGAAGTAAAACCCATACCAAACTTTTTAGATTTGTTGGGAATGTCCGGAAGTTGACCCCAAATGGTACATCCACCTTACTCAACTACTGCTTTAGCATCCTTTAGAGAATCCATTTTCAATGGAGGTTTGGTAGTCTTCGGAACCTTAGTAGAAGTATTGGCTAAAGAAACCATCCGTGGAACCTCCTCAAAATTCTGACAGGGGGTCTCAATGAATTCGCCGTCCATTTCAACATGCCTGAAAGAGTTCTGGTGGCTAACCATGTATTCCTCCTCTCCATGGACTGTGATAATCTTTCCCTTGATTGGGTACTTCAACATTTGATGTAGGGTAGAAGTAACAGCACCAGCCCCATGGATCCAGGTTCGACCCAATAAATAGGAATAAGATGGGCGGATATCCATCACATAGAAGGTTGAATCAAAAGTCTGAGTACCAATTTTAATAGGGATGCCCACCTCTTAGTGCATCGTTCTTTTAGAAGCATCGAAGGCCCTCACCACAATGTTGTTGGGCTTCAATGTGAGTCCACCGAAATCTAACCAGTCAAGAGCATTCTTGGGTAAGACATTCAACAATGAACCTGTATCCACCAGAACATGGGCTAATGTAGTGCCCTTGCACTCAATGGAGACATGCAGGGCATCACTGTGTTTCCTTCCCTTGGGAGTTAAATTAGCATCAGAAAAACACAGTCCATTATCAACAGTTAGAATGGCCAAACAACTCTCGAATTGATCAGCAGAGGTCTCTTGGGGCACGTGGGCGGATTTCAGGAATTTTACTAAAGCCTTAGCATGGGCTTCAGAGCATAAAAGTAAGGCTAACATTGGGATCTTTGAGGGGGTCTGCCCCAACTTCTCCACGATGTTGTAATCACTTTTCTTAATTATCTTTAATATCTCTTCCATTTCTCTTTTAGAAGCCTTAGGGGTGACTTCTGGATGCACCTTCGTCTGGGTAGGCTCAACCAATACCTCTTTGCCCCGTGTCTCAGATGACTTGGTAGTAGGGATAACAACATGACTAACAATAGGAGTAACATTGGGAATACTGACAGGAGCCGTAGCAGGAATAATCACAGGAATAGTAATAGTTTTTGGAGAGATCTCGGGAGAGAAAACTCTTCCGCTTCTTGTAAATTTACTGGTCCCGACAATATTGTCGATGTCAGGCTCAGTATTTCCAGCAACTTTGTCTTCAATAGCCAATAGATCTTGCTTGACACCATGGTAATAGACGTCGGCCCCATAATTCTAGGGAACAACTTTATCTGAGGAATAAGGTATTGGCCCTGGCATGGTGATGATCAAGGGAGCAAACTTGGGAACAGATGTAATCCTGACGGGTCTTTTGGTGGAGACCCTGGGAGGATTGTCGGAAATGGTGATTATCGAGACATCTTCATAATAACTTCTTGTAAGGGGAATTTTTTCGAACAAAATTTCTTTGTTAACCATTAGGCGCTGGACGCCTATTTTTAGAAACAAACAACCATCTGGTTGAGATATACATAAGCGGCAACCTTCACCACAGCCCGAAAATAAACCGGATTGCAATAGATTCTCTTTAACAGTTAAAAGGGGAGTAGTTAATTCATCCACAGAGGAAACAAAATGGTCATCATCAACAACATTGACACCTTGGCCATGTTTAGGCATTGGCGCCGTTATTACATTAGGTGTTTCTGGAAGGTCAAATTCAATCTCTTTCTCCTCGATAAGATCTTGTACCTCATTTTTCATGGCCCAACAGTCGTTTGTATCATGCCCCGGACTTTCAAAATAATAGGCACACCGAGCGTCCGGGTTGTAGCAGGGAGAAGCAGTATTAGGGTTCTTGGGAGCTTCCTTTAGAGTCACTAAATTGGACTTCAACAGGTGCGGAAAAACCTGGGATAAGGTCATGCTGATCCGGGTGAATCGTCTTATGGGCGCATCCAGCCTGCGTTGATGGTTACGTTGTTGATTTGATACCAGATTGGAAATCATAACAGCCCCTACCATCAGATGACGTTCAATTATATTTTGATTTCTCTGTCTATAAGCCACACTGACCTCCTTCTTTCCCATGAAGGGTTTCTTCGTTGTACTCGAGGATGCATCCCTTTGAACTTTTCCACTCTTAATACAAAATTCTACCCGTTCACCGGTCAGGATCAACTCAGTAAACCCAGCTGAAGAGCTTCCAATCAAATGTTTGAAGAATGGACCAGACAACGTGCCTAAGAACATATCCACCAACTCCCTATCAGATAAAGGAGGCTAGAATCTTCCCACGAGATCCCTCTGTTTCTGGGTATAATTTTTGAAACCCTCACTAGAACCCATAAACATACTTTGCAATTGTGTTCGAGTTGGAGCTAGGTCAGCATTATACTGGTATTGCTTGTAAAAGGCAACAACCAGATCTTCCCAATTACGAATATTGGTTCCTTCCAACTGATAGAACCAATCCAACTGTGTTCCTGACAAACTTTCTTGGAAAAAATGTACCCATAGGTTCCTATCAATAGTATGGGGTTGAATCTTCCTGACGTATGAACATAAATGCAGCTTAGGACAAGAGACACCGTCATATTTAGCAAATGTGGGGACCTTGAATTTCTGCAGGATGACTACCCCTGAGACCAGTCCTAGCTCTTCAAAATCCAGTCCGAGTACCGTCTGGATCTCCATAAAATTGAGGCGATCCTCCAGTTGTTTGTATTTATCATCAGCAGGAGGATACTATTCTTTATAGTAGTCAACTTCATATTCCTCAGACTCTGGGTTGTCATTTCCTTCCTTGTTCTTTCCTTCTTGATTATCTCCTTCACCCGGCGAGGTTGTGAAATCTAGAGCTCGCTTGGACGGTCCTCTGAACCTTCTTCCCGAATTCAAAACACCGACTGGTTTCTTCGCCTTCTTCTTCTTATCTTTGATTATAAGAGCCTTCAGCTCCTCATGTCCTTTAGCCAAAGCCAGGAACATCTATTGGAATTGAGCATTCTGTGCTTGAAGATCCCTTACTGTCTGTTCAATATCCATCTCACTGAAATAAACAGTAGAAATATAAGGAGTCCTGTTGTAAAAAACCAGTTTGTGTTATGATGAATGATAATGCATATGTAAATAATTTCAAGGAAACTAGGAGATTTAAATTTGCTTAGACAAAAGGAAACACACATTTTATTAATAGATCAAAGTTGATTACATCATGCCTCTTGGGGCTTATAATGGAAGAAATACAAAAATAAAACTCCTAAGATAAAAAGGTCGAATGCATCCTCTTCGGTGCAATATAGGCGTTCAAACTTCACTCTTCATGAAGCTGCTTTGTGAGATCCAGAACCTTCTTTTCACTAGCATAAAATTGGTTCTCAAAGGTGTCTCGTTCTTCCTTGAGCTGGATCCAAGACTTTTGCAATTCTTCGAAGCTGGTTCAATAGACTCGGAGATCACTGGCAGGATAATAGCGTATGGCATCATAAGACTTTGAGCACGAGCTTGCACCCATCTGAGGTAAGGCTCTAAATGGATGAAGTTTTTGCGTCCCAGGGTGATGCTACCAGTCTTCTTCACCATGCCCCAAGCGCGAATGAACCTTTGGTGATAACCTTGCAGATCACTTGAATAGTCAAACACAATAACCTGGATGAGCATATCGTGGGGACCATCCCTCCGAGCATAACCGAACTGACGCATGACCAAAGAAGGGTTATAGGTGATGCCTCCTCTAATGCCAAGTAGTGGAACATTAGGGAACTCTCCGCAATGATCAATAAAAGAGATATCTTCTTGAGAGCGAGGGCACCGATAGATATCAGAGTGAGAAAGGGACATTATCCTTTGATTCCACCTTAGGCCTAACTCATTCTTCATTACTGACTGAGGGAGGTGCGAAATAAACCACCGATAGAGCAAAGGTGTACAACACATAAGAGTCCCTCGTTTCTTCATGGTACGAGTGTGGAGTGAATTCAGCATATCTCCAAGCAATATAGGCACTATATTACGAGCAAGGAAGATGTTAATGGCACTGACATTTATAAATTGGTCTGAATTTGGGAACAGAACCAATCCATAGATCAAGAGAGCTAAGACATCTTCAAATGCATGGTAACTCATATCATCTAAGAATATTTGAGCTTTCTTCATTAGAAAATTTACAAGGAGGCCATTAACTCTACTTCTTCTTTCCCAATTGGATTTAATGTCAGATGGTTTTAAATGCAGAGCTATGACAACACTTTCAGCAACTGGATCATGTTCTAAACCGATGAAAGGTACTTGCTCCAATATAGGTGAACCAATTATCTTGGAGAATTCTTCCAACGTAGGCACCAACAGGTAATCTGGAAATGTGAAGCAATGGTGTTTAGGGTCAAAGAACTGAAACATGACACTCATCAGACCTTCGTCAAACCCGGTAGTAACCAAACTGAGCAAGTGACCATATCTCTTGTTGAACGATGAGCTCCCAGGAACTCTCAATACCAATTCTTTGAGCCTGGGAGGGACCTCTACAAAGTTGATTCAGATGGTCTTTCTGCGAATTGAATCCATGCCCTACAAAAACAAAAGGAAAGATAAATCTCCAGGCCCTTGAAATGGTTAGCGTGTATGTCATGATGTTTATGATGTTATGGTTATGCTATGAGACCACATATATATCAAGCAAGTCACACAAAGACCCTAGGTTTAACGGCTTGCACGAGTTTTTTTAAAGGTAAGTACCCTCTTGTAGTTTAGTCGTCTTAAACCTGTCCTATTAATGGTACCCGGATTCTAAGGAGTCTCATATCACTGACCTTTCTTTTAGGCCTTGTTCTAGCTCAAGCACCAAAGTATTGCGGCTAAAATATCCCAAAAGTCCAATCTCAATGAGTGTAGCATCGAGTATCAACCAAACATCAGCCGGAACCAAAACCGGCTATCTCACTACTTACTAATGGCTTAAGATGAGTCAAGTAAAGGTTCTAAAGGTCAGTTAGCGCTTAATGACACTATAAGGAAGACTAATGTTATCCTTGACTGACTCAAGGAAAATTAGTACAAGCCAGAGTATCACGCTAACATAGCTATCACTTTGTCCATATCGGCCTACGATGTATAACCTCCATGATTTATTACTAGTTACCTAAAAAGGTGCCCCAGATCCGGGTATAGGAACTTTAACAAAAGTCCAAGCAAATACCCAAAAATGTAAAGCAAACAAGTCAAACAAAGAAAGCAAGTAAAGGTGATCTAGCCCTAATGTAACCCCACCTTTAAGTAATATCTCCCCAGCAGAGTCACTAGTTCTGTAACATGGTGGGAGAACTGACTTGGCCGTTTTGTGTTTGATCGTAATTATTGCGGATAGCAAGAGTCGCCACCGAATTTTCTTTTATCCAATAAGGAAAGGGTGAAAATAACAGGAAAGACCTTTCGAGATTATTTCTTGAGTTCAGGGGGTAGGTTATGAAAAGGGAATGTATTAGCACCCTTTTCATCCGTAGTTATCTACGGGATATTAGTTGCTTGCTAGATCACTTGCTTTTGTTTGAAAATGTGCTTTGTGGTGTGGTTTAAAAGTATTTTGAAAACATCTTTGTAATGATTCTCGTTTCTATAAGAATGCGTACAAAGTGTTGGTTTTGAAAATAGTTCAAAGAGGTGTTTGTAGAATGTGTTTTTTGAAAGTGATTTTGAAAAGTGTCTTTGTAATGATTCTCGTTTCTATAAGAATGCATACAAAATGTTTTAACTTTTGAAAATGTTTCAAAGGAAAGTGTTGGTGTGTAAAAATGTTTTTGTTGTAAGCAAGCGAGCAACTATGAGCATCCTACCTACTCAAAAGGTCTAGTGTTGTTTTCCTCCTCCTTTAAATGTTGCTATCTTACCATTGATTTGATAAGAAGCCCCATCGTTGGATGTGAAGGGACGGGCGTGGGTCATTTATATAGTCATAGAAGGCAACCTATGATACATTTTAGCAATTTTCATTTAGGGACTAGATCGTTTACAAAAGGCAACATCGAGGGTCATTGAGGGACTATGATCTTTTATCAAGGGTCTTTGCTAAAACGCCCATATTCGAAGGACATGACTATTTTCCGAGGCAAAAAGTAAGATTACCCTAGGGGTGCATGTGTGTGAATAATGCGTTTGATTTTCATGCACTTAGTCTTTTATTAGGGTGATCTACTTGTTGGTTTTATCTTTCCATACATCCTAATTACTAACATTTGTACAAGATCAATAAAAATGCAGAAAATAAATCCCACACTATTACAACCATATTGAATAGCAATAAAATGTAAATATAAAACAAAATAAAGAAAATAAAATGGGCTTTTCGATTCAGGTAGCAAAACTCTTTGATTATGCCCTTCCTGACTTCCTTCAATTTAGGCCTGGAATCAGTAAGGACACGCCTTTCAATTTCATCCTCTTCCCGCTTCTTTCTATTGGGGCCTGGAATCAGTGTGAGGTACACTCTTTGCTTCAAGCTCCTTGCTGCCTTCTTCGATTGCAGGAATGCTAGGCTCTCAAGTTGAGATTCGAAAGGCTTGAATATTTAGCCAATCGGAGGATATAGAGATCCTGTTTTAAACTTTTAAAAGTGCAACATTCAAGTGTAACTTTTGAAAGCTACGGGCCATGGGCTAGAACAAGATTATTGGGCATCAAAATCCAAATTCTAACTAGTCAGGTGTTGTACCCCCAATTTTTGCCCCTAAGATTCCTCTATCATCTCATACCATCACAATGCAATCAGATCACAAATTAGGTTTGGGGTTTATCTTCTACTTCACCCTATCTTAGGGTTTGCCTATGGAATCACCAAGCACCTTGAAGAGCCTTGAATTGTGTACTTTTTATATGTATGCTTTTAACTAACCTCAAAATGTGGGTATTTT
Organism: Vicia faba; assembly: GCA_948472305.1. NCBI lineage: Eukaryota > Viridiplantae > Streptophyta > Magnoliopsida > Fabales > Fabaceae > Vicia > Vicia faba. The sequence continues at coordinate 1,054,089,518 of OX451740.1, read as the reverse complement.
GTCCTTTGGAATATTATATTGTAGGTCATGGCACAGTTGCCTTCATCTTACCATCTCTTAGCATAGATGATCAAAACTAGGGTTTGGAGTTTAATCAGGAGATCTTTGGATTTTTGGGCAATTCTTGATCCCATACTTATCTACATAGTCATGAGCATCTATCATTAGAAGTTTGATCATCAACTTTGGCTTGAAAGGGTTCAATTGATGAATAGGGGTAAAATGGTCATTTTGTCAGAAGACATTCAATATCAGTTGTTGACCAAGTGGAATTTTGGTCAACCATCAATTCAATATCCTTATTCTCTTATTTCATGGTCAATAGTGCAAAATATCAAGAGGAAGTGTGAATTGGAGATAACTTGTCAAGGAAGTTATTTGAAGTTTTGAAAATTTTCTAAGTATCCATAGGGTTGAATTTTGACTGGCTATAACTTTCTCAATTTTTATTGAAAGTATTCAAAATTTATATATCTAGAAATAGGATGAAAAATTATACAACTTTGTAGGAGTGGCCACAAGTCCAAAAAATGAAAGGAAAAAAAGTTATGAAGATTGGAAGATTTTGACACTTAGTGAAGTTTTGGTTAAAAATGCAAAAATTTGACTTTTTCATGTCTATTTTTGAATGACCATTTGGACTCAAATCAAAAAGTTGGCAACATGAAAGTTGTAGATTGAAGTTTTCTCTTCATTTTTCATTCAAGAATCATCTCAAATGGTTAAGTGTAGAGAAAGATATGGTGATTAGGATTTTAAGTTGAAAACTAATTTTTTTCCCAGCACAAGCCAAGTCACGCGCGCTAGGCAGTCATTTCATCAAACATGTTATGGGCGCAAATTCATCAATACGTTTCTATGTGAAATATTCATTATTTTTAAAAATGTACAACATCAAAGTTGAATCCCTAAATGTCAGGAACAATTTTGCTTCAAAAGGTTTCTCCAAATTCTCCATAAATTTTGAGATATAATTGAAAGAAGAAGGCATCATGCAAGCTGAAATGTTTTGCCCAGCAAGGCCTCATGCGCGCGCAGCAAGCCCAGTCAGGCCTGGAATTTTATCAAGCAGTTTTTAAGCACACATTCATAGCCAAATATCTCATTGATCTAAGCTTCATTTTGAAAAAATTTGAACATCAAAGTTGGAGTATGAAATGTCCTCTCCATTTTTTATTCAAACTTTGTGACATTTCATGCACCATAGAGGAAGATATAAGGAGGTAAAGGAATGGTCATGAAATATCATATTTGCATGAAAATGCATGGTAATTATTTGTTCCAACCAAGCCCATTGGCTAGCTCACACGCCCCAACCCTGTTTCACTTACTCCAAAATGCATGTTCTAGCACTCTCAAACAACACAAAACGCAGCATGCCTCTCACTTCCCATTTCTCAATTTTTATTTCATTCTTTTCCCACACTCTATAAAAGGGAAAGGCATTTAACATTCAAGGAAAAAGGAGGTCGATAGCAAGCTCTCACTCTCTTTCTCTCTTCCTCGCAAAGTCAGCAACACACTTCTCAGTCTCTCTCTCAAAACAAGCTTGAACTCCATTGTTGAAATTTTCTTCTCTTCGGAGCTACCTCCATTCTTGTTCCAGCTCTCAGATCTCTTTCATTTCTTCATAATTGGAGCAAGAGAAGCAAGTGTCTCTAGGTTTCTCATAATTAGATCCAGCCAATAGTGAATTTATTTTTCACTTGAAGAGGTAAAATTCAGTTCTGGATTCCTTATTTGATAGCTTAAATCAATGCTTGAAACCTTGTATACATGTTATTAGCTGGCCAGACAATAGGTCTGATGTATCTAATTGGTTTGATTCGAGCTCCATTGATGTTTTGAAGTTTTCTACAAATCACACTCAAGTTAGTTTTCAGTGACTTTAAGCTCCAATTTCTCTTTGATACTGTCTTGTTTTTGAAATCTAAAAGATATGTGATGTTCTTAGAAGTTTGGTGATCATGTTTGCTTTTTGAATCATCTCAAATGGTTGAGAAATAAGAGAGAAAATGAAGTTGGAAGTTGCCTTGCTGAAAACTGTTTTTTCCATGCGTTTTGGGTTTTGGTATGTTGGTAGGGATGATGACGTGTCCCTGCCTGATTGAACATGGATGCGTTTATCTTTTAAAGCGCATTTTGGCAAAAAAGGTGTAAAAGGCTTCATATATTAATTTTTCTTTTGTTTTCTTAAATTTTATTTTAATATTTTCTTCATTTCAAAAAAATATTTTAAACTCCTTTTTCAGTATATTTTCATATTTTGATTTTTATTTCATTTTTTAAATCATTTTTCTTGAATAAATAAAATCATGTGAATAATTAGGGTTTTAATATTTCTTTTAAATCTTGAATTTTATTTTCTTATATCTATTAAGTAAAAAATCCATAAAAATATTTTTGGACTCCTCTCTGAGCTTATTACATGAAATTTTGTTTTCCTATTTTATAAAATATTTGGATTACAAATTAAATCATTTAATTGAACATATTCATCTTTTCCTTGTTTTTTTAATGAATTGTTTAAATAATTTTCTATTTCTTTTTCCTTTTGAGATAAAATCCAAGAAAAATATGCTTTCTGATCCCTTTAGTTTTATTAACATTTAGGTTATTTTACATCAAATTTATTTAACCTTTGGATCTAATTGATTAATTTTTGAACTTATTTTCCTTTTTTAGGGTTTTTGATTGATCATGCACAATAATGGATTTAAATTTCTAACTTCATATACCTATAAAATCAAAGATGAAGTTGTTTGAAGTGCTTGAACATTTTGAGGCCATAAAAATCATTTTTCTGGAATTTTACAATGTGATTTCATATTTTTCACAAATCATTTTCCAAAACCATCTAGTTTAAGGCTTAAACTTGCTAGTTTTCAAGTTTGCATTTCTAAAGCAAATTTCCACCTCAATCCAGGGACTCCAAATTTTATTTCTTACTTTTATAGGAACTTAGTAAGTTAGGGTTTTAATTTCATAATTTTTCAAGTCATTTTCATTTTTTAAAACTATTCTTGCCTTAGGTGTGCATTTAGGGTTTTACCCTTTGAATAATGTTTGTAAATTGAAAACTTTTGTACATGATTCTTGTTTATTTCTTGAAATAGCACGTGGTACTGACTTGTAGCACATCTTGAGGAAAATTATTCAACATCATTGGGTCTTGGGTGTTGATAGGTTGATAATCCAAATCCATTAAAATAGACGAATGATGTTGATGATATTTGAACTCAAATTCCTTCCCCCTTCATCTTATTCCCCTTTCTTATTGTATTACATGTTATGAGATAATGATCTCTATATTATTTATCCAAACATGAAATGCATAGATTGCTATTGACTGGCCTCAAAATAGGTGCGACTTCTACATAAGTCCACTTACGATTGCTTAACATAGCGCTAAATTTTGTCTCGATTCAAGTAAATGATCATACCGGGCCCAAACCTATGTTTGCAAGCCAAAGTATGTTAATTTGATCCCTTTGATCCAATAACCTTGAGATTAATTGTGTGGAGGTTTTGGTTCTACCAATCCTCTAATGGATCTTCATAAATTTTGGTCAACGCGGATCACTTAAACATCGTTGATCATTAAATGTTGCCTTGAGAATTCTTAAATGGATGATATACTTGACAAAAAGCAAATGAAACTTGTTGTTGAGAGGCTTTGGTTATACCAATCCTCTAATGATTTCTAAAGGCAAGTTTCAAGATGGTCATCCAACTAACCACTAATTATTAACAATTTACTTTACTTTATGTTTTTATTTTTATGCTTTTTGTAATATTTACTTTAGCATTTACATTTCATGCTATTTTAATCTTTTCTCACTTGAGCTTTTCTTTTCTTTTTGAAGATACTTAATAATCAACATAAACCATAAAAAACTTTAATGATACTTGGACTATTTGGTCACTATCCTTGGCATTATGGAGTATTTGACTTCTTGGACTTAGGATTAGAAAACTTGGCCTATGTTGGAGACCTTGTGACCTTAATTGATATTTTGTCTGGAGTTCTTGAGGTTTACCTCAAGACATTGGGTTGTTTGTTTGTTTTGTGTGCGGGTTATTGTGATTACATACTTTGTTTGTAATCTGGAATTCACCCGTATACAGCCGTTACTCTGCCCAATTTTTGTGAAGACTTAATACACTTGAAGTTTAGTTCTCTCAAGAGGTCTAGTATCTTTGCTTTCTTGGTTTCAATCCAAAATAATGGGAATTCTATCTTGACTCATAATGTCAAGTATTGGCTTATTTTTGGTTAGATGGTTATTATCCCTAGATTTTACCTTATGCTTTAGGATAGTCTTTTCATCTCCTCCCATCTTCTTTAATTTCAAAAATCTTCTTCCTCCTTTTGAAAACTCTTCTTATTTTGAAACTTGAACCATTTTCATAATAAATTTGGACCTAGGTCGATGGATGTTCAAAACCTTTTCATAAATAAACTTCAATCAACTTAATAATACCTTGACATTTTTGTGAGAAGACTAAAAGTCAATCAATCTCATTTCAAACCATTTTGCCACTTTGGATTTTACTTTAAAACTTTTCTCAAAAGATTGGACTCTTTTCAATCCTTGTAGTGATGCAAACAACTATACTTCTACAATATATAGTGAAGTGGGATATTTTCCACTTGGGTGTTGAGTGAGGCATTGTTGATTTTAAAATCCAAGCCATATCCTCCACTTTGAGATGATGAAAATTCTCATTTCTCATGATTGTGGGTAGTAAGTATGTTTTCCACACAGACAATGATGATGATGTATTATCTCTTAAAATCAACCAACACACTTGTGTTTTAAAATTTTTAAAAGGTGAACTATGTGTACCTTGAATCCCCTATTGCTTGAAAGGTGGTACGTAGGCACTAAAGGTTCGCAACCGCGGCGGGTGTAAAAAATCATTAAAAAAATACTTCTTTTCTCACCTTCACCATCTATTTTTTATACAACATTTTATAGCCAAAATATACAGATTTTTCAAAGAGGTTCCTGTGGAGTACCTAGATGTTTAGGGTGCTAATACCTTCCCTTTACATAACCAACCCCCTTACCTAGAATATTTCCCCCTCTTTTTGGGTTACTCGCTCTTTTCCCATTCCTCTGGAAACAATAAGGCGCGGTGGTGATTTTTATTTTTGATCTGTATAAGTCTAGTCAATCCAATGGCTTAGTCTTAAACATTTGTACCGCTACAGAAAAAAAATGGCAACTTCATTGGGGAAAGATTGACCTCTTGTTGGTCCATCCCTAAGTGGGTTTATCCTATCTTTGTTTATATATGTATATGTGCTATTGCTGTTTATATGTTATATGTTGTATATATGTTGGCCTGTATTTTTCTGGTTTTCAGGGTAAACTTTAAGTCCTATACCCTAAACCCTAAACCCTAAACCCTAAACCCTAAACCCTAAGATAGGACGGGCGCACTTGGGTAAACTTTAAGATAGGACGGGCGGTATAGTCATGCTAAATTTGAGAGAGTAATCCTAAAAAAGGAGGAATGAGATCCCCACTCAGTGGAGGCCCCTTTGACTGTAGTATCATTTACTGAGTAATCGGGAAGACGTGCTGCTTTTGACCTGGGAGCCTGCTAAAGCTGAGGACCGTAGAATACCTAACCCATCTTGGCCTTTTAGGTGTAGTGCGAAAGCTATGACAGAGTAATCAAGAAATAGTTGTTACACGATACTATGCTCGGACAAGTTTTTCTTGAAAATATTACTAATTACCGAGTTAATCAGGAAGTTGGTAATATCCTAAGGAAGGATGTAGACTCCAGGAACCTCTAGAACCTTGTTCGGAAGGTGATAACTTTTATACCATACCTTATGGGTAGTACCTTCGACCTCATGCTCGTGACGTTAAACCTATGAACCTTATGTTTGTGATCTTGTGTGTGATTGTTGCATCATGCATCCATGCACTCATAAGCATCTTTTGAAGAAATTTTATTTTAAGGGACTTGAAAGTTGACCATTTGTGAATATCTCAGGTACCTTTTGACCATGGATTCTGGAAAAAGAAAGACCGGAAAACACAGTTTCAAAGATCCCAAGATAGATGAGTTCATCAGCCTAATTCCCGAGATTGAGTGTTATGCATATTTTCGGACGAAGTATGGATCCATCATTCCTCTCATGACGCTTAGGATGAAGGAGGGTATTCTCTCGACCTTGGCGCAGTTCTATGATCTGATGTATCATTGCTTTACTTTCCCTGAATATCAGTTGATGCCTACTATGATACGGTAGGAGAACTGACTTGGGATTTTGCGTTTGTGTTCGCAAATGTTTCGGTTTAGCAAGAGTCGCCACCGACTTTTTATTTTATCCTAAGGAAAGGTCAAAAAGCACAGGAAAGACCTTTGAGATGTTTTCTTGGGTTAGGGGAATAGATTATAGAAAGGGAAGGTATTATCACCCTTTCTATCCATGGTTATCCATGGGCTCTTAGTTACTTGCTTAGATCACTTGCTTTGTTTTTCAATTGTTTGAAATGGTGCTTTGTGTGTGGTTTTGAAAGATGTTTTGAAAAGAGGCCATCGTTGTGGCAACATTTATAATGATTCTTTTTTGAATGTATACAAAGGTGTTTTTGTCTTTTGAAAAGTTTTAAATGTTTGAAAGTAGGGTTTTGAAATTGTGTTGTGAAGTGTGTTTTGAAGATAGCAAGGATGTTTTTGCAAGTTTGATCAAGTAACTAAGAGTTATCTACCCTATTTTACTCAAAGATCTATCTTATGTTTTTAACCATTTTAACAGTGTTGTTTCACCATTGTATTTGGTGAACAACCTTGTGTTAGGATGTTAAACGGGACAGGCGCGGGTCATCGTATAGACCATGATAGCAATAGTGTCAAGTATTTTTGGCAATTTTCTTGAGGGACATGATCATTTTGTTTAGGCAACTCAGATATCGTCATCGAGGGACTAGGATCTTTTGTTTTGTTTTTGTTTTGCCAAAGTACTTGACATGCATACCATGGCCCATTTTTGAAGGCAACAAGTGGATTGTAACCCTAGGGGTGCAAGTGTGCATTGTGTTTGTTTTTCATGCATTTTTGTCTTTGATTAGGTCAAACTATTTGTTGGTTTTGATTTTGCATATAAATCCTAATTCTCTAATCATGGCATAATTGAAAGCTTAAAGGTGCGAGAATTTAAATTCTAAGCTATTACAACATGATATAGGGAGGGGGTATAAATTTGAATAGGGGATTATTTTGCAAGAAATTAAACCCTAAATTATTACAACCAAATTGAATTTGCAAGGCATAATATTTAAATGTATAATATTTAAATAAAATACAATAAATAAATATTAGATAAAATGTATTATGCAAAAAAGGTTTTTTATGTATGTAAAGTATTTTTAATGGAAAGAAATGTGAAGAAATAAATAAAAAGTTAATTTTAATTATTTTTAGGGCAAAAACCCTAATTTCTCAAGAAATGGTATTATTTATTATTTATATACAAAAATGTATCAATATGTACAAAAATAAAAATATATTCAAAAAAAGTATTTTTTAGTATAAAATATCAATAAAAATAAAATAAAATATTTTTGTGTTTTATTTCTAAGTTTTTAATAAAACAAAAGTATATATGTATATGTATATATATATATATATATATATATATATATATATATATATATATATATATATATATATATATATATATATATATATATATATATATATATATATATATATATATATATATATATATATATATATATATATATATATATATATATATATATATATATATATATATATATATATATATATATATATATATATATATATATATATATATATATATATATATATATATATATATATATATATATATATATATATATATATTAAATATATTAAGTGTGTAAAAAAAATAAAATAAATTATTTACAAAATGTATATATTTCAAGAAAATATTTTCAAATGTGTATAAAAATAATAAATGAAAATAAAAGTATTTTTTACATTATTTTTAAGTTTTAACAAAATAATATAAAGTATTTAATCATTTTTATGTTGGAAATAATTAAAATAAATACCAAATAAATACAGAAATTTATGAAAATATTTTTTAAGTATTTTTTATGTTAGAAAATAAAATATCAAAGTCAGAAATGAAATAAAAATACAAAAATAATAAAAATACAAAGAAATGGGCCAGGGGGTGTGAAACTGGAAAAAAGGGTGTTAGAAGCAAAACAAGCCATCTCAACCCATCAGCTTCATCTTCTTCCTCCAGACTTTGAAAAAACGCGCATTTTCCACACAAACTTGTATCTCATGTATTTGTGATCTTTTGACAAAACTCAAAACATGAAACTTGTAGAGCATCAAACAACGAATCTAACCATATAAAAAACTCAAGCTAACTCTCAAAGACCAAAGAGAATTTCTCTGGCCCTAATTTTTAACCTAGTTTTTTCAGAAAGTTCATGGATGAAATTCTCCTAGCACGATTAATATAAATGAAAACTGAGCACATGTATGGTTTCAGGGCTATGATTACAACATCTTTCATTCACAAACCTAAGTCTAATTATTCCTAAATAGAGAGATAGAAGTTCATGAAATACCTGTTTCATTTGAGTTCGAGCTGGACAATGCAGCAACTTCCAATGGTGCCTGAGGTTCTTTTAAGCTTGCTTGATGTCTCCTGAACCTTTCCCAATGCTTAGTTTGTTTTGAAGTGGCATGAATCGTGCTACAGAACTCAACCCGCAAAGCTTCCAAACAAAAATGGAAATGTGTGTTAATGGAGTTACAACAACTTGTGAATGGTCTGGACAACTTAGGTATATTGATTGGAATTTTTTTGAAGTGATTTTGGATAAAACGCACGAGGGAATTTTATGGTGGCTTGCGATTTGCATAACTGGCCCTGTTTTGCAAGAAAATGGAGATTTTGTGTACAAGGGGGTTAGAGAGGTCAAGAACTCGTGTTTCTGGCTTGCAAGGATGTATGAAACTTGTTTCAAAACTTTGCTTGAGTTGGTTTTATCAGATATGTGAGTTATAAGCTTTTGGCCCTTTGACTTGTTTTGAATGCAAAGTTGGAAGCGAAGTGAGATAGGCCTGTACAGGCTATCTCCAAGCATGCACCAACTTCTTGTACTATGCCTGAGATTGTGGAGCTTGTTTGCTGCAAGTATGACCTTTATGCTCAAAATGGAAAAGTTCAATGTACAAAGCTCTCTTGATCAGAACAATGCTAATATCCAATGTATTTGCATTCAATTTTGGAGTGTAAATTGGTTTAGAGGCCTGTAATCATGTACTAAGCTAGTTTGGTCAGATTTGCAACTTGGTATGAACATGTATTGGCCATGGTTACAAAGTGAGTTTTTGCCAACTTCAAGCATTCGATTCTCCCTAACCACAAAGGTGTTTGAAGAGTTATTGGACAATTTGGAAAGCTTGCAACATTTAATATAATCCATCTTTGAAATGCAACTTGAAACTCCAAGTGGAACTATGTGAAAAATGGCCAAGAAGATGAGTCAAAATCCTGCCTAAACTAGGGAAAAATTTCTCTAAGTTAAAAGTTTTAGGTACCCTTGTTCCAAAAATCATACCTTGAGATCCAAGCTTCTTTTGAGAAAACTTTGTGAATAAAAGTTGTAGACTTTGTGATGGACTAAAACTTTCATGTTGTAAGTTTTATTTTAATCCATTTGCATCTTGGTGAAAAAATGGGACAAAGTTAGAAAAAAATAAGAAAATTTTATAACTTAGAAAATTTCTAAGTTATGAAAATTTTCCATTTTAAACCCTAATTTGCAATTTTGGGTTTTTTGATGAACAAGTTTCATAATTTTACATGTCTTGATGAAAAATGACCCTTGGCACTTGATTTTGACCAAAAAGTCAAAGTTTGACTTTTCAGTATACAGTTAAATTTTGATCAGTTGACTGAAAAATTCATCTGTCAATCCAATGCATTTGAGATCTTTTGAACTTGTTGAATGGGTCAAGACAATGTCATTGAGTCCTTGAGTCCATGTTTGAGCTTGATTTGCCATTGCTTAGGTCAAATAGTCAAAAATTTCCTTTGTACAATCAAAACCCTAAAAATGACCATTTTACCCTTTTGGTGATCTGATCAAATTTCTTGTGGAATTGTGATCCAAACTTGATCAAATGGTTCATATGAGTTCATAATGTTTATGTGGGTCAAAATTCATGAGGTTTGACTGTCAATTGGCCACAGTTGACTTTTTCCCCAATACAGCTGATTTCTAGGTCAACTGTCCAATTGACTGGGCAAAAATTTGAATCAAGGCTTGAAACTTGGTAGGGACAAACTTGTGAGTCCAACACGAAGTATGAAAGTCACTTTGGGCATTGTAGGTCAAAACATCCTCGTGCAAACTCAAACCCTAATTTAGGTCAACAGTGCAAGGAGGTGTCTTGAGTAGAGCAAACCCTAGCTTGATCTTGAATTCCAAGAGCCTTCTGATGAGAAATGTTGATAAAATGAGAGGGAAAATTTTGGGGACAACAGTTTCCCCTGTTAAATCTTCTTGAACCTGAAGAGTTAGATTGGCAAGTTTGCCTTTCGCGACTCGAAGGTAAAAGAGGATTGGACACTAGACTGCCCGTAAATTTGCACTCGTCAAAATATAGTTGAGGAAATGGGCTTAAAGATGCCATTTGGAGATGATGGAATCTTGCTGGAGATGGGCTTAAAGATGCCATCTGTTGTACCCCAAAATTTGCCCTCCCATTTCATCAATATTTTCTCACCACAAGACCCTTGGAGCTCAAGATCAAGTTAGGGTTTGCTCTGCTCAAGACTTCTCCTTGCACTGTTGACCCAAATTAGGGTTTGAGTTTGCACAAAGATGTTTTGACCTAAAATGCCCAAAACGACTTTTATGCTTCATGTTGGACTCACAAGTTTATCCATACCAAGTTTCAAGCCTTGATTCCAATCTTTGCCCAGTCAATTGGACAGTTGACCCAGAAATCAGCTGTATTGGGGAAAAAGTCAACTGTGGTCAATTGACAGTCAAACCTCATGATTTTTAACCCACATCAACATTATGAACTCATATGGACCATTTGATCAAGTTTGGATCACAATTCCACAAGAAATTTGATCAGATCACCAAAAGGGCAAAATGGTCATTTTTAGGTTTTTGACTGCACAAAGGCAATTTTTGACTGTTTGACCTAGCCAATGGCAAACCAAGCTCACATATGGACTCAAGGACTCAATGGAATGGTCTTGACACATTCAACAAGTTCAAAAGATCCCAAATGCATAAGATTGACAGATGAATTTTCCAGTCAACTGATCAAAATTTGACTGTATACTGAAAAGTCAAACTTTGACTTTTTGGTCAAAATCAAGTTCCAAGATCCATTTTTCATCAAGACATGTCAAATTATGAAACTTGTTCATCAAGAAATCAAAAATTACAAATTAGGGTTTAAAATGAAGAAATTTCATAACTTAGAAATTTTCTAAGTTATGAAACTTCCTTATTTTTTCCTAACTTTGTCCCATCTTTTCATAAAGATACATTTGGATTCAAACAAAACTCAAAACATGAAAGTTGTAGTTGTAGTCCATTGAAAAATCTACAACTTTTATTCACAAAGTTTCCTCAAAAGAAGCTTGTAGCTCAAGTTATGATTTTTGGAATAGGGGTGCAAAACATTCTTAACTTAGAAAATTTTTGACCTATTTTAGGCAAGATTTTTGCCTAATTTCATGGCCACTTTTCACATGCTTCCACTTGGAATTTAAATTTGCATTACAAATATGGATTGTAGTACACATTCTAAGCTTTCCAAATTGTCTAAGAACTTCTCAAACACCCTTGCGGTTAGGGAGAATCAAATTTGTGAAGTTGGGCAAAATCCATTTTTGTTCTTGACCAAGGCATGTTCATACACTTTGCATTTTTGAAATCAGCTTGTAAAAGCTAGATTACAGGCCTCAAATCCTTCTTACACTCAATAATAAAATGCATACCATTTGTGTTAGAGTTTTATTTTGTGCATTTGGACAATACACACAAAATCAAGCCATATTTGGAAAAAGCATTTTATCCATTCTTGTAAAGCAATGCTTTATGTCAAAGTCCATATATTGGAAGTACAAGCAAATCTTGGAGGCACAAGTTTATGGAGTAATCCCACTGATCAAGGAGAGATTATGCAGCATGCTTGAGGGACCTGCCTTGGCCTATAACCCAACTTGACAAACTTTGCTTATCTAGAAAGAAACTTTGCAAAACTGATCACAACTCACATTCCTGCAAGCAAGAGCTGAAGCAAACATTGTAAACACTTTTCACTTGATCCAACAGACCTAAGGCACGACCTAACCACCTTCAATACTTCCCCAAACATCAAAACACCATTTTGCTGCACAAAACAGGGCATCCCTGCAGATTGAGTTGCACAACTCAGTTTGCTCGTGCGTTTTGGCCAAAGCTTGTTCATACACATTCCATAACATCCATACAAGTTATCCCAAGCCCTAGCTATAGACTGTAACACCTCTAACCAAGTTCACCATCTTCATTTTTTCAGTTGTGCAGGTTGAGTTACATAGCTTGTTTCAGTTAGTTTCAAAGCAAGCTAGAGGTTGGAAGAGCATCCTTGGACCTCAAGCAAGCTGTACAAGTCCTCACATTGCATTGAAAGTGCCTCCATTGTTGCACACGATTCAAGCTGAACAGGTAAAAGTTTGAACTTCTATCTCTCTATCCAAGCATATTTAGGCTTAGGTTTGTGAAGAAGTTATGTTCTACTCATGGCCCTGAAGCTACCCATATAATTACTTTTCATTTATATTGTGTGTGTTAAGAGAATTTGGAACCTGAACATTAGAAAAAAGTTAGGTCAGGAATTGGGGGAGAAGAAATTCTCTCTCATTTCTGAGAGTTAGATCAACTTCTTTATATGTTTAGAATCGTGACATGATGCTCTATAACATTGTTGTTGTAAGTTTTTGTTGAAAATTAAAGGATCAAGAAATAGCAGGCACAAGGGTAAACGCGCACTTTTTTGTGTTTGAAGTGGCTGGAGGTTGAAGACAACCCTCCTTGGGCTGGGCCTGACTTATTTTTCTGTTTGCACCTTCATTTTTCACATACACCCCCTTGGCCCATTGTGTGTTATTTTTATCATTTTTGATTTTTTCTTTTTGTTTCTGACTTATTATTTTGTCAAAATATAAAAAATATTAAAAACATTTTTTCAACCATTTTTGTATTTTATTTGGATTTTTATTTGTTTTATTTGAATTTGTACATTATAAATGACATATATATATTTTTACTTAAAATACTAAAAAAATAATACAAATACATTTTATTTTCTGATTTTATTTTATTTTATCTTTTGAAAACATTTTCTAAAAAATATACTTTTTTTTGTAAATAATTAACATTTTTTATTTTTGTACATATTTAATATATTTAGTAAATAATACAAATATTTATATATTTAGAATATTTAGGATAAAAATACAAAAATAATACATTTTTTATTTTTATTAATATTTGACCTCAAAAATTACTTTTTTTAATATACTTCCTTTTTATTTATTTTTTTGTATATAGTTAATAAATATTGTATATAATAAATAATAAATACTTTTTATTTAGCAAATTAGGGTTTTGCCCTAAACCATGAAAAAACCCAAAAATTAACCTTTTTATTTTTGTTTATTTGTCACATGAAAAATACTTTTTACATACATATAAAACCATTTTTGTGCATTTTGCATATTTATTGTATTTATTCAATTATTTGTACAATTAAAATAACTTGTATATTCAATTTGGATGTAATAGTTTAGATTTAAATTTCTTGCTAAATATCCCCATTTGAACAATTGTACCCCCCATCCCATAATTTTGTTGTAATAACTTAGGACTTTAAATTCCGCACTTTAAAGCTTTCTAAATATGCCATGATAGACTTAGGGTTTTGTATGCAAATCAAAATAACAAATAGCTTGACCTAATTCAAAGATAAAAAAGCATGAAAATGGACAACACCAATCACACTTGCACCCCTAGGGTTACTCCACTTGTTGCCTTCAATAATGGGCCATGTTGCATGTTGAGTTTCTTTGGCAAAACAAAAAAAATATCAAATGATCATAGTCCCTCGATGACGCTTTCGAAAGTTGCCTAAAAATGATCAAGTCCCTTAAAGGAAAAATTGCCAAAGACACTTGGCACCATTGCAATCATGGTCTAAACGATGACCCGCGCCCGTCCTGTTAACATCCTAACACAAGATTGTCCACCAAATACAATGGTGGAACAAAATTGTTAAAAGGGTTAAAACATAGAAAAAACCTTTGAGTAAATTTTAGGGGTAGATAGCTCTTGGTTACTTGCCAACTTGCAAAACAAAAACACTTGCCTATTTTTCAAAACCACACATCACAACACACTTTCAAAACAACTTTCAAAAACATTGAAAAATTTTCAAAAGATAAGTACACCTTTGTATACATTCAAACATGGATCATTACAAAGGTTGCCACAACAAATGGCCTCTTTTCAAAACATTTTCAAAACCACACACAAAGCACCATTTCAAACAATTGAAAATGCAAGGCAAGTGATCTAAGCAAGTAACTAAGAGCCCATGGATAACCATGGATAGAAAGGGTGCTAATACCTTCCCTTTCTATAATCTACTCCCCGAACCCAAGAAAACATCTCAAAGGTTTTTGCTGTGCTTTTTAACCTTTCCTTAGGATAAAATAAAAAGTCGGTGGCGACTCTTGCTCAACCGAAACATTTGCGAAAACAAACGCAAAACCCAAGTCAGTTCTCTCACCGTATCACAGAACTGGCGACTCTGCTGGGGATTGTTTTAAAAGTGGAGTAACCTTAGGGCTTAGATCACCCTCTTGCATGACTAATTGTTTTCTTTGATTGCTTTATATCTTGGCTCTCTTGTTTGGGCTTGAAATCCTACATCCGAATTTGGGAAAACATTCATAGATAGCAATACGTTGTGGAAACTGTGCGGGGTATACCGACACGGTTGAAGCAATAACTATATTAGTGCGACATATTTGTGAGTACCGGTAACCCTTGAGTTCAATCAAGGAGAGTACGGGGCTGCTGAGTGATGTCACTAAGTACTAATGACCTAGAACCTTACTTGACCATCTTGGCCTTTTATTAGGGGTAGTGAGATGACCGGCTTTGGTGCAGTCCGAAGTTGGTAGATACTCGATACTACACTCATTGAGGGTTGTTTTCTTGGAATATTTTGGTCGCTAGTTAAGTGGCTAAACCAAAACAATGAACATGGAAAACAATCCAATGATATTGAGCTCCTTAGAACCCGGTTACTATTTATAGGACAGGTTTTTAAGCCAACTTCACTCAAGAGGGTACTTACCTATGAAACCTCATGCAAGCCTGAAACTAGGGTTTTGTGT
This sequence comes from Vicia faba, assembly GCA_948472305.1. Lineage (NCBI taxonomy): Eukaryota > Viridiplantae > Streptophyta > Magnoliopsida > Fabales > Fabaceae > Vicia > Vicia faba. The sequence continues at coordinate 1,054,074,043 of OX451740.1, read as the reverse complement.
GATTTGCTTGCACATATGTTTGTACATACATCATGAACATCATAAAGCATCATATGCATCCACTAACCATTTCAAGGGTTTAGATCTTCATCTTTGTTCTTGTTTTTTAGGTCATGGAAATTCTTCGCAGGAAAACTATCCAGGTCAACCTTGTGAGAATCCCTCCTCAACTCAAGAAGCTCACATCCAGAATTCTGGAAAGCTCTCCCTTTAGTGAAAGACATGGTAGACTGCTCATCCTAGTCAACACCAGCATTGAAGAGGACATGGTAAAGGTGTTGTTCCAATTCTTTGACCCCCTTCACCACTGTTTCACATTCCCCGACTACTAATTGGTGCCCACTTTGGAGGAATTTTCTCAACTCTTGAGAATTCCTATTCTTAATCAACTACCCTACAACGGTATGGAAAAAGAACCAAAGCCTGAAGATGTTGCTCAAGCACTACGCTTGCAACCATCTAACATCAAGGGGCATTGGGAAACCAGAAGTGGTGTCAAAGGCTTCTTGGCAAAATTCTTGTTTGAGAAGGCACAAGAGTGTTGGAATTCATTGGATCTACAAGCTTTTGAAGAAATTGTGGCACTCCTCATTTATGGGTTGGTCCTGTTCCCAAACCCCGACCAGCTTATAGATGTCAACGCCGTCAAGATCTTCTTATCCAGAAATCCAATACCAACATTGCTTGGGGACATTCTTCACTCATTTTACACACGAACAATGAGAAAGAGGGGTGTTCTCATGTGCTGTACTCCTCTCCTTGCAAGGTGGTTTATTTCGCACCTTCCACAATCTGTTTTGAAGAATGACCAAGGCTTAAGGTGGTCACAACGATTGATGACCCTCACTCACTCTGATGTACATTGGTGTTCTCGGTCCAGAGAAAATGTCATCATCGTCGATCGTTGTGGAGAGTTCCCTAATGTTCCATTGCTTGGCATTAGAGGAGGCATTACCTACAACCCTTGTCTAGCTTTGAGACAATTTGGATATGCACGGAGGGATGGCCCTCATGACATGTTGATTCCTGACCTAGTTTTTGACTTCGACAACGATGCGCAAGGACTTCGCCAAAGATTCATCAGAGCTTGGAGGATGCCTAACAAGGTAGACAACAAGACACTGGGGCACAAGAACTCCATCCCTCTTGAGCCTTATCTCAAGTGGGTATGAACCCGAGCCCAGAGTCTAATGATGCCTTACCCTCATGTTCTCCCTGTGATTAAAGAGCCCGTTAAGGAAGGAGAGGTTCCCTACACCATCCTATATCCTGACATGCCAACATCATGGGAGGAGATGCAGAAGAGTTGGATCCAACTCAAGGAGGAACGGAACACTTTTGAAGCCAGCTTCTACACCAGTGAGAAGAAGGTTTTGGAGCTTACCCTCCGACTCCATGAGGAAGAGACCCTCAACACCTACATCGCACCAAAGAGGATGCGCAACGTCTTTTTACCTTGAGAAGTTTTTTTGTAATATTTGGCCCATGGGGCATTTATGTACTGACAAATTTCTTCTTATTAATATGACGTGCGTTCTTTTTGTTTGCAACAATTTTGAATTTTCTAAATCCTTGAATGCATTGCGTAAATAAGCATATCATTCATCATATGCATAATAGGCACCCTTCTTCTACAGGTTGCTTAATCTTCTTCGTTGTTTATTTCAGCACTCAATCATCATGTCTTCCGAGCCTACTACCGAACAAGCTATCAAGGCCCTCCAGGCCCAGAACGCCCAGTTTCAGGAGTTGGTCATGAGCTTAGCCCATGGTCAACAGGAGTTAAAGACTCTGCTCTTGAAAAAGAAGAAGAAGAAGAGGACTACGTTGTTTATCACTGGACGAAGGTTTGGGAATACACTGCAGGATGAGGCTGATCAGGCTACTTCCTCTACAGAGAAAGATAGTCCCCAAGGGGGAAGGGCTCTTAGTCCTGTGGTCTCCGACAACGAGACGGATTACAATGATGAACAGTACCCTCCTGCTGAAGATAGGTACAAGCAACTAGAGGACCGTTTAAGTGCCATGGAGATCCAACATGTGCTGGGGTTGGATTTTGGAGATCTAAGTTTATCTTCTGGGTGGTGATCCCACACAAGTTCAAGGCACCTGCCTTTGCGAAGTACGACGGGGCTTCCTGCCCTAAGCTGCATCTCAGATCATATGTAAGGAAGATCCAACCTTACACTGCAGACAAGAACCTATGGATCCATTTCTTCCAGGATAGCCTTTCAGGGGCTCAACTCGAATGGTTCTATCAGCTGGATGGAGCCAGTATTCGAAACTGGGAAGACTTGGCTACTGCATTTTATAAGCAGTATCAGTACAATTCCGACCTCGCTCCCACGCGTACCCAACTCCAGGGTATGTCACTGGGGACGGGCGAAGGATTCAAAGAGTATGCGCAAAAGTGGAGAGACCTGGCTGGTAGGGTGCAGCCACCTTTGACGGACCGTGAGCTTGTGGACATGTTCTTAGGGACCCTGTCTGGTCCGTTCTTCAACCACCTGATTGGTAATTCTTCTGCTGGGTTTACAAATCTGATCTTAACCGGTGAAAGAATAGAAGCTGGTATCAAGTCGGGGAAGATACAGAAAGGTGCCTCCGCTAGTACTGAAAAGAAGCCCTTCAAGAAGGAAGCCAGTGCTGTTTATGGTCCCAGAAGACAATTTAAACCGGAACGCCGCCAAGCTGTCAACGCGTTGGTAATTTCAAAGCCTGCTGCTGCTCCTCAGTAGTATAACCAACCAAGGGGTGAGAGACCCAAAAGACAGTACACTCGACTCAACATGACCCTGTCTCAGATTTTGCCGCAACTACTGTCAACCAATCTGGTAACTGTCAAAGAAGCTCCGAAGGTAGTGAACACAGCTTCTCCAAAGTACAACCCCAATGCCCGTTGCGCTTATCACTCTGATAGCCCGGGGCATACTACGGACGATTGCTGGGCTCTGAGGAATAAGGTTCAGGACCTTATTGATGCTAAAGAAATACAGTTCGAGGCGCCCAAAAGGCCCAATGTTGTGACTGCTCCCATGCCCCAGCATGGAGTGAATGCTGTGGAAGAAGACCGGTATGTAGCCTCCGTGGAAGAGATTGTTACTCCGTTATTGACCGTCAAGAGGAACCTGTTGCTAGCCGGTTTATTTCCGGGATGTGGTAAAGGTTGTCATCTATGTGCTGTTTCACCTGCTGGTTGTCCCTTGCTGAAGTCAGGCGTCCAAAACCTGATGGATAGCAAAGAGATCTTGTTCGAGAAGATTATTGTTCCTGCTGAAGAAGTTTCTATCGTCACTATTTTCAAAAAACCTCCTAAGGCTCCTTCAAAGAAGCCTGTCAAAATCATGTCCACTTAGAAGATTTCTACTATCATCATCACTGTTCCGGGGCCTCTCCCTCATGCATCCGACAAAGCTGTCCCATGGCACTATGGGGCAGATGTTTATGTTCTTGGAGTAAAGAAAGAGTTTGATACTAGTACCGGCGTCAGTAACATCACCGGGCCTGCCAAAATCACTCGCAGTGGTAGGCTGTTCTCACCAGATATTGCGCCACCAGCTATTCAGAGACCTCTTATCATCACACCTGCAAGTGTACATGCTCCCCTTCCTGATCAAGTTCCTGTTTCTACCCCTGCTGCCGAGTCATCTGACGCTCGGGGCAAAGGGATTGCTACTGATTTACCGGCCCTGACGGAGGCGCCAAAGACAACCAATGTTGAAGCTTCCCAGCAAGAGATGGAAGAGATTCTCAAGATCATTAAGAAGAGTGATTTCAATATAGTTGAGCAGCTGGGGCACATCCCATCAAAGATTTCTATGCTATCACTGTTGTTGTGTTCAGAGGCCCATGCCAAGACCCTGATTTCCTTCCTAAAGACGGCTCATGTGCCACAAGAAACATCTACTGATCAATTTACCGATTGTGTGGCCAACTTGACTGCTGATAATGGGTTGGGTTTCTTTGACACCGATCTGACTGCCAAGGGAAAGAACCATAACGATTCCATGCATGTCTCCATTGAATGCAGGGGCACTACTCTTGCCCATGTGTTGGTAGACACCGGTTCTTCATTGAACGTATTACCCAAGAAGGCCCTAGACAGGTTGGATTGTGAGGGTTTAGAGCTCAAGCCTAGTAACATTGTTGTCTGGGCCTTTGACGATTCGAAAAGGATGGTACATGGGGAAGTTGACATTCCAATCAGGGTTGGTTCTCAAGTTTTTGATTCTACTTTCTATGTGATGGACATCCGACCATCCTATTCTTGTTTGCTGGGTCGTCCATGGATCCACAAGGCTGGAGCCGTGACCTCCACACTACATCAGAAGCTGAAGTACCCGGTCAGAGGGAAAATTGTGACAGTTCAGGGGGAGGAAGAGTATATGGTCAGCCACCTCAACTCGTTCTGGTACATAGAAATGGATGGGGAATTCATTGAGACTCCATTCCAGCACTTTGAAGAAGTTCCTCAGACACTGGCATCAGCTGAAACTGTGATTGAAGACCCTCCTTTGAAGATGGCTTCCTTAAAGGATGCCCGGGCTGTTATTGAGAAGGGAGAGTGCGCAAACTGGAGCCGACTTCCTGATTTCACTCCAAAGACCGACAAGTTTGGTCTGGGTTTCACTACAGAAGCTCAGAGGGTTGTTCGTAAGGCAAGGATTGGAAGATATCATGTGTTCATCACCAACCCGGGAGTAAATGCTATTGAAGACGACGTGGAGGAATCTGAATTCGACAGCTGGATCTACCCAACAATCGACGGTGGACCAAGCAACTGGACTACCAAAGACTTCACACCTATTACTTTTGTCACTCAGTAATGAACTCTTTTGTTTTGAATTTGTAACAGACAATATTTTGAAACTTTTATGGCTCGGTGTCTTACCCGGGGCACTGTGGCTTCATTTGTGAGGGATTTTGTGTGTCATTTTCATATATCATTAATAAAAACATTGGACGTTTGTTGCATTTCAAAATCTTGCGTTCCTTTTCTTTCTTTATTATATATTGCAAAACAGCTATATTTACACACACTCACTTATACAGGTTCCAATCCACTCTGGATCTCACTGGTAACGACTCTGCTACTGCCAGTTATGACTTCGAAAATTCGATCAACTTAGCCGAAGACGAAGGTGAAGATGATTGCGAAGTTCCTGGTGAGCTCCCAAGACTGCTACTCCAGGAAGAGAGGGCCATTCAACCACATGAGGATGTAGCGATAAAAAATGTAGCGGGGTAAATCGGAGATCGAATTATTGATTAATTCGTCTCACAAAAGCAAGAGTCGCCACCGCGCTTTATTGTTTCCAAAGGAAAAGGGAAAAGAGCGAAATAAAACCCTAAATATGCAATGTAAATAATACTTTTTCAAAAGTAATGAAAATATAAGGCGTTTTTGAAAAGAGATCTTATGGTTCGGGGGTTGGTTATACAATGGGAAGGTATTAGCACCCAATGCATCTATAGTACTCTATAGGAACCTTTTGAAATATCTGTTTATTTAAAATTTGATTGCTTGATAAAAATAAATCGTTTTGGCCGAAAAGGGATACAGATAGGTTCTTGAAGATACGACGACCTAACGTCGAAGTTTTTGCTTAAAGGGCATAAATTTTGAAAAGATTGAATACTTGAAGGCAAATTATCCTAAGTTTTAATGAAAAATGCAAATATTCGCGCGATTAGACTTGAGGACATGAAGTCAACAAATTTATCGTTTTTCCTTTGGATTTAAACGTAAACGGAATAAACAAATAAATATGAAATAAATAAACAGAAAAATTATGCAGATCATGATTAAGTAACAATAATTAAATGATAGACTAAATGATATAATGTGCATTTTGGATTTTTGATTAATATTAATAAAAAGAAAGTATTTTTAATAGTTTTCAATTTTTACGCCTTTTTTAATATGGATAAAAAAGCATGAGGATTAATTAAAGGGAGTAGAATATATTTTAGGTCTTTTAGTCTCTATATCCTTTTATATATTTTAGCATTATGATTGAAACGTTATTTAAAACCTTTTAATTCTATTTTTGGTTTTTCGGAGTTCTATGTTTGATTTTTTTATGTGTGTTATACTAACATAAAATATTATTTCCAAGTGTTGTTGAATGATTTTTTTTTTACTAAGTTAAAACTAAAAACTTCTAACTTAAGTCTAATTTAAAAACTAACATAATCCAATTAAAACCTAAAAATTAAACTAATAAAATTGATCGATTAAAAATTAATCAAAATGCCTTTTATTAATTAAGTCTAATCAATACTAATAAAACTTCTAAAAAAAAATCTTAAAGAAAGCAAAATAAATACAATAAAGAGGTATAAAAAAAAAGAAAGAAGGGTGAGTTGATAAGTATGGGCCCAGAGATGTCAAAAGGGCCCAAGCAAAACTAAAACAGGGGGGTTTTTTGTTGAATTCGTGGGGCTTTAGGCTGAAACGGGTAAGGGTATGTAAACAAATATGTTGGGCTTGGCATTTAGGTTGAAGTCCACTTCCAGACTTGTTCTTCAAAGGGGTTAAACAAAATTAGGGAAAATAAATTAGGGTTAAGGGTTTTGGCCGAACGGCGCTCCTTGTTCGTTCGTCATCTTCTTCGCGTTCTCTTCGTCCTCGCACGTTATCCTCTTCAATCACTACTGGAGCCTCATCCTATCTAATGGCCACCAGCCTCCAATATCCTCTTCCCTCCAGCCACGCGTACAGGGGCGATGGATTCTCTAAGGTACAAGCTTCGCTCTGTTACTCGTTTTAGGGGTTTCATTATAAATGCATGCTCATGTTTTCTGCTTGATTCTGATTTCGTGTTATTATTTGTGTGAGGTGTTATGAAAGTAAAAGGGGAAAAAAAGAAAACGTTACCTAGAGGCGGAGATGGAGGAGGGACAGTTGGGGGCGACGGAGGCCACGGACGGAGAGAATGGCGCGTGAGTTTGCTTCGGTGGCTGGTACTTTGTATCTTTCCTTCTTCTTTTGCCTGGGTACTGTATGCCTTGTTATGTGCTTCGAATGCTTGCTTGCTACTGTTGAAAAATCTTTGACTAGCTTCTCCTTCGTTCTCACTTCTGTATGCTTTGTTACTGTGGTCTTATGACAGCCGATGATGACAAGTTCTGAGGCTTTGGGTATTTGGTCGTTGGTTTTGGTTTTTGGTGATACAGGTTTGGCTCATGACAGTAGATTCCTACTGATTTTTGTGTTTGGCCATAAGGTTTTGGTTTTGAAATGGTGATATTGGCTTTGGTGGCTCAATCAGGTTTTCTGAGGTTTAGACCATATTGTTTGATGCGTGGTTTTGGTTTAACTGATTTTTGGAATGGTATACTGGTTTTTGGTTTATGACAGGTTAACGGTTTAGCAGTATGCAGGTTTTGGCATTTTAGTTTTAGGCCATGAAGGTTTGATATGGTTACAAGTTTGTGGTTTAGGCAATGTTTTGAAAATGGCTTGCAGGTTTTACCGTAGGCTATGGTATATGGCCTTTGGTTTGTACGGGTTTATGCAGTTAGCAGGTTTGGTAAATGCAGGTTTGTGCAGATTGTGTATTCTTGGTTTATGAGTTTGGTTTTATGCTGGTTAATGGTTTAACTGGTTTTGGGACAGGATGGTATAGGTTTTAGTGTTTGGCCATAAGGTTTGATATGGTTATGGCAGGTTATGTGGGTTCTTACTGGTTTGTATTTCTCTTGTTGACAGCAATTTTTTTCTTCTGAGTTTTTCTAAGGCTTGGAGATTGATTGATATATTGTTTTTGAAGTGATTCCAATATGTTATAACCACTGCCTCCTTTGTTTACGTTACAGGCTGGAGATTTGAATATTTTTACCATCTTCTTGGCCTTCTGCATCATACTGTTACAGTAGTTTTGTTTGTATTCTACTCTTGTGCTTCTCCTTTTACTGTGATACTGCAGTAGCTTTGTCTTATAATTCCTTCTGCCTAAATCAAAACCTGCAAAACCAATTTCTTTCTCTCTTCTCTCTCATGGGTACATTTGATATATAAAAATGATATATTGTACTGCTGTTCTGAAATTGCAAAAGGCTGGAATATGATGAATGAGGAAGTATTTGCTTGCACATTGTTTTGAAACTGCATATTCTCTTTTTGTCTTGCATGGGAGCCTATGTTATTTGGCTTCTTCTTAAGTTGCATAGGTTTACGTTGCATTGCTTGTGGGAAATGGCATATGCTGTATTTGTATGCTGTGTATAATTTGAAATATACATTGTGACAAAGAAATTATGCATATTTAGTTTTGAAAAATAAAAATGAATTTGTGCATATTTCAAAATTGTGCATTCATTTATGAAATAAAAATTCCTCCCTTTTTTTTGTGAACCGGGAGAAATCCCGTGATTTGCAAAAAAAAGGGTAAACTGATTCCGGCCATTGCTTTTAATGATGAACATTAAATAATTTTGCTTTTAATTATTTGTTCAAATTCTAATTTCTTTTAATTTTGCAGGTAACATCACGTGAGCAGACAAAAAATGCATTGGATCAGAAGATTTAGAATTAGGAACATTAGATTAATTTTTATTTCATTTTAATTTTGTAAAATTATTATTGTAATTTCGTTGTAATAAATACAATATTTACCACAATAATTGTACAATTAGAAAAAATGAATAAAATTCCAATATTCGCCAATTAATTTCCTCTTTCTCTCTAATTATTTACTTTATTGTTTACAATTCTTTAAATTGTACAATAATTGAAAATAAATCTCAATTACCTAAATTCAGAATAGTAAACAAATAAATAAATAACATCATTGGTCAATTAATAGTTTCAATTATTTAATCCATTATTCATGACTTTCCAAAGTATAATAATTAAAATAGAATTTCAATTATTTTAACTTAGAATGATAAATAATTAAATAATTATTATTGAACAATTAATGAACTTTTTCTAATATTTATTACATTATTCATAAATCTTTGAATTATGTAATAACTGAAAATAAATTCCAGTTATTTAAATTTAAGATAGTGCATAATAAATAAATACTGTCTGCACGATTAATGCGCCTCTTTTCTAATGTTTATTTTATTATCTATACATCTTTAAATTATATAATAACTGAAAACGAATTCCAATTATTTGAATTTAAGATAATAAATAATCAATAAACATTATTTTAGCATGAATCGATTAAATGATTTAGTATTCAAAATAAATAGCTCTTGGCCTGAAAAAAGTTATGAATTTTAAAAATCAATGGATCAAAACACTTGTAATGTAATGATGCAGATGGCAGATGATATCTTAGGTCAAAATTTGGGGTGCAACAGAGGAGCCAGTGGAAACGGTAAATCTGGGTACTGAGACAAACAGAAAGGAAGTCAAGATTGGTGCCAATCTAGAGCTCAGTGTGAAACAACGGTTGATTCAGATGCTGCATGACTATGTGGAAATTTTCGCCTGGTCTTACGAAGACATGCCTGGGTTGGATACCGACATTGTGGTTCATCACATGCCTACCAAGGAAGAATGCCCTCCGGTAAAACAGAAGGTCCGCCGTATGCGTCCAGAAATGTCCGAGAAAATCAAAGCCGAGGTTATGAAACAATTTGATGCCGGGTTTCTAGCAGTGACTTCTTACCCTCAGTGGATTGCCAACGTGGTTCCAGTGCCAAAGAAAGATGGTAAGGTCCGAATGTGTGTTGATTACAGGGATTTGAACAGGGCGAGCCCCAAGGATGATTTCCCTCTGCCTCATATCGACGTTCTGGTTGACAACACTGCTCAGCATAAAGTATTCTCCTTCATGGACGGCTTCTCCGGTTATAATCCGATCAAGATGGCTCCTGAAGACATGGAGAAGACCACTTTTGTTACTCATTGGGGCACCTTTTGTTACAAGGTCATGCCTTTTGGGTTGAAAAATGCTGGGGCAACCTACCAACGTGCCATGGTTGCTTTATTCCATGACATGATCCATCACGAGATAGAAGTATACATTGACGATATGATTGCAAGGTCCTAAACTGAGGAGGAACACCTTGACCATCTACGGAAGCTGTTTGACCGTCTGAAGTTGTACAAGCTGAGGTTGAACCCAAACAAGTGCACCTTTGGGGTGAGATTTGGAAAATTGCTAGGCTTCGTCGTAAGCGACAAGGGAATTCAAGTGGACCCTGCCAAAGTGAAAGCCATACAAGAGATGCCAACTCCCAGGACAGAGAAAGAAGTCAGAGGCTTTCTAAGACGGTTGAACTACATTGCCCGATTCATCTCGCATATAACTGCTACCTGTGAACCAATCTTCAAGATACTGAAGAAAGATCAAGTAGTACGTTGGAATGATGAATGTCAGACCGCTTTCGAAAGAATCAAAGAGTATCTCCAAGAACCACCCATTCTTATGCCACCAGTTGAAGGGAGACCTCTAATCTTATACTTGACTGTACTGGACAACTCAATGGGGTGTGTGCTGGGGCAGCATGACGAGTCTGGCCGAAAAGAACACGCCATTTATTACCTTAGCAAAAAGTTTACCGACTGTGAGACCCGATACTCACTGCTCGAGAAAACTTGCTGCGCTTTGGTATGGGTTGCTCGCCGGCTGAGACAGTATATGTTGACTCACACTACTCTGTTGATTTCAAAAATGGATCTAATCAAGTACATATTCGAAAAGATCGCCTTGTCCGAAAGAATAGCAAGATGGCAGATGATCTTGACGAAATATGACATCCAATACACGACTCAGAAAGCAATCAAGGGAAGTGTATTGGCAGACCATTTGGCACACCAGGCAGTGGATGATTACCAGTCAATGAACTTTGAATTTCCAGATGAGGATATCATGGTAGTGACTGATTGTGAAGTACCTGGACCGGATGAAGGACCTGAGGAAGGATCCCGATGGTCTATGCACTTTGATGGAGCCTCGAACGCTTTGGGTAATGGTATCGGCGCTGTGATCATATCCCCTAAAGGCACTCATACTCCACTTACTGCCCGGCTATGTTTCAACTGCACCAACAACATGGCGGAGTATGAGGCATGCATCATGGGTCTTCAAGCTGCAATTGACTTAAGGATCAAGTTTCTGAGTGTCTTCGGAGATTCTGCTCTCGTGATCAATCAGATCAAAGGCGAGTGGGATACGAAACACCCAAATCTTATTCCTTACAAGGAGTATGTGCTGACATTGCTTCCCCACTTCGAGGAGATAACTTTTGAACACTTCCTAAGAGAGGAGAATCAGTTAGCAGACGCGTTGGCTACGATGTCTTCTATGTTCAAAGTCAAATGGGACAACGAGGCGCCCCAGATCATTATTTGGAAGTTGGATGAACCTGCACATTGCTATGATCTCGAGACTGAAGAGGTAACAGAAAAACCCTGGTATCATGAAGTGAAGAGGTACCTTGAAGCTCAAGAATACCCTGAGGGTGCATCTGTTAATGACAAAAAGTTTCTGAGAAGGTTCGCGGCAAAATTCTTCCTCAGCAACGGCATTCTGTACAAGCGAAACCATGATTCAACCTTATTGCGTTGTGTGGATAAGACTGAAGCAGAAAGGATCATGGCGGAGCTACATGAAGGTACCTTCAGAACACATTCCAGTGGACATACCATGGCAAAGAAAATCCTTCGGGCAAGATATTTCTGGTCCACAATGGAAGCCGACTATTATCAGCATTCTCGAACTTGTCATAAATGCCAGATCTATGCTGATAAGGTGCACATTCCTCCGGTTCCTCTGAACGTCTTGATAGCACCTTGGACTTTTGCAATGTGGGGCATTGATATGATCGGCGAGATCCGACCTACGGCCTCTAACGGGCATCGCTTCATCCTAGTAGCGATTGATTACTTCACAAAGTGGGTTGAAGCAGCTTCCTATGCTACGGTAACCAAGAACGTCGTGGCACGGTTCATTCGGCACAACCTGATCTGCCGCTATGGTGTACCTGAGAGGATCATTACGGATAATAGTACCAATCTTAACAACAAAATGATCACTGAGCTCTGCGAGAAATTCAAGATACAGCACCACAACTCTTCACCTTACTGGCCGAAGATGAATGGGGCTGTAGAAGCAGCGAATAAGAACATCAAGAAGATTGTGCAGAAGATGACAGTGACCTACAAAGATTGGCATGAAATGTTACTGTTTGCTCTTCATGGGTACCGTACCTCAACACGGACGTCAACAGGGGCAACTCCCTTTTCCTTGGTCTATGGCATGGAGGCAGTCTTGCCTATTGAAGTCCAGATACCCTCTCTCCGGATAATGAAGGATGCAGGTTTGAGCGAAGATGACTGGATCCAGACTCGGCTTGATCATTTAAACCTAATTGACGAAAAGAGACTCACTGCTATTTGTCATGGTCAAACGTACCAAAAACGGATGATCAGGGCATTTAACAAGAAGGTCAGACGACAAGAGTATCAAGTCGGAGATCTGGTGATCAAGCGCATCATTCTTCCTCAAAGTGATCCCAGGGGAAAATGGACCCCTACGTACGAAGGGCCATTTGTGGTTAAACATATCTTCTTAGGAGGAGCTATGATTCTAACCACCATGGATGGTGACGACCTTCCTCACCCCGCCAATGCAGACATAGTAAAAAGATACTACGCATGAATTAAAGACCCGCTAGGTTGACACACCTAGGAAAAAATAAGGGCTTCCCGGCGAACCAAAAGGGTTCGGGCAAAGATAAGGGATGAAATGAAAAAATCTGTACACCCGGCAAGTCGAAAACCTGAAAAGGCGGCTTGGGCAAAAATGGGTATCCCGGTGGACTGAAAACCCGAAAGGGCGGTCCAGGCAAAAGTTAGCGATAAAGCGTAATACTATGTCTCATTGGATCACCTTGCATCCAGAATTCGGCATCAACTATCGGGCTCAGACGGCTCCAATCAATCAGCTTCATCTTCAACTAAGCAGCAAAGTGATGAGACGCTTGAAGACATAAAGGCGATAGCAGAGTTGGAACCCAGTGGGATTATTTTTCACATAGCTGTTTTGTTTCCTTTTCACAAAATTGTATAAACTCTATTTTGCTCGGCGACATTCTCTTACTAGGACGTCAGCCTCCTGTACATAAAATGCCTATTTACAAGCAAATTTCAAAATCAATGCAAGTTCAATTTTTCAGACAAATTACCCATCATTCTTCCTTTTTCTGTTTTGTTTTGCAAAGAACGTCCAATGTTCATTTTTTATATATGCATTTGACATTAATTACTAATCATGAATATTTTCATGCGAAACAAAGGACTAATTACAAATGACATCAGAAACAGGGGCAATAAAGAATTGTCCAAGCAATCTAGTTGCTCTGTCCACCGAGGTACCAAGGTAAGTTCGGCTGAAGAATGTAACCAAGTTACCTCAACTCCCCGCAGAGTAAGATAAGATTCAGCAATACTCTCCCCAGGAAGAGTTGGTCCCCCATCAGCCCTAAAAAGGCACAGTATCTCCAGCAAGTCAGCGATACTCTCCCCAAGCAGAGTTAGTCTACTGTCAGCCCTAAGAAAGTTGGGTATCCCCAGAAGATCTCAACATTCCCCAGCGGAGTATAGACATTCCTCAGCAAGCATCCCCGACAGTCTTAATATAAGATTGTTCCCCGGCGGAATACAGACACCCCGGTGGAACCATTCCCCAGTACAATCCGAAGTTTCCCCAGGAAAGTGGAATCCATATCCCCAGTAGATTCTGGAAGCTTATCACCTGCAGAGTACGAACGCGTCTCCCCGGCTTTATTCAAAGGTTATTTCCCCACCAGGGTATAACTGGGTTATCCTCAGCTAATTACCACGGAAAGATCGTCCTCGGCGAAGTTCTTCCTATCCCCAGCGGAGTTCATCAAATTCCCCAACATAACTTATCAGTGGAATCCCCAATGGAGCTCTCATCAAAACCTCAGCGAAGTATCTCTTCCCACAGAGTAATTCCCCGCAGAGTAATCTCTCCAACAAGTTTATTCCCCAACAGAGTCATCTTCTCCTACCGGTTTATTCTTGCAACCATCATCCCCAGCAGAAACGAAGAAATCCACTCTTTAACATCAGCCCAGGTTCCACAAACTCCCGGCAGTCGTCAAGGATTTATTTTCCTAGACAAAAATACATTCATCACATTATCATACACCATGACGCATGCATATACGCATCATATCACACAATCTCATTTATTCTTGAAAAACATCATGACATCATGCATTTCATACATCATGACATTGCATACAACTAATGTTTTGCCTTTTCAGGAAAAGGTCAATCCAAAGATGATTACTATCAACTATCACAATTCCAGATTTGATACATGTATCTAGCCAGGGCATATCTGTGATTGATTGATTGATTGTAGATTCGATACCTGTATCCAGTCAGAGCATATTTGCATGAAGAGTTTAGAGATTCGATACCTGCATCCAGCCAGGGCATATCTGTAGACGACAAATTCCAGATTCGATACCTGTATCCAGCCAGGGCATATCTGTAGACGACAAATTCCAGATTCGATACCTGTATCCAGCCAGGGCATATCTGTAGACGATAAATTCCAGATTCGATACCTGTATCTAGCCAGGGCATATCTGTAGACGACAAATTCCAGATCCGATACCTGTATCCAGCCAGGGCATATCTGTAGACGACCAGTTCCGGATTCGTTTCCTGTATCTAGCCAGGGCATATCTGTGAGCAATTGATTGTAGATTCGATACCTGTACCTAGCCAGGGCATATCTGCATGAAGAGTTTGAAGATCAACACCTGTAACAGGCCAGGAAACCATCTTCCTTTCTCAAAGTACGCAAGTTCTCGCTAAGGAATCTCTTACACGATCAACACTTCCAAATGGCATCTATAAGCCCATTCCCGACAAGGTTCTGTCACACCTCCAGATGGCATCTATAAGCCCATCCTCCTATCCATCCTATTTCCTAAATGGCATCTATAAGCCCATTCCCGACATCACATTGCTGATACTCCACTATGCGAGTGCAAATTTCTGGGCACTTTAGTGTTCAATCATCTTCCACCTTCGGATCACGAAAGGCACGCAAGCCAATCTACATCCTCAGGTCTAAGAAGATTGAACAGGGGCAACCGTTGTACCCCAAAATTTTCCCTCCCATTTCATCAATATTTTCTCACCACAAGACCCTTGGAGCTCAAGATCAAGTTAGGGTTTGCTCTGCTCAAGACTTCTCCTTGCACTGTTGACCCAAATTAGGGTTTGAGTTTGCACAAAGATGTTTTGACCTAAATTTCCCAAAATGACTTTCATGCTTCATGTTGGACTCACAAGTTTATCCATACCAAGTTTCAAGCCTTGATTCCAATCTTTGCCCAGTCAATTGGACAGTTGACCCAAAAATCAACTGTATTGGGGGAAAAGTCAACTGTGGTCAATTGACAGTCAAACCTCATGCTTTTTGACCCACATCAACATTATGAACTCATATGGACCATTTGATCAAGTTTGGATCACAATTCCATAAGAAATTTGATCAGATCACCAAAAGGGCAAAATGGTCATTTTTAGGTTTTTGACTGCACAAAGGCAATTTTTGACTGTTTGACCTAGCCAATGGCAAACCAAGCTCACATATGGACTCAAGGAATCAATGGCATGGTCTTGACACATTCAACAAGTTCAAAAGATCCCAAATGCACAAGATTGACAGATGAATTTTCCAGTCAACTGATCAAAATTTGACTGTATACTGAAAAGTCAAACTTTGACTTTTTGGTCAAAATCAAGTGCCAAGATCCATTTTTCATCAAGACATGTCAAATTATGAAACTTGTTCATCAAGAAATCAAAAATTACAAATTAGTATTTAAAATGAAGAAATTTCATAACTTAGAAATTTTCTAAGTTATGAAACTTCCTTATTTTTTCCTAACTTTGTCCCATCTTTTCATCAAGATACATTTGGATTCAAACAAAACTCAAAACATGGAAGTTGTATTCCATTTCAAAATATACAACTTTGATTCACAAAGTTTCCTCAAAAGAAGCTTGTAGCTCAATTTATGATTTTTGGAATAGGGGTGCAAAACATTCTTAACTTAGAAAATTTTTGACCTATTTTAGGCAGGATTTTTGCCTAATTTCATGGCCACTTTTCACATGCTTCCACTTGGAATTTCAATTTGCATTACAAATATGGATTGTAGTACATATTCCCAGCTTTCCAAATTATCCAAGAACTTCTCAAACACCCTTGTGGTTAGGGAGAATCGAATTTGTGAAGTTGGGCAAAATCCATTTTTGTTCTTGACCAAGGCATGTTCATACACTTTGCATTTTTGAAATCAGCTTGTACAAGCTAGATTACAGGCCTCTAATCCTTCTTACACTCAATAATTAAACGCATACCCTTTGTGTTAGAGTGTTATTTTGTGCATTTGGACAATACACACAAAATCAAGCCATATTTGGAAAAAGTATTTTATCCATTCTTGTAAAGCAATGCTTTATGTCAAAGTCCATATCTTGGAAGTACAAGCAGATCTTGGAGGCACAAGTTCATGGACTAATCCCAATGATCAAGGAGATATTATGCAGCATGCTTGAGGGACCTGCCTTGGCCTATAACCCAACTTGACAAACTTTGCTTATCTAGAAAGAAACTTTGCAAAACTGATCACAACTCACATTCCTGCAAGCAAGAGCTGAAGCAAACATTGTAAACACTTTTCACTTGATCCAACAGACCTAAGGCACGACGTAACCACCTTCAATACTTCCCCAAACATTAAAACACCATTTTGCTGCACAAAACAGGGCATCCATGCAGATTGAGTTGCACAACTCAGTTTGCTCGTGCGTTTTGGCCAAAGCTTGTTCATACACATTCCATAACATCCATACAAGCTATCCCAAGCCCTAGCTACAGACTGTAACACCTCTAACTAAGTTCACCATTTTCATTTTTCCAGTTGTGCAGGTTGAGTTACATAGCTCGTTTCAGTTAGTTTCAAAGCAAGCTAGAGGTTGGAAGAGCATCATTGGACCTCAAGCAAGTTGTACAAGTCCTCATATTGCATTGAAAGTGCCTCCATTGTTGCACACGATTCAAGCTGAACAAGTAAAAGTTTGAACTTCTATCTCTCTATCCAAGCATATTTAGGCTTAGGTTTGTGAAGAAGTTATGTTCTACTCATGGCCCTGAAGCTACCCATATAATTACTTTTCATTTATATTGTGTGTGTTAAGAGAATTTGGAACCTGAACATTAGAAAAAAGTTAGGTCAGGAATTGGGGGAGAAGAAATTCTCTCTCATTTTTTCGAGTTAGATCAACTTCTTTATATGTTTAGAATCGTGACATGATGCTCTATAACATTGTTGTTGTAAGTTTTTGTTGAAAATCAAAGGATCAAGAGATAGCAGGGACAAGGGAAAACGCGCGCTTTTTTGTGTTTGAAGTGGCTGGAGGTTGAAGACAACCCTCCTTGGGCTGGGCCTGACTTATTTTTCTGTTTGCACCTTCATTTTTCACATACACCCCCTTGGCCCATTGTGTGTTATTTTTATCATTTTTGATTTTTTCTTTTTGTTTCTGACTTATTATTTTTTGTCAAAATATAAAAAATATTAAAAACATTTTTCCAACCATTTTTGCATTTTATTTGGATTTTTATTTGTTTTATTTGAATTTGTACATTATAAATGACATATATATATATATATATATATATTTACTTAAAATACTAAAAAAATAATACAAATACATTTTATTTTCTGATTTTATTTTATTTTATCTTTTGAAAACATTTTCTAAAAAATATACTTTTTTTTTTGTAAATAATTAACATTTTTTATTTTTGTACATATATAATATATTTAGTAAATAATACAAATATTTATATATTTAGAATATTTAGGATAAAAATACAAAAATAATACATTTTTTATTTTTATTAATATTTGACCTCAAAAATTACTTTTTTTAATATACTTCCTTTTTATTTATTTTTTTGTATATAGTTAATAAATATTGTATATAATAAATAATAAATACTTTTTATTTAGCAAATTAGGGTTTTGCCCTAAACCATGAAAAAACCCAAAAATTAACCTTTTTATTTTTGTTTATTTGTCACATGAAAAATACTTTTTACATACATATAAAACAATTTTTGTGCATTTTGCATATTTATTGTATTTATTCAATTATTTGTACAATTAAAATAACTTGTATATTCAATTTGGATGTAATAGTTTAGATTTAAATTTCTTGCTAAATATCCCCATTTGAACATTTGTACCTCCCATCCTATAATTTTGTTGTAATAACTTAGGACTTTAAATTCCGCACTTTAAAGCTTTCTAAATATGCCATGATAGACTTAGGGTTTTGTATGCAAATCAAAATAACAAATAGCTTGACCTAATTCAAAGACAAAAAAGCATGAAAATGGATAACACCAATCACACTTGCACCCCTAGGGTTACTCCACTTGTTGCCTTCAATAATGGGCCATGTTGCATGTTGAGTTTCTTTGGCAAAACAAAAACAATATCAAATGATCATAGTCCCTCGATGACGCTTTCAAAAGTTGCCTAAAAATGATCAAGTCCCTTAAAGGAAAAATCGCCAAAGACACTTGGCACCATTGCAATCATGGTCTAAACGATGACCCGCGCCCGTCCCGTTAACATTCTAACACAAGATTGTCCACCAAATACAATGGTGGAACAAAATTGTTAAAAGGGTTAAAACATAGGAAAAAAACCTTTGAGTAAATTTTAGGGGTAGATAGCTCTTGGTTACTTTCCAACTTGCAAAACAAAAACACTTGCCTATTTTTGAAAACCACACATCACAACACACTTTCAAAACAACTTTCAAAAACATTGAAAACTTTTCAAAAGATAAGTACACCTTTGTATACATTCAAACATGGATCATTACAAAGGTTGCCACAACAAATGGCCTCTTTTCAAAAAAATTTCAAAACCACACACAAAGCACCATTTCAAACAATTGAAAATGCAAGGCAAGTGATCTAAGCAAGTAACTAAGAGCCCATGGATAACCATGGATAGAAAGGGTGCTAATACCTTCCCTTTCTATAATCTACTCCCCGAACCCAAGAAAACATCTCAAAGGTTTTTGTTGTGCTTTTTAACCTTTCCTTAGGATAAAATAAAAAGTCGGTGGCGACTCTTGCTCAACCGAAACATTTGCGAAAACAAACGCAAAACCCAAGTCAATTCTCCCACCGTATCACAGTACTGGCGACTCTGTTGGGGATTGTTTTAAAAGTGGAGTAACCTTAGGGCTTAGATCACCCTCTTGCATGACTAATTGTTTGCTTTGATTGCTTTATATCTTGGCTCTCTTGTTTGGGCTTGAAATCCTACACCCGGATTTGGGGAAACATTCATAGATAGCAATACGTTGTGGAAACTGTGTGGGGGTATACTGGCACGGTTGAAGCAATAGCTATATTAGTGCGACATATTTGTGAGTACCGGTAACCCTTGAGTTCAATCAAGGAGAGTACGGGGCCGCTGAGTGATGTCACTAAGCACTAATGACCTAGAACCTTACTTGACCATATTGGCCTTTTATTAGGGGTAGTGAGATGACCGGCTTTGGTGCAGTCCGAAGTTGGTAGATACTCGATACTACACTCATTGAGGGTTGTTTTCTTGGAATATTTTGGTCGCTAGTTAAGTGGCTAAACCAAAACAATGAACATGGAAAACAATCCAATGATATTGAGCTCCTTAGAACCCGGTTACTATTTATAGGACAGGTTTTTATGCCAACTTCACTCAAGAGGGTACTTACCTATGAAACCTCATGCAAGCCTGAAACTAGGGTTTTGTGTGATTTGCTTGCACATATGTTTGTACATACATCATGAACATGATAAAGAATCATATGCATCCACTAACCATTTCAAGGGTTTAGATCTTCATCTTTGTTCTTGTTTTGTAGGTCATGGAAATTCTTCGCAGGAAAACTATACAGGTCAACCTTGTGAGAATCCCTCCTCAACTCAAGAAGCTCACATCCAGAATTCCGGAAAGCTCTCCCTTCAGTGAAAGACATGGTAGACTGCTCAGCCTAGTCAACACCAGCATTGAAGAGGACATGGTAAAGGTGTTGTTCCAGTTCTTTGACCCCCTTCACCACTGTTTCACATTCCCCGACTACCAATTGGTGCCCACTTTGGAGGAATTTTCTCAACTCTTGAGAATTCCTATTCTTAATCAACTACCCTACAACGGTACGGAAAAAGAACCAAAGCCTGAAGATGTTGCTCAAGCACTACGCTTGCAACCATCTGACATCAAGGGGCATTGGGAAACCAGAAGTGGTGTCAAAGGCTTCTTGGCAAAATTCTTGTTTGAGAAGGCACAAGAGTGTTGGAATTCATTGGATCTACAAGCTTTTGAAGAAATTGTGGCACTCCTCATTTATGGGTTGGTGCTGTTCCCAAACCCCGACCAGCTTATAGATGTCAACGCCGTCAAGATCTTCTTATCCAGAAATCCAATACCAACATTGCTTGGGGACATTCTTCACTCATTTTACACACGAACAATGAGAAAGAGGGGTGTTCTCATGTGCTGTACTCCTCTCCTTGCAAGGTGGTTTATTTCGCACCTTCCACAATCTGTTTTGAAGAATGACCAAGGCTTAAGGTGGTCACAACGATTGATGACCCTCACTCACTCTGATGTACATTGGTGTTCTCGATCCAGAGAAAATGTCATCATCGTCGATCGTTGTGGAGAGTTCCCTAATGTTCCATTGCTTGGCATTAGAGGAGGCATTACCTACAACCCTTGTCTAGCTTTGAGACAATTTGGATATGCACGGAGGGATGGCCCTCATGACATGTTGATTCCTGACCTAGTTTTTGACTTCGACAACGATGCGCAAGGACTTCGCCAAAGATTCATCAGAGCTTGGAGGATTCCTAACAAGGTAGACAGCAAGACACTGGGGCACAAGAACTCCATCCCTCTTGAGCCTTATCTCATGTGGGTACGAACCCGAGCCCAGAGTCTAATGATGCCTTACCCTCATGTTCTCCCTCTGATTAAAGAGCCCGTTAAGGAAGGAGAGGTTCCCTACACCATCCTATATCCTGACATGCCAACATCATGGGAGGAGATGCAGAAGAGTTGGATCCAACTCAAGGAGGAACGGAACACTTTTGAAGCCAGCTTCTACACCAGTGAGAAGAAGGTTTTGGAGCTTACTCTCCGACTCCACGAGGAAGAGACCCTCAACACCTACATCGCACCAAAGAGGATGCACAACGTCTTTTTACCTTGAGAAGTTTTATTGTAATATTTGGCCCATGGGGAATTTATGTACTGACAAATTTCTTCTTATTAATATGACGTGCGTTCTTTTTGTTTGCAACAATTTTGAATTTTCTAAATCCTTGAATGCATTGCGTAAATAAGCATATCATTCATCATATGCATAACATGTACCCTTCTTCTACAGGTTGCTTAATCTTCTTCGCTGTTTATTTCAACACTCAATCATCATGTCTTCCAAGCCTACTACCGAACAAGCTATCAAGGGCCTCCAGGCCCAGAACGCCCAGTTTCAGGAGCTGGTCATGAGCTTAGCCCAGGGTCAACAGGAGTTGAAGAATCTGCTCTTGAAAAAGAAGAAGAAGAAGAGGACTACGCTGTTTAACACTGGACGAAGGTTTGGGAATACACTGCAGGATGAGGCTGATCAGGCTACTTCCTCTGCAGAGAAAGACAGTCCCCAAGGGGGAAGGGCTCTTAGTCCTGTGGTCTCCGACAACGAGACGGATTACAATGATGAACAGTACCCTCCTGCTGAAGACAGGTACAAGCAACTAGAGGACCGTTTAAGTGCCATGGAGATCCAACATGTGTCGGGGTTGGATTTTGGAGATCTAGGTTTATCTTCTGCGGTGGTGATCCCACACAAGTTCAAGGCACCTGCCTTTGCGAAGTACGACGGGGCTTCCTGCCATAAGCTGCATCTCAGATCATACGTAAGGAAGATCCAACCTTACACTGCAGACAAGAACCTATGGATCCATTTCTTCCAGGATAGCCTTTCAGGGGCTCAACTCGAATGGTTCTATCAGCTGGATGGAGCCAGTATTCGAAACTGGGAAGACTTGGCTACTGCATTTTATAAGCAGTATCAGTATAATTCCGACCTCGCTCCCACGCGTACCCAACTCCAGGGTATGTCACTGGGGACGGGCGAAGGATTCAAAGAGTATGCGCAAAAGTGGAGAGACCTGGCTGGTAGGGTGCAGCCACCTTTGACGGACCGTGAGCTTGTGGACATGTTCTTAGGGACCCTGTCTGGTCCGTTCTTCAACCACATGATTGGTAATTCTTCTGCTGGGTTTACAGATCTGATCTTAACCGGTGAAAGAATAGAAGCTTCTATCAAGTCGGGGAAGATACAGAAAGGTGCCTCCACTAGTACTGAAAAGAAGCCCTTCAAGAAGGAAGCCAGTGCTGTTTATGGTCCTAGAAGACAATTTATACCGGAACGCCGCCAAGCTGTCAACACGTTGGTAATTTCAAAGCCTGCTGCTGCTCCTCAGCAGTATAACCAACCAAGGGGTGAGAGACCCAAAAGACAGTACACTCGACTCAGCATGACCCTGTCTCATATTTTGCTGCAACTACTGTCAACCAATCTGGTAATTGTCAAAGAAGCTACGAAGGTAGTGAACACAACTTCTCCAAAGTACAACCCCAACGCCCGTTGCGCTTATCACTCTGATAGCCCGGGGCATACTACGGACGATTGCTGGGCTCTGAGGAATAAGGTTCAGGACCTTATTGATGCTAAAGAAATACAGTTCGAGGCGCCCGAAAGGCCCAATGTTGTGACTTCTCCCATGCCCCAGCATGGAGTGAATGATGTGGAAGAAGACCGGTATGTAGCCTCCGTGGAAGAGATTGTTACTCCGTTATTGACCGTCAAGAGGAACCTGTTGCTAGCCGGTTTATTTCCGGGATGTGGTAAAGGTTGACATCTATGTGCTGTTTCACCTGCTGGTTGTCCCTTGCTGAAGTCAGGCGTCCAAAACCTGATGGATAACAAAGAGATCTTGTTCGAGAAGATTGTTGTTCCTGCTGTCCTTGCTGAAGAAGTTTCTATCGTCACTATTTTCAACAAACCTCCTAAGGCTCCTTCAAAGAAGCCTGTCAAAATCATGTCCACTCAGAAGATTGCTCCTATCATCATCACTGTTCCGGGGCCTCTCCCTTATGCATCCAACAAAGCTGTCCCATGGCACTATGGGGCAGATGTTTATGTTCTTGGAGTAAAGCAAGAGTTTGATACTAGTACCGACGTCAGTAACATCACCGGGCCTGCCAAAATCACTCGCAGTGGTAGGCTGTTCTCACCAGATATTGCGCCACCAGCTATTCAGAGACCTCTTATCATCACACCTGCAAGTGTGCATGCTCCCCTTCCTGATCAAGTTCCTGTTTCTACCCCTGCTGCCGAGTCATCTGACGCTCGGGGCAAAGGGATTGCTACTGATTTGCCTGCCCTGACGGAGGCGCCAAAGATAACCAATGTTGAAGCTTCCCAGCAAGAGATGGAAGAGATTCTCAAGATCATTAAGAAGAGTGATTTCAATGTAGTTGAGCAGTTGGGGCACATCCCTTCAAAGATTTCTATGCTATCACTATTGTTGTGTTCAGAGGCCCATGCCAAGGCCCTGATTTCCTTCCTAAAGACGGCTCATGTGCCACAAGAAACATCTGCTGATCAATTTACCGATTGTGTGGCCAACTTGACTGCTGATAATGGGTTAGGTTTCTCTGACGCTGATCTGACTGCCAAGGGAAAGAACCATAACGATGCCCTGCATGTCTCCATTGAATGCAGGGGCACTACTCTTGCCCATGTGTTGGTAGACACCGGTTCTTCATTGAACGTATTACCCAAGAAGGCCCTAGACAGGTTGGATTGTGAGGGTTTAGAGTTCAAGCCTAGTAACATTATTGTTCGGGCCTTTGACGATTCGAAAAGGATGGTACATGGGGAAGTTGACATTCCAATCAGGGTTGGTTCTCAAGTTTTTGATTCTACTTTCTATGTGATGGACATCCGACCATCCTACTCTTGTTTGCTGGGTCGTCCATGGATCCACAAGGCTGGAGCCGTGACCTCCACACTACATCAGAAGCTGAAGTACCCGGTCAGAGGGAAAATTGACAGTTCAGGGGGAGGAAGAGTATATGGTCAACCACCTCAACTCGTTCCGGTACATAGAAATGGATGGGGAATTCATTGAGACTCCATTCCAGCACTTTGAAGAAGTTCCTCAAACACTGGCATCAGCTGAAACTGTGATTGAAGACCCTCTTTTGAAGATGGCTTCCTTAAAGGATGTCCGGGCTGTTATTGAGAAGGGAGAGTGCGCAAACTGGGGCCGACTTCTTGATTTCACTCCAAAGATCGACAAGTTTGGTCTGGGTTTCACTGCAGAAGCTCAGAGGGTTGTTCGTAAGGCAAGGATTGGAAGATCTCCTGTGTTCATCACGAAACCGATGGTGACTCTTGCTCAACCGAAACAATTGCAAAAACAAACGCAAAACCCAAGTCAGTTCTCCCACCGTATCACACCATCCAAGACTGTTTGTTGAATTTCAATGTTGTAGGTCAGAAGAATGAGCATCAAAATGGTATCCGTGTTTGGAATGCATTTGAACTGTATCTGGAGACTGAGTTTGTATGAGCAAATGAATGGCATCCGTGTCTATATATATATATATATATATATATATATATATATATATATATATATATATATATATATATATATATATATATATATATATATTCAAGGCACCTGCCTTTGCGAAGTACGACGGGGCTTCCTGCCATAAGCTGCATCTCAGATCATACGTAAGGAAGATCCAACCTTACACTGCAGACAAGAACCTATGGATCCATTTCTTCCAGGATAGCCTTTCAGGGGCTCAACTCGAATGGTTCTATCAGCTGGATGGAGCCAGTATTCGAAACTGGGAAGACTTGGCTACTGCATTTTATAAGCAGTATCAGTATAATTCCGACCTCGCTCCCACGCATACCCAACTCCAGGGTATGTCACTGGGGACGGGCGAAGGATTCAAAGAGTATGCGCAAAAGTGGAGAGACCTGGCTGGTAGGGTGCAGCCACCTTTGACGGACCGTGAGCTTGTGGACATGTTCTTAGGGACCCTGTCTGGTCCGTTCTTCAACCACATGATTGGTAATTCTTCTGCTGGGTTTACAGATCTGATCTTAACCGGTGAAAGAATAGAAGCTTCTATCAAGTCGGGGAAGATACAGAAAGGTGCCTCCACTAGTACTGAAAAGAAGCCCTTCAAGAAGGAAGCCAGTGCTGTTTATGGTCCTAGAAGACAATTTAAACCGGAACGCCGCCAAGCTGTCAACACGTTGGTAATTTCAAAGCCTGCTGCTGCTCCTCAGCAGTATAACCAACCAAGGGGTGAGAGACCCAAAAGACAGTACACTCGACTCAGCATGACCCTGTCTCATATTTTGCCGCAACTACTGTCAACCAATCTGGTAATTGTCAAAGAAGCTACGAAGGTAGTGAACACAACTTCTCCAAAGTACAACCCCAACGCCCGTTGCGCTTATCACTCTGATAGCCCGGGGCATACTACGGACGATTGCTGGGCTCTGAGGAATAAGGTTCAGGACCTTATTGATGCTAAAGAAATACAGTTCGAGGCGCCCGAAAGGCCCAATGTTGTGACTGCTCCCATGCCCCAGCATGGAGTGAATGATGTGGAAGAAAACCGGTATGTAGCCTCCGTGGAAGAGATTGTTACTCCGTTATTGACCGTCAAGAGGAACCTGTTGCTAGCCGGTTTATTTCCGGGATGTGGTAAAGGTTGACATCTATGTGCTGTTTCACCTGCTGGTTGTCCCTTGCTGAAGTCAGGCGTCCAAAACCTGATGGATAGCAAAGAGATCTTGTTCGAGAAGATTGTTGTTCCTGCTGTCCTTGCTGAAGAAGTTTCTATCGTCACTATTTTCAACAAACCTCCTAAGGCTCCTTCAAAGAAGCCTGTCAAAATCATGTCCACTCAGAAGATTGCTCCTATCATCATCACTGTTCCGGGGCCTCTCCCTTATGCATCCAACAAAGCTGTCCCATGGCACTATGGGGCATATGTTTATGTTCTTGGAGTAAAGCAAGAGTTTGATACTAGTACCGACGTCAGTAACATCACCGGGCCTGCCAAAATCACTCGCAGTGGTAGGCTGTTCTCACCAGATATTGCGCCACCAGCTATTCAGAGACCTCTTATCATCACACCTGCAAGTGTGCATGCTCCCCTTCCTGATCAAGTTCCTGTTTCTACCCCTGCTGCCGAGTCATCTGACGCTCGGGGCAAAGGGATTGCTACTGATTTGCCTGCCCTGACGGAGGCGCCAAAGATAACCAATGTTGAAGCTTCCCAGCAAGAGATGGAAGAGATTCTCAAGATCATTAAGAAGAGTGATTTCAATATAGTTGAGCAGTTGGGGCACATCCCTTCAAAGATTTCTATGCTATCACTATTGTTGTGTTCAGAGGCCCATGCCAAGGCCCTGATTTCCTTCCTAAAGACGGCTCATGTGCCACAAGAAACATCTGCTGATCAATTTACCGATTGTGTGGCCAACTTGACTGCTGATAATGGGTTAGGTTTCTCTGACGCTGATCTGACTGCCAAGGGAAAGAACCATAACGATGCCCTGCATGTCTCCATTGAATGCAGGGGCACTACTCTTGCCCATGTGTTGGTAGACACCGGTTCTTCATTGAACGTATTACCCAAGAAGGCCCTAGACAGGTTGGATTGTGAGGGTTTAGAGTTCAAGCCTAGTAACATTATTGTCCGGGCCTTTGACGATTCGAAAAGGATGGTACATGGGGAAGTTGACATTCCAATCAGGGTTGGTTCTCAAGTTTTTGATTCTACTTTCTATGTGATGGACATCCGACCATCCTACTCTTGTTTGCTGGGTCGTCCATGGATCCACAAGGCTGGAGCCGTGACCTCCACACTACATCAGAAGCTGAAGTACCCGGTCAGAGGGAAAATTGTGACAGTTCAGGGGGAGGAAGAGTATATGGTCAACCACCTCAACTCGTTCCGGTACATAGAAATGGATGGGGAATTCATTGAGACTCCATTCCAGCACTTTGAAGAAGTTCCTCAAACACTGGCATCAGCTGAAACTGTGATTGAAGACCCTCTTTTGAAGATGGCTTCCTTAAAGGATGTCCGGGCTGTTATTGAGAAGGGAGAGTGCGCAAACTGGGGCCGACTTCTTGATTTCACTCCAAAGATCGACAAGTTTGGTCTGGGTTTCACTGCAGAAGCTCAGAGGGCTGTTCGTAAGGCAAGGATTGGAAGATCTCCTGTGTTCATCACGAAACCGATGGTGACTCTTGCTCAACCGAAACAATTGCAAAAACAAACGCAAAACCCAAGTCAGTTCTCCCACCGTATCACACCATCCAAGACTGTTTGTTGAATTTCAATGTTGTAGGTCAGAAGAATGAGCATCAAAATGGTATCCGTGTTTGGAATGCATTTGAACTGTATCTGGAGACTGAGTTTGTATGAGCAAATGAATGGCATCCGTGTCTATATATATATATATATATATATATATATATATATATATATATATATATATATATATATATATATATATATATATATATATATATATATATATATATATATATATATATATATATATATATATATATATATATATATATATATATATATATATATATATATATATATATATATATATATATATATATATATATATATATATATATATATATATATATATATATATATATATATATATATATATTCAAGGCACCTGCCTTTGCGAAGTACGACGGGGCTTCCTGCCATAAGCTGCATCTCAGATCATACGTAAGGAAGATCCAACCTTACACTGCAGACAAGAACCTATGGATCCATTTCTTCCAGGATAGCCTTTCAGGGGCTCAACTCGAATGGTTCTATCAGCTGGATGGAGCCAGTATTCGAAACTGGGAAGACTTGGCTACTGCATTTTATAAGCAGTATCAGTATAATTCCGACCTCGCTCCCACGCATACCCAACTCCAGGGTATGTCACTGGGGACGGGCGAAGGATTCAAAGAGTATGCGCAAAAGTGGAGAGACCTGGCTGGTAGGGTGCAGCCACCTTTGACGGACCGTGAGCTTGTGGACATGTTCTTAGGGACCCTGTCTGGTCCGTTCTTCAACCACATGATTGGTAATTCTTCTGCTGGGTTTACAGATCTGATCTTAACCGGTGAAAGAATAGAAGCTTCTATCAAGTCGGGGAAGATACAGAAAGGTGCCTCCACTAGTACTGAAAAGAAGCCCTTCAAGAAGGAAGCCAGTGTTGTTTATGGTCCTAGAAGACAATTTAAACCGGAACGCCGCCAAGCTGTCAACACGTTGGTAATTTCAAAGCCTGCTGCTGCTCCTCAGCAGTATAACCAACCAAGGGGTGAGAGACCCAAAAGACAGTACACTCGACTCAGCATGACCCTGTCTCATATTTTGCCGCAACTACTGTCAACCAATCTGGTAATTGTCAAAGAAGCTACGAAGGTAGTGAACACAACTTCTCCAAAGTACAACCCCAACGCCCGTTGCGCTTATCACTCTGATAGCCCGGGGCATACTACGGACGATTGCTGGGCTCTGAGGAATAAGGTTCAGGACCTTATTGATGCTAAAGAAATACAGTTCGAGGCGCCCGAAAGGCCCAATGTTGTGACTGCTCCCATGCCCCAGCATGGAGTGAATGATGTGGAAGAAAACCGGTATGTAGCCTCCGTGGAAGAGATTGTTACTCCGTTATTGACCGTCAAGAGGAACCTGTTGCTAGCCGGTTTATTTCCGGGATGTGGTAAAGGTTGACATCTATGTGCTGTTTCACCTGCTGGTTGTCCCTTGCTGAAGTCAGGCGTCCAAAACCTGATGGATAGCAAAGAGATCTTGTTCGAGAAGATTGTTGTTCCTGCTGTCCTTGCTGAAGAAGTTTCTATCGTCACTATTTTCAACAAACCTCCTAAGGCTCCTTCAAAGAAGCCTGTCAAAATCATGTCCACTCAGAAGATTGCTCCTATCATCATCACTGTTCCGGGGCCTCTCCCTTATGCATCCAACAAAGCTGTCCCATGGCACTATGGGGCATATGTTTATGTTCTTGGAGTAAAGCAAGAGTTTGATACTAGTACCGACGTCAGTAACATCACCGGGCCTGCCAAAATCACTCGCAGTGGTAGGCTGTTCTCACCAGATATTGCGCCACCAGCTATTCAGAGACCTCTTATCATCACACCTGCAAGTGTGCATGCTCCCCTTCCTGATCAAGTTCCTGTTTCTACCCCTGCTGCCGAGTCATCTGACGCTCGGGGCAAAGGGATTGCTACTGATTTGCCTGCCCTGACGGAGGCGCCAAAGATAACCAATGTTGAAGCTTCCCAGCAAGAGATGGAAGAGATTCTCAAGATCATTAAGAAGAGTGATTTCAATATAGTTGAGCAGTTGGGGCACATCCCTTCAAAGATTTCTATGCTATCACTATTGTTGTGTTCAGAGGCCCATGCCAAGGCCCTGATTTCCTTCCTAAAGACGGCTCATGTGCCACAAGAAACATCTGCTGATCAATTTACCGATTGTGTGGCCAACTTGACTGCTGATAATGGGTTAGGTTTCTCTGACGCTGATCTGACTGCCAAGGGAAAGAACCATAACGATGCCCTGCATGTCTCCATTGAATGCAGGGGCACTACTCTTGCCCATGTGTTGGTAGACACCGGTTCTTCATTGAACGTATTACCCAAGAAGGCCCTAGACAGGTTGGATTGTGAGGGTTTAGAGTTCAAGCCTAGTAACATTATTGTCCGGGCCTTTGACGATTCGAAAAGGATGGTACATGGGGAAGTTGACATTCCAATCAGGGTTGGTTCTCAAGTTTTTGATTCTACTTTCTATGTGATGGACATCCGACCATCCTACTCTTGTTTGCTGGGTCGTCCATGGATCCACAAGGCTGGAGCCGTGACCTCCACACTACATCAGAAGCTGAAGTACCCGGTCAGAGGGAAAATTGTGACAGTTCAGGGGGAGGAAGAGTATATGGTCAACCACCTCAACTCGTTCCGGTACATAGAAATGGATGGGGAATTCATTGAGACTCCATTCCAGCACTTTGAAGAAGTTCCTCAAACACTGGCATCAACTGAAATTGTGATTGAAGACCCTCTTTTGAAGATGGCTTCCTTAAAGGATGTCCGGGCTGTTATTGAGAAGGGAGAGTGCGCAAACTGGGGCCGACTTCTTGATTTCACTCCAAAGATCGACAAGTTTGGTCTGGGTTTCACTGCAGAAGCTCAGAGGGCTGTTCGTAAGGCAAGGATTGGAAGATCTCCTGTGTTCATCACGAAACCGATGGTGACTCTTGCTCAACCGAAACAATTGCAAAAACAAACGCAAAACCCAAGTCAGTTCTCCCACCGTATCACACCATCCAAGACTGTTTGTTGAATTTCAATGTTGTAGGTCAGAAGAATGAGCATCAAAATGGTATCCGTGTTTGGAATGCATTTGAACTGTATCTGGAGACTGAGTTTGTATGAGCAAATGAATGGCATCCGTGTCTATATATATATATATATATATATATATATATATATATATATATATATATATATATATATATATATATATATATATATATATATATATTCAAGGCACCTGCCTTTGCGAAGTACGACGGGGCTTCCTGCCATAAGCTGCATCTCAGATCATACGTAAGGAAGATCCAACCTTACACTGCAGACAAGAACCTATGGATCCATTTCTTCCAGGATAGCCTTTCAGGGGCTCAACTCGAATGGTTCTATCAGCTGGATGGAGCCAGTATTCGAAACTGGGAAGACTTGGCTACTGCATTTTATAAGCAGTATCAGTATAATTCCGACCTCGCTCCCACGCGTACCCAACTCCAGGGTATGTCACTGGGGACGGGCGAAGGATTCAAAGAGTATGCGCAAAAGTGGAGAGACCTGGCTGGTAGGGTGCAGCCACCTTTGACGGACCGTGAGCTTGTGGACATGTTCTTAGGGACCCTGTCTGGTCCGTTCTTCAACCACATGATTGGTAATTCTTCTGCTGGGTTTATAGATCTGATCTTAACCGGTGAAAGAATAGAAGCTTCTATCAAGTCGGGGAAGATACAGAAAGGTGCCTCCACTAGTACTGAAAAGAAGCCCTTCAAGAAGGAAGCCAGTGCTGTTTATGGTCCTAGAAGACAATTTAAACCGGAACGCCGCCAAGCTGTCAACACGTTGGTAATTTCAAAGCCTGCTGCTGCTCCTCAGCAGTATAACCAACCAAGGGGTGAGAGACCCAAAAGACAGTACACTCGACTCAGCATGACCCTGTCTCATATTTTGCCGCAACTACTGTCAACCAATCTGGTAATTGTCAAAGAAGCTACGAAGGTAGTGAACACAACTTCTCCAAAGTACAACCCCAACGCCCGTTGCGCTTATCACTCTGATAGCCCGGGGCATACTACGGACGATTGCTGGGCTCTGAGGAATAAGGTTCAGGACCTTATTGATGCTAAAGAAATACAGTTCGAGGCGCCCGAAAGGCCCAATGTTGTGACTGCTCCCATGCCCCAGCATGGAGTGAATGATGTGGAAGAAGACCGGTATGTAGCCTCCGTGGAAGAGATTGTTACTCCGTTATTGACCGTCAAGAGGAACCTGTTGCTAGCCGGTTTATTTCCGGGATGTGGTAAAGGTTGACATCTATGTGCTGTTTCACCTGCTGGTTGTCCCTTGCTGAAGTCAGGCGTCCAAAACCTGATGGATAGCAAAGAGATCTTGTTCGAGAAGATTGTTGTTCCTGCTGTCCTTGCTGAAGAAGTTTCTATCGTCACTATTTTCAACAAACCTCCTAAGGCTCCTTCAAAGAAGCCTGTCAAAATCATGTCCACTCAGAAGATTGCTCCTATCATCATCACTGTTCCGGGGCCTCTCCCTTATGCATCCAACAAAGCTGTCCCATGGCACTATGGGGCATATGTTTATGTTCTTGGAGTAAAGCAAGAGTTTGATACTAGTACCGACGTCAGTAACATCACCGGGCCTGCCAAAATCACTCGCAGTGGTAGGCTGTTCTCACCAGATATTGCGCCACCAGCTATTCAGAGACCTCTTATCATCACACCTGCAAGTGTGCATGCTCCCCTTCCTGATCAAGTTCCTGTTTCTACCCCTGCTGCCGAGTCATCTGACGCTCGGGGCAAAGGGATTGCTACTGATTTGCCTGCCCTGACGGAGGCGCCAAAGATAACCAATGTTGAAGCTTCCCAGCAAGAGATGGAAGAGATTCTCAAGATCATTAAGAAGAGTGATTTCAATGTAGTTGAGCAGTTGGGGCACATCCCTTCAAAGATTTCTATGCTATCACTATTGTTGTGTTCAGAGGCCCATGCCAAGGCCCTGATTTCCTTCCTAAAGACGGCTCATGTGCCACAAGAAACATCTGCTGATCAATTTACCGATTGTGTGGCCAACTTGACTGCTGATAATGGGTTAGGTTTCTCTGACGCTGATCTGACTGCCAAGGGAAAGAACCATAACGATGCCCTGCATGTCTCCATTGAATGCAGGGGCACTACTCTTGCCCATGTGTTGGTAGACACCGATTCTTCATTGAACGTATTACCCAAGAAGGCCCTAGACAGGTTGGATTGTGAGGGTTTAGAGTTCAAGCCTAGTAACATTGTTGTCCGGGCCTTTGACGATTCGAAAAGGATGGTACATGGGGAAGTTGACATTCCAATCAGGGTTGGTTCTCAAGTTTTTGATTCTACTTTCTATGTGATGGACATCCGACCATCCTACTCTTGTTTGCTGGGTCGTCCATGGATCCACAAGGCTGGAGCCGTGACCTCCACACTACAACAGAAGCTGAAGTACCCGGTCAGAGGGAAAATTGTGACAGTTCAGGGGGAGGAAGAGTATATGGTCAACCACCTCAACTCGTTCCGGTACATAGAAATGGATGGGGAATTCATTGAGACTCCATTCCAGCACTTTGAAGAAGTTCCTCAAACACTGGCATCAGCTGAAACTGTGATTGAAGACCCTCCTTTGAAGATGGCTTCCTTAAAGGATGTCCGGGCTGTTATTGAGAAGGGAGAGTGCGCAAACTGGGGCCGACTTCTTGATTTCACTCCAAAGATCGACAAGTTTGGTCTGGGTTTCACTGCAGAAGCTCAGAGGGCTGTTCGTAAGGAAAGGATTGGAAGATCTCCTGTGTTCATCACGAAACCGATGGTGACTCTTGCTCAACCGAAACAATTGCAAAAACAAACGCAAAACCCAAGTCAGTTCTCCCACCGTATCACACCATCCAAGACTGTTTGTTGAATTTCAATGTTGTAGGTTAGAAGAATGAGCATCAAAATGGTATCCGTGTTTGGAATGCATTTGAACTGTATCTGGAGACTGAGTTTGTATGAGCAAATGAATGGCATCCGTGTCTGGAGCGTATCCGAGCTGTAACTGTACTTGAACTTTGAATGAATATCAGAATGACTACCGTGTCTGGAGTGTATATGTATTCTGAATGGGTAACAGAGAAACACCTGTGTATGGAGCAACTGTGTGCTGAGGATAAATTCTGAATGAGTGACAGAATGGCAACCGTGTATGGAGCGTATCTGGATTGTATCTGAAGTTGAGACCTGTATGAGTAGTAGAATGACTTCCGTGTATGGAGTGTATCTGAAAGTGTAACTGGGATCTGAATAAGTGACAGAATGACTTTCGTGGCGACTGCACTGGGGAGAATCAAACTGCTGGTGTAAAGGCCAGAATGGCACCCGTGTTTGGAGCGTATCTGAATTTGTAGTTGATAGTTGAATCTGAATGAGAGATAGAATGGCCTCCGTGTCTGGAGCGCATCTAGTCTGTATCAAATTGCTGAAGTCTGAATGAGTAGTAGAATGACCGTTGTGTCTGGGGTGTATCCGTACTGTATTTTGACTTGAAATTATGAATGAGTAATAGAATGACCGCCGTGTCTGGGGTGTATCCGTATTGTATCTGAATAATTGTTAAAGATAGCCTTTTAATCTTATCCTGAAAAGGGTAAAATGTTAGCTAAAACACAAAGTTATGTTGCATGATATGTATGATGCAATGAACTGTGTTTCATCAATGTTCATGATATATGAATGTAATGTATGTGCATGTAAGCTGATTAGCTGTCTTGCTGAGGAAAGTAAATCCTTGACTGCTGGAGATAATGAAATCTTTGGCTGCTGCCGGGAAAAGTAAATCTTTGACCAATGCTGAGGATTCAAGAAAAACTTTGATTGTTGAAGATGGGAAATCCTTGCTGACTGCTTGGGGATTACATATATTTGGTGACTTGTGGGGATTAACAAGGCCTTTGACAACTTCAGCGGGGAATGAGAATCCTTCATGACTTTCCTAGGAAATAGGGAACACTTATGAAAATATCTACTGGGGAGTTAAAACCTGGGAGG
Organism: Vicia faba; assembly: GCA_948472305.1. Classification (NCBI taxonomy): domain Eukaryota; kingdom Viridiplantae; phylum Streptophyta; class Magnoliopsida; order Fabales; family Fabaceae; genus Vicia; species Vicia faba. The sequence goes on along the minus strand of OX451740.1, from coordinate 1,054,039,410 downwards.
TTTCTGCTTGGAGAAATGAGACCGAGAATCTTTGATCTGTTGGGAGATAAATCTGTGGGGAGAATGTTTACTCGGCCGGTGAATCAGGAGCTTTGGGTTGTATGCCAAACTATTGGGGAAGCATCCTAGTTGGGGATAAGCCAAGAAGTTAACTGTTATCTGCTTGGTTTTCAGTCCTTTAAGATAACCTGCTGGGGAAATTGGGGGAAGTTGAATAGTTCCCGCCGGGGGTTGATAGTTGGGAATTTGACTTCGCTGGGGAAGAAGGTTTAGAGTATTCTGGTTCCGCTGGGGATATGTATTTCAGGGTTTTCGGGCTCCACCGGGGATCGGGAATTTGAACTCCAATAGGAACTTTGAAACTCAACTCAGCTGGGGAATCAAGTTTAGAATGCACTGGCTCCACTGGGGATCCTGAAGCTTAACTCCGCTGGGGACTTATACTCCAAGGTTTTAGCTTTGTTGAGGATATGAAAGGTTTGCTGTAGGGGATTTCTTCTGGAATAACACAAAGAGATCTTCCTATACCTTCAACCTAACAGTAATTATCCTTTCTCAATTTCGTTTTATTTTTAAGCAGTGATTATATTCAAATGCATATGCCTATTTAACAAAACATTGGACGTTTTCAAATAAAACATAAGTGTAAAAAAGAAAAGAAAGGTAAACAAATTTCTGCACTTTGAAGTATCTTTGCATTAACTTTTGTAAGTATCTTTGTACAAAGGAGACAGACATCCTAGTAAGAGAATGTTGTCGTAAAAATTGAGAAAAATTTTATACAAAAGAAAGATGGCTATGTGTAATAATTCCATGGGGTTCCCATTCTGCTATAGCCTTCACAACTCTGGATATCTTGTCCATTCGCTGCTTCGTCCGCCGATGACTGGATTGATCAGAAGCTTGGATCTTATTGGTGAAGATATTGTCCTTAAAGTGATCCGACGAGACATAGTCATACGCTTTAATTCCCTAACTTTTGCCTGGACCGTCCTTTCGGGTTTTCAATCCACCGGGAGACCCTTTTTTGCCCAAGTCGCCCTTTCGGGTTTTCAACTTGCCAGGTGTACAAATTTTTTGTTTATCCCTAATTTTTGCCTGAACCGCCCTTTCAGGTTTTCGATTCACCGATGCCCATTTTTTCCCAAGTTGCCCTTTTGGGTTTTCAACTTGTCGGGTTATTTTATGCGTAGTATTTTTTGACTATGTCTGCGTTCGCAGGGTGAGGAAAGTCGTCGCCGTCCATGGTGGTCAGAATCTTTGCTCCACCAGAAAAGATGCTCTTGATCATAAATGGTCCTTCATAAGTAGGAGTCCACTTGCCCCTGGGATCACTTTGCGGTAAGATGATCCGCTTGATTACAAGATCTCCGACTTGATATACCTAACGTCTGACCTTTTTGTTGAAAGCCTTGATCATCCGTTTTTGATACGTCTGACCATGACAAACAGTAGTAAGTCGTTTCTCGTCAATCAAATTAAGTTGATTAAGTCGAGTCTGAATCCAATCGTCTTCACTCAAACCAGCATCCTTCATAATCCTCAAGGAAGGAATCTGAACTTCCATAGGAAAAACAGCTTCCATGCCATATACCAAAGAAAATGGAGTTGCCCCTGTTGAAGTACTTGCTGTGGTACGATATCCATGCAGAGCAAATGGTAACATCTCATGCCAGTCCTTGTAGGTGACTGTCATCTTTTGAATGATCTTCTTGATATTTTTGTTTGCGGCTTCAACAACACCGTTCATCTTCGGCCGATAGGGAGATGAATTGTGATGATAAATCTTGAACTGCTCGCATAGAGCGGTAATCATAGTGTTGTTCAAATTTGTACCGTTATCCGTGATAATCCTGTCGGGGATACCATACCGGCATATGAGGTTCTGCTTGATGAAGCGGGAAACCACATTCTTTGTAACTGAGGCATAGGAAGCTTCTTCGACCCACTTGGTAAAATAGTCAATAGCGACCAAGATGAAGCGATGTCCATTGGATGCCGTAGGCTTGATCTCTCCAATCATGTCAATGCCCCACATTGAGAATGGCCAAGGAGCTGTCAGAATGTTGAGAGGAACAGGAGGAATATGTACTTTATTGGCATAGACTTGACATTTGTGGCAAGTACGGGAATGTTGATGACAATCAGCTTCCATGGTAGACTAGTAGTAGCATGCCCTTAGAATCTTCTTAGACATCGTATGTCCGCTCAAGTGGGTGCCAAATGTGCCACTATGTATTTTGGTCATGATCAACTCTGCTTCAACCTTGTCCACACAACGAAGTAGAACACAATCATGGTTGCGCTTATAAAGGATGCCATTGCTTAGGAAGAACTTGGCAGCAAATCTCCTTAAGAACTTTTTGTCATTGACGGAAGCTCCTTCAGGGTATTCTCGAGTCTGGAGATACCTTTTGATTTCATGAAACCAGGGTTGTTCCACTACTTCTTTGGTGTTAATCTCATGACATTGTGCAGGTTCGTCCCTCCGTTCAATTGTGATTTGGGGAGCCTCATTATCCCAGTTGAGTTTAAACATGGAAGACATTGTAGCTAGAGCATCTGCTAGCTGATTTTCTTCTCGCGGAAAGTGCTCAAAGGTAATCTGCTCGAAATGAGGCAATAATGTCAGGACATGTTCTTTGTATGGGATAAGATTAGGGTGTTTCGTATCCCACTCTCCTTTGACTTGACTGATAACCAAAGCCGAGTCCCCAAATACGACCAAAGATTTGATTCCCAAGTCTATAGCAGCCTTTAGACCAAAGATGCAAGCTTCATATTCAGCCATGTTGTTGGTACAGCTGAAGCAAAGTCGGGCAGTGAAGGGTGTATGGCCACCTTCCGGAGAAATGAGTACCGCACTGATACCGTTGCCAAGTGCATTTGAAGCACCATCAAAGTACAGGGTCCATCGGGATCCTTGTTCAGGTCCGTCATACGGTCTGTTACCTTCAATGTTGTCCAATGTCATGATGTCCTCGTCAGGGAAATCGAATCTCATAGATTGGTAATCTTCGACGGCTTGATGAGCTAGATGGTCAGCTAGTACACTCCCCTTTATAGCTTTTTGGGTAGTATACTAGATATCATACTCAGTCAGGATCATTTGCCATCTAGTGATTCTTCCAGATAAAGCAGGCTTTTTGAAGATATACTTGATCGGATCCATCTTGGAAATCAGCAAAGTGGTATGAGTAAACATATAATGCCTTAGCCGGCGAGCAGCCCATACCAAAGCGCAACAAGTTTTCTCGAGCAGTGAGTAGCGAGTCTCACAATCGGTAAACTTTTTGCTAAGGTAATAAATGGCATGCTCTTTTCGGCCAGACTCGTCATGTTGGCCCAGTACGCACCCCATTGAGTTATCCAAAATAGTCAGATACATGATTAACGGCCTTCCTTCGACGAGTGGCATCAGAATAGGAGGTTCCAATAAATACTCCTTGATCTTATCAAAAGCAACTTGACAATCATTGTTCCATTCAACTACCTGATCTTTCTTCAATAGTTTGAAGATTGGCTCACGGGTAGATGTCAGGTGAGAGATGAACCTCGCGATATAGTTTAAGCGTCCCAAGAAACCTCTAACCTCCTTTTCATAGCGGGGGGCAGGCATTTCTTGTATAGCCTTTACTTTAGCTGGATCAACCTTAATGCCTTTGTTGCTGACAATAAATCCCAAAAGTTTACCAGACCTAACTCTAAAAGTATACTTTCTTGGGTTCAGTCTGAGCTTATACTCCTTCAACCTGGCAAATAGCTTTTGCAAATGATCAAGGTGTTCTTCTTCTGTTTGTGATCGAGATATCATGTCGTCTACGTAAACTTCGATCTCATGATGTATCATATCATGAAACAAAGCTACCATGGCGCGTTGATAGGTTTCCCCTGAATTCTTCAATCCGAATGGCATCACTTTGTAGCAGAAGGTACCCCATTGCGTGACAAAAGTAGTTTTCTCCATGTCCTCGGGGGCCATTTTGATCTGGTTGTATCCTGAGAATCCGTCCATGAAGGAAAAAACCTTGTGTTGAGCTGTGTTGTCAACCAAGATGTCGATGTGCGACAGTAGAAAATTATCCTTAGGGCTAGCCCTGTTTAAGTCCCGATAGTCCACACACATTCTGACTTTGCCGTCCTTCTTAGGCACGGGCACAATGTTAGCAACCCATTATGGATAGGAAGTAACATCCAGAAAGCCAGTGTTGAATTGCTTCATTACCTCAGCTTTGATCTTCTCAGACATGTCGGGCCTCATTCGGCGGACCTTTTGCTTGATCGGTGGACAGTCTTCTCTTGTAGGGAGACGGTGAACCACGATATCTGTGTCTAGTCCCGGCATGTCTACATAAGACCAGGCGAAGATTTCAACATATTCATTCAACAACTGCACTAAGCGCTCTTTGACACTTGGTTCCAGGGTGGCACCCACTTTCACCTCTTTCTTGTCTTCTCTGTTCCCAAGTTGATTGTCTCTAGCAACTCTTCATGAGGCAGAATTGCCCTCTCTTCTTGTTGCAAAAGTCTGGCTAACTCTCTCGGCACTTCATAGTCTTCGTCAACTTCGTACTCAGCATGATTGATCAAATCTTCAGAGTTACCGAAGGCTAAAGCAGAATAGTCACCCATGGAATCCGGAATGGATGGGTACCTGCATTTGTGACTGTGGGTGTGTGTAAGGGATAGCCATCCTTAAACAAAACAAAAATGCAAAAGGAAAGAAAATGAACACAATAGTTTGTAGATGAAAGCGTCCAATGATTCATTAAAACATGGCATATGATAATGAAGAAAATCAAGCCCTTACAAATGGCCCTACATGCCCCGGGCAAGGCATGAGGTGAAAATAGTGTACAAATTGTTTTAGTTATTACAGACCGAAAATAGGAAATTGTTCAAAGATGAAATTACTGGTTGATGAAGGTGATGGGAATAAAATCCTTTGCTTCCCAGTTGCTTAAACCCCCTTCGACGGCCGGAAAGATCCAATCTTCAAAGTGGCCCTCTTCATCTTCATCTTCTACAGCATTAATTTCATGTGAGAGATTTTGACGGGTGGTCCTCCAGCCTTGGAGCGACGCATAACCTTCTGTCCTGCAACAGTAAACCCTAATCCAAACTTGTCCGTCTTATGGGGAAAATCAGGCATTTGCCCCCATACTGTGCTCTTTCCTTCTTTGACCACAGCCACTGCGTCCTTGAGAGATGCCATCCTAGATACATGCTTGGGAACGATAGGCACCTCAACCATTTTCTTCGCAACTGCTACCTCAGGAGAAACTTCCTCAAAATGTTGGAAAGGCGTTTCAATGAACTCGCTATCCAAATCCACATAGCGGAAGGAATTGAGATGACTTATCATGTACTCTTCCTCTCCGTGCACCGTTATAATCTTACCCTTAACAGGATATTTCAGCATTTGGTGCAAAGAGGAGGTAACTGCCCCAGCATAATGGATCCACGGTCATCCCAACAAACACGAGTATGAAGGACGGATGTCCATCACATAAAAGGTGGAGTTGAAAACTTCTGTGCCTACCTTGATAGGAATGTCAACCTCTCAGTGAACCATTCTTTTGGACCCATCAAAAGCCCTAACAACGATGTTACTAGGTTTGAGGGTTAATCCTTCGCAGTCCAAACGGTCCAACGCTTTCTTCGGCAGCACATTCAAAGAAGAACCGGTATCAACTAAGACATGGGCGATGGTGGTTCCCCTGCATTCAACTGATACATATAGCGCGTCGTTGTGTTTCCTTCCCTTGGGAGTCAAGTCAGCATCGAAAAAACCAAGGCCATTATCAGCAGTAAGACTGGCCACACAATCCTGAAACTGGTCAACCGGAGTTTCTTGGGACACGTGTGCCGCCTTAAAAAATTTGATCAGGGCCTTAGCATGGGCCTCAGAGAAGAGTAGAAGAGCCAACATTGAAATTTTAGAAGGGGTCTGCCCTAGCTGTTCCACGACGTCGTAGTCACTCTTTCTGATTATTTTCAAGATTTCATCCATTTCTTTCTGGGTGGTTTCGGGGATAACCACAGCATGAGCCTTCATCCTGACAGGCGCTTCTAGTATCCCCTTACCCTTGTTGGTAGTATCAACAGATGGTCTTACTTCAGGAGTATCCAATTCTTCAATTATCGGGTCTTGCACAAATGACCTAACAGGCACATAAGCTTTCGAGGGTCCAAAAACTGCTCGAGGGGGAGCAATCTCCGGAGAAAAAATTTGTCCGCTGCGGGTTATCTTGCTTGTACCCGCAATGTTCCCTATATCAGGGGTCTCCTCTTCAGAATTATGTTGGACTGATTCAATCTGCTTGATGCCATGATAGAATATTTCTCCTCCATAGTTCCATGGTATCGTTTTGCTAGATTGATACGGGACAGGCCCCGACATGGTGATTTTTAATGGTACAAACTCAGGATTTGGTGTAATCTTGACAGGCCTTTTTCAAGCCTTAGGAAGATTGTCGAGAATGGTTATTATTGCAATATCGTTGGTTGAAGTAGCAAAAGTAGCAGGAGTAATAGGAGTGAAGGTATCAACAGGGATTTTTTGGAAGAGTATCTCTTGGGTATCCATCAGGCATTGGATGCCTGACTTCAACATTGGGCAATCAGCTCGTATGTTTAAACAAAAGTAACAGTCCTTTCCGCAGCCCGGGAATATCCTGACTCTCATCAAATTCACTTTAATCACTGATAAGGGAGTCAAAAGGTCAGCAACATTGGTAACATGAAGGTCTTTCATAACGGCATGAACATTATGACCGTGCTTGGGCATTGGAGCCGAAATCACATTTGGATTTTCAGGAGCATCAAATTCTACTTCCTTGGCGTCAATCAGGTCTTGGATTTTGTTCTTAAGCGCCCAACAATTATTGGTATCGTGCCCAACATTGTCAGAGTGGTAAGCACACTTGGCATTGGAGTGGTAGTATGGAGACGAGGTATTAGGGTTCTTTGGCGCTTCCTTCAAACTGGTCAGATTCAGCTTTAACAAATGAGGGAGTACTTGAGCTAGCGTCATGTTGATTCGGGTGAACTGCCATTGTGGCCTTTCTACCCGTTGTTGATTAGGTCTTGACTGATTGCCGCGAGGTTGATCATTTGAAGGGTTTTGAATCATCACAGCCCCTACAGTTGGCCGGTGCTCGGTTCTTCCCTGACTTTTCTGAGAATAAACAGCAGAGGCTTCCTTCTTAGCTGGGAAGGTTTTCTTAACAGTAGTGGACGCAGAGGTATCTTTCTGAATCTTACCACTTTTAATACCAGCCTCGACCCTTTCGCCGGTCAGAATTAGTTCAGTAAATCCCGCGGAGGAACTCCCAATTAAATGATTGAAGAAAGGGCTAGACAGGGTCCCTAGGAACATGTCAACCAACTCTCTATCCGATAATGGTGGCTGCACCCTTCCATCCAGATCACGCCACTTCTGGGCATACTCTTTAAACCCTTCATTAGAAGTCATACCCATACTCTGTAGTTGAGTACGAGTGGGCGCCAAATCAGCATTGTATTGGTATTGACGGTAAAAAGCAGCAGCTAAGTCTTCCCAGTTATGAACCTCAGACCTCTCAAGTTGATAGAACCTGTCCAATTGTGTGCCTGACAAACTGTCTTGAAAAAAGTGTACCCAAAGGTCTTTATCAGATGTGTGGGGTTGGATCTTTCTGACATAGGATCTCAGATGCATCTTTGGACATGACAGACCGTCATACTTAGAAAATATTGGAACTTTGAACTTGGGAGGAATGACGATCCCAGCGACTAACCCTAGTTCTTCAAAATCTAAACCAGGTACCCTTTGCAACTCCATGGCTGCCAATCGATCCTCAAGATTTTTATATTTATCATCCGCCGGGGGATATTGCTGTTCGTAGTAGTCGTCATCCTCTTCCTCTTCTTCCTCTTCCACTTCAGATTCAGAAGGTCCCGCAGCTCCTTTTCCTTTACCAGCCCCTTCATCAGACGTTGAGGGGAACTCGAGAACTTTTCTAGCATTCCTTTCAAACCTTCTTCCCATAGTGGCTACTCCGGGCCTTTTCTTCTTTTTATCTTTCTCCAACAGTGCTTTAAGGTCCTCTTGACCCTTTGCTAAGGTCATGAGGAGTTGCTGGAATTGAGAATTCTGTGCTTGCAGATCCTTAACCGTTTGCTCCAAATCCATCTTGCTGAAATAAAAAACAGAAAGATAAGGAAACCTGGTGTGAAGACTTATTTATGCATATGATGAATGATATGTTATTCATGTAATGCATTCAAGGATTCAGAAATTCAAATTTGTTGCAAACAAAAAATAACACACGTCATATTAAGAAGAAATTGTTAGTACATAAGTGCCCCATGGGAAAAATATTAAAAAATTCTTAATGTAAAAAGACATTGTGCATCCTCTTTGGTGCGATGTAAGTGTTGAGAGTTTCCTCCTCATGAAGTCGGCGGGTAAGCTCCAAAACCTTCTTCTCACTGGCATAGAAGTTGGCTTCAAAAGTATTTCGTTCTTCTTTGAGTTGGATCCAACTCTTTTGCATTTCTTCCCATGATGTTGGCATGTCAGGATGTAGGAGGGTGTATGGAACCTCTCCTTCCATAACAGGCTCTTTGATCAAGGGGAGAATGTGAGGATATGGCATCATAAGACTCTGGGCGCGGGTTCGTACCCACTTGAGATAAGGCTCAAGGGGGATGGAATTATTGTGCCCCAGTGTCTTACTATCCACCTTGTTGGGCATCCTCCAAGCTCTGATGAACCTTTGTCGAAGTCCTTGCGCATCGTTGTCGAAGTCAAAAACTAGGTCAGGAATCAGCATGTCATGAGGGCCATCCCTCCGAGCATATCCAAACTGTCTTAGAGCTAAACAAGGGTTATAGGTAATACCTCCCCTAATGCCAAGTAGTGGTACATTAGGGAATTCCCCACAACGATCAATGATGATGACATATTCTCTGGACCGAGAACACCAATGTACATCAGAATGTGTGAGGGTCATCAACCGTTGTGACCACCTTAAACCTTGCTCATTCTCCAAAACTGATTGTGGAAGGTGAGAAATAAACCACCTTGCTAGGAGAGGAGTACAACACATGAGAACACCTCTTTTCCTCATTGTTCGTGTGTAAAATGAGTGTAGGATGTCCCCAAGCAATGTAGGTACAGGATTTCGGGATATGGAAATCTTGACAGCATTCACATCTATAAGCTGATCAGGGTTTGGGAACAAGACCAACCCATAGATGAGGAGTGCCACAATCTCTTCAAAGGCTTGTAGATCAAGAGAATTCCAGCAGTCTTGTGCCTTCTCAAACAGAAACTTTGCCAAGAAACCCTTGACACCACTCCTGGTTTCCCAATGTCCCTTGATGTCAGATGGTTGCAAGTGTAATGCTTGAGAAACATCTTCAGGCTTTGGTTCTTTTTCCGTACCGTTGTAGGGTAGTTTATGAAGAATAGGAATTCTCAGGAGTTGAGAAAATTCCTCCAAAGTAGGTACTAGTTGGTAATCAGGGAATGTGAAACAGTGGTGTAGGGGGTCAAAGAACTGGAAGAGAACTTTCATCATGTCTTCTTCAATGTTGGAACTGATCAAGTTGAGAAGTCTACCATGTCTTTCACTGAAGAAAGAATTCTCTGGAATCCTAGAAGTGAGCTCCTTGAGTTGAGGAGGGATTCTCACAAGGTTGACTTGAATTGTTTTCCTGCGAAGAGATTCCATGACCTACAAAACAAGAACAAAGATGAAGATCCAAACCCTTGAAATGGTTAGTGGATGCATATGATGCTTTATGATGTTCATGATGTATGCACAAGCACATGTACAAGCAAGTGACACAAAACCCTAGTTTCAGGCTTGCATGAGGTTTCATAGGTAAATACCCTCTTGAATTTAGTTGGCTCAAACCTGTACTATAAATAGTAACCGGGTTCTAAGGAGCTCAATATCACTGGATTGTTTTCTATGTTCATTGTTTTGGTTTATCCACTTAACTAGCGACCAAAATATTCCAAGAAAACAACCCTCAATGATTGTAGTATCGAGTATCTACCAACTTCGGACTGCACCAAAGTCGGTAATCTAACTATCCCTAATAAAAGGCCAAGATGGTCAAGTAAGGTTCTAAGAGTTCATTAGTGCTTTATGACATCACTCAGCGGCCCCGTATTCTCTTTGATTGACTCAAAGGCTACCGGTACTCACAAATATGTCGCACTAATATAGCTATTGCTTAAATTATGTCGGTATACCCTGCACAGTTTCCACAACGTATTGCTATTTACCTATGAATGTTTCCCAAATCCGGGTAGAGGATTTCAAGCCCAAACAAGAGAACCAAATGTAAAGCAATCAAAGCAAACAATATAATCATGCAAAGGGTGATCTAAGCCCTAAGGTTACTCCACTTTTAAATTTTTCCCCAGCAGAGTCGCCAGTTCTGTGATACGGTGGGAGAACTGACTTGGGATTTTGCGTTTGTGTTTGCAAATGATTCGGTTTAGCAAGAGTAGCCATCGACTTTTTATTTTATCCTAAGGAAAGGTCAAAAAGCACAGGAAAGACCTTTGAGATGTTTTCTTGGGTTTGGGGAGTAGATTATAGAAAGGGAAGGTATTAGCACCCTTTCTATCCATGGTTATCCATGGGCTCTTAGTTACTTTCTTAGATGACTTGCTTTGCTTTTCAATTGTTTGAAATGGTGCTTTGTGTGTGGTTTTGAAAGATGTTTTGAAAAGAGGCCATCGTTGTGGCAACCTTTGTAATGATTCTTGTTTGAATGTATACAAAGGTGTTTTTGTCTTTTGAAAAGTTTTCAATGTTTGAAAGTAGGGTTTTGAAATTGTGTTGTGAAGTGTGTTTTGAAGATAGCAAGGATGTTTTTGCAAGTTTGATCAAGTAACTAAGAGTTATCTACCCTATTTTACTCAAAGATCTTTCTTATATTTTTAACCCTTTTAACAGTGTTGTTTCACCATTGTATTTGGTGAACAACCTTGTGTTAGGATGTTAAACGGGATAGGCGCGGGTCATCGCATAGACCATGATAGCAATAGTGTCAAGTATTTTTGGCAATTTTCTTGAGGGACATGATCATTTTGTTTAGGCAACTCAGATAGCGTCATTGAGGAACTATGATCTTTTGTTTTGTTTTTGTTTTGCCAAAGTACTTGACATGCATACCATGGCCCATTTTTGAAGGCAACAAGTGGATTGTAACCCTAGGGGTGCAAGTGTGCATTGTGTTTGTTTTTCATGCATTTTTGTCTTTGATTAAGTCAAACTATTTGTTGGTTTTGATTTTGCATACAAACCCTAATTCTCTAATCATGGCATAATTGAAAGCTTAAAGGTGCGAGAATTTAAATTCTAAGCTATTACAACATGATATAGGGAGGGGGGTACAAATTTGAATAGGGGATTATTTTGCAAGAAATTAAACCCTAAATTATTACAACCAAATTGAATTTGCAAGGCATAATATATAAATGTACAATATTTAAATAAAATACAATAAATAAATATTAGATAAAATGTATTATGCAAAAAAGGTTTTTTGTGTATGTAAAGTATTTTTAATGGAAAGAAATGTGAAGAAATAAATAAAAAGTTAATTTTAATTATTTTTAGGGAAAAAACCCTAATTTCTCAAGAAATGGTATTATTTATTATTTATATACAAAAATGTATCAATATGTACAAAAATAAAAATATATTGAAAAAAAGTATTTTTTTAGTATAAAATATCAATAAAAATAAAATAAAATATTTTTGTGTTTTATTTCTAAGTTTTTAATAAAACAAAAGTATATATATATATATATATATATATATATATATATATATATATATATATATATATATATATATATATATATATATATATATATATATATATATATATATATATATATTAAATATATTAACTGTGTAAAAAAATAAAATAAATTATTTACAAAATGTATATATTTCAAGAAAATATTTTCAAATGTGTATAAAAATAATAAATGAAAATAAAAGTATTTTTTACATTATTTTTAAGTTTTAACAAAATAATATAAAGTATTTAATCATTTTTATGTTGGAAATATTTAAAATAAATACCAAATAAATATAAAAATTTATGAAAATATTTTTAAAGTATTTTTTATGTTAGAAAATAAAATATCAAAGTCAGAAATGAAATAAAAATGCAAAAATAATAAAAATACAAAGAAATGGGCCAGGGGGTGTGAAACTGGAAAAGAGGGTGTTAGAAGCAAAACAAGCCAGCCCATCCCATTAGCTTCATCTTCTTCCTCCAGACTTTGAAAAAACGCGCGTTTTCCACACAAACTTGTATCTCCTGTATTTGTGATCTTTTGACAAAACTCAAAACATGAAACTTGTAGAGCATCAAACAACGAATCTAACCATATAAAAAACTCAAGCTAACTCTCAAAGACCAGAGAGAATTTCTCTGGCCCTAATTTCTAACCTAGTTTTTTCAGAAAGTTCATGGATGAAATTCTCCTAGCACGATTAATATAAATGAAAACTGAGCACATGTATGGTTTAAGGGCTATGAATACAACATCTTTCATACACAAACCTAAGTCTAACTATTCCTAAATAGAGAGATAGAAGTTCATGAAATACTTGTTTCAGTTGAGTTCGAGCTGGACAATGCAGCAACTTCCAATGGTGCCTGAGGTTCTTTTGAGCTTGCTTGATGTCTCCTGAACCTTTCCCAATGCTTAGTTTGTTTTGAAGTGGCTTGAATCGTGCTACAGAACTCAACCTGCAAAGCTTCCAAACAAAAATGGCAATGTATGTTAATGGAGTTACAACAACTTGTGAATGGTCTGGACAGCTTAGGTATATTAATTGGAATGTGTTTGAAGTGATTTTGGATAAAACGTACGAGGGAATTTGATGGTGGCTTGTGATTTGCAGAACTGGCTCTGTTTTGCAAGAAAATGGAGATTTTGTGTACAAGGGGGTTAGAGAGGTCAAGAACTCATATTTCTGGCTTGCAAGGATGTATGAAACTTGTTTCAAAACTTTTCTTGAGTTGGTTTTATCAGATATGTGAGTTATAAGCTTTTGGCCCTTTGACTTGTTTTGAAAGAAAAGTTGGAAGTGAAGTGAGATAGGCCTATACAGGCTATCTCCAAGCATGCACCAACTTCTTGTACTATGCCTGAGATTGTGGAGCTTGTTTTCTGCAAAGGAAGAAAGTCCAAGGCTCAAGAAAATGCAATTTGACATAAAGTGGCCTTTATGAAAATGGAAGTATGACCTTTATGCTCAAAATGGAAAAGTTCAATGTACAAAGCTCTCTTGATCAGAACAATGCCAATATCCAATGTATTTGCATTCAATTTTGGAGTGTAAATTGGTTTAGAGGCTTGTAATCATGTACTAAGCTAGTTTGGTCAGATTTGCAACTTGGTATGAACATGTATTGGCCATGGTTACAAAGTGAGTTTTTGCCAACTTCAAGCATCCGATTCTCCCTAGCCACAAAGGTGTTTGAAGAGTTCTTGGACAATTTGGAAATATTGTAACATGTAATATAATCCATCTTTGAAATGAAACTTGAAACTCCAAGTGGAACTATGTGAAAAATGGCCAAGAAGATGGGTCAAAATCCTGCCTAAACTAGGGCAAAATTTCTCTAAGTTAAAAGTTTTAGGTACCCTTGTTCCAAAATTCATAACTTGAGATCCAAGATTCTTTTGAGAAAACTTTGTGAATAAAATTTGTAGACTTTGTGATGGACTACAACTTTCATGTTGTAAGTTTTGTTTTAATCCATTTGCATCTTGGTGAAAAAATGGGACAAAGTTAGGAAAAAATAAGAAAATTTTATAACTTAGAAAATTTCTAAGTTATGAAAATTTTCCATTTTAAACCCTAATTTGCAATTTTGGGTTTCTTGATGAACAAGTTTCATAATTTTACATGTCTTGATGAAAAATGACCCTTGGCACTTGATTTTGACCAAAAAGTCAAAGTTTGACTTTTCAGTATACAGTTAAATTTTGATCAGTTGACTGAAAAATTCATCATTCAATCCAATGCATTTGAGATCTTTTGAACTTGTTGAATGGGTCAAGACAATGTCATTGATTCCTTGAGTCCATGGTTGAGCTTTATTTGCCATTGGTTAGGTCAAACAGTCAAAAATTGCCTTTGTACAGTCAAAACCCTAAAAATGACCATTTTACCCTTTTGGTGATCTGATCAAATTTCTTGTGGAATTGTGATCCAAACATGATCAAATGGTTAATATGAGTTTATAATGTTGATTTGGGTCAAAATTCATGAGGTTTGACTGTCAATTGGCCACAGTTGACTTTTTCTCCAATACAGTTGATTTCTAGGTCAACTGTCCAATTGACTGGGCAAAAATTTGAATCAAGGCTTGAAACTTGGTAGGGACAAACTTGTGAGTCCAACATGAAGTATGAAAGTCACTTTTGGCATTGTAGTTCAAAACATCCTCGTGCAAACTCAAACCCTAATTTAGGTCAACAGTGCAAGGAGGTGTCTTGAGTAGAGCAAACCCTAGCTTGATCTTGAATTCCAAGAGCCTTGTGATGAGAAATGTTGATAAAATGAGAGGGAAAATTTTGGGGTATAACACCTACGCTAGAGGAGTATTATTATCTGTTGGATTTACCTATTACCGATCGTGTTCCTTTTACCGGTTTGGAGGGAGAGCCAAAACCACACGAGATTGCTGCTTTGATCCATCTGGGGAAGTATGAGGTTGAAGCCCATATGACTACTAAAGGAGGGATTAGAGGATTACCATCTCAGTTCTTATTGGAGAAAGCTTGTTACTTTTCCAGGATGAAGAGTACGGTCGCTTTTGAGGGCCTCTTTTCTCTACTTGCTTACGGGTTGTTTTTATTTCCTAATGTGGACAAGTTTGTTGACATTAATGCTATCAGAATCTTCATGATTGGAAACCCAATTCCTACATTGTTGAGTGATGCTTATTACTCTATTCATCATTGGAATTCTCATCATGGGGGGATGTTATCTGTTGTACGCCTCTGTTGTACCGGTGGTTTATTTCTCATATGCTTCAATCTGATGCTTTCTGGGATGTTAGGAAGGAACCCCGTTGGGCTCCTAAGATCATGGCACTTACTCACATAGATATTGATTGGTATCATTGGGATTACCATGATGTAGATATTGTCGACAGTTGTGGTAGTTTCCCCAATGTACCTCTTCTTGGTACAAAGGGAGGAATTAATTACAACCTTGTTCTTGCACGACGACAGCTTGGTTATTTGATGAGGGATAAAACAAATAGTATTCATTTGAGTAGTTTCTTCCTGAAGGAGGGGGAAGACCATAAGGAAGCTAGGGAGAAGATTGCGAAGGACTGGCGTCACATTTATAGGAAGAGTAGGAAAGACTTGGGACCTAGGGGGGCTGTTTCTTTGGAGCCTTATCTTCAGTGGGTCCAAACGAGAGCTATTCAGTTGAAGATGCCGTATTCCTGGGAAGCACGTATGCCTGATTTATTTGTGAAGACCACTCCTCCCCTATTGGATGATGTGGAAGAGCTACAACTTGCTTTAGTCATGATGCGATAAGAAAAGGAAGTTTGGAAGAACAAGTGCCAAACTTTAGAGATTTCCTATAGAGCATACTTGAAGGAGAAATACGACTTGATTGAGATTCTTGAAAGTCAAACTGTAGAGACAATGGAGAGGAAAGGGTATTTATTATCCTCTAAGCCTCATTCAGATGCTAGTTGCTCACTTCCTGATTCAGGTGATTGGAAGGAGGTTGCCACCAGATATGCGAAAGAAAACCAGAGGTTGAAGGCTCAGATTTTCAGGCTTACAGGGAAGCGTTAGTGTATAGAGTGATCTCCATCAGCTTTACTTCTTAGGGATTTAGACTTTATTTTCATCTTGTAATTGGGATTATTGAAACTTGTAATCCATTTTGAAGTTATTATAATAAAATTTTCAGTATTTCAAATGTGTTATTACTTTGATATTTGCAATGTGTCTATAAATCTTTAAGTACCTTAAAATATTAATAATAAACTAAATCATGTGCATTGTATATCATGCATCATATTGCACATATTTCTTTCATTTATTATACATATCCATGTGTCTTACCAAGCTTCTTTACTTCGTTTAGCAAGCTGTCTCACCACAACAATACTCGAGCTAATTTCAGAAGGAAGATTGATAAATTGGAACAAGAGAATCGCGAGATGCGCGAGGAAGTTTATGCTCTGAAGGCAGGCATGGCCAATCTCACCGCTCTGATGGAATCTCTGGTGGCTGCTCAGAATCAGCCACCGAGTGTTCAACCTCAACAGATAAAGGTTACTATTGAAGCTCCAATTATTCTTGTGTCTGCTACTCCAACTGTTGTTCAGAATCGCATGCCTCAAGGTTATCCATGGGGAATGCCAAAGAACTTTGTGCCTGAAGGTTTCAACCTTGGTCCTAAAGTTACTCTAGTCGTTCAGACTACTGTTACTCCTGCACCTCCTGTGGTGCATGCTACTCTTGCTGCACCTCCTTCGGTGAATATGGCCCCGTTTGCTAATGATGATATGTATCGTCCTTTTCCTCCACCAAGTGAAGGCTTGGTTCTCTATGATAGAATGGATGATTTTCAAGATCAGTTTGACAAGATGCAAAGGGAGATGAAGGCCCTCAGGGGAAAGGAATTGTGCGGGCAGAATGTGAATGATTTATGCTTGGTCCCGAATGTCAAGATACCTGCGAAGTTTAAGGTCGCGGAATTCGAGAAGTACAAGGGTAACACTTGCCCCCGTGCTTATCTTGTGATGTATATAAGAAGAATTTCTACCCACACTGATGATCAATGTCTGCTGATTCACTTTTTTCAGGATAGTTTGATTGGATCTGCGTTGAAGTGGTATATGAGTTTGGACAACGTAAATAACCGTACTTTCAAGGACTTGGGAGAAGCATTTATTAGACAATATAAATACAACATGGACATGGCACCTGACCGTGATCAACTCAGGGCCATGGTCCAGAAGGACAAGGAATCATTCAAAGAATATGCACAAAGATAGCGTGAGGTAGCCGCCCAAGTGATTCCTCCCATGGAAGAACAGGATATGACTAAGATTATCCTGAAGACTCTGGGTGCTTTCTACTACGAGAGGATGGTAGCGAGTGCACCAAGTAACTTTACTGAAATGGTGGGCATGGGTATCCGTTTGGAAGAGGCTGTAAGAGAGGGCCGTTTAACAAAAATTAAAAGTTACGGAAGTACGAAGAAGCCATCCTATGGGTTTTCCAAAAAGAAGGAAGGAGATACAAATGTTGTTATGCAAGAGAGGAGGGTTAACCCTCCTAGAAGAAATCACCAACGTCATCAACAAGTCGCCTCAGTAACTCCAGTTGTTGGTGTAGCTCCCACCACCGTTGCTTATCAGAGACCATCCCATCAGGGGAATCAAGGGTATAATCATAGAAGGGAGAGTTATGACCCTATCCCTATTAGCTATGTAGAATTACTCTCGGCGTTAATTCAAAAGAAGTTGGTTCAGACCGGACCACCTCCCGCTATACCATCACCATTGCCTTGGTATTATAAGGTAGACTAAACATGTGCTTTTCATCAGGGAGCACCAGGGCACAATGTTGAGAACTGCTATCCTTTGAAAACTGAAGTACAAAAATTGGTGAGGTCTGGTATCTTATCCTTCAAAGATGTTGGCCTTAATGTGAAAGATAATCCTTTGCCAAAGCATGGAGGAGAAAATGTTGTGAACATGGTGGCTGGTTATCCAGGCGACTTCCGGATTTTTGATATTAAATTGGTTAGAGGAGATTTGGTAAAAATGCATGCAGACCTCTGTGAATTTAGCTACTATATGCATGACCATGACGGTTGTGCTATTCGCAGTACGAATATACAAGGTTGCGACGAGATAAAGGCTGACTTGCAGGAGATGATGGATGAGGGACCCATCCACATAATCAGGCCTAGGGAAGTGTATGAAGAGGAAGTAAATATGGTTTCTGGATGTCCTGGAGAGTTCATAATCTTTGATGTGGAACATATGAACGAGGATCTTGTACAATTGCATGCTACTTTCTGCCACATGGCTGGTAAGGTAGAACATCAGTATGGATCTTGCCAAATGTGCTGTCGGGACTCCCGAGGATGTTCAATTGTAAGGAAAGGTTTTCAGTTGTTATTGGATAATGGAACTATCAAGGTTACAAGCCAAAGGGATGATTACCATGAGGTTAATGAGATTGAGGTTTGTTTGGCTGAAGAAGAGTCAGGTAATGAGTATGCCTCTGCGGATGAGTTCTTCTCCTCAGATGAAGATATGTTTTCTAGAGATGACTCTGTAATAACTGAACGTGTTGAAGAGGGAGTAAATGTTATTGTGCCTTGTTTTGGTGCACCCACCCCTTTTGAAGTTGAATATCATGGCAAGCCAGCTATTACTACATTGGTGATTAGCTTACCGGGTCTTGTCCCCTACAAGTCAGACAAGGATGTACCCTACAAGTATAATGCTACAATTTTAGAGGATGGTGCAGAAGTTCCCATCCAACCAATGCCTAATGTTTGAAATATTGCTGAGACTAGCAGAGTGACCCGCAACGGTCATGTATTTGCACCAGTTGTTCGTGGAGATGTTAGTACTGGAAAGAAAATTGTTGAAGATGTTGAACCCAAGAAGGCAGTGGGGGAATCTAGTGGAACTATGCTAGAAAAAGAGGTGGATGATATTTTGAAGATAATCAAGATGAGAGACTACAAAATTGTAGATCAGCTACTGCAGACTCCTTCAAAAATATCTATCTTAGCTTTATTGATGAACTCTGCTGCTCATAGAGAATCTTTGATGAGGGTATTGGACCAAGATTTCGTGGAAAGTGATATGCCAGTAGACCAATTCAGCAGTGTGGTAGGGAATATTACATCATGTAATAACCTAAGTTTCTGCAACGATGAACAGCCCGATGAAGGAAGGAATCACAATTTGGCCCTCCATATCTCTATGAACTGCAAGAATAATTCATTATCCAACGTGATGATTGATAATGGATCCTCATTGAACATTATACCGAGGAGCACACTTATGAAGTTAAAATATCAAGGAACACCCATGCGCCCCAGTGACATTATTGTGAAAGCATTTGATGGATCGAGGAAATCTGTTATTGGTGAAGTGGACTTGCCTATTCATATAGGCCCACATTTGTTTTAGATTACTTTCTAGGTCATGGATATTATACCCGCTTGCAGCTGTTTATTGGGACGGTCGTGGATACATGAGGCAGGGGTTGTCACTTCTGAAGAAGTGAAAAACACAAGAAGGGGGAGTTGAATTGAAAACTTGAAATCAAATGCGCAATGACACAATATTTTTATCCTGGTTCGTTTGATCTCAAACTACTCCAGTCCACCCGTCAAGGTGATTTCGCCTCTCTCCAACGAGGTCTTAATCCACTAATCTCAAAAGGATTACAATCAATACTTTAACAACTATTAAAGTCTTCTTGAGTACAACCACAATCCGTTTAATCTCAAGGAACACTGTTTTAATCAAATAAACAAGAGTACTGTGTGTTGTTGTTTTTCGTTACAAAAACTGTTATCACAACTGTGATAATTTACACAAATTTAGAGCGTGGAAATATAATGAGTATGCTTGCAGCTTTTTGAATTCACGTAAGTAGTATATGCAAAATCGTTACCGATTTGATCACTGAGTTTGTTTATATAGGCAATGGATTCCCGTTGACCATTAAGCATGATAAATGTCATTAACTCAGTTTCCATTTGGAGAAGATCCTGTCTGAAAGAAGCCATTGTAATTGATGCAGTCTTGAATGAATAATAACGCTTCAGAATCTTTCATCCTTGCTTGCTGCTGATGCTTCAGCACATTGATGACTTGGATTATTATGCTCTTGTTCAGAATCAGAGTTTACTTCACTTAAGCGCAGGTTCTGGTCATCAATCTTCAGTGCAAATTCTGATTGCTTAAGCGTGTAGCTTCTATAGCTTATCTTCTGATGCTGCTTTGGTCAGAACTTTTGCATACAAAATAACATAATTTTTAGGGTGCATATTTGTTCTTTGTATTTGTTATCATCAAAACTCTAACTAAGGGTTGTAGAATCAAACTATGTTCTAACAACTTCAACTTTACACCAGAAGTTGAAGTTTATGCGTGAAGGAATATTGGTAATTATAAATGGAGAACAGGCATTATTGATATCTCATTTGTCCTCTTTCAGCATTGTGGAGGCAGATGAAGCTGCTGTTGGAACCCAGTTCTAAGCTCTATCCATTGATAATATAAGAGGAAATGAGAATTCCATGGCTTTGTTTAAGGATGCTCAGTAGGTTGTGCGTAATGGCCATAGTGAAGTATGGGGACAAATTGTTGATCCATATGTAAACAAGATAGAGTTGGCTTGGGGTTCTCTGTGAAGAATGATAAAGGTAAGAGCATGGAGCTGAAGTCTGCTGCAGGCAAGTATCAAGACATCTTTCGTAGCGGAGGTTATCTTCATCCAACTGTTTCCGGGATTAATGCCATTATGGAAGATGAAGCAGAGCCAGAAATGCCAAATTATGTGACGCACGGAGTTAGGGTTTAGAACTGGATCACTATTGATGTTTCCTCTTGCATACATGTTTCAAAGTAATTTGTTTTTGTTACTCTTCTTTGAAAAGCTTTCACTCTGCCCAAGGTGAAAGTATTGATATTTTATGGGCTTATCTGTTTGCTTTTATTTTTAAAATCAATAATAAAAGTTGTCTTTGTTTCCCAAATTATGTTTTTATTTTTTGCTTTTTTCTTGGAAAATGGTAATCAGAAGAAAAAAAACCTTTCAAAATAAATAATAACTAAAATTCAATCTGCATGATCACTTGTTATATATGTCAGTTTTTAAAAGCAATCATAAATCACATGTGTTGATTAATTAAAAAACCCATTGAATACAATGACCTTGTGTAACGCCGTGGGAGAATTGACTTGGTTGTTTTGCATTTGATCGCAAATTTTACAGTTAGAAAGAGTCGCCATAGACTTTTCTTTTATCCAAAGGGAAAGGTTGAAAAGAACAGGAAAGACCTTTGAGATGTTTTCTTGAGTTTGGGGGGTAGATTATGAAAAGGGAAGGTATTAGCATGCTTTTCATCCGTAGTTATCTACGGGCTCTTAGTTACTTGCTAGATCACTTGCTTTTGTTTGAAAATATGCTTTGTGTGGTTTTTGAAAGTATTTTGAAAAGGCGCCATCGTTTAGGCAAACTTTGTAATGATTCTCGTTCGTAAGAATGTATACAAAGTGTTGATCTTTTGAAAAAAATTTCAAGTTTGAAATACTTTTTGAAAGTGTTGGTGTTTGTTTTGAAAAATAGCAAGGATGTTTTGGTTTTAAAATGAGCAAGCAATTAGGAACATTCTACCTACTCAAAAGTATTTCATGTTTATTTCCTCTTTCTTTTGACATTGTTATCTTACCATTGATTTGGTAAATAACCCTATCTTTGGATGTAAAAGGGACGGGCATGGGTCATCGTGTAGCCATGATTAGAAATGTTGTAAGATATCTTAGCATTTTATTTAAGGGACTAAGATCATTTTTGAAAGGCAACTTTTATAGCGTCATCGAGGGACTATGATCTTGTATTTTTGCTTATTTTTGCTAAGATACCTCACATGCATAATATGGCTATTTTATAAGGCAACAAAGTGGATTTACCCTAAGGGTGTATGTGTGCAAGTGTATTGGTTTACATGCTTGATTTGTCTTGATTAGGGTTTGCGATTTGTTGATTATAATCTTTCCATACAAACCCTAATTACTAGCATTTGTATATAAGCGATAAATTGCAGAAATTAAAATTACTACGCTATTACATCATTAGGGGATGGGGTGTACAAATTTGCAAATGGGGAAATTGCAAGAAAATTAAATCTAAATAATTATTACAACCATATTGAATATTATACAAAATTGAAAATAAAATTGCAAGAATGTAAATGGGAAAATAAATTATTTATGTTTTTATGAAAGGGGTTTAGTCTTAACCTAGTTAAGAAAAATGATTAATTAAAGTTAAATAAAAATTAAACCTAAACTAATTAAGAAAAGAAATTAAGTTTGAAACATTTTTAGGGTTTTTTATGAAAGGGTTTAAATTAATAAAAATAATATGGATATTAATTATTTAAAAGAAACCTAAATTCTAAATTAATTTTAATTACAAAAAAATAATATAATGGTTAAACCTAATCCTAAATATTAATTATGAAGAAAGAAATTAATTCATTAAGAAAATGTTTTTGTTCTTTTTAGTTTCATAAAACAAAATAAACTAAATAAATGTAAAAAAAATAATAAATAATTTTTTTTTGGGTTTTTATTAATGAAAATAATAATAATAATAATAATGATAATATTAATAATAATAATAATAATAATAATAATAATAATAATAACAATAATAATAATAATAATAATAATAATAATAATAATAATAATAATAATAATAATAATAATAATAATAATAAAGGAAAGATAATAAAATAAAAACATAAAATTAAAGTCAAAGGGGGTTAGAAAGTGAAAATGGTGTGAATGTTAGCAAAAGGGAGTCCAGGCCCAAGTCAGATTTTTTTTTGGTGTGAATTAGAAATAATAATAAAAAAGTGAATGGGCCTGCGCATGGATAAGTAATAAGGGAGGTGCAACATAGAATAAACAAACAAATGGAAAATCCCAGGCCAAGGAGGCCCAAACGCTTATTTTATGATCCAGTGGGGGGGGGGGGGCTTTGAGGTTCACCATGGGGACAGCTTCCAGGAGTGTTGGATCAGCCTTGTATCATGATTAGATGGTGATGATTGAAGAGCGTACCATACGCGTGTAGAAACTGCCTCCACAGGATTTATAAAAATAAAACATGAAAAAGCAAAAGGGTACCACTGGGGCTCGAACCCAGGTCCCTATAGTCACAGGCGTGTGCTTCTACCACTGGGGCGGCTATACATCTGTTTATTAATACAAAACTAATAATATATATTTGAA
The DNA here is from genome assembly GCA_948472305.1 of Vicia faba. NCBI lineage: Eukaryota > Viridiplantae > Streptophyta > Magnoliopsida > Fabales > Fabaceae > Vicia > Vicia faba. Next base: position 1,054,016,328 of record OX451740.1, on the reverse strand, counting down.
ACACATTCTTAGGCTTGTATCATCTTCAACCTTGCGCCAACCCATTCAACATATTTTTTTTGAAATTGTTATCTCTTTCATTTCTCAACCATTTGCAAAAGTATAAACATGAAACTTGCTCCAAATTTCATCAAGAGTTCAGTCATATAAATAACTAAAGCTATAAATAAAAAATGAGCATGAATTTTGAATGGTACCAAATCTGACCTAATTTTTTCAGAAAATTCAACTATAAAATTCTCATTACTCAGGCAACATAAATGAATTCTAAGGACACGGTTAGTTTCAGGACTATCATGTCTATATTTTATCTTCACAAATGGAAACTAAATGATGCATATATGAAGAGTTCAAAAGTCAGAATACTCACCTTGCAAGAGGGTATCGTGTTTTGAGTTTGAGAAGCTTTCAATGAGTCCTAGTGATTGGGTTAGCTTCCTCAAGTTCCCAGGAAGCTAATGAGATGCTTGGTTTGAGCTGAAAGTGGCTGAGGAGTTCTGGAGAAGTCCACTTGCAGACCCCTATTTTTGAAAATGGAACTTGATGATGGAGGTGTTACAGTTATAAAACAGGGTCAGGGATGAGTTATATTTGATGTTTAGAAGCTTTAGGATTGATTAGGAAGGAAAACACACGAGGGAAATGAGAGATATAAGTTTAAGGTCAGAACTGTGCATCAATGGAGTTTCTTGTGCAAATTCTGGCTTGAGGGAGTTTTGGTGTGTTTCAGGGTTCTTCAGCTCGTGTTCTAGCTCACAAATAGTGCCTCTATTTATAAGCATCAAGTTTGGAAGCTTGTTGTTTATCAGAATTCAAAATCACAAGTTTAAGCATAACATGTGATTTTTTTGAGAAATCCAAGTTTCAAAGCCTTGTGTACTTGCTAAGATAGAGTGGTTATGCTTTAAACACAATTACTTATGACTTTGTGGATGAAGTGTACTTAAAGAGAACAAGTTAAGAGCGCAAGAAGCTGACTTTTTGCATAAAGCTTGCTTTACAAGAATGAAAATGGTGACTTTCTCCCTAAAATGGCAAAATGCTTTGGACAATGCTTGAATCTGAAATTCTGGCTGCAGATACTCAATGTCACGTTCAATGTTATGACACCGTATCTGACTTACTATATGACAGTAAATACAAAAGCAATAAAGAACACAGTCAATTGTTTACCCAGTTCAGTGTGCAACAACACCTACTCTGGGGGCTACCAAGCCAGGGAGGAAATCCACTATAAGAGATGTTAATTCAGGAATAAACCAACCAGTTTATCTCCTTCACTTAAGACCTACCCAATGCAATTCCAATCTAAGTACAACTTAAACCTGAGTTCCTACTCACTCCCCCTCAATCACAGCAGTGATACATAAACCAATTTGACTTAAGAATTGATGAAGACACTCTTCAAAAACAAACACTTGATTAAGCTTCACAGCTTTTTAATCAAGCAACACAATCACTCTTGCTTCACAGCTTTGAGTGATGCACACAACTAACTTGACTCTGCTTCACAGCTTTAGTCAAGGAACATTCAAACACTCTTGCTTCAAAGCTTTGAGTGCTACACAACCCTTACAATTAGAAACCTATTCCAAGTCACTTATCACAATGATAATTGCTTGGAGTACAATAATCAAACCTATACAGATTACAAATGATCTTCTGATCAATAAAAGGGATGCCTTACAAAACAGCAGCTCTGTTGAATATATAGCAGCTGCAACTTCAGTTAGGGTTTCCACAAAAACCTAGGGTTAATTCCGTTTGACCTAAAGACCAGGTCACAGGACTTTATTAACCAGGTTAGGGTTGAGCTAGGTTACCCCTCAGAAAACGCAGGATTCTGTTCAGGAAAGACTGAGTTATTTTCCTGAAAAAACTCAGACTTATCCAACCTGCAAACCTGTTAGTTCAGAACAGGATGTCATAACATCTGTTATGACATCTGAGAAAACCTGTCTACTGATTTAGCAAAATGTGATCATTTTGCAAAATGCTCAGATACGCACTTATAAACATCAGTATTTGAATTACAATATTTTTCTGCAAAGGTACCTAATGAGTCAGTACAAACTAAACTAGAATGTTATGACATCAGTCATGACATTCACACATACACTTGGGTTTTACCAAAAATGCAAGCCAATACCTAAACAACTACAAACTCCCCCTTTGGCAGATTTTTGGCTAAAGACCCTAAGTAATCAGAGATAGATAGCAGCAGAATTAAATGACTGCAGAAAAATAGAATGTCTAATTGAGCAAGTACATATTAAGTACCAAAATATTCTCCCCCTCTTTAGCCACAAATGGGCCAAAGATACATGTTCATAATGATTATACAGTTATCCAAAAACAATTAATAAGAGCAGCAGCAGAAAAAAAGAACTGAACACACTTCCAAACTCCACCAGATATCAGCACTAACCAGCAACACCACCAAACAGCAACCAACCTTCAAGCACTGTCATCAGACTCAGAGGAGCTAGTTTCTTCAATGTTGAGATGACCTTCAGCTTCTACACCTTCTTCCCTTCTATTTTCTTCAGCTTCCTCCTTTTCTAGCCTGGCAATTAGAATTTCTAGGGTCTTTTTTCTAGCATCCAGTTCTTTGCAAGTTTCTTTTAAAACAGCTATGACATCTGATGTCTTGGACTGGGTCTTCACAGACGATGTCTCAGCTGATGTTATGACAATGTCTGGAGCATGAGATCCCTGAAACAGTTTGTAGTGCAAGCCAAGGGCAGGAGCTCTTTTGCAGACTGTAGCTCTTGCCACAAGGATATCAGGGTATTGTGCAAGGATGATTCCACAAAGGAGGGAGGGAAAGGCAATTGGTCCTTTGACAGCATAACTGCCAGCATGCTTTAAAGTTTGTTCAAAGATGTACCTGCCATAGTCAAAAGAAGTCTTGGTTCCCACAGCATAAATAAATCTCCCCAATCCTGTGGAGATAGTTGATTTATGATTTGTAGGCACCCAGTTGGCTGCACCTATTTTATGCAAGATGGCGAATTTCATGCTGAGTTTACTGGCATTCAGCTTGCCTTTCAAGGGCCAGCACTTTACTTGCCTGGCTGTGATGGTTTGACAAACTTCATTGTCAGTTGCCTCCAGATCAGGACAATCCTCATTTGTTCTTCCAAGAAACTTGTTGATTTCTGATGGAGAGAACTTGACCCTTCTTCCTCTAACAAAAACACTTTCAAAGTCAGCTGACCTTCCATCAACACAATCATTAGACAAGTTCACTACAAACTCCTTGACCAGATTTTCATAACATTTGTTAAATTTTATCACTGTCTTCATTAGTCCAGCATTCTTGATCAGGTCCATGATGTCTTTGCACTCCAAGGCATCATTGTTGAGTTCTCTCTCTAAGGCTATTCTCTTTAAGCAAACATACTTCCATCTGTTTGCATTGTCAGGATGATGAAAAGAGATGTTGTCTGTTGGGACTTCAGGCACTCTAGCAATTTTTCTGGAGGGGAGCTTCCTTCTGATAGGAGTTTCTTCAATATCAATCTCAAATTCTGATTCCTCATCAGAATCAGAAGATTCAGGTTCTTTTCTCTTCTTAGAGATTGGTTGTCTAGCAGTATGCACCTAGGCCTTCTTCCCTTTTGTCTGAATACTTTTCTCAGCCATGCCTTCAGCCTTGGATTTCTTAGCATTAGGTTTATCATTCTGACTATTCTTTCTTTTCATCAATCTCCTAGCTATGCTAGGGTTCACATTAGCAATCAGATCATTATCTGAGTAATCCTCATCCACATCAATGATAGGTGGATCAGCAGCCTTTTCTGAAGGGTTCTGAATGTTGTCTTTTTGTGTCACAACATTCTCAGTGACATCTACATTCTCAGAAACTTCCACATTTGGACTTTCTGATTGATTTAAAGGGACAGAAATCCCCGGTACAGATTGGTTTCCACTTAGTATACTAGTAACCAGCCTAGCAATAGCTTGATGAACTTGAACTGATCCTTCTCTATTAGGTACAGAAGACGAAGGATGAGAAGAATTACCAGAGGCTGTAGCTTGAGCTCTTCCTGCATGTCTGGTTCTGAGCTTTTTGACTTTGGCTGGGTCAGTTGCCATCTCTCTGAGAGGAGTGACCTCTAGAACTTCAGATTCTATACATGTGGTGATTGCCCTAGAGTCTTGGTCAGATGATGACGATGATGAGGATGACGAAGTCGCCATGGTTGAAGACGATGTCTGAGACATTTTGATTGACTTTGAGTAATGGTAGCAGTTTAAGAAAAATCTTTGATTGAGAGGAGGAAACAGGTTGCAAGGACGAGAGAGGTAGGGGGTAAAAGGGAGTCTTTTCAACTTCTTAAAGATTTTGAAAGAATTGTGAAAGTATATGATTAACCCACTAAAGATAGACTTAATAAAATTAATTCCTTCAACCTTTGTTTTAAGCAAAATTAATTGCTATAATTTCTTATGTTGGTGAATACCCAACCTGCCCCTCAAATTTTCAAGTTTATTTCCAACAAGAGCCTTGGTAGAAGAATCAGTCAGCTGAAGCTTAGAGAAACTATGTTCCAGTTTAAATGACTTCTTCTCTTCAAAGTCAATAGGGTTCAAGGGAATGTTGATTGTATTCAGATTGTCACAACACAATGTCACAACATCTTGTGTGACATTGTACTCAGGGAGCATCTGTTTTGACCAGATGTTTTGAGAACAGTTTTTCCTAGCAGCAACTATTTCCGCACAGAATTGGGAAGGCATTCTTTTGATATGAATCATAGTTCTGGTTGATTCTTGAATAATTTTCTGTTTGTCCAGTCCATTTTGATGGAGAGTTATAGGAGAGGAGACTTCAAGCCTCATTTCTTCAGGGAAACAGAATTTATTAGACTTGTTATTTCCAACATCCTTGTCAAGATGACTTATGGTTCTGACATCACATCCTTCTTCAAGTTTATTTGCCACATCACAGATATTATCAACCTATAGTTTTGGAGTTCTTCTGACTTCTTCCATAGAAATAACTCTTTTCATTCTTCTTAGATGAAGGGGACCAAGCTTATGCTGCCACAGTTTCATCTCTTTTTCTTCTTTGATAATTGGACACATAGTGGAGATATCAGTGTTCTCAGGCTGCCACAAGTAGCAGTTATCTTTGGATCTGATTCCTCTCATTACAACTTCTAGTTTTTCATTAATTACTAGACATTCAGATCTTGAGAAGTTGACCTTGAATCCTAGATCACATAATTGACTGATACTAATGAGATTAGCAGTCAGCCCTTTTACCAGCAGTACTTTATTCAGACTTGGAACTCCAGGGCAGTCCAAATTACCAACTCCTTTGACTTCACCTTTAGCACCATCTCCAAAGGTCACAAAACTGGTGGTGTGAGGCATAACATTATTGAGGAGATTTTTGAATCCAGTCATGTGTCTAGAACATCCACTGTCAAAGTACCAGCCTTCCTTTGCAGACACTCTCAGGGAAGTATGGGCTATCAGGGCAGTAGCCTTTTTCTTCCAATGAGGAGTATGTGGTACCCTTTTTGGCTTAGGTTTAGCACCAGAGTTTTGATTAGGGTATCCATGCAATTTGAAGCAGAAGGGCTTTATGTGTCCATACCTCCCACAATGATGACATCTCCATCTTTGGTATTTTTTCTTCATGTATTTCTGATGTTGAGAGTTGTGTTGAGACATCTGCTTTGACAATTGTTTAACATGCCTGATCTTCTTGTCTGCACCAGGTTTCTTAGCTTCCACAAATCCTAGACCAGATTTGTTTCCCACATTTTGTCCCACTTGTAGGATCTCTTCCAATTTATCTGATCCATTGGTCAACATCTTGACAGATTTTGTCATTTGGTTCAGTTGTGAGTTCAGTAATTGAACTTCCCCTTCTAGGTGACTTACAGTTTCAAGATCTGCCTTTTTTTCCGCCTCCAGCTTTATAATGAGTTTTGATTGTTTCTCATTCTGCACACAGACTTCAGCACTTCTGATACACAATTTCTTGTAGGTATCAGCCAGTTCTTCAAATGTCACTTCTTCATCACTAGTGTCACTTTCAGAAGTACAAACACTAGTTAGAGCAGTAACTAGTTTGGCAGATTCTTCTTCAGAATTACTTTCTGAATCATAGTCAGACCAAGTAACAGTCATTCCTTTCTTTTGTTTCTTAAGAAAGGTAGGACATTCAGCTCGAATATGTCCATATCCTTCACATCCATGGCATTGAATACCTCTGCCTTGGTTTCCCTTATCTTCTGACCTTGGTCTTCTGCTGGAACTGTCAATGTCAGAGGGAATGTTATGAACATTAGACCTTGACTTTGGATCCATTCTTTTGATGAGCTTGTTGAACTGTCTTCCAAGCATGGCAATAGCTTCTGATATATTTTCTTCTTCATCCTCCTTGTTTTCAACATCAGTGTTGGATACAAGTGCTATGCTTTTGTTCTTCTTGTCACCATTATCAGTGATCCCCATCTCAAAAGTCTGGAGAGACCCAATAAGTTCATCCACTTTCAACTTGCTGATGTCCTGGGCTTCCTCTATGGCAGTTACCTTCATTGCAAATCTTTTAGGCAAGGATCTGAGAATCTTCCTTACCAGTTTTTCTTCTGACATCTTTTCTCCCAGTGCTCCTGAGGTGTTGGCAATCTCCAAGATGTTCATGTGAAACTCATGAATGGTTTCATCTTCCATCATTTTTAGATTCTCAAACTTGGTGGTCAACATCTGAAGCCTTGACATTTTTACTTTGGAAGTGCCCTCATGAGTAGTTTTGAGAGTGTCCCAAACTTCCTTGGCCAGTTCATATTGATGTACTAGTCTGAAAATGTTTCTATCAATTCCATTGAACAAGGCATTTAAAGCTTTTGAATTTCCCAGAGCTAACTCATCTTCTTCTTTACTCCAATCTTCCTCAGGCTTCAGACTGATTGTCCCATCTTTCTCAGTTATGGTGGGATGAATCCATCCTTTGTCAGCAGCTCTCCAAGCCTTTTTGTCCAGAGATTTTAGGAAGGCAATCATACGAGGTTTCCAGTAGTCATAATTAGTTCCATCCAGAATGGGTGGTCTATTTCCAAAAACTCCTTCTTTGTCCATAGTGCCAGAAAGTGATATCCCTAGATCTCACCCAGTAATACAGGCAGGGTGCCTGCTCTGATGCCAATTGAAATTCTGGCTGCAGATACTCAATGTCACGTTCAATGTTATGACACCGTATCTGACTTACTATATGACAGTAAATACAAAAGCAATAAAGAACACAGTCAATTGTTTACCCAGTTCAGTGTGCAACAACACCTACTCTGGGGGCTACCAAGCCAGGGAGGAAATCCACTATAAGAGATGTTAATTCAGGAATAAACCAACCAGTTTATCTCCTTCACTTAAGACCTACCCAATGCAATTCCAATCTAAGTACAACTTAAACCTGAGTTCCTACTCACTCCCCCTCAATCACAGCAGTGATACATAAACCAATTTGACTTAAGAATTGATGAAGACACTCTTCAAAAACAAACACTTGATTAAGCTTCACAGCTTTTTAATCAAGCAACACAATCACTCTTGCTTCACAGCTTTGAGTGATGCACACAACTAACTTGACTCTGCTTCACAGCTTTAGTCAAGGAACATTCAAACACTCTTGCTTCAAAGCTTTGAGTGCTACACAACCCTTACCATTAGAAACCTATTCCAAGTCACTTATCACAATGATAATTGCTTGGAGTACAATAATCAAACCTATACAGATTACAAATGATCTTCTGATCAATAAAAGGGATGCCTTACAAAACAGCAGCTCTGTTGAATATATAGCAGCTGCAACTTCAGTTAGGGTTTCCACAAAAACCTAGGGTTAATTCCGTTTGACCTAAAGACCAGGTCACAGGACTTTATTAACCAGGTTAGGGTTGAGCTAGGTTACCCCTCAGAAAACGCAGGATTCTGTTCAGGAAAGACTGAGTTATTTTCCTGAAAAAACTCAGACTTATCCAACCTGCAAACCTGTTAGTTCAGAACAGGATGTCATAACATCTGTTATGACATCTGAGAAAACCTGTCTACTGATTTAGCAAAATGTGATCATTTTGCAAAATGCTCAGATACACACTTATAAACATCAGTATTTGAATTACAATATTTTTCTGCAAAGGTACCTAATGAGTCAGTACAAACTAAACTAGAATGTTATGACATCAGTCATGACATTCACACATACACTTGGGTTTAACCAAAAATGCAAGCCAATACCTAAACAACTACAGAATCAATTGGACAATTAATCAATCAGTTGTGTAAACATTAAATTAAGGAGTGACAAACAAGTTTGAGGCCTGTAATGTGAAGATTATGCAGCATGGCTATGGATTTGGTTCATGTTGCATCACAAATTTTGCCTTGCAAAACGACTTGAAACCCTAACTTATGGCCTTCGATTCTCCTTGCTCACAAATGATCTCAAGGAGTTCTTAGACATTTTGGAAAGCTTGTATTTTTCTCTACAGTCACTCTTTGAATCACTTTTGAAAAATCCAAATGGAACTAAATGAAACTTGGCCAAGAAGTTAGGTCAAAATCCTGACCCAAAATGCTCAAAATTTCACCAAGTGTTTTAGTTTCATGACCATGACTTCATGGATTAATAACTTGAGATTCAAGCATTTATAAGAGAAGTTGTGTAAAGAAATGTTTTATATCTCATGTAGATTGTGATCGGTGGATCTGGAACTGACTGTTTAACGCTGGTTCGCGAAATGTCGCGGTAAGCAAGAGTCGCCACCGTCTTTTATTTTCTCCAAATGGAAAGGACAAAAGCACAGAAAAATTCCTTATAGAGATTGCTCTCGGTTCGGGAGGTAGGTTATAGAAAGGGAAGGTGTTAGCACCCTTTCTATCCATGGTTATCCATGGGCTCTTAGATAATTGCTCATTGTGTTTTCAAAAAATGGTTTGTTTGCTTTTCAACTGTGGGTTTTAAAAAGTTTCTTTGAAAATTCCAGTTCGACTCTTGTATCGGTCCTCAAGAGTGTTTGAAAAAATGCTTTCGAAAGCTTTTTTTTTGAAAATGTGTTGGTGTGAAAAGTATTTTTTGAATTTGTTTTGAAATTAGAGCAAGTATCTAGAGTCGTCTACCTACCCTAAGGAATTCGTCTGTGTAAATGTCCTTTAAAATAGTGCCATCCCACCATTGAGAGGTAGGTAGCACCACCATTGGAGGTGTTCGGGTCAATTCGAGGTTCGGGACATGGTGATCACCAGAGCAATAGGAAGACACCTTAGAAGCTACCCTCATGCCAGGTTCCCGGATCATGAGGACTTACTAAGACATCCTCTACTCGACGATCACCTTTCGAGGCAAGGCAACAGTGAGGCGTACCCTAGGGGTGGTGTGTGATTTTGTGTGTCATGTTCATTTATATTTATCTTGTTCATGTCAGGTGATCTACGCGTTTATTTTTATTTTGTCATTCATTCTTGCATGCCATTATTAACAGTTAAAAAATGCGGAAATTAAAAGTTCTAAACTATTACAAAGGCGCGGGTCCACATCGCCAAATTTAAAAACCAGGACCCGATTTGACAGAAAATAAAGAAATAAAGTGCGAGAAATAAAATGTCTGAGTTTACAAGGCTTTGGGAGAATTACATTAATATTATAAGGAAAAGAAAATAAATGCGCGAATTGGAACTAAAATTGGAAGCGAGGGCGTTGAACCCTTTTTAATGAAATTAAATTAAATGATTAAATTAATTAAATTAAAATAAAAAAGAAATTATTTTGAGATTTTTTGTATTTTATGGTTTTTTATGGGAATTAAATGAAATTAACTAATTAACCCTAATTCTACAACTTTTATTTATTAAGAAAAACATGTTAAAATTTAAACCTAAAATTAACTTAATTAATTAATGGCAATTTGATTTATGAAAATAAATAATTAATTAATCATGGTGAGAAAAAAGAAAAAGAATAAAAAAAGACTCAAAACCCTAATTCTACTCCTTTTTTAATTTTATTAAGAAAATATTTGAATTAAACCTAAATTTAAATCTAATTATTTAGTGAGATTTATTTACAAAAAGATAATATTTAAATAAAACATATTTTAATTTTTGTCTTTTCTGATTTTTTTACTATTTTTATATTTTGTGAAAATAAATTAGTTTAAAGAATTAAAGAGAAATCAATAAAAACAAATAAAATAGGAAAATATAAAAAAAGAATAAAAAAGCAAACCATGGGGGGTCTGTCCCCAAATTGGAGGGTTTTGTCTAGCAATCAGGCCCATTAAGCTTTTGGCCTTGTTGACCTTTTGACTAGCGTGTGGCATGTTTGACCAACGAGTATGGTGCTCCTCTGATCAAGGCCAATGGATTAATCTCAGTGGGTGCGTGGCATAGTTGGATCAGGGGTTGTATGGTGGAACCCTGGAAGCGAACTACACACAAGCATGTTTATAAAAATAATATGGAAAGGGATGGGGGACCTGGGATTCGAACCCAGGTCCCAGGGATTACCAACCAGATGCCTTGCCAACTGCTCCAACTACGCTTTTTGTTTATAATATAACTAATAAATAATATGAAATAAAACAAGAATTTGTGGACATTCTCGCGCGAAAATTCAAATGACTCAATCAGATCTTGACACTTCATCATCTTCTCCGTTTTGCTTTTTTCCCTAAAATATAGAAGAGGTTAACGGGGGTTTTAAACCCCCTTAAAACATACAGTTTTCAATAATAGTGAATAGCTCGTCTTGGATCAGAAATTAGGCGCGACCATGGCAATCGATTCGTCCAAGTGTCCTGGTTTTGATCATGGTATTGGGAAGTCCCAATTTTACATTATATAAGAATACCTAATTCGAAGCTTGAAGAACCCTAGTTGGCATCAATGGTGAAATCTCCAATAGTGCACAAAAACTCAATTAAAGTATGCAGTTAGCTTTAGAATCCATCCATTAGTATGAATCCATAAAAGAAATGCAATGAAAATGCTTGAATATTGAAATACGAATATGCATATTATATGAAAAATTCTGAGTTCTGTATACCGATTCAAGGTGCTATGCACGTGGAAAGCTATCCAGTCAGACTCAGTAATGTCTTAGGAAGGTGATGGAATGAGTTTCTTGCCTTGAAAAGCCTTGCAAAATGTGTTTTCAGTTTTGGAATTTCTTGCTAAAAACTCAAACTTTGTTATGGATTTCTGGCGCAGCTGGGAGGTTCTGATCACTAGGGTTAGCATGTATATATATGTATGAATGATTAGGGTTGAGAAACTGAGCCAAAGAATCCTTGAATTGATGAGAAAATATTTGATTTTTCATGCCATGAGTTTTCAATCTTTTTCATGCTATTTTGGTTCCAATCATGTCCAATCACATGGATTCTTTCTAAATCTAATAATGCACGAAAATCTGAAGTTATCCTATGCACAAAAAGATTTGATTGACTTGCTTTGATATTTTTCACATATTTATTTTAATTAAATGAATTATTAATAATTAAAAATCCAAATAAATAAATAAAAATGATAAAAAACTTCCCTTTGGGCCAAATGGTCGTGCACATGTTTTGGATGATGGATTTTGGAAGAAAAAGAGGCCCATTAGCATTTTTAAGACATTTGAATCAATGTTGACTTTTCAAAATATCCAAAAATTTCCCAACTTCCACAAGGCATAACTTGCTCAATTTTTAAGCTTTGTTCATGTTCTTGGACATTTTGGAAAGGTATTTGAGTCCTCTAACCAATGCCTTTGGTCCCATGTCATTTTGATTTACCAATCTCAAGTTATGGCCTTTGACTTAAAGTCTCTTTTTGTTGACTTTTGAAAATGACCTATAATGTTGAAATTGATAACTTTTTGTGAGAGCATTTCTTGGACTTGGAGTGTGAAGAGGAGTTGTAGGAAATGTCTTTCTCTTCAAAATGAGCTTTGGATGGAATTTTTCTGATAATCCATGTGAAAGTTATGCCTTGGTCAAGTTACAGTTGACTTTTTCAACTGTCCAAATATGGAAACTTTTGCATCTTGAGATATTTTGAGCCAAGCTTTGAGAATCATGATCAAGCCTTGATCAAATGATGTTTGTGGCTTCAAAATGAGATGTTGACCAAAAATTTGAACTTTTGACTGTCAAATGACCATTTTGCCCCTACAATTGACTGCAGTGCAATTAGGGTTTTTGACTGTGCAATTTTGTGCTGTAAGTCTTGAAACTTGGTATGAGGATGCTTGAACATGTTTGTAGGCATGTGGGACTTGATTGGACCATTGGAAACTTCAATTTCTTTGTCAGAACCAAAACCCTAATTTTTTATTGTTAGGAGGTCCTTGAACTGTGCAACCCTTGGGGAGATTTTGAAGCATGCTTGGCAAATTTTGAAGAATATGGGAGGGCAAATTTTGGGGTACAACAGTTGCCCCTGTTCAATCTTCTTAGACCTGAGGATGCTGATTGGCTGACGTGCCTTTCGTAATCCGAAGGTGGAAGATGATTGAACACTAGAGTGCCCAGAAATTTGCGCTCACATAGTAGCAGCGTGATGGTGGAATGGGCTTACAGATGCCATTTGGAGATTAATGGATAGGATGATGGGCTTATAGATGCCATGCTAAGAGGTGATGGATGGTGGATGGGCTTATAGATGCCATCTGGGTGTTGATCGCGTAAGAGATTCCTTAGCGAGAACTTGCGTACCTGCGAAAGAAAAAATGATTACCTGCCCTGTTACAAGAGTTGGTCTTCAAATTCTTTATGTAGATGTGTCCTGACTGGTTACAGGAGCTGAATCTGGAGCTTCAAACGGTGATGAATGAACCAAGGATGGTTACCACCTCAACGGGACGGTGAGAGAACCTTGGATGATTACCACCTCAATAGGAACGCTGAGAGAATCTGGGGACGATTACTACCTCCGCAGTATCGGGGAGAGAACCATAGGTGACTTCAATCTCAACAGTATCATTGAGAGAATCTTGGACGACTTGAACCTCAACAGTAATCATTGAGAAAATCTTGGGCGACTTCAACCTCAACAGTAATCATTGAGAGAATCTTGGGCGACTTCAACTTCAACAGTAACGCTGAGCGAATCTGGGGATGATTACTACCTCCGCAGTATCGGGGAGAGAACCATAGGCGACTACAACCTCAACAGTACCATTGAGAGAATCTTGGACGACTTCAACCTCAACAGTAATCATTGAGAGAATCTTGGGCGACTTCAACTTCAACAGTAACGCTGAGCGAATCTGGGGATGATTACTACCTCCGCAGTATCGGGGAGAGAACCATAGGCGACTACAACCTCAACAGTACCATTGAGAGAATCTTGGACGACTTCAACCTCAACAGTAATCATTGAGAGAATCTTGGGCGACTTCAACCTCAACAGTAATCATTGAAAAAATCTAGGGACGATTACTACCTCCGCAGTAACGGGGAGAGAACCATAGGCGACTTCAACCTCAACAGTAATCATTGAGAGAATCTTGGATATCTTCTACTTCAACAGTAACGCTGAGAGAATCTTGGGGCGATTACTACCTCCGCAGTAACGGGGAGAGAACCACAGGCGACTACAACCTCAACAGTAATCATTGAGAGAATCTTGGGCGACTTCAACCTCAACAGTAATCATTGAGAGAATCTTGGATATCTTCTACTTCAACAGTAACGCTGAGAGAATCTTGGGGCGATTACTACCTACGCAGTAACGGGGAGAGAACCACAGGCGACTACAACCTCAATAGTAATCTTTGAGAGAATCTTGGGTATCTTCTACTGAGTCTTCATCAGAAAAATTTGTTAGGGATCGATTTAACTGGACTAGAGAAGGCCTTGGACTGGATAAGAAACAGAGAAATCTTAGGGTCGATTTAACTGAACCGGTCTAGGTCTTGAAATCTTCAACTGGATAAGAAACAGGGAGATCTTAGGGTCGATCTGACTGAACCAGGGAAGGCCTTTGACTGGATAAGAAACAGTAAAATCTTAGGGTCGACTTAACTGAACCGGTCAAGGTCTTGAAATGTCTTCAACTGGATAAGAAACAGGGAGATCTTAGGGTCGATCTGACTGAACCAGAGAAGGCCCTTGACTGGATGAGAAACAGAAAAATCTTAGGGTCGATTTAACTGAACCGGTCTAGGTCTTGGAATGTCTTCAACTGGATAAGAAACAGGGAGATCTTAGGGTCGATCTGACTGAACCAGAGAAGGCCTTTGACTGGATAAGAAACAGTAAAATCTTAGGAGCGATTTAACTGAACCGGTCTAGGTCTTGAAATGTAGCTTGAGAACTTAACTGGATCTTTCCTGAAAGGTAAAGGTCAGTCATATGCAATGCATGACATGGATCAAGCAATAATATTTTTCAACACATGAGATTGTATGATATGATGCGTATATGCATGTATCATGATGTATATCAATGTGATGTTTATGAATGTATCTTCGTCTAGGAAAATAGATCCTTGACGGATGCCGGGAAGTCAAATCCTGGGCTGATGTTGAAGAGTGAGATTCTTCGTTTCTGTTGGGGATGATGATTGCAAGAATACCGGTAGGAGAAGATAACTCCGTTGGGGAATAAACTTGGCGAATAGATTACTCTGCGGGGAGTGAACTTTATGGGGAAAGAGAAGTACTTTGCTGAGGTTGATGAAGATAACTCCGCTGGGGATACCGTTGATAAGTTATGTTGGGAGATTTGATGAACTCTGCTGGGGAGTTTGATTCCACTTTCCTGGGGAAACTTTTCAGATTGGACTGGACTCTCCTGGGACAATTTTTTGAGATGTACTGGGGAAGTGGCTCCACTGAATGTCTGGTAAACCGCCGGGGAACAATCTTATACTAAGACTGTCGGGGATGCTTGTTAAGAATGTTTGTATACTCCGCCAGGGAATGTTGAGATCTTCTGGGGATAATCCAACTTCCTTAAGACTGATTGTGGTCTAACTATGCTTGGGGAGAGTATCGTTGACTTGCTGGCTCACTCTCTGGGGAATTGGGATGTACTGGTTATGTTCTTCAGCTGAACCTACCTTGGTACCTTGGAGGATATATAGAACAATTAGATTGTTTAGACAACTCTTTATTGCCCCTGTTTCTAATGTTACCTGTAATTAATCCTTTGTTTCGTACGCAAATATTTATGAGTTAGCAAATTATTGTCAATGCATATATCACAAATTGAACCTTGGACGTTCTTCGCAAAACAAAAAAGAAAAGAAAAAAACAATTGGCACTTTTAACTGAAAAGTATATTTGTATTGATTTTGAATTTGCCTGTAAAATAGGTGTTTTATGTACAAGAGGCTGACGTCCTAGTAAGAGAACGCCGCGGAACAAAAGAGTTTATACAAATTTGTACAAGAGAAGATAAAACAGTCGTGTGAAATGAATGATCCCACTGGATTTCAACTCTGCTATTGCCTTTATAACTCCGAGCGTCTCATCACTTGATGACCTTAGTTGAGAGTGAAGCTGACTGATCGATGCCGTCTGAACTTGATGTAGATACCGGATTCTGGATGCAAAGTGATCCAATGAGACATAGTATTACACTTTTATCCCTAACTTTTGCCTGGACCGCCCTTTCGGGTTTTCAGTCCACCGGGATACCCATTTTTGCCCAAGCCGCCTTTTCAGGTTTTCGACTTGCCGGGTGTACAGATTTTTTTCATTTCATCCCTTCATTTTGCCCGAACCCTTTTGGTTCGACGGGAAGCCCTAATTTTTGCCTAAGCATGTCAGCCTAGCGGGTCTTTTTTCATGTGTAGTATCTTTTTACTATGTCTGCATTGGCGGGGTGAGGAAGGTTGTCACCATCCATGTTGGTTAGAATCATGGCTCCTCCTGAGAACACATGTTTAACCACAAATGGCCCTTCGTATGTAGGGGTCCATTTGCCCCTTGGATCACTCTGAGGAAGGATGATTCGCTTGATTACCAGATCCCCAACTCGATACTCCTGTGGTCTGACCTTTTTGTTAAATGCCCTGATCATCCGTTTTTGGTACGTCTGACCATGGCAGATAGCAGCAAGTCTCTTTTCATCAATAAGGTTTGGTTGATCAAGTCGTGTCTGGATCCAATCATCTTCGTTCAGGTTTGAATCCTTCATTATCCGGAGAGAGGGTATCTGAACTTCGATTGGTAAGACTGCCTCCATACCATAAACCAAGGAGAAAGGAGTTGCCCCGGTTGACGTTCTGGCTGAGGTACGGTACCCATGTAGAGCGAACGGTAACATCTCGTGCCAATCTTTATAAGTCACTGTCATCTTCTGCACAATTTTCTTGATATTTTTATTTGCTGCTTCTACAGCCCCATTCATCTTCGGTCTGTAAGGAGAAGAGTTATGGTGCTGTATCTTAAACTGCTCGCAGAGCTCAGTGATCATCTTGTTATTAAGATTGGTACCGTTGTCTGTAATAATTCTCTCAGGGACGCCGTATCGACATATCAGGTTGTGCCGAATGAACCGTGCCACAACAGTCTTGGTTACCGTAGCGTAGGAAGCTGCTTCAACCCACTTCGTGAAATAATCAATCGCTACCAGGATGAAGCGATGTCCATTAGATGCCGTAGGTTTAATCTCACCGATCATGTCTATGCCCCACATTGCAAACGGCCAAGGCGCAGTCAGAACATTCAAAGGAACTGGAGGAACATGCACCTTGTCCGCATATACCTAGCATTTATGGCATGTCCGGGAATGTTGGTAACAGTCAGCTTCCATGGTGGACCAGAAATACCCTGCCCGAAGGATTTTCTTTGCCATAGTGTGCCCACTGGAATGTGTTTCGAAGGTCCCTTCATGTATCTCTTCCATGATCCTTTATGCTTCTGTCTTATCCACACAACGTAGTAAGGTCGAATCATGGTTTCGCTTATACAAGATGTCGTTGCTAAGGAAGAACTTCGCTGCGAATCTTCTCAGGAACTTTTTATCATTGACAGATGCACCTTCAGGGTATTCCTGAGCTTCCAGATATCTCTTCACCTCATGGTACCAAGGCTTCTCAGTCACCAATTCAGTCTCGAGATCACAACAGTATGCCGGTTCGTCCAGTTTCCTGATGATGATCCGGGGAGCCTCATTGTCCCATTTGACCTTGAACATAGAAGACATTGTAGCTAACGCGTCCGCCAACTGATTCTCCTCTCTCGGGAAGTGTTCAAAGGTTATCTTCGTGAAGTGAGGGATCAAGGTCAACACACATTCTCTGTAAGGAATAATATTCGGATGTTTCGTATCCCACTCTCCTTTGATCTGATTGATCACGAGAGCGGAATCTCCGAAGACACTCAGAAACTTGATCCTTAGATTGATCGCAGCTTGAAGACCCATGATGCACGCCTCATACTCCGCCATGTTATTGGTACAGTTGAAACATAGTCGGGCAGTGAGTGGAGTATGAGTGCCTTGAGGGGATATGATTATAGCGCCGATACCGTTACCCAAAGCATTGGAGGCTCCGTCAAAGTGCATAGACCATCAGGATCCTTCCTCAGGTCCTTCATCCGGTCCAGGTACTTCACAATTAGTCACAATCATGATGCTCTCGTCTGGAAACTCGAAGTTCATTGACTGATAGTCGTCTATTGCCTGATGTGCCAAGTGGTCTGCCAATACACTTCCCTTGATGGCTTTCTGAGTCGTGTACTGAATGTCGTATTTCGTCAAGATCATTTGCCATCTTGCTATTCTCCCAGACAGAGCAGGTTTTTCAAATATGTACTTTATAGGATCCATCTTTGAGATCAACAAGGTAGTGTGAGTCAGCATATACTGTCTAAGTCGGCGAGCAGCCCATACCAAAGCGCATCAAGTTTTCTCAAGCAGTGAGTAACGGGTCTCACAGTCGGTAAACTTTTTGCTAAGGTAATAAATGGCATGCTCTTTTTGGCCAGACTCGTCATGCTGCCCCAGCACACACCCCATTGAGTTGTCAAGTACTATCAGGTATAATATCAGAGGTCTCCCTTCAACCGGTGGCATAAGGATGGGTGGTTCTTGGAGATACTCTTTAATTCTGTCAAAAGCAGCCTGACATTCATCATTCCAACGTACTACCTGATCTTTCTTCACCAGCTTGAAGATTGGTTCACAAGTAGCAGTTAGGTGTGAGATGAACCGAGCAATGTAATTCAGGCGTCCTAAAAAGCCTCTGACCTCCTTCTCTGTCTTAGGAACTGGCATATCTTGAATAGCTTTAACCTTGGCAGGGTCCACTTGAATACCCTTATCACTTACAACGAAGCCTAGCAACTTTCCAGATCTTACCCCGAAGGTGCACTTGTTCGGGTTCAACCTCAGCTTGTACAACTTCAAACGGTCAAACAATTTCTGCAGATGATCTAGGTGCTCTTCCTCAGTCTGGGACCTTGCGATCATGTCGTCAACATACACTTCTATCTCATGATGGATCATGTCATGAAATAAAGCAACCATGGCACGTTGGTAGGTTGCCCCAGCGTTCTTTAGTCCAAAAGGCATGACCTTGTAGCAGAAGGTGCCCCACTGAGTGACAAAGGTAGTCTTCTCCATGTCTTCAGGAGCCATCTTGATCTGATTGTAACCTGAAAAACCATCCATGAAAGAGAACACCTTATGCTGAGCTGTATTGTCAACAAGGACATCAATGTGAGGTAGGGGAAGTCATCTTTGGGGCTGGCCCTGTTCAGATCCCTGTAGTCGACACACATTCTGACCTTACCGTCCTTTTTTGGTACCGGCACCACATTAGCAACCCACTGAGGGTAAGAAGTCACTGCAAGGAACCCAACATCAAACTGTTTCATAACCTCGGCTTTAATCTTCTCTGACATCTCTGGACGCATACGGCGGACCTTTTGCTTAACCGGAGGGCAGTCTTCCTTAGTAGGCAAGTGATGGACCACAATATCGGTATCCAACCCGGGCATATCTTCGTAGGACCAGGCAAAGATCTCCATATAATCATGTAGCATCTTAGTCAACCGTTGCTTCACGCTAAGCTCTAGGTTGGCACCAATCTTTACCTCTTTCCTGTCTGCCTCAGTACCCAAGTTTATTATTTCCATTGGCTCTTCATGTGGTTGAATTGCCCTCTCTTCCTGAAGTAACAGTCTTGCAAGCTCGCCAGGCACTTCGCAATCATCTTCACCTTCGACTTCGGCTAAGTTGATCGGATTTTCGAAGTCATAACTGGCAGTAGCAGAGTCGTTACCAGTGAGATCCAGAGTGGATTGAAACATGTATGAGTGAGTGTGTGTAAATACAACTGTTTTTGAAATGTATAAATAAAGTAAAGAAAGAAAAGGAGCATAAAATTTGAAATGCGAGAAAATGTCCAAGATTTTTATTCATGATATATGAAATGACAATTTATATGCCCTCACAAATGAAGCCACGGTGCCCCGGGTAAGACACCGGGCCATAGAGTTCAATTTATTGTTTATTACAAATAACCAAAACATAGGAATTCATTACTCAGTAACAAGAGAAACAGGTAGATTGTCTTTTGCACTCCAATTGCTAGGTCCACTGTCGGTTGCCGGGTAAATCCAGCCGTCGAACTCAGCTTCATCCACTTCATCTTCGTCCCCGATAGCATTCACTCCATGAGAAGGTAGGGGAGCTGTCACTACATTAGGCTTCTCAGATGCCTCAAACTGTACCTCCTTGGCGTCAATAAGATCCTGCAGCTTGTTCCTTAAAGCCCAACAGTCATCAGTGGAATGCCCCGGGCTATCGGAGTGATAAGAACAACGGGCATTTGGATTGTATTTGGGGGAAGCAGTGTTCACAACTTTAGGGGCCTCTCTGACGGTCACTAGGTTGGTGGATAGCAACTGTGGCAAGATCTGCGATAGAGTCATGCTCAAACGGGTGAACTCTCTCCGGGGTCTTTCAGCCCTTGGTGGATTGGTTTGCCGAGGAGCGGCAGCAGGCTTAGCAATCATTACCGCACTGACAGATTGGCGGCGCTCAGATTTCTCTTGTCTTCTGGACCCGTATACAGCACTGGCCTCCTTTTTAAAGGGCTTCTTCTCAGAACTAGACAACGCACCCTTCAGAATCTTACCAGACTTCAATCCAGCCTCAATTCTTTCTCCAGTCAGAATAAGATCAGTAAACCCTGCAGATGAGTTACCGATAAGATGGTTGAAAAATGGCCCAGATAGGGTCCCCAAGAACATGTCTACCAACTCCCGGTCAGTCAACGGAGGCTGTACCCTGCCAGCCAGATCCCTCCACTTCTGTGCGTACTCTTTAAAACCTTCACTTGAACCTAACGACATACCCTGGAGTTGGGTACGCGTAGGGGCAAGGTCGGCATTATATTGATACTGCTTATAGAAAGCAGTAGCCAACTCCTCCCAGTTACGAACCTTGGTCCCATCCAGCTGATAGAACCATTCGATATGAGTCCCTGAAAGACTCTCCTGGAAGAAGTGGATCCACAAATTCTTATCCACTGAGTACGGTTGAATCTTCCGCACGTAGGACCTGAGATGTAACTTGGGACAAGACGCCCCGTCATATTTGGTAAAGGATGGTGCTTTGAACTTACGAGGAATGATCACACCAGTAGACAAACCCAAATCACCGAAATCCAGCCCAGGCACTTGTTGGATCTCCATAGCATTCAATCTGTCCTCCAGCTGCTTGTATCTGTCTTCTGCAGGAGGATATTGTTCCTCATCAAAATCAGTCTCGTTGTCGGAGACTACCGAACTAGGACCTTTTCCCTCTTGAGGACTACCCTTGCCTATAGAAGAACCAGCCTCTTCATTCTGCAGAGTGTTGCCAAACCTTCGGCCCGAGTTGAAAAGAACAGTCCTTCTCTTCTTCTTCTTCTCCTTCTTCAGGAGCAGAGCCTTCGGCTCTTCTTGGCCCTGAGCCAAACCCATGATTAGTTCCTGAAATTGCGCATTCTGCACCTGAAGAGCTTTGATGGACATCTCAGTTGATGATGAGTCAGGATTCATGATGCTGAAATAAACAGCGAAGAACGGTAAGCAACCTGAAAAGAAGAAAACCTGATATGCACATGATGAATGATATGTGTTTATGCAATGCATTCAAGGGTCCGAAAGTTCAAATTTGTTGTAGACAAAAAAGAACACACGTTATCATTAAGGAAATAATTGTTCAGTACATCGAAGCCTCATGGGCAAAATAATACAAAAGCAAATCAATCCCAAAATACACTGCGCATCCTCTTTGGAGCTATGTAGGTGTTGAGATTCCTCTCCTCATGCAATAGACGGGTGAGCTCCAAGACCTTCTTTTCACTGGCATGTAGACTGGTCTCAAGAGAATTCCGTTCTTCCTTAAGCTGGATCCAGCTCTTCCGCATCTCTTCCCAGGATGTGGGCATGTTAGGATGCTGAATGGTGTAAGACACTTCCCCTTCCAAGATTGGCTCTTTGATTACAGGGAGCATATGAGGATAAGGCATTACTAACTTCTGGGAGCGGGCACGTACCCACTTGAGATAAGGTTCCAATGGGATGGAGTTCCTGTGCCCCAGTGTCTTACTGTCTATCCTACTGGGCATCCTCCAGGCTCTGATAAATCTCTGGCGAAGTCCTTGTGCATCGTTGTCGAAGTCAAAAACTATGTCAGGAATTAACATGTCATGAGGGCCGTCCCTCCGAGCATAACCAAACTGTCTCCAAGCCAAGCATGGGCTGTAAGTAATACCTCCTCTTATTCCGAGTAAAGGAACATTAGGGTACTCCCTGCAACGATCAATGATAGTGACATCTTCCTTGGACCGAGGGCACCAATGTATATCTGCATGTGTAAGAATCATCAACCATTGTGACCATCTAAAACCCCGCTCGTTCTTCAAGACTGATTGTGGAAGGTGCGAAATAAACCACCTTCCCAGGAGAGGAGTGCAACACATAAGAACACCTCTTTTTCTCATGGTTCGAGTGTAACATGAGTGAAGGATGTCCCCCAGCAACGTAGGTATAGGATTCCTGGACATGAAGATCTGGACAACACTGATATCAATAAGCTGATCTGGGTTAGGGAACAACACCAAACCATAGACAAGGAGGGCCATAACTTCTTCAAAAGCTTGTAAGTCAAGGGAGTTCCAACATTCATGGGCCTTTTCAAATAGAAACCTGGCTAAGAACCCTTTAATACCACTTCTAACTTCCCAATGTCCCTTGAGATCAGATGATTGTAGGTGCAAAGCTTTAGCAATCTCTTCAAGTTTGGGTTCCTTTTCCGTACCGTTGTAGGGTAGTTGATCAAGGATAGGGATCTTCAGGAGCCGGGAGAACTCCTCCAATGTAGGTACCAGCTGATAATCCAAGAAGGTGAAACAGTGATGCAGAGGGTCAAAGAATTGGAACAGGACCTTTATCATATCTTCCTCAATGTTGGTGTTGACTAAGCTGATGAGCCTTCCATGTCTTTCACTGAATGAAGAGTTCTCGGGAATCCTGGATATAAGTTCCTTAAGCTGAGGAGGGACCCTTACAAGGCTGATTTGAATTGTCTTTCTGCGAACAGTTTCCATGTCCTACATAATAAGAACAAAGATGAAGATCCGAACCCCTGAAATGGTTAGTCAATGCATATGATGCTGGATGATGTCATGATGCTATGATTAAGCACACCACAGATATTTACAAAGACAAACATGTAAGGCACACAAGGTAGACAAGACAAGCCCTTAGGGTTTAAGGCCAGCATGGGGTCTGGGTAGTACCCTCTTGAAGTTGGTGGGCTCAACCTGTCCTATTAGAAGTAACCGGGTTCTAAGGGTCCCAATATCACTGGGTTGCTTTCATTGTTCGTCGTTTCGATTTAGCCACTGAACTGGCGACCGAAATATTCCAGGAAAGCAACCCTCAATTGAGTGTAGTATCGAGTATCAACCAACCTCGGACTGCACCAAAGTCAGTTATCTCACTACCCTAAAGAGGCCAAGATAGTTCAATTAAGGTTCCTAAGGTCTGTTGATGCTTCACGACACCACGTGGAGGCCCCGTACTCTCCTTGACTGAACTCAAGGGTTACCGGTACACACCAAAGTGCCACATCAACGTAGCAGACTGTTTCAACCATGTCGGTATACCCCGCACAGTTCCCTCACAGCCTTGTTGCTACTTTCTAAGAAGGTATCCCCCAGATCCGGGTTAGGATCTTTAGAACTCCCAAGACAGTCCCACAATTTAAAGCAAGCAAGTCAATACAATTGAAAACACAGTTATGAACTAACCCTAAGGTACACCTCACTTTAAGTTTTTGTCCCCAGCAGAGTCGCCAGTTCTGTGATCGGTGGATCTGGAACTGACTGTTTAACGCTGGTTCGCGAAATGTCGCGGTAAGCAAGAGTCGCCACCGTCTTTTATTTTCTCCAAATGGAAAGGACAAAAGCACAGAAAAATTCCTTATAGAGATTGCTCTCGGTTCGGGAGGTAGGTTATAGAAAGGGAAGGTGTTAGCACCCTTTCTATCCATGGTTATCCATGGGCTCTTAGATAATTGCTCATTGTGTTTTCAAAAAATGGTTTGTTTGCTTTTCAACTGTGGGTTTTAAAAAGTTTCTTTGAAAATTCCAGTTCGACTCTTGTATCGGTCCTCAAGAGTGTTTGAAAAAATGATTTCGAAAGCTTTTTTTTTGAAAATGTGTTGGTGTGAAAAGTATTTTTTGAATTTGTTTTGAAATTAGAGCAAGTATCTAGAGTCGTCTACCTACCCTAAGGAATTCGTCTGTGTAAATGTCCTTTAAAATAGTGCCATCCCACCATTGAGAGGTAGGTAGCACCACCGTTGGAGGTGTTCGGGTCAATTCGAGGTTCGGGACATGGTGATCACCAGAGCAATAGGAAGACACCTTAGAAGCTACCCTCATGCCAGGTTCCCGGATCATGAGGACTTACTAAGACATCCTCTACTCGACGATCACCTTTCGAGGCAAGGCAACAGTGAGGCGTACCCTAGGGGTGGTGTGTGATTTTGTGTGTCATGTTCATTTATATTTATCTTGTTCATGTCAGGTGATCTACGCGTTTATTTTTATTTTGTCATTCATTCTTGCATGCCATTATTAACAGTTAAAAAATGCGGAAATTAAAAGTTCTAAACTATTACAAAGGCGCGGGTCCACATCGCCAAATTTAAAAACCAGGACCCGATTTGACAGAAAATAAAGAAATAAAGTGCGAGAAATAAAATGTCTGAGTTTACAAGGCTTTGGGAGAATTACATTAATATTATAAGGAAAAGAAAATAAATGCGCGAATTGGAACTAAAATTGGAAGCGAGGGCGTTGAACCCTTTTTAATGAAATTAAATTAAATGATTAAATTAATTAAATTAAAATAAAAAAGAAATTATTTTGAGATTTTTTGTATTTTATGGTTTTTTATGGGAATTAAATGAAATTAACTAATTAACCCTAATTCTACAACTTTTATTTATTAAGAAAAACATGTTAAAATTTAAACCTAAAATTAACTTAATTAATTAATGGCAATTTGATTTATGAAAATAAATAATTAATTAATCATGGTGAGAAAAAAGAAAAAGAATAAAAAAAGACTCAAAACCCTAATTCTACTCCTTTTTTAATTTTATTAAGAAAATATTTGAATTAAACCTAAATTTAAATCTAATTATTTAGTGAGATTTATTTACAAAAAGATAATATTTAAATAAAACATATTTTAATTTTTGTCTTTTCTGATTTTTTTACTATTTTTATATTTTGTGAAAATAAATTAGTTTAAAGAATTAAAGAGAAATCAATTAAAACAAATAAAATAGGAAAATATAAAAAAAGAATAAAAAAGCAAACCATGGGGGGTCTGTCCCCAAATTGGAGGGTTTTGTCTAGCAATCAGGCCCATTAAGCTTTTGGCCTTGTTGACCTTTTGACTAGCGTGTGGCATGTTTGACCAACGAGTATGGTGCTCCTCTGATCAAGGCCAATGGATTAATCTCAGTGGGTGCGTGGCATAGTTGGATCAGGGGTTGTATGGTGGAACCCTGGAAGCGAACTACACACAAGCATGTTTATAAAAATAATATGGAAAGGGATGGGGGACCTGGGATTCGAACCTAGGTCCCAGGGATTACCAACCAGATGCCTTGCCAACTACTCCAACTGCGCTTTTTGTTTATAATATAACTAATAAATAATATGAAATAAAACAAGAATTAGTGGACATTCTCGCGCGAAAATTCAAATGACTCAATCAGATCTTGACACTTCATCATCTTCTCCGTTTTGCTTTTTTCCCTGAAATATAAAAGAGGTTAACGGGGGTTTTAAACCCCCTCAAAACATACAGTTTTCAATAATAGCGAATAGCTCGTCTTGGATCAGAAATTAGGCGCGACCATGGCAATCGATTCGTCCAAGTGTCCTGGTTTTGATCATGGTATTGGGAAGTCCCAATTTTACAGTATATAAGAATACCTAATTCGAAGCTTGAAGAACCCTAGTTGGCATCAATGGTGAAATCTCCAATAGTGCACAAAAACTCAATTAAAGTATGCAGTTAGCTTTAGAATCCATCCATTAGTATGAATCCATAAAAGAAATGCAATGAAAATGCTTGAATATTGAAATACGAATATGCATATTATATGAAAAATTCTGAGTTCTGTATACCGATTCAAGGTGCTATGCACGTGGAAAGCTATCTAGTCAGACTCAGTAATGTCTTAGGAAGGTGATGGAATGAGTTTCTTGCCTTGAAAAGCCTTGCAAAATGTGTTTTCAGTTTTGGAATTTCTTGCTAAAAACTCAAACTTTGTTATGGATTTCTGGCGCAGCTGGGAGGTTCTGATCACTAGGGTTAGCATGTATATATATGTATGAATGATTAGGGTTGAGAAATTGAGCCAAAGAATCCTTGAATTGATGAGAAAATATTTGATTTTTCATGCCATGAGTTTTCAATCGTTTTCATGCTATTTTGGTTCCAATCATGTCCAATCACATGGATTCTTTCTAAATCTAATAATGCACGAAAATCTGAAGTTATCCTATGCACAAAAAGATTTGATTGACTTGCTTTGATATTTTTCACATATTTATTTTAATTAAATGAATTATTAATAATTAAAAATCCAAATAAATAAATAAAAATGATAAAAAACTTCCCTTTGGGCCAAATGGTCGTGCACATGTTTTGGATGATGGATTTTGGAAGAAAAAGAGGCCCATTAGCATTTTTAAGACATTTGAATCAATGTTGACTTTTCAAAATATCCAAAAATTTCCCAACTTCCACAAGGCATAACTTACTTAAATTTTAAGCTTTGTTCATGTTCTTGGACATTTTGGAAAGGTCTTTGAGTCCTCTAACCAATTCCTTTGGTCCCATGTCATTTTGATTTACCAATCTCAAGTTATGGCCTTTGACTTAAAGTCTCTTTTTGTTGACTTTTGAAAATGACCTGTAATATTGAAATTGATAACTTTTTGTGAGAGAATTTCTTGGACTTGGAGTGTGAAGAGGAGTTGTAGGAAATGTCTTTCTCTTCAAAATGAGCTTTGGATGGAATTTTTCTGATAATCCATGTGAAAGTTATGCCTTGGTCAAGTTACAGTTGACTTTTTCAACTGTCCAAATATGGAAACTTTTGCATCTTGAGATATTTTGAGCCAAGCTTTGAGAGTCATGATCAAGCCTTGATCAAATGATGTTTGTGGCTTCAAAATGAGATGTTGACCAAAAATTTGAACTTTTGACTGTCAAATGACCATTTTGCCCCTGGAATTGACTGCAGTGCAATTAGGGTTTTTGACTGTGCAATTTTATGCTGTAAGTCTTGAAACTTGGTATGAGGATGCTTGACCATGTTTGTAGGCATGTGGGACTTGATTGGACCCTTGGAAACTTCAATTTCTTTGTCAGAACCAAAAGCCTAATTTTTTACTGTTAGGAGGTCCTTGAACTGTGCAACCCTTGGGGAGATTTTGAAGCATGCTTGGCAAATTTTGAAGAATATGGGAGGGAAAATTTTGGGGTACAACATAGATCTACAACTTTCATGTAGAAAGTTTCTTTTGAATCATCTTGCATCATGGTGAAAAATTGACTCAAAGTTGTGAAAAAATGTGAAGTTTTTAACACTTAGAAAACTTTCTAAGTTTGGAAACTTTGACTTTTCAAAATGACATCTTGACTTTTTGATTTCTTGATGAACAAGTTTCATATTTTGACATGTTTTGATGAATTATGATCTTTGACACTTGATTTTGACCAAAAAGTCAAAGTTTGACTTTTCAGTGTATAGTTGACTTTTGATCAGTTGACTGAAAATCAACTATCAATCAATTGATCTTGAGCAATGTTTTGAGTAATGCCATTAGGTAAAAATGATGTAATTGAAACCTTGAGATCATGTCTCAAACCAATTAACCATTTTCTAGGTCAAAAATCAGAAATTGCCCTTTCTCAGTCAAAACCCTAATTTTGACCATTTTACCCTTTTGATGAACTGATCAAATTTCTTGAGGAATTGTGATCCAAACTTGATCAAATGACATATAGGAGTTCAAAATGTTGATATGGATAAAAAATTATGAAGTTTGACTGTAAATTGACCACTGTTGACTTTTTCCCCAATATAGTTGATTTTTAGGTCAACTGCTCAATTGACTGAGCAAAAATGTGATCCATGACTTGAAACTTGACATGAGTAATATTGAGGGTCCATAATGATCCATGAAATTCATATGAGGCGTTAAAAATTCCATTATCCTTGTGCAATCTCAAACCCTAATTTCAGTCATCAGTGCTTAAGGAGGTGTCTTAAGTTGATCAACCTTTGTGCAATCTTGAACCAAAGGAGATCTTGCGAGAAAATACTTGATAAATGAGAGGGAAAATTTTGGTTTACAACAGCTGCCCCTGTTCAATCTTCTTAAACCTGAAGAGTTAGATTGGTGGAAGATGATTGAACACTAGAGTGCCCAGAAATTTGCACTCCAAGATGGATTGTGAATGGGCTTATAGATGCCATTTGGATGAATGGTGGAGATTTGCTGGAGATGGTATTGTAGATGCCATCCAAGGGTTACTTTTGACAGAAAAATGGACTAAATATGAACTTGATTTCAACTGGAAAAGAATCAGCACAAATCTTTGGAGCGATTTATCTGAACCAGGAGAAGTCTTGTATGTTGCTTGACTGGGAAGAATCAGAATAAATCTTGGAGCGATTTATCTGAACCAGAAATATTCATTTGGAAAGTATCAAGATAAACCGTTGAGAGATTTAAAACTGAACCAAAAGTGGTCTTGAATATTCTTTAACTAGAGAGAATCAGAGTAGATCTTTGAGTGATTTATCTGAATCAGAGAAAGCGTCTGCGGGAAAGAATCAGACTAAACCGTTGAGAGATTTAAACTGAACCGGCAGGGATCTAGAGAAGAATCAGAACAAATCTTTGAGAGATTTATCTGAACCAGAGAAAACATGTGCGTGAAAGAATCAGAATAAACCGTTGAGAGATTTAAACTGAATCGGCAGGGATCTGGAGAAGAATTAGAGCAAATCATTGAGAGATTTATCAGAACCAGAGAAAGCTTCTGCGGGAAAGAATCAGAATAAACCGTTGAGAGATTTAAAATGAACCGGTAGGGACCTGGAGAAGAATCAGAACAAATCATTGAGAGATTTATCTGAACCAGAGAAGACGTCTGCGAGAAAGAATATGAATAAATTGTTGAGAGATTTAAACTGAACCGACAGGGATCTGGAGAAGAATCAGAACAAATCGTTGAGAGATTTATCTGAACCAGAGAAGACGTCTGCAGGAAAGAATTAGAATAAACCGTTGAGAGATTTAAGTTGAACCGACAGGGATCTTGAAAGAAATATCTGTTATGTAGATGGTTGACCAGTCCTTTCTTGGGAATTGATCTGTAATTGACTTGTTGAAAATTTGACGATAATTCTCTGTTGATTGATCTTTCCTGAAAAAGAGGAAAGGTTAATTGCATGCAACGTCATGATGTATGAAATGCATTATGCAATGATGTTCTCAAAATAAATGAGATTGTGTCGTATGTATTTGTGCTATCAATGCTATGACATATGGATGCAATGTATGGACACGTTAATTGTTATGCTGCAGTGTTGCTGGAGTTAGAGAAAATAAATCCCCGAGTGCTGCTGGGTATAAGGAGTGTAAGTCTTCATGTTTTGAAGTTGAAGTTTGTATTAGCTTCCAATTGTTAGAGAAATAAACTCTGTTGTGTAAGGGAAACGCCGTGTATTTCTTGTAGACCTCGTGAAATCCTGTTGAGGAATCCTGAGAAACTGGGTGACTTTCACTGAGAAATCTTTGGAGCTGTAACCAGATGTTTTGTTCCACCGGGGGTGTGAGAGCACTTGATACCATTAGGATGCGTACTGGAGATATGATGGCGATCCTACAACGGGATGTCCCGTTTTCCACTCTTGCTGGAAAAGTATATGCGGGGGACTTTATGGAATAGTCTAAAGATATTATCCTATTTCTTAAAGCCATTAGTGATTGTCTTTCTATTTTCTGTTCCTCTTTTTTTTTGTTCATTTGTAAACAGTAGTCATGTTCAAATGCATATGTTCAAAATAATCATTGGACATTTTCGCAAACAAAACACGGAAAAAGAAAAACAGATAGTTTTGCACTTTCTAAGGGATATATTTGTATTAACTTGAATAAGTATTTTTGTACAATGAGACGAACATTCTAGTAAGAGAATGTTGTGGTACGGTGGGAAAAATGACTTGAAGGTTTTGCGTTTGATCGCAAATGTTTCGGTTAGCAAGATTCGCCACCGACTTTTCTTTTATCCAAAGGGAAAGGTGAAAGAGTACAGGAAAGACCTTTGAGATTATTTCTTGGGTTCGGGGGGTAGATTATGAAAAGGGAAGGTGTTGTACCCCAAAATTTTCCCTCGCATTTTTTCTATAAGAAATCACAGCTTCAGACTCTTCCTGATCTTTCAGATTGGCGCAAGAATCGGTCAAACAGACTTTTCTCGTCAGTCAGACAAAATTAGGGTTTTCATTGATTTTCATGGCTCTGGAACAGTTCAAACATTTGGCTTAGGGTTTGGTTGATTTTAGCTCAAGTTTTGATCAGGCAGACGCTTCTTTGGCTTTTAATCAAGAACTAGGGTTTTGTGCGCGTATTTCTCAGAAAGGATTATCTTTACAGTTTCTTTTCAGTTTACTTTGAAATTTGGATTGAGGCGTTTGAATCAAGAAAATTGCAGATTGTTGTTTAATCAGTAAAGGCTAAAGCATTTGATTTGAGATGAGATAAAAGTTGAGGCGCTTAAATTGAGAATCTACAGTGATTGATTTAATCAGTAAAAGGATAAATATCTGGATATTGGTTTGATTACCTGTGCATCGGATACTTGAAGCACCAGGTTTATTACTGATTCAATAATAAGGCCACAATGTTTGTTAATTATTTTTCTAAAGTCAGAATTATTGGATACTTCCAGTTATTTTAATTTTAAGAAATCAAAATAATTAAATGAACACTGAATCGAAAGAAGAATTAATTGATCAAGTTGGATTTTTTATTTATCTTTAATTATTCGTTACAATTGTTATGTGAATACAGTATTTTACAAAGTATTCTAATGATGATTACAATAATTGAAAGGAAATAAAAAGAATTGATTGGTCAATAAAAGGACTTTTATTTATCTTTAAATTATTTGTATAATTGTTATTGTTTATAAAAATATTTACAATAATAATGTTACAGTAATTTAAATTGAAATAAAACAATGTCCTAAAAATTCTAAATCTTCATCTTCTATCCAATGCTCCCTTGATGCTTATTTTTCATCTGCAAAACAAAGAAAAGAAGAAAAGTCAAAGCAAAGAAAAATAGTTAAAGATAAACAGTCAAAAAGGTTCATCATTAAAAACAAATGGCCAAAATCAGTTTTACCCTCTCTGCAAATCACGGGACTTCTCCCAGTTCACAAAGAGGGATGAATATTGCTTGCTAAACATGAAATGCACAAAGTTGTAAAATGCACAAATTCAAAACCTGCATAGTTCAAAACAAACAGCATGTGCAAGTATAAATCCAAAGGCAAACTGAGTTCCAATGTCAAAGCAACTAAGTCAAAAAGTTGTCACAAAGATGCAGGAAAATATGGAAGCAGTACACAAAGTATGCAGGTTAAAAACCAATATTGCAAGCAAGTTCCATTTCATCACTTTCCAACCATTTGCTTTTTCAGAATAAGACAAACATAGGCAATAAAGATGTTGTCTTTAAATCCGGAGAGAGAAAGAGAGAGGAAAGCAGATTATGTTACAGCAGGCTAAAGGCTAAAAAAGGCATGTATCAGAGCTATTCAAAAGGAGACAGAACATATGCAGCAGAGGTGATCACAAAGAGTGAAAGTCTCAAGCCTTGCAAACCTGCCCACCAGTTTGACCAAGAAAATATATCAAACCTGAAGCATTCAAAACCATAGGCGCCAAAAGCACAAAAGACCAAGACAGCACAAGCCTTAAACCATTTCACATAACCACAAACTGTCTAGCCTCACAAGCCTTAACAAAAAACACCAAACTGTCAACACAAACCTAAACTACCAAAAGGCCTCAAGCTTAAACCTGTTGCAAATATAACAACAGCAAGCCCTGCATAAACCTTTCAAGACTAAAACCTGCCATGACCAATATCCAAACCTCACCAAAAGACCCTCAAGCATAGAACCTATTCTAAAACAATACCCACTGTCAAAAAAGAAAGCTGAAGCCAAGACCTAAACAGCATAAACCTCAAAGCCTTTGTCCTAACCTGTCAAGCTTTGTCAAACATCCCACCAACACCATAGCCTAAACATTCGAACACATACAGAATCCCCCAAAGCCCTCAGAACTTAGGGCTCATCACTGGGCAAGAAATCATCATCTCATAATCCCTAAGGGCAACATACAGCAGCATACAGAATCAATACCAAGCCCTCAGAAAAAACTTCCATCACTGGGCCAACATTCAAATCAGTCTCAAAGCATGGCAACTGTATCCAACATATTCAACATACAAGACTAGCATACGAAACAAACAGAAGCGAGGCGAAGATATAGAAGAAGAAGAAAAGTCATACAAAGATTCTCAAGATCATCATCAATTCGAAAGAAGGCAAAGAAAGACACCGAGTACCGTGGATACCCAAGCGAGCTCACGTCACGTGCTTCCCCGCCGTCAAGCCTCCAAACGCCTCCAAATTCCTTTCTCCTCCGTCTCCCAAAAGGTAGTATAATTTCTTTTCATCCCTTTCCACGACACCATTAACAAACAATAACAAACGCTTAAGATCAGAACACGATAAAACATAAAACATGCAACATATAAAAAGGTCGAAATCTTAAGGAAACGGAAGGATGCCTTACCGTCTCCTGGCGCCTTTGTACATATCTGTGGAGAGAAGAATCCAGGCGGTGGCGCTGGTGGCTTGGGCGAGAAGGACGCTACCCAAGACTCCATGGCAAAGAGAAGAAGACGAAAGACGAACGAAATGAACGAACAGCGCTGTAATTCTCAAACCCTAGAATCCCTTTCTGAAACAATTCTCAAAACCCTTGCAAAACGTTATGAGGTCTTTGGGCCTTTGCCCTTCCTAAATCAGCTTAAGCCCAAACGAGTTTCAATTGGCACCCCCCTGGTTTCTGTTTCAAATCAGGTTGGGCCAGCATAACAAAAGCCCATTCAATTCTTAAACTAAGCTTTTTTCTTTTACTTATCTTCTTTTTACAATTTAAACTAACCTAACCCTTTTTATAATACATTAACTAAAATATAAATAATACATTAGTTTTTACTAAATTTTGTTTATCGCATTTAAAATAAATATTAGACTTTTTATTTAGGTTTAAACGTTTTTTTGTTTTATTAAAACTTTTTAATTTACATAAGAAAATGAACTTTCATTTAAATCTTTTTTCTTTTAATTAAAAACTTAATACTTTTTTAAAACATCTTGTTTTGTACATAAAACAATAATATAATATAATTAAAACTTAAAGCCTTTCTTTCTTTTTCTTAAAATATCTTATTTGTACATAATCAATTAAAATACATTTTTTTTAATACATAAAAAAATAGAATTTAAAGCATTTTCTTTTCTCTTAATTAAATTTTCTTAGTTTGTACATATTAAACAAAAATACAAGAGTACAAAAATTAAATAAACAAAATATTTAATTCTTTTCATTAAGTTAACAATACTTAATTTTCTCATTTAAGTTCACATTTCGCAACTTGTAAACCTAATACATTTACACATACCACTTACACACTTACATTGGTACATTATACATTTGCTATTCTTATGCATTGCTATACCTGATACATATACATTTGATCGCAATTCGATTTGGTTGTAATTATTTAAGTCTCATCCCCCTTTGTCAATTTGTACCCCCACTCCCGGATACTATTTGTAATAGCGTAGACTTTAAATTCCCACAATTTATCACTTTCGAATTATACCATGGTTAGACCTAGGGTTTGTATGTACATAAAATCAAACGCTAGATAACCTAATACAAGACAAATACATGAAATCAATACACAATCACACTTGCACCCTTAGGGTAATCCCACATGTTGCCTTCCAAAATGGGCCATGCTTGCACGTCGAGTTTCTTTGGCAAAACAATTCAAATGATCATAAGTCCCTCGATGACGCTCTCGAAAGTTGCCTAAACGGAATGATCATAGTCCCTTCAAGCAAATTGCCAAAGACACTTGGCACCATTGCATTCATGGTCCATACGATGACCCGCGCCTGTCCCGTTAAACATCCTAAACGCAAGATTGTCCACCAAATTCAATGGTGGAACAAAATTGTTAAAAGGATCAAAAACATAAGAAAAATCTTTGAGTAAAATAGGGTAGATAACTCTTAGTTACTTGATCACCAATCTTGCAAAACACACTTGCCTCCTTTTCAAAACCACATTTCACAAACACTTCCAAAACAAACTTTCAAAAACATTTGAAACATCTTTTCGAAAAGATACACACCCTTGTAAAACATTCGAGTAAAGAATTATTACAACGGTTGCTAAAACAAAGGCGTCTATTTCAAAAACATTTTCAAAAACACACACACACACCACAATTTCAAGCAGTCGAAAATCAAGGCAAGTGATCTAAAACCAAGTAACTAAGAGCCCATGGATAACCATGGATGAAAAGGGTGCTAATACCTTCCCTTTTCATAATCTACCCCCCGAACTCACGAAACATCTCAAAAGGTTTTTCCTGTGCTTTTTTAACCTTTCCTTTAGGATAAAATAAAAAGTAGGTGGCGACTCTTGCTAAACCGAACAAGTGCGAATACGAACGCAAAACCTCAAGTCAGTTCTCCCACCGTATCACAGAACTGGCGACTCTGCTGGGGATTAGAAGTTAAGTGGGGTTACCTTAGGGTTTTTAGATCACCCTCTTGCATGATTAATTGTTTGCTTTGTTTGCTTTACCTTTGTGGTTCTCTTGTTTGGGCTTGAAATCCTACACCTGGATTTGGGAAACATTCATAGATAGCAATACGTTGTGGAAACTGTGCGGGGTATACTGACACGGTTGAAGCAATAGCTATATTAGTGCGACATATTTGTGAGTACCGGTAACCCTTGAGTTCAATCAAGGAGAGTACGGGGCCGCTGAGTGATGTCACTAAGCACTAATGACCTAGAACCTTACTTGAACATCTTGGCCTTTTATTAGGGGTAGTGAGATGACCGGCTTTGGTGCAGTCCGAAGTTGGTAGATACTCGATACTACACTCATTGAGGGTTGTTTTCTTGGAATATTTTGGTCGCTAGTAAGTGGCTAAACCAAAACAATGCACATGGAAAACAATCCAATGATATTGAGCTCCTTAGAACCCGGTTACTATTTATAGGACAGGTTTTTAATCCAACTACACTCAAGAGGGTACTTACCTATGAAACCCATGCAAGCCCGAAACTAGGGTTTTGTATGATTTGCCTGTACATATGTTTGTGCATACATCATGAACATCATAAAGCATCTTATGCATACACTAACCATTTCAAGGGTTTGGATCTTCACCTTTGTTCTTGTTTTGTAGGTCATGGAAATTCCTCGCAGGAAAACTATCCAAGTCAATCTTGTGAGAATCCCTCCCCCGCTCAAGGAGCTCACATCCAGAATTCCCGAAAGCTCCCCCTTCAGTGAAAGACATGGTAGACTGCTCAGCCTAGTCAACACCAGCATTGAAGAAGACATGATGAAGGTTTTGTTCCAGTTCTTTGACCCCCTTCACCACTGTTTCACATTCCCCGATTACCAATTGGTGCCCACTTTGGAGGAATTTTCTCAAATCCTGAGGATGCCTATCCTTAATCAACTACCTTTCAACGGTACGGAAAAGGAGCCAAAGCCTGAAGACGTTGCTCAAGCACTACACTTGCAACCATCCGACATCAAGGGGCATTGGGAAACTAGAAGCGGTGTCAAAGGCTTCTTAGCAAAATTCTTGTTTGAGAAGGCACAAGAATGTTGGAATTCATTGGACCTACAAGCCTTTGAAGAAATTATGGCCCTTCTTATCTATGGGCTGGTCTTGTTCCCAAATCCTGACCAACTTGTAGATGTCAACGCCGTCAAAATCTTCTTATCCAGAAATCCAATACCAACATTGCTTGGGGACATTCTTCACTCATTTTACACTCGAACAATGAGAAAGAGGGGTGTTCTCATGTGCTATACTCCTCTCCTTGCAAGGTGGTTTATTTCGCACCTTCCACAATTTGTCTTGAAGAATGACCAAGGCCTAAGGTGGTCACAACGGTTGATGACCCTTACTCACTCTGATGTACATTGGTGTTCTCAGTCCAGAGAAAATGTCATCATCGTCGATCGTTGTGGAGAGTTCCCTAATGTTCCTTTACTTGGCATTAGGGGAGGCATTACTTACAACCCTTGTCTAGCTTTGAGACAGTTTGGATATGCACGGAGGGATGGCCCCCACGACATGTTGATTCCTGACCTAGTTTTTGACTTCGAAAACAATGCGCAAGGACTTCGCCAAAGGTTCATCAGAGCTTGGAGGATGCCTAACAAGGTAGATACTAAGACACTGGGACACAAGAACTCCATTCCTCTTGAGCCTTATCTCAAGTGGGTCCGAGCCCGAGCCTAGAGTCTAATGATGCCTTACCCTCATGTTCTCCCTGTGATTAGAGAGCCCGTCAAGGAAGGAGAGGTTCTCTACACCGTCCGGTACCCCGACATGCCAACGTCATGGGAGGAGATGCAGAAGAGTTGGATCCAACTCAGGGAAGAAAGGGATACTTTTGAAGCCAGCTTCTACGCCAGCAAGAAGAAGGTTTTGGAACTTACCCGCCGACTCCACGAGGAAGAGACCCTCAACACCTACATCGCACCAAAGAGGATGTGCAACGTCTTTTTACCATGAGAAGTTTTTGTAATATTTGGCCCATGGGGCATTTATGTACTAACAAAATTTCTTCTTAATATGACGTGTGTTCTTTTTGTCTGCAACAATTGTGAATTTCTAAATCCTTGAATGCATTGCATAAATAAACATATCATTCATCATATGCATAAGCAGGTCTCCACACCATGTTTCCTTATCTTTCTGCTGTTTATTTCAGTAAGATGGATCTCGAACAAACGGTCAAAGATCTACAGTCTCAGAATTCACAATTTTAACATCTTTTGATGACCTTGGCAAAGGGTCAGGAAGATCTAAAAGCCATGCTCGGGAACAAGGAGCAAGTGAAGAAAAAGAAGAAGAGAGTCGGGGTGGCTACCCTGGGAAGAAGGTTTGAAGGTGAAGCCAGAAGGGTCCTTGAATTTCCCCCTACATCTGAAGAGGGAACCAGTAAAGGAAAAGGGGCCGCGATACCGTCCGAATCCGAAGTTGAAGAGGAAGAGGCGGAAGAAGACGAAGACTACTCATAACAACAATACCCGTCGACCGATGACAAGTACAAGAGTTTGGAGGATAGGTTGGCAGCTATGGAGCTGCAGAGAGTTCCAGGCTTAGATTTCGAAGATTTGGGATTAATCGCCGGAATTGTGATCCCCCCGAAATTTAAAGTGCTAATTTTTGCAAGATATGATGGGTTGTCTTGCCCAAAGATGCATCTAAGGTCATACGTTCGAAGAATCCAACCTCACACATCTGACCGAAACCTTTGGGTACATTTCTTTCAGGATAGCCTGTCTGGCACACAGCTAGATTGGTTCTACAACCTTGAGAGATCAGAGGTACATAGTTGGGAGGATCTTGCAGCTGCTTTTTATCGCCAATATCAGTATAACTCCGACCTGGAACCAACCCATACTCAGCTACAGAGTATGGGGATGGCCTCAGGTGAAGGTTTCAAGGAATATGCCCAGAAGTGGCGCGATCTGGCCGGGAGAGTACAGCCCCCTCTATCTGATAAAGAGCTTGTTGATATATTTCTAGGGACCCTGTCTGGTCCATTCTTTAATCATCTGATCGGTAGCTCCTCCGCAGGGTTTACCGAATTAATTCTGACTGGCGAGCGGGTAGAAGCCGGTATCAAGATTGGGAAAATCCAGAAGGATGCCTCTGCATCTACTACGGTTAAGAAATCATTTCCGATGAAGAAGGAAACGGCTGTTGTGTATTCTCAGAGAGGAGCAGGAAGAAGTGAGCGTCGGTCGACTGTGGGGGCCGTGATGATCCAGAATCCATCAAACGATCAACCTCGCAGTAACCCGTCCAGGCCTAAACAGCAATGGGGAGAACGGCCACCACGACAGTTCACCCGCTTCAATATGACACCTGTGCAGGTTCTCCCACATCTGCTGAATTTGAATCTCACCAAGATTAGGGAAGCACTGAAGACTGTGACTACTGCTTCACCGCACTATCATCCCAATGCTAAGTGCGCCTACCATTCCGATAGCGTCGGACATGACACAAACGATTGTTGGGCGCTAAAAAATAAAATCCAAGACTTGATAGATGCAAAAGAGGTGGAGTTCAACGCTCCAGAGAAGCCAAACGTGATATCTGCTCCGATGCCAAAGCACGGTCGAAATGTCCATGCTATCGAGGAAGATTTGTATGTTTCTGATGTCAATGACCTGATAACTCCGCTGTTAACCATCAAGTTAAATCTGTTAAAGGCTGGGATTTTCCCGGGATGCAAAGAAGACTGCTACTGTTGTTACTCTCTGCCGTTTGACTGCCCATCACTGAAGAAAGGCATCCAAGGCCTGATGGACAGTCAACAAATTCTGTTTGAAAAGGTTCCTGCTATTCCAACCCCTACTGAAGATGTCTCAATTATCACAATTCACGCCAATCTTTCCAAGGCCGTCAGAAAGCCTGTTAAGATTACATCAACTACAAAGATTGTTCCATTGAAAATAACTATGCCTGGGCCAGTCCCCTACAGTTCTGACAAGTCAATACCATGGAATTACGGTGGAGACATCTATTACCATGGTGTTAAACAAGTCGAAGTGACCGAAGAAAGCTCTGATGAAGAAGAGGCCAGCATTGGAAACATTGCTGGTATAAGCAAGATCACCTGAAGCGGGAGAATATTTTCTCCAGAGATTGCCCCCCCAAAGGCAACCTTTGGACCCTCAGCTGCTGCCAAAGTTAATCCTGCACCAATAAGACTTTCCGCTGAAACTCCGTTGATTGAAGAAACTGTTATTGTCCCTCCTACTTCTGCTGATAAAGGTAAAGGGACCCAAGATGAGCTCGTTCGGACGAGGGCTCAACCTTTGGTCATCCCGGAGACCTCTAAGAAAGAGATGGAGGAGATCCTGAAGATAATTAAAAAGAGTGATTATGACGTGGTAGAGCAACTGGGGAAAACCCTCTCGAAGATCTCCATGTTAGCATTACTGCTTTGTTCTGAGGCGCATGCCAAAGAATTGATCAAATTCCTGAAGACAACCCATGTCCCTCAGGAAACCTCTGCCGACCAATTCCAAGACTGTGTAGCCAGTCTTACAGCAGACTACGGTTTAGGTTTCTCTGATGCAGACCTGACCTCAAAAGGAAGGAAACATAACGACGCATTACATGTGTCAGTGGAATGCCAAGGAACTACTCTGGCCCATGTTTTGGTCGACACTGGTTCTTCTCTGAACGTGCTGCCCAAGAAGGCTCTCGACCGTTTAGATTGTGAAGGCTTAGAGTTGAGGCCAAGTAATATCATTGTAAGGGCATTTGACGGGTCGAAGAGAATGGTACACAGAGAGGTAGACATTCCCATTAAGGTTGGCACAGAAGTATTCCCCTCAACATTCTATGTGATGGACATTCGTCCGTCATACTCTTGTTTACTGGGAAGGCCGTGGATACATAACGCTGGGGCAGTTACCTCCTCCTTACATCAAATGTTGAAGTACCATGTCAAAGTAAAGATCATAACCGTGCACGGCGAAGAGGAATATATGATCAGCCACTTGAACTCCTTTCGGTATGTAGAGGTGGAAGGAGAATTCATTGAAACACCATTCCAGCACTTCGAGGAAGTCTCTCCTGAAGTGGTAGTAGCAAAAGTGGTAGCTGAGGCACCAAAGCAGATGGCCAGGATGGCATCTCTAAAAGACGCGAAGGCTGCATTGAAGGAAGGGAAGAGCTCAATATGGGGGCAGTTGCCGGATATTCCTCATAAAACAGACAAGTTTGGTTTAGGATTCACTGCTGCAGGGCAGAAAGCTATGCGCCGTTCAAAGGTTGAAAGAGCACCCATCAAGATTTCTCCTTATGGAATCAATGCTCTGGAAGGTGAAGATGAAGAGGCCAACATTGAAGATTGGATCTACCCGACTGTCGATGGAGGACTATGCAACTGGGAGGCAAAAGACTTTGTCCCTGTTACTTTTATTAATCAGTAATTATCTGTCGAACATTTCCTGTTTATTTGTAATATTTACTCTTGAACAATCCGTACACTGCTTTTTCACCTCATGCCTTGCCCGGGGCATGTAGGTCCATTTGTAAGGGTTTTGATTATCTTCATATCCATATGCCATGTTTAATGATTCATTGGACGTTTTTCATTGATAAACTACTGTGTTCATTTTCTTTCCTTTTTGCATGTTTGTTTGTTTAAGGATGGCTATCCCTTACACACACCCACACTCACAAATGCAGGTACCCATCCACTCTGGATTCTATGGGTGACTATTCTGCTATGTCCTTCAATAACTCTGAAGATCTGGTCAATCAGGCTGAGTATGAAGATGACGAAGATTGTGAGGTACCGGGAGAGCTAGCCAGACTTCTACAGCAAGAAGAAAGGGCCATCTTGCCTCACGAAGAGTTGTTGGAAACCGTCAACTTAGGAACAGAGGAAGACCGAAATGAAGTACAAGTGGGTGCCAATCTGGAGCCAAGTGTCAAGGAACGCTTGATACAGCTGTTAAATGAGTATGTTGAAATCTTCGCCTGGTCTTATAAAGACATGCCGGGTTTAGACACAGACATCGTGGTTCACCGTCTCCCTACAAGAGAATATTGTCCACCGATCAAACAAAAAGTCCGCCGAATGAGGCCCGACATGTCTGAGAAGATTAAAGCAGAAGTGATGAAGCAATTCAATGCTGGTTTTCTGGCTGTTACATCCTATCCACAATGGGTTGCCAACATCGTGCCAGTACCTAAAAAAGACGGCAAGGTCAGAATGTGTGTGGACTACCGGGACTTGAATAGGGCTAGTCCTAAAGATGATTTTCCGCTACCGCACATCGACATTTTGATTGACAATACAGCTCAGCACAAAGTGTTTTCCTTCATGGATGGATTCTCGGGCTACAACCAGATTAAAATGGCCCCCGAGGACATGGAGAAAACAACCTTTGTTACACAATGGGGTACCTTCTGTTACAAGGTGATGCCGTTCGGATTGAAGAACGCAGGGGCAACTTATCAACGCGCCATGGTAGCTTTATTTCATGATATGATACATCATGAGATCAAAGTTTACGTAGAAGACATGATAGCTCGATCACAAACAGAGGGGGAACACCTGGAGCATTTGCAGAAGCTGTTTTCCAGATTGAAAGAATACAAACTCAGGCTGAATCCAAGTAAATGCACTTTTGGAGTTAGGTCTGGTAAACTTCTAGGGTTTATTGTCAGCACAAACGCATTGAGGTCGATCCAGCAAAAGTGAAAGCAATACAAGAGATGCATGCTCCCCGCACTGAAAAGGAGGTTAGAGGATTCTTGGGGCGCCTGAATTATATTGCCAGATTCATCTCTCACCTGACTTCTACCTGTGAGCCAATCTTCAAACTATTAAAGAAAGATCAGGTAGTCGAATGGAACGACGATTGCCAAGCTGCTTTTGATAAGATCAAGGAGTATTTTCTAGAACCTCATATTCTGATGCCACCCGTCGAAGGAAGACCATTGATCATGTATCTGACCGTCCTGGATAACTCAATGGGGTGTGTTTTGGGCCAGCATGACGAGTCTGGTCGAAAAGAGCATGCTATTTATTACCTTAGCAAAAAGTTTACTGACTGCGACACTCGCTACTCACTGCTCGAGAAAACTTGCTGCGCTTTGGTATGGGCTGCTCGCCGACTAAGACAATATATGTTGACTCATACCACCCTGTTGATTTCCAAAATGGATCCTATCAAGTATATCTTCGAAAAGCCTGCTTTATCCGGAAGAATAGCTAGATGGCAAATGATCCTAACGGAGTATGACATCCAGTACACCACTCAAAAAGCTATAAAAGGTAGTGTACTAGCTGATCATCTGGCTCATCAAGCTATCGAAGATTATCAATCCATGATATTTGACTTCCCAGACGAGGACATCATGAATTTGGACAACATCGAAGGTAACAGACCGTATGACGGACCCGAAAAGGGATCCCGATGGACCCTGTACTTTGATGGTGCTTCAAATGCACTTGGAAACGGTATCGGTGCGGTACTCATTTCCCCGGAAGGTCGTCACACTCCTTTCACGGCTCGACTCTGCTTCATCTGCACAAACAACATGGCAGAATATGAAGCTTGCATCTTTGGTCTCAAGGCTGCTATAGACTTGGGGATCAAATCTTTGATCGTGTTTGGGGACTCGGCTTTGGTTATTAGTCAAATCAAAGGAGAGTGGGATACCAAACATCCTAATCTTATCCCATACAAAGAACATGTCCTGACATTGTTGCCTCATTTCGAGCAAATTACCTTCGAGCATTTCCCGCGAGAAGAGAATCAGCTAGCAGATGCTCTGGCAACAATGTCCTCCATGTTTAAACTCAACTGGGATAACGAGGCTCCCCAAATCACCATCGAGCGAATGGATGAACCTGCGCATTGTCACGAGATTAATACCGAAGAGGTAGTGGAACAACCCTGGTTTCACGAAATCAAAAGGTATCTCCAGACTAGAGAATATCCCGAAGGAGCTTCCGTAAATGCCAAGAAGTTCCTAA
Source organism: Vicia faba (assembly GCA_948472305.1). Classification (NCBI taxonomy): domain Eukaryota; kingdom Viridiplantae; phylum Streptophyta; class Magnoliopsida; order Fabales; family Fabaceae; genus Vicia; species Vicia faba. The sequence goes on along the minus strand of OX451740.1, from coordinate 1,053,973,837 downwards.
GGAAATTTGTTGCCAAGTTCTTCCTGAGCAATGGTATCCTCTATAAGCGCAACCATGATTTTGTTTTACTCCGATGTGTCGACAAAGCTGAAGCAGAGTTAATCATGACAGAGATGCACAGCGGTACATTTGGCACCCATTTGAGCGGGCATACTATGGCTAAAAAGATCCTAAGGGCAGGCTATTACTGGTCTACCATGGAAGCAGATTGCCATCAGCACTCCCGTACTTGCCACAAGTGTCAAGTCTACGCTGACAAGATTCATATTCCTCCGGTCCCCCTCAATGTGCTGACAACTCCTTGGCCATTTGCAATGTGGGGTATTGACATGAGTGGAGAGATCAAGCCCACGGCTTCCAACGGACATAGCTTCATCCTGGTTGCCATTGACTACTTCACCAAATGGGTCGAAGTAGCTTCTTTCGCCTCTGTCACTAAAAATGTGGTTACTCGCTTCATCAAGCAAAACCTCATATGCCGGTATGGTGTCCCTGACAGGATCATTACAGACAACGGTACAAATCTGAATAACACTATGATCACCGCATTGTGCGAACAGTTCAAGATTTATAATCACAACTCATCTCCCTATCGGCCGAAGATGAACGGTGTTGTTGAAGCTGCGAACAAAAACATTAAGAAGATCATTCAGAAAATGACGGTCACTTACAAGGACTGGCATGAGATGCTACCGTTTGCTCTGCACGGATATCGTACCACAACACATACTTCAACCGGGGCAACCCCATTTTCTCTGGTATACGGCATGGAAGCTGTCCTGCCCATGGAAGTTCAGATTCCTTCCTAAAGGATTATGAAAGACGCAGGTTTGAATGAAGACGATTGGATTCAGACCCAACTTGATCAACTCAATTTGATCGACGAGAAGCGACTCGCTGCTGTTTGCCATGGTCAGACGTACCAAAAGCGGATGATCAAGGCTTTCAACAAGAAAGTCAGACGTCAAGTATATCAAGTCGGAGATCTCGTGATCAAGCAGATTATCTTGCCGCAAAGTGATCCCAGGGGCAAATGGATTCCTACTTATGAAGGACCATTTGTAATCAAGAACATATTTTCTGATGGTGCAATGATTCTGACCACCATGGACGGCGACGATCTGCTGCACCCTGCGAACACAGACATAGTCAAAAAATACTACGCATGAAATAACCCGACAAGTCGAAAACCTGAAAGGGCGACTTGGGCAAAAATGGGCATCCCGGTGAACCGAAAACCCGAAAGGGCGGTTCAGGCAAAAATTAGGGATAAAACAAAAAAATCTGTACACCCGGCAAGTCGAAAACCCGAAAGGGCGGCTTGGGCAAAAAGGGGTTTCCCGGTGGATCGAAAACCCGAGAGGGCGATTCAGGAAAAAGTTAGGGAATTAAAGCGTATGACTATGTCTCGTCGGATCACTTTAAGGACAATCTCTTCATCAATGGACTCCAAGATTCTGATCAATTCTGTCACCGGCAGACAAAGCATTGAATGAACAGATATTCAGAGTTGTGAAGGCTATAGTAGAATGGAATCCCATGGAATTATTTCACATAGCCATCTTGCTTTTGTATAAAACTTTCAATTTTTACGACGACATCCTCTTACTAGGATGCCTGTCTCCTTTGTACAAAGACGCTCATAGAAAGTTAATACAAATACTTTTCCAAATACACAAATTTGCTTTGTCTTTCTTTCACACTTATGTTTATTTGAGAAACGTCCAATGTTTTGTTAAGTAGGCATATGCATTTGAACATAGTCATTTCCTCACAAATCAGAAAAGATGATTACTGATAGGTGGAAAGTACAGATAGATATCTCGATGCCCTTTCAGGAGGAGTCCCCAAACAGAGTTTAACTCTAGGATCCCCAACAGAACAAGAGTTTTCTCAAAACTGATCTCCCCAGCCAGAGAGCCTTCCAGAACTTAGTTTCCCCCAGAGATAAGTTTCAGCACCCCTAGTGGAGCCCTAAAATCTGAAAATCCTATCCCCAGCGGAGCTAAAACTTCCAACTGTCAATCCCCATTGGAACCAGACCAGTGAACATCCTCCCCACAGAGATACTTCCCACCGGACTGAAGATTCTCAAATCTTACCTCTCCAGCTTAAGTCTACCAGGTCCTGAACTCCCCAGCAGAGATCATCAGAATTCTCTCACCCTGCAAGTCACCAAGGAGTTCCAATCCCCAGCAGTGGTCCTAAGATCCCCCAACAAGTGAAGATCTTGTTCCCCAAGCAGTTAGCAGACAACAGGGATTTCTCATCCTCAGTAACCCCAAAGTTCTTCCATTATGGGTTTATTTCCCCGACATTTGTCCAGGATTTATTCTCCAGAACAAGTTACATTTCATATTGATCGGTCGCTCAAAAACTCCTTCATCATCTATTGGAAGCTACAGTCGTCGAAGATCAAATTCTCACAAAATTCAAGCTATGAAATCTGGATTCGACCGAATATTAGTTTAATCCCCTACAGCACATTGTGAAGACTGGACTACGACCGGATAACAGTGTCAAAGCTACCGCAAAGCCTGGATTGCGACCAGATAGTGGTATCCCCTCAGAGCAAGCTATGAAACCCGGATTCGACCGAATAGTAGTTTAATCCCCAAACAAGTCATTGTGAAAACCGGACTACGACCGGATAACAGTGTAGGACTACCGCAAAGCCTGGATTACGACCAGATAGTGGGATCTCCTGAATTCAAAGTTACAAAGCCCGGATCCGACCGGATAGTATCTTAGTCTCTACAGCTATTGTGAAGCCTATATTACAACCAGATGACAGTACAAACTTCTGTGAAGCCTGGATTTCGACCGGACTGCAGTCAAGAATACTACGAAGCCTGGAATCGACCAGATAGTGGTATATCTTCAACACGAGCCGTGAAGCCCGGATTTGACCGGATAACAGCTAAGCAAGCTATTGTGAAGCTTGGATTACGACTAGATGACAGTACAAACTTCTGTGAAAGCCTGGAGATCGACCAGATAGCAGTTAAGCATCAGCAGAATGAAGACCCATTCTCGGTTCTTCAAAGAATATTCGAATATTCTCTAGTGAAGACCTCCTCAAGACAGGAATTCCCCAGTAACTTGGCATACAACCCAAGCTCCTGATCCCCCAGTAGTGGTCCCAGGACTCCTCATCTTCAACGATCAAAAGATTCTTGCCCTACCCAGCAGCCAAGGATTTATTTTCCCCGGCAGTAGTCAGGATTCCTTTATCTTCAGCCATCCAGGATTCATCCATCCTCAACAGGACGGCTCATCAGCTTACATTCATGTCATAAACATTGATGTCACATACATTGCATCACGCATCATGACATTGCATAACAACTAACTCTTTACCTTTTCAGGAAAGAGCAGTCAACAGACAAAAACCATCATCTTCCAAAGATTCTTTCTAGAAATAGTTCAGATGTGACCCAGACACGGCGACCTTCTGATACTTATTCCAGGTTCATCCAGAATTAGTTCAGATGTGACCCAAACACGGCGACATTCTGATACCTATTCCAGATTCAACCCGATACAGTTTTACACGGACTCATCATCAGGAAACCCTACACCGGTTCCTTCTCAACTTCAAGACTTCTGAAAATAGTTTACGGATTCTTCCCAACACCGGATGTTAATCTATCACTTGTTCAGATGCAACTTTTGAAAACAGTTTACGGACGCTTCCCAACAACGGATGCTGCTCTATTGCTTATTCAACTCCAACTCCTGAAAATAGTTTACAGATTCTCCAAACATGGATGTCAATCTATTGCTTGTTCAGACCCCCGGTTCAGAGATGTTCCAAAACATGGATACCTTTCTGATACTCGTCCACTCACCAGTGACATACAGTTCAACAATCACCTTCAGATGGCATCTTTAAGCCCATCCTCCTCAACGAACACTTCCAGATGGCATCTATAAGCCCATCCCCCTGTCAGCAGTCACCAAATGGCATCTTTAAGCCCATCACCAAATGGCATCTGTAAGCCCATTCCCTCTACCATCACATCACCGAGTGCAAATTTTCTGGGCACTCTAATGTCCAATCTCCTTTTACCCTCGAGTCGCGAAAGGCAAACTTGCCTATCTAACTCTTCAGGTTCAAGAAGATTGAACAGGGGCAACTGTTGTACCCCAAAATTTGCCCTCGCATTTTTTCTATAAGAAATCACAGCTTCAGACTCTTCCCGATCTTTCAGATTAGCGCAAGAATCGGTCAAACAGACTTTTCTCGTCAGTCAGACAAAATTAGGATTTTCATTGATTTTCATGGCTCTGGAACAGTTCAAACATTTGGCTTAGGGTTTGGTTGATTTTAGCTCAAGTTTTGATCAGGCGGACGCTTCTTTGGCTTTTAATCAAGAACTAGGGTTTTGTGCGCGTATTTCTCAGAAAGGATTATCTTTACAGTTTCTTTTCAGTTTACTCTGAAATTTGGATTGAGGCGTTTGAATCAAGAAAATTGCAGATTGTTGTTTAATCAGTAAAGGCTAAAGCATTTGATTTGAGATGAGATAAAAGTTGAGGCACTTAAATTGAGAATCTACAGTGATTGATTTAATCAGTAAAAGGATAAATATATGGATATTGGTTTGATTAACTGTGCATCGGATACTTGAAGCACCAGGTTTATTACTGATTCAATAATAAGGCCACAATGTTTGTTAATTATTTTTCTAAAGTCAGAATTATTGGATACTTCCAGTTATTTTAATTTTAAGAAATCCAAATAATTAAATGAACACTGAATCGAAAGAAGAATTAATTGATCAAGTTGGATTTTTTATTTATCTTTAATTATTCGTTACAATTGTTATGTGAATACAGTATTTCACAAAGTATTCTAATGATGATTACAATAATTGAAAGGAAATAAAAAGAATTGATTGGTCAATAAAAGAACTTTTATTTATCTTTAAATTATTTGTATAATTGTTATTGTTTATAAAAATATTTACAATAATAATGTTACAGTAATTTAAATTGAAATAAAATAATGTCCTAAAAATTCAAAATCTTCATCTTCTATCCAATGCTCCCTTGATGCTTATTTTTCATCTGCAAAACAAAGAAAAGAAGAAAAGTCAAAGCAGAGAAAAATATTTAAAGATAAACAGTCAAAAAGGTTCATCATTAAAAACAAATGGCCGGAATCAGTTTTACCCTCTCTGCAAATCACGGGACTTCTCCCGGTTCACAAAGAGGGATGAATATTGCTTGCTAAACATGAAATGCACAAAGTTGTAAAATGCACAAATTCAAAACCTGCATAGTTCAAAACAAACAACATGTGCAAGTATAAATCCAAAGGCAAACTGAGTTCCAATGTCAAAGCAACTAAGTCAAAAAGTTGTCACAAAGATGCAGGAAAATGTGGAAGCAGTACACAAAGTATGCAGGTTAAAAACCAATATTTCAAGCAAGTTCCATTTCATCACTTTCCAACCATTTGCTTTTTCAGAATAAGACAAACATAGGCAATAAAGATGCTGTCTTTAAATCCGGAGAGAGAAAGAGAGAGGAAAGCAGATTATGTTACAGCAGGCTAAAGGCTAAAAAAGGCATGTATCAGAGCTATTCAAAAGGAGACAGAACATATGCAGCAGAGGTGATCACAAAGAGTGAAAGTCTCAAGCCTTGCAAACCTGCCCACCAATTTGACCAAGAAAATATATCAAACCTGAAGCATTCAAAACCATAGGCGCCAAAAGCACAAAAGACCAATACAACACAAGCCTTAAACCAGTTCACATAACCACAAACTGTCCAGCCTCACAAGCCTTAACAAAAAACACCAAACTGTCAACACAAACCTGAACTACCAAAAGGCCTAAAGCTTAAACCTGTTGCAAATATAACAACAGCAAGCCCTGCATAAACTGTAGGTGTTTAGGTATTGGCTTGCATTTTTGGTAAATCCCTAGTGTATGTGTGAATGTCATGACTGATGTCATAACATTCTAGTTCAGTTTGTACTGACTCATTAGGTACCTTTGCAGAAAAATATTGTAATTCAAGTACTGATGGTTATAAGTGTGTATCTGAGCATTTTGCAAAATGATCACATTTTGCTAAATCAGTAGACAGGTTTTCTCAGATGTCATAACAGATGTTATGACATCCTGTTCTGAACTAACAGGTTTGCAGGATGGATAAGTCTGAGTTTTTTCAGGAAATAACTCAGTCTTTCCTGAACAGAATCCTGCGTTTTCTGAGGGGTAACCTAGATCAACCCTAACCTGGTTAATAAAGTCCTGTGACCTGGTCTTTAGGTCAAACGGAATTAACCCTAGGTTTTTGTGGAAACCCTAACTGAAGTTGCAGCTGCTATATATTCAACAGAGCTGCTGTTTTTCAAAAGATCCCTCTTGATTGATCAGAAGATCATTTGTAATCTGTATAGATTTGATTATTGTACTCCAAGCAATTATCATTGTGATAAGTACCTTGGAATAGGTTTCTAATTGTAAGGGTTGTGTAGCACTCAAAGCTTTGAAGCAAGATTGTTTGAATGTTCCTTGACTAAAGCTGTGAAGCAGAGTCAAGTTAGTTGTGTGCATCACTCAAAGCTGTGAAGCACGAGTGATTGTGTTGCTTGATTAAAAAGCTGTGAAGCTTAATCAAGTGTTTGTTTTTGAAGAGTATCTTCATCAATTCTTAAGTCAAATTGGTTTATGTATCACTGCTGTGATTGAGGGGGAGTGAGTAGGAACTCAGGTTTAAGTTGTACTTAGATTGGAATTGCATTGGGTAGGTCTTAAGTGAAGGAGATAAACTGGTTGGTTTATTCCTGAATTAACATCTCTTATAGTGGATTTCCTCCCTGGCTTGGTAGCCCCCAGAGTAGGTGTTGTTGCACACTGAACTGGGTAAACAATTGACTGTGTTCTTTATTGCTTTTGTATTTACTGTCATATAGTAAGTCAGATACGGTGTCATAACATTGAACGTGACATTGAGTATCTGCAGCCAGAATTTCAATTGGCATCAGAGCAGGCACCCTGCCTGTATTACTGGGTGAGATCTAGGGATATCACTTTCTGGCACTATGGACAAAGAAGGAGTTTTTGGAAATAGACCACCCATTCTGGATGGAACTAATTATGACTACTGGAAACCTCGTATGATTGCCTTCCTAAAATCTATGGACAAAAAGGCTTGGAGAACTGCTGACAAAGGATGGATTTATCCCACCATAACTGAGAAAGATGGGACAATCAGTCTGAAGCCTGAGGAAGATTGGAGTAAAGAAGAAGATGAGTTAGCTCTGGGAAATTCAAAAGCTCTAAATGCCTTGTTCAATGGAATTGATAGAAACATTTTCAGACTAGTACATCAATATGAACTGGCCAAGGAAGTTTGGGACACTCTCAGAACTACTCATGAGGGCACTTCCAAAGTAAAAATGTCAAGGCTTCAGATGTTGACCACCAAGTTTGAGAATCTAAAAATGATGGAAGATGAAACCATTCATGAGTTTCACATGAACATCTTGGAGATTGCCAACACCTCAGGAGCACTGGGAGAAAAGATGTCAGAAGAAAAACTGGTGAGGAAGATTCTCAGATCCTTGCCTAAAAGATTTGCAATGAAGGTAACTGCCATAGAGGAAGCCCAGGACATTAGCAAGTTGAAAGTGGATGAACTTATTGGGTCTCTTCAGACTTTTGAGATGGGAATCACTGATAATGGTGTCAAGAAGAACAAGAGCATAGCACTTATGTCCAACACTGATGTTGAAGAAAACATTTCAGAAGCTGTAGCCATGCTTGGAAGACAGTTCAACAAACTCATCAAAAGAATAGATCCAAAGTCAAGGTCTAATGTTCATAACATTCCCTCTAACATTGACAGTTCCAGCAGAAGACCAAGGTCAGAAGAGAAGGGAATTCAAGGCGGAGGAATTCAATGCCATGGTTGTGAAGGATATGGGCATATTCGAGCTGAATGTCCTACCTTTCTTAAGAAACAAAAAGGAATGACAGTTACTTGGTCTGACTATGATTCAGAAAGTAATTCTGAAGAAGAGACTGCCAAACGAGTTACTGCTTTAACTGGTGTTTGTACCTCTGAAAGTGACGTCAGTGATGAAGAGGTGACTTTTGAAGAACTGGTTGATACTTACAAGGAATTGTGTATCAGAAGTACTGAAGTCTGTGTGCAGAATGAGAAACAATCAAAACTCATCATAAAGATGGAGGCTGAAAAAAGGGCAAACCTTGAAACTATAAGTCATCTAGAAGGAGAAGTTCAATTGCTGAACTCACAACTGAATCAAATGACCAAATCTGTCAAGATGTTGACAAATGGAACAGACAAATTGGAAGAGATCCTTCAGGTTGGAAAAAATGTGGGAAATAAATCTGGACTAGGATTTATGGAAGCAACGAAATCTGGTTCTGGTAAGCAAATGTCAAAACAGATGTCTCAACACAACTCTCGACATCAGGAACAGAGACATATGAGGAAAAGGTACCAAAGATGGAAATGTCATCATTGTGGTAGATATGGCCACATAAAGCCCTTCTGCTTCAGATTACATGGATACCCTAATCAGAACTCAGGTATCAAACCTAAGTCTAAAAAGGTACCACATGCTTCTCAATGGAAGAAAAAGGCTACTGCACTGATAGCTCACACTTCCCTGAGGGTCTCTGCAAAGGAAGACTGGTACTTTGACAGTGGATGTTCCAGACATATGACTGGAATCAAGAACCTCCTCAATAATGTTAAGCCTCACACCACCAGTTTTGTGACCTTTGGAGATGGGGCTAAAGGTGAAATCAAAGGAGTTGGTGATTTGGACTGCCCTGGAGTTCCAAGTCTGAATGAAGTATTGCTGGTGAAAGGGCTGACCGCTAATCTCATTAGTATCAGTCAACTGTGTGATCTAGGATTCAAGGTCAATTTCTCAAAATCTGAATGCCTTGTAATCAATGACAAACAAGAGATAGTAATGAAAGGAGTCAGATCCAAAGACAACTGTTACTTGTGGGAGGCTGAGAACACTAATTTCTCATTTGTGTGTTCCATTGCAAAAGAAGAAAAAGAGGTGAAACAGTGGCACCAAAAACTTGGCCATCTTCATCTAAGGGGTATGAAGAGGATTATCTCCTTGGAGGCAGTCAGAGGGATTCCAAAACTGCAAATTGATGAAGGAAGAGTTTGTGGTGAATGTCAGGTTGGTAAGCAGACTAGGATGTCACATCCAAAGTCAAGACATCTGACCACCTCTAAGGTTCTAGAACTCCTCCATATGGATCTGATGGGACCAATGCAAGTAGAGAGTCTTGGTGGTAAAAGATATGCCTATGTGGTTGTGGATGATTTTTCCAGATTCACCTGGATTAATTTCATTAGGGAAAAATCAGATGCATTTGAAGTTTTTAGAGAACTGTGCAAGAGAATTCAAAGAGAGAAGGAAGGATGTATTGTCAGAATCAGAAGTGATCATGGTAAGGAATTTGAAAACATCAAGTTTGATGACTTCTGTTCTTCAGAAGGAATCAGTCATGAGTTTTCTTCTCCTATAACACCTCAGCAAAATGGAGTTGTGGAAAGAAAAAACAAGACCATACAAGAATCTGCCAGAGCAATGTTACATGCCAAAAGACTTCCTATGTATTTTTGGGCTGAAGCTATGAATACAGCTTGCTATGTTCATAACAGGGTCACCTTGAGAAAGGGAACCTCATCCACCATATATGAACTCTGGAAAGGAAGAAAACCAACTGTGAAGTACTTCCATGTGTTTGGCAGCAAATGCTATATTCTGTCTGATCGTGAACAAAGAAGAAAACTGGACCCCAAAAGTGATGAAGGCATATTTCTAGGATACTCCTCAAACAGCAGAGCTTATAGAGTATTCAACTCCAGAACCAAAACCATGATGGAATCAATAAATGTTATAATTGATGACTATCATGAAGAAATAGACGTTCCTTGTATTGTTGAGACATTCTTTGAGACTTCAACCCAACAGAATGACCTACCCAACTCCACCACAACAGAATCTGAATCAAAGGAAGCTAGCAAGATCCCTTCCATCAGAATTCAGAAGGATCATCCAAAAGAGCTCATCATAGGAGATCCCAATAGTGGAGTCATCACAAGATCTAGAGAAATCATCTCAAACTCTTGTTTTGTGTCCAAAATGGAACCAAGAAATGTCAAGGAAGCCTTAACTGATGAATATTGGATTGGTGCAATGCAAGATGAACTGAACCAATTTAAGCAACATGAAGTTTGGGAACTGGTTCCTAGACCTGAAGGAACTAACATCATTGGGACAAAATGGATATTCAAGAACAAGTCAGATGCTGAAGGAGTTGTCACCAGAAATAAGGCAAGACTTGTTGCTCAAGGATACACCCAGGTTGAAGGGGTTGATTTTGATGAAACCTTTGCACCTGTAGCCAGGTTGGAATCAATCAGACTCTTGTTGTCAATTGCTTGTCTTCTGAAGTTCAAGTTATTTCAGATGTATGTGAAAAGTGCCTTTCTAAATGGGTACTTAAATGAGGAAGCCTATGTGAATCAAGCAATAGCAAAAATTGTTTCAAGAATTCTGAACGAGAACCACTCAGTTCCTGGCATTTCTGTTCCTCTGAACCAAGAAAGCTCAAATTCTGAAACAAATCCAGATGTCTCTAAGAATGTTGAGACATCAAACAAAGAGAAGAATGCTGACATTGCTCACAAGAAAAGAAAGAAGCCTGAATCCTCTGGATCTGATGACAGTGCTTGAAGGTTGGTTGCTGATATCTGGTGGAGTTTGGAAGTGTATTCAGTTATTTTCTGCTGCTGCTCTTATTATTTTGTTTTGGATAACTTTATGAACATGTATCTTTGGCCCATTTGTGGCTAAAGAGGGGGAGAATATTTTGGTACTTACTTAATTAGTACTTGACATTCTATTTTTCTGCTGTCACTTATTTCTGCTGCTATCTATCTCTGATTGCTTAGGGTCTTTAGCCAAAAATCTACCAAAGGGGGAGTTTGTAGGTGTTTAGGTATTGGCTTGCATTTTTGGTAAATCCCTAGTGTATGTGTGAATGTCATGACTGATGTCATAACATTCTAGTTCAGTTTGTACTGACTCATTAGGTACCTTTGCAGAAAAATATTGTAATTCAAGTACTGATGGTTATAAGTGTGTATCTGAGCATTTTGCAAAATGATCACATTTTGCTAAATCAGTAGACAGGTTTTCTCAGATGTCATAACAGATGTTATGACATCCTGTTCTGAACTAACAGGTTTGCAGGATGGATAAGTCTGAGTTTTTTCAGGAAATAACTCAGTCTTTCCTGAACAGAATCCTGCGTTTTCTGAGGGGTAACCTAGCTCAACCCTAACCTGGTTAATAAAGTCTTGTGACCTGGTCTTTAGGTCAAACGGAATTAACCCTAGGTTTTTGTGGAAACCCTAACTGAAGTTGCAGCTGCTATATATTCAACAGAGCTGCTGTTTTTCAAAAGATCCCTCTTGATTGATCAGAAGATCATTTGTAATCTGTATAGATTTGATTATTGTACTCCAAGCAATTATCATTGTGATAAGTGCCTTGGAATAGGTTTCTAATTGTAAGGGTTGTGTAGCACTCAAAGCTTTGAAGCAAGAGCGTTTGAATGTTCCTTGACTAAAGCTGTGAAGCAGAGTCAAGTTAGTTGTGTGCATCACTCAAAGATGTGAAGCACGAGTGATTGTGTTGCTTGATTAAAAAGCTGTGAAGCTTAATCAAATGTTTGTTTTTGAAGAGTATCTTCATCAATTCTTAAGTCAAATTGGTTTATGTATCACTGCTGTGATTGAGGGGGAGTGAGTAGGAACTCAGGTTTAAGTTGTACTTAGATTGGAATTGCATTGGGTAGGTCTTAAGTGAAGGAGATAAACTGGTTGGTTTATTCCTGAATTAACATCTCTTATAGTGGATTTCCTCCCTGGCTTGGTAGCCCTTAGAGTAGGTGTTGTTGCACACTGAACTGGGTAAACAATTGACTGTGTTCTTTATTACTTTTGTATTTACTGTCATATAGTAAGTCAGATACGGTGTCATAACATTGAACGTGACATTGAGTATCTGCAGCCAGAATTTCATAAACCTTTCAAGACTAAAACCTGCCATGACCAATATCCAAACCTCACCAAAAGGCCCTCAAGCATAGAACCTGTTCTAAAACAATACCCACTGTCAAAAAAGAAAGCTGAAGCCAAGACCTAAACAGCATAAACCTCAAAGCCTTTGTCCTAACCTGTCAAGCTTTGTCAAACATCCCACCAACGCCATAGCCTAAACATTCGAACACATACAGAATCCCCCAAAGCCCTCAGAACTTAGGGCTCATCACTGGGCAAGAAATCATCATCTCATAATCCCTAAGGGCAACATACAGCAGCATACAGAATCAATACCAAGCCCTCAGAAAAAACTTCCATCACTGGGCCAACATTCAAATCAGTCTCAAAGCATGGCAACTGTATCCAACATATTCAACATACAAGACTAGCATACGAAACAAACAGAAGCGAGGCGAAGATATAGAAGAAGAAGAAAAGTCATACAAAGATTCTCAAGATCATCATCAAATCGAAAGAAGGCAAAGAAAGACACAGAGTATCGTGGATACCCAAGCGAGCTCACGTCACGTGCTTCCCCGCCGTCAAGCCTCCAAACGCCTCCAAATTCCTTTCTCCTCCGTCTCTAAAAAGGTAGTATAATTTCTTTTCATCCCTTTCCATGACACCATTAACAAACAATAACAAACGCTTAAGATCAGAACACGATAAAACATAAAACATGCAACATATAAAAAGGTCGAAATCTTAAGGAAACGGAAGGATACCTTACCGTCTCCTGGCGCCTTTGTACATATCTGTGGAGAGAAGAATCCAGGCGGTGGCGCTGGTGGCTTGGGCGAGAAGGAAGCTACCCAAGACTCCATGGCAAAGAGAAGAAGACGAAAGACGAACGAAATGAACGAACGGCGCTGTAATTCTCAAACCCTAGAATCCCTTTCTGAAACAATTCTCAAAACCCTTGCAAAACGTTATGAGGTCTTTGGGCCTTTGCCCTTCCTAAATCAGCTTAAGCCCAAACGAGTTTCAATTGGCACCCCCCCTGGCTTCTGTTTCAAATCAGGTTGGGCCAGCATAACAAAAGCCCATTCAATTCTTAAACTAAGCTTTTTTTTACTTATCTTCTTTTTACAATTTAAACTAACCTAACCCTTTTTATAATACATTAACTAAAATATAAATAATACATTAGTTTTTACTAAATTTTGTTTATCGCATTTAAAATAAATATTAGACTTTTTATTTAGGTTTAAACGTTTTTTTGTTTTATTAAAACTTTTTAATTTACATAAGAAAATGAACTTTCCTTTAAATCTTTTTTCTTTTAATTAAAAACTTAATACTTTTTTAAAACATCTTGTTTTGTACATAAAACAATAATATAATATAATTAAAACTTAAAGCCTTTCTTTCTTTTTCTAAAAATATCTTATTTGTACATAATCAATTAAAATATATTTTTTTAATACATAAAAAAATAGAATTTAAAGCATTTTCTTTTCTCTTAATTAAATTTTCTTAGTTTGTACATATTAAACAAAAATACAAGAGTACAAAAATTAAATAAACAAAATATTTAATTCTTTTCATTAAGTTAACAATACTTAATTTTCTCATTTAAGTTCACATTTCGCAACTTGTAAACCTAATACATTTACACATACCACTTACACACTTACATTGGTACATTATACATTTGCTATTCTTATACATTGCTATACCTGATACATATACATTTGATCGCAATTCGATTTGGTTGTAATTATTTAAGTCTCATCCCCCTTTGTCAATTTGTACCCCCACTCCCGGATACTATTTGTAATAGCGTAGACTTTAAATTCCCGCAATTTATCGCTTTCGAATTATACCATGGTTAGACCTAGGGTTTGTATGTACATAAAATCAAACGCTAGATAACCTAATACAAGACAAATACATGAAATCAATACACCATCACACTTGCACCCTTAGGGTAATCCCACATGTTGCCTTCCAAAATGGGCCATGCTTGCACGTCGAGTTTCTTTGGCAAAACAATTCAAATGATCATAAGTCCCTCGATGACGCTCTCGAAAGTTGCCTAAACGGAATGATCATAGTCCCTTCAAGCAAATTGCCAAAGACACTTGGCACCATTGCATTCATGGTCCATACGATGACCCGCGCATGTCCCGTTAAACATCCTAAACGCAAGATTGTCCACCAAATTCAATGGTGGAACAAAATTGTTAAAAGGATAAAAAACATAAGAAAAATATTTGAGTAAAATAGGGTAGACAAATCTTAGTTACTTGATCACCAATCTTGCAAAACACACTTGCCTCCTTTTCAAAACCACATTCCACAAACACTTTCAAAACAAACTTTCAAAAACATTTGAAACATCTTTTCGAAAAGATACACACCCTTGTAAAACATTCGAGTAAAGAATTATTACAACGGTTGCCGAAACAAAGGCGTCTATTTCAAAAACATTTTCAAAACACACACACACACACACCGCAATTTCAAACAATCGAAAATCAAGGCAAGTGATCTAAAACCAAGTAACTAAGAGCCCATGGATAACCATGGATGAAAAGGGTGCTAATACCTTCCCTTTTCATAATCTACCCCCCGAACCCACGAAACATCTCAAAATGTTTTTCCTGTGCTTTTTTAACCTTTCCTTTAGGATAAAATAAAAAGTCGGTGGCGACTCTTGCTAAACCGAACAAGTGCGAATACGAATGCAAAACCTCAAGTCAGTTCTCCCACCATATCACAGAAGGTATTAGCACCCTTTTAATCCATGGTTTTCCATGGGCTCTTAGTTACTTGCTAGATCACTTACTTTTGTTTGAAATTGGGTTTTGTGTGGTTTTTGAAAGTATTTTGTAAAGAGGCCATTGTTTAAGAAATCTTTGTAATGATTCTTGTTTGTAAGAATGTATACAAAGATGTTGATCTTTTGAAAATGTTTTCAAGTTTTGTAAGATGTTTTGAAAGTGTAAGTGTTTGTTTTTAAAAATAGAAAGGATATTTGTTTTGGAATGGAGCAAGTAATTAGGAGCATTCTACCTACTCAAAAGTCTTTATTATACATTTCCTTTCCTTTGACATTGTTATCTTACCATTGATTTGGTAAGTAACCCTATCTTTGGATGTAAACGGAACGGGCGTGAGTCATCGTATAACCATAATTAGCAATGTTGCAAGGCATCTTAGCATTCTATTTTAGGGACTAAGATCATTTGTAAGGCAACTTAGATAGCGCCATCGAGGGACTATGATCTTGTATTCGTTTGTTTTTGCTAAGATATCTCACATGCGTAATATGGCCATTTTGTAAGGCAACCAAGTGGATTTTACCCTAGTGGTGCTTGTGTGCAAGTGTATTGTTTTCATGCTTGTTTTTGTCTTGATTAGGGTTTGCTATTTTGTTGGTTTTAGTCTTTCCATACAAAACCCTAATTACTAGAATTTATATAAAGCGATAAATTGTGAAAAGTAAAATTACTATGCTATTACATCATTAGGGGAGGGGTGTACAAATTTACAAATGAGGATTGCAAGAAAGTTAAACCTAATTATCTATTACAACCATATTGAATATTGTACAAAATCGAAAATAAAATGCAAGAATATAAATGGAAAAAGAAATGATTTTTGTTATTTTTATGAAAGGAGTTTTAACCTAATTAAGAGAGATGATTAATGAAAAATAAACAAAATTTAAACCTAAATTAATTAAGAAGGAAATTAAGTTAAAATGTGTTTTAGGGTTTTTTGTGAAAAGGTTTTAACTTAATAAAAATAATATGAAAATTAATTAATTAAAATAAACCTAAGTTCTAAATTAATTTTAATTAAGAAAATAAATAATTAAAC
Organism: Vicia faba; assembly: GCA_948472305.1. Lineage (NCBI taxonomy): Eukaryota > Viridiplantae > Streptophyta > Magnoliopsida > Fabales > Fabaceae > Vicia > Vicia faba. Next base: position 1,053,957,874 of record OX451740.1, on the reverse strand, counting down.
CTATGTCTAGATGTTAATTATTAAAAAGAAATTAATTATTAAGAGAAATGTTTTTTAGTCTTTTTGTTTTATAGAGAAAATAAAATATATAAGTGTAAATAATAAATAAAAATATTTTTGGATTTTTATTAATAATAATAATAATAGTGAAAATAATAAAAGAAAATATGAAATGAAAATAAAATAAAAAAAGAAAATGAAATAATAAAGGAAATAATGGGCCAGGGGCGCAAAAGTAAGGCAGGGGTTAAAGCCAACAAAAAATGGAAGGCCCAGCATAAGGGCCCAGGCGCTGCTTGTTTGTAACAAAAAAAGGAGAAAAAAATGTGAAAAATGAGAAAAGTGGCAGTGCTGGGGCTTGAATCCACGCCCTGAGCATGAAATGCGCGCTGTCTTACCACTGGGGTGGCTATACATCCGTTTATTAAAATGAAATGATAAATATATAACGTAACATGCTTCCAATGCCTGTACTTCGTCTTCAACCTTCAGCCAGCCATAGTACCTGTAACTTCTTCATCTCTCAACAAAAACGGAAAGCTCAAACATGAAAGTTGTGGCATTTCTTCCCACGAATCCAACCATATAAATAACTAAAGCTATAAATCCAAGATGAGTGAGAATTTTTCTGGCCCTAAATCAAAACCTAAAAATTTCAGAAACTTCAACTTTAAAATTCTCTAAGCTCAGGCCATATAAATGCAAACTATGGACATGTACAGCTTCGTGGCAATGGTATCTACATTTTATCTTCACAAATCAGAATCAAATGATGCTTGTATGAAGAGATGGAAGTTTGAAAACTTACCTCTTGCAGCTGGAGTCATGTATGGAGTTTGAGCAACCTTTTTGTTGGCCTGATAATTTATGTAGCTTTCCTGGGCCTTCTTGAGTGTGTTCCAACTCCTACTTTGCTCTGAAACCAGCTAGAACTCTCTACTCAAGTCCAACTGTAATGGAGTTTTTTGAAAATGGTGGATGATGAAGATGAAGTTACAGAAGTGTAACAGGTGTTGAGATGAGTTCTATATGATGTATGTGAAGTGTTTAGATGGTTAAAAGTGGAAACGCACGAGTGGAAATGGAGATGGGTGTTTGAAGCTCAAAAATGTAGTTTTTGGCCAGTTCTGACTTATGAAGACTTGGGGGTGTTTGAGGGCTTGTAAAAACGTGTCTTATGTTGCAAATAGTCTCCCTAAATATAAGCAAAGGGTTATACGTTTTGAAATGATCATAAAACAAGAGATCACATGTTTTGGATTTTGCCTTATTTTTGAAGGAACATTGACAAGCATTGTTCCAAGGCAAGGTACAAGGCTTGTAGGGAGGCTGAAACCTTTAAACAAACTTGTTCTGATTGTGTAGAGTGTGTTTGTGCAGGAAGAACAAATGCAAGGCTCAATGCAAGCTGACTTTGCATAAAGCTTGCTTTTCTAAAATGGCAATGTTGCCTTTCTTCTCAAAATGGAATTATACTTGTACAATGCATTGAATGCTTGGATTAAAGCTTCCAACAACTGTGAGAACACTTAATTATGGAGTGAAATTCAAGTTAGAAGCCTGCAAAGTGAGATTTGTACATCATGCTTGAAGATTGGATCAAATGTTCATCATGAAAATGGCTTGAAAAACAAGAATAGAACCTTAACTTCATCTCTTCGATTCTCCCTGCTCAAAAATGATCTCAATGAGTTCTTGGACATTTTAGAAATCTTGTAACATTCTATATAAGATCTCATGACAGTAAGTTGGTTCCTCCATCCGTTCAATGGTGATCTGGGGAGCCTCGTTACCACACTTGAGTTTAAACATGGATTACATAGTGGCGAGCGCGTTCGCTAGTTGATATTTCTCTCGTGGAAAATGCTCGAAGGTAATTTCCTCAAAATATGGGATTAATGTCAACACATGTTCTTTGTAGGGGATGGGGTTAGGTTGCTTTATGCCCCATTCTCCTTTGATCCGACTGATGACTAAGGCTGAATCTCCAAATACACTTAAGGACTTGATTCTCAAATCTATGGCAGTTTGAGACCAAAAATACACGCTTCGTATTCTGCCATATTATTAGTACAGTTGAAACAAATTCTTGCAGTGAAGGTAGTATAACATCCTTCAGGGGATATGATTACAACACCTATGCCATTATCGAGTGCGTTGGAGGCTCCATCAAAAACCAAGGTCCATCGGGATCCTTGTTCAGGTCTGTCATATGGTCTGAGTTCTTCACAATTGCTTACCGACATGGTGTCTTCATCTGGGAACTCAAATCTCATGGACTGATAGTCATCCACAGCCTAATGAGCAAGGTGATCGGCTAGCACACTGCCCTTTATTGCTTTTTGGGTAGTGTACTAAATATCGTATTCAGTCAGGATCATCTTCCATCTTGTTATTCTCCCAGAGAGGGCAGGCTTCTCGAATATGTATTTAAATGGATCCATCTTGGATATTAATAAGGTAGTATGGGTCAACATATACTATCTCAGTCGGCGAGCAGCCCATGCTAGAGCACAGCAAGTTTTCTCGAGAAGGGAATATCTTGTCACAGTCGGTAAACTTTTTGCTCAGGTAGTATATAGCATGCTCTTTTCGGCCAGACTCGTCATGCTTCCCCAACACACACCCTATTGAATTTTCTAAGAGAGTTAGATACATGATTAAAGGTCTTCCCTCGATTGGCGGCATCAAAACAGGAGAATCTTGTAGGTACTATTTTATCTTGTCGAAGGCAACTTGGCATTCATCATTCCATTTGACTACATGTTCTTTCTTCAGTAATTTGAAGATTGGTTCATAAGTAGCGGTTATGTGAGAAATGAATCTGGTGATGTAGTTAAGCCATCCTATGAATCCTCTAACTTCCTTCCCAGTGTGAGAAGCAGGCATTTCTTGTATTGCTTTCACCTTGGCAGGGTCCACTTCGATACCTTTACCACTGATGATGAAGCCTAGGAGTTTACCGGACCTCACCCCAAATGTGCATTTATTTGGGTTCAACCTTAGCTTGTATTTCTTTAGCCTTTCAAACAGTTTCTGCAAATGGTCAAGATGTTCCTCTTCAGTTTGAGATTTGGCTATCATGTCATCCACATAGACCTCTATTTCATGATGGATCATGTCGTGAAATAGAGCTACCATGGCACGCTGATAAGTTTCCCCAGCGTTCTTCAACCCGAATGGCATAACTTGTAACAGAATGTGCCTCACTGTGTGATGAAGGTCATTTTCTCCATGTCCTCAGGTGCCATTTTGATTTGATTATAGCCTGAGAAACCATCCATAAATGAGAACACTTTATGTTGTGCGGTATTGTCAACCAAAATATCGATACGGGGAAGTGGGAAATCATCCTTAGGGCTTGCCCTATTCAAATCTCGGTAATCCACACACATGCATACTTTGTCGTCCTTTTTAGGCACTGGAACAACATTGGCGACCCATTGTGGATAGGAGGTGACGGCTAAGAATCTGTCGTTGAATTGTTTCATGACTTTAGTCTTGATCTTCTCTGACATGTCTGGCCGCATGCGACGGACTTTCTGTTTTACCGGAGGGCAGTCTTCTTTTGTCGGTAGACGATGGACCACGATATCAACGTCAAGTCCTGGCATGTCTTCGTATGACCAGGAAAATACCTCAACATGGTCATGTAGTAACTGAGTTAAGCGCTTCTTGACACTAGGTTCCATATTGGCTCCTACCTTGACTTCTTTTTTGTCCTCTTCAGTACCTAAGTTAACTGTGTCCACTGGTTCTTCGTGGGGCTGTATGGTCCTTTCTTCCTATTGTAGTAACCTGGCTAGTTCCCCTGGCACTTCACAATCTTCCTCACCTTCGTCTTCGGCTTGGTAGATTAGATTTTCAAAGTCACAATAGGCCATAGCAGAATCGTTACCCATGGGATCCTAAGTGGATGTAGATCTGCATTTGATATGTGAGTGTGTGTAAGAGCATATCTATTATTGAAAGAAATAAAAAAGTAGAAAAGGAAAACAAAGAGCACAAGGTTTGCATGCAAAAACATCCATGATTCATTGATGACATATGAAAATGAAGTAACAACCCTTACAAATGGACCATTGTGCCTCGGGTAAGACACAAGGTTTTAAAAATCTGAATTGTTTAATTATTACAAGTCCGACAAATATTTAAAGACAATTACTGCTGGATAAAAGTAATTGGGACAAAATATTTGGCTTCCCAGTTGGTGAGTTCTCTGTTGATAGTTGGGAAAATCCAATCTTCCAGGTCGCAGCTGTCATCAATATCCTCCATTGCGTTGACTCCATGGTTACTGATCCGGAAAGGTGGTCCCTCGGTACGAGCACGACGAACAGCTTTCTAGGCTCCTGAAGTGAAACCCAAACCAAATTTGTCAGATTTGTAGAGAATATCTGGGAGATGGCCCCAAATAGTACACCCACCTTCTTCAACTACTGCCTTGGCATCTTTCAGTGAAGACATCTTTAGAGGAGGTCTTGTAATCTTTGGGACTTGGGAAACAGTCTTAGCTGCCGCAAGTATTTGTGGGACTTCCTCGAAATGTTGAAACAGAGTTTCAACGAATTCACCATCCATTTCCACGTATCTGAATGAGCTCAGGTGACTGACCATATATTCCTCCTCTCCATGAACAATAATGATTTCTCCCCTGGTTGGGTATTTCAGCATTTGATGTAATGTAAAGTGACGGCACCAGCGTCATGAATCCAAGGTCGGCCCAATAAATGGGAATAGGAAGGGTGAATGTCCATCACGTAGAAAGTTGAATCAAAGGTTTGAGTTCCAACTTTAATGGGGATGTCCACTTCCCCATGCACCATTCTCTTCGAACCGTCGAAGGCCCTTACCACTATGTTGTTGGGTTTTAAGGTAAAATCTTCATAATCGAGTCTATCCAAAGCTTTCTTAGGCAGCACATTCAAAGATGAACCAGTATCAACCAGGACATGGGCCAAAGTAGTGCCCCTGCATTCGACAGAGACATGCAACGCCTTGTTGTGTTTCCTCCCTCTAGGTGTCAGGTTAGCATCAGAAAAGCCTAAACTGTTATCAGCGGTCAAACTGGCCACACAGTCTTGGAATTGGTCAGCAAAGGTTTCCTATGGCACATGGGCAGTTTTAAGAAATTTCACCAAGTCCTTCGCATGAGCCTCGGAGCACAACAGTAAAGCTAGCATAGAAATCTTTGATGGAGTTTGCCCTAGTTGTTCGACTATGTTGTAGTCGCTTCTCTTTATAATTTTCAGAATTTCTTCTATCTCCTTCTTGGAGGCTTCTGGGATAGATACTGATTGCGCCTTCATCTGGACAGGCTCAACCAAAATGCCTTTGCGCCAAGTCTCGGTCGACTCGGTGGTAGGGGTGTCAGTAGGGGTAACCATAGGGATTGTAGTAGTAGTGTCAACAGGAAGAAAAGTAGGGATAATCACAGAACCAGTAACAGTTTTTGGAGGAGAAATATCTGGGGAGAATACTTTTCCACTTCAGGTCATTTTGCTGGTTCCCGCAATGTTGCTGATGTCGGGGCCAACCTTCTCAAAAATCGAATCTTCATCAGCCAGCCAATCCTGCTTGATGCCGTGATAGTAGACATCAGCCCCATAGTTCCAATGGACTGTTTTATCTGAGGAGTACAGGATCAGTCCTGGCATACTAATTATCAGTGGAGTCACCTTAGGAACAGATGTAATCCTAACGGGTCTTTTGGTGGAGACCCTGGAAGGATTGGCTAGAATTGTTACTATTGAAACATCCTTGTAAGAAATGGTTAGAGCAGGAGTCTTTTCAAACAAAATCTCTTTGTCATCCATCAGGCACTGGAAACCTGCTTTCAATAAATGACAACCAGTTGGTAGGGATAAATAGAGGTGGCAGCCTTTGTCACAACCCGAAAATAAACCGGCCTTCAACAGGTTCCTCTTGACTGTTAGGAGCGGAGTAACAAGGTCATCAACAACAGTAACAAACATATCATCTTCAACAGTGTTAACATCACGATCGTGCTTGGGCATAGGAGCGGTGATAACGTTTGGGATCTCAGGAGCATCAAATTCAATTTATTTTGCCTCGAGAAGGTCTTGCACCTTGTTTTTCAAAGCCCAACAGTTGTTGGTATCATGGCCTGGACTTTATGAATGGTAAGCACAACGAGCATTAGGGTGGTAATGAGGAGAGGCGATGTTGGGATTCTTCGGGGCTTCCTTCAAAGTTACCAGATTAGATCTCAACAAATGTGGTAGGACTTGAGACATCGTCATATTTATCCGGGTAAATTGTCTTACCGGTCTTTCTGGTCTAGGATGGTTATTCCTTTGTTGAGTAGGTGCAGGCTTAGGGATCATGACGACCCCTACCATTGGACGGTGTTCAGTTCTGTCTTGATTCCTTTGAGGCTACACAACACCAACCTCTTTCTTCCCAATAAATGGTTTTCTCACGGCACTGGATGATGCGTCCTTTTGGATTTCCCACTCTTAATCCCAGCTTCCACTTTTTCCCCAGTCATGATTAATTCAGTGAAGCCTGGTGAGGAGCTTCCAATTAGATGATTAAAGAAAGGACCGAACAGGGTACCCAGAAACATGTCTACTAGCTCTCTGTCAGACAGGGGAGGCTGGACTCTTCCTGCTAAGTCTCTCCATTTTTTAGCGTAGTCTTTGAAGCCCTCGTTCGAACCCATAGTCAGACTTTGGAGTTGAGTACGGGTGGGAGCAAGGTCCGCGTTATATTGATACTGTTTATAAAAAGCAACGTACAGGTCTTCCCTATTATGGAAATTGGCCCTTTCTAGTTGATAGAACCAATCTAGCTGAGTCCCGGATAGACTATCCTGAAAGAAGTGGACCCACAAATATCTGTCGGCAGTGTGAGGTTGTATCTTCCTCACATAAGATCAGAGGTGCATCTTGGGACACGAAACCCCATCGTATTTAGCAAACACGAGTTCCTTGAACTTTGGTGGAATAACAATCCCAGACACCAAACCCAGCTCTTCAAAGTCTAGCCCGGGAACTTTCTGAATCTCCATTGCACTTAGGCATTCTTCCAGATGTTTGTATTTGTCGTCAACCGGAGGATACTGCTCTTTAGAGTAATCATCGTCTTCTTCCTCTTCAGATTCTGGATGGGAAATCACTTCCTTGTTTTTCCCTTCTTGATTATCCTTTTCACCTGATGATGTTGCGAAGTCTAGGGTCCGTCTGGATGGCCCCGGGAACCTTCTTCCCAGATTCAAAACACCGTTTGATTTCTTTGCTTTCTTCTTCTTTTCTTCGATCAACAAAGTTTTCAAATCCTTATGTCCTTTTTCCAAAGTCAATAACATTTGTTGAAACTGAGCATTTTGCGCCTGGAGATCTTTTACCGTCTGTTCCATGTCCATCTTACTAAAATAAACAGTAGAAAGATAAGGAGATCTGTTTTTAAGAAGTATGTTTATGTGATTATGAATGAAGATGCATATGCAATGATTTCAAGGAAATAAGATTTAAATTTGCTTTAGACAAAAAAGGAACACATGTCATATTAATAAATCAAAATTTGAGTACATCATGCCTCTTTGGGCTTACAAAGAAATACAAAAACTCTAAGATAAAAAAGTTGAACGCATCCTCTTTGGTGCGATATAGGCGTTCAGACTCCGCTCCTCATGAAGCTGTTTGATGAGTTCCAGAACTTTCTTCTCTCTGGCGTAGAATTGGGACTCGAAAGTGTCTCACTCCCCCCTTAAGCTGTATCCAATCCCTTTGTAAGTCCTCAAGAGAGGTGGGCATGCCACGATGCAGGATAGTGTATGGAACATCTCCTTCCATAACAGGCTCTTTGATAATTGGGAGAATGGAGGGGTAAGGCATCATAAGACTTTTAGCACGAGCTCGTACCAATTTGAGATAAGGCTCAAGAGGGATGGAATTATTATGCTCCAATGTCTTGCTATCTACCTTCTTCAACATCCTCCAAGCTCGGATAAACCTCTGGCGGTGACCTTGATTGTCATTCTCGTAGTCAAATACCAACCCTTGAATAAGCATTTCATGTGGACCATCCCTTCGGGCGTAACTAAACTGTCTTAAGGCTAAGCATGGGTTGTAGGTGATTCCTCCTATAATTCCAAGTAAGGGGACATTAGAGAATTCTCCACAACAGTCGACGATAATAACATTCTCCAAATATCGAGAACACCAATGAATATCTGAATGTTTGAGCGTCATCAACCTATGTGACCACCTTGAACCTTGCTCGTTCTTCAATACAGATTGGGGAAGATGCGAAATAAACCATCTTGCCAAGAGAGGAGTACAACACATAAGAATACCTCTTTTCCTCATAGTGCGAGTGTGAAAAGAATGTAGGATGTCTCCTAACAAAGTAGGCACCGGGTTACGAGACATGAAGATTTTGACGGCGTTTACATCTATGAGTTGGTCAGGATTTGGAAACAAAACCATCCCATAGATGAGGAGAGCCACAATTTCCTCAAAATATTGCAAGTCCAAGGAGTTCCAACAGTTTTGAGCTTTCTCAAACAAGAACTTGGCTAAGAAACCTTTGACACCACTCCTTGCTTCCCAATCAGTTGTGACATCAGATGGTTGCAAGTGTAGGGCTTGAGCAATCTCTTCTGGTTTTGGATCTCTTTCCGTACCGTTGAAGGGTAGTTGATTGAGAATGGGAATCCTCAAGAGTTGAGAGAATTCTTCCAAAGTTGGCACAAGTTGATAATCGATAAATGTGAAGCAATGGTGTAAAGGATCAAAGAATTGGAAGAGCACCTTCATCATATCTTCATCAGTGTTGGAGGTAACCAAGTTTAAGAGGCGACCATGTCTTTCGGTAAATGGAGATTTTTCTGGAATCCTTGATGCTAACTCTTTAAGTTGAGGAGGGATCCTTACAAGACTGACTTGAATGGTTTTCCTGTGAATAGAATCCATGTCCTACAAAACAGAACAAAGATAAATTCCAAAAATCCTTGAAATGGTTAGTGAGTATGAGTATGATGTTATGATTTTTATGATGTTATGTACAAGTAGATATATACAAACAAAACAAACAAGTCCTTAGGTTTAGGCTTGCATGGAGTCTCATAGGTAAGTACCGTCTTGAAGTTTAGTTGGCTCAAACCTGTCCTAGCAATAGTAACCAGATTCTAAGGGAGCTCAATATCACTGGTTTGTTTTCTCGGGTATTGTTTTAGCGCAATCCTCTTTAATGGCGACCGAAATATCCCAAAAAACGAAACCTCATTGAGTGTAGTATCGAGTATCTACCAACTTCGGACTGCACTAAATCCAGTCATCTCACTACGTCCTAAGGGACAAGTTGGTCAAGTAAAGGTTCTAGAAGTTAGTTAGTGCTTCATGACATCACTCAGCGGCCCCGTATTCTCCTTGACTACTCAAGGGCTACCGGTACCCACAAATATGTCACACTAACGTAGCTATTACTTAGACCATATCGGTATACCCTGCACAGTTTCCACAACGTATTGCTACTTACCTATAAGGTATCCCCAAATCCGGGTAGAGGCTTCAAACCCAAACAAAGAACCAAAATGTAAAGCATGCAAGTCAAACAATGAAAGAAAATAAATGTGCTCTATCCCTAAGGTAACCCCACTTTTAAAGTACCCCTAGTAGAGTCTCCAATTCTGTAACACGGTGAGAGAACTGACTTGGTTGTTTTGCGTTTGATCATAAAAGTTGCAGTTAACAAGAGTCGCCACCGACTTTTCTTTTATCCAAAAGGAAAGGCTGAAAAGAACAGGAAAGACCTATGATATGTTTTCTTGAGTTCAGGGGGTAGATTATGAAAAGGGAAGGTATTAGCATGCTTTTCATCCATAGTTATCTACGGGCTCTTAGTTACTTGCTAGATCACTTGCTTTTGTGTGAACATGTGCTTTGTGTGGTTTTTGAAAGTATTTTGAAAAGGCGCCATAGTTTCGGAAAACTTTGTAATGATTCTCGTTCGTAAGAATTTATACAAAGTGTTGATCTTTTGAAAATGTTTTCAAGTTTGAAAGATGTTTTTGAAAGTGTTGGTGTTTATTTTTAAAAATAGCAAGGATGTTTTGGTTTGAAAATGAGCAAGCAACTAGGAACATTCTACCTACCCAAAATTCTTTCATGTTTATTTCCTATTTCCCTTGACATTGTTATCTTACCATTGATTTGGTAAATAACCCTATCTTTGGATGTAAAAGGGACGGGCATGGGTCATCGTGTAGCCATGATTAGCAATGTTGTAAGATATCTTAGCATTTTCTTTAAGGGACTAAGATCATTTTTGAAAGGCAACTTTGATAGCGTCATCGAGGGACTATGATCTTGTATTTTTGCTTGTTTTCACTAAGATACCTCACATGCATAATATGGCTATTTTATAAGGAAACAAAGTGGATTTACCCTAAGGGTGTATGTGTGCAAGTGTATAGGTTTACATGCTTGATTTGTCTTGATTAGGGTTTGCTACTTGTTGATTTTAATCTTTCCATACAAATCCTAATTACTAGCATTTGTATATAAAGCGATAAATTGTGGAAATTAAAATTACTACGCTATTACATCATTAGGGGAGGGGGTGTACAAATTTGCAAATGGGGAAATTGAAAGAAAATTAAATCTAAATAATTATTACAACCATATTGAATATTATACAAAATTGAAAATAAAATTGCAAGAACGTAAATGGGAAAAGAAATGATTTTTGTTTTCATGAAAGGGGTTTAGTCTTGACCTAGTTAAGAAAAATGATTAATTAAAGTTAAATAAAAATTAAGCCTGAACTAATTAAGAAAAGAAATTAAGTTTGAAACATTTTTAGGGTTTTTTAGGAAAGGGTTTAAATTAATAAAAATAATATGGATATTAATTATTTAAAAGAAACCTAAGTTCTAAATTAATTTTAATTACAAGAAAATAATATAATGGTTAAACATAAACCTAAATATTAATTATTAAAAAAGAAATTAATTTATTAAGAAAATGTTTTTGTTCTTTTTAGTTTCATAAAACAAAATAAACTAAATAAATATTAAAAAAAATAATGAATAAAATATTTTTTGGGTTTTTATTAATGAAAATAATAATAATAATAATAATAATGATATAATTAATAATAATAATAATAATAATAAAGGAAAGAGAATAAAATAAAAATATAAAATTAAAGTTAAAGGGGGTTAGAAAGTGAAAAGGGTGTGAATGTTAGCAAAAGGGAGTTCAGGCCCAAGTCAGATTTTTTTGTGTGAATTAGAAATAATAATAAAAAAGTGAATCGGCGTGCGTATGGATAAGTAATCAGGCGGGTGCAACATAGCAAAAACAAACAAATGGAAAAGCCCAGACCAAGGAGGCCCAAGTGCTTATTTTATGATCTAGTGGGGGAGGCCCTTTGAGGTTCACCATGGGGACAGCTTCCAAGAGTTTTGGATCTGTCTTGTATCATGATCAGATGGTGATGATTGAATAGCGTACCATACGCGTGTAGAAACTGCCTCCACAGGATCTGTAAAAATAAAACATGAAAAAACAAAAGGGTACCACTGGGGCTCGAACCCAGGTCCCTATAGTCACAGGCGTGTGCTTCTACCACTGGGGTGACTATACATTCGTTTATTAATACAAAACCAATAATATATATTTGAAACACATTCCTAGGCCTGTATCATCTTCAACCTCGCGCCAGACCATTCAACATGATTTTTTTGAAATTGCTATCTCTTTCATTTCTCAACCATTTGCAAAAGTATAAACATGAAACTTGCTCCAAATTTCATCACGAGTTCAGTCATATAAATAACTAAAGCTATACATAAAAAATGAGCATGAATTTTGAATGGTACAAAATCTGACCTAATTTTTTCAGAAAATTCAACTATAAAATTCTCATTACTCAGGCAACATAAATGAATTCTAAGGATACGGTTAGTTTCAGGACTATGATGCCTACATTTTATCTTCACAAATGGAAACCAAATGATGCCTATATGAAGAGTTCAAAAGTCAGAATACTCACCTTGCAAGAGGGTATCGTGTTTTGAGTTTGGGCAGCTTTTAATGAGTCCTAGTGATTAGGTTAGCTTCCTCAAGTTTCCAGGAAGCTAATGTGATGCTTGGTTTGAGCTGAAAGTGACTGAGGAGTTCTGGAGAAGTTCACTTGCTGACCCGTGTTTTTGTAAATGGAACTTGATAATGGAGGTGTTACAGTTATAAAACAGGGTCAGGGATGAGTTGTATTTGATGTTTAGAAGCTTTATGATTGATTAGGAAGGAAAACACACGAGGGAAATGAGAGATATAAGTTTAAGGTAAGAATTATGCATCAGTGGAGTTTCTTGTGCAAATTCTGGCTTGAGGGAGTTTTGGTGTGTTTCAGGGTGCTTCAGCTTGTGTTCTAGCTCACAAATAGTGCCTCTATTTATAAGCAACAAGTTTGGAAGCTTGTTGTTGATCAGAATTCAAAATCACAAGTTTAAGCATAACATGTGATTTTTTTGAGAAATCCAAGTTTCAAAGCTTTGTGTACTTGCTAAGATAGTGTGGTTATGCTTTAAACACACCTGCCTCTGACTTTGTGGATGGAGTGTGCTTAAAGAGAACAAGTTAGGAGCTCAAGAAGCTGACTTTGGGCATAAAGCTTGCTTTACAAGAATGGAAATGATGACTTTCTCCCTAAAATGGCAAAATGATTTGGACAATGCTTGAATCAATTGGACAATTGATCAATCAGTTGTGTAAATATTAAATTAAGGAGTGACAAACAAGTTTGAGGCCTGTGAAGTGAAGATTATGCAGCATGGCTATGGATTTGGTTCATGTTGCATCACAAATTTTGCCTTGCAAAACAACTTGAAACCCTAACTTATGGCCTTCGATTCTCCTTGCTCACAAATGATCTCAAGGAGTTCTTGGACATTTTGGAAAGCTTGTAATGTTCTATACAACCCCTCTTTGAATCACTTTTGAAAAATCCAAATGGAACTAAATGAAACTTGGCCCGGAAGTTAGGTCAAAATCCTGACCAAAAATGCTCAAAATTTCACTAAGTGTTTTAGTTTCATGACCATGACTTCATGGATTAATAACTTGAGATCCAAGAATTTCTAGGAGAAGTTGTGTAAAGCAATATTTTAGATCTCATTCATATATACAACTTTCATGTTTAAAGTTTCTTTTTAATCATCTTGCATCATGGTGAAAAATTGGCTCAAAGTTGTGAAAAAATATGAAGTTTTAAACACTTAGAAAAATTTCTAAGTTTGGAAACTTTGACTTTTCAAAATGAAATCTTGAATTTTTGATTTCTTGATGAACAAGTTTCATATTTTGACATGTTTTGATGAATTGTGATCTTTGACACTTGATTTTGACCAAAAAGTCAAAGTTTAAATTTTCAGTGTATAGTTGACTTTTGATCAGTTGACTGAAAATCAAATATCAATCAATTGATCTTGAGCAATGTTTTGAGTCATGCCATTAGGTAAAAATTATGCAATTGAAACCTTGAGATCATGTCTCAAACCAATTAACCATTTGTTAGGTCAAAAATCAAAAATTGCCCTTTCTTAGTCAAAACCCTAATTTTGACCATTTTGACCTTTTGATGATCTGATCAAATTTCTTGAGAAATTGTGATCCAAAATTGATCAAATGACATATAGGAGTTCACAATGTTGATATGGTTCAAAAATTATGAAGTTTTACTATAAATTGACCACATATGACTTTTTCCCCAATACAGCTAATTTTTAGGTCAACTGCTCAATTGACTGAGCAAAAATGTGATCCATGACTTGAAACTTGACATGAGTAATATTGAGGGTCCATAATGATCCATTAAAGTCATATGAGGCATTAAAAATTCAATTATCCTTGTGCAATCTCAAACCCTAATTTCAGTCATTAGTGCTTAAGGAGGTGTCTTGAGTTGATCAACCCTTGTGCAGTCTTGAACCAAAGGAGATCTTGTGAGAAAATACTTGATAAAAGAGAGGGAAAATTTTGGGTTACAACACCCTGTACCCTCTCCAAAATTTGAATGTCCTATGTATGGGGCCTAAGAAGAAGACTATGATGAGATTCCAGAAGAGGTCTCACGGTTGCTTGAGCGCGAGGAGAATGACGTTCAACCATATAAAGAGCCGTTGGAAGTAATCAATTTGGGTTCAGAAGAAGATCTGAAGGAAGTCAAGATTGGAGCATTACTACATCCTGATGTGAAGAGTAGACTGATTGAGATGTTGAAAGAGTATGTGGATATTTTTGCATGGTCTTACCAAGATATGCCTGGTCTAGATACAGATATTGTAGAGCACCATTTGCTGCTGAAGCCAGAGTGTCCGCCAATCAAACAGAAGTTGCGAAGAACTCACCAAGATATGGCAGTGAAGATCAAAGAAGAAGTTCTAAAGTAGATTAATATCGTTTTTCTTGTGACATCAGTGTACCCTCAATGGATTGCCAATATTGTCCCAGTACCGAAGAAAGACGGAAAAGTTCGCATGTGCGTAGATTACAGAGATCTAAATAAAGCTAGTCCAAAAGATGATTTTCCATTACCACACGTTGATATGTTAGTGGATAGCATAGAAAAATTCAAATTTTTCTCGTTCATGGATGGATTTTCCAGGTATAATCAAATAAGGATGGCTCCTGAGGACATGGAAAAAACAACGTTTATCACACCTCGGGGAACATTCTGTTACAGAGTGATGCCCTTCGGGTTGAAGAACGCTGGTGCAACATACCAAAGGGCTATGACAACCCTATTCCATGATGCACAAGGAAATTTAGGTATATGTTGATTATATGATTTCTAAATCCCAGATTGAAGAAGGGCATGTAGAAGATTTGTTGAAGTTGTTCCGGCGTTTGAGGAAGTATCGTCTCTGCTTGAATCCAAAAAAATGTACCTTCGGTGTTCAGTCATGGAAATTGTTGGGTTTCATTGTTAGCCAGAGAGGGGTTGAAGTTGACCCTGATAAAGTCAAATCAATTCAAGAAATGCCAGCACCGAGAACTGAAAAGCAAGTGAGAGGGTTCCTCGGGCGTTTGAATTATATTTCCAGATTCATTTCCCACATGACTGTAACGTGTGAATCGGTCTTTAAGTTGTTAAAGAAAGATCAAGGTTGTGTGTGGACAAATGACTGCCAAAGGGCATTTGAAAGTATTAAATAATATATGCTTGAACCTCCTATCTTTCTCCCTTCTGTTGAAGGAATACCATTTATTATGTATTTGACAGTGTTAGATAATTCCATGGGATATATTATGGGAAAACAAGATGAAACAGGGAAGAAAGAGTACGCCATTTATCATCTCAGTAAAATTTTTACTGATTGTGAATCGCGGTATTCCATGTTGGAAAAGACATGTTGTGCTCTGGCCTGGGCGGCAAAACATTTGCGGTAGTATATGTTGAATCACACTACTTGGTTGATCTCCAAAATGGATCCAATCAAGTACATTTTTGAAAAGCCTGCTCTTACTAGGAGAATTTCCTGCCGGTAGATGTTGTTATCTGAATATGACACCAAAGACTGCACTCAAAAAGCTATTAAAAGCAACGTGTTGGCAGATTATCTTGCTCACCAACCAGTTGATGATTATCAGTCTGTGATGTATGATTTCCCCGATGAGGATATGATGTTTCTGAAAGTGAAAGATTGTGATGAACCATTGCCTGAGGAAGGTCCTGATCCTGAATCTCGTTGGAGCATGATATTTGATGGAGTTGTGAATGCTTATGGTAAAGGAATTGGTGTTGTGATTGTCACTCCACATGGATCACACATTCCTTTTACTACAGGGTTGACATTTTATTGTACTAATAATATTGCAGAATATGAGGCTTGCATCATGGGTCTCGAGGAAGCTATTGATCTCAGAATTAAAATTCTAGATGTGTATGGTGATTCAGCTTTGGTAATAAATCAGATTAAAAGTGAGTAGGATACTCGTCATCCCGGCTTGATCCCTTACAAAGATTATGCTAGAAGATGGTTACCCTTCTTTAATAAAGTTGAATTCCATCACATCCCCAGAGACGAAAATCAAATGGCGGGTGCTCTGGCAACTCTGGCTTCTATGTATCAAGTGAATACTTGGAATGATATACCTCAAATTATAATTCGGCGACTGAATAGGCCCGCTCATGTGTTTACAACAGAAGATGTAATAGACGAGAAACCTTAGTATTATGATATCAAACATTTTCTCTAGACTCAGGAATACCTGATTGGTGCATCGAATAAAGATAGAAAGACATTGAGAAGATTGGCTGGCAGATTCTTCCTCAGTGAAAATGTGTTGTACAAGAGAAATTATGACACGGTCTTGCTTAGATGCATGGATAGACACGAAGCAAACATGTTGATGCATGAGATTTATGAAGGTTCATTTGGCACTCATTCCAATGGACATCCGATGGATAAAAAGATGCTAAGGGCGGGTTACTATTGGCTGACAATGGAATCTGACTGTTATAGATTTGCAAAGAAGTTCCATAAATGCCAGATTTATGCGGACAAGATTCATGTGCCTCTGACACTTCTCAATGTTATTTCTTCCTCGTGGCCTTTCTCTATGTGGGGTATTGACATGATTGGAATGATAGAACCCAAAGCTTCGTATGGACACCGTTTTATCTTGGTAGCAATTGATTACTTCACCAAATGGGTGGAAGCAGTTTCATATGCTAATGTTGCTAAGCAGGTGGTAGTGCGCTTCATTAAGAATAATCTCATATGTCGGTATGGTGTGCCGAATAGAATTATCACCGATAATGGCTCGAATCTGAACAACAAGATGATGATAGAACTTTGTGAAGAATTCAAGATTGTCCATCATAATTCATCTCCGTACAGGCTGAAGATGAATGGGGCTGTTGAAGCTGCTAATAAGAATATCAAGAAGATCATCCAAAAGATGGTTGTTACTTATAAAGATTGGCATGAAATGCTCCCTTTTGCTTTACCTGGATATCGGACATTTGTCCGCACTTGAAAAGGAGCAACCTCGTTCTCCCTTGTGTACGAAATGGAAGTTGTGCTCCCAATCGAGGTTGAGATTCCCTCTTTGCGTGTGATAATGGAAACCAAGTTGTCATAGGTTGAAAGGGTCCAGAACAAGTTTGACCAATTGAATTTGATCGATGAGAAGAGAATGACGGCTTTGTGTCATGGGAAGTTATATCAGAAGAGAATGAAGAAAGCTTTTGATAAGAAGGTCAAACCTCCTGAATTCAGAGAAGGAGACCTCGTGCTCAGGAAGATCATGTCTTTTAATGCTGATTCTAAGGGAAGGTAGACTCCCAATTTTGAAGGCCCATATGTTGTCAAGAAAGCCTTCTCTGGCGGTGCATTAATTCTTGAAACTATGGATGGCAAGGAGTTCCCACGTCCCATGAATGCTGATGCAGTTAAGAAATACTTTGCCTAAAGAAATAAAAGAACAACTCGCTAAGTTGAAAACCCGAAAGGGCGGCTTAGGCAAAAAGGAGCATCTCGGTAGGCCGAAAACCCGAAAGGGAAGTCTAGGCAAAAATTAGAGACATAAACAGAATAAAAATTCCCGCTAAGTTGAAAACCCGCAAGGGAAGATTTGGCAAAAGTTAGGGACTTCCTTGGAAAGTAACTACATCAGACAAGACTTGATCATTGAAGCAACAATCTTCCTAGATCCTCATCATACTTCAACGGAAGTTGCTGCTCAAAATTTCAAAGTTGTTAGAGGGAATAGTGGTCATTGTATCTCAATGTATATTTTCCATTATATATTACCATTTTCCAAACTTTGTAATCATTCGTGGAGTCTCGCCATTCGTAGACTACCATTCTATCAGTAAAATTTGAGCTTTTACCCAATTCTTTATAATTCTTATTTTATTCATCTTACAAAGACTCCATTTAATATTGATAATAATTTTCAAAGCAAAAAGATTAAATAACAAAATTATTTTCAAAAAGAATTTACAACTTACTTTTACTATAGATTTTGTGATTCAAGAGGAAAACAAAAGTGGTGATCCCAGGAATGGACGACCTACAGTAATTTTGGGAAGTTTTGTTTCCCCTAGGAAGGTTTCCTCGGGTCATTTTCGCTGGTAAGCACATGATTTTTGTATATTGAAGACGATACCAATTGGCGTAAGGTGCAGTATTGGGTTTATGATCCCATTGTCCCCAGTCAAGTCTTGGTTCATTTTTGGATTTTTGGGTTTGCATGGTCTGAAGCCTTTATCTCAGATTTCCCAGCGAAGTCTTCCCTTATATGACGAAAGGTCTTGTTCCCTTGGTATGCTGAGATGGAACTATTTGCAACATGTCGCTCTTACTGCAGTATTAGTATTATTATTGGTATTTATTTCCCAGGAAACTAGACCAGGGAAGTATATTTTCTAAGAAGTGTTGAGACAGTTATTAACCCTTTGGGTTTTCACCCGCGAAGTGCTGGGTTTGATTTAAAATCCCAATGAGTTTGACCTCTTTCTATAATGTTGAATTCTTGATTCCCCATGAAGGTTATCCCAGGGCATCTTTTGTTGGAATAAGTTTGCATGATATGAAGGCTCAATCCAAGATTCCCCAGTGAAGGCTTCACTTATTTGATAGAAGTCTTTTCTCCCCGTGCATGCTGAGTTGGACTCATTTGTGAAGTATCTCCCTTTCGGCAGTACTTGCATTTTGTTTGATTGCCCGATAATCAGGCAATGGCAATGTTTTATTTAAGAAGTGTTGAGACAGTTGTCAACTTTT
Organism: Vicia faba; assembly: GCA_948472305.1. Classification (NCBI taxonomy): domain Eukaryota; kingdom Viridiplantae; phylum Streptophyta; class Magnoliopsida; order Fabales; family Fabaceae; genus Vicia; species Vicia faba. The sequence goes on along the minus strand of OX451740.1, from coordinate 1,053,939,108 downwards.
CGGGTTTTCATCCGCCAATTGTTGGGTTTGATTTAAAACCCCATAAGATTGATTTCTTGATATAGTGTTTGACTTCTTAACTTCCCAAGTTGTTATCCCCATGAGGTTTCATAATTTTTCCCCAGAGAAGTTGGTGCATTACTTACTCTCAATATTGAAGAACGTATCTTAGTTTCCCCTCTTCAAATGGTGTTGTCTTCCCTAATGAAGTCAGCACGAGGTCCCCAGTTGATATCTCGATGATGAGGCACTATCTCCCCTAGTGAAGTTTGTATGATATTTCCCCAATGAAGTCAACACGAAATCCTCAGTTGATGTTTTGACGATATGGTTTTCATCTTTATTATGTGAAATCAGTATTGCAATCCCCAGTAGAAGTACGGACCTTGAAACATGTGTTTTCACCATTGAAGTCTGTGTGTTATTCCCCAGTGAAGCCAGGAGGAGGATGTTATATCCCTGTATCTATACTGAATTTATTGTTATGATTTGATTACTTCCGGATTATGTTCCTTCCCAGTGAAGTTAAGCCGCAAAATAGGATTATGTTTCCTAGGTTGGTGCTTACTTTCTCTTGGAATTTTTATCTTGGATGTGATTTAGCCGAGTATTTACTGTACCTGAGGTGGTTTTGTTTGGTTATTCCCTGTGATATATGTCTGCTTTGTCAGCATATACATAATAACACTCATACATTCATACATACATCATGCATAGTTGAATTTAGCAAATCATTGCTCATTTGCACTCATTAATTTTTTGTTAGCATATTACCCTGTTTTGTAGAGTTGTGTTGTTATCTCTCCAATAGAGTGTCAACCTTGAGCATAAAGTCTATATTCTTTCAATTTCCCCACTGAGTTGTCCCTCGTGGAAGATTTTTTCTTTAGCCTTCATGTACACCTCTTTGTCTGGATGATTTGGGTTTCCCTCTTGAGTTTATTTCTCAAAGGATGTATTTTGGTTGACTGATTCATTCTGGTTTATTTCTGGTTTGAATCTTTGGATCCCAACAATATTATTACTTATGATCTCTGCAAGCTTTAAGCCTTGGTTTGAGAATGTGCATTTATTTTTCACGAGAAGACTTTATCTCCTCGGCAGGAATATATTGGCATTTCCCCAAGAAGTCATATTTCATTCCCCAGGAAGTCATATTTCTTTCCCCAGGAGGCCATATTGCTTTCCCCAGGAAGTCATTTTTACAATCCTTCATAACAGCAAGTAGCATGTCTCTTTATTTGAGCAACTTGTACTTCTCCATAAAAGTCGACGTTATTTTTTGTTATCTTCTTTATGAATGGATAGTTTGCAGTTCATTATCAAATCACTCCAGTGGATGGAAAGTCTTTCAATATCGCAGAGACAATTCATTGTGAAATACTTACAAGTGGTAGTCTCTTTATTTGAGACAACTTATATACTACCCTTTCCAGGCGGAATGCCTTGGTTAAAGAAGAAGTTGAGACCCGTTCTAGGTGAAACGCCATGATTTTGGGAAACTTGTTATTGTTAATATATCTTTTTGCTACCTTCAGTGAAAGTTAGTAGTTCACCTTCAGTGAATGTGGGTGTTATCTTTTTACTACCTTCAGTGAACATTGGTAGTTCACCATCAGTGAACGTCAGTGCTATATTTCTTTTCTCTCTACCTTTAGTGAAAGTTGGTAGTTCATCGTCAGTGAACATCAATGATATTCTCTTAATACCTTCAGTGAAAGTTGGTAGTTCACCTTCAGTGAACGTGGGTGTTATCTTTTTGCTACCTTCAATTAACGTTGGTAGTTCACCGTCAATGAACGTCGGTGCTATATTTCTTTTCTCTCTACCTTCAATGAAAGTTGGCAGTTCATCATCAGTGAACATTGATGATATTATCTTACTACCTTCAGTGAAAGTTGGTAGTTCACCTTCAGTGACTGTGGTTGTTATCTTTTTGCTACCTTTAGTGAAAGTTGGTAGTTCACTGTCAGTGAACGTCGGTGCTATATTTCTTTTCTCTCTACCTTCAGTGAAAGTTAGTAGTTCATCGTCAGTGAACGTCAATGATATTCTCTTACTACCTTCAGTGAAAGTTGGTAGTTTACCTCCAGTGAATGTGGGTGTTATCTTTTTGCTACCTTCAGTGAACGTCGGTGTTGTTATTCTTTTCTCTTTCTACCTTCAATGAACGTTGGTAGTTTTCGCCTTCAGTGAAAGTTGGTGTATCCTATGATCTTTTACCATCATCTATGAATCAGTATCTTTTTAATCTTCTACCTTCGACTATTGAGTTGGTAGTTCACAGTTAGTTGTCAGTCACTTTTATCTTGTACTATTTCCTCTTTAGCTGAGTTGATGCTACCTTATCTCTTCTTTAGGTGTTACACCAATATAGTCGGGTCTTTTGATTCACCAGTGATTTGTTTTCCTGGTCAGGATTCTCTTTTGATTCTTATTTCCTTTGTTACATCCCCAGTGGTGTTTTGCGTTCCCTGGAAGTTATTCATATGCATTCATACTCATAAGCATTGCATGGCATCTTAGGGACAAAAATAGGGTTTGTTTTATATTTAAGTATCTTCGATCACGTCTACACGAAGATTTTTAACCTTCGCATCTCCAGATAAAAGAAAATTAAATAAGGGAAGCTATTGTACCCCAATTTTTGCCCCTAAGATTCCTTTATCATCTCATACCATCACAATGCAATCAGATCACAAATTAGGGATTAGGGTTTATCTTCTACTGCATCCTATCTTAGGGTTTTCCTATGGAATCACCAAGCACCTTAAAGAGCCTTGAATTGTGTACTTTGTATATGTATGCTTTTAACTAACCTTAAAATATGGGCATTTTGTCCTTTGGAATATTATATTGTAGGTCATGGCACAGTTGCCTTCATCTCACTATCTCCTAGCACAGCTGATCAAAACTAGGGTTTGGAGTTTAATCAGGAGATCTTTCGATTTTTGGGCAATTCTTGATCCCGTACTTCTTAAAATAGTCATGAGCATCTATCATTGGAAGTTTGATCATCAACTTTGGCTTGAAAGGGTTCAATTGATGAAAAGGGGTAAAATGGTCATTTTGTCAGAAGAAAGTCAAAATCAGTTGTTGACCAAGTGGACTTTTGGTCAACCATCAATTCAATATCCCTATTCTCATATTTTATGGTCAATAGTGAAAAAATATCAAGAGGAAGTGTGAATTGGAGATAACTTGTCAAGTAAGTTATTCGAAGTTTTGAAATTTTTCTAAGTATCCATAGGGCTGAATTTTGACTGGCTATAACTTTCTCAATTTTTATTGAAAATGTGCAAACTTTATATGCCTATAAAGAGGATGAAAAATTCTCCAACTTTGTAGAAGTGGACACAAGTCCAAAAAATGAAAGGAAAAAAAGTTATGAAGCTTGGAAGATTTTGACACTTAGTGAAATTTTGGTTTAAAATGCAAAAATTTGACTTCTTCATGTCCATTTTTGAATGACCATTTGGACTCAAATCAAAAAGTTGGAAACATGAAAGTTGTATATTGAAGTTTTCTCTTCATTTTTCATTCAAGAATCATCTAAAATGGTTAAGTGTAGAGAAAGATATGGCGATTAGGATTTTGAGTTGAAAACTAAATTTTTGCCCAGCACAAGGCAAGTCACGCGTGCTAGGCAGTCATTTCATCAAACATGTTGTGGGCGCGCATTCATCAATACTTTTCTATGTGAAATATTCATTATTTTGAAAAATGTCCAACCTTAAAGTTGAATCCCTAAATGTGAGGAACACTTTTGCTTCAGAAGGTTTCTCCAAATTCTCCATAAATTTTGAGATATAATTGAAAGAAGAAGGCATCATGCAAGCTGAAATGTTTTGCCCAGCCAGGCCTCATGCGCGCGCAGCAAGCCTAGTCAGGCCTGACATTTTATCAAGCAATTTTTAAGCATACATTCATAGCCAAATATCTCATTGATCCAAGCTTCATTTTGAAAAAATTTGAACATCAAAGTTGGAGTATGAAATGTCCTCTCCATTTTTTACTCAAACTTTGTGACATTTCATGTACAATTGAGGAAGATATAAGGAGGTAAAAGCATGGTCATGAAATAGCATATTTGTATGAAAATGTATGGTAATTTTTTGTGCCAACCAAGCCCACTAGCCAGCTCACACGCCCCAGCCCTGTTTCACTTACTCCAAAACGCATGTTCTTGCACTCTCAAACAACACGAAACACAACATGCCTCTCACTTCCCATTTCTCACTTTTTATTTCATTATTTTCCCACACTTTATAAAAGGGAAAGGCATTCAACTTTCAAGGAAAAAGGAGGTCATTAGCAAGCTCTCACTCTCTTTCTCTCTTCCTCACAAAGTCAGCAACACACTTCTCTTTCTCTCTCTCAAAACAAGCTTGAACTCCATTGTTGAAATTTTCTTCTCTTCGAAGCTGCCTCCATTCTTGTTCCAGCTCTCGTATCTCTTTCATTTCTTCATAATTGGAGCAAGAGAAGTAAGTGTCTCTAGGTTTCTCATCATTAGATCCAGCCAATAGTGAGTTTATTTTTCACTTGAAGAGGTAAAATCCAGTTCCGGATTCCTTGTTTGATAGCTTAAATCAATGTTTGAAATCTTGTATACATGTTATTAGTTGGCCAGACAATAAGTGTGATGTATCTAATTGGTTTGAATTGAGCTCCATTGATGTTTTGAAGTTTTCTGCAAATCATGCTCAAGTTAGTTTTCAGTGACTTTGAGCTCCAATTTCTCTTTAATCGTGCTTTGTTTTTGAAATCTAAAAGATGTGTGATGTTCTTAGAAGTTTGGTGATCATGTTTGCTTTTTGAATCATCTCAAATGGTTGAGAAATAAGAGAGAAATTGAAGTTGGAAGTTGCCTTGTTGAAAACTGTTTTTTCCACGCGTTTTGGGTTTTGGTATGTTGGTAAGGATGGTGACGTGTCCCTGCCTAATTGAACATGGATGCATTTATCTTTTACAGCGCATTTTGGCAAAAAAAGGTGTAAAAGGCTTCATATATTAATTTTGCTTTTGTTTTCTTAAATTTTATTTTAATATTTTCTTCATTTAAAAAATTATCAAAAAAATATTTTAAACTCCTTTTTCAGTATATTTTCACATTTTTATTTTTATTTCATTTTTTTTAATCATTTTTCTTGATTAAATAAAATCATGTGAACAATTATGGTTTTAATATTTCTTTTAAATCTTGAATCTTATTTTCTTATATCTATTAAATAAAAAATCCATAAAAAATAGTTTTGGACTCCTCTCTGAGCTTATTATATGAAAATTTTAATTGTCCTATTTTATAAAAAGTTTGGATTACAAATTAAATCATTTAATTTAACATATTCATCTTTTCCTTGTTTTTTTTAATGAATTGTTTAAATAATTTTCTATTTATTTTTCCTTTTGAGATAAAATCCTAGAAAAAATCGCTTTCTGATCCCTTTAGTTTTCTTAACATTTAGGTTATTTTACATCAAATTTATTTAACCTTTGGATCTATTGATTAATTTTTGAACTTATTTTCCTTTTTTTAGGGTTTTTGCTTGATCATGCACAATAATGGATTTAAATTTCTAACTTCCTATACCTATAAAATAAGAGATGAAGTTGTTTGGAGTGCTCGAACATGTTGAGGCCATAAAAATCATTTTTATGGAATTTTACAATGTGATTTCATATTTTTCACAAATCATTTTCCAAAACCATCTAGTTTAAGGCTTAAACTTGCTAGTTTTCAAGTTTGCATTTCTAAAGCAAATTTCAACCTCAATCCAGGGACTCCAAATTTTATTTCTGACCTTTATAGGATCTTAGGAAGTTAGGGTTTTAATTTCATAATTTTTCAAGTCATTTTAATATTTTAAAACTATTCTTTTCTTAGGTGTGCATTTAGAGTGTTACCCTTTGAATAATGTTTGTAAATTGAAAACTTTTGTACATGATTCTTGTTTGATTCTTGAAATAGCATGTGGTACTGACTTGGAGCACATATTGAGGAAAATTCTTCAACATCATTGGGTCTTGGGTGTTAATAGGTTGATAAACCAAATCCATTAAAATGGACGAATGATGTTGATGATATTTGAACTCAAATTCCTCCCCCCTTCATCTTATTCCGCTTTCTTATTGTATTGCATGTTATGGGATAATGATCTCTATATCATTTATCCAAACATGAAATGCATAGATTGATATTGACCGACCTCAAAATAGATGCGACTTCTACATAAGTCCACTTACGATTGCTTAACATAGCGCTAAATTTTGTCCCGATTTGAGTAAATGATCATTCGTGGCCCAAACATATGTTTGCAAGCCCAAGTATGTTAATTTGATCCCTTTGATCCAATAACCTTGAGATTCATTGTGTTGAGGCTTTGGTTCTACCAATCCTCTAATGGATCTTCATAAATTTTGGTCAACGCGGATCACTTAAACATCGTTGATCATTAAATGTTGCCTTGAGAATTCTTAAATGGATGATATAATTGACAAAAAACAAATACAACTTGTTGTTGAGAGGCTTTGGTTCTACCAATCCTCTAATGAGTTCCAAATTCAAGTTTCAATATGGTCATCCAACTAACCACTAATTATTAACAATTGACTTTACTTTATGTTTTTATTTTTATGCTTTTTGTACTATTTACTTTAGCATTTACATTTCATGCTATTTTTATATTTGCTCACTTGAGATTTTATTTTCTTTTTGAATATACTTAATAATCAACATAAACCATAAAAAAATTTAATGATACTTGGACTATTTGGTTACTATCCTTGGCATTATGGAGTATTGAACTTCTTGGACTTAGGATTAGAAACCTTGGCCTATGTTGGAGACCTTGTGACCTTAATTAATATTTTGTCTGGAGTTCTTGAGGTTTACCTCAAGACATTGGGTTGTTTGTTTGTTTTGTGTGCGGGTTATTTTGATTACATACTTTTTTTGTAATCTGGAATTCACCCGTATACAGCCGTTACTCTGCCCAATTTTTGTGAAGACTTAATACACTTGAAGTTTAGTTCTCTCAAGAGGTCTAGTATCTTTGCTTGCTTGGTTTCACTCCAAAGAATGGGAATTCTATCTTTACTCATAATTTCAAGTATTGGATTCTTGTTGGTTAGATGGTTCTTATCCCTAGCTTTTACCTTATGCTTTAGGATAGTCTCTTCATCTCCTCCCGTCTTCTTTAATTTCAAAAATCTTCTTCCTCCTTTTGAAAACTCTTCTTGTTTTGAAACTTGAACCATTTTCATAATAAACTTGGACCTATGTCCATGCATGTTCAAAACCTTTTCATAAATAAACTTCAATCAACTTAATAATACCTTGACATTTTTATGAGAAGACTAAAAGTCAATCAATCTCATTTCAAACCATTTTGCCACTTTGGCTTTTACTTTAATACTTTTCTCAAAAGATTGGACTCTTGTTAATCCTTGTAATGATGCAAACAACATACTTCTACAATATGTAGTGAAGTGGGATATTTTCCACTTGGGTGTTGAGTGAGGCATTGTTGATTTTAAAATCCAAGCCATATCTTTCACTTTTAGATGATGCAAATTCTCCTTTCTCATGATTGTGGGTAGTAAGTATGTTTTCCACACGGACAATGACGATGATGTCTTATCTCTTAAAATCAACCAACACAGTTGTGTTTTAAAATTTTTAAAAGGTGAACTACGTGTACCCTGATCCCCTATTGCACGAAAGATGGTACGTAGACACTAAAGGTTCGCAACCGCGACGGGTGCAAAAATCATTAAAAAAATACTTCTTTTCTCACCTCCACCATCTATTTTTTATACAACATTTTATAGCCAAAATATACAGATTTTTCAAAGAGGTTCCTGCGGAGTACCATAGATGTTTAGGGTGCTAATACCTTCCCTTTGCATAACCAACCCCCTTACCTAGAATCTTTTCCCCTCTTTTTGGGTTACTCACTCTTTTCCTATTCCTCTGGAAACAATAAGGTGTGGTGGCGGTTTTTATTTTTGATTTGTATAAGTCTAGTCAATCCAATGGCTTAGTCTTAAACATTTCTACCGCTACATCAGGGTTGAGACTTTCAACATATAGGCAGTGAGGATCGAAAGTTAAGGCATGGTCAACTCCCTAGATTAGATATCTACATTTTATTTTTATTGGTATGCACACATGATATTTAAATGAAAGAGTTCCAAGTTTAGAGAGAACTTACCTCTTGAAGCGCTTAAATTGAAGGAACTGCAAACGGCTTCCATGGTGGTGAATGGAACTTCGCTGGAATCTTCCTGAAGCTAGTTCAGTAACTACTTTGTTTGAGCAGTTACAGAATCGAAGGAGGGTATGTAATAGTGGTGAGTGAATCGAAGGTTACTCTACAACAGGTAAGGGAGTGAACCAAGAGACTATTATATTGCAAATGGGGAATGGGTCAAAGGTTAGTTATCTGGAAGTTTGAGGAGTGAATCGAAGGGTTCACTTAGTGTATGAAGGGGTCTGAGTTTTTTTAGAAGTGAAGCGTTAGGAATATTTGAGAACGTTTGATAGTGTTTGAGAGTTTTGAGAAATTGATAACTTTCTCACAACAAGAGTTTTTTGCAACTATCAGGGGCCCCTAAGATGTGTGGTGGAGGCTCTTATTTATAGATGATTTTGGCTGATGTTTAGGAGGGAAAACAAAAGAAATTTGAACAAAAAGGGTATGTTGTTCTTGTAGTCTTTGAGGTGTAGTTTTGTATGCCATTTTAGTGCAAGAATAGGGGCAGCATTGCAGGACTGCTTTGTAGCCGTTTTGGAGTGTTGTGGCCAGTATAGCAGGCTTGTACTTGGCAGCACATAGGACATTGGTCAGCAAGCATCTTTGGATTATTTTAACCTTTAGTTTTGACCACTTATATCCATCCTTCGACCAGATTCTTCTTCAGACAACACTATTTGATTTTCACCCAATAAGTGTCTTTCGAATGGGACCTTTTATGCATCCTTCGAAGGGGCTAAATGTATGCCCCTTGAATGGGTCACCAAAATATGTCATTCGATTGGGACATCCAGGTATGTCTGGCAAGTCCTTCGAATGTGCCACCATGGTACGTCTTTTGAATGAGACAACAGTTATTTGTCATAGTGTAGAAATTATGTGTTGAAACAAATTGTTTCCAAGGGAGACACTGCCCAGTCGAAACTAGCATGAAAGTAGCCAATGCTTTATGGGCACCAATGCCTTGTGAATGCTAGCCATGGGGGAGCTTTTTGCCTTGTGCATACTGGCCTAAAGGGAGTCCTGGTTTTTGTGAATCAAAAGAATCATGCAAAGGGCAAATGGCTTCTGAATCGAAGGAAAGCTGTAAGAGGTTATTGCTTTGTGACTCCAAGCAAACATGCAAGATACCTTTGCTCAAACGAAGGCTTGCATGAAGAACTACTACCCACTCAAACTTACCTGCAAGAGGTCATATGGCCAAATGAAAGATGTAACCCAAACTTGCATTCAAAGGAAACCACAAACCTAAACGAAAGATGCATGTAGGAGGTCTCTGCTTTATGAATCAAAGCAAACATGTAGGATGTAAATTGTGCAATTGAAGGATGTAAGCAGGAGGCCATTGCCCTGTGCCTGCTGGCATAAAGGAAGTTCCTGCCTTATGAATTGAAGGCAAGTGTAGAGAAGGCACTTGTCTTCTGAATCGAAAGGTGCCAGTAGGAAGCCAACGCCTTCTGAATCAAAGGAACTCTGCAGGAGGCCATTGCCATGTGCACCAAAAGTCAGTTTATAAGGGGTCATTTGTGTAATCAAAGCTTGCATGCAGAAGGCCTAAATACCCAAATGACGCTTGCATGCAGGAGGTCCCTGCCTTGTGAATCGAAGGAAACTGTCTTCAAAGGAAAATGTTGTACCCCAAAATTTTCCCTCTCATTTCTCGAAGGATCATCCTGGACCCTCAGGTTTGCTTCTATCAAGTTTCAAGTCTTGAATTACAATTTTCCAAGAAAGTCATTCACAAGGGCAAAACGGTCAAAAGCACACTGAAAAGTCAAACTTTGACTTTTTTGATCAAAATCAAATTTCAAAATTATATTTCATGAGGACATGAAATTAATTCATCAAAATCAAAAGTCATAAATTTGCCTTGAAAAAACAAATTTTTAAACATTTAGAAAATTTTCTAAGTGTTAAGAGAATATGATACTTCAGAACTTCTGGGCCAGCCTTCACGCAAGTGCCATCAGAATTTGCAAACACGGTTCAGAACATGATGCTTCAATCAGAACATATGGAAGCGATGTTCTTCGGTCAGAACATGACCCTTCAGCATATGGAGGCTACGCTTCTGGTCTTCTGCGATCAGAACATCACCAAATCCCAAAACCTCGTTTAAGCAACCTGTTGCCCTGCTACAACACAGTCCTACAACCAGCTGTTGATCCAGTCCACGCCTGCACTTTCCCAAACCCCATATTTGCACCAAATTAGCATACAAAGGCCGTGTTCAAAAAGCAATGGGACAGTATGCCAAAAAGGTTTAAAATCCCATTTGTTTTTCCCCCAAAAACCACAGCAAACTCACCTATAAATAAATTGCTCCATCACACTTTCAAGGGGATGGCTTTTTGAAAGAGAGAGAATCATCAAAAGAGAGAAAAAGAAAACATTAAAGCATGCGTAAACTCAGAATTCCCAAGCAAAAAAATAAAACCTTTGTTCTTCCCTTTGAATCTAAGAACATAACATTTTTTGTTCTGTTGCTCTTGCTGACTCAAGAATACCTGAAGGCACTAGCTCAAGTCCCCAATACATGCTTCAGATTCAAGGTAAGTCTTTCTGACCTTGCACCTTTTCATTCAGAACCTCATTAATATGTAAATATCATAGTATTAATGTTGACTATATCATTGCATAAGTAGAAGAAACTATGGACCAGAACTTCTTGAATAAAGCTAGGCTCAGAATTAGAATTAGAACTTCTATAAACTGCCTTGCTTTTATTCTTTTGATTTGCTGTTAAGAACTGAGTAAATTATTGATATGCTGATTAATATAAGGAAAGAGTTGAATTGTAACACAAAACTTCTGAGTTCCTCACTGTTTTAACATGAAAACTTCTAGGATCTCTTATTGTTTCAACACAAAACTTCTTATTTTCACTCACTGTTTAACACAACACAAAACTTCAAATTTTCACTCATTGTTTAGCACAACACAGAACTTCTGAGTTCTTCTCACTGCTTTAACACACCAGAATTTCTAGGTTTTTGGCACTGTTATGATACGATAATAGAACTTCTGACTTTTTACTCACTACTAACACAACACAAAACTTCTGACTTTTCACCCACTATTTAACACGATACAGAACTTCTGACATTTTGCTCACTGTCTAAACACCACCCAGAACCTCTGTTTTCTTTCCCTTTAATGTTTCTTGCAGGACCTCAGAGTGTATTAATCCAGAACTTCTGATGCCCATTGACGTTTCTTTCTGATTCACAGCGCGTCTGGCATTAGAACTTCTGATCCTTTTTGTTTTGCTTGCAGCAGCACGCTGATTTTATCTCTTGTTATTTTCCCCTTTTATCATTTTCAATATATAAAAAAAAGACATAAAAATATTTCCTTTTTATTAATTAATTAATTATTATTTTTAATTCATTAAGACAAAAAAAAAATCACTTTCAAAACAAGTCCTTTTTCTTCTTATATTGTACATTTCAATATAGATGTTATAGTTAAATAGGATTTAAATTCTTGCAACCCCATGCTTGTAAATTTGTACTCTCATCCCTAAATGATGTAATAGCGTAGGACTTAACATTTCTGCAATTTATTGTTTTCAAGTATAAATGCTAGTAATTAGGGTATGTATGGAAAGACATAAAATCAACAAATAGATAACCCTAATCAAGACAAAATGCATGTAAATAAAACACACTTACACACTAGCACCCTTAGGGTAATCCCGCTTTGTTGCCTTTCAGAAAATAGTCATGTCCCTCGAATATGGGTGTTTTAGAAAAAAACCTTGATAAAAGATCGTAGTCCCTCGATGACCCTCAATGTTGCCTTCGGTAAACGATCTCGTCCCCTCATGACATTGCTAAAACGTCCCATAGGTTGCCTTCTATGACTATACAAACGTCCCGCGCCTGTCCCTTCACATCCAACGATGGGGTTTCTTACCAAAACAATGGTAAGATAACAACATCTAAAGGAGGAGGAAAATAATGTTTAAGACCTTTTGAGTAGGTAGGTTACTCCTAGTTGCTCGCTTGCTCACAACAAAAACATTTCATACACCAATACACTCATTTGAAACATTTTCAAAGGACAAACACTTTGTACGCGTTCTTATAGAAACGAGAGCCATTACAAAGAAGACACCTTTTCAAAATCACTTTCAAAAACACATTCCACAAACACATTTTTGAACTATTTTCGAAACAACACTTTGTGCGCGTTCTTATAGAAACGAGAACCATTACAAATACATTTTCAAAATACTTTCAAAACCCACAAGCACACTTTCAAACAAAAGCAAGTGATCTAGCAAGTAACTAAGAGCCCGTAGATAACTACGGGTGAAAAGGGTGTTAATACCTTCCCTTTTCATAATCTACCCCCTCTAACTCAAGAAAACATCTCTAAAGGTCTTTCCTGTTCTTTTCAGCCTTTCCTTATTGGATAAAAGAAAAGTCGGTGGCGACTCTTGCTATCCGCATAATTGCGATCAAAAGCAAAATAACCAAGTCAGCTCTCCCACCGTATCACAGAAAACAATGCCCAATCGAAGCTAGCATGAAGAGAGCATACAGAAGACCACTTCCTTAATCAAAGCTTGGGATTTTAAGCTTGCTCGAGAAACCAAATGCCCAATCTAAGCATAGAAATTAATCTAGTTCAAAAGAAGTCAAATGCCCAATCGAAACATAGGAATCCATACAAACTTGATCTTCTTAGATTTGATGATTGAGAGCCCCAAAATGATCCAATTGTACTTGTGCAGCCTTGACCCAGTAGGAATTTTGTGAGAAAAATCTTGAAAAATGAGAGGGAATATTTTGGGGTACAACACTTATGTTGTTAAAAATATGAGAAGTGGTGAATATGTATGAACTGGTCCTAATGTTTTATTTATCATACATTCTATTATAATGTATGATATCTCACCCCTTTTGTTTGAATGTTACCCCGATGTTGGTAACATGCAGGTAATCCAGAGTGAATGTGGTTTACCTTCAGTAGTTCGAGTCGGTGTCATTGCTCTGATACGTAACACTCAGGGGGATGAACGCTTGCTATTTTATTGTTATTATTCAGCTGTTACACTTTAAGTTGTTGTTCATTAAATAACTATTATTTGAAGTTATTTTAGTTGGACAAAGATGTTATGCCCTTTTAGTTTAATATTATGATTCCGCTGCGTGGTTATGAATGTTGTTGGTTTTTAAAAAATTAATTTATGTTATTGTGGGTTCATCCAAGTTTAATGTGATATATATATGTAATGAATATCGTTGTTTTAAGTTGAATTTGTAGCATCCTGATTTAGTTGTAGAAGTTTATAACTCTAATTTTATATATATTGTTAAGTAGAATTGGAGTGTTACAAAGTCGGTATCAGAGCAAGTCGGTCCGTTCGACCAAGTTGTTAAGTCATATTGTGTCTAACAATCGAGTATTTTTAATTTGAGTTTTAACTGGTGTTTATGTTGTAGTGATAAGTTGAGATGGCTGTAAGGAATGATATTGCACTTGCTGCTGCTTTGGAGGCAATCGCGCATGCTATGGAGAATCATCCAAACGCTGATGGGTGATAACGAGAAATCGTATCATATAATTGCTACGTTTTTAGTCCGTTTTCATACTGCATTAATCCATTTAACTCCCGATTGTTCCGAGTTTTTAGGTCTTTTCACAGGTACAACATGTCTCAAGTCAATTTAGTGGAAAAAGATCATATAAAGAAAGTTAACATGAAAACCAGAAGAAAAGGAACAATTCTGAAAAGTTCTGCAGTTTTTGATGTTGTGACGGTCGTCACACATCACTTACGAACGTAACGCGCTGCTAAGCGTCTTACGCTCGTCACCTTGGTGTTACGACCGTAACATGCTTATTACATGAAGAATGCCCGTAACACACTTGTGGCGACCGTTACACGCTTAATCCAACTTTATGAAGAACGTGAGGTGAAGATGTGGAGACGTGGGCAACAAAAAGAAAGGAGTCTTCAGATACTCCTACAATCTCTCAACCTCACTAACGCCCAGTCTTCCTGTTTTTTCTCCACAACCGAAGTGCAAAGCCCATGTTCTTGTTTTTTTTAACTGTCAATTTCTCCTCTATAAATACGAAAGATTTCGATGAAGAAGACAAAGTTTTATTTTCACAAATTTTTTGCGGAAGCTCTGCCGAATTTACGAACCATTTCCCAGTTTGCATTTTTCCTGTTGTTCTTGTTTTTATTTCCCTTTTACCATTTAATAGCCATTTCCAACATTAGGAAATTTCTATCTTAGTTAGAATTTGTTTTTAGCCTCATAATTCGTTTCGAGTTTCGATTCCGAAGGTTCCAATCTTGCTGACTTGTGGAAGAGGGGGCTTGAGGAATAGTATTATTATTCAGGTTTTAATCGCATTTAATTTAATTTTAAGCACAATTTGTTTACGTTCAATTACTGTTATTTAGTTATCATGAATGTTTCACTGTTTTCCAATTATATTTCCTGTCTGTCTGTTTCAAGTACCATGGCTAGCTAAATTTATAGAGTCGGGATGTGATAATAGTAACTGAATGGATTAAATTATTCCTAAGCTAAAATCCAAATTAACTTAATTTCTGGCTGTGACTTTTTATAATTAAAATTAATCTTTTTGTTACGAGAGTAAGAAAAGTAGAATAGGTTAGGATCAAGATCACGAGAGTGTGAGGTTTTAACCAGATAGCTAAAGTTAGGCATTTGATTTAAATACAGCGAGAGCGTTTTAAAACGAATTAGACTTTATTAAGTTTTCAAAGAGTATTTTCTAAACACTTATGGGCTAGCGAGAGCAGGCATAGGGCTTTAGGGGTAAAATCCGAGATAACACCACGAGAGTGTGAGTTGAGGGTTTTTAAATTGATAATTTCTACAGAACCATTTAATTTAAACATATTTATATGCTTAGGTTCGATTAAATCCGCTTAGGTTCACTATATTACATACCAACCGCTTTATTATTATTATTTCCTTAGTTCGATTTAGTTTTCCTCTACTTTAACTTCTAAAAACCAAACGTGACAACATCCGCCTTAGATAAACTAGCAAACCTTTATAGCACTAGAGTGATTACAAAGTCCCTGTGGGTTCGACATCTTTTTATTACTACCACGATAGGTTGTGCACTTGCAGTTAAGATACCGTTAGACACATTAGGTTGATCGCACATCAAGTTTTTGGCGTCGTTGCCGGGGACATTGATTTAGTCACTAGTGAACTCATAAAGTAGCACTGTATAGACTAAGGCAACTATTTATTTTTCCCTCTGTTGTATGCCAAATACTCGCTCCCGGAGCGAGCCTTTGCATCTACAAATCAACGATATCGAGCGCTATCTCAGAGTAAGACGCCGAATTCAAGAATACCGTGATCTCAACAATCTTCCTCCGACTAAGCTTCTTGATATCTCAATCCCTGAGTTAATTGAAGAATCGAAGATGGCTGACGCACCAACTCCACCTCGTCCTCTTAAGGATTACGCAGTTCCTTCTCAAGCGAAATCTCACAACAGCATTATCGCTCCTGCTATCGCTCGAAACGATTTCGAGCTGAAACCTTCGCTTCTATCTACCGTTCAGCGGAACCAATTTTCTGGATCTCCTTCTGATGACCCAAACCTGCATTTGTCAGTGTTTGTGCAGTACGCAGACACTGTAAAAGCGAATGGTGTAAACCCCGAGGTGATACGATTGCGCCTATTTCCTTTTTCTTTAAGAGACAGAGCTCGAGCATGGCTCCAATCTCTTCCTTCAAACTCAATCACCACATGGGATGAGTTGAAGAAGGTCTTTTTGGCTAGATATTTCCCACCAAGCAAAATTGCTATGCTCAGAGCCAAATCAATGGTTTCAGACAAAAAGATAACGAATCACTTTTCGAAGCGTGGGAATGCTATAAGGACATGATTAGACTATGTCCTCATCATGGTTTAGAAGAATGGCTGATCATTCATACGTTCTATAACGGTCTCTTGTACAACACAAGATTGACTATAGACGCTGCTGCTGGTGGCGCATTGATGGATAAACCGTATACCGAAGCAAATCAACTAATCGAAAGCATGGCTCAGAACCATTATCAATGGGGAAGCGAAAGAGCTAATATGGAAAAAACTCAAACAAAAGGTGGCATGGTTGAAGTGAATAGTCTAGATCAAGTCAACGCTAAAGTGGAAGGCCTTACCCAAAAGCTAGAAAATCTTACCACCGCTCCCGCAACTACCGTAGCTACAGTATCTCAAACTTGCGATCTATGTGGTCTTCAATCACATCGTGCTCCAGAATGCCCACTTCTAACAGGAGTTCCAGCTGAACAAGCGAATTACGTACAGGGAAACCCTTATAGTAATACCTATAACCCTGGTTGGAAGAATCATCCGAATTTTTCGTATAAAAGCAACAATGCGATGTACGCACCTGGACAAGCTCCTGCCACGCCACCTGGCTATCCAAAAGCTATCCCAAATCACCCTAATAATGGACCTAATACATCCAATGTCCCTAGGAAATCTAATCTTGAAATCATGATAGAACACTTCATTGCTTCTCAATCTCAGACTAATAAACATGTTCTAAATCAGAATTTACATACTAATGAGCAGATTAAACAATTATCTAGTAAAGTTGACGCTTTAGCTACCCATAATAAGATGCTTGAAACTCAAATTTCACAGGTAGCTCAACAACAAGCACCTACTGGTGCCCCGGCTGGAATTTTCCCTGGTCAACCACAACCTAACCCAAAAGGACATGCTAACGCTGTGATACTAAGAAGTGGAAAAGAACTTGACGGACCTATTGATCCAAGACTCGAAAATCTAGCCATGTACCAAAAGCAGAACAAGCCAACTAAAAATGAGAATGAACCAAAGGAAAAGGAAAACGAAAACCAAGAGGCAGTGGAGAAAGAGAAGCCTTATGTGCCTCCACCACCCTATAAACTGCCGATTCCGTACCCTCAGAGACTTACCAATTCCAAAACGATGGGGCAATTCAAGAAATTCGTTGAACTTTTGAAACAACTGAATATCACAATACCGTTTACAGAAGTTATCACTCAGATGCCCTCGTATGCTAAATTTCTCAAGGAAATCCTATCTAATAAGAAAAAGATAGAAGACAATGAAACAGTTACACTTACTACTGAGTGTAGTGCTATTATTCAAAACGATATGCCTCCTAAGTTAAAAGATCCAGGTAGTTTCTCTATACCTTGTAACATTGGAAATTTTGTCATAGACAAAGCTCTATGCAACTTGGGAGCAAGTATCAGTGTCATGCCCCTATCTATTTGCAAAAAGCTAGAGATGGGAGAACTTAGACCCACAAAAATGTTTGTTCAATTAGTTGACCGATCAGTTAAATACCCTATAGGTATACTGGAAAACGTTCCAGTTAGAATAGGTCAATTCTATATCCCGACCGATTTCATAATCATGGACACTACCAAGGACTCAGTTACTCCTATCATATTCGGAAGACCCTTCCTAGCCACAGTTGGAGCTATAATTGACGTAAAGAAGGGCGGACTAACATTCGAAGTTGGAGAGTGTGATCGGTGGATCTGGAACTGACTGTTTAACGCTGGTTCGCGAAATGTCGCGGTAAGCAAGAGTCGCCACCGTCTTTTATTTTCTCCAACATGGAAAGGACAAAAGCACATCAAAATTCCTTTTCGAGATGTTTCTCGGTTCGGGAGGTAGATTATAGAAAGGGAAGGTGTTAGCACCCTTTCTATCCATGGTTATCCATGGGCTCTTAGATACTTGCTCATTGTGTTTTCAAAAGTGTTTGCTTTTCAATTGTGAGTGAATTTGAAAAAGTTTCGTTTAAAAGTTTCAGATCGACTCTTGTATCAGTCCTCAAGAGTGTTTGAAAAATCATTTTGAAAGCTTTTGAAAGTGTCGGTGTGAAAAGAGTTTTGTTTGTTTTTTTGAAATAGAGCAAGTATCCCTGAGTCATCTACCTACCCTAAGGAATTAGGCTGTGTAAATGTCCTTAAGGTAGTGCCATCCCACCATTGAGAGGTAGGTAGCACCACCGTTGGAGGTGTTCGGGTCAATTCGTTTTTTAGGGACAGTGTGGTCACCAGAGCAACAGTAGGACACCTTAGAAGCTACCCTTATGCCATGTTCATGGACATAAGGACTTACTAAAACGTCCTATACTCGACGACCACGTTTCGAGGGGCAAGGCAATAGTGAGGCGTACCCTAAGAGTGGTGTGTGAATTTGTGTATTGTTTTCAGTTATGTTTTATCTTGTCATGCATTATGGTGATCTACGCGTTGTTTTTATTTGGGCCATTCATTCTTTCATGCAAAGTTTAGCAGTTTAAGGGTGCGGAAATTAAAATGCGGAAAATAAAGGTCCTACGCTATTACAAGGCGCGGGTCTATACATCGCCAAATTAACAAAGACCCGTTTTTTAATAAAATGCAGAAAGTAAATAAATTTCCTAATTACTATTACAAGGCTTGAGCAATTACATAATATTTAAAACGGAAAATAAGGACAAACGCGCGAAAAGAAATTAGAATCGAATATTCGAGGGCGTTGGACCCTTTAAAGAAATTAAATGAAATTAAAAATTAATTAATTATTTAATAAGAAAAGGAATGTTTTTTTATGGTTTTTGGTATTTATGAAATAAATAAAATTAATTAAAATTAGAAATTAAATGAAACCCTATTTCTAAATTATTTTTAATTGTTAAAGAAAAATATTCAAGTTTTAACCTAATTTACACTAGTTGATTAATTACATGGGTATTTACAAAATAATTAATAATTAATAATAATAATAATAAGAAGAATAAATTATTTTATTAAGAAAAAGATAAAAATGCTAAAAAAAAACAAACTAATTTCTACATATTTTAGTTATTAAGAAAAACATTTAAATTTTAAAACCTAATTTAACTAAATTGATTATTAAAAAAATTTATTTACAAAAATAATAGTGAATTAAATTGATGTTAATAACAATAAAACTTTTTTTTTGTATTTTTCTGTATTTATCATGGTGAAAATTATTTTATGGATTTTTAAAGAAAACAATTAATTAAAAAGAACAATTAAAAGAATAAAAGGAAAACTAAATAAAAATTGAAAATTGAACAAACCATGGGGGTATCTGACCCTTTTGGAGGTTTTATTTGAGAAATTTGGCCCAAGAATGCAAGGCCCTTTGGACTTTCTGGAATTGCGTATGGCATGGTTGACCAGCGTACATGGTGGAATTCACGTGATGGCCTTTGGATGAGATCTCCTGGGCGCGTGGCAAGCAAGCAGGCGAGGATGCATGATGAACCCTGGGAGAGGCGCTACACAAAAGCATGTTATGGAAAAAATTATGAAATATACAAGGGGACCTGGGAATCAAACCCAGGTCCCAGTACCTGCATGCCAACGCAACAGCCAACTGAACCAACGCTCGTATTTGTTAACATAGTGATTGGAAAATATAATATGTGAAAACAATGGTTAGTGGTGTCAAACAGAAAATCACGCGCGAACATTTGTATTATCCAGTCATGCTTGGACACATAGGCTTCATCTTCTCCATCTTCCTGTAAATAAAAACGAATAGCGGGGGTTTTAAACCCCCACTAACTGCAATGTGTGAAAATAACGATTAGCACATAGATCAATATAAAAAAGGCGCGAGGTGTGGAATGATATCATCTGGATGTCCTGATTTCAATGGAATAGGTTTGGTTGGCCAATTTTTCCAGACGTGAAAACCCCTAAATCAAAGCTTCTGAAACCCTAGAGGACGTCCATGGTGAATTCCTATTTAGGCAGCCATTCTTCAATTGAATGGTACCATTAGCTTCAGAATGTTCATGTTAGCGTAAATCAACATTTAAAACGTATGAAAAATGCATGTAAATTCAAACACGAATATGAAAAAATTTATGAACAGGGTGATGTCGTTCTACCACTTCTGGAGGCCTGGAGACTTGGCTTTGATTGCAAACGCTTCCTAGGTCGTCCAGCAATGTATTGGAATCGCTTTTAGGCCTTTAAATGTGCAATAGCTATGAAAACAGTTTCAAGGTTTTTTGTGAAAAAATGCAACGTGATTCTTTGATTCCTGCGCAGCTTCTGTGTCTCAATGCTTTAGGTTTCAATTGTGCTTATGTATGTGAGTGAATTAGGTTAAGAAAACCAGCCTATAATCCATGCATTGATGATTTGGAGATTTGATTTTCCATGAGATCAATTTCAATCTTTTTTCCATGAAACTATTGCCAATTGTGTAGAATCTTTCCTTTTGAATGATGCACGAAATATTTGATTCATAATGGAAGAATTTGCTGCATAAAAAGATTTAAAACACATGATTTAGTATTTTTCTCATAATTAATTTTAATTAAATGAATTAATAAGATTAAAAATTCAATTAATTAATTAAAAATAAGAAAATAACTCCCTTTTATCTTAATGGGTCGTGCATAGCCTTTGGGTAATGATTCATGGAAGAAATTGAGGCCCATTAGCAATTTTGAGGCATTTGAAGCAAAGTTGACTTTTCAAAATTCCCAAAAATTTCCCAACTTCCACAAGTCATATCTTGCTCAATTTTTAAGCTTTGATCATGTTCTTGGACATTTTGGAAAGGCCTTGAAGTCCTATAACCAATGTCTTTGGTCCCATGTCATTTTGATTTACCAATCTCAAGTTATGGTCTTTGACTTAAAGTGCCTTTTTGTTGACTTTTGAAAATGACCTATAATGTTGAGATTGATAACTTTTTGTGAGAGCATATCTTGGACTTGAAGTGTGAAGATGAGTTGTAGGAAATGTCATTCTCTTAAAAATGAGCTTTGGATGGAATTTTTCTGATAAACCATGTGGAAGTTATGCCCTGGTCAATTTGCAGTTGACTTTTTCAGCTGTCCAAAAATATAAACCTTTGCATCTTGAGACTTTTTGAGCCATGCTTTGAGAATCATGATCAAGAATTGATCAAATGATGTTTGTGGCTTCAAAATAAGATGTTGACCAAAATTTTTGACTTTTGACTATCAAATGACCATTTTTCCCCTGCAGTTGACTGTGAAGCATTTAGGGTTTTTGACTGTGCAATTTGATGCTGTGAGTCTTGAAACTTGGCATATGGATGCTTGACAATGTAGGTAGACATGTGGGGCTTGTTTGGACCCTTGGAAACTTCAATTTCTTTGCCAGAACCAAAACCCTAATTTTTTACTGTTAGGAGGCCATTGGACTGTGCAACCCTTGAGAGATTTGGAAGCAGAACATACCACATACTATGAAATAATGAAAATCCAAACCCCTCTGATATTCGAAGATGACAATTGACATGAACCATATCAAGATGATAGTCTAAGCGAAAGTCTAGCACTTACACCTGATCATATGCCATGTCCAAAGAAACCGGGTTTAGAATTAAAAACCTTACCCAGGAACCTAAGATACGAATTCCTAGATACCGAATGTACGAGACCAGTAATAGTCATTTCCAGTTTAGGAACGCTTGAAACTAAGAAACTTTTAGACGTCCTAAGGAAGTACCTGACTGCATTAGGTTATAACATATCTGATTTGAAAGGAATATGTCCTTCAATTTGTATGCATCGTATTATGCTAGAAGAAGATTGCAAAACCTCTAGAGAACCTCAAAGAAGGATTAACCCAATCCTTAGTACTGTAGTCAGAGATGAAATTAAGAAGCTATTGGAAGCAGGAATCATATATCCAATCTCCGACAGTAAATGGGTTAGCCCAGTAGACATCATACCGAAGAAAGGAGGTATCACTATTGTGAAGAACGCAAAAGGCGAACCGATAACACAAAGAGTGTTTAATGGGCATAGAGTGCGCATTGATTATAGAAAACTAAACAAAGCTACTCGAAAAGACCATTTTCCTCTACCCTTCATAGATCAAATGTTAGAGCGATTAGCCAAACATTCCTACTTCTGCTATCTAGATGGTTATTCCAGATTTTTCCAAATTCCTATTCACCCTAATGATCAAGAGAAGACTACATTCACGTGTCCCTATGGAACATTCGCTTACAGAAGAATGCCCTTCGGACTGTGCAATGCCCCAACAACCTTTCAACGATGTATGATGTCAATCTTTGCATATTTAATCGATAACATCATGGAAGTGTTCATGGACGACTTCTCTGTGTGCGGGCAAAGTTTTGAAGGATTCCTATCAAACCTAGAAAAGGTTTTAGAAAGATGTGTGAAAGTAAACCTCATGCTTAACTGGGAAAAATTCCATTTCATGGTCAGATAAGGAATCGTACTAGGACATGTTATATCTAATAAGGGAATTGAAGTTGATAAAGCTAAGATAGAAGTCATAAAAGAACTTCAACCACCTAAGACCGTTCGAGAAATATGAATTTTTTTAGGACACACTGGTTTCTACCGATGATTTATCAAAGATTTCTCGAAGACCACTAAACCACTTACCAGTCTATTAATGAAAGACTTTGAGTTCATATTCGATGAAGATTGTCTTAAAGTGTTTGAAACTCTAAAATCAGCCCTTATCACCGCACCAATCATGCAACCACACGATTGGAGATTACCTTTTGAAATCATGTGCGATGCGAGTGACTACACCATAGGCGTAGTTCTTGGACAAAGGAAAGACAAGAAACTTAACGCAATCTACTATGCCAGTAGAACGCTAGACTTAGCTCAAATGAACTATGCCACAACTGAGAAAGAGTTGTTAGCAGTTGTCTTTGCGCTTGACAAATTTCGTTCTTACCTAGTAGGAGCGAAGATAATCATTTACACAGACCACGCTGCTATCAAATATCTACTAACCAAGAAGGATGAAAAACCAAGACTCCTCAGATGGATCCTACTTTTGCAAGAGTTTGATCTAGATATTAAGGATAAGAAAGGAACCGAAAACGTCGTAGCAGACCACTTGTCAAGATTAGAAGGTATAAAACCCGAATAAGTACCGATTAACGACGATTTTCCGTATGAACAGCTGATAGGCCAAATAAGAAGCTATCTAGCTCAATTGGATCTAAACAAACCAAAAGCCAAGGAAGTCGTGGAAGCGATCCATACAACCATGGGACTGCCATGGTATGCTAACATAGTCAACTACTTAGCTGCAGGCGCGCTCCCACCGAACTTAACTTATCAACAGAAAAAGAAATTCTTCCATGATCTCAAGTATTATTATTGGGATGAACCTTTATTATTTAAAAGAGGACCGGACGGAATTTTCCGCTGATGCATACCTGAAGAAGAAATAGAAGATGTTATTTCTCACTGTCATTCATCTCCCTATGGCGGACATGCAAGCACTTCTAAAACCTGTGCAAAGATCCTACAAGCCGGCCTATTTTGGCCTAATCTATGGAAGGATATCCACATCGCTGTTAAAAACTATGATCGATGTCAATGCACTGGTAATATTTCAAGACGCGATGAAATGCCTCAAAGAGGAATACTAGAAGTAGAAGTCTTTGATGTTTGGGGAATCGATTTCATGGGACCTTTCCCATCTTCTTTCGGAAACAAGTATATACTCATAGCTGTCGATTATGTTTCAAAATGGATTGAGGCTATAGCCTCTCTGATAAATGACACACGATTAGTAATTAAGCTCTTTAAAAACACAATCTTTCCAAGATTTGGTGTGCCTAGACTTGTCATTAGTGACGGTGGCTCTCATTTCATTTCGAAGATATTCGACAAATTATTATCTAAGTATGGAGTCAAACACCGCGTAGCAACACCGTATCATCCACAAACCAGTGGACAGGTCGAAGTCTCGAATAGAGAAATTAAACAAATCCTAGAGAAAACTGTCGCCATATCTAGGAAAGATTGGTCATCTAAGTTTAACAAGGATTTATGGGCTTATAGGACAGCCTACAAGACTCATATAGGAACTACACCCTTCAAGCTTGTGTACGGAAAGTCCTGTCATCTCCTGGTAGAATTAGAGCACAAGGCATATTGGGCAATCAAAACGCTCAATATAAACTACACTGCTGCTGGAGAGAAGCGAATCCTCGACTTAAATGAACTGGAATAATTGAGATTAGATGCTTATGAGAACGCTAAGATATACAAGGAAAGAACCAAAAGATGGCACGATAAGCGCTTATCCCGGAAAGAATTCAGTGTGGGAGACATTGTGCTACTATTCAACTCTAGACTTAGGCTCTTTCCTGGAAAACTGAAATCCAGATGGTCTGGTCCTTTTGAAGTTACAAAAGTATTCCCTAGCGGAGCAATAGAAATTAAGGATAGGAATAGTGACCCGTTCACAGTGAACGGACAACGATTAAAACAATATCATCACATTGAGAATAGAGACTATGTGAATAGTCTAAAACTTTTAGAATTACCCACTATTTCCCCTGAATGATCTACTGCTAAGCACTATGTCAGGCTTATGACGTTAAAAACAGTGCTTAGTGGGAGGCAACCCACCTATTTGTTTTTGTTATTGTTTCCGTTTGTTTCTATTTATTACTTTTGATTTTCTTTTCTATTTCTGCATTTATTTCTTTTAAGCCTTATTTTCATTATTTTCTTTTCCATTTTTCTAAAAATATTTATAAAACTCCTGCTGATTTTAAAACAACTTTACTTGCTACAGGATTTCTGGAAAAAAAAAATTTCTATCTTACCTTCTCGCCTGATTTGTTCCCCCATTTAACATTTACTATGGAACCACAACCACAAAACTTTATGGAAACCACTTTTAGAGGAAGGAACCAAATGAGGAGATTTGAGGAATTGTCACAAAGGAACATCGGTATGACTCTGTATTATGATGAACCAACCATGGACACCTTAGGTATTAAGGATAGTGTCCTTTATCTGTTTAACCAACTGGGATGGAAAAAAGCCCACATTAAGTCTAAGTTTGTCACATTAAGTCTCAACTTATGGCACAGCATGACAAACAATCGTGCAAGCTCTTATGACCACCTCAACGCCACCCATATCCATAATCCAGCCATCAGATATTTTCACCGCATCCTTTGAAACACCATCTTCGCCAGAGATAGCAACCACAAGATCAACTCCAAGGAGCTTTTCTTCATGCACTATGCATTTACCGGCCAGAAGATCAACGCCACTCCATTTCTATTGGCCCATATTCACTCCATCTGCACTAGAGGCGGCAAACCCTTCTATTTCGGAGGGATTGTCACTTCTCTTGCTTTAGCTTTGAATCATGGTTCCGCTCTCACTGATATGCCTTCTATGGCACCGGTATTGCTTACTCTGGACCACTGCAAGTCTGCCCACCTCATCCATGAGCGAGAAGATGGCAAATTCCACCCTGTGATCCGAAACATCATTTATAATAACATTATTTTTCCTTGCAGGGACCGAATTGATCCTCAAAACAGATCCAATTGGCTATTCGATCCTGCAGCTCCCGAGGGCAATGTTCATATTCATGAAGAACAACTTGATTCCCCCGCGGACGAGATACAAGAAGAGTTGGACCGAGCTGCCCCCGTTCATGACATTCCAGAAACTTCATTCGCACCACCTCCTATCACTATTGAAGAAATTCTCCGAGCCATCCACCAGTAGAATCAAATGGGTGCAGCACTTGCAAGAAAACAACAGGAGCAGTATGACAGTTTATGTGCACGGAACGCTCAGATTTTGAGTGGCCAGCGGAGCATGAACGAGAAGTTATACGAGGCCTTGTCTGAACTAAATGCTTTAAGGATGGACGACAACACTCTTGGCTCCCATGACACTGATTCTGAAGCCACGCCTACCAGGCGATCACGCACCAGGAGCAGAGGACGTGGACATCAGTAGTCTTTATTCTTAATTAGTTTGCTTTTGCTGTTTCTTTTTGTATTTGTATTTCCCCACTATTATACCACAACATTGAGGACAATGTCTGATATAGTGTGGGAGAGGTACCTTTCCCTTTCCGCATTTTCCATCAAACAAGTAATTTTTACGATATTTCTCAGTTTCAATTCTTCCCCGCTTTATTTAGCCATACCGAATTTTTTTGCTTTATCTTCGCATAGCCCGACTTACCTACCTTAACAAAATCCTAGTTAGGAAGCCGAGAACGATTCAACAAGATCGATACAGTTATGACACCTTAGACTTCCTACTTACGCGATCCGTTTCAATAATCGTTATACCTATATCTTGAGTTTTAGTTCTAAAGTAACCCCTAGTAGTTTATACTAGCAGTCAGCACCGTCTAGACACAAACCACGTGGGGTGCCGATGAATATAAGTGTTTGATTCCTAATCAATGAAATATCCTTCTTATCTCGCTGCTAAAAAGGAAAATTTGCACCAAAGTACAAGGTCGCATATAAGAGATGAGAAAATAATGAAGGAGTCCATTGTTGGTTGGTTCAGAGGTATCTGGTTCTGAACTTGGTAGGGCGTGCTACGGCTCGATCCCCTACAACCTCCAATTTAGATAATATGTGTAGGGTTTCCACATTCGTGTACCAGACCCCGTGCTAAAAAGGATCAAAGTCACTAACCAGTAACTCCACTACGTGCGTGCTAAGACAAAGGGCTTAATGTGATAGCGCTAGAACAAACCGGGTGAAATAGGTAAAGAGACTCTGGGTAGAATTATAACAGAATTATTGGACAGTTTGTTTAAAATGGAAGTCCACGACTTAGCTTTTTTCTTGTGTCATTAGTGTATCATTAGTGTTTTACTTAAGTATTGGTCGAACTAACGATTGATTTCCCGTAATTGTTTTGAAAACCAAAGGTATGTTATGCATGTGCGTCTGATAAAACTTGTCTGATCTTTCTAAATGATTATTTTCTTGAGGACAAGCAAAGGTTTAAGTATGGGGGAATTTGATAACGAGAAATCATATCGTATAATTGCTACATTTTTAGTCCATTTTCATACTGCATTAATCCATTTAACTCCCGATTGTTCCGAGTTTTTATGTCTTTTCACAGGTACAACATGTCTCAAGTCAACTTAGTGGAAAAAGATCATATGAAGAAAGTTAACATGAAAACCAGAAGAAAAGGAACAATTCTGCAAAGTTCTGCAGTTTTTGATGTTGTGACGGTCGTCACACATCACTTATGAACGTAACGTGCTGCTAAGCGTCTTACGCCCGTCACCTTGGTGTAACGACCGTAACACGCTTATTACATGAAGAATGCCCGTAACACACTTGTGGCGACCGTTACACGCTTAATCCAATTTTATGAAGAATGTGAGGTGAAGACGTGGAGACATGGGCAACAAAAAGAAAGGAGTCTTCAGATACTCCTACAATCTCTCAACCTCACCAACACCCAGTCTTCCTGGTTTTTCTCCACAACCGAAGTGTAAAGCCCACGTTCTTGTTTTTTTTTAACTGTCAATTTCTCCTCTATAAATACGAGAGATTTTGATGAAGAAGACAGAGTTTTATTTTCACAAATTTCTTGTGGAAGCTCTGCCGAATTTACGAACCATTTCCCAGTTTGCATTTTTCCTGTTGTTCTTGTTTTTATTTCCCTTTTACCATTTAATAGCCATTTCCAACATTAGGAAATTGCTATCTTAGTTAGAATTTGTTTTTAGCCTTAGACTTCGTTTCGAGTTTCGATTCCGAAGGTTCTAATCTTGTCGACTTGAGGAATAGTATTATTATTCAGGTTTTAATCGCATTTAATTTAATTTTAAGTACAATTTGTTTATGTTCAATTACTGTTATTTATTTATCATGAATGTTTCACTGTTTTCCAATTATATTTCATGTCTGTCTGTTTCAAGTACCATGGCTAGCTAAATTTCTAGAGTCGGGATGTGATAATAGTAACTGAATGGATTAAATTGTTCCTAAGCTAAAATCCAAATTAACTTAATTTCTGGCTGTGACTTTTTATAATTAAAATCAATCTTTAGAGTAATAAAAGTAGAATAGGTTAGGATCAAGACCACGAGAGTGTGAGGTTTTAACTGGATAGATAAAGTTAGGCATTTTATTTAAATACAACGAGAGCGCTTTAAAACGAATTAGACTTTATTAAATTTTCAAAGAGTATTTTCTAAACACTTATGGGCTAGCGAGAGTAGGCATAGGGCTTTAGGGGTATAATCCGAGATAAGACCACGAGAGTGTAAGTTGAGGGTTTTTAAATTGATAATTTCTACATAACCGTTTAAGTTAAACATCTTTATATGCTTAGGTTCGATTAAATCCGCTTAGGTTCACTATATTACATACCGAACGCTTTATTATTATTATTTCCTTAGTTCGATTTAGTTTTCCTCTACTTTAACTTCTAAAAACCAAACGTGACAACATCTGCCTTAGCTAAACTAGCAAACCTTTATAGCACTAGAGTGATTACAAAGTCCCTGTCGGTTCGACATCTTTTTATTACTACCACGATAGGCTGTGCACTTGCAGTTAAGATACCATTATACACATTAGGTCGATCGCACATCAATGGGAATGTTGGATCTCGTAGCTTGGCGACCTTCCAGAGGGAGAATCCGCCTACCTTTAAGGGTAAGTATGATCCTGGTGGAGTGTTAGATTGGTTCAAAGAGATTGAGAGAATCTTCCGTGTGATGGATTGCACTCTAGTGCAGAAGGTTCGATATGAAACTCATATGCTAGCAGTCGAAGCTGATGACTGGTGGCTAGAGACATGTCATAGGTTGGAAGCTGCAAGCGAAAATGTCACTTGGGATGTGTTTTATAGGGAATTTCTAAGGAAGTATTTCCCTGAAGACGTTCGTGGTAAGAAGGAAATTTAGTTTCTTGAGCTGAAGCAAGGGAGTATGTCAGTTGTTGAGTATGCTACAAAGTTTGTTGAGTTGGCTAAGTTTTACACGCACTACAGCGAGCCAAATGCTGAGTTTTCGAAGTGCATCAGGTTTGAGAACAGGTTGTGCCCGAAGATCAAGAAAGCAGTTGGATACCAGAAGATTCGTGTCTTTTCCGGTTTGATTGATAGTTGTAGGATGTATGAAGAAGATAATAATGCTCACTATAACATTATCAATGAGAAGAGGTGTAAGAACCAAGAAAACCGTGGTAAACCCTACAATGCCCCAGCTGTTAAAGGTAAACAGAAAGTTGCTCAGGGTCAGAGAACTAGTAGGAGAGATGCTCATGCTGGTGTGGTTTAATTCAAATATGGAAAACCTGGTCATAAGAGCAATGTGTGTACTGCTGAGGTGAAGAGGTGTTTCCATTATGGTAAGACTGAACATGTTATATCTGAGTGCAAGCATAAAGAGATGATTTTCTTCAAATGTGCTGAAGAAGGACACATTTATATTCAGTGTCAGAAACCAAAGAAGGCACAAACTAGTGGAAAAGCGTTCGCTTTGGTTGAGAATCAGACGGTTAATGAGGACAGACTCATAAGAGGTACATGTTTCATTAATAATACTCCTTTAATTACTATTATTGATACCGGTGCTACTCATTGCTTTATTGATACTGATTGTGTTGAAAGGTTGGGTCTTATGTTGTCTTCTATGAATGGAGAGATGGTCGTCGATACTCCAGCCAAGGGGTCAGTGACTACTTCTCTTGTGTGTTTAAAGTTACTTTTATCAATATTCGATAGAGACTTTGTTATTGATTTGATTTGTTTGACTTTAAGTGGGTTGGATGTGATCTTAGGTATGAACTAGTTAGAGCATAATTATGTTCATATTAACTGTTATAACAAGTCGGTGATGTTTTCTACTCCTGAGGAAGAGGAAGCTGGTATGTTGTCTGCTAGACATTACAGAAGTTGATGCAAGAAGAGGCTTAGATGCTTTTGTTGATTGTGTTGCTATCTGTCGAGAATCAAGCTATAATTGAGGAATTGCAAGTGGTGCGTGAATTTCCTGAAGTTTTCCCTGATGAAATTTTTGATGTACCGCCAGAGAGAGAAGTTGAATTTGCTATTGATCTTGTACCTAGTACGAGACCTATTTCTATGGCACCATAAGGATGTATGTATCTTAATTGTCAGAATTAAAGAAACAATTGGAATAGTTACTTGAAAAGAAATTTGTAAGACCAAGTGTATCGCCGTGGGGAGCTCCAGTGTTGCTAGTAAAGAAGAAAGATAGAAGTATGAGGCTTTGTGTTGATTATAGACAATTGAATAAAGTGACCATTAAGAACAAGTATCCACTTCCAAGAATAGATGACTTGATGGATAAATTGGTGGGTGCTCATGTGTTTAGTAAGATTGACTTGAGGTCGGTGTAGCAACTGGATTTTTAATCAAGAGTCGCCACTATTAGTTTTTATCCTAGGGAAGGGAATCTAACAGAAAACCCTAATTCGCTGACAGAGATTCTAGGTTTCAGACTCAACTACACGAAAGTAAGGTGTTAGTCACCTTTCATCCACCTTGTTGACAAGGATATTAGCCTCTAGGTTTAGGTTTAGGGTAAATAGGGTTTTAAGTTTTAATTAGCAAGATGGTTTAAATTTTTATAGGGGAAAGGGTTTTAATTTTTTATAGGGGAAAGGGTTTTAATTTTTTATAGGAGAACTCGCCACGATTTTTGATCGTATGCCTACCTATCCTCTTATGAGGAATCAGAGTCCCAATTCGTAGTTTGTACGAGGTTGGTGTTTTTTAGGGGTTTACAAACATATATTGAATCACCTCGCACTCGGTCGGGAGTAGTGATTGCAGAGATTTTGACTAAATGTGCGGCGAGTCAAAATCTGTTTGAAACCCTTTTGCAAAAAACAGTTGATTAGTTTAGTTGATTGCGAAAAATAGTTTGAGATTGGTTAGTATTTTTTAAATGTATTAACTGCGAAAATATCTTCATTAATGCATGACAAAAATATATTAATGCAATAATAGAAAATAATGTTCATAAAAATAATTCATATATTAATATATAAATAATAATAATATTATTCATACAAGAATAAGAAATAAATAATTTTACATATCAAATGAAATATAATAATAATAATAATAATAATAATAATAATAAGTGGAAAATAAAATTTATAATAATAATAAGTTATAAATAATGATAAGTTATAAATAATAATAAGAAATTAAGTAATTATAATAATATAATAATAAAAAATATTAAAATATAATAATTATAAAAAAATAGAAAATAAGTGATAATAGAAGAAAAAAATGATTTAATTAAGTTAAACCTGGGGGGTGCGATTTTGAACTAACAAGCAAATCAGGGAGGTGTCTTTAGGAGGTTGGATTACGTGGGTGAGGGTGTATGGAAAATAAGGTAGGACTTGGCCTACGGCCGTCTGATTACGATCACGCGGAGGATAACAAGGGAGTATGATAATTATTATGAGCCCGCACGCATGGAATTGAAACAGATTACATTTTTTTTTATTCATTTACATTATTTTGTTGTTACAGAAAACTCCACTTATTCATCTTCATCTCTCTCGTACACATAAACCCTTTCACTCTCTCTCACTTTAGCCCTAATTCCCAAACCACCACCGGCGGCTCTCTACCAAAACCCCAACATGAATCTGACCCCCAAAACCCCCTAAATCCCAAAAATAACAACAAATCAACCAAATAAAAATGCTAAGTCCAGTTACCCTTTCGCGATTTCGCTTGCTCTTTGCCTTTGAATGTTCTGGATTTAGTATTGATCCCTGCTCTCCCTCGCTTTTGCAGGTTGTGATGGACCTTGAAGGTGGTGCGGCGGTGGATCAACGGAGATTGTGGTTTCAGATAATGAAACCACAATCGTCCTTCTCTCGGATCTTCAACCAACAACAAGGTTATTTGCTCTTTGGTGTTCTTCATGCAAGCCCTTCTTTGATCTTTTCTTTTTCGTCTTCTTTGTATCCTCCCTGTATTAAGCTTTTTTCTCTGCATTTTTTATTCCCCTTCTTCACTGTAATCTCTTTAGTATATATAAGTTTTTAGTTGTTAGGGTTTTTAGAATTTGCTGCTAGAATTTGATTATCGCAGATTTAGGAATTAGAGACAATTAGGGATTTAGTGTTATTGTTAATTGATATGAATTAATTCAATTTGTTGTATAATTCCATATTTGATTTGTAATGTGAATTCCGGATTTGATATATAAAGATTTGATTTTTTTAGTGAATTTTTAGACACTTTTTAACGAAAAATACATAAAATAAATTAAACATTATTATTAAAAATTGCCTAAAATAAAAAAAACAAAAATAATATTTAAATAATAAAAAACATTATTTTTGGGAAGATTTGAATGTAACTTGAAATTGAAATGAAATTAACAAAAATAGAATAAAATAAATCATCAATCCAAATAATTAAAACCCAAAAAGAAATCAATTTTTTGGATTTATAATTATTGTAACCAATTACATTGATTCTCTCCTAAAACAAATATTACTACCTAAAATACAAAAGATAACAAAATATTTTTAAATCTTTTTGTATTTTAGATTTTTTTGGGTTATTTTTAGAATAAAAAGTGAAAAAAATAAAAATAACTATTTTTTAAAAATTCATTAATTGAAAATACGAAATTTAATATTTAAATATTTAAAAAATGATTTTTTTAATGATTTTACAAATAGAAATAAAATTAGTAACAATAAACAAAGAAATATAAAAAATGTACCAAGTGAGATTCAAACCCGTGACCTTATGCTTTCAAGCTATGTTTCCTTACCAATTGTGCTATGTTATTTTTGTTTGAAATAAGAAGCCAATTGAAAGTATATGAAGACGAGCAAATATTTGCTATTTTAAAAATACAAATAATTATTATATTTTTAAACAGACTTGAAAGCGAATATTTATTAAAACCCCCAAAATATTAATGCAATTAAACCAAAGGAATTTTACCCTGTAAAACCCAAGTTCGAATATAACTTTGACGGTAGCACTAAGGCGGGTAAATTTGGGGTACGACAACTTCCTGTTCAATTATCTTCCAATCGAATAGCACGAGAATACACGAGTCTTACGCATTTTGATTGGGAGTTTATTGAATACTTGGAATACCCTAAAATTTGTCTGACGAACATAAGGTTACGCTGATATAGCATACCCTTCTGACTCTTGAGGAAGTGGGCAAAGGTGATGATATATCACTTACCAGGGTTTGATAACGCGGTATATGGTCTTGAGCTTGAGAAAAATCTTGTATATCTTGGTTTGCTTTTGCTTATTCATCCTTTTGGGGGGATGAATAAAACAACAATTGATGATGCATGGCTGCTTGAAGACTGAGGCCATGTGTTATGTTCGCGAATCGCTGCATGACGTCTTAGGCAATAAGCTAGATTTTGTATTTTTTTCGAGCATCGCTGCATGAAGTATTAGGCGATGATATGTGTTATGGAATAAAGAAACACATTGCTGCATGAGGTCTTAGGAAATGGGTTAGGTTCGCAAATCGCTGCGTGAAGTCTGAGGCGATGGTCTGTGTTATGGAGTAAAGAAACACATTGCTGCATGAAGTCTCAGGCAATGGATTAAAGTTTTTTTTTCTTTTGAGCATCGCTATATGAAGTCTGAGGTGATGATCTGTGTTGCGGGATAAGGAAATACATTGTTGCATGAAGTCTGAGGGAATGGGTTAAAGTTTTATTTTCTAGCATCGCTGCGTGAAGTCTGAGGCGATGGTCTTTATTATGGAATAAAGAAACACATTACTGAATGAAGACTTAGGCAATGGGCTAGGTTCGCAAATCACTGCGTGAAGTCTGATGTGATAAGCTGAATTTTATGGAATACATTGTTGCATGAAGACTAAGGCAATGGGTTTGGTTCGCAAATCACTACGTGAAGTCTGATGTGATAAGCTAAATTTGGTTTCAAACATCGCTGCATGAAGTCTGAGATGATGGTTTGGAGTTTGGAACACATTGTTGCATGAAGTCTGAGGAAATGGGTTAGGTTTGCAAATCACTGCGTGAAGTCTGATGTGATAAGCTAAATTCGTTGTTTCGAACATCGCTGCATGAAGTCTGAGACGAGTGTCTGGAGTTTCGAACACATTGCTGCATGAAGTCTGAGGCAATGGGTTAGGTTCGCGAATCACTGCGTGAAGTCTGATGTGATAAGCTAAATTTGGTTTCGAACATTGCTGCATGAAGTCTGAGATAATGATATGTGTCGCAGAATAAGAAACACATTGTTGCATAAAGTCTGAGGCAATGGGTTAGGTTTGCAAATCATTGCGTGAAGTCTTATGTGATAAGCTAAATTTGGTTTTGAACATCGTTGCATGAAGTCCGAGGCAATGATCTGTTTCGCAGAATAAGAAACGCATTATTGCATGAAGTCTGAGGCAATGGGTTAGGTTTGCAAATCACTGCATGAAGTCTGATGTGATAAGCTAAATTTGTTGTTTCGAACATCACTGCATGAAGTCTGAGACGATGGTATGGAGTTTGGAACACATTGTTGCATGAAGTCTGAGGCAATGGGTTAGGTTTTGAGAATACCTTGCCGCTTAGAGGCATCGTAGTGAGTTTCACGAATGCATTGCGGCTTAGAGGCAATGTGTTGAATTTTGAGAATACATTACGGCTTAGAGGCAATATGTTGAATTTTGAGAATACATTGCGGCTTAGAGGAAATGTGTTGAGTTCGGAGAATACAATGCGGCTTAGAGGCAATGTAATGGGTTCATAGAATACATTGCGGCTTAGAGGAAACATACTGGGTTTTGAGAATACATTGCGGCTTAGAGGCAACGTATTGGGCTTGTAAGGAACTCATCACTGCGCGAAGACTTAGGTGATGGGCTGAACGTGTCACGGCATTAAGACTGAGGTGATGGGTTGAATCTTAGGAGGAGTATTGCGTTGGTCGACCCTTAGATAGTTGAATCGAGGGTGAGATTATTTGTCTGTTTTCTATGTGATACATGTGCATGCAAGCGTATTGAATGTTGTATGTATGTGAAATGTATGTTATTTGACATTGATATAGAACCCTGACTAAATGTGTATTGTATGTAGGAATGCATAGTGTATGTATGTTTGAGATATGAAAAATGTGTGTATGTATGAAATGTGCGTAAGATGCGCGTATGCCTTGAAGTGTTATGAAGACTATTTCTGGTGTTCTCTCCTTTAAACCATTGGCTCAGAGTTACTAACTCCTGGCGTTGTATGTTGTGTCGTCGTTGTATTGTTGAACTTTGAACACAGCGGACAATGTTAGCAAAATTCAAACATTGATTTTGTATTGCAAGCGTAGGTGTAGACGTAGACGTAGGTAATGGCATATGCGTAGATTTGTATGCAGGAGTAGACGTAGTCGTAGATGTAGGTAATGGCCTATGTGTAGATTTGTATGTAGGCGTAGACGTATGTATGCGGTCTCTGTAAGCGTAGGCGTATGTAGATTCGTATGTTGTAGGCGCAGGCGTAAGCATAGACGTACGTAGATTCGTAGGCACAAGCGTAAGCATAGACGTATGTAGCATTGGCAGGAGTACACATGTGCGTGGTTGCATGTGTAGACGTGGACTTCGTGTTGCAAGTGTAGGCATAGGCACTGACGTGGACTTTTCGTACGGATGCGTAGATGTAGGAGTAGATATGCATAGATTTTGTATTGTTGAGTGCAAGCATAGGCGCAGATGTATATGTGGGGGTAGACTTTTTGTGTCGTGAGCGTAGATATGCATGGATACAGGCGTAGACATGTGTATAGATTTGCAAGACGTAGGAGTAGCCATGTGCGTGGACGTATGTATAGCCCTCGTATTGTGAGTGTGGGCATAGCTATGTGCGTGGACGTAGACGTAGATTTTCTTTCAATATTTTTCTCACCAAAATGTTTTTTCGATGTTTTATCAAATGCTTTTATTTTGTTAATCCCCCGAAATGATTTCGAGACAATATTCACAGGTAATAATCGTAGTATTTTGTAAACAAGTCTGAGAAAATAAAAATGCAATTTGAAAAATGCAAAGAAAGCAAGTGTTTTATTAATATGCCTCTGAATAGGCGAGAGTACGAGATGCAATTCCTAGAAAGAGGTAATTACAGAAATTTTAAAGCTGTGAATGGCAATGAAAAATGATAATTGCTACTGTTGTTCCCCAATATCCTTTTAATTATTTTATCTCATTCGCTTTTGAGTTGTATGATTCAGATCTATCTCTCCCTTCGCAGTTCATAGTCGCAGTTCTTAGATCGCAGTCTTCTTGTTCTTTATTTCTTTTTGAATGATCCCTAATTTTTTCCTGGATTTCCCTTTGGGGTTTTCAATCCACCGGGATGATTTTTTTGTCTATATGCCCCTAATTTTTTCCTGGACCTCCCTTTAGGGTTTTCGATCCACCAGGACGCTCGTTTTTTGCCTAAGTCGCCTGTTTAAGGTTCGAGCTTAGCGAGCTTCTTATACGTAGTATTTTTTACTGCGTCTGAACTGGCGGGGTGCGGTAGTTCTTCCCCATCCATTGTTGTGGAGATAAGACCACCACCGGAGAATGTTGTTTTGACTACGTATGGACCATCGTAATTGGGTGTCCATTTACCACGTGAGTCGAGGTGAGGTAGCAAAATCTTCTTGAGTACTAGACCATATCGTGGTTCATCTTGCACAATATACTGTTACTTTGAAATAATTCCGCAGATAATTCTCATAGGGTTTGTTTGCCAATGCTAGAGGCATTTTCCGGATGTCGTGAAACCAAGGCCTGTCATATTGTCATTTTTTTAATAGCAAGGCAATGTGTGGGCTCTTTGAAGTGTCTGTTTGCAACGCGCGGTTCGTTGTTTGACCAAGTTACTTTGAATGTAGACGATATAGTTGTCATGGCGTCCGTCATTTGATTTCCTTTTCGTGGGACGTGACTGAAAATGATCTTTGTGAATTCCGCAGTCAGTTTTCAAAACATGATCCTGATATGGAACCAGTTTCGGATATTTAGTATCCCGTTCACCATTGAATTGGTATATGGCTTGCGAGCATTCTTTGGGGGAGTCAATACTTCCCCTATATCGTTCCCCGGTGCATTTGAAGCTTCGTCGAACATGGATATCCAACATTCCCCTGGCTTGGGTTATTCGTCAGACCTTGGTATTTCGTAGTTGTTTATTTTTACAGCACTGTCTGTATTTGACCTTGGCCTATTTCCGTAGATATGTGCAATAACTTGATTAGCTTCTTTGTGGATCCGCTTTAACATTTCCCTTTAGCTTGGTTTCTTCCAGGTCTTCCCTTGTACTCAGATTGATGGTCTTGATAGCCTCTAGATATGGTTGCATATTGTTAGCTTTTTTTTTCCTCTCCATTTTCTCAGGGAGTTCAAGATCTTTATCATCTCCCTCTTTATCTTGGTTGATAGGAGTATCAAAATTATATCGGATTGCAGCAATAGCATTATCGGTGGTTTTGGGCATGCTTTTGCACCTTTATCATGTTTTGGTGCAGATTTAGTATATGAGCTTTTTGAAAATGCATATGCAGAGAAAGTATTGTCATTTTTAAATTTAAGAGATAAATGCAAGAGAAAGACAAGGATCTTAATTGAAAACAAAATATAACTTTCATTAATTGCAAATATTGTCTGAAACATAACAGGGAAACCCTTACAAGCAACTCCTATGCCTGGGGCTTGACATAGGTTCTTTCAAAAACAAGAAAAATTAATTAGGAAAGAAAAAGATCTCGGGAATCTCCACGGTCGTCCATCTTTTGAGTTTTTTCTCCTAGGGCGCATTCTTGGATGAATTTAGTTGCCCCTTTGATGTTGGCCTTGTTGGATATCTTCGCCACATGTCCGCCATGCACTACTCCATTATTGACAGAGGTCTCTTGGATTGGAGGAAAATGTGCTTCACCCTTCAAAGCAGCTTTATATTCTTCTTCAGTGTATTTTCCTAACTGGACTATCCCCTGGTCCCCTAGCCTTTATAGAGCTCTTTCGAAAGCTTCATTGTGTCCTAGCGGGAGTCTGCATCCCAACAGACATTCTTTCAGCGAGTTCGTCGGGGGTTTTTGCTTGTCTGCTTTCCCCAGAGTCGGAGACTACTTCGATTGAATTTATTGTTAGCCCATTGTGCAATGGCATAGGGTATGATGTGATGTTGGGCTTCTAAAGTGATGTCTTGAGAATCCAACAAATCATGCACCTTGTGTTTGAAAGGCCAACACTGTTCTATGGTATGTCCAAGAGAATTAGCATGATACTCACATCTAGCGTTGGCATCGTATCTTTGTGGGAGTGGCCCGACTGGAGAAGCTAGAGGCTTGAGTTCCATTAAGGATGCCTTAACTAGCTGTTGTAATAGCTGACTGGGTGGCATCGGGAGTGGATCAAATTTCCTGGGTGGCTTTATGCCTTGCTGCTTCCCTAGTGGGATCACTAATGGTTATTGTACCCTGGGTTGTGATGCTACAACATTAATTTCTCCCTATTTTCCTTTGGGGAGGTTTGAAGCAGACCTCTTTGAATTGTAGGGAGCGTTTGATGGTCCCCCTGATATCTTCCCACTTTTTATCCCGGTCTCGGTTCTTTCGCTGATGGTTACTAGGTCTGAGAACCCCGAAGAGATTCTTCCAACCATCATCTCATAATACAGCCCGTGCAAAGTTCCCATGAACGTGTCTACTAACTCCTTCTCTAACAGTGGTGGTTGCACACGGGATGCCAACTCCATCCATCTTTGAGCATACTCCTTGAAGGACTCTTCTTTCTTCTGGGACAAGTTCTGGAGTTGCATGCGGGTAAGCGCCATGTCCAGGTTATATTTGTAATTCTTTAGGAAAGCATTAGCAATATCTGCCCAGGTTCAAATATGCGTCCGCTCCAATTGCATATACCAGTCTGAAGATGCCCCACTCAGGATATCTTGAAAATAGTGAATCATCAGCTTCTGATCATGGGCATGGGCATGCATCTTCCTGCAATACATGCGGAGATGATTTCTTGGGCAAGTGAGCCCCTTGTATTTTTCAAAGTCAGGTACTTTAAACTTTGGTGGAAACACCACATCAGGAACTAGGCCCATTTCGAGAGCGTCTACTTCGAAAGCGTCGAAACCCTCCACAGCTTTTAGTCTTTCCTCCAGAGTTTTGTATTGATTCATCACTAGTGGATTATCAACAACATGAGTATCAGTCGTCTTTGGGGTCGTTTGGTTGGCATCCTCTGGGTCATGGTCTTAGTATTGCATGTCCCAGTAGTTGTCTGCATTATTGGTTGAAATCTGCAGGGTACGAGGTGCCCCTGCTTTTGGCGGCGGTGGGACAAACCCTTCCATTTCAGCTTCTTGTTGGGATATGACGAACTTCTATAGTCCTGCCTCTGACTCTTTCCTTAGTTGGTGACCGCTTGATGCACCAATAGTCTGGGCTAATTCCTCAAAAGCTGCCTTGGGAATCTGGTCTTGTCTGTCAATAATATTCTTCAAAGCTAGAAGCACTTGACTCAGATCTCCTTTCATTAAAGTGACATCACCCTTTAGTTAGTTGAGATCCTCTTTGAATGCAGCCTGAGTTTCCTCGATTTTCTCCATTGTTTTCTGTTGATAGGCCCTGGTTTAATATGGAGGCCAAGGAAGTGGCGATCTTCTTCTGCCAATGGTTCATCTGGAGAGATGTTTGTGAAAAATGAGTTTTGACAGGATATGCAGGTGTTCGTGAATGCATGCGTGCGAATGAATGTGTATGAATATGAAAGGGGTTAATTGCCTTATTCACTTGGGTATGTATTCGTCTTTTGCTTATTATTTTACTTAACGACTATTTTTAAAATAGATACGCAAACGAGATAGGGAACAAAATGCCGTTATTGAAGGTAACATAATTCAGATATTGAAAAATATTACAATCTTAAACCAAAACTTTATTTGCGTGAAATCAAGCAAAAAGGAAATAAGTCTTCTAGGTGCGCCCGCAGATATCTGATCTTGAAACCATCCCCTATTGTTGGACGAAGCTTGAGAAAATCTTCAGCACATTATTTCCCTTTTGTGGCCTTGATTTCAGACATGTTTGGCGTGTTGACGCGGGCAAGTTATTTCCTTCGGTATCCATTTTTAAAGACAATCACTGAGATCTTGATTTTATTTTTTTGTACCCCGTGAATAAGACAAAGAAACGGGTGACAAATATATGATAAATGTATGACGAATACATGAAATATATGAATACTGGGTGTAAAGTTGAGTGACGGGACTTTTTGTAATAATCACCCTTATAAGGTAGGTTCCTTAGTCTTGACCTATAGTTTATCTACCCTCCCGAAAGGTGGCTTCCTTAAGGGTGTCATGAATAACACCAGAGGGAAAAGGCATAAGGGCCTCCCTTAGGTGGACCCTTCTTACGGACCGAGATGTCCGTCTCAAAGTCGTGAAAGGTCTTGTCATGAGATTTTGGGTTAAGGTCGTTACAAAGAGTCATGGGTGACCTTCCAAAGTCCTACTCGTTAAGAGGATATCTCTTGATAAGTATTCCTTTTTCGGAAGTCCACCGACTCTAGGCGAAGTCATCACATAAACTCGCGGGGATGATGTACCCCCTAAGCTAATAGATGAACCTTCTTGCTAAGGGTTATATTGGAAATATTTTTGAGGTAGAAAGATCCCGCCATGCAGTAAATATATGATGATAAGAGAAATTGACAATAAATAAATAAATGCGATAAAATAGATAAATGCAATAAATAAATAAAGCAAATAAAAAGAATAGAAACCCCAAAAATACTTAAACCTAGGGTTAAGTAGAGTCCCCAGAAGAGTCGCCAGCTGTAGCAACTGGATTTTTAATCAAGAGTCGCCACTATTAGTTTTTATCCTAGAGAAGGGAATCTAACAGAAAACCCTAATTCACGGACAGAGATTCTAGGTTTCAGACTCAATTAGACGAAAGGAAGGTGTTAGGAACCTCTCATCCATCTTGTTCACAAGGATATTAGGCTCTATGTTTAGGTTTGGGGTAAACAGGGTTTTAAGTTTTAATTAGCAAGAGGGTTTAAATTTTTTATAGGAGAAAGGGTTTTAATTTTTTATAGGGGAAAGGGTTTTAATTTTTTATAGGAGAACTCGCCACGATTTTTGATCGTATGCCTACCTATCCTCTTATGAGGAATCAGAGTCTCAATTCGTAGTTCGTACGAGGTTGGTGTTTTTTAGGGGTCTACAAACATATTTTGAATCACCTCGCACTCGGTCGGGAGTAGTGATTGCAGAGATTTTGACTAAATGTGCGGCGAGTCAAAATCTGTTTGAAACCCTTTTGCAAAAAAACAGTTGATTAGTTTAGTTGATTGCGAAAAATAGTTTGAGATTGGTTAGTATTTTTTAAATGTATTAACTGCAAAAATATCTTCATTAATGCATGACAAAAAATATATTAATGCAATAATAGAAAATAATATTCATAAAAATAATTCATATATTAATATATAAATAATAATAATATCATTCATACAAGGGTAAGAAATAAATAATTTTACATATCAAATGAAATATAATAATAATAAGTGGAAAATAAAATTTATAATAATTTATAAATAATAATAAGTTATAAATAATAATAATAAATTAAGTAATTATAATAATATAATAATAAAAAATATTAAAATATAATGATTATAAAAAATATAAAATAAGTGATAATAGAAAAAAATGATTTAATTAAGTTAAACCTAGGGGTGCGATTTTGAATTAACAAGCAAAACAGGGAGGTGTCTTTAGGAGGTTGGATTACGTGGGCGAGAGTGTATGGAAAATAAGGTAGGACTTGGCCTACGGCCGTCCGATAGCGATCACGCGGAGGATAACGAGGGAGTATGTTAATTGTTATGAGCCCGCGCGCATGGAATTGAAAGGGATTATATTTTGTTTTTTATTCATTTACATTGTTTTATTGTTACAGAAAACTCCACTTATTCATCTTCCTCTCTCTCGTACATACAAACCCTTTCACTCTCTCTCACTTTAACCCTAATTCCCAAACCACCATCGGCGGCTCTCTACCAAAACCCCAACACGAATCTGATCCCCAAAACCCCCTAAATCCCAAAAATAACAACAAATCAACGAAATGAAAATGCTAAGTCCAGTTACTCTTTCGCGATTTCACTTTCTCTCTGCCTTTGAATGTTCTGGATTTAGTATTGATCCCTGCTCTCCTTCACTTTTGCAGGTTGCAATGGAGCTTGAAGGTGGTGCGGCAGTGGATCAACGGAGATTGTGGTTTCAGATAATGAAACCCCAATCGTCCTTCTCTCGGATCTTCAACCAACAACAAGGTTATTTGCTCTTCGGTGTTCTTCATGCAAGCCCTTCTCCGTTCTTTTCTTTTTCGTCCTCTCTGTATCCTCCTTGTATTAAGCTTTTTTCTTTGTATTTTTTTATTCCCCTTCTTCACTGTAATCTCTTCAGTATATATAAGTTTTTAGTTGTTAGGGTTTTTATAATTTGTTGTTTGAATTTGATTATCGCAGACTTAGGAATTAGAGACAATTAGGGATTTAGTGTTATTGTTAATTGATGTGAATTGATTTAATTTGTTGTAGAATTCCATATTTGATTTGTAATGTGAATTCCGGATTTGATAGATAGATATTTGATTTTCTTAGTGAATTTTTAGACACTTTTTGACGAAAAATGCATAAAATAAACTAAACATTATTATTAAAAATTGCCTAAAATAAAAAAAAACGAAAATAATATTTAAATAATAAAAAACATGATTTTTGGGAAGATTTTAATGTAACTTAAAATTGAAATGAAATTAACAAAAATAGAATAAAATAAATCATCAACCCAAATAATTAAAACCCGAAAAGAAATCAAATTTTTGGATTTATAATTATTGTAACCAATCACATTGATTCTCTCCTAAAACAAATATTACTACCTAAAATACAAAAGATAACAAAATATTTTTAAATCTTTTTGTATTTTAGATTTGTTTGGTTATTTTTAGAATAAAAAGTGAAAAAAATAAAAATAACTATTTTTTAAAAATTCATTAATTGAATATACGAAATTTAATATTTAAATATTTAAAAAATGATTTTTTTTAATGATTTTATAAATAGAAATAAAATTAGTAACAATAAACAAAGAAATATAAAAAATGTACCAAGTGATATTCGAACTCGTGACCTTACGCTTTCAAGCTATGCTTCCTTACCCATTGTGCTATGTTATTTGTTTAAAATAAGAAGTCAATTGAAAGTATATGAAGATGAGAAATTATTTTCTATTTTAAAAATACAAATAATTATTATATTTTTAAACAGACTTGAAAGCGAATATTTATTAAAAACCCCAAAATATTAATGCAATTAAACCAAAGGAATTTTACCCTGTAAAATCCAAGTTCGAAAATAACTTTGACGGTAGCACTAAGGCGGGAAAATTTGGGGTATGACAGTCAGGTTATCATCAGATTAAGGTGAAGAATAAAGATATCCAGAAGACGGTTTTCAGAATGCGATATGGATATTATGAGTATTCGATGATGCCTTTCAGTGTTACTAATGCGCTGGGAGTATTTATGGAATACATGAACTGTATCTTTCATACTTATTTGGATCGGTTTGTAGTGGTATTCATTGATGACATTTTGATTTACTCTAAATCGGAAGAAGAGCATGCAGAACACTTAAGAGTAGTATTGCAAGTTTTGAAAGAAAGGAAGTTGTATGCAAAGTTGTCTAAGTGTGAATTTTGGTTAAAGGAGATTAGTTTTCTGGGTCATGTGATCTCAGGTAGTGGCATTGTTGTAGATACATCTAAGGTAGATGTTGTGTTGCAGTGGGAAACTCCAAAGTCGGCTACCGAGATTAGAAGCTTTTTGGGATTAGCTAGTTATTATAGATGGTTTATCTAAGTTTGCACTTCCGTTGGCTAAGTTGACTTGTAAAGGTAGAGCTTTGGTATGGGATGTTCAATGTGAAGAAAGTTTCATGGAATTGAAGAAAAGATTGACGTTTGATCTGATTTTGACATTACCTAATCCAGGAGAGCCTTTTGTAGTATATTGTGATTCTTCTAAGATGGGTTTAGAAGGTGTGCTTATGCAGAATGAGAAGGTATTTGCTTATGTGTTAAGGTAATTGAGGACTCGTGAGAAGAACTATCCTATGCATGATTTGGAACTTGCTGCAGTTGTGTTTGTGTTAAAGATTTGGAGGCATTATCTTTATGGTTCTATATTTGAAGTATTTAGCGACCATAAGAGTCTAAAATATCTATTTGATCAGAAAGAATTGAATATGAGACAACGAAGATGGTTGGAGTTGTTAAACGATTATGATTTC
Organism: Vicia faba; assembly: GCA_948472305.1. NCBI lineage: Eukaryota > Viridiplantae > Streptophyta > Magnoliopsida > Fabales > Fabaceae > Vicia > Vicia faba. The sequence goes on along the minus strand of OX451740.1, from coordinate 1,053,894,647 downwards.
GGTTTGAATTATCATCCAGGAAAAGAGAATATGGTGGCTGATGCGTTAAGTCGAAAGACTTTACATATGTCGGAAATGATGGTTAAAGAGTTGGAATTGATTGAAAAATTCAGAGATATGAGCTTAGTTTGCAAGGTGACACTGCAAAGTGTTATGTTGGGATGTTGAATATTAATAATGATTTTCTGGATAATATCAAAGAAGCTCAGAAGTTTGATGTAAAACTGGTAGCTCCGATGGTTGGAATCGATCAGTACGAGAATAGTGATTTTAAGTTAGATGTACAAGGTGTGTTGAGATTATGTAATCAGATTTGTATTCCTGATGATGCATAGATGAAGAAATTGATTCTTGAGGAAAGTCATAAAAGAAAGTTGAGCATTCATCTGGGAGCTACAAAAATGTATCAAGATTTGAATAATTTGTTTTGGTGGCCTGGAATAAAGAGTGATGTGGCTTAGTTTGTGTATGCATGTCTGACTTGTTAGAAGTCGAAAGTTGAACATCAGAAGCCTGCAGGGTTGATCCAACCGTTAGAAGTTCTGGAATGGAAATGGGATAGCATTTTGATGAACTTTGTGACAGGATTACCTAATACACTAAAAGGACATGATTTGATTTGAGTAATTGTTGATAGGCTTACAAAGTCGGCTCATTTTATTCCTATTAACATCAGTTTTCCATTATCAAAGTTGGTGGAGATTTACACTAGTGTAATTGTGAAGCTGCATGGTGTTCCTTTGTGTATTGTGTAAGATAGAGATCTGAGGTTTACTTCAAATTTTTGGAAGAGTTTGCAAGAGGCGTTGGGTTCTAAATTGAGGTTGAGTTCGGCGTATCATCCTCATACGGATGGTCAAACTGAGAGGACTATTCAGTCGTTGGAAGATTTATTGAGAGCGTGTGTACTTGAGCAGAGAGGTTCGTGAGATACTTATCTTCCGCTAATAGAGTTCACTTATAATAACAATTACCATTCTAGTATTGGAATGGAACCTTTTGAAGCGTTGTATGGTCGGAGATGTAGAACTCCTTTATATTAGCATGAATCTGGAGAAAGTGCAGTGCTTGGACCTGAAATTGTTCGAGAAACTACTGAGAAGGTGAAGTTAATTCGATAAAAGATGAAAGCTTCCCAAAGTAGACAGAAGAGTTATCATGACAAGTGAATGAAAGATTTAAAATTTCAAGCAGGTGACCATGTGTTTCTAAGAGTTACACATGTGACTGGTGTTGGGCGAGCATAGAAGTCTAAGAAGCTCACTCCTCATTTTATTGGTCTGTATCAGATTTTGGACAGAGTTGGAAATGTTGCCTATAGAGTGGATTTACCACCTAATATCTCGAATTTGCATGATGTATTTCATGTGTCACAACTCCGGAAGTATATTTCAGATCTATCTCATGTGATTCATATGGATGATGTGCAAGTACGGGATAATCTTATTGTAGAGACGATGCTTGTACGAATCGCGGATCGTGGGATGGAGACTCTAAGAAGAAAAGATATTGCTTTGGTGAAAGTAGTTTGGCTAGGATCTGCCGGAGAAAGCATGACTTAGGAGTTGGAAAGCAAGATGCGGGACTCCTATCCTGAGTTGTTCGTATAAGGTAAATTTTCGAGGACGAAAATATTCTAAGTGGGGGAGAGTTGTAACAGCCGTTAATTTAATTAAATTATTTTTGGATTATTTGTTGAAGTTGTGAGATGTTAAGAATTATTGGTATAAGTTGTTATATTATTATTAATTAATTAATTAGTTGATTAATGATAATAATAATGTTGGAATTAATGGAATAATTGTGTTGGGCCTATTTTATTGGTTGGAAGTAATAAAGTGGGGGTGTGAAAATTAAGCCTAATAGGTTAATGATATAAGGTTGAGCTAACACATGGATTTGATTTAGTTGGTGATTAAGGGTTTATGCATTGATCGGAAGAGTTGCACGGTCATCGAGTAAAGTTGTGCGGTTGTCGAGCAGAGCAAAACAAGGTTGTCGGCTGGAATTTTGGTAGAGCGACCTTCAATCCAGGTAAGGGTGGGGTTCTGACCTTATAATGAGATTTATAATGTGTATTATATGGGAATTGGTCCTTTGTATGACTATGTGCGTTGATGTTTCTGGATTTGTTATCGAAGTTGCCCGTTTCTCTATGTTGTGGTCGTTAGGGAGTCACCATAGGACTGTATCGTATGATTGGTAAACCTGTTATTGAAGTTGGTCGTTAGCCGTGTTGTGGACGTTTTAAGTTGTATGTACGATTTCCCGGTATAATCGATGGATAGGTTAGGGTAGTTTATCACTCGTTGTTATGGTCGTTATAAAGTTATGGAATTCCAAGCGGTTGGAAGGAAAATTAGTAAAATGTTGTTGTGGTCGTTTTAGGAAGGTTTCTGCATGACTGTCTTTTAAAATTAATGAATCTATTGACAGGGAATATAGTTTCCCGTTGTTGTGGTATTCTGAGCGGTTGGCCGGAAATTATGGGTTGTATTGATGTGGTCGTTTTGATGTTGTATTGTTCCATGTTGTTGGCCAAAATGAGTGGTCGAGGACGATATTGATGGTGTTAGGTGCCGAGTGGCATATAGGCTGCGAGGTGTGTCGGGGAATATACATGTTGGATGTCGAGCGACATTAGGCTACAAGGCGTACCGAGGAGCACATTACTATTGTCGAGCTGCACGAAGTTGTAGGCTATGTCAAGGAGCGTAAATTAGTTGTATTTTTGTCTTGGTTGTTGTGCATGTCGAGGGGCACATAGTCTCCCTATCTCTTTTGCCCGTACATGTTGTTTTAGTCGATACCAGTGATGTATAAGTTGTTCTGAATTGAGAATTTGCAAGTTGATGATTTATGTTGAGATGCCTCTAATTATAGGCAGATATTAAGTTGTATGCTTATGGCCAATGTTGATTTATGTTGAATTATTATTGATGTTGTAGGCTTATGGCCAACGTTGATTTATGTTGAGTTATTGTTTATTGTTGTTGTTGTTGCTACAATCATGTTGTGTCACATGCATCACATATCAAGTTGGAGTTCATGCTCGTTAAGTTGGCCTGGATTGGCAAATATAAAGTTGAAGGCTTATGCCTTGTTGATGCCTCTATTTATTGGCAGATTTTTTAAGTTGGGAGTTCTGCTCCATTGGTACCACGTGCATTTGCATAAATACAAGTTTCATTCTGTGTTGCATTCTGAGTCGTTGTGTGGTTGATCTGATTATGCTTATGTTGTTAAAAATCTGAGAAGTGGTGAATATGTATTAACTGATCCTAATGTTTTCTTTATCATAGGTTCTATTATAATGTCTGATATCTCACCCATTATGTTTGAATGTTACCCCGATGTTGGTAACGTGCAGGTAATCCAGAGTGAATGTGGTTTACCTTCAATAGTTCGAGTCAATATCATTGCTCTGATAAATAACACTCGGGGGGATGAACGCTTGCTATTTTATTATTATTATTTAGTTGTTGCACTTTAAGTTATTGTTCGTTAAATAAATATTATTTGAAGTTGTTTTAGTTAGACAAAGATGTTATGCCCTTTTAGTTGAATATTATGATTCCGCTGCGCGGTTATGAATGTTGTTGGTTTTTAAAAGATTGATTTATGTTGTTGTGGGTTCATCCAACTTTAATGTGTTATGCATCTGTAATGAATGTCGTTGTTTTAAGTTGAATTTGTAGCATCCTGATTTAGTTGTAGTAGTTTATAACTCTGATTTTATATATATTGTTGGTAGAATTGGGGTGTTACATATAGGGAACTCCTGCATCTATTCTCATACTACGCCTGCATCACATTGCATACCCATGAAACTTATTTTGCATACCTAAAAGCAAAAAATATTTTTGCATACCCAAGAGTTTTGCATACATTTCCATTTTCATCCGTCCGCATAAAGCTCATATCTCCTCCACTTACAGAAAACTTCCACCTTTATCCAATTGTCATCAGCTAGAAAGATTCTCGATACTCTCAAGCAAACTCAAAGCATGTCTCAAAAAGCCATGGTAGAACTCAAAAGATGCCAATAACTGTTGAAGGAGGAGGTCCACCAGTTGAAGACTCAAATGAAATTGATCATGCAATTATTACTGGGGAATATAGGTAACCCTTTATCATCCCATCCACGGGCTTATTCAACGCCACAGATGCCACCACCATGGGAAGTTCCCCCGCCTCAACAGCAACTACAACCACCATTAAAAATTCCACGAGGATAACAATAGGATAAAAGGCTGAAAAGAAAGTTTGACCCCCTTCCCATGCCTCACAGTCAATTGCTGCAACATCTACTCGAAGCATCTTTGGTAGAGCTAAATCCTCCAACTCCTCCAGTCGGGCCACCCCCATGAAAATACGATGCCAATGCCAAATGCGAGTATCATGCAAATTTTCCAGGGTATACGTTAGAAAACTGTTGGGCTTTCAGACATAAGGTCCAAGATTTGATCGACAATAAGCAGTTGACTTTTGAAGAAGGGAGCCCATTGGCGAATGGTCGCCCTTTGCTTTGATAAATCCAAAGACTAAGAAGAATCCCCTAAATTCAATGGACCAACAAGGAGGCTTATCTCTAGATCATTAGGCCTTTATCATTTCAAATTATAACGTCTTTCTTGATAAGTTTCATTTGTTATAAATTTGTATCCTTTGGTTAGTGATTCTAATAAAATAATCATGCATGTTTTTGAAATCGATTCATACCACAAATAATCAACGACTATCTATCTTCCATTTCACAACATTAACAACTTCGAGGGAGAATGACAAAAATTCAAACTAATCTAATTTTGTTGATGTATGCTTTTTAATAGTAAGGCTTAGCTGACGATGAAAGCCATTTGTTTCAATTCCTAAACAGTGAAGATATAAGGAGTTAATCTGTAGTTAACCCCCTCAAGCCAGAAATCAGAGTTCTTTCTATTTTATAAAAACCCTTAATCTTAACTAGGGGCATGGAAGATTTTAAGTAATTCGACGATGCATTCAAATCCCATGAGAATCAAAACGATCTAAGAAATGTGTTGTATCCCAAAATTTGCCCTCTCGTTTTTATTCAAGAGATTCTCATAAGGTCCTCAAATGCTCAAGGTGGCTCAAAAATTGATCAAACAAATTCTCCTCCTAAGCAATGGGTCCATAACTAAGGTTTGGTATTTCTCAAGGAATATTGGGTTTTCAAGGTCTCAAGTGGTTTTCATCATTCTCCATAGGTCTTCAAGAATTCTCATGTCAAGTTTGAAGCCTTGCATCACAAGTTTTCCCAGTCAATTACTCAGATGACTAAAAATAAACTATATTAGGTAAAAAGTCAAGTATGGTTAACATACAGTCAAACTTCAATGTTTTTGGTCAACATCAACATTTTAAAGTCATATTCATCATTTGATCTAGGGTTGATCATGATTTCTCAAGAAAAGCCCTAAAATCATCAAAAGTCAAAGTTGCCAAATTAGGATTTTCTTAGGAGAAGTCAACTGAACTTTGACCAAGCATAACTTTCACATGCTTCATCATATTTTCCCCGACCAAAGCCTATTTTGAAGGAAATTCAATTTTCTACAACTTTGTCTCTCTAAGATCAAGTCCAAAAAATGCATCATTTAAGAGATATAAGCCAATACATTACAGGTCATTTCAAAAGTCAACAAAAAGACACTTTTTGTCAAGGCAACTCACATCAAGATAAAGTCTTCAAAAGTAAAAATGATAAACATAGAGGTTGTAGAGGATATCTTAATATTTCCAAAAAGTCTAATATCATCTTCAAAAGATAAAAATTGAGTAAGTTATGACCATTGCAAGTTCGGAAATGTTGAGCAAATACAAGAAGTTCAATTTAAGCAAGCTTGATATTTTGGGCTATTGGGCCATGGTTAAGAGTCCAAACATGTACTATACTCTTCCCACGCCTCAAACCTTATTCTTACACCCCTTGACCTTGTTTTACTTTTATTATTTTTATTATTTTTTATTTATTTCATTAATAATATAAAATAAGATAAAATTATATCTTACTACAAGAGTCCAAGCCCATCATTTGGTTGCCCTAAATTCCTCTATATAATCAGACATCAAGAGGGAACAAAAGACATGAATCCTTGCCTCTCAAAATTTTCAAAAAACATCAATATTTTTCAATAACCCTAAAGTCTTGAAATCCTATTTTCAAGCCTTCTCACTACCAAACGTCCATTCCATTCACTTCCAGGAATATTAAAGGGTAAGGTTGGATCGGTTACCATGATCCAAAGGGTCTGAAATATGCATATAGGATATGGCTGGTTCTTGATCTTTTATCATTCATATATTTTTAATTCCATGCATTGTTTAATGTTTCTAACCATCCAAATCAGTTTATATGTGTGTTCATAACATGTTGCACTAGTTACATGGAGTTTTTGACGTCTGGGTCTTAATTTTCCATTCTTAAACCGAGTTAGGGTTTTTGCTTAGAAACTCGTGATACAGGGACTTTTAGCTAAAACTAAGCCCATATTTGGATTCAGGAGGGTCAAATTAGGGGGAATAGGACGTTTTTATCACTAACTATTTGAATTTGCACGTTTTGAATAACATAGGTCTCCAGAGAAGATAAACGGAGCTAGGGGTCCGGCACTGTAGCAGTGAAAATCAAAGATCAAGCTATTAATTAACTTGACTCGCAAATAAGCAAGAGTTGCCACCGCACTTTATTATTTCTAAGGGAAAAGTAAAAAGTGTGAAATAAAACCAATAAATATGCAAAGTAAGTGTAATACTAAAAGTAAAGAAAAATATAATGCATTTGAAAAGATCGAAGGTTTGGGGGTTGGTTATACAAAGGGAAGGTACTAGCACCCTATGTATCTATAGTATCCTATGGGAACCTTTTGAAATATATGTATTTTTGGTTAAAAAGTTTGTTTGCAAAAAGGATCGGGGGGATGAGAAGTTTTGTAAATGCAACGACCTGATGTCGAGGTTTTGGCTTAAAAGGGTGTAAATTTGAAAATAGGGTTTTAAAGGTTTTAACTAATGTGAAACAAATATGAGGTACAAAATATAAAGACTCACAATAACATAAAGTCAACGAGACGATCCTTTCCCTTGGATTCAAACACAAAGATAATAATCAGATGAAGACCAGACAAGAACCATGCATTAGATAAAAATTGATAGTAACCATAGTCCAAGGATTAAAGAACCAATTTTTGGTTTTTTCTTTATTAAGTGGTTTATAACAAGCAAAAGAAATAAGAAGATCAAGTGAGCAAAGAAAAGATAAATGCTCAAATGAGCAAAGAAAAAATGCATAAAGTAAAGAAAATAAAATGCTATGGATGATAAATAGTATAAAAGTAAAGAGAGGAAAATATAAATTGCAGAAATATAAATGATATTAAAGTAAAGTTAGTACAATATAAATTCAATAATCTGATTTGGGATAAGTGTAACTTCATATGGAGCATAGAATGTATGTACTCATACATGTTAGATAAATGATACTTTGAAGTTTATTCTCTTATACATGTAGTACAATTAACAAATATGGGGATCAAGACAAAGTCAAGGAAGATACATTATGACAAACTTATCATCAATCCCAAGTACCTTGAATGATCAAATGACCGTTTAGAGGTAGATGGAAATGATGAAAGTTCATAAAATATCTGACAAGCTTAGATGAACTAAAAAAAACTCAAATGCTTTCTAAATTGATTCAAATAAAAATAAAAATAAAATAGATAAAAAAGAATAAGAAGAAGTTTATGATAAAAATGGTATAAATGTCATAACTTTCTTAATTTTTCATGAAATTAAACAAATCAATAATGAAATTTTATCTACTCAATCTCACGACCAAGGATCCATGCTCAAAATAAGTAAATAAATAACAAAAAATTATAGAAAAAAATTAAAAAATAATAAATCACTTTTGTTTTTGGAGGTTCAATAACACTTTTCAACTCTTAATTTTGAATCAATGGAGTTTCCTTACAAAATGGTGATAACTATGGTATTAAATAAATAAATAAAGAGTAAAAATGTAATAGAATTAAATAAAGAACAAGTATAATAGTCTACCTATTCAATAAAAGGAAGAAATGACTTGATAGAAAATGAAGAGAGAAAAAAAAGAAAGAGGTTTTGGCTTAGTTTAGTGAATGATTTATGGTATTGTCTTTTTTAAATGAAAGAAAGAAAAGTCTTATTTATAGGGTCAATAAGGTGGGAGTGTTGATGTGGCAATCCATGTGACTTTATAAGAATGATTATTGGCTATTGATAAGTCTAAGTTGGCAATCTATGTGAAGTGTGAGAATGATTCTTGGTCATTAATAAATACAAGTTGGTAATCCATGTAAAGTGTTCGTACTACATTACAGTGGTCCCAACTTTTCTTTATTGACACAAAAAAAAACAAAAGGACAAAGTAGTAATAATAATAATAATAATAACTAAAAGTGTTAGTAATAATAATAAATACAAAATATAAAATAAAAGAGACATTAAATTAATTATTTATTATTTTTTCTTGAATTAAAATAAATGAAAACATAAGTGCAAATTGAAAGATAAAAAATGAAATACATATAAGAAAGTAAAAGGACTTATATAAATTTTTCTAATTTTTTTTTGAAATAAATGATACCAATATATAAATTTAAATTAATAAAACAAAATATTTTTGATAATTTTTAAGTAAAGAGGTAAAAATAGTAAATAAAAAATAACATGATATTAAGTATATTTTTTTGTGATTTTTTTAAATGGAAAAAAATCATGAATAAAACACAATAAAAATCAAATTCCACTAAATTCATAAACGACTTCTAACGTTTCTATTTTTTCGTGGCTTTTCAAAGCATAATCAGCTCTTGACTTGTAAAGAGAAATTGTAGATGATGTCAAGGAGAATCATATGCAAAAAGAACCGCTTAAAAATGTCGAAATTTGAAAAGTTATAAATTTTTGAAATTTAACTCAAGAATTGGCAAAAAAATAAGTCAAATCACTCGTGAACACTTGTTATGCAATGATGCAAATGGAGGGTGGGATCTTAGGTCAAAAATTAAGGTATGACAGCTGCCCCTATTTAAGTTTCTTCTATTCAGAGATATGAAGATTGAAATATTTGTTTCGACGAGATTGAAGATACTTAAATATAGAATACACAATTTTTGGTCCTAAGATACCACAATGATGTTTATGATATGATATGGATGCAATGCTCTGAATTTTATAGGGAATGACACCACATGAGACAAACTACTGCTGAAGAAACCAGGCACGTGATAAAGTAATCCCACAGAGGAAGAGATTATAACTCCACTTAGGAACAGAGCCACAAAATTCAATTGAGAGACTCTTATTGGGGAATAACTTCAAGAGAAGAAAAATTACTGACTCTATCAGGGAAGACGCCTTGCATAGGTTGTGAAAAGATAAATGGCTACTGACTCAAGATGATGGTAAATTTCCCACTCAGTGTCATAGGTAGAAAAATTAAAAAGGATACCGACTTACAGATGACGATAAAACTGCCAACTCAATAGTTGAAGGTGGAAGATCAATAAGATACCGACTCACAGATGACGGTAAACTACCAACTCAATAGTTAAAGGTAGAAGATCAATAAAATACTGACTCATAGATGACAGTAAACTACCAACTCAATAGTTGAAGGTAGAAGATCAAACAAGATACCGACTCACAGATGACGGTAAACTACCAACTCAATAGTTGAAGGTAGAAGATCAATAATATACTGACTCACAGATGACGATAAACTACCAAATCAATAGTTGAAGGTACAAGATCGATAAGATACTGACTCATAGATGACGGTAAACTATCAACTTAATAGTTAAAGGTAGAAAATCAAACAAGATACCGACTCACAGAAGACGGTAAACTACCAACTCAATAGGTGAAGGTAGAAAAGTAAGAGACTGACTCACAGATAATGATAAACTACCAACTCAATAGTTGAAAGTAAAAGATCGATAAGATACTGACTCATAGATGAAGGTAAACTACCAACTCAATAGATGAAGGTAGAAAAGTAAGATATCGACTCATAGATGATGGCAAACTACCAACTCAATTGTCGAAGGTAGGATCGAAAAAGATACTGACTCACAGATGACGGAAAACTACTAACTCAATGGATGAAGGTAAAAAAAGTAAGGGATATCGACTAACAGATGACGGTAAAATACCAACTTAATAGATGAAGGTAGAAAAGTAAGAGATACCGACTCATAGATGACGGTGAACTACCAACTTAATTGTCGAAGGTAGAAAAGATAATAAACTTTTCCACGACGAATGTGTTCCAGTTTCTTCTTTATCAAGTCTTCCACTTGAAAAGGATAATATACAAACTTCTGTGCAGGACTTTTCTGGAGAGAAACCATTTGTTGTTGATGAGAAAACTTCTCAAAAGAGATATCATTTGTTGTTGATAAGCAAACTTACCTGTTGTACCCCAAAAATTTACCCTCTCATTTCTCAAGGAATTTCTCACAAGGATTCTCAAAATTCAAGCTTGCACAAGTACAATTGGATTTTCCAGCATCAAGTTAAAGAGGAAACTGTTAAAAAAAGGGGGCAAAGCAGATAAAAATAATCTTTTGACAAAATTGGAGAAAAAAATAAGTTTACTTCGATTCACAAGGCTTCAATTGGATTTTGATCTCTTGCAAGCTTTCTTCGATTTCCCTTGCTTCGACTGGACTATAGTCTCCTTCTTGCCTCCTTCGATCCATCCTTTTTGCCTCCTTCAATCCACGAAGCAATGACCTCCTGCATGCAAGCTTCAATTGCACCATTGGCCTCACATGGTTCACAATGCAATGGTTGCCTGCGTGCCTGCTTCGATTGGATATTTGATGTTTGCATGCCTATTTTGATTAGACAAATAATTCCCTCCATGCTAGCTTTGATTCGCAAAGTAATGGCTAGCTGCATACAACCTTCGATTGGACAAATAACTCCCTCCATGCTTGCTTCAAATTCACCTTCGCATCTACTTCGAATCCACCTTTAGCATTGGCCTCCTACATGAGGTACAAGGCAAGGGCCTCCTGCATGCCTGCCTACACAAGGCAATGGCTTCCCTTTATGCTAGTGCCCACAAAGCAAGTGGTCTCCTGCAAGCTTTGACTGAAGCAATGACCCCTTACATGATTGCTTTGATTCACAAAGCAATGGCCCCTTATAGTGTTTGTTTCGATCCAGGAAGCAAAGGCTTCTTTCCTGCTTGTTTCGAATCACAAGGCAGGAACTTTCCTCATGCATTGGCTATTTTCATACTAGTTTCGAATGGACAATATCTCCCTTTGAAATAGTTAGCTTTGATTCCACCCTTGAAAATATTCAACACACAATGACATACAATTACTGGCCCATTCGAAGGACCTGTAAAACATACTCGGATGTCCCAATTGAAGGACATGTTTGGTGGTCCATCTGAAGGACATGTTTGGTGGCCCATCCGAAGGACCTGCAAGACATACTTGGACGTCTCATTTGAAGGACATGTTTGGTGGCCCATTCGAAGGACCTACAAGACATACCTGGACGTCCCATTTGAAGGACATATCTTGTTGACCCATTCAAGAGGCACGCATTCTGCCCCTTTGAAGGATGCATAAAAAGGGCCCAATAGAAAGACACTTTGATTGGAAGCAAATATTGATGTCTGAAGAGGAGTCTAGTCGAAGGCTGGACATATGAGGACAAAATGAAAAGATAAAATATTCAAAGATGCTTTCTGCAAGTCTAAGCCTGATACACTTGCCATAATGCTCCAAAACTGCTGCACAGCAGTCCTGCTACACTGCTCCTATATTTGCACCAATTTGGCATACAAATACTGCCCCTCGAAAGCTACAAAAATAGTATACCTCATTTGTTCAAATTCTTTTGTTTTCCCTCAGAAACCTCAGCCAACTTCATCTATAAATAAGAGGCTTCATAACACATCTAAGGGTATGGACAACACATCCAGAAGACTTTGGGTGGAGAAAAAATCATCAAACTATCAAACTCTCAAACTATGAAACACTCTCAAATACTTAACACACATTCAAACCCAGAATCAAATGAAACAACACATTTGTTTCTCTCCTTCGAATCCAAAAACAACAACCACAACCCCACTCTTCTTGACCTTCGAATCCAGTCAAAGAAACACCAGACCTATTTCTCTCCTTCGAATCCAGGAGCACTCAGGGCAGTAGTTCAAAGTCCAACACCTGTGTTCCAACTTTAAGCAAGGTAAGTCACTCTGACCTTAAAATTTTCGTTTTAAACATGTACATAACATTTGTTTCCTTTTCGTTTCTACCCTTTTCGTTTGTTTCTCTTGTCCAAAAATGTGGTAGAACTAACCAGTATAGATCCCAAACAAAAGAAGGAGTTTTGTGTGAAACGAAGCCTTAGGCTTCTCCCCTGGCTGCTCCACAATCCCAAAATAAAGACAAATAAGGCGTGAACGAAGGAAGCACTCTCATGCTGTTTTGCAGGCTGATATTGCTTCGCAGTCCAAACTAAAGAGCAAGAAGGGAGAAGTGAAGGTTGTCCACACTGACTGCCAGGCCCAATCGAAAGAAGCATCCAGAAGGGTGTCCACACTGACTCCCAGGCCTCAGTCGAAAGAAGGACAAAGGGCATGGTCGAATGTTACTTGCTTACCCTAACATTCATGCAATCGAAGGAAGCAGAAAGGTAGAATTGAAGGCTCCATCTCATGTTGGCTGCTAGGCCCAAATCGAAAGGATCCAGAAGAGAAGAATCGAAGGATGTTGCTGCCTGGATCAAAAAGGATTATTTTCCCTTCTTTTATTTTGTTTTTTCTTTACATTTTCTTGCTATTCAATATGGTTGTAATAATGTATGATATTTATTTTCTGCATTTTTATTGATTTTGTACAAATGTTAGTAATTTGGATGTATGGCAAGATAAAACCAACAAATAGACAATCCAAAAATCAAAGACAAAATTCATTCAATCAAACACACTTTGCACACATGCACCTCTAGGATAATCTCACTTGTTGTCTCGAAAAATAGTCATGTCCCATAGGTTGCCTTCTATGACTATACAAACGACCCACGCCCGTCCCTTCACATCCAACGATGGGGGCTTCATACCAAATCAATGGTAACATAGAAACATCTAAAGTAGGAGGAAAAGAACATTATACCTTTTTAAGTAGGTAGGATGCTCATAGTTACTCGCTTGCTCACCACAAAAACTTTTTTCACACCAACACTTTCAATTGAAACATTTTCAAAAGACAAAGCTCTTTGTACGCATTCTTATAGAGACGAGAATCATTACAAAGAAACTTTTCAAAACCACTTTCAAAAACACATTCCACAAACATCTCTTTGAACTATTTTCAAAACCAACACTTTGTACGCATTCTTATAGAGACGAGAATCATTACAAAGACGTTTTCAAAATATTTTCAAACCCACACCACAAGCATATTTTCAAACAAAAGAAAGTGATCTAGCAAGCAACTAAGAGCCCGTAGATAACTACGGGTGAAAAGGGTGTTAATACCATCTCTTTTCATAACCTACCCCCCGAACTCAAGAAATAATCTTGAAAGGTATTTCCTGTTCTTTTCAACCTTTCCTTATTAGATAAAAGAAAAGTCGACGGCGACTCTTTCTATCCACAACAATTGCGATCAAACACAAAACACCTAAGTTTGTTCTCCCACCGTGTTACAGAACTGGCGACTCTACTGGGGAATCTGTTATAAAACTTAAAAATGGGGTTACCTTAGGGCTAGATCACCTTTACTTTCTTTCCTTGTTTGACTTAATTGCTTTACATTATGGTTGCTTGTTTGGGCTTTGTTTTTTATCCTCCACCCGAATCTGGGGCACCTTTTAGGTAAGTAGAAATAGATTATGGAAATTGTACAGCATAGACCGATATAGTTGAAGCAATGGCTATGTTAGTGTGATGCATTTGTTGGTACCGGTATCCCTTGTGTTGAATCGAGGAGAATACGGGGCCGCTGACAGCGTCATAAAGCACTAACTGACCTTAGAACCTTAATTGAACAACTTGGCCATTAGGAAGTAGTAAGATAGCCGGTTTCAGTGGAAAGCTGAAAATTGGTTGATACTCGATACTACACTCATTGAGATCGGACTTTTGGGATATCTCGGACGCAAGAAAAGATTGATTGTGCTGAGACAATGCCTAAAAGAAAGGTCCGTGATTTTGAGATCCCCTAGAACCCGTTTACTTTCTAGGACAGGTTGAGCCAACTAAACTTCAAGAGGGTACTTACCTACAAACTCCATGCAAGCCTAAACCTAAGGACTTGTTTGTATATGATTATTTGTACATAACAAATTACTGCTTTGCATACTTGTACATAACATCATAACATCATACCATATCATTTTTGCAATAAACATTTCAAGGATCTCAAGGGCCTATGATGCAGGGTCATGTTGAACCAGGCGTTTATCAAGGGGAAATAGGGTTCATTTTCCTCTAATAAAACACCGTTAAAGACCAAAGTACGATAACTCGAGTCAAGGGATATGACTCACTTGTCATGGTGATATTTATTCTCGTGGACGGACATCCACCGATACGAAGTTCTCCAATCAAAGTTGTCACCAAAATTCAACTTCTAACATCTTCTTGTGTTTACCCCGCGAGATCCTTGAAAACATTGCACCTACATACCATGCATGTCATCATAACAGGTTTTTCCTCACACAGTTCTCTCATCTGCTTACTATTTATTTTAGAAGAGATGGCTCTAGAACAGACTATCAAGGACATTCAGACTCAAAATGCTCAACTTCAATAAATGCTCTTGAACCTATCCAAGGGGCAAGAAGAAGTGAAAGCACTCCTCACTAGGGGCATGACCATGAAGATTCCTGAGGAAAACAAGGATGACCAGTTGGAACGGCTACGAATTGAGGTAGCCACAATGAAGACCTAGATGATGGGACTGATGGTGGGCCAGATGGCTCTAATCTAAAACTTGGCTCGGGGACAAGAAGAGCTAAGGGCCCTCGTCAACAAACTTCATCCAGATGGATGCAACCATATGAAACAAACAGTCGAGATTGGGGATCAGGTCATCATTCAACCTCCCATGAGGCAAGAAGCCGATTTGATGGAGAGTGGATGTTTCTAAATTGCTGCCACATTGCGAGCCCAACAATAACCTCGCCAACAACGACAGGGGAATCAGCGCAGGGAGGTCGCACCTAAGAGACAATTCACCAGGATTGGCATGTCGCTAACTCAGGCGTTAAAACACATGTTAAAGGCAGAACTAATTACGTTAAAGGCTCCTCCTAGTAATCCTAACACTTCTACTCCTAGTTACCATCCCAATGAGAGGTGTGCATACCATTCTGATAGTCATGGGCATGATACAAATGGTTGTTGGGCTCTGAAGAACAAAATTCAAGACCTAATCGACGAAGGAGTGTTGGAGTTTAAACAAGACGATCAATTGGAACTCTTATATCACCCCTCAAAGGCATCCATATGAAGTGATGGTCTAGGCCGAGGAATTTTCTGTTTATTCGAATTTTCAGTTGTAATTTCTTTGTTTGCTTAAACACTTATCTATATGTCAGACTTTGGTTATTTCATTAATGCATTGCATATTCTTATCTTGAATTAATCCATTTGTTTTAATTATATTTAAAACATGATTTTTACTCCCTTTATGATATTTAACTCTTGTTTCAAAAAGTTGCAAGCCTTTAGAGGGAGGATGACGAAAACAATGCCATAATCTCACACTGTATGCTTTTGAAGAGACTTTACTGACGATGTACAGGCGTTTGTTTCAATTCCTAAACACTAGAGTTATAAGGAGGATAATCCATAGTCAACCCATTTAAGCCAAAGAAGTAGGAGTTTTCTTTTTCACACAAATTGAAACCTTTAATCAAAACCCGGGGCAGGGCAGTCTCTCAGTTAATTCAAATGCGCGTTCAGTCGCAAGCTTTAATTTCATACACAACGGGTGACATCAAAAACATTCCTATGGAATCAAAATATGGTGATGGTTCCCTATCAAATAGGCAATCATTATCCCTCAAAATAAAAGCTCACTAAGTCAAAACCTACGAAGGAGACTTAAGAAAAAAACTGGAGCATCCCACTGACTGTAATCTCAAAACAAGAACAGTCAGGCAAAAATCATGGATAGTAAATAAAAAAGAGGGTTACTACAAATCCTCAACAACATGGAAAATATGGGAAAAATGATTGCCTTCCAACAAATAAACTTCCAAATTCCTGAACCATCACCAAGACGTCATTCAGACTCAAGTGGAATTCAAACGCACAATTAACTGAGTTTAGGATTGAAGAAAATCACGAAGAATGGGCAGGTACAAATACACTTTGAGCCTTATCCTTTGTTTCTTAAACCTTGAACCAAGACACGCTAAAACCCTTCAAAAGTCCTAATTGAAGCATGGGTTAGTTCGAAAGCATATTGTTACAAAAGGTATCCTGACTCCTGTAAGGCTTACTGCAAATCCTTAGTTAAATTCACATTCTTACAAAAACTCTTTACTGGCTAAAACGCATTTTCAAAACTTTAAGACAAGCATAAAGTTTGCATTATTTGAATATCGTTGTTTGCATATGGCTTTTTGTTTGACAATAGAGAAACTCGCATGACGAACATCCAATGAGCGGAAGTTCTCTCAAGAAACAAAATCACTTCAAATTGGAAGACACTTCCAATGACGAATTCCCTATAAGCATGGGGGCATGGCATGTCATTGTCCATATTGTCTGGGGGAAGTCAAGTCAAGATTCCAAGAAATCTTCCAAGAAATTCTTGGGGCATTGAACTTGAATTCCAGCAAAAGGTTACATATGGTTAAGCAAACATTTTCTGGCAGTACTACAACACTTACTACTTGGGGAAGCAAAAAATTTCGACAAAGTCCTCTTCATAAAGTGATCCCCACTCAAGTCTCCATAGAATCATCTCTATAAGGTTATCCCCACAGAATAATCTTCACAAATAAGGGTACAAACCCCTCCAGGCCAAATTCATGGATAAAATTGGATCCATGTAATCCTCAGCCAGAGTTTTAAATCTCGGAAAAACTCTTCCCAACTAAGTTGATCTCAAGAATCCTCGAGGAGTTCTGCCAAAAGAAAACACCTTTTCAGCAGATTGGCAATAGGGTTTATTTCTCCAACAAACTACAGATTCCCCAGCTTGAATTTTCCCCTCAAGCTATCACAAATCAAGGGATCACAACCCCTATTCTCCAGTAGACTGCTCTACAATCCCCAGTGAGTTGCTGCAAAGCCCGGGAGATAACCAGATCATAGTTAACTTCTTTATCCCCAACAAGTTGTTAACTTTCTTTCTCTTCCATCGAGAGATAACTCCCCAGTAGAGCAACGGACAACTAAAACTCTTGAACTATTTTCCCCAAGCAGAAATCAGCATTCTCCATAAATATTTCTCAAGCCAAAACCAATCTTCCCCAATGGATTTCTCCTCAAACAACAAATCAGGAATCCCCAGCGAAAATATCCTAAAACAAGGTCTGGAAAGGTGCATACTCTTCATCCTCAATGGCAGTCCGGGATTTAACTTCTAAAAAGCTCCCCAGTATTTGTCAAGGATTTATTTTCCAAGACAAAGATACACTCCAACAACATGCATAGCATGTGCATGCAAATACATATAGCACAAATCTCATTTTAATTCGAGAACATCATTATGCAATGCATACATCATGACATTGCATACAACTAACTCTTTACCTTTTCAGGAAAAGATCAATCAACAGATAAGTGTCATTAACTATCTGTAAACTTCTCCAAAACAAAATCAAGCTTGGATTTCTTCATTACCTACTGGAGTATCAGTCGTCAAAGATTCCTTCATTACCTTTTGGAGTAGAAGTCGTCAAAGATTCCTTCATTACCTGTTGGAGTAGAAGTCGTCAAAGATTCCTTCATTACCTTTTGGAGTAGCAGTCGTCAAAGATTCCTTCATTACCTGTTGGAGTACAGTCGTCAAAGATTCCTTCATTACCTTTTAGAGTAGAAATCGTCCAAGATTCCTTCATTATCTGTTGAGGTAGTAATCGTCCAAGATTCCTTCATTATCTATTGAGGTAGTAATTGTCCAAGATTCCTTCATCATCTGTTGAGGTAGTAGTCGTCAAAGATTCCTTAACTATCTGTCACAGTCAAGCTTCATACTTACCAACAAAAAAAAACAAGTTCCAGATTAAAACCTAAAAAAGACAGGAAAACTATTTGTGGACAATTTGATTATAGAGCAATTCCTGAAACAGGACAGGGTGACTATCTACATGACAAATACTTCCTTCAGACCTCTGCCGGTTCACTTTAAATTGATCAATGGTTTATCTTGATTCCTTTTGGTAGACACTTTCTCTGGTTCAGATAAATCACTCCAAAGATTTATTCTGATTCTTTTCCAGTGAAAGATATATTCAAGACCTCTACTGGTTCAGTTTAAAACGATCAATGGTTTATCCTGATTATTTTCCGGTAGACACTTTCTCTGGTTCAGATAAATTGCTCCAAAGATTTATTCTGATTCTTTTCCAGTGAAAGATATATTCAAGACCTCTGATGGTTCAGTTTAAATCGATCAATGGTTTATCCTGATTCCTTTCCAATAGACACTTTCTCTGGTTCAGATAAATCGTTCCAAAGATTTATTCTGATTCTTTTCTAGTGAAAGATATATTCAAGACTGAAGGGGTGAAAAACACAAGAAGGGGGGGTTGAATTGTAAAACTGGAAACTTTAAAGCAAATGACAAGGTATTTTTATCCTGGTTCGTTTGATCTCAAACTACTCCAGTCCACCCGTTCAAGGTGATTTCGCCTCTCTCCAACGAGGTCTTAATTCACTATATTCAACTGAATACAAAACTGCTTTAGCAACTGCTAAAACCTTCTTGATTCAAACCACAATCCGGTTTGTCAAGGCAACACTTTCTTACAAAGGAATGAACAAGTGTGTATGAATGTTTTCTACAAAAACTATATCACAACTGTGATGTTTACACAAATGAAGCTTAGAATACTAAGATGCTAAACGCTAATAGAGTATCAGAGTTTGGTGGTTTAGCAAAACTTGTAGAGTGAAGATTACTGTTCAGCTTTGTGCGTGTAGAGAGTTTGGAAGCATTAGCCGTGATAATCTTCAAAGCTTGGTTTATATAGCACTTTGAGAAGATGAACGTTGAAGCAAATATTCTTGATTCAATGCTATTAACAAGCTTTCCTTTTTGAGCAGATCTTGTCTTAGAATGATGCCGTTGGTATTGATTAGCTTTCAATGCACAGTACCGTTGCTTCTTCAATGCACGATCTGGCTTGGCTCATTCTGATTCTGCTTCGCTGCTGATGAACTAATTTGTTTATGTATCAGAGTGTTTTACGCGCAGTTCTGTTCATCAAGCTTCAGCATGTGCAAGCGTTGATCATCTGATCTTGACGTTCTGATTCAGCAACTTCTGATGCTGATGTGCAAACTCATATTCTGATGCTGAAAACGTGATCTTGCTTATTTTAATCAGCATATCTGCAAGTCAGAGCATAGTAATTTTAGGCAGCATATAATTCAATCATAAAATATTTAACTACTATATCTTTTCACTTTGTTATCATCAAAACTTAAATATAGGGTACTAGATTCAAACATTGTTCTAACAATCTCCCCCTTTTTGATGATGACAAAAACTAGATATTTTAAATGAAAAATAACGTGAAAAGTTATCAGATCTATGTATCAGAATAAGAAGTACGGAGAAGTCAGAGTTAAGAGATACTCCCCCTGAGTTTGTTACTTCCCTTTGATATGTGTGTTCTTCAGAGTCAGATCTTTTTCTATCTTTGAGCATCAGATTATAAGTCTTTGACTTATCAGAGAGCAGAGCTTCAGAGCTTTTCCTGTCAGAGCTTTGCTTCGGATCAGAGTGTTAGGTCGATCAGATCTTCATATATCAGAACTTCATATTTGATCAGAGCAACATGAGCTTTTATATTTTGATCAGAGCTACTAGTTCTTAGTCTTCATAGTGTTCAGAGCTTCCTTGTGCCTGTAGACTTAACAACAAAACAGAAAAACATTTCAAGTAATAGAGTTAGAATGTTTGAGAATTTCTGTCTAGTTAGCCGTTATTGATTTTAAATATCATTCTTGTTCTCCCCCTTTTTGTCAGCAATCAAAAAGTGTTAGTGATGTGCTAAAACAATTTAGATCAGAAAAACAAATTATATTAAAAATAGTTCAGAGGAAAGAACATTACACAAGCATAGTCAAAACATAGTCAAAAGTACATCAGAAAATGACGAAAATATAGAGAATGTCATGCATGAAAAAATTTCAAGGTTGTGGGGGCATGCGTGAGAACAGGCTTTCCAGCATTGCTTGAATCTTTTCAGAAGTTGCATTCTGCTTCTGAACCATGGTGACAACAGTATCAATCTTGCTGTCCTGGACATTCATTCTTGCTTCCATCTTCTGATCACTCTCTTCCATCCGCTGCTGTAGACGCAAGTCATTCAGCCTTAATTCTTCCAGAGCCTGCCTGTCCAAGGCAGCTTGAGAACTTTCAGCAGGAGGAAGCTTCTCAGAACTTTCAGCTACATCTTCTGCTGGATTCTCTTCCTGAAGAGTCTTGTCTTCTTCTGAAGGTTGCACCTGTGCAGCTTGTTCTTTCTCAGACCACGATTCAGAGTCCAGAGGGAGCACAACTTCTTGAGGCAGCTGACTCTCAACTTCCTTCAGCAGCTTGCTAAAGTTCTGTTGAGCCTGCTCATAGTTGACGTCCTGCAGCTTGAGTGCTTCAGCACGAACCCATACTCTGAACTGTGACCAGAGCTGATCAGAAGCAGCTGGGTCGATCATCCCGGGACAGACTTGCTTCAGAGAAGCAATCCACTGCAGCATACCTGTTTCAAAGTCCAAAATACCAGAGCCAACATCTAGTTGCTTTGGTTTGGGAATGGCCAATTTGTGTCTTAAATCAGCAAGACGTTCAAGACTTGTTAAGTCAATGAATGTTCTGCTGGGGTTTTCAGATGATTGGTTTTCAGAGGTGTGCTGAGGTGCTGTTTGTTTTGGTGGATGGTTATCAGAGTCAGAGGATATGTCTATTGGAGTGGTTGGAGTTTTTGGAGGTGTTGATTCCTCTGATGATGGTAACTGGGGTGTGACAATGGTGGTTCCACATGGCAACTGTATTGCCAGCGGTGAAGGTTGAGATGAGAGGGGATCAGAATGATGAGGAGATGGGGTTTCATAGCGATGAAACTCTGTTTGAGGTGAGGGAGGATTATTTTCTGGTTGAGGAGGTGGAACTTCTGATTGTTCAGGGATCAGAGGTTCTTCTGTGATAGGTTGTTGTTGTTCTGGTTCTGGTTGTGGTTCTGGTTGTGGTTCTGGTTGAATTTCTGGTTCAGGTTGTGGAGGAGGAATATTTGGTGGTTCAGAGTGAGGTTGAACAGAAGTATGTTCACGCTCAATGTCAGCTAGCACGCTATCAAGTGTTGATGTTGTTGAAACAGTTGGTTGTTGTTTGGTAATTTTGAGGGGAATTTTGATTCTGGTTCTTCTGAGTTGTAAGGCCTCAGAAGGGTCTTCTGGTATTGTTTCATCAATAGTGGGGATTGGAATGGAAATTCTGTGAGAGGTTTGAGGCGGAGCAACAGATGTTGGAATAGTAGAGGAAATTGAGATAGGAGCAGCAGATGAATTACCTCGTTTCTTTGGAGTCTGGTGAGATGATCCTTCTGCTTTCCTCTTCTTTGACTTCTTCTGAGTCACTTCAGGTTGAGCTTGACTCAGATCTTTGATCTTCAGCTTTGAACCTGCAACTTCTTCCTTGTGAGAATCTGGATACTTGGCAAACACATCAGGATGGGATTCCATTTCAGAAAATCTTGGGAAATCACTCAGAGGCACTCTTCTTCTGGAGATGTCAGCAGTTGAAGAAGCTCTGGGTTCCTTCCTGATATTGTTTATCAGCTTCATCTTTTTCAGATTCTTAGCATTCAGCGGTTTTCCAACAGTTGGTTCAAAATTGCCCAGTACTTTAGCTTCGCTCAGATAATCTATCAGCTTATTCTCTGTCAGAATATCTGATATGAGCCTCCCAAATGGTATCCAGTCTCTTTTGGTCCTTTCTTCTTCTCTAGTCTCTTTCACACTAGTCTTCAGATGATTAAACAGGAAGTGTGCCAAATTGATCTTCACCCTCTGATTAATAAAGTAGATCAGAAATTGCTGATCCACGTTTATATAGTCAGGAGAGCTTGTGGGCTTCCTGTGATTAAAACAGCCTAGAACAATCTTGGCCCACACTCTGCAGTGATCCTTCAGATCCTTGATTTTGCTGCTGGGAAAACCAAGAGTGAAAATACAGTTGGCTACCACACCAATATCAGGGCACCTATCAGCCATGTCCACACAATGGACTCCACCACCACTTTGACCAATTAACCTAGCAATGAGGTCTTCAGAAATTATTATCTTCTTCCCCATGACAGAAGAGATGACTAGATGCTTATCAATCTTGGCATGAATCCAAAATTCTTTGACAAGCTCTGGGAAGGTTGGTCCAACCAATCTATCAAAGTACCTCTCCCACTTCTGAGATTTGACTTCAGCAGTTAGGTCAAATCCATTATCCTTCAAACTTTCGAAATCGATGATTAATTCAGAGAGAACCTCAAGATTCTTAACCGGTGTGAGAAGAGTTCTGGTAGGCGCTTGATATTGCTCAGAGGTTTCTTTCTTCTGATTTCCTGCAGAAATGCTGGAGGATGCCATTGTTCTCACACAAAAAGCTTGAGAGTGATTTGAGAAAAGCTAGGGTTTTGAAGGAGATATGCAGAAAAATTCTTAAGAGATTATGAGTAAGCGTAAAGATTAAGAATGAAGAGTAATGTGCTTAAATAGAATTTTCAAAAATTATTTTGAAAAATAAAACGTTTTTTAAGAGAGAGAAAAATATAATGATTGCCATTAACGAGCGTGATTACTTTTGCATTTAATGCTTGCTGATTTTGGGGGATTTGAGAAAGATACTTAAAAACGGTTACCAGACATGTGTCTCAATGCACCCAATCAGCGCTTTCCTTTCTCAGAAGCGTGCACGCGTTCTGCTTCAGGGATTTGCTGATGATTGGATGACACTTGTTTGATGTAGTGATCAGCACGTCTGTCTTTGAGATTAGACTCTCAGATCTTTAGACTTGCCTCTGATACAATCTGCATGTTCTTACTTTCTGAAAGAAGATTGATCAGAAGTTCACAGTAATATAAATACATTCTGAAAGATAAAAATATGGAATTAAAGCATTTTCATTCTGGGCATACTTTCATGCTGAGATGTTTCAGAATGAAATTAAACCTATCTTCTGAAAGAGGTTTTGTAAAGATATCAGCCCATTGATGGTCTGTATCTATAAATTTCAAGTTTAAAATTCCTTTCTGAATATAGTCCCTAATGAAATGATGTTTTATTTCTATATGCTTAGCTCTAGAATGTAAAATAGGATTCTTACTTAAGCAAATAGCAGAAGTATTATCACAAAGAATAGGAATGTTACTCTCAAAAATCTGGAAGTCTTCAAGCTGACTTTTCATCCAGAGCATCTGTGTGCTACATCCAGCTGCTGCTATGTACTCAGCTTCTGCTGTTGACAGAGCAATAGTTGATTGCCTTTTGCTGGACCACGAGATCAGATTTTCTCCCAGAAACTGACAGCTTCCAGAAGTACTTTTTCGTTCCACTCTGTCTCCAGCAAAATCAGCGTCGCAGTAGCCTACTAAACTGTAATCACTAGATTTTCTATAAAACAGACCCAGATTAGTAGTACCTTTCAGATACTTGAAAATTCGCTTAACAGCTGTTAAGTGAGATTCTCTAGGATCTGATTGGAATCTAGCACAAATACATACGCTGAATAGAATATCAGGTCTTGAAGCAGTCAGATAAAGGAGAGAACCAATCATACCTCTGTAGACCTTCTGTTCTACGCTTTTGCTTACCTCTTCTCTTTCCAGAATGCACGTGGGATGCATTGGAATCTTTGATGGCTTACATTCTGAGAGGTCAAATTTCTTCAGAAGATCTCTGATGTATTTGCTCTGATGAATGTAAGTTCCCTCTGGAGTTTGATTGATCTGAATTCCTAAAAAGAACTTCAGTTCCCCCATGAGGCTCATCTCAAATTCTGCCTGCATACACTTAGCAAATTTTCTTCCAAGAGAAGGATTAGTAGAACCAAAGATTATATCATCAACATAAATTTGACAGACTAAAATGTCACTCTTAACTGTTTTACAGAATAGAGTGGTGTCCACTTTCCCTCTGGTGAACTCATTTTCAAGCAGAAAGTTACTTAGCCTTTCATACCAAGCTCTGGGAGCTTGTTTCAGACCATACAGTGACTTTTTCAGTTTGAAAACATGTTCTGGATGTTTTGTATTTTCAAAACCTGGGGGTTGGTGAACATACACTTCTTCTTCTATATAACCATTTAAGAATGCACTTTTGACATCCATCTGATACAGAGTGATGCCTCTATTAACAGCAAATGAGATTAAGAGTCTGATAGATTCTAACCTGGCGACTGGGGCAAAGGTTTCTGTATAGTCTATCCCCTCTTGCTGACTATAACCTTGTGCAACCAGTCGTGCCTTGTTTCTGACGACTTCACCTTGTTCATTGAGCTTGTTTCTGAACACCCATCTTGTTCCAATGACGTTGAATCCTTTTGGTCTTGGAACGAGATCCCAAACGTCGTTTCTGGTGAATTGATTCAGCTCTTCTTGCATTGCCAGAATCCAGTCATTGTCCAGAAGTGCTTCATCAATAGAAGAAGGTTCAATCAGAGACACAAGTCCCATCAGAGTTTCTTCAGAGTTTCTGAAGCTTGCTCTTGTTCTGATTGGATCTTCCTTTCTTCCTAGGATAGTCTCTTCTGGGTGATCCAAACTGCTTCTGGGTAATCTCTTCTGAGGTTGATCAGCAGCAGTTGTAGGATTTCTAGCATTGCTTCTTTCAGACGTTGAAGGAGTGTCTGTGTTGAGAGCTTCTGATGACTTGTCTTCAGAACCTGCAAATTCAATTTCTATACCTGCAAGATTTTCATTCTGCTTTGACTTTTCAGAGTCAAGCTTGTCATCAAAACGAACACTGATTGATTCTTCCACAATCTGTGTTTCTGTATTGTATACTCTGTACCCTCTTGAGCGTTCAGAGTATCCTAACATAATACACTTCTGTGCCTTAGAATCAAACTTGTTCAAATAATTCTTAGTGTTTAACATATAGCAAGTACATCCAAATGGATGAAAATACGAAATGTTGGGCTTTCTGTTCTTCCACAATTCATATGGAGTCTTTTCCGGAATAGGTCTTATTGAGATTCTATTCTGAATGTAGCACGCTGTGTTTATTGCCTCTGCCCAGAAAGTCTTAGCAACGTTTGTCTCGTTGATCATGGTTCTGGCCATTTCTTGCAATGTTCTGTTCTTTCGTTCTACAACTCCATTTTGTTGGGGAGTTCTAGGACAAGAGAAATCATGCAGAATGCCTTTGTCATTGAAGAATGACTCAAAATCTTTATTTTCAAATTCTCCACCATGATCACTTCTGACTTTAACGATTCTAAGATCTTTTTCATTCTGAACTTGGTTACAGAAGGTAACAAACACAGAGTGTGACTCGTCCTTGTGTCTTAAGAACTTTACCCATGTCCATCTGCTATAGTCATCTACGATTACTAACCCATACTTCTTGCCACTGACAGAAGCAGTTTTAACTGGTCCAAATAAGTCAATGTGCAGAAGTTCTAATGGCTTAGAGGTAGAAACAACATTTTTGGATTTAAAAGAGGGTTTTGCAAATTTGCCTTTCTGACATGCTTCACACAGAGCATCTGAATTGAACTTCAAATTTGGAAGTCCTCTGACCAGATTGAGTTTGTTAATCTGAGATATTCTTCTCATACTAACATGTCCCAATCTTCTGTGCCAGATCCATTGCTCGTTGTTAACAGACAGAAGACATTTTACGTTCTGACTCTTAAGTTCAGAAAGTTTGATTTTGTAAATGTTGTTTTTCCTCTTACCATTAAATAGGATAGTCCCATCTTTCTGACTAACAGCTTTACATGATTTTTGATTAAAGATTATATCATAACCGTTATCACTTAATTGACTTATGGATAACAGGTTATGCATCAATCCATCAACAAGCAGAACATTATTAATAGAGGGAAGATTTCCGTTACCTACAGTTCCAGAGCCAATTATCTTTCCCCTCTGATTGCCTCCAAAGCCAACGTGGCCTCCAGGCTTAAGTTCCAGGCTTTGGAACATATGCCTTCTTCCCGTCATGTGACGTGAGCAGCCAGAGTCCAGGTACCATGACTGGTGTTTCTGACTTGCTGCTAAAGATATCTGCAACATGTATTATTTTATCCTTAGGTACCCAGATCTTCTTGGGTCCTGATTTGTTAGTTTTACCAAAACTCTGGTTGAATTTTGGTTTCACAAAGTGATTACTACTAGTATATTTGATGTCATGTGTGTGACCATACACAAAGTGTGAATTTAGAGGAGTGTATTTAATTGTTAAATCCATGACATTTTTAGGTGTAGGAACCTTACCTAGGTATCCTATTCCTTTCCTGCCGTTTCCGCTAACTCCATAGATCATTGAAGCCATTCTGCTTCTATCTATGCTTTTAGCAAGGAACTTCTGGAAACTATGATCATACTCCTTGATGATCTCATCAGCGTTGCTGGGAGTTTCAGAAATTGGTACCTTCTGAGAGATTTGTAAAGAGTTTTCTAATTTTAAAATTTTATCTCTCAGTTCAGAGTTTTCCAATTTGAGACTCTCAGACTTATTAGAGTCAGATTCAAGAGTCCTTTTCAGGTCTCTGAATTTAGCTCTAATCTGCTGATAACGTTCCAGAATTTCATTGAGGCTTTCAGCAAGTTCAGCCTTTGTAAAATTAACAGCGAAGTTTGGGAATACCTCTTCTGTGTCTGATTCTGAGTCTGAGTCAGAAGCTTCACTGTCATCTGGAATGTTAGCCATAAGCGCTATGTTCGCCCTTTCATCATCTGATTCTGAGTCAGCTTCAGACGAGTCAGAGTCATCCCATGTGGCCATGAGACTTTTCTTCTTCTCTCTTCCAAACTTCCTTTTTGGCTTTTCCCTCTGAAGCTTTGGACAGTCACTCTTGTAGTGACCTTGCTCATTGCACTCGTAGCAGATGATGTCTTTTGTATTTGGCTTCTTGCTACCTGAGGAGCCTTCAGATCTTCTGTATCCAGAGGAAGAATCTGTTCTTCTGTATCTGGAAGAAGACTCGTTCTGATCAGATCTTCTGGGATTCCTGAATTTCTTTTGTCTTTGCTTCCACAGTTGATTTACTCTTCTGGAGAGAAGAGAAAGCTCGTCTTCTTCTGATGAGGATCCATCAGATGTTTCTTCAACTGCCTGCAAAACTTTAGATTCAGATTTTCTGTTAGATTTTAAAGCTATAGGCTTACCTTGCTTCTGAGGCTCGTCAGCTTCCAGCTCTATCTCATGACTTCTGAGGGAGCTTATAAGTTCCTCCAGAGTGATTTTGTTGAGATCTTTCGCCAGCTTCAGAGCAGTAACCATAGGCCTCCACTGCTTGGGTAAACTTCTGATTATCTTCTTGACATGGTCAGCAGTAGAGTACCCCTTGTCCAGAACTTTGAGACCAGCTACCAGAATCTGGAATCTGGAGAACATAGTTTCAATGGATTCAGATTCTTCCATTTTAAACGCCTCATACTTCTGAATGAGCGCCAGAGCCTTTGTTTCCTTGACTTGGACGTTGCCCTCATGCGTCATTCTGAGAGAATCAAAGATGTTCTTAGCTGTGTCTCTGTTGGAGATCTTCTCATACTCAGTATAGGAGATAGCACTGAGGAGGATGGTTCTGGCCTTATGGTGATTCTTGAAATCACGCTTTTGTTGATCAGTCATTGATTTTCTATCAATCTTCTGACCAGTTGCATTAACAGGGTGCGTGTATCCATCTGTCACCATATCCCACAGATCAGCATCATGTGCTAGAAAGAAGCTTTCAATTCTGTCTTTCCAGTAGTCAAAGTTTTCTCCATCAAAGACTGGAGGTTTGCCGCTGAATCTGTCTCTATCCTCATTGTTGTCATTGCTGAAATGAGAGTTGTTTCCTGCCATAGTGTTTTTCTGACGCTGGATCTTTTACTGACACGGTTAAGTGTTTTAGCTCAGAACCAGGCGCTCTGATGCCAATTGAAGGGGTGAAAAACACAAGAAGGGGGGGTTGAATTGTAAAACTGGAAACTTTAAAGCAAATGACAAGGTATTTTTATCCTGGTTCGTTTGATCTCAAACTACTCCAGTCCACCCGTTCAAGGTGATTTCGCCTCTCTCCAACGAGGTCTTAATTCACTATATTCAACTGAATACAAAACTGCTTTAGCAACTGCTAAAACCTTCTTGATTCAAACCACAATCCGGTTTGTCAAGGCAACACTTTCTTACAAAGGAATGAACAAGTGTGTATGAATGTTTTCTACAAAAACTATATCACAACTGTGATGTTTACACAAATGAAGCTTAGAATACTAAGATGCTAAACGCTAATAGAGTATCAGAGTTTGGTGGTTTAGCAAAACTTGTAGAGTGAAGATTACTGTTCAGCTTTGTGCGTGTAGAGAGTTTGGAAGCATTAGCCGTGATAATCTTCAAAGCTTGGTTTATATAGCACTTTGAGAAGATGAACGTTGAAGCAAATATTCTTGATTCAATGCTATTAACAAGCTTTCCTTTTTGAGCAGATCTTGTCTTAGAATGATGCCGTTGGTATTGATTAGCTTTCAATGCACAGTACCGTTGCTTCTTCAATGCACGATCTGGCTTGGCTCATTCTGATTCTGCTTCGCTGCTGATGAACTAATTTGTTTCTGTATCAGAGTGTTTTACGCGCAGTTCTGTTCATCAAGCTTCAGCATGTGCAAGCGTTGATCATCTGATCTTGACGTTCTGATTCAGCAACTTCTGATGCTGATGTGCAAACTCATATTCTGATGCTGAAAACGTGATCTTGCTTATTTTAATCAGCATATCTGCAAGTCAGAGCATAGTAATTTTAGGCAGCATATAATTCAATCATAAAATATTTAACTACTATATCTTTTCACTTTGTTATCATCAAAACTTAAATATAGGGTACTAGATTCAAACATTGTTCTAACAAAGACCTCTACTGGTTCAGTTTAAATCGATCAATGGTTTCTCCTGATTCCTTTCTGGTAGACAATTTCTCTGGTTCAGATAAATCGCTCCAAAGATTTATTGTGATTCTTTTCTAGTGAAAGATATATTCAAGACCTCTGTTGGTTCAGTTTAAACCGATTAATGGTTTATCATGATTCCTTTCTGGTAGACACTTTCTCTGGTTCAAATAAATCGCTCCAAAGATTTATTCTGATTCTTTTCCAGTAAAAGATATATTCAAGACCTCTGCTGGTTCAGTTTAAACCGATCAATGGTTTATCCTGATTCCTTCTGGTAGACACTTTCTCTGTTTCAAATAAATCACTCCAAATATTTATTCTGATTCTTTTATAGTGAAAGATATATTCAAGACCTTTGTTGGTTCAGTTTAAACTGATCAATGGTTTATCCCAATTCCTTTCCGGTAGACACTTTCTCTGGTTCAGATAAATCGCTCTAAAGATTTATTCTGATTCTTTTCCGTTGAAAGATATATTCAAGACCTCTGTTGGTTCAGCTTAAACCGGTCAATGGTTTATCCTGATTCTTTTCCAGTATGCACTTTCTTTGGTTTAGATAAATCGCTCCAAAGATTTATTCTGATTCTTTTCCAGTGAAAGATATATTTAAGACCTCTGTTGGTTGAGTTTAAACTGATCAATGGTTTATCCCGATTCCTTTCCGGTAGACACTTTCTCGGGTTCAGATAAATCGCTCCAAAGATTTATTTTGATTCTTTTCCATTGAAAGATATATTCAAGACCTCTGTTGGTTTAGTTTAAATCGATCAATGGTTTATCCTGATTCTTTTCAGGTATACACTTTCTCTAGTTCAGATAAATTGCTCCAAAGATTTATTCTGATTCTTTACCAGTGAAATATATATTCAATACCTCTGCTGGTTCAATTTAAACCGATCAATGGTTTATCCCGATTCCTTTCTGGTAGACACTTTCTCTAGTTCAGATAAATCGCTCCAAAGATTTATTCTGATTCTTTTCTAGTGAAAGATATATTCAAGGCCTCTGCTGGTTCAATTTAAACCGATCAATGGTTTATCCTGATTCCTTTCCGGTAGACACTTTCCCTAGTTCAGATAAATGGCTTCAAAGATTTATTCTGATTCTTTTCCAATGAAAGATATATTCAAGACCTCTGCTGGTTCAGTTTAAACTGATCAATGGTTTATCCTGATTCTTTTCCGGTAGACACTTTCTCTGGTTCAGATAAATCGCTCCAAAGATATATTTTGATTCTTTTCCAGTAAAAGATATATTCAAGACCTCTGCTGGTTCAGTTTAAACCGATCAATGGTTTACCCTGATTTCTTTTCTGGTAGACACTTTCTATGGTTCAGATAAATCGCTCCAAAGATTTATTCTGATTCTTTTCCAATGAAAGATATATTCAAGACCTTTGCTGGTTCAGTTTAAATTGATTAATGGTTTATCCTAATTCCTTTCCAGTAGACACTATCTCTGGTTCAAATAAATCGCTCCAAAGATTTATTCTGATTCTTTTCCAATGAAATATATATTCAAGACCTCTGCTGGTTCTGTTTAAACCGATCAATGGTTTATCTTGATTCCTTTCCAGTAGACACTTTCTCTGGTTCAGATAAATCGCTCCAAAGATTTATTCTGGTTCTTTTCGAGTGAAAGATGTATTTAAGACCTTTGCTGGTTCAGTTTAAACCGATCAATGGTTTATCCCGATTCTTTTCCGCTAGACACTTTCTCTGGTTCAGATAAATCGCTCCAAAGATTTATTCTGATTCTTTTCTAGTGAAAGATATATTCAAGACCTCTGCTAGTTCAGTTTAAACCGATCAATGGTTTACCCTGATTCCTTTCCGGTAGACACTTTCCCTGGTTCAGATAAATCGCTCCAAAGATTTATTCTCATTCTTTTCCATCGAAAGATATATTCAAGACCTCTCTTGGTTCAGTCTAAATCAATCAAAGATATATTCTGATTCCTTTTCCAGTTGAATTCAAGCTTAGACTTAGTCTAATTTCTGTCAACAATCAACTTTTGATGACATCTATAAACCCATCTTTGAAAACTCTCCATCATCTCTCCAAATGGCATCTTTAATCTCATTCCCTACACAATCAACAACCACATTATCGAGTAAAACATTTTGGGCACTCTAGTGTTCAATCATCTTCTACCTTCAAGCTACGAATGGCAACGTGCCATACTTGCTTTTTAGGTTTAAGAAGATTGAACAGGGGCAGTTGTTGTACCCCCAAAATTTGCCCTCTCATTTCTCAATGCATTTCTAACAAGGATTCTTAAAATTCAAGCTTTCACAAGTACAATTGGATTTCCCAGCATCAAGTTAAAGAGGAAACTGTTAAAAAGGGGGCAAAGCAGATAAAAATAATCTTTTGACAAAATTGGAGAAAAAATAAGTTTACTTCGATTCACAAGGCTTCAATTAGATTTTGGTCTCCTGCAAGCTTTCTTCGATTTCCGTTGCTTCGAATGGACTATGGTCTCCTTCATGCCTCCTTTGATCCATCCTGTGTGCCTCCTTCGATCCATGAAGCAATGACCTCCTGCATGCAAGCTTTGATTGCACCATTGGCTTCACATGGTTCACAATGCAATGGTTGCCTGCATGTCTTCTTTGATTGGATATTTGATGCTTGCATGCCTATTTTGATTGGACAAATAATTCCCCCCATGCTTGATTTGATTCACAAAGTAATGGCTAGATACATACAACCTTCGATTGGACAAATAACTCCCTTTATGCTTTCTTCAAATTCACCTTCGCATTTGCTTCGAATCCACCTTCAGTATTGGCCTCCTACATGAGGTACAAGCAAGGGCCTCCTGCATGCCTGCTGTGATTGGTGGAAATAGAACTGACTGTTTTTTAATGCTGGTTTGCGTTTGCGTTTAGCAAAATGTCGCGGTAAGCAAGAGTCACCACCGTCTTTTATTTTCTCCAATAAGGAAAGGACAAAAGCACAGCAAAATTCCTTTTCGAGATGTTTCTCGGGTTCGGGAGGTAGATTATAGAAAGGGAAGGTGTTAGCACCCTTTCTATCAGTGGTTATCCACGGGCTCTTAGGTACTTGCTCACTATGTTTTCAAAATGTTTTGCTTTTCTTGTGTTTGTGGGTTTTGAAAAAAGTTTTGTTTTGAAAACTCCGATTTAACTCTTGTGTCTGTCCTCAAGAGTGTATGAAGTGTTAGTTTGAAAACTTTTGTTTGAAAAGTGTAAGTGCGAAAAGTATTTTTGTTTTGAAAGAGCAAGTATCTAAGAACCTCTACCTACTCAAAAGAAATTAAGCTGTGTAAATGTCCTTTAGACAGTACCATCCCACTATTGAGAAGTAGGTAGCACCGTCGTTGGAGTTTCGGGTCAATTCGATTATAGGGACATGTGGTCACCAAAGAAATAGTAGGACGCCTTAGCGGTAACCCTAATGTCCTAGATCATTTTTTTATCGAGGCAACCGTTTCGAGGCAACTTTGATCTTTAGACAGGAGGGCGACCTCTAAAACACCCTATACTCAATGACCACGTCGAGGCAACCAAGTGAGGCGTACCCTAGGAGTGGCATGTGCGAGTGTTTCAGGTTTCATGTTAAGTTATCTTTGTACATGTTATGGTGAGCTAAGATTGATTTTAATTTAAGATAAGTCTTGTCATGCATAGCCTAGTTAACATACATCTAGCAGTTAATTGTTGCGGAAAGTAAATCTACGCTATTACAAGGCGTCGGGTATTTACATCGCCAAAAACAACCCTTGAAAAGTAAATTGCGGGAAATTAAAGGAAAGCGATAAAAAGGTCCTAATTAAAGCTATTACATCCTCGGAGCAAATACAATTATATGATAAAAAATTATGCATCAAAAATAATATGCGCGAGGAAAATTGAATCGGAGACGTTCTTAGGGTTTTGACCCTTTTTTGAGAAAGAAGGAAGTTTTTATTATTTATGAATTAAATGAAATTAAACCTAAAACTAATTAATTAATAAAATAAAAGAAAGATATTTTTTTTGAGTTTTTTATGTTTTAAGGAAATAAATAAAAGATGGTCAAAATTGTCAAGAAACCCTAATTCTACATTAGTTTTAGATTTGTTGTGAAAATATTAAAATTAACCTAATTAAAAAACTAAATTAATTATGTTAGTATTTATTTACAAAAATAACTAATTAATTTTAATAAATAAAAATATTATATTTTTCATGTTTCTGATTTTATTATGAAAAAATTAATTTGTTAGTGAAAATAATAGTTATAATAAATAATTAAAATAAAAGAAATAAAAATAGAAAAGAAAAGGAATAAACTTGAAAGGGGGGTGCTGGGCCAAATTCTGGAGGTAACTCTGGAATTCTCAAGGCCCAATTATGCTCATGCCTGTTTGACTTTGATGATCATCCATGCGCTGGTTGATTAGGGACTATGGTAGTCATTCCATCCTGGCCATTGGATTTCAGTTTGATGACATCTGGCGCACTGATTTTTGAGGTGTATGGTGTACAACTTTTGGAAAGCTGCATGTGAACATATAGAGAAAAATAGAATAAGCGTTTTGGGGGGACCTGGGATTCGAACCCAGGTCCCAATGGACTTTGCACGCTTTCCCCAACCACTCAGCCAACGCGTTCAATTCATTAGTGGAACAAGAGGCATTGATTATATATGCAAACAAATTAATATACTGAAATTATAACAAAAACGCGCGCTTTTTTCAAATGAGCCAACCAGGTGCTAACACCTCATCATCTTCTTCGTTCGTTCATGTATAATTAACATTAGATAGCGGGGGTTTTTAACCCCCACTAACCCCTGCAAGGAAAAATAGCGATTAGCACCACAGCACATATAAATATTTCGCGAGGTATTGGGCTTGTTCGTCTTGGCCACACGATCTCAACCATATGTCTCACAAGTCCTGATTTTTCCTGGATTGAAAAGCCCTAATTTAGAGCTCAAGAACCCTAGAATTTTGATCATGGTATCTTTTGATGCAGGGCATTATAATTCAATTAAATTATATCATTAGCTTCGTATGGTTCCTAGCAATGCAAAACAATCAAGAAAACATGTTAAATGCGCATGAATCAAGCATTACGATTTTGAATAAAAGAGCCAAACCGTGAAACTGTAATTAGTGATTTCTTGAGCTTTGAAGCTGGAATTTGATCGTGAATCGTTCCTGGAACCTCCTGCAATGTATTAGAATCAACAAAAACCCTTGAATCACCCTAGAATGCAAGAACAAGTTTTTTGATTTTCTTGGAAATTCTTGGTTTTGACAGGGTGGTTTCTGCAGCTTTTTCACGTTCTTTTGATCAGGGTTGGCTTGCTTATGTATATGGCAATTGAATTAGGTCAAAAACTTAGGCCAATATCCATTGCATTGATGTTTAGATCTTTGATTGGAAATCAAATATTTTTTATTCTTCATGATTGAACAAAGTTGCCAATTTTGGATCTTTTGATATCTTTGACTTGTGCACGAATTTGCCAGCATGTTCAGGTCATATTTGCTTCACAAAAAGATTTAAAAACCAAATCTTGTATTTTCCTACAATTTAAATTGATTAAATGAATTAATATCAATTAAAAATCCAATTAATCAATAAAAATAAGAAAATAAATTCAATTAAGCTTGATGGGTCGTGCATAGGTCATAGATGAAGTTTCAAGAAGAGATTTGAGGCCCATTAGCAAAAAGAAAGTGTTTTGAGCAAAGTTGACTTTTGCAAATTCATGAAAATTTCCCAACTTCTCCAATGCACAACTTGCTCAATTTTGATCATATGACCATGTTCTTGGACATTTTGGAAAGCCCTTGAAGTCCTCTAACCAATGCCTTTGGTCCCATGTCATTTGGATTTACCAATCTCAAGTTATGGCCTTTGACTTAAAGTGCACTTTTGTTGACTTTTAAAATTGACCTATAATGTAAAAATTGGTAACTTCTTGTGAGAGCATTTCTTGAACTTGGAGTGTGAAGATGGATTGTAGGAAATTTCATCCCCTTCAAAATGAGCATTGGATGGAATTTTTCTGACAAACCATGAAAAAGTTATGCCCTGGTCAAGATACAGTTGACTTTTCTACTGTCCAAAAATAGTAACTTTTTGCATCTTGATGATTTTTGAGCTATCCTTGTGGAATCATGATCAAGACTTGATCAAATGATGATTGTGACCTCAAAATAAGATGTTGACCAAAAATTCTGACTTTTGACTGCAAAATGACCATTTTGCCCTTGCAGTTGACTGTGGATCAGATGGAGCTTTTGACTGGGCAAATTGGCACTGTGAGTCTTGAAACGTGGCATGTAGGTGCTTGAGAATGTATATAGGTCTATGAGACTTGATTGAACCATTGAAAACCCCAAATTCCTTGGAAGAGCCAAAACCCTAATTTCAGCTGTCTTAGGGGGTGTTTGGATTGTCTACCTCTTGAGCCATCTTGAGTAATTTGAAGATTATTCTTGACAAATCTTGAGGAATATGGGAGGGAAAATTTTGGGGTACAACATTTTCCCCTGTTCAATCTTCTTAAACCTGAGGATGTAGATTGGCTTGCGTGCCTTTCGTGATCCGAAGGTGGAAGATGATTGAACACTAAAGTGCCCAGAAATTTGCACTCGCATGGTGTAGTATCAGCAATGTGATGTCGGGAATGGGCTTACAGATGCCATTTGGGAGAGGTTGGTAGAAGGATGGGCTTATAGATGCCATCTGGAGGTTGTTGGTTGGTAGTTTTGTCTTTGTTGACAGGTTGTCTTCATTGACGGGTTGTCTTCATTGACGGATTATCTCAGAAACATGAGTGACAGAATGACATCCAAATCTGGATCGTATCTGGACTTTATTTGAGAGAGTAACAGAATGACATCCGAATCTGGATCGTATCTGAACTGTATTTGACATTGAGATCTGTATGAGTAGCAGAATGATTTCCGTGTCTGAAGCGTATATGTGTTGTAACTGGGATCTGGATAAGTGACAGAATGACTTTCGTGTCTGGAGTGTATCTGCACTTGGAGTTGATAGTTGAATCTGAATGAGAAATAGAATGGATTCCGTGTCTGGAGCGTGTCTAGTCTGTATCTAATTGCTGACGTCTGAATGAGTAGTAGAATGACCGCCGTGTCTGGGGTGTATCCATACTGTATCTGAATGAGTGACAGAATGACATCCAAATCTGGATCGTATCTGGACTGTCTCTTGAATGAATCTGGAATAAGTATCAAAATTTCGCCATGCTTGGGTCACATCTGAACCATCTCTAGAAGGAATCTGGAATAAGTATCAGAATGTCGCCATGCTTGGGTCACATCTGAACCATCTCTAGAAGGAATCTGGAATAAGTATCAGAATGTCGCCATGCTTGGGTCACATCTGAACCATCTCTAGAAGGACTCTGGAATAAGTATCAGAATGTCGCCATGCTTGGGTCACATCTGAACCGTCTCTGGAAGGAATCTGGAATAAGTATCAGAATGTCTCCATGCTTGGGCCACATCTGAACCATCTCTAGAAGGAATATGGAATAAGTATCAGAATGTCACCATGCTTGGGTCACATCTGAACCATCTCTAGAAGGAATCTGGAATAAGTATCAGAATGTCTCCATGTCTGGGTCACATCTTAACTATCTCTTGCTCAATGGAGTAAACCGCTGAGGTTATAGAACTGGTCCGTACTATGTCGGAGGAGAACATCAAGATCTAGGAACTGACTCGTGCTCAATGGAGTATACCGTTGAGGTTATAGTACTTGTCCACCCTATGATGTAGAGAAACTGTCGAGATTGAGAACCTTATC
This sequence comes from Vicia faba, assembly GCA_948472305.1. Lineage (NCBI taxonomy): Eukaryota > Viridiplantae > Streptophyta > Magnoliopsida > Fabales > Fabaceae > Vicia > Vicia faba. Next base: position 1,053,857,465 of record OX451740.1, on the reverse strand, counting down.
TGAACTTCAACCGAGGATAATCCGATTGAGATTTAAGAACTGGTCAGATCTTCGACTAAGCTGAGAACTTAACTGCATCTTTCCTGAAAGATAAAGGTCAGTCATATGCAATGCATGAGATGGATCAAGCAATGATGTTCTCAACATAAATGAGATTTTACTCGTATGATGCGTATATGCATATATCATGATGTATGAAGATGTTATGTTTCAGCTGGGGAAAGTAAATCCCGGAGCTGTTGGAGAATAGAGTTGAGTTCTTCGTTTCCGCTGGGGATGGTGAACGAAGATGATTGTGAGAATAAACCTGCAGGAGAAAAGGACTCCGTTGGGGAATAAACTTGATGAAGAGATTACTCTGCGGGGAATTACTCTGTGGGGAAGAGATGTTCTGCTGAGATTTTAATGATAACTTCGCTGGGGATTCCGTTGATAAGCTTTGTTGGGGAATACACTTGATGATGAACTCCGCTGGGGATAGAAAGAACTTCGTTGGGGATGATCTTTCCGTTGCAACTTGCTGAGGATAACCCAGTTAGACTCTTGTGGGGACAACCTTCTGAATATGGCTAGGGAGAAGCATTAGTACTCTACAGGGGACAAGCTTCCAAAATCTACTGGGGAAGATGATTCGACTCTGGCGGGGAAGCTTTTTAGACTGCGCTGGGAAATGGCTCCGCGGGGGTATCTTGTATTCTGCCGGGGAACATTCTTATACTCTGTCGAGGAATATTAAGACTGCCGGGGATGCTCTTTACGCTTGTTGGAGAATATCTTTATACTCCGCTGGGGAATATTGAGACCTTCTGGGAATACTGAGGCTTTTCGGGACTGACGGTAGACCAACTCTGCTTGGGGGAGAGTATTGCTGATTCGTCCATAGTTGCAAGTCTCAGCAGGGAGAGCTTCCATTACTGTCTTACTCTGCGGGGAGTGAAGGTACCTTGGTCATACTCTTCAGCTGAATCCACCTTGTACCTGGAGGACAGCGCAGCTTGTACAGTTCAGACAATTCTTATTGCCCCAGCTTCTGTGGGAGAAGGTACCTGTGGAGGTGCTTGATAACTGCCGATTGACAAATCTTCTTCTGGTAGGCAAGTGACGAGATGACGGGACATAGTCGTACGCTTTTGATCCCTAACTTTTTCCTGGACCGCCCTTTCGGGTTTTCAGTCCACTGGGATACCCTTTTTTGCCCAAGCCGCCTTTTCAGGTTTTCGACTTGCCGGGTGTACAGATTTTTTTATTTTCATCCCTTATTTTTGACCGAACCCTTTTGATTCGCCGGGAAGCCCTTATTTTTGCCTAGGCCAGTCGACCTAGCGGGTCTTTGATTATGCGTAGTATTTTTTTGACTATGTCCACGTTCTCATAGCGCAGGGAGTTGTCACTGTCAGTAGTGTTGTGTCGCCATACTACCAGAAGATGTCTAATCATGCAAGATTCGTTGCTGGAATTCATGTCCAATGCCCCAAGTGACTCAGGCGGAGATTTGCCCCTGGCTATTTGGCGTCTTGAGAGATTCCTTGAATCTTGACTTGACTGCCCCAGATGATGGACAATGCTCATGTAGTGCCCCTGGATTGGAAGTGTTTTTCCACTTGATGTGATCCTTTTTGTTGAGAAGGTTTTTTGTTTACTAGATATTCGTCGTGCGAATTTCTCTGCTGTTTGAAAAAATAGTCATATGCAAACAATGTTATTTTACGAATGCAAAGCTTATGTCTGTCTTGAAGTTTTTTGAAAATGCAGTTTTCAATAAAACAAGTGAATTTTTGTAAAATGTGATGTCAACTCAGGATTTTACAGCAAGCCCTACAGGAGTCAGGATACCTTTTGTAACAGTATGCTTTCGAACTAACCCATGCTTCAGCTAGGACTTTTAAAGGTTATAACGTGGCCTGGTTCACGGTTTAAGAAACAAAGGATAAAGGCTCAAATCTTATTTGTACCCACCCACTCTTCGTGACGTTCTTCAAACCTAAACTCAGCTAATCATGCATTAGATTTTGTTTGAATCTTTGCTCTGATATTCCGGTGATGGTTCGGATACTGATAGTTTATTTTGAACAGGCAGCCATTTTTTTTGTTGAGGGTTTGTAGGACCTCTTTCTTTTCGATTTTATTATCCCGGTCTTTTTCCTGAACTGTTTCTTTTGTGATTATAGTCAGCGGGATGCCCCAGTTTTTTGTAAGTCTCCTTCATAGGTTTTGACTTATTGGGCTTTTATTTTGAGAGATAATGACTGTCTGTCTTGACGACTATAGGGAACCATCACTGTCTTTTTATCTCGGAAGGACTTCTTTGATGCCATTCATTGTGCACCTGGATCAACTCAGAAAACTACCCTGCCCCAGGTTATAATTTAGGGTTTTAATTTTTGCGTGAAAAGAAAAAACTCCAACTTCTTTGGCTCAAAGGGGTTGACTAGGGATTATCTTCCTTATAACTCCACTATTTAGGGTTTGAAGCAATGCCTGTACTTCATCAGTGGGGTCTGTTCAAAAGCATACTGTAAAGATCGTGGTATCGTTTTCATCATCCTCCCTCAAAAGGCTTAGAATTTTTAATCGAGAGTTGAACATCACAAAAAAATGAAAGCAACTTGAATATAGTGAATATGAATGGATTGATTCAAAACAGACATATGCGATGCATTAATGAAATAAAAAAGTTTGCCATGACAATAATTGTTTGAATAAGCAAAGAAAAATACAACTTGAAAATTCAAATAAAGCAAAAGCCTTCAATGATTTGGCATAGGAGCAGTGATTATGTTTGGAGTCTCTGGAGGGTCAAACTAGATTTCTTTGGCATCAATCATGTCTTGAACCTTATTCTTCAGGGCCCAATAGTTGTTTGTGTCATGTCCCGGACTGTCAGAGTGGTATGCACACCTTTCATTTGGATGATAGGTAGGAGCGAAAGTGTTTGGATTCCGGAGAGGAGCCCTTAATGTAATCAGCCCTGCCTTCAACATTTGCTGTAGGGCTTGAGTCAGTGACATGTTGATCTTAGTGAATTGTCTTTTAGGTGCGACCTCCTTACGTTGATGCCCCTGTCTTTGTTGAGCAGGCGTATGATTAGAGGTCAAGATTTCTCCTACGCGTTGGTCATGACGAATCTTTTGACCATACACAACATTGGACTCTTTCTTCCCATTGTAGGGCCTTTTTTGAGCATCAGAAGGTGTAGCTTCTTGAATCTTCCCACTTTTGATGCCAGCTTCAATTCTCTCCCCAGTCAAGATAAGGTCTGTAAATCCGGCTGAAGAGTTTCCGATCAAATGGTTAAAGAATGGACCAGACAGGGTCCCTAGAAACATATCGACGAGTTCACGATCAGTTAAAGGTGGTTGCACCCTTCCAGCAAGGTCTCTCCATTTTTGAGCATACTCTTTAAATCCTTCACCCGTCCCTATTGACATACCCTGGAGTTGGGTACGCGTAGGAGCGAGGTCGGAATTATATTGATACTGATTATAGAACTCCGTAGCCAAATCCTCCCTGTTGTACCCCAAAATTTGCCCTCCCATATTCTTCAAGATTTGTCAAGAATCATCTACAAATGGTTCAAGACTACTCAAAGATTGTACAGTCAAACCACCTCCTAAGCCAGCTGAAATTAGGGTTTTGGTTCTTTCAAAGACTTTGAGGTTTTCAAGGGTTCAATCAAGTCTCATGGGCCTATATACATCCTCAAGCTCCTACACGCCAAGTTTCAAGACTCACAGTGCCAATTTGCACAGTCAAAAGCTCCATTTGATCTACAGTCAACTGCAAGGGCAAAATGGTCATTTTGCAGTCAAAAGTCATAATTTTTGGTCAACATCTTATTTTGAGTTCACAATCATCATTTGATCAAGTCTTGATCATGATTCCACAAGAATGGCTCAAAAATCATCAAGATGCAAGAAGTTACTATTTTTGGACAATAGAAAAGTCAACTGTATCTTGAACAGGGCATAACTTTTTCATGGTTTGTCAGAAAAATTCCATCCAATGCTCATTTTTAAGGGGATGTAATTTCCTACAATCCATCTTCACACTCCAAGTCCAAGAAATACTCTCATAAAAAGTTATCAATTTCTACATTATAGGTCAATTTCAAAAGTCAACAAAAATGCACTTTAAGTCAAAAGCGATAACTTGAGATTGGTAAATCAAAATGACATGAGACCAAAGGCATTGGTTATAGGACTTCAAGACCTTTCCAAAATGTCCAAGAACATGTTCATATAATCAAAATTGAGCAAGATATGCATTGGAGAAGTTGGGAAAGTTTTGTGAATTTGCAAAAGTCAACTTTGCTCAAAACACCTTGTTTTTGCTAATGGGCCTCAAATCTCTTCTTGAAACTTTATCCATGGCCTATGCACGACCCATCAAGCTTAATTGAATTTATTTTCTTATTTTTTATTAATTAATTGGATTTTTAATCAATATTAATTCATTTAATTAATTTAAATTGTAGGAAAATACAAGATTTGGTTTTTCAATCTTTTTGTAAAGCAAATATGGTCAAGATATGCTGGCAATTTCGTGTACAAATCAAAGATGCAAAAATCTCCAAAATTGGCAACTTTATTCAATCATGAAGATTCAAAAATATGTGATTTCCAATCAAATATTCAATCATCAATTCCATGGATTTTTGCTCAAGATCGTAACCTAATTTCATTCCTCTATATATATGCAAGCAAACCCTAATGCCATACACGTGAGAAAGCTGCAGAAACAGACCCAAGCATATTGAAAAAAACTCAAGAAAATTGCAAACTGACTTTGGCTTTTGAGGGCGATTCAAAAGATTTTATTGGTTCTAATACATTGCAGGAGGTCCCAGGGATAATTTGCAATCCAATTCAGGCTTTAAAGCTAATAGAATCGATACCTACAGAACCACGGTTTACTTTTTATTTTCAGAATCGTACAGCTTGATTCATGCATATTTAACATGATTTCTTGTTTGTTTTGCATTGCTTGAATCCATATGAAGCTAATGGCATAAGTTAATTGGATTAAAACGCCATAAATCAAAAGTTGCCATGGACGATTTCTAGGGTTCCTGAACTTTGGAATTGGGGCTTTCTAAACCCAGAAAAATCAGGACTTGTAAGGAATATGACTGGATTCGTGAGAACCAGACGAACATAACTGGACCCTCGCGAAATATTTATGTAAATCACAGGGCTAATCGCTATTTTTCCTTACTGTAGTTTGTGGGGGTTAAAAAACCCCGCTATCTAACATTGTTTTTACAGGTTCAGCGAGGAAGATGATGATGTGTTGATACATCATTGGTTAGTTCAAATAAGCGCGCGTGTTTTTGGTGTTACAGCATATTTGATTGTTTCTTAATATAATGTTTGCTTATTATTATAATAACAAAAGCGTGCAAGTGGTGTAGTGGTTGATGTGCTGGCTTGGAATCATTGGGACCTGGGTTCGAATCCCAGGTCCCCCAAAACACTTGTTTCTATTTTTTCCTATATGTTCACATGCAGGTTGCATAATGTTGTCCACCATATACCTCAATCATCAAAGCGCCAAGTGGCTTGCAAAGCAAATCTGAAGGCCAAGAGGGAGTGACTACCATGGTCTCTGGTCAATGCACGTGTGGGCAATCCAAGAAAGTCAAAGAGGCTGGAAACAATTGGGCTTCAGAATTGACAATAACACCTCCTAAATGGGCCAGCACCCCCTTGGTTTATTCTCCTTTTAATTTCTTTTCCTTTTTATTTTCTTTTACTAATTATTATTATTATTATTATTTAATTAACATAATTAATTATTTTTCATAATAAAATCAGTAAAACTAAATAATATTTTTCTTAATTAAAATTAATTTCACTTTATTATTTTTGTAAATAAATACTAACAAATTAATTTAGTTTTTTAATTAGGTTAATTTCAATATTTTTTTGCAATAAATAAAATAAATTAGAATTAGGGTTTTTACTAACTTTTGATTATTTTTATTTTTATTTCCTTGAAGCATAAAAACTTAAAAAATATTAATTAATTAATTAGGTTTAATTTAATTTAATTGCAAAATAATCAAACTTCTTTCTTTCTCAAAAAGGGTCAAAACCCTAAAGACTCTCCCATTCAATTTTTATTCGCGCATATTAATTTTTGATCATATTTATGTAATTGCTCCGAGAATGTAATAGCGTAATTAGGGCTTTTTATCGCTTTCTTTATTTTTTCGCATTTGTTTTTCAAGGGTTGTTTTTGGCGATGTAAATATCCGACGCCTTGTAATAGTTTAGATTTATTTTCCGCAACATTTAACTGTTAGATGTATGTTAACTAGCCTATGCATGACAAGACTTCTCTGAAAATTAAAATCAATCGTAGCTCACCATAACATGTGCAAAGATAACTTAACTGAATCCTGACACACTCGCACAAGCCACTCCTAGGGTACGCCTCACTTGGTTGCCTCGACGTGGTCATTGAGTATAGGGTATTTTAGAGGTCGCCCTCCTGTCTAAAGATCAAAAAGTTGCCTCGAAACGGTTGCCTCGGATAAAAATGATCTAGGACATTAGGGTTACCGCTAAGGCGTCCTACTATTGCTTTGGTGACCACATGTCCCTATAATCGAATTGACCCGGAACTCCAACGACGGTGCTACCTACTTCTCAATAGTGGGATAGTACTGTCTAAAGAACATTTACACAGCTTAATTTCTTTTGAATAGGTAGAGGTTCTTAGATACTTGCTCTTTCAAAACAAAAAAACAACTTTTCGCACTTACACTTTTCTGACAAAAGTTTTCAAACAAACACTTCGCACACTCTTGAGGACAGATACAAGAGTTAAAACGAAGTTTTCAAACGAACTTTTTTCAAAACCCACAAACACAAGAAAAGAAAAACTCTTTTGAAAACATAGTGAGCAAGTACCTAAGAGCCTGTGGATAACCACGGATAGAAAGGGTGCTAACACCTTCCCTTTCTATAATCTACCTCCCGAACCGAGAAACATCTTGTGATCGGTGGATCTGGAACTGACTGTTTAACGCTGGTTCGCGAAATGTCGCGGAAGCAAGAGTCGCCACCGTCTTTTATTTTCTCCAAATGGAAAGGACAAAAGCACAGAAAAATTCCTTATAGAGATTGCTCTCGGTTCGGGAGGTAGATTATAGAAAGGGAAGGTGTTAGCACCCTTTCTATCCATGGTTATCCATGGGCTCTTAGATACTTGCTCACTTGTGTTTTCAAAATCGTTTGTTTGCTTTTTGTGATACGGTGGGAGAACTGACTGTGGTTTTGCGTTTGTATTCGCAAATGTTTCGGTTGAGCAAGAGTCGCCACCGACTTTTTATTTTATCCTAAGGAAAGGTTTAAAAAGCACAGCAAAAACCTTTGAGATTTTTCTTGGGTTCGGGGAGTAGATTATAGAAAGGGAAGGTATTAGCACCCTTTCTATCCATGGTTATCCATGGGCTCTTAGGTACTTACTTAGATCAACTTGCCTTGGTTTTCAATTGTTTGAAATGGTGCTTTGTGTGTGTGGCTTTGAAAAGGTTTTGAAAAAGATGCCTTGTATAGGCTACCCTTGTAACAATTCTTTACTCGAATGTTTTACAAAAGGTGTTTGTCTTTTTGAAAAGATGTTTCAAGGTTTCTTTTGAAAGTTTGTTTTGAAAGTGTTTGTGAAGTGTGGTTTGAAAAATAGGCAAGTGTTTTCTTTGCAAATTGACAAGTACCTAAGAGTTATCTACCCTAAAGTTTTCTCAAAGTTTTTTGTTATGTTTTAACCCTTTTAACAATTTTGTTCCACCATTGAATTTGGCGGACAATCTTGTGTTAGGATGTGGAAGGGACAGGCGTGGGTCATCGTTTAGACCATAATTGCAATAGTGCTAAGTATCCTTGGGCAATTTTTCTTTGAAAGGGACTTTGATCATTTTAGGCAACTTTCGAAAGCGTCATCGGGGGACTATGATCATTTGATTGTATTGCTTTGCCCAAAGAGACCTAACATGCAACATAGCCCAATTTTGAAAGGCAACAAGTGGATGTAACCCTAGGGGTGTTAGTGTGCGAGTGTGTTTTATTGCATACAAGAGTTTTTTCTTTGAATTAGGTTTTTCTATTTCATTGATTTTATCTTGCCATACACATCCTAATTACTAGCAATAAGAAGTGGAAATATAAAATCCTACGCTATTACAACAATTAGGGGAAGGGGATACACATTTGTACATGGGGGGTTCAACGAGAAAAATAGACAAAAAAGAAAATAGCAAAACACAAGATATAGAGAGAGAGAGGGAGCCCGCGCGCTGGTGGGAGGTCATCAGAAGTTCTGACTCAGATCCGCTGCCAGATGATCAACCTGTTAGTGAAACTGGATGAGTCAGAACTTCTGACTCTGGCACCTGCAAAACAGAACCTTGTTAGTGGGGAAATCAGAAGTTCTGATTTCCCTGCGCTGCAAGACAGAAGTTTGTTAGTGGAGAAACCAGAAGTTCTGATTCTGCTGAAAAGGTAATAACTCTCAGAGGTTCTGATATCATTGACAGCAAAACAGGATTCAGATGTGCTAACGTCAAAGTCAGCACTTGGCTTTTCCCTGTACTAATCAGAACATCTGCAATTCTGTTGTTACTCCACAAAACAGGAAACATATTTGGAACAGATCCAGCAAATACAAAAATGTTTCAGAGGACAGAACCACCAAGGTCACAGGCAAATCCTATACTGGCTCAGAACGTTGAGGTATGAAAATCCTCAGAACATAAACAGCAACAACATGATATTTACATTATGTTATTTGAATATGCACAGCTGATGATGCTTAACAGCGTGATGAGGGTCAGCAGGTGCTTACCTGACTGTTGGGAAAGTTGTGGATGAAAGTTTAGCTTTTGGTTCTGGTGGTGTTCTGGACAGATTTGAAAAGGGGAAGTAAAGGTGTATACGTATGTAGGGTCAGAATTTTGGAGAGGGTGTCTTTGGTTTACAGAAAAGAACTGGATATTTGATGAAGTTTGAAGATAAGAAACTCAAAGTTATGAAACAAAACTGGAGATTTTGGCAGAGTTTCAGAACGCTGTGTTGCTAAGAGTTCTGTTTCTCACTTAGCAATTTTTGTTTCTTTTCTTGAACATCTTTTGCAGTTGTGAAGACTCTCTATTTATAGGCAAAGTTCTTGTGGATGCCTTGAACATTTAAGGCGCCAACAGAGTTTGAATTTGTTCTTTGACAGAAATTCCTGGGAAGTTGTGATACAGATAGCTTTCAGCCTAGGTTGCAGCAGCAGGTGTAGATTGGGGAGAAGTGACCTCTGAAGTGGGCGGTGGCGTGAAGACCCATGCCAGAATCTGTGCAAAAGCGTTTTCCAAGCCACACGTGAATGCTCAGGAGTGGTTGGAAGCATTAATGGGCATTAAATGGTGACAAGACCTATCAACATCAACATTCTGGTAATGGAAACCAGCGTTGAATAAGCAGCGTAAACCATGCTCTGGCCTTGGCTTCCTGTTGTCTTAGTAAGCTCTGGAGATTCTTTATCAATGTAACACCCACTCTTCTGATCTTTCATCTTCTGATTTCAACCTGTTCTGAAGGAGCCTTTAGACTTTCCTGCTTCTCTTGCATTCCTTTAGCAAATTCTGACTGAGCTTGTGTAACTGCTGAAGGGGCATGTTCTGTTTGAGGCTTACATATTAAACCACGTTTACAACTTCTGATTGAACTGATGTAGCTGCTGAAGAGCCAACTCCTGACCATGCTGAGCCAAGCTTGCAACTTCTGACCGTTTTTATCTGGAATGGGTCCAGAAGTTCTGAAGCGCTGATTTTTTCTTAAACACTCATTTTAGAGAAGCGTTCTAAGTACTTAGAATTTGATTTTTCTCAAGATAAAAGCGTTGTTTTTTTTGGAGTTCGTGAGATCATCTTGCTCTTGTAAGTGGCTTGCTTGGGCAAAAGGATAACTCAGGACTTGGATTTGTTTCAAAGGGACCTTGAAAATCCAAGATGGTTTCCTGAAGAAAGGGAGGGAAAATTTTGGGGTACAACAGTTGCCCCTGTTCAATCTTCTTGAACCTGAAGAGTTAGATTGGCAATCCTGCCTTTCGTGACTCGAAGGTAAAAGGAGATTGGACACTAGAGTGCCCGGAAATTTGCACTCGCATGTTGGAGTATCAGCGAATGTGATGGCGGGAATGGGCTTATAGATGCCATTTGGAGAGGTGGTGGATAGGGAGATGGGCTTATAGATGCCATCTGGAGATGTGACAGAACTTTGTCGGGAATGGGCTTACAGATGCCATTTGGAAGTGTTGATCGCACAAGAGATTCCTTAGCGAGAACTTTATGTATCTGAGAAAGGCAGATGTTTTCCTGGCTTGTTACAGGTGTTTGATCTTCAATCTCCTTATGCAGATATGCCCTGGCTGGATACAAGTATTGAATCTACAATCGGTGGCTCACAGATGTGCCCTGGCTGGATACAGGAGTCGAATCTAGAAATGGTCGCCAATAGATATGCCCTGGCTGGATACAGGAATCGAATCTTCGAACTCTTCAGACGTGCCCTAGCTAGATACAGGAATCGAGTCTGGAAATATGGTCAACAGATATGCCCTGGCTGGATACAGGAATCGAATCTGGAAATGTTGTAGTTGATAGATGTGCCCTGGCTAGATACAGGAATCGAATCTTTGAACTCTTCAGACGTGCCCTGGCTAGATACAGGAATCGAGTCTGGAAACTGATCACTCTCAGATATGCCCTGGCTAGATACAGGTATCGAATCTGGAATTTGTGACAGTTGAAGGTAGTTGTCTTTGGGATTGTCTTTTTCCCTGAAAAAGCGAAACATAAGTTGTATGCAATGTCATGATGTATGATATGCATGATGTTTTAACATGAGACAGCGTTGTATGTACTTTATCATGTATGTAAGTGAAATGTTTATGAATGTATTTTCGTCTTAGGAAAATAAATCCTTGACGATCGGCCGGGGAATTGTTCTGTGGAAGAGATATTCTGCTGAAGTTTTTGATGAGAGGCCTGCTGAGGACGACTTCAATGATGAATCCCGCTGGGGATAATGATGATAAACTCCGTTGGGGATACCAAAGATAAACTCCGCTGGGGATTGAAAGAACTTTGTTGAGGGCGATCTTCCGTGGCGATTAGTTGAGGATAACCCAGTTATAAGCCCTTGTGAGGAATAACTCTGAATAAAGCTCGGGAGAGACGTCCGCATTCTGCAGGGAACAAGCTTCTAGAATCTACTGGGGATAAGCTTTAAGACCTGCCGGGGAATGTTGTGCCTTTTTAGGACTTATGGGGAATCAACTCCGCTTGGGGAAAGCATTACGGAATCTTGTCTTAATCTGCGGGGAGGGAAGGTACCCTGGTTACATTCTTCAGCCGAACTTACCTTGGCACCTTGGCGGACAAAGCAAATAGACTGCATCAGACAACCTTACATTGCCCCTGTTTCTGATGTCACCTGTAATTAATCTTTTGCAAATATTTATGAATCAGCAATTTAATGTCAAATGCATATATCAAAAATGAACATTGGACGTTCTTCGCAAGACAAAACAAAAAAGAAAAACAATGGCAACTTGTATGGACAAGTGAATTTGTATTGATTTGAACTTTTGCCTGTGAATAGGCGTTTTTGTACAAGAGGCTGACATCCTAGTAAGAGGACGCCGCCGAATAATCATAGAATTTACAATTTTGAAAAGAAAACAAAACAGCTATGTGAACAACCCCACTAGGTTCCAGCTCTGCTATCGCCTTTATGTCTCCAAGCGTCTCATCGCTTTGCTGCCTAGTTGAAGATGAAGCTGGTTGGTCGATGCCGAAACCTGAGCCAGATAGTTGATGCCGAATTCCGGATGTGAAGTGATCCAATGAGACATAGTGTTACGCTTTATCCCTAACTTTTGCCTGGACCGCCCTTTCGGGTTTTCAGTCCACCGGGATACCCATTTTTGCCCAAGCCGCCTTTTCAGGTTTTCGACTTGCCGGGTGTACAGATTTTTTTCATTTCATCCCTTATTTTTTCCCGAACCCTTTTGGTTCGCCGGGAAGCCCTTATTTTTTCCTAGGTATGTCAACCTAGCAGGTCTTTTATTCATGCGTAGTATCTTTTCACTATGTCTGCATTGGCAGGGTGAGGAAGGTCGTCACCATCTATGGTGGTTAGGATCATGGCTCCTCCTGAGAACACATGCTTAACCGTAAATGGCCCTTCGTAAGTAGGGGTCCATTTGCCCCGGGGATCACTTTGAGGAAGGATGATGCGCTTGATTACCAGGTCCCCAACTTGATACTCTTGTGGTCTGACCTTCTTGTTAAATGCCCTGATCATTCGTTTTTGATACGTCTGACCATGACAGATAGCGGTGAGTCTCTTTTCGTCAATCAGGTTTAATTGATCAAGTCGAGTCTGGATCCAGTCATCTTCATTCAAGTCTGCCTCCTTCATTATCCGGAGAGAGGGTATCTGGACTTCAATTGGCAGGACTTCCTCCATGCCATAGACCAAGGAGAAAGGAGTTGCCCCGGTTGACGTCCTTGCTGAGGTACGGTACCCATGAAGAGTGAACGGTAACATCTCGTGCCAATCTTTATAGGTCACTGTCATCTTCTGCACAATTTTCTTGATATTCTTATTGGCTGCCTCTACAGCCCCATTCATCTTCGGCCGGTAGGGAGAAGAATTGTGGTGCTGTATCTTGAATTGTTCGCAGAGTTCAGTGATCATTTTGTTATTGAGATTGGTACCATTGTCCGTAATGATTCTTTCCGGGACACCGTACCGACAGATCAGATTATGCCGGATAAAACGTGCCACGACGCTCTTGGTTACCGTCGCGTAGGAAGCTGCCTCAACCCACTTCGTGAAGTAATCGATCGCTACCAAGATGAAGCGATGCCCGTTGGATGCCGTCGGTCGGATCTCACCGATCATATCAATGCCCCACATTGAAAAAGGCCAAGGTGCCGTCAGGACGTTCAGAGGGACTGGGGGAATATGCACCTTGTCAGCATAGATCTGGCATTTGTGACAAGTTCGAGAGTGTTGGTAACAATCGGCTTCCATTGTGGACCAGAAATATCCTGCCCGTAGGATTTTCTTTGCCATGGTATGTCCACTGGAATGTGTTCCGAATGTACCTTCATGCAGTTCTATCATGATTTTCTCTGCCTCAGCCTTATCCACACAACGTAGTAGAGTTGAATCATGATTCCGTTTGTAGAGGATGCCGTTGCTGAGGAAGAATTTTGCCGCAAACCTCCTCATGAACTTCTTGTCATTGACAGATGCACCTTCAGGGTATTCCTGAGCTTCTAAGTACCTTTTCACCTCATGATACCAGGGTTTTTCAGTTGCCTTCTCGGCCTCGAGGTCCCAGCAGTATGCTGGTTCGTCCAACTTCCAGATGATGATCCGGGGAGCCTCATTGTCCCATTTAACCTTGAACATTGAAGACATCGTAGCCAGTGTGTCCGCTAGCTGATTCTCCTCTCTTGGGAAGTGCTCAAAAGTTATCTCTTCAAAGTGGGGAAGCAAGGTCAACACATACTCCTTGTAAGGAATAAGATTTGGGTGTTTCGTATCCCATTCGCCTTTGATCTGATTGATCACGAGAGCGGAATCTCCGAAGACACTCAGGAATTTGATCCTTAAATTGATTGCAGCTTGTAGACCCATGATACATGCCTCATATTCTGCCATGTTGTTGGTGCAGTTGAAACACAATCGGGCGGTGAGTGGAGTATGAGTTCCTTTGGGAGATATGATTACAGCGCCGACGCTGTTACCCAAAGCATTGGAGGCTCCGTCAAAATGCATAGACCAACGAGATCCTTCCTTAGGTCCTTCATCCGGTCCAGGTACTTCACAATCAGTTATCACCATGATGTCTTTGTCCGGAAAATCAAAGTTCAATGATTGGTAATCGTCCACAGGTTGGTGTGCCAAATGATCTGCCAGTACACTTCCTTTAATTGCTTTCTGAGTTGTATACTGGATATCATATTCTGTTAAGATCATTTGCCATCTCGCTATTCTTCCGGACAGAGCGGGCTTTTCAAATATGTACTTGATGGGATCCATCTTTGAAATCAACAAAGTGGTGTGAGTCAGCATATACTGTCTCAGCCGGCGAGCAGCCCATACTAGAGCGCAACAAGTTTTCTCAAGCAGTGAGTAACGAGACTCACCGTCGGTAAACTTTTTGCTCAAGTAATAAATAGCATGCTCTTTTCGGCCGGACTCGTCATGCTGTCCCAGCACACACCCCATTGAATTGTCAAGTACTGTCAAATATAGTATCAGAGGTCTTCCTTCCACTGGCGGCATAAGAATGGGTGGCTCTTGGAGATATTCCTTTATCTTTTCAAAGGCAGCCTGACATTCATCGTTCCAACGTACTACTTGATCTTTCTTCAGTAATTTGAAGATTGGCTCACAGGTAGCAGTTAGATGTGAGATGAATCGGGCAATGTAATTCAGTCGTCCCAGGAAGCCTCTGACTTCTTTCTCTGTCCTTGGAGTTGGTATCTCTTGTATGGCTTTTACCTTGGCAGGGTCCACCTGAATACCTTTATCACTCACAATGAAACCTAGCAATTTTCCGGACCTCACCCCAAAGGTGCATTTGTTGGGATTCAACCTCAGCTTATATAACTTCAGTCGGTCAAATAGCTTCCTCAGATGATCAAGGTGCTCCTCCTCAGTTTGAGACCTTGCAATCATGTCATCAACGTATACCTCAATCTCATGATGGATCATATCATGAAATAAAGCAACCATGGCACGTTGATAGGTTGCCCCAACATTTTTCAATCCGAATGGCATGACCTTGTAACAGAAGGTGCCCCACTGAGTCACAAAGGTAGTCTTTTCCATATCTTCCGGGGCCATCTTAATCTGATTATACCCTGAAAAACCGTCCATGAAGGAGAAAACCTTATGTTGAGCAGTATTGTCAACGAGAACGTCAATGTGAGGTAGAGGAAAATCATCCTTGGGGCTTACCCTGTTTAAATCCCTGTAGTCAACACACATTCTGACTTTACCGTCCTTCTTCGGCACTGGCACCACATTGGCAACCCACTGAAGGTAAGAAGTTACTGCTAGAAATCCGGCATCGAATTGCTTCATAACCTCGGCCTTGATCTTTTCAGACATCTCTGGGCGCATGCGGCGAACCTTTTGCTTTACCGGAGGGCAGTCTTCCTTGGTTGGCAGGTGATGAACTACAATGTCGGCATCCAAACCAGGCATATCTTCATAGGACCAAGAAAATACCTCCATGTAATCATGTAGCATTTGGATCAATCGTTGCTTCACGCTAAGTTCTAGATTAGCCCCAATCTTGACCTCTTTCCTATCTGTCTCCGTACCCAGGTTAATTGTTTCCACTGGCTCTTCATGTGGTTGAATAGCCCTCTCTTCCTGGAGTAACAGTCTTGCGAGTTCACCAGGCACTTCGCAATCATCTTCACCTTCGTCTTCGGCCAGGTTGATCGGATTCTCGAAGTCATAACTGGCGGTAGCAGAGCTGTTACCGGTGAGATCCAGAGTGGATTGAAACCTGTATAAGTGAGTGTGTGTAAATATAGCTGTTTTGCAATATATAACACAGAAAGAAAAGAGCACAAGATTTGAAATGCAACAAACGTCCAATGTTTTGATTGATGATATATGGAAATGTCATACGAAAAACCCTCACAAATGGAGCTACGATGCCCCGGGTAGGACACCGAGCCAATAAAAGTTTCAACACATTATTTGTTACAAATTGAAAATCAAAAGAAATAATTACTGCGTGACAAATGTGATAGGTGTAAAATCCTTTTCCGTCCAGTTGCTTGGTCCGTTGCTGGTAGTCGGGTAGATCCAACTGTCAAACTCTGCTTCCTCTACATCCTCCTCAATAGCATTCACCCTTGGACTGGTGATAAACACTGGAGCCTTTCTGATCTTTTCCTTGCGCACAGCCCTCTGAGCCTCAGCAGTAAAGCCCAGCCCAAACTTGTCGTTCTTTTGAGTGAAGTCAGGAAGCTGACCCCAGTTTGCATAACTTCCTTTCTCGATCATAGCTCGGGCATCCTTCAAGGACGCCATCTTCAACGGAAAGTCTTCTTCACTCACTGCCTCAGCCGATGCCAATGTTGGAGGTACCTCCTCAAAATGCTGAAAGGGGGTTTCAATAAACTCCCCGTCCATCTCGATATACCGGAATGAATTCAAGTGACTAACCATGTATTCCTCTTCACCCTGCACAGTAACAATCTTCCCTTTGACAGGGTATTTGAGCTTTTGGTGTAGAGTGGAAGTTACTGCCCCAGCTTTGTGAATCCAGGGCCGACCTAACAAGTAGAAGTAAGATGGACGAATATCCATTACATAGAACGTTGAGTCGAAGACTTGGGAACCCACACGAATAGGAATGTTTACTTCACCGTGCACCATCCTCTTAGAACCGTCGAAGGCTCTAACAATGATGTTACTAGGTTTCAATTCCAAACCTTCACAATCCAAGCGGTCCAATGCCTTCTTGGGTAAAACATTCAGGGAAGAGCCGGTATCCACTAACACGTGTGCGTGAGTAGTGCCCCTGCATTCTAGGGAAACATGCAGGGCATCATTGTGACTTTTCCCTTTGGCGGTAAGGTCAGCATCTGAGAACCCCAATCCATTGTCAGCCGTCAAATTAGCCACACAGTCAGTGAATTGATCCGCGGAGGTCTCTTGCGGCACATGGGCCGTTTTCAGAAATGAAATCAGGGCTTTTGCATGGGCCTCTGAGCATAGCAGTAATGATAGCATAGAGATTTTGGAGGGAGTATGCCCCAACTGTTCAACAACGTTAAAGTCACTCTTTTTGATGATTTTAAGAATTTCCTCCATTTCTTGTTGGGAGGCTTCTACAGCAGTCTTTTTTGGTGCCTCCGTCCTAGCAGGCAAATCGGTAGCAACTTCTTTGCCCCGAGTATCAGAGGACTCGGCGGCAGTAGTAGACACAGGAACTTGAATTGGAACATGCACACTTGCGGGTGTGATGGTGAGAGGTTTTCGCATAACTGGCGGTGCAATGTCAGGCGAGAAGAGCCTGCCACTGCGGGTAATCTTGGCGGGACCAGTGATGTTACTGATACTGGTATTGGTGTTGAATTCCTGCTTCACCCCAAGCACATACACATCGGCCCCATAATGCCATGGAACAGCTTTATCAGACTCATATGAGAGAGGCCCCGGGACAGTAATAGTGATGGGTGCAACAGACATAATTTGGACTGGTGTCTTTATGGGAGTTTTAGCAGGATTGTAAATTGTGACAACAGATATTTCTTTAACGGAAACAAACGGAACAGCAGTTTTCTTGAACAGAATTTCCTTGCTATCCATCAGGCTTTGGATGCCTGATTTCAGCAGTGGACAACTGGTAGGGATAACAGCACACAGGAGGCAAGCCTTACTACAACCCAGAAATAAACCGGCTAGTAGTAAGTTCCTTTTAACAGTCAACAGAGGGGTAGCAACATCATTCACTGAAACAGCATACAACTCTTCTTCAATGGCATTCACTCTATGCTGGGGCATAGGAGCGGTTACAACATTCGGTTTTTCAGGCGCTTCAAACTGAATTTCCTTTGCGTCGATAAGATCTTGCACTTTGTTTCTCAAGGCCCAGCAATCATCAGTAGTATGCCCGAGGCTATTAGAATGATAAGCACAACGAGCATTTGGGTTATACTTAGGAGATGCAGTATTCACGACTTTAGGAGCTTCTTTGATGGTCACCAAGTTGGTTGATAACAGTTAGGGTAAAATTTGTGACAAGGTCATACTCAACCGAGTATATTGTCTCTTGGGTCTTTCACCTCTTTGTTGATTGTACTGCTGAGGAGCAGCAACAGGTTTTGAAATGACCAGAGCATTGACGGCTTGGCGACTTTCTGGCTTGACTTGTCTTCTAGGACCATAGACGGCACTTACTTCCTTCTTAAAAGGCCTCCTCTCAGTACTTGCAGCAACACCCTTCTGAATCTTTCCTGACTTGATGCCAGCTTCTATTCTTTCGCCCGTTAAGATCAAATCGGTAAACCCCGCGGAAGAGTTACCAATCAGATGATTGAAAAATGGCCCAGATAGGGTCCCTAGAAACATATCAACAAGTTCACGATCGGTTAAAGGAGGCTGCACCCTGCCAGCCAAATCCCTCCATTTTTGTGCGTACTCTTTGAATCCTTCGCCTGTTCCTAACGACATACCCTGAAGTTGGGTACGAGTAAGGGCAAGGTCAGAATTGTATTGGTATTGTTTGTAGAAAGCGGTGGCCAAATCTTCCCAATTTCGAACGCTGGTTCCTTCTAGCTGATAAAACCACTCCAACTGAGCTCTAGAAAGACTGTCTTGAAAGAAATGAATCCAAAGGTTTTTATCTGCCGTATAGGGTTGAATTTTTCTCACGTAGGACCTGAGATGCATTTTGGGACAGGACAGCCCATCATACCTCACAAACACTGGCACTTTGAATTTTGGGGGAATCACAATCCCGGCAACCAAACCCAAGTCTTCAAAATCCAAACCCGGTACTCTTTGTAACTCCATGGTGGCCAACCTGTCTTCTAGCCCTTTGTATTTATCATCAGCTGGAGGGTATTGCTGATCGGTATAATCTTCATCCTCTTCGACCTCCTCCTCTTCCGTATCAGACTCGGAAGGTACCGCAGCTCCACCTCATTTGCTGGTTCCTTCATCAGAGATAGGAGGAAATTCAAGCACTCTCCGAGCTTCTCCGTCAAATCTTCTCCCCAAAGTAGCCATCCCGAGTCTCTTTTTCTTCTTTTTCACTGGGTCTTTGTTCCCCAATTGAGTCTTGATATCCTCCTGACCCTTAGCCAAGGTCATCAGGAGCTGCTGGAACTGTGCATTCTGAGCCTGTAGGTCTTTGATTGTTTGCTCGAGATCCATCCTACTGACATAAACAATCAGATAGATAAGGAAACCTGGAGTGATACCTGCTTATGCACATGATGAATGATATGCTTATTGTGATCGGTGGATCTGGAACTGACTGTTTTAAAGCTGGTTCGCGAAATGTCGCGGAAGCAAGAGTCGCCACCGTCTTTTATTTTCTCCAATAGGAAAGGACAAAAGCACAGAAAAATTCCTTAAAGAGATTGCTCTCGGTTCGGGAGGTAGGTTATAGAAAGGGAAGGTGTTAGCACCCTTTCTATCCATGGTTATCCATGGGCTCTTAGGTACTTGCTCAATGTGTTTTCAAAGATTGTTTGCTTGCTTTTCAATGTGGGTTTCAAAAATATTCTTTGAAAAGTTTCAATTCAACTCGTACGTCAGAGTGTTTGAAAAATTTGCTTTTGAAAGCTTTTGAAAATGTGTTGGTGAAAAGATGTTTTGATTTGTTTGAAATCAGAGCAAGTATCCTTGAGAACCTACCTACCCTAAGGAATTTGTCTGTGTAAATGTCCTTTGAAGTAGTGCCATCCCACCATTGAGAGGTAGGTAGCACCACCGTTGGAGGTGTTCGGGTCAATTCGAGTTTTAGGGACGTGGTGGTCACCAGAGCAACAGTAGGACACCTTAGAAGCTACCCTTATGCCATTGATCCTTTATTTTCCGAGGCAACCGTTTCGAGGCAACTGGATCATGTCATGGACATAAGGACTTACTAAAACGTCCTATACTCGACGACCACCTTTCGAAAGGCAATAGTGAGGCGTACCCTAGGGGTGGTGTGTGCGAATTGTGTGTCATTTTCAGTTTATTGTTTGTCTTGTCATGCATTGGTGATCTAACGATTCGATTTTATTTTTGGGCATTCATTCTTTCATGTTATTGTTTAACAGTTAAAAGTGCGGGAATTTAAAGTGCGGAAAAGATAAAAGTCCTACGCTATTACAAAGGCGAGGGTCTACAACGCCAAATTAATCCAGACCCGTTTTAAAATAAATTGCAGAAAAGAAATGTCTAATAGCTATTACACGGCTTTAGTACATATACATAATTATTTACAAAAGAAATAAATGAAACGCGCGAAAAAAGAAAATAATCAAATGCGAGGGCGTTGGACCCTTTAAAGGAATTAAAATAATTAAGTTATCTAAAATTAAAATTAAATGAAAAATGGTATTTTTGTGTTTTTTAGATTTAAAAGAAAAAAAAAAAAAAGTTAATTAAAATTAAAATCCTAGTTCTAATGTCTTTTAAGTTTATTATGAAAATATTGACTTTTAACCTAATTTAATTCTAAATTAATTTATGTGCATTAAATAAATAAATAATATTATTATTAAAAAAAAGAAAATAAAAAGTTATTAAACCTAAACTCTATTTTTTTGGATTTTAGTTATTAAAAGAATTAAAATCTAACCTAAAATGCAACCCTAGTTTAATTATGAAAAACACTAATACTATGGCAAAAAACAAGGAAAGTTAAAAGGAAAAAGTCATTAACCTAATTCTATGTTTTTGTTTTTGATTTTTATTAAAAAGAGATTAAAATTGAATACCTAATTAAAACTAAATATTTACATATATTTATTTAGAAAATAATCATAATAAAACAAATATCATATTTTTTATATTTTCTGATTTTTGTGATGTTTTTTTGTATTTTTGTAAAAAAATTATTAATTAAATAAATAGCAAATAAAAGAAATAAAAGAAAAAATTAAAGAAAGAATAAAAATAAAAATGATAAAGCAAACCAGGGGGTGTGGTCCCAAATTTGGAGGTGTAGGCCTGGTGATTTTGGCCCATTTGCATTGTGAATTGGTTGACTTTCTAAGCCACGTGCACGCCTGTTGACTTGTCCTCATGGTATTCCTTGATTCTGAGCCCTTGGATGATCATCTGGGACACGTATGCGTTTGGATCATGATGGCCTATGGTGCACCTGGACATTAGCAAAGCACAGAATCTTGTTTTGAAAAATAATATGGAATTTTACAAGGCCTGGGATTCGAACCCAGGTCATAAGCATTGCAAGCGTTTCCCTCTGCCACTGAACCACTTATGTTTCATTTAATATATTATGGCATATAAATAATAAAAAGAAAAAATAGAAAAGTTAGTGGAGGGCGCGCGAAATTCAAATGAACGAATCACGCTTCGCCACGCCTTCTTCTTCCTCGTGTGCCCTGAAACATAAAACACTATGGCCACAGTTTTCACGCGTGGGTTAAAGTCACCTTTAGGAAAATAGCGATTAGCATTATAAGACCAATAAATTGGGCGCGAGTAGTGTTTATTCTTCGTCTCAACCTGCTTAATCCAATGGTCATAGTTTGGAATCCTAATTTTGCTTCGTTGTAAAAGCCCCAATTCAAGAAGCTGGAAACCCTAAAAACCAAACATGGTAACTTGGCCAAAAGTGCACGAAAATGCAATTAACAGTTATGGTTAGCTTAGAAACTTCACATGGAACAAGAATGTACAATTGAAATGCAATGAAGATGCTTAAAATGGAGAGTACGATTTCAAAAATTCTTCTGTACAGTTTGAGTGGTAACTACCGTTTCTTCGCGTTTTGATTGAGGTTAAGGGTTGGGATGTGTTCAGTGATTGTCCCAGGAAGCTATTGGTCTATGAATCAAGCCTTGAAAAGTCCCCTAGTAGTGATTTCAGTTTTGCATTATATGGCCAAAATTTCAAATTGTCCAATGGCTTTTGAGCGAGCCTTTTGCTATGTTCTAGTTAGGGTTGGACTCAGTGATCATCATGAAATGGAATAGGCTTGCTATTTGACCTTAATCCATGCTTGGGAAAGAATTGGTCTTAGGGTTTCTTCCATTAACCATTTTCCTACTTTTTAGCCAAAACCTAAACCTAGTGTGCAAATGAACCCTAGCCTGATTTCTTGAGTTGGTTCATGATACATAGAAATTGTCCAAGTTCATTTTACACTATTCCATTGGTTTTTAAATTTTATTTGAATTTTCAAAGAATTAAAATGAATTAAATCATCAAAAATTAAATAAAATAAAAAAATCAATATTTGGTCTTGAAATTAACCATGGGACACGTGTGTGGCATGACAAGGATGGACCAAGTGGAAAAAATGGGGCCCTTTTGTCAAAAATTGGATTTTCAAGGATAGTTGACTTTTGCCATTTCACAAAAATTTCCCAACTTCTACAAGGCATAACTTGCTCAATATTTAAGCTTTTCACATGTTCTTGGACATTTTGGAAAGGTCTTTGAGTCCTTTAACCAATGCCTTTGGTCCCATGTCATTTTGATTTACCAATATCAAGTTATGGCCTTTGACTTAAAGTCCCTTTTTGTTGACTTTTGAAAATGACCTATAATGTTGAAATTGATAACTTTTTGTGAGAGCATTTCTTGGACTTGAAGTATGAAGATGAGTTGTAGGAAATGTCTTTCTCTTCAAAATGAGCTTTGGATGGAATTTTTCTGATAATCCATGTGAAAGTTATGCCCTGGTCAATTTCAGTTGACTTTTTCAGCTGTCCAAATATAGCAACTTTTGCATCTTTGATGATTTCTGAGCCAAATTTTGAGAATCATGATCAAGCATTGATAAAATGATGTTTGTGGCTTCAAAATGATATGTTGACCAAAAATTTGAACTTTTGACTGCCAAATGACCATTTTGCCCCTACAGTTGACTGTAGTGCAATTTAGGGTTTTGACTGTGCAATCTTGAGCTGAATGCCTTGAAACTTGATATGAGGATGCTTGACCATGTTTGTAAGCATATGAGACTTGATTGAGCCTTTGCAAACTTCCTTTTCTTGATCAGCACACAAACCCTAGTTTTGACTGTATAGGAGACAGTTGACCTGCACAACCCTTGGGGAATTTTGTGACTTGGCTTGGCAGTTTATTGGAGAATATGGGAGGGCAAATTTTGGGGTACAACAGTTGCCCCTGTTCAATCTTCTTAGACCTGAGGATGGAGATTGGCTGACGTGCCTTTTGTAATCCGAGGGTAGAAGATGATTGGACACTAGAGTGCCCAGAAATTTGCGCTCACATGGTAGCAGTGTGGTGGGGGAATGGGCTTATAGATGCCATTTAGAGATTGATGGGTAGGATGATGGGCTTATAGATGCCATCTGGATGTTGATCGCGTAAGAGATTCCTTAGCGAGAACCTGCATACCTGCAAAAGAAAATGAGTACCTGACACGTCGCAGGAGCTGGTTTTCAGATGCTTGGTATAGATATGTCCTGACTGGTTACAGGAGCTGGGTCTGGATCTTCAAACGGTGATGAAGTTGTCTCTACTGACAGGTTGTTCCCAAGGACGAGTGGTCTTTAACGATGGGTGTCTACAGCGACTAGTGTCTATGACGAATGTCTATAACGACAAGTGTCTACACTGACGAGTGTCTATCACGACGAGCG
Organism: Vicia faba; assembly: GCA_948472305.1. Lineage (NCBI taxonomy): Eukaryota > Viridiplantae > Streptophyta > Magnoliopsida > Fabales > Fabaceae > Vicia > Vicia faba. Next base: position 1,053,834,067 of record OX451740.1, on the reverse strand, counting down.
TCTATCACGACGAGTGTCTATCACGACGAGTGTCTATCACGACGAGTGTCTATCGCGACGAGTGTCTATCACGACGAGTGTCTATCACGACGAGTGTCTATCACGACGAGTGTCTATCACGACGAGTGTCTATCACGACGAGTGTCTATCACGACGAGTGTCTATCACGACGAGTGTCTATCACGACGAGTGTCTATCACGACGAGTGTCTATCACGACGAGTGTCTATCACGACGAGTGTCTATCACGACGAGTGTCTATCACGACGAGTGTCTATCACGACGAGTGTCTATCACGACGAGTGTCTATCACGACGAGTGTCTATCACGACGAGTGTCTATCACGACGAGTGTCTATCACGACGAGTGTCTATCACGACGAGTGTCTATCACGACGAGTGTCTATCACGACGAGTGTCTATCACGACGAGTGTCTATCACGACGAGTGTCTATCACGACGAGTGTCTATCACGACGAATGTCTATAACGACGAGTTGTATCAGAGGAATCTTTAGGCATTGATTTAAACTGGATTTGTATTCTTTGACCGGATTTGTCTCTTATGACAGGATTTGTCTTTTCTGACGGTGTTTTGTCTATTTTGACATAGCTGATCATTCAACTGTATCCTTCCTGAAAGGTAAAGGTCAGTTATATGCAGTACGTGATATGAATCAAGCAACGGCATAAATGCAATTGTATGACATGATGCGTACATGCATGTGTCATGATGTACGAAAATGTGATGTTTATGAATGTATGCTTTCGTCTAGGAAAATAAATCCTTGACGGGTGCCGGGAAGTCACTCCTGGGCTGATGTTGGAGAATAAGCTTTTGCTTCCGCTGGGGATGATAAGACTTTACTGAGGACGGTCTTTTCCGTGGCTATTGGCTGAGGATAACCCAGTTATATCTTATTAAGGAAATAACTCTTTGAATAAAGCCGGACGACGCTTTCGTGTTCTGCGGGGAGTGAAAATATCTGGGTCGCATACCTATGATGGACAGAGCAACCGGATCTTTTAGACAACTCCTTATTGCCCCAGTTTCAGTGGGAGGAGGCACTTGTGGGAGTACTTGACGAGTCTTCTGGTAGGCAGGTGCCGAGATGCTGGGACATACTCGTACGCTTTGATCCCTAACTTTTGCCTGGACCGCCTTTTCGGGTTTTCAGTCCACCGGGATACCCATTTTTGCCCAAGCCGCCTTTTCAGGTTTTCGACTTGCCGGGTGTACAGATTTTTTCATTTCATCCCTTATTTTTGCCTAGGTGTGTCAACCTAGCGGGTCTTTGATTTTGCGTAGTATTCTTTCGACTATGTCCATATTTCTCAGAATGTGGGGAGTTGCCCCTGTTGGAAACACTTTGTCATGCCCCAGATAATGGGCAATGCTCCTACTGTGCCTCTTGATTGGAGGTACTTCTGTTCACAAGATATTCATCGTGCGAATTTCCCTGCTGTTCAGACAAAAATTCATATGCAAACAAAGTTATTTTAAGAATGCAAAAGTCTATGTCTGTCTTGAATATTTTAAAAATGCATTTTGTTGTAATACAATACGGTGTCAACTCAAGATTTTACCGCAAACCTTCAGGAGTCAGGATACCTTCGTAACAGTATGCTTTCGAACTAACCCATGCTTCAGCTAGGACTTTTAAGGGTTATATCGTGGCCTGGTTCACGGTTTAAGAAACAAAGGATAAAGGCCCAAATTATTTGTACCCACCCGCTCTTTCGTGATGTTCTCCAACCCTAAACTCAGTTGATCATACGTTAGACCTTGTTTGAGTCTTTGCTCTGATTTTCCGGTGATGGTTCAAACATTGATGATTTATTCTGACTAGGCAGTCATTTTTTGTTGAGGGTTTGTGAGACCTCTTTCTTGATTTTTGTTATCCCTTTCTTTTTTTGCCTGAACTGTTTCCTTTTTGGAATTACAGTCAGCGGGATGCCCCAGTTTCGTAAGTCTCTTTTCATAGGTTTTGACTTCTTGGGCTTTTCGTTTATGATTTTTTTTTCGATAATGACTGCCTGTCCTTATGATTGTTCGGAACCATCACTGTCTTTTGTTTTTGAAAAAACTCATTTGGTGCCATTCATTGTGCACTTGGATCAACTGAGAGAACTACCCTGCCCCAGGTTATGATTAAGGGTTTTGATTTTCGAAAATAAAACTCCTACTTCTTTGGCTCTGATGGGTTGGCGAGGGATTATCATCCTTATAACTCCAGTGTTTAGGGGTTGAAACAATGCCTGTACCTCATCAGCGGGGTCTGTTCAAAAGCATACTGTAAATCGTGGTATCGTTTTCGTCATCCTCCCTCAAGAGGCTTAGAATTATTAGTCGAACGTTGATCATCAGAAAAAAAAATATGAAAATAATTTGCACCTAGTGAATATGAAATAATTACTTCAAACAGACATATGTAACGCATTAATGAAATAACCAAGTTTGACATGAAATAAAATGTTTGAACAATTGAAAGAAAATTACAACTTGAATATTTGAATGAACAAAAACTAATCCTAGCCATGTCTTGGCAAGGGAGCAGTGATCATATTGGGAGCCTCTGGAGAGTCGAGCTGGACTTCCTTTGCGTCAATCAGATCTTGAACCCTGTTTCTCAAAGTCCAACAGTCATCTGTAGCATGCCCCGGGCTGTCGGAATGATAGGCGCAGCGAGCATTGGGATTGTACCTCGAGGGTGTCCTGTTAGGATTCTTTGGAGGGTCCATGAGGGTTACCAACTTGGTTTCCAGCAACTGTGGCAATATTTGTGACAAGGTCATGCCGAGGGGAGTAAATTGCCTCTTAGGTCTCTCTTCCTTTTGTTGATGGTGACGCTGAGGAGCACCGGCCGGTTTTGCGATAGCTAATGCGTTGACAGCACTAGATTCCCTCCTGGATGGTTTCTTTTCAGTGTTCGAGGAGTCACCATTCTGTATTTTCCCTGACTTGATGCCCGCTTCGATTCTTTCTCCGGTCAAGATTAGATCTGTAAACCCAGCAGCAGAATTCCCAATCAAGTGGTTGAAGAATGGACCAGACAGGGTCCCCAAGAACGTGTCTACCAACTCCCGATCAGTCAACGGTGGCTGCACTCTGCCAGCTAGGTCTCTCCACCTCTGAGCGTACTCTTTAAAACCTTCACTTGCACCTAACGACATACCCTGAAGTTGGGTACGTGTGGGGGCAAGGTCGGCATTATATTGATACTGCTTGTAAAAAGCAGTGGCCAGATCCTCCCAGTTACGAATGCTGATTCCATCCAACTGATAGAACCAATCGAGGTGAGTCCCTGAAAGACTCTCCTGGAAGAAATGGATCCAAAGGTTCTTGTCTGCTGTGTAAGGCTGGATCTTCCTTACATAAGAACGGAGGTGCATCTTGGGACAGGAAGCCCCGTCATACTTCACAAAGGCAGGTGCCTTGAACTTGTGTGGAATCACCACCCCAGTAGATAACCCCAAGTCTCCGAAATCCAGTCCAGGCACTTGCTGAACCTCCATAGCCTTTAATCTGTCTTCCAGCTGTTTGTACCGGTCTTCAGCAGGAGGGTACTGTTCGTCGTTGAAGTCTGTTTCAGTATCAGAGCCCACGGGAGTAGGGACCTCCCTTTCTTGGTGACTACCTTCCGTCACAGATGGAGGAGTCCTTTCAGCTTCAACCAAAGTGTTCCCGAGTCTGCGCCCAGTGTTAAATAGCACAGTCCTCCTCTTCTTCTTAGTCTTCTTCAGCAGCATGGTCTTCAACTCCTGTTGACCCTGAGCCAAGCCCTTGATCAGCTCCTGAAATTGGGCGTTCTGCGCCTGAAATTGGGCGTTCTGCGCCTGAAGAGCCTTGATAGATGCCTCGGTTGATGATTCAGGGTTCATAGTGCTGAAATAAACAGCGAAGAACAGTAAGCAACCTGTCAAGGGGATACCTGTAATGCAACGAGATGTATGACATGCATGCAATGATTTCAAGAATCTCGTGGGGTAAACAAAAAAATAGTTAGCATTGGAAACTGGTGGCTTGATTGAAGGTACTTCATATTGTTGAGAGTCCTTCTCCAAGGGTCAAAAGCTCACCATATCAAGTGGGTCATAGCCCCTGACAACCTGGTCTAGAGGAAAATAAATCCTCTTTGCCCCTTGCTGGGGCAGTTGATTCGTCCTGACCTGCATCACAAGCCCTTGAGATCCTTGAAATGGGTTAGGATGTATGCAATGGTATGATGTCATGGTATGCATGGGGTGATGTCAGTAACCCTATTATGAGTCCTAATTAAGGACTGAAACAAACCTGCAAGAAACAAGTGTTAGATCACAAGCATGCAGATAGTCAAGTACTAAGGCACACAAGTCACACAAGAGAGAGCCCTTAGGGTTTAGGCCAGCATGGGGTCTGGGTAGTACCCTCTTGAAGTTGGTGGGTTCAACCTGTCCTAATCAAAGTAACCGGGTTCTAAGGTTCCCAATATCACGGGATTGCTTTCATTGTTCATCGTTTCGATTTAGCCACTGAACTGGCGACCGAAATATTCCAGGAAAGCAACCCTCAATTGAGTGTAGTATCGAGTATCAACCAACCTCGGACTGCACCAAAGTCAGTTATCTCACTACCCTAAAGAGGCCAAGATGGTTCAATTAAGGTTCCTAAGGTCTGTTGATGCTTCATGGCACCACATGGAGGCCCCGTACTCTCCTTGACTGACTCAAGGGTTACCGGTACACACCAAAGTGCCACATCAACGTAGCAGACTGCTTCAACCATGTCGGTATACCCCGCACAGTTCCCTCACAGCCTTGTTGCTACTTTCTAAAAGGGTATCCCCCAGATCCGGGTTAGGATCTATAGAACTCCCAAGACAGTCCCATAATAATAAAGCAAGCAAAGAAAGCAATTGAAAACACAGTGATCTTAATCCTAAGGTACACCCCACTTTAAGTTTTACTCCCCAGCAGAGTCGCCAGTTCTGTGATCGGTGGATCTGGAACTGACTGTTTTAAAGCTGGTTCGCGAAATGTCGCGGAAGCAAGAGTCGCCACCGTCTTTTATTTTCTCCAATAGGAAAGGACAAAAGCACAGAAAAATTCCTTAAAGAGATTGCTCTCGGTTCGGGAGGTAGGTTATAGAAAGGGAAGGTGTTAGCACCCTTTCTATCCATGGTTATCCATGGGCTCTTAGGTACTTGCTCAATGTGTTTTCAAAGATTGTTTGCTTGCTTTTCAATGTGGGTTTCAAAAATATTCTTTGAAAAGTTTCAATTCAACTCGTACGTCAGAGTGTTTGAAAAATTTGCTTTTGAAAGCTTTTGAAAATGTGTTGGTGAAAAGATGTTTTGATTTGTTTGAAATCAGAGCAAGTATCCTTGAGAACCTACCTACCCTAAGGAATTTGTCTGTGTAAATGTCCTTTGAAGTAGTGCCATCCCACCATTGAGAGGTAGGTAGCACCACCGTTGGAGGTGTTCGGGTCAATTCGAGTTTTAGGGACGTGGTGGTCACCAGAGCAACAGTAGGACACCTTAGAAGCTACCCTTATGCCATTGATCCTTTATTTTCCGAGGCAACCGTTTCGAGGCAACTGGATCATGTCATGGACATAAGGACTTACTAAAACGTCCTATACTCGACGACCACCTTTCGAAAGGCAATAGTGAGGCGTACCCTAGGGGTGGTGTGTGCGAATTGTGTGTCATTTTCAGTTTATTGTTTGTCTTGTCATGCATTGGTGATCTAACGATTCGATTTTATTTTTGGGCATTCATTCTTTCATGTTATTGTTTAACAGTTAAAAGTGCGGGAATTTAAAGTGCGGAAAAGATAAAAGTCCTACGCTATTACAAAGGCGAGGGTCTACAACGCCAAATTAATCCAGACCCGTTTTAAAATAAATTGCAGAAAAGAAATGTCTAATAGCTATTACACGGCTTTAGTACATATACATAATTATTTACAAAAGAAATAAATGAAACGCGCGAAAAAAGAAAATAATCAAATGCGAGGGCGTTGGACCCTTTAAAGGAATTAAAATAATTAAGTTATCTAAAATTAAAATTAAATGAAAAATGGTATTTTTGTGTTTTTTAGATTTAAAAGAAAAAAAAAAAAAAGTTAATTAAAATTAAAATCCTAGTTCTAATGTCTTTTAAGTTTATTATGAAAATATTGACTTTTAACCTAATTTAATTCTAAATTAATTTATGTGCATTAAATAAATAAATATTATTATTATTAAAAAAAAGAAAATAAAAAGTTATTAAACCTAAACTCTATTTTTTTGGATTTTAGTTATTAAAAGAATTAAAATCTAACCTAAAATGCAACCCTAGTTTAATTATGAAAAACACTAATACTATGGCAAAAAACAAGGAAAGTTAAAAGGAAAAAGTCATTAACCTAATTCTATGTTTTTGTTTTTGATTTTTATTAAAAAGAGATTAAAATTGAATACCTAATTAAAACTAAATATTTACATATATTTATTTAGAAAATAATCATAATAAAACAAATATCATATTTTTTATATTTTCTGATTTTTGTGATGTTTTTTTGTATTTTTGTAAAAAAATTATTAATTAAATAAATAGCAAATAAAAGAAATAAAAGAAAAAATTAAAGAAAGAATAAAAATAAAAATGATAAAGCAAACCAGGGGGTGTGGTCCCAAATTTGGAGGTGTAGGCCTGGTGATTTTGGCCCATTTGCATTGTGAATTGGTTGACTTTCTAAGCCACGTGCACGCCTGTTGACTTGTCCTCATGGTATTCCTTGATTCTGAGCCCTTGGATGATCATCTGGGACACGTATGCGTTTGGATCATGATGGCCTATGGTGCACCTGGACATTAGCAAAGCACAGAATCTTGTTTTGAAAAATAATATGGAATTTTACAAGGCCTGGGATTCGAACCCAGGTCATAAGCATTGCAAGCGTTTCCCTCTGCCACTGAACCACTTATGTTTCATTTAATATATTATGGCATATAAATAATAAAAAGAAAAAATAGAAAAGTTAGTGGAGGGCGCGCGAAATTCAAATGAACGAATCACGCTTCGCCACGCCTTCTTCTTCCTCGTGTGCCCTGAAACATAAAACACTATGGCCACAGTTTTCACGCGTGGGTTAAAGTCACCTTTAGGAAAATAGCGATTAGCATTATAAGACCAATAAATTGGGCGCGAGTAGTGTTTATTCTTCGTCTCAACCTGCTTAATCCAATGGTCATAGTTTGGAATCCTAATTTTGCTTCGTTGTAAAAGCCCCAATTCAAGAAGCTGGAAACTCTAAAAACCAAACATGGTAACTTGGCCAAAAGTGCACGAAAATGCAATTAACAGTTATGGTTAGCTTAGAAACTTCACATGGAACAAGAATGTACAATTGAAATGCAATGAAGATGCTTAAAATGGAGAGTACGATTTCAAAAATTCTTCTGTACAGTTTGAGTGGTAACTACCGTTTCTTCGCGTTTTGATTGAGGTTAAGGGTTGGGATGTGTTCAGTGATTGTCCCAGGAAGCTATTGGTCTATGAATCAAGCCTTGAAAAGTCCCCTAGTAGTGATTTCAGTTTTGCATTATATGGCCAAAATTTCAAATTGTCCAATGGCTTTTGAGCGAGCCTTTTGCTATGTTCTAGTTAGGGTTGGACTCAGTGATCATCATGAAATGGAATAGGCTTGCTATTTGACCTTAATCCATGCTTGGGAAAGAATTGGTCTTAGGGTTTCTTCCATTAACCATTTTCCTACTTTTTAGCCAAAACCTAAACCTAGTGTGCAAATGAACCCTAGCCTGATTTCTTGAGTTGGTTCATGATACATAGAAATTGTCCAAGTTCATTTGACACTATTCCATTGGTTTTTAAATTTTATTTGAATTTTCAAAGAATTAAAATGAATTAAATCATCAAAAATTAAATAAAATAAAAAAATCAATATTTGGTCTTGAAATTAACCATGGGACACGTGTGTGGCATGACAAGGATGGACCAAGTGGAAAAAATGGGGCCCTTTTGTCAAAAATTGGATTTTCAAGGATAGTTGACTTTTGCCATTTCACAAAAATTTCCCAACTTCTACAAGGCATAACTTGCTCAATTTTTAAGCTTTTCACATGTTCTTGGACATTTTGGAAAGGTCTTTGAGTCCTTTAACCAATGCCTTTGGTCCCATGTCATTTTGATTTACCAATCTCAAGTTATGGCCTTTGACTTAAAGTCCCTTTTTGTTGACTTTTGAAAATGACCTATAATGTTGAAATTGATAACTTTTTGTGAGAGCATTTCTTGGACTTGAAGTATGAATATGAGTTGTAGGAAATGTCTTTCTCTTCAAAATGAGCTTTGGATGGAATTTTTCTGATAATCCATGTGAAAGTTATGCCCTGGTCAATTTCAGTTGACTTTTTCAGCTGTCCAAATATAGCAACTTTTGCATCTTTGATGATTTCTGAGCCAAATTTTGAGAATCATGATCAAGCATTGATAAAATGATGTTTGTGGCTTCAAAATTATATGTTGACCAAAAATTTGAACTTTTGACTGCCAAATGACCATTTTGCCCCTACAGTTGACTGTAGTGCAATTTAGGGTTTTGACTGTGCAATCTTGAGCTGAATGCCTTGAAACTTGATATGAGGATGCTTGACCATGTTTGTAAGCATATGAGACTTGATTGAGCCTTTGCAAACTTCCTTTTCTTGATCAGCACACAAACCCTAGTTTTGACTGTATAGGAGACAGTTGACCTGCACAACCCTTGGGGAATTTTGTGACTTGGCTTGGCAGTTTATTGGAGAATATGGGAGGGCAAATTTTGGGGTACAACACTTATGTATGCAATGCATTCAAGGATTTAGGACATTCAAAATTGTTTCAGACAAAGAAGAACGCACGTCATATTAATAAGAAGAAATTTGTTAGTACATAAATGCCCCATGGGCCAAATATTACAAAATAACTTCTCAAGGCAAAAAGACATTGCGCATCCTCTTTGGTGCGATGTAGGTGTTGAGGGCCTCTTGCTCATGGAGTCGGCGGGTAAGCTCTAGAACCTTCTTCTCACTGGCGTAGAAGCTAGCTTCAAAAGTATTCCGTTCCTCCTTGAGCTGAATCCAACTTTTCTGCATTTCCTCCCACGATGTAGGCATGTCTGGATGTAGGATGGTGTAGGGAACCTCTCCTTCCTTGACGGGCTCTTTAATCACAGGGAGAACATGAGGATAAGGCATCATCAGACTTTGGGCTCGGGCTCGTACCCACTTGAGATAAGGCTCAAGAGGGATGGAGTTCTTGTGTCCCAGAATCTTGCTATCAACCTTGTTGAGTTTTCCCCAAGCTCTGATGAATCTTTGGCGAAGTCCTTGCGCATCGTTGTCGAAGTCAAAAACTAGGTCAGGAATCAACATGTCATGAGGGCCATCCCTCCGTGCATATCCAAATTGTCTCAAAGCTAGGCAAGGGTTGTAGGTGATACCTCCTCTAATTCCAAGTAAAGGAACATTAGGAAATTCTCCGCAACGATCGATGATGATGACATTTTCTCTGGACCGAGAACACCAATGTACATCAGAGTGAGTAAGAGTCATCAACCGTTGGGACCACCTTGAGCCTTGGTCGTTATTCAAGACAAATTGTGGAAGGTGCGAAATAAACCACCTTGCAAGGAGAGGAGTACAGCACATAAGAACACCCCTCTTTCTCATTGTTCGTGTGTAAAATGAGTGAAGGATGTCCCCAAGCAATGTTGGTATTGGATTTCTGGACAAGAAGATTTTGACGGCATTGACATCTACCAATTGGTCAGGATTTGGGAACAATACCAACCCATAGATAAGGAGTGCCACAATTTCTTCAAAGGCTTGTAGGTCCAATGAGTTCCAACATTCTTGTGCCTTCTCAAACAAGAATTTTGCTAAGAATCCCTTGACGCCACTTCTGGTTTCCCAATTCCCCTTGATGTCGGATGGTTGTAGATGTAATGCTTGAGCAACATCTTCAGGCTTTGGTTCCTTTTCCGTACCGTTGAAGGGTAGTTGATTAAGGATAGGGATTCTCAGGAGTTGAGAAAACTCCTCCAAAGTGGGCACCAACTGGTAATCGGGGAAAGTGAAACAGTGGTGAAGAGGGTCAAAGAACTGGAATAGCACTTTCATCATGTCCTCTTCAATGTTAGTGTTGACTAGGCTGAGCAGTCTACCATGTCTTTCACTGAAGGATGAGCTTTCTGGAATTCTTGAGGTGAGCTCCTTGAGTTGAGGAGAGATTCTCACAAGGTTGACTTGAATGGTTTTTCTGCGAGGAACTTCCATGACCTACAAAACAGGAACAAAGATGAAGATCCAAAACCCTTGAAATGGTTAGTGAATGCATATGATGTTTTATGATGTCCATGATGTATGCACAAAACATATGTACAAGCAAATCACACCAAACCCTAGTTTCAGGCTTGCATGAGGTTTCATAGGTAAGTACCCTCTTGAGTGTAGTTGGCTTAAAAACCTGTCCTATAAATAGTAACCGGGTTCTAAGGAGCTCAATATCATTGGGTTGTTTTCATTGTTTATTGTTTTGGTTTAGCCACTTAACTAGCGACCAAAATATTCCAAGAAAACAACCCTCAATGAGTGTAGTATCGAGTATCTACCAACTTCGGACTGCACCAAAGCCGGTCATCTCACTACCCCTAATAAAGGCCAAGATGGTCAAGTAAGGTTCTAGGTCATTAGTGCTTAGTGACATCACTCAGCGGCCCCGTACTCTCCTTGATTGAACTCAAGGGTTACCGGTACTCACAAATATGTCGCACTAATATAGCTATTGCTTCGACCGTGTCGGTATACCCCGCACAGTTTCCACAACGTATTTCTATCTATGAATGTTTCCCAAAATCCGGGTGTAGGATTGCAAACCCAAACAAGAGAGCCAAAATGTAAAGCAAACAATTCAAACAATTTGTCATGCAAGAGGGTGATCTAAGCCCTAAGGTTACTCCACTTTTAAAATTCTTCCCCAGCAGAGTCGCCAGTTCTGTGATACGGTGGGAGAACTGACTGTGGTTTTGCGTTTGTATTCGCAAATGTTTCGGTTGAGCAAGAGTCGCCACCGACTTTTTATTTTATCCTAAGGAAAGGTTTAAAAAGCACAGCAAAAACCTTTGAGATTTTTCTTGGGTTCGGGGAGTAGATTATAGAAAGGGAAGGTATTAGCACCCTTTCTATCCATGGTTATCCATGGGCTCTTAGGTACTTACTTAGATCAACTTGCCTTGGTTTTCAATTGTTTGAAATGGTGCTTTATGTGTGTGGCTTTGAAAAGGTTTTGAAAAAGATGCCTTGTATAGGCTACCCTTGTAACAATTCTTTACTCGAATGTTTTACAAAAGGTGTTTGTCTTTTTGAAAAGATGTTTCAAGGTTTCTTTTGAAAGTTTGTTTTGAAAGTGTTTGTGAAGTGTGGTTTGAAAAATAGGCAAGTGTTTTCTTTGCAAATTGACAAGTACCTAAGAGTTATCTACCCTAAAGTTTTCTCAAAGTTTTTTGTTATGTTTTAACCCTTTTAACAATTTTGTTCCACCATTGAATTTGGCGGACAATCTTGTGTTAGGATGTGGAAGGGACGGGCGTGGGTCATCGTTTAGACCATAATTGCAATAGTGCTAAGTATCCTTGGGCAATTTTTCTTTGAAAGGGACTTTGATCATTTTAGGCAACTTTCGAAAGCGTCATCGGGGGACTATGATCATTTGATTGTATTGCTTTGCCCAAAGAGACCTAACATGCAACATAGCCCAATTTTGAAAGGCAACAAGTGGATGTAACCCTAGGGGTGTTAGTGTGCGAGTGTGTTTTATTGCATACAAGAGTTTTTTCTTTGAATTAGGTTTTTCTATTTCATTGATTTTATCTTGCCATACACATCCTAATTACTAGCAATAAGAAGCGGAAATATAAAATCCTACGCTATTACAACAATTAGGGGAAGGGGATACACATTTGTACATGGGGGGTTCAACGAGAAAAATAGACAAAAAAGAAAATAGCAAAAAACAAGATATATATATATATATATATATATATATATATATATATATATATATATATATATATATATATATATATATATATATATATAGAGAGAGAGAGAGAGAGAGAGAGAGAGAGAGAGAGAGAGAGAGGGAGCCCGCGCGCTGCTGGGAGGTCATCAGAAGTTTTGACTCAGATCCGCTGCCAGATGATCAACCTGTTAGTGAAACTGGATGAGTCAGAACTTCTGACTCTGGTACCTGCAAAACTGAACCTTGTTAGTGGGGAAATCAGAAGTTCTGATTTCCCTGCGCTGCAAGACAGAAGTTTGTTAGTGGAGAAACCAGAAGTTCTGATTCTGCTGAAAAGGCAATAACTCTCAGAGGTTCTGATATCATTGACAGCAAAACAGGCTTCAGATGTGCTAACGTCAAAGTCAGCACTTCGCTTTTCCCTGTACTAATCAGAACATCTGCAATTCTGTTGTTACTCCACAAAACAGGAAACATATTTGGAACAGATCCAGCAAATACAAAAATGTTTCAGAGGTCAGAACCACCAAGGTCACAGGCAAATCCTATACTGGCTCAGAACGTTCTGAGGTATGAAAATCCTCGGAACATAAACAGAAACAACATGATATTTACATTATGTTATTTGAATATGCACAGCTGATGATGCTTAACAGCGTGATGAGGGTCAGCAGGTGCTTACCTGACTGTTGGGAAAGTTGTGGATAAAAGTTTAGCTTTTGGTTCTGGTGGTGTTCTGGACAAATTTGAAAAGGGGAAGTAAAGGTGTATACGTATGTAGGGTCAGAAGTTTGGAGAGGGTGTCTTTGGTTTACAGAAAAGAACTGGATATTTGATGAAGTTTGAAGATAAGAAACTCAAAGTTATGAAACAAAACTGGAGATTTTGGCAGAGTTTCAGAACGCTGTGTTGCTAAGATTTTTGTTTCTCACTTAGCAATTTTTGTTTCTTTTCTTGAACATCTTTTGCAGTTGTGAAGACTCTCTATTTATAGGCAAAGTTCTTGTGGATGCCTTGAACATTTAAGGCGCCAACAGAGTTTGAATTTGTTCTTTGACAAAAATTCCTGGGAAGTTGTGATACAGATAGCTTTCAGCCTAGGTTGCAGCAGCAGGCGTAGATTGGGGAGAAGTGACCTCTGAAGTGGGCGGTGGCGTGAAGACCCATGCCAGAATCTGTGCAAAAGAGTTTTCCAAGCCACACGTGAATGCTCAGGAGTGGTTGGAAGCATTAATGGGCATTAAATGGTGACAAGACCTATCAACATCAACATTCTGGTAATGGAAACCAGCGTTGAATCAGCAGCGTAAACCATGCTCTGGCCTTGGCTTCCTGTTGTCTTAGTAAGCTCTGGAGATTCTTTATCAGTGTAACACCCACTCTTCTGATCTTTCATCTTCTGATTTCAACCTGTTCTGAAGGAGCCTTCAGACTTTCCTGTTTCTCTTGCATTCCTTTAGCAAATTCTGACTGAGCTTGTGTAACTGCTGAAGGGGCATGTTCTGTTTGAGGCTTACATATTAAACCACGTTTACAACTTCTGATTGAACTGATGTAGCTGCTGAAGAGCCAACTTCTGACCATGCTGAGCCAAGCTTGCAACTTCTGACCGTTTTTATCTGGAATGGGTCCAGAAGTTCTGAAGCGCTGATTTTTTCTTAAACACTCATTTTAGAGAAGCGTTCTAAGTACTTAGAATTTGATTTTTCTCAAGATAAAAGCGTTGTTTTTTTTGGAGTTCGTGAGATCATCTTGCTCTTGTAAGTGGCTTGCTTGGGCAAAAGGATAACTCAGGACTTGGATTTGTTTCAGAGGGACCTTGAAAATCCAAGATGGTTTCCTGAAGAAAGGGAGGGCAAATTTTGGGGTACAACACTTTTCAACTGTGGGTTTTAAAAAAGTTTCTTTGAAAATTTCAGTTCGACTCTTGTATCAGTCCTCAAGAGTGTTTGAAAAGTTGCTTTTGAAAGCTTTTTTGAAAAATGTCTGTGTGAAAAGTATTTTTGATTTGTTTTGAAATTAGAGCAAGTATCTAGAGTCGTCTACCTACCCTAAGGAATTCGTCTGTGTAAATGTCCTTAAAGTAGTGCCATCCCACCATTGAGAGGTAGGTAGCACCACCGTTGGAGGTGTTCGGGTCAATTCGAGGGTTCGGGACATGGTGATCACCGGAGCAATGGGAAGACACCTTAGAAGCTACCCTCATGCCATGTTCATGGACATGAGGACTTACTAAAACGTCCTCTACTCGACGATCACCTTTCGAGGGGCAAGGCAATAATGAGGCGTACCCTAGGGGTGGTGTGTGATTTGTGTGTCGTTTTCATATATTTTTGTCTTGTCATATATTGATGATCTACGCGTTGCTTTTATTTTGAAATTCATTCTTTCATGCAGGTTAATTAACAGTTAAAAGATGCGAGAATTAAAAGTCCTACGCTATTACAAAGGCGCGGGTCCACATCACCAAATTAATCCAGGACCCGATTTGAAATAAAAAAATAATGCGGAAATATAAATGTCTAATTAAGCTATTACATGGCTTTGGGAGAATTACATGAATATTCACAAAAAGAAATAAAAATAAAATGCGAGAATGAGTAAAATCGGGAATGCGAGGGCGTTGGACCCTTTTAAGGAAATTAAATTACAATTATGAAATTAATTAAATTTAATGAGAAAAGAGAAGTTATTTTTTGAGTTTTTTGTATTTATGAATTTTTAGTAAGAAAATTAAATTGGAATTAAAAAGAAAAATCAATTAACCCTAATTCTAATTTGTTTTTAATTTATTAAGAAAAGTGTTTTTAGTTTGACCTAATTTACATTAATTATTTACATGGCAAATTCTATTTACAAAATAGTAATAAATAATTAAATAGGGTGAAAAAGAAAAAAAGATAAAAGTATAAAACCCTAATTCTACATTTTAGTTTATTACAAAAAATATTAAAGTTTAAACCTAGAATTAACTAAATTAATTAATACAATTTATTTACAAAGAAAACATTTAAATAAAATATTTTTATAATTTGTGACTTTCTGATTTTTTGGTATTTTTGGTACTTTTATAAAATTTATTTTTTGTGAATTAAAAGAAAACAATTGAATTAAAACAAATAATAAAAAATAGAAGAAAGAAAAGAGAAAGAAATATAATACACTATGGGGTTTCTGCCCCAATCTGGAGGTATTGTCCAGCAATTCTGGCCCATCAAATGCTAGCCCACGTGGACTTTCTTGACGCGTGTGCATCTGCGCTGACTGGTGCCCATGGTGTTCTTCAAATCTTGACCTTTGGATTGACACTCTGAGACATGTGGCACGCTTGGATAGTGGGCGTATGGTAGTCTTCTGAGGGGAACGCTACATGTTAGCATGGAAAGAAAAATAATATGGAGAAAGGAGGGGACCTAGGAATCGAACCCAGGTCCCAGAGTTTACCAATGCAACGCCTGACCACTTGATCCACTTACGCGCTTTGAGTATAATATAACCAATAAACAATATAAGGCAAAACGAGGGTTAGTGATGCTTTTTCGCGCGAAATTCAAACGCACCAACCACTGGCTTACACCTCACCTTCTTCTCCAATTGTCCTGCGTTTTCCTGAAAAAAAGAAAAAGGATAGCGGGGGTTTTAAACCCCCACTACATGATATGTGAAAAAATAGCGAATAGGCCCTGGTTGCTCATAAATTGAGCGCGACCTATGCATTGAGTTCGTATGAAGCTCCTAGTTCTAATGGCCCTGGTCTCGTGTCCCAATTTTTCCAGAACAAAGAAGCCCCAAATTTACAGTCATGAAACCCTAGCAAGCTTCAATGGTAACTTTGCATATAGGACACGAAAACTCAATTAAAGTACATGGTTAGCTTTAGAATGGATAAATTAACACAAATCAATCATTAAAAATTGAAAACAACGCATGAATCATGAGACACGAATATGCAAAAAGTTTGACACAGTTTGATCTCCATATACCAATTCTTGATGCTGGAAGCGTGGAAAAGGATTCAGTTAGGTTCCTTGATGTCTTAGGAAGCTTTTTCAATTGGTTAGAGGCCTTGAATCGCTTTGGAATGGTGTTTTCAGTTTTGATTTTTTTCACAAAAATTGCAAAGTGCATAAGAGGTTTTGGGTGCAGCTTCGAGGTCTTAGGCATTAGGTTTATGATCAGTATATGTATGCCAATGGATTAGGGTTGAATTTTGAGTCCAAAGATCCTTGCATTGATGTATGAAATATTTGATTTTCCATGAATATTTTTCCAATCTTTTTCATGTGTTTTTGATTCCAATCATGGCCAATCTTTCCAATTTGGGTGTGCACGAATCTTGAGTCTTTAAGGAGAGCAAATGCTGCATAAAAAGATTCAAATACATTGGTTTAGTATTTTTTTTTCATATTTTATTTAATTAAATGAATTTATTGTGATTAAAAATTCAAATAAATAATAAAAATGATGAAATAAATCCCCTTTGGGCCAAATGGTCGTGCATAGCCTTTGGATGATGAATCTTGGAAGAAAATGTGGCCCATTAGCAATTTTGAGGCATTTGAAGTAAAGTTGACTTTTCAAAATTCCCAAACATTTCCCAACTTCCACAAGGCACATCTTGCTCAATTTTTAAGATTTGATCATGTTCTTGGACATTTTGGAAAGGTCCTGAAGTCCTCTAACCAATGCCTTTGGTCCCATGTCATTTTGATTTACCAATCTCAAGTTATGGCCTTTGACTTAAAGTCCCTTTTGTTGACTTTTGAAAATGACCTATAATGTTGAAATTGATAACTTTTTGTGAGAGCATTTCTTGGACTTGAAGTATGAAGAGGAATTGTAGGAAATTTCTTTCTATTCAAAATGAGCTTTGGATGGGATTTTTCTTATAAACCATGTGGAAGTTATGCCTTGGTCAAGTTACAGTTGACTTTTTCAACTGTCCAAATATGGAAACTTTTGCATCTTGAGACTTTTTGAGCCATACCTTGAAAATCATGATCAAGAATTGATCAAATGATGTTTATGGCTTCAAAATAAGATGTTGACCAAAAATTTGGACTTTTGATTGTCAAATGACCATTTTGCCCCTGCAGTTGACTGTAGGGCAATTAGGGTTTTTGACTGTGCAATTTTTGTGCTGTAAGTCTTGAAACTTGGCATGAGGATGCTTGACCATGTTTATAGGCATGTGGGACATGATTGGACCCTTGAAAACTTCAATTTCTTTGTCAGAACCAAAACCCTAGTTTTTGACTGTTAGGAGGCCCTTGAACTGTGCAACCCTTGGGGAGATTTTGAAGCATGCTCTTTGCAAATCTTGAAGAATATGGGAGGGAAAATTTTGGGGTACAACAGTTGCCCCTGTTCAATCTTCTTAGACCTGAGGATGCAGATTGGCTGACGTTCCTTTCGTAATCCGAAGGTGGAAGATGATTGAACACTAGAGTGCCCAGAAATTTACGCTCACATAGTAGTGTGATGGTGGGAATGGGCTTATAGATGCCATTTGGAGATTGATGGATAGGATGATGGGCTTATAGATGTCATGCTAAGAGATGATGGATGAGTGGATGGGCTTATAGATGCCATGCTGAGAGGTGATGGATAAGTGGATGGGCTTATAGATGCCATCTGGGTGTCGATCGCGTACGAGATTCCTTAGCGAGAACTTGCGTACCTGCAAAAGAAAATGATTACCTGGCCTGTTACAAGAGCTGGTCTTCAAACTCTTTGTGTAGATGTGCCCTGACTGGTTACAAGAATTGAATCTGGAGCTTCAAAAAGGTGATGAATGAACCAGGGATGGTTACTACCTCAACGGGACGGTGAGAGAACCTTGAACGATTACTACCTCAACAGGAACGCTGAGAGAACCTTGGACAATTACTACTTCAACAGGAAGGCTGAGAGAACCTTGGACGATTACTACCTCAACAGGAACGCTGAGAGAATCTGGGGACGATTACTACCTCAACAGTAACGCTGAGAGAATCTTGGGCGACTTCAACCTCAATAGTAACGCTGAGAGAATCTTGGGCGACTTCAACCTCAACAGTAACGCTGAGAGAATCATAGGATGTCTTCTACTGAGTCTTCATCAGGAAAATCTTTTAGGGGTCGATTTAACTGGACTAGAGAAGGCCTTTGACTGGATAAGAAACAGGAAAATCTTAGGGTCGATTTAACTGAACCGGTCAAGGTCTTGAAATCTTCAACTGGATAAGAAACAGGGAGATCTTAGGGTCGATCTGACTGAACCAGAGAAGGCCTTTGACTGGATAAGAAACAGGAAAATCTTAGGGTCGATTTAACTGAACCGGTCTAGGTCTTTAAATGTCTTCAACTGGATAAGAAACAAGGAGATCTTAGGGTCGATCTGACTGAACTAGAGAAGGCCTTTGACTGGATAAGAAACAGGAAAATCTTAGGGTCGATTTAACTGAACCAGGCTAGGTCTTGGAATCTTCAACTGGATAAGAAACAGGGAGATCTTAAGGTCGATCTGACTGAACCAGAGAAGGCCTTTGACTGGATAAGAAACAGGAAAATCTTAGGGTCGATTTAACTGAACCGGTCTAGGTCTTGGAATATCTTCAACTGGATAAGAATCAGGGAGATCTTAGGGTCGATCTGACTGAACCAGAGAAGGCCTTTGACTGGATAAGAAACAGGAAAATCTTAGGGTCGATTTAACTGAACCGGTCTAGGTCTTGAAATGTATCTGAGAACTTGATTGGGTCTTTCCTGAAAGGTAAAGGTCAGTCATATGCAATGCATGATATGAATCAAGCAATGATGTTCTCAACATAAATGAGATTTGTAAGATATGATGCGTATATGCATGCTATAATGATGTATGGAAGTGCGATGTTTATGAATGTATCCTTTTGTCTAGGAAAATAAATCCTTGACGGGTGCTGGGAAGTCATATCCTGGGCTGATGTTGGAGAATAGATCTTTGCTTCCGCTGGAGATGATAGTTGCAAGAATACCGGTAGGAGAAGATAACTCCGTTGGGGCATAAACTTGGCGAATGGGTTTCTCTGCGGGGAGAAAAGTACTCTAACGATCTTGCTGGGGAGCAATACTCTGTGGGGAGAGAGATGCTTTGCTGAGATGTTGATGGTAACTTTGCTGGGGATACCATTGTTCTGTTGGAAGTGTTAATAGACTTCGCTGGGGATAAGAAGACTTCGCCGAGAACGATCTTTCCGTGGCTTTTGGCTGAGCATAACCCAGTTATATCCTGGTAAGGAAATAACTCTTTGAATAAAGCCGGGAGACGCGTTCGTGCTCTGCGAGGATAAGCTTCCAGAATCTACTGGGGATAAGCTTGCTGCTTGGGGAGATGGGTTCCAACCTTCTTGGGGAAACTGGATTGGACTCTCCTGGGGAAGTTTTGAGATGCATTGGAAGTAATTCTACTGAATGTTTGATATACCGCCGGGGAACAATCTTTAGACCAAGACTGCCGGGGATGCTTGTTAAGAACGCATGTATATTGCTGGGGAATGTTGAGATCTGCGGGGGATACCCAACTTCCTTAAGGCTGACTGTAACTTTGCTTGGGGAGAGCGTATTGACTTGCTGACACACTCTCTGGGGAATTAAGATGTACCGGTTATGTTCTTCAGCTGAACCTACCTTGATACCTTGAAGGACAGAACAATTAGATTGCTTAGACAACTCTTTATTGCCCCTGTTTCTAATGTTACCTGTAATTAATCCTTTGTTTCGTATGCAAATATTCATGAGTGAGCATATTATTGTCAATGCATATATCACAAATTGAACCTTGGACGTTCTTCGCAAGACAAAACAGAAAAAGGAAAAACAAACAATTGACAATTTTAACTGAAAAGTGATTTTTGTATTGATTTTTTTGAATTTGCCTGTGAAATAGGCGTTTGTGTACAAGAGGCTGACGTCCTAGTAAGAGAACGCCGCCGAACAAGGAGTTTATACAATTTGTACAAAAGAAAATAGAACAGCTGTGTGAAATGAATGATCCACTGGATTTCAACTATGCTATTGCCTTTATATCTCCGAGTGTCTCATCACTTGATGACCTAAATGAAGATGAAGCTGATTGATCGATGCCGTCTGAACTTGATGTAGATACCGGATTCTGGATGCAAAGTGATCCAATGAGACATGGTATTACGCTTTATCCCTAACTTTTGCCTGGACCGCCCTTTCGGGTTTTCAGTCCACCGGGATACCCATTTTTTCCCAAGCCGCCTTTTCAGGTTTTCGACTTGTCGGGTGTACAGATTTTTTCATTTCATCCCTTCATTTTTCCCGAACCCTTTTGGTTCGCCGGGAAGCCCTAATTTTTGCCTAGGTATGTCAACCTAGCGGGTCTTTTTTATGTGTAGTATCTTTTTACTATGTCTGCATTAGCGGGGTGAGGAAGGTCGTCACCATCCATATTTGTTAGAATCATGGCTCCTCCTGAGAACACATGTTTAACCACAAATGGCCCTTCGTACGTAGGGGTCCATTTTCCCCTTGGATCACTCTGAGGAAGGATGATACGCTTGATTACCAGGTCCCCAACTTGATATTCTTGTGGTCTGACCTTTTTGTTAAATGCCCTGATCATCTGTTTCTGATACGTTTGACCATGACAAATAGCAGCAAGTCTCTTTTCGTCAATTAAGTTTAGCTGATCAAGTTGTGTCTGGATCCAATCATCTTCACTGAGATCTGCATCCTTCATTACCCGGAGAGAGGGTATTTGCACTTCGATCGGTAAGACTGCCTCCATACCGTAGACCAAGGAGAAAGGAGTTGCCCTGGTTGACGTCCTGGCTGAGGTACGGTACCCATGTAGAGCGAACGGTAACATCTCGTGCCAATCTTTATAAGTCACTGTCATCTTCTGCACGATTTTCTTAATGTTCTTATTTGCTGCTTCTACAGCCCCATTCATCTTCGGTCTGTAAGAAGAAGAGTTGTGGTGCTGTATCTTAAACTGCTCGCAGAGCTCAGTGATCAACTTGTTATTGAGATTGGTACCGTTGTCTGTAATGATTCTTTTAGGGACGCCGTATCGACAGATCAGGTTATGCCGAATGAACCGTGCCACAATAGTCTTGGTTACCGTAGCGTAGGAAGCTGCTTCAACCCACTTCGTGAAATAATCAATTGCCACTAGGATGAAGCGATGCCCATTAGATGCCGTAGGTTTAATCTCACCGATCATATCTATGCCCCACATTGCAAACGGCCAAGGCGCGGTCAGAACATTTAGAGGAACTGGAGGAACATGCACCTTGTCTGCATAAATCTGGCATTTGTGGCATGTCCGAGAATGTTGGTAGCAGTCAGCTTCCATTGTGGACCAGAAATACCCTGCCCAAAGGATTTTCTTTGACATAGTGTGTCCACTGGAATGTGTTCCGAAGGTCCCTTCATGTAGTTCTTCCATGATCCTTTCTGCTTCTGTCTTGTCCACACAACGCAGTAAGGTCGAATCATGGTTTCGCTTGTACAGAATGCCGTTGCTAAGGAAGAACTTCGCTGCGAACCTTCTCAGAAACTTCTTATCATTGACAGATGCACCTTCAGGGTATTCCTGGGCTTCCAAGTATCTCTTCACCTCATGGTACCAAGGCTTCTCAGTCACCAATTCAGTTTCAAGATCACAACAGTATGCCGGTTCGTCCAGTTTCCAGATGATGATCCGGGGAGCCTCATTGTCCCATTTGACCTTGAACATAGAAGACATCGTAGCTAACGCGTCCACTAACTGATTCTCCTCTCTCGAGAAATGCTCAAAGGTGACCTCTGTGAAGTGGGGGATCAAGGTCAACACACATTCTTTGTAAGGAATAAGATTCGGATGTTTCGTATCCCACTCCCCTTTGATCTGATTGATCACGAGAGCGGAATCTCCGAAGACACTCAGAAACTTGATCCTTAAGTCAATCGCAGCCTGGAGACCCATGATGCATGCCTCATACTCCGCCATGTTGTTGGTGCAGTTGAAACATAGCCGGGTAGTAAGTGCAGTATGAGTGCCTTGAGGGGATATGATCACAGCGCCGATATTGTTACCCAAAGCATTGGAGGCTCCATCAAAGTGCATAGACCATCGGGATCCTTCCTCAGGTCCTTCATCCGGTCCAGGTACTTCACAATCAGTCACAATCATGATACTCTCGTCTGGAAACTCGAAGTTCATTGACTGATAGTCATCTACTGCCTGATGTGCCAAGTGGTCTGCCAATACACTTCCTTTGATGGCTTTCTGAGTCGTGTACTGGATGTCGTATTCTGTCAAGATCATTTGCCATCTTGCTATTCTCCCAGACAGAGCAGGCTTTTCAAATATGTACTTTATAGGATCCATCTTTGAGATCAACAAGGTAGTGTGAGTCAGCATATACTGTCTCAGCCGGCGAGCAGCCCATACCAAAGCGCAACAAGTTTTCTCGAGCAGTGAGTATCGGGTCTCACAGTCGGTAAACTTTTTGCTAAGGTAATAAATGGCATGCTCTTTTCGGCCAGACTCGTCATGCTGCCCCAGCACACACCCCATTGAGTTGTCAAGCACTGTCAGGAATAGTATCAGAGGTCTCCCTTCAACTGGTGGCATAAGGATGGGTGGTTCTTGGAGATACTCTTTGATTCTGTCAAAAGCAGCCTGACATTCATCATTCCAACGTACTACCTGATCTTTCTTCAGCAGCTTGAAGATTGGCTCACAGGTAGCAGTTAGGTGTGAGATGAACCGAGCAATGTAATTCAGGCGTCCTAGAAAGCCTCTTACCTCTTTCTCTGTCTTAGGAGCTGGCATTTCTTGAATAGCTTTAACCTTGGCAGGGTCCACTTGAATACCCTTATCACTTACAACGAAGCCTAGCAGCTTTCCAGATCTTACCCCGAAGGTGCACTTTTTCGGGTTCAACCTCAGTTTGTACAACTTCAGACGGTCAAACAATTTCTGCAGATGATCTATGTGTTCTTCCTCAGTATGGGACCTTGCGATCATGTCGTCAACATACACTTCTATCTCATGATGAATCATGTCATGAAATAAGGCAACCATGGCACGTTGGTAGGTTGCCCCAGCATTTTTCAGTCCAAAAGGCATAACCTTGTAGCAGAAGGTGCCCCACTGAGTAACAAATGTAGTCTTTTCCATGTCTTCCGGAGCCATCTTGATCTGATTATACCCTAAAAAACCATCCATGAAAGAGAACACCTTATGCTGGGCAGTATTGTCAACCAGGACATCAATGTGAGGTAGAAGGAAGTCATCCTTGGGGCTGGCCCTGTTCAGATCCCTGTAGTCAACACACATTCTTACCTTTCCATCTTTCTTAGGTACCGGCACCACGTTAGCAACCCACTGAGGATAAGAAGTCACTGCGAGAAACCCGGCATCAAACTGTTTCATAACCTCGGCTTTGATCTTCTCAGACATCTCTGGACGCATACGGCAGACCTTTTGCTTGACCGGAGGACAGTCTTCCTTGGTAGGCAAATGATGTACCACAATGTCAGTATCCAACCCAGGCATGTCTTTGTAGGACCAGGCAAAGATCTCCATATAATCATGTAGCATCTGAGTCAACCGTTGCTTCACGCTGAGCTCTAGGTTGGCACCAATCTTTACTTCCTTTCTGTTCGTCTCAGTACCCAGATTTATTGTTTCCACCGGCTCTTCATGTGGTTGAATTGCCCTCTCTTCCTGGAGTAACAGTCTTGCAAGCTCGCCAGGCACTTCGCAATCATCTTCACCTTCGTCTTCGGCTAAGTTGATCGGATTTTCAAAGTCATAACTGGCAGTAGCAGAGTCGTTACCATTGAGATCCATAGTGGATTGAAACCTGTATGAGTGAGTGTGTGTAAATACAGCTGTTTTGCAATATGTAAAGAAAGGAAAGAAAGAAAAGGAGCATAAGATTTGAAATGCGAGAAAACGTCCAAGATCTTTATTCATGATATATGAAATGACAATTAATATGCCCTCACAAATGAAGCCAACGGTGCCTCGGGTAAGACACCGGGTCATAGAGTTTTAATTGTTTATTACAAATAAAAAAACATAGGAGTTTATTACTGCGTAACAAAAGTAACAGGAGTATGATCCTTAGCAGTCTAATTGGTCAATCCGCCCTCAGTCGTCGGGTAGATCCAGCTTTCAAACTCTGACTCTTCCACTTAATCTTTGTCCCCAACAGCATTCACTCCATGAGCAGGCAGGGGAGCTGTCACTACATTAGGCTTCTCAGATGCCTCAAATTGTACCTCCTTCGTATCAATAAGGTCCTGCAGCTTATTCCTTAAGGCCCAACAGTCATCAGTGGAATGCCCCGGGCTATCGGAGTGATAAGCACAACGGGCATTTGGATTGTATTTCGGAGAGGCAGTATTCACCACTTTCGGGGCCTCTCTAACAGTCACTAGGTTGGTGGACAGCAATTGTGGCAAGATTTGCGATAAGGTCATACTTAGCTGGGTGAACTCCCTTCTGGGTCTTTCAGCCCTTTGAGGATTGGTTTGCCGAGGAGCGGCAACAGGTTTAGCAATCATCACCGCGTTGACAGGCTGGCGGCGCTCAGGTTTCTCTTGTCTTCTAGACCCATATACAGCACTGGCCTCCTTCTTAAAGGGCTTCTTCTCTGAATTTGACGATGCACCCTTCTGAATTTTACCAGACTTCATCCCAGCCTCTATTCTCTCTCCAGTCAGAATAAGATCAGTAAACCCTACAGATGAGTTACCGATAAGATGATTGAAAAATGGCCCAGATAGGACCCCAAGAACATGTCTACCAACTCCCGGTCAGTTAACGGAGGATGCACCCTGCCAGCCAGATCCCTCCACTTCTGTGCATACTCTTTGAAACCTTCGCTTGAACCTAGCGACATACCCTGGAGTTGGGTACGTGTAGGAGCAAGGTCGGCATTATATTGATACTGCTTATAAAAAGCAGTAGCCAACTCCTCCCAGTTACGAACTTTGGTCCCATCCAGCTGATAGAACCATTCGAGATGAGTCCCTGAAAGACTCTCCTGGAAGAAGTGGATCCACAAGTTCTTATCCACTGAGTACGGTTGAATCTTCCGCACGTAAGACCTGAGGTGTAGCTTGGGACAAGACGCCCCGTCATACTTGGTGAAAGATGGTGCCTTAAACTTATGAGGGATGATCACACCAGTAGACAAACCCAAATCTCCGAAATCCAGCCCAGGCACTTGTTGGATCTCCATAGCATTCAGTCTGTCTTCTAACTGCTTATACCGGTCTTCAGCCGGAGGGTACTGTTCCTCATTGAAGTCAGTCTCGTTGTCAGAGACTACCGGACTAGGACCTTTTCCCCCTTGGGGACTGCTCTTGCCTATAGAAGAACCAGCCTCTTCATTCTGCAGAGTGTTGCCAAACCTTCGGCCCGAGTTGAAAAGAACAATTCTCTTCTTCTTCTTCTTCTCCTTCTTCAGGAGCAAAGCCTTCAGCTCTTCTTGGCCCTGAGCCAAACCCATGATCAGTTCCTGAAACTGCGCATTCTGCGCCTGAAGAGCCTTGATAGACATCTCGGTTGATGATGAGTCAGGATTCATGATGCTGAAATAAACAGCGAAGAACAGTAAGCAACCTGAAAAGAAGAAAAACCTGCTATGCACATGATGAATGATATGTGTTTATGCAATGCATTCAAGGGTTCGAAAGTTCAAATTTGTTGCTGATAAAAAGGAACATACGTTATCATTAAGGAAATAATTGTTCAGTACATCAAAGCCTCATGGGCACATATTACAAAGCAAATCAATCCCAAAAGACACTATGCATGCTCTTTGGAGCTATGTAGGTGTTGAGATTCCTCTCCTCGTGCAATAGGCGGGTGAGCTCCAAGACCTTCTTTTCACTAGCATGTAGGCTGGTCTCAAGAGAATTCCGTTCTTCCTTAAGCTGGATCCAGCTCTTCTGCATCTCCTCCCAGGACGTGGGCATGTCAGGATGTTAAATAGTGTAGGACACTTCTCCTTCCAATACTGGCTCTTTGATCACAGGGAGCACATGAGGATATGGCATTACTAACTTCTGGGAGCGGGCTCGCACCCATTTGAGATATGGTTCCAATGGGATGGAATTCCTGTGCCCCAGTGTTTTTCTGTCCATCCTACTTGGCATCCTCCAAGCTCTGATAAATCTCTGGCGAAGTCCTTGGGCATCGTTGTCGAAGTCAAAAACTATGTCAGGAATTAACATGTCATGAGGGCCATCCCTCCGAGCATAACCAAACTGTCTCCAAGCCAGGCATGGGTTGTAAGTAATACCTCCTCTGATTCCAAGTAAAGGAACATTAGGGTACTCCCCGCAACGATCAATGATAGTGACATCCTCTCTGGACCGAGGGCACCAATGTATATCTGCATGTGTAAGAGTCATCAGCCGTTGTGACCATCTCAAACCCCGCTCGTTCTTCAAAACTGATTGTGGAAGGTGCGAAATAAACCACCTTCCCAGGAGAGGAGTGCAACACATAAGGACACCTCTTTTTCTCATGGTTCGAGTGTAACATGAGTGAAGGATGTCCCCCAGCAACGTAGGTATAGGATTCCTGGACATGAAGATCTGGACAGTACTGATATCTATAAGCTGATATGGGTTAGGGAACAACACCAAACCATAGACAAGGAGGGCCACAACTTCTTCAAAAGCTTGTAAGTCAAGGGAGTTCCAACATTCATGGGCCTTTTCAAACAGAAACCTGGCTAAGAACCCTTTGATACCACTTCTAACTTCCCAATGTCCCTTGAGGTCAGATGATTGTAGGTGTAAGGCTTTAGCAATCTCTTCAAGCTTGGGTTCCTTTTTCGTACCGTTGTAGGGTAGTTGATCAAGGATAGGAATCTTCAGAAGCCGGGAGAACTCCTCCAATGTAGGTACCAGCTGATAATCCAGGAAAGTGAAACAGTGATGCAGAGAGTCAAAGAACTGGAACAGGACCTTTATCATATCTTCCTCAATGTTGGTATTGACCAAGCTGATGAGTCTTCCATGTCTTTCACTGAATGAAGAACTCTCGGGAATCCTGGATATAAGCTCCTTAAGCTGAGGAGGGATCCTTACAAGACTGATTTGAATTGTCTTTCTGCGAACAGTTTCCATGTCCTACAAAACAAGAACAAAGATGAAGATTCGAACCCCTGAAATGGTTAGTCAATGCATATGATGCTGGATGATGTCATGATGCTATGATTAAACACACCACAGATATTTACAAAGGCAAACATGTAAGGCACACAAGTCACACAAGACAAGCCCTTAGAGTTTAGGCCAGCATGGGGTCTGGGTATTACCCTCTTGAAGTTGGTGGGCTCAACCTGTCCTATTAGAAGTAATCGGGTTCTAAGGGTCACAATATCACTGGAT
Source organism: Vicia faba (assembly GCA_948472305.1). Classification (NCBI taxonomy): domain Eukaryota; kingdom Viridiplantae; phylum Streptophyta; class Magnoliopsida; order Fabales; family Fabaceae; genus Vicia; species Vicia faba. The sequence continues at coordinate 1,053,806,627 of OX451740.1, read as the reverse complement.
TGCTTTCATTGTTCATCGTTTCGATTTAGCCACTGAACTGGCGACCGAAATATTCCAGGAAAGCAACCCTCAATTGAGTGTAGTATCGAGTATCAACCAACCTCGGACTGCACCAAAGTCAGTTATCTCACTACCCTAAAGAGGCCAAGATGGTTCATTTAAGGTTCCTAAGGTCAGTTGATGTTTCAGGACACCACGCGGAGGCCCCGTACTCTCCTTGACTGAACTCAAGGGTTACCGATACACACCAAAGTTCCACATCAACGTAACAGACTGTTTCAACCATGTCGGTATACCCCGCACAGTTCCCTCACAGCCTTGTTGCTACTTTCTAAGAAGGTATCCCCCAGATCCGGGTTAGGATCTATAGAACTCCCAAGACAGTCCCCACAATTTTAAGCAAACAATTCAGACAATTGAAAACACAAGTGATCTTAGTCCTAAGGTACACCTCACTTAAAAATAAGTCCCCAGCAGAGTCGCCAGTTCTGTGATCGGTGGATCTGGAACTGACTGTTTAACGCTGGTTCGCGAAATGTCGCGGAAGCAAGAGTCGCCACCGTCTTTTATTTTCTCCAAATGGAAAGGACAAAAGCACAGAAAAATTCCTTATAGAGATTGCTCTCGGTTCGGGAGGTAGATTATAGAAAGGGAAGGTGTTAGCACCCTTTCTATCCATGGTTATCCATGGGCTCTTAGATACTTACTCACTTGTGTTTTCAAAATCGTTTGTTTGCTTTTCAACTGTGGGTTTTAAAAAAGTTTCTTTGAAAATTTCAGTTCGACTCTTGTATCAGTCCTCAAGAGTGTTTGAAAAGTTGCTTTCGAAAGCTTTTTTGAAAAATGTCTGTGTGAAAAGTATTTTTGATTTGTTTTGAAATTAGAGCAAGTATCTAGAGTCGTCTACCTACCCTAAGGAATTTGTCTGTGTAAATGTCCTTAAAGTAGTGCCATCCCACCATTGAGAGGTAGGTAGCACCACCGTTGGAGGTGTTCGGGTCAATTCGAGGGTTCGAGACATGGTGATCACCGGAGCAATGGGAAGACACCTTAGAAGCTACCCTCATGCCATGTTCATGGACATGAGGACTTACTAAAACGTCCTCTACTCGACGATCACCTTTCGAGGGGCAAGGCAATAATGAGGCGTACCCTAGGGGTGGTGTGTGATTTGTGTGTCGTTTTCAGATATTTTTGTCTTGTCATATATTGATGATCTACGCGTTGCTTTTATTTTGACATTCATTCTTTCATGCAGGTTAATTAACAGTTAAAAGATGCGAGAATTAAAAGTCCTACGCTATTACAAAGGCGCGGGTCCACATCGCCAAATTAATCCAGGACCCGATTTGAAATAAAAAATAATGCGGAAATATAAATGTCTAATTAAGCTATTACATGGCTTTGGGAGAATTACATGAATATTCACAAAAAGAAATAAAAATAAAATGCGAGAATGAGTAAAATCGGGAATGCGAGGGCGTTGGACCCTTTTAAGGAAATTAAATTACAATTATGAAATTAATTAAATTTAATGAGAAAAGAGAAGTTATTTTTTGAGTTTTTTGTATTTATGAATTTTTAGTAAGAAAATTAAATTGGAATTAAAAAGAAAAATCAATTAACCCTAATTCTAATTTGTTTTTAATTTATTAAGAAAAGTGTTTTTAGTTTGACCTAATTTACATTAATTATTTACATGGCAAATTCTATTTACAAAATAGTAATAAATAATTAAATAGGGTGAAAAAGAAAAAAAGATAAAAGTATAAAACTCTAATTCTACATTTTAGTTTATTACAAAAAATATTAAAGTTTAAACCTAGAATTAACTAAATTAATTAATACAATTTATTTACAAAGAAAACATTTAAATAAAATATTTTTATAATTTGTGACTTTCTGATTTTTTGGTATTTTTGGTACTTTTATAAAATTTATTTTTTGTGAATTAAAAGAAAATAATTGAATTAAAACAAATAATAAAAAATAGAAGAAAGAAAAGAGAAAGAAATATAATACACTAGGGGGTTTCTGCCCCAATCTGGAGGTATTGTCCAGCAATTCTGGCCCATCAAATGCTAGCCCACGTGGACTTTCTTGACGCGTGTGCATCTGCGTTGACTGGTGCCCATGGTGTTCTTCAAATCTTGACCTTTGGATTGACACTCTGAGACATGTGGCACGCTTGGATAGTGGGCGTATGGTAGTCTTCTGAGGGGAACGCTACATGTTAGCATGGAAAGAAAAATAATATGGAGAAAGGAGGGGACCTGGGAATCGAACCCAGGTCCCAGAGTTTACCAATGCAATGCCTGACCACTTGATCCACTTACGCGATTTGAGTATATTATAACCAATAAACAATATAAGGCAAAACGAGGGTTAGTGATGCTTTTTCGCGCGAAATTCAAACGCACCAACCACTGGCTTACACCTCACCTTCTTCTCCAATTGTCCTGCGTTTGCCTGAAAAAAAGAAAAAGGATAGCGGGGGTTTTAAACCCCCACTACATGATATGTGAAAAAATAGCGAATAGGCTCTGGTTGCTCATAAATTGAGCGCGACCTATGCATTGAGTTCGTATGAAGCTCCTGGTTCTAATGGCCCTGGTCGAGTGTCCCAATTTTTCTAGAACAAAGAAGCCCCAAATTTACAGTCATGAAACCCTAGCAAGCTTCAATGGTAACTTTGCATATAGGACACGAAAACTCAATTAAAGTACATGGTTAGCTTTAGAATGGATAAATTAACACAAATCAATCATTAAAAATTGAAAACAACGCATGAATCATGAGACACGAATATGCAAAAAGTTTGACACAGTTTGATCTCCATATACCAATTCTTGATGTTGGAAGCGTGGAAAAGGATTCAGTTAGGTTCCTTGATGTCTTAGGAAGCTTTTTCAATTGGTTAGAGGCCTTGAATCGCTTTGGAATGGTGTTTTCAGTTTTGATTTTTTTCACAAAAATTGCAAAGTGCATAAGAGGTTTTGGGTGCAGCTTCGAGGTCTTAGGCATTAGGTTTATGATCAGTATATGTATGCCAATGGATTAGGGTTGAATTTTGAGTCCAAAGATCCTTGCATTGATGTATAAAATATTTGATTTTCCATGAATATTTTTCCAATCTTTTTCATGTGTTTTTGATTCCAATCATGGCCAATCTTTCCAATTTGGTTGTGCACGAATCTTGAGTCTTTAAGGAGAGCAAATGCTGCATAAAAAGATTCAAATACATTGGTTTAGTATTTTTTTTTCATATTTTATTTAATTAAATGAATTTATTGTGATTAAAAATTAAAATAAATAATAAAAATGATGAAATAAATCCCCTTTGGGCCAAATGGTCGTGCATAGCCTTTGGATGATGAATCTTGGAAGAAAATGTGGCCCATTAGCAATTTTGAGGCATTTGAAGTAAATTTGACTTTTCAAAATTCCCAAAACTTTCCCAACTTCCACAAGGCACATCTTGCTCAATTTTTAAGCTTTGATCATGTTCTTTGACATTTTGGAAAGGTATTGAAGTCCTCTAACCAATGCCTTTGGTCCCATGTCATTTTGATTTACCAATCTCAAGTTATGGCCTTTGACTTAAAGTCCCTTTTGTTGATTTTTGAAAATGACCTATAATGTTGAAATTGATAACTTTTTGTGAGAGCATTTCTTGGACTTGAAGTATGAAGAGGAATTGTAGGAAATGTCTTTCTCTTCAAAATGAGCTTTGGATGGGATTTTTCTGATAAACCATGTGGAAGTTATGCCTTGGTCAAGTTACAGTTGACTTTTTCAACTGTCCAAATATGGAAACTTTTGCATCTTGAGACTTTTTGAGCCATACCTTGAAAACCATGATCAAGAATTGATCAAATGATGTTTATGGCTTCAAAATAAGATGTTGACCAAAAATTTGGACTTTTGACTGTCAAATGACCATTTTGCCCCTGCAGTTGACTATAGGTCAATTAGGGTTTTTGACTGTGCAATTTTTGTGCTGTAAGTCTTGAAACTTGGAATGAGGATGATTGACCATGTTTATAGGCATGTGGGACATGATTGGACCCTTGAAAACTTCAATTTCTTTGTCAGAACCAAAACCCTAGTTTTTGACTGTTAGGAGGCCCTTGAACTGTGCAACCCTTGGGGAGATTTTGAAGCATGCTCTTTGCAAATCTTGAAGAATATGGGAAGGCAAATTTTGGGGTACAACACATCTCGAAAAGGAATTTTGCTGTGCTTTTGTCCTTTCCTTGTTGGAGAAAATAAAAGACGATGGCGACTCTTGCTTACCGCGACATTTCGCGAACCAGCATTTCAAAACAGTCAGTTCTATTTCCACCGATCACAGAACTGGCGACTCTGCTGGGGAAATATTATAAGTTAGGTGTACCTTAGGATTAGATCATTTTATGTTTTCAATTTTATGCCTTGTTTGCTTTAATATTTGTGGGCTTGTATCGGAGTTTCATAGATCCTAACCCGGATCTGGGGAATACCCTTTAGGTAAGTAGCAATAAACTGTGAGGGACCTGTCCGGCATAGACCGACACGGGTGAAGCAGTAGCTACGTTGGTGTGACACCTTGGTCTGTACCGATATCCCTTGTGTTGGAACGAGGAGAATATGGGTCTTCTGAGGAGTCATTAAGCACCAACTGACCTTAGAACCTTAAATTGACCAACTTGGCCATAGAACAGTAGAAGTATGCTACACTCATTGAGGCTAAACTCTCGTGATGGTTCCGGTCGCAAGAAAAGGTTGCGAAACTAGAGTTATGACCGATTGAGGGTAGTCAGTGATATTGAGATCCTCTAGAACCCGATTACTATTTTCTAGGAGAGGTCTTAACCAACTGAAACTGAAAGAGGGTAGTACCTAAACTTCATGCTGGCCTGAACTCTAAGGGTTGTCTTGTGTGACTTGTGTGCCTTACCATGTTTGCCTTTTGTGAATACTTGTGGTGTGCCTTTATCAAACATCATAACATCATACCATTGCATGCATCCTGCATAAGCACTAACCCATTTCAAAGACAAGAGGGTTTCATCTTTGCTTTGTTTTGTAGGACATCATGATCCCCGTGCGAAGGAATACTATCCGGCTCAACTTTGTTCAACCACCTGATTTGCTTACAGAATTGGTTGACAGGATTCCAAACACTACTTCCTTCATCAAGAGGCATGGTTCTCTTCTCGGTTTATTCACTTCAAAGTGGGACCAACAATTGATGAGCGTCCTGACCCAGTTTTATGATCCGCTATACCATTGCTTCACCTTTCAAGACTTCCAGCTGGTCCCTACCCTGGAAGAATTCACTGATTTGCTTGGTATCCCTGTTTTGGAACAGACTCCATTCACTGGTTGGGAAAAGACTCTTAGGCCTGAGGAGATTGCTGCAGCCCTTCCTTTGACCAAAGAAGAGGTAATGGCTAACTGGGAGACGAGAAGCGGAGTTAAGGGCTTTTTGGCTAAGTTTCTGGTTGGCAAAGCTAATAGTTTCTGGAATGACTTAGACTTCAGGGCGTACGAAGACATCCTGGCTCTCTTAATCTATGGTCTAGTATTGTTTCCAAATCCTGATACCTTTGTTAATGTCAACGCCATAAGGATCTTCATCTCTCGGAACCCTGTACCCACTCTCTTGGGTGATATCCTGCAACAGCTCTACGCTCGTACTGCCCGAAGATGGGGAACTTTGTGGTGTTGTGCTCCTTTATTGGTGAGGTGGTTTATTTCGCACCTCCCTAAGTTCGTGCTGAAGAACAAAGAAGGAAGGGGCTGGGCTCATAGGATAATGTCTCTCACTGATAATGACATCATTTGGACTCTCAGAGGTTTAGATGAGTTAGCTGTTATTGATCGTTATGGAGAGTATCATAATGTTCCTTTGATCGGAACTCAGGGAGGAATCTCTTATAACCCATGTTTAGCTCTTCATCAGTTTGGAAGAGCCAGAAGAGCAGGGCCTCATGAGATGTTGATACCTCACATCAGTTTTGAGTTTCAGGTAGATAGTGACGAGCTACGTCGTAGATTCATCAGGGCTTGGGACAGAATTCACAAAGCTGACCCACATGAGTTGGGACCAAAGACCTCTCTACCAATGGAATCCTACTTCAGATGGGTCTGCATCCGTGCTCAGAAGTTAGATATTCCATACGAAGCTGTCAGGCCTATTACTCTTGAAGTTCCTGATAAAGACGGGGTTCCTCCAACTGTTCTCCATCCTCAGATACCCACGGATATTGTTACGCTAAAGAGGTCTTGGGCGCAACTGCAGGAAGAACGGGATTATTATCGGGAAAGGTTCAATGAACAGGAACAGAAGATCCAGAAGCTAATGAAGCAATTGGAGAACGAGCGGATCCTGAATGACTATATCCGTACTGAGAAGAGGAGGCCATGGGAGCATTGAGGGGCCTTGGATGTTTCTTTTACAGTTCTTTTATTAGCTTTTCAGTTTTCATTCTTGTAACGCCTAAGGGCAATTTGTTGAAACAATTTAAAAGTTGAAGCTAATAAAGTGTATTTCCTTTTTTGTCTACAAAGCTGAATCTCGATTGTCTTTGAAAACATAAATCATACGCATTTCATGCCATCATATGCATAACAGGTACCCTTTTTACAGGTCACTTATCTTCTTTGCTGTTTATTTCAGCAATCCTCATGACTTCTGAACCTTCCACTGAACAAGCTATCAAGGCCCTCCAGGCCCAGAATGCCCAGTTCCAAGAGTTGGTTATGAGCCTAGCCCAGGGTCAACAGGAGTTGAAGACTCTGATTCTGAAGAAGAAGAAGAGGACCGTATTGTTCAACACTGGACGCAGATTTGGGAATGGACTACAAAATAAGGTTGATCTGACTACTTCCTCTGTAGGGAAAGACAGTCCCCAAGAGAGAAGGGTTCCTAGTCCCGTGGTCTCCGACAACGAGACGGGTTATAATGATGAACAGTATCCTCCTGCCGAGAATAGGTACAAACAGCTGGAGGACCGCTTAAGTGCTATGGAGATACAGAATGTGCCCGGGTTGGATTTTGGAGACCTAGGCTTATCCTCTGGGGTGGTGATTCCCCATAAGTTCAAAGAACTCGCTTTTGCAAAGTACGACGGAGCTTCCTATCCTAAGCTGCACCTCCGGTCATATGTGAGGAAGATCCAACCTTATACAGCCGACAAGAATTTGTGGATCCATTTCTTCCAGGATAGTCTTTCAGGGACTCAACTCGAATGGTTCTATCATCTGGATGGAGCCAGTATTCGTAACTGGGAGGACTTGGCTACTGCGTTCTATAAGCAGTATCAGTATAATTCCGACCTCGCTCCTACGCGTACCCAACTCCAGGGTATGTCACTAGGGACGGGTGAAGGATTTAAAGAATATGCCCAAAAATGGAGAGACCTGGCTGGAAGGGTGCAGCCACCCTTAACTGATCGTGAACTTGTGGATATGTTCTTGGGGACCCTGTCTGGTCCGTTCTTCAACCATTTGATTGGAAATTCTTCTGCCGGGTTTACAGACCTTATCTTGACTGGTGAGAGAATAGAAGCTGGTATCAAGTCTGGGAAGATACAAAAGGGTGCCTCCTCGAGCACTGAGAAGAAAACCTTCAAGAAAGAATCTAGTGATGTCTATGGTTCAAGGAGACAGAATAAACCGGAACGCCGCCAAGCTGTCAACGTGGTGGTAATTTCAAAACCTGCTGCTGCTCCTCAGCATCACAACCAGCAAAGGGGTGAGAGACCCAGAAGGCAGTTTACTCGGCTCAGCATGACCTTGTCCCAGATATTGCCACAGCTACTGACAACCAATCTGGTGACTATAAAAGAAGCTCCGAAGGTTGTAAACACAACATCTCCAAAGTACAATCCTAACGCCCGGTGCGCTTATCACTCTGACAGCCCGGGGCATACTACGGATGATTGTTGGGCTCTGAAGAATAAGGTTTAGGACCTTATTGATGCTAAAGAGATAGAGTTCGAGGCGCCCGAAAGGCCCAATGTTGTGACTGCTCCCATGCCCAAGCATGGAGTGAATGCTGTGGAAGAAGACCTGTATGTAGTCTTTGTGGATGATATTGTTACTCCGCTATTGACCGTCAAGAGGAACTTGTTGCTAGCCGGTTTATTTCCGGGATGTAGTAAAGGTTGCCATCTATGTTCTGTTTCACCTGCTGGTTGTCCTTTGTTGAAGTCAGGCGTCCAAAACCTGATGGATAATAAAGAAATCCTGTTTGAGAAGGTTGTTGTTCCTGCCGCCCCTACTGAAGAAGTGTCCATTGTTACTATTTTCAATAACTCTCTTAAGGCTCCCTCAAGAAAGCCTGTCAAAATCATGTCTGCTCAGAAGATTGCACCAATAATCATCACAGTTCTAGGGCCTCTTCCCTATACATCCGACAAAGTTGTCCCTTGGCACTATGGGGCAGATGTTTATGTGCTCGAAGTTAAACAAGAGTTTGATACTAATACCGGCGTCAGCAACATCACCGGGCCTGCTAAAGTCACCCGTAGTGGTAGACTTTTCTCACCAGATATTGTGCCACCAACAATCCAGAGACCTATCGTTATCACACCCGCAAGTGTGCCCACTTCCCTTCCTGATCAAGTTCCTATTTCTACCCCTGCTGCCGAGTCTTCTGACACTCGGGGCAAAGGGATTTCTACTGATGTGCCTGCCCAGACGGAGGCACCAAAGACAACCACTGTTGAAGCTTCCAAACAGGAGATGGAAGAGATCCTTAAGATTATCAAGAAGAGTGATTTTAATGTAGTTAAGCAGCTGGGGCACACCCCATCTAAAATTTATATGCTATCACTGTTGTTGTGTTCAGAGGCCCATGCCAAGGCTCTGATTACCTTCTTGAAGACGGCCCACGTGCCACAAGAGACGTCAGTTGATCAGTTCACCGACTGTGTGGCCAACTTAACTGCTGATAATGGTTTGGGTTTTTCTGACGCCGATCTGACTGCTAAAGGGAAGAACCATAATGATGCCATGCATGTCTCCATCGAATGCAGGGGCACTACTCTTGCCCATGTGCTGGTTGACACTGGTTCCTCGTTGAACGTACTGCCCAAGAAAGCTCTAGACAGGCTGGATTGCGAGGGTTTGGAGCTGAAGCCAAGTAACATTATTGTCCGGGCCTTTGATGGGTCTAAGAGAATGGTGCATGGCGAGGTTGATATTCCAATCAGAGTTGGTTCTCAGGTCTTCGACTCTACATTCTACGTTATGGACATCCGACCATCCTACTCTTGTTTGCTGGGTCGTCCATGGATCCACAAGGCTGGAGCTGTGACTTCCACACTACATCAGAAGCTGAAGTACCCTGTCAGAGGGAAGATTGTGACAGTTCAAGGGGAGGAAGAATATATGGTCAGCCACCTCAACTCATTTCGGTACATAGAAATGGATGGGGAGTTCATTGAGACTCCATTCCAGCACTTTGAAGAGGTCCCTCAGACACTGGCCTCAGCCGAGACTGTGATTGAAGATTCTCCTTTAAATATGGCTTCCTTAAAGGATGCTCGGGCTGTGGTTGAGAAGGGTGAGTGTGCAAACTGGGGCCGACTTCCTGATTTCACTTCGAAGACTGACAAGTTTGGCTTGGGTTTCACTGCAGAAGCTCAGAGGGTTGTTCGTCGTGAAAAGATTGGAAGACCTCATGTGTTCATCAGCAACTCGGGAGTAAATGCCATTGAAGATGACATGGAGGAATCTGAATTCGACAGTTGGATCTACCCCACAACCAACGGTGGACCGAACAACTGGACTGCCAAAGACTTCATACCTATTACTTTTGTCACTTAGTAATGAACTCCTTTTTTTTGAATTTGTAACAGACAATAATTTGAAACTTTATGGCCCGGTGTCTTACCCGGGGCACCGTGGCTTCATTTGTGAGGGCTTTTGTGTGTCATTTTCATATATCATTAATAAAAGCATTGGACGTTTTTTGCATTTCAAATCTTGCGCTCCTTGTCTTTCTTTATTATATATTTCAAAACAGCTATTTACACACACTCACATATACAGGTCCCAATCCACTCTGGATCTCACTGGTAATGACTCTGCTACTGCCGGTTATGACTTCGAAAATCTGATCAACTTATCCGAAGACGAAGGTGAAGATGATTGCGAAGTGCCTGGTGAGCTTGCAAGACTGCTACTCCAGGAAGAGAGGGCCATTCAGCCACATGAAGAGCTAGTGGAAACGGTAAATCTGGGTACTGAGACAGACAGAAAGGAAGTCAAGATTAGGGCCAATCTGGAGCTCAGTGTGAAACAACGGTTGATACAGATGTTGCATGACTACGTGGAAATCTTTGCCTGGTCTTACGAAGACATGCCTGGGTTGGATACCGACATTGTGGTTCATCACTTGCCTACCAAGGAAGAATGCCCTCCGGTAAAACAGAAGGTCCGCCGTATGCGTCCAAAGATGTCCGAGAAAATCAAAGCTGAGGTTATGAAACAATTCGACGCCAGTTTTCTAGCAGTGACTTCTTACCCTCAGTGGTTTGCCAATGTGGTTCCGGTACCAAAGAAGGATGGTAAGGTTCGAATGTGTGTTGACTACAGGGATTTGAACAGGGCGAGCCCTAAGGATGACTTCCCTCTGCCTCACATCGATGTCCTGGTTGACAACACGGCTCAGCATAAGGTATTCTCCTTCATGGACGGGTTCTCCGGTTATAATCAGATAAAGATGGCTCCTGAAGACATGGAGAAGACCTCTTTTGTTACTCAGTGGGGCACCTTTTGCTACAAGGTCATGCCTTTTGGGTTGAAAAATGCTGGGGCAACCTACCAACGTGCCATGGTTGCTTTGTTTCATGACATGATCCATCATGAGATTTAAGTATACGTAGACGATATGATTGCAAGGTCCCAAACTGAGGAGGAACACCTTGACCATCTACAGAAGCTGTTTGACCGGTTGAAGTTATACAAGTTGAGGTTAAACCCGAACAAGTGCACCTTCGGGGTGAGATCTAGAAAATTGCTAGGCTTCGTCGTGAGCGACAAAGGTATTCAAGTAGACCCTTCCAAAGTGAAAGCCATACAAGAGATGCCAGTTCCCAGGACAGAAAAAGAAGTAAGAGGTTTTCTGGGACGGCTGAACTACATAGCCCGATTCATCTCGCACCTAACTGCTACTTGTGAACCAATCTTCAAGCTACTGAAGAAAGATCAAATAGTATGTTGGAACGATGAATGTCAGGCTGCTTTCAAAAGAATCAAAGAGTATCTCCAGGAGCCACCCATTCTTATGCCACCGGTTGAAGGGAGACCCCTAATCTTATACTTGACAGTACTTGATAACTCAATGGGATGTGTGTTGGGGCAGCATGACGAGTCTGGCCGAAAAGAGCACGCTATTTATTACCTTAGCAAAAATTTTACCGACTGTGAGACCCGATACTCACTGCTCGAGAAAACTTACTGCGCTTTGGTGTGGGCTGCTCGCCGGCTAAGACAGTATATGTTGACTCACACTACTCTGTTGATTTCAAAAATGGATCCAATCAAGTATATCTTCGAAAAGCCTGCTCTGTCCGGAAGAATAGCAAGATGGCAGATGATCTTGACGGAATATGACATCCAGTACACTACTCAAAAAGCAATCAAGGGAAGTGTGTTGGCATACCATTTGGCACACCAGGCAGTGGATGACTACCAATCCATGAACTTTGAATTTCCAGACGAGAATATCATGGTAGTGACTGACTGTGAAGTACCTGGATCGGATGAAGAACCTGAGGAAGGATCCCGATGGTCTATGCACTTTGACGGAGCCTCAAACGCTTTGGGTAACGGCATTGGCGCTGTGATCATATCCCCTAAAGGCTCTCATACTCCACTTACCGCCCGACTATGTTTCAACTGCACCAACAACATGGCGGAGTATGAAGCGTGCATCATGGGTCTTCGAGCTGCAATTGACCTAAGGATCAAGTTTCTGAGTGTCTTCGGAGATTCTGCTCTAGTGATCAGTCAGATCAAAGGCGAGTGGGATATGAAACACCCAAATCTTATTCCTTACAAGGAGTATGTATTGACGTTGATTCCCCATTTCGAGGAGATAACTTTTGAACACTTCCCAAGAGAGGAGAATCAGTTGGCGGACGCGCTGGCTACGATGTCTTCTATGTTCAAAGTCAAATGGGACAACATGGCTCCCCAGATCATTATTTGGAAACTGGATGAACCTACACATTGCTGTGATATTGAGACCGAAGAGGTAACAGAAAAACTGTGGTATCATGAAGTGAAGAGGTACCTTGAAGCTCAAGAATACCCCGAGGGTGCATCCGTTAATGACAAGAAGTTTCTGAGAAGGTTCGCGGCAAAGTTCTTCCTCAGCAATGACATTTTGTACAAACGAAACCATGATTCAACCTTATTGCATTGTGTGGATAAGACTGAAGCAGAAAGGATCATGGCAGAGCTGCATGAAGGTACTTTCGGAACGCATTCCAGTGGACATACCATGGCAAAGAAAATCCTTCGGGCAGGATATTACTGGTCCACAATGGAAGCCGACTGTTACCAACATTCTCGGACGTGTCACAAATGCCAGATATATGCTGATAAGGTGCACATTCCTCTAGTTCCTCTGAACGTCTTGACAGCACCTTGGCCTTTTGCAATGTGGGGCATTGATATGATCGGAGAGATCAGACCTACGACATCTAACGGGCATCGCTTCATCCTGGTAGCAATTGATTACTTTACGAAGTGGGTGGAAGCAGCTTCCTTTGCTACCGTAACCAAGAACGTCATGGCACGGTTCATTCGGCATAACCTGATCTGTCAATACGGTGTACTTGAGAGGATCATTAAGGATAATGGTACCAATCTTAACAACAAGATGATCACTGAGCTCTGTGAGCAATTCAAGATACAGCACCACAACTCTTCTCCTTACCGACCGAAGATGAATGGGGCTGTAGAAGCAGCTAATAAGAACATCAAGAAGATTGTGCAGAAGATGATCGTGACCTATAAAGATTGGCACGAGATGTTACCGTTTGCTCTTCATGGGTACCGTACCTCAGCACGAACGTCAACAGGGGCAACACCCTTTTCCTTGGTCTATGGCATAGAAGCAGTCTTTCCCATTGAAGTTCGGATACCCTCTCTCCGGATAATGAAGGATGCAGGTTTGAGCGAAGATGACTGGATCCAGACTTGGCTTGATCAATTAAACCTAATCGACGAAAAGAGACTCACTGCTATTTGTCATGGTCAGACGTATCAGAAACGGATGATCAAGGCATTTAACAAGAAAGTCAGACGACAAGAGTATCAAGTCGGGGACCTGGTAATCAAGCGCATCATCCTACCTCAAGTTGATCCCAGGGGCAAATGAATCCCTACGTACGAAGGGCCATTTGTGGTTAAGAAAATCTTCTCAGGAGAAGCGATGATTCTAACCACCATGGATGGTGACGACCTTCCTCACCCCGCCAATGCAGACATAGTAAAAAGATACTACGCATGATTAAAGACCCGCTAGGTCGACTGGCCTAGGCAAAAATAAGGGCTTTCCGGCGAACCAAAAGGGTTCGGGCAAAAAAAAAGGGATGAAAATGAAAAAAAAATATGTACACCCGGCAAGTCGAAAACCTAAAAAGGTGGCTTAGGCAAAAATGGGTATCCCGGTGGACTGAAAACCCGAAGGGCGGTCCAGGCAAAAATTAGGGATAAGCGTAATGCTATGTCTCATTGGATCACCTTGCATCCAGACTTCGGTATCGACCATCAGGCTCATACGGTACCAATCAATCAGATTCCTCTTCAACTAAGCAGCAAAGTGATGAGACGCTTGAAGACATAAAGGCGATAGCAGAGTTGGAACCCAGTGGGATTTTTCACATATCTGTTTTGTTTTCTTTTCACAAATTGTATAAACTCTATTTTGTTCGGCGGCGTTCTCTTACTAGGACGTCAGCCTCTTGTATAAAAAACGCCTATTTACAGGCAAATTTCAAAATCAATACGAGCTCATTTTTTCAGACAAATTTCAAATTGTTTTTCCTTTATTTGTTTTGTTTTGTAAAGAACGTCCAATGTTCATTTTTGATATATGCATTTGATATTAATTGCTACTCATAAATATTTACATGCGAAACAAAGGATTAATTACGGGTGATATCAGAAACAGGGGCAATAAGAATTGTCTAAGCGATCTAGTTGCTCTGTCCACCGAGGTACCAAGGTAGGTACAGCTGAAGAATATGACCAAGATACCTTCACTCCCCGCAGAGTAAGACAAGATTCAGTAATACTCTCCCCAAGCAGAGTTGGTCTCCCATCAGCCCTAAAAGGCATAGTATCCCCAGAAAGTCAGCAATACTCTCCCCAAGCTTAGTTGGTCTACCAAGGAAAAGTTGGGTATCCCCAGAAGATCTTAATATCCTCCAACAGGGTATACAGATATTCCTCAGCAAGCATCCTCGGCAGTCTTAATGTTTCTCGATGAAATATAAGATTGCTCCCCCGGCAGAATACAAGATACCCCCAGTAGAGCCATTTCCTCAAACGTTTCCCCAGGAGAGTTGAATCATCTTACCCAGTAGATTCTGGAAGCTTGTCCCCTGCAGAGTATAAATATCTCTCCCCAGCCATATTCAGAGGTTACCCCCACCAGAGTCTAACTGGGTTATCCTCAGCAGGTTGCAACTGAAAGATCATCCCCAGTGAAGTTCTTTCTATCCCCAGTGGAGTTCATCATCAAAATCCCCAACAGGGTTTATCAACAGAATCCCCAGCGGAGTTATCGTTAAAATCTCAGCGAAGCATCTCTTCTCCATAGAGTAATTCCCCGCAGAGTAATCTCTTCACCAAGTTTATTCCCCAACGGAGTCATCTTCTCCTACCGGTTTATTCTTGCAAACATCTTTGTTCATCATCCCCAGCGGAAGCGAAGAACTCTACTCTTCAACATCAGCCCAGGATTTAACAAACTCCCCGGCGTTTGTCAAGGATTTATTTTCCCAGACGAAAATACATTCATAAACATTTCACATTTCATACCTCCTGCTTACATACATGATAAAGTGCATACGATACAATCTCATTTATTTTTGAGAACATCATGACATCATGCATTTCATACATCATGACATTGCATACAACTAATGTTTTGCCTTTTCAGGAAAAGGTCAATCAAAAGATGATTACCATCAACTTTTAAGTTCCAGATCAACACCTGTATCTAGCCAGGAAATATCTGTGAGCGACTGATTGTAGATTTTATACCTGAAACTAGCCAGGAAAGTATCTACATGAAGAGATTGAAGATCAATACCTGTAGCAAGCCAGGAAGACAATCTTTCTTTCTCAAGTCAGAGATTAATACCTGAAACCAGCCAGGAAAACTATCTCGACCAACCTTCTTAAGTTCCAGATCAACACCTGTAACAGGCCAGGAAATATATGCAAACGACTGATTATAGATCTATACCTGTAACCAGACATGAAAGTTATCTACATTGAAGAGATTGAAGATTAATACATGTAGCAAGCCAGGAAGACAATCTTTCTTTCTCAAATCAGAGATTAATACCTGAAACCAGCCAGGAAAGCTATCTCGACCAACCTTCTTAAGTTCCGGATCAACACCTGTAACTAGCCAGGAAATATCTGTGGACGACTGATTATAGGTTAACACCTGAAACCAGACAGGAAAACCACCTATATGAACTAATTGTAGATCTATACCTGAAACTAGACAGGAAAGTTATCTACATGAAGAGATTGAAGATCAATACCTGTAACAAGCCAGGAAAACTATCTTTCTTTCTCAGGTCAGAGATTAATACCTGAAACCAGACAGGAAAACTATCTCCTTGACCCATCTTTTCAAGTTCCCGATTGTGATCGGTGGAGATAGAACTGACTGTTTTTTAAGCTGGTTTCGCGAAATGTCGCGGTAAGCAAGAGTCGCCACCGTCTTTTATGTTCTCCAACATGGAAAGGACAAAAGCACAGCAAAATTCCTTTTTCGAGATGTTTCTCGGTTCGGGAGGTAGATTTATAGAAAGGGAAGGTGTTAGAACCCTTTCTATCCGTGGTTATCCACGGGCTCTTAGGTACTTGCTCTTATGTTTTCAAAAATTGTTTGCTTTTCAAGTGTATGTGGGTTTTGAAAAAGTTTCGTTTGAAAAATTTCTAGGTAACTCTTGTATCTGTCCTCAAGAGTGTATGAAATATTTGTTTGAAAACCTTTTGAAAGTGTAGGTGCGAAAAGTATTTTGTTTGTTTTTTGGAAGAGCAAGTACCCAGGAGAAATCTAACTACTCTAAGGAATTAGGCTGTGTAAGAGTCCTTTAGATAGTGCTATCCCACCATTGGGAGGTAGGTAGCACCGTCGTTAGAGGTTAAGGGTCAATTCGATTATAGGGACAACGTGGTCACTAAAGCAATGGTAGGACGCCTTAGCGGTAACCCTAATGTCCTAGATCCTTTTTATCCGAGGCAACCGTTTCGAGGCAACTGGATCTTAGACAGGAGGGCGACCTCTAAAACACCCTATACTTGACGACCACGTCGAGGCAACCAGTGAGGCGTACCCTAGGAGTGGCATGTGCATGTGTGTTGTTTCAGTTTATGTTTATCTTTGATCATGCATTTGTGAGCTACGAATTGATTTTATTTGTCATACAAGTCTTTCATGCATATTAACAGTTAAGAGTGCGGAAAATAAATTGCGGAAAGTTAAATCTAGCTATTACAAGGCGCGGGTCTATACATCGCCAAAAACAAAACCCGTTTGGAAAATAAGTGCGAGAAAAGTAAATAAAGCGATAAAAGCCTAATTAACTATTACATTTCCGAGCAGATACATAAATAATCAAAATAACGAATTAAAATAATATACGCGCGAAAGAATTGAATCGGGGCGTCCTGAGGGTTTTGACCCTTTTTTGAGAAAGAATGAGATTTGTCCCTTTTTTGCAATTAAATTAACTATTAAACCTAATTTACTAATTAATTAATTATTTACAAGAAAAAGTATTTTTGTGGTTTTTTAATGTTTTAATGAAAATAAAAGTAAGAAATTAAAAGTCCAAAGAAAAACCCTAATTCTAAATTTATTTTAGTTATTATGAAAAAGATTAAAAATTGAACCTAATTACACTAAATTAATTTGGTTAGTATTTATTTACAAAATAATGAAGTGAAATTAATAATTAATTAATAATAATAAAAATATTTAGTTTTCTGATTTTTGTTGTGAAGAAAATTAATTAAGTTAATTTTAATGATAATAATGATAATTAGAAAAAATAGTTAATAAACAAAATAAAAAAATAAGAAATAAGAAAGAGGAATGAACCAACGGGGGTTCTGGGCCCTGATGGAGGTGTTGTTAGCAAGTTTCCAGCCCATTAAGCTTAAGCCTTTATTGACTTCTGGGATTGTCCAGGTACGTGTTGACTAGGGAGCATGGTAGTCACCCCTTCTTTGCCTTCAGATCTGCCTTGCCAGCCACTTGGCACTTGGATGAGTAGGGTATATGGTACAACTTCTTTGGAAACCTGCACACAAGCGTGTAAAGAAAAATAATATGGAAATTTTGGGGGACCTGGGAATCGAACCCAGGTCCCAAGAGACTATGCATGCACGCCTTAACCAACTGAGCCAACTGCTTCAATTGATATAATAATAAGAAGTGGTTAACATATTGATGAATCAACACATATGCCTAAAAAATAAAAAAACGCGCGCGACTTTTAAACGGGCCAATCACACTGTGACGCATCATCATCTTCTTCATCAAAATTCCTGGTTATTTACCTGCGGATTTTTATCCGCAGGTAGTTTCGTAGGCTTTGTTTAGAATCGTCCCTAGGCCTCAAAAACTTATTCCAAGACCATGGTTGGTCTCGTCTATGTCTCCTGAGTTCATCCACGCTTATGATTTCTTCTAATTTCTCCTGAAAACAAAACGCTTAAAAACAACATACACAAACCCTAGGCACGGGTATTGTCATACAAGGCCTAAAAATGAAATTGAATAATGCCATTAGGTTAGAAATTAAACAAGGAGTATGGATATGCTAATATTTTTGAGAAAAAAATGCAAGAATGGAGAAACACGATTCCATGTTCAGAGGTGACTTCGTGAGTACTTACAGTGCTTGATAGGTGGTCTTAGGATGCGTTTGTGGTTGCTTTAGTTTCAGGGAATGGCCAGGAAGAAGACTACGTGCCTCTTTTGATCTGGAAACGTCTGCAATCCTATTCTTGATCTCACACTTTTTCAAGAAATTTTCAGTTTTTCCTTGGTCGTTTGTGCAGTGCTTAGGTCGTGAATGTTGTTGCTACTGCTTGCTTATGTATGTATGAACAAAATCAGGTCAGCAGCTGGGCCTGTATCCTTGTGTATTAAAGTCTTGAGATCTTGTTGACCACCATTGAAGAACTTTCCATGTTTGGAGCAAATCTTGGATTTTATGCACAAAAAGGCTTAGCACGAATTTGGTAGCTGGCATATGACATATAAAAGCTATTCAAATCAAAAGATGCTATTCCATTAATTTTTTGGATTTTATTTGAATTATTATGGATTTAAAATGAATTAAATCAATAAAAATTAAATAAAATAGAAAAAATAAATGTTTGATCTTGAAATTAATCATGGGACACGTGTGTGGCATGACAAGGCTGAATCAAGTGGAAGAAAGTGGGCCCTTTTGTCAAAAATTGAAGTTTTAAGGATAGTTGACTTTTGCACATTCATAAAAATTTCCCAACTTCTCCAATGCATATCTTGCTCAAGTTTGATCATATGAACATGTTCTTGGACATTTTGGAAAGGTATTGAAGTCCTCTAACCAATGCCTTTGGTCCCATGTCATTTGGATTTATCAATCTCAAGTTATGGTCTTTGACTTAAAATGCCTTTTTGTTGACTTTTGAAATTGACCTATAATGTAGAAATTGATAACTTTTTGTGAGAGCATTTCTTGGACTTGGAATGTGAAGATGAATTGTAGGAAATGTCATCCCCTTCAAAATGAGCATTGGATGGGGTTTTTCTAATGAACCATGAAAAAGTTATGCCCTGGTCAAGTTACAGTTGACTTTTCTACTGTCCCAAAATAGAAACTTTTTGCATCTTGATAATTTTTGAGCTATGCTTGTGGAATCATGATCAAGACTTGATCAAATGATGATTGTGGCTTCAAAATAAGATGTTGACCAAAAATTTTGACTTTTGATTGTAAAATGACCATTTTGCCCCTGCAGTTGATTGTGAACCAAATAGGGCTTTTGACTGTGCAAACTGGCATTGTGAATCTTGAAACTTGACATGTAGATGCTTGACAATGTATATAGGCACATGGGACTTGATTGGACCACTGAAAACCTCAAATTCATTGAAGGAACCAAAACCCTAATTTTGTCTGGCTTAGCAGGATGTTTGACTGTGCAATCCCTTGAGAAATCTTGAACCATTTGAAGGTGATTCTTGATAAACCTTGAAGAATATGGGAGGGCAAATTTTGGGGTACAACACCGATCAACACCTGTAACTAGCCAGGAAATATATGTGGACGACGGATTGTAGATTAATACCTGAAACCAGACAGGACAACTATCTACTTGACCATCATGAAGCAACCCTACACTGGTTCCTTCTCTTCCAAGATGCAGTTTTACACGGACTCATCATCAAGCAACCCTACACCGGTTCCCTCTCTTCCAAGATGCAGTTTTACACGGACTCATCATCAGGCAACCCTACACAGGTTCCTTCTTTCAACCCACCAAGTTACAATCCAACAAACATTGCCATATGGCATCTTTAAGCCCATCTCCATAACTATCCATTACATTTCTAGATGGCATCTATAAGCCCATCCCCGACAAGATTCTATAACATTTCTAGATGGCATCTATAAGCCCATCATCCTATCCATCATATCTCCAAATGGCATCTGTAAGCCCATTCCCGCCATCACATTGTTGATACTACACCATGCGAGTGCAAATTTCTGGGCACTTTACTATTCAATCGTCTTCCACCTTCGGATCACGAAAGGCACACAAGCCAATCTACATCCTCAGGTTTAAGAAGATTGAACAGGGGCAACTGTTGTACCCTAAAATTTGCCCTCCCATATTCTTCAAGATTTGTCAAGAATCATCTACAAATGGTTCAAGACTACTCAAAGATTGTACAGTCAAACCACCTCCTAAGCCAGCTGAAATTAGGGTTTTGGTTCATTCAAAGACTTTGAGGTTTTAAAGGGTCCAATCAAGTCTCATGGGCCTATATACATCCTCAAGCTCCTACATGCCAAGTTTCAAGACTCACAGTGCCAATTTGCACAGTCAAAAGCTCCATTTGATCTACAGTCAACTGCAAGGGCAAAATAGTCATTTTGCAGTCAAAAGTCGGAATTTTTGGTCAACATCTTATTTTGAGTTCACAATCATCATTTGATCAATTCTTGATCATGATTCCACAAGAATGGCTCAAAAATCATCAAGATGCAAGAAGTTACTATTTTTGGACAGTAGAAAAGTCAACTGTATCTTGACCAGGGCATAACTTTTTCATGGTTTGTCAGAAAAATTCCATCCAATGCTCATTTTGAAGGGGATGTAATTTACTACAATCCATCTTCACACTCCAAGTCCAAGAAATGCTCTCATAAAAAGTTATCAATTTCTACATTATAGGTCAATTTCAAAAGTCAACAAAAATGCACTTTAAGTCAAAGGCCATAACTTGAGATTGGTAAATCCAAATGACATGAGACCAAAGTAATTGGTTAGATGACTTCAAGACCTTTCCAAAATGTCTAAGAACATGTTCATATGATAGAAATTGAGCAAGATATGCATTGGAGAAGTTGGGAAATTTTGTGAATTTGCAAAAGTCAACTTTGCTCAAAACACCTTGTTTTACCTAATGGGCCTCAAATCTCTTCTTGAAACTTTATCCATGGCCTATGCACGACCCATCAATCTTAATTGAATTTATTTTCTTATTTTTTATTAATTAATTGGATTTTTAATCAATATTAATTCATTTAATTAATTTAAATTGTAGGAAAATACAAGATTTGGTTTTTCAATCTTTTTGTGAAGCAAATATGGTCAAGATATGCTGGAAATTTCGTGTACAAATCAAAGATGCAAAAATCTCCAAAATTGGCAACTTTATTCAATCATGAAGATTCAAAAATATGTGATTTCCAATCAAATATTCAATCATCAATTCCATGGATTTTTGCTCAAGATTGTAACCTAATTTCATTCCTCTATATATATGCAAGCAAACCCTAATGCCATACACGTGAGAAAGCTGCAGAAACAGACCCAAGCATATTGAAAAAAACTCAAGAAAATTGCAAACTGACTTTGGCTTTTGAGGGCGATTCAAAAAGTTTTATTGGTTCTAATACATTGCAGGAGGTCCCAGGGATAATTTGCAATCCAATTCAGGCCTTAAACATAACAGAATCGATACCTACAGAACCACGGTTTGCTTTTTATTTTCAGAATCGTACAACTTGATTCATGCATATTTAACATGATTTCTTGTTTGTTTTGCATTGCTTGAATCCATATGAAGCTAATGGCATAAGTTAATTGGATTAAAACGCCATAAATCAAAAGTTGCCATGGACAATTTCTAGGGTTCCTGAACTTTGGAATTGGGGCTTTCTAAACCCAGAAAAATCAGGACTTGTAAGGCATATGACTGGATTCGTGAGAACCAAACGAACATAACTGGACCCTCGCGAAATATTTATGTAAATCACAGGGCTAATCGCTATTTTTCCATACTGTAGTTTGTGGGGGTTAAAAACCCCGCTATCTAACATTGTTTTTACAGGTTCAGCGAGGAAGATGATGATGTGTTGATACATCATTGGTTAGTTTAAATAAGCGCGCGCCTTTTTGATGTTATAGCATATTTGATTGTTTCTTAATATAATGTTTGCTTATTATTATAATAACAAAAGCGTGCAAGTGGTGTAGTGGTTGATGTGCTGGCTTGGAATCATTGGGACCTGGGTTCGAATCCCAGGTCCCCCAAAACACTTGTTTCTATTTTTTCCTATATGTTCACATGCAGGTTGCATAATGTTGTCCACCATATACCTCAATCATCAAAGCGCCAAGTGGCTTGCAAAGCAAATCTGAAGGCCAAGAGGGAGTGACTACCATGGTCCCTGGTCAATGCACGTGTGGGCAATCCAAGAAAGTCAAAGAGGCTGGAAACAATTGGGCTTCAGAATTGACAATAACACCTCTTAAATGGGCCATCACCCCCTTGGTTTATTCTCCTTTTAATTTCTTTTCCTTTTTATTTTCTTTTACTAATTATTATTATTATTATTATATAATTAACATAATTAATTATTTTTCATAATAAAATCAGTAAAACTAAATAATATTTTTCTTAATTAAAATTAATTTCACTTTATTATTTTTGTAAATAAATACTAACAAATTAATTTAGTTTTTTAATTAGGTTAATTTCACTATTTTTTTGCAATAAATAAAATAAATTAGAATTAGGGTTTTTACTAACTTTTGATTATTTTTATTTTTATTTCCTTGAAGCATAAAAACTTAAAAAATATTAATTAATTAATTAGGTTTAATTTAATTTAATTGCAAAATAATCAAACTTCTTTCTTTCTCAAAAAGGGTCAAAACCCTAAAGACTCTCCCATTCAATTTTTATTCGCGCATATTAATTTTTGATCATATTTATGTAATTGCTCCGAGAATGTAATAGCGTAATTAGGGCTTTTTATCGCTTTCTTTATTTTTTCGCATTTATTTTTCAAGGGTTGTTTTTGGCGATGTAAATACCTGACGCCTTGTAATAGTTTAGATTTATTTTCCGCAACATTTAACTGTTAGATGTATGTTAACTAGGCTATGCATGACAAGACTTCTCTGAAAATTAAAATCAATCGTAGCTCACCATAACATGTGCAAAGATAACTTAACTGAATCCTGACACACTCGCACATGCCACTCCTAGGGTACGCCTCACTTAGTTGCCTCGACGTGGTCATTGAGTATAGGGTATTTTAGAGGTCGCCCTCCTGTCTAAAGATCAAAAAGTTGCCTCGAAACGGTTGCCTCGGATAAAAATGATCTAGGACATTAGGGTTACCGCTAAGGCGTCCTACTATTGCTTTGGTGACCACATGTCCCTATAATCGAATTGACCCGGAACTCCAACGACGGTGCTACCTACTTCTCAATAGTGGGATAGTACTGTCTAAAGGACATTTACACAGCTTAATTTCTTTTGAATAGGTAGAGGTTCTTAGATACTTGCTCTTTCAAAACAAAAAAACAACTTTTCGCACTTACACTTTTCTGACAAAAGTTTTCAAACAAACACTTCGCACACTCTTGAGGACAGATACAAGAGTTAAAACGAAGTTTTCAAACGAACTTTTTTCAAAACCCACAAACATAAGAAAAGCAAAACTCTTTTGAAAACATAGTGAGCAAGTACCTAAGAGCTCGTGGATAACCACGGATAAAAAGGGTGCTAACACATTCCCTTTCTATAATCTACCTCCCGAACCGAGAAACATCTCGAAAAGGAATTTTGTTGTGCTTTTGTCCTTTCCTTGTTGGAGAAAATAAAAGACGGTGGCGACTCTTGCTTACCGCGACATTTCGTGAACCAGCATTTCAAAACAGTCAGTTCTATTTCCACCGATCACACTCCCAGTTACGAATACTGGCTCCATCCAGCTGATAGAACTACTCAAGCTGAGTCCCTGAAAGACTATCCTAAAAGAAATGGATCCACAAATTCTTATCAGCTGTGTAAGGCTGGATCTTCCTTACATACGACCGGAGGTGTAACTTTGGGAAGGAAGCTCCGTCATATTTGGCAAAGGCAGGTGCCTTAAACTTATGGGGAATCACCGCCTCAGAGGATAAGCCTAGGTCTCCGAAGTCCAGTCCGGGCACATTTTGTATCTCCATGGCGCTCAAGCAGTCCTCCAACTATTTGTACCTATACTCAGCTGGAGGGTATTGTTCTTCATCATAATCCGTCTCGTTGTCGGAGACCACGGGACTAGGAACCCTTCTCTCTTGGGGGTTGTATTTCCCTACAGATGAGGTAGTCAGCTCAACCTCATTCTGCAGTCCATTCCCAAATCTGCGTCCAGTGTTTAACAAGACGGTCCTCTTCTTCTTCTTCTTCCTCTCTTTCAGAATCAGAGTCTTCAAATCCTGTTGACCCTGGGCTAGGCTCATAACCAACTCCTGGAACAGGGCATTCTGGGCCTGGAGGGCCTTGATAGCTTGTTCAGTGGAAGGTTCAGTAGACATGATGATTGCTGAAATAAACAGCGAAGAAGATAAGATACCTGTAATGGTACCGGTAATGCAATGATATGTATGATATATATATGTAATGTTTTCAAGGATCTCGCGAGGTAAACAAAGAAACTTTTTAGAATTTGAATCTGGTAGCTTGATTGAAGGAACTTCATGTTGTTGAGAGCCCTTCTTCAAGAGTCAAGCTCACCATATCGAGTGGGTCATAGCCCCTGACTCAAATTATCATGTTTTGATCTCCAAACAACCTTGGCCAGAGGAAAATAAATCCCCTTTGCCCCTTTCTAGACATTTGGTTCATCATGACCTGCATCACAAACCCTTGAGATCCTTGAAATGGGTTAGTCCTTATGCAAGATGTATGCAATGTTATGATGTCATGATGTTATGATGTTATGGTAAAGGCACACCATAAGTATTCACAAAAGGCAAACATGGTAAGGCACACAAGTCACAAAAGATCCCTTAGATTTCAGGCTGGCATGAAGTTTAAGTACTACCCTCTTTCAGTTTCAGTTGGTTAAGACCTGTCCTAAAAATAGTAATCGGGTTCTAGAGGATCTCAATATCACTGACTATCCTCGATCGGTCATAATTCCAGTTTGGCAACCTTTTCTTGCGGCCGGAACCATCGCGAGAGTTTAGTCTCAATGAGTGTAGCATACTGCTACTTTTCTATGGCCGAGTTGGTCAATTTAAGGTTCTAAGGTCAGTTGGTGCTTAATGACTCCTCAGAATACCCATATTCTCCTCGTTCCAACACAAGGGATATCGGTACAGACCAAGGTGTTACACCAACGTAGCTACTGCTTCACCCGTGTCGGTCTACGCCGGACAGGTCCCTCACAGTTTATTGCTACTTACCTAAAAAAAGGGTACCCCAGATCCAGGTTAGGATCTATAAAACTCCGATACAAGCCCACAAATTTAAAGCATACAGGCATACAATTGAAAACATGGGTGATTTAATCCTAAGGTATACCTCACTTATAAGTAGTCCCCAGCAGAGTCGCCAGTTCTGTGATCGGTGGAAATGGAACTGACTGTTTTTTAATGTTGGTTTGCGTTTGATTTAGCAAAATGTCGCGGTAAGCAAGAGTCGCCACCGTCTTTTATTTTCTCCAACAAGGAAAGGACAAAAGCACATTAAAATTCCTTTTCGAGATGTTTCTCGGGTTCGGGAGGTAGATTATAGAAAGGGAAGGTGTTAGCACCCTTTCTATCCGTGGTTATCCACGGGCTCTTAGGTACTTGCTCACTATGTTTTCAAAATGTTTTGCTTTTCTTGTGTTTGTGGGTTTTGAAAAAAGTTTTGTTTTGAAAACTCCGATTTAACTCTTGTGTCTGTCCTCAAGAGTGTATGAAGTGTTAGTTTGAAAACTTTTGTTTGAAAAGTGTAAGTGCGAAAAGTATTTTTGTTTTGAAAGAGCAAGTATCTAAGAACCTCTACCTACTCAAAAGAAATTAAGCTGTGTAAATGTCCTTTAGACAGTACCATCCCACTATTGAGAAGTAGGTAGCACCGTCGTTGGAGTTTCGGGTCAATTCGATTATAGGGACATGTGGTCACCAAAGCAATAGTAGGACGCCTTAGCGGTAACCCTAATGTCCTAGATCATTTTTTTATCGAGGCAACCGTTTCGAGGCAACTTTGATCTTTAGACAGGAGGGCGACCTCTAAAACACCCTATACTCAATGACCACGTCGAGGCAACCAAGTGAGGTGTACCCTAGGAGTGGCATGTGCGAGTGTGTCAGGTTTCATGTTAAGTTATCTTTGTACATGTTATGGTGAGCTACGATTGATTTTAATTTAAGATAAGTCTTGTCATGCATAGCCTAGTTAACATACATCTAGCAGTTAATTGTTGCGGAAAGTAAATCTATGCTATTACAAGGCGTCGAGTATTTACATCGCCAAAAACAACCCTTGAAAAGTAAATTGCGGGAAATTAAAGGAAAGCGATAAAAAGGTCCTAATTAAAGCTATTACATCCTCGGAGCAAATACAATTATATGATAAAAAACTATGCATCAAAAATAATATGCACGAGGAAAATTGAATCGGAGACGCTCTTAGGGTTTTGACCCTTTTTTGAGAAAGAAGGAAGTTTTTATTATTTATGAATTAAATGAAATTAAACCTAAAACTAATTAATTAATAAAATAAAAGAAAGATTTTTTTTTTTGAGTTTTTTATGTTTTAAGGAAATAAATAAAAGATGGTCAAAAACCCTAATTCTACATTAGTTTTAGATTTATTGTGAAAATATTAAAAGTTTCGTTTGAAAAATTTCTAAGTAACTCTTGTATCTGTCCTCAAGAGTGTATGAAAAATTTGTTTGAAAACTTTTAGAAAGTGTGAGTGCGAAAAGTTGTTTTTGTTTGTTTGAAGAGAGCAAGTACTTAAGAGAATCTACCTACCCGAAGGAATTAAGCTGTGTAAGAGTCCTTTAGATAGTGCTATCCCACCATTGAGAGGTAGGTAGCACCATCGTTGGAGGTATTCGGGTCAATTCGATGATTAGGGACAGTGTGGTCACCAAAGCAATGGTATGACACCTTAGAAGTAACCCTAATGTCCTAGATCCTTTGTATCCAAGGCAACCGTTTCGAGGCAACTGGATCTTTTGGACAGAAGGGCGACCTCTAAGACACCCTATACTTGATGACCAAGTTCGAGGCAACCAGTGAGGCGTACCCTAGGGGTGGCATGTGCTTTGTGTGTTGTTTTTCAGTTAATTGTCTTTGTACATGTTATTTGTGAGCTACGGATTAATTTTATTTACATACATTCTTGCAGGCATATTAGCAGTTAGGAGTGCGGAAAATAAATTGCAGAAATGTAAATTCTAGCTATTACAAGGCGCGGGTCTATACATCGCCAAAAAACAAAAACCCGTTTTTGAAAAGTAAATGCAGAAAATTAAAGTAAGCAATAACATCCTAATTACTATTACATCCTCTGTACAGATACATGAATATAATCAGAATAAATAAATACGCGCGAAAGAATTAAATCAGGAATGTCCTAAGGGTTTTGACCCTTTTAAGAAAAGAATTGAATTTTTTGTCCTTTTTTTGTAATTAATGAAATTAAAACCAATAATTAAACTAATTAATTAATTAATTAAAAAAAATAAAAGTTTTTTTGTGTTTTTATGTTTTTTATGAAAATAAAATAAAAAGAATTAAAATGTCAAAAGAAAAGCCTAAGTCTAAGTTGATTTTATTTATTATGAAGAGATTAAAATTAAACTTAAATTAAACTACATTAATGATATTTAGAATTTATTTACAAAATAAAAGAGTGAATTTAATAATAGTAATAAATGAAATATTTACATTTTTTTGTTTTTTTAAATTTTTATTATGAAAAATGTTGATTAATTAAATGGTTAGTAATTAAAACAATAAAATAAATAAAGCAAATGAAAAAAATAAAAAAAGAAATGCAAACCCAAAAGGGGGGTATGGGCCAGAATGGGGTGTTTGATTTAGAAATTCTGGCCCAAGAACACTCCAAGCCTTGTTGACTTTGGGAATCGCCTATGCCTGCTTTGACCTGAGAACATGATGCTCCTTCCCTTGTCGCCATTGGATTTGCACTTGGAGACACTTGGCGTATGGATTTGTGAGGTCGTATGGTGAACTTCTGGAAAAACGCTGCATGAGAATATATTAGGAAAAATATGAACAATTATATGGGGGACCTGGGAATCGAACCCAGGTCCCAAGGCATTTTGCACGTTCCCATTAACCAATCCAACTACACGTTTCAATTGTCATTTAACTAGAGAGGAATTATTATATTGATTAACAAAATGCTAAGCTGGAAAACATAAAACGCGCGCGCCTTTTTTGAACGGACTAACCAAGTGCAAGCACGTCACCGTCTTCTTCCCTGAAACTGCAAGAAATAGAGTTAGATAGCGGGGGTTTTAAACCCCCACAACCTGCAACATTGAAAAATAGCGAATAGGCGTAGGTGCAAGATAAATTGGGCGCGAGGGTTGGGTTGTGTTTGTCTCGTCCTTCTGAGTTCAACCATGGGTCTTGGAGGTTCTGATTTTACCTATATGATAAACCCCCAAATTAAAAGCTTCGAAACCCTAGCAATCTCCAATGGCAGCTTTCGTTTTAAGGCACCATAATCAAATTAAACTATATCAAAAGCTTCATAACGATGTTAGCAATGCAAAGCAATAATCAAAATGTGTTAATGATGCATAAAAAATGAATTTCGATTATGGAAAAAGATGATGAACTGTGTGACTGTATTGAGTGATTCCTTGAGTGTTAGAACTTGTTTATGATTGCAATAGGTTCCTGGCAATACTGGCAACGTGTTAGAAGCAAGAAAAGTGTTTGAATTATGCTGGAATATGGATTTCAGTTTGTGAATTTCTTTGGAATTTTTGGAATTGGTTATGGCCGTTTCAGGGGTCTTTAGGTCGTGCTTGAGGTATGAGAGGCTTGCATATATGTGTATGAATGAGAATTAGTCAATATTATGAGCCTTTAACCATTGCAATGATGTTTTGGATTTCCTCTTTACCACCATTAAAGGAACTTGCCATGTTTGTTCAAATTTGAATTTTTATGCTTAATTCAGCTTGGCACGAATTTGGTATGTGAAATATGCTTCATCAAGGTCATTCAAACCACAAGATATCAATTAATTAATTTTTTTGATTTTTATTTGAATTTTATGGATTTAAAATGAATTAAATCAATAAAATTAAATAAAAATAGAAAAATTAATGTTTAATCTTGAAATTAATCATGGGACACGTGGGTGGCATGGCAAGGCTGAATCAAGTGGAAAAAAGTGGGCCCTTTTGTCAAAAATTGAAGTTTCAAGGATAGTTGACTTTTGTCATTTCACAAAAATTTCCCAACTTCTCCAATGCATATCTTGCTCAATTTTGATCATATGAACATGTTCTTGGACATTTTGGAAAGGTCTTGAAGTCCTCTAACCAATGCCTTTGGTCCCATGTCATTTTGATTTACCAATCTCAAGTTATGGTCTTTGACTTAAAATGCCTTTTTGTTGACTTTTGAAAATGACCTATAATGTTGAAATTGATAACTTTTTGTGAGAGCATTTCTTGGACTTGGAATGTGAAGATTAGTTGTAGGAAATGTCATCCCCTTCAAAATGAGAATTGGATGGAATTTTTCTGATGAACCATGAAAAAGTTATGCCTTGGTCAAGTTACAGTTGACTTTTCAGTTGTCCAAAAATAGAAACTTTTGCGTCTTGATGATTTTTGAGCCATTCTTGTGAAATCATGGTCAAGATTTGACCAAATGATGATTGTGGCTTCAAAATAAGATGTTGACCAAAAATTTTGACTTTTGACTGCCAAATGACCATTTTGCCCCTGCAGTTGATTGTGAAGCAATTAGGGTTTTTGACTGTGCAACTTGACCTTATGAGCCTTGAAACTTGACATGTAGGTGCTTAACAATGTATAGGAGCATATGGGATTTGATTGAGCCCTTGAAAACCTCAACTTTCTTGCAAGAACCAAAACCCTAATTTGACTGGCTTAGGAGGGTGTTTGAACTGTGCAACCCTTGAGTAGACTTGAGCAAATTGAGATGATGCTTGTCAAAACTTTGAAGAATATGGGAGGACAAATTTTGGGGTACAACAGTTTCCCCTGTTCAATCTTCTTAGAACTGAGGATGTAGATTGGCTTGCGTGCCTTTCGTGATCCGAAGGTGGAAGATGATTGAACACTAGAGTGCCCAGAAATTTGCACTCACATAGTAGAGTATCAGTAGTGTGGTGGCGGGAATGGGCTTACAGATGCCATTTGGAGAGATGATGGGTAGGAGGATGGGCTTATAGATGCCATCTGGAGCTGTGACAGAGCCTTGTCGGGAATGGGCTTATAGATGCCATTTGGAGAGATGGTGGATAGGAGGATGGGCTTATAGATGCCATCGGGAGATGTCGATCACGTAAGAGATTCCTTAGTGAGAACTTGCGTACTTGAGAAAGATAATTTCCTGGCCTGTTACAGGTGTTGATCTTCACTCAGTCGCTCACAGACATGCCCTGGCTAGATACAGGTATCAAATCTAGAACTTCAAAAGGTTGCTTACAGACGTGCCCTGGCTGGATACAGGAGTCGAATCTCTAAACTCTTCATGCAGACATGCCCTGGCTGGATACAGGCGTCGAATCTACAATCAGTTACTCACAGATATGCCCTGGCTGGATACAAGAATCGAATCTGGAATTAGTCATCTACAGATATGCCCTGGATGGATACAGGAATCGAATCTTCAAACTCTTCAAATGTGCCCTGGCTGGATACAGGAATCGAATCTGGAATTAGTCGTCAACAGATATGCCCTGGCTGGATACAGGAATCGAATCTTCAAACTCTTCAGGCGTGCCCTGGCTGGATACAGGAATCGAATCTGGAATTAGTCATCTACAGATATGCCCTGGCTGGATACAGGAATCAAATCTTCAAACTCTTCAGACGTGCCCTGGCTGGATACAGGAATTGAATCT
This sequence comes from Vicia faba, assembly GCA_948472305.1. Classification (NCBI taxonomy): domain Eukaryota; kingdom Viridiplantae; phylum Streptophyta; class Magnoliopsida; order Fabales; family Fabaceae; genus Vicia; species Vicia faba. The sequence goes on along the minus strand of OX451740.1, from coordinate 1,053,775,723 downwards.
GGAATTAGTCGTCAACAGATATGCCCTGGCTGGATACAGGAATCGAATCTTCAAACTCTTCAGACGTGCCCTGGCTGGATACAGGAATCGAATCTGGAATTAGTCGTCAACAGATATGCCCTGGCTGGATACAGGAATCGAATCTTCAAACTCTTCAGACGTGCCCTGGCTGGATACAGGAATCGAATCTGGAATTAGTCGTCAACAGATATGCCCTGGCTGGATACAGGAATCGAATCTTCAAATTCTTCAGACGTGCCCTGGCTAGATACAGGAATCGAATCTGGAATTAGTCGTCAACAGATATGCCCTGGCTGGATACAGGAATCGAATCTTCAAACTCTTCAGACGTGCCCTGGCTGGATACAGGAATCGAATCTGGAATTAGTCGTCAATAGATATGCCCTGGCTGGATACAGGAATCGAATCTTCAAACTCTTTAGACGTGCCCTGGTTGGATACAGGAATCGTATATGGAATTAGTCATCTACATATATGCCCTGGCTGGATACAGGTATCGAATCTTCAAACTCTTCAGATATGCCCTGGCTAGATATAGGAATCGAATCTGGAATTGTGACAGTTGATAGTAATCATCTTTGGGTTGACCTTTTTCCTGAAAAGGCAAAGTATTAGTTGTATGCAATGTCATGATGTATGAAATGCATGATGTCATGATGTTTAAAATGAGATAGTGTGTTATGATGCATATATGCATGCGTTATGGTGTATGATAATGTAATGTTTATGAATGTATTTTCGTCTAGGAAAATAAATCCTTGACGAATGCCGGGAGTTTGAATCCTGGGCTGAGGTTAAAGAGTGAAGTTCTTCATTCCCGCTGGGGACGATGGTTGCAAGAATAAACCGGTAGGAGAAGATGAATCCGTTGGGGAATAAACTTGTTGGAGAGATTACTCTGCGGGGAATACTATGTGGAGAGAAATACTTCGCTGAGGTTTGATGATAACTCCACTGGGGATGCCGTTGATGAGTTATATTGGAAGATTTGATGAACTCCACTGGGGGTAGGAAGAACTTCGTCGAGGACGATCTTTCCGTGGTAATTGGCTGAGGATAACCCAGTTATAAGCTCTAGGGCTGAGGATAACCCAGTTATAAGCTCTGGTGGGGAATAACCTTTGAATAAAACCGGGGAGATGCGTTCGTGCCCGCAGGGGATAAGCTTCCAGAATCTGTTGGGGATAAGCTTCCAAAACTCTATTGGGGAGATTGATTCAACTTTCCTGGGGAAACTTTGGGACTGTACTGAGGAAGTGGCTCCACTGGGGTGTCTGGTATTCCGCCGGGGAACAATCTTATCTTAGGACTGTCGGGGATGCTTTTTAAGGAATATTTGTATACTCCGTTGGGGAATATTAAGATTTTCTGGGGAGACCCAGCTTCTTTGAGGCTGACAGCAGGCTAACTCTGCTTGGGGAGAGCGCCGCTGACTTGCTGGAAATATTGTGCCTTTCCAGGGCTGATGGGAGACCAACTCTGCTCGGGGAGAGTATTGCTGGGTCTTGTCTTACTCTGCGGGGAGTGAAGGTATCTTGGTTACGTTCTTCAGCTGAACTTACCTTGGTGCCTCGGTGGGCAGAGCAACCAGATCGTTTAGACAACTTATTATTGCCCCTGTTTCTATGGGAGAAGGTGCCTGTGGAGGATCTGGACAACTGCCGATTGACCGATCTTCTTCTGGTAGGCGAGTGACGAGATGCCGGGACATAGTCGTACGCTTTGATCCCTAACTTTTGCCCAGACCGCGCTTTCGGGTTTTCAGTCCACCGGGATACCCTTTTTTGCCCAAGCCGCCTTTTCAGGTTTTCGACTTGCCGGGTGTACAGATTTTTTTCATTTCATCCCTTATTTTTGCCCGAACCCTTTTGGTTCACCGGGAAGCCCTTATTTTTGCCTAGGTGTGTCAACCTAGCGGGTCTTTGATTACGCGTAGTATTTTTCTTCGACTATGTCCACGCCCTCAGGATGTAGGGAGGTGCCCCTGTTGTTGTGTTGCCATACTACCAGAAGATCTTCGTTTGATCGTCCAATGCCTCAAGTGATCCATATGGAGATTTGCCCCAAGCTGGTTAGCCTTTTGAGAGATTCTATGAATCTTGACTTAACTGCCCCAGATGATGGGCAATGATCATACCATGCCCCTTGATTGGAGGTGCTTTTGTTCATTAGACATTCGTCGTGCGAATTTCTCTGCTGTTCGAACAAATAATCATATGCAAACAATGTTATTTTTAAAAAATGCAAAGCTTATGTCTGTTTCGAAGTTTTTGAAAATGTATTTTTTCAGTAAGACCAGCAAATTTTGTAAAATGTGATGTCAACTCAAGATTTTACAGCGAGCCTTAAGGAGTCAGGATACCTTTGGTAACAGTATGCTTTCGAACTAACCCGTGCTTTAGCTAGGACTTTTTGAGGGTTATAACGTGGTCTGGTTCATGGTTTAAGAAACAAAGGATAGAGGCTCAAATTATATTTGTACCCACCCGTTCTTCGTGATGTTCTTCAAACCTAAACTCAGTTGATCGTGCGTTAGACCTTGTTTGAGTCTTTGCTTTGATATTCCGGTGATGGTTCGGATGTTGACAGTTTATTTGAACAGGCATACAGTTCTTTTTTGTTGAGGGTTTGCAGGACCTCTTCCTTTTTTGATTTCGTTATCCCTGTTTTTTGCCTGAACTGTTTCTTTTGTGATTACAGTCAGCGGGATGCCCCAGTTTTGTAAGTCTCCTTCATAGGTTTTGACTTAATGGGCTTTTATTTTTGAGATATAATGACTGCCTATCTTTTATGATTATTCGGAACCATCATATCTTTTGTTTTGTAAGGACTCATTTGATGCCATTCGTTATGCACTTGGATCAACTGAGAGAACTACCCTGCCCCAGGTTATGATTAAAGGGTTTTAATTTTTTTTTGAAAAGAAAAACTCCTACTTCTTTGGCTCAAAGGGATTGACGAGGGATTATCTTCCTTATAACTCCAGTGTTTAGGAATTGAAACAATTTCTGTACCTCATCAGTGGGGTCTGTTCAAAAGCATACTGTAGATTGTGGTATCGTTTTCGTCATCCTTCCTTAAGAGGCTTAGAATTATTAACCGAGAGTTGAACATCAAAAAAAATGAAAGCAGTTTGAATATAGTGAATGCGAATATATTGATTCAAAACAGACATGTGTAATGCATTAATGAAATAACAACGTTTGACATGAATAAAATGTTTGAACAATCAAAGAAAAATACAACTTGAACATTCGAATGAACAAAAGTTTTTTTTTCAATCCTAGGACTTGTCACTTCAAATGGTGAATCTCGCAGGGGTAGTAGAAGAACTCGACCTGACCATCTTGGGTGAATTCCACTGCTCCTTCATCAATTAGGTTTTGGATTTTGTACCTCAACTTCCAACAGGCGTCGGTATCATGCCCCGGGCTGTTAGAATGGTATGCGCACCTGGCCCCAGGATTATAGTTGGGTGAAGAAGTCTTAGGATTAGGGTGAGGTCCTATCAACGTCACCAGATTCAACTTCAGCAGGTGTTGCAAAGCTTGGGACAGCGACATGTTGAGCTGGGTGAATTGCCTCCTGGGCTTGCTCTGATCAACCCGTTGCTCTGGGCCAGGTTGTGGTTGGACCTGTGAAGTGGTAGCAATTTGGAGAGGTCTATTCTTCACCATACCAGACCCTTGTCCTCTTGGAAGCTGATCAATGACCTGGTCCCTGACTTGGACTGTTTGCTTCATGTTGTATCTCTCTTGGCGAAGCTGGTTGACCATGGCTTTCAACTCTTCTTGCTCCCGAGCCAAACCTTGGATAAGGGCCATCTGCCCCAGCATCTGAGTCCTCATTTCATCTACCTCAGCTTGCAGATGTTTCAGTCGTTCATCCTTACTGTCCTCAAAACTATTCCTGACCAAAGTCCCCATGAGGAGCGTTCTCAACTTTTCCTGCCCCTTGGATAGATTTAGGAGGATTTCCCCGAACTGAGTCTCTTGAGTATGGAACTCCTGGTTGTCTGGTTGGAAGGCCATTGCTGAAATAAACAGCGAAGATGGTAAGTGACCTGTAACAAGGGTACCTGTTATGCAATGATGTGTATGTATGCATGCAATGTTTTCAAGGATCTCGCGGGGTAAACAAGAAAATTGTCAGCATTTGGATTTGTAGCTTGATTGAAGGAACTTCATGCTGTTGAGAGTCCTTCTTCAAGAGTCAAGGCTCACCATATCGAGTGGGTCATAGCCCCTGACTCAAGTCATTAACCTTGGCTAGAGGGAAATAAATCCCCTTTTGCCCCTTGTTTGATATTTGATTCATCATGACCTGCATCACAGACCCTTGAGATCCTTGAAATGGGTTAGTCCTTATGCAAGATGTATGCAGGTTAGTCCTTATGCAGGATGCATGCAATGGTATGATGGTATGATGTTATGATAAAACACACCACAAGTATTCACAGAAAGCAAACATGATAAGGCACACAAGTCACACCACAACCCTTAGAGTTTAGGCCAGCATGAAGTTTGGGGTACTACCCTCTTGAAGTTGGTGGGCTCAAAAACCTGTCCTATCAAAAGTAACCGGGTTCTAAGGAGCTCAATATCATTGGGTTGTTTTCTATGTTCATTGTTTTGATTTAGCCACTGAACTGGCGATCAAAATATTCCAAGAAAACAACCCTCAATGAGTGTAGTATCGAGTATCAACCAACTTTGGACTGCACCAAAGTCAGTCATCTCACTACCCCTAAAGAGGCCAGGATGGTCAAGTAAGGTTCCTAAGGTCAGTTGATACTTCACGACACCACGCGGCGGCCCCGTACTCTCCTTGACTTGACTCAAGGGTTACCGGTACTCACCAAAGTGCCACATCAACGTAGCAAACTGCTTCAACCGTGTCGGTATACCCCGCACAGTTCCCTCACAGTTTGTTGCTACTTTCTAAAAGGTATCCCCCAGATCCGGGTTAGGATCTATGAAACTCCAAGACATGCCCACAATTTTAAAGCAAACAAATCAAGCAATTAAAAACAAGAGTGGTCTAATCCTAAGGTACACCTCACTTATTAATGTCCCCAGCAGAGTCGCCAGTTCTGTGATCGCTGGAAATAGAACTAATTGTTTTTAAGCTGGTTTCGCGAAATGTCGCGGTAAGCAAGAGTCGCCACCGTATTTTATGTTCTCCAACATGGAAAGGACAAAAGCACAGCAAAATTCCTTATTCGAGAATGTTTCTCGGTTCAGGAGGTAGATTTATAGAAAGGGAAGGTGTTAGCACCCTTTCTATCCGTGGTTATGCACGGGCTCTTAGGTACTTGCTCTTATGTTTTCAAAAATTGTTTGCTTTTCAAATGTGTGTGGGTTTTGAAAAAGTTTCGTTTGAAAAATTTCTAAGTAACTCTTGTATCTGTCCTCAAGAGTGTATAAAAAATTTGTTTGAAAACTTTTAGAAAGTGTGAGTGTGAAAAGTTGTTTTTGTTTGTTTGAAGAGAGCAAGTACTTAAGAGAATCTACCTACCCTAAGGAATTAAGCTGTGTAAGAGTCCTTTAGATAGTGCTATCCCACCATTGAGAGGTAGGTAGCACCATCGTTGGAGGTATTCGGGTCAATTCGATGATTAGGGACAGTATGGTCACCAAAGCAATGGTAGGACACCTTAGAAGTAACCCTAATGTCCTAGATCCTTTGTATCCGAGGCAACCGTTTCGAGGCAACTGGATCTTTTGGACAAAAGGGAGACCTCTAAGACACCCTATACTTGATGACCACGTTCGAGGCAACCAGTGAGGCGTACCCTAGGGGTGGCATGTGCTTTGTGTGTTGTTTTTCAGTTAATTGTCTTTGTACATGTTATTTGTGAGCTACGGATTAATTTTATTTACATACATTCTTGCAGGCATATTAGCAGTTAGGAGTGCGGAAAGTAAATTACAGAAATGTAAATTCTAACTATTACAAGGCGCGGGTCTATACATCGCCAAAAAACAAAAACCCGTTTTTGAAAAGTAAATGCAGAAAATTAAAGTAAGCAATAACATCCTAATTACTATTACATCTTCTGTACAGATACATGAATATAATCAGAATAAATAAATACGCGCGAAAGAATTAAATCGGGAATGTCCTAAGGGTTTTGACCCTTTTAAGAAAAGAATTGAATTTTTTGTCCTTTTTTTGTAATTAATGAAATTAAAACCAATAATTAAACTAATTAATTAATTAATTAAAAAAAATAAAATTTTTTTTGTGTTTTTTATGAAAATTAAATAAAAAGAATTAAAATGTCAAAAGAAAAGCCTAAGTCTAAGTTGATTTTATTTATTATGAAGAGATTAAAATTAAACCTAAATTAAACTACATTAATGATATTTAGAATTTATTTACAAAATAAAAGAGTGAATTTAATAATAGTAATAAATGAAATATTTACATTTTTTTGTTTTTTTAAATTTTTATTATGAAAAATGTTGATTAATTAAATGGTTAGTAATTAAAACAATAAAATAAATAAAGCAAATGAAAAAAAGAAAAAAAGAAATGCAAACCCAAAAGGGGGGTATGGGCCAGAATGGGGTGTTTGATTTAGAAATTCTGGCCCAAGAACACTCCAAGCCTTGTTGACTTTGGGAATCGCCTATGCCTGCTTTGACCTGAGAACATGATGCTCCTTCCCTTGTGGCCATTGGATTTGCACTTGGAGACACTTGGCGTATGGATTTGTGAGGTCGTATGGTGAACTTCTAGAAAAACGCTGCATGAGAATATATTAGGAAAAATATGAACAATTATATGGGGGGCCTGGGAATCGAACCCAGGTCCCAAGGCATTTTGCACGTTCCCATTAACCAATCCAACTACACGTTTCAATTGTCATTTAACTAGAGAGGAATTATTATATTGATTAACAAAATGCTAAGCTGGAAAACATAAAACGCGCGCGCCTTTTTTGAACGGACCAACCAAGTGCAAGCACGTCACCGTATTCTTCCCTGAAACTGCAAGAAATAGAGTTAGATAGCGGGGGTTTTAAACCCCCACAACCTGCAACATTGAAAAATAGCGAATAGGCGTAGGTGCAAGATAAATTGGGCGCAAGGGTTGGGTTGTGTTTGTCTCGTCCTTCTGAGTTCAACCATGGGTCTTGGAGGTTCTGATTTTACCTATATGATAAACCCCCAAATTAAAAGCTTCGAAACCCTAGCAATCTCCAATGGCAGCTTTCGTTTTAAGGCACCATAATCAAATTAAACTATATCAAAAGCTTCATAACGATGTTAGCAATGCAAAGCAATAATCAAAATGTGTTAATGATGCGTAAAAAATGAATTTCGATTATGGAAAAAGATGATGAACCGTGTGACTGTATTGAGTGATTCCTTGAGTGTTAGAACTTGTTTATGATTGCAATAGGTTCCTGGCAATGCTGGCAACGTGTTAGAAGCAAGAAAAGTGTTTGAATTGTGCTGGAATATGGATTTTAGTTTGTGAATTTCTTTGGAATTTTTGGAATTGGTTCTGGCTGTTTCAAGGGTCTCTAGGTCGTGCTTGAGGTATGAGAGGCTTGCATATATGTGTATGAATGAGAATCAATCAATATTAGGAGCCTTTAACCATTGCAATGATGTTTTGGATTTCCTCTTTACCACCATTAAAGGAACTTGCCATGTTTGTTCAAATTTGAATTTTTATGCTTAATTCAGCTTGGCACGAATTTGGTATGTGAAATATGCTTCATCAAGGTCATTCAAACCATAAGATATCAATTAATTAATTTTTTTGATTTTTATTTGAATTTTATGGATTTAAAATGAATTAAATCAATAAAATTAAATAAAAATAGAAAAATTAATGTTTAATCTTGAAATTAATCATGGGACACGTGGGTGGCATGGCAAGGCTGAATCAAGTGGAAAAAAGTGGGCCCTTTTGTCAAAAATTGAAGTTTCAAGGATAGTTGACTTTTGCCATTTCACAAAAATTTCCCAACTTCTCCAATGCATATCTTGCTCAATTTTGATCATATGAACATGTTCTTGGACATTTTGGAAAGGTCTTGAAGTCCTTTAACCAATACCTTTGGTCCCATGTCATTTTTATTTACCAATCTCAAGTTATGGTCTTTGACTTAAAATGCCTTTTTGTTGACTTTTGAAAATGACCTATAATGTTGAAATTGATAACTTTTTGTGAGAGCATTTCTTGGACTTGGAATGTGAAGATGAGTTGTAGGAAATGTCATCCCCTTCAAAATGAGAATTGGATGGGATTTTTCTGATGAACCATGAAAAAGTTATGCCTTGGTCAAGTTACAGTTGACTTTTCAGCTGTCCAAAAATAGAAACTTTTGCATCTTGATGATTTTTGAGCCATTCTTGTGAAATCATGGTCAAGATTTGACCAAATGATGATTGTGGCTTCAAAATAAGATGTTGACCAAAAATTTTGACTTTTGACTGCCAAATGACCATTTTGCCCCTGCAATTGATTGTGAAGCAATTAGGGTTTTTGACTGTGCAACTTGACCTTGTGAGCCTTGAAACTTGACATGTAGGTGCTTGACAATGTATAGGAGCATATGGGATTTGATTGAGCCCTTGAAAACCTCAACTTTCTTGCAAGAACCAAAACCCTAATTTGACTGGCTTAGGAGGGTGTTTGAACTGTGCAACCCTTGAGTAGACTTGAGCAAATTGAGATGATGCTTGTCAAAACTTTAAAGAATATGGGAGGGCAAATTTTGGGGTACAATAGTATCTTTTGATTCAGGGCATTATAATTCAATTAAATTATATCATTAGCTTCGTATGGTTCCTAGCAATGCAAAACAATCAAGAAAACATGTTAAATGCGCATGAATCAAGCAATACGATTTTGAATAAAAGAGCCAAACCGTGAAACTGTAATCAGTGATTTCTTGAGCTTTGAAGCTGGAATTTGATCGTGAATCGTTTCTGGAACCTCCTGCAATGTATTAGAATCAACAAAAACCCTTGAATCTCCCTAGAATGAAAGAACAGGTTTTTTGATTTTCTTGGAAATTCTTGGTTTTGACAGGGTGGTTTCTGCAGCTTTTCACGTTCTTTTGATCAGGGTTGGCTTGCTTATGTATATGGCAATTGAATTAGGTCAAAAACTTGGGCCAATATCCATTGCATTGATGTTTAGATCTTTGATTGGAAATCAAATATTTTTTATTCTTCATGATTGAACAAAGTTGCCAATTTTGGATCTTTTGATATCTTTGACTTGTGCACGAATTTGCCAGCATTTTTAGGTCATATTTGCTTCACAAAAAGATTTAAAAACCAAATCTTGTATTTTCCTACAATTTAAATTGATTAAATGAATTAATATCAATTAAAAATCTAATTAATCAATAAAAATAAGAAAATAAATTCAATTAAGCTTGATGGGTCGTGCATAGGTCATAGATTAAGTTTCAAGAAGATATTTGAGGCCCATTAGCAAAAATAAAGTGTTTTGAGCAAAGTTGACTTTTGCAAATTCATGAAAATTTCCCAACTTCTCCAATGCACAACTTGCTCAATTTTGATCATATGACCATGTTGTTGGACATTTTGGAAAGCCCTTGAAGTCCTCTAACCAATGCCTTTGGTCCCATGTCATTTGGATTTACCAATCTCAAGTTATTTCCTTTGACTTAAAGTGCACTTTTGTTGACTTTTGAAATTGACCTATAATGTAAAAATTGGTAACTTCTTGTGAGAGCATTTCTTGAACTTGGAGTGTGAAGATGGATTGTAGGAAATTGCATCCCCTCCAAAATGAGAATTGGATGGAATTTTTCTGACAAACCATGAAAAAGTTATGCTCTGGTCAAGATACAGTTGACTTTTCTACTGTCCAAAAATAGTAACTTTTTGCATCTTGATGATTTTTGAGCTATCCTTGTGGAATCATGATTAAGACTTGATCAAATGATGATTGTGACCTCAAAATAAGATGTTGACCAAAAATTCTTACTTTTGAATGCAAAATGACCATTTTGCCCTTGTAGTTGACTGTGGATCAGATGGAGCTTTTGACTGGGAAAATTGGCACTGTGAGTCTTGAAACTTGGCATGTAGGTGCTTGAGAATGTATATAGGCCTATGAGACTTGATTGAAACATTGAAAACCCCAAATTCCTTGGAAGAGCCAAAACCCTAATTTCAACTGTCTTAGGGGGTGTTTGGACTGTCTACCTCTTGAGCCATCTTGAGTAATTTGAAGATTATTCTTGACAAATCTTGAGGAATATGGGAGGGAAAATTTTGGGGTACAACACCTGCCTACACAAGGCAGTGGCTTCCCTTTATGCTAGCACCCACAAAGCAAGTTGCCTCCTGCATGCAAGCTCCGACTGAAGCAATGACCCCTTACATGTTTGCTTTGATTCACAAATCAATGGCCCCTTACAGTGTTTGTTTCGATCCAGGAAGCAAAGGCTTCTTTCCTGCTTGTTTCAAATCACAAGGCATGAACTTCCCTCATGCATTGTCTATTTTCATACTAGTTTCGAATGGAGAATATCTCTCTTTGAAATAGCTCGCTTTGATTCCACCCTTGAAAATCTTCAACACACAATGACACACAATTGTTGGCCTATTCGAAGGACATGCAAAATATACTCGGATGTCTCACTGGAAGGACATGTTTGGTGTCCCATTCGAAGGACCTGCAAGACATACCTGGATGTCCCATTCGAAGGACATGTTTGGTGGCCCATTCAAATGACCTACAAGACGTACCTGGACATCCCTTTCAAAGGGCATATCTTATTGACCCATTCAAGAGGAACACATTTGGCCCCTTTTGAGTATGTAGGATGCTCATAGTTGCTCGCTTTCTCACCACAAAAACATTTTTCACACCAACACTTTCAATTGAAACATTTTCAAAAGACAAAGCTCTTTGTACGCATTCTTATATATACGAGAATCATTACAAAGACACTTTTAAAAATCACTTTCAAAAACACATTCCACAAATATCTCTTTGAACTATTTTCAAAAGCAACACTTTGTACGCATTCTTATAGAGACGAGAATCATTACAAATACATTTTCAAACCCATATGTTGTACCCCAAAATTTGCCCTCCCATATTTCTCAATACATTTCAAGTGAGGTCCTCAAATTGCTCAAGGAATTCCAAGGGTTTACCAGACAAACTCTCTCCTAAGGCAGTCTATCTCAAATTAGGGTTTCAGTTTACATCCATATGTTTGAATCAAAAAGGTCCCAAATGCCCACCATTTCCCTAATATGTTCTCAAGATCATCCATGTCAAGTTTCAAGCCTTGCAGAGAAAGTTTGCTCAGTCAATTGCTCAAAAGCCTGAAAATCGACTGTGTTAGGGCAAAAGTCAAATGTGGCCTACATACAGTCAAACCTTAAGATTTTTGGTCAACATCCTCATTTTTAAGTATTATTCATCATTTGATCAAGGGTGGATCATGATTCATCAAGGATTGCTCACAATTCATCAAAACCCAAAAGTTGCTAAATTAGGGTTTTGTAGAAAAAGTCAACCCAACTTTGACCAAGCATAATTTTCTCATACTTTATTATAAATGACCCATCCAAGTCTCATTTTTAATATGATGCAATTCCCTACAATCCATCTTCATCTCCAAAGTTCAAAATATGCACTCACAAGAAGTTATGAATTTGGACATTATAGGTCACTTTGAAAAGTCAACAAAAACACCTTTTATGTCAAAGCTTTATACATGAACATGGAAGACTCAATTGAGATGAGACTAAAAAGGCTGCTTATAGGACATCTCAAGCTTTATAAAAAGTCAAATAAAACCTTCAAAGAGTCAAAATTGAAGAAGTTATGAATTGGTGAAGTTGACCTTTTTTCCAAAATTATCAAAAGTCAAAAGTGCCTCAAATTGCAATTTTTGTCAAATGGGCCCAACTTTTTGTACTTGTTTTGAGTTTGTAACATGGTCCACGACCCATGATCCTTCCCACTTGCCTTTATTTTATTTTCGCCATATTTTTTATTTTTATTTCAATTAAATCAAAATAAAATCATGGAAATATCAAAACCATTTAAATCTTAAGATTTTATGCATATTTCAGGTCTCTTATACAGCTAGCAACAAAATCAAATCGTGCAAGGTGTCTTGTACACAAAAATCTTGGTTTTTGGCTTATTTTGGAAAGATCTTCATGGGAATCAAATCATGATCAAAGACCATAAATGAAAAAGATTGGATGCACATTTGCAAACCTAATTCACTCAATAATATATATTGAACAAATTCAGATAAAAAGAACAAGGTTTTGAGGCGTGTAGAGTGAAGAACAAACTTGAAAAAACTCAAGAAAAGTGGTTATTTGTTTTCATATTTCCAGGTACTTTCAAGCCTTGCCAAGCATTCCTTTCGTTTCCTGGGCATTCAAGGAGTCCATAGCAATCAAAAGTAAGCATTTTCGTGCACCAAAACTCGCTGTAAGTGATTCACAACCTTGACATTTTCTTGAAATCGAATCTCATTATTTTGACATTTGTAGCATGAGTCATTTATATATTCTGAATCCTTGAAGAATTTGCAAGCTAATGGTAACAATGAATTGCATTTTCGCTAATTGTATAGAGATCCACCATTTTAGGGTTTCTTGTTGCATTTTGGGATTTTCTTGTACAGGTAAAATTGGCCTAAAAGAAAGGTGACGTGATGTTCACAAGGCCAAGACGAATTGGTTTATAGCATTAGATTTCATTTATTGTGCCTGTATGAGATTTTGGAAATTACATGGGTTATAGCTACGGATTTTCGTCTGTAGGTAAAAGTACCTGACTTTTACCAACAGAGAGGGGAAGAAGAAGGTGGCGTGGCACCACCCCATTCGCCCGTTTGAATTCTGGCGCGTGTTTGGTAGCTGGCATTATTTTATTTATTTTATTGTTTTTATTTCATATACTAACAAATCAAGTCAAGTGGCCCAGTGGTAGCCAGGGAGAGCGCTAAGGTCTTACAGGCATAAGGTCAGGGGTTCGACCCCTGCCTCCATTATTTGCAATTTTTCTTAATTATTCATTACAGGTCCAGTGCACCCTTGGTCCAAACATCCACCATACGCCTTCAACGCTTAGCCAGCCAGATGTCCATGAGCTGGATCCAAAGGTCATTATCTGAGGGTCTACCAAAGGCCCTAGTCAACTTGCAACATTGGAATCTGAAAGTCAAACATGGACCCTTGTCTTTGGGCTCATAATTGCTTTTGGCACCCCCCAAATTGCTGATCACCAGGCACAATTTCTCTCTTTCTTTTCTTTTTATTTTTATATCTTTCTTTTATTTAATTATTTTGATTGTTTTCTAACATAAAAATTATTTCTTTTTTATACACAAACTCATAAAAATCAATTTTCATCAAATTAGAGCTTAGGTTTTTTTTTTAATTTATTTTGTCAAAATTAATTTAATTAGTTTAATTTAATTTTATGATAATTTTAATTCTTTTGTAAAATAAATTAAAATAAATTAGAAAATTAGGGTTTTTGTTTAATTTAATTTTTATTTTTCTTTTCTTAAAAATAACCAAAATACAAAAATAGGTCAAAATTAATTATTTTCTTTAATTTAATTTAGTTAGTAATTAGGTTCATATTTAACTTAAAACCTTATTTTTCTCAAAAGTAATCAAAAGCAGACAAAAAATAATTTTTCTTTTAATTAGGTTAGACGGGGTCAAAACCCTAATTTTTCTCGTTCTTAATTCATCGCGCGCGTTTATTTATTTTTTTACAATATTGATGTAACTGCTCATGGGATGTAATAGCTTAATTAGGACTTTTCGTTTATTTATCGTTTTGCGGGTTTTTGGATATGTACATAATCCCCCTCCCCGAAGCCTTGTAATAGCGTAGTTTTATTTCTCGCATTTTAATTTTCGCAAATATTAACTGTTAGATGTATGACAATAGGATTGCATGACAAGAATGTATGTTAATTTTAAAACGGTTAGAAAACCCTAAATGTGCAAAGATAATAACTTGAAATCAAATCACTCGCACATGCGCACTCCTAGGGTATACTCTCACTTTGGTTGCCTTCGGTAAATGATCATTAAGTATAGGGTATTTTAGTGGTTGCTCTCTTGTCTAAAAAAAGATGAAAAGTCCCATTCGAAAATGTTGCCTCGAAAATGTTGCCTCGAAAAGGTTGCCTCGGAAGTGTTGCCTCGAATATGATCTTAAGACATTAGGGTTATTACTAAGACGTCCTAACATTGCTTTAGTGATCGTACGTCCCTTTCGAATTGACCCTTACAACTCCAACGATGGTGCTACTTATTTCTTAATAGTAGGATAGCATTGACTAAAGGAAACGAGAATAGAAACAATCCTTTTTCGACTAGGTAGATGCTAGTAGGTACTTGCTCAAAATCAAACTTTTCCATACTTACACTCTTTTTAAAAAAAGTTTTCAAAAACACTTCGTAACACTCTTGAAGACAAGCAATTGTTAAAACGAAGTAAAACAAAAAATTTCAAAACAAACACACACAAGCAATTTTTAAAAGATGAGCAAGTACCTAAGAGCCCGTGGAAAACCACGGATAGAAAGGGTGCTAATACCTTCCCTTTCTATAATCTACCCCCCGTACTCAAAATCTCGAAAAAGGAATTTTTTTATGCTTTTGTCCTTTCCAGTTGGATAAAATAAAAGTCGGTGGCGACTTTTGCTTACCGCGACATTTTGCAAACACAAACGCAAAATGCAAACCAGCGTTTTCCTAAAACAGTCTGGTTCTGCCACCGTATCACAGAACTGGCGACTCTGCTGGGGAAGGAAGTGGGGTATACCTTAGGATTAGTTCATCATAAATTGCTTCTCTTGTTTGATTTGATTGCTTTACTTTTGAGGGTTTTGTATTGGGAGTTACTATAGATCTTAACCCGGATCTGGGGGACACCTTTTAGGTAAGTAGCAATAAACTGTGAGGGAAATGTACGGCATAGACCAATACAGTTGAAGCAGTAGCTACGTTGATGTGGCACATTAGTTGGTACCGGTATCCCTTGTGGAGAAACGAGGAGAATACGGGGCTTCTATATGTGTCGTTAAGCATCAACTGACCTTAGAACCTATAATTGACCAATTTGGCCATTAGAAAGTAGTGAGATAGCCGGCCTCGGTGTAAATCTGAGAACTGGTTGATACTCGATGCTACACTCATTGAGACCATACTCTCGAGATAGTTCTGGCTGCAAGAAAAGATTGCGTGAGCTGAAACCATGACCGATGGAGGATGGTCAGTGATATTGAGAACCTCTAAAACGCGGTTACTATTATTAGGACAGGTTGAAACCAACTGAACTTCAAGAGGGTAATACCTAGACCATATGTAAGCCTTAAACTTAAGGGCTCTTGTGTGACTTGTTTACCTTTACCATGTCTGTTATTTGCTATACCTGCTGTGTGTTTTATCATGACATCATGCATCATAACATAGCATACATACTTCATTATACTAACCATTTCAAAGATCGAGGGGATTTATCTTTGTTCTATTTTGCAGATTATGGCTTCCCTGCGCAGAAACACCATCCGAGTTAACTTTGTGCAAATACCTGCTCAACTCAAAGATTTAGCCTCGAGAGTTTCTGAAACTTCCCCATTCCTTTTAAGACATGGTCAGCTTCTTAGCTTGGTTACCTCAAAGTTTGATGAGCAGATGGTGAGTGTGCTTTTCCAGTTCTTCGATCTGGTGCATCATTGCTTTACCTTCCCGGATTATCAGTTAGTTCCTACTTTGGAAGAGTTTTCTCACTTATTGGGTATATCCATCCTCGAGCAAATGCCCTTCACAGGTTTGGAAGAGACTCCTAGACCAGAGGACATTGCTTCAGCCTTGCATCTAAAAAGGGCTGATGTAGTATCCAACTGGGAGACACGAAGCGGGGTTGAAGGTTTCTTAGCCAAGTTTCTGATTGATCAAGCTCAACTGTTCTGAGATAATTTGGACTTTTAGGATTTCAAAGACATCTTGGCTCTCCTTATCTACAGTTTGGTTCTCTTCCCGAATCCAGATTCCTTCATAGATGTGAATGCGGTTAAGATCTTCCTGTCTCGCAATCATGTGCCTACTCTTCTGGGTGATATCTTACATGCCCTCTATACTCGTACAGTGCGTAGAAGAGGGACCCTCATGTGTTGCATGCCTTTGCTGGCGAGGTGGTTTATTTCGCACCTCCCCAAGTCCGTATTGAAGAATGAAGAAGGTTTAGGATGGTCTTACAGGATAATGTCCCTTGCCCATACAGACATTCTTTGGAGTTCTAAGACTATGGAGAGCACCGCTCTCATTAATCGATGTGGGGGATACCCTAATGTCCCATTGCTTGGAATTAGAGGGGGAATAACCTACAGTCCTTGCTTAGCTTTACGACAGTTTGGTCGCGCTCGGAGAGACGGTCCTCATGAGCTACTTCTTACGGATATTGCCTTTGATTATAAGGGGGACGTTGATGAGCATCGCCGACGGTTTATACGAGCCTGGGGCATGGTGAACAGGTCTGACCTTCAAGAGCTAGGACCAAAGACTTCTCTACCTATGCGATCTTATCTCCAGTGGGTCTGAGCTCGAGTCCAGAAGCTTGGGATGCCTTATGAAGCTGTGTTGCCAGTAATTGTGGAGCCTACCAATGAAGAGGGTGTTCCTTATACGGTTCTTTATCCCTACATGCCACTGACCTTGGGGCATTGAAGAGATCCTGGATTCAGCTGAAGGAGGAAAGGGATACCTACCGGGAGAAATATCATGAGCAAGAAAGGAAGATCTTGAAGCTCACGAGGCAATTTGAGAATGAAAGGACGATCAATGACTACGTCAGCACCAAGGGGAAGCGTCCATGGGATTTCTGATTTTTGCTTTTTCTAGTTTAGATTTGTTTTTTATTTATTTCTTTTGTAACGCCTCAAAGACATTGTTAAACATTTTTACAAGTTTAATCTAATAAAGTTTGTTTATTTCTTGGTTTGAAAATTTAAATCTCCCAAGGTCCTTGAAATCATTACATACGCATCCCATTATCATGCACATCATTACAGGTACCATTACAGGTTTCTCATCTTCTTCACTGTTTATTTCAGCACGAAATGTCTTCTGAAATACCTACCGATTAAGCCATCAAAGCTCTACAAGCACATAATGCCCAATTCCAAGAGATGTTCTTGAACTTGGCCAAAGGGCAAGAGGATTTGAAGACTCTCATCCTGAAGGAGAAGAAGAAGAAGAAGAGGGTGGTTCTTCTGAATATGGGTAACAGATTTGGGAATAGGTTGCAACAAGAAGCTGATCTGTCTCTTTCATCCAAAGGAGAAGAGGTCCAAGGGGAAGAAAAGGGTCCCAGTCTTGTGGTCTCTGATAATGATACTGATTTTGATGATGAGCAGTATCCTCTTGCTGAGGATAGGTATAAACAACTTGAAGACCGTCTGAGTGTTATGGAGATTCAGAAGATACCTGGTTTGGACTTCGGAGATCTGGTACTAGCATCTGGGGTGGTGATCCATCATAAGTTTAAAGTACCGGGTTTTTGCTAAGTACGATGGAGCATCCTGTCCTAAACTCCATCTCCGCTCGTATGTCCGAAAAATCCAACCTTACACTGCTGATAGGAATTTGTGGGTGCATTTCTTTCAAGATAGTTTGCCAGGGACTCGGCTTGAATGGTTTTATCAATTGGAAGGAGCTAATGTCCGAAACTGGGAGGACCTTGTTGCTGCTTTTTACAAGCAGTATCAGTATAACACCGACCTTGCTCCCACTCGTACTCAGCTTCAGGGTATGTCTATGGGTGCAAGCGAAGGTTTTAAGGACTATGCTCAGAAGTGGAGAGATTTGGCTGGAAGAGTCCAACCCCCTCTGTCTGATAGGGAGTTGGTGGATATGTTTCTAGGGACGTTGTCTGGTCTATTTTTCAATCATATGATCGGCAGTTCATCATCTGGGTTTACTGAGTTGATTTTGACTGGGGAGAGAGTAGAAGCTGGTATCCGAAGTGGTAAGATACAGAAAGGTGCTTCGTCAAGTACAGAAAGGAAGCCTTTCGCCGGTAAGAAAGAAGCTAGTGCAATTTACAGCTCGAGGAGCCAAAACCGACCTGAACACCGTCAAGCAGTGAATGCGGTAGTAATATCAAGACCCACTGTTGCCCCACAATGCAACAATCAGCAAAGAATGGAGATACCGTAAAGACAGTACACGCGGCTTAGTATGACCTTGTCTCAAATTCTACCACAACTATTGAAAGCCAACCTAGTAACTCTGAGGGAAGCCCCGAAGAATCTCAGCACCACATCTCCGCTATATAATCTGAACGCCCGTTGTGCCTATCACTCTGATAGCCCAGGTCATGATACAAACAATTGTTGGGCCTTGAGGAATAAGGTGCAAGATTTGATTGAAGCTAAAGAAATTGAGTTTGACGCTCCGGAGAAGCCCAACGTCATGACTGCTCCTATGCCTAAACATGGTCATGGAGTAAATGTTGTGGACGATGATTTATTTGTGACCTCCGTGGAAGACATTTCTACTCCTTTGTTGACAGTTAAGAAGAATCTATTGTTGGCCAGTTTATTTTCGGGTTGTGGCGAAGGTTGCCACTTGTGTTCAATTCTGCCTGCTGGTTGCCAATCATTAAAATTAGGTGTTCAGCGCCTGATGGATAACAAAGAAATCTTGTTCGAGAAGACTTTGATCCCGCTAGTTTCAGTTGAAGATGTTGCCATCATAACCATTTCCGCTAATCCTTCCAAGGATTCCTCGAGAAAGCCTGTTAGGATTACATCTGTTCCAAGAATCGCTCCGTTAATCATTACTATCCCTGGTCCTATACCATACACTTCGGATAAGGTTGTCCCTTGGCACTATGGGGCCAATGTGTATTACCATGGGGTAAAGCAAGACTTAAAGATTGAAGAAGCTGATGCTGATGTCAGCAATATTGTCGGGGCTAGCAAGGTCACCAGAAGTGGAAGACTATTCTCTCCTGAGATTTCCCCTCCGACTCTTCACAAACCTGTTGTCATTCCATCTACTAGTACACCAGCTACTGTCCCAGTTCCTATCCCGGTTATCACCCCTGTCGCCGAGTCCTATGACACTCGGGGCAAAGAAGTCACAGGTGAGCCTTCCCAGAGGGAGGCACCTAAGAAAATCATCATAGAAACCTCTAAGCAGGAGATAGAGGAAATTCTGAAGATTATCAAGAAGAGCGACTACAACATAGTCGAGTAGCTGGGGCAGACCCCGTCGAAAATCTCCATGTTATCCTTGTTGTTGTGTTCGGAAGCCCATGCAAAGGCTTTAATTGCTTTCCTCAAAACTGTGCATGTGCCGCAGGAGACTTCTACCGACCAATTCAAAGACTGTGTAGCTAGTTTGACCGCCGACAACAGGTTGAGCTTCTCAGATGCAGATCTGACTGCTAAGGGAAGAAATCATAATAACGCTATGCACGTCTCGATCGAGTGCAGGGGCACTACTTTGGCCCATGTATTGGTGGATACCGGGTCCTCTTTGAATGTTTTGCCAAAGAAAGCATTAGATCGTTTGGACTGTGAAGGTTTGGTTCTGAAGCCAAGTAATATTGTGGTTAGGGCTTTCGACGGGTCAAAAAGGATAGTGCACGGGGAGGTGGATGTCCCGGTTAAAGTTGGCTCTCAGGCTTTCGCATCCACTTTCTATGTGATGGATATCCGACCAATGTATTCTTGCTTGCTGGGCCGCCCATGGATTCATAAGGTTGGGGCAATGACTTCTACGCTCCATCAGATGTTGAAATATCCAGTGAAGGGGAAGATCATCACGGTACAAGGTGAAGAGGAGTACATGGTGAGTCATCTTAATTCCTTTCGCTATGTGGAGATGGATGGAGAGTTCATCGAGACCCCGTGTCAGAACTTTGAAGAGGTTCCCCAGACTTTAGTGTCGACTGAAGTTGTTGCTGACAAACCTCCGATGAAGATGGCCTCCCTCAAGGATGCCAGGGTTGTAATTGAAAAAGGTGGGTGTGCAAATTGGGGTCAGCTCCCCGACTTCGCCCATAAAACTGACATGTTTGGTTTGGGCTTTACTGCAGAGGCTCAAAGGGATGTTCAGCACACGGATAGGAAGATCTCCTCTGCATATCAGTAATCAGGGAGTGAATGCAATTGAGGATGATGAAGAAGAGTCAGATATCGACAGATGGATTTACCTGACTACCGACGGTGGATTGAACAATTGGACGGCGAAAGACTTCGTGCCCGTGTCTTTTATTACACAGTAATAGATTTTTTTTTAGATTTGTAATAAATAGTTTAAAACTTTACGGCCCGATGCCTTGCCCGAGGCACCTTGGCTTTGTTTGTGAGGGCTTATTATTTATCATTTTCATATATCATCAATAAAGCATTGGACGTTTTTTGCATTATAAATTTTACGCTCCTTGTTTTTGTTTTCTATCTTGCACTTTATCAAAACAGCTATTGTCTTACACACACTCACACATCATAATGCAGATCCACATCCACTCTGGATTCCATTGATAACAACTCTGCTACTGCCAGTTATGACTTTGAAAATCCGATCAACCAAACCGAGGACGAAGGTGAGGATGATTGTGAAGTGCCTGGGGAACTTACTAGATTGTTACTACAGGAAGAGAGAGCCATACAGCCTTATGAAGAGCCAGTGGAATCAGTGAATCTGGGTACATAGGAAGACAAGAAGGAGGTCAAGATAGGTGCAAATCTGGAGCCTAGTGTCAAGCAACGGTTGATACAGATGATACGCGACTATGTTGAGATCTTCTCCTGGTCTTATGAAGATATGCCTGGTTTGGACACTGACATTGTGGTACACCATCTACCGACTAAAGAAGACTGTCCTCCGGTAAAGCAAAAAGTTCGTTGTATGCGCCCTGAGATGTCTCAGAAAATCAAAGCTGAGGTTATGAAACAGTTTGACACCGGATTTCTAGCTGTTACTTCTTATCCGCAGTGGATTGCCAACGTTGTTCCAGTGCCCAAGAAGGATGGTAAGGTTCGGATGTGTGTGGACTATAGAGATCTGAACAGGGCGAGCCCCAAAGATGATTCCCCACTGCCTCACATTGATGTTTTGGTCAACAACACCGCGCAGCATAAGATCTTCTCCTTTATGGATGGTTTTTCTGGTTACAATCAGATTAAAATGGCTCTCGAGGGTATGGAGAAAACAACTCTTGTTACGCAGTGGGGTACCTTTTGCTACAAAGTCATATAGTTCGGATTGAAGAATGTTGGGGTAACGTATCAGCGCGCCATGGTCGCTTTGTTCCACGACATGATTCACCATGAGATTGAGGTGTACGTTGATGACATGATTGCGAGGTCCCGGACTGAGGAAGAACACCTTGACCATCTCCAGAAGCTATTTGACAGGTTGAAGATGTACAAGTTGAGGTTAAACCTGAACAAGTGCACCTTCGGGGTAAGGTCTGGTAAGCTGCTGGGTTTCGTCGTTAGTGATAAAGGTATTCAAGTGGATCCTGCAAAGGTGAAGGCTATACAGGAAATGCCAGCTCCCCGAACAGAAAAAGAAGTTAGAGGCTTTTTGGGACGTCTAAATTACATTGCCCAATTCATTTCACATTTGACTGCTACTTGTGAGCCAATCTTCAAGCTTCTGAAGAAGGATCAAGTGGTAAAATGGAATGATGAATGTCAGGCCACATTCGAAAGGATCAAGGAATATCTCCAAGAGCCACCTATTCTTATACCTCCAGTTGAAGGAAGACCTTTGATCTTATACTTGACAATACTCAACAATTCAACGGGGTGCGTGTTGGGGCAGCATGACGAGTCTGGCCGAAAAGAGCATGATATTTACTACCTTAGCAAAAAGTTTACCGACTGTGAGACCCGATACTCACTGCTTGAGAAAACTTGTTACGCTTTGGCATGGGCTGCTCGCCGGCTGAGACAGTATATGCTGACTCACACTACCCTATTGATATCAAAGATGGACCCAATTAAGTATATCTTTGAAAAGCCTGCCTTGTCCGGAAGAATAGTAAGATGGCAGATGATCTTAACTGAGTATGACATCCAATACACAACCCAAAAATAAATCAAGGGGAGTGTGTTGGCGGATCATTTGGCGCATCAGGCCATGGATGATTACCAATCCATGAATTTCGAATTCCCGGATGAGAACATCAAGTTGGTGACCGATTGTGAAGAACCTGGACTGGATGAAAGACCTGAGGAAGGATCCCGATGGTCTATGCATTTTGACGGAGCCTCAAACGCGTTGGGTAATGGCATTGGCATTGTGATCATATCTCCTTAAGGCTGTCATACTCCATTCACCGCCCGATTATGTTTTAACTCCACCAATAATATGGCAGAGTATGAAGCGTGCATCATGGGTCTTCGAGCAACTATTGACCTAAGGATTAAGTTCTTGAGTGTATTCGGAGATTTCGCTCAAGTGATCAGTCAGATCAAAGGCGAGTGGGATACGAAGCACCCAAATCTTATTCCTTACAAAGAGTATGTATTGACATTGCTCTAACACTTCGAGGAGATAACCTTTGAACACTTCCCAAGAGAGGAGAATCAGTTAGCGGATGCGCTAGCTACCATGTCTTTTATGTTCAAAGTCAGGTGGGACAATGAAGCTCCCCATATTACCATCGAGAGGTTGGACGAACCCGCACATTACTGTGACATTGAGACGGAAGAGGTAGCAGATTAACCCTGGTTTCACGAGATAAAGAGGTATCTTAAGGCTCAAGAATACCCCGAGGGTGCATCTGTTAATGATAAGAAGTTCTTGAGAAGGTTCGCTGCAAAGTTCTTCATCAGTAATGGGGTTCTTTATAAGCGTAACTATGATTCAAGCTTACTGCGATGTGTGGACAAAAGCGAGGCGGAAAGGATTATTGCAGAATTACATGAAGGTACCTTCAGAACTCATTCCAGTGGACATACCATGGCAAAGAAAATCCTACGGGCAGGATATTATTGGTCCACCATGGAAACTGACTGTTATCAACATTATCGAACCTGTCATAAGTGCCAAGTCTATGCTGATAAGGTGCATGTACCTCCAGTTCCTCTGAACATCTTGACGGCTCCTTGGCCTTTTGCAATATGGGGCATCGATATGATCGGAGAGATCAGACCTACTGTGTCTAACGGGCATCGTTTCATTCTGGTAGCTATTGATTACTTTACGAAGTGGGTTGAGGCAGCTTCATTTGCTACAGTAACCAAGAATGTCATGGCGCGGTTTATCCGACACAATCTGATATGTCGATATGGTGTACCAGAGAGGATCATTACGGACAATGGTACAAATCTCAACAATACAATGATCACCGAGCTCTGCAAACAGTTTAAGATACAACATCACAACTCTTCTCCTTACTGGCCGAAGATGAATGAGGTTGTTGAAGCGGCTAATAAGAACATTAAGAAGATTGTGCAGAAGATGACAGTGACATACAAAGAATGGCATGAGATGTTACCATTCGCTCTTCATGGGTACCGTACCTCAGCGCGGACTTCAACAGGGGAAACACCCTACTCCTTGGTGTATGGTATGGAGGCGGTCTTACCCATTGAGGTCCAGATACCTTCTCTCCGGAGTATGAAGGATGCAGGTCTAAGCGAGGACGACTGGATCCAGACCTGGCTTGATCAGCTGAACTTAATCGATGAAAAGAGACTTACTACTATTTGTCATGGTCAGACGTATAAAAAGCGAATGGTCAAGGCATTTAACAAGAAAGTTAGACGACAAGAATATCAAGTTGGGGATTTGGTGATCAAACGCATCATACTGCCACAAGGTGATCCCAGGGGCAAATGGACCTCTACGTACGAAGGGCCATTTATGGTTAAGAACATTTTCTCAGGAGGAGCTATGATTCTAACCACCATGGATAGTGACGACCTTCCTCACCCCGTCAATGCAGACATAGTGAAAAAATATTATGCATAATCAAAGACCCGCTAGGTCGACTGGCCTAGGAAAAAATAAGGGCTTCCCGGCGAACCAAAAGGGTTCAGGTAAAAGTAAGGGATGAAAATAAAAAACTATACACCCGGCAAGTCGAAAACCTGAAAAGGCGGCTTGGGCAAAAAAGGGTATCCCGGTGGACCGAAAACCTGAAAGGGCGGTTCAGGAAAAAATTAGGGATCAAAGTGTAACACTATGTCTCAGTGGATCATCTTGAAACCTGACTTCGGTATCGACTATCAAGCTCAGACTGCGTTGATCAATCTGATTTACCTTCAACCAAGTAGCAAAGTGATGAGACGCTCGAAGATAAAAAGGCAATAGCAGAGTTGGAACCCAGTGGGATTGTTCACATAGCTGTTTTTCTTTGTTTTTCACAAAATTGTATAATTTCTATCTTTCGGCGGCGTTCTTTTACTAGGACGTCTGCCTCTTGTACAAAACGCCTATTACAGGCCAACTTCAAAAATCAATACAATTCATTTTACAATAAATTTCAAAATTGCTTTTTTTCTGTTCTGTTTTGCAAGAACGTCCAATGATTCATTTTTTATATATGCATTTGAAAATAATTGTTGCTCACAAATATTTATATGCGAAACAAAAGACGATTACTCGTAATCTCAGGAATAGGGGAAAACCGAAATGTCCAAACCTTGCAGTTGCTCCACCCTCCAGGTACAGGGATAGAGCCAGCTTGAGAAAATGACTAAAGGAACATACACTCCCCGCAGAGTAGGAAGTATCGGAAAACAGTAGTGTTAATTCTCCCCAAGCAGAGTTCATCTATCACCAACAATAGAAGACCATCCCCAGTGGAGTTTATTTCTTCCACAACCAGAAGCTCAATCCCCGATAGGGTTCGTTATCGCCGGGAATGATAATTCATCCCCAGCCGAGGTTATTTCTCCAAATCAGCATATCTTCTAGCAGAATCTCTCTTCCCCACAGAGTCATTCCCTCACCAGTTTATTCTCCAGTAGAGTTATTCTACCGCCAACTTATTCTCAAATCATCTTCATTCATTATCCCCAGCGGAAACGAAAAATTCAACTTCTTGCACTCTCCAGCAGCAGTCCGAGATTTATTTTCCCTAGCTAGAGAATATCATAGAAACATTGCATATCCATATAGCATGGCATGCGCATATGCATCATACAACACAATCTCATTTATTTTGAGAACATCATTGCTCAACACATTTCATACATCATGACATTACATACGACTAACTCTTTACATTTTATAAAAAGATACAATCAAATTCTCACCAAATTCAAGCTATGAAGCCCGGGTCCGACCGAATAGTATCTTGATTTCCCCATCATATTGTGAAGCTCGGAGAACGACCAGATAACAGTATCAAACACCGTGAAGCCTGGAATCGACCAGATAGTGATTTATCTTTAAGCTATGAAGCCCGGATTCGACCGGATAATAGTTTAAATCCCCAACAAGTATTGTGAAGCCTGGATTACGACCAGATAGCAATACAAGTTACTGTGAAGCCTGGATTACGACCAGATAGCAGTGCAAGACACCATGAAGCCTGGATTCGACCAGATAGTGGCATGTCATAAACACAAGCCGTGAAGCCCGGATTACGACTAGATAACAGCTCAACAAGTTATTGTGAAGCCTGGATTACGACCAGATAGCAATACAAGTTTCTGTGAAGCATGGATTACGACCAGATAGCAGCCAAAGACACCGTGAAGCCTGGATTCGACCAGATAGTGGTATATCTTTAATACAAGTTATGAAGCCCGGGTTCAACCGGATAGTATCTTGATTTCTTAAAATACCATGAAGCCTGGATTCGACCAGATAATGGTATAAAACATCGTGAAGCCTGGATTACGACCAGATAACGGTAAAAGACACTGAAGCCTGGATTATAACCAGATAACAGTGAGGGATACTGTGAAGCTTGGATTTCGACCAAATAGTCGTCTACCCAGCCAATTACTATGAAGCCCGGAAATCGACTGGATATTAGTAGGCCTAAAAATAAAAGGGAAGCCCGGAGGCGACCAGATAACCACTTGATTTCTTCTGAAGCCTGGATTACGACCAGATAAGAAGTAAAGTATTGTGAAGCCTAGAAACGACCATATAGCAGTACAGAACACCATGAAGCCTGGATTCGACCGGATAATGGTATAGAACATCGTGAAGCCTGGATTACGACCAGATAGCGGTAAAGGACTGAAGCCTGGATTACGACCAGATAACAGTACAAGACACTGTGAAGCTTGGATTTCGACCAAATAGCAGTTTACCTGGACAATTACTAAGAAGCCCGGAGTCGACCGGATATTAGTGTGCCCTAAATTCAAGTTGAAGCCCGGATGTGACCGGATAACAACTTAATCCCTTCTGAAGCCTGGATTACGACCAGATAAGAGTTGATAAATTGTGAAGCCTGGAGAACGACCGGATGGCAAGTTTAATCTCATCTCCCCAGTAAGTTACTGCAAAGCCTGGAGCACGACCAGATAGCAGTTGATCTTATCACTATGAAGCCTGGATTAGGACCAAATAGTAGTTCATTTTCACCTCTTCGACTAAGACACAATTTCCCAGTAGAATAACGGATGACCGAAGCTCCTAAAATTCAACTTTTCCCTCAAAACAGAGATCAGCATTCCCCAGCGAAATCTTCCTCAACAACAGGTATACGGTTTCTCGCTAAGGAATATCTTAGGCGATCAACACTCCTTCAGATGGCATATTTAAGCCCATATTCCGTCATCAATCTCCAAATGGCATCTATAAGCCCATTCCCGGCATCACAAGACGAGTACCACTTCATGCGAGTGCAAATTTCTGGGCACTCTAGTGTTCAATCATCTTCCACCCTCGGATCACGAAAGGCAGACAAGCCAATCTACATCCTCAGGTTTAAGAAGATTGAACAGGGGAAGCTGTTGTACCCCAAAATTTTCCCTCCCATATTTCTCAATACATTTCAAGTGAGGTCCTCAAATTGCTCAAGGAAGTCCAAGGGTTGACCAAACAAACTCTCTCCTAAGGCAGTCTATCTCAAATTAGGGTTTTAGTTTGCATCAAGATGTTTGAATCAAAAAGGTCCCAAATTCCCACCATTGTCCTAATATGTTCTCAAGATCATCCATGTCAAGTTTCAAGCCTTGCAGAGAAAGTTTGCTCAGTCAATTGCTCAAAAGCCTGAAAATCGACTATGCTAGGGCAAAAGTCAATTGTGGCCTACATACAGTCAAACCTTAAGATTTTTGGTCAACATCCTCATTTGAATTATTATTCATCATTTGATCAAGGTTGGATCATGATTCATCAAGGATTGCTCACAATTCATCAAAACCCAAAAGTTGCTAAATTAGGGTTTTGTAGGAAAAGTCAACCCAACTTTGACCAAGCATAACTTTCTCATACTTTATTATAAATGACCCATCCAAAGCTCATTTTTAAGAGGATGCAATTCCATACAATCCATCTTCATCTCCCAAGTTCAAAATATGCACTCACAAGAAGTTATGAATTTGGACATTATAGGTCACTTTGAAAAGTCAACAAAAACACATTTTATGTCAAAGCTTCATACATGAACATGGAAGACTCAATTGAGATGATACAATGTTGCTTAGAGGACATCTCAAGCATTCTAAAAAGTCCAAGAATACCTTCGAAGAGTCAAAATTGAAAAAGTTATGCATTGGTGAAGTTGACCTTTTTTGCAAAATTGCCAAAAGTCAAAAGTGCCTCAAATTGCAATTTTTGTCAAATGGGCCCAACTTTTTGTACTTGTTTTGAGTTTGTAACAAGGTCCACGACCCATGATCCTTCCCACTTGCCTTTATTTTATTTTTGCAATATATTTTGATTTTTATTTCAATTAAATCAAAATAAAATCATGGAAATATCAAAACCATTTAAATCTTAAGATTTTGTCATATTTCAGGTCTCTTATACAGCTAGCAACAAAATAAAATCGTGCAAGGTGTGTTGTACACAAAAGATTGGTTTTTGGCTTATTTTGGAAAGATCTTCATGGGAATCAAATCATGATCAAAGACCATAATTGAAAAAGATTGGATGCACATTTGCAAACCTAGTTCACTCAATGATATATATTGAACAAATTCAGATCAAAAGAACAAGGTTTTGAGGCGTGTAGAGTGAAGAACAAACTTGAAAAAACTCAAGAAAAGTGGTGATTTGTTTTCATATTTCCAGGTACTTTCAAGCCTTGCCAAGCATTCCTTTCATTTCCTGGGCATTCAAGGAGTCCATAGCAATCAAAAGCAAGCATTTCCGTGCACCAAAACTCGCTGTAAGTGATTCACGACCTTGACATTTTCTTGAAATCGAATCTCATTATTTTGACATTTGTAGCATGAATCATTTATATATTATGAATCCTTGAAGCATTTGCAAGCTAATGGTAACAATTAATTGCATTTTTGCTAACTGGACAGAGATCCACCATTGTTAGGGTTTCTTGTTGCGTTTTGGGATTTTCTTGTACAGGTAAAATTGGCCTAAAAGAAAGGTGCCATGATGTTCACAAGGCCAAGACGAATTGGTCTATAGCATTAGATTTCATTTATTGTGCCTGTATGAGATTTTGGAAATTACAGGGGTTATAGCTACGGATTTTTTCCTGTAGGTAAAAGTCCCTGACTTTTACCAACGGAGAGGGGAAGAAGAAGGTGGCGTGGCACCACCCCATTCACCCGTTTGAATTCTGACGCGTGTTTGGTAGTTAGCATTATTTTGTTTATTTTATTATTTTTATTTCATATACTAACAAATCAAGTCAAGTGGCCCAGTGGTAGCCAGGGAGAGCGCTAAGGTCTTACAGGCATGAGGTCAGGGGTTCGACCCCTGCCTCCATTATTTGTAATTTTTCTTAATTATTCATTATAGATCTAGTGCACCCTTGGTCCAAACATCCACCATACGCCTTTAACTCTTAGCCAGACAGATGTCCATGAGCTGGATCCAAAGGTCATTATCTGAGGGTCTACCAAAGGCCATAGTCAACTTGCAACATTGGAATCTGAAAGTCAAGCGTGGACCCTTGTCTTTGGGCTCATAATTTCTTTTGGCACCCCCAAGTTGCTGATCACCAGGCCCAATTTCTCTCTTTCTTTTCTTTTTATTTTTATATCTTTCTTTTATTTAATTATTTTGATTGTTTTCTAACATAAAAATTAATTCTTTTTTATACAAAAACTCATAAAAATCAATTTTCATCAAACTAGAGCTTAGGTTTTTATTTATTTATTTTGTCAAAATTAATTTAATTAGTTTAATTTAATTTTAGGGTAATTTAATTCTTTTGTAAAATAAATTAAAATCAATTAGAAAATTAGGGTTTTTGTTTAATTTAATTTTTATTTTTATTTTCTTAAAAATAACCAAAATACAAGAATAGGTCAAAATTAATTATTTTCTTTAATTTAATTTAATTTAATTAGTAATTAGGTTCATATTTAACTTAAAACCTTATTTTTCTCAAAAATAATCAAAAGCAGCCAAAAAATAATTTTTCTTTTAATTAGGTTAGACGGGGTCAAAACCCTAATTTTTCTCGTTCTTAATTCATCGCGCGCGTTTATTTATTTTTTTACAATATTGATGTAACTGCTCATGGGATGTAATAGCTTAATTAGGACTTTTCGTTTATTTATCGTTTTACGGGTTTTTGGATATGTACATAATCCCCCTCCCCGAAGCCTTGTAATAGTGTAGTTTTATTTCTCGCATTTTAATTTTCGCAAATATTAACTGTTAGATGTATGTCAATAGGATTGCATGACAAGAATGTATGTTAATTTTAAAACGGTTAGCAAACCCTAAATGTGCAAAGATAATAACTTGAAATCAAATCACTCGTACATGCGCACTCCTAGGGTATACTCTCACTTAGGTTGCCTTCGGTAAATGATCATTAAGTATAGGGTATTTTAGTGGTCACTCTCTTATCTAAACAAAGATCAAAAGTCCCATTCAGAAATGTTGCCTCGGAGATGTTGCCTCGAAAAGGTTGCCTCGGAAGTGTTGCCTCGAATATGATCTTAAGATATTAGGGTTATTACTAAGACGTCCTAACATTGCTTTAGTGATCGTACATCCCTTTCGAATTGACCCTTACAACTCCAACGACGGTGCTACTTATTTCTCAATAGTAGGATAACATTGACTAAAGGAAACGAGAATAGAAACAATCCTTTTTCGATTAGGTAGATGCTAGTAGGTACTTGCTCAAAATCAAACTTTTCCATACTTACACTCTTTTTAAACAAAGTTTTCAAAAACACTTCGTAACACTCTTGAAGACAGAAGCAAGGGTTAAAACGAAGTAAAACAAAACTTTTCAAAACAAACACACACAAGCAATTTTTAAAAGATGAGCAAGTACCTAAGAGCCCGTGGAAAACCACGGATAGAAAGGGTGTTAATACCTTCTCTTTCTATAATCTATCCCCCGTACTCAAAATATCGAAAAAGGATTTTTTCTGTGCTTTTGTCCTTTCCAGTTGGATAAAATAAAAGTCGGTGGCGACTTTTGCTTACCGCGACATTTTGCAAACACAAACGCAAAACGCAAACCAGCATTTTCCTATAACAGTCTGGTTCTGCCACCGTATCACACCATACCACAAGCACATTTTAAAACAATAGCAAGTGATCTAGCAAGCAACTAAGAGCCCATAGATAACTGCGGATGAAAAGGGTGCTAATACCTTCCCTTTTCATAACCTACCCCCCGAACTCAAGAAATAATCTTGAAAGGTTGTTCCTGTTATTTTCAACCTTTCCTTATTGGATAAAAGAAAAGTCAGTGAGCAAAAGAGATACCATTTGAAGTTGATGAGCAAACTTCTCAAAAGAGATACCATTTGTTGTTGATGAGCAAACTTTTCAAAAGAGATACCATTTATTGTTGATGAGCAAACTTCTCAAAATAGATACCATTTGTTGTTGATGAGCAAACTTCTCAAAAGAGATACCATTTATTGTTGATGAGAAAACTTCTCAAAAGAGATACCATTTGTTGTTTGTAAGCAAACTTCTCAAAAGAGATACCATTTACTGTTGATGAGAAAACTTCTCAAAAGAGATACCATTTGTTGTTGGTGAGCAAACTTCTTAAAAGAGATACCATTTGTTGTTGGTGAGAAAACTTCTCAAAAGAGATACCATTTACCTTGATGAGCAAACTTCTCAAAAGAGATACCATTTGCTGTGTAAACCTCCCCAAGAACCTGGTCATAAGCCACGAACTGGCCTCAATTTCTTCTTAATCAAGTCTTCCACTTGAAAAGGATAATATACAAACTTCTCTGCGGGACTTTTCTAGAGAGATGTCATTTGCTGAGTAAACCTCCCTAATAACCTGGTTATAAGCCACGAACTAGTCTCAGTTTCTTCTTAATCAAGTCTTCCACCTGATAAGGATAATATACAAACTTCCCCATGGAACTTTTCCGAAGAGATGACATTTGTTGAGTAAACTTCCCCAAGAACCTGGTCATAAGCCACAAATTGCTCTCAGTTTCTTCTTAATTAAGTCTTCCACCTGAAAAGGATAAAATACAAACTTCCCCACTAGACTTTTCAGAAGAGATGTCGTTTGTTGAGTAAACCTCCCCAAGAACCTGGTCATAAGCCACGAACTGGTCTCAGTTTCTTCTTAATCAAGTCTTCCACCTGATAAGGATAATATACAAACTTCCCCACGGGACTTTTTCGAAGAGATGTCGTTTTCTGAGTAAACCTCCCTGAGAACCTGGTCATAAGCCACGAATTAGTCTCAGTTTCTTCTTAATCAAGTTTCCACCTGATAAGGATAATATACAAACTTGTTGGAAATACACAAGCTGCTCAAATAAAGAGGCCGCCACTTGCTGTCAGACAAAAGATTTCAATATAGTATTATAAAGACACTGTTGTGAATGAAAATCAATAACTTCATCGGGGATAGACAAATTGCTCATGAAGAGACTGCCATTTGCCATAAAAGAGGAAATCCAGAAATAATCAAGCTGCTCAAATAAAGAGTCTACGATTTTATTATCATATTGAGATTCTGAAAGAGTGTTGTAACGACACTACTGGGGAATAAAGTTCACCTTCAATGGGGAACCATGAATAGAATTTTACTGAGGAGAGAAAAGTATTTGCAGGCGCAAAATAAACGCACTCTCAATCTAGGTTTCACATACTAGAGAAATCCACAGGGTAACATCGGTAGGAGACGAAGCTCAATCAAAGAACAAAATGGAGAGAAACAATCGAACAAGACTCTACCAGATGAGGAATAAGCTCAACTGGGAATTATCGTATCCTGAGATGAAACAAAAACCCTTCCACGAGGAATAAACTCAGTGGGAAATTAAAAAGGATGTACACTTTCTGCTTAATTTATCACTCTATTTGGAAAGAGGAAATAATTTACTTGGGGATAAACACAACCAGCAGAGATGGACCCAAAAACATAGAGAAATGTGATTGTGCGTGAATGATGTAAGTGTGAATGAATAAATGAATGTCATACATATGCTGACAAAATAGAAAATATAGATAAACTGGAGATGAAAAGACATCACAGTATAAACAGATACTCAACTAATCTCGACAAGATGGGAACATTAATGGAGATATAACAAAAGCCATCGATGGAGCATATTTCTGCTATAAGGGTCTAATCTCTCCGGAGAGGAAGATACTTTTCGGGAGAAAACCCAAAGTTCAATCTTTTAACATTAATAACCCATTGAGAGGATAACAACATGAAATCTGCTGCAGTTGGAGAAAAATATTGCTTAGTTGGAACTATTGGGGAACACCATCACCTGACAATGTGTGCAAA
Organism: Vicia faba; assembly: GCA_948472305.1. Taxonomy (NCBI): domain Eukaryota; kingdom Viridiplantae; phylum Streptophyta; class Magnoliopsida; order Fabales; family Fabaceae; genus Vicia; species Vicia faba. The sequence continues at coordinate 1,053,742,819 of OX451740.1, read as the reverse complement.
ATAGATCACATGTCTTGACAAATCTATATTGCCCCTGGAACTAACTTTGTATGCCCCAAGTTTACTGCTGATAAACTGCATGATGCGCGACAATTCTTGCGAATAACTTCACTTCTTAAATGGCCCAATCTATATGGTTTACAAGAAGAAATCATCTCAAGAGGATTTTACAAAAGACCTGCCATCCAAAATGCTCTAGTGTCTTCAAACTCTTGGAGGAATTCGTTGGATCTCAATGTAACTTCCCATATTGACTGTATTTGGAAAAACAGAGTCTTCAAATACACCCCATGAGGGTAATCAAACTATGAGGTAGTAACTTGTTCATGCTGAAGGTCTTCAGGCAACATGCCCTAGATATGATCATTCTTAGAAGCCACTCGCCAATTACTTAACAAAGTTTCAGACCTCAAAAGATTAAAATCACCACTGGTGCTTATATGTAAGCTTCCTTGACATTAAGCAATTGTTTTACAAGCAGAAAATTTTATTCTGAGAATGAAAATTCTAATGCAACAATTATGTAAGCCTTGGAGATTTTTGAAAAGATGTCGTATAACTTGCGAATTAGTGCATTATTTATTTTTGTATGAGAGATAACAAAAGCATATGATACTAACACAAATATTTTAGCAGAACTTATGGGAGTCAGGAACGCTATCTCGTTGGAGTATGCTTTTTAAATAAACCATGTTTCAATTAGGACTTTTGAAGGTTATAATGTGGCCTGATTCACGGTTTTTAGAAAAAATATTTTAAGGCTCAAAATGTTTGGTGCCCACCCCCTTCATGATGTTCTTCAGTCCTATATTTAGTTAATTTGATACTAGTGTTCATTTCTTAGAAAAATATTTCGTGATGGTTTAAGAAGTGATAAGACTTTCAGAGTAGCAGTCACCCTTCTAGTGTTTGTATTTATAATCACGCGAATTTGTTCTTTGCTGAGGACTTTTCTTCGTAATCCTTTCTTTGCAAATTTTTGTTTTCCCTAACTTTTTTCTGAACTAATTCTTTTAAATTGATAGTTCAGCGGGATGCCCTGACTTTTGCCTAAGCGACTTGTTTTTTAAAGTTCTGACTTAGCGGGGATTTTTGTCTCTTTCTTTTTTCATCATTTTTTATTCATTTCATTTTTCTTTCCTTTTGAGCGCGTCGTCTAACTTCGAGTCGTATGTGACTTGTTGGAAGAATTATGACTGCCTGAGTCCTTGGTGGATGAGGGATAATCGTTATGGTATAGCCATTTGTTGATCTCTTGATGTTCGAGAGATACCCATTAGGATATCGTCTTCTCTTGATGCACACTAATGATAGGCGGAGATTGACCATTGAGGTTTTGACTTTCCTTAACCTATCGAAGGATAATCATTGTTGTAACCTTGGATGCGTACTCTTGATGAGATTTGAATAGTTAACTGAATACTACCTTACCTCGGGTTAAAAATTGAGGGTTTTTCTGAACAGAAAGGAAACTCCTACTTCAAGGATCAAAGGGATTAACGAGGGTTTCACTCCCTTATATCTCTGGTGTTTGGGAATTTGAAACAATGCATGTACATTGTCAGCATGGTTTTATCTAAAAGCATACAACCAGAAATTTTGCGTTTTAAAATCATCATCCCCCTCCAATCTCTTCCTAGGAAAGATAATGGCTGACAAGTTGGTATCATAAAGCAATTTAAAATTTAAAACAAATATGAGTGAAACAAATGAATTTCTTCAAGACAAACATATTCATTGTATTAAGATAATCATTCAAATGCAAACAAGTTCTTACATGCAAACAATGCATTGATAAACAAGAAAAATTACAAATGAAAAAGAAGTAAAAATGCTAATTAAACTGAGAAGACTCTCTTCTTTAAACTCCAAGGTATCCTTCAATATTTAGCAAAGGCTTGACTTGATCCTCAAGACCAATATCCTTAAATGACAAGATACCACTTCTGACCTATTTCTGGACTTCAGGTTTCAATGAATAACAATGTTCGATACTATGCCCAGGGGCTCCTTGATGAAAGGCACAAGTCAAATTAGAATTGTAGTACCACAACATCTTCTTAGGAATCTTCGGTGGAGATCGGGTCTAAACCAAATTCTTCTGCATCAGGATAGAGAACAACTTTGTATAGGTAGTTAGAATTAGATTAAACTGTGTTTTTCTCTGATTAGGAACTTGCTAGTTGGGAGCTTCAGATGTTGTATTTACCATAGGGGTGACAGGAAAAACAAGTTGTGGTTGATGATGATCTTCTCTTCTTTGGGGTCTCCTTAGTCCTTGTTGCAGTCGTGCATGATTTGTAAGAGTTGGATTAACCGATGGCATAACAATAGCAACTTGTGGATGCTGATAACTCCTTTTTCTACATATAGGTTTCCTTTTCCCTCCTTGCAAAGTGTAAATGGAGTCTTGCTCTCTTTTCTTGGCGAAGCTATCATCATACTTCTTTGAATTATCGGTCGAGTTACCATTTTTAGACAAATGTTCCTCTCTGGCATATTCTTCCAGAAGCACTCCCATATTCACTTTTTTAGGGAAATCACTGGGTGTGTTGACTATCACCTTCTCATGAGAGAATGATTTTAGAATTTTTGTGAAAACCGTTTCCATCTCTTCTTCCTTCCTAGAAGGGTTGACTTGGGCAGCAACCAAAGTTTATACCAAAGCAGTTAGATACTCCATACCAGCCTTCAAAGTAGTTACCTCTTTGTGGAGTTCAGAATTCTCTTGCTTAATATTTTCCATCTTCCTCTTAGCGCAGGCATTGTACTCTGGGGCCAAAGGGAAAATAAGACTCGGGAATGACTTTCGAAGGTGAAACAAAAATGTAGAATGATGCATGATTATGAAAATGGTAAGTTCAATTCATTTCTAAGGATTCAAGCTTCAAGCGAGAAATAATTAACAACAAAATGTGACAAATGAGTTTAGTACAAAGTTAAGAGCCTAAAGGCTACAAAATACGAAGCCAAGAGATCCCAATCAACAGACCTAATGGTGATCATCAAAAATACAAATCATAAATCCTAAGATGTTTCCCCAAACTCTACATCAGTAAGGTTATCCCAAACTAGATTGTCATTACTCCGCTCTTGGGTCCTTCTAAATATCTCCTTCGTTGCTTTGATCTTTGATCTCTCAATTATATCCTTGATAAATACATCACTTTTATTGATAATTCTTTCTAGATGATCAACCTCTTCTTATAACTGAAGGTCGTAAAAAAGCTTTTTGCTGACCTTCATCTTCAGACTCCGTGACCTCAACTTGAACTAGCATCCAAACATTGTAACTGGCGGTACTCCTCTTTCTAGTGTCCACTTATGAGTAATGAGCTTGATACGAGAATCAAAATAAAGTTCCTTAGAAATGAAATGACCATGTATGTCACAAGCATGTCATGATGTTTATGAATGCATGAAAGTATGGCTATACAACAAACACATACAAGGTTCAAAGGTTTAACGTCACGAGTATGGATTCAAAAGGTGAGAATCAACCCGCAAGATATGTACTAAGGGTTTATCACCTTCCGAAAAAGGTTCTAAAAGGTTCCCAGAGTCTATATCTTTCCTTCAGATATTACCAACGTCCCAATTACTCGGTAATTAGTAATATTCACAGGAAAAAATCGTATGAGTCCAGCATTGCGTGACAACTACTTCTGGATTACTTTGTCATAGTCTCTGCACTACATCTAAAAATGCCAAGATGGGTTAGGGGTTCTACGGCTCTCAGCTTCTCTGGCTCCCAGGTCGAGAGCAACAATGTCTTCCCGATTAGTTGGTAAACAAATACTACAGTCAAAGGGGCCTCCACTGATTAGGAGATCTCATGCCTCCTTTTTCGGGATTACTCCCTCAAAGTTAACATGACTATACCGCTCGTCCTATCTTAAGTGTACTTAGTCTAGGTATAGGACTTGTACGTTGTAATCAACACCCAAAGAAACCACAAAACAACATATATAAGCAAACAATAAATAATAACAAAAATAGATATAACAAATTAGGTTTAACCCACTTAGAAATTTTTCTCCCCAACAGAGTCGTCAATTCTGTAGCGGTGAAAATCGGAGATCAAGCTATTAATTAACTTGACTTGCAAATAAGCAAGAGTCGCCACCGTGTTTTATTATTTCTAACGGAAAGGGGAAAGTGCGAAATAAAACCCATAAATATGAAAAGTAAGTGCAATACTAAAAGGAAAGAAAAATACAATGCATTTAAAAATATTGAAGGTTCGGGAGTTGGTTATACAAATGGAAGGTACTAGCATCCTATGTATCTATAGTATCTTATAGTAACCTTTTAAAATATCTGTATTTTTGGTTAAAAAGTTTGTTTGCAAAAAGGATCAGATAGATGAGAAGTTTTGAAAATGCAACGATCTAATATCGGGGTTTTGGCTTAAAAGGGTGTAAATTTGAAAATAGAGTTTTAAAGGTTTTAACTAATGGGAAACAAATATGAGGGGAAAAATATAAAGGCTCACAATGACATAAAGTCAACGAGATGGTCCTTTCCCTTGGATTCAAACACAAAGATAATAATCAGATGAAGACCGGACAAGAACCATGCATCAGATAAAAATTGATAGTAACCATAGTTCAAGGATTAAAGAATCAATTTTTAGGTTTTTCTTTATTAAGTGACTTATAACAAGCAAAAGAAAATAAGAAGCTCAAGTGAGCAAAGAAAAGATAAATGCTCAAGTGAGCAAAGAAAAAAATGCATAAAGTAAAGAAAATAAAATGTTATGGATGATAACTGCCATAAAAGTAAAGAGAGGAAAATATAAAGTGCTGAAATATAAATGATGTTAAAGTAAAGTTAGTACAATATAAAGTCAATAATCTGATTTGGGATAAGTGTAACTTCCTATGGAGCATAGAATGTATGTACCCATACATGTTAGAGAAATGACACTTTGAAGTTCATTCTCTTATGTATGCAGTACAATTAACAAATATGGAGGATCAAGACAAAGTCAAAGAAGATAAATTATGACAAATTTATCATCAATCTCAAGTACCTTGAATGATCAAAGGACCATTTAGAGGTAGATTGGAAATGATGAAAGTTCATCAAATATCCGACAAGCTTAGATGAACTAAAAAAAGCTCAAATACTTTCCAAATTGATTTAAATAAAAATAAAAATAAAAATAAAATAGATAAAGAAGAATAAGGTGAAGCCTATAATAAAATGGTATAAATGTCATAACGTTCTTAATTTTTCATGAAATTAAACAAATGAATAATGAAAATTTATCTACTCAATCTCACAATGAAGGATCCATGTTCAAAATAAGTAAATAAATAACAAAAAATTATAGAGAAAAAAATAAAAAACAATAAATCACTTTTGCTTTTGGAGGTTCAATAACACTTTTCAACTCTTGATTTTGAATCAATGGAATTTCATTACAATATGGTGATAACTTTGGTATTAAATTAATAAATAAAGAGTAAAAATGCAATAGAGTTAAATAAAGAACAAGTATAATAGCCTACCTATTCAATAAAATGAAGAAATTACTTGAAAGAAAATGAAGAGAAAAAAAAGAGAGTTTTGACTTAGTTTAGTGAATGATTTATGGTATTGTCTTTTTTAAATGAAAGAAAGAAAAAATCTTATTTTTAGGGTGAATGAGATGGTAGTGTTTATGTGGAAATCCATATGACTTTATAAGAATGATTCTTGGCCATTGATAAGTCTAAGTTGATAATTCATATAAAGTGTGAGAATGATTCATGGCCATTAATAAGTACAAGTTGGCAATCATGTGAAGTGTTTGTACTATATTATAGTGGTCTCATTTTTTATTTATTGACACAAAAAAACAAAAGGACAAAGTAATAATAATAATAATAATAATAATAATAATAATAATAATAATAATAATAATAATAATAATAATAATAATAATAATAATAAAAACTAAAAGTGTTAGTAATAATAATAAATACAAAATAGAAAATAAAAGAGATATTAAATCAACTATTTATGATTTTTTTTTGAATTAAAATAAATGAAAATATAAGTTCCAATTAAAAGATAAAAAGTAAAATACATATAAGAAAGTAAAAGGACTTATATAAATTTTTCTAGATTTTAAAAAAAAAATAAATGATACCAATATATAAATTTAAATTAATAAAAGAACATATTTTTGATAATTTTTTAGTAAAGAGGTAAAAATAGTAAATAAAAAAATAATATGATACTAAGTACATTTTTTTGTGATTTTTTTAAATGGAAAAAAATCATGAATAAAACACAATAAAAATCGAATTCCACTAAATTCATAAACGGCTTCTAACATTTCTATTTTTTCGTGGCTTTTCAAAGCATAATCAGCTCTTGACTTGTAAAGATAAATTGTAGATGGTGTCAAGAAATCATATGCAAAAAGAACGGCTCAAAAATGTCAAAATTTGAAGAAGTTATAAATTTTTGAAATTTAACTCAAGATTTGATACAAAAAAATAGGTCAAACCACTCGTGAATACTTGTTATGCAATGATGTAAATAGAGGGTGAGATCTTAGGTAAAAAATTTGGGTATGATAGGCGCCTCTCCGATCAATGCATGCCGATTCATATTATATATTTATTGTTTCAATGATATAAACAGACGAAACAGCCACCCCAGTGGCAGAACGCGCGTGATAAAGCATTAGTCTCAAAGGGCAAGGGTTTGATCCAGCCTTTTGATGTTTTATTTCTTTAATTTATCATATTTTTGCAGGTTGATTACAAAGTGTGTTGGAGGCGTATCATGGACACAATCATGTGTTTGGCCTGGTGGTATGCATGTTGCATGATGGCCTTGAGGGCGTGGGTTCAACACTCACCCCTACTGGTTTACTTTGTTACTTTAATTCTTCTAACCCTTTTCCTCATTCTTTTTCTTCAAATTAATAAAAAAAAATTTAAACCCTAGTTTAATTTAGTTTAATTATATGTTAAATTTAATTTAATTTTTAATTAATTCTAGGTTTTAATTTAATTAATTAACCCTAATTTATTTTTTAGGTTTTCTCAATTAAAATCAATTTAGACCTTAGGGTTCGCATAATTTAATTACCTAACGTTTTTTTTTAATTAAAATCAATTAGACTTTAGGTTAATCATCAAGTTTTTCATCAAACAGTTTTCCTCTTATTTTACAATCTTCGCGCATTTACTTTAGCATTAATTTTTCCCGATTACGTAACTGCTAAAGGGTTGTAATACTTTTAATTAGGATTTTATTTGCATTAATTTTTCTCCACAGTTTTATGGTTTTGTACCCCCTTCCACGAAGCCCTGTAATAGTTTAGGTTTACTTTTCGCACCTTTACTTTCCGCAATTTACTACTTTCCTTATAACTGCTAGTAATTAGGGCATGCATGGCAAGATCTAAAAATCAATTGTTAGATAACCCTAAATACAATATTAAATAAGTGAATTCAATACACTATTCACACACTCACCTCTAGGGTAACCTCACTCGTTGCCTCGGATAAGAACAATCATGTCCCTCAAACGTGGGGATGCTTTAGCAAAGACCCTCGGATAAAAGATCATAGTCCCTCGATGACCCTTTGATGCTGCCTTCGGTAAACGATCTTAATCCCTTGCGATAAATTGCTAAAGCGTCCTTACCAGTTACCTTCGATGACTATACGGCGACCCTACGCATGTCCCTTCACATCCAACGATAGGGATTCTTACTAACTAATGGTAGGGTAACACTATCTAAGGGTAGAATACTGTTAATCGCTTGCTCACACAAAACATATTTTTCACAGACACTTTTCTCTCTGAAATATTTTCAAAAATAAACACTTTGTACGCATTCTCAACTGATACGAGAATCATTACAAAGTTGCCGAACTTAGGCATTTTCAAAATATTTTCAAACACATACACTAAAGCATTTTCAAACAAAGTGAGCTAGCGATTAAGAGCCCGTAGATAACTAAGGATACTAACACCTTCCCTTTTCATAAACTATCCTCCGAACTCAGAAAATTATCGAAGGTCTTTCCTGTTCTTTTCACCCTTTCCTTATTAGATAAAAGAAAAGTCGGTGGCGACTCTTTCTATCCACATATTTGCGATAAAACGTAAAACCAAGTCAGTTCTCCCATCGTATTACACAAAGGTTCAAGCATATCTCTTTCCTCGATACATCATTGAGAGAACGATCTAAGCAAAGATTCGAGCACATCATCTTCCCTGCGTTCATCATCCAAGGTTGAGGAATCAACAAAGACAAAGTCCACAAAATCTTCTTCCTCAGTACATCAATCAAGATCGAGGAAACAATGAAGATGAAGCTTACAACAATTAGCATGACAGTCACAAGTGTCAAAATTGAAAGCAAAAAAAAAGAGAAATTAAAAAAAAAGCCTGCTAAGTCAAAACAAATCAAAACTTGACTTAGGAAAAAGTTAGGGCATCCCGATGGACCGGAAATTCAAAAGAATTGGTCCATGCAAAATAAGGGATTGAAAACAATAAATTGGAGAACAATCTTGTGAATCCTACCTCAAGAATCATCAGGGATTCTCATCAACACTTGGATATTATTAACACTTGGATCTCATCGATACTTTTCATCGATGCTTGAATCTCATCAATGTTTCTCATCATCTGCACGACTAGGAAATTTCTCTTGGGGATTAAACGTATTTGTTGGATTAATTAAACTTAGGATTGAAGAGCATCAATGAGAATAGGGTGGGCAAAATAAATTTTGAGCCTTATATCTTTTGTTTCTTAAACCACGAACCATGGCCACGTTACAACCTTTAAAAGTACCAATTGAAGCTAGGTTCACTATGAAAGCATACTCAACAAGATTTGTGTTAAACTGACTCCTATGTTTGTTAAAATCATTTCTAACTACTTCGCTTCTTCGAATATTCATCTCTAATCATCCATTTCTCTTCAATAATTAATTTTGATTTCAAGAACTTGCATGTGCATCACATAAGGAATACTTTTTCAAAACATACATTTTATCTACGAATCAATTCTTAGCATCAAGGAGATTTCAACAAAAAAAAGGGTCTGATCAAAGGCAGCATTTCCAAGAAACTTCTAACTAGGGCTAAAGCATCTAAGAGGACCCCTATAAACAGGGGCAAAGACTAATGATCATAGGGGTATATCACACAAAGATACTATTGACAAGGGGTGAGAATTTTGAGATTCAGTCAACTTGGATCAAGTTTCGAAGCATTATTCAATCAGGGACATACCTTTCGAAGGGGCATTCCTTAATCAAGTCATACCATAACAGGGTCTGACTCAGTTTCCTTATTTCAATAAACCTCTTAAGGCCTTAATAATCGAGGGCAACCATCCAAGATTCAAATGTCGGGGCATTGCGTATCAAGTTCATCCTACTGCACGTAGGGTCCAAATTCTTCAAACAACTCCAAGTACAACCTTTTCAAGCTTCGAATACTTGGGGAAATATATAACAAGTTCATGATGAGATCTAAATATCTTCCTAAGGGTACTTCCCCCATATCCTAGAGATTGAGGGGCTCATCTTTTCAAAATTCGAATGTTGGGGAAAACTACTACAAGGCTCGAGCAAAAGGAGTTGATACAAAAGGGTCCATCAAAACCAAACATTTTCAAGAATCTTTTAATCAGGGACATAATACAAAATAGTGGGGTCATCCACATTATGATCAAACTATTTCCAATCTCATATCACTGAGAATATCCTCCAATACCCTACCAACAAATTAGGGAAGGACAAGCCACAAAAAGTAAGCTTTCTTCATACTTTCACAATCCTCCAGCGGATCTTTCTCCTACATCAACAATCTTCGAGTTCGAAACGAGTATCAGGAAATCATGCAAGCACAACACTCTACCATCATGTGACAAGCAACCTTGTTGCATAAGCAAACCTCTCTGATTTGAGTCATCCACGACCAATCACAGGGACACCATTCAAAAAGCATTCAAAACATAATCATAAAGCATAAAAGCTGCATAAATCATGCATTAAGGCTATTCGATCCAAAACCAATCTATACTTATCATCTCATCCATCTGACAAATTCTGAAAGCATGGGTCGAGAATATCTCAAAAAGCCCAACGCATTCTCATTTCAAAATCCAACGTCCATTTACACATATCCAAATCATTCATCATATACATCAATCAATCATTATATTACATGCATCAATCAATCATTACATTTCATGCATCAATCAAATTTGCACGCATAGGATAAAACCTTGTTTTATGTGAAGACAATCATCATTGTCAATCCAACTATCAATTTTACATCGAATCTCGATAGTAGATTCCCTTGGTTGATCACAGAAATTGATTATCCAGAAGACCTCGATAGAAGGTATTTTAATGGAATCTCGACAGTAGATTCCCCTGGTTGATCATGACAGTTGATTATCTGGAAGACCTCGGCGGAAGGTATTTCAATTGAATCTCGGCAGTAGATTCCCCTGGTTGATCACGGTAGTTGATTATCCAGAAGACCTCGGCAGAAGGTAATTCATAACCGAATATTGGCAGTAGATTCCCCTGGTTGATCACGGCAATTGATTATCCAGAAGACCTCGACAAAAGGTAGCTCTCGTTCGAATCTCGGCAGTAGATTCCCCTGGTTGATCATGGTAATTGATTATCTAGAAGACCTTGACAGAAGGTATTTCTCAATGAATCTCGGCAGTAGATTCCCCCGGTTGATCATGGCAGTTGATTATCTAGAAGACCTCACCAAAAGGTATTCCAATTGAATCTCGGCAGTAGATTCCCCTGGTTGATCATGGTAGTTGATTATCCAGAAGACCTCGGAAGAAGGTAATTCTCAATAGAATCTCGACAGTAGATTCCCCTGGTTGATCATAGCAGTTGATTATCCAGAATACCTTGGCAGAAGGTAATTCACAATCGAATCTCAACAGTAGATTCCCCAGGTTGATCACGACAGTTGATTATCCAGAAGACCTCGGCAGAAGGTAATTCATAACTGAATCTTGGCAGTAGATTCTCCTGGTTGGTCACGGCAGTTGATTATCCGGAAGACCTCGGTAGAAGGTAGTTCGCAATTGAATCTTGGCAGTAGATTATCCTTGTCGATCACGACATTTGATTATCTAGAAGACCTCGACAGAAGGTAATTCAAATTGAATCTCGGTAGAAGGTAATTCAAATTGAATCTCGGCAGTAGATTCTCTTGGTTGATTACGATAATTGATTTTCTGGAAGACCTCGGAAGAAGGTAATTCAAATTGAATCTCGGTAGTATATTCCCCTAGTTGATCACGGCAGTTGATTGTCCAGAAGACCTCGGCAGAAGGTAGCTCACAACTGAATCTCGACAGTAGATTCACCTGGTTGATCACGACAGTTAATTATCTAGAAGACCTCGGCAGAAGGTATTCCAATCAAATCTCGACAGTAGATTCCCCTGGTTGATCACAGTAGTTGATTATCCATAAGACCTCGACAGAAGGTAATTCACAATCGAATCTCGGCAGTAGATTCCCCTGGTTGATCACGGAAGTTGATTTTCCAAGAGACCTCGACAGAAGGTATTACAATCGAACCTCTGCACTAGATTCCCCTGGTTGATCATGGCAATTGAGTATCCAGAAGACCTCGGCAGAAGGTATTTCAACAGAATCTCGGCAGTAGATTCTCCTGGTTAATATTGGCAGATGATTATCCAAAAGACCTCGGCAGAAGGTAATTCTCAACAGAATCTAGGCAGTAGATTCCTTGTAAATCTTGGAAGCAGATTTCCCATTAAAAAGCCTCACATAAAGCATGGTGTACACATAACCATATCAAAGTATCAAGGTAATCCATAACATTTGGTGCATCTAACATACGGAAACACCAAAAATAATTTGATAAAACATCAAAGTTTGTTCTAGCTAGAAAAACATCAAAAGAAAATCCATGTCCATGTCTATGTCCACGCCTATTTCTACGCCCACGCCTATGTCTACGACTATGTAAACATCCACGCCAACATCCAAGCCTACATCCACACCCTACGCCATGCCTACGACACAGACATCAAGATCTTGCTGACACTTTTCACCAAATTCAAATCAGCTTGGAGATACAACAAATGGAAACAAAACAATGTTGAGGAGTTGGTGACTACGAGAACCCGATGGTTTAAAAAAAGGAGTTATCAAAAACATTTGCAAAATACTTGGGGCATACATATACGTTTAGGGCATATACACACATAAGCAATTTATCACATGAGCATTTAAAACATTTGGGGCATACATCACACTTGAGTAGCACATCAATTTAGGGCATTATACATGTATAGCATCTTGCAGAGCTACTTTGGTTAAAATTGAGAATTTCCTTGTGGTTCATCATTAGAAAGCTTATATGTACGAACTTTATAGTTAAAACTTTAAAGCAATTTGGGAGTTTATTTTCTTCATTTTAATAGTCATGGTTAGGGGCTGACACAACCGACATCATCGATGAATTTGGGGGTTTATTTTCTTCATGTTGATATTCATGGTTGGGGGCTGACACAACCGACATTATCGATGAATTTTGGGGTTTATTTTCTTCATGTTGATAGTCATGGTTAGGGGCTGACAAAACCGACATCATCGATGAATTTGGGGATTTATTTTCTTCATGTTGATAGTCATGGTTAGGGGCTGACACAACCGACATCATCATTGAATTTGGGAGTTTATTTTCTTCATGTTGATAGTCATGGTTGAGGGCTGACATAGCCGACATCATCGATAAATTTGGGGGTTTATTTTCTTCATGTTGATAGTCATGGTTGAGGGCTGACACAACCAACATCATCGATGGAATGGGGGTATATTTTCTTCATGTTGATAGTCATGGTTGGGGGCTGACACAACCAACATCAACAATGAATTCGAGGTTTCTTTTCTTCATGTTGATAGTCTTGGTTTAGGGCTGACACAACCAAAATTCATCAGTGAATTTAGGTTTCATCGCTTCAAATCTAACATATTTCATTTGGCTACCGAGTCACGGTAAATATGAAAAATTCTACAATCTCTTTTAGATACTGACGATTTATCTGCATCATCATGTCTAAATTCTATCCAAACTTTGGTGCAAATGCTGGTAAGATGATACATAATCATCTATACCTATTCTTCACACTCATGGGAACACTGTACACCATATCCTTATAATCTTTCGGACAAATTTTGGGGCCTTCCAATATTTAATAGACTTCCGATCAGAACATGTGAGACCTGCGTATTCTCACACTATTCAATCGAAAGATAATTAAATAGGGGAAACTGTCATACCCCAAATTTTCCATACCCTTATATTATATTTAGGGTTCTTTTTAAAATAAATCATATTATATAGTTTTTATTTCTATGGGGGTGTTTAAAATCAAATAGGGGTGTATTGATCCAAAATGGACCATCAATATCAGATTTCCCATTAGGCTTTAATAAAGGTCTATTTCAAGTAAAAAGGGAGGTGTATTGTTTTTAACCAAAGGATATGAATAAATCATTTTTAAAAAAAAATCCCATTTAGGTTTTGTATAAGGTTGAAAGGGTGTGCAAAAATAGACTGTTTTTTTAGGCCCAATAGTGAGGCACGTCCAATTTTATGATTTGTTTAAAACACTTTTTTGTATCAAGTATTATATTATTTAAATTATTATTAAAATTTACTATATTAAAATGATATTTGAAAAAGTATTAACAAAGCGGTTTTCCTTTCTCACGGCCTATATGCAAGCCCAAAACAAATTAGAACACTTAGCCCAAGTCCAAAACAAAACGCAACGCTTGCCTAAAGAACGAGTATTGTTCAAATCATGGAAACAAAATCGGAGGCAGTTAACATAGAACTTAAAAACAGAAACAAGATCAATTCTGTACAAAAATAAATCTTGGTTTTATTTCCAGAACACAAACATTAATACAAAATCAAAACTTGATTGCAATAAAATAATTATAAATGGTTTCCTAAAACTAATCAACAATAACGACAGCCAAATTAAATAATTTCCTAAAAACCTGAATTCCTAAATCACTATAAAAAAATCTAATCGCTAATACAGAGAGAGGGAGAAAAACATTACAGGAGAGAGAGATTGCAGGGGAACAAATTAACAGAGGGAGGCGGATTAACAAACAGAAACATTACAGGGAGAAAGACTTTACAAAAAAGACTCATGCAGAAGAAAGAAAGAGAGGAGGGAAAATTTTAGGGAACGAAGGATACGATTACAGACGGAGGAAAATTCATAACAGAAGAAGAAGCCTCGTCGTCGTTCTCGTTATCTTTGTCCGCTGCCACCACTCTGTATGAACTAGGGTTTTAACATCTGAAATCCTAGACCCACCGTTGTTGTACCTACAACACAAGAGAGATAAAAGAATCAAACGGGAGCAAAGGGATAAGCAGATTCACGAAAGAGGGTAACGAAAATATAGCTTTTATTCTTATGCTTTTTTGAATTGGGGTTACGTTTGGGGTATAGGATTAGGGTTATGTGGTGTTGTTGGATGAGAGATAGAGAGATAGGGAGGTAGTGCGCTGCCGGTGGGAGAATATAGATTTTTTCTTGTGGCTGGAGAAGAAGGGTGAAGAATGAAACAGAGAAAGAGAGAAGATAGGGTAAATAAAGTTGTTGTTTTTGTAAAAATAAAATATATTAAAGTCTAATAATAAGATGTGTGCCACCCATGGATATTACTATGCACCCTCAATATCATCCACGCGATCAACATCCAACAATCTAGAACGCGCACGCTTACGATACTCCTTACACTCCCCCACACCTGATCCGAACAGATCAAAGGTGTGTTCATTGGGCTAGGCCCAATTGCTGATTACACACCCCTTTCCATTTTTTTACCAACACGGAGAAACACACCCCCCTGACCAAATGGGCCAAGTCCAATATCTGGACTTGGACCCATACTTCTTGCACCCCTAGGTTTTGCTATTTAGTTTAAGATCGCACCCTCTGTCCTTATGGGCCTGAATTCAATATCTAAATTCAGACCCTTTTTATTAACACCCTTTTATTTTACTACCTCAGTTATAATTACACCTCCCGCATTTTAATTTAATTTTCTTTTATTATTTTATCATAATTATTATTTTTATATTTTATATTTATAGTCTAATAGTATATTTATTATTTATTATAAATCGAATTATTTATTTTTAACTCATAAAAAATATATTTTATTCATTGCATTAAATTATTCTTTTAATCATGCATTTAAATAAAATATTTTTACAATTAATATAATAAAAATATTCAACCTAACACCAAATCATTTTCCTAAATCAAATTAATTCAATAAACAACTTTCAAAAAGGATTGCGAATATATTTAAATCAACTGCGTGCTTTGTCTAAAAATATTCGCTACTCCCGACACCTACTCCCGACACCTAGACTAAGCATGCAGAAAATGCAAATATCTTCGTAACCCATAAAAAACACAAACCAACTACGAACTACGAAATGAGACTCTGATTCCTCCTAAGAGGATACATAGGCATACGATTAAAATCGTGGTGAGTTCTCCTATTTAAAAGTAAAACCCTTTTTCCCAATTAAAAATTAAAACCTTATTTCCTAAAAATTGCGCTTCTAAACCTAGTATCCTTGTGAACAAGGTAGATGAGGGGTACCTAACACCTTCCCTTCGTCTAGAGTCGAGTCCAAACCTAGAATCTCTGAACTTTTTAGGGTTATTCCTTTACATCCCCTTCCTTAGGATAAAAATTAAGAGTGGTGACTCTGATTTAAAAACCAGTTGCAACAAAAGGAAAATCAATTAAAAAGAAAATAGAAATCAAAACAAAAATGTGAATCCAATGGGTGCAGCGCTGGATCAAGGTGTTTGAAGAAGCAAAACTATTGCCAGGGCCAAAACAATTGAGGTCCAGTATGCATTTTTCTAGACAAAGCTTCAGTTTAAAAAAATAGATACATTGGGCTCTGACTGGGGGTTTGCATATCAATTTATCAACCTACCCGACTCAAACAGTTCCAGAGTGCTTTTTTTGTTCAAGACAAATCAGTGTAACAAAAATTGGGGGTGCGTTGGGCTTCTGAGGGGTGTGAGTGAGTAAAGGCCCAAGCATAAACATGATCAGTTCCAACAACAAATATCCATCTCAATTATCATTTTTTCTAATTTTTTTTTAAAATTAAAATAAAACAAAATGTAAAATAAAAGACCAAAATGTTGCGTTTTTGACCTGAAATATATTCAAATTTTTAAAAATTTGTACCACCTGTGTCATCTTCTCAGATGAAGCCACTGTGAAATCAAGCTTTCCAAATGTTTTAATGAAGACAAGCTAGCATGCAAAAATGAATGGATCAAGATAGAAGATTTATCTCAAGCAAAGATTCATTGATCAATATCAACATTTCAAGACTTATGGCTTAAGGTATATGAGATTTTTGATCTTATGCTCTTAGTGCTCAAAACTATTTTTAATCATGCATTTAATTTATTAAAATAATATTTTGAGTATATACTAAGTATGATTAAAGAAGGATAGTTTAAATTGTTTAAAATCTTTGAAAATAATATTTTTTCAATTTTTGTACTGAAGCAATCGATTGTCATAAAACGACAATCGGTTGCATCCAAGAAATATTTGATTCTGCTTGACATGCAATCGGTTGTCGTCTAGCAGCAATCGGTTGTCATGTGTTTTATTTTCAAATTTTTTGAACGTTGGCTTTAGAGCAACTGATTGCTCCTCAATGACAATCGATTGTCCTAGTTATAATTTTCAAAAATTTTAAAACGTTGTTATGCTGCGATCGATTGCTGCTCTGGTGCAATCGATTGTTGTGCCTTAAATTTTGAAAAAATTTATTTTTCCAGCAAGCTTTGGTAACACCTTTTCATGGCAATGCTTGTATCTTTTCATATACATTGTTTTAGTAAAAATGGTCTAAACATTGCTATGTTTCATTGAAAAGGCATTACTACACTATAAATTATTTTCACTTTAGAATTTTGAAAATCAATCAAAAATAAATCAAAAAAAGAATCAATCACAAAAATCTAACAACTTTCTTATTTTTGGTTATACTCTTTATACTCAAGATATTTTGTTCATCATTTTCATATGCATTCTGAAAATTGTTCTTGAGCACTTAGAAGAGTATTACATCTTAAATTTCATATTGATAAGAAAAGATCAATCAAGTGATTGACATTGCTCTTACACTTTCAAATTCTTATACAAAATCAAACAAACTATTGTACTTGTTTTCAGGATTGTTGGAAACAAGAAAGACACTTAGGGAGGATTGTTCTCTTTGTGGTCTTAGTGAAAATCCAAGAGGATTGTTCTTGTCTTGTTAGGTAGTCTTGTACAAATTACCAACAATAAGGAAATCTCTTTCATGTTGAAAGGGGACTGGAGTACTCTCGGACTGTGAGGGGAACCAAGATACATCATTGTGTTCTTTACTTTCCGCATTTACTGCTTTCATCACTTATCACAAAAAGAAAGAAAAGAAACACTTGCAAAAATATTCATACAATTCAGAAAAAGTTTTAAAGAACCTAATTCACCCCCCCTCTTAGGCGCATCTGAACTTACAATTGGCATCAGAGCAGGTTATAGGTAACCTGTTCCTATTAGATCCAGAATGGCTTCCGCAAACAACAATTCTGTGTTCAGAGACGGTGGCAGTAGCAACAAGCCTCCTCTATTCTGTGGTGAATATTTTGATTTCTGGAAGATCCGTATGAAGGCTCATCTAGAAGCACAAGGAGAAGAAATATGGGATGCTGTCCAAAATGGTCTGTTTGTTTCAGTAACTGTAGTAAACGACGTTGGTTCATCAAAACCTAAAACTGTATGGGATGATGATGATAAGAAAAAGGTCTTGTATGACAAAAAGGCAATAAACCTCCTTCAAAGCGCACTTAGTATGGATGAATTCTTCCGTGTCTCAGCATGTACAACGGCAAAAGAGATTTGGGATACATTGGTTGAAACACATGAAGGAACAACTGAAGTTAAAAGATCAAGACTTAATACATTAAGTCAAGAATATGAATTGTTCCGCATGCAACCCGGAGAATCCATTCTTGATTTACAAAAGAGATTTTTGCATCTAACAAATCATCTAAGGGCACTTGGCAAAACATTGACTAATGATGAATTGAATCTAAAAGTGCTCAGATCCTTGACTAGAGAATGGCAACCAAAGGTAACGGCAATCTCAGAAAAGAAGAGTCTCGCTACTATGACATTCGCAACCTTGTTCGAAAAACTTCAAGAATATGAGACAGAACTTGGTAGATTGGAAAAGCGTGAAAATCAAGAAAAGAAGTCTAAGAACATTGCCTTGAAGATTGACTCCAAGGAAGACGAAAAGAAAGATAATCCTGATGAAGATGAAAACTTCATGCTTCTCGTTAGAAGACTTGGAAATTTCTTTGGTAAAAATGACAAAGCCTTCTCTCACTCAAAGAAGAAGAAACACTTCAAGAAGAAGGAAGGATCCTCATCAACACAAGAAGTTACTTGTTATGAATGTGGTAAACAAGGTCACATCAAACCAGAATGTCCAAAACTTTCAAAGAAAAGTGGCTACAAAGGCAAGAAGGAATCAAAAGATAAGAAAGCATATGTTGCATGGGAAGATGTTGAACTAAGTTCGTCATCCGACTCCGATAGCGACGAAAGTGCCAATCTTGCATTAATGGCATCACACCACTCTGAAAGCGAAGATGATGAGGTTAGTAACGTATTCTCTCTTTTTGATAGTGATGCACAAGGTGCTATAAATGAAATGTTAAATGAATGCAAAATTCTGTACAAAACTATCTCATCACAAACGAAACAAATTTCATCGTTGGAAGAAAAGTGTGGATCTATTGAAAAAGATCTCAAAGATAAAAAGCAAAAAGTTAGTGATGAAAAACAGAATTTTGTATGCACAAAGTGTGAATCTCTCTCTTTCCAAATTGTCCAATTAAAAAGGGTTATTGAAAGGTATGAAAAAGGACAAATTGGATTGGAAGGTGTTCTTAGCCAACAAAGATACTCAAATGACAAAAGTGGTCTTGGATACTCAAAACTTTCAAAACCAAGTACCAACAAGACCATCTTTGTCAAGGCTAGCGATCAACCAACCAAAGAGAAAGAAATCACTCCCAAAAAGGTTCGTCACTATCCTAAAAAGAAAATACCCCCTAAGAAGAAATCTTATCCTTCTAGATATAGAAGTAAATTTGAACCTACTTGTTTTTATTGTGGTATTCGAGGACACACACCTAATGCTTGTTATGTTAGAAACTTTGGCATGGAAAATGGGCATTATGTGTGGGTTAAGAAAGGAACTAATTATGAAGGACCCAAAGCAACTTGGGTACCTAACAAAACCTAATCTTTTTTTGTAGGTAAGCTTGACGACCACTTCAAATCTATGGTATCTCGATAGTGGTTGTTCCAAGCATATGACGGGAGATATCGACAAATTTTCACATCTAACGCTTAAGGCCAAGGGTTATGTGACGTATGGAGATAACAACAAAGGAAAGATTCTTGGCATAGGCAAAATTGGTGTTCCACCTTTCACATCAATTGAAGATGTTCTTTATGTCGAAGGACTAAAGCACAATCTTCTAAGCATTAGCCAACTATGTGACAAAGACTTCAAGATCAAGTTCACTAAAGATGAATGTTTGATAGAAGACGAAGTCACACATGAGGCTAAACTTAAAGGTAAAAGAGTAAATAATATCTTTATGATTTCCCTTAACGATTTATCTTTGAAGGTTAAATGTCTCATGGAAAACAACAACGACTCATGGCTATGGCACAAAAGAATCGCTCATATTCATATGGAACATTTAAACAAATTGATTAAGCATGACCTTGTTGTTGGGCTGCCTAAGATAAAGTTCATCAAAGATAGACTTTGTGATGCATGTCAAAAGGGAAAGCAAACAAAATCAACTTTCAAATCCAAGAATGTGGTGTCCACTACTAGGCCACTACAATTGCTTCATATAGACTTGTTTGGTCCTTCAAGAACAAGAAGCTTCGGAGGTCATGTATACGCTTTAGTTATTGTTGATGACTTTTCTAGATATACTTGGACACTCTTTTTAGTGCAGAAAATGATGCATTCAAGGAATTCAAGAAATATGCAAAGAAAATTCAAAATGAGAAGTCACTATCTATTGCTTCCATAAGAAGCGACCATGGTGGAGAATTCCAGAATTCCTCCTTTGAAGATTTATGTGAAGAACATGGATATCACATAATTTCTCAGCACCAAGGACTCCTCAACATAATGGAGTTGTAGAAAGGAAGAATAGGTCTCTTATTGAACTTGCAAGGACAATGCTTAGTGATTCAAACCTTCCAAAATATTTTTGGGCGGATGCGGTAAGCACGTCATGATTTGTAAGCAATAGAGTTAATATTTGACCTATCTTGAAGAAAACTCCGTATGAACTCTTTCGAGGAAGGAAACCAAATATTTCATTCTTTCATGTCTTTGGCTGCAAATGTTTTGTCCTTAACAACGACAAAGACAACCTTGGTAAGTTTGATGAAAAATCAGATGAAGGTATTTTTCTTGGTTACTCCTTATCTAGTAAAGCTTATCGTATATACAATAAAAGAAATTTAACTATTGAGGAATCTATGCATGTATCATTTGATGAATCTAACCCCTCCGAGGAGGATACTATTGTTTTAAATAATGATGATGAGATTCTAGATATTCCTCAAGAAGATGGCTCCAAGACCAACAATGAGAATCAATTGGAACAACAAGAAGAACAAATTCCGGATGAATCAAACATTCATGATCTACCTAAGGAATGTAGAACCCATAGAGATCACCCTATTGATAAGATCATCGGTGACATAAGTCAAGGCGTTTCAACAAGATTGAATCTCAAAGATGCTTGCTTAAACATGGCGTTCGTCTCTCAAATCGAACCTTCCAAAGTCGACGATGCATTAGGAGACGACCAATGGATAATTGCTATACAAGAAGAATTAAATCAGTTCGAGAGAAATCAAGTTTGGGAACTTGTTCCTATACCAAGTGACAAACACATCATAGGTATAAGATGGGTGTTCAAAAATAAACTTGATGAGAATGGTATAATTTTCTGAAACAAAGCAAGATTGGTAGCCCAAGGATACAACCAAGAAGAGGGAATTGACTTTGAAGAAACTTTCGCTCCGGTTGCAAGGTTAGAAGCTATCCGTGTTTTACTTGCTTACGCTTGTTCATTGAATTTTCAGCTTTACCAAATGGACGTCAAAAGCGCATTCTTAAATGGATACATCAATGAAGAAGTCTATGTCAAACAACCCCCGGGCTTTGAAGACTTCAAGAATCCTTCACATGTCTTTAAGTTGAGAAAAGCTCTTTATGGTTTAAAACAAGCACCTAGAGCATGGTATGACAGACTCAGTACATTCTCATGCGAAAAAGGTTTCGAGAAAGGTAAAGTGGATAAGACCTTGTTCATAAAGAAGATCAAAGGTAACACTTTATTAGTACAAGTCTATATCGATGATATTATATTTGGTTCAACTAACCAAGATTTGTGTGAAGAATTCTCATTGATGATGCAAGGAGAATTTGAGATGTCTATGATGGGCAAGATGAACTATTTCCTTGGATTGCAAATTAAGCAACTGAACGATGGTATCTTCATCAATCAATCAAAATATTGCAAGGAACTTTTGAAAAAGTTTGATATGGATAATTGCAAATCAATGCACACGCCAATGGGCTCCGGTACTTATGTTGATCAAGATGAATCCGGTATTTCCATTGATATTACAAAATATCGAGGCATGATTGGCTCACTGTTATACTTGACGGCAAGTCGTCCTGACATCATGTTCAGTGTATGTCTGTGTGCACGATTTCAAGCAAACCCGAAGGAATCTCACCTCATGGCGGTAAAAAGAATCATGAAATATCTCAAAGGAACAACCAATGTCGGCCTCTGGTACCCAAAAGGTAATATATGCAATTTAATTGGTTATTCTGACGCTGATTATGCAGGATGTAAAACAGATAGAAAAAGCACAAGTGGCACTTGTCACATTTTGGGAAATGCATTAGTCTCTTGGGCATGCAAGAAACAAGCTTGTGTGGCTCTTAGTACGGCCGAGGCGGAATATATTGTAGCAGGTAGTTGCTGTGCGCAAATTCTATGGCTCAAGCAATAACTCTGTGACTACGGACTCGACCTTGGATGCATTCCACTCCGATGCAACAACACAAGTGCAATCAACATTACAAAAAATCCTGTGATGCATTCTAGAACAAAGCATATCGACATTCGACATCACTTTCTTTGTGATCATGTACTTCAAGGAGATGTCTAAGTCACCTTCGTGGATACGCATAATCAACTAGCAGATATTTTCACTAAACCGTTGGCAAGAGAACCATTCTTCAAGATCCGAAGAGAGCTAGGTATCTTGGACGAAAATGACATTATCTAATTAAAGTACATGGCTATGATTTTAATCTTAACTTTATGGTAATATATCATGATCCATGTTTTTATTACTAAATTTTTGATATATGACCATGAAATCCTTTTTTTGTTTTGTGCACTTTGTTTCTGTTATGTCTATGTATGCAAACTTTTTTTATGCTATGTTGTTTCTATGTGCAAAATGTTATGATCTTCTTTCCCATTCCTTTTTGCTAATGACAAAGGGGGAGAAGACTTTGTAGTTTCTTTTGTGTTTCTCTAACCCAAATTGCAGCAAGCAAGCAATCTTCAAAATCCTCATGCAATAGATCAAGGGGGAGTCTTTGATTTAGGGGGAGTTTTTTTTAAACAACTTGATTAGAGAAAACCAAGATGCACTCCAAACTTCAAGCAATGGTTGTCATCATCAAAAAGGGGGAGAATGTGAAATCAAGCTTTCCAAATGTTTTGATGAAGACAAGCTAGTATGCAAAAATGAATGGATCAAGATAGAAGATTTATCTCAAGCAAAGATTCATTGATCAAGATCAACATTTCAAGACTTATGGCTTAAGGTATATGAGATTTCTGATCTTATGCTCTTAGTGCTCAAAACTATTTTTAATCATGCATTTAATTTATTAAAATAATATTTTGAGTATATACTAAGTATGATTAAAGAAGGATAGTTTAAATTGTTTAAAATCTTTGAAAATAATTTTTTTTCAATTTTTGTACTGAAGCAATCGATTGTCATAAAATGACAATCGGTTGCATCCAAGAAATATTTGATTCTATTTGACATGCAATCGGTTGTCGTCTGGCAGCAATCGGTTGTCATGTGTTTTATTTTCAATTTTTGAACGTTGGCTTTAGAGCAACCGATTGCTCCTCAATGACAATCGGTTGTCCTAGTTATAATTTTCATTTTTTTTAAAACGTTGCTATGCTGCAATCGATTGCTGCTCTGGTGCAATCGGTTGTTGTGCCTTAAATTTTGAAAAAAATTATTTTTCCAGCAACCTTTGGTAATACCTTTTCATGGAAATGCTTGTATCTTTTCATATACATTGTTTTAGTAAAAATGGTCTAAACATTTCTATGTTTCATTGAAAAGGCATTACTACACTATAAATTATTTTCACTTTAGAATTTTGAAAATCAATCAAAAATAAATCAAAAAAAGAATCAATCACAAAAATATAACAACTTTCTTATTTTTGATTATACTCTTTATACTCAAGATATTTTGTTCATCATTTTCATATGCATTCTGAAAATTGTTCTTGAGCACTTAGAAGAGTATTACATCTTAAATTTCATATTGATAATAAAAGATCAATCAAGTGATTGACATTGCTCTTACACTTTCAAATTCTTATACAAAATCAAACAAACTATTGTACTTGTTTTCAGGATTGTTAGAAACAAGAAATACACTTAGGGGGGATTGTTCTCTTTGTGGTCTTAGTGAAAATCTAAGAGGATTATTCTTGGTCCAAGAGGATTGTTCTTGGCTTGTTAGGTAGTCTTGTACAAATTACCAACAATAAGGAAATCTCTTTCATGTTTAAAGGGGACTGGAGTACTCTCGGACTGTGAAAGGAACCAGGATACATCATTGTGTTCTTTACTTTCCGCATTTACTGCTTTCATCACTTATCACAAAAAGAAAGAAAAGAAACACTTGCAAAAATATCCATACAATTCAGAAAAAGTTTTAAAGAACCTAATTCACCCCCCTCTTAGGCGCATCTGAACTTACAGCCACCACCATGCCGACTCGCCACAAGAAGGTGGAAACAGTGGTTTTGTCACCAGAAATTCAAAATGAAAACATCACTTCCATCATTTTTTCACGATGATCTCAAATATGCCACTAGTTTTCACAGATCATGCTTCCAATTCAAATAATTAAACAAAACATATGAAACCCTAGGTTTTTAGATCTGAAATTAAATCGCACACAAAAAACACAGAGTCGCCATTGAAGTTTATTTATCCCAAAGGGAAGGGGAAACATTGAGAAAACCCCAAAATGAATGGATTATATGATCTCACAAAGGTACGGGTTCAGGAGTCGGTTATGCAAGGGGGAGGTATTAGCACCCCTCACATCCATTATACTCAATGGGAACCATTTCACTTGTCTTATGTGTAAGAATGTTGGTAAGGGTTTATACTTGTTATGAATGCTTTATTAAGGGAAAAAAAGGTTTTAAACTAAGGAGAAAAATAGTTTTTTACTTAGGGTAGTCTTCCTCGGTCCTAATACTTCGTGTCGACGTACCTCCATGGTGCAATAGAGAAATCAAGACTTGGTAGTTCGGCTAGAAAATAATTATTTGTTTGTTGTTTTTAGGTTGACGATGTTAACATTCACGTTCTAGGATTAGGTTTGCTGCTCATTGTGTGGAGACTCACACGTTTACCTGTATTATGGTAGAACATAAATAATATACTCTTTATGAAAGGTTTTGAGTTACGCCCTCACGGCAAGGTGCTACGTCTGATTGGTTAGATTGATTTTAGGATGGAGATAAGTCCTTGGATAGGAACCTCTGCAAGCAGTACCCGGTTCATTGTTACTCTGAAATATTTGCTTTGAAAAGATGTGTGGTGAGTATAGTCATGTTCCTCTTATTGAAGGACAAGTACTTAGACCACACACTCTAAAGTGAGCATCAAGCACTTAAGAGAAGAATGAGTTTGTACCCAACTCTCTTTTTAGTCTAATACAGGTAGGACATTACTCGTTTTATTAAGGAAGTGTTTTACTTTGGAAGGCAAGTGTTTTAGATAACAACCTCTAAAGGTAATATCAAACCCTTAGGATAGGACAATGCCTTCGCCTAACTGTTCCATGATCATTCCAAGTTTATTGAGAAAAGAGTTTGAAAAAGGATCACTTGGTACAAGGATCGAGGTTTCAGTTTTAAGTTGTGAATGAAGATGAATGAATGAAATGCGTGGAGAAAAATAAAGGGGGTGAGTTAGGTAAAGGTATGTCGATTGTGAGGCCTAAGCACTCAACTTTCGGGTAAAGAACATACAAGGCTTGCTTGTTGGTTTATGATGGTAGAGTAGTGATGAATTTTGTTGGAAGTTGATTGTGAAGCCTAAGCATTCGACTTATGGATAATATGAAGGATGTGGAAATCCTAAAGAGATAGTGGGGTGGAAGAAGATAATTTAATTATTTGTTTTTGTTAATTCTTTAAGATTATCATTAATTTAGGTAAAACTAATTTGACAGCAACATGTTATATAAGTTGTTCTAAACCTGTAGGAGGAACATGTTGGACACGATGTCCTATCTAGTTTATCTGACATCTTGTCTGTCACAACTATTTACTTGGATTTATTATGTTTTAACAGATCCTGAATATTCTGGGAATATTATGATATTAATTGTGTCGTCCAAGACTGAAGAATCAAAGATTCCTTCTATATTTAGAAGATTAATTTGTTTCATTAAATGTTGAGACATTTTAGGAAACAAATCATTTGAGTCATATTTTCATGAATAAGTTTCTGCTAATTTTCTGCAACAGATCAACTGCGTTTTTTAGCTCAAATCCAGTCCATTCAAAGTTATAAAAAGAAGGCTTCAACCCTAATACTGTGTGGAACGTGTATTATTGTTAAGTGTGTTTTTAAGTTTTGTGTGTTCTTGTTAATTGTGAGTCTCTCTAATATCATCTTGATATAAGAGTAGGACTATCTCTATTGAGTTGTAAGTATTATCAATCACTCTTAAGCTTCTAAGTATTGAGTGATTGTGTATTTTTGAAGTTTATCTTCTAATTCTTTTGAATTGTGTTTTTGTCACTGTTTGTGACTGAAAAGGAAGTGAGAGGGGTCTCATATCTAGGTGTGTCTCAGGTAGAAGTGTAGCACGGGTAGTGATTAACTGAGAAGTTGTAAACTAAGGAGTTAGCTTCGAATTAATACTATTTAGTAAATTTCCTTCCTGGCTTGGTAGCCCCCAGATGTAGGTGTTGTTGTACACCGAACTGGGTTAATAATTTTGTATGCTCCTTTATTTTTCTGCACTGCTTTATTGTTTTTACATGTTCATTGCGTTTTTGTTCAGAGATCAATGTCTCGATATCTCTTAGGACATTTGAGATCTGAATACTAGAATTTCAGTTTTTTGAAAATATCTTGACAATAAATCAAGTTTTTGTTTTGTCTTTGTTTTTGAAATTATTTTCTACTTGTTTGATTTTATCTTTTTTAACATGCATCTCATACAAGCATTCAAAGCATACAAAAGCAACAAACCCTATGTTATTACATTGTTCATGGGTAGGGGATACACTTTACCTACCATGGGAGGATGGAGCACTTATGTACTTATTACAATATTTAAGGAATGAAGTTTACAAGCAAAAACAAAATGATAAAAGTACAACAACTTGTAATAATTGGTCAATGTCCAAAAGAATAGTCCAAAATGCTTCAATTTAGTACCTCACAATCAAAGGTAAAAGGGTTAGAAATATGTATAAAGATGATGCAAGAGATGGAACAAAAATATGGACAAGATTACGATGAAAAAATAACACCCAAAACTTTAAAATCAACACATGAAGTTCAAAGGAATTCAAGCACAATTTATGGACAATTTTCATGGCATTATTTCTATGGACCAAAGATTAAAGATATGAAAAAAATCAAGATACACATCACATATAATTTTGCTCACATTTCATCAAGAATTTAACAAAAGGAACCTAAAATATCTAGGAATTATCAAGGAAATTCAACAATATTTTCATGATCTTTTTTATGAACAAAATTAATAAAAAATATCTACAACAAGATCACATCTCATATATTTTCTATGTCAATTTCTATTAAAGAAAAAATACGATTCATACTGAAAATTATAAGAAAAATCTAATTAAAATATGAAACAAAAAATAGAAAACAATGCAAATAATGGGGGTTCACGGATCAGGGAATGGTGCGTACAGCATGAAATAAGTGGGCTAGAATCATCCAGTGGCCCAAACCAATCGCATGAATTCAGTATATCAAAATTTAACAAAAAGAAAATGAATTAATAAAAGAATGAAATTAAAAGAATCCCAAAACGTTATCGTTTCAACGTGCTAGGTTTTGTGACCCTTCAAGTTTCTTTGAAATCTAAAACTCCCTCCATTCGTGTTCTCTTCTTTCGTGATTTCCGGTGGCGTCACCACTGCCAACACCGCGAAACTAGCCTGAACCTCTAATGCCCAACACATACTTACCTTAAAACACGAAGTGAGGCTTCTTCTTGAAGTAACGTATCACTTGCCCATGCTTCTTGCTCAGCCTCGCGCTTCATCTCTTCTTCTTCTTTGTTGTTCTTGCTTGTGCGTCTTCCGCTTCTGTTGTTCTTGCATGTAATGTGTTGTTGCGTGAGTTTTATGCTTCTGTTGTGAGCTAAATTGAGGTTTTGAAGCAGAAAGTTTGAGGATTGAATTGAGAGATGAAGGTGAGGGATTTGTAGAGAGGTTGCAGGGTGAGGTTTGAGTATTGAGGGAGAAAGGTTGAAGATGAACAATGAGGATTGAAGGTTTTCTGTGATGAATGATGAAGACTGTGAAGAGTGGAGAGTACAGAATGTTGGTGAGTGATAATGATGAATGAAGAAGGTGAATCCAAAAGTGAATGGGTGGGATTTGTTATATAGGTTGTTGGAAATGGAGTGATCTCAGCCTTTAGATTGAAGGAGCCAGTTAGAGAATTGAAGGATGAGATTTGGCAGTTAGAAATTAGTTACATTCAGTTTATGTCTGTTATGTTAGTTTGAATCTCCTGATTTTTCTATTTTCATGAATTGATCTGGTTTATTTGTGAACTAGTTGTGTTAAATGGATCTGCATAACTGGTTTGTTGTGTGTGTGTGTGTTTAATTGGTTAATTCAGGTTTTCTGTTAATGATCAGGGCAGTTTATTTGGTTTTAGTGAACTGTTAGTAATGATATTTCTGTTTGTAAATTGGCTTGTATATTATGGTTTTCTATATTGATTAGCAGTTGGTCATTGAGCATGTTTTTGGTTAATTTTAATAGGCTTCAATATTCATGTTGTGTGGTATATTGATGTTTGGGTTTGTGTACATGTGCAGGTCATGGCATGGATAGATAATGTTAAGAAAAAGCACGGTTGAAGGTTAATTGGATTGTGGAAATTTGAAAGGAAGCATGGAACTTGGTTGAGGCACACTTTAGGACAAGGCATGAATTTGGAGTAAAAGTTAAAGGGGGGTTGCATTATGGAAGCATGGAAGTGAATAAAGAATGAAGATTAGGATAGGTTTTCTTAGGTTTAGGTTCTCTTGTGATATTTGATGTAATCTTTAAATGATGTTGATAATGTACTTTGAACTTGATGATATAGCATGGTTTGTAACCCTTGACACACTTGAATGAAGAATGAAAGCATTGGCTTTTACCACTTTGCAAGCTTTAGACTTTTAATCTTTTTGACCTTATGTCTTGATATATTCCATGGTATGCCAAATCTTTCAATATTAACTTGTATGAATCTATGTTCTTCCTCTCTTACTTCATTACTTTGAATGAATTATCATGCCATGAACATCTTGCCGTGAATGATATCTTGCTCAACCTTTGACAAATTGAACGGATTAACATGTTTAAGTATCTTCTAATTTAACTTTGATTCAAAAACCCTAATGCTCCCTATGAACTCTAGGATTTAGCTTGATCTTATTTCATAAAGTCCAAAGAATGTAGCTGGTACCATAAGTATGCCAAGTGATTAGATGGAGTTCTTTGCCTCAAGGTACACAACCCCTAATTTATGAATAGAGTCCAAGTGAAACCATCTTCCTCTCTTGCATAAAGCCCACGACCCCATGACTTGAGATTCAAGTAACAAGTGTCTCCTTGTGTGATGAAGAAGAATCATTAGAAACCCTAGCTAGACGTGGATGATATTCTCGCCTGATGATCATAACTTCACAAAGAACCCCTCTTGGATAATCATATGATTAGGTAAATAAACCCTAATTCATGTGGATATGACATGTATAAGGATATGTCCTTTAATTCCTTGAGCTTGCAGCCTTTGAGTAGCCTTTTGTTGGTGAACTGTATGAGCATCGCGTGTGTTGAGTGAAGCTAAAGAAACTTGGGGAGAGGAGCTTTAGAGGATGCATATCCAAGCCTTGAGTCTTTAGTTAAACCAAACCCTGCAAAAAGGATGAAACCCTAGCATACTATGTAAACCTTAATCTCATAACCATTTGATCCAAGTATCAAGCCTTGATTGATAGTGGATGCGTGAATTGTTAGATGGCCTAATGAAGGGTATGCATATGAAGAGAATGAGATGCCTAAGCCAGATTATCTGGATGAGAAGGTAGGACGAATTTTGGATATGACACAAGCAAAATGCATTTTTTAATGAATTTTGGACATGCTTTGGAGCCGTTTTGTATCACTTGGAACAAAGCAAATGTGGCCTTTCTTTTGGACAACTTTTTGTTGCAAACGTGATCAAATCAAATTGCATAATTTCTTTGGACAAGTTTGATGGATCAAAGACTTGGAAAATGGATGTGGATATTGGACATTTACTTGAGCTTAAAATAGACATTGAATTTAGCTTAATGAATGATGTATGTTTGAACTTGAAATTGGACTTGAACTATATTTGAATGACCTTGAATAAAAGGACTTGAAATGAATGAATTTGATGAATATTGAATGACATTTGAATTTTAAATTTAAACTTTGATTAATGTCATGCCTTGATCAATAATGTTTGAACTTTTTGACAACTTTGAATGAGATTTAAAATTATGATGAATGAATTTTGTAACTTAAATTCCAAGTAATCCACTTAAATTAACTTGGACTTGTATTGAATATTTGGACTATGATTGCAAACTATTCCTTGAACGATATTTGAAAACTTTGCTTACATGCCTTGAACTTATCACTTGTAACTTGAATTCCAAGTAAGACATATGCATGAATAGACCTTCCAACTTATATGCTTGAATAAATTCTTGGATGATGAACAAAACATATGCTTGAGATCTTTGACACCATAAGGAGTCTATAGATCAATACCTTGACTCACGCTACTTGATCATTTAGAAATATTGAATTCATAGCACACTTGAATGAATCCAAATCAACTTACAAGCAACAAGTAATTGAATGGACAATAAGACCTTGATTATAAAGAAGTCACCAATTCATCTTTTGTGCCATGATTCATACTTGCATCTAAATCAACAAAATATCTCGACTTGATGAAAACTCAAAGATATGCTTAATAATTTTACAAGTATCATCCCAAGAAAAGAACCTTGATTTAACCCTCTACCTCTCTTGTAAAGAAATTGACTTGTAAATCAAGTAACTAAGAGAAGCCCTTAGATGATGATGAACTTACAATAGATAAGAAATATTGCTCCATGTAGCGTTAAGGTGAAACCCTAGTCCAATGAATCTTTTTTGAAGAACCATTACCAAGCTCAATCATAATGAGTAGGAAACCCTGATCCTCTTGCTTTGGATGCACATTGATGAAAAATGTAACTTGATATGTTGAGAGGAATAAAAACCCTAGCTCATAGAATACTCAATTTCAAAACATGATGAAACCTTAAGCACAACAAGTTAAAACCCTAATGCATTTGATCTTGAGGAATCTTTGATGAACTTGTAGCTTGATGAATCTTGCCAAGGAAGATGTTCTTGATGCTTATGATCCAAAACTCTATCTGACAATTCAAAAATGATGAATGAACCAGATGAATCAACTTGAGTGAAGTAGCAACCTCAATCCATAGAGAAAACCATAATTCCAAGAAATCCTTTGATCCCATGTCTTAGGAGCTCAAACAAATGAATGATTTATGATGTAATGCAAATGATGTTATAGATGGAATATTAGGGGTAAAAATTAGTGTATGACACTCATTATGATATGTTGTGCTAATATTGTATGTTATGTTGTTTAGTATTGATATTATGGTGATGTTATGATATTATGTATTGAAGTTGTGTGGTGTTGATTCTTGTATAGTTTTGTTCAATTGATGTTGAGTTCATGTTGTGAGATCATATGATGAAACTATGTTGTTGTTGTTGTTTCTTGATGTTGAGAGATGTTGATCACATGAATTGTGTTGCCATGGTTAGAGATTCATGAGGTCAAAAAGTGATGGAAACATAGTTGTCTTTATATCCTTGTATGATGTTGAATACATGTTTTGTAATGCTTGGATATGTTAGACTATGTTTACATGTGGTTTATAATGGTTAAAGGTTGAAGAAGATGTGTTTAGAAGTGATTTTTTTTAGAAAATTTATAGGGGTTAGTGTAGTCCATGAAGTTGAGGTATGATATCCATTGATCATATCTGATGGGGAGTGTAACCCATGCAGTGGAGGTCTAGTGTCCATTGAGCATATGTTATGGATATTTTTATCTACGCAATTTAGGTATGGATTCCATTTATAATATCTAATGGATGGTGAAATTTGTTGGAACAAAATTGGATTGTACCATATCTCACTACTAAAAAAATGACATTTGAGAAAAGGTTTTTACATCAGATATAAAAATATACGATGTAAAAAATAAAGTTAAAAACATTTTACATCAGGTATTTATTTGCAATGATATAAACAATATGAAAAAAAATATTTTTCGCTATCTATTACATCGGGCCATTTAATCCACTGATGTAAAAGGTTTCGTGAAAAAAACACGGTGGCAGTTTTGTAAATAACAAACCAGGTGGCAGAATTGTAAATAAAAAACACGCCAGATATTACATAGGTTCCTGCATTCCATCAATGTAAAAAAGTCCGTGGCATATTGGTAATATAAAAAATAGGCTAACCCTTACATCGGGCCATTTATTCCACCGATGTAAAAAACATGAAAAACCTTACATCGGTCCTTTCGTTAAACCGATGTAAAAAAACCTCAAATTGTAACTGCTACATCGGGCCAATGCTTGCACTGATGTAAAAAACATAAGCGCCTATGAACCCTTACATCGGGCCAATGCTTGCATCGGTGTAAAAACTAATATGTATAATTTGGAAATAAACCCAAACTGCGAATTATTTCATCATTGTTCCACTTCTCTGTCCGTCTCGCCTACGAATGCACCCTCACTACTACTCCGTCCGTCTCCGCCCGTATCCGCCCGTCTCCACCCGTCTCGCCTACGCCGTCTCCGCCCGTATCCTCCCTCCTTCGTCTCCTCACAGATTCGCCGTCTCCTCGCAGATCCTCCGCCGGCTGCATGAAGACGGAGGCGTTTCTCCAGCCGTCACACTGCCGCTGTCTTCGCCGTCTTCAAAACCTCCTTCGCCGCCAACCACGATTCCGGTACGAAATTTTCTATTTTGTTCAACTTCATTGTATATCTATGGATTTCTAAGAGTTATATATACAAAAAAGTTTTTAAGATATTCTTGTTTCTTTGTTTGCTACTGAGATTCATTATAAAAATTAGAAGTACATAGAAAAATAATTAGAAGATTATATTATGAATTCGTTACTTTGTTCATATCTGTTTTTTAATTACTAAACAGTTTATTATTATTAGAGAGGTTAATTAAGTCTAATTAGTTATAAATAGTATATATTTTGTATAAAGTTAAGAATATAGTACATGTTGTGTATAATTAGTCATTCTTTTTCATTAGAGAAATTGTCTGCTTAGAAACCTCCGAAAAAAGCGTTAATGGTCCTCTCAGAAACACACAGTTTATCTTTAACCTATCAAACTTAATATAGTTATCACCTTGCCATTGAAATTTGATTCTATTTTTCTTTCTCCGTGAAGCAGCACAACTTACAATCTCGGAATCTCCGTGAAGTAGCGCAGCCGCGGGCACACCCTTCGTCAGACCTTCCTCCATGTGAACATAGTTATGGATCGTAGTTGGATGAGAGCTAATCGATTAAGTGACAAGTACAAACATGGAGTGATGGAATTTCTACAGTTTGCTGAAAGTAATGCTAAAAAAAGTCTTCCTACGCTTTTTCTCTGTCCATGTGTTCGTTGTACAAATAAAGAACCAAAACATAGTAAGAAAGAAATCATGGATCATCTAATTTGTGTAGGGATTTATTAAAGTTATACATAATGGATATGGCACGGTGAATTAGTAGCAAAGTCAAACGTGTCTCAAAGAGATGATGTTAGTGTAGAAATGGATGATCGTCTAGAAGACATGACGCGTGATATTGGACAAGATTCGTTTAAGAGGGCACATACGTATGATACTATATGCAGTGACAAGGATAAACCATTGTACCCGGGATGCAAAAAATTTACACGTCTGTCAGCCGTGTTAAAATTATTTAATCTGAAGGTAAAGAATGGGTGGGCTGACAAAAGTTTTACCGAGTTGCTTGAATTGTTGACCGAAATGCTTCCAGAAGGTAATGTAATGCCAAGTCGTTATTACGAGGCGAAGAAAATATTGTGCCTGATGGTTTTGGAGTATAAAAAGATACATGCATGCCCTAATGATTGAATATTATACAGAAAAGAGTATGTAAACTATAATAATTGTCCTAAGTGCAAGGCTTCACGCTACAAAAAGAAAGATGGTGAATCAATTGATGATGAGGTGGTCAAAAAGGGTCCTCCTACGAAAGTGGTATGGTACCTAGCAATAATTTCAAGGTTCAAGAGATTATTCGCCAATGCAGATGATACAAAGAATCTTAGATGGCATGCAGAAGAAAGAAAATATGATGGACTAATTCGTCATGTAGATGATTCTTTGCAATGAAAGAAAATAGATTATTTGTTTCTAAATTTTGGCGAAGAGTCGAGAAACCTTAGACTTTGACTTGCTACTGATGGAATGAATCGGTCTGGTAATCTGAGTACTAACCATAGTTCTTGGCCTGTTCTCCAGATGATTTACAACCTATCTCCTAGGTTGTGCATGAAGCATAAATATATTATGTTATCGATGATGATATCGGGCCCAAAACAACTAGGAAATGACATAGACGTTTATCTAAGTCCACTGATTGATGATTTAAGAGTGTTGTGGGAGGAAGGGGTGGATGTTTTTTATGCGTATTCTGGCGAACAGTTCAATATGCGTGCCATGTTATTTTGCACCATCAACGATTTTCTGGCATATGGTAATTTGTCTGGGTATAAAGTTAAAGGGCATAAGGCGTGTCCTATATGTGAAAAAGACACATGTTACCATCAGCTTCAAAAAGGAAAGAAGACCGTTTATCTCGGGCATCGAAAATTTCTAAAACGTTATCATCCATATCGTAGATTGCGGAAAGCTTTCAATAGGGAACAAGAGCATGGTATTGCTCCAAAGCCCTTGTCTGGAGAGGAAGTTTATCAGCGACAACAGGGACTTGATGTTGTCTTTGGAAAGTACCAAAAATGATCTACTGTGAAAAATGTATGGAAAAAGAGATCAATTTTCTTTGATCTTCCATATTGGTCTAGTCTTGATGTAAGACATTGTGTTGATGTGATGCACATGGAGAAAAATGTATGTGATAGTGTAATCGAAACACTTATCAACATTCAAGGCAAGACAAAAGATGGTATTAATGCTC
Source organism: Vicia faba (assembly GCA_948472305.1). NCBI lineage: Eukaryota > Viridiplantae > Streptophyta > Magnoliopsida > Fabales > Fabaceae > Vicia > Vicia faba. The sequence goes on along the minus strand of OX451740.1, from coordinate 1,053,707,711 downwards.
GTCTGGATTTGGGTTTGATGGGTATACGAGAAGAGTTAACTCCATAATATATAGGTAACAAGACATATTTGCCTCCTTCCTGCTACACTTTGTCCAAAAAAGAGAAAACAAGTTTTTGTGAGTGTTTACAAAGTATCAAAGTGCCACATGGTTACTCATCAAATGTCAAGAGGCTTGTATCAGTTAAAGATCTTAAATTAGTTGGCTTAAAATCTCACGACTGTCATGTCTTAATGCAACAACTACTACCATCGACTATTCGTGGGATATTGCCTAACAACGTTAGGAAGACTATAACTAGGTCGTGCATATTTTTCAATGCAATTTGTTGTAAAGCCATTGATCCACTAAAGTTAGACGATTTGGAAAATGAGGCTGCAGTTATCTTGTGCCAATTAGAGATGTATTTTCCTCCTTCATTTTTTGACATTATGGTTCACTTGATTGTTTATCTAGTAAGGGAGATTAGATTATGTGGTCCAATTTTTTTACGGTGGATGTATCTAATAGAGCGATACATGAAGATTCTAAAAGGGTATACAAAAAACCCACACCTTCCAGAAGCATCGATTATTGAGAGGTACATTGCAGAAGAAGCAATTGAGTTTTTTTCTAACTATTTGTCAGGAGTGGATGTTTTAGGGGTTCCCAAGTCTCATCATGATGGAAGATATGAAGTACAAAAGGTTTAAAAGTTAAGAGCTTAAGTATTGATGTGGTTGTTCAAGCGCATTTGTATATATTGAATAACATAGATGAAGTTCAACCTTACTTATCTGCTCACAAAAGCATCATAAAGAAAAAGTACCCCAAGATGAATGAAATAGGGTTGTTAAAAGAGAATAATAAGAGTTTCTCTGAGTGGTTTAAAGAAAGAATTTATAATGAAGATAGTGTTTCTAATACATTTAAGTGGTTGTCTTATGGTCCTAAATGTAACATAATTACTTGGAGTGGATATGATATTAATAAAACCTCTTTTTATACAAAGTCAAAGGATAACCGTAGTACCATGCAAAATAGTGGGGTAATGATTGTGGCCGAGTCCATGCACTTCTCTAGTGCTAAAGATAAAAACCTAGTTTTGGCATCTACACTGTACTTTGGGATGATTGAAGAGATTTGGGGAGTTAATTATATTGTGTTTAAATTCCTGTATTTAAATGAAAATGGATTGATATCAACAGTGGTGTAAGAATCGATGAATTTGGAGTTACACTGGTTGATCTTAGCAAGTTAGCTTATGCGAACGAACCTTTCATCATGGAATCTCAAGCAAAACAAGTGTTTTATGTCACAGATCCTTCTAATAAAAAGTGGTTAGTGGTTTTACAAGGAAAGGTCCATGAAAGTGATGAAAATCATGATGAGAATCTTGATATTTCTGAAACTCATCCTTTCTCAACAAATGTGACTACATTCATTGAAGAAAATGAAGGGGATGATGTGCATGCTATTCGCATAGACCATGAAGAAGGGATATGGGAGAACTAGTAAGATTTTTTTTATAAGTTAATTCCACGTTACTTTATTTTCTAATTGTTTTTATTTTGTGATTAATTTTATTTCTAATTGTTTTTATTTTGTGCTTAATATTATTTCTAATTATTTTTATTTTGTGTAAACAAATATATGGGTGATTCAGACGACAACCCTTCTTCATCTAGTAACCCCAATAAAAGAAGAGTTAGAGGTCCCACTTTCATGACACAAATTGAAAAAGTTCATCAAACAGGTGAAAAGATAAAGGTCGAGTTTAATGCAAGAACCTATGAATGTATTGGTGTTGGTAAAAATGCTACACATTTTAAGAGTTATATAGCTTGTCTTGCTCGGGAGTACTGTAGTATTGTGAAAAATGATTGGAAAGAAGTAGATGAAGGCGTAAAAGATTCAATTTAGACTGATATTCAGGTATTTTAAATATAATACTTTATTATATTTTATAATCATATACTAATTAACAACATATGACATATACTATATTTGTAGGCTCATTTTACTATTCCAGAATGTAAAGATCCAAAGAAGGATAGGTTGAAGAAAGAATGGATTAAATATGCAGGAGACCGATGGAGAGGTTTTAAGATACAACTCACAGACATATATGTTAATCATCCCATAGAAAATGATCCTCCTCCATATGTCAAGTATAACTTTATTACGGAAGACACGTGGAAAGAGTTTCTCAAGATTCGAGATACCCCTGAATTTAAGGTTAGTATGAGTTATATGTTTTTGTGTGCATAACATTTTTATTATATTTAGTGATTAATTACTTTTTGAGTTTATAATAGTAAAAAAGTCAAAAGGGTAAGGATAATATGGCTAAGAATGTATACCCACACTTATTGTCTCGTGGAGGGTATCGCTTGCTTGAGGAGAAAATTATGAAAGAAAAGTCATCATCGAGAGATAATTCCACATTAGATGATAATGGTAGTCCATCTCCACCATCACGCCATGAGTTATGGAAGAGAGCACGACAAAAGAAAGGAGGAGAATAGACATCAAAATCTACACAAGAGGTTGCTGAAAAAATTTTAAGTAAACAATGAAAAATAATTCAAGTATCATTATATTTGTGATTGATTAATTGTGGTTTTTGCATTTTGTAGGATTCTCTAGTTCAAGAAGCTGAAAAAGGTGCAATTATTCCGGATGGACGTAACGATATCTTAACATTAGCCATAGGAACATCTGAGCATGGAGGTCGTGTTCGTGGTGTTGGAAAAAGCCATAAACAAAGCACTTACTTTGGAAGGTCACGTCAACATATTGACGTAAATGAACAACTTGCAACATTAGAAACAAAACTTAGAGATGAACTTGAAGAAAAGTTGGTTGAAGAGCGTAATATGTTTCAACAATCATTAATGGAGACACTTAAGTCTATGGGTTTATCATAAAGCACAGATAATATTAAATGCATTGAAAAAATGGAAATTATCGATGGAAGCGGAAAAAGAAGTTGTTCAGCTGCAAAAGGAAGCACAAAAGACGTGGAAGTTGATGATGTTCAGATATTGTTACTCATGGTTTTGAAAATGGATGATAACCATTTGTAAATACAATTAAGTCATTGTGCGAGTGTCTCTAATTTTTATATTTCAGCTAAGTGTATCAGAGAGTTATTGGTGAGTTTAGGTCATTGGCTTGACGTGTCTATTCTGCAAATTTGGTGCACGTAAGTACATTTTATTGTTTTATTAAAGTCAATCTCTATTAATATGTTATATCTCTCATCACTTTGATTCTAATGTTTATTTTAAAATTATTCAGGTATATTCATCGTGTATGTCTTGAGAATTCCATTTCAGAATTATATGAATTTATGGACCCTGCTAGGTGTATTTATAATGATAATGGAGCGAAATCTCAAGAGGATGTTAAAAATTACATACTAGAAAACTTACGTGATGAAAACAGAGTGTGCCACTTACTACCATTAATTCATGGGTAAGAATTTTTATGAAATTATGTTTTATATTATTTAATTTTGATAACATATATATTTTATGTAACTTTTCTGTTTCCACACACACGTACAAGAGACATTGGCAATTAATAGTCATGTGTCCAAGAGACAATTTAGTTGTCGTATTTTGTTCACTTCATCAGGAAATTGACCAGAACACGAAGAAAATTATTACAAAGTAATTTATCTTTCATGTGACTTTCATTGGCAACTAATAGTTATGTGATTTTTCATTGGCGAGTAAATTTAGTTATGTGATGTTTATCTTTTTGTATTAGTTCTTTTGGGATTCATCAAATGGCAAATGGAAATAGAAAAAAGGCTACATGGCTTCATCCCAATGTAAGTGTGATGTAAATTGTAATTCTATAGTTAAATTTATGATAAATATTCACTAATTATGTCATTCAATTATAGACAAGCCAACAACATAACTCTAATGATTGTGGATACTATGTGATAAAAAATATGTTGGATATTGTCTTTGCTAATATAACCGAGAATTGGATGCAGGTACTAAAAATAACTTTACTTTGTTATTTACTTTTTTTTCCGACTTAATATAAATTTTTAAAGAATAACTCTATATTGTTATTGTGATACGGTGGGAGAACTGACTTGAGTTTTGCGTTTGTATTCGCACTTGTTCGGTTTAGCAAGAGTCGCCACCGACTTTTTATTTATCCTAAGGAAAGGTCAAAAAGCACAGGAAAGACCTTTGAGATGTTTTCGTGGGTTCGGGGGGTAGATTATGAAAAGGGAAGGTGCTAGCACCCTTTTCATCCATGGTTTTCCATGGGCTCTTAGTTACTTGTTTTAGATCACTTGCCTTGATTTTCAATTGTTTGAAATGGTGCTTTGTGTGTGTGGTTTTGAAAATATTTTGAAAAAGATGCCTTGTCTAGGCAACCATTGTAACAATTCTTTACTCGAATGTTTTACAAAGGTGTTTGTCTTTTTGAAAAGATGTTTCAATGTTTTTTGAAAGTTGTTTTGAAATTGTGTTTGTGAAGTGTGTTTGAAAATGGCAAGTGTGTTTTGCAAGTTTGATCAAGTAACTAAGAGTTGTCTACCCTATTTTACTCAAAGATTTTTCCTATGTTTTAACCCTTTTAACAGTGTTGTTTCACCATTGTGTTTGGTGAACAACCTTGCGTTAGGATGTTAACGGGACGGGCGCGGGTCATCGTATACAATCATTGAAGGCAACTTGTGAGATGCTCTAGCAATTTTGTAAGAGACGAGATCGTTTTATCGAAGGAAACATCGAGGGTCATCGAGGGACTAACGATCTTTGTTTATCGAAGGGACATTTGCTAGAGTGTCTCATACTCGAGGGACATGATTGCATTTTTTCGAGGCAACAAGTGAGGTTACCCTAGAGGTGCAAGTGTGAACTGTGTATTGATTTTCATGCATTTGTCTTGTATTAGGTTATCTAGCGGTTGATTTAGAATCTTCGCATACAAACCCTAATTACTATACAATATATAGAAAGCGATAAATTGCGGGAATTTAAAGTCTAAGCTATTACAAATAAGTATCCGGGGATGGGGGTACAAATGTTTACAAATGGGGATGAGTCTCATCAGAATAGTAGTGTCCAAATATTATTTACAACCAAATCGAATCATCGCATTCTCAATGTAAAAATATAGCAAAGTATAGGGATAAAAAGAGAATCAAAAGTATTTGTGAAATGTATATGATTATTTACAAATGAGTAAAAATGTTAACCTAATGTATTATTAAGTATTTATTATTTTTGTGTTTTTGTTAATGTTAAATAAAAAGGGTTTTAAAGAGAAAAGTATTTAATTCAAAACAAACTAACTATTTATGTCTTTTTTAAAATGTAATAAACATTAAAAATATTTTTGTACAAAAGTTTAATATTCTATTTTTATTTAACCAAAGAAAATAGGAATTAGATTATATAAAATAAGAAAATAAGGTAAGAAAAAATATTGATTTATATAAAGGGTTAAGAAAATAAAATGGGACTTAGGGGAATTCTTGGCCCACGTGCAAAGTAAGACGGATTTAGAACAAAGGGGGGTGCAGCGCCAAAATTGTTGGGCCTAAGGGGTTTTTGTGAGGGCAGGCCCGAATGCTTGTGACAAAGTTTTTGTTTAGGGTTTCAATCTGCTTGGCTCAGAATAGGGTTTCAGTGTTTTTGTGAGCGACGCTGCCTTCCGTCTTCTTCACCTCTTCATCATTCTCAAACACCTAGCCATTGATGCTTCCTCCAATCGCCTTAGGCCACCAGACGCGATGCCTCCATCTCTTCTCTCCACAGTTGCTCAGGGTGATGGAAAAAAAGGGTAATGATTTGCTTTCTGAACATCTTTTAGGGTTCTTCAAATTTTAGTCTTGCATGTTTTATTTTTTACATGTTATTGACCCTCTGTGTTATTTGTTTATGTGAGGTGTGTAAAAAGGAAGGAGGAATTACTACCTTGAGTTTAGTTTTGGAGAGGAGACGAAGGAGTGGACGGCGGCGCTTCTCAGGTGGCCGGAGGCGGGAGACACGTGGCAGTGATGATGGCTTCCTGGTACTTGTATCTCTTAGTTTTTGTTTTGTGATGAAAGTATTTCTGAAAACCCTAGGATACTTCACTTCTGCATCTTCTTTTCTTCTTCTGATTGCTTACCTTGTTGTCGTTCTGATTAGGCTATGTTGATGAACTTTAAATCTCTCTTTGGCTTGATTTGTTTTCAATGACGAATTTGATTCTGAGATTGCTTAGTTGCTATTGACTTTCTTCCTCTCTTTCTTGTCAATGATGATAGCTCTGAGATGCTTTTGCTTCTTTTTTTTCTGATAACTTGATGATGATAATTCTGAGATTGCTCGTTGGCTATTATTTCACTTCTGACTTCTTCTTTTCTCTTGGCTTTGGTATCTGAGTTGGTGTTTTGGCCTATGATGAGCTTTGGTTCTGAGGCGCTTTGGCTTGAATGCTTGCTTCTGAGTTGTTTATTAGGCTTGTTTGGATATTTGGATTTTGCTTGAGTTTGGATTTAAAATGAAGGCAGGTTGAAAGCTATGGAGGCTTGGACACTGAGTTTGTTCAGGTTTATTGTTTGTGTAGTTTTTGAGAGGCTTCAAGGCTATGCAGGGCTTTGGCTTGAATGCTTGCTATGCAGGCAGGCTTGAGACAGGATTGCTTGCTTGAAGACAGTTTTGAGAGTTGTTTGTGGTACAGGTTTTTAGGCCTTGGGGCAGGCTTGAGGCTTGAAGCAGTTTGAGTTTATGCAGGCAGATTTCTGGATACTGAGTTTGTTCAGGTTTTAGGCAGGCTGGAGCTTATGCAGGCTTGGAGGAAAACAGACCTCAAGGCTTGCTTTTTGGTTACAGGCCTGGAAGTTTTCTTGCTTGGTAAGGCTTTGTTCTGGTTACAGGCTTTCTTGGAGCAGGTTGCCAGGCAGTTTGAAACAGGCTTGAGGGCTTGTGTTATGAAGGTTGTATGTTTTGTGTTATATTTTTCTATATGTGTTCTCCCCCCTTTAACAGTGTTGATTTGTTATATTTATCTATCTCTAAGCCTACCTCCAAAAAACTGTAAGCCTGCTACTTTTTTACTCTCTTTCTCTCTCTCCAGAAAGCATATCTTTGCTTAGAATATCTTTCTTTTCTGAAAAGGTTTTGGCCAGAAAATGATGAAAATTGTACTTTACAAGCTTGCTTGCATTTTGTCTTTCCTCTGCATATCTTCTTACCTCCAGATTTTCTGCATTGCTTTTGTGTACTTGTTGACAGCTTTATTGAAAGCTTCTTTGACAGTTTTGACAGCTTGGTTGACATTTTGAACTTGTGACTTAGTTTGCCCCTTTGACAATTTGGTTTGCCTAGTTTGATAATGCAATTCAGTTTGGATTTATGCAGCTTTGTGTATTTTGCTTAAATGATTTGTATGCTTGCAAACATTTTACTTCCCTCTTTGTGAACCAAGAAGAGACATCTTCTTGCGATTTGCAGAGAGGACGAACAAACTGATTCCAGCCAAAACCTTTAATGATGAGTTTTTTGATTATCTGTCTGAAAAATACTTTTTTTTAATTCATCTGTATTGACTTCTTCCTTTTTTGTCTTTGCAGGTAAACATCAGTTGAGCAAAGGATGCAACAGTAGAAGATGAAGACTTCAAGAGATTTAGGATATAGTTTTATTTTATTTTAATCATTTGTAATAAACATTATTATAAATACTGTAAATAAAATTACTGTATTTAAATACCACTTGTACCAATAATTAAAAATAAATAAAGTCCTTTTGTCAGATAATTCTCTATTTCACTGTCTATTTAATTATATAAGTTTCTTGAATTAAAATAGCTGGAAGTACATCCCAATTATTCTAACTTAGATAAGATAAATAATTAATAACGTTGTAGTCTCACAAACCCTGCTTTAACCAGTAATAAGCCCGGTATGTCAGTTAACCAATTGCACAGCTAAAAAAACAAACGTCCATACGCCTTTCACTTCACTTGATTAAACTAAAACTGCAAATTTTCAATCAGAAGCCTCAGCTGCTATCCCATAGGTTCAGGTTTTGAGAAACAAACTGAAATCTTGAACAGGCGTCAAAGCAGTGTGACAGCCAATTAAGACACTGTGGATTCAAATTCTTCTTAAAATGCACGTGCAAACCCTAATGTTGGATTTACTGTCAAAGAAACGTCCGCCTGATCAAACCCTGAGCCAAACTCAACCAAATCACTAAAAACCCTAATAATCTGCTTGGACTGATTCAAGAGTCAATGGAAACCTTAATTTTGTCTGACTGATGAGAAAAGTCTGTTTGACCGATTCTTAAGCCAATCTGAAAAAATCAGGAAAAGCCCGAAGCTGTGATTTCTTGTGAAAAAGAGAGAGGGCAAATTTTGGGGTACAACAATTGCCCCTGTTCAATCTTCTTGAACCTGAAGAGTTAGATTGGCAAGTTTGCCGTTCGCGACTCGAAGGTAAAAGGAGATTGGACACTAGAGTGCCCAAAAAATTTACACTCGTCAAAGCGTAGTTTGAGGGAATGAGCTTAAAGATGCCATTTGGAGATGGGCTTAAAGATGCCATCTGGAGATGTGACAAAATCTTGTCGGGGGATGGGCTTAGAGATGCCATCTGAGAATGTTTGTTGAACTGTATGTCGTTGGTGAGTGGGTGAGTATCAGAAAGGTATCCATGTTTGGAACATCTCTGAAATGGGGATCTAAATAAGCAATGAATTGACATCAATGTTTGGAATCATCCGTAAACTGTTTTCAGTAGTTGAATCTGAACAAGCGATAGATTAACATCCGTGTTTGGAGAATCCGTAAACTATTTTCAGAAGTCTTGAATCTGAACAAGCGATAGGTTAACATCCGTATCTGGAGAACCCGTAAATTGTTTTCAGAGGTCTTGGATCTGAACAAGCGATAGGTTAACATCCGTATCTGGAGAACCCGTAAACTGTTTTCAGAAGTCTGAGCTTATCAATATTATCCTGAAAAGGGTAAAATATTAGCTGAAACACAAAGTTATGTTGCATGAAATGTATGATGCAATGTATGTTATATCAATGTTTATGATATGAATGTAATGAATGCGCATGTAAGCTGATGAGCTGTCTTACTGAGGAAGACGAATCCTGGATAATGAAATCTTTGACTGCTGTTGGGGAAAGTAAATCCTTGACTGCTGCAGGGGATTATTGGAAATGAGAAGTCCTGGAACCACTGTTGGGGAATCAGGAGCTTGGGTTGTATGCCAATCTACTGGGGATTCCTGCCTTGAGGAGATCTTCACTGGGAAGCTTAAAACCTGGGAGACTTATGTTGGAAGGATGGGACTGAGAAACTTCAATCTGTTAGGAAGTATCTCTGTGGGGAATTGAGAATGAGAGTCTTCATTCTGCTTAGGGAATAAAAATTCTGTGGGGAATAGCCATACTGTTGAAAGGTAGCTATCCTGTCGGAGAGTAAAACTCGGGACTCTGGGAAGGTTATTCCTGTCTGGAAGAAGTTCAGGAGTTTAGGTTGTATGCCACTTTGAGAATGAGAATCTTCATTCTGTCGGGAACATCAGGAAGTTGAATTGTATGTTGAGAAGTAGGAAGGTATCTGCCTTTGGAGCATCTCTGGGTCGAGGATAAATTCTAAATGAGTGACAGAATGGCAACCGTGTTTGGAGCATATATGGACTGTATCTTGGAATTTGAGATCTGTATGAGTAGCAGGATGACTTCCGTGTTTGGAGTGTATCTGAAACTGTAACTGGGATTGAGATCTGTATAAGTAGCAGCATGACTTCTGTGTATGGAGTGTATCTGAAACTGTAACTGGAAAGAAATCTGGAATAAGTATCAGAATGTCACCATATCTGGGTCACATCTGAACTGTCTCTAGAAGGAAATATGGAAGTATCAGAATGTCGCCATGTCTGGGTCACATCTGAACTGTCTCTAGAAGGAAATATGGAATAAGTATCAGAATGTCGCCATATCTGGGTCACATCTGAACCGTCTCTAGAAGGAAATCTGGAATAAGTATCAGAATGTCGCCATATCTGGGTCACATCTGAACCGTCTCTAGAAGGAAATCTGGAATAAGTATCAGAATGTCGCCATATCTGGGTCACATCTGAACCGTCTCTAGAAGGAAATCTGGAATAAGTATCAGAATGTCTCCATATATGGGTCACATCTGAACTGTCTCTAGAAGGAAATCTGGAATAAGTATCAGAATGTCGCCATATCTGGGTCACATCTGAACCGTCTCTAGAAGGAAATCTGGAATAAGTATCAGAATGTCGCCATATCTGGGTCACATCTGAACCGTCTCTAGAAGGAAATCTGGAATAAGTATCAGAATGTCTCCATATATGGGTCACATCTGAACTGTCTCTAGAAGGAAATCTGGAATAAGTATCAGAATGTCGCCATATCTGGGTCACATCTGAACCGTCTCTAGAAGGAAATTTGGAATAAGTATCAGAATGTCGCCATATCTGGGTCACATCTGAACTGTCTCTAGAAGGAAACTCGGAAGGTGATGATCTTTTCCCCTAGTATAAGATGCTTGTGATATTGTCAGGACACTTGGACTGTACGTAACCCTTTGATGAGATTGACGTTTAAACGCCCCAAGTGATGGTGACGGAGACTTGCCCCAGGTTAATCTGTAATTGAGAGATTTGTTGAAATCTTGACTGGACTGCCCCGGGTTAACTGAACTTTAAAAGATTTGCTGAAATCTTGACTGGACTGCCCCAGGTTAACAGGATAGTGACATGTCATGCCCCCTTGTTGATAGGAGATTTGTCGTTGGAAGTGTCATCCTTTTTGAAATGATTTTGATCACTGAGAGGGCTTTTGTTCACTGGATATTCATTGTGTGAATTTCTCTGCTGTCAAACAAATAGCCATATGCAAACAAGGATATTCAAGTAATGCAACGTTTATGCTTGTCTCGAAGTTTTGAAAAATGTGTTTTTTAGCAGAAAACTTTTTATAAGACAAATTCAACACAAGATTTAGAGCAAAGCCTTACAGGAGTCAGGATACCTTTTGTAACAGTATACTTTCGAGCTAACCCATGCTTCAATTAGGACTTTTGAAGGGTTGTAACGTGGCCTGGTTCACGGTTTAAGAAACAAAGGATAAAGGCTCAAAGTATATTTGTACCCACCCGCTCTTTGTGATGTTCTTCAATCCTAAACTCAGTTAATTGTACGTCGAACTCTATTCGAGTTTGGAATGACTTTTTGGTGATGGTTCACACAAGTTGGATTTTGGAAGGCAGTCATCATCTCCCCCTTTTTTTGCAACATTTTTCATGTTGTTGAGGATTTGTAATGACCTCGTTCTTTTGATTTGTTATCCCTAACTTTTGCCCGACTGTTCCTGTTTTCGAGATTATAGTCAGCGGGATGCCCCAGCTTTCTTAAGCCTCCTTTATAGGTTTTGGCTCAGTGGGCTTTTCTCTTTTGAGAGATTGACTGCCTATGTGATAGGGAACCATCACCGTTTTTTGATTCCAGAGGAATGCTTTTGATGTCGTTTGTTGTATTACGAACTGAGAGTTTTTGCGACTTCAATGTGCATCTTTTGAATTAACTGAGAGACTACCCTGCCCCAGGTTTAAATCAAAGGTTTCAATTTGTTTTAAAACAGAAAACTCCTACTTCTTTGGCTCGAAGGGGTTGACTAGGGATTATCTTCCTTATAACTCCAGTGTTTAGGATTTGAAAGAAATGCATGTACATCGTCAGCAAGGTCTGTTCAAAAGCATACCGTATGAGATTATGGCATTGTTTCGTTATCCTCCCTCTAAAGGCTTGTAACTTTTAGCAAGAGTTAAATGTCATAAAGAAAGTAGAAAGCATAGTTCAAGTGTAATGAAAATGAGTGGATCAAATCAAGACAAACATATGCAATGCACTAATGAAACAAAGTTTGACATTAATAGATAATTGTTTGAATAACAAAGAGATTACAACTTGAAAATTCAAATGAAACAAAGACATTCTCAATGATTTGGCATAGGAGCAGTGATCACGTTTGGAGTCTCTGGAGGGTCAAACTCGACCTCCTTGGAATCAATCATGTCTTGGACCTTGTTCTTTAGAGCCCAACAGTTGTTTGTGTCATGTCCCGGACTGTCAGAGTGGTATGCATACCTTTCATTGGGATGATAGGTAGGAGCAGAAGTATTTGGGTTCCGGAGGGGAGCCTTCAATGTAACCAGCTCTGCCTGCAACATGCGTTGTAGCGCTTGACCCAGTGACATGTTGATCTTGGTAAATTGTCTTTTAGGTGCGACCTCCTTACGCTGATGCCCCTGTCTTTGTTGAGTCAGCGTAGGATTAGAGATCAAGATTGCTCCTACGTGTTGGTCATGACGACTCTTTTGACCATACACATCATTAGACTCTTTCTTCCCATTGTAGGGCTTTTTATGAGCGTCAGAAGGTGTAGCTTCTTGAATCTTCCCACTTTTGATGCCAGCTTCGACCCTCTCGCCGGTCAATATTAGCTCGGTGAACCCGACTGAGGAGCTTCCAATTAAGTGATTGAAGAAAGGCCCTGTCAAAGTTCCCATGAAGATGTCAATCAGCTCTCTGTCAGTTAAAGGGGGTTGCACCCTACCAGCCAGATCTCTCAACTTTTAAGCGTATCCTTTGAAGTTCTCGTCAGAACCCATGGTCATGTTCTGCAATTGCACACGAGTTGGTGCAAGATCAACATTGTACTGATACTGTTTGTAAAAAGCAGCAGCTAAGTCCTCCCAGGTGTGGATGCGAGAAATCTCCAATTGATAAAACCACTCGAGTTGAGTCCCTACCAGGCTTTCTTGGAAGAAATGGATCCAAAGCTTTGGATCAGTTGTGTATGGTTGAATCTTGCGGGCATAAGACTTCAGGTGCATCTTAGGGCAAGAAACTCCATCGTACATGGCAAAGGTAGGGACCTTGAACTTTGGCGGGATGACCAATCCAGAAACTAAACCCATGTCTCCTAAATCCAAGCCAGGTATTTGTTGAATCTCCATAGCATTAAGGCGATCCTCCAACTGTTTGTACTTGTCATCAGCGGGAGGATATTGTTCCTTGGAGTAGTCAGCTTCAACTTCATCAATCTCCAAATTGTGGTCTTCTTCAAGACTGACCCCTAGGCTGGGTGGAGTTGAAAGATCTTGGGTTTCAGGTCTTCTTCTCAAGTTCAGGATGCTCGCTGTCTTCTTGGACTTCTTCTTCTTGTCTTTGAGAAGGAGAGCTTTCATATCCTCTTGCCCTTTACCCATAGCCAGAAGCATTTGTTGGAACTGAGCGTTTTGAGCTTGGAGATCTTTCACCGTTTGTTCCATATCCATCTTACTGAAATAAACAGTAGGAAGATAAGGAGACCTGTAGGAGAAACCTATTATGCAATGATATGTATGACATATGCATGCAATGTCTTCAAGAATCTCTCGGGGTAAACACAAGAAAATGTTAGAGGTTGAACTTCGATCAACATCTTTGATTGGAGAACCTTGTATCAATGGATGTCTTTCCACGAGAATCAAGCTCACCATGTCAAGTGGGTCATATCCCCTAATTCAAGTTGTTGCACTCGATCTTTGATGGCATTTGATTAGAGGAGAAACCTCTTGCCCCTTGGTAGACGTCTGGTTCAACGTGACCCTGCATCAAAACACCCTCGAGATCCTTGAAATGGTTATTGAAGATGCTATGGTATGATGTTATGATGTTACGTACATGTATGCAAAAGCAAGTAAGTGTATATACAGGTAATCATATTCACACAAAGCAAACAAGTCCTTAAGTTTAGGCTTGCATGGGGTTCGTTGGTAAGTACCCTCTTGAAGTTAGTTGGCTCATCCTATCCTAAAATAGAGACCGGGTTCTAAGGAGCTCAATATCATTGGATTATTTTCTATGTTCATTGTTTTGGTTTAGCCACTTAACTGGCGACCAAAATATTCCAAGAAAACAACCCTCAATGAGTGTAGTATCGAGTATCTACCAACTTCGGACTGTACCAAAGTCGGTCATCTCACTACCCCTAAAAAGGCCAAGATGGTCAAGTAAGGTTCTAAGAGTTCGTTAGTGCTTCATGACATCACTCAGTGGCCCCGTATTCTCCTTGACTACTCAAGGGCTACCGGTACTCACAAATATGTCACACTAACATAGCTACTGCTTCAACCATGTCGGTATACCCCGCACAGTTCCCTCACAGTTTATTGCTATTTACCTAAGAAGGTGCCCCCAAATTCAGGTGTAGGATTTACAACAAACCCAAACAAGGAACCCAAAAAGTAAAGCAATCAAAGCAATCAAAGCAAGTATGTATAGGTGATCTAAAACTCTAAGGTAACCCCACTTTCATCTATCCCCAGCAGAGTCTCCAGTTCTGTGATACGATGGGAGAACTGACTTGAGTTTTGCGTTTGTATTCGCACTTGTTCGGTTTAGCAAGAGTCGCCACCGACTTTTTATTTATCCTAAGGAAAGGTCAAAAAGCACAGGAAAGACCTTTGAGATGTTTTCGTGGGTTCGGGGGGTAGATTATGAAAAGGGAAGGTGCTAGCACCCTTTTCATCCATGGTTTTCCATGGGCGCTTAGTTACTTGTTTTAGATCACTTGCCTTGATTTTCAATTGTTTGAAATGGTGCTTTGTGTGTGTGGTTTTGAAAATGTTTTGAAAAAGATGCCTTGTCTAGGCAACCATTGTAACAATTCTTTACTCGAATGTTTTACAAAAGTGTTTGTCTTTTTGAAAAGATGTTTCAATGTTTTTTTAAAGTTGTTTTGAAATTGTGTTTGTGAAGTGTGTTTGAAAATGGCAAGTGTGTTTTGCAAGTTTGATCAAGTAACTAAGAGTTGTCTACCCTATTTTACTCAAAGATTTTTCATATGTTTTAACCCTTTTAACAGTGTTGTTTCACCATTGTGTTTGGTGAACAACCTTGCGTTAGGATGTTAACGGGACGGGCGCGGGTCATCGTATACAATCATTGAAGGCAACTTGTGAGATGCTCTAGCAATTTTGTAAGGGACGAGATCGTTTTATCGAAGGCAGCATCGAGGGTCATCGAGGGACTAACGATCTTTGTTTATCGAAGGGACATTTGCTAGAGTGTCTCATACTCGAGGGACATGATTGCATTTTTTCAAGGCAACAAGCAAGGTTACCCTAGAGGTGCAAGTGTGAATTGTGTATTGATTTTCATGCATTTGTCTTGTATTAGGTTATCTAGCGGTTGATTTTGAATCTTCGCATACAAACCCTAATTATTATACAGTATATAGAAAGCGATAAATTGTGGGAATTTAAAGTCTAAGCTATTACAAATAAGTATCCGGGGATGGGGGTACAAATGTTTACAAATGGGGATGAGTCTCATCAGAATAGTAGTGTCCAAATATTATTTACAACCAAATCGAATCATCGCATTCTCAATGTAAAAATATAGCAAAGTATAGGGATAAAAAGAGAATCAAAAGTATTTGTGAAATGTATATGATTATTTACACATGAGTAAAAATGTTAACCTAATGTATTATTAAGTATTTATTATTTTTGTGTTTTTGTTAATGTTAAATAAAAAGGGTTTTAAAGAGAAAAGTATTTAATTCAAAACAAACTAACTATTTATGTATTTTTTAAAATGTAATAAACATTAAAAATATTTTTGTACAAAAGTTTAATATTCTATTTTTATTTAACCAAAGAAAATAGGAATTAGATTATATAAAATAAGAAAATAAGGTAAGAAAAATATTGATTTATATAAAGGGTTAAGAAAATAAAATGGGCCTTAGGGGAATGCTTGGCCCATGTGTAAAGTAAGACGAATTTAGAACAAAGGGGGGTGCAGCGCCAAAATTGTTGGGCCTAAGGGGTTTTTGTGAGGGCAGGCCCGAATGCTTGTGACAAAGTTTTTGTTTAGGGTTTCAATCTGCTTGGCTCAGAATAGGGTTTCAGTGTTTTTGTGAGTGGCGCTGCCTTCCGTCTTCTTCACCTCTTCATCATTCTCAAACACCTAGCCATTGATGCTTCCTCCAATCGCCTTAGGCCACCAGACGCGATGCCTCCATCTCTTCTCTCCACAGTTGCTCAGGGCGATGGAAAAAAAGGGTAATGATTTGCTTTCTGAACATATTTTAGGGTTCTTCAAATTTTAGTCTTGCATGTTTTATTTTTTACATGTTATTGACCCTCTGTGTTATTTGTTTATGTGAGGTGTGTAAAAAGGAAGGAGGAATTACTACCTTAAGTTTAGTTTTGGAGAGGAGACAGAGGAGTGGACGGTGGCGCTTCTCAGGTGGCCGGAGGCGGGAGACACGTGGCAGTGATGCTGGCTTCCTGGTACTTGTATCTCTTAGTTTTTGTTTTGTGATGAAAGTATTTCTGAAAACCCTAGGATACTTCACTTCTGCATCTTCTTTTCTTCTTATGATTGCTTGCCTTGTTGTCGTTCTGATTAGGCTATGTTGATGAACTTTAAATCTCTCTTTGGCTTGATTTGTTTTCAATGACGAATTTGATTCTGAGATTGCTTAGTTGCTATTGACTTTCTTCCTCTCTTTCTTGTCAATGATGATAGCTCTGAGATGCTTTTGCTTCTTGTTTTTCTGATAACTTGATGATGATAATTATGAGATTGCTCGTTGGCTATTATTTCACTTCTGACTTCTTCTTTTCTCTTGGCTTTGGTATCTGAGTTGGTGTTTTGGCCTATGATGAGCTTTGGTTCTGAGGCGCTTTGGCTTGAATGCTTGCTTCTGAGTTGTTTATTAGGCTTGTTTGGATATTTGGATTTTTCTTGAGTTTGGATTTGAAATGAAGGCAGGTTGAAGGCTATGCAGGCTTGGACACTGAGTTTGTTCAGGTTTATTGTTTGTGTAGTTTTTGAGAGGCTTCAAGGCTATGCAGGGCTTTGGCTTGAATGCTTGCTATGCAGGCAGGCTTGAGACAGGCTTGCTTGCTTGAAGACAGTTTTGAGACTTGTTTGTGGTACAGGTTTTTAGGCCTTGGGGCAGGCTTGAGGCTTGAAGCAGTTTGAGTTTATGCAGGCAGATTTCTGGATACTGAGTTTGTTCAGGTTTTAGGCAGGCTGGAGCTTATGCAGGCTTGGAGGAAAACAGACCTCAAGGCTTGCTTTTTGGTTACAGGCCTGGAAGTTTGCTTGCTTGGTAAGGCTTTGTTCTGGTTACAGGCTTGCTTGGAGCAGGTTGCCAGGCAGTTTGAAACAGGCTTGAGGGCTTGTGTTATACAGGTTGTATGTTTTGTGTTATATTTTTCTATGTGTGTTCTCTCCCCCCCTTTAACAGTGTTGATTTGTTATATTTATCTATCTCTAAGCCTGCCTCCAAAAAACTGTAAGCCTGCTACTTTTTTACTCTCTTTCTCTCTCTCCAGAAAGCATATCTTTGCTTAGAATATCTTTCTTTTCTGAAAAGGTTTTGGCCAGAAAATGATGAAAAATGTACTTTACAAGCTTGCTTGCATTTTGTCTTTCCTCTGCATATCTTCTTACCTCCAGATTGTCTGCATTGCTTTTGTGTACTTGTTGACAGCTTTACTGAAAGCTTCTTTGACAGTTTTGACAGCTTGGTTGACATTTTGAACTTGTGACTTAGTTTGCCCCTTTGACAATTTGGTTTGCCTAGTTTGATAATGCAATTCAATTTGGATTTATGCAGCTTTGTGTATTTTGCTTAAATGATTTGTATGCTTGCAAACATTTTACTTCCCTCTTTGTGAACCAAGAAGAGACATCTTCTTGCGATTTGCAGAGAGGACGAACAAATTGATTCCGGCCAAAACCTTTAATGATGAGTTTTTTGATTAACTGTCTGAAAAATACTTTTTTTTAATTCATCTGTATTGACTTCTTCCTTTTTTGTCTTTGCAGGTAAACATCAGTTGAGCAAAGGATGCAACAGTAGAAGATGAAGACTTCAAGAGATTTAGGATATAGTTTTATTTTATTTTAATCATTTGTAATAAACATTATTATAAATACTGTAAATAAAATTACTGTATTTAAATAACACTTGTACCAATAATTAAAAATAAATAAAGTCCTTTTGTCAGATAATTCTCTATTTCACTGTCTATTTAATTATTTAAGTTTCTTGAATTAAAATAGCTGGAAGTACATCCCAATTATTCTAACTTAGATAAGATAAATAATTAATAACGTTGTAGTCTCACAAACCCTGCTTTAACCAGCAATAAGCCCGGTATGTCAGTTAACCAATTGCACAGCTAAACAAACAAACGTCCATACGCCTTTCACTTCACTTGATTAAACTAAAACTGCAAATTTTCAATCAGAAGCCTCAGCTGCTATCCCATAGGTTTAGGTTTTGAGAAACAAACTGAAATCTTGAACAAGCGTCAAAGCAGTGTGATAGCCAATTAAGACACTGGATTCAAATTCTTCTGAAAATGCGCGTGCAAACCCTAATGTTGGATTTACTGTCAAAGAAACGTCCGCCTGATCAAACCCTGAGCCAAACTCAACCAAATCACTAAAAACCCTAATAATCTGCTTGGACTGATTCAAGAGTCAATGGAAACCTTAATTTTGTCTGAATGATAAGAAAAGTCTGTTTGACCGATTCTTAAGCCAATCTGAAAAAATCAGGAAAAGCCCGAAGCTGTGATTTCTTGTGAAAAAGAGAGAGGGCAAATTTTAGGGTACAACAGTTATATTTATGTATTATAGGTATTTGATGATCTAACAGAATTAACACAAGATGATTTGTATGATTTGAGACTCTGTTGGGCAAAATGTTTCTTTGAGTTATATAAAAATTAAGTTTATCTGGTGAGTTTTATAGAATTGTCTAAGTTGTGGTTTTTGCACATAATTATTATTATTGAGTTTTTGCATATTACATGTGGTTTTTGCACATGTATTGAGTTTCTTGATTTTTTTTGCTGATGTTAATTGTTATTATTTATTGTCAGGCAATGTGATTTTGGTGTTGTCTACTGAAGCTATAACTCATCTACTTGTGGATTTTATATTGGTAATTCAAGTTTGGAAAAAGACTTATAAATAGTTGAATATTTTTGTATGTTTTGTGAAGAATATGTATTTGTAAGTTTGTTGTGAGTTTGTTTGTTGTGATACAATACAAGTTTGCAATACAATTGTTCATTTTGTAAGTTTGTTGTAAAAAATATGAAAATATCGATCTAGATGTGGTCTATCTGATGTTGGAAAGCTATGAAATCTATATAGCGACATAAATATAGTCTGTGTGATATTGGAAAAATATGAAAAAATGGGTACCAATTTTTTTTTATAGGGAAACATCCAGAAAATAAATAATTTATTCTAAAAAAATTTCTTACATTTTACATCGGTTATTACTCCCAACTGATGTAAAAACTTTCAAAACTATATACATTACATCGGGCTTAGATGACAACCGATGTAAAAAAGGGACTTTTTACATCGGACCACACATTTAACCGATGTAAAAAGTTGCGTCAATTTTTTTAAAATAATGTTATAATTGTTTTTTACATCATTCTTAGATCACAACCGATGTAAAAAATGGACTTTTTACATGGTCCACACGTTTTAACCGATGTAAAATGTTGCATCAATTTTTTTAAAATAATGTTATAATTGTTTTTTACATCAGTCTTAGATCACAACTGATATAAAAAAGGGACTTTTTACATCGGACACAGAACCGATGTAAAAAGTCCCTGATTTACTATATCACTTAACTTTACATCGGACCCAGAACCGATGTAAAAAGTCAGTTTCACCCGATGTAAAAAGTCATTTCTGCACTAGTGTCTCTAAGTTTTGATGAAAATAAAGTATTTAAAGAATAATTGGGTATACTAATAAATGTTCAAGTTTGCAGGACCATAAACTAAAAGTTATGATATAAACTTAGTATTGGTACTGAAAAATAACATTTAAAGAGAAGCTAAAAGATCTAGAAACTAAAGGATCAGAACCTGAGAGTCAGACTCTGAAGACTCAGACTCTGAAGGAGGTCAACTTCTAAAGACCAGAGTCAGAAGAAAATCAACCTCTGAAGATCTAGACTTTAAAGACTCAAACTAAGAAGCATGTCAACACAAAGATCAATAAGACTCTGATAAGTCACCATCAGACTCACATGTAATTTTGTCTTCTTCTGATCACATGCAAAACCAAACAAAATATGCACAGATAACATGGATGTAACAGATAATTCCTTTTGAAGTAAAGGAAATTCAAATGTCCTTTCAACGACATTATCCATATCAAGAAACATTTTAATGTATATGATTAGGCTTCTCCAAGACACTCTTGTGCAAGCTATTTTCTTCAATGACTCTTTTATGTCTCTCTCTCTCTCTCTCTCTCTCTCTATATATATATATATATATATATATATATATATATATATATATATATATATATATATATATATATATATATATATATATATATATATATATATATATATATATATATATATATATATATATATATATATATATATATATATATATATATATATATATATATATATATATATATATATATATATATATATATATATATATATATATATATATATATATATATATATATATATATATATATATATATATATAAGGAGCCAAATACTTAAAGAAACATAACCAATCTTTGACAATTAAAAAGATTTGTTAGTCTGTCAAATAAAAATCATAAGGTTAACTTATAATTTCTTATCATTTGTATATGCTAGAAATTCTTAAGTCTTAAGAGTCTTATTGAGTTATATTTTGTTTACACCTCTGATTGTATATCAAGTGTAATATCTAAACAATAATATTTTATCTGATTAGGATAGATTGTTAGAAGTATCTTTCTTGAGGGCTTGAGCATATGAAGTCTCTTACTTGTGTATTTGAGCATTGGAAGTCTCTTGCTTGTAAGCTTGAGCATTAGAATCTTGCTTGTGTGTTTGAGCATTTGTAATCATTTGATTATATTGAAATCCCTTGGAAGTATAAGGGGACTGGACTACTATCATTTTGTGACAGGAACCAGGATAAAACTGATTGTGTCTCTCTTTCTTTCACTCTCTAACTCTAAACTTGTTTTATCCGCTACAAAAAATTAACCTTGCATCAAATTCTAGACCTTGTGTTCAAAATCTGATAAGAGTGTTTTATAAAAAGAAAGAAAAATCTAACATAACTAAACCCCCCTTCTTCTGTTTTTCTCAACTTCAAAATCCATACAGTGGATTTCTGGTATCTATTGACCATATATGGTAGATAGTGTAGTTTATGCAGTGGAGGTCTGGTATCCCATCGACCATATCTGACGGATAAATTAGTAGATCCCTGTGATCAGTTTTGGACTAAGCACCCTTGAGTCTGTGCAATGTAAGTTTCTTACAATGATTTATTTTTCTGCAGGACCGTGATGCTTTAAAATGCATCAACCATGGTCAAAGATTACGGGTCTTTCGCGGCCTGCTAAGTAATGGTTTTAAGACGTGAGGCATTTATCTGGGCTAGAAGACTTGTGCATGATCAATTATGTCTAGTTAACCATGGTATATTATCTGCATTTGTAGAGAGATGACACTTAGAGACGCCATTTTTTCATCTTCCACATGATGAGATGTCCATCACATTGGGAGCTGTTAGACCACAACATGATTACCAGAGATGAGGCAGTGGTTATGATGGTGGAATATCTAGGAGCTGACACAGGGGATGCCTTGTAGGAGTTAGAGGCCACTTGAGGGTGTCATTCTAGGTTTTGATTCCAGGATAAGTTGTATGTATAGCAGCAACATATCGCAGATCAGGTCGCTTATGATGATGAGAAGGTTGCACATCATATAGCATACGCATTGAGAGCATGTCAATTATACTTTATTGGCACATCCATTTTTATGGACAAGAGTTCCACTTACGTGGATGTGGTCTACCTGAGATACTTCGCTGACTTAGAGCTGATCCATGAATACAACTGGGGGCGCTTGTTTGGTCTATGTTGTACCCCAAAATTTGCCCTCCCATTTTTCATAGAAAACACAACCCTAGGGTTTCTCAGATATTCAAGATAGGCTCAGGAATCGATCAGACAGATTTTCTCCTTTGGCAGTAAACCAGCAGTTAGGGTTTTTCTTGCAATTCTCAAAAGAAATGAATTCTCAAAGATCCAATTGGATTTCATATGTTTTCATGCTTTTTCAAGTTTACTGAAATGTTTGTTCTCAAGGCATTTTTGTTTGGGACAAGAAATGGAATCTAAGACTGTCATTTGGGACATTCATGTTTTGTTTGATCCAGGTTAACCAGATAATTTGCGTCTTTTAAAATATTTTGCTTGTTTATGGAATACACAGTGTGTGTTTGTTTGGAATGCAGTTGCAAGATTACATGATTATTGGAATTTAAGTTATCCTGATTGGAATTATTGGAACGCATTTTCAATTATCTTGAACAGGAATCTTAAAGAATCAGTGAAGATGCAAAGAGAGAATTACAAGTTATTAAAAGTAAAGGACTTTAATGGATATCAGAATATCTCATAAGGCTTTCTCCATTTATTTCAAAAGTTGTTACAAAACAATTTATTATTTAAATACTTTAGGTTTTACAACTTACGTATTTGAAAAATAAATTAGTACGATTGATTGAATGTTTCTCTCTAAATTACAAAGAAAATGAATATATGCCTAAGGTTGACTGAGCTTCCATTGCTTCCATGCTTTCCACAGAGTCTCTTGCCTCCCCTGCTTTTCCACCATCCAGTTGTGCTCACATAAAAACAAAAGACAGAAAAATAGTTAGTACAATTAATTGGACATGAGTAAGAATTTTCAAAATAAAAAATGTTCATCATTAAAGTTTGCAATTTGGAATCAGAAGGCTATGTTTTATTTCATCATATTTTTTATTTTTCTCTATTTGCAAATCACAAGAGAATTATTCCTCTTGGTTCACAAAAAGAAGAAATAGGAAATGTAAGCAAACTATCCAAACAAGGGAAATGCAGCAAGCTATCCAAACAAGAGAAATGCAGCAAGACTGTGCAAATAAACAAGAGGCCAAAACAACAGCCAAACAAATATAACAAACAAAAGGTGCAAAATGGCAAGTAACAAACAGCAGTGCATTACCAAGCTAGGCAACAAACAACTAGGCTGTCCAAACAAGTAAAAATGTGCAAACAACAGCGCATCACCAACAAACAGCAAGAACGAGGCAGCAAGCTAGCATCATACAAACAACATAAGCAGGCAGCAAAAGAAAATATGGTAATATAATAACCAAGTCAACAAGCAAGAGGCTTGTTCAATAAGCCATAGTCATCATTTTCCAAGTTATTTGTAAACTTTTCAGAAAAAAGGTGAAAGAGAAATTGGCTCTTAGGGTCATTGAGAGAGAGAGAGGAAAGAAGTCACCTAGGAATGCTGCCTTGCTGTCACAATTGCACAAGAATTGCTAGAAAACAAAAATTGCAAGAAAAAGAGCATGAGAACAATATGCCAAATATTCAAAATCTGGTGGTTTTCCCACCATTTTGAATAGAAACTCAAACCAAAGCAACTAATATAACAGTGGACAAGGCTAAAGCAAAAGGATATAGAGAGAAAAATTATCAAACTTCAGAAAACCTCCAAAACTGTCCAACATTTCAAACCATAAAAACCATCAAACAAACCTTCAAAACTGTATAACAAAAACCTGTTAATGACCAACAAGTAAAAAACCAGAAAAATATACTCAAACACAACCTGCAATCCATCAACAAAACATACCAAGCCAAAACTCCCAGCATCTTCCACCAAACCTGCATAACCAAAAAACCTGCATAACCACCAAACCTGCATAACCAGAAACTCATCCAAACCAACAGCAACATACAAAATCCTCAAACCATCATCCATTAAACCATTTTCCAAACTGTCAACATATCCAAAACAACGAAAACATTCAAAACCATAAGCCAACAAGCCTAAAAACTACAAAAAATCACCAAGTGTCAAACTGCCATCAACCTTCAAACACCAACAACCTTCACAAACTGCTCAAACCTGTTAAAACATTTCAACACCAAACCACCAAACTGTAACAACAAAACTCAGAAGAAAAAAAACCCAAATCAAACTGTCAAAAACATTCAAATCCAAACAGTTCAAACTAAATTGTAACAAAGCAAAAAACCAAAAAAAATATACTCAACAAAAACCTGTACACCAGTTCAAACCAAACTCCCAAAACTGTCAAAACCATCCCAACATCCAACAATCAAAAGCTCAATAACAATATCCCAAAAGCCTAGAGTTATTTTCAAAACAGTAACAACCTCAAAAATACCAAAAACATATCCAATCACAAAATCCAGAAGCACATCATCATCATCATTCAAAGCATAGAAAATTTAAGAAGGTTACCAGAAGCACGCCTTCAATCATCTTCATTTCTTCCTCCCCCGTTTCCGGCCACCAAGGAGCATCATCATCTCAGTCTCACTTTCCTTTTCGTTTCACAGAAATCTCCAAACAGGTATGGATCATTCTCCTTCCTCATAACATTTCCTACATCGCAATGGATAGTATAATAGGTTAACAGAAAAGTATGAACAGGATAAAACAACAACAAAAAAATCATTCAAGTTTAAAAACAGAACATCACCTTTTCACGAAAGAAATCGTTAGCGCTTGGTTAGGAGGTGAGGTTGAGAGGCGCTCCGACAACGAAAACTTGGGGGGGAAGATCAGATCAAAACAAATTTCAAACCCCTTAGTCAAATTCATTTCAAACTTAGGGATTTCCAGAAAAGGCGTAAATCAGGTTGAATCAAAGAATCCAAGGGGATTTTTATTCACGAAATTAGGAAGAGAACAACGACGTTTAGTGAGAAAGATGAACAATTTGGAAAGGAGAACGAAAGAGACGATGAGAGAACTCCGCTGTGAGCGAGTGAGGCAAACCCTAATTCATGTTTCCCCTAATCAAAAATGTTAAATAGAGTTAATGCATTGGGCTGGTTCTGTTTCCAAACTTCTCAGGCCCACACGCGTTTTGCTAGTAACCCACCCCCATCTGACTTGTTTTTGTTAACAGCAAACACCCCTTTTATTTGGGCCTAACGTTCCTAGAAACTCCTAAGTCCATATTTGCCTCTTCTTTAATTTGTTTTTTATTTATTTTTGTTTTTAAATTTCTAAATAAGATTTAAAACACTTTTATTAATTTAAGTTAGGATTTTAGTGTTTAATTTCTATCATTTTTTCATAAACTTTTTTATTTATTAATTTTCTACATTTAACAAAACACCAAAAAAAGAATTAACTTAGCTTATTTTCTTTAAGTTAGTTTACATAATTAATAAAATACATAATAATAAAGATTTTTTTTATTTAATCAATTTCTTTTTAGAATAGGTTTTATTTTTCTCTTTTCAAGTAAATACATGCATTTCATACTTTGTTGATTTTATTTTCGTAAATTGTCATAGCTTTATATTAAATCGCACAAAAATTCGATTTGGTTGTATTGCTTGATATTTGGACATTGATATTTCACTTGATTCATCTCCATTTGTAATAATTGTACCCCTATTCCCGAACATTCTGTAATAGCTTAGAATTTCAATTCCCGTAATTTATTGCTTTCTATATACTGTATAGTAACTAGGAATGTATGGCAAGATTCAAAAATCAATCGCTAGATGACCTAATCCAAGAATAAATAACTTGAAATCAACACACTTTCTCACACGCGCACCTCTAGGGTAACCTCGCTCGTTGCCTAGGAAATACAATCATGCCCCTCGAATATGAGACACTCTAGCAATGACCCTTCGATAAACAAAGATCGTAGTCCCTCAATGACCCTCGATGTTGCCTTCGATAAAACGATCTCGTCCCTTACAAAAAATTGCTAGAGCGTCTCACAAGTTGCCTTCAATGATTGTAAAATTGACCCGTGCCTGTCCCTTTACATCCAATGATGGGGTTTCTTACCAAATTAATGGTAAGATAGCACCATTAAAAGGAAGGAGAAAAGAATAACTTAAGACCTTTCGAGTAGATAGATTCGCTCTTAGTTACTCGCTTGCTCATGACAAAACTTTTACACCTACACCTCCATTTCAAAACATTTTCCAAAAAAAAACAAAATGTTTTGTATACGTTCTTATAGAGACGATAACCATTGCAAAACCTCTTTTCAAAACACTTTTCGAAACACGATTCACAAACACCTCTTTGAAACATTTTTTCGAAACAAAACTTTGTATATGTTCTTATAGAGACGATAACCATTACAAAGAAATTTTCCAAAATACTTTCAAAACCCACACCACAAGCACACAATCAAACAAAAGCAAGTGATCTAAACGAGTAACTAAGAGCCCATGGAAAACCATGGATGAAAAGGGTGCTAATACCTTCCCTTTTCATAATCTACCCCCCGAACTCGAGAAAGTTCTTGAAAGGTCTTTCCTGTGTTTTTTTACCTTTCCTTTTGGATAAAAGAAAAGTCGATGGCGACTCTTGCTAACCGCACAAGTGCGAACGAAACGCAAAACCTCTAGTCAGTTCTCCCACCGTATCATAGAACTGGCGACTCTGCTGGGGACGAAATATAAAAGTGGGGTTACCTTAGGGTTTTAGATCACCTTTACATGCTTATCTTGCTTGATTTGTTTGCTTTACACTTTGGTTCTATTGTTTGGGTTTGAATCCTCTACCCTGATTTGGGAAACATTCATAGGTAAATAACAATACGTTGTGGAAACTGTGCAGGGTATACCGACACGGTCTAAGCAATAGCTATGTTAGTGTGACATATTTGTGGGTACCGGTAGCCTTTGAGTCAATCAAAGAGAATACGAGGCCGCTGAGTGATGTCATGAAGCACTAACGAACTTTTAGAACCTTTACTTGACCAACTTGGCCTTTTAGGATGTAGTGAGATGACCGGCTTTGGTGCAGTTCAAAGTTGGTAGATACTCGATACTACACTCATTGAGGGTTGTTTTCTTGTAATATTTCGGTTGCCAGTAAAGTGGCTAAACTGAAACAATGAACACAGAAAACAATCCAGTGATATTGAGCTCCTTAGAACCCGGTTACTATTTCTAGGACAGGTTGAGCCAACTAAACTTCAAGAGGGTACTTAACTATGAAACCCCATGCAAGCCTGAACTAGGAACTTGTGTGATTTGCTTATACATACATACTTGTGCATAACATCATGGACATCATGAAGCATCATATGCATCCACTAACCATTTCAAGGATTTTAGGAAGTTCATCTTTGTTCCTGTTTTGTAGATTATGGATTCACTTCGCAGGAAAACTATCCAGGTCAACCTTGTGAGAATTCCTCCACAACTCAAGGAGCTTGCTTCCAGGATTCCTGAGAATTCTCCATTCACCGAGAGGCATAGTCGTTTTCTCAACTTAGTCACTTCCCACAAAGAGGAATACATGATAAAAGTTCTCTTCCAATTCTTTGTCCCTCTGCATCACTACTTCACATTTCCTGACTACCAGCTTGTGCCTACTTTGGAGGAATTTTCTTAATTCTTGAGGATTCCTATTCTCAATCAACTACCTTTCAACGGTACGGAAAGAGATCTAAAGCCTGAAGATGTTGCTCAAGCCCTGTACTTGTAACCATCAGATGTCACAGGTCATTGGGAAACTAGAAGTGGTGTCAAAGGTTTCTTGGCAAAGTTCTTATTTGAGAAGGCCCAAAGCTGCTGGAATTCCTTGGAATTACAAGCTTTTGAGGAAATAATAGCTCTTCTCATCTATTGGATGGTCTTGTTCCCAAACCCTGACCAGCTTATAGATGTGAATGCTGCCAAGATTTTCATGTCTCAGAACCCGGTACCTACATTACTTGGAGATATCTTACACTCTTTTCACACTCAAACAATGAGGAAAAGAGGTGTTCTCATGTGTTGCACTCCTCTTCTGGCAAGATGGTTTATTTCTCATCTTCCCCAGTCAGTCTTGAAGAATGAACAAGGTTTGAGGTGGTCACAACGATTGATGACTCTTACACATTCAGATATTCATTGGTGTTCTCGATCCAAAGAGAATGTTATCATCGTCGATCATTGTGGGGAATTCCCTAATGTCCCTCTACTTGGCATTAGGGAAGGCATCACCTACAACCGTTGCTTGGCTCTAGGACAGTTTGGCTATGCTCGAAGGGATGGCCCACATGACATACTGATTCAAGGCTTGGTTTTCGACTTCGACAACGATAATCAAGGACTCCGACAAAGGTTCATCCGAGCTTGGAGAATACCAAATAAGGTAGACAGTAAGACCTTGGGACACAAGAATTCCATCCCTCTTGAGCCTTACCTCAAGTGGGTACGAACCCGCGCCCAAAATCTTATGATGCCCTACCCCTCCATTCTCCTAGTGATTATATAGCCTGTTAAGAAAGGAGAGGTTCCATACACCCTCCTACGTCCTGACATGCCAACATCACTCGAAGATCTGCAAAGGAGTTGGATACAGCTCAAGGGAGAACGTGATACTTTTGAAGCCCAATTCTACACCGGTGAGAAGAAGGTTTTGGAACTTACTCGTCAACTTCATGAAGAGCAGACTCTCAACACCTACATTGCACCGAAGAGGATGCGCAACATCTTTTTACCTTAGAATTCTGTATTATTTTGCCCATGGGGCATTGATGTACTAAAAATTCTATCTTATTAATATGACGTGTGTTTCTTTTTTGTTTAAAACAAATTTGAATTTCTGAATCCTTGAAAGCATTACATGAATACATATCATTCATCATATGCATAAACAGGTCTTCACACCAGGTTTCCTCATCTCTCTGCTATTTATTTCAGCAAGATGGATATTGAACAAACGGTCAAAGACTTGCAAGCTCAGAATTCACAATTTCAAGAGCTACTCATGACCTTGGCTAAGGGGCAGGAGGAGCTCAAGACTTTGCTGGAAAAGGAAAGGGAGAAAAATAAGAAGAAGAGAGTTGGTGTGGCTACCTTGGGCAGAAGGTTTGAAGGTCAAGCTAGAAGGGTCCTAGATTTTCCATCAACATCTGAGAAAGGGGAGAGAAAGGGTAAGGAGACTGATGTGCCCTCAGATTCTGAAGCTGGAGAAGAGGAAGAAGAGGATTACTCAGAACAACAATACCCTCCTGCAGATGACAAATACAAGAATTTGGAAGAAGTCTGGCTGTTATGGAGGTGCAAAGAGTATCGGGGCTGGATTTTGAGGAGCTAGGGTTGGTTTCTGGAATTGTAATCCCTCCTAAATTTAAAGTGCCACTGTTTGCTAAGTACGATGGGGTGTCTTGCCCAAAGATGCACCTATGATCTTATGTCAGAAAAATTCAACCACATTCTTCTGACAAAGACTTGTGGGTCCACTTTTTCCAGGATAGTTTATCAGGGACGCAGCTGGATTGGTTCTACCAGTTGGAGAGGTCTGATGTGCATAATTGGGAAGACTTGGCAGCCGCCTTCTATAAGCAGTATCAATATAATGAGGACTTAGCACCAACCCGTACTCAATTACAAAGTATGGGCATGGTCTCCAATGAAGGCTTCAAAGAGTATGCCCAGAAATGGAGAGACTTGGCGGGACGAGTACAACCACCTCTATCTGAGAGAGAGCTAGTAGACATGTTCTTGGGAACTCTGTCAGGGCCTTTCTTTAATCACTTGATTGGAAGTTCGTCTGCGGGGTTCACCGAGTTAATTCTAACTGGTGAGAGAGTTGAAGCCGGAATTAAGAGCGGGAAAATTCAAAAAGATGCATCTGCTTCCGCTGCCATCAAAAAGCCTTTTCCAGCAAGGAAGGAAGTATCAGCTGTCTACTCCCAAAGAGGTCAAGGAAGAGTTGAGCGCCAGCCAGCGGTGGGGGTCGTAATGATTCAGAAGTCTGCAGCTGATCATCCCAGAAACATTCAACCAAGAACCAACCAAGCAAGGGTGGAAAGGCTTGTACGACAATTCACCCAGATAAACATGACTCCTGCTCAGGTTCTACCCTGTGATCGGTGGATCTGGAACTGACTGTTTAACGCTGGTTCGCGAAATGTCGCGGAAGCAAGAGTCGCCACCGTCTTTTATTTTCTCCAAATGGAAAGGACAAAAGCACAGAAAAATTCCTTAAAGAGATCGCTCTCGGTTCGGGAGGTAGATTATAGAAAGGGAAGGTGTTAGCACCCTTTCTATCCATGGTTATCCATGGGCTCTTAGATACTTGCTCATTTGTGTTTTCAAAAATGGTTTGTTTGCTTTTCAATTGTGGGTTTTAAAAAGTTTCTTTGAAAATTCCAGTTCGACTCTTGTATCGGTCCTCAAGAGTGTTTGAAAAGTTGCTTTCGAAAGCTTTTTGAAAAGGTGTCGGTGTGAAAAGTATTTTTGATTTGTTTTGAAATTAGAGCAAGTATCTACGAGAACCTACCTAAGGAATTCGTCTGTGTAAATGTCCTTAAAGTAGTGCCATCCCACCATTGAGAGGTAGGTAGCACCACCTTTGGAGGTGTTCGGGTCAATTCGAGATTCGGGATATGGTGATCACCAGAGCAATGGGAAGACACCTTAGAAGCTACCCTCATGCCAGGTTCCCGGATCATGAGGACTTACTAAGACATCCTCTACTCGACGATCACCTTTCGAGGCAAGGCAACAGTGAGGCGTACCCTAGGGGTGGTGTGTGATTTGTGTGTCAGATTCATTTATTTTTGTCTTGTCAGGTTATGGGTGATCTATGCGTTTGTTTTTATTTTTTTGTCATTCATTCTTGCATGCATTTATTTAACAGCTAAAAGATTGCGAAAATGTAAAATTCTAAACTATTACAAAAGGCGCGGGTCCACATCGCCAAAATTTCCAGGACCCGATTTGACAGAAAGTAAATAAATAAAGAAAAGTAAAGAGCGAAAGATTTAAAAGGTCCGAGTTTACAAAGCTTTGGGAGAGGTACATAAACATTAAGAGGAAAAGGAATAAATATGCGAATTAAAATTTAAATTAGAAACGAGGGCGTTGGACCCTTTTTGCGAAATTAAATTGTTAGCAAATTAATTAAATTAACGAAAAAGAAATTATTTTTTTGGTTTTTTGTATTTATGAGAATTTAATGAAATTAAAAACCTAATTCTACAATTTTTTATTTATTAAGAAAAAATATTAACGTTAAACCTAAATTAACCTAATTAATTACATGCAATTTTAATTAAAAAAAATAGTGGGAAATATTTAATTATTATGAAAGAAAAGAAAAAAGAATGAAAAGATTTGAAACCCTAATTCTATCAATTTTTAAGTTTTATTGAAAAAATATTAAAGTTAACCCTAGATTAAAACTAATTAATTAATAAAGGTTTTATTTACGAAATATTAAAATGTTAAATAAAAAATACTTATTTTTTGTCTTTTTTGATTTTATATTGTTTTTTATGTTTTTATGAAAATTAACTAAATTAAAGAATTAATTAAAATAAGGAATAATGAAAATAAATAAAATAGGAATAGAATAAAAACCAAAACCTTGGGGGGTTTCTGTCCCCAAATTGGAGGGCTTGCTTAGCATGTTTTTTGGCCCAAGAAGTTTGGCTTGGTTTGACTTTTGCGCTGGCATGGAGCTCCATTAACTGAGGCACATCTTAGTCTTTGAATCATGGCCTTTGATTGAATGCAGTGGGCACGTGGATGGCTTGATCTCGTAGACGCACAGTACTCCTCAATACTGAAACTGCACAGAAGTATTAGTGGAAAAACAATATGGAAAGGAGTGGGGACCTGGGATCGAACCCAGGTCCTGTTGGTTATCAACGTATATGCCTGCCAATCGTGCCACTTGGTTTCTTTGTCTATCATATAAACAACAAACATTATAAAATAAAACAAAAGTTAATGCTTGTTTCCGCGCGAATTTTTAAATAAACCAATCAGTCTTGGCCACCTCATCTTCTTCTTCTTCGTTGTATTTCTTTCCTGAAAATAAAAGACAGTTAGCAACAGTTTTTGCACCGTTCCAAAATAGGCCATTCCAGAAAATAGCGAATAGGAATCCTTGCACTAGAAATTAGGCGCGACATATGGATTTGATTGGCATGAAGCTTCTGAATCTGATGGTGCCATTATCGTGTCCCAATTGTTCCTTGAACGCAAAGCCCTAAATCAAAATTCTTGTAACCCTAAAAAACAACAATGGCGAAATCTCCAATAACGCATGAAAGCTCAATTAAATTATAGGGTTAGCTTCAGAATACCTCACTTAGTATGAATCCACAAACAAAATGCCATGAAAATGCCTAAAAATCAGAATACGAATATGCATTTATATGGAAAAAAATTGATTTCTGTACCCTGATTCAAGGCGTTAGAGTTGATATTCTTGATCCAGGAGCCTTCCTTGATGTCTCAGGAAGGTGATAGAATGGTTGTTTTGGCTTGAAAACCCTTGCAATAGTGATTTCAGTTTTGGAATTTCTTTGAAAAAATGCAAACTTAGTTATGGCTTTTGGGCGCAGCTGAGACCTCTCTAGGATTAGGTTTGCATTCTATACTTATGTGTGAATGATTAGGTCAAAGAATTTGGTCAAAAAGATCCATGAATTGATGAATCAATATTTGATTTTTAAGGCATTAGTTTTCAATCTTTTCATGCATATTTGCCACCAAATCATGTCCAATTACCTTCAATTCTTTCCTAATTTGATTTGCACGAAATCTTGGAGATATTTTATGCACAAAAAGATTCAAAACATTAGGTTTAGTATTTTTCATGTATTTTATTTAATTAAATGAATTATTAATAATAAAAAATCCAAATAAATAAATAAAAATGATAAAAAACTTCCCTTTGGGCCAAATGGTCGTGCACATGTCTTGGATGATGAATTGTGGAAGAAAAAGAGGCCCATTAGCAATTTTAGGTCATTTGGATCAATGTTGACTTTTCAAAATATCCAAAAATTTCCCAACTTCCACAAGGCATAACTTGCTCAATTTTTAAGCTTTGCTCATGTTCGTGGACATTTTGGAAAGGTCTTTGAGTCCTTTAACCAATGTCTTTGGTCCCATGTCATTTTGATTTACCAATATCAAGTTATGGCCTTTGACTTAAAGTTCCTTTTTGTTGACTTTTGAAAATGACCTATAATGTTGAAATTGATAACTTTTTGTGAGAGCATTTCTTGGAATTGAAGTATTAAGAGGAGTTGTAGGAAATGTCTTTCTCTTCAAAATGAGCTTTGGATGGAATTTTTCTGATAATCCATGTGGAAGTTATGCCCTGGTCAATTTACAGTTGACTTTTCAACTGTCCAAATAAGGAAACTTTTGCATCTTGATGATTTTTGAGCCAAGCTTTGAGAATCATGATCAAGCATTGATCAAATGATGTTTGTGGCTTCAAAATAATATGTTGACCAAAAATTTGAACTTTTGACTGGCAAATGACCATTTTGCCCCTACAGTTGACTGTAGTGCAATTAGGGTTTTGACTGTGCAATTTTGTGCTGTAAGTCTTGAAACTTGGTATGAGGATGCTTGACCATGTTTGTAGGCATGTGGGACTTGATTGGACCCTTGGAAACTTCATTTACTTGGTCAGAACCAAAACCCTAATTTTGACTGTTTAGGAGGCCCTTACACTGTGCAACCCTTGGGGAATTTTGAAGCATGCTTTTGACAAATCTTGAAGAATATGGGAGGGCAAATTTTGGGGTACAACAATTGCCCCTGTTCAATCTTCTTAAACCTGAGGATGCAGATTGGCTGACGTGCCTTTCGTAATCCGAAGGTGGAAGATGATTGAACACTAGAGTGCCCTGAAATTTGCGCTTACATAGTAGCAGTGTGATGGTGGAATGGGCTTATAGATGCCATTTGGAGATTGATGGATAGGATGATGGGATTATAGATGCCATGCTAAGAGATGATGGAAGGTGGATGGGCTTATGGATGCCATCTGGATGTTGATCGTGTAAGAGATTCCTTAGCGAGAACTTGCGTACCTGCAAAAGAAAGATGAGTACCTGACGTGTTGCAGGAGCTGGTCTTCAGATGCTTTATATAGATGTGTCCTGACTGGTTACAGGAGCTGGATCTGGAGCTTCAAACGGCGATGAATGAACCAGGGGTGGTTACTACCTCAACAGGAACGGTGAGAGAACCTTGGATGACTTTAACCTCAACAACAATCGTTGAGAAAATCTGGGGATGATTACTACCTCCGCAGGATCGGGGAGAGAACCATAGGCGACTATAACCTCAACAGCAAACATTGAGAGAATCTTGGATAACTTCAACTTCAACAGCAATCGTTGAGCGAAGCCTAGGATTACCACCTCCGCAGTATCAGGGAGAGAACCATAGGCGACTACAACCTCAACAGTAAACATTGAGAGAATCTTGGATAACTTCAACTTCAACAGCAATCGTTAAGCGAAATCTGGGATTACCACCTCCGCAGGATCGGGGAGAGAACCATAGGCGACTACAACCTCAACAGCAAACATTGAGAGAATCTTGGATAACTTCAACTTCAACAGCAATCGTTGAGCGAAGCCTGGGATTACCACCTCCGCGGTATCGGGGAGAAAACCATGGGCGACTACAACCTCAATAGCAATCATTGAGAGAATCTTGGATAACTTCAACTTCAACAGCAATCGTTGAGAGAAGCCTGGGATTACCACCTCCGCAGTATCGGGGAGAGAACCATAGGCGATTACCACCTCAACAGCAAACATTGAGAGAACCTTGGATAACTTCTACTGAGTCTTTATCAGGGAAATCTGTTAGGGGTCGATTTAGCTGGACTAGAGAAGGCCTTGGGCTGGATAAGAAACAGAGAATCTTAGGGTCAATTAACTGAACCGGTCTAGGTCTTGGAATGTCTTCAACTGGGTTTTTATCAGAAAAAATCTATTTGGGGTCAATTTAACTGGACCAGAGAAGGCCTTTGACTGGATAAGAAATCTTTGGAGTCGATTTAACTGAACCGGTCTAGGTCTTGGAATGTCTTCAACTGGGTTTTTATCAGAAAAATCTGTTTGGGGTCGATTTAACTGGACCAGAGAAGGCCTTTGACTGTATAAGAAATCTTTGGAGTCGATTTAACTGACCCAGACAGGTCTTGAATATAGCTGAGAACTCAATTGGATCTTTCTTGAAAGGTAAAAGTCAGTCATATGCAATGCATGATATGGATCAAGCAATGATGTTCTCAACATAAATGAGATCTGTAAGATATGATGCGTATATGCATGCTATAATGATGTATGTGATGTTTACGAATGTATGTTTTTTTCGTTCTAGGAAAGTAAATCCTTGACGGGTGCCGGGAAGTCATATCCTGGGCTGATGTTGAAGAATAGATTTTGTCTCCGCTGGGGGTGATAGTTGCAAGAATACCGGTAGGAGAAGATAACTCCGTTGGGGAATAAACTTGGCGAATAGATTACTCTGCAGGGAGAAAAGTACTCTAGCGATCTTGCTGGGAAGCAATACTCTGTGGGGAGAGAGATACTTTGCTGAGTTGTTGATAATAACTTGTTGGGGATACCCTTGTTATGTTGGAAGTGTTAATAGACTTCGCTGGGGATAAGAAGACTTTGTCGAGGACGCTCTTTCCGTGGCTTTTGACTGAGGATAACCCAGTTATATCCTGGTAAGGAAATAACTCTTTGAATAAAGCCGGGAGACGCGTTCGTGCTCTGCGAGGATAAGCTTCCAGAATCTACTGGGGATAAGCTTACTGCTTGGGGAGATGAATTCCAAATTTCCTGGGGAACTAGATTGGACTCTCTGGGGGGAAGTTTTGAGATGTATTGGAAGTAACTCCACTGAATGTTTGGTATACTGCCGGGGAACAATCTTTAGACCAAGACTGCCGGGGATGCCTGTTAAGAGTGCATATATGCTGCTGGGGAATGTTGAGATCTGCTGGAGGATACCCAACTTCCTTAAGGTTTGATTGTATAGCTTTATTTGGAGAGAGTATTGCTGACTTGCTGGCTCACTCTCTGGGGAATTAAGATATACTGGTTACGTTCTTCAGCTGAACCTATCTTGGTACCTTGGTGGACCGAACCATTAGATTGC
The DNA here is from genome assembly GCA_948472305.1 of Vicia faba. Lineage (NCBI taxonomy): Eukaryota > Viridiplantae > Streptophyta > Magnoliopsida > Fabales > Fabaceae > Vicia > Vicia faba. The sequence goes on along the minus strand of OX451740.1, from coordinate 1,053,671,629 downwards.
TTAGACCACTCATTATTGCCCCAGTTTCAGTGGGAGAAGGCACCTGTGGGGTAATTGACAAATCTTCTGGTAGACGGGTGATGAGATGCCAGGACATAGTCGTACGCTTTGATCCCTAATTTTTGCCTGGACCGCCCTTTCGGGTTTTCAGTCCATCGGGATACCCTCTTTTGCCCAAGCTGCCTTTTCAGGTTTTCGACTTGCCGGGTGTACAGATTTTTCATTTCATCCCTTATTTTTCCCGAACCCTTTTGATTCACCGGGAAGCCCTTATTTTTGCCTAGGTACATCAACCTAGTGGGTCTTTGATTATGCGTATTTCTTTTTTCGACTATGTCCGTGCTTTCAGAATGTAGGGAGTTGCCCCCGTTAGAAGTATTTTGTCGTGCCACCAGAAGATGTTTAATCAGGCCAGATTCATTGTTGGAATGCCCCAAGTGACCCAGGCGGAGATTTGCCCCAGGTTGGTTGGCATTTGAGAGATTCTCCGAATCTTGATTGGACTGCCCCAGATGATGGACAATGATCATGTCTGCCCCTTGATTGGAAGTGCTTTGTTCACTAGGCTTTCATCGTGCGAATTTCCCTGTTGTTCAAACAAATAGTCATATGCAAACAATGTTATATCAATAATGCAAAGCTTATGTCTGTCTTGAAGATTTTGAAAATGCATTCTTTTTCATAAAACAAATGAATGTTTGTAAAACGTGATGTCAACTCCGTATTTACCGTAGGCCTTCAGGAGTCAGGATACCTTTCGTAATAGTATGCTTTCGAACTAACCCATGCTTCAGCTAGGACTTTTAAGGGTTATAACGTGGCTTGGTTCACGGTTTAAGAAACAAAGGATAAAGGCTCAAATTATTTGTACCCACCCGCTCTTCGTGATGTTCTTCAAACCTAAGCTCAGTTGATCATACGTTAGACCTCGTTTGAGTCTTTGTCCTGATATTCCAATGATGGTTCAGATGTTGATAACTTATTTTGAATAGGCAGTCCTTCCTTTTTTGTTGAGGGTTTGTAAGACCTCTTTCCTGTCTGATTTTTTGTTATCCCTTTCTTTTTTTGCCTGAACTGTTTCCTTTTTTGGAATTACAGTCAGCGGGATGCCCCAGTTTTGTAAGTCTCCTTCATGGGTTTTGACTTAATGGGTTTTTTATTTTTTGAGATAATGACTGTCTTTCTTTATTGATTATTCGAAACCATCACTGTCTTTCTTTGTTTTGTAAGGACCTCTTTGGTGCCATTCGTTATGCACTTGGATCAACTGAGAGACTACCCTGCCCCAGGTTATGATTAAGGGTTTTAAATTTCGAAAAGAAAAACTCCTACTTCTTTGGCTCAGAGGGGTTGACGAGGGATTATCTTCCTTATAACTCCAGTGTTTAGGGATTTGAAACAATGCCTGTACTTTATCAGCGGGGTCTGTTCAAAAGCATACTGTAAAGATAGCGGTATCGTTTTCGTCATCCTCCCTCAAGAGGCTTAGAATTATTAATTGAGAGTTGATCATCAGAAAAAATATGAAAATAATTTGCGTATAGTGAATACGAATATATTGCTTCAAAACGGACATATGCGATGCATTAATGAAATAACAATGTTTAACAATGAACAAATGTTTGAACAAAAGAAAATTACAACTTGAACATTCGAATGAACAAAAGTATTTTCATCTCAGGGCTTGTCACTTCAAATGGTGAGCCTTGGAGGGATGGTAGAAAAATTCTGCCTGACCATCTTGTGTGAACTCTAATGCCCCTTCATCAATCAGGTCCTGGATCTTGTTCTTCAGAGCCCAACACTCATTTGTATCATGTCCTGGACAGGCAGAGTGGTAGGCACACCTTTTATTAAGATCATAAGTAGGATGTGCTGTGTTGGGATTTTGGGGATAAGCCCTTAATGAGATCAGATTCAACCTCAACAGGCGTTGTAACGCTTGAAACAGCGACATATTGAGCTGGGTGAATTGCCTCCTGGGCTTGTCTGGCTGAAGCTGGTGAAGTTGGTGCTGAGTTGGTGACCCTGAAACCACTTGAGTAGCTCTCCCCTTACCTCCTTGTTTCAAAGGTGGTTGAATGATGACTGGCTCTCTACCCTTAGACGTCTGCCCCAGTTGGTTACCCTGAAGCAGTTGGTTGATGAGAACTCCGAGCTATTCTTGTCTTTGGGCTAACCCTTGAAGGGCAGTCCCCTGCCCCAGCATTTGGGCTTTCATTGCATCCATCTCAGCTTGCAGGTGTTTCAGCCGTTCGTCCTCAGCGCTGTTCCTGACCAAAGTCTCCATGAGAAGTGTCCTTAGCTCCTCCTGCCCCTTGGATAGATTCAGGAGGATTTCCCCGAACCGAGTCTCTTGAGTAAGAAGGTCCTGGTTGTCTTGTGGGCAAGCCATTGCTGAAATAAACAGCGAAGGATGGTAAGTGACCTGCAATAAAGGTACGTGCAATGATGTGTATGACATGCATGTAATGTTTTCAAGGATCTCGCGGGGTAAACAAGAAAATTTGTTAGCATTTGGATCCGGTATCTTGATTGAAAGAACTTCATATTTGTTGAGAGTCTTTCTTCCAAGGGTCAAAGGCTCACCATATCAAGTGGGTCATAGCCCCTGACTCAAGTCATCAACCTTATTTTGCTTTCCAAACAACCTTGGCTAGGGGAACCTTCTTCAGGAGTCAAAGCTCACCATATCAAGTGGGTCATAGCCTCTGACAACTTTGGCTAGAGGAAAATAAATCCTCTTTGCCCCTTGCTAGATGTTTGATTCATCATGACTTGCATCACAAGCCCTTGAGATCCTTGAAATGGGTTAGGATGTATGCAATGGTATGATGTCATGATGCATGGGGTAATATGGATAAACCCTGTTATGAGCCCTTATTAAGGACTATAAACCAACACCTGCAAGAAACTTAGTACACTCTGTTACGAGTCTCAATTAAGGACTATAAACAAAACCTGCAAGAAACTTAGTAAACCCTGTTATGAGTCCCAATTAAGGACTATAAACAAAACCTGCAAGGGAAACTCAAGTGTCAGATAACAAGCATGCAAATAGTCAAGTTGGAAGGCACACAAGTCACACAAGACAAGCCCTTAGGGTTTAAGGCCAGCATGGGGTCTGGGTAGTACCCTCTTGAAGTTGGTGGGCTCAACCTGTCCTATTAGAAGAAACCGGGTTCTAAGGATCCCAATATCATTGGATTGCTTTCATTGTTCATCGTTTCGATTTAGCCACTGAACTGGCGACCGAAATATTCCAAGAAAACAACCCTTAATTGAGTGTAGTATCGAGTATCAACCAACCTCGGACTACACCAAAGTCAGTTATCTCACTACCCTAAAGAGGCCAAGATAGTTCAATTAAGGTTCCTAAGGTCTGTTGATGCTTCACGACACCACGCGGAGGCCCCGTACTCTCCTTGACTGAACTCAAGGGTTACCGGTACACACCAAAGTGCCACATCAACGTAGCAGACTGTTTCAACCATGTCGGTATACCCCGCACAGTTCCCTCGTAGCCTTGTTGCTACTTTCTAAGAAGGTATCCCCAGATCCGGGTTAGGATCTATAGAACTCCCAAGACAGTCCCACAATAATAAAGCAACCAAAGAAGGCAATTGAAAACACAGTGATCTTAGTCCTAAGGTACACCTCACTTTAAGTTTAAATCCTCAGCAGAGTCGCCAGTTCTGTGATCAGTGGATCTGGAACTGACTGTTTAACGCTGGTTCGCGAAATGTCGCGGAAGCAAGAGTCGCCACCGTCTTTTATTTTCTCCAAATGGAAAGGACAAAAGCACAGAAAAATTCCTTAAAGAGATCGCTCTCGGTTCGGGAGGTAGATTATAGAAAGGGAAGGTGTTAGCACCCTTTCTATCCATGGTTATCCATGGGCTCTTAGATACTTGCTCATTTGTGTTTTCAAAAATGGTTTGTTTTCTTTTCAATTGTGGGTTTTAAAAAGTTTCTTTGAAAATTCCAGTTCGACTCTTGTATCGGTCCTCAAGAGTGTTTGAAAAGTTGCTTTCGAAAGCTTTTTGAAAAGGTGTCGGTGTGAAAAGTATTTTTGATTTGTTTTGAAATTAGAGCAAGTATCTACGAGAACCTACCTAAGGAATTCGTCTGTGTAAATGTCCTTAAAGTAGTGCCATCCCACCATTGAGAGGTAGGTAGCACCACCGTTGGAGGTGTTCGGGTCAATTCGAGGTTCGGGACATGGTGATCACCAGAGCAATGGGAAGACACCTTAGAAGCTACCCTCATGCCAGGTTCCTGGATCATGAGGACTTACTAAGACATCCTCTACTCGACGATCACCTTTCGAGGCAAGGCAACAGTGAGGCGTACCCTAGGGGTGGTGTGTGATTTGTGTGTCAGATTCATTTATTTTTGTCTTGTCAGGTTATGGGTGATCTATGTGTTTGTTTTTATTTTTTTGTCATTCATTCTTGCATGCATTTATTTAACAGCTAAAAGATTGCGAAAATGTAAAATTCTAAACTATTACAAAAGGCGCGGGTCCACATCGCCAAAATTTCCAGGACCCGATTTGACAGAAAGTAAATAAATAAAGAAAAGTAAAGAGCGAAAGATTTAAAAGGTCCGAGTTTACAAAGCTTTGGGAGAGGTACATAAACATTAAGAGGAAAAGGAATAAATATGCGAATTAAAATTTAAATTAGAAACGAGGGCGTTGGACCCTTTTTGAGAAATTAAATTGTTAGCAAATTAATTAAATTAACGAAAAAGAAATTATTTTTTTGGTTTTTTGTATTTATGAGAATTTAATGAAATTAAAAACCTAATTCTACAACTTTTTATTTATTAAGAAAAAATATTAACGTTAAACCTAAATTAACCTAATTAATTACATGCAATTTTAATTAAAAAAAATAATGGGAAATATTTAATTATTATGAAAGAAAAGAAAAAAGAATGAAAATATTTGAAACCCTAATTCTATCAATTTTTAAGTTTTATTGAAAAAATATTAAAGTTAACCCTAGATTAAAACTAATTAATTAATAAAGGTTTTATTTACGAAATATTAAAATGTTAAATAAAAAATACTTATTTTTTGTCTTTTTTGATTTTATATTGTTTTTTATGTTTTTATGAAAATTAACTAAATTAAAGAATTAATTAAAATAAGGAATAATGAAAATAAATAAAATAGGAATAGAATAAAAACCAAAACCTTGGGGGGTTTCTGTCCCCAAATTGGAGGGCTTGCTTAGCATGTTTTTTGGCCCAAGAAGCTTGGCTTGGTTTGACTTTTGCGCTGGCATGGAGCTCCATTGACTGAGGCACATCTTAGTCTTTGAATCATGGCCTTTGATTGAATGCAGTGGGCACGTGGATGGCTTGATCTCGTAGACGCACGGTACTCCTCAATACTGAAACTGCACAGAAGTATTAGTGGAAAAACAATATGGAAAGGAGTGGGGACCTGGGATCGAACCCAGGTCCTGTTGGTTATCAACGTATATGCCTGCCAATCGTGCCACTTGGTTTCTTTGTCTATCATATAAACAACAAACATTATAAAATAAAACAAAAGTTAATGCTTGTTTCCGCGCGAATTTTTAAATAAACCAATCAGTCTTGGCCACCTCATCTTCTTCTTCTTCGTTGTATTTCTTTCCTGAAAATAAAAGACAGTTAGCAACGGTTTTTGCACCGTTACAAAATAGGCCATTCCAGAAAATAGCGAATAGGAATCCTTGCACTAGAAATTAGGCGCGACATATGGATTTGATTGGCATGAAGCTTCTGAATCTGATGGTGCCATTATCGTGTCCCAATTGTTCCTTGAACGCAAAGCCCTAAATCAAAATTCCTGTAACCCTAAAAAACAACAATGGCGAAATCTCCAATAACGCATGAAAGCTCAATTAAATTATAGGGTTAGCTTCAGAATACCTCACTTAGTATGAATCCACAAACAAAATGCCATGAAAATGCCTAAAAATCAGAATACGAATATGCATTTATATGAAAAAAATTTGATTTTTGTACCCTGATTCAAGGCGTTAGAGTTGATATTCTTGATCCAGGAGCCTTCCTTGATGTCTCAGGAAGGTGATAGAATGGTTGTTTTGGCTTGAAAACCCTTGTAATAGTGATTTCAGTTTTGGAATTTCTTTGAAAAAATGCAAACTTAGTTATGGCTTTTGGGCGCAGCTGAGACCTCTCTAGGATTAGGTTTGCATTCTATACTTATGTGTGAATGATTAGGTCAAAGAATTTGGTCAAAAAGATCCATGAATTGATGAATCAATATTTGATTTTTAAGGCATTAGTTTTCAATCTTTTCATGCATATTTGCCACCAAATCATGTCCAATTACCTTCAATTCTTTCCTAATTTGATTTGCACGAAATCTTGGAGATATTTTATGCACAAAAAGATTCAAAACATTAGGTTTAGTATTTTTCATGTATTTTATTTAATTAAATGAATTATTAATAATAAAAAATCCAAATAAATAAATAAAAATGATAAAAAACTTCCCTTTGGGCCAAATGGTCGTGCACATGTCTTGGATGATGAATTGTGGAAGAAAAAGAGGCCCATTAGCAATTTTAGGTCATTTGGATCAATGTTGACTTTTCAAAATATCCAAAAATTTCCCAACTTCCACAAGGCATAACTTGCTCAATTTTAAAGCTTTTTTCATGTTATTGGACATTTTGGAAAGGTCTTTGAGTCCTTTAACCAATGTCTTTGGTCCCATGTCATTTTGATTTACCAATCTCAAGTTATGGCCTTTGACTTAAAGTTCCTTTTTGTTGACTTTTGAAAATGACCTATAATGTTGAAATTGATAACTTTTTGTGAGAGCATTTCTTGGACTTGAAGTATGAAGAGGAGTTGTAGGAAATGTCTTTCTCTTCAAAATGAGCTTTGGATGGAATTTTTCTGATAATCCATGTGGAAGTTATGCCCTGGTCAATTTACAGTTGACTTTTCAGCTGTCCAAATAAGGAAACTTTTGCATCTTGATGATTTTTGAGCCAAGCTTTGAGAATCATGATCAAGCATTGATCAAATGATGTTTGTGGCTTCAAAATGAGATGTTGACCAAAAATTTGAACTTTTGACTGTCAAATGACCATTTTGCCCCTACAGTTGATTGTAGTGCAATTAGGGTTTTGACTGTGCAATTTTGTGCTGTAAGTCTTGAAACTTGGTATGAGGATGCTTGACCATGTTTGTAGGCATGTGGGACTTGATTGTACCCTTGGAAACTTCATTTACTTGGTCAGAACCAAAACCCTAATTTTGACTGTTTAGGAGGCCCTTACACTGTGCAACCCTTGGGGAATTTTGAAGCATGCTTTTGACAAATCTTGAAGAATATGGGAGGGCAAATTTTGGGGTACAACATACCCCATATCTTGAAGTTAAACCTTGCCAGTTTGAAAGAGGCCCCGAAAAATCCGAATACTGCTTCTCCTTACTATCATTCAAACGCCAAGTGTGCTTATCATTCAGATAGCCTGGGGCACGACACCAACAATTGTTGGGATCTTAAGAATAAGATTCAGGATTTGATAGATGCTAAAGAAGTTGAATTCGATGCCCCTGAAAATCCGAATGTAATCTCTGCTCCAATGCCAAGGCATGGCCACAATGCCCATGCTGTTGAAGAAGATCTTTTTGTTACTACTGTTGATGATTTGATGACTCCGCTATTGATAATCAAGTTGAATTTGCTGAAGGCTGGGATTTTCCCAGGTTGTGAAGAATATTGCTGCCTTTGTTCATCCTTACCAACCGACTGTCCATTGTTGAAGTTAGGCATCCAACACCTAATGGATAACCAAGAAATCCTTTTTGAAAAGACTCCTGTTACACCGACTCCTATCAATGATATTTCAATAATAACCATATCCTCCAATCTTTCCAAGGTCTCCAAAAGACCTGTTAAGATTACATCCGCTCCGAGGATTGCACCTTTAAAGATAACTATGCCCGGGCCCATCCCATACAAGTCCGACAAATCAATACCGTGGAACTATGGTGGAGAAATCTACTACCACGGTATTAAACAAATTGAATCAACTGAAGAGAGTTCTGATGAAGATACTTCCGACATTGGAAACATTTCCGGAACGAGCAAAATCACCCGCAGTGGAAGAATTTTCTCTCCAGAGATTGCCCCTCCAAAGGAAACCTTTGGACCCTCAATGGCTCCTAAGATCACTCTTGTACCGGTCAACATATCTGCGAGAACTCCAATTATTAAAGAAGTTGTAACTCTTTTGGTTGTCCCCTCTGCTGCTACTGATGTTCGAGGGAAAGGGATCCAAGAAGAGCCCGTCAAGACGAGGGCTCAGCCGTTGATCATCCCTGAAACCTCTCAAAAAGAAATGGAGGAAATTTTGAAAATAATCAAGAAAAGCGATTATGACGTTGTGGAACAGCTGAGGCAAACCCCCTCAAAGATCTCTATGTTGGCCCTGCTGCTTTGTTCAAAAGCTCATGCTAAAGCTCTAATCAGATTCTTGAAGACGGCCCACGTGCCACAGGAAACCTCCGCACATCAGTTCCAGGAATGTGTAGCTAGCTTAACAGCTGACAATGGTCTAGGATTCTCCGATGCTGATTTAACTTCGAAATGGAGAAAACATAATGACGCTTTACATGTCTCGGTGGAGTGTAGGGGGACCACCCTAGCTCATGTTTTGGTTGATATTGGGTCGTCTTTAAACGTCTTGTCAAAGAAGCCCTTGGATAGGTTAGATTGTGAAGGTCTAACCCTGAAACCCAGCAATATAATTGTCAGAGCCTTTGATGGTTCTAAAAGGATGGTCCACGGGGAGGTGGACATCCCGATTAAAGTGGGAACTAAAACCTTCAACTCCACATTCTATGTGATGGACATCCGTCCTTCCTATTTTTGCTTGTTGGGAAGACCCTAGATTCACAATGTGGGAGCCGTCACTTCTACTCTGCATCAAATGCTCAAGTACCCTGTCCAGGGGAAAATCATAAATGTTCATGGTGAAGAGGAATACATGATAAGCCATCTAAATTATTTCCGCTATGTAGAATTGGATGGTGAATTCATCGAAACCCCTTTTTAGCATTTTGAAGAGGTAGCTCAGAAGATTGCGGCAACCAAAACAGTGGCTTCTATACCCATGATTACCAGACCTCCGCCTCGGATGTCGTCTCTCAAAGATGCAAAGGTTTTGATTGAAGAAGGAGGAAGCACAATCTGGGGGCAGCTCCTAGACTTTCCTTAAAAATCAAATAAATTTGGCTTGGGTTTCATTTCTTCTGCTCAAAAGGCTGTACGCTGCTCCCGTGCTGGAGGGCCACCAGTGAAGATCACCCATCATGGAGTTAATGCTTTGGAGGATAGTGAAGAGGAGAGCAACTTGGAAGACTGGATTTTCCCTACTGTTGACGGAGGACTGTGCAACTGGGAAGCAAAAGATTTTGTTCCGATTAATTTCATACTGCAGTAATTTATCTTTTCCATTTCTGTTGGATTTGTAATAATTCTCAAACAATTCGTACTTTTTTAACCTTGTGTCTTACCCGAGGCGCAAAGGTTCATTTGTAAGGGTTCTTATTTTTCATCTTCATATGCCATTTAATGAATCATGGATGTTTTCCATACAAACTTTTGTGTTCATTGTCTTTCTTTTTTACATTTTATTGGTTTAAAGATGGCTATGCCATTACACACACCCACACTCACAAATGCAGGTACCCTTCCATTCTGGATCCCATGGATAACGATTCTGCTATGGCCTTCAGTGACTTTGAAGATCTGATCTACCAAGCCGAATACGAAGGTGAGGAAGATTGTGAGGTGCCAGGGGAATTGGCTAGACTTCTACAACAAGAGGAAATGGCTATTCTGCCTCACGAGGAGTAGTTGGATACAATCAACTTGGGTACTAAGGAAGACAGAAAGGAAATCAGAGTGGGTGCCAACCTAGAGCCGAGTCTCAAAGAGCGCCTAATTCAGCTGTTACATGAATATGTTGAGATCTTCGCCTAGTCTTACGAAGATATGTCGGGACTCGATACAGATATTGTGGTTCACCGTCTTCCCACAAGGGAAGACTGTCCACCAGTGAAGCAGAAGGTCCGCCGCATGAGACCTGACATGTCTGAAAATATCAAAGTCGAAGTTATGAAGCAGTTCAACGCTGGATTTCTTGCTGTTACTTCCTATCCACAATGGGTTGCTAACATTGTGCCCGTGCCTAAGAAAGACGGAAAAGTGAGAATGTGCATGGACTATAGAGACTTAAACAGGGCCAGCCCTAAAGATGACTTTCCACTTCCGCACATTGACATCCTGGTTGATAACACAGCTCAGCACAAAGTGTTTTCTTTCATGGATGAATTCTCAGGTTACAACCAGATCAAAATGGCACCTGAAGACATGGAGAAAACTACTTTTGTTACACAGTGGGGTACGTTCTGCTACAAAGTGATGCCATTCGGACTGAAGAATGTCGGGGAGACCTATCAACGCGCCATGGTAGCTTTGTTTCATGATATGATACATCATGAGATAGAGGTCTACGTAGATGACATGATAGCCCGTTCACAAACTGAAGAAGAACACCTCGACCACTTGCAAAAGTTGTTTGTCAGGTTGAAGGAGTACAAGCTAAGATTAAACCCTAACTAACAAGTGCACCTTCGAAGTCAGGTCCGGTAAACTCTTGGGTTTCATTGTCAACAACAAAGGCATCGAGGTTGATCCTGCCAAAGTCAAAGCTATATAAGAAATGCCTGCTCCTCGCACTGAGAAGGAGGTCAGAGGTTTCTTGGGACGCCTAAACTACATTGCAAGGTTCATTTCTCACCTAACATCTACCTGTGAACCAATCTTCAAGTTGCTGAAGAAAGATCAGGTAGTTAAATGGAATGATGACTGTCAAATTGCTTTAGATAAAATCAAGGAGTATTTGCTAGAGCCTTCTATCTTGATGCCACCCGTCGAAGGAAGACTGCTAATCATGTATCTGACCGTCCTAGAGAGTTCAATGGGGTGCGTACTGGGGCAGCATGACGAGTTTGGCCAAAAAGAGCATGCCATTTATTACCTTAGCAAAAAGTTTACCGACTGTCAAATAAGATATTCACTGCTCGAGAAAACTAGTTGCGCTTTGGTATGGGCTGCTCGCCGGCTAAGGCAGTACATGTTGACTCATACCACTTTGCTGATATCTAAGATGGATCTGATTAAGTACATCTTTGAGAAGCCTGCTTTGTCTGGAAGAATAGCTAGATGGAAAATGATCCTCACAGAGTATGAAATACAGTACACGACCCAAAAAGCTATAAAGGGCAGTGTACTAGCTAATTATTTGGCTCATCAAGCTGTTGAAGATTACCAATCCATGAAGTTTGACTTCCCCGAAGAAGACATCATGACATTGGACAATATTGAAGATATCAGACCATATGACGGACCTGAACAAGGATCTCGATGGACCCTGTACTTTGATGGTGCCTCCAATGCACTTGGCAACGGTATCGGTGTTGTGCTCATATCTCCAGAAGGTTGCCATACTCCTTTCACCGCCAGACTTTGCTTTAACTGTACCAACAACATGGCCGAGTATGAAGCTTGTATCTTTGGTCTCAAGGCTGCTATAAACCTGGAAATCAAATCTTTGGTTGTGTTTGGAGACTCAGCTTTGGTCATCAGTCAGATCAAAGGAGAGTGGGACACTAAACATCCCAACCTCATCCCTTACAAAGAACTTGTCTTGACGTTGTTATCACATTTCGAGCAGATTACCTCCGAGCACTTCCCGCGAGAAGAAAATCAGCTAGCAGATGCTCTAGCTACAATGTCATCCATGTTTAAACTTAATTGGGACAACGAGGCTCCCCAGATCACCATTGAACGGATGGACGAACCCGCACACTGTCACGAGATTAATACCGAAGAAGTAGTGGAACGACCTTGGTTTCACGAAGTCAAAAGGTATCTCGAGGATCAAGAATATCCTGAAGGAGCTTCAGTCAATGACAAAAAGTTTTTAAGAAGATTCTCAGCTAAGTTCTTCCTGAGCAATGGTATCCTATACAAGAGCAATCATGATTGCATTCTGCTCCATTGTGTGGACAAGATTGAAGCTGAACAGATCATGGCTGAACTGCACAATGGTACCTTTGGCACTCACTCTAGCGAGCATACGATGGCTAAGAAGATCCTACGGGCAGGCTATTACTGGTCTACTATGGAAGCAGACTGCTATCATCACTCCCGGACTTGTCACAAATGTCAAATCTATGCGGACAAGGTACATATACCTCCAGTTCCTCTCAATGTCTTAACAGCTCCTTGGCCATTCGCTATGTGGGGAATCGACATGATTGGAGAGATCAAGCCTACAGCATCCAATGGACACCGCTTCATCCTAGTGGCCATTGATTACTTCACAAAGTGGGTCGAAGCAGCTTCCTTTGCATCCGTTACTAAGAATGTTGTTGCCCGCTTCATCAAGCAGAACCTTATCTGTCGGTACGGTATCCCCAAAAGGATCATCACTAACAATGGTACAAACCTTAACAACACTATGATCACCTCCTTGTGCGAGCAGTTTAAGATTCAACATCATAATTCATCTCCCTACCGGCCAAAGATGAATGGTGCAGTCGAAGGTGCGAACAAAAATATCAAAAAGATCATACAAAAAATGACAGTCACCTACAAGGACTGGCATGAGATGCTACCGTTTGCTCTCCACGGGTACCGTACCACGGCTCGCACTTCAACTAGGGCAACACCCTATTCCTTGGTATATGGCATGGAAGCTGTTTTACCTATTGAGGTTCGGATTCCCTCCTTGAGAATCATGAAAGATGATGGTTTGAGTGAAGACGATTGGATCCAAACCCGACTTGATCAGTTAAACTTGATTGATGAAAAGCGACTTACTGCTGTTTGCCATGGTCAGGCGTATCAAAAACGGATGATCAAGGCATTCAATAAGAAAGTCAAGCGCCAGGTATATCAAGCGCATCATCTTGCCACAAAGTAATCCCAGGGGAAAATGGACTCCTACCTACGAAGGACCATTTGTGATCAAGAACATCTTTTCTGGTGGGGCAATGATTTTAACCACCATGGACGGTGACGATCTGCCGCACCCTGCGAACGCAGACATAGTCAAAAGATACTACGCATAAGAGACCCACTAGGTTGATACACCTAGGCAAAAAAAGGGCATCCCGGTGAATCGAAAACCCGAAAGGGGGTTCAGGCAAAAATTAGGGATAAAACAAAAAAAATTTGTACACCCGGCAAGTTGAAAACCTGAAAGGGCGACTTGGGAAAAAAAGGGTTTCCCGGTGGACTGAAAACCCAGAAGGGAGGTCCAGGCAAAAGTTAGGGAATTAAAGCGTATGAATATAGTCTCGTTGGATCACTTTAAGGACAATCTCTTCACAGACGAACCTGGAGTTTCTGATCAATCCAATCATCTTCGGACGAAGCAATGAATGGACAAGATATTCAGAGTTACGAAGGCTATAGCAGAATGGGAACCCCATAGGATTTTTTTCACACATAGCTATCTTTCTTTGTATAAAATTTTCTCATTTTTATGACACCATCCTCTTACTAGGATGTCTGTCTCCTTTGTACAAAACACTTATTCAAAGTAAATACAAAGATATCTCTTTCAAAATACAGAAAACTATTTGCTTTTTTCTTTACACTTGTGTTTTATTTGCAAAAACGTCCAATGATTCATTAATGAACATATGCATTTGAACATAATTACTGTTTACAAATAAACAAGATGAAAAAGAGTAATTACTGACAGGTAGAAAGATTAGGAAAATGTCTTTAGGCTATTCCATGAGCAATCTCTACAGCACGTCATTAAGATCCCCCAGCGGAGCCAAAACTTTGAACTACAGATCCCCAACAGAGCTGAGACTACCAACTACCAATCCCCAGCGGAGCTGAAACTTTCAACCCACAGCGGAACTCATCTAGTTTCTCTAGGTTTCCCCAGCAAGTTGTCTTAAAGACTGAAAATCAACCAGATAACGGTTAACTTCTGTTTCTCCCCAACCTAGGGTAACTCCCCAGTAAAGTGGCATACAACCCAAACTCCTAAACTCCCCAGCGGAATTAAGCTTTTCCCCACAAAGTTTTCACTATAGGATAAACTTTTTCCCACAGAGTTTTTATTTGCTTCTCGACAGAACAAAGACTCCCGTCAGTAATCCCCAGTAGAAGTCATTAAAATTCTTTGGATTCCCCAAGCAGATTCCTCAAGAAGTATATGGCATTACTCTCACAGCGGAATCCTCAGCAGTCAAGGATTTATCTTCCCCGGCAGCAGTCAAGGATTTATTTTCCTCAGCAATACAGCAAATCAACTTACATGCGCATACATTACATCATAAACATGAATAAAACACATTTATTGCATCATACATTTCATGCAACATAACTTTGTGTTTCAACTAACATTTTACCCTTTTCAGGATAAGACTAACAACTATCTTTAACAAGTATTCAAAGATTTCAGATACAGTACAGATACACTCCAGACACGGAAGTCATTCTGTTACTCATTCAGATTTCAATTTCAAATACACTACAGATACACTCCAGACATGGAAGTCATTCTATCACTCATTCAGATTTCAGTTTCAAGATACAGTCCAGATACACTCCAGACACAGAAGTCATTCTATCACTCATTCAGATTCAAAGTACAGATACACTCCAGATACGGAAGTCATTCTGTTACTCATTCGGATTTCAACTTCAGATACAGTACAGATACACTCCTGACGCGGAATTTATTCTGTTACTCATTCAGATTTCAATTTCAAGATACAGTCCAGATACACTCCAGACACGAAAGTCATTTTGTCACTCATTCAGATTCCAAGTACCAATACAGTCCAGATACGCTCCAGACACGGAAGTCATTATGTCGCTCATTCAGACTTAATTTCAAGATACAGTTCAAATACAGTTCAGATACGCTCCAGACACGGAAGCCATTATGTCACTTATTCAGATTCAAGGGCAAATACAGTTCAAATACGTTCCAAATACGAACACCATTCTGATGCTTATTCTGTCGATTTACAACCAAACATTCTTGGATGGCATCTGCAAGCCCATCTCCAACAAGATTCTAACATCTCTCCAAATGGCATCTTTAAGCCCATTCCCTCAATTACACTTTTGTCGAGCGCAAATTTATGGGCACTCTAATGTCCAATCATCTTTTACCTTCAAGTCACGAACGACAAAACTCGTCGATCTAACTCTTCAGGTTCAAGAAGATTGAACAAGGGCAGCTATTGTACCCCAAAATTTGCCCTCCCATTTTTCATAGAAAACACAACCCTAGGGTTTCTCAGATATTCAAGATAGGCTCAGGAATTAATCATACAGATTTTCTCCTTTGGCAGTAAACCAGCAGTTAGGGTTTTTCTTGCACTTCTCAAAAGAAATGAATTCTCAAAGATCCAATTGGCTTTCACATGTTTTCATGCTTTTTCAAGTTTACTGAAAGGTTAATGTTTGTTCTCAAGGCATGTTTGTTTGGGACAAGAAATGGAATCTAAGACTGTCATTTGGGACATTCATGTTTTGTTTGATCTAGGTTAACCAGATAATTTGCGTCTTTTAAAACATTTTGCTTGTTTATGGAATAAACATTTGCTTGTTTATGGAATACACAGTGCGTGTTTGTTTGGAATGCAGTTGCAAGATTACATGATTATTGGAATTTAAGTTATCCTGATTGGAATTATTGGAATGCAGTTTCAATTATCTTGATCAGGAATCTTAAAGAATCAGTGAAGATGCAAAGAGAGAATTACAAGTTATTAACAGTAAAGGACTTTAATGGACATCAGAATATCTCATAAGGCTTTCTCCATTTATTTCAAAAGTTGTTACAAAACAATTTATTATTAAAATACTTTAGGTTTTACAACTTATCGTATTTGAAAAATAAATTAGTACGATTGATTGAATGTTTCTCTCTAAATTACAAAGAAAATGAATCTATGCCTAAGGTTGACTGAGCTTCCATTGCTTCCATGCTTGCCACAGAGTCTCTTGCCTCCCCTGCTTTGCCACCATCCAGTTGTGCTCACATGAAAACAAAAGACAGAAAAATAGTTAGTACAGTTAATTGGACATGAGTAAGAATTTTCAAAAGAAAAAAATGCTCATCATTAAAGTTTGCAATTTGGAAGCAGAAGGCTATGTTTTATTTCATCACATTTTTTATTTTTCTCTATTTTCAAATCACAAGAGAATTATTCCTCTTGGTTCACAAAAAGAAGAAATAGGAAATGTAAGTAAACTATCCAAACATGGGAAATGCAGCAAGCTATCCAAACAAGAGAAATGCAGCAAGACTGTCCAAATAAACAAGAGGCCCAAACAGCAGCCAAACAAATATAACAAACAAAAGGTGCAAAATGGCAAGTAACAAACAACAGTGCATCACCAAGATAGGCAACAAACAACTAGGCTGTCCAAACAAGTAAAAATGTGCAAACAGCAGCGCATCAGCATCAAACAGCAAGAATGAGGCAGCAACCTAGCATCATACAAACAACATAAGCAGGCAGCAAAAGAAAATATGGTAATATAATAACCAAGTCAACAAGCAAGAGGCTTGTTCAATAAGCCATAATCATAATTTTCCAAGTTATTTGAAAACTTTTCAGAAAAAGGTGAAAGAGAAATTGGCTCTTAGGGTCATTGAGAGAGAGAGAGAGAGAGGAAAGAAGTCACCTTGGGATGCTGCCCTGCTATCACAATTGCACAAGAATTGCTAGAAAACAAAAACTGCAAGAAAAAGAGCATGAGAACAATATGCCAAATATTCAAAATCTGGTGGTTTTCCCACCATTTTGAATAGAAACTCAAACCAAAGCAACTAATATAACAGCGGACAAGGCTAAAGCAAAAGGAGATAGAGAGAAAAATTATCAAACTTCAGAAAGCCTCCAAAATTGTCCAACATTTCAAACCACAAAAACCATCAAACAAACCTTCAAAACTGTATAACAAAAACTTGTTAATGACCAACAAGTAAAAAACCATAAAAACATACTCAAACACAACCTGTAATCCATCAACAAAACATACCAAGCCAAAACTCCCAACATCTTCCACCAAACCTGCATAACCAAAAAACCTGCATAACCACCAAACCTGCATAACCAAAAAACCTGCATAACCACCAAACCTGCATAACCAGAAACTCATCCAAACCAACAGCAACATACAAAATCCTCAAACCATCATCCATCAAACCATTTTCCAAACTGTCAACATATCCAAAACAACAAAAACATTCAAAACCATAAGCCAACAAGACTAAAAACTACAAAAAATCACCAAGTGTCAAACTGCCATCAACCTTCAAACACCAACAACCTTCACAAACTGATCAAACCTGTTAAAACATTTCAACACCAAACAACCAAACTGTAACAACAAAACTCAGAAAAAATCCCAAATCAAACTGTCAAAAACATTAAAATCCAAACAGTTCAAACTAAACTGTAACAAAGCAAAAAACCAGAAAACATATACTCAACCAAAACCTGTAAACCAGTTCAAACCAAACTCCCAAAACCATCCCAACATCCAACAATCAAAAGCTCAGTAACAATATCCCAAAAGCCTAGAGTTATTTTCAAAATAGTAACAACCTCAAAAATACCAAAAACATATCCAATCACAAAATCTAGAAGCACATCATCATCATCACTCAAAGCATAGAAAATTGAAGAAGGTTACCAGAAGCACGCCTTCAATCATCTTCATTTTTTCCTCCCCCATTTCCGGCCACCAAGGAGCATTATCATCTCAATCTCACCTTCCTTTTCGTTTCACAAAAATCTCCAAACAGGTATGGATCATTCTCCTTCCTCATAACATTTCCTACATCGCAATGGATAGTACAATAGGTTAACAGAAAAAGTATGAACAGGATAAAACAACAACAAAAAAATAGTTCAAGTTTAAAAACAGAACATCACCTTTTCACGAAAGAAATCGTTAGCGCTTGGTTAGGAGGTGAGGTTTAGAGGCGCTCCGGCAACGGAAACTTGGGGGGGAAGATCAGATCAAAACAAATTTCAAACCCCTTAGTCAAATTCATTTCAAACTTAGGGATTTCCAGAAAAGGCGTAAATCAGGTTGAATCAAAGAAGCCAAGGGGGGTTTTATTCACGAAATTAGGAAGAGAACAGGGACGTTTAGTGAGAAAGATGAACAATTTGGAAAGGAGAACGAAAGAGACGATGAGAGAACGCCGCTGTGAGTGAGTGAGGCAAACCCTAATTCATGTTTCCCCTAATCAAAAATGTTAAATAGAGTTAATGCATTGGGCCGGTTTTGTTTCCAAACTTCTCAGACCCACACGCGTTTTGCTAGTAACCCACCCCCATCTGACTTGTTTTTGTTAACAGCAAACACCCCTTTTATTTGGGCCTAACGTTCCTAGAAACTCCTAAGTCCATATTTGCCTCTTCTTTAATTTGTTTTTTTTTTATTTTTGTTTTGAAATTGCTAAATAAGATTTAAAACACTTTTATTAATTTAAGTTAGGATTTTAGTGTTTAATTTCTATCATTTTTTCATAAACTTTTTATTTTTATTAATTTTCTACATTTAACAAAACACCAAAAAAAGAATTAACTTAGCTTATTTTCTTTAAGTTAGTTTACATAATTAATAAAATACATAATAATAAAGATTTTTTTTTATTTAATCATATTATTTTTAGAATAGGTTTTATTTTTCTCTTTTTAAGTAAATACATACATTTCATACTTTGTTGATTTTATATTCGTAAATTGTCATAGCTTTATATTAAATCGCACAAAAATTTGATTTAGTTGTATTGCTTGATATTTGGACATTGCTATTTCACTTGATTCATCCCCATTTCTAATAATTGTACCCCCATTCCTGAATATTCTGTAATAGATTAGAATTTCAATTCCCGTAATTTATTGCTTTCTATATACTGTATAGTAACTAGGCATGTATGGCAAGATTCAAAAATCAATCGCTAGATGACCTAAGCCAAGAATAAATAACTTGAAATCAACACACTTTCTCACACGCGCACCTCTAGGGTAACCTCGCTCGTTGCCTAGGAAATACAATCATGTCCCTCGAATATGAGACACTTTAGCAATGACCCTTCAATAAACAAAGATCGTAGTCCCTCGATGACCCTCGATGTTGCCTTCGATAAAACGATCTCGTCCCTTACAAAAAATTGCTAGAGCGTCTCACAAGTTGCCTTCAATGATTGTAAAATTGACCCGCGCCTGTCCCTTTACATCCAATGATGGGGTTTCTTACCAAATAAATGGTAAGATAGCACCATTAAAAGGAAGGAGAAAAGAACAACTTAAGACCTTTCGAGTAGATAGATTCGCTCTTAGTTACTCGCTTTCTTATGACAAAACTTTTACACATACACCTCCATTTCAAAACATTTTCCAAAAAAAAAAAACGTTTTGTATACGTTCTTATAGAGACGAGAACCATTGAAAAACCTCTTTTCAAAACACTTTTCGAAACACGATTCACAAATACCTCTTTGAAACATTTTTTCAAAACAAAACTTTGTATACATTCTTATAGAGACGATAACCATTACAAAGAAATTTTCCAAAATACCTTCAAAACCCACACCACAAGCACACAATCAAACAAAAGCAAGTGATTTAAATGAGTAACTAAGAGCCCATGGAAAACCATGGATGAAAAGGGTGCTAATACCTTCCCTTTTCATAATCTACCCCCCGAACCCGAGAAAATTCTCGAAAGGTCTTTCCTGTGCTTTTTTACCTTTCCTTTTGGATAAAAGAAAAGTCGGTGGTGACTCTTGCTAACCGCACAAGTGTGAACGAAATACAAAATCTCTAGTCAATTCTCCCACCGTATCACAGTCTACATGTACTCAAAGTTAGTTGAAGGTTGTATGTGGAAGATCAAACATATGACAGATAAAACCACACTATTTATGGTAATATTTCTTCATCTTTTAATGTTTATATGTAATTTTCATAACACTATTTCTACACCATTACTAATGATTCATATACCATTTCTAGGCTGGGATCCTCCAGCACTTCCCATGCATATTCGGTCGGTCATGCATTTTGACATACACTGAGGATTTGCCACACACTTCTGCATTCATCTCGCTTGTAGGGAATTAGGCAATAGATCCATTTAAAGTGTATCTTGACCTTTAGATGTTCCCCTTGGATGACATAGCCTTCAACTATGAATGGTTGACTAACGAGTCACGTCTATTGTATTCACATCTGCCTCAGTGCTCCATGCGACAATTTAGCTACATGCAGTTTGTTCCTAGAGACCCTCTGATTATGCTCTTCCCACTATGCCACAGAGCAATGTAGATGTCATGTTTGATGATCACATTAATAATTTGGTACCAGATGAAGCACAAAGTATCATAACTCCTAATGATTGGAGTGGTGCACGCAGCTACATCCAGTGGTATTTTAAGATGTCACATCCTCATATGACGGTGGATGCTCTATGGGATCCACCTAGGCCAGATCATCATGAGATACTGGAGGAGTAGAAGGATAAGGCAAATCATGTTGTTGATATGTTTCCTAGATGTCGGCTTATCATGGATATTATAACACCCTAAACCTAGAAACTTATATAAAAAGATTTAATCGAAAATTTAAGGTTTCACCATGATAACCATCCAAAAACTTTTCAAAAACATTTAACAACATGCAGCGGAAATCATATCATAACAAAATCAATTTAAACTTCTCCAATAAAGTATTAAACCTTAAACAACATAAGTCAACATTTAATAAAAAACATAGTAAAAACACCTTGTTTCAGATGTTACAAAATTAGAGCACTAAAGTGTGATAAATGATAAACAATAAATAAATAAATAAATAATAGCTCCAACAAGCCACCTTCCACACACATCAACAACTCTACTCTAATTATCCATAATAACTCCATAGTGAACAACAAAAATAGAAAAGGGAATAAACTTTGATATAAAATGGTGTAATGAATGCAAGGGTAGATAACGTAACAACACACCATACACTTCTTATATAACATCATTGTTACAATATCACACCCATATCACAATCAATTTTATATATATATATATATATATATATATATATATATATATATATATATGTGTGTGTGTGTGTGTGTGTGTGTGTGTGTGTGTGTGTGTGTGTGTGTGTGTGTGTGTGTGTGTGTGTGTGTGTGTGTGTGTGTGTGTGTGTGTGTTGTGTGTGTGTGTGTGTGTGTGTGTGTGTGTGTGTGTGTGTGTGTGTGTGTGTGTGTGTGTGTGTGTGTGTGTGTGTGTGTGTGTGTGCATGTGTGTGTGCGCACTATGACTCACGGAAAAACACTTATGCATGTATTACCAACTCAACATTTGGTTCTCTCATGAATTCGAGTCCCACCTCATAAACTCATGATTCCCCCCTTCTAAGCTTGGGACAAGCCACTAGTCACCCCTTCCGAACTAGAGAATATGTTTCTTTCAAAGGCACGACAAAAATGACATGTGCCATACAAATCAACACAACAACAATAATAATGTTTAAGGCCCCATTCATACTGTATACAACATCCATTGATAACACAATAGTAGTTCCCCCTTCTGAACTACTATCCAACAATCACGACAACAATGCATATCAGCATACAAATAGCCCCCCTTCTAAACTATTTACCTTAATGTTAACAACACATAATTAATCACCATATAATCATGCATCACCCAACAATTCTAGTCATATTCACTTCATATAACATCACAAAATAGCATCATATGCATCCATATAAATTCCACATACTTAGATAACATCATTTAAATAGAATCAATTATTAACCAACAATGATAGTCCACCATGATTAATTAAGCTCATAATAATTGATTAAGAATATCAAACACAACCAAATAGTAGTCAAGTATCGACTAAATAGTGTAACAACAACAAAATTCTGAACCAGTAGCTCGAATTACACAAACTGGGCAAATATTGCCCTTCTGACAGCGTGATGGAAAGCCCGCCACCAGGGTGATGCTCGTCATCCCCTCAAGACCCCAACTCATCATTCCAATGATGACCGGCTTATAAAAATAAGCCTGGAGGCCATGACGATCTCCTCGTCAGCTAGGTGGCGCATGTTACCTATTTGGAACGCGTGACGACCAGGCCGTCCTACGCATGACGATTGTCGTGATGTTAAAGAATGCAAAATTTGCATTTTCTAGAAGAGTCCATTTGGGACTCCGATTTCGACATCTAGCAATCCAATTCGAACAGAAAAAGTATATTATGTAATAAACCACCAAAATTACACAAATACACATTGATTTCACGTTTTAATTCATCAATTATCAGGGTTCATGTTCATGTTTCAAAGCTTTTCAACATAACAATGGAGGAAATTGAAAACATACATAAACAAAATTTTACACCACATAATCTACACGAAAATCAATCATAGAATTATATTATAACAACCATCATGCTCAAAATTTTAGATTTACATACATCAACAACAATTCAAAATAGAATCATAAACCATAACATAATCCTAGAGAGGGTAAGGGTCCTTCTTCTATCCATCATTGTAAAATACCAAATATCTAAGAAATCCGCCTTACCTGATTTTCTAGTAATTTCTCTTCAAGAATGGTGAAATATCTCTTCTTCCAAAGCCATTTTCCTTTTTCCTCTTTTCTCCAAAACTCTAATTTTATGTATTGGTTTCTCTAGGTTAACACTAACCTAAATAATTAGATTAACCTAATTATTCCATCTTACTAACAATTCTACTTTTCTCCCCTCAATTATTCTCCTCATAATATTATTTCCCTTATTTTTCCTTTATCTCATTTTAACCCCAACTCTACAATTTCCACTATTTTCTTATTTATTTTATTATTTAAAAAAAAATTATTACATCTAATCGTTTTTAATATTCTAATAATACTACCAATCCACTGATACTCTTACTACACCCCCACCATATACCACGTAGACATCTAGAATCACACTTTATGAAATTAAAATGCTTAATAATTAAATAAAAATACAAATAATTTGATTAAATAAAATTAATCAAATTTCGGGGTATTATAACTCTTCCCTACTTATAGAATATTTGCCCTTGAAAATTACCTGAATGAAACAGCCCCGGATAAGATTTCCTCACCCGACTCTCTAGCTCCCACATCATGCCCTAACTAGTAGGTCCTCCATAAACAACCTTCACTAAGACGATCTCCTCGCCTCTTAAGTGTTTTACCTTCCGATCCTCCACTCTTAAAGGAGATGATGTAACAGTCAAGTTTTCTCTAACCTGCACATCATCCACTTGAATCACATGAGACGGATTAGGAATATATTTCTGCAACTGAGACACATGAAAGACCTCGTGAATATTCGAAAGAAACGATGGTTAGGAAACTTGTAAGTCACTTCTCCTACTCTCTTCAAAATCTGATAAGGACCCATGAAATGCGGCGTAAGCTTTCAAGATTTCAAAGAATGACCAACCCATGTCACAGGAGTGACTCTCATAAACACGTGTTCTCCCTATTTGAACTCAAGTTCTATCCTCCTTTTATCATGATAACTCTTCTAGAAACACTGACGCTTTCATATTCTCCTTAATCATCTTGATATTCTTAGTAGTCTGCTGAATAATCTCAAGTCCAAGCAGCGCACTCTCACCGGAATCATACCAACACAAAGGTGCTCTACACCTCCTACTGTACAAATCCATAAAATGTGTCATTCCAATACTAGAATGGAAATTTTTATTGCAAGTGAACTCAATCAATAACGAATAATTGTCCTAGTTACCCCCTATTCCAAAACACAATCTCTCAACAAATCCTCCAAAGACTGAATAGTCCTCTCTATCTGACTGTCCTTCTGCGGATGATTAGAAGAAATCAACTTTAGTTTAGTAACCATGGCTTCCTTCAAAATCGCCCATAACCTTGATGTGAATCTCGGATCTCTATCAGAAGCAATACTCGAAAGAATACCATGCAAACTATCGATCTTCTCAATATACACTTCAGCTAACTTCTGCAATGAATAATTGATCTTTATCGAAATAAAACGATTTGATTTAGTAAATATATTCGTTACAACCCAAAAAAAATCATTCGCTTTAGAAGTCTTGGGCAAACTCATCACAAATTCCATGGAAATACTATCCCACTTCCACTCAAGAATATCAAATTGTTGCATAAAACCTAATGACTTCTGATGTTCAATCTTCGAATTCATGCAAATAAAACACGCATAAACAAACTCGGCTATATCCATCTTCATTCCTGGCCACCAAAAAAATTTCTTCAAGTCTTGATACATCTTAGTAGCACCAGGATGAATACTCAGTCCACTTATATATCCTTCCTCAAGAATACTCTTTTGAAGTTTTGGAACATCTGGTACAAAAATTTTGTCGCGGAATCTCATAACATAATTATCAACAATTCTAAAATCACATCTTTTACCTTGATTGATTAACACAACCGAACGATCAATCCCAAGTCAATTTTTTTACCTTATCTTATTTCTTCAAGAACTTCATTGGTCAACTTCAACATACACAACTTCACACTGTTAGGAGTCTCTTCACATACCAAAGTCATATCTCTGAATAGCTTAATCAACTCCAATTCTCGAACCATAATCATTGATTTATGCAAAGACTTCCTACTCAACGCATCAGCTGCAATATTGGCTTTACCCAGATGGTAACTCAAACCAATATCATAATCTTTCAGAAATTTGAACCATCTCCTATGCCTCATATTAAACTATTTTTGATCGAACAAGTATATTGAAATCTTGTGGTCAATGAACACTTGAAATCAGGAACCAAACAAATAATGCCTCCAAATTTTTAACATAAACACCACAGTTGTCAACTCTAGATCATGTGTAAGATAATTCCTCTCATGAGCCTTCAATTGTCTCGAAGCATAAGCCAAGACCTTACCATCCTGCAATATCACATAACCTAGACCCTTTTTCAAAGCTTCATAGTACACAACAAAGGATTCACTTGGATTCGACAAAATAAATATTGGAGCATACGTTAACTTCCTCTTGAGTTCTTGAAAACTCTCTTCACACTTTACATCCCAAACATAAGTTTGACCCTTTCGAGTCAACTGAGTCAAAACTTTGAAAATCCTTTTATGAACCTTCAATAATAACCATCCAAAACAAGAAAACTTTTGATCTCAATGACATACTTCAGAGTATCCCACTGCAACATAAAATCAACCTTCGACGGATCAACAACAATACAACCACTAAAAATCACATGCCCGAGAAATATCACTTCTTTCAACCAGAACTCACACTTGGACAACTTCACATACAATTGCTTCTCTCGTAGATGTCCCGCATGTTCTTTTTCTGTCTTAGAATACACCAATATGTCATCGATAAAAACAACAACAAACTTATCCTAGTAAGGATGGAAGATCTTATTCATATATTCCATAACGGTGCATTAGACACTCCAAATGGAATCACTAAATACTCATAATGTCCATATCTCGTTCTGAACACAATCTTTGGAATATCTTCTGGTTTTACACGAATCTGATGGTTACTCAACTGCAAATAAATCTTACTGTACATACAATCATCAACCAACTAATCCATCAAATCATAATTCTTGGAAGAGGGTACTTTTCTTTATTTTAAATTTATTCAATTTTTGATAGTCAACACACAACCTCATGGTACCATATTTCTTCTTTACTAGTAACACCAGAGCTCCCCCGATGATACACTCGGTGGAACAAACTTTCAAACTTTTTCTCAAGCAACTCTTCCATCTTTTTCTTCATCTCAATCAACTCTAAAGCTAACATTCTATATGGCTCCATCGACACATGACTAATATTGGGTACTAAGTCTATGGCGAACTCAACCTCGCGCTCTGGCGGGAAATCACTGATATCATCTGAAAACACTTCTAAAAAATTGCACACCATTGGTGGTGTACCAATCACATATTTGCTTTCACCCTTCATAGAAGCTAGTATCATAAACACCTTAGCATAAACTTTCAAGGACTCTTCCACTTTCTTAGCAAACATAAAAAAAAATACTCACTTGCATTAAACTCTAGAAATGACACTGACTTATCGAAATAGTTTATATGAACATGGTTGAACTTCAACCAGTTCATCCCAAAGATAACATTGATTTTATTCAACGGTAGACAGAATAGATCCATCCCAAAACTCATATCGTAGATAGTCAGGGGACAATTCAAACACACCCACGAAATAGTTACCATACCTAGAGTTGGAGTATTAACAACCATACTCCCTACCATAGAAGAAAAATTCTAGATCCAATCCAACACCCACATATAATACATGTCTAGAATACATGCCCAAAATATAATATACAACCAAGGCTAAATATATAAAAAGAGGCCTAAAACAAAAGTAAGAACTAGATGATTCTCTTAATGATCTCAACACATGAGAAAAAGCATCGTCCAAAGCATCAATCAAGTTTCCCATTTCCTTTAACCTGCAAAGAATCTCTTGAAAACAACAATAATAGATGGGGTGAGATAATAATCTCATTGGATTCCCTATCTTATGGTTCCACTCGACTCTACGGGGTTTCTAATTAATTTTCTAACTTAAGTCTTATAAGGGGATTGTTGTACCCAAAATATTTCCCTCCCATTTTCTTCAAGGCATTCCTCTAAGGTTCTCAAATGCTAAAGGATTCTCAAGAGTTGACTGGTCAAATCTTCTTCCAAGCATTGGCCTATAACTAGGGTTTTGGTTTTCTCAAGGAAAATTTATGAATTTCATGGTGTTGTACCCCAAAATTTTCCCTCCCATATTCTTCAAGAATGGCAAAGAGCATGCTTCAAAATCTCCCCAAGGGTTGCACAGTTCAAGGGCCTCCTAACAGTAAAAAACTAGGGTTTTGGTTCTGGAAAAGAAATTGAAGTTTCCAAAGGTCCAATCAAGTCCCACATGCCTATAAACATGGTCAAGCATCCTCATGCTAAGTTTCAAGACTTACAGCACAAAATTGCACAGTCAGAAACCCTAATTGCTCAGCAGTCAACTGTAGGGGTAAAATGGTTATTTGACAGTCAAAAGTTCAAATTTTTGGTCAACATCTCATTTTGAAGCCACAAACATCATTTGATCAATTCTTGATCATGATTTTCAAGGCATGGCACAAAAAGTCTCAAGATGCAAAAGTTTCCATATTTGGACAGTTGAAAAAGTCAACTGTAACTTGACCAAGGCATAACTTCCACATGGTTTATCAGAAAAATCCCATCCAAAGCTCATTTTGAAGAGAATGACATTTCCTACAACTCTTCTTCACACTTCAAGTCCAAGAAATGCTCTCACAAAAAGTTATTAATTTCAACATTATAGGTCATTTTCAAAAGTCAACAAAAAGGGACTTTAAGTAAAAGGCCATAACTTGAGATTGGTAAATCAAAATGACATGGGACCAAAGGAATTGGTTAGAGGACTTCAAGACCTTTCCAAAATGTCCAAGAACATGATCAAAGCTTAAAAATTGAGCAAGATATGCCTTGTGGAAGTTGGGAAATTTTTGGGAATTTTGAAAAGTCCACTTTACTTCAAATGCCTCAAATTTGCTAATGGACCACATTTTCTTCCAAGATTCATCATCCAAAGCATATGCACGACCATTTGGCCCAAGGGGAGTTATTTCATCATTTTTTATTATTTATTTGAATTTTTAATCACAATTAATTCATTTAATTAAATAAAATATGGAAAAAATACTAAACCAATGCATTTGAATCTTTTTATGCAGTGTAATCACTCATTGGATACTCAAGATTTCGTGCATACCAAAATTGGAAAGATTGGCCATGATTGGAATCAAAAACATGTGAAAAAGATTTGAAAAAATATGCATGAAAATCAAATATTCCTTCCATCAATGCAAAAGGTTTTGGACATATTTTTCAACCCTAATCCATCACTCATATAAGTCAGAAGCAAACCCTAAAGGAAAGAACCTTGAAGCTGCGCCCCATCTCAAAAAACCAAGTTTGCATTTTGTCAAAAAATCTGAAAACTGAAAACTACATTCTAGCGCGATTCAAAGAAAAACAACTATTCCATTGCCTTCCTGAGACATCAAGGAAGCTTCCAGAATCAAAATCACAGCTTCTAGCCTCAAGAAACGGTAGAATGAAGTTGTTCTGTTCTTGATATTTCGCGTTTTCATGTTCTGATTTCTATGCCATATTCATACATTATAATGCATGTTTTCCACTAATATGGGCTCACTGAAACTGATGGCATCGTTGAATTGGATTAATATTGATTGTATAAAGAATTGCCATGGCTAATTTTTAGGGTTGCAGGGACCTTAAAAGAGGGCTTCGTCCATATGGGAAAATTGAACCATAAGAATTATACCATTGAACTCGTGACGTTCCACTGAATCTAAAACATCCCTCCCGCTTTTTTTATATGCAGCCAATTTCTATTCGCTATTTTTTGGCACTTCAGATTGTGGGGGTTCAAAACCCCCGCTAGTTGATGTTCTTTTTTCAGGTCAAAACGCATAAACAAGGAAGAAGATGAGTTGGAAGGCTGTGGTTGGTTGATTCAAAGCTGGGCGCGCGTTTTTGTCTTCATAGCACTAACTCTTATTTATCATTATATTAATTGTTTTTCATGATAATAACAAACATGCTAATTGGTTCAGGTGGTAGAAAGTAACGTTGGCAAGCATTGGGACCTGGGTTCGATTCCCAGGTCCCCCATATTTTCAATGAATTTTGTTTTCACTTGATCTCATGCAGCATACACCCTCCATCCAAGCTTGCCACATGGCCAATAATCTCCATCCAATGGCCAGAAATACCCCATGTTTGCATATCTCTCTTCCTTTTTATTTAATTCTTTTCTTTATTTATTTTTGATAATGGTTTTATTTAATTTACAAAAATAAGCTTTATAACATAAAAAAATAATAAAAATCAGAAAGTCACAAAAATAAAATAAAAAATATTTCATTTAAACATTTTTTGTAAATAAATGATATTAATTAATTTAGTTTTTAATTCTAGGATAAATCTTAATATTTTTTTTTATAAACTTAAAAATTGTAGAATTAGGGTTTTAAAGACTTTTATCTTTTTCTTTTCTTCTATCATTATTAATAATTAATTATATATTTTTGTAAATAAAATTGTATTAATTAATTAGGTTAATTTTAGATTCAACTTTAACATATTTCTTAATAAATAAAAATAGTTAGAATTAGGGTTAATTAAATTTTTTTTAATTTCATTTAATTCTCTCATTAAAATCTTTAAATACAAAAAACTCCAAAAAAATCTCTTTTATTTTAATTTAATTAATTTGTTAATCGTAATTTAATTTCATTAAAAAGGGTCCAACGCCCTCGCTTTCGATTATCAGTTCGTTTCGCGCATTTATTTCCTTTCTTATAATACTCATGTAATTCTCCCAAAGCCATGTAAATTAGACATTTATATTTCTCGCACTTTGTTTTATTTTAAATCGGGTCCTGGATTTAATTTGGCGATGTGGACCCGCGCCTTTGTAATAGCGTAGAACTTTTAAATTCCGCACTTTTTAACTGTTAATAAATTTGCATGCAAGAATGGATGTTAAAATAAAAGCAACGCGTAGATCACCCACGACATGAACAAGATAAATGCAAATGAAAATGACACACAAATCACACACCACCTCTAGGGTACGCCTCACTGTTGCCTTGCCCCTCGAAAGGTGATCGTCGAGTAGAGGATGTTTTAGTAAGTCCTCATGATCCAGGAACCTGGCATGAGGGTAGCTTCTAAGGTGTCTTCCTATTGCTCCGGTGATCACTATGTCCCGAACCTTCGAATTGACCCGAACACCTCCAACGGTGGTGCTACCTACCTCTCAATGGTGGGATGGCACTACTTTAAGGACATTTACACAGACGAATTCCTTAGGGTAGGTAGACGACTCTAGATACTTGCTCTAATTTCAAAACAAATCAAAAATACTTTTCACACCGACACCTTTTCAAAAAAGCTTTCGAAAGCAATTTTTCAAACACTCTTGAGGACCGATACAAGAGTCGAACTGAAATTTTCAAAGAAACTTTTTAAAACCCACAATTGAAAAGCAAACAAACCTTTTGAAAACACAATGAGCAAGTATCTAAGAGCCCATGGATAACCATGGATAGAAAGGGTGCTAACACCTTCCCTTTCTATAATCTACCTCCCGAACCGAGAGCAATCTCTATAAGGAATTTTTATGTGCTTTTGTCCTTTCCATTTGGAGAAAATAAAAGACGGTGGCGACTCTTGCTTCCGCGACATTTCGTGAACCAGCGTTAAACAGTCAGTTCCAGATCCACCGATCACAGAACTGGCGACTCTGCTGGGGACTCTTTTAAAGTGAGGTGTACCTTAGGACTAAGATCACTGTGTTTTCAATTGCTTTGACTTGTTTGCTTTAAATTGTGGGACTGTCTTGGGAGTTCTATAGATCCTAACCCGGATCTGGGGATACCTTCTTAGAAAGTAGCAACAAGGCTGTGAGGGAACTGTGCGGGGTATACCGACATGGTTGAAACAGTCTGCTACGTTGATGTGGCACTTTGGTGTGTACCGGTAACCCTTGAGTTCAGTCAAGGAGAGTACGGGGCCTCCGCGTGGTGTCGTGAAGCATCAACAGACCTTAGGAACCTTAATTGAACTATCTTGGCCTCTTTAGGGTAGTGAGATATCTGACTTTGGTGCAGTCCGAGGTTGGTTAATACTCGATACTACACTCAATTGAGGGTTGCTTTCCTGGAATATTTCGGTCGCCAGTTCAGTGGCTAAATCGAAACGATGAACATTGAAAGCAATCCCGTGATATTGGGACCCTTAGAACCCGGTTACTTCTAATAGGACAGGTTGAGCCCACCAACTTCAAGAGGGTAATACCTAGACCCCATGCTGGCCTAAACTCTAAGGATTCTCTTGTGTGATTTGTGTGCCTTCCAACTTGACTATTTGCGTGCTTGTTATCTGACACTCGAGTTTCTCGCAGGTTTTGTTTACAGTCCTTAATTGGGACTCATAACAGGGTTTACCTATATTCCCCCATGCATAGCATAACATCATACCATTGCATACATCCTGCATAAGGACTAACCCCTTTCAAGGATCTCAAGGGCTTGTGATGCATGTCATGATGAACCAACTGTCCAGCAAGGGGAAAAGGGGATTTATTTTCCTCTAGACAAGGTTGTCAGGGGCTATGACCCACTGGATATGGTGAGCCTTGACCCTTGAAGAAGGATTCTCAGCAACATACAGTTCCTTCAATCAAGCTACAAATTCAAATGCTAACAATTTTCTTGTTTACCCTGCGAGGTCCTTGAAAACATTGCATGCATATCATACATATCATTGCATTACAGGTACACTTGTTGCAAGTCACTTACCTTCTTCGCTGTTTATTTCAGCAGTCATCATGAATCCTGAATCATCCGAGGGACAAACTATCAAGGCCCTCCAGGCCCAGAATGCCCAGTTCCAGGAGTTGATTATGAGTCTAGCCCAGGGTCAAAAGGAATTTAAGACTCTGATTCAGAAGAAGAAGAACAAGAGGACTGTTTTGTTTAACCCTAGACGCAGATCTGGGAACACACTACAGAATGAAGCTGAGAGGACTACTCCATCTGTGGGGGAAGGCAGTCCCCAAGGGAGAGAGGTTCCCAGTCCAGTGGTCTCTGACAACGAGACAGAGTTCAATGATGAGCAGTACCCTCCAGCTGAGGACCGATACAAACAACTAGAGGATCGTCTGAATGCCATGGAAATTCAACAAGTGCCTGGGTTGGATTTCGGAGACCTGGGTCTATCTTCTGGTGTGGTGATCCCACACAAATTCAAGGTTCCTTCTTTTGCTAAGTATGACGGGGCATCCTGTCCCAGGCTGCATCTCAGATCTTATGTGCGGAAGATTCAACCATACACTGTGGACAAGAACTTGTGGATCCACTTCTTCCAGGAGAGTCTTTCAGGGACTCATCTCGAATGGTTCTATCAGCTGGATGGAACCAAGGTTCGTAACTGGGAGGAGTTGGCTACTGCTTTTTACAAGCAGTATCAGTATAATGCTGACCTCGCTCCTACACGTACCCAACTCCAAGGTATGTCGTTAGGATCGGGAGAAGGTTTCAAAGAATATGTGCAGAGATGGAGAGACCTTGATGGGAGGGTACAACCACCTCTAACTGACTGGGAACTCGTTGATATGTTCTTGGGGACCCTATCCGGGCCGTTCTTCAATCATCTCATTGGTAATTCATCTGCAGGGTTTACCGACCTCATTCTGACTGGGGAAAGAATTGAAGCTGGTATCAAGGCCGGGAAGATCCAAGAGGCCACACCTTCTGATACTCACAAAAAGCCTTACATGGGAAAGAAGGAATCTAATGCTGCATACAGTCAAAAGAGTCGTCATGACCAACATGCAGGGGCAGTCATGATCTCTGGTTCTGCACCACGCCGACAACCACCAAAGGGAAATCAGCGAAGGCCGGACGAGCCTAAAAGACAATTCACCAACATCAACATGCCATGGTCACAAGCATTGCAGCACATGTTGAAAATGAACCTGATTGCGGTGATCAACCCTCCTGCAAATCCCAAGACCTCCTCTCCAAACTACAATCCAGAAGCGAGGTGTGCTTATCATTCTGATAGCCCGGGGCACGATACCGAGGACCGTTGGGCGCTAAAATACAAGATCCAGAATATGATCGACGCTAAGGAGATCGAATTCGAGCCTGCCGAGACTCCCATTTTGACCACTGCTCCTTTGCCAAAACATGGCTAGGGTTGAGAGATTTTTGTTCATTTGAATTCAAGTTGTATTTTTCTTTTCTTGTTCAAACAAACAATTGTCATGTTAAACTCTTTTATTTCATGAATGCATTACACATGTCTGTCTTGAATTAATTATGTTTACTATACTTAAAATTGTCTTCATATTTTTGTGATGATCAACTCTTGATTAATAATGCTAAAACTTTTGAGGGAGGATGACGAAAACGATACCACGATCTTTACAGTATGCTTTTGAACAGACCCCGCTGACGATGTACAGGCATTGTTCCAAATCATAAACAGTGGAGTTATAAGGAAGATAATCCCTCGTCAACCCCTTTGAGCCAAAGAAGTTGGAGTTTTTATTTTCACAAATTAAAACCCTTAATCATAACCTGGGGCAGGGTAGTCTCTCAGTTGATCCAAGTGCATAACGAATGGCACCAAAGAGGTCCTTACAAAGAAAGACAGTGATGGTTCCGAATAATCAATAAGGACAGGCAGTCATTATATCTCTTAAAATAAAAAAGCCCAATAAGTCAAAAAACCCATGAAGGAGACTTACGAAGCTGGGGCATGCCGCTGACTGTAATTCCAAAAAAGGAAACAGTTCAGGCAAAAAAAAAATAGGGATAACAAAATCAAAAAAGAAAGAGGTCCTACAAAACCTCAACAAAAAAAAAAAGAAATGACTGCCTATTCAAAATAAATTGTCAATGTCCGAACCATCACCAGAATATCAAAGCAAAGACTCAAACAAGGTCTAACGTATGACCAATTGAGTTTAGGTTTGGAGAACATCACGAAGAGCGGGTGGGTACAAATAAAATTTGAGCCTTTATACTTTGTTTCTTAAACCGTGAACCAGGCCACGTTATAACCCTTAAAAGTCCTAGCTGAAGCATGGGTTAGTTCGAAAGCATACTGTTACGAAAGGTATCCTGACTCCTTAAGGCCTACGGTAAATACGGAGTTGACATCACGTTTTACAAACATTCACTTGTTTTATGAAAAAAAATGCATTTTCAAAATCTTCAAGACAGACATAAGCTTTGCATTTTTGATATAACATTGTTTGCATATGAATTTTTATTTGAACAGGAAAATTCACACGAAGAATATCTGGTGAACAAAAGCACTTCCAATCAAGGGGCATGGCATGATCAGTGTCTACTATCTGGGGCAAATCTCCGTATAAGTCACTTGGGGCATTGGACGATCAAACGAAGACCTTCTGGTGGCATGGCAACACAAGCAGCCAGGGGCACCTCCCTGCATTCTAAGAGTGTGGACATAGTCGGAAAAAAATACTACGCAAAATCAAAGACCCGCTAGGTTGACACACCTAGGTAAAAACAAGGGCTTCCCGGCGAACCAAAAGGGTTCGGGCAAAAATAAGGGATGAAAAGAAAAAAATCTGTGCACCCGGCAAGTCGAAAACCTGAAAAGGCGGCTTGGGCAAAAATGGGTATCCCAGTGGACTGAAAACCCGAAGGGGCGGTCCAGGCAAAAGTTAGGGATTTAAGCGTACGACTATGTCCCGGCATATAATCACCTGTCTACCAGAAGATTTGTCAACTACCTCCACAAGATATCTTTTCCCCTCACCTCGGAAACAGGAGCAATAATGAGTCGTCCAGGCGATCCAGTTGCTCTGTCAACCAAAGTACCAAGGAAAGGTTAATGCAAAGACGATTACCATCTACCTTTACAAATTCCAGATCATGGGTTAACACCCGAAACCAAACAGGACAATCATCCACTTAACCACCATCAGGCAACCCTACACCGGTTCTTTCTCAACTTTCAGACGAAGTCTTACACGGACTCATCCACAGGCAACCCTACACCGGTTCCTTTTCTTTCAGAAAAAGTCTTACACGGACTTATCATCAAAGTAACCCTACACCGGTTCCTTCTCAATTTTCAGACGAAGTCTTACACGGACTCACCCTCCACAAGAAACCTTACCCCGGTTCCTCCAGAAGTCTTACACGGACTTATCTCAAGATGACCTTACCCCGGTTCATCCAGAAGTCTTACACGGACTTATCCCAAGATAACCTTACCCTGGTTCATCAAGAAGTTTCACACGAACTTACCCTGCAGTAACCTTACCCCGGTTCCTCCAGAAGTCTTACACGGACTTACCTCCAAGATAACCTTACCCCGGTTCCTCCAGAAGTTTTACACGAACTTATCCCGAAGTAACCCTACACAGGTTATCTCTTTCCAGACGTAGTCTTACACGGACTCGTCATCAGTAAAACCTACACAAGTTTCCTTCTCAAAACTCCAGATGTAGTTTTACACGAACTCGTCACCTAGAAACCCTACATAGGTCCTTTATTTTCAAAGATGCAGTTTTATACGGACTCATCATCAGTAAACCCTACACAGGTTTCCTTCAACCCCATATGCAGCTCCATACGAGCCCAACCTCAAAAGTAACCCTACACAGGTGTCCTTCTTTCCAAGATGCGGTTTTACACGAGCTCATCATCAGGCAACCCTACATAGGTTCCCTCTTTCAGCTTACAAAAATTATAGTTCAAAACTTCCCCAGGAGAGTCCAATCCAGCTTCCCCAGAAAAGTTGGAATCCATCTCCCCAAGCAGTAAGCTTATCCCCAGTAGATTCTGGAAGCTTATCCCCGTAGAGCACGAACGCGTCTCCCGGCTTTATTCAAAGAGTTATTTCCTCACCAGGATATAACTGGGTTATCCTCAGCCAAAAGCCACGGAAAGATCGTCCTCGGAAAAAGTCTTCTTATCCCCAGCGAGGTCTATTAACACTTCCAACATATCGACGGTATCCCCAGCGAAGTTACCATCAACATTTCAGCAAAGTACCTCTCTCCCCACAGAGTATTGTTTCCCAGCAAGATCGTTAGAGTAATTTTCTCCCCGCAGAGTAATCCATTCGCCAAGTTTATTCCCCGACGGAGTTATCTTCTCCTACCGGTATTCTTGCAACTATCATCCCCAGCGGAAGCAAAATCTATTCTTCAACATCAGCCCAGGAGTGACTTCCCGGCACCCGTCAAGGATTTATTTTCCTAAGACGAAAAGATACATTCATAAACATCACATTTTCATACATTATAGCATGCATATACGCATCATATCTTACAAATCTCATTCATGTTGAGAACATCATCGCTTGATTCATATCATGCCTTGCATATGACTGAACTTTACCTTTCAGGAAAGATCCAGTTAAGTTCTCAGCTATATTTCAAGACCTTGACCGGTTCAGTTAAATCGACCCTAAGATTTTTCTGTTTCTTATCCAGTCAAAGGCCTTCTCTGGTTCAGTCAGATCGACCCTAAGATCTCCCTGATTCTTATCCAGTTGAAGACATTCCAAGACCTAGACCGGTTCAGTTAAATCGACCCTAAGATTTTTCTGTTTCTTATCCAGTCAAAGGCCTTCTCTGGTTCAGTCAGATCGACCCTAAGATCTCCCTGTTTCTTATCCAGTTGAAGATTTCAAGACCTAGACCGGTTCAGTTAAATCGACCCTAAGATTTTACTGTTTCTTATCCAGTCAAAGGCCTTCTCTGGTTCAGTCAGATCGACCCTAAGATCTCCCTGATTCTTATCCAGTTGAAGACATTCCAAGACCTAGACCGGTTCAGTTAAATCGACCCTAAGATTTTCCTGTTTCTTATCCAGTCAAAGGCCTTCTCGAGTCCAGTTAAATCGATCACTAACAGATTTTCCTGATAAACACTCAGTAGAAGACATCCAAGATTCTCTCAGCATTACTGTTGTGGTTGAAGTCGCCCAAGATTCTCTCAGCGTTACTGTTGAGGTTGAAGTCGCCCAAGATTCTCTCAGCGTTACTGTTGAGGTTGAAGTCGCCCAAGATTCTCTCAGCGTTACTGTTGAGGTAGTAATCGTCCCTATATTCTCTCAGCGTTACTGTTGAGGTTGAAGTCGCTAAAGGTTCTCTCAACGTTCCTGTTGAGGTAGTAATCGTCTAAGGTTCTCTCACCGTCCCGTTGAGGTAGTAACCATCCCTGGCTCATTCATCACCTTTTTTTGAAGCTCCGGATCTAGCTCCTGTAACCAGTCAAGGCGCATCCTTACAAAGAGTTTGAAGACCAGCTCCTGTAACAGGTCAGGTAATCATTTTCTTTTTCAGGTACGCAAGTTCTCGCTAAGGAATCTCTTACGCGATTGACACCCAGATGGCATCTACAAGCCCATCCACCTTCCATCATCCTTTAGCATGGCATCTATAAGCCCATTATCCTATTCATCAATCTCCAAATGGCATCTATAAGCCCATTTCCACCATCACACTACTATGTGAGCGCAAATTTCTGGGCACTCTAGTGTTCAATCATCTTCCACCTTCGGATTACGAAAGGCACGTCAGCCAATCTGCATCCTCAGGTTTAAGAAGATTGAACAGGGGCAACTGTTGTACCCTAAAATTTTCCCTCCCATATTCTTCAAGAATGGCAAAGAGCATGCTTCAAAATCTCCCCAAGGGTTGCATAGTTCAAGGGCCTCCTAATAGTCAAAAACTAGGGTTTTGGTTCTGGCAAAGAAATTGAAGTTTCCAAAGGTCCAATCAAGTCCCACATGCCTATAAACATGGTCAAGCATCCTCATGCTAAGTTTCAAGACTTACAGCACAAAATTGCACAGTCATAAACCCTAATTGCTCAGTAGTCAACTGTAGGGGTAAAATGGTCATTTGACAGTCAAAAGTTCAAATTTTTGGTCAACATATCATTTTGAAGCCAAAAACATCATTTGATCAATTCTTGATCATGATTTTCAAGGCATGGCTCAAAAAGTCTCAAGATGCAAAAGTTTCCATATTTGGACAGTTGAAAAAGTCAACTGTAACTTGACCAAGGCATAACTTCCACATGGTTTATCAGAAAAATCCCATCCAAAGCTCATTTTGAAGAGACTGACATTTCCTACAACTCTTCTTCACACTTCAAGTCCAAGAAATGCTCTCACAAAAAGTTATTAATTTTAACATTATAGGTCATTTTCAAAAGTCAACAAAAAGGGACTTTAAGTCAAAGGCCATAACTTGAGATTGGTAAATCAAAATGACATGGGACCAAAGGCATTGGTTATAGGACGTCAAGACCTTTCCAAAATGTCCAAGAACATGATCAAAGCTTAAAAATTGAGCAAGATATGCCTTGTGGAAGTTGGGAAACTTTTGGGAATTTTGAAAAGTCCACTTTACTTCAAATGCCTCAAATTTGCTAATGGGCCACATTTTCTTCCAAGATTCATCATCCAAAGCATATGCACGACCATTTGGCCCAAGGGGAGTTATTTCATCATTTTTTATTATTTATTTGAATTTTTAATCACAATTAATTCATTTAATTAAATAAAATATGGAAAAAATACTAAACCAATGCATTTGAATCTTTTTATGCAGTGTAATCACTCATTGGATACTCAAGATTTCGTGCATACTAAAATTGGAAAGATTGGCCATGATTGGAATCAAAAACATGTGAAAAAGATTTGAAAAAATATGCATGAAAATCAAATATTCCTTCCATCAATGCAAAAGGTTTTGGACATATTTTTCAACCCTAATCCATCACTCATATAAGTCAGAAGCAAACCCTAAAGGAAAGAACCTTGAAGCTGCACCCCATCTCAAAAAACCAAGTTTGCATTTTGTCAAAAAATCTGAAAACTGAAAACTACATTTTAGCGCGATTCAAAGAAAAACAACTATTCCATTGCCTTCCTGAGACATCAAGGAAGCTTCCAGAATCAAAATCACAGCTTCTAGCCTCAAGAAACGGTAGAATGAAGCTGTTCTGTTCTTGATATTTCGCGTTTTCATGTTCTGATTTCTATGCCATATTCATACATTATAATGCATGTTTTCCACTAATATGGGCTCACTGAAACTGATGGCATCGTTGAATTGGATTAATATTGATTGTATAAAGAATTGCCATGGCTAATTTTTAGGGTTGCAGGGACCTTAAAAGAGGGCTCCGTCCATATGGGAAAATTGAACCATAAGAATTATACCATTGAACTCGTGACGTTCCACTGAATCTAAAACATCCCTCGCGCTTTTTTTATATGCAGCCAATTTCTATTCGCTATTTTTTGGCACTTCAGATTGTGGGGGTTCAAAACCCCCGCTATTTGATGTTCTTTTTTCAGGTCAAAACGCATAAACGAGGAAGAAGATGAGTTGGAAGGCTGTGGTTGGTTGATTCAAAGCTGGGTGCGCGTTTTTGTCTTCATAGCACTAACTCTTATTTATCATTATATTAATTGTTTTTCATGATAATAACAAACATGCTAATTGGTTCAGGTGGTAGAAAGTAACGTTGGCAAGCATTGGGACCTGGGTTCGATTCCCAGGTCCCTCATATTTTCAATGAATTTTGTTTTCACTTGATCTCATGCAGCATACACCCTCCATCCAAGCTTGCCACATGGCCAATAATCTCCATCCAATGGCCAGAAATACCCCATGTTTGCATATCTCTCTTCCTTTTTATTTAATTCTTTTCTTTATTTATTTTTGATAATGGTTTTATTTAATTTACAAAAATAAGCTTTATAACATAAAAAAATAATAAAAATCAGAAAGTCACAAAAATAAAATAAAAAATATTTCATTTAAACATTTTTTGTAAATAAATGATATTAATTAATTTAGTTTTTAATTCTAGGATAAATCTTAATATTTTTTTTTATAAACTTAAAAATTGTAGAATTAGGGTTTTAAAGACATTTATCTTTTTCTTTTCTTCTATCATTATTAATAATTAATTATATATTTTTGTAAATAAAATTGTATTAATTAATTAGGTTAATTTTAGATTCAACTTTAACATATTTCTTAATAAATAAAAATAGTTAGAATTAGGGTTAATTAACTTTTTTTTAATTTCATTTAATTCTCTCATTAAAATCTTTAAATACAAAAAACTCCAAAAAAATCTCTTTTATTTTAATTTAATTAATTTGTTAATCGTAATTTAATTTCATTAAAAAGGGTCCAACGCCCTCGCTTTCGATTATCAGTTCGTTTCGCGCATTTATTTCCTTTCTTATAATACTCATGTAATTCTCCCAAAGCCATGTAAATTAGACATTTATATTTCTCGCACTTTGTTTTATTTTAAATCGGGTCCTGGATTTAATTTGGCGATGTGGACCCGCACCTTTTTAATAGCGTAGAACTTTTAAATTCCGCACTTTTTTAACTGTTAATAAATTTGCATGCAAGAATGAATGTTAAAATAAAAGCAACGCGTAGATCACCCACGACATGAACAAGATAAATGCAAATGAAAACGACACACAAATCACACACCACCCCTAGGGTACGCCTCACTGTTGCCTTGCCCCTCGAAAGGTGATCGTCGAGTAGAGGATGTTTTAGTAAGTCCTCATGATCCAGGAACCTGGCATGAGGGTAGCTTCTAAGGTGTCTTCCTATTGCTCCGGTGATCACTATGTCCCGAACCTTCGAATTGACCCGAACACCTCCAACGGTGGTGCTACCTACCTCTCAATGGTGGGATGGCACTACTTTAAGGACATTTACACAGACGAATTCCTTAGGGTAGGTAGACGACTCTAGATACTTGCTCTAATTTCAAAACAAATCAAAAATACTTTTCACACCGACACCTTTTCAAAAAAGCTTTCGAAAGAAATTTTTCAAACACTCTTGAGGACCGATACAAGAGTCGAACTGAAATTTTCAAAGAAACTTTTTAAAACCCACAATTGAAAAGCAAACAAACCTTTTGAAAACACAATGAGCAAGTATCTAAGAGCCCATGGATAACCATGGATAGAAAGGGTGCTAACACCTTCCCTTTCTATAATCTACCTCCCGAACCGAGAGAAATCTCTATAAGGAATTTTTCTGTGCTTTTGTCTTTTCCATTTGGAGAAAATAAAAGACGGTGGCGACTCTTGCTTCCGCGACATTTCGCGAACCAGCGTTAAACAGTCAGTTCCAGATCCACCGATCACACATGGTTCATCATAGGTCCTCAAAAATGTTCATGTCAAGTTTCAAGCCTTGCATCACAAATTTGCCCAGTCAATTGCTCAGATGACTGAAAATCAACTATATTGGGTAAAAAGTCAATTATGGTCAAATATACAGTCAAGCTTTAATATTTTCTGTCAACATCAACATTTTAAAGTAATATTCATCATTTGATCAAGGGTTGATCATGATTCCTCAAGGAAAATCCTCAAATCATCAGAGGTTAAAAATTGCCCAAATTAGGTTTTTGATTGAAGGTGATTGATCATTGACTGTTGACCTAGTGCATGAACTAATGGCTTGAAGCATGACCACAAGAACTCAAGTACAACATATTGACCTAATTACATGGCTCAAAACATTTCCAAAGATATAAGTGATTGATAGTTGAAAATTTGAATCAATTGATGAAAAGTCAACAGTCACTCAAAAGTCAAACTTTGACTTTTTGGTCAACATTGGAATTCAAAAGTCAAGAATCATCAAGATGTTCAAAACTATCAAACTTGATCATCAAGAAATAAAAAAGTCAACAAAAAGTCAAATTTGGAAAATTTTCTAACACTTAGAAAAATTCTAAGTGTTTTTGTTCTTAACAAAAACCTTAACTTCACAAGCAAGTTTTCTCAAGATACAAGATGATTCAAGGAAAACTTTCAACATGAAAGTTGTAGGGATTGATTAATTTTAAAACTTTGATAATTTTGGATGATCCTAAAAAATTTCTTGGATTAAGATATATAAGCTCATGAAGTTATGATATTTTTATCCAACACTTAGAATTTTTTTTACAAGTTTTGATCAAATTGTTGTCCCAACTTCATGGCCATTTTTCACTAGGTTCCCATTTGATTTAGCCAAAACTCACAACATGAAAGTTGTAGACAATGTTTTAAGCTTTCCAAAATGTCACAGAACACAATTTTATCATGCTTGAGCTAGGAGATTAGAAGGCATGTAGTTGGGAATCCATTCTTGAAGTACAAGTCATTTTTGTGATGAACATAAGATCAAATCTCCAAGCCATGTTTCATAGTCTCACTTTACAGGCTTCTAACTTCCAAATCTATCCATAATCAGAAGATTACACATACTTTTGAGCCATGATCCAAGTGATTCAAGCATTTTCCAAGGCATCATTCCATTAATGGCACAAAGTCAACACTTCCATTTTGGAAAAGCATGCTTTTTTTGCAAAAGTCCATTCCTTGAGCCTCTAACTTCTTTCTTCTGCACACACTCAACCTACAAAGTCAAAAGCAACATGTTTAAAGTTTACAACCACTCTAGAAGGCATGGGGCTATGCATTGAGACTTGGTGTATTCAAAAAATCACAAGTTACAACAAAGGAAAAAACTTGGAAACTTGTAAACCAAGCTCTCTTATCTTCTGAAACCTTTGGCTTATACATAGAGAGAGAGAGAGAGAGAGTTTGCAAGCTAAGGCACCAATTCACAAACCCTAAAAACCTCTCAAACTCAGAATCACCAAAAATTCTCTATAAGTGCATATTTTGAGCCTTAAGAAGCCAACTCTCAATCTGCTCGTGAATTTTCCCTTCTCATCATTCAAACATCATCTATACACTATATATAAGTGATCTAAA
This sequence comes from Vicia faba, assembly GCA_948472305.1. Lineage (NCBI taxonomy): Eukaryota > Viridiplantae > Streptophyta > Magnoliopsida > Fabales > Fabaceae > Vicia > Vicia faba. The sequence goes on along the minus strand of OX451740.1, from coordinate 1,053,629,018 downwards.
CACCTGAATCACTTCTGTAATCACCCTATCACCATCCACCATTTTCAAAATGCACCATTGCAGCTTGACTTGGTCAGAACAATTGGGCAAGCTACAAGGTATTATATCAATTGGAATAGCTTCAGGGAGGTCTAAGGAAGCTTAATCAATCATTACATTATACCTGGAAGCATCCATACGGGTTCTGAGTTTCCACTTTAAGAGGTAAGTTTTCTATACTTTGAAATCTCTATACAAGCATCATTTGCATTTATTTTCTAAAGCAAAAATGTAGATATCAATGCCCTGAAGTTAACCATGTCCTTAGTTTTCATTTATATTGACCGTGTGATGGGAATTTTGGATTTGAAATTTCTGAAATATTAGGGTTCAGTTTGGTACCAACAGAAATTCACTTTAATCCTTGAGTTTTAGCTTAAGTTAATGGCATGGTTGAATTTGTGTTGAAATTTGGAACAACTTTGATGTTTACATTTTTCAAAATGGTTGAGAAATGGAAGAGTTTGAAAAATAAAAAATTTTGGTGTTGCTGTTCTGGCGCAAGGAAGAAGATGAAGCCATATTCAAATTTCCAAGATTGAGTTTATAATATATTTATTGATTGTTGTTTTACAACCGTATGTAACACCCATCCCATTGGCAACACGCGCGTGTTTAAGTCATACCTATGCCTGGTTACGGGTTCGAGCCAAGAATGGGACATTTTCTTTTTTCACATTTGTTTCTTACAGATTTAATGCAAACAAGCCCAACGCGCCTATCATGTGCCTCACATCAACACCATTAGATGTTCATCAAGTCAAATCAAACGCTTCAAATTCGCATATGCATCATGAACCCTTTGAAGCCAACTGCATTGGATCCAGTACAGTGCCTGGACCTTCTTGTTGTTGGGCCTGGATTTTTTGGTCTCTCAACCCCTTTTTTTCTTTTGCAGTTCAGGCCTATTTTATTTCTTTTTTATTTTTAATTAACTTTTTTTCTTTTTTCTAAATCATTTTTATTTAATCAGAAAAAAATCATAAAAATGACAAAAATTAGATTTAGTCTTTTAAATCAATTAATTTAATTTTTGACAAATAAAAATTATTTTATTTTGACCATCTTGATTTTATTTTATTAAGACTAGTTTTTTTTATACTTCATTTGTTTTTCTAAACAAATACAAAAATATTATCTAAATACTTAGATATCTTTATGTCTTAATTAATTAATTTAATTTTCATAAATATAAATATAATTAGTTTAATCACACCTTATTTTATTTTAAATAATTAAAACTTTAAATCAAATTAGAACAGGTCTAACTTTTTTTATTTCATTCATTTCAAATATTTTCTAAACAAAGAAACAACAAATTATTTTCTCAAATACTTAGAATTTTTAGGGTTTCTTAAACATATTTCTAACTCCGTGCATTTGTTTATTCTTCACACTTATACAATCATGTAACTGTCAAAAAAGTTTGTAATAGATAATTAGGGTTTATTGCTTTCCTCCCCCATTCATAAACTTGTAACCCCCATCCCCGAAGCGTTGTAATAGCGTAGGTCATTTAATTTCCGCAATTACAGTTTTCCTTATTATTGTTAGTAATTAGAGTTTGTATGGCAAGATTAAAATAAATCATTACAAAAACTAATTTCAAAGATAAATACTTGAAATTAAAACACTTCGCACACACGCACCTCTAGGGTTACCCTCACTTGTTGCCTCGGATAAAGCACTCATGTCCCTCGAACATGGAATGCTTTAGCAAAGACTCTCGGTTAAAAGATCGTAGTCCCTCTATGACCCTTTGATGTTTCCATCGGTAAACGATCTTAGTCCCTTACGACAATTGCTAAAGCGTCTTACAAGTTGCCTTCTATGACTGTACGATGACCCACGCCTGTCCCTCACATTCAATGATAAGGTTTCCTATTAACTAATGGTAGGATAACACTATCTAAGGAGGAGTAAAAGAAAAAATACTATTGAGTAGGTAGATCACTCATAATCGCTTGCTCATAAACTAAACAATTTCCACACTACATACTTTCAAAATAACTACTTTCAAAACGCTTTTATAAACACTCTTGAGGACTGATACAAGGGTTATTATAAAGAAAACTACCTTACATTGGCATTTTCAAAACATATTTCAAAACAAACACTTTCATCCAATAAATATTTTCAAAACAAACATTTTTTATACATTCTCAACGATACGAGAATCATTACAAAATTGCTGCACTTAGGCGTTTTCAAAATATTTTCAAACATACACAAACACGAAGCATTATTTTCAAAGTGAGATAGTAATTAAGAGCTCGTAGATAACTACGAATGAAAAGGGTTCTAACATCTTCCCTTTTCATAACCTACCCCCCGAACTCAAAAAAAATCTCAAAGGTCTTTCCTGTTCTTTTCACCCTTTCCTTTATTGGATAAAAGAAAAGTCGATGGTGACACTCTTGCTATCCGCAACATTTGCGATAAACCGCAAAACCTCAAGTCAGTTCTCCCACCGTATTACAGGGATGAAAACTTAAGTATCAGGGGATTTCTTGAAATGTACTTGAACATGTTACTTGAGTCTTTATAACTCAATAAAACATTATTCAGAGCATAAAACATTGATTCCTGACCTAACCTATGACTAGGGCAAGGCTCGGTTCATGCTTGCTCGTATAATTCGACTTTCATGTGGATTCGGGTTCTCCATGGGATTCAAACCTACTTCAATAATCGTTACTCTTATGGGATTCAAACCCACTTTGAGTCTCTCTCGCTGTATGGAACTCGAACCCACTTTGGTGTCCACCTCTCCTCTATGATACTCTAACGCACTTCTTCGGGACTCAAATCCGTTTTGAGGCATGAATCATTGGTACCACATCCCTATTTACTACTTTACATAAGCATCTCAAATGGGATGTGCACAATCAAGGAAAAACGTCTTAATACGTGATTGAGTTCCACATATAACTTGATTGAATTCATCAAACACTAGATGATCATATTCACCAATTCGTATAATAATACTTCATGTTCCTTACAAAGCATATTCATTCACATTTCCAATTTTATTCTAGCTACTATTCATCCACGATATACTCCGAGGTACCATTGTGTCCAAACACCTCCATCTAATTCATATACCTTAGCCCTAATTATCTTACTAGTTCATTTACCTAAATGTATTCTAAATTGTCCTCACTCAAAATCGCATAAGGTTATTCAAGTTATTATGCACAAATAAACCAAACATAACTAGAACATAAATAATTCACATTAATCTCATAATCATTTCCATCATTCACCAAGCATCCTTGGTTTAATTTATTATTTATCATCATCATGCAATAGTACATTGAGTTATCTTTCCACCATTTTGAGTCTCATAACAATCATAATTACAGATCTCGAGTTATGGAGAAAACAAGAACCAAGTATTTTTCTTTGTGCTGTCATCTTCACTTAGTGAGCCATAGGGAGCTCCTAGCGAGACAAGTCAGTAAGCACCAAAAATGGATTTCCCCTGCTTCGCTTAGTGAATAGGTAACAAGATCAACCGAGGGGATTTCGCTTAGTGAGGCCCATCGAATGGGGTAGCGAGGCCTGGCAGAAAGTTTTTCCATACAGATTTTCCCTGTCTCGTTTATCGAGACTTAGCGAGCTCCTAGAAAACACACCGGAAAAACTCGCTTAGCAAGCTGGTCTCTCGCTTAGCAAAAATACCATAACATAACCAACCCTAAACACGAACAAGAAGGGAAACACCACACCAAACACAACATAAATCATATCAACATACCAAATAACATGTTTATAGCATGGAATTCAACCAAAGATGGAAAGAAATGAATAAGAAGCTCATTTAGGTCATATTCATGACGGATAACACAAATCCTAACAATTCCAATCTCATGAAATTTTATCTTAGAGATATAGTAACTAGAACCTATGGAACCTTATTTTCCAAGTAACCGATGTTGTTTTGATGATGACAATTGTAGAAAGGTCATAACAACTATAAAGAATATTTAGCATGATGACAAATATGGAGATAATAGCAGACAATTAGCATAAAAAGATGCAACATAATAACAACTTCAAAGTACGTAACAGACATTTAGCATATTGAAAATGCAACAAGTTTTTGTTTTGACTATAAAGGAAAAAACAGATGCTAAGCATGATGAAGATGAAACATGATGACAATTGTAACTGATCAGAAAGATGACATTATGCATAGTAAAGATGCAAATAAAGTCAACCAATTTAAAGTCAATGTACTTAAAGTAGTTAAAGATGTAAGCCACGTGCTTGATAGAAGATTAAAAAAGTCTCAGTTGAAGGACGAACAAAGGTTCAGAACAGAATAAAGCTTAAACAAAGGCAAACAAGTAGATTACATCACAATCCTAAAAAAGGAGATTTTAAGCAAAAGTCAACCAAATAGATACATTAGACACTGGCTTAGGAAATTTATCCAAATTTAGTAAGTGAATGAAACTTTTGTAAGAGTAAAAGTTCTTTCTTTATAAAAGTAGTTGGCTATAAGCGCACACACATTTAAAAACTTTTTAAAAAATGTTTTCGAAAAGAAAATACCTTGAAGAAATATATAAAAGGTTCTTAGAAAGTGATGGGAACATTCAAAAATCCAGAAAAATTATTTTGACTGGATTTAATCGATTAGCACAAAGTGCCAATCGATTAGATTGGCGCGATTTTGAGGATAAAGGCAATTTGAATGTACCCAAACGATTAATAATGAATTCATATAATTTCTTAACTATTTTGGAAATCATATGCGTTACATTTAAATAATTAATTAGTTGGCTTAATTGATTGGTAACGGTCATTTTTCTTTCAATGTTGTTTCCTTTTTTGAAGAATTTGAAGCCTATAAATAGAGGTCTCATTCCTCAATTCAAATCATCCATAAGAACAATTATGTATTGACACTCTCTCTAAGTTTTCATTTTCACTTTCTCTCGCTAGTTCTTATAGCCAAATGCGTTTGTGAGGAAATATATTTTGTGAGTGAGATGTTTATGTAATTCTGGATGGGTAGAAATGTATGAAGTTCTTCAAGGTAGTTATTGATGCACCTTGATGAACACAATCCATTTTAAGGATAAAAATATGAGGTTATAAGCTAAACACATTAAAAGCTTTGGTTTGGGAAAGTGTGATCAGTTCTTAATATTTAGTTAGGTTGAAGATCGTTAATATGGTTGAACTTCCCTTAAGGCTATTATAAATCCTTGTTCATTTGAAGGATTAAGTTATTCAATATTGATGAACTTGCCATTAGGTTCATGGTTATCACGTATAAAACCAAAGGTTAGAAGATCAGTTTGTTAAAATCTCAAGAGGTTAATGGTTATCCTTTTAAACCATATTAAGCTCAAATATTTTGTGGAGAGAAGCTTAATCAATTCAATCTACAGTTGGGAACGAATCTTGACCACTTCAATCTCAACAATGGAGAAGATGCAAATGGTCATATCCTTCGTATTATATTATAATAGTTGTAGGACAAGCACAATTTCCTTGTATAAGAGGGGCCGTAAGCTTCACCTACTGAAAGCTCTCAAGTATATAATAGAAACTCTCAATACCAGTTATTGGGTTAAGGAGTAGGTCCTTTTGATTTGAATGAACTTCTATACATCATGGTGCTTTAATTTTCCCTTAAATTTTTACTTCTGCACTTTACTTTTTGAAATACTTCATATTCCGCTGCTAAGTTATAGAAAAACATTTTTTAAAACTATGATATATCTTAGGTTTTAGAAAAAATTTCAAACTCTGATTTTAATCTCGAAAAGTTTTTAAAAACCATGCTTTTTCAAACCACATAATTCAACCCCCCCCCCCCCCCCCCCCCCCCCCTTCTTGTGTGTGAAGTCTCAAGTCCAAGAGAACCCACCTCAAGGTAATGATTGATGATGGGAGAAGAATGGTTTGATGGTTGATTCCACTTATTCAAGGTTTCCAATTATCTTCTTCAAGCATTCCACTTCTCTTCTCTTCTTTCCTTACCAACTTTTTTCTTACTAGCAAATGAGGAGGAAAACATGTGGTTGGTAATAAGAGATGAGAGAATTAGTGGATGAGAACAAAAGCTAGTAAAAAAATATATTTAATTGGATATTTCATCTACTAGCTAAACTTACCAATTATTAATGTTATCAAAATGTTCTTTCTTTAATAAATTAATAAAGGTCAATCTTAATAAATAAGAATTAAGCTCATATGAGTTCACTAATTACTATATTTGTCCCAACTGACATGTAATAGAGCATATATGAACTTATTTGATCTCACCTGACAAGGTTTTGAGTATCTAAGGGAACATGGGGTACTACATCATCCCCCCTTAAATAAATAAATTATCCTCAAATTTTAAAGATTACCTGAAAAAGACGAGGGTAAGCTTTTCGCATCTCGTACTCCGGCTCCCATGTATCTTCGCTCGAATGTGATTCATCCCACTAAACCTTAACAAGAGGAATCTCTTTGTTTCTCAACACTTTAGTTTCACGATCCGTAATACGACTTGGTTGAAGTTCAAAATAAATGTTTACTTCTACTTTAATTGTATATAAAAGAACAAGTTTAAGAGGATCGAGAATGAATTTCTGAAGTTGAGATACGTGAAAGACCCCATGCATCTCAGATAGAGAAGATGGTAAGGCTAATTTTTAAGCTACTTCACCTATCCTTTCAACAATCTGATATGGTCCCATATATCTTGAGCTTAACTTCTGTGACTTCAAAGGCCCTTTCAATCTTAACCCTGGAGTAACTTTTAAGAATACGTGGTCACCCTCCTCGAATTTCAATGGTCTCCTCCTATTATCTGCATAACTATTTTAACGATCTTGGGCTTTCTTCATTTTATCTCAAATCTTCTTTATTCTCTCTGTGGTCTCTTAAATAATTTCTGGTCATAAAATCCCCGCTTTACCACCTTTCATCCAACAAAGAGATGTTATACATTTCCTTCTATATAAAGCTTCACATGGAGAAATACCAATGCTTGCATGGTAACTATTATTATATGAAAATTTGATCAACGGTAGGAGCTCTTTCCAATTTCCTCCACTTCCCAGCACACATGCTCTCAACATGTCTTCCAAGGTCTGAATCTTCCTCTCTGTCTGACCATCCATCTGAGGATGATTAGAAGTACTCAAACACAACTTTGATCCCATAGCTTGCTGAAAGGCTTCCTAAAATCTTGAAGTAAGTTTTGGATCCATATCTGACACAATACTAGTAAGAACACCATGCAATCTTACAATCTCTGAAATGAACAACCGTGCAAGATTAATTGCCTTGTAAGTAGTCTTTACTGCTAGGAAGTGGGTTGACTTGTTTAACCGATCCAAAATTACCCATATGTAGTCATAACCACCATGACACGGTAATCCAACTGCAAAATCCATAGAAATATTATCCCATTTCCACACCGGAATTTCCAACGGTTGCAACAAACCACCTATATTTTGATGTTCAATCTTTACCTGTTGGCACACCATACATTCAGATAGATACTCAGAAACATGCCTCTTCATACCTGGCCATAAATAATTATTTTTTAAATCTCAATACATCCTTGACGAACCTGGATGAATGGTAAACACACCTTTGTGCCCTCCTCCAAAACTCTTCTTATTAACTCTGCATCATTCAAAACACATAGTATTTGATTAAAGAGAAGCACTTCATCCATATCTCGAGTGATACCCAGTTGAATCGACATCGCTTGCAAATTCTCATCTAATAAGTACCCTTGATGATTTTTCTCCCGCAAATTAGAAGTAACATTCAAGTTCTTTATCATTACACCATTCTGAGTCCAAGCAAACTGAAGATTGAGATCTCAAAGATTTTCCAAAAATTCATACTCCAACGCCATTAACTAAGCCTTATGCATCTCTTTCCTACTTAACGCATCCGCAACTTTATTCACTTTACCCGGATGATGCTTTAATTCAAAGTCAAAATCCTTCAAGTACTTCATCCATCTCCTTTTTTTGCGTGTTTAACTCTTATGGTCACTAAGCATCTCAAAATGTACTATGTATAAATAGTGATTCCACACCTTCAAAGCATATACAACTTCTGCCAACTCAAGGTCATGTGTTGGGTATTTCTCTTCATGAGTTTTTAGCTATGTAAAAGAATATGCCACCACTTTAACCTCTTGCATTAACACACCATCTAATCCTTTCTCTGAGGCATCACAAAACACGTCATAAGCCTTACTAGGATCTGGAATAATTAGAACAGGTGTAGTATTAAACATTTCATTCATATTTTTGAAACTTTGTTCACACTTGGAATCCCAACTGAAAGGAACCTCTTTCCGCATAAGACGAGTCATTGGTAAATCCAACTGAGAGAAACCTTTGTTAAACCTTCAATACTAACCTCCAGTCCTAAGAAACTCCATACTTTAGAAACATTATTCGGTATTTCCCAATTAATAATTGCTTCAACTTTAGATGGATCCACTGCTACTCCCTTTGCAATATCACATAATCAAGAAACTTAACTTTAGTCATCCAAAACTCACACTTACTGAGCTCTCCAAAAAGTTGTCTCTCTCACAATACCGACAAACGATTCTAAAATGTTTTCCATGCTCTTGTGGAGTGCAAGAATAAATAAGAATATCATTAATAGATATCACCATAAACTGATCCAAATAAGGCAGTAATATCCGGTTCATATAATCCATAAAGATCGTGGGTGCATTCATCACTCCAAGTGGAATTATAAGAAACTCGTAATGACTATATCGGGTTCTAAATGAGGTCTTTAGTGTGCCTGAGCTTTTAACTCAGATTTGATGATAGCCCAATCGTAAATTAATCTTTGAGAATACACAAGATCCTCTAATTGATCCAACATATCATCTAACCTTGGTAAGGGATACTTCTTCTTGATGGTGACCTTATTCAACTAACTGTAGTCAATGCATAAGCGCACACACCATCATTCTTCTTCACTAATAACACTGGAGCTCCCCATGGCGAGACGTCTGGCCGAACGAAATGCTTACTCAATAATTCTTCCACTTGATTCTTAAACTCCCTCATCTAGAGTAGTGACATATCATACAGAGTGACAGATAGTGGAGCCATCTGCGGTATCAGATCAATATAGAATTCCACTTCCCTTTTTAGAGGAAGAGAAGTGACATCCTCGTGGAAAACTTCAGGAAATTCACAAAATATTGGAACTTGTGCAACCTTAAAATATTCACTTGATTCCTTGGTGATAATCAAAAGAACAAACTTTTCTTTTTCAAATAAACAATTTATCATAACAACCATACCTTCCAAAATAGTATTCAGTGCATATTTAGAAGTAACTTCATCAGATGGAATGATAATTAATTTTTCCTCGCATCCAATAAATACCGAATTGGCGGAAAGGCAATTCATACCTAGGACTACATCAACCTTCTTAATTGATAAGAATATAAGGACCATTCGAACAATTCTCACAAATCCATTGTATTTTTACAACCTCATCCATGGCAGTAGTTACCACCATAAGCGAAGTTAAATGGACTTCTTTCAATCCAAGACGCTCCAAACAATGAACCAATATAAAAGAGTGGGTTGCTCCATAATTAAAACATTACAAAACAAGGATGATTATTCAAGTGACATATACCGGAAGTCAAATAATTGTTACCCTTGGCCTTCTTTGCATCCAAAGTGTAAACTTGACCAATACTCTTCCCTTGCACTTGAGTATTCTTATAGGGACAATATCTAGCCATGTTTCCCTCCCTCTGACAAAGAAAATATAAAATTACCCCTCCAGCACATCTCCCAAAATGAAATTTCTTGCACATCTAACATTGAGGAGGTTGAGTTGGCCTTGCATTCTAAACTTGCTTTCCCTTAAAAGGTTGCGGCTTAGGCCTAAACTTATAACTTGGTCTTCCTTAGTTCTTATGACCAACCATATATTAATCCATTTCATCTCTCACCTTTTTCAAACTATTTTCAGCCACATAACATTGTCTTAACAATTATGGATAAGTAGTGAACTCTGTCTGAGAAACATTATGAGTTTCACCCCTTAATCCAAATAATAACTAACCAATCTTCCATTTTTCCTCTAGTTCATACATGGTTTACCTGGAGTAAGCATCCATATCTTCATACTTTTTAGCATACTCAACCACTGACATGTTACCTTGTCTAAGCTGCTGAAACTCAAATTCCTTCTGAGTCCTTAAGGAGCTTGAATACTTATCCATAAAAGTGACCTTAAAATGCTCCCAATCCTTTGGTACTCCTTGATTGGTCATAAGGTTCAAAGCACTCTCCCACCACCTTGCGGCAAGATCCTTCATCATGTGAGAAGCATAGGCCACCTTATTCTCCTTACTGCATTATTTGAAACACCGTTTCTATATTGAACAACCATTCATGAACCTTTACCAGATCCAAACCTTCTAGAAATTCTGGAGGATTCATTCGAATAAAGTCCCTAAAACTACCACATACAACCTATTGTGGAACTACTTGTGGATGAATACCTTCATTCATATGTTGCATAATATGCTGCATGAATTGATTTTATTGTTGTTGCATCTATTAAAAAAACTAAGTCCACTAAACTCCACCATTCTCAGTTGTTGGCTCTTGATTCACATTTCGAGCTCTAGGCTTACCACGGCCTCTGTGTTTTCCAACCATGATCCTAAATGTCATGAAAATATAATTAAGTTAATCAGGCTCAATACTATAAATATGACATCAAGAACAATGATGACAATACACATATGAAGTAGAGATGAATAATTCATAATATTTCACGCAAAGTTGAGAATCGACCTGCTCTGATACTAATTGTAAAACCCACATAAAAAACATGTATAGAATACATATTATACATATTGTACGTCTTGTATTGAAATACATAAGAGCCTATCAGCAACAGTGTACATATATACATGCCCAAAATATAATATACAGCCAAGGCACAATATATACAAAGGTTCGTAAAACAAATATAAGAACTAGATCATCCTCTGAATGATCTCAAAATAACTATCTACATAGAAGAAGAAACATCATCCAAAGCATCAAACAAGTTTCCCCTTGCCTTTAACCTGCAAAGAATCTCCTCAAAAACACAATAATAGTTGAGGTGAGATGATAATCTATGTGGATTCCTTATCTTATGGGTCCACTCGGCTCTACAAGGTTTCTAATCAATTTTCTAACTTGAGTCTTATAAGGGGATGAAAACTTAAGTATCAGGGGATTTCTTACAATGTATGGGAATATGTCACTTAAGTCCATATAAATCAATAAATCACTATTTGGAGCATGAAACATCGATTCCCGACTGGACCTGCATCTAGGGCAAGGCTCAGTTCATGCATGCTCATATGGTTCTACTTTTATGTGGATTCGAGATCTCCATGGGACTCAAACCCACTTCAAGAACTGTCACTCGTATGGGACTCGAATCCACTTTGATTCTCTCTCACCATATGGGACTTGAACCCATTTTGGTATCCACCTCTCCTCTATGGGACTCTAACCCACTTCTTCGAGACTCAAATCCTTTTTAAGGCACGAATCATTGGTGCCACGTCCCCATTTTCTACTTTACATAAGCATCTCAAATTATATATGCACAATCAAGGGAAAAATGTCTAAATACATGATTAGGTTCCACATATAATGTGATTGAATTCATCAACCAATAAATGATCACATTCACCAATTCCCATAATAATACATCATGTTCCATTCAAAGCATGTTCATTCACGTTTCCAATTTTGTTCTAGTGACTATTCGTCCATGATACACACCGAGGTACCATTGTGTCTGAACACCACTGTTTAATTCATCTACCCTAGACCTAGTTATCTTACTATTCCATTTACCTAAATGTCTTCCTAAGTGTCTTCACTCATCATCACGTAAGGTTATTCAAGTTATTATGCACACATAAAACAAACATAATTGAAACATAAATAATTCACATAAAGCTCATAATCATTTCCATCACTCGCTAAAAATACTTGGTTTAATTCATGATTTCTCATCATCATGCAACAGTCCATTGAATCATCTTTCCACCCATTCGAGTCTCGTATTAATTGTAATTACAGTTCTTGAGTTAAGGAGAAAATGAGAACCAAGTATTTTTCTTTGTGTTGTTATCTTCTCTTAGTGAGCCATAGAAAGCTCCTAGTGAGACAAGTCAGTAAGCACCAAAAACTGGATTTCCCCTACTTCGCTTAGAGGACAGCTAGTGAGACCTAGCGACGAGGTTTCGCTTAGTGAGACCTAACGAATGGGGTAGCATGGTCTGGCAAAAAGTTTCTCCACATAAATTTTCCCTGTCTCGCTTAGCGAGATCTTAGAAAACACACCAGAAAAACTCGCTTAGATAGTTGGTCTCCCGCTTAGCGAAAATATCAGAACATAACCTGTAGTAAACGTGAATAGGAAGGGAAACTCCACACCAAACACAACATAAATCATATCAACATACCAAATAACATTTCTGTAGCATGGAATTCAACCAAACATGTAAAGACATGAATAAGAAGCTCATTTAGGTCATATTCATGATGGATAACACAAATCGTAACAGTTCCAATCTCATGAAATCTTATCTTAGAGATATACTAACTAGAACCCACTTCAAGGTAATTATTGATGATGGAAGGAGAATGGTTTGATGTTTGATTTCACTTCTTCTTCAATCTTTACAATTCTCTTCTTCAATATTTCCACTTCTCTTCTTCTCTTCTCTTCTTTCCTTACCAACTTCTTTTCTTACTAGCAAATGAGGAGGAAAAAATGTGGTTGGTAATAACTGTAATTGCAAGCTTCTCAAGTCATATTTAAAGCATGTGTTTTGATGAAGACAACATGGACATCAACTTTCAAAGGATGTGCAAAAATCTTATCAACATCAAATAAAAGTCTTGAAGATTATTGAAGAATTATTGAAGAAATCATCAAATGTCAATATGGTATAAATAATTCTTAAAATCTTGAATATAGATGTTCACAATATGCATTCATCAACATATACATATTCCATATTTTTAACATCAAGAAAAACTTTGTTTGAAATATCTTTCAAAAATTATTTTTGAAAATAAAGCTTTAGGAACCGGTTCCTCCCTAACAGGGAACCGGGTTCCAGATTTTCTCAAAAAAACATGTCCCTGGATTTTGTACCAGGAACCGGGTCGTACCAATAGGGGAACCGGTTCCTGCATGATAAATTTGAATTTCAACTTATAACGTTCACTAAGAACCGGGTTCTGTCAGTGTCGGAACCGGTTCCTAGCTAACCAATGCAGCTTTTACTTTGTTTTTTGAACATTTTTCAAGTGGTATCTTTTCATGAATGCATTGCAACTTTTCATATGAATTGGCATGAATGAAGAGGTTCTTACAACTTTATAAAATGCAGATTTTCTTATTTTCAAACAATGTTCAATACTTCAATTTTCAAATTAACAAATATACTTCTTCATTAACAATTTTCTCATTTACTCACATTTGAAATTATACTTTCATGTGTTCATAATTTTGTGAAACTTGCCATATACACTTTCATTATCATTACAAGTTTCATTCATACATTGTGAACATTTATATACATTGTTGAGAATTGTTTTTATCTTGAAGAAGAAGATCAATTGAAGATTGATAAAGCTCTCCATATACTTCAAAATTAATCATTGTATTACTTAAAGGTTTTCCCTTACTATCCAGGATTGTTGGAAGTAAGTGTTGTGATTTGAAGAGGATTGTTCTTCATTCACATTAGTGTTTGTTTGGTCTTAAAGGTGTTAAGAACCTTTGATCATCCTATAGGTTAGATAGTAAGCATAGGCTGTACAATCATTCTAACTATAGTGAAATCTCTTTCGTGTTGGAAAGGGGACTGGAGTACTCTCGGATTATGAGGGGAACCAGGATATATCACCGTGTTCTTTACTTTTCCGCATTTATCGCTTTCATCACCATAATCAGGAAAAGATAAAGATATAATCAAAACCTTCAAACACTTAACCAAAAATTACTACCAACCATTCTCATAAAACCGAATAAATTTTATAAGACCTAATTCACCCCCCCCCCCCCTCTTAGGCACTCTGAGACTTACAATTGGCATCAGAGCAAGTTATAGGTAACTTGTTCCTAAAGATCCAGAATGGCTTCCGCAAATCATCAACCAGTCTTCAGAGATGGTGGTAGTAATAACAAGCCTCCTCTATTCTGTGGTGAATATTTTGACTTCTGGAAAATACGCATGAAGGCGCATTTAGAAGCACAAGGAGAGGAAGTATGGGATGCTGTTGAAAATGGTCCATTTATCCCAATATCAGTAATCAATGGCATTGGTTCTGTAAAGCCCAAAATTGCATGGGACAACGATGATAAAAAGAAAGTTCTCTATGATAAAAAGGCAATAAACCTTCTTCAAGGTGCACTCAGTATGGACGGATTTTTCCGTATCTCGAACTGCAAGACAGCAAAAGAAATATGGGATACCCTGGTTCAAATTCATGAAGGAACGGCTGAAGTAAAAAGATCAAGGCTAAATACCTTGAGTCAAGAATATGAATTATTTCAAATGCAGCCCGGAGAATCCATTCTTGACTTACAAAAGAGATTTGTGCATTTGACAAATCACTTAAATGCTCTTGGTAAAACCTTGACAAAAGATGAACTCAACTTGAAAATCCTTAGATCATTGACTAGGGAATGGCAACCAAAGGTAACGGCAATCTCAGAAAAGAAGAGTCTCTCTGCAATGACTTTCGCTACATTATTTGGCAAACTTCAAGAATATGAAACGGAACTCGGTAGACTTGAAAAACATGAAAATTTAGAGAAGAAATCCAAAGGCATTGCCTTGAAAGTTGATTCAAAGGAAAGTCAAGATAAAGATGCATCGGAGGAAGATGAAAACTTCTTGCTTCTTGTAAAAAGGTTAGGAAAATATTTTGGTCATAAAAATAATCTTCATAATGCTAACTTTGTCAAGAGGAAGAAATTTTATAATCATAAAGATAAAGAAGCCTCCACATCAACACAAGATGTCACATGTTATGAATGTGGAAAGCAAGGTCACATAAAGCCGGATTGTCCAAAACTCTCCAAGAAAAATGGATTCAAAGGAAAAAAGGAGTTCAAGAACAAAAAGGCTTATGTTGCATGGGAAGATAATGAGATAAGTTCTTCATCCGATTCGGAAAGCGGGGAATGTGCAAATCTAGCATTAATGGCTTCACATCACTCCGACAATTAAGAAGAGGTTAGTAATGAATTTAATCTTTTTGATGATGATGTTCAAGATGCTATTGATGAACTCTTGAGAGAATGCAAAAGTTTATACAAAAAGGTGTCAAATCAAGAAAAAGAACTTCTAAGTTGTTTAGAAAAAATTGACACCATGACTAAAGATTTTGAACTTCAAAAACAGAATTTTATTAAAGAAAAAGAAAACTTTGCATGCTCCAAGTGTGAATCAAATGTCTTTCAAATTGTTCAATTGAAAAGAGTCATTGAACGATATGAAAAAGGACAAATAGGATTGGAAGGATTACTAAGCCAACAACGTTATCCTAATGATAAAAGGGGTCTTGGTTATGTGAATTCTAAGAAACCAAGTAACAATCCCACTGTTTTTGTAAAGGCTAGTAATAGTTCCAATCCCAAGAAAGTAGAAAAGAAGCAAGTTGTTCATAATCATCAAAAGAAAAAGGCTAATGTATCGAAAAAGAAAACATTTCCTAAGAAGAAATCTTATCCTTCTAGATATAGAAGTAACTTTGAACCTACTTGTTTTTATTGTGGTATTAAAGGCCATACACCTAATGCTTGCTATGTTAGAAACTTTAGTATAGCAAGTGGGCATTATGTGTGGGTGAAAAAGGGAACTAACTATGAAGGACCCAAGGCAACTTGGGTACCTAACAAAGAATAATTTGTTTGTGTAGGTATGCTTGAAATCCACATCAAATGTTTGGTATCTTGATAGTGGATGTTCAAAGCATATGACAGGAGATGTACACCAATTTTCATATCTAGTACATAAAGCCAAAGGGTATGTCACCTATGGAGACAACACCAAAGGAAATATTCTTGGCATTGGAATAGTTGGCACACCTCCATCCATTCAAATTGAGGATGTTCTCTATGTTGAAGGATTAAAACACAATCTTCTTAGCATAAGTCAACTTTGCGATAGAGGGTTCAAGATCAAATTCAACAAAGATGAATGTCTCATTATGGATGAGGCAACCAATGAGGTAAAACTCAAAGGTATAAGAACTAACAATATTTTTATGATTACTTTAGATGATTTGTCTCTGAAGGTACAATGTCTTATGGTAAACAACAATGACGCTTGGTTATGGCACAAGAGGATCGCTCACATTCACATGGAGCACTTGAACAAATTGGTTAAGCGTGACTTAGTTATTGGTCTACCAAAGATGAAGTTCATCAAGGACAAATTATGTAATGCATGCCAAAAGGGCAAACAGACCAAAACAACTTTCAAATCTAAGAATGTGGTGTCTACTACAAGACCACTACAATTGTTACACATGGATCTCTTTGTTCCATCAAGAACAAAAAGCTTCGGAGGTAATGTATACGCTTTAGTCATTATTGATGATTTTTCTAGATATTCTTGGACTTTGTTTCTTGTACAGAAAAGTGATGCTTTCAAAGCCTTTAAGAAGTATGCTAAGCAAATCCAAAATGAAAAATCACTAAAGATTGTATCCATAAGAAGTGATCATGATGGAGAATTCCAAAATGCACAATTTGAAGAATTTTGTGAAGAACATGGTATCTCTCATAATTTTTCAGCACCAAGAACTCCACAACAAAATGGAGTAGTTGAAAGAAAGAATAGGTTTCTAGTGGAACTTGCAAGAACAATGCTTAGTGATGCAAATCTTCCTAAATATTTTTGGGCGGATGCGGTTAGTACGGCATGTTATGTTGGAAATCGAGTAATCATTAGACCTGTAATAAAGAAGACTCCATATGAACTCTTCAAAGGAAGAAAGCCAAATATTGCTCACTTCTACATTTTTGGATGCAAGTGTTTTGTTCTTAACAATGACAAGGATAATCTCGGTAAGTTTGACGAGAAATCCGACGAAGGTATATTTCTTGGTTATTCGCTTTCTAGTAAAGCATATAGAATTTATAATAAAAGAACTTTAACTATTGAAGAATCTATGCATGTATCTTTTGATGAAACTAACCCCTCTAAGGAGGAAGTAGTTGTTTGTGATGATGATGATCCTATAGATTTACCCCCGGAAGATCTTTCAAATGATCAAGTTGTGAAATCACCGGAAAATCAAGAAAACATTGTACAACAAGATTCAAACACCAATGATCTACCAAAAGAATGGAGAACTCATAGAGACCATCCTATTGAAAAAATTATTGGTGACATTAGCCAAGGAGTATCAACAAGATTGAATCTAAAAGATGCTTGCTTAAACATGGCGTTTGTTTCTCAAATTGAACCTACCAAAGTTGATGAAGCCTTAGGAGATGATAAATGGATTATTGCTATGTAAGAAGAATTAAATCAATTCGAGAGAAATCAAGTTTGGGAACTTGTTCCTAGACCAAGTGGTAAACACATCATAGGTACCCGATGGGTGTTTAAGAACAAACTTGATGAGAATGGTCTAATTTTTCGAAACAAAGCAAGGTTGGTTGCCCAAGGTTACAATCAAGAGGAAGGAATCGACTTTGAAGAAACATTTGCTCCGGTTGCAAGGTTAGAAGCTATACGTCTTTTACTTGCTTATGCTTGTTCATTAAATTTTCAGCTTTTTCAAATGGACGTCAAAAGCGCATTCTTGAATGGATACATCAATGAAGAAGTCTATGTCAAACAACCCCCAGGATTTGAAGACTTCAAACATCCTACACATGTCTTTAAGTTGAGAAAGGCTCTTTATGGCTTAAAGCAAGCACCAAGAGCATGGTATGATAGACTTAGCAATTTTTTGTGTGAAAAAGGTTTCGAAAAGGGTAAGGTTGATAAAACCTTGTTCATTAAGAAAATCCAAAGTAACACTTTATTGGTTCAAGTCTATGTTGATGATATCATTTTTGGATCGACTAACAAAGAAATGTGTGAGGAATTCTCATTGATGATGCAAGGAGAATTCGAGATGTCTATGATGGGAAAGATGAACTACTTTCTTGGACTACAAATCAAGCAACTAGAAGATGGAATCTTCATCAATCAATCTAAGTATTGCAAAGAATTATTGAAAAAGTTTGATATGGACAATTGTAAAGCCATGAACACTCCAATGGGCTCCGGTACATATGTTGATCAAGATGAATCCGGTACTCCAATTGATATTACAAAGTACAGAGGTATGATTGGTTCTTTATTATACTTGACAGCAAGCCGTCCTGACATCATGTTTAGTGTTTGTCTTTGCGCTCGCTTTCAAGCCAATCCAAAGGAATCACACCTCATGGCAGTTAAAAGGATCATGAAGTATCTTAAAGGAACAATCAATGTCGGCTTATGGTATCCGAAAGGTAGTATTTGCACTTTAATTGGTTATTCTGACGCGGATTATGCAGGTTGCAAAACTGATCGTAAAAGCACAAGTGGTACTTGTCACATTATTGGAAATGCATTAGTATCATGGGCTTGTAAAAAGCAAGCATGTGTTGCTCTTAGCACGGCCGAAGCAGAATACATAGCAGCGGGTAGTTGTTGTGCACAAATTCTTTGGCTCAAGCAACAACTCCGTGATTACGGACTTGATCTCGGATGCATTCTCTTCGATGCGATAATACAAGTGCTATCAATATTACAAAGAATCCGGTCATGCATTCAAGAACCAAACATATATATATTCGACATCATTTTCTCCGTGATCATGTACTTAAAGGAGATGTCGAAGTCACTTTTATGGATACTCATAACCAACTCGCAGATATCTTCACTAAACCGCTTGCTCGAGAACCTTTCTTCAAAATCCGAAGAGAACTTGGTATTTTGGATGAAGGTGATATCTAATGTTTCTCTTAAGATGCACGTCTTAATTTTTATATGTATCTATTTCACTCTTTTTCCCCATCCTTTTTTATGTTAACAAAGGGGGAGAAGAGTATGCATGTGTGTTGTTTTGTTTCAAAGAAATTGCAGGCCCAAATAAATATCAAACTCTCTCCAAAATTCAAAGAATCATGGACTTAGGGGGAGCATACAATTTAGGGGGAGCCTTGCATTTGCTCAACATGTTTGCTACACAAAACAACATGAACATTTCAAGAATCATTTTCAAGACTTGGTTGTCATCATCAAAAAGGGGGAGAATGTAATTGCAAGCTTCTCAAGTCATATTTAAAGCATGTGTTTTGATGAAGACAACATGGACATCAACTTTCAAAGGATGTGCAAAAAGCTTATCAACATCAAATAAAAGTCTTGAAGATTATTGAAGAATTATTGAAGAAATCATCAAATGTCAATATGGTATAAATAATTCTTAAAATCTTGAATATAGATGTTCACAATATGCATTCATCAACATATACATATTCCATATTTTTAACATCAAGAAAAACTTTGTTTGAAATATCTTTCAAAAATTATTTTTGAAAATAAAGCTTTAGGAACTGGTTCCTCCCTAACAGGGAACCGGGTTCCAGATTTTCTCAAAAAAACATGTCCCTGGATTTTGTACCAGGAACCGGGTTGTACCAATAGGGGAACCAGTTCCTGCGTGATAAATTTGAATTTCAACTTATAACGTTCACTAAGAACCGGGTTCTGTCAGTGTCGGAACCGGTTCCTAGCGAACCAATGCAGCTTTTACTTTGTTTTTTGAACATTTTTCAAGTGGTATCTTTTCATGAATGCATTGCAACTTTTCATATGAATTGGCATGAATGAAGAGGTTCTTACAACTTTATAAAATGCAGATTTTCTTATTTTCAAACAATGTTCAATACTTCAATTTTCAAATTAACAAATATACTTCTTCATTAACAATTTTCTCATTTACTCACATTTGAAATTATACTTTCATGTGTTCATAATTTTGTGAAACTTGCCATATACACTTTCATTATCATTACAAGTTTCATTCATACATTGTGAACATTTATATACATTGTTGAGAATTGTTTTTATCTTGAAGAAGAAGATCAATTGAAGATTGATAAAGCTCTCCATATACTTCAAAATTAATCATTGTATTACTTAAAGGTTTTCCCTTACTATCCAGGATTGTTGGAAGTAAGTGTTGTGATTTGAAGAGGATTGTTCTTCATTCACATTAGTGTTTGTTTGGTCTTAAAGGTGTTAAGAAACTTTGATCACCCTATAGGTTAGATAGTAAGCATAGGCTGTACAATCATTCTAACTATAGTGAAATCTCTTTCGTGTTGGAAAGGGGACTGGAGTACTCTCGGATTGTGAGGGGAACCAGGATATATCACCGTGTTCTTTACTTTTCCGCATTTATCGCTTTCATCACCATAATCAGGAAAAGATAAAGATATAATCAAAACCTTCAAACACTTAACCAAAAATTACTACCAAGCATTCTCATAAAACCGAATAAATTTTATAAGACCTAATTCACCCCCCCCCCCCCCCCTCTTAGGCACTCTGAGACTTAATGAGTGGATGAGAACAAAAGATAGTAAATAAATATATTTAATTGGACATTTCATCTACTAGGGCAATTGACCAATTATTAATGTTATCAAAATGTTCTTTCTTTAATAAATTAATAAAGTTCAATCTTAATGAGTAAAAATTAAGCTCATATGAGTTCACTAATTACTTTATTTGTCTCAACTGACATATGATAGAGCATATAGGAACTTAGTTAATCTCAACTGACAAGGTTCGAAGTCTCTAAGAGAACATGGTGTATTACATTCAACCTCTCTGCACAATATAGAGAAATGAACGAATGTTCCGCACCCGTATCAATAATAGAAATCAAAGGAATACCATTGATAAAACACATACCTCTAATCAATCTGTCAGAACTAGTAGTCTCTGATCCTGACAAGGAAAAAACCTTCCCTCCAGACTGGGCTTTCTTTGGTTTCTGGAAATGAGTACTAATGTGACCTGGTTCTCCACACTTGAAGCAAGTCAGCGAGCTACTCTTACAAGAAACAATGAGATGGTATGTCTTTCCACACTGAAATAATTTCTTCTCAGAACTCTTATAGTTGTTAGCATGATGACCCGCACCACTACACTTAAATCACTTGATAGCACCAGGAGTCTCTCCCTCACTTGGTCTTTTCACATCTGAAGTCTTTTGCTTCCCTTTGTCATTTGGAACACTATATGGTTTCCCACGATTTTGATTCTTCTCTTCCTTCTCAATAACATTCTTATAGTGAGCAGACTGGGCTCTACTATCCTCATCATATATTCTGCACTTATTCACCAGCACGAGAAATTGGTGAATCTTCCGGTACCCAATACCTTGCTTGATCTCAGAATGCAATCCACTTTCAAACTTGATACACTTTGATCCTTCAACCGCTGCACTATTATAGTGTGGACAAAACTTCACCAGCTCCTAGAACTTTACGGCTTATTCAACAATTATCATACTTCTCTCTTTCAGCCCAAGGAACTCGATCTCCTTCTTACTATACACATCCTCTTGAAAGTTCTTCTCTAAAACTTCAGCTCTGAACACAACCCAAATGATTTTAGTACCTACAACTTCCATCCTCTGACAAGCATTACCCCACCAGTCCTCGGCTTCTTCTGACAACATATGAGTATCGAATTGTACCTTCTGGTCTTTAGTGCAATCCATCACTCATAAAATCTTCTCAATCTCTTTGAGCCATGCATGTGAACCTTCTGGATCATATCTGGCCATGAAGGTCGTTGGATTGTTTCTCTGAAACTTCCCCAATCCACAAAATTCATCAACCGCTTTATCATTATGATTATTGTGGTTCCACTACTATGGAAAATACCTTTTGTAAAACAACATTACAATGACCTCCTTGTTAACTGTGTAAATATCTAGTTTTTTTTGGGGGGGGGGGGGGGGGAATTCCGATTTTAAGCCACTTTTTACCACGGTTGGAAGTTTGAACCGTGTTAAAAAATGGTGCATGGTCATGAGTTAGAATCTCTCTGTTGTTGTTATTCTTCTACTGCATTTTTTATATTTTATTATAAGACATACAACAATGATTGTTTAATACAACTGTTGTTGTATGTAGCATGCTATCCACTTTACTACTTCAGTTGAAAGTTTCAACTGTGGTGGAAAGTCACTCAAAGTCATGGGTTCAAATCCTAGCACCTATAGTTTTGGTTTTATATATTTTTGAGCCACTTTTCACAATGGTTGGAACTTCCAGCCGTGGTGAAACGTCACTCAGGGTCATGGGGAAATATAAGTGTGTTAAGTTAGTTTCTTCACCATACTTAAATAAATATTGACCATCTATTTAGTGATTATCAACGCTCAAGACACTGCCATTAGTGATCCGCGTGAAACCTTAAACTTAGACGAACTTCCAACTTAAACAAACTTCATCTTCTACCTCAAAACATCATCTTTCATTTACGACACTTTATTTCTACACTAAACCATGCTCGATAATATCATTTCTACCATAAACAAAACTTGAAAATATCATTTCTACCATAAACAAAACTCGAAAATATCATTTCTTTCAATAACAAATCTCAAAACTTCATCATCTCTTTTCCAACTTGAATGAGAGAAGGAAAGTATGGATTCAAGTTAACAATGTTAGTTTTTGTTTTCTTTGTTGTTCTTTTTTTTGTTATTGTTTTTGTTGTTGTTCTTGTTGTTATTATTGTTGTTTTATTGTTGTTTTGTTGTTATTTTGTTGTTGTTTTGTTGTTGTTCTTATTTTTGTTGTTGTTGTTCTTCTTCTTCTTCTTCTTTTCTTGTTGTTATTTTTATTGTTGTTGTTCTTCTTCTTGTTGTTTATGTTGTTCTTGGTATTTTTGTTGTTCTTGCTGATGTTGTTGTTCTATTGCTTCTTTTTCCTTTTTTATTAAAAGATATACAACAACGGTTGTTTAATATAGTCATGGTTGTATGTAGCACACTATCTAATTTATAACAACGGTTACACACCCGTTATGGTATCCCGCACACATACTATCACATGCTACCTAACAACGGACGTGCTACCGTTATTATATGTGTTTCGCAATCATTATTGTATGTGCTTTTCAGAGTAGTGTTTTCATGTGCCATTACTTGAGCCAATGATTCCAAATCCTCAACAATCGCGTTGTCATTTCTACCTCCATCCATTTATCTACACACCAGTAAATAGTCATTAGAGGAAACATTGCCATTTCTTTGCAAATACACTAGTAGAATACTATGGAACAAATATCATTACAAAACATGGCCGAATGGACCGACCTTCTCTAATACCACTATTTAACACCCTAAGTCCTAAAACTTATATAAAAATATTTAATCGACAATTTAAGATGTCATCATGACAACCATCCAAAAACTTTTCAAATCATTTAGCAACATGCAGTGGAAATCATATCATAACAACTTCAATTTAAACTCCTCCAATAAAGTATCAAACCTTAAACAACATAATCCAACATTTACTCAGAAACATAAGCAAAAATTCCACGTTCTCGGTGTTACAAGATCAAAGCACTAAAACCACTAAAGTGCGATAAGTAATAAATAATAAATAAATGAATAATGGCTCTAATAAGCCACCTTCCACACACAACAACAACTCTACTTCTGATTATCTACAAGATATCCATAGCGGACAACATTAACCAAAAGGGGTGAGAAATAAAATTCTATATAAAACAATGTAATGAATGCAAGGGTAAATACCACACAACACATCATACATTCCTTATACAACAACATCGTTACAATCTCAAACCCATCTCACAATCAATTATATATATATATATATATATATATATATATATATATATATATATATATATATATATATATATATATATATATATATATATATATATATATATATATATATATATATATATATATATATATATATATATATATATATATATAAATATGTGTGTGTGTGTGTGTGTGTGTGCGCGTGTGTGTGTGTGTGTGTGTGTGTGTGTGTGTGTGTGTGTGTGTGTGTGTGTGTGTGTGTGTGTGTGTGTGAAATGTTACTCACGACAAGACACTTCTGCATATGGTACCAACTTAAAATTTAGTTCTCTCAAAAACCGAGTTCCCCTTCTAAACCCATGAGCCCCTCTTCTGAGCTTGGGACAAACCACTAGTCCCCATTTCAAACTAGCGAACATGCCTCTTTTAACGACACGAAAAAAATGATGCATGTCATACATATCAATGCAACAACAATAATAATGTTTAAGGACCCCCCCCCCCCCCCCCCCCCCCCCCCTCTAACCATAAAAAACATGCATTGACAACACAATAGTAATTCCCCCTTCTGAACTACTATCCAACAATCACAACAACAATGTATATCAGCACACAAATAGTTTCCCCTTATGGACTATTTATCACAATCTTAACAGCACATAATTAATCACCATATAATCATGCATCACTCAACAATTCTAGTCATATTCACATCATGTAACATCACAAAACATCATCATATGCATCCATACAATTGCTACGTACTTTGACAACATCATTTAAATTGAACTAATTATTAACCAACAATGATAATCCACCACAATTAATTAAGCTTATAATAATTGATTAACAATACTAAACACAGCCAAACAGTAGCCAAGTATCGACTAAATAGAAAAACAATAACAAAATTCCAAATCGGCATCTCGAAATACACAAACTTGGCAAATATCGCCCCTCAATACCCTAACTCGTCAATCTAATGACAACTGACTTCTAAAACTAATCCTGAAGACCATGTCGGTCGCCCAGACAGCTAGATGACGCCCATCACCTATTTGGAACATGTGATGATTAGGTTGTCAAACGCGTGACGACTGTCATGCTGTTAAAGAATGCAAAATTTGTGTATTCTACAACATAGTCCATTTGGGACTCCGATTTCGACATTTCAAACAAAAAAATATATTATGTAATTACCTATTGAGATTACACTAATACACATTGATTTCACATTTTAATTCATCAATTATTAGGGTTCATGTTCATGTTTCAAAGATTTTCAACACAACAATGGAGGAAATCCAAAACATACAAAAACATAATTTTACACCATATAATCTACATGAAAATCAATCATAAAATCATATTATAACAATAATCATGCTCATAATTTCATATTTACATACATCAATAATTCAAAACAGAATCAGAAAGCACAACATAATCCTAGAGAGGGTAAGGTTCCTTCTTCTACCATTCATTGCAAAACACCAAATATAATCCACCCCCTACCGTATTGTCCAGCAATTACTCTTCAATAATTGTGAAATCTCTCTTCTTCCTAAGCTCTTTGTCTTTTTCCTCTTTTCTTTAAAACTCTAATTTTATGTACTGACTGCTCTAGGTTAACACTAACTTTAAATAATTAGATTAACCTAATTATTCCATCTTACTAACAATTTTATTTTTCTCCCCTCAACTATTCTCCTCATACTCTTATTCCTCTTATTTTTCCTTTATCTCGTTTTAACCCCCAACTCTACAATTTCCACTATTTTCTGTAATATCAAGCTTCTCAATGAACTTTATTTTGATGAAGACAAACCATAATGGTAAGAAGGCAAAGATATTGATCAAGCTAAAGCATCAATGGATAAAAGTCTTTGATTCAAGCTCTTGGAAAATTTCACAAGGTATAATAACAAATCTTGCTATGAACTTAAGTCTTAGATGTTCAATGATCAAAAGAAGTGGAAAACTTGTCCAAGCTTTTTCTCAAGTTTTCTAAGCAAAAAAAGTCCATTTTTACTTCTGTGCAATCGATTTACATGTTGGTGCAATCGATTGCATGACTCACATTTTCAGCTGTTTTGCTTTTGTTTCTTAGTGCAATTGATTTACACAAGAGTGCAATCGATTGCTCTCTGGTTAAAAATGCTTCTGTTTTAAAGTGCAATCGATTTGCATGTTTGTGTAATCAATTGCTCACTGAAAATATTTGAATTTTCTGACTGTTAGAACCCGTGCAATTGATTTTCATCAAGGGTGCAATCGATTGCTTGCTAAACATTTTTGAAAAACAGCAGCTTTAAACATACATTTTCATAACACCACTTCATGGAATCTTTTCATTTAATCTTGGCAATGGTTCATGATTAATTTATAGAAACTTATGTTGTTTCAAAGGGGTGCTATGAACATATAAATACTGAAATTTCAAAATAAAAAGTAATCTCTTCCAATCAATATTTTTCTGAATTTTCAAATATTCAACTCAAGCCTTTTTCACTTTCATTCAAAAAGTTTTCTGCATATTTTCATATCTTGTATAACAGAAAACTTTGAGAAATCTAAGTCTTGAGTCATTGTATATCATCGTTATTGAAAGATAAGATCAAGTTATTGATAAAATCACTCAAAGTGATTATTGCTCTACAAAATCACTCAATCAAAATATTGATGTACACTTTCTTATTTTTCAGGATTGTTGAAAATAAGATTAGTGGTTTTTGTACTCTTGTTTTCCAGGATTTTTGGAAACAAGTAAGGTCACCTTGAGAGGATTATTTTCACTGTTGATATAGTGAAAATCCAAGAGGATTGTTCTTGGTCCAAGAGGATTGTTCATGGTTTTGGTAGTTCTTGTTTAAGTTTGCCAACTATAAGGAAATCTCTTTCATGTTGAAAGGGGACTGGAGTACTCTCGGACTGTGAGGGAAACTAGGATATCTCGCTTGTGTCTCTTTATCTTTCTACACTTTACTCTTTCATAAACTGACCATAAACCAGAAAAATAATATCCATCATCACTAAAACCAGAAAAAATTTAAAGTACCTAATTCACCCCTCCTCTTAGGCACACTTCATACTTACAATTGGCATCAGAGCAGGTTATAGGTAACTTGTTCCTAGAGATCCAGAATGGCTTCCGCAAATTAAAATCTTGTTTTCGGAGATAGTGGTAGTAACAACAAGCCTCCTCTATTCTGTAGTGAATATTTTGAATTCTGGAAAATACGCATGAAGGCACATATAGAAGCACAAGGAGAAGAAATATGGGATGCCATCGAAAATGATCCATTTATTCCTATAACGGTGATCAACGGTGCTGGTTCATCAAAGCCTAAAATTGCATGGGATGAAGATGATAAGAAAAAGGTCCTCTATGATAAAAAGGCAATCAATCTTCTTCAAGGTGCACTTAGCATGGATGAATTCTTTCGTGTCTCGGCATGCAAAACAGCGAAAGAAATATGGGATACCTTGGTACAAACTCATGAAGGAACCGTTGAAGTTAAACGATCAAGATTAAATACGTTAAGTCAAGAATACGAGTTATTTCGAAAGAAGCCCGAAGAATTCATCCTTGACTTGCAAAAAAGATTTGTGCACTTGACAAATCATCTAAGTGCTCTTGGTAAGACTTTAACTAATGATGAACTAAATCTGAAAGTGTTTAGATCTTTAACTAAGGAATGGCAACCAAAAGTAATGGCAATTTCTGAAAAGAAAAGTCTTTCTACAATGACATCCACAACATTGTTTGGAAAACTTCAAGAATATGAAACGGAACTTGGAAGACTTGAAAAGCATAAAAATCAAGAGAAGAAATCCAAGAATATTGCTTTAAAGATTTATTCCAAGGAAGTTGAAAAGGAAGACAATCTGGAAGAATATGAAAATTTCATGCTTCTTGTTAAAAGGCTTGGTAAGTTCTTTGGTAGAAATGACAAATCCTTTTCTCATGCAAAAAGAAAGAAACAATTCAAGAAAAAGGAAGCTTCCACATCAACACAAGAAGTCACATGTTATAAATGCGGTAAGTAAGGTCATATAAAGCTGGATTGTCCGAAACTCTTCAAGATAGGTGGTTACAAAGACAAAAATGGATTTAAGAACAAAAAGGCCTATGTTGCATGAGAGGGTAATGAGATAAGTTCTTCGTTCGATTCTGATAGTGATGAAAGTGCAAATCTATCATTGATGGCCTCACACCATTCCAATAGTGAAGATGACGAGGTTAGTAATGAATTTTCTCTTTTTGATAATGATGCACAAGGTGCTATAGATGAACTATTAAATGAATGCAAAATTCTATACAAAACTATTTCATCTCAAAAGAAACAAATTTCATCTTTAGAAGAAAAATGTGAATCTATGAAAAAAGATCTCAAAGATGAAAAACAAAAATTTAGTGAGCAAAAGCAGAATTTTGTATGCGAAAACTATGAATCACTCTCTTTCCAAATTGTCCAATTAAAAATAGTTATTGAGAGATATGAAAAAGGTAAAATTGGATTGGAAGGTGTTCTTAGCCAACAAAGATATTTCAATGATAAAAATGGACTTGGATATTCAAAGTTTTTATAACCAAGTTCTAATAAAACTATCTTTGTTAAGGCTAGTGGTCAATCATCCAAAGAGAAAGTGAACAAACCTAAAGTGGTTAATCATTATCCTAAAAAGAAAAAATTTCCTAAGAAGAAATCTTATCCTTCTAGATATAGAAGTAACTTTGAACCTGCTTGTTTTTATTGTGGTATTAAAGGCCACACACCTAATGTTTGCTATGTTAGAAACTTTAGTGTGGCAAGAGGGCATTATGTGTGGGTAAAGAAAGGTACTAATTTGAAGGACCCAAAGCAACTTGGGTACCTAGTAAAACCTAATTTGTTTTGTAGGTATTCTTGAAGACCACATGAAATGTATGGTATCTTGATAGTGGTTGTTCAAAGCATATGAGGGGAGACATAAACCAATTTTCAAATCTAGTGCTAAAGGCCAAGGGTTTTGTCACTTATGGAGATAAAAATAAGGGAAGAATTCTTGGCAAAGGCAAAGTTGGTGCTCCACCTTTCACATCCACTGAATATGTTCTTTATGTTGAAGGACTAAAGCACAATCTTCTTAGTATTATCCAACTTTGTGACAAAGGCTTCAAGATCAAGTTCACCAAAGATGAATGCTTGATAGAATACGAAGTCACACATGAGGTTATACTTAAAGGTAAAAGAATTAATAATATATTTATGATTTCCCTTGATGATCCATCTTTGAAGGTAAAATGTCTCATGGAGAACAACGATGATTCATGGCTTTGGCACAAAAGAATTTCTCATATTCACATGGAACACTTGAATAAATTAATCAAGCATGATCTTGTCATTGGGTTACCTAAGATAAATTTGGTCAAAGATAGACTTTGTGATGCATATCAAAAAGGGAAACAAACAAAATAACTTTCAAATCTAAGAATGTGGTGTCTACTACAAAGCCACTACAATTGTTTCATATGGACTTATTTTGTCCATCAAGAACAAGAAGTTTCGAAGGTAATGTATATGCCTTGGTTATTGTTGACAATTTCTCTAGATATACTTGGAAATTCTTTTTAGTGCAGAAAAGTGATGCATTTAAGGCTTTCAAGAAGTATGCTAAGCAAATTCAAAATGAGAAGTCTTTAATAATTTCCTCCATAAGAAGTGATCATGGCGGAGAATTTCAAAATGCTCTCTTTGAAGAATTTTATGGAGAACATGGAATCTCTCACAACTTCTCAGCACCAAGGACTCCTCAACAAAATGGTGTGGTGGAAAGAAAGAATAGATCTCTTGTAGAACTTGTAAGAACAATGCTTAGCGATTCAAATCTTCCAAAATATTTTTGGGCGGATGCGGTAAGCACGGCATGTTTTGTTAGCAATAGAGTTAACATAAGACCAATCTTGAAGAAAAATCCGTATCAACTTTTCAAAGGGAGGAAACCAAACATTGCTTTCTTTCACATTTTCGGTTGCAAATGCTTTTTCTTAAACAATGACAAAGATAACCTTGGTAAGTTTGATGAAAAATCCGATGAAGGTATTTTTCTTGGCTACTCTCTTACTAGTAAGGCATATCGAATATATAACAAAAGAACTTTAACAATTGAAGAATCAATACATGTATATTTTGATGAATCTAACCCCTCCAAGGAGGATAATGTTGATTGTAATGATGATGATGATGAAATATTAGAAGTTCCTCAAGAAAATACTTCCAAAGATATCAATAAGGATCAACCGATCCAACAAGAAGAAGTATCTCAACAAGAATAAAATATCAATGATCTACCAAAGGAATGGAGAACTCATAGATATCATCCTATCGATAAAGTAATTGGTGATATAAGTCAAGGTGTGACAACAAGATTAAATCTTAAAGATGCTTGTCTAAACATGACGTTTGTCTCTCAAATTGAACCTTCCAAAGTTGATGAAGCCTTAGGCGATGAATAATGGATTATTGCTATGCAAGAAGAGTTAAACCAATTTGAAAGGAATCAAGTTTGGGAACTTGTCCCTAGGCTCAAGCAACAACTTCATGACTACGGACTTGATCTAGGTGCATTCGTTTACGGTGCGACAATACAAGTGCGATAAATATTACAAAGAATCCGGTCATGCACTCAAGAACCAAACACATCGACATACGAAATCATTTTCTTCATGATCATGTAATTCAAGGAGATGTCGAAGTCACATTTGTAGATACTCATAATCAACTTGCCGATATCTTCACAAAACCTTTGGCAAGAGAACCGTTTTACAAAATTCGATGAGAACTTGGTATTTTGGATGAACATGGCGTCTAAGGTGCATTCTATCCTTTATTAATTCTTTCAAAGTGATATTCATGTTTATATGTGAAAAATTCATGTCTATATGTTGCCTTAAGACATTATGTATATTAAGATTTGTTTAAATTCAAGAAAAATGTGTTTTTGGTCATTTTTGGTTTATGCAATCGATTGCACCATTGTGTAAACCGATTGCTCACTATATGTTTTTATTCTCTGACCATTCTGTTTCAATGCAAATCGATTTCACCATAGTGCAAATCGATTGCACAATGTTCATTTCAGTTTACTTTTGTTTCTATTTATTGTGCAAATTGATTGCATCTGTGTGCAAATCGATTGCACCTGCTGTAATTTAACTTTATGATATATTTTAATGTTGGTCAAAATTCCTATCCTCTCCTATTCCAAATATCACCTCCATTATTGACCAATTAAATAACTTTGAATACATTAAACCCCACTCATAACTCTCTACTCACAAATCTTATCCTATAACACAACCTTCTTTCCAAATTCATCTCATCACATATCTACTTCTTAAAACCTCAAAAGTATTGTGACATATATAAACCCAACAAATCCTAATTTCAAAAATCACCTTCCTCATGGCATCCAGATAAAAGAGAAAATTGTCAGCTCAAGAGAAAAGGAAGAAAGTTGGATCCTCATCTATGGAAAATCCACTCATTCAAACTCTAACACAACAAAAAGAAGAGAGGTTCACAAAGTATTTTCAATGGAAAATTGTCTCAACTCCAAAATATGGTATGCTATCATCCTTTCCTCAAGAATGCTTTACATTTCAAAATGTTTTAGCATCCTATGATTCGGAACCGATCATTTTGTCATATGGATACTATTACCCAGATTTGGTGCGGACATTCTTCAGCAACTTGGCAACTTATAAAGGAAAGTTTGTCACATATGTTTTGGGTACAAGAATCTCCCTAACCCCTGAAATTCTTGGAGGTATCTTAAACATTCCTTATACTGGGAGCACCCTTTATGACCCGGAAGATAAAGATTGGAATGACTACAACAAGAAGAATTTTTACTACAGCATCGGAAGGTTAAATGAAGCAGAATTCGTGCAAAAAGGATTTGAAGTCTAGGAGGTGTTGTTCCCTCAAGAGACTCTTGGAGTGTAGGTCATTTTTATATCGATGATAGATTGTTTCACTATTTTATGGTATACATCATGTTTCCGTGGGCTGGAAATCACTACACTGTGACAGATCTTGAGATGCAACTGTTATACGCTAGAAAAAGAGGAATAAGTGTCAACTGGACTCGTCTTATCATGACTCATATGCTGAGGTTTGATGCAAAATCAAAGTTCATGTCATATGCTTATTTTATTACTCTTATTATTGAGCATTATGGAATTCATGTTGATGGTTTTGAAAAAGTTGAAATGGATGCAAATCTGCATAAGATTTCAATAAAAAATGTTGATTCGAGAATGAGTGTTCATTACAATCCAAAATCGAAAACTATAACGTACATTGGTGGAGATGTAGTTGGTAATGAAGGAAATGATCAAGAAGATGAATATGGTGAAGTTGTACCTCCTCCGCCTGCTCCTGTTTGTCCAAGCAATCAAGATGTAATTAACTGCATGACTCAAAAGTTTGCTACACTCAACACCAACATCAACAACCAATGGAATGCTATCAACGACTCCACAATGACCCGGATTAATGATTTTCGCACAGATGTGAATCAACAGTTTTCTTACCTTTACTCTCATCTCCACATACCTCCATATGATCCCAACAACCCAGCTGTCCCTCCTCCACAATACACTGGTCCTCCACTTCAACAACAATTTCCCAATCAAGGACTATTTTTCTATAACAACCCCGACATGAACCAACCATGAATTATGTCCATTTGTATTATTTTTATTGTGTTTATCATTATGTCTTTGTTCTCTCTTGTGACTATGTTTTGTTTACTGAACATTATTGTTTAAGTTTTCAATATTATTACATGTATACTGTCCATCTTTTATGCATCTTTCCCTTCTTTTTGATAATATCAAAGGGGGAGAAGGATGTTACACTTTATGCTTGTGTATTTCTTTGTCTTAAACTTTTAAGGTACAAAGAATCCTTCAAGATGAGCAAATCCAAATGATTACAAAGCTTCTCATACAAAGGGGGAGTTATACATCTTAGGGGGAGAAGTCTCTTTCCGGAAATAACAAAGTTTCAAGAAAGATTTTTTGTCATAATCAAAAAGGGAGAGAATGTAATATCAAGCTTCTCAATTAACTTTATTTTGATGAAGACAACCCATAATGGCAAGAAGGAAATGATATTGATCAAGCTAAAGCATCAATTGATAAAAGTCTTTGATTCAAGCTCTTGGCAAATTTCATAAGGTATAATAGCAAATCTTGCTATGAACTTAAGTCTTAGATGCTCAATGATCAAAAGAAGTGTTTAAAACTTGTCCAAACTTTTTCTCAATTTTTCTAAGCAAAAAAGTCCATTTTTACTTCTGTGCAATCGATTTACATGTTGGTGCAATCGATTGCATGACTCACATTTTCAGCTGTTTTGCTTATGTTTCTTAATGCAATCGATTTACACAAGAGTGCAATCGATTGCCCTCTGGTTAAAAATGCCTATATTTTAAAGTGCAATCGATTTGCATGTTTGTGCAAACGATTTGCATGTTTGTGCAATCGATTTCTCACTGAAAATATTTGAATTTTCTGGCTGTTAGAACCTGTGCAATCGATTTGCATCAAGGATGCAATCGATTACTTGCTGAACGTTTTTGAAAAACAGAAGTTTTGAACATACTTTTTCATAACACACTTCATGGAATCTTTTCATTTAATCTTGGCAATTGTTCATGATTAATTTACAAAAACTTATGCTGTTTAAAATGGGTGTTATGAACATATAAATACTGAAATTTAAAAATAAAAAATAATCTCTTCCAATCAATATTTTTCTGAATTTTCAAATATTCAACTCAGGCCTTTTTCACTTTCATTCAAAAAGTTTTCTGCATATTTTCATATCTTGTATAACAGAAAATTTTGAGCAATCTAAGTCTTGAGTCATTGTATAGCATTGTTATTGGAAGAGAAGATCAAGTTATTGATAAAATCACTCAAAGTGATTATTTCTCTACAAACTCACTCAATCAAAATATTGTTGTACATTTTCTTATTTTTCAGGATTGTTGAAAATAAGATTAGTGGCTTTTGTACTCTTGTTTTCCAGGATTGTTGGAAACAAGTAAGGTCACCTTGAGAGGATTGTTCTCACTGTTGACATAGTGAAAATCCAAGAGGATTGTTCTTGGTTTTGATAGTTCTTGTTTAAGCCAACTATAAGAAAATATCTTTCATGTTGAAAGGGGACTGAAGTACTCTCGGACTGTGAGGGGAACCAGGATATCTCGCTCGTGTCTCTTTATCTTTCTGCACTTTACTCTTTCATAAACTCACCATAAACCATAAAAATAATATCCATCATCACTAAAACCAGAAAAAATTTAAAGTACCTAATTCACCCCCCTCTTAAGCGCACTTCGTACTTACATTTTCTTATATATTTTATTATTTAAAAAGAAATAATTATTAAATCTAATTATTTTTAATTATTTTAATAATTCTACCAACCCATAAATACTCTCACTACACCCCACCATATACCACATAGACATTTAGAATCACACTTTATTTAGTTAAAACACATAATACGCTTAATAATTAAATAAAAACATAAAGAATTCGATAAAACAAAATTAATCATATTTTTTGGTGTTACAGATATTGCGCGGGTCGGTTAGACACAAGAGTCTTTTTGGAAGCTTTGGAACAAGAGTGCAGTACAGGAGGCAACTTAGAAACAAAAGTGCACAGGTCCGACATATGCAGTAATATATAGTATTGTATTAAGAGCATTATTATCAAGTATATTTTATTTTAACTCCATAATGTATTATGAATTTATTCTTTTACACATGTCACTTTCGTATTATTTGATAAGTGTATGGTTTTAAGTTATATTAAATTAAATATGATAATATAATTATAATACATCGTCAATTACATCAGTGTATTTCTAAAACAAAGTCAAATTTTAGTGTGTAATGTGAATTCGAAAATGCATCTCCAAATTATGTCTGGTGAGAATACAGAGATGCATCTCCAGATCAATTTATATTAAAATGAAAGAGTTTTAGTGAGGAATGCATGAAATATGTATGAGTCATGAGCGAATGCAAGTTGAGGCATATTATGGCCACACACACACACAAACACACACACGCATATATATATATATATATCGAACTGATCATCAAATTAATGAGGATATTAGGTCATTGATTCAATGGTTGAATCACAGGGTCACTAGCCATATTGTATGACTAAACCAGATTAAACTGAATAATGCAGTTGAATAAACTAATTTATATAACAAAACTATATAGTTAAATCGGTCGAACAAGATCACTCGGTCTCTAAAAAATCACACCTGCCAAATTTCAAAACTTCAAAATGTCATAATTTTACAAGTTCATTCTTTAAATTCAAATTTTAAACATAATCATCACACTCAACAAAATAGTACAAAATTCAAATTCAAATAAATTTTGAACATAATTATAACATAAGCAGAGTAACATAACAAGTGCAGTGTCTAATAAATTTAATTTCAAAGAGGAAAAGTTGTTTCAAATAAGTTTGAAGAAGGTCTATTTATATTTTAATTTTAATTTTTAATAAAATTATTAAAAGGACATTGCTTTGTCGGAAAAAAAACAAGCATTTAACTCGTCGATTTTCTAAAATCGTCGATACATCCGTTTTTATCGATTTTACTAGTTTTGGTTGATTCTCACTGGTTAGTAGTTTATCCGATCTAACAATCAATCAGACTGGTGACTACTCTGATTCTCGATCGCTCGACTAGTTCGAACTGGTGTTTGAAACACTCTGACCCCCTCTCAAGTTTATCTCTCACTTTCATATTTGCTAATCCTTCATATTTGATGGAAAATTTTCATTATAAATGTATTGCTTTAAACAATATTATTTCTTATTTTTAATATATTTTAATTCATACTTTATTTTATGTTTAGTCACACCAATATATATTATCTGAATCCTCCCTTGATATGAGTGGATCAAAAAATGCTAATCAGACTAAATTTTGAGAAACATATAGAATGAGACTCACTCTTTTTTTTTCCAGTTTTCACCACTGATATAATCTGGTTCGGAAGTCAATTCTGGCATCAAGTGGTTTCAACCTCCTCCCGATCGCAGAATGAGACTCACTTTAGAACGTATTTTAGTGTGAATTATGCATTTGAAAATGCCGTTCCAAAATCTAAAAGCTATTTTCAAATTTTTTTAGGATACTTTTCTTGAATTTTTTTTAGCAATAACCATGTTTTAAAAAAAATACACACAAATAATCATATTTCGAATAAATTTTCACAAATAACCATGTGTTTAGAAAACGTTATAATATAATAGTCATTTCATATGGCGTTTGCATTGTTTTTTTTTTAAGGAGGCGCCAAGTGAGATGGCGTCTAGCCATCTCTTAATTTTTTTTTCAATTTTTTCTATTTTCTTGTAGATTTTACGTTTCCTACGAATTTACTTGCAGATTTACCTGCAGACTACTTCTCGTAGATAATTCCATAGAAAAATCTGCAGGTAACTGAAAAAATTTGAAAAAAATATAGGAGCGCCAATTCAAGTGGGTCTCCTCTTTAATTTACTTTTTTTTGGAAACATTGTTAGATTGAAAATTATTGTGAAAGATTGGTTAATTTAATATTAAAATTTCAAATTTTAGTTATTTTAAAAAAAAAATCACTTTTCTTCCACTTAGTGTGAGATAAATAATCCACAAAAAAAAAATCATATTAAATGTCTACAAATTACTCCTATAACTTAATACACAAATACTGACATCATTAAGTTGAACATCGTCATCCGCGTTTGAATTGGAATCTCTCAATTGTGTATAAGTTTAAAATGATTATGAGTTTTAAGATGATTATTATTATCCGTTCGTATATAATCTGTAAGTAGTAAGTATAAGAAAATTCATGGTAGTGTAGTGAATATACAAAACAGGAACCCATTTGGCATAAATTCAGTTACTTAAAAAAAACTATTTTAAGGGATTATTAAAAAAAGAGTGATCCTTAAGACTATGTTTAGGAGTTTGGAGAGGATGGAAAAGGAGGAATTCCAAAAATAATTTTTTAAAAAAATATAAAGAAATTTTGAAAATTAAAAATAAAAATTGTTTAAAATGAAAAAATAATGTTTATCATTAATATGTTTTTAGTTTTTGAAATATTTAACAACAAAAATTATATTTGAATAAAATGATTAAATTCTCCAAAATTCTTTAAAATCCTCTTCCAATACAATTTTTAAATTCCCCCAAATTAGAGCGTTTTTGATGTTATGAAGAGATACAAACCCTCTCAAACAAAATCTTTTTATTTTTTTCACCCAATCTTTTCTATTTTTCAAAATCCTCCCCTCTCTTTCACTTCAAACTCCCAAACATAGCCTAAAAGAACTAAATTGAATATCTATTCATAAACGATGGTTGTTTGTCACGGGTTTGAGGAACCTCGTCACCAGAAAGATAAATACACCATTAGGTTATTTCAAATAATGTAAAACATTAAAATATTAATTAACAAGGATTTGCAAGTTATTTTAGGAGTTTAATTCAAAGACATTGTAAAACAATATTACATTCAACCAATCAAAATTCTTGTGATACCATATTGGTACTTTAAAAATAAAGTGTGATTTGGCAGTAAGCGTCACTCATTATTTACAGTGGCATTGCATATTTCATTTTCTCGTTTAGAAGTTAGAACACCTATATTAGAGAGTATCCTATCATTATATGGAGATACATGGAGCCTCTGCTCAGAAATACCACTCATTCCAGCTACAGTTAGGGGATACATACATTGTTCTTCACAGAATTTTCTATATTAGTTTCTTTTTTCTTTTCCTGATTAACAACAGAGCCATACAACGAATATACAAGCGAATATCCGAAGAACTATCCTTGGGAAAACAAACCTGCAGGAACACGAAACAGAAGATTCAGTTTCTAAGGTTACATGGCTTTTCTCAAATGAGTTAGGTCATTTATCACAATCAAACTTGACTCTTGAATTGCGTCTCTCATTCACCAACAATTAAAATACATTATTGGTTACAGTATTTACAAGAAAATTACACAAGTACTATTCAGTAGTTTAAGTGATTATTGCACCCCTCACACAAGCTGTCCATTCATGTAAAAAGCAAAATCTAAGTTTGAAATCAAAACTCGAATGGAACTACATATCAATTGAGGCCGGGTTCATGAAATTATCAATCGTCTTTCTGATGCAAAACACTAGGCAGGCTATTATTACCATTGAGAGCAGCGTGATAAATTCGTTTTTCAGCTAGCCCAATATCAGAAAGGGTCAAATTACCCTGCAAGCAGAACATACAATAGATAACAAGAAGGTATCAGCGGCAGCATGCAGAACATACAATAAATAACAAGTATCAGCAGCAGTCACACTATAACCTTCAACCATTAAGATCAATGCTACTTTCCTAGAGACATAACCCCTACAAAATAACTCATACATAACATGGAGGTAACTAACTTAGGCTAATAGTATTTGGTTATATATACAAGTATGACTCTGAAATAAAGACTATTATTGTGTCTATGATAACTTTCCAGTGAAACAAAAAAGTTTGAGAAAATTGTGCATTAGGTGCAAACCATTAACGCCTATTCTGGCAATCCAAGTTTAGTACTAGTACAACTGGTACCAACCCTGCTGACAAGCAAGACTATAACCCTACTGAGTTAACATGAGACCCCTAACACATTAGGTCCTAATAACATTCTCTTGAAAAGTTTCAAAAAAATGCATGGTTCAATAATGGCCAGATTTATCAAAACAATTCTCTGTGAAGAACTATTTAGGTGCCATCTTATAGTATGTTAATTTATACACGTGCGTGTAACGATACAATCAACTCCAACAGTAGAATACACTATTCCCATATCCTTCCAAACTATGTAATTATTTCTAGTGAAAAGGTTCATGAAAGAAAAAAAAACCTCTGAAGAAATATGGGATTTATTTTCCCTGAGTAAACAGAATAAATACCTCAGTAGCCATCAACCTTCTAACATTATCAGCATACAATTTGGGATTATCCATTTCTTGTTGTGAGGGATAGTAAATGGGTAATTGTATCGCCTCCATATTATTTACAAACTGACAAAGGAGAAATATCACATGGCGCACCTGCCAACATTAATATCAACGTGAAATCATAAAATCATAAGTTGGCAATTTCTCCAATTAAATAAGCAGAAAGATGTAAACATAAAATCATAAGTTGTAGCTTTCCTAGGGTTCATCAATTTATCAAAGACACATCAGTGTCATCTGGCCAAATAGCCAAAACATTATGGTATACCATATAATGCAGGTTAGGTAACAAGAAATAAAAACACAACTATAATCGAACTCGTAAGCATCATACAATACGAACTTTGAAATTTTAAATATATATACCTGTATTGTATCACTGTAAAAAGTTAACAAGGACTTATCTATAAATGGCCATCTCTTCAACATGGCCAACAAATGTTTTAGGTGGCAATCCTTTGGTTAATAGATCCATTATCATTAAATTTGTATCAATATGCTCAACTGACACTTTCTTTCTGCACTTCTTTAACTCACAAGTACTTCACATATATGTGTATTACACACTTTTAATATCTGTCATTCTTAGAGAAGAAGATAGTTGCCGAATCATCTCAATAACCAAGATTAAGGTAAAGTTTTGCAATCATAAAGCGTAATCTTGAGTCTACCAGACAGAACAAACATATACCAAAAGTGGAATTCTTGAGTCTACTTATCAAAGTAGCCAACCACTCCAAGATGATATGATTATATGACCTTCTACATGTGAACATGTAAATTTTGGGGTATTGTGAGCACCTAAGTACCTTTTTGCCAATTGTGTTATGCAACAACAACAATAACAGCAACAACAACAATAACAACAACCAAGTCTTATACCACTAAGTAAGATTAGTTACATGGATCAAACTTTGTCATTATGTTCTATCAAAAACTATGTTTCTATCCAACTCATTAAACTCAAGATCTTTCTTAATAGGATTACTTTCACACCGACTCAACATTCCAATGGCCAAAACTGATATATGGCAGAGAAGGAAACGAAAAGGCATTAAAGGAGTATCACTAACAAAGAAAAGGCACTCTAAACATATGAAGTCTAAAAAAACACAAAACCCGAATTTATGAAATGAATTCATAATCATACCAGTAAGGGTTGTTATAAAAGAGGTTGTAAAATACAGAAATAAATATGCCTCACAACTCAAACACATACCCAAGGTGTTTTGAAATAAGACTAGAAGGGATAAAATCAATGATTCAAAATTGATTTGCATCACAAGCAAATAGCGAAGATACAAAGAAAGATGGTTGAAATCAACAGGAGATAATGAGGTGTTGTTGGTCACAGCACAAAAAAAGAGGGACAACGCGTCAATGGCAGAAGATATGGCGGCGTGCCGGATCTGCAAAGACGTGCTGGCTTAAGCATTGATGATGGTGGTTTTAGTGGGAGAACAAAGAACGTAAGTGAATTCCCTGTTGAAACGTCAAAAGTAGCCTGGAGATTGGATTTGTTTGGTCAAAACTTAAAAAGGGAGATGCACATTAGTACCTTAATTAAATGGGACTTTAAACATATGAAGGAAACGAAACGGCTCTTGAGCAGAGAAGGAAATGAAAAGATACACTTTCATTTCCTTTCCTTTTCGGGAAAGCGTATCATCAGAAACGGAGAAGGGAGTGAGGGAGTCACAGGTGACAGCAGACAAGAAATAGATAAAGAAATGGAATAAGGTGGCTGCATCGCAATCTTTGGCAAAAAGGGGGCATTGCATTACAACGGTAGTCGGCGATGGAGTAGAATTTTCTGCCAAAAACCGGGCCCAGTTCAGAAAAAAAAAACACATGTGCCGAACTCGTGGTCCCACGAGTTGATAGTGATTATTGAGAATATGCTGCAATCTTTAGCCATCTGATCCTATGTGCATCGCAGCAAGAACAGAGGTGCTTGAACCGCAGGATTGTGTGATCCTACGGGTTTACTAGCAATCTTACCGGAACTCCCTATCACAAAGGATACCTCTCCCCCATATCTTATATTTCAAAGTTACTATATCGAAGTTACTAGAGGGAATCTTTACATTATGCAACAAAACATCATCATTGCAGCTAGTAGAATATCATCAACACGGAAGAGCAAAATTATGAATTTGTTTACACCAAGTCACCAACCATATTATAAACACTGATGAAAGTACAGGATGCACATTGATATATTTACCACAAATTTTGTCGACATTATTATATTTATGAGAACAGAGCAACTTCGAAGTTGAGTACAGGATTAGGTTTTATAATCAGAAATTGTCGAAAACCATGAAACTTAATTACTATAAAAATACTTACCCCAGATATTGAATCCCAGGCAGGGCTAAATCTTTGGTAATGGTATTTTAGAATTACAGGAAGTATCGGTGCCTTTGCCAAAAAACCCCCAGTCTTGAATGGAAGGAGGAAATCTCCATTTGTTGTTGTACCTTCTGTAGAATACCGAATTGCATGAAATGAATTATTATAAAGAAAACATTGATTTGAGAAACATAAATAATTTGGATATTCAGGGGTAACTTTCGATAATTTACAGAACGAATAGAAAAATATTGCCTAATTTCTATAATATGAAGTGATACCATATGTGACAAATAATAATTCACATACTAGAAACAGAATGGGTAAATAAATGTGAAGAACCTTAAGGCATTGAGTTATATTTGAAGATAAAAAAATATGAGAGACGAAGTTAAAGGGAAATGGATCTAACAAATGAATGATTATGTTGAAATAAGATTTTTAAAACAAATACATTGGGTCAAAAACTTCAACAAAAACAAATACTGCAGATGAGAACAAGGATGCAGTATATGCTTAATAAATAGGAGAAAATAAGTAAAGCAATGCAGCAACTCTAGCCATCAAATTAGTTTGAAATAATACAAGAAATTGGAAGTATAAAATTTGCATCACCAATCTTATATGCCAGCGTGTTTATACAATGAATTCATGTTTCCCTTATAGGAAGGATGATAACCTGGAAATAACATCATTAATGGAGCAGATTCATTCTGATGTGCTTCTCGAATTCTTTCGGTGACAACAGCTGCAAGAAGAAAGTTCACGGTTTAGCCGCCAGTTGCAACAAACACATTAATATGTCAAAAGGGAAAACCACTAGGGCACCTCTAATAGGTCACAAACGCATGAGTATAACTAGAAGCCAAAAAGGAAATTAAAATACTGCCACAAAATTAATTAAATTAGAAATATGAAAATTATTTACTTTATCTATTTCCAAAGCGGAAAATTTAAGAATCCAACTAACCACATGATGCTACCAAACAGACTTGATGAAATATTTACGGTAAGTCAAGTAACTTAATTAACATCAACGATTGGGCACTCTTTACAAATAGAATATATAATTTTGCATTACCAGGTTCAATGTATATAACTCACAATATAACAAACAAGAGGTAACACCTATACCAAAAAATTATAAATTAAAGATGCAGAATACCTCATGCAATTAGTATACAATTGAAAATATGAAAACAACAACACAAGGAAGAAAATGATGGAAACAAGGGACTATTTACATTTTTTAGTTCATTTAGATTTTGTACACATGATTATTACAGAGGCACATATACAATCATCTATGTAGTATGCACCTGAAACACCCTTGAAGTCGGATGACTTTGATTCCCGCTGAACATAGATGCAACCAAGGCACTTGCTGTCACAAAAATGTGTCACTATATAAGCACTAGGTTCTAAAAAATATCTTATAGTGAAACGATAATGCACATTGAATCATGTGAAATGAAGCATTCTCGCTAACTACATTGATCACTATTCATGTAAAAGTTAACTTTTGAAATGAGACTTGAGAAAAAATAAAGAGCAGAAAGCCTCAAGAACTACAGAATTAAAATGAAGAAATAAGATTTAAGTTTGCAATGACCAACAAAAGCCACAGAATTAAACCAGGAGGAACTGATAAAAGAAAGACAACAAACCTGATGAGACCAACAAGAGGAAGCTTGGCCACTGATCTCTTCATTGATTAAATCCAAGATTTTAACAGAACATTTGGGATGAAAAATGTCAGCAACATACATATATACAAAATACAAATATACATGCACCATTTTAGAAGATAAAAAAAGTCATATGACAAACCTTAGCAACAAAACTTGGGAAAGAGGAAGACATATGATACAAAATATCCAAGTAAGACACATGATTTGATATTATTACACCAGGCCTTTTCGTCTTTTCAGGCTGAGGTTTGACTTCCTAGTTAAAATGAAGCAGACAGAACAAATTAAACAAATGCAAAAGAAGAACAAAACTGCAAAAGTATAATGATAATGATATACAAGCTGGCCGGATGTAACCACTAAGATACATCCAATACAATAGACCTTTGAGCAATGACAAAGTAGATAGAGACAAAATGAGCAAATAAATGAATTAGAAAGAGCCAGTTCTGATAAGCTTAACTTTAAACATTTATTGAATAATAACCATCATTAGTGTCATATGTTAAAATTAACTTCTACACATAGTTCTAAATTGTTGTAACTACAAATGCAGCTGCAATATAAAGCCTTTAGAGGGCTCTACATCTGTATCACAACTACAATTGCAGCTGCAATATCACTACTGCAATTGCAGCATATTCGTCCATATTTTGTCACGATATCAAGGTTCACGAATAAACCACAATGCAGCCCCAACCTCAACTTCGAACCATTTTGCTTCTCATTTTTATCCTCCAAGTTTACTTCTTCATAATGATAAACTATCTAGCACAACACCTCTAAAAAAAGGCGTGTTCGTGTCCGAGTTAGACACCGACACTGACACAATACAGACACTTTTGAGAACATTCAATTTATTTGTTTTTTCATATTATTATTGGTGTCGACGCGTCAGTGTCGTGTCCGGTGTGTGTCTATGTCCTTGCTTCATAGATGATAAAAATCTATCATAAAATCATAAAGAGCTTTTAAAACGGTCTGTGACCGCAAAAACGGTTGTGACAAAAACGGTATTGGAAAGAGCTATGCCGAAACTGTTATCTATGTTAAAGAACAAATTGAGGTTAATTCGCACCGCGCCGACCGCAATCAGTGTCGCGACACCTGTACCGACAGGTATCACAAAAGCCTTAACGCGGCGCGACAGTTTTTTTAAACCCTTATCATAATAATCAAGTCGAAAACAATAAACATACTTATACTAAGCAGTTCTTGATAAACTGGAGTGTACGCACAAAAAGTAAAGTGGAAAGGAAACCTGATTGATAGAGGTAGTAGATTCAGAAATCCAATAAAATCCAAAAACGAAAAGCATAACTCTAGAAAGAGCT
This sequence comes from Vicia faba, assembly GCA_948472305.1. Lineage (NCBI taxonomy): Eukaryota > Viridiplantae > Streptophyta > Magnoliopsida > Fabales > Fabaceae > Vicia > Vicia faba. The sequence continues at coordinate 1,053,584,570 of OX451740.1, read as the reverse complement.
TTCCCACACCGAACAATAACAATCCTTCTCCACCCTCCCATATGAGCATAATCCTCTTGTTCATCTTCCCGATTCGGACTCAAAAACAATGTACAAACCCTACAAATCACGTAATAAACCACCAAAACAATCGCAGCAAGAATCACTCTAATCGGAAGAAGCGTAACAAGTGCGAAACCAAGCAACAGTTTCTCCTTAGCTGCTAACTCTCCTCTCCCCAATGTTCCATAAACATCGCGGCGAACATACGCCGCGAATTTCTTCTCAAGTTCTTCTAGCTCCGCCGCAGTGGTTGCGGTGGTGGTGGAGGATACTGAATCCGATTTGAGAAGAGGACGATCGTCGCGAACGGTTTTGATTGCATTTGATTTCGCGGCTTTGGAATTCAAGTCTTTCAGTTCAGACTCCATTCCCTTCATCATTGTTGTTCATAGATTGTTGATTCGCTTTCATATATACAAACCCTAGTAGTTAATGATAATCAAAAGGTGATTAATTAATCATTAATTAGGGTTTTTTATGTGATTAGAGATAAAAAGTGAGATTAGTTTAGCATCACCCAAAGCTTGCTTGCTTTTGCTTTCCCAGATCTGCACGCATTTTTTTATGAATTTCTCTCTTATTCGTGCTGTTTAACGGTGAATGTAATTTTTTTTAAATGGTTGATTAGGTGTTGTTGCAACGGTTGTCCAATGAAATTATGACAGGTGGAATACATAACCAACAAAATAATTCTAAAAAAAAGTGGAACAAATGCTACGAATAAACTGATTGCAGCTTTTTAATATACTGTTGTAACCGTTGAAAGAGAGATTTAACGGGAGCAAAGGTGATTTAAGGACAGATTCGTTGAGTAATTGGTTTGACGTGAGTTAAGTAATCTACTTGTCATGATTTTGTTGAAAAACAGTTGCAATAGCAAGTACGGTGAACTGGGTCTAAGTTTTGTCCTTATAAGAATATTTAATACAGTAAAAATTATAAATGTTGAAAATTTGTTAGAATAGTAAATTTATCTACAGTATAATTAAGATGACTATATATATATACACATATTAATAAAAATTGTTTTGAGTGGGATAAAGCACCAATGAAACATGTTCAACCATGCGGTTCAACATGACTTCTTATCTTATTTTGCCGTTTATACGGTTCTCTATAGTTCAAGTTGAATCACAAGGAACAATTTTAAATGTAATCACTCATCACTGTATAAGTATAACTCATGTCATATACATTAATAGGCTGCAAATATACAATTATATGGTGTAGTATAAAAAGATATCGTATGGACGTAGAGGAAATATTGTTTTGTGAAAAAAAAATAGTTTAATTTTCTAATATTTAATGCAAGAGTCTGACATCGTTATTATCTTCTATGAACTTTACTCATGTAAATCGTCATGTTAATCATAACGGAAAAATATGAATTTAATAGGAAATATCAAAACTAGTGGTGACGCCCAGTTTCGTCGAGGCATCATGGATCTTAAAACTTGAAAATCCATTTGTTTTTGTAATATGAAAATTATGTTTAAAAATATACTAAATAACAAAGATATTCACTCGATCAACTTTGATCCGCTTTCGCGGGTATTAGAACCTATCATTTTAAATTATATGTCATATACAGTTTTCACTTTTAGACGCGTAAACAATATCTCTATACCTCTAATTTCATAGAAAGCTAAAAAGCAAAGATATTCACTCGATCAACTTTGATCCGCTTTCGCGTATATCAGAACCTATTATTTTAAATTATATGGCTGATACAGTTTCCACTTTTCTGCGCGTAAACAATATCTATATACCTCTAATTTTATAGCAAGCTTATTTATCTTTGAAAGCATAAAAATTGCAAATCATTTACATCATTCTAGTTATAATTATTATTCAAGCGACTCGCATGAGGTCTGTCAGTATGACGGTCCTCGTCTCAGACTCTACTAAAAAACTATTCATACATACTTAATAAAACAACATAAACATAATGGAATTCATGATAAAAACGGTTGGGTTTGGGCTCCTTTTATATGTGGAGAAAGATCCAAATATAAATAGTTTATTTGTCTCACTTATTTAAATGGAGAATGTCAATTTAAGGTTAAGAGAAATAGAGAGAAAATAAGGATTCAAAAAGAGAGAAAAGATGAGAGAAACTCATTTTCGTTTTTTCTGCATCATTCTCACTAAAACGACGATCCCCGATTCGTTCATCATCGGGTCGAGCTGGAATTTGGAGGTCAAATTCGCAACACATATATCTAAATTTTGACCGTTGGAATCTTCAAAACAATGTCTGAGTTAAGAGATATCAGCCCTGCACTGAAGCTGTAGATTTGAGAAAATTTTCAGCTTTTTAATTCTTATTTGTAAGTTAGTTTGCTTTGTGATTTGCAGTTGTTATCACTATTTTATGAATCACTTTAAGACTTTATTGTATCCTCAATTGATTATAGTGAAGCTTTTTCTTTGGTCTGGATGACTCGTGGTTTATACTCTCATATTGAGGGTTTTCCATGTTAAAAATACTGGTGTTCTTTTGTGCCTTTATTGTTCGGTTATCGTCTTATATTTGTTGTTGATCCTCAAGGTTCCCAGAAGTTTGGTAAATATTATATTTGTTACGTATTAGTCTACTATTGTGTCTTAATTTTCTCATCAGAGTGGCATCAGAGCTCTTGGTTAATGTTTTACTTGTTCGAATGAATGGTTCTAATTATCATTTATGGAAGGGCAAGATGAAATGCTTACTATTTGTGAAGAAATTTCATTTACTGGTTTTTAGTTTCGCAAAGTCGGATTTTGTGTCTGATAAAGAATGGGAGTTTGAACATCAACAGGTATGTGGTTTTATTCGACAATATGTAAAAGATAATGTTTATAATCATATTGCTAATAAGACACGTGCAAAAACTTTGTGGGAGAAGATAGAGCTCTTGTATGCCTCTAAATCAGGAAATAATAAATTGTTCTTGTTGAATAGCTTCATAAGTTTTAAGTATAAGGAGGGGACTTCTATTTCAGATCTCTTGAGTGAATTTCAAGGGCTCCTTGATCATATGTCAGGAATGGGTATTAAATTTGATGATGAACTTTTAGGATTATTTTTATTCCTATCTTTACTAGAGTCTTGGGAGACGTTTTGAGTTTCTATTACAAATTTTGCTCCTAAAGGTGTTGTTTCTTTAGAAATGGCTAAGGGTGGTATTCTTAATGAGGAGATGAGAAGGAATGCAGAGGGTTCTTTATCTAAATATGAGGTACTTGTCACTAAAAATATGGGAAGAAGTCATAAAAATGAACCAAAAAGGTGGTAGAGAGAATAGCAGAAGTAATTCCAAGCCACGATACAAGAATCTGGAGTGTAATTATTGTCACAAAACAGGACACATACAGAAGTATTGTTATCAGTGGAAAAGGGATAACAAAGGCAAGAAAGGTAAGTCTAAACAAAGAGATCATGATGATCATGATGATCATGTTACTACTGCTACTAGTAATGATCTTGTTATTTTACGTGAACATGAGTCTATTAATCTTGTATCTGTTGCGACCGGTTTTTATCAAGAGTCGCCACTATTAGTTTTTATCCTAAGGAAGGGAACCTAACAGAAAACCCTAATGCGCAGACAGAGATTCTAGGTTACGGACTCAATTAGACGAAAGGAAGGTGTTAGGCACCTTTCATCCACCTTGTTCACAAGGATATTAAGCTCTAGGTTTAGGGTAAATAGGGTTTTAAGTTTTAATTAGTAAGACTCGCCACGATTTTAGATCGCGTGCCTACATATCCTCCTAAGAGGAATCAGAGTCCCAATTCGTAGTTCGTATGGGTTGGTGTCTTTTAGAGGTTTACGAACATATTTTGAATCACTTTGCACTCGGTCGGGAGTAATGATTGCAGAAATTTTGACTGAGTACGCAGTAAGCCAAAATTAGTTCGAAACCCATTGCAAAAAGGAATTGTTAATTAGCTTAATTTGTTCGCGAAAATAGTTTGATATTTGTTTGTGTTTTTTTACTGTATTAATTGCAATATCAAAAATATATTCATGAGTTTTAAATAAAATAATTTATATGTGATGATAAATAATAATAATAATAATATAAAATTAAATAAAAAATTAAATAAATAATATAAAAAATATTATAACAATAATTATAATAACAATAAATAAATAATATAAAAGAGAATATAAAAAGAAACAAAAGAAAAATAGAGAAAATAATATGATTTTCTAAAGGGGGGGTGCAGTTTTAGTTCAATAGCAAAAGCATGGGGTGTGAAAAGTTAACTGGCTAAGCCCAAAACAAGTATGGACAAGGGGGGGTGCGCTGCTAACCTTTGTTCAGTAATTGTGTTAAAAGGAGGTGTGTGTAGCATTGGGCTCAGGCTCACTACGGGCTTGGGAAGGGTTGGGCTGATTGTGTGCAAGCGAGGGGTATGGCAGTTACGGTGGTGACTTGGCCTATGGCCGTCTGATGATAATCTGATGGTCCTAATGGAGAGTGCATATACCTTATAGTGAACGCGTGTGTATTGAATCGCTACAGAATACAAGTTTTTGTTTCTTTCACATTTCTTTTTATCTCATTTTCGCTCACCATCCCTTTCATCGTTCCCTCTCCCTCTCCGTTCCAGCCTTTACCCAAACCCTAAGACCAAACCATGGTGGCGCCAGAACAAAACTCCTTTCCTATTGTAAACCCAAACCGATACTCCCAATAAAAATCAAAACGCAAAGAAATCTAAGTTTTTTATTTACCTCTTTTGTGTTGTATTCTGACTTCAAGCGTGTGTCTGATCTGAAGCTAATTTCTCCTTGTTCCTCTGATTCGCAGGTCCCGGTATTGTACAGAGACAGTGGCGATGGAAGTTCCAAGGATGTTTGAAGGATCAACGGAGGGGATACGATTAGGGTTTCAGATCTTGAAACCCTAATTCGTTTTTTCCTTCTCTTCCACGAATTGCAATGTATGTTCTTCGATCTCAATTTCTTCGACCCCCTTCTCTATTCTTCTCTTTCTGTACTTATAGGTTCATTTAGATCTAGGGTTTTTACTGTATTAGTTCAATTACTTAGATTTTGGGCTTATTTAGATCAATTAGGGATTTAGCAATTAATGTAATTGATTCCTTTTTTTTCTGAGATTCGATTTGTTATAAGCTTAGATTGTAACCAAATTTCTGTGATATGCGATTTTGCCGTAACAATTGATTTTGTTGTGTCTACTGTAATTGAAGCTTTCCGGTTTTGTAAAGGATTTGCCTAATGCATGTTTACGGATTTGAGTGTCATCTTGGATTTTATTTACAATATTGAAAGATTTATTTCTGTTATGATTTGATTCTGTTATTTATTCTTGTAACAGCAAAACTTATATTGAAGATTTGGTGAAGATTGGATCCTTCAGTTATCCTGACTTAGCTTGTACGAACATCTTTTGAATCTCTGCCGTGATTTGCTAACTTGTGGATTGAGCTTGCTGTAACTTGGTTTGAGACTACTTCCAGATTTTGTTTTAGATTCTTAGGTCTTCCAATATTGGGATTAGTTTCTGTAATAGGTTAACTGATTATGTAAAGATACATGAAGATTTGGTTTTTGCAATGTATTATTTTTAGTGTTTGGATTGTAATAACATTTGTACAGTATGCGTTTCTAATTTAGTGAAAATTTGATTTGTTAATTATCCTGATATTGCTTGTATGAATATCTTCTGAGTAATTGAATTTCTGATTTTCACTTTTAGATTTATGTTAAAAAGATCTGATTTTTAAAAAAAGATTTGTACAGTAAATGTTTTTAGGCAATTTGTTCCAAATACTACTCTGCTGCAAAGTTACGGTCTTTTTAAGGGTCAGCGCCATTATTGTTAGCTCAAGTGTGTTACAAACATTTTGATTCAATTGGGCCTAAATGGTTTTTACCTGCAACTGTCCAAGTAATAAAATAATAAAACAGAACTTGAAAATAGATATTCTTTTCCTTTTCCTAAACAGCAACGCCCTATTCTTAACACAATGGGTCTTGCACTATTTATCCAGTCTGCAACAATTTTCCATATTCTATTGGGCTTGTTCCCTATCCCATAACAATTTTTTTTTAATAACTAAACATTACTGTAAAAGCAAAAGAACATTACCAAATATTATCTTAAAATAAACAAACAGTTTCCTTCTCTAATAACTAGATGGGTCTTATATTGATGAACACACCCTTGTTTGGATAATAAAATGAAAATGGGCCAACTATAGAAGTTTAATGTGTTCAGTTAATTTGAAGTCGCACCCCCTTTTTACTAACAATAATAATCCCTAACCGGGTTATACTATAAGAACTTAATCATTATTCTCTTGAATTAATCTTCTATTTTCAAATCGCATGGGCCATTGGCCAACATGCTTCGCGAATGGGTTTATGAGTCTTTTTGATTTATAAAGTCCCACTCTCCTGAATTAGAATAATCCCACAGTTGGATAAAGATGGGCCATGAGACATTGTTGCACCGTCTTTAATTAAATATTTCTTCTATTTTTCTTTCGAAAAATAAAATCGTCGCGGTAGGACAAATTTGGGGTATGACAACTGCCCCTATTTAATTATCTTTCAATTGAATAGCATGAGAAATCGAGTCTCACGCATTCTAATTGGAAGTTCATTAAATACTTTAAGTATCCCAAAATTTTCTCGACAAACATAAGGTTATATTGATACAGCATACCCTTACGAGTCTCAAGGAAGTAGGCAAAGCTGACGATATGTCGCTTACCCGGGTTTTTTAATGAGGCCGATAGCGCAATTATGTATGTCTTGGTCTACTCACCTTTCTGGAGGGTGAGTATAGCAACGATTGATGATGCATGGTTGCTTGAAGACCGATGTTATGGATTACGTTTGCGAATTGCTGTCTGATGTCTGAGACGATGGTTCAGAATTCGGGTAATGCATTGCGGCTTAGAGGAAATGCCAGCTCGGATGATATATTGCAGCTTAGAGGCAATGCAATGGGTTTTGAGAATATGTTGCGGCTTAGAGGCAACATGTTGAATTGGAAGATATATTGCGGCTTAAAAGCAATATATTGATCTGGAGAGGTACATTGTGGCTTAAAGGCAATGTGTTTGGGTTGAATGGATATATTACGGCTTAAAAGTAATATACCGAGTTTTTTTTTTAAAATGTGCTGCGGCTTAGGGGCAACATGTTGAATTGGAAGATATATCGCGACTTAGAAGCAATATACTGATCTGGAGAGGTACATTGCGGCTTAGAGGCAATGTGTTTGGGTTGAATGGATATATTACGGCTTAGAAGTAATATACCGAGTTTTTTTTTAAATGCGTTGCGGCTTAGGGGCAATGCAATGGGTTTTCGAGCATGCGTCGTGGCTTAGAGGCAACGTAATGGGTCTTTAAGAATATGTTGCAGCTTAGGGGCAACATGCTGAGTTGGGAATTCATTGCGGCTTAGAGGCAATGGGTTAGAGTCAGACGATATATTGCAGTTTAGAGGCAATATACTGATTTGGAGAGATTCACGGTGGCTTAGAGGCAATGTAGCAGGACTTGTAAGGATCTCACCATTGCGGGAAGACCTAGGCGGTGGGCTGGGTGCGTCACGGCATGAAGATTGAGGTGACAGGTTGAATCGTAGGGGAAGTATTGCATTGGTCTGTCCTTAGATAGTTGAATCGAGGATGAAGTTGTTTGTCCATTTGCTACGTGATACATGTGTATGCATGCGTATTGAATGTTGTATGTATGCAAAATTTATGGTGTTTTGACATCGATATGGAACCCTGGATGTATGCAAGGATGTTGTATGTATGTTCTAGATATGCAAAATGTACGTGTGAAATATGTGTAAGATGCGCGTATGCCTCGAAATGTTATGCTGACTATTTCCGGCGTTCTCTCCTTTTAACCATTGGTTTAGAGTTACCAATTCCTGGCGTTGTATGTTGTGTCATCGTAGCATTGTTGAACTTAAATGCGGTGGACATAATTTAGCCAAAGTTGAGCATTGATTTTGTATTGCGAGCGTAGACGTAGGTGATGGCCTATGCGTAACTTTGTATGCAGGCGTAGCCATAGACGTGGACGTGTGTAGAATTGGCAGGAATACATATGTGCGTTGATGCGTGGGAACATCGACCTCGTGTTACGAGTTATGCCTAGGTGTTGTATGGACGCAACCGTCGCGTGGGGACGCGTAGATATATGCATAGACTTTGTATTGTCGAGTGTAATCATAGGCGTAGACATGTGCATGGACGCGGGTGTAGATATGCGTAGATACATGTGTAGATAGATTTTTGTGTTGCAAGAAGTAAGAGTAGTTATGTGTGTAGGCGCATACGTGGATCTTTCTTCGTTATTTTCCTAACCCAGGTACTTTTTGATATTTGTCAAATGCTTTTATTCTGTTAATTCCCCGAAATTATTTCAAGACAATATTCATGAGTAATAATCGTAGTATTCTGTAAACAAATCTGAGAAAGTAAGAACATGATTCGACAGATATACTGAAAACAAATATTTTATTGATATATCCTAGAGTGGAGGAGAATACAAGGTGCAATTCCTAGAAAGAGGTAATTACATAAAATCTTAAAATAACAAATGGCAATGAAAAATGATAATCGCTACTGTTGTTCCCCCATAGCTTTTGATGAACTTATCCCCTTCGCTTCTGAATTGTATGATTCCGACCTATCTCCCCCTCCGCGGTTCATAGTCGTAGCTCTTTAGATCGCAGTCTTTTTATTCTTTATTTCTTTGTAGAGAATCCCTAACTTTTGCCTGGATCTCCCTTTCGGGTTTTCAATCCACCGGGATAATTTTCTTGTTGTGTGCCTCTAATTTTTTCCTGGATCGCCCTTTAGGGTTTTCGATCCACCGGGACGCTCCTTTTTTTGCTTAAGTCGCCTCTTTTGGAGGTTCGATCTTAGCGAGCTTTTTATACATAGTATTTTTTGACTGCGTCTGAATTGGCCGGATGCGGTAGTTCTTCCCCATCTATTGTTGTGAGGATGAGACCACCTCCAGAGAATTCTATTTTGACTATAAATGGACCTTCGTAGTTGGGTATCCATTTACCAAGTGAATCGAGGCGAGGTAGTAGAATCTTTTTGAGCACTACATCCCCTTCCTTGAATATTCGAGGGCGCACTTTCTTGTCGAAGGCCCTCTTCATTCTCTTCTGATGTAACTGACTATGACACAAAGCCGTTAATCATTTTTCTTCAATGAGGTTGAGCTGATCGAGTCGAACCTGTACCCATTCCGCCTCTTCCAGTTTTGTTTCCCTTAGGACTCAGTGATGGTATCTCAATTTCCACCGGGAGTACAGCCTCCATGCCGTATACAAGTGAAAAAGGAGTTGCACCTATTGATGTGCGTATAGAAGTGAGATAGCCATGCAGAGCGAAGGGGAGCATTTCGTTCCAATCTGTGTACGTCTTCACCATTTTCTGGATGATTTTCTTAATATTTTTGTTGGATGCTTCAATGACTCCGTTCATCTTTGGCCTGTATGGTGAAGAATTGTGATGCTCGATTTTGAAGTCGTCGCGTAATTCCTTCATCATCTTGTTGTTTAAATTGGAACTGTTATCTGTAATTATCCGGCTTGGGACACCATATATGCATATGATATTCTATTTGATAAAGCATGCAACCACTTGGCTTGTTACGTTGGCGTAGGATGATGCCTCCACCCACTTGGTGAAGTAGTCGATGGCTACCAATACAAAGCGGTGTCCGTTTGATGCTTTCGGCTCGATCATACCAATCATATCAATTCCCTACATCGAAAATGGCCAAGGGGAGCTCATGACGTTTAAAGGAGTCAGTGGTATATTTATCCTATCAGCGTAGATCTGACACTTATGGCATGTCTTTGTGTAGTGATAGCAATCAGCTTCCATTGTTAACCAGTAATACCCTGCTCGCAGAATCTTTCTAGCCATGGCGTGCCTGTTTGTATGAGTCCCAAAGGTGCCTTCGTGGATTTCTCTCATGAGTGTATATGCTTCTTGCTTTTCCATACAATCTGAGTAATACCATATCGTAATTTCTTTTGTATACCACTCCATTACTTAGAAAAAACTTGGAAGCTAACCTTCGCAAGGTTCGCTTGTCAATGATAGAGGCATTTTCCGAGTATTCCTGCCTTTCTAAGTACTTTTTGATGTCATAAAACCAAGGTTTAGTGTCGGGTCCTTCCTCAATAGCGAGGCAATATGCAGGTTCTTCAAAATGTCTGATCGTAATATGCGGTTCGTGATTCGGCCAGGTCACTTTGAACATAGCTGATAGGGTTGCCAGGGCGTCTGCCATTTGATTTTCTTCTCGTGGGATATGACTGAAAGTGATTTCTGTAAATTCCGCAGCTAACTTTAAAACATGATCCCGAATAGGACCAATTTAGGGTGTTTAGTATCCCAATCTCCATTAACTTGGTATATGACTAACGCAGAATCCCCGAACACTTCCAGGTGCTTTATTCTTAAATCAATGGCAGCTTCTAGCCCTAGTATACAGGCTTCGTATTCGACAATGTTGTTGGTGCAGTCAAAACATAACCTGGCCGTATAGGGGTAGTGGTGATTCTTGGGAGATGTTAACACTGCCCCTACACCGTGACCTAGTGCGTTTGAAGCCCCGTCGAATGTGAGTGTCCAACATGCCCCTGGCTCGGGCCCTTCATCTGGTCCTGGTATTTCGTAGTCAGCTATAAATATGACATCTTCGTCGAGAAAGTCGAACCTCATGGGCTGATACTCCGACAGCGGTTGGTGAGCTAGACGATCAGCCAGTACACTACCTTTGATGGCTTTCTGTGTGACATATTGGATGTCATATTCTGATAGTAACATCTGCCATCATGAGATTCTTCTGGTGAGGGTTGGCTTTTCAAACACGTATTTTAGAGGATTCATTCTTGCTATCAACCATGTAGTATGGGTTAACATATACTGTCTCAACCTCTTGGTAGCCCAAGCCAATGCGCAACAAGTCTTCTCCAGGAGAGAGTATCTGGTCTCGCAATCGGTGAATTTCTTACTGAGGTAATAGATTGTGTGCTCTTTTCTACCAGTTTCATCCTGTTGTCCCAAAACACAACCCATCGACCCTTCGAGCACTCTCAAGTACATGATGAATGGCCTTCCGGGGACTGGTGGTATTAAGACTGGTGGCTCTTGTAGATACTGTTTTATTGCTTTGAAGGCGGTATGACAATCGTCATTTCATACTACCGTCTGATCTTCCTGCAACAACTTGAATATTTGCTCGCACGTAGCTGTTAGATGCGATATGAACCTTGAGATGTAGTTCAATCTCCCTAAGAAACCACACACTTCTTTTTCTTTCCTGGGAGTGGGCATTTCTTGTATGGCTTTTTCCTTGTCTGGATCCACCTTGATGCCTCGTTGGCTTACAATAAAACCTAGCAATTTGCCTGATCTGGCGCTGAAGGTGCATTTATTTGGGTTCAACCTTAGTCTGAACTTACGTAGTCGCTCAAATAACTTTTACAGATGTGTGATATGTTCCTCCTCCGTATTGGATTTGGTAATCATATCGTCGACGTATACTTTAACTTCCTTGTGGATCATATCATGGAATAACGTGACCATTACCCTCTGATAGGTTGCCCCTGCGTTCTTGAGACCGAATGGCATTACTTTGTAACAGAAAGTTCCCCAAGGTTTCATGAAGGTAGTATTTTCCATTTCCTCGGGTTCCATTTTGATTTGGTTATAGCCCGAGAAATCGTCCATAAATGATAATACCGAGGCTTAAGCTGTATTGTCCACTAAGACATCTATGTGAGGCAACGGAAAATCGTATTTGGGACTTGCCTTGTTTAGGTCCTGGTAATCTACGCACATGCGTACTTTGCCATCCTTCTTGGGTACTGGTACGATGTTAGCTATCCAGGGTGGATAATCTACCACCACTAGGAACCCTGTGTCAAACTGTTTGAGAACCTCTTCCCTGATTTTGCTGGACATATCTGGATGGGTTCTTCTGAGGTTTTGCCTGACTGGAGAACAACCTTCCTTTAGAGGTAATCCATGCACCACGGGGTCTGTATCCAAACCTGGCATGTCTCTGTAGGACCAAGCGAATATATCAACATACTCGTGCAACAACTTGATTATCCTATCCTTGATGCTCTGCTCCAACATTGCCCCTAGCTTGATTTCTTTTGGATCTCCTTCCGTTCCCAGGTTAATGGTCTCAATAGGCTCTTGATACGATTGTATACTATTAGCCTTTAGCTCTATTTCCCTCGCTGTTTCCTTGGAGAGTTCAAGATCTTCATCATCTTCCTCTTCGGCTTGGTGGATAGGAACATCAAAATCATATCGGGTCATAGCAGTAGTGTTATCGGTAATTTTGGGCATGGATCTGCATATTTATCATGTTTTGGTGCATATTTTAGCGCTTGGAATTTGAAAAATGTATATGCAAAGAAAGTATTACCATTTTTATATTTAATAGGTAAATGCAAAAGAAAGACAAGGATCTTAATTGAAAACAAAATATAACTTTATTAATTATAAATATTGTCTGAAATAAGAAACAAAGAAAACCCTTACAAGCAACCCCTATGCCTCGGGTTCGACATAGGTTATTTTAAAACAACAAAAATTACTTAGAAAAGAAAGATATCTCGAGAATCTCCACAGCAATCCATCCTTTAAGCTCTTCTCCTGGGGCGCCCTCTCTGATGAAGTCAGTTGCCATTTTAGTACTGGTCTTGCTTGATATCATTGCCACATGTCCACCATGCTCCGTTCCTTTGCTGATGAACGTCTCCCGGATCGGAGGAAAACATGTTTTGCCTCTTGGAGTGGCTTTTGACGATTTGTAACCCAAACCAAAGCGATTCTTTTTCTCAGGAATTTATGGGAGTTTTCCCCTGTGTTTTGAGGCATCACCCCCCCCCCCCCCCCATAGTCATTTGCAGATCTCTCCATGATGTCACTTTAGTCTTGTTACACTTCTTAACCGGTAATGTTATCATCAAAGCAATTTCCAAAGCCTGGAATGGGGTAGCTATGTAGTCTTTATCGGCACTGATATATCTGTACGATCCAATATGGCTTATAAAAATGTCTTCTTCGCCATCAATTATGATCAACTTCCCCTCTACTAGGAACTTCAAATTTTGGTGTAGGGTCGAGGTCATTGCCCCTACCGCATGGATCCAAGGTCTCCCCAGTAGGCAAGTGTATGCTGGTTCGATGTCCATGACCTGAAAAGTGTTGTTGAAGATATACGGCCCAATCTTGACTGGGAGGTCCACCTCCCCTAGTACCGAGCTTCGAGAACCGTCAAATGGCTTTACTATCATAGAACTTGGTCTCGTTGTCACGTCGTCTATTGTTAACTTTACCAGACTTGACTTTGGCAACACATTAAGAGCGGAACTAGTGTCAGTGAGAACCCTGGACAGATGGGTAGTTCCTATCTACATAGTAATATGGAGTGCCTTGTTATGGGTTCGGCCCTGTGGCGGTAGTTCATTGTTGCTGAAACCCAGGTAGGATCCAGATATGAGATTGGCTACGACATTATCAAATTGATTTACCGAAATTTCTTTTGCGACATGAGTTGAACTTAACACCTTCATTAAAGAATCCCAGTGCGCTTCAGAATTGATTAGTAACGAGAGTATGGAGATTTTTGTCGGAGTCTGATGGAGCTGATCCACCACTATATAGTCACTCTTTTTGATTATTTTTAGAAACTCCTCTGCCTCTTGATCAGTAAAGTCTTTGTTCGTAGATTCTGTTTCCTGATTTTTATCAATCACTGTTTTTCCTTTGTCCTTCGTTGGAACCAAATCTGTCTTTTTTGATGGTTCGGCTCTGTAGATTCGCCCAGTTCGGGTCATACCTCCTGTTCCTGATATGTTTTAAATTGCAGGTCCTTGACTTGCGGGTGGCCCTCTCTCCTGTTTCACTCCATTGATGTATACAGCTGAGTCATAACTCCAAGGTACCGCTTTATCATTCTTGTAAAGGATAGGTGACGGTCCCTTAATTACCATTGTAGCTTTTGGAGTAGTAGGTATTAGGAAGGTCTTCTTAGGTACCCCTCTAGTGACCTCTACTGATTCTCCCCATGGAATGACTAGAGTCTTCTTGGCAGCACTTGGAGCTTGGCAAGGGATTACCAGTGGCTTTTTCCCTCCGATTGTGGCTACATATTTTTCCTCAGGGTATAGTCCAAATTGGACTATCCCCTGATCCACCAAACTTTCCAAAGTTGCTTCAAAAGCTTTATTGTGCTCTAACAGGAATCCACATTCGAACAAATATTCCTTCAACAAGTTGATAGGTTTTTTTTCCTTTATGGTTTCTCCAAATTCGGTGACCACCTCGATTGCATTTATTGTCGGTCCACCATGCAGAGGCATGGGGTTTAACTTGATATTAGGCTTGTCAAAGGTGATGTCTTGAGACTCTAGCAAATCCTAAACCTTATGCTTGAAGGCCCAACATTGGTCTATGGTATGCCCGAGAGAATTTGCATGATACTCACACCTAGCGTTGGCATTTTATCTTTGTAGGAGTGGCCCAACCGGAGGAGCTAAAGGCTTGATTTCCACCAGGGATGCCTTAACCAAGTGTTGTAATAATTGGCTTGGTGGCATGGGCAGTGGATCAAAATTTCTATGTGCCCTTTTAAACCTGTCTTGCCTTTGTCCTCGCGGGATGACCAATGGTTGTGTTATCCTTTGTTGTGAGGACACATTGTTGACTTCTCCCTCCTTCTTTCTTGGAAATTTTGAAGCTGGTCTTTTCGAATTGTAAGGGGTGCTTGACGATCTCCTGATATCTTTCCGCTCTTCAAACCAGTTTCGATTCTTTCACCAATAGTCACTAAGTCTGAAAATCCTGATGTGACGCTTCCCACCATTTTATCATGATAAAGCCCTTGTAGGGTTCCCATGAACATATCTACGAGTTCCTTTTCCAGCAGTGGGGGTTGCACATGCGATGCCATTTCCCTCCACCTTTGAGCGTACTCTTTGATGGACTCTTCCTTCTTTTGGGATAGGTTTTGGAGTTGCAGGCGTGTAGGAGCCATGTCCAAGTTATACTTGTAATTCTTCAAGAAAGCATTAGCGAGATCCACCCAAGTTCGAATATGTGTTTGTTCCAACTGCATGTACCAGTCCAAAGATGCCCCACTTAGACTGTCTTGGAAATAGTGAATCATCAGTTTCTGATCATGTGCGTGGGCATGCATCTTTCTGCAGTACATACGAAGGTGATTCCTCGGACAAGTGAGCCCTTTATACTTGCTAAAGTTGGGTACTTTGAATTTTGGCGGTATCACCACATCAGGGACTAAACCCATTTCCAGAGTGTTTACTTCGAAAGCGTCGAAGCCCTCCACAACCTTCAGTCTTTCTTCCAAGGTTTTATACTTATTCATTACCAGTGGGTTGTCTGTAGCTTGAGCACCAGTTGCCTTCAAAGGTGCCTGGGAAGCATCCTCTGGGTCATGATCTCCGTATTGCAAGTCTAGGTAATTATCTGCATTACTAGTTGGAATTTATAGGGTATGTGATGCCCCTACTTTTGACGGTGGTGGGATGAATCCTTCAGTATCAACCTCTTGCTGGGCCATGGAGGACTTTGGGGGCCTGCTTTCGACTCTTTCCTTAGTTGGTGACCACTCGATGCACCAACGGTCTGGGCTACCTCTTCAAAGGATACCTTGGGGATTTGATCCTGCTTGTCGATAATGTTCTTTGGAGCTAGAAGAACTTGGCTCAAATCTCCTTTCATTGAGCTTACGTCACCCTTCACCTGATCAAGATCCTCTTTGAACACAGCTTGAGTCTCCTCGACCTGTTCCATTGTTTTCTGTTGATGGGCCCTTGTTTGATATGGGGGCTAAGGAGGTGGAGGTCTTCTTTTAACAATGGCTTAACTTGAGAGATTTTCAAAGCGAATAATTTTTTTTTTAAAATGACATACGAGTGTTTTATAAATGCATGCGTGCAGATGAAGATGTATGATTATGAAATGATTTTTATTTTAACTGTCTTATTTATTAAGGTACATATTTGTATCCACTTATTATTTTATTTGGTGACCAACTTAAAAATAGATACGCCTTCAAGATAGGGAAACAAAACGCCTTTATTAAGAGTAACATAATCCAGATATTGAAAAATATTACAAACTGAAATCAAAACTTGTTTGCGTAAACATAATTAAGAGTAACTAAATTTCCTAAGCGCGCATGCGGATGTGTGCTCTGAAGCCATCAACCATTGGCCGAAAGAGCTGTAGAAAGTCTTCGACGTCCTTCGGAAGAGGAACCATTACATTCTTTGCATCTTTTAAACTTCTAGGGATGTCCTCGATGAGATTGTTGGCTAAGAAGACTAGCTTTTCATGTTTGTCTTTGTAGTGCCTGTATTCATGGTAAAGATGTGGGATTATTTTGTGGTTATCCCTCCCTGCTTGGGTGATCTTAGTGTACTACTCTTCCCAATACATCTTTTCACCCCTCATTTCTGTGTAAAGTCTCTGTTGGATGAGAAAGTCCTTTTTAAGACCCTGCAGCTCTAAACATACATGTTCATATTCTCGAGTCCTTTGAGTTAAAAGTTTATCTGTTTCTATCCTCTCAAGACGTGCCTTGATCTCTGATTCATGGCTGTCTTGGAGTTCAGTGGCGAGATAATTTATTTGCTCCTCTTGATCTAAGGAAGCTTGTGTCAGACTTTGAATTTGGGCTCTCAAACTTTCCTCTAGCACCTTTTTGTCATGTGTCGCCTTTTTATACAACCTAGTTAACCTCCTGATTTCAGCAGCGGCTTCTTCTAGCCTTTGGTTGTGGGAATCTAGGTTGAACGTTGCACTTAACAATCCTTCAGTTGTACGCTTTCGTTTGAGACTTTCTTTCTCCAGGTCCTTTTGACTTTTATCAATTTGCTCGTCCTTTGACTCAAGTATAAGCTGCATCTGTTTCTTTTCTTTGGTCAGATTAAGGAGGTCTACTTCTAGTGCTTCTTTTTCTCTTTGAGCTTGCTTTAAGGCATTTTTTAGATTGTCGACTTCTTCCAAAGATATAGGTGTTATCTATGGGACCTCTGACTTGTACTCCATATCTTTCTCGAATGGCAGCTTGATAATTTGTTCCCTATCTTAGACCCATTTGGTGTAGGGTTCTCTTGCCATGGCATTCTTTCTTTCAACCTTCCTTTTGTTAACCTTATTCCAGGCCCGAATAACCTTGTTGAGCAACCCTTGGTCTTTTATAGCCATATTGTGGATGATAAATGGTCGGAGTTGTTCGTCTGAAGGTTTGTCTTCCAAAGGATACCCTAGTTGTCGCAGGGCTAGAGTAGGGTTGTAGTTAATACAACCTCGCGATCCAATCAAAGGGACGTTAGGAAAATTCCCACAGCTAATAGTGATGTCCCCGATATCCAACTTTCTTGCATACCATAATATTGAATTTGTAGTGAGAGACCTTAGTTTCTGTGGCCACTCACACCTGGTCAGTTCTGGGATCATATAGTCTTCCTTGTAGAGATGAGTCATGAACCAAGTATATAGAAGCGGGATACAACAATTTAGTGTACCTCTTCTTTTTTCATACATCATATGCAAAGTGTAGTAAATATCGGCAAGCAAGGTGGGAGTAGGATCCGTATTAAAGACTTTCGCTCCCCAAAATATGCTAATGGCTGTAGGGTCAATATAGTCCACAGTCCGAGGAAATAAGATTACACCAAATACCAACAACACTAGACAGTCAACACAAGATTCTCACTCATTATAATTAGCAAACTCTAGTTCCTTAGCTTCCAGGTATATTCTTTTGATTCCTTGTATTGGGCCTTCTTTTCGATAATTCTGCATCAACTCAGGATAGGGGATCCCTAGGCCTTTTGCCAAAGCTTTGACTTCAATAGTTTGTCCAATACCTACATAGGCCTTTTCTTTGGAGAAATTCAGGATTCTGTCAAATTCTTCCAGAGTCGGTGCTAGCTGGAAGTCTTGGAAAGTGAAACATCTCAATGGAGGGTCATAAAACTGAATTAGGACAGAGACTACATCCATCTGTACTTCTACTTTAATCAGATCTAGGGTATCCCCATAACGACGAGTGTACATCTTCAGATCTCTCTCGGACAGTTTACCTTTTATAGTTTTGATTTCAGAAAGGTCAGGCTTGCAAGTATTGATGCGGACAAGTTGTTTCCCTTTGGCATCCATTTTTAAGACAATCACCAAAAATCTTGATTTTGTTATCTTTTATTTTGTACCCTGTGAATAAGATAGATAAAAGGAACAAATGATGAACATGAGATATACATGAATGCAATGAATGTATAAATGTTAGACTGAGTAACGAGATTTTGTGATAAGTACCCTTAGAAGATAGGTTCCTTAATTTTGACCAGTGGTTAGTCTACCCTCCCAGAAGGTGGTTTCCTTAAGGGTATCATGAATAACACCAGAGGGACAGGGCATAAGAGCCTCCCTTAGGTGGAGCCTTTTTACGGACTGAAACTTTCGTCTCAAAGTCGCGAAAGGTCTCGTCATGAGATTTTGGGTTAAGGTCGTTACAAAGAGTCATGGGTAACCTTCCAAAGTCCCACTCGTCAAGAGGATATCTCTTGATAAGTATTCCTTTTTCGGAAGTTCACCGACTCTAGGCGAAGTCGTCACATAAACTCGCAGGGATGATATACCCCCTAAGTTAATAGACGAACCTTCTTTTAAGGTTTATTGATAATATATTTTTTTTGAGATAAAAACCCGCCACATAGTAAATATATAATAAATAAAAAATAGACAAAGAAATATAAAATGCAATAAACAAATTAATGCAAATAATTAAACAAAAATAAAACCCAAAAGAGACCTAGAACCTAGGGTTTAAGGAGAGTCCCCAGCAGAGTCTCTAGCTGTTGCGACGGGTTTTTATCAAGAGTTGCCACTATTAGTTTTTATCCTAAGGAAGGTAACCTAACAGAAAACCCTAATGCACAAACATAGATTCTAGGTTACGGACTCAATTAGACGAAAGGAAGGTGTTAGGCACCTTTAATCCACCTTGTTCACAAGGATATTAAGCTTTAGGTTTAGGGTAAATAGGGTTTTAAGTTTTAATTAGCAAGACTCGCCACGATTTTAGATCGCATGCCTACGCATCCTCCTAAGAGGAATCAGAGTCCCAATTCGTAGTTCGTATAGGTTGGTGTCTTTTAGGGGTTTATGAACATATTTTGAATCACTTCGCACTCGGTCGGGAGTAGTGATTGCGGAAATTTTGACTGAGTACGCAGTAAGCCAAAATTAGTTTGAAACCCATTAGAAAAAAGGAATTGTTAATTAGCTTAATTTATTCGCAAAAATAGTTTGATATTTGTTTGTGTTTTTTTACTGTATTAATTGTAAAGCGTCTTAGTTAATGCATGATTAAAAACTTAATGCAATATCAAAAATATATTCATGAGTTTTAAATAAAATAATTTATATGTGATGATAAATAATAATAATAATATAAAATAAAATAAAAAATTAAATAAATAATATTAAAAATATTATAACAATAATTATAATAACAATAAATAAATAATATAAAATAGAATATAAAAAGAAACAAAAGAAAAATAGAGAAAATAATATGATTTTCTAAAGGGGGGTGCAGTTTTAGTTCAATAGCAAAAGCATGGGGTGTGAAAAGTTGACTGGCTAAGCCCAAAACAAGTCTAGACAAGGGGGGGGGGGGGGGGGGGTGCACTGCTAACCTTTGTTCAATAATTGTGTCAAAAAGAGGTGTGTGTAGGATTGGGCTCAGGCCCACTATGGGCTTGGGAAGGGTTGGGTTGATTGTGTGCAAGCGAGGGGTATGGCAGTTACGGTGGTGACTTGGCCTATGGCCGTCTGATGGTAATCTGATGGTCCTAATAGAGAGTGCATCCACCCTACGGTGAACGCGTGTGTATTGAATCGCTACAGAATACAAGTTTTTGTTTCTTTCATATTTCTTTTTATCTCATTTTCGCTCACCATCCCTTTCATCGTTCCCTCTTCCTCTCCGTTCTAACCTTTACCCAAACCCTAAGACCAAACCATGGTGGCGCTAGAACAAAACTCCTTTCCTATTGTAAACCCAAACAGATACTCCCAATAAAAATCAAAATGCAAAGAAAGCTAAGTTTTTGATTTACCCCTTTCGTGTTGTATTCTGACTTCAAGCGTGTGTCCGATCTGAAGCTAATTTCTCCTTGTTCCTCCGATTCGCAGGTCCCGGTATTGTGCAGAGACGGTGGCGATGGAAGTTCCAAGGATGTTTGAAGGATCTGCGGCGGGGATACGATTAGGGTTTCAGATCTTGAAACCCTAATTCGTTTTTTCCTTCTCTTCCACGAATTGCAATGTATGTTATTCGATCTCAATTTCTTCGACCCCCTTCTCTATTCTTCTCCTTCTGTACTTATAGTTTCATTTAGATCTAGAGTTTTTACTGTATTAGTTCAATTACTTAGATTTAGGGCTTATTTAGATCAATTAGGGATTTAGCAATTAATGTAATTTATTCCCTTTTTTTTCCTGAGATTCGATCTGTTATAAGCTTAGATTTTAACCAAATTTCTGTGATATGTGATTTTGCCGTAACAATTGATTTTGTTGTGTCTACTGTAATTGAAGCTTTCCGGTTTTGTAAAGGATTTGCCTGATGCAGGTTTGCGGATTTAAGTGCAATCTTGGATTTTATTTACAATATTAAAAGATTTATTTCTGTTATGATTTGATTCTATTATTTATTCTTGTAACAACAAAACTTATATTGAAGATTTGGTGAAGATTGGATCCTTCAGTTATCCTGACTTAGCTTGTACGAACATCTTCTGAATCTCTGCCGTGATTTGCTAACTTGTGGATTGAGCTTGCTGTAACTTGGTTTGAGACTATTTACAGATTTTGTTTTAGATTCTTAGGTCTGCCAAATATTGGGATTAGTTTCTGTAATAGGTTAATTGATTCTGTAGAGATACATGAAGATTTGGTTTTTGCAATGTATTATTTTTAGTGTTTGGATTGTAATAACATTTGTACAGTATGCGTTTCTAATTTAGTGAAGATTTGATTTGTTAATGTTCCAAATACTACTCTGCTACAAAGTTATGGTCTTTTTAAGGGCCAGTGCCATTATTGTTAGCTCAAGTGTGTTACAAACATTTTGATTCAATTGGGCCTAAATGGTTTTTACCTGCAACTGTCCAAGTAATAAAATAATAAAACAGAACTTGAAAATAGATATTCTTTTCCTTTTCCTAAACATCAACGCCCTATTCTTAACATAATGGGCCTTGCACTATTTATCCAGCCTGCAACAATTTTCCATATTCTATTGGGCTTGTGCCCTATCCCATAACAATGTTTCTTTTAATAACTAAACATTACTGTAAAAGCAAAAGAACATTACCAAATATTATTTTAAAATAAACAAACAGTTTCCTTCTCTAATAACTAGATGGGTCTTATATTGATAAACACACCCTTGTTTGGATAATAAAATGGAAATGGGCTGTTGTACCCCAAAATTTACCCTCTCATATTTCTCAATACATTTCAAGCAAGATCCTCAAATTGCTCAAGGAAGTCCAAGGGTTGACCAGACAAGCTCTCTCCTAAGACAGTCTACCTCAAATCATGGTTTCATGTTGCATCAAGATACTTGAGTCCAAGGGATCCCAAATTCTCACTATTGTCCTAATATGTTCTCAAGATCATCCATGTCAAGTTTCAAGCTTTGCAGAGGAAGTTTGCTCAGTCAATTGCTCAAAGGCCTGAAAATCGACTATGCTAGGGCAAAAGTCAACTGTGGCCCACATACAATCAAACTTCAAGATTTTTGGTCAACATTCTCATTTTTGAAGTATTATTCATCATTTTGTTAAGGGTTGATCATGATTCCCCAAGGATTGCTCACAATTCATCAAAACCCAAAAGTTGCTAAATTAGGGTTTTGTAGGAAAAGTCAACTCAACTTTGACCAAGCATAACTTTCTCATACTTTATTAGAAATCACCCATCCAAATATCATTTTGAAGAGGATTCAATTCCCTACAATTCATCTTAAGCTCCCAAGTTCAAAATATGAACTCACAAGAAGTTATGGATCTGAACATTATAGGTTATTTTGAAAAGTCAACAAAAACCCCTTTTTTGTCAAAGCTTCATACATGAACATGGAAGACTCAATTGAGATGAAACCAAAATGTTGCTTAGATAACATCTCAAGATTTCTAAAAAGTCAAAGAACACCTTCAAAGAGTCAAAATTGAAGAAGTTATACATTAGTGAAGTTGACCCTTTTTGCAAAATTGCCAAAAGTAAAAAATTCCTCAAATTGCAATTTTTGTCAAATGGGCCCAACTTTTTGTACTTGTTTTGAGTTTGTAACATGGTCCATGACCCATGATCATTACCACTTGCCTTTATTTTATTTTTTCCATTTATTTTGATTTTTATTTCAATTAAATCAAAATAAATCATGGAAATATCAAAATCATTTAAGCCTTGAGATTTGGTGCATATTTCATGTCCCTTATACAGATAGCAACCAAATCAAATCGTGCAAGGCATGTTTGTGCATAAAAGATTGGTTTTTGGCTTATTTTGGAAAGATATTCATGGGAATCAAATCATGATCAAAGACCATAATTGAAAAAGATTGGATGCACATTTGTAAACCTAATTCACTCATTGATATATATTGGACAAATGCAGACAAAAAGAACAAGGTTTTGAGGCGTGTAGGTTGAAGAACAAACTTAAAATAATCAAGAAAAAGTGGTGATCTGTTTTCATACTTCCAAGCATTTTCAAAACTCCCAAGCCATCCCATTCGCTTCCTGGGAGTACAAGGGGTCTATACCAATCAAAAGCAAGCGTTTTTGTGCCCAGAAACGCGAGGTAAGCACTTCACAACCTCCCTCCTTTTTTGAAATCCAATATCATTGTTTAGACATTTGTAGCATGAATCATGTATATATTCTGAATCCTGGAAGCATTTGCAAACTATTGGTAATAATTAATTGCGTTTTTGCTAACCCTATAGAGATACGCCATTGCTAGGGTTTCTTGTTGCGTTTTGGGATCTTTTTGTAC
Organism: Vicia faba; assembly: GCA_948472305.1. Classification (NCBI taxonomy): domain Eukaryota; kingdom Viridiplantae; phylum Streptophyta; class Magnoliopsida; order Fabales; family Fabaceae; genus Vicia; species Vicia faba. The sequence goes on along the minus strand of OX451740.1, from coordinate 1,053,561,386 downwards.
AGGCAAAATTGGTCCACAAGAAATGTGCCATGATGTTCCCAAGGCCAAGGAGAATTGGTCTGTGGCTTTAGGTTTCATTTATCATGCTTGTAGGTGATTTTGAAAACTGCAGGGGTTATAGCTACGGACCTTTGGCTGTAGGTAAAAGTCCATGACTTTTACCAACCGAGAGAGGAAGAAGAAGACCTGTGTGGCACCACCTCATTTGTCCTTGAATTCTGGCGCGCGCTTTTTGTTTGTCCTCCACTAACTCACGTTATTCCATATTATTAATTATTATTATTTCATATACAAAGGAGCAGCGTGGCACAGTTGGCAACAAGGTGATGGTTTGAAGCTTGAGGACCTGGGTTCGATCCCAGGCCTCAGCAAAAATGTTATTTTCTTGTTACAGATCCAGTGCACCCTTGGTCCAAGCATCCACCACACGCCTTCAACGCTTAGCTAGCCAGATGTCCACGCGCTGGATCCAAAGGTCATCATCTGAAGGTCTACCAAAGTCCCTAGTCAAAGTGTAGCGTTGGATCCAGGAGGGTCAACGTGGACCCTTGATTTTGGGCCCCAAAGATGCTATTGGCACCCCTCCAATTGCTGATTACCAGGCCCAATGTTCTCTCTTCTTTATTCTTTTATATTTTCTTTTATTTAATTTATTTAAATTATTTTACTTACACACAAAATTAATTCTTTTTTATCAAAAATCATAAAATCAATTTTCACCAAAAATTAGAATTTAGGCTTTTTTTATTTTTTATTTTTATCAAAATTTAATTTAATTAGTTTATTTAATTTTAGGGTAACCTTATTTCTTTTTGTAAATAAATTAAAACAAATTAGAAAATTAGGTTTTACTTGATTTAACATTTATTTTCTTTTCTCAAAATAACCAAATAGGCCAAATAATTATTTTCTCAAATTTAAATTAATTAGTAATTAGGTTGGTATTTAATTCTTTTTCTTAAAATAATCAAAAACAACCAAAAATGATTTTTTTCTTTTTAATTAGGTTAGACGGGGTCAAAACTCTAGTTTTCTTTCATTCTCGATTCATCGCGCATTTATTTATTTTACAATATTGATGTAATTGCTCATGGGATGTAATAGTTTAATTAGGATTTTCCTTTCATTTATCGTTTTGACGTGTTTTTTGGCTATGTAATTAATCTCACCCGAAGCCTTGTAATATCGTAGCTTTATTTTCCGCATTTTAATTCTCGCAAACATTCACTGTTAGATGTATGATAATAGGATTGCATGACAAGAATGTGTGTTAATTTTGAAATGGTTAGCAAACCCTAAATGTGCAAAGATAATAACTAAAATCAAATCACTCGCACATGCGTACTCCTAGGGTATACTCTCACTTCGGTTGCCTTCGGTAAACGGTCATTAAATATAGGGTGTTTTAGCGGTCGCTCTTTTTGTATGAACAAGGATCAAATGTCCCGTTCAGAAATGTTGTCTCGGAAAGGTTGCCTCAGAAATGTTGCCTCAAATATGATCTTAAGACATTAGGGTTATTACTAAGACGTCCTAACATTGCTTTAGTGATCGTACGTCCCCTTTCGAATTGACCCTTACAACTCCAACGATGGTGCTACCTACTCACTAATAGTAAGATAGCGTTGTCTAAAGGAAACAAGAACAAAAACATTCTTTTTTCGAGTAGGTAGATGATAGTAGGTACTTGCTCAAAATCAAACTTTTCCACACTTACACTTTTTTCAAACAAAGTTTTCAAAACGACTTCGTAACACTCTTAAGGACAAAAGCAAGGGTTAAATCGAAGTAAAACAAAAACTTTTCAAAACACACAAACACGGAAGCAATTTTAAAAATGATGAGCAAGTACCTAAGAGCCCGTGGAAAACCACGGATAGAAAGGGTGCTAATACCTTCCCTTTCTATAATCTACCCCCGTACTTAAAATCTCGAATAAGGAATTTTTCTGTGCTTTTTTCCTTTCCAGTTGGATAAAATAAAAGTCGGTGGCGACTCTTGCTTACCGTGACATTTTGCGAACACAAACGCAAACCAGAATTTTCCTAAAACAGTCCGGTTCTGCCACCGTATCACAGAACTGGCGACTCTGCTGGGGAATGCAATAAGTGGGGCATACCTTAGGATTAGTTCATCATATTGCTTCTATTGTTTGATTTGATTTCTTTACTTTTGAGGGCTTTGTATTGGAGTTACTATATATCCTAACCCGGATCTGGGGGACACCTTTTAGGTAAGTAGCAATAAACTGTGAGGGAACTATACGGAGTAGACCGATATGGTTGAAGCAGTAGCTACGTTGATGTGGCACATTGTTTGGTACCGGTATCCCTTGTGGAGAAACGAGGAGAATACAGGGCTGCTATGTGTGTCGTTAAGCATCAACTGACCTTAGAACCTATAATTGACCAACTTGACCATAGGAAGTAGTGAGATAGCCGGCCTCGGTGTAAAGCTGAGAACTGGTTGATACTCGATACTACACTCATTGAGACCATACTATAGAGATAGTTCCGGCCACAAGAGAAGATTGCGTGAGCTGAAACCATGACCGATGGAGGATGGTCAGTGATATTGAGAACCTCTAGAACCCAGTTACTATTATTAGGACAGGTTGAAGCCAACTGAACTTCAAGAGGGTAGTGCCTAGACCCCTTGCGAGCTTGAAACTTAAGGATTCTTGTGTGACTTGTTTGCCTTTACCATGTCTGTTATTTGTTATACCTGCTACGTGTTTTACCATGACATCATGCATCATAGCATAGCATGCATACTTCATTACACTAACCATTTCAAAGACCGAGGGGATTTATCTTTGTTCTGTTTTGCAGATTATGGCTTCCATGCGCAGAAACACCATTCGAGTTAACTTCGTGCAAATACCTGTTCAACTCAGAGAGTTAGTCTCAAAAGTTCCTGATACTTCTTCATTCGTTAGAAGACATAGTCAGCTCCTTAGCTCGGTCACTTCAAAGTTGGATGAGCAGATGATGAGCGTGCTTTTCCAGTTCTTCGATCCAGTGCATCATTGTTTCACCTTCCCGGATTATCAGTTAGTTCCCACTTTGGAGGAGTTTTCTTACTTACTGGGCATATCCATCCTCGAGCAGACACCCTTCACAGGTTTGGAGGAGACTCCTAGGCCAGAGGATATTGCTTCAGCCTTACATCTAAAAATGGCTGATGTAGTATCTAACTGGGAGACACGAAGCGGGGTTAAAGGTTTCTTAGCCAAGTTTCTGATTGATCAAGCTCAACTGTTCTGGTACGACTTGGATTTTCAGGCTTTTGAAGACATCTTGGCTCTCCTCATCTATGATTTGGTTCTCTTTCTGAATCCAGATTTCTTCATAGATGTGAACGCGGTTAAGATCTTCCTGTCTCGCAATCCAGTGCCTACTCTTCTGGGTGATCCTACATGCCCTCTATACTCGTACTATGCGAAAAAGAGGGACTCTCATGTGTTTCATGCCGCTGCTGGCAAGGTGGTTTATTTCGCACCTCCCCAAGTCCGTGCTAAAGAATGAAGAAGGTTTAGGATGGTCTTACAGGATAATTTCTGTTGTACCCCAAATTTGCCCTCCCATATTCTTCAAAGTTTTGACAAGCATCATCTAAATATGCTTCAAAGATCTCTCAAGGGTTGCACAGTTCAAACACCCTCATAAGCCAGTCAAATTAGGGTTTTGGTTCTTGCAAGGAAGTTGAGGTTTTCAAGGGCTTAATCAAGTCCCATATGCTCATATACATTGTCAAGCACCTACATGTCAAGTTTCAAGGCTCACAAGGTCAAGTTGCACAGTCAAAAACCCTAATTGCTCCATAGTCAACTGTAGGGGTAAAATGGTCATTTGGCAGTCAAAAGTCAAATTTTTTGGTAAACATCTTATTTTTAAGCCACAATCATCATTTGGTCAAGTCTTGACCATGATTCCACAAGAATGGCTCAAAAAATCATCAAGATGCAAAAGTTTCCATTTTTGGACAGCTGAAAAGTCAACTGTAACTTGACCAAGGCATAACTTTTTCATGGTTCATCAGAAAAATTCCATCCAATGCTCATTTTGAAGGGGATGACATTTCCTACAACTCATCTTCACATTTCAAGTCCAAGAAATGCTCTCACAAAAAGTTATCAATTTCAACATTATAGGTCATTTTCAAAATTCAACAAAAAGGCATTTTAAGTCAAAGACCATAACTTGAGATTGGTAAATCAAAATGACATGGGACCAAAGGCATTGGTTAGAGGACTTCAAGACCTTTCCAAAATGTCCAAGAACATGTTCGTAGCTTCAAAATTGAGCAAGATATGCATTGGAGAAGTTGAGAAATTTTTGTGAAATGGCCAAAGTCAACTATCCATGAAACTTCATTTTTTGACAAAAAGGGCCCACTTTTTCCACTTGAGTCAGCTTTTCCATGTCACCCACGTGTCCCATGATTTATTTCAAGATTAAAGATTAATTTTTCTATTTTTATTTAATTTTATTTGATTTAATTCATTTTAAATCTTTAAAATTCAAATAAAAATCAAGAAAATTAATTAAGGGATATCTTTTGTGTTGAATAGCCTTGATGCATCATGAAACACATACCAAATTCGTGGGAGGCCTATTTCAAGCATAAAAATTCAAATTTTGACAAGAAAGGCAAGTTTCTTCAATGGAGGTTATGGCAAAATCCAAAACATAATTACATTGGTTTAAGGCTCATGATTTGGATTGATTCTCATTCAAGGACATATATGCAAGCCTTCCCACCCTCATGGACGAAAAGAGGCATCCCTAAAACGGCAGAGCAAAAACTCAGAATTTGTCAAAAAAGTGTGAGATCTAAAGCAAGGTTGCAGGCAGTTTCAGACAAAACAAAGCACGTGAGATCCTTCATTGCCATACCCTGAAACTAAAGAGACCTTTACCACGCCCTGAGACTCCATATCAAGCACTATTCCCAAACGTGGAGCACCATACACCTCACACATCCAACGTGCCATGCGTCCTCAGACATCCATCCAAAGGCCAGGAGAGGGAGGAATACCATGTTCCAAGTCAAATGCGCTCTGGACAATCAAGGAAAGTCAAACGTGGCTTGGAATATTCTTAATGGGCCAGAATTCAATAATACACCTCCTATTTGCCCCCCCCCCCTTGGGTTTGCAATTTTTCTTTTTATACTTTATTTGTCTTATTTATTTTTCCCTTTTATTAACTATTAACTTAATTAATATTTTCATAAAAAAATAAAAAAAAAAGAACTAACATTATTATTATTATTAAAGTAATTTTATTTTTTGTAAAATAAATATTAACAAATAAAATAGTTTAATTAGGCAACTTTAACTTTTTTAATAATTAAAATAAGTTTAGAATTAGGTTTTATTGACTTTCAATTTTAATTCCTTTTTATTTTATTTCATTAAAAACATAAAAACACAAAAAAAAACACTTTTCTTTTAATTAATTAATTAATTAGTTTAATCATTAGTATTAATTGCATTTAATTAAAAAAAAAAGACAAAAAAATTCAATTTCTTTTCTTAAAAGGGTCAAAACCCTTAGAAAGTTCCCGATTAATTTTTTCGCGCGCATTTACTTTATTTTGATTATTATGTAATTGCTTTCGAGAATGTAATAGTAATTAGGTTTATCGCTTTATTTAATTTCTCGTACTTATTTACCAAAAACGGGTCTTTGTATTTTTGGCGATGTATAGACCCGCGCCTTGTAATAGCGTAGGATTTATATTTCCGCAATTTACTTTCCGCACCCCCTAACTGTTAAATGCATGAAAGAATGTATGTAAATAAAAACAACTCGTAGCTCACTAATAACAAAGACAAACATTAACTGAATACAACACACAAAGCACATGTCACTCCTAGGGTACGCTTCACTCGTTGCCTCGAAACGTGGTCATCAAGTATAGGGTGTCTTAGAGGTCGCCCTTCTGTCCAAAAGATCCAGTTGCCTCGAAACGGTTGCCTCAGATACAAAGGATCTAGGACATTAGGGTTACCACTAAGGTGTCCTACCATTGCTTAGGTGACCACACTGTCCCTCATAATCGAATTGACCCGAACACCTCCAACGATGGTGCTACCTACCTCTCAATGGTGGGATAGCACTATCTAAAGGACTCTTACACAGCTTAATTCCTTAGAGTAGGTAGATTTTCTTAAGTACTTGCTCTTTTCAAAACAAACAAAAACAACTTTTCGCACCCCACACTTTCAAAAAGTTTTTAAACAAAACACTTCATACACTCTTGAGGACTGATACAAGAGTTACTTAGAAGTTTTCCAAATGAACTCTTTTTTAAAACCCACACACACTTGAAAAGCAAACAAATTTTGAAAACATAAGAGCAAGTACCTAAGAGCCCATGGATAACCATGGATAGAAAGGGTGCTAACACCTTCCCTTTCTATAAATCTACCTCCCGAACCGAGAAACATTCTCGAATAAGGAATTTTGCTGTGCTTTTGTCCTTTCCATATTGGAGAACATAAAAGACGGTGGTGACTCTTGCTTACCGCGACATTTCACGAAACCAGCTAAAAAACAGTCAGTTCTATTTCCACCGATCACAGAACTGGCGACTCTGCTGGGGATCTTAATAAGTGAGGTGTACCTTAGGAATAGTTCATCATCATGTTTTCAATTGCTTGTTTTGTTTGCTTTAAATTGTGGGCCTGTTTTGGGAGTTTCATAGATCCTAACCTGGATCTGGGGGATACCTTCTTAGAAAGTAGCAACAAACTGTGAGGGAACTGTGCGGGGTATACCGACACGGTTGAAACAGTTTGCTACGTTGATGTGGCACTTTGGTGAGTACCGGTAACCCTTGAGTCAAGTCAAGGAGAGTATGGGGCCGCCGCATGGTGTCGTGAAGCATCAACTGACCTTAGGAACCTTAATTGAACCATCCTGGCCTTTTTAGGGGTAGTGAGATGACTGACTTTGGTGCAGTCCGAAGTTGGTTGATACTCGATACTACACTCATTGAGGGTTGTTTTCTTGGAATATTTTGATCGCCAGTTCAGTGGCTAAATCAAAACAATGAACACAGAAAATAACCCAATGATATTGAGCTCCTTAGAACCCGATTACTTTTGATAGGACAGGTTTTGAGCCCACCAACTTCAAGAGGGTAGTACCCCAAACTTCATGCTGGCCTAAACTCTAAGGGCTGTCTTGTGTGACTTGTGTGCCTTCAAACTTGACTACTTGCATGCTTGTTATCTGACACATGAGTTTCCTTGCAGGTTTTGTTCATAGTCCTTAATTGGGACTCATTATAGGGCCTACTTACATCACTCCATGCATAGCATAACATCATACCATTGCATACATCCTGCATAAGGACTAATCCATTTCAAGGATCTCAAGGGTTTGTGATGCAGGTCATGCTGAATCAAAAGTCTAGCAAGGGGCAAAGGGGATTTATTTTCCTCTAGCCAAGGTTAATGACTTGAGTCAGGGGCTATGACCCACTCGATATGGTGAGCCTTGACTCTTGAAGAAGGACTCTCAACAACACGAAGTTCCTTCAATCAAGCTACCCAAATTCAAATTCTAACAATTTTCTTGTTTACCCCGTGAGATCCTTGAAAATATTGCATACATATATCATACATATCATTGCATTGCAGGTACACTGTTTACAGGTCACTTACCTTCTTCGCTGTTTATTTCAGCAGTCATCATGAATCCTGAATCATCCAATGAACAAGCTATCAAGGCCCTCCAGGCCCAGAACGCCCAGTTCCAGGAGCTGGTCATGAGCTTAGCCCAAGGACAACAGGAATTGAAGACTCTGCTTTTGAAGAAAAAGAAGAAGAGGACTGTTTTGTTCAACCCTAGACGCAGATCTGGGAATACACTGCAGAATGAAGCTGAGCGGACTACTCCGTCTGTTGGGGAAGGCAGTCACCAAGAGGGAAGGGTTCCTAGTCCCGTAGTCTCTGACACCGAGACGGATTTCAATGGTGAACAGTACCCTCCTGCTGAGGACAGGTACAAACAGCTGGAGGACCGTCTGAATGCTATGGAGATTCAACGTGTACCTGGGTTGGATTTTGGAGACCTAGGTTTATCTTCTGGGGTGGTGATCCCTCACAAGTTCAAAGCACTTGTCTTTGCAAAATACGACGGGGCTTCCTGTCCTAAGTTGCACCTCCGTTCATACGCAAGGAAGATCCAGCCCTACACGGCAGACAAGAATCTATGGATCCATTTCTTCCAGGAGAGTCTTTCAGGGACTCAGCTCGATTGGTTCTATCAGTTGGATGGAACCAGTATTCGTAACTGGGAGGACTTGGCAACTGCTTTTTATAAGCAGTATCAGTATAATGCCGACCTCGCTCCTACGCGTACCCAACTCCAGGGTATGTCACTTGGGACGGGTGAAGGTTTTAAGGAGTATGTGCAAAGGTGGAGAGACTTGGCTGGCAGAGTGCAGCCACCGTTGACTGACCGTGAGCTTGTGGATATGTTCCTGGGGACCCTATCTGGTCCATTCTTCAACCATCTGATTGGAAATTCTTCTGCTGGGTTTACAAACCTAATCTTGACTGGGGAAAGAATTGAAGCCGATATTAAGTCGGGGAAGATACAGAATGGTGATTCCTCGAACACTGAGAAGAAACCATCCAAGAAAGAATCTAGTGCTGTCAACGCAATGGTTATTTCAAAACCGGCCGGTGCTCCTCAACATCGCAACCAACAAAGGGAAGAGAGACCTAAAAGGCAATTCACTCCCCTCGGCATGACCTTGTCCCAGATATTGCCACAGCTGCTGGAGACCAAGTTGGTAACTCTAAGGGACCCTCCTAAGAATCCCAACAGGACACCTTCAAGGTATAACCCCAACGTTCGCTGCGCCTATCATTCTGACAGCCCGGGGCATGCTACAGATGATTGTTGGACTTTGAAAAACAAGGTTCAGGATCTGATCGACGCAAAGGAAGTCCAGTTCGACTCTCCAGAGACTCCCGATGTGACCACTGCTCCCTTGCCAAAATATGGCTAGGATTGGAAATTTTTTGTTCATTCGAATGTTCAAGTTGTATTTTTCTTTGATTGTTCAAAACATTGTATTCATGTCAAACGTTGTATTTCATTAATGCATTACACGTGTCTGTTTTGAAGTAATTATTTCATATTTACTATATGCAAACTGTTTTCATATTTTTGTGATGATCAACTCTCAATTAATAATTCTAAGCCTCTTGAGGGAGGATGACGAAAACAATACCACAATCTACAGTATGCTTTTGAACAGACCTCGCTGATGAGGTACAAGCATTGTTTCAATTCCTAAACACTGGAGTTATAAGGAAGATAATCCCTCGTCAACCCCTTTGAGCCAAAGAAGTAGGAGTTTTTCTTTTTGAAAATTGAAACCCTTAATCATAACTTGGGGCAGGGCAGTTCTCTCAGTTGATCCAAGTGCACAACGAATGACACCAAAGAGGTCCTTACAAAACAAAAGACAGTGATGGTTCCGAATAATCATAAAGACAGGCAGTCATTACCAAAAAAAAACTAAAACCCAATAAGTCAAAACCTATGAAGGAGACTTACAAAACTGGGGCATCCCGCTGACTGTAACCACAAAAGAAACAGTTCAGGAAAAAGATAGGGATAACGAAATCAAAAAAGAAAGAGGTCCTACAAACCCTCAACAACAAAAAGAAATGACTGCCTATTCAAAATAAATTGTCAATATCCGAACCATCATTGGAACATCAGGACAAAGACTCAAACAAGGTCTAATGCACGATTAACTGAGTTTAGGTTTGAAGAACATCACGAAGAGCGGGTGGGTACAATTACATTTTGAGCCTTATCCTTTGTTTCTTAAACCGTGAACCAGGCCACATTACAACCCTTAAAAGTCCTAGCTGAAGCATGGGTTGGTTCGAAAGCATACTGTTACAAAGGTATCCTGACTCCTTAAGGCTTGCGGTAAAATAACGAGTTGACATCACATTTTACAAAAAATTCACTTGTTTTTATGAAAAAATGCATTTTCAAAAACTTCAAGACAGACATAAGCTTTGCATTTTTAATATAACATTGCTTGCATATGACTATTTGTTTGAACAGCATAGAAGTTCGTACGACGAATGTATGAATAAACAAAAGCACCTCCAATCAAGGGGCATGGCATGATCACTGTCCATCATCTGGAGCAGTTAAGTCAAGATTCGGAGAATCTCTCAAAAGGCCAACCATCTTGGGGCAAATCTCCATCTGGATCACTTGGGGCATTGGACATGAATTCCAGCGACAAATCTGGTACGATCAAACATCTTCTGGCAGTAGGGCAATACAACACTACTGACGGTGACAACTCCCTGCATTCTGAGCACGGACATAGTCAAAAAAATACTACGCATAATCAAAGACCCGCTAGGTTGACACACCTAGGCAAAAAATAAGGGCTTCCCGGCGAACCAAAAGGGTTCGGGCAAAAATAAGGGATGAAAATGAAAAATCTATACACCCGACAAGTCGAAAACCTGAAAAGGCGGCTTGGGAAAAAATGGGTATCCCGATGGACTGAAAACCCGAAAGGGCAGTCCAGGCAAAAATTAGGGATCAAAGCGTACGACTATGTTCCGTCATCTTGTCACTTGCCTACCAGAAGAAGATTTGTCAAATCGGCAGTCCTCAAGCCCCTCTACAGGTACCTTCTCCCACAGAAGCTGGGGCAATAAGGGTTGCCCAAACTGTACAGCTGCTTTCCTCCAGGTACAAGGTAGATTCAGTTGAAGAATTTGACTAAGATACCTTCACCCCCGTTGAGTTAGACCAGAATCATAAATACTCTCCCCAAGCAGAGTTGGTCTCCCGTCAGCCCTAACAAGGCACTGTATCTCCAGCAAGTCAGCGATACTCTCCCCAAGCAGAATAGTCTACTATCAGCCTTAAGGAAGTTGGGTACCCCCAGTAAATCTCAGCATTCCCCAGCGGAGTATACAAATGTTCCTAAGCAAGCATCCCCGGCAGTCTTAATATAAGATTGTTCCCCGACGGAATACAAGACACTCCGGTGGGGCCATTCCCCAGTACAGTCCAAAAAATTTCCCCAGGAGAGTTGTATCAATCTCCCCAGTAGGAAACTTATCCCCAGTAGATTCTGGAAGCTTATCCCCTGTAGAGCATGAACGCGTCCCTTCCGGCATTATTCAAAGGTTATTTCTCACCAGAGCTTATAACTGGGTTATCCTCAGCTAATTGCCACGGAAAGATCGTCCTCGGCAAAGCTCTTCCTATCCCCCAGCGGAGTTCATCAAATCTTCCAACTTAACATATCAACGGTATCCTCAGCGGAGTTATCATCAATTTCAAAACCTCAGCGAAGTATCTCTTCCCACAGAGTATTCCCCGCAAGAGTAATCTCTTCAACAAGTTTATTCCCCAACGGAGTCATCTTTTCCTACCGGTTTATTCTTGTGATCATCATCCCCAACAGAAATGAAGAACTTCACTCTTCAACATCAGCCCAGGATTCAGACTCCCGACATCCGTCAAGGATTTATTTTCCTAGACGAGAATACATTCATAAACATCGCATCGTCATGATACATGCATATACACATCATACAATCTCATTTTATGTTGAGAACATCATCGCTTGATCCATGTCATGCATTGTATGTGACTAACCTTACCTTTCAGGGAGGATACAGTTAAATGATCAGCTATGTCAAAGAAGACAGATACAGTCGAAAGAGACCAATCCAGTCAAAGAAGACAGATTCAGTCAAAATAAGACAAGTCCAGCTAAATCACAAAGGTTTTTCTGATGCTCATCCAGTCAAAGAAGACAAGTCCAATTAAAAGTAATTCCTAAAGTCATTGAAGACAACCCGTCGTTGTAGACACCCGTCAATATAGACACCCGTCATTAAAGACAACTCGTCATTGAAGACAACCCGTCATTATAGACAACTCATCATTAAAGACAACTCGTCATTGAAGACAACTCGTCATTGAAGACAACTCGTCATTAAAGACAACTCGTCATTGAAGACAACTCGTCATTGAAAACATCTCGTCATTGAAGACAACTGGTCATTGAAGACAACTTGTCATTGAAGACAACTCGTCATTGAAGACAACTCGTCATTATAGACAACTCATCATTGAAGACAACTCGTCATTGAAGATAACTCGTCATTGAAGACAACTCGTCATTGAAGACAACTCGTCATTGAAGACAACTCGTCATTGAAGAAATCTCGTCATTGAAGACAACTCGTCATTGAAGACAACTCGTCATTGAAGACAACTCGTCATTGAAGACAACCCGTCATTATAGACAACTCGTCATTGAAGACAACCCGTCATTATAGACAACTCGTCATTGAAGACAACCCGTCAATATAGACACCCGTCATTGAAGACAACCCGTCAATATAGACACCCGTCATTGAAGACAACTCGTCATTGAAGACAACTCGTCAGTATAAACACCGTCATTTAAGACAACTCGTCATTTAAGACAACTCGTCATTGAAGACAACTCGTCATTATAGACACCCGTCATTGAAGACAACTCGTCATTGAAGACAACTCGTCATTATAGACACCCGTCATTTAAGACAACTCGTCATTGAAGACAACTCGTCATTGAAGACAACTCGTCAGTATAGACACCCGTCATTGAAGACAACTCGTCATTATAGACACCCGTCATTTAAGACAACTCGTCATTGAAGACAACTCGTCATTAAAGACAACTCGTCATTAAAGACAACTCGTCATTAAAGACAACTCGTCAGTATAGACACCCGTCATTGAAGACTACCCGTCATTGTAGACAACTCGTCATTGAAGACATCCCGTCATTGAAGACAACCCGTCATTTAAGACAACTCGTCATTGAAGACAACTCGTCATTGAAGACAACTCGTCATTGAAGACAACTCGTCATTGAAGACAACTCGTCAATATAGACACCCGTCATTGAAGACAACTCGTCATTAAAGACAACTCGTCATTGAAGACAACTCGTCATTGAAGATCACTCGTCGTTGAAGACAACCCGTCCATGAAGATAACCCGTCCAAAGAGACAACTCGTCAAGAAAGACAAAACCTCCTCTGGTTCGGTTAAATCCCAAAGATTTTTCTGAGATAACCTGTCAGTAGAGACAACCCATCAACCTTTTGAAGTTCCAGATTCGATACCTGTATCTAGCCAGGGCATGTCTGTGAGCGACTGAGTGAAGATCAACCCCTGTAACAGGCCAGGTAATTATCTTTCTTTCTCAGGTAAGCAAGTTCTTGCTAAGGAATCTCTTACGCGATCGACACCTAGATGGCATCTATAAGCCCACCCACTTACCAACAGTTCCAAATGGCATCTATAAGCCCATTCCCGACGAGGTTCTGTCACATCTCCAGATGGAATCTATAAGCCCATCCTCCTATCCACCATCCCTCCAAATGGCATCTGTAAACCCATTCCCGACATCACACTGCTGATACTCTACTATGTGAGTGCAAATTTCTGGGCACTCTAGTGTTCAATCATCTTCCACCTTCGGATCACGAAAGGCACGCAAGCCAATCTACATCCTCAGGTCTAAGAAGATTGAACAGGGGCAACTGTTGTACCCCAAAATTTGCCCTCCCATATTCTTCAAAGTTTTGACAAGCATCATCTAAATATGCTTCAAAGATCTCTCAAGGGTTGCACAGTTCAAACACCCTCCTAAGCCAGTCAAATTAGGGTTTTGGTTCTTGCAAGGAAGTTGAGGTTTTCAACGGCTTAATCAAGTCCCATATGCTCATATACATTGTCAAGCACCTACATGTCAAGTTTTAAGGCTCACAAGGTCAAGTTGCACAGTCAAAAACCCTAATTGCTCCACAGTCAACTATAGGGGTAAAATGGTCATTTGGCAGTCAAAAGTCAAAAATTTTGGTCAACATCTTATTTTGAAGCCACAATCATCATTTGGTCAAGTCTTGACCATGATTCCACAAGAATGGCTCAAAAAATCATCAAGATGCAAAAGTTTCCATTTTTGGACAGTTGAAAAGTCAACTGTAACTTGACCAAGGCATAACTTTTTCATGGTTCATCAGAAAAATCCCATCCAATGCTCATTTTGAAGGGGATGACATTTCCTACAACTCATATTCACATTTCAAGTCCAAGAAATGCTCTCACAAAAAGTTATCAATTTCAACATTATAGGTCATTTTCAAAAGTCAACAAAAAGGCATTTTAAGTCAAAGACCATAACTTGCGATTGGTAAATCAAAATGACATGGGACCAAAGGCATTGGTTAGAGGACTTCAATACCTTTCCAAAATGTCCAAGAACATGTTCATAGCTTCAAAATTAAGCAAGATATGCATTGGAGAAGTTGGGAAATTTTTGTGAAATGGCCAAAGTCAACTATCCATGAAACTTCATTTTTTGACAAAAAGGGCCCACTTTTTCCACTTGAGTCAGCTTTGCCATGTCACCCACGTGTCCCATGATTTATTTCAAGATTAAAGATTAATTTTTCTATTTTTATTTAATTTTATTTGATTTAATTCATTTTAAATCTTTAAAATTCAAATAAAAATCAAGAAAATTAATTAAGGGATATCTTTTGTGTTGAATAGCCTTGATGCATCATGAAACACATACCAAATTCGTGGGAGGCCTATTTCAAGCATAAAAATTCAAATTTTGACAAGAAAGGCAAGTTTCTTCAATGGAGGTTATGGCAAAATCCAAAACATAATTACATTGGTTTAAGGCTCATGATTTGGATTGATTCTCATTTAAGGACATATATGCAAGCCTTCCCACCCTCATGGACGAAAAGAGGCATCCCTAAAACGGCAGAGCAAAAACTCAGAATTTGTCAAAAAAGTGTGAGATCTAAAGCAAGGTTGCAGGCAGTTTCAGACAAAACAAAGCACGTGAGATCCTTCATTGCCATACCCTGAAACTAAAGAGACCTTTACCACGCCCTGAGACTCCATATCAAGCACTACTCCCAAACGTGGAGCACCATACACCTCACACATCCAACGTGCCATGCATCCTCAGACATCCATCCAAAGGCCAGGAGAGGGAGGAATACCATGTTCCAAGTCAAATGCGCTCTGGACAATCAAGGAAAGTCAAACGTGGCTTGGAATATTCTTAATGGGCCAGAATTCAACAATACACCTCCTATTTGGCCCACCCCCCCCCCCCCCCCCCCTTGGGTTTGCAATTTTTCTTTTTATACTTTATTTGTCTTATTTTATTTTTCCCTTTTATTAACTATTAACTTAATTAATATTTTCATAAAAAAATCAAAAAAAAAAAGAACTAACATTATTATTATTATTAAAGTCATTTTATTTTTTGTAAAATAAATATTAACAAATAAAATAATTTAATTAG
Organism: Vicia faba; assembly: GCA_948472305.1. NCBI lineage: Eukaryota > Viridiplantae > Streptophyta > Magnoliopsida > Fabales > Fabaceae > Vicia > Vicia faba. Next base: position 1,053,545,972 of record OX451740.1, on the reverse strand, counting down.
GCAACTTTAACTTTTTTAATAATTAAAATAAGTTTAGAATTAGGTTTTATTGACTTTAAATTTTAATTCCTTTTTATTTTATTTCATTAAAAACATAAAAACACAAAAAAACACTTTTCTTTTAATTAATTAATTAATTAGTTTAATCATTAGTATTAATTGCATTTAATTAAAAAAAAAGACAAAAATTCAATTTCTTTTCTTAAAAGGGTCAAAACCCTTAGAAAGTTCCCGATTAATTTTTTCGCGCGCATTTACTTTATTTTGATTATTATGTAATTGCTTTCGAGAATGTAATAGTAATTAGGTTTATCGCTTTATTTAATTTCTCGTACTTATTTACCAAAAACGGGTCTTTGTATTTTTGGCGATGTATATACCCGCGCCTTGTAATAGCATAGGATTTATATTTCCGCAATTTACTTTCCGCACCCCCTAACTTTTAAATGCATGAAAGAATGTATGTAAATAAAAACAACTCATAGCTCACTAATAACAAAGACAAACATTAACTGAATACAACACACAAAACACATGCCACTCCTAGGGTACGCTTCACTCGTTGCCTCGAAACATGGTCATCAAGTATAGGGTGTGTTGTACCCCAAAATTTGCCCTCCCATATTCTTCAAAATTTGCAAAGAGCATGCTTCAAAATTCCCTAAGGGTTGCACAGTTCAAGGGCCTCCTAACAGTAAAAAACTAGGGTTTTGGTTCTGACAAAGAAAATGAAGTTTACAAGGGTCCAATCAAGTCCCACATGCCTACAAACATGGTCAAGCATCCTCATACCAAGTTTCAAGACTTACAGCACAAAATTGCACAGTCAAAAACCCTAATTGCTCAACAGTCAACTGTAAGGGCAAAATGGTCATTTGACAGTCAAAAGTTCAAATTTTTGGTCAACATCTCATTTTGAAGCCACAAAAATCATTTGATCAATTCTTGATCATGATTTTCAAGGCATGGCTCAAAAAGTCTCAAGATGCAAAAGTTTCCATATTTGGACAGTTTAAAAAGTCAACTGTAACTTGACCAAGGCATAACTTCCACATGGATTATCAGAAAAATCCCATCCAAAGCTCATTTTGAAGAGAAAGACATTTCCTACAACTCCTCTTCACACTTCAAGTCCAAGAAATGCTCTCACAAAAAGTTATCAATTTCAACATTATAGGTCATTTTCAAAAGTCAACAAAAAGGGACTTTAAGTCAAAGGCCATAACTTGAGATTGGTAAATCAAAATGACATGGGACCAAAGGCATTGGTTAGAGGACTTCAAGACCTTTACAAAATGTCCAAGAACATGATCGAAGCTTAAAAATTGAGCAAGATATGCCTTGTGGAAGTTGGGAAATTTTTGGGAATTTTGAAAAGTCAACATTGCTTCAAAGGCCTCAAAATTGCTAATGGGCCACTTTTTCTTCCAAGATTCATCATCCAAAGACTATGCACGACCATTTGGCCCAAAGGGGATTTATTTAATCATTTTTATTTATTTATTTGAATTTTTAATTACTATTAATTCATTTAATAAAATAAAATATGACAAAAATACTAAAACAAGGTTTTCAAATCTTTTTGTGCAGAATAAACTCTCATCAAGGCCTAAGGATTTCGTGCATATCAAAAGAGGAAAGAATTGGTGCAAATTGGCATGATTCTTCTTGAAAAAATACTGAAAAAGATTCATAAAAATAAAATCTTGAAAACCATTAAAGACAAGGCTATGGGCTTGGATTATTGACTGAATTCATTCCTTATACAAGTACAAACCTAACCCTAATCCCAAGAACCTCTAAGCTGCGCCCAAAACCATAAGCAAACTTTGCACTTTTTCAAGAAAATTTCAAAAAATGAAAACTACATTCTAGCGCGATTCAAAGAAAAACAACTATTCCATTGCCTTCCTGAGACATCAAGGAAGCTTGCTGAATCAAAATCACAGCTTCTAGCCTCAAGAAACGGTAGAATGAAGCTGTTCTGTTCTTGATATTTCGCGTTTTCATGTTCTGATTTCTATGCCATATTCATACATTATAATGCATGTTTTCCACCAATATGGGCTCACTGAAACTGATGGCATCGTTGAATTGGATTAATATTGATTGTATAAAGAATTGCCATGGCTAATTTTTAGGGTTGCAGGGACCTTAAAAGAGGGCTTCGTCCATATGGGAAAATTGAACCATAAGAAGTATACCATTGAACTCGTGACGTTCCACTGAATCTAAAACATCCCTCGCGCTTTTTTTATATGCAGCCAATTTCTATTCGCTATTTTTTGGCACTTCAGATTGCGGGGGTTCAAAACCCCCGCTATTTGATGTTCTTTTTTTAGGTCAAAACGCATAAACGAGGAAGAAGATGAGTTGGAAGGCTGTGGTTGGTTGATTCAAAGCTGGGCGCGTGTTTTTGTCTTCATAGCACTAACTCTTATTTATCATTATATTAATTGTTTTTCATGATAATAACAAACATGCTAATTGGTTCAGGTGGTAGAAAGTAACGTTGGCAAGCATTGGGACCTGGGTTCGATTCCCAGGTCCCCCACTTTGTTTCATTATTTTTTCTTTCAATGTAATTCTATGCAGCTTGCCTCCTGAAGTTCATCATACGTCCACAATCCCAGTATGCCACATGGACAATAACCTCAATCCAAGGGTCCTGATCTGATGAACACCATGGGCACCAGTCAATGCACACTCACGTGGTCAGAAAAGTCAACTGAAGGCCTTAAACATTGGGCCAAAAATGCTGGATGATACCTCCAAATTGGGGTCAACACCCCCTAGAGTTTGTGTTTCTTTTCTTTTTCCATCCTTTTTATTATTTGTTTAATTTAATTATTTCCTCTTAGATCTTTAAATTAATATTTTCTTAAACATAAAAAATAATAAAAAATCAGAAAAGATAAAATATAAATATATTTCACTTAAGCATTTTCTTTGTAAATAAAATCTTTGTTAATTAATTTAGTTTTAAATTCTAGGCTTAATTTTAAGTATTTTTCTTAATAAATTAAAAATTGTAGAATTAGGTTTTTTTATTTTTATCCTTTTGCCTTTTTCACCATATTAATTATTAATTATTATTTTTGTAAATAAAATTGTATTAAATAATTAGGTTAATTCTAGGTTTAACTTTAACATGTTTTTTTTAATAAATTAAAAATAGCTAGAACTAGGTTTTAATTCCAATTTAATTTTTCTTATTAAAAATCCATAAATACAAAAAACTCCAAAAAAATCTTTTCTTTTTATTTTAACTTAATTTGTTAATTATAATTTAATTTCCTAAAAAGGGTCCAACGCCCTCGCATTCGATCGTAATTCCAATTCGTGCGTTTATTTTATTTCCTCTTTTTATGTAATTCTCCCAAAGCCATGTAAATTAGACATTTATATTTCTCGCGCTTTATTTTATTTCAAATCGGGTCCTGGATTAAATTTGGCAATGTGGACCCGCGCCTTTGTAATAGCGTAGGACTTTTATATTCCCGCAACTTTTAACTGTTAATTATTGCATGAAAGAATGAATGTCAAAATAAAAGCAACGCGTAGATCACCAATGCATGAACAAGACAAAAATAAATGAACATGACACACAAATCACACACCACCCCTAGGGTACGCCTCACTGTTGCCTTGCCCCTCGAAAGGTGATCGTCGAGTAGAGGACGTCTTAGTAAGTCCTCATGATCCAGGAACCTGGCATGAGGGTAGCTTCTAAGGTGTCTTCCTATTGCTCCGGTGATCACCATGTCCCGAACCTTCGAATTGACCCGAATACCTCCAACGGTGGTGCTACCTACCTCTCAATGGTGGGATGGCACTACTTTAAAGGACATCTACACAGACGAATTCCTTAGGGTAGGTAGACGACTCTAGATACTTGCTCTAATTTCAAAACAAATCAAAAATACTTTTCACACCGACACCTTTTCAAAAAAGCTTTCGAAAGCAATTTTTCAAACACTCTTGAGGACCGATACAAGAGTCGAACTGGAATTTTCAAAGAAACTTTTTTTAAACCCACAGTTGAAAAGCAAACAAACCATTTTTGAAAACACAAATGAGCAAGTATCTAAGAGCCCATGGATAACCATGGATAGAAAGGGTGCTAACACCTTCCCTTTCTATAATCTACCTCCCGAACCGAGAGCAATCTCTATAAGGAATTTTTCTGTGCTTTTGTCCTTTCCACTTGGAGAAAATAAAAGACGGTGGCGACTCTTGCTTCCGCGACATTTCGCGAACCAGCGCTAAACAGTCAGTTCCAGATCCACCGATCACAGAACTGGCGACTCTGCTGGGGACTTTACTTAAAGTGAGGTGTACCTTAGGACTAAGATCACTGTGTTTTCAATTGTGTTGATTTGCTTGCTTTAAATTGTGGGTTGCATGGGAGTTACATAGATCCTAACCCGGATCTGGGGATACCCTGTTTAGGTAGCATAAGCTGTGAGGGACCTGTCCGGCGTAGACCGACACGGGTGAAGCAGTGGCTACGTTGGTGTGGCACCTTGGTCTGTACCGATATCCCTTGTGTTGCAACGAGGAGAATATGGGTCTTCTGAGGAGTCATTAAGCACCAACAGACCTTAGAACCTTAAATGACACAACTTGGCCATTAGAATAGTAGCAGTATGCTACGCCCATTGAGGCTAAACTCTCGTGATGGTTCTGGCCGCAAGAAAAGATTGCGATGCTGGAGTTATGACCGATTGAGGGTAGTCAATGATATTGGGATCCTCTAAGAACCCGGTTTACTTTGATAGGACAGATATGAACCAACAAACTGAAAGAGGGTAATACCTAGACCTCATGCTGGCCTAAACTTTAAGGGTCTGTCTTGTGTGACTTGTGTGCCTTACCATGTTTGCCTTTGTATCTATTTGTGGTGTGCTTTATCATAACATCATAACATCATGAGCATTGCATGCATCCTGCATAAGGACTGACCATTTCGAAGATAAGAGGGTTTCACCTTTGCTCTGTTTTGTAGGACACCATGATGCCTGTGCGAAGGAATACTATCCGGTTCAACTTTGTTCACTCACCTGAGTTGCTTGAAGAGTTGGTTAGCAGAATTCCAAATACCACTTCCTTCATTCAGAGGCATGGTTCTCTTCTCAGTTTAGTCACTGCAAAGCGGGATCAACAGTTGATGAGTGTTCTGACCCAGTTCTATGACCCTCTGTACCAGTGCTTCACCTTTCAAGACTTCCAGCTGGTCCCTACCCTGGAAGAGTTCTCTGATTTGCTTGGTATCCCTATCTTGGATCAGACTCCCTTTACTGGTTGGGAAAAGACCCTCAGGCTTGAGGAGGTTGCTGCAGCTCTTCCCTTGACACATCAAGAGGTAATGGACAACTGGGTAACTAGAAGCGGAGTTAAGGGTTTCTTGGCCAAGTTTCTGATTGGTAAAGCTAACAGCTTCTGCATGACCTGGACTTTAGGGCATATGAAGACATCTTGGCTCTCTTAATCTATGGGTTAGTCTTGTTTCCTAATCCTGACAACTTCATCAATGTCACTTCCATAAGGATCTTTATGTCTCAGAATCCTGTACCCACTCTCTTGGGTGACATCCTGCAACAACTTTATGCTCGTACTACCCGAAGACGAGGAACTCTATGGTGTTGTATCCCTTTGTTGGTGAGGTGGTTTATTTCGCACCTCCCTAAGTTCGTACTGAAGAACCAAGAAGGAAGAGGTTGGGCTCATAGGTTAATGTCTCTCACCGATAAAGACATCATTTGGACTTGCAGAGGTTTGGATGAGATAACTATTATTGATCGATGCGGGGAATACCCTAATGTTCCTCTGATTGGTACCCAAGGAGGAATCTCTTACAATCCATGTCTAGCTCTCCGTCAGTTTGGAAGAGCCAGAAGAGCAGGGCCTCATGAAATGTTGGTGCCTCACATCAGTTTTGAGTTTCAAGTGGATAGTGACGAGCTGCGTCGTAGGTTCATCAAGGCTTGGGACAAAGTTCATAAAGCTGACCCACAAGAGTTGGGGCCAAAGACTTCTTTACCTATGGAAGCCTACTACAAGTGGGTTCGCATCTGTGCTCAGAAGTTAGGTATGCCATACGAAGCCGTCAGACCTATCATTCTTGAGTATCCTGACAAAGATGGTGTTCCTCCAACTGTCCTTCCTTCTCAGATACCTACTGATTATGAGACATTAAAGAGATCTTGGTCGCAACTGCGAGAAGAGCGGGATTCTTACCGGGAAAAGTTCAACGAGCAGGAATTGAAGATCCAGAAGCTGACAAAGCAGTTGGAGAATGAGCGAGCTCTGAATGCTTACATCCGTACTGAGAAGAGGAGACCATGGGATCAATAAGGAGCTCTGGATGTTCTTTTACAGTTTTATTTCCCTTTTTAGTATTTCCCTTTCATGTAACGCCTAAGGGAAACCTGTTGAACAATTTAAGTTTCAAAGTTGAATCTAATGAAGTGTGTTCCTTTTTGTTTACAAAGTTGATTCCCGATTGTCTTTGAAAACATAAATCATACGCATTCCATTCATCATGTGCATAACAGGTTTTCTTCTTTTCAGGTTGCTTACTGTTCTTCGCTGTTTATTTCAGCATCATGAATCCTGACTCATCATCAACCGAGATGTCTATCAAGGCTCTTCAGGCGCAGAATACGCAATTTCAGGAACTAATCATGGGTTTGGCTCAGGGCCAAGAAGAGCTGAAGGCTCTGCTCCTGAAGAAGGAGAAGAAGAAGAAAAAGAGAACTGTTCTTTTCAACTCGGGCCGAAGGTTTGGCAACACTCTGCAGAATGAAGAGGCTGGTTCTTCTATAGGCAAGAGTAGTCCCCAAGAGGGAAAAGGTCCTAGTCCGGTAGTCCCTGACAACGAGACTGATTTTGATGAGGAACAGTATCCTCCGGCTGAAGACAGATACAAGCAGCTGGAGGACAGACTGAATGCAATGGAGATCCAACAAGTGCCTGGGCTGGATTTCGGAGACTTGGGTTTGTCCACTGGTGTGATCATTCCTCACAAGTTTATGGCACCATCTTTTACCAAGTATGACGGGGCATCTTGTCCCAAGCTACACCTCAGGTCTTACGTGCGGAAGATTCAACCGTACTCAGTGGACAAGAAATTATGGATCCACTTCTTCCAGGAGAGTCTTTCAGGGACTCATCTCGAATGGTTCTATCAGCTGGATGGGACCAAGGTTCGTAACTGGGAGGAGTTGGCTACTGCTTTCTACAAGCAGTATCAATATAATGCCGACCTTGCCCCTACACGTACCCAACTCCAGGGTATGTCGCTAGGGTCAAGCGAAGGTTTTAAAGAATATGCACATAAGTGGAGGGATCTGGCTGGCAGGGTGCAGCCTCCGTTGACTGACCGGGAGTTGGTAGACATGTTCTTGGGGACCCTATCTGGGCCATTTTTCAACCATCTGATCGGTAACTCATCTGCAGGGTTTACTGACCTTATTCTGACTGGAGAGAGAATAGAGGCTGGAATGAAGTCTGGTAAAATTCAGAAGGGTGCATCTGCAAGTTCTGAGAAGAAGCCCTTTAAAAAGGAAGCCAGTGCTGTATATGGGTCTAGAAGACAAGAGAAACCTGAGCGCCGCCAGTCTGTCAACGCGGTGATGATTGCTAAACCTGTTGTCGCTCCCCGGCAAACCAATCCTCAAAGGGCTGAAAGACCCAGGAGAGAGTTCACCCGTTTGAGTATGACTCTATCACAAATCTTGCCACAGTTGCTGTCCACCAACCTAGTGACTGTCAGAGAGGCCCTGAAGGTTGTAAACACTGCCTCTCCTAAATACAATCCAAATGCCCGCTGTGCTTATCACTCCGATAGCCCGGGGCATTCCACTGATGACTGTTGGGCCTTAAGGAATAAGGTGCAAGACCTTATTGATGCAAAAGAGATACAGTTTGAAGCGCCTGAGAGGCCAAATGTGGTGACTGCTCCTATGCCCTAGCATGGAGTAAATGCCGTTGATGAAGAGGTATATGTCGTTTCTGTGAATGATGTAGCTACTCCTCTGATGACTGTTAAGAGGAACCTACTGATGGCCGGTTTATTTCCGGGTTGTAGTGAAGGTTGCCTTTTCTGTGCTGTTTCCCTATCTGGTTGTCCTTTACTGAAGTTGGGCATCCAAAGCCTAATGGACAGCAAAGAGATTCTGTTCAAGAAGACTGCTGTTCAGTTTGTTCCGGTAGAAGAAGTTTCTGTTGTTACAATCTTTAATAATCCAATCAAGGCTCTCCCAAGGAAGCCTGTTCAAATCATGACTGTCGCACCTGTTGTTATTACTGTTCCGGGGCCTCTCCCCTACGAATCTGATAAGGCTGTCCCCTGGCATTATGGGGCAGACGTGTATGTACATGGAATCAAGCAAGAGTTCAACACTGGCACCAGTATCAGCAATATCACTTGTCCAGCAAAAGTTACCCGCAGTGGCAGGCTCTTCTCGCCTGACATTGCACCACCAGCTATTCGAAGACCCCTCACTATAACACCTGCAAGTGTACCTGTTCCCGTTTCTGATCAAGTTGTTTCCCCTGCTGCCGAGTCATCTAATGCTCGGGGCAAAGGGATTGAAGATGAGCCTGCCCGGATGGAGGCACCAAAATCTGTGAATGCTGAGGCCTCCCAACAAGAGATGGAGGAAATTCTAAAAATAATCAAGAAGAGTGACTTTAATGTTGTCGAGCAGCTGGGGCATACGCCCTCAAAGATCTCAATGCTCTCCTTATTACTGTGCTCCGAGGCCCATGCTAAGGCCTTGATTTCATTTCTCAAGACGGCCCATGTGCCACAAGAGACATCTGCAGTCCAGTTTACTGATTGCGTAGCAAATCTGACAGCGGACAATGGTTTGGGCTTCTCAGATGCTGACCTTACTGCTAAGGGAAAGGACCACAATGACGCCCTGCATGTCTCTATTGAATGCAGGGGCACTACCCTTGCGCACGTGTTGGTAGACACTGGTTCTTCCCTAAATGTGCTACCCAAGAAGGCCTTAGACCATTTGGATTGTGAGGGCCTGGAGCTGAAACCTAGCAATATCATCGTCAGAGCCTTCGACAGTTCTAAGAGGATGGTCCATGGAGAGGTAGACATTCCTATCTGGGTGGGTTCTCAGGTGTTCGACTCTACTTTCTATGTGATGGATATCCGTCCATCGTATTCTTGTCTACTGGGTCGACCTTGGATCCACAAAGCTGGGGCAGTAACCTCTACCTTGCACTAGAAGCTCAAGTACCCCGTCAGAAGGAAGATTGTCACTGTGCAGGGAGAGGAGGAGTATATGGTGAGCCATTTGAATTCCTTCAGGTATATTGAGATGGATGGGGAGTTTATTGAAACCCCCTTTCAGCATTTCGAAGAGGTACCTCCAACATTGGCAGCAGCAGAAACATTGGTTGAGGAGGATGTTCCTTTGAAGATGGCTTCCCTAAAGGATGCCCGGGCTGTGATCCAGAAAGGTGAATGTGCTAACTGGGGCAGGCTCCCTGATTTTACACAGAAAACTGACAAGTTTGGACTGGGTTTTACTGCAGAGGGTCAGAAGGCTGTGCGCAAGGCAAAGACCAGAAGACCTCCTGTACTCATTACCAATCCAGGAGTGAATGCTGTTGGGAACGAGGATGAAGTGGAAGAGTCGGAGTTCAATAGCTGGATCTACCCGACGACTGATGGTGGATTGACCAATTGGACCGCTAAAGACCATACTCCTGTTACTTTTGTTACGCAGTAATAAACTTCTTTGTTTTGTTATCTGTAATAAACAATTAAAAACTCTAAGGCCCGGTGTCTTACCCGAGGCACCGTTGGCTTCATTTGTGAGGGCATATAAATTGTCATTTCATATATCATGAATAAAGATCTTGGACGTTTTCTCGCATTTCAAATCTTATGCTCCTTTTCTTTCTTTCCTTCCTTTATATATTTCAAAACAGCTGTATTTACACACACTCACTCATACAGGTTTCAATCCACTCTGGATCTCACTGGTAACGACTCTGCTACTGCCAGTTATGACTTCGAAAATACGATCAACTTAGCCGAAGACGAAGGTGAAGATGATTGCGAAGTGCCTGGCGAGCTTGCAAGACTGTTACTCCAGGAAGAGTGGGCAATTCAACCACACGAAGAGCCAGTGGAGATAATAAATCTGGGTACTGAGACGGACAGAAAGGAGGTAAAGATTGGTGCCAACCTAGAGCTCAGCGTGAAGCAACGGTTGACTCAGATGCTACATGATTATATGGAGATCTTTGCCTGGTCCTACGAAGACATGCCCGGGTTGGATACCGATATTGTGGTCCATCACTTGCCTACTAAGGAAGACTGCCCTCCGGTTAAGCAAAAGGTCCGCCGTATGCGTCTAGAGATGTCTGAGAAGATCAAAGCCGAGGTTATGAAACAGTTTGATGCCGGGTTCCTTGCAGTGACTTCTTACCCTCAGTGGGTTGCTAATGTGGTGCCAGTACCAAAGAAGGATGGTAAGGTCAGAATGTGTGTCGATTACAGGGATCTGAATAGGGCCAGCCCCAAAGATGACTTCCCTCTACCTCACATTGATGTCCTTGTTGACAATACGGCTCAGCATAAGGTGTTTTCTTTCATGGATGGCTTTTCAGGCTATAATCAGATCAAGATGGCACCTGAAGACATGGAAAAGACTACCTTCGTTACTCAGTGGGGCACCTTCTGCTACAAGGTCATGCCTTTTGGACTAAAAAACGCTGGGGCAACCTACCAACGTGCCATGGTTGCTTTATTTCATGATATGATCCATCATGAGATAGAAGTGTATGTTGATGACATGATCGCAAGGTCCCAAACTGAGGAAGAACACTTAGATCATCTGCAGAAGTTGTTTGACCGGTTGAAATTGTACAAGCTAAGGTTGAACCCGAACAAGTGCACCTTCGGGGTAAGATCTGGGAAGTTGCTAGGCTTCGTTGTAAGTGATAAGGGTATTCAAGTGGACCCTGCCAAGGTTAAAGCTATTCAAGAGATGCCAGTTCCTAGGACAGAGAAAGAGGTCAGAGGCTTTTTAGGACGCCTGAATTACATTGCTCGATTCATCTCACACCTGACTGCTACCTGTGAGCCAATCTTCAAGCTGCTGAAGAAAGATCAGGTAGTACGTTGGAATGATGAATGTCAGGACACTTTTGACAGAATCAAGGAGTATCTCCAAGAACCACCCATCCTTATGCCACCGGTTGAGGGGAGACCTCTGATACTATACCTGACAGTACTTGACAACTCAATGGGGTGTGTGCTGGGGCAGCATGACGAGTCTGGCCGAAAAGAGCACGCCATTTATTACCTTAGCAAAAAGTTTACCAACTGTGAGACCCGATACTCACTGCTCGAGAAAACTTGCTGCGCTTTGGTATGGGTTGCTCGCCGGCTGAGACAGTATATGCTGACTCACACTACCTTGTTGATCTCAAAGATGGATCCTATAAAGTACATATTTGAAAAGCCTGCTCTGTTTGGAAGAATAGCAAGATGGCAGATGATCTTGACAGAATATGACATCCAGTACACGACTCAGAAAGCCATCAAGGGAAGTGTATTGGCAAACCACTTGGAACATCAGGCAGTAGATGACTATCAGTCAATGAACTTCGAGTTTTCAGACGAAAGCATCATGATAGTGACTGATTGTGAAGTACCTGGACCGGATGAAGGACCTGAGGAAGGATCCCGATGGTCTTTGCACTTTGACGGAGCCTCCAATGCTTTGGGTAACGGTATCGGCGCTGTGATAATATCCCCCCAAGGCACCCATACTCCGCTCATTGCCCGGCTATGTTTCAACTGTACCAACAACATGGCGGAGTATGAGGCGTGCATCATGGGTCTTCAAGCTGCGATCGACCTAAGGATCAAGTATCTGAATGTCTTCGGAGATTCCGCTCTTGTGATCAATCAGATCAAAGGAGAGTGGGATACGAAACATCCGAATCTTATTCCTTAAAGAGAATGTGTGTTGACATTGATCCCCCACTTCACAGAGATAACCTTTGAACACTTCCCGAGAGAGGAGAATCAGCTGGAGGACGCGTTAGCTACAATGTCTTCTATGTTCAAGGTCAAATGGGATAATGAGGCTCCCCGGATCATCATCTGGAAACTGGACGAACCGGCATACTGTTGTGATCTCGAGACTGAATTGGTGACTGAGAAGCCTTGGTACCATGAGGTGAAGAGATATTTGGAAGCTCAGGAATACCCTGAAGGTGCATCTGTCAACGATAAGAAGTTCCTGAGAAGGTTCGCAACGAAGTTCTTCCTTAGCAACGACATCTTGTACAAGCGAAACCATGATTCGACCTTACTGCGTTGTATGGACAAGACTGAAGCAGAAAGGATCATGGAAGAGTTACATCAGGGGACCTTCGGAACACATTCCAGTGGACACACTATGGCGAAGAAAATCATTCGAACAGGGTATTTCTGGTCCACAATGGAAGCAGACTGCTACCAACATTCTCGGACATGCCATAAATGCCAGATATATGCAGACAAGGTGCATGTTCCTCCAGTTCCTCTAAATGTTCTGACTGCGCCCTGGCCGTTTGCAATGTGGGGCATAGACATGATCGGTGAGATTAAACCTACGGCATCCAATGGGCATCGCTTCATCCTGGTAGCGATTGATTACTTCACGAAGTGGGTCGAAGTAGCTTCCTACGCTACGGTAACCAAGACTGTTGTGGCACGGTTCATTCGGCACAACCTGATCTGTCGATACGGCGTCCCTGAAAGAATCATTACAGACAACGGTACCAATCTTAATAACAAGATGATCACTGAGCTCTGCGAGCAGTTTAAAATACAACACCACAACTCTTCTCCTTATCGGCCGAAGATGAATGGGGCTGTAGAAGCAGCAAATAAGAACATTAAGAAAATTGTGCAGAAGATGACAGTGACTTATAAAGATTGGCACGAGATGTTACCGTTCGCTCTACATGGGTACCGTACCTCAGCCAGGACGTCAACCGGGGCAACTCCTTTCTCCTTGGTCTACGATATGGAGGCAGTCTTACCGATCAAAGTGCAGATACCCTCCCTCCGGATAATGAAGGATGCAGATCTGAGCAAAGATGATTGGATCCAGACACGACTCGATCAGCTAAACCTTATTGATGAAAAAAGACTTGCTGCTATCTGTCATGGTCAGACGTATCAGAAACGGATGATCAGGGCATTTAACAAAAAGGTCAGACCACAAGAATATCAAGTTGGGGATTTGGTAATCAAGCGTATCATCCTTCCTCAGAGTGATCCAAGGGGCAAATGGACCCCTACGTACGAAGGGCCATTTGTGGTTAAACATGTGTTCTCAGGAGGAGCCATGATTCTAACCAACATGGGTGGTGACGACCTTCCTCACCCCGCCAACGCAGACATAGTAAAAAGATACTACGCATGAAAAAGACCCGCTAGGTTGACATACCTAGGCAAAAATTAGGGCTTCCCGGCGAACCAAAAGGGTTCGGGCAAAATGAAGGGATGAAATGAAAAAAATCTGTACACCCGGCAAGTCGAAAACCTGAAAAGGCGGCTTGGGCAAAAATGGGTATCCCGGTGGACTGAAAACCCGAAAGGGCGGTCCAGGCAAAAGTTAGGGATAAAGCGTAATACTATGTCTCATTGGATCACTTTGCATCCAGAATCCGGTATCTACATCAAGTTCAGACGGCATCGATCAGTCAGCTTCATCTTCAACTAAGGTCATCAAGTGATGAGACGCTCGGAGATATAAAGGCAATAGCAGAGTTGAAACCCAGTGGGATCATTCATTTCACACAGCTGTTTTATTTTCTTTTGTACAAACTTGTATAAATTCTTTGGTTCGGCGGCGTTCTCTTACTAGGACGTCAGCCTCTTGTACATAAACGCCTATTTCACAGGCAAATTCAAAAATCAATACAAATATACTTTTCAGTTGAAATTGCCTTTTGTTTTTCCTTTTCTGTTTTGTTTTGCGAAGAACGTCCAAGGTTCAATTTGTGATATACGCATTAACAATAGTTTGCTAACTCATGAATATTTGCATATAAAACAGAGGATTAATTACAAGTAACATTAGAAACAGGGGCAATAAAGAGTGGTCTAAGCGATCTAATTGTTCCGTCCACCAAGGTATCAAGGTAGGTTCAGCTGAAGAACATAACCAGTATATCATAATTCCCTAGAGAGTGAAACAGCAAATTAGTTCACTCTCCCCAAGCAAAGTTACAATCAAACCTTAAGGAAGTTGGGTATCCTCCCGCAGATCTCAACATTCCCCAGCAGTACATGCATTCTTAACAAGCATCCCCGGTAATCTTGGTCTAAAGATTGTTCCCCGGCGGTATATCAAACATTCAATGGAGTCACTTCCCCGATACAGCTCAAGACTTCCCCAGGAGAGTCCAATCTAGTTCCCAAGGAAAGTTGGAATCCATCTCCCCAAGCAGTAAGCTTATCCCCTGTAGATTCTGGAAGCTTATCCTCGCAGAGCACGAACGCGTCTCCCGGCTTTATTCAAAGAGTTATTTCCCTACCAGGATATAACTGGGTTATCCTCAGCCAATAGCCATGAGAAGATCGTCCTCGGCAAAGTCTTCTTATCCCCAGCGAAGTCTATTAACACTTCCAAATATATCAATGGTATCCCAGCGAAGTTACCATCAACATTCCAGCAAAAGTACCTCTCTCCCACAGAGTATTGCTCCCCAACAAGATCACTAGAGTACTTTTCTCCCCGCAGAGTAATCCATTCGCCAAGTCTATTCCCCAACGGAGTTATCTTCTCCTAACCGGTATTCTTGCAATTATCATCCCCAGCGGAAATAACAAAGCATTGTTCTCCAACATCAGCCCAGGAGTGACTTCCCGACACCCGTCAAGGATTTATTTTCCCAAGGCGAAAACATACATTCGTAAACATCGCATTTCCATCATTATAGCATGCATATACGCATCATATCTTACAAATCTCATTTATGTTGAGAACATCATTGCTTGATTCATATCATGCATTGCATATGACTGACCTTTACCTTTCAGGAAAGATCCAGTTAAGTTCTCAAGCTATATTTCAAGACCTTGTCTGGTTCAGTTAAATCGACCCTAAGATTTTCCTGTTTCTTATCCAGTCAAAGGCCTTCTCTGGTTCAGTCAGATCGACCCTAAGATCTCCCTGTTTCTTACCCAGTTGAAGATTTCAAGACCTAGACCGGTTCAGTTAAATCGACCCTAAGATTTTCCTGTTTCTTATCCAGTCAAAGGCCTTCTCTGGTTCAGTCAGATCGACCCTAAGATCTCCCTGTTTCTTACCCAGTTGAAGATTTCAAGACCTAGACCGGTTCAGTTAAATCGACCCTAAGATTTTCCTGTTTCTTATCCAGTCAAAGGCCTTCTCTGGTTCATTCAGATCGACCCTAAGATCTCCCTGTTTCTTATCCAGTTGAAGATTTCAAGACCTAGACCGGTTCAGTTAAATCGACCCTAAGATTTTCCTGTTTCTTATCCAGTCAAAGGCCTTCTCTAGTCCAGTTAAATCGACCCCTAAAAGATTTTTCAGATAAAGACTCAGTAGAAGACATCCAAGATTCTCTCAGCGTTACTGTTGAGGTTGAAGTCGCCCAAGATTCTCTCAGCGTTACTGTCGAGGTTGAAGTCGCCCAAGATTCTCTCAGCGTTACTATTGAGGTAGTAATCGTCCCCAGATTCTCTCAGCGTTCCTGTTGAGGTAGTAATCGCCCCAAGATTCTCTCAGCGTCCCTGTTGAGGTAGTAATCGTCCAAGGTTCTCTCACCGTCCCGTTGGGGTAGTAACCATCCCTGGTTCATTCATCACCGTTTGAAGCTCCAGATTCAATTCCTGTAACCAGTCAGGACACATCTATACAAAGAGTTTGAAGACCAGCTCCTGTAACAGGTCAGGTAATCATTTTCTTTTGCAGGTACGCAAGTTCTCGCTAAGGAATCTCTTACGCGATCAACATCCAGATGGCATCTACAAGCCCATCCACTATCCATCAATCTCCAAATGGCCTCTATAAGCCCATTCCACTATCACACTGCTACTATGTGAGCGCAAATTTCTGGGCACTCTAGTGTTCAATCATCTACCACCTTCGGATTACGAAAGGCACGTTAGCCAATCTGCATCCTCAAGTCTAAGAAGATTGAACAGGGGCAACTGTTGTACCCCAAAATTTTCCCTCCCATATTCTTCAAAATTTGCAAAGAGCATGCTTCAAAATTCCCCAAGGGTTGCACAGTTCAAGGGCCTCCTAACAGTCAAAAACTAGGGTTTTGGTTCTGACAAAGAAAATGAAGTTTCCAAGGGTCCAATCAAGTCCCACATGCCTACAAACATGGTCAAGCATCCTCATACCAAGTTTCAAGACTTACAGCACAAAATTGCACAGTAAAAAACCCTAATTGCTCAACAGTCAACTGTAAGGGCAAAATGGTCATTTGACAGTCAAAAGTTTAAATTTTTGGTCAACATCTCATTTTGAAGCCACAAACATCATTTGATAAATTCTTGATCATGATTTTCAAGGCATGGCTCAAAAAGTCTCAAGATGCAAAAGTTTCCATATTTGGACAGTTGAAAAAGTCAACTTTAACTTGACCAAGGCATAACTTCCACATGGATTATCATAAAAATCCCATCCAAAGCTAATTTTTAAGAGAAAGACATTTCCTACAACTCCTCTTCACACTTCAAGTCCAAGAAATGCTCTCACAAAAAGTTATCAATTTCAACATTATAGGTCATTTTCAAAAGTCAACAAAAAGGGACTTTAAGTCAAAGGCCATAACTTGATATTAGTAAATCAAAATGACATGGTACCAAAGGCATTGGTTAGAGGACTTCAAGAACTTTCCAAAATGTCCAAGAACATGATCAAAGCTTAAAAATTGAGCAAGATATGCCTTGTGGAAGTTGGGAAATTTTTGGGAATTTTGAAAAGTCAACATTGCTTCAAAGGCCTCAAAATTGCTAATGGGCCACTTTTTCTTCCAAGATTCATCATCCAAAGACTATGCACGACCATTTGGCCCAAAGGGGATTTATTTCATCATTTTTATTTATTTATTTGAATTTTTAATTACTATTAATTCATTTAATAAAATAAAATATGACAAAAATACTAAAACAAGGTTTTCAAATCTTTTTGTGCAGAATAAACTCTCATCAAGGCCTAAGGATTTCGTGCATATCAAAAGAGGAAAGAATTGGTGCAAATTGGCATGATTCTTCATGAAAAAATATTGAAAAAGATTCATAAAAATCAAATCTTGAAAACCATTAAAGACAAGGCTATGGGCTTGGATTATTGATTGAATTCATTCCTTATACAAGTACAAACCTAACCCTAATCCCAAGAACCTCTAAGCTGCGCCCAAAACCATAAGCAAACTTTGCACTTTTTCAAGAAAATTTCAAAAACTGAAAACTACATTCTAGCGCGATTCAAAGAAAAACAACTATTCCATTGCCTTCCTGAGACATCAAGGAAGCTTCCCGAATCAAAATCACAGCTTCTAGCCTCAAGAAACGGTAGAATGAAGCTGTTCTGTTCTTGATATTTCGCGTTTTCATGTTCTGATTTCTATGCCATATTCATACATTATAATGCATGTTTTCCACTAATATGGGCTCACTGAAACTGATGGCATCGTTGAATTGGATTAATATTGATTGTATAAAGAATTGCCATGGCTAATTTTTAGGGTTGCAGGGACCTTAAAAGAGGGCTTCGTCCATATGGGAAAATTGAACCATAAGAAGTATACCATTGAACTCGTGACGTTCCACTGAATCTAAAACATCCCTCGCGCTTTTTTTATATGCAGCCAATTTCTATTCGCTATTTTTTGGCACTTCAGATTGTGGGGGTTCAAAACCCCCGCTATTTGATGTTCTTTTTTTAGGTCAAAATGCATAAACGAGGAAGAAGATGAGTTGGAAGGCTGTGGTTGGTTGATTCAAAGCTGGGCGCACATTTTTGTCTTCATAGCACTAACTCTTATTTATCATTATATTAATTGTTTTTCATGATAATAACAAACATGCTAATTGGTTCAGGTGGTAGAAAGTAACGTTGGCAAGCATTGGGACCTGGGTTCGATTCCCAGGTCCCCCACTTTGTTTCAATATTTTTTCTTTCAATGAAATTCTATGCAGCTTGCCTCCTGAAGTTCATCATACGTCCACAATCCCAGCATGCCACATGGCCAATAACCTCAATCCAAGGGTCCTGATCTGATGAACACCATGGGCACCAGTCAATGCACACTCACGTGGTCAGAAAAGTCAACTGAAGGCCTTAAACATTGGGCCAAAAATGCTGGATGATACCTCCAAATTGGGGTCAACACCCCCTAGAGTTTGTGTTTCTTTTCTTTTTCCATCCTTTTTATTATTTGTTTAATTTAATTATTTCCTCTTATATCTTTAAATTAATATTTTCTTAAACATAAAAAATAATAAAAAATCAGAAAAGATAAAATATAAATATATTTCACTTAAGCATTTTCTTTGTAAATAAAATCTTTGTTAATTAATTTAGTTTTAAATTCTAGGCTTAATTTTAAGTATTTTTCTTAATAAATTAAAAATTGTAGAATTAGGTTTTTTTATTTTTATCCTTTTGCCTTTTTCACCATATTAATTATTAATTATTATTTTTGTAAATAAAATTGTATTAAATAATTAGGTTAATTCTAGGTTTAACTTTAACATGTTTTTTTTTAATAAATTAAAAATAGCTAGAACTAGGTTTTAATTCCAATTTAATTTTTCTTATTAAAAATCCATAAATACAAAAAACTCCAAAAAAATCTTTTCTTTTTATTTTAACTTAATTTGTTAATTATAATTTAATTTCCTAAAAAGGGTCCAACGCCCTCGCATTCGATCGTAATTCCAATTCGCGCGTTTATTTTATTTCCTCTTTTTATGTAATTCTCCCAAAGCCATGTAAATTAGACATTTATATTTCTCGCGCTTTATTTCATTTCAAATCGGGTCCTGGATTAAATTTGGCGATGTGGACCCGCGCCTTTGTAATAGCGTAGGACTTTTATATTCCCGCAACTTTTAACTGTTAATTATTGCATGAAAGAATGAATGTCAAAATAAAAGCAACGCGTAGATCACCAATGCATGAACAAGACAAAAATAAATGAACATGACACACAAATCACACACCACCCCTAGGGTACGCCTCACTGTTGCCTTGCCCCTCGAAAGGTGATCGTCGAGTAGAGGACGTCTTAGTAAGTCCTCATGATCCAGGAACCTGGAATGAGGGTAGCTTCTAAGGTGTCTTCCTATTGCTCCGGTGATCACCATGTCCCGAACCTTCGAATTGACCCGAATACCTCCAACGGTGGTGCTACCTAGCTCTCAATGGTGGGATGGCACTACTTTAAAGGACATCTACACAGACGAATTCCTTAGGGTAGGTAGACGACTCTAGATACTTGCTCTAATTTCAAAACAAATCAAAAATACTTTTCACACCGACACCTTTTCAAAAAAGCTTTCGAAAGCAATTTTTCAAACACTCTTGAGGACCGATACAAGAGTCGAATTGGAATTTTCAAAGAAACTTTTTTTAAACCCACAGTTGAAAAGCAAACAAACCATTTTTGAAAACACAAATGAGCAAGTATCTAAGAGCCCATGGATAACCATGGATAGAAAGGGTGCTAACACCTTCCCTTTCTATAATCTACCTCCCGAACCGAGAGCAATCTCTATAAGGAATTTTTCTGTGCTTTTGTCCTTTCCACTTGGAGAAAATAAAAGACGGTGGCGACTCTTGCTTCCGCGACATTTCGCGAACCAGCGTTAAACAATCAGTTCCAGATCCACCGATCACAGGGTGTCTTAGAGGTCGCCCTTCTGTCCAAAAGATCCAGTTGCCTCGACACGGTTGCCTCGGATACAAAGGATCTAGGACATTAGGGTTACCACTAAGGTGTCCTACCATTGCTTAGGTGACCACACTGTCCCTCATAATCGAATTGACCCGAACACCTCCAACGATGGTGCTACCTACCTCTCAATGGTAGGATAACACTATCTAAAGGACTCTTACACAGCTTAATTCCTTAGAGTAGGTAGATTCTCTTAAGTACTTGCTCTTTTCAAAACAAACAAAAACAACTTTTCGCACCCCACACTTTCAAAAAGTTTTCAAACAAAACACTTCATACACTCTTGAGGACTGATACAAGAGTTACTTAGAAGTTTTCCAAATGAACTCTTTTTCAAAACCCACACACACTTGAAAAGCAAACAAATTTTGAAAACATAAGAGCAAGTACCTAAGAGCCCATGGATAACCATGGATAGAAAGGGTGCTAACACCTTCCCTTTCTATAAATCTACCTCCCGAACCGAGAAACATTCTCGAATAAGGAATTTTGCTGTGCTTTTGTCCTTTCCATATTGGAGAACATAAAAGACGGTGGCGACTCTTGCTTACCGCGACATTTCACGAAACCAGCTAAAAAACAGTCAGTTCTATTTCCACCGATCACAATGTCCCTTGCCCATACAAACATTCTTTGGAGTTCTAAGGCTATGGAAAGCACTGGTGTCATTGATCGATGTGGGGGATACCCCAATGTCCCGTTGCTTGGAATTATTGGGGGAATAACCTACAATCCTTGTTTAGCTCTGCGACAATTCAGTCGTGCCCGGAGAGACGGTCCTCATGAGCTACTTCTTACAGATATTGCATTTGACTACAAGGAGGATGTTGACGAGCATCGCCGAAGGTTTATACGAGCTTGGGGCATGGTGAACAGGTCTGACCCTCAAGAGCTAGGACCAAAGACTTATGTCCCTATGCATCCTTATCTCCAGTGGGTCCGAGCTCGAGCCCAGAAGCTTGGGATGCCTTATGAAGCTGTGTTGCCGGTGATTGTGGAGCCTACCACTGAAGAGGGAATTCCTTATACAGTCCTTTATCCCTACATGCCCACTGATCTTGGAACATTAAAGAGATCCTGGATTCAGTTGAAAGAGGAGAGGGATACCTACCGAGAGAAGTACCATGAGCAAGAGAGGAAGATCTTGAAGCTCACCAGGAAACTTGAGAGTGAAAGAACAATCAATGACTATGTCAGCACGAAGGGGAAGCGTCCATGGGATTTCTAATTCTTTGCTTTTTCTAGTTTAGATTTGTTTTTAGTTTATTTCTTTGTAAACGCCTTAAAGGCATTGTTAAACATTTTTACAAGTTTAATCTAATAAAGTTTGTTTCATTTCTTGGTTTACAAATTTGAATCTCCCAAAGTCTTTGAAATCATTCCATACACATTCCATTATCATGCACATCATTACAGGTACCATTACGGGTTTCTCATCTTCTTCGCTGTAAATTTCAGCACAAAATGTCTTCTGAAATACCTACCAATCAAGCCATCAAAGCTCTTCAGGCACAGAATGCCCAATTCCAAGAGATGTTCTTGAACTTGGCTAAAGGGCAAGAGGATTTGAAGACTCTCATCCTAAAGGAGAAGAAGAAGAAGAAGAAGAAGGTGGTTCTTCTGAATATGGGTCACAGATTTGGGAATAGGTTGCGACAGGAAGCTGATCTGTCTCATTCATCCAAGGGAAGACAGAATCAAGAGGAAGAAAAGGGTCCTAGTCATGTGGTCTCTGATAATGATACTGATTTTGATGATGAACAGTACCCTCCTGCTGAGGATAGGTACAAACAACTTGAAGACCGTCTAAGTGCTATGGAGATTCAGAAGATCCCTGGTTTGGATTTTGGAGATTTGGGACTAGCATCTGGGGTGGTGATCCCTCATAAGTTCAAAGCTCCAGTTTTTGCTAAGTACGATGGAGTATCCTGTCCGAAACTCCATCTCCCCTCGTACGTCAGAAAAATTCAACCTTACATTGCTGATAGGAATATGTGGGTACATTTCTTTCAAGACAGTCTGTCAGGGACTCAGCTTGAATGGTTTTATCAATTGGAAGGAGCTAACGTCCAAAACTGGGAGGACCTTGCTGTTGCTTTCTATAAGCAGTACCAGTATAACGCCGACCTTGCTCCCACTCATACTCAGCTTCAGGGTGTGTCTATGGTTGCAGGCGAAGGCTTTAAGGACTATGCTCAGAAATGGAGAGATTTGGCTGGAAGAGTTCAACCCCCTCTGTCTGATAGGGAGTTGGTTGATATGTTTATAGGGACGTTGTCTGGTCCATTCTTCAATCATCTGATCGACAGTTCGTCATCTGGGTTTACTAAATTGATTATGATTGGGGAGAGAGTAGAAGCTGGTATTCGAAGTGGTAAGATACAAAAAGGTACTTCATCAGGAACAGAGAAGAAGCCTTTCACTGGTAAGAAAGAAGCTAGTGCAGTCTATGGCTCGAGGAGCCAAAACAGACCTGAGCGCCGTCAAGCAGTGAATGCAGTGGTAATATCAAGACCTACCATTACCTCACAACGCAACAATCAGCAAAGAATAGAGAGGTTGCAGAGACAGTACACTCGGCTTAACATGACTTTGTCTCAAATTCTACCGCAATTGTTGAAGACCAACCTGGTAACTCTGAGGGAAGCCCCGAAGAATCCCAGCACCACATCTCCGCTGTATAATCCGAACACCCACTGTGCCTATCACTCTGATAGCCCAGGTCATGACACGAACAACTGTTGGGCCTTGAAGAATAAAGTGCAAGATTTGATTGAAGTTAAAGAAATTGAGTTTGACACTCCGGAGAAACCCAACGTCATAACTTCACCCATGCCCAAGCATAATCAGGGAGTGAATGCAATTGAAGAGGATGAAGAGGATTCAGATATCGACAGTTGGATTTACCCGACTATCAATGGTGGCTTGAACAACTGGACGATGAAAGACTTCGTGCTTGTTTCTTTTATTACACAGTAATAGACTTTTGTTTTGAGATTTGTAACAGACAGTGTGAAACTTTATGGCCCGGTTCCTTGCCCGAGGCACCTTGGTTTTGTTTGTGAGGGCTTATTATTTGTCATTTTCATATATCATCAATAAAGCATTGGACGTTTTCTTGCATTATAAATTTTGCGCTCATTGTTTTTCCTTTCAATCTCGCACTTTATCAAAAATAGCTATTGTCTTACACACACTCACATATCATAATGCAGATCCACATCCACTCTGGATCCCATTGATAACGACTCTGCTACTGCCAGTTATGACTTTGAAAATACGATCAACCAAGTCGAGGACGAAGGTGAGGATGATTGTGAAGTTCCTAGGGAGCTTGTTAGACTATTACTACAGGAAGAGAGGGCCATACAGCCTCATGAAGAGCCAGTGGAATCAGTGAATTTGGGTACAGAGGAAGACAAGAAAGAAGTCAAGATAGATGCAAATCTGGAGCCTGGTGTCAAGCAGCGGTTGACACAGATGCTACGCGACTATGTTGAGATCTTCGCTTGGTCTTATGAAGATATGTCTGGTTTAGACAATGATATTGTGGTACACCGCCTACCAACCAAAGAAGACTGTCCTCCGGTAAAACAGAAAGTTTGCCGTATGCACCCCGAGATGTCTGAGAAAATCAAAGCTGAGGTCATGAAACAGTTCGACACCGGTTTTCTAGCTGTCACTTCTTACCTGCAGTGGGTTGCCAACGTTGTTCTTGTGCCTAAGAAGGATGGTAAGGTACAGATGTGTGTGGACTATAGGGATCTGAACAGGGCGAGCCCCAAAGACGATTTCCCACTGCCTCACATCAATGTTCTGGTCGACAACACCGCGCAGCATAAGGTCTTCTCCTTTATGGATGGTTTTTCTGGTTACAATCAGATCAATATGGCTCCCAAGGACATGGAGAAGACAACCTTCGTTACACAGTGGGGCACCTTCTGTTACAAGGTAATGCCTTTCAGGTTGAAGAATGCTGGAGCAACTTATCAGCGTGCCATTGTCGCTTTGTTCCACGACATGATTCACCATGAGATTGAGGTTTATGTTGATGACATGATAGCAAGGTCCCAGACTGAAGAAGAACACCTTGACCATCTCCAGAAACTATTCGACAGGTTGAAGATGTATAAGCTAAGGTTGAACCCGAACAAGTGCACCTTCGGGGTAAGGTCTGGTAAGCTGTTGGGTTTTGTCGCTAGTGATAAAGGTATTTAAGTGGATCCTGCAAAGGTGAAGGCTATACAGGAGATTCCAGCTCCCCACATGGAAAAGGAAGTTAGAAGCTTTTTGGGACGTCTGAATTACATTGCCCGATTCATTTCACATCTGACTGCTACTTATGAGTCGATCTTCAAGCTCCTGAAGAAAGATCAAGTGGTAAAATGGAATGATGAATGTCAGATCACTTTCGAAATAATAAAGGAATACCTCCAAGAGCCACCTATTCTAATGCCTCCAATTGAAGGAAGACCTTTGATTTTATACTTGACAGTACTGGATAATTCAATGGGATGTGTGCTGGGGCAGCATGACGAGTCTGGCCGAAAAGAGCATGCTATTTACTACCTTAGCAAAAAGTTTACCGACTATGAGACCTGATACTCACTTCTTGAGAAAACTTGCTGCGCTTTGGCATGGGCTTCTCGCTGGCTGAGACAGTATATGCTGACTCACACTACCCCATTGATATCAAAGATGGACCCAATCAAGTATATCTTCGAAAAACCTGCCTTGTCCGGAAGAATAGCAAGATGGCAGATGATCTTAACTGAGTACGACATCCAATACACGACCCAAAAGGCAATCAAGGGAAGTGTTGGCGGATCATTTGGCGCATCAGGCCGTGGATGATTACCAATCCATGAATTTCGAGTTCCCGGATGAGAACATCATGTTAGGGACTGACTGTGAAGAACCTGGACCGGATGAAGGACCTGAGGAAGGATCCCGATGGTCTATGTATTTTGACGAAGCCTCAAACACTTTGGGTAATGGCATTGGCACTGTGATCATATCTCATGAGGGATGTCATACTCCATTCACCGCCCGATTATGTTTTAACTGCACCAACAATATGGCGGAGTATGAAGCATGCATCATGGGCCTTCGAGCAGCTATTGATCTAAGGATTAAGTTCTTGAGTGTATTTGGAGATTCCGCTCTCGTGATCAGTTAGATCAAAGGTGAGTGGGATACGAAACACCCAAATCTTATTCCTTACAAAGAGTATGTACTAACGTTGCTCCCACACTTCGAGGAGATAACCTTTGAACATTTCCCAAGAGAGGAGAATCAGTTAGAGGATGCGCTAGCTACCATGTCTTTTATGTTTAAGGTCAGGTGGGACAATGAAGCTCCCCGGATTACCATTGAGAGGTTGGACGAACCCGCACATTGCTGTGATATTGAGACTAAAGAGGTGGCAGATAAACCCTGGTTTCACGAGGTAAAAAGGTATATTGAGGCTCAGGAATACCCCGAGGGTGCATCTGTTAATGATAAGAAGTTTCTGAGGAGATTCGCTGCGAAGTTCTTCATCAGTAATGGCACCCTCTACAAGCGTAACCATGATTCAACCTTACTGCGGTGTGTGGACAAAAACGAGGCGGAAAAGATTGTGGCAGAGTTACATGAAGGTACCTTCGGGACTCATTCTAGTGGACATACCATGGCAAAGAAAATCCTACAGGCCGAATATTATTGGTCTACTATGGAAGCCAATTGTTATCAGCATTCTCGGACCTGTCATAAGTGCCAAGTCTATGCTGATAAGGTGCATGTACCTCCAGTTCCTCTGAACGTCTTGACCGCTCCTTAGCCTTTTACAATGTGGGGCATTGATATGATTGGAGAGATCAGACCTACTGCGTCTAACGGGCATCGTTTCATTCTGGTAGCTATTGATTACTTTACAAAGTTGGTTGAAGCAGCTTCCTTTGCTACAGTAACCAAGAACGTCATAGCACGGTTTATCCGACACAATCTGATCTGTCAATACAGTGTACCAGAGAGGATCATTACGGACAATGGTACAAATATCAACAATACGATGATCACCGAGCTTTGTAAACAGTTTAAGATACAACATCACAACTCTTCTCCTTACCGACCAAAGATGAATGGGGCTGTTGAAGCGGCTAATAAGAATATCAAGAAGATTGTGCGGAAGATGACGGTGACATACAAAGACTGGCATGAGATGTTACCATTTGCTCTTCATGGGTACCGCACCTCAGCGCAGACATCAACTGGGGCAACACCCTACTCTCTGGTGTATGGCATGGAGGCCGTCTTACCCATTGAAGTCTAGATACCCTCTCTTCAGATTATGAAGGATGCATGTCTGAGCGAAGACGATTAGATCCAGACCCGACTTGATCAACTGAATTTAATCGATGAAAAGAGACTTATTGCTATTTGTCATGGTCAAACATATCAAAAGCGAATGATCAAGGCATTTAACAAGAAAGTCGTATGACAAGAGTATCAAGTTGGGGATCTGGTGATCAAACGCATTATCCTGCCACAAGGTGACCCAAGGGGCAAATGGACCCCTACGTACGAAGGGCCATTTGTGGTTAACAACATTTTCTCGGGAGGAGCTATGATTCTAACCACCATGGATGGTGACGACCTTCCTCACCCCGTCAATGCAGACATAGTGAAAAAATACTACGCATAATCAAAGACCCGCTAGGTTGACTGGCCTAGGCAAAAATAAGGGCTTCGCGGAGAACCAAAAGGATTCGGGCAAAAATAAGGGATGAAAATGAAAAAATCTGTACACCCGGCAAGTCGAAAACCTGAAAAGGCGGCTTGGGCAAAAAAGGGTATCCCGGTGGGCTGAAAACCCAAAAGGGCGGTCCAGGCAAAAATTAGGGATCAAAGCGTAACACTATGTCTCATTGGATCACCTTGCAACCAGACTTCGGTATCGACTATCAAGCTCGGACTACGCCAATCAATTTGATCTACCTTCAACCAAGTAGCAAAGTGTTGAGATGCTCGAAGATATAAAGGCAATAGCAGAGTTGGAACCCAGTGGGATTGTTCACATAGCTGTTTTTCTTTGTTTTTCACAAATTGTATAAATTCTATCATTCGGCGGCGTTCTCTTACTAGGACGTCAGACTCTTGTACGAAACGCCTATTACAGGCTAACTTCAAAAATCAATACAATTCATTTTACAATAAATTTCAAAATTATTTTTCTTTTCCTGTTTTGTTTTGCAAGAACGTCCAATAATTCATTTTTGATATATGCATTTGAAAATAATTGTTGCTCACAAATATTTACATGCGAAACAAAAGACGATTACTCGTAATTTCAGGAACAAGGGCAAACAAAAAATGTCTGAAACCTTACAGTCGCTCTACTCACCAGGTACAGGGATAGACCCAGCTTGAGAAAATGACTAAAAGTGCATACACTCCCCGCAGAGTAGGAGGTACCAGAATGCAGTGATGTTAATTCTCCCCAAGCAGAGTTCATCTATTACCAACAATGGAAGACCATCCCCAGTGGAGTTTATTTCTTCCACAAGCAGAAACTCAATCCCCAACAGAGTTCATCATCACCAGCAACGGTGATTCATCCCCAGCCGAGGTTATTTCTCCAAATCAACGGATCTTCTGACAAAGTATCTCTTCCCCACAGAGTCATTCTCTCACCAGTTTATTCTCCAACAGAATTATTCTCCTGCCAAGTTATTCTCAAATCATCTTCAATCGTTATCCCCAGCGAGCGAAACTCTTTTATTCTCCAGCAGCAGTCCGGGATTTATTTCCCCCAACTAGAAAACAACACGAGAACATCACATAGCCATACATCATGACATGCATATATGCATCACAAATCACAATCCCATTTATTTTGAGAACATCATTGCTCAATACATTTCATGCATCATGGCATTACATACGACTAACCCTTTACCTTTCAGGAAAAAAAAAACAATCAAATTCTCACAAAGTTCAAGCTATGAAGCCCGGGTACGACCGGATAGTATCTTGATTTCTCTATCATATTGTGAAGCCCGGAGAACGACCGGATAACAATATCAAAATACCGCGAAGCCTGGAATCGACCAGATAGCGGTATCCCTTAAAAACAAGCTATGAAGCCCGGATTCGACCGGATAATAGTTTAATCCCCAACAAGTTATTGTGAAGCCTGGAGAACGACCAGATAGCAATGTAAGTTACTGTGAAACCTGGATAACAACCGGATAGCAGTACGAAGACACCATGAAGCCTGGATTCGACCAGATAGTGGTATATCACAAACACAAGCCGTGAAGCCCAGATTCGACCGGATAACAGCTCAGCAAGTTATTGTGAAGCCTGGATTACGACCAGATAGCAATACAAGACACCATGAAGCCTGGATTCGACCAGATAATGGTATAAGACGTTGTGAAGCATGGGTTATGACCAGATAGCAGCCAAGAATACTACGAAGCCTGGAGTCGACCAGATAGTGGTATATCTTTAATGCAAGTTATGAAGCCCGAATTCGACCGGATAATACCTTGATTTCTCAAAACACCATGAAGCTTGGATTCGACCAGATAATGGTATAATACATCACGAAGCCTGGATTACGACCAGATAGCGGTAAAAGACACTGAAGCCTGGGATTACGACCAGATAACAATAAGGGACACTATGAAGCTTGGATTTCGACCAAATAGCAGTCTACCCAGCCAATTACTATGAAGCCTAGAGTCGACCGGATATTAGTAGGCCTAAAATAAAATGGAAGCCCGGATGCGACTGGATAACCACTTGATCTCTTCTGAATCCTGGAATACGACCAGATAAGAAGTAAGGTATTGTGAAGCCTGGAGTCGACCAGATAGCAATACAAGACACCATGAAGCCTGGATTCAACCAGATAATGGTATGAAACATTGTGAAGCCTGGATTGCGACCAGATAGCGACAAAAGACTGAATCCTGGGATTACGACCAGATAATAGTACAAGACACTGCGAAGCTTGGATTTCGACCAAATATCAGTTTACCTGGACGATTACTAAGAATCCCGGAGTCGACCAGATATTAGTGTGCCCTAGATTCAAATTGAAGCCCGGATGCGACCGGATAACAACTTAATTCCTTCTGAAGCCTGGATCACGACCAGATAAGAATTGAGAAATTGCAAAGCCTGGATTACAACCAGATAGCAAGTTTAAACTCATCTCCCCAGCAAGACACTGCAAAGCCTGGAGTCGATCTTATCACTATGAAGCCTGGAACACGACCGGATAGTAGTTCATTTTCACCTCTTCGACCAAGAGACGATTCCCCAGTAGAATAACGGACGACTGAAGCTCCTAAAGTTCAACTTTCTCTCAAGACAGAGACCAACATTCCCCAGCGGAATCCTCCTCAACAATAGGTGTACAAGCTCTCGCTAAGGAATCTCTTATGCAATCGACACTCCTTCAGATGGCATCTTTAAGCCCATCTTCTGTAATCAACCTCCAAATGGCATCTATAAGCCCATTCCCAACATCACAAGACAAATACCACTTCATGCGAGTGCAAATTTCTTCGGCACTCTAGTGTTCAATCATCTTCAACCTTCAGATCAGGAAAGGCAGGCAAGCCAATCTACATCCTCAGGTTTAAGAAGATTGAACAGGGGAAGCTATTGTACCACAAAATTTCCCCTCCCATATTTCTCAATACATTTCAAGCAAGATCCTCAAATTGCTCAAGGAAGTCCAAGGGTTGACCAGACAAGCTCTCTCCTAGGACAATCTACCTCAAATTAGGGTTTCATGTTGCATCAAGATACTTGAGTCTAAGGGATCCCAAATGCTCACTATTGTCCTAATATGTTCTCAAGATCATCCATGTCAAGTTTCAAGCCTTGCAGAAGAAGTTTGCTCAGTCAATTGCTCAAAGGCCTGAAAATCGACAATGCTAGGGCAAAAGTCAACTGCGGCCCACATACAGTCAAACTTCAAGATTTTTGGTCAAAATTCGCATTTTTGAAGTATTATTCATCATTTTATCAAGGGTTGATCATGATTCCCCAAGGATTGCTCATAATTCATCAAAACCCAAAAGTTGCTAAATTAGGGTTTTGCAGGAAAAGTCAACTCAACTTTGACCAAGCATAACTTTCTCATACTTTATTAGAAATGACCCATCCAAAGCTCATTTTGAATAGGATGAAATTACCTACAATTCATATTCATCTCCCAAGTTCAAAATATGCACTCACAAGAAGTTATGAATTTGGACATTATAGGTCATTTTGAAAAGTCAACAAAAACCCCTTTTTTCTCAAAGCTTCATACATGAACATGGAAGACTCAATTGAGATGATACCAAAAGGGTTGCTTATAGGACATCTCAAGATTTCTAAAAAGTCCAATAACACCTTCAAAGAGTCAAAATTGAAGAAGTTATGCATTGGTGAATTTGACCCTTTTTGCAAAATTGCCAAAAGTAAAAAATGCCTCAAATTGCAATTTTTGTCAAATAGGCCCAACTTTTTGTACTTGTTTTGAGTTTGTAACATGGTCCACGACCCACGATCATTCCCACTTTCCTTTATTTTATTTTCCCCATTTATTTTGATTTTTATTTCAATTAAATCAAATTAAATCAAAATAAATCATGGAAATATCAAAATCATTTAAGTCTTGAGATTTGGTGCATATTTCAGGTCCTTTATACAACTAGCAACCAAATCAAATCGTGCAAGGCATGTTTGTGCATAAAAGATTGGTTTTTGGCTTATTTTGGAAAGATCTTCATGGGAATCAAATCATGATCAAAGACCATAATTGAAAAAGATTGGATGCACATTTGTAAACCTAATTCACTCATTGATATATATATTGGACAAATGCAGACAAAAAGAACAAGGTTTTAAGGCGTGTAGGTTGAAGAACAAACTTCAAAAAATCAAGAAAAAGTGGTGATCTACTTTCATACTTCCAAGTATTTTCAAAACTCCCAAGCCATCCCATTCGCTTCTTGGGAGTACAAGGGGTCTATACCAATCAAAAGCAAGCGTTTTTGTGCCCAGAAACGCGAGGTAAGCGCTTCACGACCTCCCTCCCTTTTTGAAATCCAATATCATTATTTAGACATTTGTAGCATGAATCATGTATATATTCTGAATCTTGGAAGCATTTGCAAACTATTGGTAATAATTAATTGCATTTTTGCTAACCCTATAGAGATACGCCATTGCTAGGGTTTCTTGTTGCATTTTGGGATCTTTTTGTACAGGAAAAATTGGTCCACAAGAAATATGCCATGATGTTCACAAGGCCAAGGGGAATTGGTTTTTGGTTTAGGTTTCATTTATCATGCTCGTAGGTGATTTTGAAAACTGCAGGGGTTATAGCTACGAACCTTTGACTGTAGGTAAAAGTCCATGACTTTTACCAACGAAGAGAGGAAGAAGAAGACCTGCGTGGCACCACCTCATTTGTCCATTTGAATTCTGGCGCGCGCTTTTTGTTTGTCCTCCACTAACTCACGTTATTCCATATTATTAATTATTATTATTTCATATACAAAGGAGCAGCGTGGCACAGTTGGCAACAAGGTGATGGTTTGAAGCTTGAGGACCTGGGTTCGATCCCAGGCCTCAGCGTGATGCGGTGAGAGAACTGACTTGAGGTTTTGCGTTTGTGTTCGCAAATGTTGCGGTTAGCAAGAGTCGCCACCGACTTTTCTTTTATCCAAAAGGAAAGGTAAAAAAGCACAGGAAAGACCTTTGAGATGTTTTCTTGAGTTTGGAGGGTAGATTATGAAAAGGGAAGGTGCTAGCACCCTTTTCATCCATGGTTTTCCATGGGCTATTAGTTACTTGTTTAGATCACTTGCTTTGCTTTTGAAATTGTTTGAAATGGTTCTTTGTGTGGTTTTGAAAGTATTTTGAAAAGAGACCATCATTTAGGAAATCTTTGTAATGATTCTTGTTCGTAATAATGTATACAAAGATGTTTGTCTTTTGAAAAATGTTTCAATGTTTTGAAAGTTTGTTTGGAAATGTTTTGGAAATGTGTGTGTGTTTGTTTGAAAAATAGCAAGGATTGTTTACAAATTGATCAAGTAACTAGAAGCATTCTACCTACTCAAAAGTCTTTCTTGTACATTTTTATTCCTTTGACATTGTTGATTTACCATTGATTTGGTAAACAACCCTATCTTTGGATGTTAAACGGGACGGGCGTGGGTCATCGTATGACCATGATAACAATGTTGCCAAGTATCTTTAGCATTTTGAGGGACCAAGATCATTTTGTTTTAGGCAACCTTTTGATAGCGTCATCGAGGGACTATGATCTTATTTGTTTGTTTTGCTTTGCCAAGATACTTTGCATGCATACCATGGCCATTTTTAGGCAACAAAGTGGGTGAAACCCTAAGGGGTGCTTGTGTGCAATGTGTGTCATTTTATATGCATTTGTTTTGTATTAGGTCTTTGCTATTTGTTTGATTTTTGTCTTATCATACAAACCCTAATTTTACTAAACATGTATATAATGCGATAAATTGCGTAAAATAAATCTAAGCTATTACAACAATTATTATGGGAGGGGGGATAGAAATTTTGAATGGGGATATTTGCAAAAAAAATAAAACCCTAAAATAATATTACAACCCAATTGAATTATGTACAAATTAAATAAATAAACAAGTATTTAAATATGCAAATAAAATGTATTTATGCAAAAATGTCTTGTATTAATTTTATGTATGAAAAAAAATAAAATTATTTAAGTCCTAAAAATAAGAAAAATAATAATATTATTTTTGAAAGGGGAAACCCTAATTTCTTTGATTTAAAAGAAAATTATGCTTTCTATTATTATTTTGTCTATTTTTTGTATAAGAAAATATAAGTAATATTATATACAATATTAAAAATTAAAATGTGTATGAAAATAATATTTTATGTGTGAAATAATAAAATAAAAAATGTATGGTATTTATTAAATGTTTTTACAAATTTTATTTAAGAAAATAAAGTTCATTATCCTAATAAACTATTTTTTTATGCCAAAAAATAATAAAATAAAATAAAATGTAAAAAATTAATAAAATATTTTGGTGATTTTTTAATGTTCAGAAAAAATTGTTAAAATCAATAAACATAAAAAATATAAGAAAATATGAAAAATATACAAAATAAGCAAAGGGGGTGCAAATAGTGGATCAGGGGGTGTGGAAAGCAAAACAAGCAGGCCCAAGACGCGCTAGGCCCATGACACTTTATCCCTGTCCTCCAGCTTCCATTCGCGTGCATATCTGCCTTAAACCTGTAACTTGCTGTAGCTTGCATAAAAATGAAAACTCATAACATAAAAAATGTAGCTTGTAATCTCACGATTCCAATGATATAAAATTCATGACCTAACTCTCAAAGATCAGGGAGAATTTCAGTGGCCCTAATTCCTGACCTAATTTTTTTATGAACTTCAAGCTTCAAATTCTCATGGCACAGTTAATATAAATGACAAATATGCATATGTACAACTTTACCAAGTTAAGGACTACATTTTAGCTTCACAAATCGTGGCTTGAGGATGCCTAAATAGAGAGATAAAGTTTTGAAAAATACCTCCTTCAGCTGGATTTGGATATGGCAATGTGGGGACTTTGAGTGAGGCCTGAGGATCGTGTGAGCTTCCTTGAAGTTCCCTCAAGCTATTCCAATACTTAGCTTGCCTTGAGGATGCTTGAAACTCCCTGTAGAAGTCAAGCTGCAACCTTCAAAAATGAAAATGGTGATGTCTGAAACAGGGCTCACAGTTGCAGGATGAAGGCTTGGATAGTTTAGATGTGATGTATGGAAGGTGTTTTGTAGCGATAAAAAATGTAGCGGGGTAAATCGGAGATCGAATTATTGATTAATTCGTCTCACAAAAGCAAGAGTCGCCACCGCGCTTTATTATTTCCAAGGGAAAAGGGGAAAGAGCGAAATAAAACCCTAAATATGCAATGTAAAATAATACTTTCTAAAAGTAATAAAAATACAAAGGCGTTTTTGAAAAGAGATCTATGGTTCGGGGTTTGGTTATACAATGGGAAGGTATTAGCACCCAATGGCTTTTGCTTTGAAATGGATGGACATGGTTTTTGAATGCAGGTTGTATGTTTGTTTTTGGTTTATGTTGCAGTTTGGGTGATTTGAACTCAATTTTGTTTTTGGCTTCCACACGGTTATCTCCCTTTTCTTGAAGAGTTTGGTTGTGTTATAACAGTTGCTGGCCTCTTTGATAACTCAGGTTTTGGTATATTTAACTATATTTCTTGATACTCTGCACTCTTACTGCTCCATCAGTTTGTCCATATTCTTTTTCATGCTTTCCTTTTCTTATTAGGATAGTTTTTATTTCATTTTAAACATTGTAAAAATTGTAATTGTAAATACTTTGTTAAATAAGTATAGTATTTAAACAAACAATTGTAACAATTAGAATAAAATGAATAAAACTCCAATATTTTACCAGTTAATTCTCTCATTCTTTCCAATTATTTATTTTATCGTTTATAATTCTTTAAATTATATAATAACTGAAAATCAATTCCAATTATTTAAATTTAGAATGATAAATAATTAAACAAACATCATTGATCAATTAACTTCTCTTCAATTAATTATTTCATTATTTATAATTCTTCCAAATTATAATAACTGAAAATAAAATTTCAATTATTTAAACCTAGAATAATAAATAATTAAATAACATTGTTTGATCAATTAATAAACTCTTTTCAAATATTTATTTTATTATTTATAAATCTTTAAATTATATAATAACTGAAAATAAATTCCAATTATTTAAATTTAAGATAATAAATAATTAATAAACATTGTCTGATCAATTAATAAACTCCTTTCAAATATTTATTTTATTATTTATAAATCTTTAAATTATATAATAACTGAAAATAAATTCCAATTATTTAAATTTAAGATGATAAATAATTAATAAACATTGTCTGATCAATTAATAAACTTCTTTTCAAATATTTACTTTATTATTTATAAATCTTTAAATTATATAATAACTGAAAATAAATTCCAATTATTTAAATTTAAGATAATAAATAATTAATAAACATTGTTTTAGCATTGATCAATTGATAAATTTAGCGTTCAAAAAATAAACAGCTCTTGACTTGAAAAAGTTATGAATTTAAAATCTGCTTTGAAAATTGATAAAAATAGGTCAAAACACTTGCAATGTAATGATGCAGATGGGAGATGGTATCTTAGGTCAAAATTTGGGGTACAACAGCTGCCCCTATTTAAGTTTCTTCTATCCAGAGATATGAAGATTAAAATCTTTGTTTCGACGAGGTTGAAGGTACTTAAATACATAATACGCAAATTTTTGCCCTAAGATACCGCCATTATGTTTGATATGAATGTAGTATTTAAATTCACAGAGAATGATATTGTACGAGACATGGTAATGCTGGAGAAGCCAAACACCAACAAAACACAGAGACATGGATTATACACTACTGGGGAAATGAGCCATCGATTTCAAGTAATGGACTCTTGACGGCGAATAAAATTGAGAGAATACGACCTCTGACCCTAACAAAGAAGGCATCTTGCATAGGCCATAAAACAGATTATTGATCCAAAATAGCAGTGAGTTCACAACTCAAGGTCAAAGATAGACAGAGTATCAAATTTGCTGGCGACGGATTACCGACTTCTGAAGGTAAAGATTCATAACAAACTTCTCTGCGAGATTTCCGGAGATATACTCATTAATGCTGAAATAATAATATGGTTGTAGATACACAAGCTGCTCAAATAAAGAAGCTGTCACTTGCTGTCTTCCCAAAAAATATTATGACATACAAGCTGCTCAAATAAAGAGGCTGCCACTTGCTGTCGTCCAGGGATGTCAATAACATACAAGCTGCTCAAATAAAGAAGCCGCCGCTTGCTGTCTTCCAAAAATACTATGCCAATAACATACAAGCTGCTCAAATAAAGAGGCTGCCACTTGCTGTATTCCAGAAAAATAATAACGTACAAGTTGCTCAAATAAAGAGACTGCCGCTTGCCGTTTTCCAAAATAATAATAACGCATAAGTTGCTCATGAAGAGACCTCCGCTTGCCGTTTTCCAAAAAATATAATAACGTACAAGTTGCTCATGAAGAGACCGCCGCTTGTCGTTTTCCAAAAATATAATAACGTACAAGTTGCTCGTGAAGAGCTGCCGCTTGTCGTTTTCCAAGAATATAATAACGTACAAGTTGCTCGTGAAGAGCTGCCGCTTGTCGTTTTCTGATGTCTATAACGTACAAGTTGCTCATGAAGAGACCGCCGCTTGTCGTTTTCCAAAAATAATAACGTACAAGTTGCTCATGAAGAGACCGCCGCTTGTCGTTTTCCAAAAATATAATAACGTACAAGTTGCTCATGAAGAGACCACCGCTTGTCGTTTTCCAAAAAATATAATAACGTACAAGTTGCTCGTGAAGAGCTGCCGCTTGTCGTTTTCCAACGATGTCTATAACGTACAAGTTGCTCATGAAGAGACCGCCGCTTGTCATTTTCCAAAAAATAACTCAGAAGGAAATTGCGATGACACTGGCAGAGAATAAAATCTTCGTCAAAGAGAACCATGAATTAATCCTTCCCGAGGAGATCACATACTTAAATGTGCAAAATAAATGCACCATTCGTCTAGGTCGCGACTTCACTGGGGAAAATCATGAGATAGCCTATACAAGAGACAACAACTTCATCCAGGAATAAACTAGAGAGAAAACAGTCAAACAAGACTCCAAACAATGAGAAAGTAACTCGATTGGGGAATTCATCCTACCCAGAAATGGACAAGGCAAGCTAAATCAAAAATCATCCGCGAGGATTAGCTCAGTTGGGGAGTTTAGAAAGGAAGCACATTTTCTGCCTAAGCTAACCTTCTACTTGAAAAGAACATGTACATTGTCTGAATAAACAAAGTACAACCCAAAATCAACGGCAAATGTGAATATGCATGCGTGATATAGGTGTAAATGAATAAATGAATGTTATGCTGACAGAACGAACAGATGGAATATCCTGAAGACGATAAGATGTCACGAAAAGATAGATACTCGACCAATCTTATAAAAGAAAGAAGATAACTGGAACCGGAACCACAAAGCAACGTCAGAGCGCACCATGCTACAAGGCTCAAATCTTCCGAGGAGAAAAGTAATCAAATCCAATCTTCTAATACCAATAGACTACTGGCATGAGACGAAGCGTGCCACACTTCAGAAATTGCCCAAATGAAAGTAACCAAAACAAAGCTTAACTGGAACAACTGGGGAGTCACCAAACTTAGCACCACGAGAAACGCAAGTTTACACAACCAACACCTCATGACGGTTTTGAAATAAAACATGTTCATCATGCAAGGATAAATTACTGTATTGTTTTGCATTTCATGGCTTGACCATCCTTGGAACAACTGTTAATATTCCTTTCATTATTCATGACACATTTTTAAAATAAGAATACTCTAAGTAACGTTGTTTCAAATATTTCCGTAAAAATTGAAATTTTGCCCACAAAAGGTAAATGCTCAAATTTCATTAATAAGATGGTAGTTTGCTAACAACGCGACTCCAACGGTTTACAAAAGTTTGGGAAATAGTACATGAAAGAAAAGGGTTACACAAAAACAATGATCACTATTCTCCCTAACAACTTCAAATTTCCAAAATGTGCTCAAATACCAAGACTGGTCTAACCAAAAGCTTTCCTAAGCCGCCCCTTCGGGTTTTCAACTTAGCAAACTGTCAACTCAAACCTAAGCGAAATACTTCTTGACTGCATCGGCGTTTATGGAGCGCGGGAACTCTTCACCGTCCATACTGGTGAGAATCAAGGCACCTCCAGAGAAAACTTTCTTAACGACATACGGTCCTTCATAATTCGGAGCCCACTTGCCCCTAGAATCAGGTTGGAAAGATAATATCTTCTTGAGCACAAGGTCACCTTCTCTGAACTCGCGCGGTCGAACCTTCTTATCAAAAGCCTTCTTCATCCTCTGCTGATACAATTGACCGTGACACAAAGCTGTCAATCTCTTCTCTTCAATTAAATTCAACTGATTATATCTACTTTGACACCATTCAGCCTCAGAAAGTTTAGCTTCCATCAACACTCTCATAGACGGAATCTCAACCTCCACGGGGAGTACTGCTTCCATACCATAAACTAGGGAAAATAGGGTTGCGCCCGTTGAAGTTCAACACAGTCGGTGATCGGCAAACCAAGTATGTAGGAGTACTCTTCTAAGGTGGGCATTAACTGGTAATC
This sequence comes from Vicia faba, assembly GCA_948472305.1. Taxonomy (NCBI): domain Eukaryota; kingdom Viridiplantae; phylum Streptophyta; class Magnoliopsida; order Fabales; family Fabaceae; genus Vicia; species Vicia faba. The sequence goes on along the minus strand of OX451740.1, from coordinate 1,053,507,663 downwards.
TGGAAAGGTGAAACATCGATACAAAGGATCGTAGAATTAGACCAACGTATTAAGGATGCCTTCCTTCATCTTGCGCTTTATGAGAGGTATAATGGACCCATACTTTTTCTGAAAATCCGTCGGGTTCTCGATCTTAGGAATCAAACTCTTCAGCTCTTCAATCTCGGGCTCCTTAAAACTAAAACTTCGAGTGTTTCTCCTTCCAAATTCCATAATAATAATCCCTGAGATGTCTGCAAGAATCATTCCTAAGTTCCTTGAAAAACAAATTTTTTTACAAAAAATGTTGATGAATGCATGAATGAATGATAATGCAACAGTTACACACAAGTTCACAAACATGGGGTTCAAAGGTTCAACGTTTCGAGCATGGAGTCAAGGGTAAAGCCCACCCCAAGGTATGTACTAACGGTTCAATCACACCTGTAAGACAAGGTTCTAAAAGTTCCCAGAGTCTACATTCCTCCTTCGGATATTACCAACGTCTTGATTACTCAATAATTAGCAATATTCTCAAGAGAAACTCATCCGAGCGTAGCATCGCGTAACAACTACTTCCGAATTACTCCGTTATAGTCTCCGCGCTACACCTAAAAAGGCCAAGATGGGTTAGGGTTCTACGGTTCTCAATTTCTCTGGCTCCTAGGTCGAAAATAATAATGTCTTCCCGATTACTCGGTAAACAAATATTAAGTTCAAGAGGGCCTTCCATTGAGTGGGGGATCTCATGCCTCCTTCTTCGGGATTACTCCCTCAAAGTTAACATGACTGTACCGCCCGTCCTATTCTTAAGTGTAACTTAATCCGGGTATAGGATTCGTCCTTTGCAAAAAACCCAAACAACCCCAATTTAAACACATAATCAAACAAATCAAATAATAATAAAACAGATAAAACAAACTAGGCTTAACCCACTTAGGGATGGACCAGCAAGAGGTCAATCTCTCCCCAGCAGAGTCGCCAATTCTGTAGCGATAAAAAATGTAGCGGGGTAAATCGGAGATCGAATTATTGATTAATTCGTCTCACAAAAGCAAGAGTCGCCACCGCGCTTTATTATTTCCAAGGGAAAAGGGGAAAGAGTGAAATAAAACCCTAAATATGCAATGTAAAATAATACTTTCTAAGAGTAATAAAAATAGAAAGGCGTTTTTGAAAAGAGATCTATGGTTCGGGGGTTGGTTATACAATGGGAAGGTATTAGCACCCAATGTATCTATAGTACTCTATAGGAACCTTTTGAAATATCTGTTTATTAAAATGTTCGTTTGATTAAAAATAAATTGTTTTGACCGAAAAGGGGTACGGACGGGTTTTTGAAGGTACGACGACCTAATGTCGAAGTTTTGGCTTAAAAGGTATAAGTTTTGAAAAGATTGAATATTTGGGGAAAAATTGTCTTAAGTTTTAATGAAATGAAGATATTCACGTGATTGGACTCGAGGACATGAAGTCGACCAGTTTAATCATTTTTTCCCTTGGATTTAGACGTAAACAAAATAAACAAGTAAAGATGAAATAATTAAACAGAAAATTAGATAGATAAATGATATACAACCATAACAATGATTAAATAACAGATTAAATGATGTGAACATGTATTTTTTAGATTTTGTTGTTTAATATTAATTAAAGCGAAGGAATTAATTAAAGAAAATAACATGTTTTTTAAGTTTTTACTATTTTTTATGTTCCTATTTTTTATATGTTTTTTTAATATTAATATAAAGTATTACTTTAAGAGTTATTAAATAAGTTTAAACTAAATTAAAACTTTAAAAGGTTATTAACTTAAATCTAATTAAAAAGGAATACTAAAATTATTAAATTAGTCTTAAAGTTAAGCTTAATAAAAATGGTCAAATTATTAAAATTTGTTTTAATTAAAATACACCTCTTATTAATTAAGTCTAATTAACTAGATTAATAAAAACTCTAAAAAGAAGGCTAAAGAAAACAAAATAGAAAAAAAGTATTAAGAAATAAAGGGGTAAATTGACAATGTATGGGCCAAAAGGTTTTTAAAGGACCCAAACAAAGAAACAGAGATGGGGGTGTATAAGAAATTCGTTTGGACTTTGGCAGGAAGCAGGTCAGGTCCATACATTATTTCATAAATTGTTTTTTTTAGGGTTAAACATCTTTAGTTCATTAGGGAAATGTTAGGGTTAGCAAAAGGGCTTAAGGTTTGCGCCGTTCTCTTCATCCTTGTGCGTTCTCCTTCGATCGTCTTCTTCGTTGCTCTCATGAAAACGCCTTCTCTTCGCCTTCTCTTTCCCGAGCCACCAACGCCTCCTCTCTCCATGTGCCGCTCAGTGATACAGTGAAGGTGACGATTCGTCCATTAACGCATTAAGTTTTTCTTGATTTGCATGTTTATGATTTGTACCCATTTCGATTCTAACTTCGTTTTTCTTACATGATTTCTGTTGAGATGGTGAAAAGGGAAAGAGAAAAGCAAGGCTACCTTTGTGGAGGAGGAGGGAGAGGCGTTACGGAGGCTCGCTGGCGGAGGAAGGAAGCGCGATGCTGTGGCTTGCTCCCGGTATTTCGTTCTTATTTCTGTTTTGTGATGAAAACCCTGAAAATGAAACTTTGTCCTCTTCCTCTTGGTAGCTTTCGTTACTTTACTGTTGCCTTCGAATTTTTTTCTTCTCTTCTTCTTCTTGTCTCACTTCTGTTGCCTTGAACGTTTGCCTTGATCAACTGCCTTGATGCTGCCTTGATGCTTTGTAGCTTCTGATATGTATGCTTATGCTATGTATGCTTCTGATAGGTATGAAATGTTGGGTTTGATAGCCCAATGATGAAGAAATTCTGAGGGCCTTTTGTGGGTTTGGAAATTGTTTTTTCAAAGTTTGTGTTGTGGTATTCTGATTTTTGGCTTTTTGGGCGTGTATGGTTGGTATGAGGGTTTTAGGCCATATTGGTTTAAAGTTTTTGGTGATGCTTTGGATAGGCAACAAGTTTTATGGTTTAGGCCATATTGGTTTAAAGTTTTTTGGTGATGGCTGGACAGTTTTGTGTAGGTTATGTTGGGCATATGCTGGTTATAGCCTTGACATGGTTTGTGGCCTTGGTTTTGCCTTGTGTTACAAGTTATGGTTTGAAATGGTTAAGGGTCTGGCTGGACAGTTTACTGGTTTTATGCAGTAGGTTCTTGAAACAGGTTTTGTGGCCTTTGTATGGATTGACATGTTTTATGGTTTTAGGCCATAAGGTTTATGTTACTATGGCTTTTGCTTTGAAATGGATGGACATGGTTTTTGAATGCAGGTTGTATGTATGTTTTTGGTTTATGTTGCAGTTTGGGTGATTTGAACTCAGTTTTGTTTTTGGCTTCCACACAGTTATCTCCCTTTTCTTGAAGAGTTTGGTTGTGTTATAACAGTTGCTGGCGTCTTTGATAACTCAGGTTTTGGTATATTTAACTATATTTCTTGATACTCTGCACTCTTACTGCTCCATCAGTTTGTCCATATTCTTTTTCATGCTTTCCTTTTCTTATTGGATGCTGCTGCAGTTTTGTTTCTATTCCTTTTCTACCTAAGCCAAAACCTGTAAAAACCACACTCTTTCTCTCTTCTCTCTCCTTAGTACAATTTGACATTAAAATGATGTATGTACTTTACTTGTTCTGAAAAAGTGAAAGCTGGAAAATGATGAAAAATGGAAAATATATTGCTTGCATAGTTTGATTTTAAACTGCATGCTTCTCTTTGTCAACTGCATTGTACAGTAGAGCCTTTGTATTTTGACTTCTTCCATACTTTTGGATAGTTTACGTTACATATTGGCTTTTGAAAAATTGAAACTTGACTTGCATACTTGCATATGCTGTTGCTTTTTTTTGAAATATGCAGTTGGCTTTTGAAATGTGCAATTGATTTTTAATTATGCAGTTTATTTTAAAAAATGCAATTTTGACAAGAGTGAATTTGTGCATATTTAAATTTGTGCATTCATATTTGTCAATAAAAATTCATCCCTTTTTGTGAACCGGGAGAAATCCCGTGATTTGCAAAAAGGGTAAAAACTGATTCCAGCCGTTTGCTTTTAATGATGAACGCTAAATTTAATTTTTTTGCTTTTAATTATATTCATTTCTGACTTTTCTTTTAATTCTTTTGCAGGTAAAATCAAATGAGCATTAAAGGAGTATTGGATAGAAGATGAAGATTTAGAACTTAGGGAAAAAATTAGGATAGTTTTTATTTCATTTTAAACATTGTAAAAATTGTAATTGTAAATACTTTGTTAAATAAGTATAGTATTTAAACAAACAATTGTAACAATTAGAATAAAATGAATAAAACTCCAATATTTTACCAGTTAATTCTCTCATTCTTTCCAATTATTTATTTTATCGTTTATAATTCTTTAAATTATATAATAACTGAAAATCAATTCCAATTATTTAAATTTAGAATGATAAATAATTAAACAAACATCATTGATCAATTAACTTCTCTTCAATTAATTATTTCATTATTTATAATTCTTCCAAATTATAATAACTGAAAATAAAATTTCAATTATTTAAACCTAGAATAATAAATAATTAAATAACATTGTTTGATCAATTAATAAACTCTTTTCAAATATTTATTTTATTATTTATAAATCTTTAAATTATATAATAACTGAAAATAAATTCCAATTATTTAAATTTAAGATAATAAATAATTAATAAACATTGTCTGATCAATTAATAAACTCCTTTCAAATATTTATTTTATTATTTATAAATCTTTAAATTATATAATAACTGAAAATAAATTCCAATTATTTAAATTTAAGATGATAAATAATTAATAAACATTGTCTGATCAATTAATAAACTTCTTTTCAAATATTTACTTTATTATTTATAAATCTTTAACTTATATAATAACTGAAAATAAATTCCAATTATTTAAATTTAAGATAATAAATAATTAATAAACATTGTTTTAGCATTGATCAATTGATAAATTTAGCGTTCAAAAAATAAACAGCTCTTGACTTGAAAAAGTTATGAATTTAAAATCTGCTTTGAAAATTGATAAAAATAGGTCAAAACACTTGCAATGTAATGATGCAGATGGGAGATGGTATCTTAGGTCAAAATTTGGGGTACAACATGTTTGAAGTGTTACAAGGCAAAACGCACAAGCAAATATTGAATTGGCAAGAGTTTTGCAGAAGCTGCCCTATTTGGGCAGAAATTTGTGTTTTTGAGTTTTGGAATGTTTCAGAACATAAGCCTTCATGTTCTAGCTTGAGATAAGTTTGTGAAGTTGTTTTGAATGAGGCCAAGCCCTCCCTTTATCAGCTTGTACAAGTTTTTGACTTTTGGCCACTTTTCTTGTTTTTGAAGAAAGGTTGAAGTGACCATGCTAAAGGCCTGTACTTGGATATCTTGTGAGCTGCAAGGGTTGGTATACTTTGCTTGTGATCTATGGAAAATTCCTGTACTCAAGGAACAAGTCCAAGTCTGAAGGCTGATAAAGTTGGAAAAACTTGCTTTATCAAAATGGCATTGTGCCCTTTATGCCATTTATGGATTTATTCCTTGTACAATGCTTCAAAAGCCAAAACAAAGCCATTATCCACTAAGTTAACATTTAATTATGGAGTGTAGAAGGGATTTAGGACCTGTAATGCAAGGTACAAGCATGCTTGATTAGATTTGTAACTTGGTGCATTGTGAAAATGGCTTGAACAAAAGTGACAAAATGCCATTTTCTCTTCTTCGATTCTCCATAACCACAAATGATCTTGGAGAGTTATTGGACATTTTGGAAAGCTTGCAACATGCTTTACAATCCATATTTGAAATGCATTTTGAGATACCTCTTGGAACTAGGTGAAAAATGTCCATGAAGTTGGGTCAAAAACCTGCCTAAATTAGGGCAAATTTTCACTAAGTTATTTAGTTCATGGGCCTCTGTTCACAAATTCATATCTTGAGATCCAAGCATCTTTTGGGAAAACTTTGTGAATCAAATTTGTATATTTCATGGAGGACTACAAATTTCATGTTGGAAGTTTCCTTTTAATCCAATTGCATCATGGTGAAAAAGTTGTGGAAAGTTGGGAAAAAATAAGAAATTTTCCATACTTAGAAAAATTCTAAGTTATGAAAAATTTCAAATTAAAACCCTAATTTGAAATTGTAGGTTTCTTGGTAAACAAGTTTCACATTTTGACAAATCTTGATGAATTATGACCCTTGGCATTTGATTTTGACTAAAAAGTCAAAGTTTGACTTTTCAGTGCACAATTGACTTTTGATCAGTTGACTGCAAAATTCATCTGTCAATCCTATGCATTTGAGATCTTTTGAACTATGTGATTAGGTCAAGATTATTCCATTGAGTCCTTGAAATCATGCTTGAACCCAATTGGCCATTGGCTAGGTTAAAAATCAGAAATTGCCCTTTCTCAATCAAAACCCTAATTTTGACCATTTTGCCCTTTTGATGATTTGATCAAATTTCTTGAGGAGTTGTGATCCAAACTTGATCAAATGGTTCATATGAGTCTAAAATGTTGTTGTGGATAAAAAATTATGAAGTTTGACTGTAAATTGGCCATGGTTGACTTTTTCCCCAATTCAGCTGATTTTTAGGTCAACTGTCCAATTGACTGGGCAAAAATGTGATTCAAGGCTTGAAACTTGACATGGGCAATCTTAGGGGTCCAAGATGGTATATGAAAGTCACATGAAGAATTGATGGTCCAAAAATCCTTGTGCAAACTCAAACCCTAATTTTAGGTCATCAGTGCAAGATGAGGTCTTGAGCTGAGCAAACCCTAATCTTGTCTGGAGTTCAAGAAGTCTTGTGAGAAAAATCTTGATAAATGAGAGGGAAAATTTTGGGGTACAACAGCTGCCCCTGTTCAATCTTCTTGAACCTGAAGAGTTAGATTGGCGAGTTTGCTGTTCGTGACTCGAAGGTAAAAGATGATCGGACACTAGAGTGCCCATAAATTTGCACTCGTCAAAGTGTAGTTGAGGGAATGGGCTTAAAGATGCCATTTGGAGATGTGATAGAATCTTGTTGGAGATGGGCTTAAAGATTCCATCCCAGAATGTTTATTGAGTTGTAAGTCAAAAGAATGAGCATCAACATGGTGTCCGTATCTGGAACGTGTCTGAGCTGTATCTGAAGTTTGAATCTGAATGAGTAATAGAAGCATCCACGTCTGGAGCGTATCTAAATTGTATCTGAGATCTAAGTCTGAATGAGCAACATAATGACTTCCGTGTTTGGAGTGTATCTAAGCTGGGGAAAATCAGAAAAGTGACAGAATGACAACCATGTCTAGAACGTATCTGTACTGTATCTGAAGTTTGAATCTGAATGAGTAATAAAATAGCATCCATGTCTAGAGCGTATCTAAACTGTATCTGAGATCTGAGTCTGAATGAGAAACAGAATGACTTCCGTGTCTGGACTGTATCTGAACTGTATCTGATAGTTGAAATATGAATAAGTATCAGGATGGCATCCGTATCTGGAGCGTATCTGAACTGTATCTGAATGAGCAACAGATAGCATCCATGTCTGGAGCGTCTCTGAGCTTGGGAGAATCGGACTACTGGTGTAAGGGCCAGAATGGCATCCGTGTCTGGAGCATATATAAACTAGAATCTGAATAAGTGACATAATGACTTGTGTCTGGAGTGTATCTGGACTGTATCTTGAGTTGAGATCTGAATGAGTAACAGAATGACTTCCTTGTATGGAGTGTATCCGTACTGTATCTGAAATCTTTGAACATTGTTAATGATAACTGTTAATCTTATCCTGAAAAGGGTAAAATGTTAGCTGAAACACAAAAGTTATATTGCATGAAATGTATGATGCAATATATGTATTTATCAATGTTTATGATATATGGATGTAATGTATGTATATGTAAGCTGATTAGCTGTATTACTGAGGAAAAAAATCATTGACAACCGGGGATAATAAAACCCTTGACTGCTGCCGGGGAAAATAAATCCTTGACTGCTGAGGATAAGAAATCCTGGGCGACTGTTGGGGATTAAAAATCTTTGACAACTTTTGTGGGGATATGAGGATCCTTCATGTCTTGAAGTTGGATTATTGACAAAATATGTTGTGAGAGTAATGCCAATTACTACTTGAGTAATCTGCTTGGGGAATCTAGAGAGCTTTGATGACTTCTACTGGGGGTTACACAAAGGGAATCCTTATTCTGCTGGGGAATAGGGGAAACTCTGATGACTTCTGTGGGGAATTAAGAATGTGAATCTTCATTCTGTTGAGGAGCAATGAAAACTTTGGCGACTTCATTGAGGAATTATGAATGAGAATCTTCATTCTGTTGAAAAATAAAAACTCTGCGGGGAAGAAGGCTTACTGCTGGGGAGTAAGTTCAGGAGTTTTCGGTCGTCTGCCACTCTACTGGGGAATTATCCTAGGTTGGGGAGAGACAAAAGTTAACTGTTATCTGGTTGCTTTACAGGCTTCAAGATAACTTGCTGGGGAAATTGGATTGACTGAAAGGTTTCCGCTGGGGATTGATAGTTAGAAGTTTTGGCTCCGCTGGGGATTTGGGAGTTTGAAGTTTTAACTCTGATGGAGATTAAAGGTTTGAAATTTTAGCTCCGCTGGGGATCTAGATGATGTACTGTAGGGATTTCTTTATGGAATAGCCTAAATACGTTTTCCTATCCTTTCAGTCTGTCAGTAATTGTTCTCTTCCATCCTGTTTATTTGTAAACAATAATTATGTTCAAATGTATATGTTCATTAATGAATCATTGGACGTTTTTGCAAATAAAACACAAGTGTAAAAAGAAAAAGACAAATAGTTTTTGTACTTTGAAAGAGACATCCTTGTATTTACTTTGAATAAGTATTTTGTACAAAGGAGACATGCATCCTAGTAAGAGGACGGTGTCATCAAAAAATGAGAAGTTTATACAAAGAAAGATAGCTATGTGTAAAAATCCCATGGGGTTCCCATTCTGCTATAGCCTTCGTGTCTCCGAATATCTTGTCCATCCATTGCTTCATCCGAAGATGATTGGATTGATCAGAAGCTCAGAGTTTGTTAGTGAAGAGATTATCCTTTCAGGTTTTCAGTCCATCGGGAAACCCTTTTTTGCCCAAGTCGCCCTTTCGGGTTTTCAACTTGCCGGGTGTACAAATTTTTTAATTTTATCCCTAATTTTTGCCTGAACCGCACTTTCGGGTTTTCGATTCACCGGGATGCCCTTTTTTTGCCTAGGTGTGTCAACCTAGCGGGTCTCTTATGCGTAGTATCTTTTGACTATGTCTGCGTTCGTAGGGTGCGGCAGGTCGTCACCGTCCATGGTGGTTAAGATCATTGCCCCACCAGAAAATATGTTCTTGATCATAAATGGTCCTTCATAGGTAGGAGTCCATTTGCCCCTGGGATCACTTTGTGGCAAGATGATACGCTTGATCACTAGATCTCCAACTTGATATGTCTGGCGTCTGACTTTCTTGTTGAAAGGCTTGATCATCCATTTTTGGTACGTCTGACCATGGCAAACAACAGTAAGTCTCTTTTCATCAATTAAGTTCAATTGATCAAGTCGGGTTTGGATCCAATCGTCTTCACTCAAACCAGCATCTTTCATGATTCTTAAGGAGGGAATCTGAACCTCGATAGGTAAAACAACCTCCATGCCATATACCAAGGAATAGGGTGTTGCCCCAGTTGACGTGCGTGCCATGGTACGGTACTCGTGGAGAGCAAACGACAGCATTTCATGCCAGTCCTTGTAGGTGACTGTCATCTTAGGGCAAGACACCCCATCATACTTAAGATCGTAGGTGCATCTTAGGGCAAGACACCCCATCCTCGTAGATACACAATCACCTACAAGGACTGGCATGAAATGTTACCGTTTGCTCTCCACGGGTACCGTACCACGGCACGCACGTCAACTGGGGAAACACCCTATTCTTTGGTATATGGCATGGAGGCTGTTTTACCTATCGAGGTTCAGATTCCCTCTTTGAGAATCATGAAAGATGCTGGTTTGAGTGAAGACGATTGGATCCAGACCCGACTTGATCAATTGAACTTAATTGACGAGAAGAGACTTACTGCTGTTTGCCATGGTCAGACGTACCAAAAACGGATGATCAAGGCTTTCAACAAGAAAGTCAGACGCCAGACATATCAAGTTGGAGATCTAGTGATCAAGCGCATCATCTTGCCACATAGTGATCCCAGGGGCAAATGGACTCCTACCTATGAAGGACCATTTGTAATCAAGAACATCTTTTCTGGTGGGGCAATGATCTTAACCACCATGGACAACGACGATCTGCCGCACCCTGCGAACGCAGACATCGTCAAAAGATACTACGCATAAATGACCCGCTAGGTTGACACACCTAGGCAAAAAAAGGGCATCCCGGTGAATCGAAAACCCAAAAGGGCGGTTCAGGAAAAAATTAGGGATAAAATAAAAATCTGTACACCCGGCAAGTTGAAAACCCGAAAGGGCGACTTGGGCAAAAAAGGGTTTCCCGGTGGACTGAAAACCCGAAAGGACGGTCCAGGCAAAAGTTAGGGAATTAAAGTGTATGACTATGTCTCGTCGGATCACTTTAAGGACAATCTCTTCACAGACAAACTCTGAGCTTCTGATCAATTCAATCATCTTCGGACGAAGCAACTGATGGACAAGATATTCGGAGACACGAAGGCTATAGCGGAATGGGAACCCCATGGGATTTTTACACATAGCTATCTTTCTTTGTATAAATTTTTCTTACTTTTATGACACCATCCTTTTACTAGGATGTCTGTCTCCTTTGTACAAAACACTTACTCAAAGTAAATACAAAGATATCTCTTTCAAAGTACAAAAACTATTTGCCTTTTTCTTTTACACTTGTGTTTTTAAATGCGAAAACGTCCAATGATTCATTGATGAACATATGCATTTGAACATAATTACTGTTTGCAAATAAACAGGATGGAAAAGAACAATTACTGACAGATTGAAAGGATAGGAAAACGTCTTTAGGCTATTCCAGGAGCAATCCCTACAGTACATCATCGAGATCCCCAACGAATCTAAAATTTCAGACCTTAATTCCCATCAGAGTTAAAACTTAAAACTCCCAATCCTCAGCGGAGCCAAAACTTCTAACTATCAATCCCCGACGGAAACCATTCAGTCAATCCAATTTCCCCAGCAAGTTATCTTGAAGCCTGTAAATCAACCGGGCAACAATTAACTTTTGTCTCTCCCCAACCTAGGATAAATCCCCAGTAGAGTGGCAGACAACCCAAACTCCTGAACTTACTCCCCAGCAGTAAGCCTTCTTCCCCACAGAGTTTTCACTGCTCCTCAACAGAATGCAGATTCTCCTTCTTAATTCCCCAGTGAAGTTGACAAAGTTTTCATTGCTCCTCAACAGAATGAAGATTCACATTCTTCCCCGCAGAAGTCATCAGAGTTTCCCCTATTCCCCAACAGAATAAGGATTCCCATTGAGTAACCCCCAGTAGAAGTCATCAAAGTTCTCTGGATTTCCCAAGCAAATTTCTCAAGCAGTGTGGAATTACTCTCACAACAGAATTTTCGTCAATACTCCAACTTCAAGACATGAAGGATCCTTATATCCCCACAAAAGTTGTCAAGGATTTTAATCCCCAACAGTCGCCCAAGATTTCTTATCCTCAACAGTTAAGGATTTATTTTCCCCGGCAGCAGTCAAGGGTTTTATTATCCCCAACTGTCAAGGTTTTATTTTCCTCAGCAATACAGCAAAACAGGTTACATGCACATACATTACATTCATATATCATAAACATTGATAAAACACATTTATGGCATCATACATTTCATGCAACATAACTTTGTGTTTCAGCTAACATTTTACCCTTTTCAGGATAAGATTAACAGCTATCATTAACAATGTTTAAAGATTGCAGATACAGTACAAATACGCTCCAGACAAGGGTTCCATTCTGATACTTATTCGGATCTCAACTTCAGATACAGTCCAGATACACTCCAGACACGGAAGTCATTCTGTCACTTATTCAATTTCAAGCTCAGATACACTCTAGACACGGAAGTCATTCTGCTACTTATTCAGATACAGTTCAGATACGCTCCAGATACGGATGTTATCCTGATACTTATTCAGATTTTAACTATCAAATATAGTTCAGATACACTCCAGACACGGAAGTCATTCTGTCACTTATTCAGATTCCAGTTCAGATACGCTCCAGACACGGATGCCATTCTGGCCCTTATTCAGTTTTCCGATTCAGATACAGTTTAGATACGCTCCAAACGCGGATTTTATTCTATTACTCATTCAAATTCAAACTTCATATATAATCCAGATACGCTCCAGACACGGATACCATTCTATCACTTATTCTGCTTTTCCCCATCTCAGATACACTCCAGGCACGGTTGCCATTCTGTCACTTATTCAGAATTCAAGTCTCCAGATACAGCTCAGATACGTTCCAGACACGGAAACCATTCTGATATTCATTCTTTTGACTTACAACTTATAACTCAGTAAACATTATTGGATGGCATCTTTAAGCCCATCTCCAAAAAGATTCTATCATATCTCCAAATGGCATCTTTACGCCCATTTACTCAACTACACTTTGATGAGTGCAAATTTACGGACACTCTAGTGTCCAATCATCTTTTACCTTCGAGTCAAGAACGGAAAAGCTCGCCAATCTAACTCTTCAGGTTCAAGAAGATTGAACAGGGGCAGCTGTTGTACCCCAAAATTTTCCTCTCATTTATCAAGATTTTCCTCATAAGACTTCTTGGACTCAAGACAAGATTAGGGTTTGCTCAGCTCAAGATACCTCATCTTGCACTGATGACCTAAAATTAGGGTTTGAGTTTGCACAAGGATTTTTGGACCATCAATGATTCATGTGACTTTCATACACCATCTTGGACCCCTAAGATTGCTCATACCAAGTTTCAAGCCTTGAATCACATTTTTGCCCAGTCAATTGGACAGTTGACCTAAAAATCAGTTGTATTGGGGAAAAAGTCAACCAGGGCCAATTTACAGTCAAACTTCATAATTTTTGATCCATAACAACATTTTAGACTCATATGAACCATTTTATCAAGTTTGGATCACAACTCCTCAAGAAATTTGATCAAATCATCAAAAGGGCAAAATGGTCAAAATTAGGGTTTTGATTGAGAAAGGGCAATTTCTGATTTTTAACCTAGCCAATGACCAATTGGGTTCAAGCATGATTTCAAGGACTCAATATCATCATATTGACCTAATCACATAGTTCAAAATATCTCAAATGCATAGGATTGACAGATGAATTTTGCAGTCAACTGATCAAAAGTCAACTGTGCACTGAAAAGTCAAACTTTGACTTTTTGGTCAAAATCAAGTGCCAAAGGTCATAATTCATCAAGATATGTCAAAATGTGAAACTTGTTGACCAAGAAACCTAAAATTGCAAATTAGGGTTTTAATTTGAAATTTTTCATAGCTTAGAATTTTTCTAAGTATGGAAAATTTCTTATTTTGCCCCAACTTTCCACAACTTTTTCACCATGATGCAATTGGATTCAAAGAAAACTTCCAACATGAAAGTTGTATTACTCCATGAAATATACAACTTTGCTTCATAAAGTTTTCCCAAAAGATGCTTGGATCTCAAGTTATGAATTTGTGAATAAGGGTCCATGAACTTTTTAACTTAATGAAAATTTGCCTTTATTTAGGCAGGTTTTTGACCTAACTTCATGGGAATTTTTAACCTAGTTCCAAGAGGTATCTCAAAATGAATTTCAAATATGGATTGTAGATCATGTTGCAAGCTTTCCAAAATGTCCAAGAACTCTCCAAGATCATTTGTGGTTAGGGAGAATCGAAGAAGAGAAAATGGCATTTGTCACTTTTGTGCAAGCCATTTTCACAATGCTTCAAGTTGTAAATCAGATCCTAGCATGCTTGTACCTTGCATTACAGGTCCTAAATCCCTTCTACACTCCATAATTAAATGCTAATTCAATGTATAATGGCTTTGTTTTAGCTTTTGAAGCATTGCACAAAGAATAAATCCATAAATGGCATAAAGGGCACATTGCCATTTTCATAAAGCAAGCCTTTTTGCAACTTTGCAATTCTTGAGCCATGGATCTGTTTCTTTGTTACAAGAAATGTCCACAGACATCCAGCAATGTTTACCAACTATTATCATCCCTAGAACTAGTAAGTACAGGCCTTTGGCATAGTCACTTCAACTTTTCTTCAAAAGCAAGAAAAGTTGCAAAAGTGAAGAGAACTTGTACATTTGATAAAGGGAGGGCTTGGCATCATTCTATAGACATTCACAAACTTGTTGCAAGCTAGAACACGAGTGCACAACATCTGAAACTCTCCCAAACACAAAAACACGATTTTTCTGCCCAAACTTGCAGTTTCTGCAAAACACTTGTAAGCTCAATGTTGGCTCATGCGTTTCTCCCTTTAACACTTGAAACACCTTCCATAAATCACATCCAAACTATCCAAGCCTTCATCCTGCAACTGCGAGCCCTGTTTCAGACATCACCATTTTCATTTTTGAAGGTTGCAGCTTGACTTCTACAGGGAGTTTCAGCCATCCACAAGGCCAGCTAAGCATTGGAGAAGCTTGAGGGAACTTCAAGGAAACTCACACGATCCTCAGTCTTCACTCAAAGTCCCCACATTGCCATATCCAAATTCAGCTGGACAAGTTATTTTTCAAAACTCTATCTCTCTATTTAGGAATCCTTAGGCTATGATTTATGAAGCAAAGATGTAGTCCTTAACATGGTGAAAATATACATATGCATAGTTGTCATTTATATTAACTGAGTAGTGAGAATTTGAAGCTTGAAGTTCATGAAAAAATTAGGTCAGAAATTAGGGCTACAGAAATTCTCCCTGATCTTTTAGAGTTAGTTTACAAATCTTATATCATTGGAATCGTGATAAAAAATGCTACATGTTTCATGTTGCAAGTTTTTGTTTTTGTGCAAAGAATAGCAAGTTGCAGGTTTGAAAAAACGCGTGCAGGGAAGGAACCAAGGACAGGGACGAAGCTGCTGTCTTGGGCTTTTTTGCTTCTGGCCTTTTTTGGTTTTGCTATTCACAACCCCTGAATTCCTTTTGCCCCCCTGACTTATTTCTTATATTTTCATATTTTTCTTGCATATTTTTATTTTATTGCTTGCATTTATTTTTTCCAATGATAAAAAATCCCCAAAAATAATTTATTTATTTTCACATTTTATTTTATTTTTTATTTATTTTTTTGCATAAAAAGAGTTTATTTTGACAAGTGGTTTCTATTTTCTTAAATAAACTTGTAAATAACAAAAAAATACTTAATATTTTATTTCATTATTTTATACACATTAAATATTTTTTTTCATACATATTGAATTTTTAATATTTGTACATAATATTATTATTATTTTTCTTAAACAAAAAATGAATAAAATAAATATAGAACATATATTTTCTTTAATCAAAAACTAGGGTTTTACCCCTTTCAAAAATAATGTTATCTTTTCTTATTTTTAGGACTTAAATAATTTTATTTTTTTACACACATAAAATTAATATAAGACATTTTGCATAAATACATTTTATTTGCATATTTAAATATTTGTATATTTATTTATCTTGTACAATAATTAAATTGGGTTGTAATAGTATTTTAGGGTTTTATTTTGTGCAAATATCCCCATTCAAAACTTGTATCCCCCCTCTCATAATAATTGTTGTAATAGCTTAGATTTACTTTTACGCAATTTATCGCATTTATACCATGTTAGTAAATTAGGGTTTTGCATGATAAGACAAAAATCAAACAAATAGAATGACCTAATACAAGACAAACAAAAGCATGTAAAATGACAACACATTGCACACAAGCACCCTTAGGGTTTCACCCACTTGGTTGCCTAAAACAAAATGGCCATGGTATGCATGCAAAGTATCTTGGCAAAACAAAACAAAACAAAAGATCATAGTCCCTCGATGACGCTATCGAAAGGTTGCCTAAAATAAAATGATCTTGGTCCCTTAAGTATGCTAAGATACTTGGCAATGTTGTTATCATGGTCATACGATGACCCACGCCCGTCCCGTTTAACATCCAAAGATAGGGTTGTCTACCAAAACAATGGTAGGTCAACAATGTCAAAGGAATAAAAATGTACAAGAAAGACTTTTGAGTAGGTAGAATGCTTCTAGTTACTTGATCAATTTGCTAACAATCCTTGATATTTTCAAAAACAAACACACACATTTCAAAACAATTTCCAAACAACTTTCAAACATTGAAACATTTTTCAAAAGACAAACATCTTTGTATACATTCTTACGAACAAGAATCATTACAAAGATTGCCTAAACGATGGCCTCTTTTTAAAATTCTTTCAAAACCACACAAAGCACCATTTCAAACAATTGCAAAAGCAAAGCAAGTGATCTAAACAAGTAACTAAGAGCCCATGGAAAACCATGGATGAAAAGGGTGCTATCACCTTCCCTTTTCATAATCTACCCCCCGAACTCAAGAAAACATCTCAAAGGTCTTTCCTGTGCTTTTTTACGTTTCCTTTTGGATAAAAGAAAAGTTGGTGGCGACTCTTGCTAACCGCAACATTTGCAAACACAAACACAAAACCTCAATTCAGTTCTCCCACCGCATCACAGAACTGGCGAATCTGCTGGGGACCAATATGAAAGTGGGGTTACCTTAGGGTTTTAGATCACCTTTACATGCTTATCTTGTTTGACTTGTATGCTTTACATCTTGGTTCTATTGTTTGGGTTTTAATCCTCCACTCAGATTTGGGAAACATTTATAGGTAAATAGCAATATGTTGTGGAAACTGTGCGTGGTATACCGATATGGTCTAAGCAATAGCTATGTTAGTGCGACATATTTGTGGGTACCGGTAGCCTTTGAGTCAATCAAAGAGAATACGGGGCCGCTGAGTGATGTCATGAAGCGCTAATGGACTTTTAGAACCTTTACTTGACCAACTTGGCCTTTTAGGATGTAGTGAGATGACCGGCTTTGGTGCAGTCCGAAGTTGGTAGATACTCGATACTACACTCATTGAGGGTTGGTTCCTTGGAATATTTCAGTCGCCAGTAAAGAGGATGAATTGAAACAATGAACAAGGAACTAATCCAGTGATATTGAGCTCCTTAGAACCCGGTTACTATTTCTAGGACAGGTTGAGCCAACTAAACTTCAAGAGGGTACTTACCGATGAAACTCCATGCAAGCCTAAACTAGGAGCTTGTGTGATTTGTTTGTACATATATAATTGTGCAAAACATCATGAACATCATAAGCATCATATGCATCCACTAACCATTTCAAGGATTTTGGAGATTCATCTTTGTTCTTGTTTTGTAGGTTATGGATTCACTTCGCAGGAAAACTATCCAAATCAACCTTGTAAGAATTCCTCCACAACTCAAGAAGCTAGCTTCAAGGATTCCTGAGAGTTCTCCATTCACCGAGAGACATGGTCGTCTACTCAACTTGGTCACCACCAACACTGAGGAGGATATGCTGAAAGTTCTCTTCCAGTTCTTTGACCCTTTGCATCATTGCTTCACATTTCCTGACTACCAACTTGTGCCCACTTTGGAGGAATTTTCTCAACTCTTGAGGATTCCTATTATCAATCAACTACCCTTCAACGGTACAGAAAGAGATCCAAAGCCAGAAGAGATTGCTCAAGCCCTGCACTTGCACTCATCTGATGTCACAACACATTGGGAAACTAGAAGTGGTGTCAAAGGCTTCTTGTCAAAGTTCCTGTTTGAGAAGGCCCAAAGCTGCTGGAATTCTTTGGACTTACAAGCTTTTGAGGAGATTGTAGCTCTTCTCATCTATGGGATGGTCTTGTTCCCTAACCCTGACCAACTTATAGATGTGAGTGCTGTCAAAATCTTCATGACTCGCAACCCGGTGCCTACATTGCTTGGGGATATCCTCCACTCTTTTCACACTCGTACAATGAGGAAAAGAGGTGTTCTCATGTGTTGTACTCCTCTCCTGGCAAGATGGTTTATTTCTCATCTTCCCCAATCAGTCTTGAAGAATGAGCAAGGCTTGAGGTGGTCACAACGGTTAATGACACTTAACCATTCAGATATTCATTGGTGTTCTCGATCCAAAGAGAATGTCATCATCATTGACCGTTGTGGGGAATTCCCTAATGTCCCTCTACTTGGCATTAGGGGAGGCATCACCTACAACCCTTTCTTGGCTCTGAGACAATTTGGTTATGCCCGAAGGGATGGCCCACATGACATGCTGATTCAAGGATTGGTTTTTGACTTCGACAACGACAACCAAGGACTCCGACAAAGGTTCATCCGAGCTTGGAGGATGCCAAACAAGGTAGACAGTAAGACCTTGGGACACAAGAATTTCATCCCTCTTGAGCCTTACCTCAAGTGGGTATGAACTCGCGCCCAAAGTCTTATGATGCCTTACCCCTCCATTCTCCCAGTGATTATAGAGCCTGTTATGGAAGGAGAGGTTCCATACACCCTCCTAAATCCTGACATGCCAACATCACTCGAAGACTTAAAAAGGAGTTGGATACAACTCAAGGGAGAGCGCGATACTTTCGAAGCCCAATTCTACGCAAGCGAGAAGAAGGTTATGGAACTCACTCGGCTACTTCACGAAGAGCAAACTCTCAACACCTACATTGCACCAAAAAAGGATGCGCAACGTCTTTTTACCTTAGAATTTTGTATTATTTTGCCCAAGGGGCATTGATGTACTGACAATTCTATCTTATTAATATGACGTGTGTTTCTTTTTTGTTTAAAACAAATTTGAATTTCTGAATCCTTGAAAGCATTACATGAATACATATCATTCATCATATGCATAAATAGGTCTTCACACCAAGTTTCCTCATCTCTCTGCTGTTTATTTCAGCAAGATGGATATTGAACAAACGGTCAAAGATTTGCAAGCTCAGAATTCACAATTTCAACAGCTACTCTTGACCTTAGCCAAGGGGAAGGAGGAGCTCAAGACTCTGCTAGAGAAGGAAAAAGAGAAAAAGAAGAAGAAGCGGGCCGGTGTGGTTATCATGGGCAGAAGGTTTGAAGGACAAGCCAGACGGACTTTGGAATTCCCATCAACATCTGAAGAGGGGGAAGGAAAAGGTAAAGGAACAACGGTGCCATCAGATTCTGAAGCAGAAGAAGAGGAAGATGAGGACTACTCTGAACAACAGTACCCTTAGGCCGATGACAAATACAAAAACTTGGAAGAACGTCTAGCTGCTATGGAAGTACAAAGAGTACCAGGGCTGGATTTTGAGGAGTTAGGGTTGGTTTCTAGAATTGTAATCCCTCCTAAGTTTAAGGTGCCACTGTTTGCTAAGTATGATGGGGTGTCTTTCCCTAAGATGCACCTACGATCTTATGTCAGGAAAATTCAACCAAATTCTTCTGACAAAGACCTGTGGGTCCACTTTTTCCAGGATAGTTTATCAGGAACACAACTTGATTGGTTCTACCAGTTGGAGAGAGCAGATGTCCATAATTGGGAAGACTTGGAAGCCGCATTCTATAAACAGTATGAATACAACGCCGACTTGGCGCCAACCCGTACTCAGCTACAAAGTATGGCTATGGCTACCAATGAGGGCTTTAAAGACTACGCCCAAAAATGGAGGGATTTAGCCGGAAGGGTGCAACCACCTTTGTCAGAAAGAGAGCTAGTTGATATGTTCTTGGGAACTCTGTCAGGTTCTTTCTTTAATCACCTGATTGGAAGCTCCTTTGCAGGTTTCACTGAGTTGATTCTGACTGGCGAGAGAGTGGAAGCCGATATTAGAAGCGGGAAAATTCAGAAAGATGCGTCTACCTCTGCCGTTGCAAAAAAGCCCTTCACTGGAAAGAAGGAAGTATCTGCTGTCTATGCTCAGAGGAATCAGGGAAGACGACCAATAGTGGGGGCCGTTATGATTCAAAAGTCTGCATCAGACCAGTCAAGAAACAACCAGCCGAGAAATGATCAGCCGAGAAATAACCAGCAAAGGGTGGAAAGGCCTGTACGAAAATTCACCAAGATAAACATGAATCCTGCTCAAGTCCTACCACATCTCTTGAAGTTGAATTTGGCCATGCTAAAAGAGGCCCCTAAAAATCCTAACACTGCTTTGCCACATTACCATCCCAACGCCAGATGCGCGTACCATTCAGAAAGTCCAGGGCACGACATCAACAACTGTTGGGCTATGAAGAACAAGATTCAAGATCTGATTGACGCAAAGGAAGTTGAATTTGAAGCTCCTGAAAAGCCGAATGTAATCTCCGCTCCAATGCCTAGGCATGGACACAATACCAATGCTGTGGAAGAAGATCTGTTTGTTTCTACTGTGGATGACCTGTTAACTCCGCTCTCTACCATCAAGTTGAATTTGTTGAATGCTGGGGTGGTCCCAGGTTGTGACAAAGATTGCCATGCTTGCCTGTCCTCCCCACTTGACTGTCCTCTGTTGAAGAAAGGAATCCAACAATTGATTGATAACAAGGAAATTTTGTTTGAGAAAGCTCCCATTTCACCCATTCCAGTTCCAGAAGTTTCAATAATAACCATATACGCTAATCCTTCCAGGGTTCCTAAAAAACCCGTTAGGATTACATCTGCTCCTATGACCACTCCGTTGAAGATAACAATGCCTGGGCCTGCCCCATACAAATCTGAAAAAATGGTACCATGGAACTATGGTGGAGAAATCTACCACCATGGTGTCAAACAGATTGAATAGACTGCCAAAGACGAAAGCTCTGAAGAGGATAATCCCGACATCAGTAACATTGCCGGAACAAGCAAGGTTACTCGTAGTGGAAGAATCTTTTCTCCAGAGATTTCTCCTCCAACAGCAGTCTTTGGACCCGTGGCCATTCCGAAGATTACACCTATACCAGTAACTGTACCTGCAAGTGTACTCGCTGACAAAAACAATACAATTCCCATCCCTATCTCCGCTGCTGAGAAAAAAGGAAAGAATGTTCAAGAGGAGCCTGTCTTGACGAAGGCTCAATCACTAGTCATTCCTGAAACATCCAAGAAGGAGATGGAAGAAATCCTGAGGATTATTAAGAAAAGTGATTACGATGTTGTTGAACAACTAGGGAAGACCCCTTCCAAAATATCTATGTTAGCCTTGCTGTTGTGCTCTGAGGCACATGCTAAAGCTTTGGTCAAGTTCCTGAAGACAACGCACGTGCCACAAGAGACTTCGGCTGATCAATTCCAAGAGTGTGTGGCCAGTTTAACAGCTGACAATGGCCTGGGTTTCTCCGATGCTGACTTGACCTCCAAAGGGAGAAAACATAATGGCGCACTACATGTCTCGGTGGGTGTAGAGGAACAACCCTAGCTCATGTCTTGGTTGATACTGGGTCGTCTCTGAACGTCTTGCCGAAGAAAGCCCTTGATAGGTTGGATTGCAAGGGGCTGACTCTAAAACCTAGTAACATAGTGGTTAGAGCTTTTGATGGTTCTAAGAGGATGGTCCATGGGGAGGTGGACATCCGGATCAAGGTGGGTACCCAGACGTTCAATTCAACATTCTACATGATGGACATCCGTCCTTCCTACTCTTGCCTGTTGGGACGTCCCTGGATTCACAATGCCGGAGCTGTCACCTCCACCTTGCATCAAATGCTCAAGTACCCCGTCCAAGGGAAAATCATAACTTTCCATGGGGAAGAGGAATATATGATTAGTCATCTGAATTCCTTCCGTTATGTGGAGTTAGATGGCGAATTCATAGAGACCCCTTTTCAACATTTTGAAGAAGTCTCTGAAGAGATAGCAGCGACCAAGGCGGTATCCTCAACTCCTGTGATCATAAGACCACCACCTCGGATGTTATCTTTAAAGGATGCTAGGGCAGTAGTGGAAGAAGGCGAATCCACCATCTGGGGGCAGCTCCCAGACTTTCCTTTTAAATCAGACAAGTTTGGCCTATAATTTACTTCGACTGGTCAGAAGGCTGTGCGCCGCTCCCGTGCCGGAGGGCCACCTGTGAAGATCAGCCACCAAGGGGTTAATGCACTAGAGGACAGTGAAGAAGAGGGCAACTTGGAAGACTGGATTTTTCCTACTGTTGGCGGAGGACTGTGCAACTGGGAAGCAAAAGACTTTGTTCCGATTACTTTCATACCGCAACAATTTATCTTTTCCATTTCTGTTGGACTGTAATAATTCACAAACAATTCATACTTTTTCAACCTTGTGTCTTACCCGAGGCACAACGATCCATTTGTAAGGGTCTTTATCTTCATTTCATATGTCATTTTAATGAATCATGGACGCTTTTCATATTTAAACCTTTTGTGCTCATTGTCTTTCTTTTACATTTTGTTGTTTTAAGATGGCTATCCCTTACACACACCCACACTCACAAATGCAGGTACGCTTCCATTCCGAATCCCATGGGTAACGATACAGCTATAGTCTTCAATGGCTCTGAAGATCTGATCTACCAAGCCGAATACGAAGGTGAGGAAGATTGTGAGGTGCCAGGGGAATTGACCAGATTACTACAGCAAGAGGAAAGAGCAATTCAGCCTCATGAGGAGCAGTTGGATACAATCAACTTAGGTACTGAGGATGATAAAAAGGAAATCAAGATAGGTGCCAATCTAGAGCCGAGTGTTAAGGAGCGCCTAATTCAGCTATTGCATGATTATGTTGAGATCTTCGCATGGTCATACGAAGACATGTCGGGACTTGATACAGACATTGTGGTACACCGTCTACCCACAAGAGAATACTGTCCACCAGTGAAACAAAAGGTCCGCCGCATGAGACCTGACATGTCAGAGAAGATCAAAGCAGAAGTTATGAAACAGTTCAATGCTGGATTTCTGGCTGTTACTTCCTATCCACAATGGGTTGCTAACATTGTGCCCGTGCCTAAGAAGGACGGCAAAGTGAGAATGTGCGTGGATTATAGAGATTTAAACAGGGCCAGCCCTAAAGATGATTTTCCACTTCCGCACATCGACATCCTGGTTGACAACACAACTCAACACAAAGTATTTTCTTTCATGGATGGATTCTCGTGCTATAAACAAATCAAAATGGAACCTGAGGACATGGAGAAAACTACTTTTGTTACACAGTGGGGTATGTTCTGCTACAAAGTGATGCCATTCGGACTGAAGAATGCGGGGGCAACCTATCAATGCGCCATGATAGCTTTGTTTCATGATATGATACATCATGAGATAGAGGTTTACGTAGATGACATGATAGCCCGATCACAAACTGAAGAAGAACACCTTGATCACTTGCAAAAGCTATTTTTCAGGTTGAAGGAGTACAAGCTCAGATTAAACCCAAACAAGTGCACATTCGGAGTCCGGTTCGGTAAACTCTTGGGTTTCATTGTCAGCAACAAAGGCATCGAGGTTGATCCTGCCAAAGTCAAAGCTATACAAGAAATGCCTGCTCCTCGCACTGAGAAGGAGGTTAGAGGTTTCTTGGGACGCCTAAACTACATTTCCAGGTTCATTTCTCACCTAACATCTACTTGTGAACCAATCTTAAAGCTGTTGAAGAAAGATCAGGTAGTTTGATGGAATGATGACTGTCAGATTGCTTTTGATAAAATCAAGGAGTATTTGCTAGAACCTCCTATCTTGATTCCACCCGTCGAGGGAAGACCGCTAATCATGTATCTGACTGTCTTAGAGAACTCAATGGGGTGCGTACTGGGGCAGCATGACGAGTCTGGCCGAAAAGAGCATGCCATTTATTACCTTAGCAAAAAGTTTACCGACTGTGAAACCAGATATTCACTGCTCGAGAAAACTTGCTGCGCTTTGGTATGGGCTGCTCGCCGGCTAAGGCAGTACATGTTGACTCATACCACTCTGTTGATATCTAAGATGGATCCAATCAAATACATCTTTGAGAAGCCTGCTCTATCTGGAAGAATAGCTAGATGGCAGATGATCCTAATGGAATACGACATATAGTACACGACCCAAAAAGCTATAAAGGGGAGTGTGCTAGCTGATTATCTGGCCCATCAAGCTGTCGAAGATTACCAATCCATGAAGTTCGACTTCCCTGACGAAGACATCATGACGTTGGACAATGTTGAAGGTTTCAGACCATATGACGGACCCGAACAAGGATCCCGATGGACCCTGTACTTTGATGGGGCCTCCAATGCACTTGGCAACGGTATCGGCGCGGTACTCATATCCCCAGAAGGTTGCCATACTCCTTTCACCGCCAGACTTTGCTTCAACTGTACGAACAACATGGCAGAGTACGAGGCATGCATCTTTGGACTCAAGGCTGCCATAGACTTGGGAATCAAATCCTTAGATGTGTTTGGGGACTCAGCTTTGGTTATCAGTCAGATCAAAGGAGAGTGGGACACTAAGCATCCAAACCTCATCCCTTACAAAGAACATGTCTTGACATTGTTACCACATTTCGAGCAGATTACCTTCGAGCACTTCCCGCGAGAAGAAAATCAGCTAGCAGATGCTCTAGCTAAAATGTCATCCATGTTTAAACTTAACTGGGATAATGAGGCTCCCCAAATCACCATTAAACGGATGGACGAACCTACACAATGTCACGAGATTAATACCGAAGAAGTAGTGGACCAAAAATGGTTTCATGAAGTCAAAAGGTATCTCGAGGCTCAGAAATACCCTGAAGGAGCTTCAGTCAATGACAAAAAGTTCTTAAGGAGATTCTCAGTAAAGTTCTTCCTAAGTAATGGCATCCTGTACAAGAGCAATCATGATTCTATTCTGCTCCGTTGTGTGGACAAGATTGAAGCTGAAACGATCATGGCTGAATTGCATAAAGGTACCTTCGGAACTCACTCTAGCGGGCATATGATGGCTAAGAAGATTCTACGGGCAGGCTATTACTGGTCTACCATGGAAGCTGACTGCTATCAACACTCCCGTACCTGTCATAAATGTCAAATCTATGCAGACAAGGTGCACGTGCCTCCTGTTCCTCTAAATGTCCTAACAGCTCCTTAGCCATTCCCTATGTGGGGAACCGACATGATTGGAGAGATCAAGCCTACAACATCCAATGGACACCGTTTCACTTTGGTGGCCATTGACTACTTCACCAAGTGGGTCAAAGCAGCTTCCTTCGCATCCGTTACTAAGAATGTTGTTGCCCGCTTCATCAAGCAGAACCTTATTTGCCGGTACGGTATCCCTGAAAGGATCATCACTGATAACAGTACAAACCTTAACAATACTATGATCACAGCCCTGTGCGAGCAGTTCAAAATTCAACACCACAATTCATCTCCCTATCGTTCAAAGATGAATGGTGCAGTCGAAGCTGCTAACAAAAATATCAAGAAGATCATACAAAAGATGACAGTCACCTACAAGGACTGGCATGAAATGCTGCCGTTTGCTCTCCATGGGTATCGTACCACGACACGCACGTCAACTGGGGCAACACCCTATTCCTTGGTATATGGCATGGAGGCTGTTTTACCTATCGAGGTTCAGATTCCCTCCTTAAGAATCATGAAAGATGCTGGTTTGAGTGAAGACGATTGGATCCAAACCCGGCTTGATCAATTGAACTTAATTGATGAAAAGAGACTTACTACTGTTTGCCATGGTCAGACGTACCAAAAACGGATGGTCAAGGATTTCAACAAGAAAGTCAGACGCCAGACATATTGTGATCGGTGGATCTGGAACTGACTGTTTAACGCTGGTTCGCGAAATGTCGCGGAAGCAAGAGTCGCCACCGTCTTTTATTTTCTCCAAATGGAAAGGACAAAAGCACAGAAAAATTCCTTAAAGAGATTGCTCTCGGTTCGGGAGGTAGGTTATAGAAAGGGAAGGTGTTAGCACCCTTTCTATCCATGGTTATCCATGGGCTCTTAGATACTTGCTCATTTGTGTTTTCAAAATGGTTTGTTTGCTTTTCAACTATGGGTTTTAAAAAGTTTCTTTGAAAATTCCAGTTCGACTCTTGTATCGGTCCTCAAGAGTGTTTGAAAAATTTGCTTTCGAAAGCTTTTTGAAAAGGTGTCGGTGTGAAAAGTATTTTTGATTTGTTTTGAAATTAGAGCAAGTATCTAGAGTCGTCTACCTACCCTAAGGAATTCGTCTGTGTAAATGTCCTTTAAAGTAGTGCCATCCCACCATTGAGAGGTAGGTAGCACCACCATTGGAGGTGTTCGGGTCAATTCGAGGGTTCGGGACATGGTGATCACCAGAGCAATGGGAAGATACCTTAGAAGCTACCCTCATGCCAGGTTCCCGGATCATGAGGACTTACTAAGACATCCTCTACTCGACGATCACCTTTCGAGGCAAGGCAACAGTGAGGCGTACCCTAGGGGTGGTGTGTGATTTGTGTGTCATGTTCATTTATTTTTGTCTTGTCATGTTATGGGTGATCTACGCGTTTATTTTTATTTAACATTCATTCTTGCATGCATTTATTAATAGTTAAAAAGTTGCGGAAATTAAAAGTTCCTAAACTATTACAAAGGCGCGGGTCCACATCGCCAAATTAAAATCCAGGACCCGATTTGACGTAAAATAAAGGAAAGTGAGAGCAAATATAAATATCGAATTTACATGGCTTTGGGAGAATTACATAAATATTATAAGAAAGGAAATAAAATGTGCGAAACAAATTAATAATCGAAAGCGAGGGCGTTGGACCCTTTTTAATGAAATTAAATTATTATGAACAAATTAATTGAATTAAAATGAAAGGAAACTATTTTTGAGTTTTTGTTATTTATGATTTTTTATGTGAATTAAATGAAGTTTAAACCTAATTCTAGCTATTTTTTAATTTATTAAGAAAATATGAAAATTACCTAAAATTAAACCTAATTTAATTAATAGCAAGTATTTACGAAAATAATAATTAATAATTAATAATTAATAAAAAAGAAGAAAAAGAATGAAAAATACTTAAAACCCTAATTCTACCAATCTTTATTGAAAAATATTAAAATTAAGTTTAAGAATAAAACTAAGTTAATTAATGATTTTTATTTACAAAAATATTAAAATAAATAATGTTTTTGATTTTTATGACTTTCTGATTTTTATATTATTTTTGTATTTCATTAAAATAAATTAAATTAAATAATTAAAAAAAGAAACAATTGACACAAATAAAAATAAAAAAAGGAATTGAATTGCAAAACCTTAGGGGGTTCTGTCCCCAATTGGAGGTACCATTAGCATTGTTGGCCCAAGGTTTTAAGGCCTTATTTGACTTTTTTCAGGAAGCATGTGGCATGTTTGACCAACGTCCAAGGTGTTCTCCAAACCTGGGCCTTTAGATTGGTATCAATAAGCGCGTGGCACGCCTGGAGGAGGGACGTATGGTGGTCTTCAGAGAGCCAGCTGCATAGAATGACATTAAGAAAAATATTATGGAAAGGGAGGGGGACCTGGGAATCGAACCCAGGTCCCAGGGATTACCAATATACATGCCTGCCACTGGAGCTCTTAGCGCACTTTGTAAGTTATATGACTAACAATTAATATAATATAAAACAAATGCTAGTGGTATAAATCAGAAAAGCACGCGCCATAATTCAAAGTGTCCAGTCATAGCTTGCCACATACCCTTCTTCTTCGTTGATCCCTGAAATAAAAAAAGGTTAGCGGGGGTTTTAAACCCCCCCCCCCCCAAATATGCTCTTTTTCAAAATAGCGATTAGGCTATGGTGTCACATAAATTAGGCGCGAGGTATGTGTTCAGATCGTCCAAGCTTCCTGATTTCAACCATGGCACTGAGAAGTCTCAATTTTACAGTAGGTGAAAGTACCCAATTTGAAATTTGAGGAACCCTAATAATCGTTCATGGTGAAATCGCGTATGGGTGATGAAAACTTAATTAAACAATACAGTTAGCTTCAGAATGATGAGAGTAACACAAAACAAATATTAGAATTCAAAATCATGGCATGAATGATGAAATACGATTTATGCAAAAGAGTGAAACAGTTGAACTGCTATATACCGATTCTGGGCGTTAGGGATGTGGAAAACTATTCAGGAAGCTTCCTTGACACTTTTGCAAGCTATTGGGATTAATCTTTGCCTCTGAATCGTCCTCTAAGGCCACTTTCAGTTTTGAACTTTTTTGATAAAATTGCAAGTTTGGTTCTTGAGATGGGGCGCAGCATTCATGTTCTTGGCATTAGGGTTATCATGTATATATATGTGTGAGTGTTTTAGGTCAACAAAATAAGCCAAATATCCATGGAATCAATGCTTTTGATTTTGTGATTTTGCATAATCTTTTCAAATCTTTTTTCATGCAAATTTGATACAAATCATGTTCAATTGCCTTGATTCTTTCCAAATCTGATCATGCACGAAATATTGAGTGTATTCCATGCATAAAAAGATTTAAAAACTTATGTTTGGTATTTTTCATATATTTTAATTAATTAAATGAATTATTAGCAATTAAAAATTCAAATAAATAAATAAAAATGATGAAAAACTTCCCTTTGGGCCAAATAGTCGTGCACATGCCTTGGATGATGAATCTTGGAAGAAAAAGAGGCCCATTAGCATTTTCAAGACATTTGAAGCAAAGTTGACTTTTCAAAATATCCAAAAATTTCCCAACTTCCACAAGGCATATCTTGCTCAATATTAAAGCTTTGCTCATGTTCTTGGACATTTTGGAAAGGTCTTGAAGTCCTCTAACCAATGCCTTTGGTCCCATGTCATTTTGATTTACCAATATCAAGTTATGGCCTTTGACTTAAAGTCCCTTTTTGTTGACTTTTGAAAATGACCTATAATGTTGAAATTGATAACTTTTTGTGAGAGCATTTCTTGGACTTGAAGTGTGAAAAGGAGTTGTAGGAAATGTCTTTCTCTTCAAAATGAGCTTTGAATGGGATTTTTCTGATAATCCATGTGGAAGTTATGCCTTGGTCAAGTTACAGTTGACTTTTTCAACTGTCCAAATATGGAAACTTTTGCATCTTGAGACTTTTTGAGCCAAACTTTGAGAATCATGATCAAGCATTGATCAAATGATGTTTGTGGCTTCAAAATGAGATGTTGACCAAAAATTTGAACTTTTGACTGTCAAATGACCATTTTGCCCCTACAGTTGACTGTAGTGCAATTAGGGTTTTTGACTGTGCAATTTTGTGCTGTAAGTCTTGAAACTTGGTATGAGGATGATTGACCATGTTTGTAGGCATGTGGGACTTGATTGGACCCTTGGAAACTTCATTTTCTTTATCAGAACCAAAACCCTAATTTTTTACTGTTAGGAGGCCCTTGAACTGTGCAACCCTTGGGGAGATTTTGAAGCATTGACTTGGCAGATCTTGAAGAATATGGGAGGGCTAATTTTGGGGTACAACAGTTGCCCCTGTTCAATCTTCTTAGACCTGAGGATGCAGATTGGCTGACGTGCCTTTCGTAATCAGAGGGTGGAAGATGATTGAACACTAGAGTGCCCAGAAATTTGCGCTCACATAGTAGTGTGATGATGGGAATGGGCTTATAGATGCCATTTGGGGATTGATGGATAGGATGATGGGCTTATAGATGCCATTTGGAGATTTGATGAATAGGATGATGGGCTTATAGATGCCATGCTAAGAGATGATGGAAGGTGGATGGGCTTATAGATGCCATCTGGATGTTGATCGCGTAAGAGATTCCTTAGCGAGAACTTGTGTACCTGCAAAAGAAAAATGATTACCTGACCCGTTAAGGGAGCTGGTCTTCAGATTCTTTGTATAGATGTGTCCTGATTGGTTACAGGAGCTGGATCTGGAGCTTCAAACGGTGATGAATGAACCAGGGATGGTTACTACCTCAACAGGAACGCTGAGAAAACCTTGGACGATTACTACCTCAACAGTAACGCTGAGAGAATCTTGGGCGACTTCAACTTCAACAGTATCGCTGAGAGAATCTTGGGGCGACTTCTACCTCAACAGTAACGCTGAGAGAATCTTGGGCGACTTCTACTTCAACAGTATCGCTGAGAGAATCTGGGGGTGATTACTACCTCAACAGGAACGCTAAGAGAATCTTGGGCGATTTCTACCTCAACAGTAACGCTGAGAGAATCTTGGATATCTTCTACTGAGTCTTTATCAGAAAAATCTGTTAGGGGTCGATTTAGCTGGACTAGAGAAGGCTTTTGACTGGATGCAGGAATCGAATCTGGAATAGTCTTTCGAATGAATCTGGACTAAACAATAGAATAGTCTCCGGGTCTGGAGCATCTCTAAGTTGTTTGAGAAGAAATTGTGAATAAGCGATAGACTAGCATCCGGTTCTGGAGTATATCTGAGCCATCTTTGAGAAGAAACTTGAATAAGCCGAAGAACAACATCCATATCTGGAGCATTTCCAAACTATATCTGAATGAATCTGGGACAAGTATCAGAAGGTAGCCATATCCGGGTCACATCTGAACCATCTCTAGAAAGGTGATCTCTGAATAAACAATAGAACAACTTCCGTGTCCGGAGCATCTCTAAGTTATCTGAGGGGGGGTCTGGAATAAGTGTCAAAACGTCGCCATGCCTGGGTCACATCCGAACCATATCTGGAAGGAAATCTGGAAGAAGTATCAGAACATCGCCATATCTGGTTCACATCTGAACTATATCTAGAAGGAAATCTGGATGAAGTATCAGAACGTCGCCATATCTGGTTCACATCTGAACTATATCTAGAAGGAAATCTGGAAGAAGTATCAGAACGTCGCCATATTCGGTTCACATCTGAACTATATCTAGAAGGAAATCTGGAAGAAGTATCAGAACGTTGCCATATCTGGTTCACATCTGAACTATATCTAGAATGAAATCTGGAAGAAGTATCAGAACGTCGCCATATCTGGGTCACATCTGAACTATATCTAGAAGGAGTCGCGATAGTTGATAGTAATCATCTTTGTATTGACCTTTCCTGAAAAGGTAAAGCATCAGTTGTATGCAAGATCATGATGCATGAACTGCATGATTTCAGGATGTCCTCAAAATTGATGAGATTCGTGTAGTATGATGCATATGCATGCTATAATGTATGAAGATGTAACGTTCATGAATGTATTTTTGTCTAAGAAAATAAATCCTTGACGGGTGCCAGGAAGTTAACTCCTGGGCTGGTGTTGAAGAGAGAGCTTTTCGCTCTGCAAGAATGAACCGGTAGGAGAAGATGACTCCGTTGGGGAATATGTTTGGAGATTACTCTGCGGGGAAAAAAGTACTCTAACGATCTTGCTGGGGAAAATACTCTGTGGAAGAGGGGTACTTTGCTGAAATGTTGATGGTAACTTCACTGGGGATACCATTGTTGTGTTGGAAGTGTTGATAAACTTCGCTGGGGATAAGAAGACTTCGCTGAGGACGATCTCTCCGTGGCTTTTGGCTGAGGATAACCCAGTTATATCCTAGTAAGGAAATAACTCTTTGAATAAAACCGGGAGACGCGTGTTCGTGCTCTGCGAGGGTAAGCTTCCAAAATCTACTAGGGATAAGCTTACTGCTTGGGGAGATGGATTCCAACTTTCCTGGGGGAACTGGATTGGACTCTCTTGGGGAAGTTTTGAACTGTATTGGTTATGTTCTTCAACGGAACCTACCTTGATACCTTGGAGGACCGAACGATCAGATTGCTTAGACAACTCTTTATTGCCCCTGTTTCTGATGTGGGAGAGGAAGATACCTGTGGAGGTGCTTGATGACTGCCGATTTGACCAATCTTCTTCTGGTAGGCAAGTGATGAGATGACAGGACATAGTCGTACGCTTTGATCCCTAACTTTTGCCTGGACCGCCCTTTCGGGTTTTCAGTCCACCAGGATACCCATTTTTGCCCAAGCCGCCTTTTCAGGTTTTCGACTTGCCGGGTGTACAGATTTTTCATTTCATCCCTTCATTTTGCCCGAACCCTTTTGGTTCGTCGGGAAGCCCTTATTTTTGCCTAGGTATGTCAACCTAGCGGGTCTTTGATTACGCGTAGTATTTTTCTTCGACTATGTCCATGCTCTCAGGATGTAGGGAGTTGCCCCTGTTAGCAGTGTTTTGTCATGCCCCAGATAATGGACAATGCTCATGCCGTGCCCCTTGATTGGAAGTGCTCTTTCCACTTGAGGTGACTCTTTTGTTGAGAAGACCTTTGTGCATCAGATATTTGTCGTGCGAATTCCTTTGCTGTTCAAACAAATGATCATATGCAAACAATATTATTTTAAGAATGCAAAAGCCTATGTCTGTCTTGAAGTTTTGAGAATGCATTTTTAATAACACAAATGAAACCTTTTTGTAAACTGTGATGTCAACTCGTTATTTTACCGCAAGCCTTAAGGAGTCAGGATACCTTTCGTAACAGTATGCTTTCGAACTAACCCATGCTTCAGCTAGGACTTTTAAGGGTTATAACGTGGCCTGGTTCACGGTTTAAGAAACAAAGGATAAGGCTCAAAATGTATTTGTACCCACCCGCTCTTCGTGATGTTCTTCAAACCTAAACTCAGTTGATCGTGCATTAGACCCTGTTTGAGTCTTTGCTCTGATTTTCTGGTGATGGTTCCGATATTGATGATTTATTTGGAATAGGAAGTCATTTCCTTTTTGTTGAGGGTTTATAAGACCTCTTTCTTTTTGATTTTGTTATCCCTGTTTTTTGCCTGAGCTGTTTCCTTTTTTGGAATTACAGTCAGCGGGATGCCCCAGTTTCATAAGTCCCCTTTATAGGTTTTGACTTTTTGGGCTTTTCATTTATGAGTTTTTTGATAATGACTGCCTGTCTTTACGATTGTTCGGAACCATCACTGTCTTTCTTTTTTCGTAAGGGTCTCTTTGGTGCCATTTGTTGCGCACTTGGATCAACTGAGAGAACTACCCTGCCCCAGGTTATGATAAAGGGTTTTAATTTTCGAAAAGAAAAACTCCTACTTCTTTGGCTCAGAGGGGTTGACGAGGGATTATCTTCCTTATTACTCCAGTGTTTAGGAATTGAAACAATGCCTGTACTTCATCAGCGGGGTCTGTTCAAAGCATACTGCAACGATAGCGGTATCGTTTTCGTCATCCTCCCTCAAGAGGCTTAGAATTATTAATCGAGAGTTGATCATCACAAAAAAATGAAAACAATTTTGAATATAATGAAAACAATTGTATTAATTCCCAAAACAGACATATGCGATGCTTTAATAGAATAAAAGAGTTTGCTATGACATTAATTGTTTGTGTGAGCAAAGAAAAATACAACTCGGAAATTCAAATAAACAAAAGGTCTTCAATGATTGGGCAACGGAGCAGTGATTATGTTTGGAGTCTCAGGTACTTCAAATTGAATCTCTCTGGCGTCGATCATGTCATGAATCTTGTTCTTGAGAGGCTAGCAGTTGTCCGTAGTATGCCCCGGGCTATCAGAGTGGTAGGCACACCTCTCATTAGGATGGTAGTTCGGAGCAGAAGTGTTCGGATTCCGAAGAGGAGCCCTTAAGGTGATCAGCCCTGCCTTCAACATTTGTTGTAGTGCTTGATCCAGCGACATGTTGATCTTGGTGAACTGTCGTTTGGGTGCGCTCTCCTTACGCTGCTGCCCCTGTCCTTGTTGAGCAGGTCTAGGATTGGAGATCTGGGTTGCCCCTACCTCATGACGGCTCTTTTTACCGTGCACAGCATTGGACTCTTTCTTTCCATGATGAGGCTTTTTATCATAAGGTGCAGCCTCTTGAATCTTCCCAGACCTGATGCCAGCTTCTATTCGCTCTCCAGTCAGGATAAGATCTGTGAATCCAGCAGACGAATTCCCAATCAGGTGGTTGTAGAATGGACCAGACAGGGTCCCCAAGAACATGTCCACAAGTTCACGGTCAGTCAGCGGTGGTTGTACCCTACCGGTCAGGTCTCTCTATTTCTGCGCATACTCTTTAAAACCTTCTCCCGATCCTAACGACATACCCTGGAGTTGGGTACGCGTAGGAGCGAGGTCGGCATTATACTGATACTGCTTATAAAAAGCAGCAGCCAACTCCTTCCAGTTACGAACCTTGGTTCCATCCAGCTGATAGAACCATTCGAGATGAGTCCCTGAAAGACTCTCCTGGAAGAAGTGGATCCACAAGTTCTTGTCCACAGTGTATGGTTGAATCTTCCGCACATAAGACCTGAGATGCAGCCTGGGACAGGATGCCCCATCGTACTTAGCAAAAGAGGGTGCTTTGAATTTGTGTGGGATCACCACACCAGAAGTTAGACCCAAATATCCGAAATCCAAACCAGGTACTTGTTGAATTTCCATTGCATTCAGACGGTCTTCCAACTGCTTGTACTTGTCTTCAGCAGGAGGGTATTGTTCGTCGTTGAAATCTGTCTCGTTGTCGGAGACCACTGGACTGGGAACCCTTTCCTCCTGATGACTGCCTTCCCCAACAAATGGAGTAGTCCTCTCAGTTTCAATCTGCAGTGTATTCCCAGATCTGCGCCTAGGGTTGAACAGCATAGTCCTCCTCTTCTTCTTTTTCAAGAGCAGGGTCTTCAGATCTTGTTGCCCCTGGGCCAAATTCATGATCAGCTCTTGGAACTGGGCATTCTGAGCCTGGAGGGCCTTGATGGACTGCTCAGTTGATGATTCAGGATTCATGACGATTGGCTGAAATAAACAGCGAAGAAGGTAAGAGACCTGTCAAAAGGGTACCTGTAATGCAATGATATGTATATATATATATATATATATATATATATATATATATATATATATATATATATATATATATATATATATATATATATATATATATATATATATATATATATATATATATATATATATATATATATATATATATATATATATATATATATATATATATATATATATATATATATATATATATATATATATATGCAATGTTTTCAAGGATCTCACGGGGAAAACAAGAAAATTGTTAGAATTGGGATCCGATGGCTTGATTGAAGGAACTACATATTGTTGAGAGTCCTTCGTCAAGGGTCAAAGGCTCACCATATCCAGTGGGTCATAGCCCCTGACTTTAGCCATCATGTCTGGTTTTGATTTCCAAACAACCTTGGTTAGGGGAACCTTCTTCAAGAGTCAGAGCTCACCATATCAAGTGGGTCATAGCCCCTGACAACTTTGTCTAGAGGAAAATAAATCCTCTTTGCCCCTTGCTGGGATAGTTGATTCACCATGACCTGCATCACAAGCCCTTGAGATCTTTGAAATGGATTAGTTTTTTATGCAGGATGTATGCAATGGTATGATGTCATGCTATGCATGGGGTAATGTAGGTAAACCCTGTTACGAGTCCCAATTAAGAACTGCAAACCAAAACCTGCAAGAAACTCAGTACACTCTGTTATGAGTCCCAATTAAGGGCTATAAACAAAACCTGCAAGAGACTTAGTAAACCCTGTTACGAGTCCTAATTAAGGACTGCAAACAAAACCTGCAAGAAACTCAAGTGTCAGACAACAAGCATGCAAATAGTCAAGTACGAAGGCACACAAGTCACACAAGAGAAACCCTTAGAGTTGAGGCCAGCATGAGGTCTAGGTATTACCCTCTTGAAGTTGGTGGGCTCAACCTGTCCTATTAGAAGTAACCGGGTTCTAAGGGTCCCAACATCACTGGATTGCTTTCATTGTTCATCGTTTCGATTTAGCCACTGAACTGGCGACCGAAATATTCCAGGAAAGCAACCCTCAATTGAGTGTAGTATCGAGTATAAACCAACCTCGGACTGCACCAAAGTCAGTTATCTCACTACCCTAAAGAGGCCAAGATAGTTCAATTAAGGTTCCTAAGGTCTGTTGATGCTTCATGACACCACGCGGAGGCCCCATACTCTCCTTGACTGAACTCAAGGGTTACCGGTACACACCAAAGTGCCACATCAACGTAGCAGACTGTTTCAACCATATTGGTATACCCCGCACAGTTCCCTCACAGCCTTGTTGCTACTTTCTAAGAAGGTATCCCCAGATCCGGGTTAGGATCTTTAGAACTCCCAAGACAGTCCCACAATAATAAAGCAAGCAAATCAATACAATTGAAAACACAGTTATGAACTATTCCTAAGGTACACCTCACTTTAAAATTGTTCCCCAGCAGAGTCGCCAGTTCTGTGATCGGTGGATATGGAACTGACTGTTTAACACTGGTTCGCGAAATGTCGCGGAAGCAAGAGTCGCCACCGTCTTTTATTTTCTCCAAATGGAAAGGACAAAAGCACAGAAAAATTCCTTAAAGAGATTGCTCTCGGTTCGGGAGGTAGGTTATAGAAAGGGAAGGTGTTAGCACCCTTTCTATCCATGGTTATCCATGGGCTCTTAGATACTTGCTCATTTGTGTTTTCAAAATGGTTTGTTTGCTTTTCAACTGTGGGTTTTAAAAAGTTTCTTTGAAAATTCCAGTTCGACTCTTGTATCGGTCCTCAAGAGTGTTTGAAAAATTTGCTTTCGAAAGCTTTTTGAAAAGGTGTCGGTGTGAAAAGTATTTTTGATTTGTTTTGAAATTAGAGCAAGTATCTAGAGTCGTCTACCTACCCTAAGGAATTCGTCTGTGTAAATGTCCTTTAAAGTAGTGCCATCCCACCATTGAGAGGTAGGTAGCACCACCATTGGAGGTGTTCGGGTCAATTCGAGGGTTCGGGACATGGTGATCACCAGAGCAATGGGAAGATACCTTAGAAGCTACCCTCATGCCAGATTCCCGGATCATGAGGACTTACTAAGACATCCTCTACTCGACGATCACCTTTCGAGGCAAGGCAACAGTGAGGCGTACCCTAGGGGTGGTGTGTGATTTGTGTGTCATGTTCATTTATTTTTGTCTTGTCATGTTATGGGTGATCTACGCGTTTATTTTTATTTAACATTCATTCTTGCATGCATTTATTAATAGTTAAAAAGTTGCGGAAATTAAAAGTTCCTAAACTATTACAAAGGCGCGGGTCCATATCGCCAAATTAAAATCCAGGACCCGATTTGACGTAAAATAAAGGAAAGTGCGAGCAAATATAAATATCGAATTTACATGGCTTTGGGAGAATTACATAAATATTATAAGAAAGGAAATAAAATGTGCGAAACAAATTAATAATCGAAAGCGAGGGCGTTGGACTCTTTTTAATGAAATTAAATTATTATGAACAAATTAATTGAATTAAAATGAAAGGAAACTATTTTTGAGTTTTTGTTATTTATGATTTTTTATGTGAATTAAATGAAGTTTAAACCTAATTCTAGCTATTTTTTAATTTATTAAGAAAATATGAAAATTACCTAAAATTAAACCTAATTTAATTAATAGCAAGTATTTACGAAAATAATAATTAATAATTAATAATTAATAAAAAAGAAGAAAAAGAATGAAAAATACTTAAAACCCTAATTCTACCAATCTTTATTGAAAAATATTAAAATTAAGTTTAAGAATAAAACTAAGTTAATTAATGATTTTTATTTACAAAAATATTAAAATAAAATATGTTTTTGATTTTTATGACTTTCTGATTTTTATATTATTTTTGTATTTTATTAAAATAAATTAAATTAAATAATTAAAAAAAGAAACAATTGACACAAATAAAAATAAAAAAAGGAATTGAATTGCAAAACCTTAGGGGGTTCTGTCCCCAATTGGAGGTACCATTAGCATTGTTGGCCCAAGGTTTTAAGGCCTTATTTGACTTTTTTCAGGAAGCATGTGGCATGTTTGACCAACGTCCAAGGTGTTCTCCAAATCTGAGCCTTTAGATTGGTATCAATAAGCGCGTGGCACGCCTGGAGGAGGGACGTATGGTGGTCTTCAGAGAGCCAGCTGCATAGAATGACATTAAGAAAAATATTATGGAAAGGGAGGGGGACCTGGGAATCGAACCCAGGTCCCAGGGATTACCAATATACATGCCTGCCACTGGAGCTCTTAGCGCACTTTGTAAGTTATATGACTAACAATTAATATAATATAAAACAAACGCTAGTGGTTTAAATCAAAAAAGCGCGCGCCAGAATTCAAAGTGTCCAGTCATAGCTTGCCACATACCCTTCTTCTTCGTTGATCCCTGAAATAAAAAAAGGTTAGCGGGGGTTTTAAACCCCCCCAAAATATGCTCTTTTTCAAAATAGCGATTAGGCTATGGTGTCACATAAATTAGGCGCAAGGTATGTGTTCAGATCGTCCAAGCTTCCTGATTTCAACCATGGCACTGAGAAGTCTCAATTTTACAGTAGGTGAAAGTACCCAATTTGAAATTTGAGGAACCCTAATAATCGTTCATGGTGAAATCGCGTATGGGTGATGAAAACTTAATTAAACAATACAGTTAGCTTCAGAATGATGAGAGTAACACAAAACAAATATTAGAATTCAAAATCATGGCATGAATGATGAAATACGATTTATGCAAAAGAGTGAAACAGTTGAACTGCTATATACTGATTCTGGGCGTTAGGGATGTGGAAAACTATTCAGGAAGCTTCCTTGACACTTTTGCAAGCTATTGGGATTAATCTTTGCCTCTGAATCGTCCTCTAAGGTCACTTTCAGTTTTGAACTTTTTTGATAAAATTGCAAGTTTGGTTCTTGAGATGGGGCGCAACATTCATGTTCTTGGCATTAGGGTTATCATGTATATATATGTGTGAGTGTTTTAGGTCAACAAAATAAGCCAAATATCCATGGAATCAATGCTTTTGATTTTGTGATTTTGCATAATCTTTTCAAATCTTTTTTCATGCAAATTTGATACAAATCATGTTCAATTGCCTCGATTCTTTCCAAATCTGATCATGCACGAAATATTGAGTGTATTCCATGCATAAAAAGATTTAAAAACTTAGGTTTGGTATTTTTCATATATTTTAATTAATTAAATGAATTATTAGCAATTAAAAATTCAAATAAATAAATAAAAATGATGAAAAACTTCCCTTTGGGCCAAATAGTCGTGCACATGCCTTGGATGATGAATCTTGGAAGAAAAAGAGGCCCATTAGCATTTTCAAGACATTTGAAGCAAAGTTGACTTTTCAAAATATCCAAAAATTTCCCAACTTCCACAAGGCATATCAAGCTTAATTTTAAAGCTTTGCTCATGTTCTTGGACATTTTGGAAAGGTCTTGAAGTCCTCTAACCAATGCCTTTGGTCCCATGTCATTTTGATTTACCAATCTCAAGTTATGGCCTTTGACTTAAAGTCCCTTTTTGTTGACTTTTGAAAATGACCTATAATGTTGAAATTGATAACTTTTTGTGAGAGCATTTCTTGGACTTGAAATGTGAAGAGGAGTTGTAGGAAATGTCTTTCTCTTCAAAATGAGCTTTGAATGGGATTTTTCTGATAATCCATGTAGAAGTTATGCCTTGGTCAAGTTACAGTTGACTTTTTCAACTGTCCAAATATGGAAACTTTTGCATCTTGAGACTTTTTGAGCCAAACTTTGAGAATCATGATCAAGCATTGATCAAATGATGTTTGTGGCTTCAAAATGAGATGTTGACCAAAAATTTGAACTTTTGACTGTCAAATGACCATTTTGTCCCTACAGTTGACTGTAGTGCAATTAGGGTTTTTGACTGTGCAATTTTGTGCTGTAAGTCTTGAAACTTGGTATGAGGATGCTTGACCATGTTTGTAGGAATGTGGGACTTTATTGGACCCTTGGAAACTTCATTTTCTTTATCAGAACCAAAACCCTAATTTTTGACTGTTAGGAGGCCCTTGAACTGTGCAACCCTTGGGGAGATTTTGAAGCATTGACTTGGCAGATCTTGAAGAATATGGGAGGGCAAATTTTGGGGTACAACACATATCAAGTTGGAGATCTAGTGATCAAGCGCATCATCTTGCCACAAAGTGATCCCAGGGGCAAATGGACTCCTACTTATGAAGGACCATTGTGATCAAGAACATCTTTTCTGGTGGGGCAATGATCTTAACCACCATGGACAGTGACGACCTGCCGCACCCTGTGAACACAGACATAGTCAAAAGATACTACGCATAAGAGACCCGCTAGGTTGACACACCTAGGAAAAAAAGGGCATCCCGGTGAATCGAAAACCTGAAAGGGCGGTTCAGGCAAAAATTAGGGATAAAATAAAAAAATCTACACCCGGCAAGTTGAAAACTCGAAAGGGCGACTTGGGAAAAAAAGGGTTTCCCGGTGGACTGAAAACCCGAAAGGGCGGTCCAGGCAAAAGTTAGGGA
This sequence comes from Vicia faba, assembly GCA_948472305.1. Lineage (NCBI taxonomy): Eukaryota > Viridiplantae > Streptophyta > Magnoliopsida > Fabales > Fabaceae > Vicia > Vicia faba. The sequence continues at coordinate 1,053,467,360 of OX451740.1, read as the reverse complement.
ATTAAAGCGTATGACTATGTCTCGTCGGATCACTTTAAGCACAATCTCTTCACACACAATCTCCGAGCTTCTGATCAATTCAATCATTTTCGGACGAAGCAACGGATGGACATGATATTCGGAGACACGAAGGCTATAGCAGAATGGGAACCCCATGGGATTTTTACACATAAATATCTTTCGTTGTATAAATTTTTCTTACTTTTATGACACCATACTCTTACTAGGATGTCTGTCTCCTTTGTACAAAACACTTACTCAAAGTAAATACAAAGATATCTCTTTCAAAGTACAAAAACTATTTGCCTTTTTCTTTTACACTTGTGTTTTTATTTGCGAAAACGTCCAATGATTCATTGATGAACATATGCATTTGAACATAATTACTATTTGCAAATAAACAGGATGGAAAAGAACAATTACTGACAGATTGAAAGGATAGGAAAACGTCTTTAGGCTATTCCAGGAGCAATCCCTACAGTACATCATCGAGATCCCCAACGGAGCTAAAATTTCAGACCTTAATTCCCATCAGAGTTAAAACTTCAAACTCCAAATCCTCAGCGGAGCCAAAACTTCTAATTATCAATCCCCGGGAGAAACCATTCAGTCAATCCAATTTCCCCAGCAAGTTATCTTGAAGCCTGTAAATCAACCGGATAACAGTTAACTTTTGTCTCTCCCCAACCTAGGATAAATCCCCAGTAGAGTGGCAGACAATCCAAACTCCTGAACTTACTCCCCAGCAGTAAGCCTTCTTTCCCACAGAGTTTTCACTGCTCCTCAACAGAATGAAGATTCTCCTTCTTAATTCCCCAGTGAAGTCGCCAAAGTTTTCATTGCTCCTCAACAGAATGAAGATTCACATTCTTCCCCGTAGAAGTCATCAGAGTTTCCCCTATTCCCCAGTAGAATAAGGATTCCCATTGAGTAAGCCCCAGTAGAAGTCATCAAAGTTCTCTGGATTTCCCAAGCAAATTTCTCAAGCAGTTTGGCATTACTCTCACAACAGAATTTTTGTCATTACTCCAACTTCAAGACATGAAGGATCCTTATATCCCCACAGAAGTTGTCAAGGATTTTAATCCCCAACAGTCGCCCAGGATTTCTTATCCTCAACAGTCAAGGATTTATTTTCCCCGGCAGCAGTCAAGGGTTTTATTATCCCCAGTTGTCAAGGATTTATTTTCCTCAGCAATACAGCAAATCACCTTACATGCACATACATTACATTCATATATCATAAACATTGATAAAACACATTTATTGCATCATACATTTCATGCAACATAACTTTGTGTTTCAGCTAACATTTTACCCTTTTCAGGATAAGATTAACAGCTATCATTAACAATGTTCAAAGATTGCAGATACAGTACAGATACGCTTCAGACAAGGGTGCCATTCTGATACTCATTCGGATCTCAACTTCAGATACAGTCCAGATACACTCCAGACATGGAAGTCATTCTGTCACTTATTCAATTTCAAGCTCAGATACACTTCAGACACGGAAGTCATTCTGCTACTTATTCATATACAGTTCAGATACGCTCCAGATATGGATGCCATCCTGATATTTATTCAGATTTCAACTATCAGATATAGTTCAGTAACACTCCAGACACATAAGTCATTCTGTCACTTATTCGTATTCCAGTTCAGATACGCTCCAGACACGAATGTCATTCTGGCCCTTATTCAGTTTTCCGATTCAGATACAGTTTAGATACGCTCCAAACGCGAATGTTATTCTATTACTCATTCAAATTCAAACTTCAGATACAGTCTAGATACGCTCCAGACACGGATACCATTCTGTCACTTATTTTGATTTTCTCCAGCTCAGATACGCTCCAGGCACGATTTCCATTCTGTCACTTATTCAGAATTCAAGTCTCCAGATACAGCTCAGATACGTTCCAGACACGGAAACCATTTTGATATTCATTCTTTTGACTTACAACTTACAACTCAGCAAAAATTCTTGGATGGCATCTTTAAGCCCATCTCCAACAAGATTCTATCACATCTCCAAATGGCATCTTTCAGCCCATTTCTTAACTACACTTTGACGAGTGCAAATTTACGGGCACTATAGTGTCCAATCATCTTTTACCTTCGAGTCACGAACGACAAAGCTCGCCAATCTAACTCTTCAGGTTCAAGAAGATTGAACAGGGGCAGCTGTTGTACCCCAAAATTTTCCCTCTCATTTATCAAGATTTTCCTCACAAGACTTCTTGGACTCAAGACAAGATTAGGGTTTGCTCAGCTCAAGATACCTCATCTTGCACTGATGACCTAAAATTAGGGTTTGAGTTTGCACTAGGATTTTTGGACCATCAATGCTTCATGTGAATTTCATACACCATCTTGGACCCCTAAGATTGCTCATACCAAGTTTCAAGCCTTGAATCACATTTTTACCCAGTCAATTGGACAGTTGACCTAAAAATCAACTATATTGGGGAAAACGTCAACCATGGCCAATTTATAGTCAAACTTCATAATTTTTGATCCATAACAACATTTTAGACTCATATGAACCATTTGATCAAGTTTGGATCACAACTCCTCAAGAAATTTGATCAAATCATCAAAAGGGCAAAATGGTCAAAATTAGGGTTTTGACTGAGAAAGGGAAATTTCTGATTTTTAACCTAGCAAATGACCAATTGGGTTCAATAATGATTTCAAGGACTCAATAGCATCATCTTGACCTAATCACATAGTTCAAAATATCTCAAATGCATAGGATTGACAGATGAATTTTGCAGTCAACTGTGCACTGAAAATTCAAACTTTGACTTTTTGGTCTTAATAAAGTGCCAAAGGTCATAATTCATCAAGATGTGTCAAAATGTGAAACTTGTTGACCAAGAAACCTAAAATTGCAAATTAGGGTTTTAATTTGAAATTTTTCATAACTTAGAATTTTTCTAAGTATGGAAAATTTCTTATTTTTTCCCAACTTTCCACAACTTTTTCACCATGATGCAATTGGATTCAAAGAAAACTTCCAACATGAAAGTTGTAGTCCTCCATGAAATATACAGCTTTGATTCACAAAGTTTTCCTAAAAGATGATTGGATCTCAAGTTATGAATTTGTGAATAAGGGTCCATGAACTTTTTAACTTAGTGAAAATTTGCCCTAATTTAGGCAGGTTTTTGACCTAACTTCATGGGAATTTTTCACCTAGTTCCAAGAGGTATCTTAAAATGAATTTCAAAGATGGATTGTAGAGAATGTTGCAAGCTTTCCAAAATGTCCAAGAACTCTCCAAGATCATTTGTGGTTAGGGAGAATCGAAGAAGAGAAAATGGCATTTTGTCACTTTTGTGCAAGCCATTTTCACAATGCTTCAAGTTGCAAATCAGATCCTAGCATGCTTGTACCTTGCATTACAGGTCCTAAATCCCTTCCACACTCCATAATTAAATGCTAATTCACTGGATAATGGCTTTGTTTTAGCTTTTGAAGCATTGCACAAAGAATAAATCCATAAATGGCATAAAGGGCACATTGCGATTTTCATAAAGCAAGCCTTTTTGCAACTTTGCAATTCTTGAGCCATGGACCTGTTTCTTTGTTACAAGCAATGTCCACAGATATCCAGCAATGTTTACCAACTATTATCAGCCCTAGAACTAGTAAGTACAGACCTTTGGCATAATCACTTCAACTTTTCTTCAAAAGTAAAAAAAGTTGCAAAAGTGAAGAGAACTTGTACATCTGATAAAGGGAGGTCTTGGCATCATTCTATAGACATTCACAAACTTGTTGCTAGCTAGAACACGAGTGCACAACATCTGAAACTCTCCCAAACACAAAAACACGATTTTTCTGCCCAAACTTGGAGTTTCTGCAAAACACTTGCAAGCTCAATATTGGCTCGTGTGTTTCTCCCTTTAACACTTGAAACACCTTCCATACATCACATCCAAACTATCCAAGCCTTCATCCTACAACTGTGAGCCCTGTTTCAGACATCATTTTTGAAGGTTGCAGCTTGACTTCTATAGGGAGTTTCAGCCATCCACAAGGCTAGCTAAGCATTGGAGAAGCTTGAGGGAACTTCAAGGAAGCTCACACGATCCTCAGGCCACACTCAAAGTCACTACATTTCCATATCCAAATCCAGCTGGACAAGGTATTTTTCAAAACTCTATCTCTCTATTTAGGAATCCTTAGGCTATGATTTGTGAAGCAAAGATGTAGTCCTTAACATGGTGAAACTGTACATATGCATAGTTGTCATTTATATTAATTGAGTAGTGAGAATTTGAAGCTTGAAGTTCATGAAAAAATTAGGTTAGAAATTAGGGCTACAGAAATTCTCCCTGATCTTTTAGAGTTAGTATACAAATCTTATATCATTGGAATCGTGATAAAAAATGCTGCATGTTTCATGTTGCAAGTTTTTGTTTTTGTGCAAAGAATAGCAAGTTGCAGGTTTGAAAAAACGCGCGCAGGAAAGGAACCAAGGACAGGGACGAAGCTGCTGTCTTGGGCTTTTTTGCTTCTGGCCTTTTTTGCTTTTGCTATTCACACCCCCTGAATTCCTTTTGCACCCCCTGACTTATTTCTTATATTTTCATATTTTTCTTGCATATTTTTATTTTATTGCTTGCATTTATTTTTTCCAATGATAAAAAATCCCCCAAAATAATTTATTTATTTTCACATTTTCTTTTATTTTTTATTTATTTTTTTGCATAAAAATAGTTTATTTTGACAAGTGGTTTCAATTTTCTTAAATAAACTTGTAAATAACAAAAAAATACTTAATATTTTATTTCATTATTTTATACACATTAAATATTTATTTTTCATACATATTTAATTTTTAATATTTGTACATAATATTATTATTATTTTTCTTAAACAAAAAATGAATAAAATAAATATAGAATATATATTTTCTTTAATAAAAAACTAGGGTTTTACCCCTTTCGAAAATAATGTTATTTTTTCTTATTTTTAGGACTTAAATAATTTTATTTTTTTTCATACATAAAATTAATACAAGACATTTTGCATAAATACATTTTATTTGCATATTTAAATATTTGTATATTTATTTATCTTGTACAATAATTCAATTGGGTTGTAATAGTATTTTAGGGTTTTATTTTGTGCAAATATCCCCATTCAAAACTTGTATCCCCCTCCCATAATAACTGTTGTAATAACTTAGATTTACTTTTACGCAATTTATCGCATTTATACCATGTTAGTAAATTAGGATTTTACATGATAAGACAAAAATCAAACAAATAGAATGACCTAATACAAGACAAACAAAAGCATGTAAAATGACAACACTGCACACAAGCACCCTTAGGGTTTCACCCACTTGGTTGCCTAAAACAAAATGGCCATGGTATGCATACAAAGTATCTTGGCAAAACAAAACAAAACAAAAGATCATAGTCCCTCAATGACGCTATCGGAAGGTTTCCTAAAACAAAATGATCTTGGTCCCTTAAGCATGCTAAGATACTTGGCAATGTTGCTATCATGGTCATACGATGACCCACACCTGTCCCGTTTAACATCCAAAGATAGGGTTATCTACCAAAACAATGGTAGGTCAACAATGTTAAAGGAATAATAATGTACAAGAAAGAATTTTGAGTAGGTAGAATGCTTCTAGTTACTTGATCAATTTGCAAATAATCCTTGCTATTTTCAAAAACAAACACACACATTTCAAAATAATTTCCAAACAACTTTCAAACATTGAAACATTTTTCAGAAGACAAACATCTTTGTATACATTCTTACGAACAAGAATCATTACAAAGATTGCCTAAACGATGGCCTCTTTTTAAAATACTTTCAAAAACCACACAAAGCACCATTTCAAACAATTGCAAAAGCAAAGCAAGTGATCTAAACAAGTAACTAAGATCCCATGGAAAACCATGGATGAAAAGGGTGCTAGCACATTCCCTTTTCATAATCTACCCTCCGAACTCAAGAAAACATCTCAAAGGTCTTTCCTGTGCTTTTTTACCTTTCCTTTTGGATAAAAGAAAAGTCTGTGGCGACTCTTGCTAACCGCAACATTTGCAAACATAAACGCAAAACCTCAAGTCAGTTCTCCCACCGCATCACAACACGTCATATTAATAAGATAGAATTGTTAGTACATCAATGCCCCTTGGGCAAAATAATACAAAATTCTAAGGTAAAAAGACGTTGCGCATCCTCTTTGGTGCAATGTAGGTGTTGAGAGTCTGCTCTTCGTGAAGTAGCTGAGTGAGTTCCAAAACCTTCTTCTCGCTTGCGTTGAATTGTGTCTTCAAAAGTGTCGCGCTCTCCCTTGAGCTATATCCAACTCCTTTGTAAATCTTCGAGTGATGTTGGCATGTCAGGATGTAGGAGGGTGTATGGAACCTCTCCTTCCATAACAAGCTCTATAATCACTGGGAGAATGGAGGGGTAAGGCATCATAAGACTTTGGGCGCGGGTTCATACCCACTTGAGGTAAGGCTCAAGAGGGATGGAATTTTTGTGTCCCAGAGTCTTACTGTCTACCTTGTTGGGCATCCTCCAAGCTCGGATGAATCTCTGACAGAGTCCTTGGTCGTTGTTGTCGAAGTCGAAAACCAATCCTTGAATCAGCATGTCATGTGGGCCATCCCTTCGGGCATAACCTGAAGGGGTAAGAAAACACTTAGAAGGGGGGGGGGGGGGGGGGGTTGAATAAGTGACTCTTTTCATTTTCAAAACAAAGCTCAAACAATAATGGAAGAACACAATTATTTTTATCCTGGTTCGTTTGAACTCAAACTACTCCAGTCCACCCGCCAAGGTGATTTCACCTTTCTCAACAAGGACTTAATCCACTATAATCAACTGATTACAATCACACAACAACTGTTGTGACTAACAATGCACAAGTAAACTTACAAGTGACTAACACCACTAAGACTTAAATCTAGTCCTAGTCTGTTGAGAAATTTGACCAAACTTGGTCTCTCAAGGAACAAATACAGGAGTTTAATCTTTACAGATAATGAAATAGAGTTTGCTTCTAATCAAGCTATATCACAATTGTGATTCTTCACTTAGAATATAATGCATAAATTGTATGAACAATGAGTTTGTGAGCTTTTGGATCTTTCACGTAGTTTCTTGCTTCTTTTGAAAATTTGATTGGTTTTCTTGGTTCACTTGAAAAAAAATTGTAGGCTTGCAATAAATGTCCTTCTATTTATAGTAGGAACAATAAGACCGTTGTTGCCTTCAGAAAAGATGGAGAGTATTAAATGCTTTGCGTGTATCCTTGCAATATTCCATTTTCCAATAAACTAGTTGTAGGCACTTGAGTGCTTTCAGCCGTCTTTGCATTAATGAGCAAATGTCAGAATGTAAGAACGTGTTTTCCTTTCCTTTGACAAGACAAGTTGATCGAAACGTTACTTCAGAGTTTTCTCCAATGTCTTTAAGTCAGAACATGCTTCACTTATCTTCTAGGCAGTGCGTTGCTTGCTAAGAACTTTGAACAACGCTTGCTTTCAAGTTATCTTCTGAACAAGGAGCCTGCTAGAAGTTAGAAGATATATTTAACAAATAAAGTGTCTTACCAGAGTCAGCAAATGCGTTTGAATAAAAGGTTCTTTTATCAAAGAACTTCTTCATAATCTTTGCTTAGTACTTTAGAATGTTTTCTGTCAGAACATTAACTAAGACATTCAAAACACATTCATCAGAGCATGAATTATCTTAAATATAATTTAGTTATCATCAAAACTCTTGAGATAGGTCAAAACTAATCTTGTTCTTTCAATCTCCCCCTTTTTGATGATGACAAAAATTATTTTAGATAAAGAAAAGAAACGGATTAAGAGATAAGAATCTTCCCCTGAAATGAACATTTCTATGCATACGACATCCTGAGATTATTTAGTCAGAGTAATACACAACCTTCTTGAATTTCTTCAGAACTTCTTCAAGAAGATAAATCTTAGCTGGAATATTCTTTCAGAGTTAAAGTGATACCTGCAAAAAAAATTTTTTGCACAGAAGGAATTCTTGCAAATTTGTTAGAATGTCTGAGACTTAGTCCCATAACTGTTAAACAGTGATTAGTTCAAGAATGCACATTTTCTCCCCCTTTTTGGCATAATCAAAAAGTGTAATAAGTGAGAAATTTTGAAAGATTTCATAAAAAGTTAAAAAATATATCCAGAAGTACAAACAAAACATCCAAATAAGAGACAAAAAGAAACTAGGATTTCTTAGTGACAAGAGCCATCAGAAGATTCTTGATCTCAGAGGCAGATTTGTCTTGTTTCGCCATCCAGTTCTTGATCTCTAGATTTGTTTGATCTTGCTTATCCATGCGTTTATTCAAGACTTCATTCTCCTTCTTTAGCACTTTCAGAGTGTCCATAATGAGTGAGGTAGGAGCAGAAGATGATGAAGCTTCAGTAGAAACAGGCTCAGAAGTAGCAACCGTTGAGTCAGACTTCACAAAGGTGGAAAGCAGAGTGCCCAGATCCATTGCAAGGGTTGGCATAGGTTCAGGTCCAGCCTTAACAGAAGGTTGATTCAATAGAACAATAGCCAGAGGATTTGAATCTTCATAGGATTCTTCAGATTCATCTTCTGATATGTCCATCTTATCAGCTGGTGTATCAACAATCATTAGCAAAGACTTCTTATTCCAAGTGTCAGCAGCTTCTGTCTTGAAAGCATGCAGAAGTTTGGAAAAGTTGTCCAACACCTGAAAATGGCACAAGTCCTGTAACTTCCGTGATTCAGCAACCAAAGTTCTTCTGAAGGTTTCCCATAGAAGATCTGTTGTTGCTGTGTTCATGCTTCTAGAGCAATCTTCTTTCAGCAGTTGTAACCATGCTTGAACATTTGTTATAAAATTATGAAACAAAGTATTTACATCTGGATGAACAGGTTTAGGGACAACCGTTCTGTAAGTTTTGTTTCTCAAGAATTGTAGAGATTGAAAGTCCACTACAGTTCTTAAAAAGCTATTGGGTTCAGGATTATTGGTAGGTTCAGGTTCAGGTTGGTTAACACAAATAGGAGGTTCTGATATTTCATGAGGTACGAATGGTTCAGCAGTTTCATTTTGTTCAAAAGGTTATTGTTCTGGAATTTGAGGAGTTGAGAGTGGTGTTGTATGTTGTGGTGAAGTGGGTGGAGTGACATCAGGCGAAATTATTATTGTATAAGAAGGATTTAGAATGGGATTTTGAGGTTGTGGTTGATTCATAGCAAAAATATTCTCAGATGGTAGGTTGAAAGGAGGTTTTATGGTTGCTAGAGGTTCATTTATCCCTGGAATTCTCCAAGAGCCAGCATCATACCATCCAGTGGGTCTGGGTGATAGAGGTCTGGGAGGGGGTCTTGAAAAACGTTCAGCAGGAATAGGTTGAAAAACAGATGGTTCAGGGGGTTCTGATTGAGAGGGTTCTGATTGGCTGTCAGAATGTTCATCAGAGTCAAAATCACTTAAATCTGTTAAAAACTGATTTTTACGAGGGTTGTCAGCAAGGGATTCAGATGGTAAGGTCAGATCAATGTCAACATCTAAGTCTCCTAAGGTTTGGGAGGGTTCAGCAGATGCAGATACATTTTTAGAATCATAAACAAGTATAGTTTCAGCATGATTACCTGTCTTCTTTTTCTTCTTCTGAGGAGTGTCAGAAGGTCCTTCTACAGCTTTTCTCTTCACAAATTCCTGGAGAACAACATCAGGAGCAGCTTGATTTCTTCCTTGAAGCCAAGCTGGATCAATGGGTGATCCTGTTTCTTTGCAGGTCTCAAGATAGTGCAAAATGATACGAGGATGATCCCCTGAGTTGAACATAGGAAAGTCAGCAATAGGAATCCTTCTCCTCTTCACAAAAGTTGACACATATGGAGTGGGTTCCACCAGCAGTTTGTCAATAATTTTCCTTTTCAACAAGTTCTTTCCAGTCATAGTCTTACCACAAATAGGTTCAAGCTCCCCCATAAGATTTTCTTCTTTTAGGTGAGCAATCAGACCATTCTCAGTCAGAATGTCGAATAATAATCTCCCCATAGGAATCCAATTCCTCTTTGATTTGGGGTTCTTCATCCTTTCAGCTTCTCTGGTTTCTTTGACATGGTTCCAGAGATGTTCAAAAAGCAAGTAGGGCAAATCAATTTTGACATTGGTTCCAAGGCAAAATAACAAATATTGTTGATCAGCGTTGATGTAATCAGGAGAACTGGTGTCTTTCCTGTGGTGGATACATCCATGAATAATCCTTGCCCAAATCTCATATTTGTCTTTCAAATCCCTGACTTTGGAGGAACCTTGACCGTTAGTGAAAATCTCTGAATATACCCTAGACATCTCCATTCTTCCACTGGGCATTCATGTAACTCCAAGTCCTTTAAATCCCAGCAACTTTCTGATTTGATTTTCTGTAATGGATATTTCCTTGCCCATTACAAAGGAGAGAATAACCTTGGGGGTTGCAATAGCGTGAATCCAGAAGTCTTTCACCAAATGTGGAAAGACTGGACCAATAAGACGATCAAAGTAGCTTTCCTAACCTTGAAACTTCACAACAGGGAACAAGTCAAATCCATTCTCTCTGAGATTCTCAAAGTCTACCATTAGCTCACTCAAAACTTCCAAACTTTCTACCGGAATGAGAGTTTTCCTTTCAGGTATAATGTATTGCTCAGAGTGGGTAGAAGAGGAAGAAGCCATTGAAGTTCTTTTAGAAATGAGAAATTTGAAGAAAAGGGTTTTAAGAGAAAAGTACAGTAAGAGAAAAAAATGCTTGAGTTTTGAAAGAGACAGTAAAGAATGAAAAGGGTTTTTCAAAAAGTATTTAGGCATTACTTTCAGACAATAGGTTTAGAATTAAAATTAAAAGTATTTAAGACACAATTAAAATAAAGATTAAAACAGATTTTAAAAACGAATCTCATCATTACTTGCATTTAATGATTTGCTAAAAATGAGGGAAAATATGGGATTATGGCTAATCATCAACAGTTACCTAGAACATCATCAGTAGCTTTTGCACGCTTGACCTTTCAGAAACACACCACGTGTTCATCTCCTGAAGGATGCATGTAACAGCTGTTTGTTCTAATGAATTTCTGAACTACACTTGGACATGAAGCGTTAGAATATTCCATAACTTTTCATATAGCTTCTGTTACAACTTCTCTTCTAACTTCTTAAGAGTTGTTGATCAGAGCATTCATTTCAGAATGTTCTGAAGTCAATCACAGAAAATAAATATTATTTTATTCAGGAAATAATTCCATACAAATATTTTTCAGAATGAAATTAAATCTATCTTCTGAAAGGGGTTTGGTAAAAATGTCAGCCCATTGATGGTCTGTTTTTACAAAAATTAAGTTTAAAATTCCCTTCTGAATATAGTCCCTTATGAAATGATATTTAATTTCTATATGTTTGGCTTTAGAATGTAATATTGGATTTTTAGAAAGACAAATAGCATAAGTATTGTCACAGGAGATAAGAATCTTACTTTCATAAAGGTTGAAATCTTCTAGTTGACTTTTCATCCAAATCATCTGAGAGCTACATCCAGCAGCAGATATATATTCAGCTTCTGTGGTTGATAGTACAATTGTTGCTTGCTTCTTGTTGTACCATGAGATAAGATTGTCACCCAAAAACTGGCAGCTTCTAGAGGTGCTTTTTCTTTCAATTCTATCTCCAGCAAAATCAGCATCACAATAACCTACTAGTTTGTAATCTTGTGATCTTCTGTAACACAGACCAAGATTAGCAGTACCTTTCAGATACCTAAGAATTCTCTTAACAACTGTTAAGTGAGATTCTCTAGGATCTGATTGGAATCTAGCACACAAGCACACGCTAAATAATATATCAGGTCTAGATGCAGTCAGATAGAGAAGGGATCCAATCATACCTCTATAGAGCTTCTGATCTACTTTCATACTTACCTCATCTTTACCTAGAATGCAGGTTGGATGCATAGGTGTCTTGGCATCTTTGATTTCTGACATTTGAAATTTCTTCAGAAGTTCTTTAACATACTTCGTCTGATGTATGAAAGTACCTTCTGGAGTCTGGTTGATTTGAATTCCCAGAAAGAATTTCAATTCACCCATCATGCTCATTTTAAATTCTGCCTGCATGGTCTTAGCAAATTCTTTTCCAAGGGAGATATTAGAGGTTCCAAAAATTATATCATCAACGTAAATTTGACAAATTAAAATATCATTTTTAAATGTTTTTCTGAAAAGAGTTGTGTCCACTTTCCCTCTGGTAAAATCTTTTTCTAATAGAAAATTACTCAGACGATCATACCAAGCTCTGGGAGCTTGTTTTAAATCGTACAAAGAATTTTTTAATTTAAAAACATGTTCTGGATGCTTTGAATCATTAAATCCATGAGGTTGATGGACATATACTTCTTCTTCAATATAACCATTTATAAATGCACTTTTAACATCCATTTGATATAATGAAATGTTATTTTGTACAACAAAAGAAATTAATAATCTTATAGATTCTAACCTGGCGACTGGGGCAAAGGTTTCATTATAATCAATTCCTTCTTGTTGACTATAACCCTGTGCAACCAGTCGTGCTTTGTTTCTGATTACTTCTCCTTGTTTGTTCAATTTGTTTCTAAAAACCCATTTGGTTCCTATAACATTGAATCCTTTGGGTCTTGGAACTAGATTCCATACATCATTCTTGGAGAATTGATTTTTAATTCTTCTTGCATTGCTAAGATCCAATCATTATCTTCCAGAGCTTCATCAATGGTAGTTGGCTCAATCAGAGAGACCAAACCAAACAAAGATTCTTCATTGATTCTGAGAGAGGATCTTGTTCTGATGGGATCTTCTTTTCTTCCAATGATTACGTCTTCTTTATGAGCTGAAGATATTCTAGGAAACCTTTTCTGAGTGGGTTGGTTAGAGATTCTGAGATTGTTCAGAGCATTGTCAAGAGGATGGTCTGCTGCGTCTTCTTTTGCTTCTGAACTTTCAGAGTTTGAGGGATGATCTTCTGTACCTAAAGAAAAATCAATTTGCTTTGGCTGTTGCTGGCCAAGCTTATCATCAAACCTGACTTTAATTGATTCTTCAACAATCAGAGTTTCTGTGTTGTATACTCTATAGCCTTTTGAGCGTTCAGAGTATCCAAGCAGGAAACACTTTTGTGCTTTGGAATCAAACTTGTTCAGAGTTTCTTTGGTGTTTAGAATAAAACAAGTACATCCAAAAGGATGGAAATAAGAAATGTTGGGCTTTCTGTTTTTCCACAATTCATAGGGAGTCTTTTCAAGAATAGGTCTTATAGAGATTCTATTCTGAATGTAACACGCTGTGTTCACAGCTTCTGCCCAAAAGTGCTTAGCCATATTTGTTTCATTGATCATGGTTCTGGCCATCTCTTGTAATATTCTATTCTTTCTTTCTACAACTCCATTTTGCTGGGGAGTTCTAGGACAAGAAAAATTATGAACAATACCATTTTCTTTAAAATATTTTTCAAAATAAAGATTTTCAAATTCACCACCATGGTCACTTCTAACTTTTGTGATTTTAAAATCTTTTTCATTTTGCACTTGAGTACAGAAGTCAATGAATACAGAATGTGACTCATCCTTGTGTTTTAAAAACTTTACCCATGTCCATCTGCTGAAGTCATCAATGATGACCAATCCATACTTCTTGCCTCTGATGGATGCAATTTTAACTGGCCCAAATAGATCAATATGAAGTAACTCTAATGGCTTAGAGGAAGAGACAACATTTTTAGATTTAAAGGAAGGTTTTGAAAATTTTCCTTTTTGACATGCTTCGCACAGAGCTTCTGAGTTGTACTTCAGATTGGGAAGTCCTCTGACTAAATTTAATTTATTAGTTGAGAGATTTTTCTAAGACTGACAAGTCCCAATCTTCTGTGCCATACCCATTTCTCATTGCTAACAGACAAAAGACATTTGACGTTTTGAGATTTAAGATCTGATAAATCAATTTTGTAAATGTTGTTCTTTCTCTTGCCAGAAAAGAGGATTGATCCATCTTTTTGACTTACAGCTTTACAGGAGTTTTGATTGAAGATAATGTCATAGCCATTGTCACTTAATTGACTTATGGACAATAGATTATGAGCTAATCCTTATACTAATAAAACATTTGAGATAGAAGGAAGGTTACCGTTTCCTATGGTTCCAGAACCAATAATATTCCCTTTCTGATTACCTCCAAACTTCACATCTCCTCCATCTTTAAGTTCCAGGCTTTGGAACATAGACCTTTTTCCTGTCATGTGTCGTGAGCACCTAGAGTCCAGGTACCATGACTGGTGTTTCAATTGAGCTGTTAAGGACATCTGCAACAAATATTATTTTATCCTTAGGTACCCATGTCTTTTTGGGTCCTTTTGGGTTAGCATAAGAGTTTCCAGAATGTGATGTATATTTTATATCATGTGAGTGTCCAAACTTGAATTGCTTATTTAGAGGTTTGTAAGTGAAGGTCATTTTAGCAACAGGTTTTGGAATGTATGTCTCCTTCCCTTTGGGAGGTTCATATCCCATTCCTCTTCTGTTTTTCCCACTAACTCCATAGATCATTGAAGCCATTTTGCTTCTGTCTATGCCTTTAGCAAGAAAAGATTGAAAGCTGTAGTCATATTCTTTCAGAATATCTTTTGAACCAGACACAGACTCTGAACTAAAATTCTTTTGAACAATTTGAATTTCCTTTTTAAGTTTAAAATTGTTTTCTAAAAGTTCAGATTTTTCTGTTTCAAGTTTCTCAATATCAGATGCAAGACTCTTCTTGATTTTCTTGTATTTGATTTTGAGCTTACTATAGTTTTTCAGAAGTTCTGATAAACTATCAGTAAGTTCTTCTCTAGAAAATTCAGAAAATACCTCTCTTTGTTCTGACTCACAGTCTGAGTCATCTTCTGTGATAGCCATCAGAGCTAGGTTGGCATTTTCATCTTCAAAACCAGATTCATCTTCAGAAGAATCTGAGTCATCCCAGGTTGCCATCATTCCTTTCTTCTTTCCAAATCTCTTCTTTTGTTTTTCTTTTTGAAGCTTTGGACAATCACTTTTGAAGTGACCAGGTTCTTTGCATTCATAACAGATGATCTCTCTTCTGTTTGACTTTTTGTGTCCAGAAGATTCTGGTTTATCTTCTGACTTCTTGAAGTTCCTGAACTTCTTTTGTCTGTGCTTCCATAGATGATTGATCCTTTTGGAGAGAAAAGATAGTTCGTCTTCTTCTGAAGCTGATTCTTCAGAGTTTTCTTCTTCAGCCTGAAAAGCGTTAGTATCAAATTTCTTAATTGATTTAAGGGCAAGAGACTTACCTTTATTCTGAGGCTCATGCTCATCTAGTTCAATCTCATGACTTCTGAGAGCGCTGATGAGTTCCTCCAGAGACACATTGTTCAGATCTTTTGACACCTTGAAGGCAGTGACCATTGGTGCCCATCTTCTGGGTAAGCTTCTGATGATCTTTTTCACATGATCTGCTTTGGTATATCCTTTGTTCAAAACTCTCAGAC
Source organism: Vicia faba (assembly GCA_948472305.1). NCBI lineage: Eukaryota > Viridiplantae > Streptophyta > Magnoliopsida > Fabales > Fabaceae > Vicia > Vicia faba. The sequence goes on along the minus strand of OX451740.1, from coordinate 1,053,451,798 downwards.
CAGCGATCAGAGTTTGAAACCTAGAGAATATTGCTTCTATAGACTCACTCTCTTCAACTTTGAAGGCTTCATACTTCTGAACTAAAGCCAGAGCTTTAGACTCCTTAACTTGAGCGTTTCCTTCATGAGTCATTTTCAGAGACTCAAACATATCATGCGTTGTATCTCTATTAGTGATTTTTTCATATTCTACTTTAGAGATAACATTTAAAAAAATATTTCTAACTCTGTGATGATTTTTAAAATCAGCTTTTTGTTGTCTATCCATATTTTTTCTATCCACTTTGTTTCCTTCTGAATCTGTAGGATGTTTGTAACCATCCAAGACTATATCCCAAAGATCACTATCATGACCTAGAAAGAAACTTTCTAGTCTATCATTCCAGTACTCAAAATCTTCTCCATCAAACACTGGAGGTTTGTTGTAACTATTATTGTTTTGTTCAGCAGCCATTGTGTTTTCTTCTGGATCTTTTCCTGACACGGTTAAGTGTTGTGCTTAGAGTCAAGCTCTGATACCAATTGAAGGGGTAAGAAAACACTTATAAGGGGGGGGGGGTTTGAATAAGTGACTCTTTTCGTTTTCAAAACAAAGCTCAAACAATAATGGAAGAACACAGTTATTTTTATCCTGGTTCGTTTGAACTCAAACTACTCCAGTCACCCGCCAAGGTGATTTCGCCTTTCTCAACAAGGACTTAATCCACTATCAACTGATTACAATCACACAACAATTGTTGTGACTAACAATGCACAAGTAAACTTACAAGTGACTAACACCACTAAGACTTAAATCTAGTCTTAGTCTGCTTGAGAAATCTGACCAAACTTGGTCTCTCAAGGAACAAATACAGGAGTTTAATCTTTACAGATAATGAAATAGAGTTTTCTTCTAATCAAGCTATATCACAACTGTGATTCTTCACTTAGAATATAATGCACAAATTTTATGAACAATGAGTTTATGAGCTTTTGGATCTTTCACGTAGTTTCTTGCTTCTTTTGAAAATTTGATTGGTTTTCTTGGTTCACTTGAAAAAAAATTGTAGGCTTGCAATAAATGTCCTTCTATTTATAGTAGGAACAATAAGACCGTTGCTGCCTTCAGAAAAGATGGAGAGCATTAAATGCTTTGCGTGTATCCTTGCAATATTCCATTTTCCAAGAAACTAGTTGTAGGCACTTGAGTGCTTTCATCCGTCTTTGCATTAATGAGCAAACGTCTGAATGTAAGAACGTGTTTTCCTTTGCTTTGACAAGACAAGTTGATCTAAACGTTACTTCAGAGTTTTCTCCAATGTCTTTAAGTCAGAACATGCTTCACTTATCTTCTAGGCAATGTGTTGCTTGTTAAGAACTTTGAACAACGCTTGCTTTCAAGTTATCTTCTGAACAAGGAGCCTGCTAGAAGTTAGAAGATATATTTAACAAATAAAGTGTCTTACCAGAGTCAGCAGATGCGTTTGAATAAAAGGTTCTTTTATCAAAGAACTTCTTCATAATCTTTGCTTAGTACTTTAGAATGTTTTCTGTCAGAACATTAACTAAGACATTCAAAACACATTCATCAGAGCATAAATTATCTTAAATATAATTTAGTTATCATCAAAAATCTTGAGATAGGTCAGAACTAATCTTGTTCTTTCATAACCAAACTGTCTCAGAGCCAAGCAGGGTTTGTAGGTGATGCCTCCTCTAATGCCAAGTAGAGGGACATTAGGAAATTCCCCATAACGGTCAATGATAATAACATTCTCTTTGGATCGAGAACACCAATGAATATCTGAATGGTTAAGTGTTATTAACCGTTGTGACCACCTCAAGCCTTGCTCATTCTTCAAGAATGACTGGGGAAGATGATAAATAAGCCATCTTTCCAGGAGAGGAGTGCAGCACATGAGAACACCTCTTTTCCTCATTGTACGAGTGTGAAAAGAGTGGAGGATATCCCCAAGCAATGTAGGCACCAGGTTGCGAGTCATGAAGATTTTGACAGCACTCACATCTATGAGTTGATCAGGGTTAGGGAACAAGACCATCCCATAGATGATAAGAGCTACAATCTCCTCAACAGATTGTAAATCTAGAGAATTCTAACAGCTTTGGGCCTTCTCAAACAAAAACTTTGACAAGAAGCCTTTGACACCACTTCTAGTTTCCCAATGTGTTGTGACATCAGATGAGTGCAAGTGCAGGGCTTGAGCAATCTCTTCTGGCTTTGAATCTCTTTCCGTACCGTTGAAGGGTAGTTGATTGAGAATAGGAATCCTCAAGAGTTGAGAAAATTCCTCCAAAGTAGGCACAAGTTGGTAGTCAGGAAATGTGAAGCAATGATGCAAAGGGTCAAAGAACTGGAAGAGAACTTTCAACATATCCTTCTCAGTGTTAGTGGTGACCAAGTTGAGTAGACGACCATGCCTCTCGGTGAATGGAGAATTCTCAGGAATCTTTGAAGCTAGCTCCTTGAGTTGTGGAGGAATTCTTACAAGGTTGACTTGGATAGTTTTCCTGCGAAGTGAATCCATAACCTATAAAACAAGAACAAAGATGAATCTCCAAAATCCTTGAAATGGTTAGTGAATGCACATGATGCTCATGATGTTCATGATGTTATGCACAAGTATATATGTACAAGAAAATCACACAAGTTCCTAGTTTAGGCTTGCATGGGGTTTCATAGGTAAATACCCTCTTGAAGTTTAGTTGGCTCAACCTGTCCTAGAAATAGTAACCAGGTTCTAAGGAGCTCAATATCACTGGATTGTTTCCTTGTTCATTGTTTCAATTCAGCCTCTTTACTGGCGATCGAAATATTCCAAGGAACCAACCCTCAATGAGTGTAGTATCGAGTATCTACCAACTTGGGACTGCACCAAAGCCGATCATCTCACTACATCCTAAAAGGCCAAGTTGGTCAAGTAAAGGTTCTAAAAGTTCGTTAGTGCTTCATGACATCACTCAGCGGCCCTGTTCTCTTTGATTGACTCAAAGGCTACCGGTACCCACAAATATGTCGCACTACCATAGTTATTGCTTAGACCATGTCGGTATACCCCGCACAGTTTCCATAACGTATTACTATTTAGCTATGAATGTTTCCCAAATCCGGGTAGAGGATTCAAACCCAAACAATAGAACCAAAGTGTAAAGAAAACAAATTAAGCAAGGTAAGCAAATAAAGGTGATCTAAACCCTAAGGTAACCCCACTTTTAGAAAATTCCCCAGCAGAGTCGCCAGTTCTGTGATGCGATGGGAGAACTGACTTGAGGTTTTGCGTTTGTGTTTGCAAATGTCGCGGTTAGCAAGAGTCGCCACCGACTTTTCTTTTATCCAAAAGAAAAGGTAAAAAAGCACAGGAAAGACCTTTGAGATGTTTTCTTGAGTTCGGGGGGGTAGATTATGAAAAGGGAAGGTGCTAGCACCCTTTTCATCCATGGTTTTCCATGGGCTCTTAGTTACTTATTTAGATCACTTGCTTTGCTTTTGAAATTGTTTAAAATGGTGTTTTGTATGGTTTTGAAAGTATTTTGAAAAGAGGACATCGTTTAGGCAATCTTTGTAATGATTCTTGTTCGTAAGAATGTATACAAAGATGTTTGTCTTTTGAAAAATGTTTCAATGTTTTGAAAGTTTGTTTGGAAATGTTTTGAAAATGTGTGTGTGTTTGTTTGAAAAATAGCAAGGATTGTTTGCAAATTGATCAAGTAACTAGAAGCATTCTACCTACTCAAAAGTCTTTCTTGTAAATTTTTATTCCTTTGAAATTGTTGATTTACCATTGATTTGGTAAACGACCCTATCTTTGGATGTTAAACGAGACGGGCGTGGGTCATCGTATGACCATGATAGCAATGTTGCCAAGTATCTTTAGCATTTTGATGAACCAAGATCATTTTGTTTTAGGCAACCTTTTGATAGCGTCATCGAGGGACTATGATCTTATTTGTTAATTTTGCTTTTCCAAGATACTTTGCATGCATACCATGGCCATTTTTTAGGCAACAAAGTGGGTGAAACTCTAAGGGGTGCTTGTGTGCAATGTGTGTCATTTTACATGCATTTGTCTTGTATTAGATCTTTGCTATTTGTTTGATTTTTGTCTTATCATACAAACCCTAATTTTACTAAACATGTATATAATACGATAAATTGCGTAAAATAAATCTAAGCTATTACAACAATTATTATGGGAGGGGGATACAAATTTTGAATAGGGATATTTGCAAAAAAAATAAAATCCTAAAATACTATTACAACCCAATTGAATTATGTACAAATTAAATAAATAAACAAGTATTTAAATATGCAAATAAAATGTATTTATGCAAAAATGTCTTGTATTAATTTTATGTATGAAAAAAAATAAAATTATTTAAGTCCTAAAAATAAGAAAAATAATATTATTATTTTTGAAAGGGGAAACCCTAATTTTTTTGATTTAAAAGAAAATTATGCTTTCTATTATTATTTTGTCTATTTTTTGTATAAGAAAATATAAGTAATATTATATACAATATTAAAAATTAAAATGTGTATGAAAATAATATTTTATGTGTGAAATAATAAAATAAAAAATGCATGGTATTTATTAAATGTTTTTACAAATTTTATTTAAGAAAATAAAGTTCATTATCCTAATAAACTATTTTTTATGCCAAAAAATAATTAAAAAAATAAAATAAAATGTAAAAAGTTAAGAAAATATTTTTGTGATTTTTTAATGTTCAGAAAAAATTGTTAAAATCAATAAACATAAAAAATATAAGAAAATATGAAAAATATACAAAATAAGCAAAGGGGGTGCAAATAGTGGATTAGGGGTGTGGAAAGCAAAACAAGCAGGCCCAAGGCGCGCCAGGCCCAGGACACTTCATCCATGTCCTCCAGCTTCCATTCGCGCGCGTATCTGCCTTAAACCTGTAACTTGTCGTAGCTTGCATAAAAATGAAAACTCATAACATAAAAAATGTAGCTTGTAATCTTACGATTCCAATGATATAAAATTCATGACCTAACTCTCAAAGATCAGGGAGAATTTCAGTGGCCCTAATTCATGACCTAATTTTTTTATGAACTTCAAGCTTCAAATTCTCATGGCACAGTTAATATAAATGACAAATATGCATATGTACAGCTTTACCAAGTTAAGGACTACATTTTTGCTTCACAAATCGTGGCTTGAGGATGCCTAAATAGAGAGATAAAGTTTTGAAAAATACCTCCTTCAGCTGGATTTGGATATGGCAATGTGGGGACTTTGAGTGAGGCCTGAGGATCGTGTGAGCTTCCTTGAAGTTCCCTCAAGCTATTCCAATGCTTAGCTTGCCTTGAGGATGCTTGAAACTCCCTGTAGAAGTCAAGCTGCAACCTTCAAAAATGAAAATGGTGATGTCTGAAACAGGGCTCACAGTTGCAGGATGAAGGCTTGGATAGTTTGGATGTGATGTATGGAAGGTGTTTGAAGTGTTACAAGGCAAAACGCACGAGCAAATATTGAATTGGCAAGAGTTTTGCAGAAGCTGCCCTGTTTGGGCAGAAATTTATGTTTTTGAGTTTTGGAATGTTTCAGAGCATAAGCCTTCGTGTTCTAGCTTGAGATAAGTTTGTGAAGTTGTTTTGAATGAGGCCAAGCCCTCCCTTTATCAGCTCGTACAAGTTTTTGACTTTTGGCCACTTTTCTTGTTTTTGAAGAGAGGTTGAAGTGACCATGCTAAAGGACTGTACTTGGCTATCTTGTGAGCTGCAAGGGTTGGTATACTTTGCTTGTGATCTATGGAAAATGCCTGTACTCAAGGAACAAGTCCAAGGCTCAAGGTTGATAAAGTTGGAAAAGCTTGCTTTATCAAAATGGCATTGTGCCCTTTATGCCATTTATGGATTTATTCCTTGTACAATGCTTCAAAAGCCAAAACAAAGCCATTATCCACTGAGTTAGCATTTAATTATGGAGTGTAGAAGGGATTTAGGACCTGTAATGCAAGGTACAAGCATGCTTGATCAGATTTGCAACTTGGTGCATTGTGAAAATGGCTTGAACAAAAGTGACAAAATGCCATTTTCTCTTCTTCGATTCTCCCTAACCACAAATGATCTTGGAGAGTTATTGGAAATTTTGGAAAGCTTGCAACATGCTATACAATCCATATTTGAAATGCATTTTGAGATACCTCTTGGAACTAGGTGAAAAATGTCCATGAAGTTGGGTCAAAAACCTGCCTAAATTAGGGCAAATTTTCACTAAGTTATTTAGTTCATGGGCCTCTGTTCACAAATTCATATCTTGAGATCCAAGCATCTTTTGGGAAAACTTTGTGAATCAAAGTTGTATATTTCATGGAGGACTATAACTTTCATGTTGGAAGTTTCTTTTGAATCCAATTTCATCATGGTGAAAAAGTTGTGGAAAGTTGGGAAAAAATAAGAAAATTTCCATACTTAGAAAAATTCTAAGTTATGAAAACTTTCAAATTAAAACCCTAATTTGTAATTTTAGGTTTCTTGGTCAAACATTTTCACATTTTTACATATCTTGATGAATTATGACCCTTGGCACTTGATTTTGACTAAAAAGTCAAAGTTTGACTTTTCAGTGCACAGTTGACTTTTGATCAGTTGACTGCAAAATTCATCTGTCAATCCTATGCATTTGAGATCTTTTGAACTATGTGATTAGGTCAAGATGATTCCATTGAGTCCTTAAAATCATGATTGAACCCAATTGGCCATTGGCTAGGTTAAAAATCAGAAATTGCCCTTTCTCAGTCAAAACCCTAATTTTGACCATTTTGCCCTTTTGATGATTTGATCAAATTTCTTGAGGAGTTGTGATCCAAACTTGATCAAATGGTTCATATGAGTCTAAAGTGTTGTTGTGGATAAAAAATTATGAAGTTTGACTGTAAATTGGCCATGGTTGACTTTTTCCCCAATTCAGCTGATTTTTAGGTCAACTGTTCAATTGACTAGGCAAAAATGTGATTCAAGGCTTGAAACTTGACATGGGCAATATTAGGGGTCCAAGATGGTGTATGAAAGTCACATGAAGCATTGATGGTCCAAAAATCCTTGTGCAAACTCAAACCCTAATTTTAGGTCATCAGTGCAAGATGAGGTCTTGAGCTGAGCAAACTCTAATCTTGTCTGGAGTTCAAGAAGTCTTGTGAGAAAAATATTGATAAATGAGAGGGAAAATTTTGGGGTACAAAACTCAGCAAAAATTCTATTTTCTTGTTTTCTTGTTACAGATCCAGTGCACCCTTGGTCCAAGCATCCACCATACGCCTTCAACGCTTAGCTAGCCAGATGTCCACGCGCTGGATCCAGAGGTCATCATCTGAGGGTCTACCAAAGTCCCAAGTCAAAGTGTAGCGCTGGATCCAGGAGGGTCAACGTGGACCCTTGCTTTTGGGCCCCAAAGATGCTATTTGCACCCCTCCAATTGCTGATTACTAGGCCCAATGTTCTCTCTTCTTTATTCTTTTATATTTTCTTTTATTTAATTTATTTAAATTATTTAACTAACATACAAAATTAATTCTTTTTTATCAAAAATCATAAAATCAATTTTCAACAAAATTAGAATTTAGGCTTTTTTTTTAATCAAAATTTAATTTAATTAGTTTATTTAATTTTAGGGTAACCTTAATTCTTTTTGTAAATAAATTAAAACAAATTAGAAAATTAGGTTTTACTTGATTTAACATTTATTTTCTTTTCTCAAAATAACCAAATAGGCAAAATAATTATTTTCTCAAATTTAAATTAATTAGTAATTAGGTTGGTATTTAATTCTTTTTCTTAAAATAATCAAAAACAACCAAAAAATGATTTTTTCTTTTTAATTAGGTTAGACGGGGTCAAAACCCTAGTTTTCTTTCGTTCTCGATTCATCGCGCATTTATTTATTTTTACAATATTGATGTAATTGCTCATGGGATGTAATAGTTTAATTAGGATTTTCCTTTCATTTATCGTTTTGACGGGTTTTTTGGCTATGTAATTAATCTCACCCGAAGCCTTGTAATAGCGTAGCTTTATTTTCCGCATTTTAATTCTCGCAAATATTCACTGTTAGATGTATGATAATAGGATTTCATGACAAGAATGTGTGTTAATTTTGAAATGGTTAGCAAACCCTAAATGTGCAAAGATAATAACTGAAATCAAATCACTCGCACATGCGCACTCCTAGGATATACTCTCACTGCGGTTGCCTTCGGTAAACGGTCATTATGTATAGGGTGTTTTAGTGGTCGCTCTTTTTGTCTAAACAAGGATCAAAGGTCCCATTCGGAAATGTTGCCTCAGAAAGGTTGCCTCAGAAATGTTGCCTCGAATATGATCTTAAGACATTAGGGTTATTACTAAGACGTCCTAACATTGCTTTAGTGATCGTACGTCCCCTTTCGAATTGACCCTTACAACTCCAACGATGGTGCTACCTACTCACTAATAGTAAGATAGCGTTGTCTAAAGGAAACAAGAACAAAAACATTCTTTTTTCGAGTAGGTAGATGCTAGTAGGTACTTGCTCAAAATCAAACTTTTCCACACTTACACTTTTTTCACACAAAGTTTTCAAAACGACTTCGTAACACTCTTAAGGACAGAAGCAAGGGTTAAATCGAAGTAAAAAAAAACTTTTCAAAACACACAAACACAGAAGTAATTTTAAAAATGATGAGCAAGTAACTAAGAGCCCGTGGAAAACCACAGATAGAAAGGGTGCTAATACCTTCCCTTTCTATAATCTACCCCCCGTACTCAAAATCTCGAATAAGGAATTTTTCTGTGCTTTTTTCCTTTCCAGTTGGATAAAATAAAAGTCGGTGGCGACTCTTGCTTACCGCGACATTTTGCGAACACAAACGCAAAACACAAACCAGCATTTTCCTAAAACAGTCCGGTTCTGCCACCGTATCACATGGGCCAACTACATAAGCTTAATGTGTTAAGTTAATTTGAAGTCGCACCCCCTTTTTACTAACAATAATAATCCCTAACCGGATTATACTATAAGAACTTAATTATTATTCTCTTGAATTAATCTTCCATTTTTGAATCGCATGGGCCATTGGCCAACATGCTTCACGAATGGGTTTATGAGTCTTTCTGATTTAGAAAGCCCCATTCTCCTGAATTAATATAATCCCCTAGTTGGATAAAGACGGGCCATAAGACATTGTTGTACCGTCTTTAATTAAATATTTCTTCTATTTTTCTTTCAAAAAATAAAATCGTCGCGGTAGGACAAATTTGGGGTATGACAGTATTAGACGAGAGCATGTGGATAGTTGACAGTGGTGTTACATTGCATGTTACACCAAGGAAGGATTTCTTCACATCTTATACTTCTGGTGATTTTGGAGTGTTACAGATGGGTAATGATGGTGTATCTAAGGTAATTGGTGTTGGTGATATTTGCTTGCAAACTAACACGGGAATGCAATTTTTGCTTAGAGGTGTCAAACATGCTCCAGATGTATGATTTAATTTGATCTCTGTGCATATACTTGATGATTATGGTTATGACAATCACTTTGGTTCTGGAAAGTGGAAACTCAACAAAAGTAAGTTGGTTGTGGCTAGAAGGAAATTTTTTATAAATTGTATTGGACAAAAATTTTGGTTGCTAGGGACGATGTGAATGCTATCGACATGGAAGCATCTTTGTGGCACCAAAGACTTAGTCATATTAGTGAAAAAAGGTTGAATGTTTTGGCCAAAAAGGATATTATTCTTGGGTTAAATAATACATATTTGGAGAAGTTATCTCATTTCATGGTTGGTAAATAGACTAGAGTATATTTCAAGAGACATCCTCCTTTAAGGAAGTCAAAGTTTCTTCAATTGGTATATTCTGATGTTTGTGGTCCATTAAAGGTAAAATCCTTTAGTGGTGCACTTTATTTTGTTACCTTTATTGATGATTGTTCTAGGAAAATATGGGTTTATGCCTTAAAGACAAAAGACCAACTGTTGGAGAAGTTCAAAGAATTCCATGCTTCGGTAAAGAGGTAGACAAGCGAGAAGCTGAAATGTGTTCGTTCTAATAATGATGTTGAGTATTGTAGACCATTTGATTCCTATTGCAAGAAACATGGTATTGCACATGAAAAGACTCCTCCTGGAACTCCTCAATTGAATGGTTTAGCAAAGAGGATGAATCGAACATTAATTAAAAGAGTAAGGTGTATGCTCTTTGAAGCTAAATTTCCAAATAATTATTGGGATGGGGCACTTTACACGACGGTGCATGTTATTAATCTTACTCTTATTGTTGCTTTGAACAATGAAGTTTCAAGCAAAATTTGGTTGGAAAGAATGTCAAGTATGATAATTTGAGAATCTTTGGTTGTAAGACTTTTATGAATATTACAAAGTATGAAAGATCCAAGTTGTACGCAAAGTCAAAACAATGTATCTTCATCGGCTATGGGCAAGATGAGTTTGGTTACAGGTTGTATGATCTTGTAGGGAAGAAGCTTATCTGAAGTCGCGATGTAGTGTTAATGGAAGAACAAACTATTGAAGACGTTGATAAGGTGGAGAATACGACACCCAAGAAAGATATTATTTTGTCTAATATTGATCCAATTCGGTTACCTAATCACAATCTAGATGGTATTAGCGGTGATGATCAGAATGATGAGCCATATGATTATGTTAATGATGAACAACTTGGAGATGAGGTGAATATTCACACTAATGATAATGAAGAGGAGAATGATATGTCACAAGATGAGAATCTTGGTGAAGCTCCAGAATCATCTCAAGCTCAACTTAAGAGGTCTATCAGGCATAGACAACCTTCTACAAGGTATAATTTTGATGAGTATATGACCTTGACTGATGAGAGTGATCCTGAGTGTTTTCAAGAGGCCATGGAAAGTGATGAAAATAAAAAGTGGTTGGATGCAATGCATGGCGAGATGAAATCATTGTATGATAATCACACTTATGATTTAATTAAGTTGCATAAAGGTAAAAGAGCCTTGGAAAAAAGGTGGACTTATAGAGTTAAACATGAGAGCAATTCTAAGTCTCCAAGATTTAAAGTCAGATTAGTGGTAAAAGGTTTTCGTCAAAGAAAGGGTGTTGATTTTAATGATATTTTCTCACCTATTGTAAAGATGTCATTAATCAGAACCATATTGATTTTAGCTGCTACTCTTGATTTAGAGATTGAGAAAATGGATGTGAAAACGGTTTTCCTTCACGGTGATTTGGAGGAAGAAATCTACATGAAATAACCTAATGGTTTTCAAGTTAAAGTCAAAGAAGACCGTGTTTGTAGATTGAGAAAAAGTCTATATGGGTTGAAGCAAGCTCCAAGGAAATGGTACAAGAAGTTTGAGTTTGTTATGTGTGATCAAGGATACCAAAATACTACTTCAGATCATTGCGTCTTTGTTAGGAAATTTTCTAATGATGACTTTATTATCCTGATGTTATATGTTGATGATATGCTAATTATAGAGAAAAACATTTCTAACATTAACAGGATAAAGAAACAGTTGGGAGAGTCATTTGTCATGAAAGACATGGGAGCAGCTAAACAGATTCTTGGCATTAGAATCATACGTGACAGAAAAGAGAAGAAACTTTGGATGTCACAAGAACATTATATTGAAAGAGTGCTACAAAGATTCTAAATGAAAAGTTCTAAGGCGGTAAGCACTCCTCTTGCTACTCATTTCAAATTGAGTTCATTTGAAAGTCCTAAAGGTAAACATGAAGCATTTTATATGAAACATATTCCTCATGCATTTGTTGTGTGTAGTTTGATGTATGCAACGGTATGTACAAGACTAGATATAACACATGTTGTTAGTACAGTCAGTAGATTTTTGGAAAATCCAGGTATAGAGCATTGGAATGTTACAAAATGGATTTTAAGGTATCTTCGTCGTACTACTTTAATGAGGTTTTTCTTTGGAGGAGATAAGCCTACTCAAGTAGGATACTCTGACTTTGATATGGATGGAGACATTGATTCCATAAAGTCCACTTTAGGCTACATGATTAAATTTGCAGGGGGAGTTGTGACTTGGCAGTCTAGATTGCAAAATTATGTAGCATTGTCTACTATAGAAGATGAGTTCATTGCCATTACCGAAGCATGAAAAAAGTTACTTTGGTTGAAGAAATTTTTGCAGGAGCACGGTTTTGTTCAAGACAAATATGTGTTATTTGTTGATAGTCAAAGTGCTATTCATCTTGGTAAGAATCCAACTTTCATAATAGGTCCAAACATATTGATGTGAGATATCATTGGATACATGATATTTTGGATGCTAAGTTGTTGGAGTTAGCTAAGGTTCATAGAGATGATAATGGTTATAATATGATGACTAAAGCGTTACCAAGAGGGAAATTTGAAGTTTGTTATGATATCGTCGGTTTGGCAATTTTATTCACATAGTTGTGAGGGGGAGATTTGTTGGGCTTGGATTCCCTTCCTATGTGGAGAAAGAACCAAATATGAATATCCCATTTTTCTCACTTATTTAAGTGGAGAATGTCAATTTAGGGTTAAGAGAAATATAGAGAAAATAAGGATTCAAAAAGAGAGAAAAGATGAGAGAAACTCATTCCCGTTTTTTCTGTATCATCTAAAAGATAATTTTTCTGTACTCAAATTAACACTAAGGGTATTGTAGGAACATAAACCAAAAATTATAGACTAAAGTCTTTCGCCTTAGACAATGATTCAAGGCATGGCTTTACACCTAAGTCTCGTTATCTGAATTTTCATCTTCTTTTGTATTGGTCAAAAAGTATAAGTGTGCATGTTCCCCTGCAAAGGCAAGGATACTCAGAGGGCTTAGTGGGTTTATAACACAATTTGATAGTGAGGACTTGCCCATGACGAGGAGAATCTATGTACAATGGTGTTTTAAGGTAGCTTAGGAGACCTGCTCATATGAAGTAAGAGGTTATGATGATTATCGGTGATGCTTGGTAGAAAACGTGTGACCATCGGCCGTCGTATATCGAGGTTATAGAGAGTGTTGTGCTATTTAGGGTATAAAGAATATGTATTACTTGGGGTCTGTAGTTTCTCCTTGAACTGAAATGTATTTATAGAGGTCCATAGGAAATAGGGTTTCCTCATAAAGGGCCACTGCCCACTTAGTCAAAAGTGGAAAGTTGAATCCCTATTCTCAAGGGAGTCGTGGGTCAATTAATGACATTGACTTACTCTTTGCCCAAGAAAATATCTTATCCCATGTTTTTCACGTAAAGGTGGGGGAATACTACAAGGCGAGGCAATACCTCTATTTAAACAACCTTCTTTCATCGCCTTTCCTAGGGCATTGCTCCAAACGAGTCCTTTTACAAAAATAACACTACCTAGTCCCTCAGGCACGAGGCCTTTAGTAGAAGGCAAAGTATTTTTTCACTCACGATTGATGGGAGTATCCCGAGGATTGGTGTTTCCTCTTACTAGGTCTTTAGCCGCTTTAGGAGACTCAGAAGAGGAGACACTAAGTGTAACACCTTAACTTCCATCGAATAGTTATAATTTAAAATCAGAATAAATTAAAAACTTCATACAATTAGGATGCCACATTCATCAACATAAACCTGCTCATATTATAATAACATGTAACACATACAACTTATTAAAATTACTAATAATAACTATAAAAACTTCAACATGTTTAACTTCATTTTATTGCAACGGAAAAACATCAACAAATTATTCAAATACTTATTTAAAACAAAACATATTATAAAGTAGTCATAAAAATTGCAACATAAGAGATATTATAAAATCTCTGACAAATACAACACAACACTCAAACATTCGACACCAGTGTTACATATCAAAGCAGACATTGACACCGAAGTAATAAAGAAGAGAATTTCTTCTATTCACATCCACACCTTCATTGCGGATCACCTGCATATTATTCACGTGGAAGCAACATTCAAACAGAAAGGGTGAGGTATCACAATAATATAAAGGAATGCATAATAGTAAGTAGATAAAACATTATTCCATGCATAGTCACCAATTTCATGAATCACACTTCCACACCATCAATAACATCCAATTAATTAAAAATTATGTAATAACAACATTCATGCAACCTCAACAGTTATGCAATAACATCAATTATGCAATAACAACAATTATGCAATGCATTGAGACTCAACACCAATGACTAAGTGCATGTGGTACCAATATATGAACTCTCAGGTTCACCGCTCCCGATCCATCATTGTTGTACCTCAAAATTTTCCCTCTCTTTTTCAAGGATTCTCAAGGAATTGATCAGACAAAATCATCTCCGAAGCGCTGGGACCCCAAATTAGGGTTTTGACTGAAAGTGACCAATCTTTGACTTTTGACCTAGTACATGACTTATTGGTTTGGAATATAATCTCAAGTGCATCATTTCTACCTAATCGCATATTTCAATTCATCTCCTGAGATCAGTGGATTGATAGACGAAATTCGGTCAACTGGTGGAAAAAGTCAATTATACACTAAAAAGTTAAACTTTGACTTTTTGACCAAAATCGAGTCCCAAAAATCACATTTCATCAAGACATCCAAAATATGAAATTTGATCATCAAAAATCAAGAGAGTCAAAAATCCAACTTTGCAAGACTTGGAAAATTTTCTAAGTATTTTCTATACTTGTTAATTTCATTGCTTCATGACATCTTTTCACTATAATTCAAAATAATTCAAGATGTTACAAATAATTTAAGTTATTATAAAGTTGCATTTTTGCAAGATTACAAATCCTAAGCTTTGTCTTGCTTGAATTTTTCCCTTTGACTCAATGTCCAAACTTTGCCACTATGTTGTCCATAAAACCAAACTTGTGTCATGCTACAAACAATGTTGTCTAAATTACTGCTGAACAAAGTATGCTATGCTACCTCTAAACACTGATACAACACTCCAAAATTACTGCAAACCAATCCATTTTTTATGGTATTTTGCTGTAAAAAAAACTGCTGTAAATCAGTCCAAAACAGCCTGCAAATCAGTCCAAAACTGCTCTATACAGTCTGCTCCAACCTGCATCATAACAGCCACAAAATTGCATCTAAATGGCTAAAGAAAATTCTGTGGAAAAGTATCAAAACAATAGGAAAAAACAGTTCAAATGGTTATTTGTTTCCCTCCCGAAATCCCAGCAAAACTCATCTACAAATAAACTATTTCACAACACATTTAGGGGAATTTTTTAGAGAGAAAAAAGAGAAGAGAAAAAACCAAACAACATTCTTTGTAAACTCTACTCATTCACAAAAGACCCTTGCTCAAACTCATATCTATTTTCATTCACCAAAACAAAACCTCAACCCATTATTCCATCTCACAAACTCTCCCATAAACCAACTACCCAAACACCTCATATACATCACACAGAGATTGTTCAAACACAAGAATAATTTCTGTAACACCCTTATCACCACCTTCCAAACATAAATGAAAAAACAGTATTTTGCAACTTTGACTGGGTTGGAGCGATTCTGGAACTTTGCGGCACAGAGTAAGGATTGGAGCAGCTCCAAAGAGGAGTTTGGTCAATCATCACTTTGCATCCGGAGACATCAATACATATTCCAAAGTTTCGCTTCAAGAGTTATACTTTTTTCCAAACTGTAATATCTTTATCCATACATCATTTGTTGTTTGTGTTCAAAAGATATATAAAAAAGATAGATCAAAAGAAGGAAACTCAATGAAAAAAGCCAAGACAGGGGGCTGATACGGGTGCCTGTGTCACACGACACGGCCCGTGTCAGCTCATCTATTTAAAATTAACAAAAAGTGCAGGACAGGATGCTGACACTGGTGCCCGTGTCACAGGACACGACACGTATCAGACCTACTAGAACTATAAGCTAACAAAGATGCAGGTCAGGGTGCTGACATGGGCGCCCGTGTCACAGAACACGGCCCGTGTCAGGTCTACTGGAGCCAGAAACATGTAAAGTGGCAAGTCAGGGTGGTGACATGGGTGCCCGTGTCAGCTTAGCTGGTGCAGAAAGAAAAAACACGCATGAATCATTACAGGGTGCTGACATGGGTACCCGTGTCGAAGGACACGACTCGTGTCAGACCAGACAACATAAATCTTGATTTTTTGACTTTTTGTTTTTATTTTCATTCGATTTGGTTGTAATAGTAAAATTAGGTTTTATTTGCTTTTATCTCCCCATTTGTAAACTTATACCCCATCCCCTAAAGTGATAGAATAGCGTAGGATTTTAATTTCTGCAAATTTATCGCTTTAATATGATTGTTAGTAATTAGGGTGTGTATGTCAAGATAAAATCAATCTTAGAAAATCCTAATCTCAAAGACAAAAATTCATGCAATCAAAACACCATTCACACACGTGCACTTCTAGGGTAACCCCGCTTTGTTTCCTCGGAAAATAGTCATGTCCCTCGAATATGGGTGTTTTAGCAAAGACCCTCGATAAAAAAATATCGTAGGGAAAGGATGTCCCTCGATGTTGCCTTCGGTAAACAATCTAGTCCTTTACGAAAATTACTAAAACGTCTCATAAGTTGCCTTCTATGACTATACGATTGACCCATGCCCGTCCATTCACATCCAAAGATAGGGCTTCTTAGGAATCAATGGTAAGGTAACAATACCTAAAGGAGGAGGAAAATAACAAAGACCTTTTTGAGTAGGTAGGACGCTCGTAGTTGCTTGCTTGCAAATCGAAACCATTTTCACACTTACACTTTCAAAACATCTTCAAAAACAAACATATCTTTGAACTATTTTCAAAACCAACACTTTGTATGCATTCTTATAGAGAAGAGAATCATTACAAAGTTTTCCAAAACAAAGGAGTTTTCAAAATATTTTTAAAACTTGCACCACCAAACACATTTTCAAACAAAGCAATTTTCAAATGATCTAGCAAGCAACTAAGAGCCCGTAGATAACTACGGATGAAAAGGGTGATAATATCTTCCCTTTTTATAAACTACCCCCCGAACTCAAGAAAAATATCTTGAAAGGTCTTTCCTGTTCTTTTCACCCTTTCCTTTATTGGATAAAAGAAAAGTCGATGGTGACTCTTGCTATCCGCAACATTTGCGATAAAACGCAAAACACCCAAGTCAGTTCTCCCATCGTATTACAATCACCATAGGAACAGAGCACGCCAAAATCATTACTATCACCATAGGTAACTCTTTATTGATTCCACCTGGAACCAGATACTCGCACCCAATCCACACAATGAGATTAAGGCTCGCCAAAATGGACCATCGTCCAAACACCAATGATGCATGCCTCAACAATTAACATGCAACAACACAATTATGTAAGTTGATTGTTCACCTAAATCAATATAATATACCAATGTTGTCCATCCATGCACTAAATACATGTTATAACATTATGCAACAACAATTAACAGTATAGCAAGTAAAAAAAACACATTCACGCATATTCCAAACACAACATCATACTGCAACATACAATTATACACCTTACAATACCATTACACATCATTTTAAACATTTCCAAAAACATGAACATATATTTAAATGAAAGTAAGTTATATCATATTTCAAAATCTTCAAACGACGCGTCAATCGGACACCCGGAACTAAAGTTACGAATTTTTAAAGTTTTGTAAAAATCCTGCCAGAAAAGTCAAAATTGATTTCACCATATCCCGATATCGATTTCGGCCTCGAAATAGCCCAGAACCCCATTTTTTTCAAGTGAAAATCGATTACGCCAAACCCGTAATCGATTACGCCTTTGCAAAAGCACTTTTTTTTTCTTCTATTTTTCAGTATAAAAAATCACTTTTAAGCCATCTCGAAACCCCATTTTTCTTACAAATCATTTAGCTTATGTTTTAACACGAAAAATCACTTTTTAAAAGTTTCAAACGGCAAATACTTTTCACCAAAAACATCCTTAACTTATTTTCGACTCTGAATCGCAACCACACACAACAACACTATCTACCATCAATAATTTCATCAAACGTATAATTTCACAGCAACATTACATGATTTACAATTCAATCATCAACCACAACAACACAACATTCACCAAATACCAACTCATTCAATACAAACAATCACATCATCATATATCAATTCATCCAATGCAAACAATTACATCATCATACACCAAACCATACAAATCAAAAAGAGACAACTCAACATGCATCAATTTGATTCAAACCCAAGAAGCGATAATCACAAACATGAACAAATACAATTCAACCATGGCAACCTATAAATTATTATACAATCCCTTAGAAAATTTAAACCTCACCTTACCTTGGTATTCCTTGTAAAAATCTTTTTTCACCTCTAATAATGAAGTTCTTTCCTCTTCTTCCTCAAGCCCTAGCTTTGCTCTTTCACCTTTTCTCTTATCTTTTCACGTAATGTTAGTTCTGCCCTCACTAATCCCTTATTATCTTATATTTTTATTATTATTATTATTATTATTATTCGCAACTAATTAAAAACATAAAACCAAAACTAAATAATTATGCCTGTCATCAGAACAAGTTTTCCCTATACAGGATTCGCATCTGCTTACTGTTTATTTCAGTAGAGATGGCTCTAGAACAGACTATCCTGGATCTTCAGACCCAAAATACTTAACTTCAAGGATTTTTCCTGAACCTATCCAAGGGGCAAGAAGAAGTGAAGGCACTCCTCATTGGGAGCATGACCAAGAGGAATCCTGAAGACAACAGGGACGACCAGTTAGAACGATTACAAATTGAAATGGCAACAATGAAAGTCCAGATGATGGGATAAATGGTGGGCGAGATGGATCTTATCCAAAACTTGGCTCATGGACAAGAAGCGTTGAGAGCCCTCGTCAACAAGCTTCATTAAGACGGATGCAACCATATGGGACAAACAGCTAGAATTGGGGATCGAGTTATTAATCAGCCTCTGATGAGACAAGAAGTTGGTTTGGTCGAGAGAACACCCTTCAAAATGGCTACTATACCAAGAGTCCAATAACAACCTCGCCAACCACGACAAGGTGGTCAGCATAAGCAAGGAAGACAATTTGCCGAGATCAACATGTCCCTGACTCAAGCATTGCATCATATGTTGGAAGCCGATCTGGTTACATTGAGGGAGCCTCCTCAAAACCTAATACCTCTTCTCCTTGTTACAACACAATGAAAAGTGAGCATACCACTCTAACAATCGGGGACACGATACTAACCACTGTTGGGCATTGAAGAACAAGATTCAAGACCTGATTGACGAAGGAGTGTTGGAGTTTACACAAGATGGTTGTTGTACCCCAAATTTTGACCTAAGATATCGTCTCCTACCTGCATATTTACATTACATTTGTTTTGATCCATCGATTTCAATTTCATGACTTTTTCGGGCCAGGAGCCATCTATGCTGAGCATTAAATCATTTAATCGATTCGTGCAAAAATGATGTTTATTAATTTGTTCATTATCTAAAATTTAAATAATTGAAGTCCATCTTTTCGATTATTATTTAATTTAAAGATGTATGGATAATAAAATAAACATCATAGAAGAGGCGCATTAATTGTGCGGACGTTTTATTTATTTACTCATTATTTTTAAATTTAAGTAACTAGAATTTATTCTTAGTTATTATATAATTTAAAGGTTATGAATAATATAAATAAGCATTTGAGGAAATTCATTGGTCAATAACGACTGTTTAATCGTTCGTCGTTCTAGGTTAAATAATTGAAATCCTATTTTAATTATTATAATTTAGTTGAGAATGATGGATTAAATAATCGAAGGTATTAGTTGGTCAATGATAATTATTATTTATCTGTTTATTATTTTGAATGTAGGTAATTGGAAATTTGTTTTCAATTATTATTCGTTTGGAGAAATAATAAACGATAAATAAATAAAGGAGAAGAATTAATGGACAAATAGTTTCTTTTATTCATTTTTTTTTTTTTTTGGTACAAGTTATTTTGTAAATATTGTATATATTGCAATAAATTACAATAATGAATTGCCAAAATTAAAATGAAATAAACTAGTCTATCTTAATTCTAAAGCTTCCAATCCAATGCGTGTCCGCTCATTTAATTTTACCTGCACAATTAAAAGAAAAGAATTAGAATTCAAATAAATAATTAAATGCAGAAAATAAATTTTAATGTTCATCATTAAATGTAATGGCCGGAATCAGTTATTATTTTTTTGCAAATCACGGGATTACTCCCGGTTCACAAAAAAAAGAAAAGGATTTCAAAGCATATGCATAAATTATTTTCCAAAAAAAACTGCATACTTAAGCTAATCACATTAGTTTTAATCCCAAATGTAATTTCAAAGCATACAGCATAAGCAAATATGCAGTAACCATATGCAAGCATGCCCCTTTTAACGTGGCCTATACATCAGGAAGCAAACAACGTTTGATTTAAAAGCAAATATGCAGTTTGACTATTCTTGCAAGCAACAAAATTCCTTTTTCTTTCATCATTTTCCAGCCACTGCATTTTCAGAAAATAGACAGCTTATCACTCTTTTGTCAAAGCCATTCTGAGAGAGAAAAAGAGAGGGAGAAGTGTGGGATTTGCAGGCTTAGCTTAGGCAGAAAGAGGTATACAAGACAAACTAAGAAATATAGCCAGTAAGAATAATAGCACAGAAGAAGAATAAAGGCAAACTGAGGGGACAGTAGTGCAGAATGCTCAGGGAGATCCCAAGGGATTTGTTTTCAAAGTTCCTGGCCTGTAGCGCAAGAGAAGAGAGGAGAACTGTTATATTACAACAAGGAGAAAACAAAGGATCCCATCTTCATAAAACAGCATAAAGAGAAAACGAAATAGACAAGTTATCGGAACATAATCAAAAAACCTGCATCAATCTCACACAAACCAAAAATCTCTACCAGCATCATAACCTGCTAATGCCTTAACCTACTATCAAGAAAACCATAAAACATAGCTCAATCCTCATACCAGTATAAAAAGCCATATCCCTACTGTAAAGGCCTAGTCACATAAACCTGATAAAACCTTTTACAAGTTCAAGCCTTACCATTTTCGTAAATCCAGCATATCCAAGCTTTCAAACCCATTCCCTAGCCTCAGAAAGTTCATTCATCATAGGCGATAAACCCACCATAGGCAACAGCATTCAAGAAGAAGAGAGGGTTATCATCCAATTCTACAAAGTATCCAAAGCAACATTTCAAGGCAAATCGATGAGGCCCTCAGTGTACACATCACTGGGCAACAAGGCAAGCATCTCAAAGTATCCTAGGCAATAATATTCAAGAAGAAGAAGAAAGAGCCAAAGTGCAGTTCAACAGGTTCCAACAATAGCAAACACAGTAGCACGTTCAAGCAAAAGGAAGGAAATCGCAAATACCGTTCACCACCGTGTGCGCCTGCTGTCTCCCTGCTGTCCGGCCTCCATCACCCCAAGCTCCTCCTCCTTCTCCACCTAGGTAACGCTTTCTTCCATTCTTATTCCTTAAAACGCCATTCAAATCGACATGGACAGTAAAAATGGAAAACTAGTCAGAATCAACCAAGAAACCTTAAAGTCAACCAAGAAATTGTAAAAATCAACAACGAAACTGTAAAGTTTATACGCGAATTAAATCAAACATTAACGAAAACGTTTTGTCATTACCGTCTCCGCTTGAAGCCGCCGCGTCAACAATGGAGGGAAGAGAAACTTGGTGTGGGTGGCCGGAACAAGGAAACATCGACATTGGAGGCAAAGAAAACGAAGAAGCTGCGCGAGAGAGATGAAGATCGTGAAGAGAGGCGCCGTTCTGCCTTAAACCAAACCCTAAATCCCTTTGTACAAACAAACACAACCCTAATCATGATTTAATCCCTTGGACCCTTAAGCCCACGAATTTGTACACCCCCCTGTCTTCTTCACGCTTGGGCTTTATCCCAACCATCCAGCCCATTTCTAATTACTGCTCCCACCCCTTTTTTCTTTATACACTCTTTAGTTAATTCATTTCATTTCTTAACTTATTTAATTTAGATTAACTAGTTTTAGGAATACACATATGGTTTTAAATAGACAATTTTAATATTATTTACCCAAATCTCATTTAGTTTAAATTTAAGTTTTATTTAATAACCTTAACCTTCCTTGTTTCTAATTCATTTTAAATTCATGGTTTGATTTAATTCAAAGAAAATATTTAATATCTCTAAAAAACATGTAAAAATGAGAAAACTAAAAGACATTTTATTTTATTCCCCTCATTTTGATTAAATACCAATATAATAAAAACATAAAAAATAGAAACATATAAAACCTTAAAAAATATTTCTATTAATTCTCATTACCTTTTATCATTAAAAATGCGTAAAAAAGTGAAATCAATTAAACTTTTTCTTTTCGCCTATTAAACAAAAATCATATAAAATGCATGTTCACATTTAATTGTTGTGTATCATTTTCTGTCAATTATTTCATTGTACTTGTTTATTCTGTTTGCCCCAATCCAAAGGGAATTGTCTAATTTTTGTTGACTTCATGTCCTCAAAAACGATCGAGCGAGTACCCTCATTTCATTGAAACTTAGGATAATTTTTCCAAATATCCGATTTCTCCAAAATTCACACCTTTTAAGTCAAAACTTCAACGTTAGGTTGTCGTATCTTCAAAAACCCGTCCGTATCCCTTTTCGGCCAAAACAATTTATTTTCGATCAAACAAATCAATGTTAAATAAAACAGATATTTCAAAAGGTTCCTATAGAGTACTATAGATGCATTGGGTGCTAATACCTTCCCATTGTATAACCAACCCCCGAACCATAAGATCTCTTTTCAAAAACGCTTTGTATTTGTATCTTATTTACATTGCATATTTAGGGTTTTATTTCGCTCTTTTCCCTTTTCCTTTGGAAACAATAAAGCGCGGTGGCGACTCTTGCTTTTGTGAGACGAATTAATCAATAATTCGATCTCCGATTTACCCCGCTACATTTTTTATCGCTACAGAATTGGCGACTCTGCTGGGGAAAGTATAAGTGGGTTAAGCCTAATTTGTCTTATCTGTTTTATTATTATTTGATATGTTTGATTATGTGTTTAAATTGGGGTGTTTGGATTTTTTGAAGGACAAATCCTATACCCGGATTAAGTAACACTTAAGGAATAGGACGGGCGGTATAGTCATGTTAACTTTGAGGGAGTAATCCCGAAGAAGGAGGCATGAGATCCCCCACTCAATGGAAGGCCCTCTTGGACTTAATATTTGTTTACCGAGTAATCGGGAAGACATTATTATTTTCGACCTAGGAGCCCGAGAAGTTGAGGACCGTAGAACCCTGACTCATCTTGGCCTTTTTAGGTGTAGCGCGGAGACTATCACGGAGTAATTCGGAAGTAGTTGTTACGCGATGCTACGCTCGGACGAGTTTCTCTTGAGAATATTGCTAATTATTGAGTAATCAAGACGTTGGTAATATCCGAAAGAGGGATGCAGACTCTGGGAACTCTTAGAACCTTGTCTTACAGGTGTGATCGAAACATTAGTACATACCTTTGGGTGGGCTTTACCCTCGACTCCATGCTGAACTTTGAACCTTTAAACCCCATGTTTGCAAACTTGTGTGTGACTGTCGCATTATCATTCATTCATGCATTCATCAACATCTTTGTAAAAACTCGTTTTTCAAGGAACTTTGGAATGATTTTTGCAAACGTCTCAGGGTATTATGGAACTTGGAAGGAGAAATACTCGAAGCTTTAGCTTCAAGGAGCCCGAGATTGAAGAATTGAAGAGTTTGATTCCGAAGATAGAGAGTCCGACAGATTTTCAGAAGAAATATGAGTCCATCGTACCGCTCATGAAGCACAAGATGAAGAAAGGCATCCTCAACACTTTGGTTCAGTTCTATGATCCCTTGTATCGATGTTTCACCTTCCCGGATTATCAGCTGATGCCTACCTTAGAGGAGTACTCCTATATCCTTGGTTTGCCGATCGTCGACCGTGTTCCTTTTTCCGGATTAGAAGAGGAGCCTAAATCTCATGAGATAGCAGCCATCACCCATCTGAAGAAGTCAGAGATAGAAGAAAATATGACTACGAAAGGAGGAATCCGGGGTTTGCCGGCTCAGTTTCTGTTGAAGAAAGCTCGTCATTTTGCTGATACAAAGGATACCGTTGCCTTCGAGGACGTGTTTGCTTTACTCGCGTATGGTCTTTTCTTATTCCCTAACATTGATAAATTTGTGGATGTCAATGCCATCAGAGTTTTCCTGATTGGAAATCCGGTCCCTACGCTGCTAGGGGACACGTATTACTCTATCCATCTTCGAAACTCTCGTCAAGGAGGAATGATTATTTGTTGCGTGCCGTTGCTGTATCAGTGGTACGTCTCGCATTTACCTGGGTCCGATGCTTTCTGGGATCTCGAGAAAGAACCGCGTTGGGCGCCAAAGATTATGGCTCTCACTCATTTCGACATTGACTGGTACAATCGAACTTACCATGACGTAGAGATCATTGACAGCTGTGGTGCTTTTCCCAATGTACCCCTTCTTGGTACGAGAGGTGGAATCAACTACAACCCTGTTCTAGCGCGCCGTCAGTTCGGATACCCAATGAGAGATAAGCCGAACAGTATCCATGTGAGTGGTTTCTTTCTTCAGGAAGGACAAGATCATCAGACTGCTAAGAGAGAGATTGAAGGAGCTTGGCGCCATATCCACAAGAAAGGGAGAGATATGCTGGGACATAGAGGTGCCGTTTCTTTGGAACCTTACCTACAGTGGGTCCGTGCGAGGGCTTGTGCTCTCAAGATGCCATATAAACTTGAGAAACCTTTGTTCCCTGCCATCGCACCATCATCAGTTGCTATCCCAATCGCAGATGTAGGAGAATATCAAGGGAACCTGGCTAGGATGAAGTCCGAGAGGGATGCTTGGAAGGAAAAGTACCATATGTCCGAATACGAGAATAGAGTCCTGACTCGACAGCTGAAAGAAAAGAAGGAGTTGTTGCTTATTCAAGATGGCCGGTTCGTTGACCATGATGAGAAGCTTCGCCAGAAGAATGCCTTGTTGAAGAAATACACGAGTGAAAGGAAGAGGAAAAGGGAATGTTCAGTAAACGTGGCTCTCGTTCCTAATCCACAAGAAGAAATCATCGATCGACTGATAGCGGAAAAGAAAGATTTGGAAGACTTTTATGAAGAAAAGATCAAGAAGCTCCGACTACAGCTGGTGTTTGGTCCGTCATCTGAGGATTCTGAGTGAGCTTTAGCTTTAGTTTATTTTATTGATGTCATTTTGTAAAACTATGTAAAAAGGCTTCATGCTCCGAAGTTGTAATTTATTGTTTTCTTAAGGGCTTCATGCTCCGAAGTTGTAACTTATGGTCTTATTTCGGGCTTCATGCTCCAAGTTGTAATTTACTGCTTCATGTTTTAAAATGTAATTTATCACTTTATCATGGTTTTCAGGTTACAAGTTGTAATTTATTGCTTTCATTAGTGGACTTGTTATTCTAAGGTTGTAATTTACTATTCCAAATTGTAGGTTGTAATTTATCGCTTTCGACTAACGGATTGAGTTTTTGTTGTTCCAAATTCCTTTACCATTGATGTATGCAAAGTTACTAAAAGTTCCTTGAAAAACTTTTAAAAATGAGTCATCATTTGCATCACCATCATGCATCATTTCACATTCCACATCACATGTTTTCTAGAGTCTCATTCTTGTTCTTTTTCCACCGAAGGTTGCCAAGCTGTCTCACCAACACGACACTCGGGCCAGTCGTCAGAAAAGAATGGAAGATTTGGAACAGGAAAATCAAGAGCTTCGTGGGGAAGTTGCTACGCTTCGTGCCGAGATGGAAAAGTTAACAGCGTTGGTGGAAAGTTTGGTGGCTGTTCAGAATCAGCCATCGACTACGGCTGCCGAGATTCAGACTTCAACTCCAGTGGTTTCCGAGATTGTTATCGCTCCTGCCTCCGCAGCTCAAATCAACTCTCCGATCCAACATCAGATGCCGAAAGGTTTTCCTTGGGGAATGCCTTACAACTTTATGCCAGAAGGGTGTCGGCCTATCGCCCAACCTATATTTCAGCCTGCATTGTCTCTTCCTCAACCAGAGACGACTGCACTGCCGCCAGTAATTCCGTCGGTAACACCTTTTCCGCAACCGATCATGACGACCGTTGCTCCAGTGGTCCACTCAGTGCCATACTTGAATGAACCAATTTATCCTGCCGAACCTGCTGAAAGTATGGGCCTTTTTGATAGAATGGAGGAGTTTCAGGATCAGTTCCAGGAAATGCAGAAAGAGCTTAGAGCCTTGAAGGGGAAGGAGCTGTTTGGGAAGAGCACACATGATCTTTGCCTGGTTCCGAATGTCAAGATTCCGGCGAAGTTCAAAACACCAGACTTTGAAAGATACAAGGGGGATTCATGTCCTAGAAGCCATTTGACAATGTACGTGAGGAAGATGTCCACGTATTCTGATAATCATGATTTATTGATTCATTATTTTCAAGATAGTTTGACGGGTGCTGCCTTGAAGTGGTATATGGGATTGGACAGCATTCGAATCCGCAATTTTAACGATCTCAGTGAAGCCTTTGTCCATCAGTACAAGTATAATGTTGACATGGCGCCGGACAGGGATCAACTCCGGGCAATGTCGCAAAGAGACCGAGAATCTTTTAAGGAGTACGCCCAGAGGTGGCGTGAAATTGCTGCTCAGATCCATCCACCTCTGGAGGAGAAAGAGATGACTAAGATATTTTTGAAGACTTTGGGATCCTTTTACTATGAGAGGATGATAGCCAGCGCGCCCAGTGACTTTACCGAGATGGTGAGCATGGGTATGCGATTAGAGGAAGGAATTCGTGAAGGACGTTTGATTAAAGAAGGGAGTACGTCCAGCAGTGTGAAGAAGTTCGGAGGTGTTTTCCCGAAGAGGAAAGAGCAAGATGTTAGTGCTTTGTTTCCAGGTAGGCCTAGGAGAGGCTACTCTCACGTCGCGGCAGTCACTCCGGCTGTCCGCCCAGCTTTGGTAGCCCCATCTCATCAGATTCCGCCACCTC
The DNA here is from genome assembly GCA_948472305.1 of Vicia faba. Lineage (NCBI taxonomy): Eukaryota > Viridiplantae > Streptophyta > Magnoliopsida > Fabales > Fabaceae > Vicia > Vicia faba. The sequence continues at coordinate 1,053,424,734 of OX451740.1, read as the reverse complement.
AACAACGACCTTTTCAACAGCAGCCTCGACAACAGGCCTATCCGCTCAACAATCAGAATCGCTCGCCCAGAAAGCCGCAGTTTGATGCCATTCCTATGACGTATACTGAATTGTTTCCCGCTCTCATTAGAAAGAATCTCATCACAACAAAACCACCTCCTGTCGCACCGAACAGTGCTTCCCCGTGGTACAAGGCGGATCAATTCTGTGAATATCATCAAGGGTCGCCGGGGCACAACCTTGAGAATTGCTTTGCGTTGAAGGCGGATGTGCAGAGATTAATTAAGCATGGCATCTTGTCTTTTAAGGATGTGAATCCAAATGTCAGAGATAACCCTTTGCCCCGACATGGGGCAGCTTCTGTGAATATGGTGGAGGGTTGCCCGGGGAAGTTCCAAGTTTTCCAAGTCGAGCACATCAGAGAATCATTGATCAGGTTACACCAAAGTTTGAGAAGACTTGCCTTTGTTAGGCACCAACATGACTATGACGTTTGCCAGTTTTGTTCAAGAGAAGAGGATTGTCCTATTGTGAAGGAGGACATTCAGAAGTTGCTAGATCAGAGAATTATTACCATTACCTATGACCGAAATCCCGAAGATGAAGTGAATGTTATCACCCCACAGTTTAATTTGCCAGAATCAGTAGAGATTGCTTACAACAGCCAGACTGCGTCTGCTGATCCTTTGATTATTTATCCACCTGGTCCTGTGCCTTATAGCTCAGACCAAGCCGTGCCGTACAAGTATAACGCCACCATGATCGAGAACGGGGTAGAAGTCCCCATACCAACTAGACCGTCTTTCGTTAATATTGCCGATGTAAGTAGAGTGACAAGAAGTGGGCGTGTTTTTGCCGCGGTACCGACAAGAAGACCAGAAGTTCAAGTAAGGAGGCCCATGCCGGCGGAGATTCCTGTAAGAAATGAACCAAGGGTTGAGATGGGTCGATCCAGTGGACCTATCCCTCACCCTGAAGAAGATGAAATCTTAAAGCTTATCAAAAGAAGCGAGTATAAAATTGTGGACCAGCTTCTGCAAACACCTTCCAAGATTTCCTTGCTTGCCTTATTGAGAGATTCTGGGGCACACAGAGAAGCCTTGATGAAAGTGTTGGACCAGGCGTTCGTAGACCATGATGTGACAGTTGATCAGTTTGACGGGATTGTGGGGAATATAACCTCGTGTAACAACTTGGGTTTCAGTGATGAAGAACTCCCGGAGGAGGGGAGAAACCATAATATGGCTCTGCACATTTCAGTAAGTTGTGGGAACGATACCTTATCAAGCGTGTTAGTGGATACCGGCTCGTCATTGAATGTGATGCCCAAGACCACGTTTTCTCGACTTTCATATCCAGGTGCTCCTATGAGGCCTAGCAGAGTAATTGTTAAAGCCTTTGACGGTTCCAGGAAGACGGTTATCGGTGAAGTGGATCTTCCCATAGTGATTGGCCCCCACACTTTTCAAATCACTTTCCAAGTGATGGACATCCGTGCTGCTTATAGTTGTTTATTGGGCCGTCCCTGGATCCATGATGCCGGGGCAGTCACCTCCACGCTCCATCAGAGATTAAAATTTGTGAGGCATGGGAAACTAGTGATGATTGGGGGAGAGCAGGCCATGGTGGTAAGTCATTTATCATCGTTTTCTTTTATTGATGCTGACGAGGACGTCGGGACCCAGTTTCAGGGCTTATCTGTTGCTAAGGATACCGTGAAGAAGCAGGGGGCATCCATCTCTTCTTTTGAGGATGCACGGCGAGTAGTGGAGAGTGGTTCGGCCGAAGGATGGGGCCAGGTGTTGACGTTACCCGAGAACAAGTCTGGGGAAGGTTTGGGTTTTCATCCAATAGCTGCAAGGGTCAAGAAAGAGGTGGTTGTTCGTCCAATTCAAGAGGTCTTTCGGAGTGCAGGGTTTGTACATCCTGAGGTTGATGCTGTCATAGATGATGATTCCGAGGAGGATTTGCCCGTGTTTGTGACGCCTGGATTGGCTTGCCAAAACTGGATAGCTGTTGATATTCCTGTGGTTATGCACGTTTCCGAGTAATGTTTTGTTCATTTTTCTTTAAAAAAAATCGCTCTGCCCAAGGCGAAACGTATTTTGTGTCGGGCTATGAAAAATAACTCCTTTTGCTCTGCCCAAGGCAAAAGAGAAATGTCTGGGCTTGTTGTTTCAAGTATTTCCTCTTTAATGAATAAAAATGTTATTTTGTCCACTGCTGTTTTATTTTTCATTTTTCGGGAAATAATAATGAAAATTGATTAAGAGCATTTTGTTTTATTTGCACAAATCGATTTCTAAAATAAAGCATAATCATGTGTGCAGATTACTTCATGACTTAACCATCGAAAACAATGATCCTATGCCCTCTCCCAATTTTGAATTCCCTGTGTTCAGAGCCGAAGGAGAGGATGATGAAGAGGTTCCTGTTGAGATTTCCCGTTTGATCGAGCAAGATGAGAAGGTCATTCAACCATTTGAAGAACCTGTAGAGTTGGTCAATTTGGGTGATGAAGAAGATAGAAAGGAAGTCAAAGTCGGAGCATTGCTTATCCCGGAGGTTAAAGAGAAAATGTTGGAGCTTCTCAAAGAGTATGTTGATGTGTTTGCGTGGTCTTACCAAGATATGCCAGGGTTGGACAACGACATTGTGGAGCATCGTTTACCGTTGAAACCTGAGTGTCCACCGGTCAAGCAGAGGTTGAGAAGGACTCGTCCTGACATGGCCGACAAGATTAAAGAAGAAGTTCAGAAGCAGATCAACGCAGGTTTTCTTGTGACGTCGGTCTATCCTCAGTGGTTAGCCAACATCGTGCCTGTTGCTAAGAAGGATGGTAAGGTTCGGATGTGTGTAGACTACAGAGATCTGAACAGGGCTAGTCCGAAAGATGATTTCCCATTACCTCATATTGACGTATTGGTCGACAGTACCGCCAAGTTCAAAGTCTTTTCTTTCATGGATGGTTTCTCTGGTTACAATCAAATCAAGATGGCGCCGGAAGATATGGAAAAGACCGCTTTCATTACACCGTGGGGAACTTTCTGTTATCGAGTTATGCCGTTTGGTTTGAGGAATGCTGGTGCAACGTACCAAAGGGCCATGACTGCTTTGTTTCATGACATGATGCATAAGGAGATCGAAGTGTATGTGGATGACATGATTGCCAAATCACAAACTGAAGAAGATCACTTGGAGCATTTGTTAAAGCTATTCCAGCGTTTGAGAAAGTACAAACTCCGTCTGAATCCCAACAAGTGCACTTTTGGTGTTCGTTCTGGAAGACTTCTGGGTTTCATTGTCAGTCAGAAAGGTATTGAAGTGGATCCCGATAAAGTCAAAGCTATTCGGGAAATGCCCGCACCCAAGACGGAAAAACAAGTAAGAGGATTCCTTGGGAGACTGAACTACATTTCTAGGTTCATATCTCACATGACTGCTACTTGTGGGCCGATTTTCAAGCTTCTCCGCAAGAACCAAGGATGTGTGTGGACAGAGGATTGTCAGAAAGCTTTCGATAGTATCAAAGAATATTTGCTCGAACCTCCCATTTTGATTCCTCCGGTGGAAGGAAGACCATTGATCATGTACTTGACCATATTAGAAGATTCCATGGGATGTGTGCTTGGTCAACAAGACGAGACTGGAAGAAAGGAGCATGCTGTATATTATCTGAGTAAGAAATTCACAGACTGTGAGTCTCGATACTCATTGCTGGAGAAAACTTGTTGTGCTTTAGCTTGGGCTGCTCGCCGTCTGCGCCAGTATATGATTAATCACACTACTTGGTTGATCTCCAAAATGGACCCAATCAAGTATATCTTTGAGAAGCCCGCCTTATCTGGAAGGATAGCCCGTTGGCAGATGTTGTTATCTGAATATGACATTGAGTATCACACTCAGAAAGCGATCAAAGGGAGTATTTTGGCCGATCATTTGGCTCACCAACCAATTGAAGACTATCAGTCCATCAAGTTTGACTTCCCCGATGAAGATGTTATGTACTTGAAAGCTAAAGACTGTGAAGAGCCGTTACCTGAAGAAGGACCTGATCCTGAATCCCGATGGGGTTTGATATTTGACGGAGCTGTGAATTCCTATGGAAATGGAATTGGGGCAATCATCGTTACTCCCCGAGGTACTCATATCCCGTTCACGGCAAGACTGAAGTTTGACTGTACGAACAACATGGCGGAGTATGAAGCGTGTATTATGGGTCTCGAAGAAGCAGTAGATCTAAGGATTAAAATTCTTGATATTTACGGAGATTCGGCATTGGTGATTAATCAAATCAAAGGAGAATGGGAAACTCGTCATCCTGGTTTGATCCCGTACAGAGACTATGCTAGAAGGTTGTTAACCTTCTTCAACAAGGTGGAATTGCATCATATCCCTAGGGATGAGAATCAAATGGCGGATGCTTTGGCTACTTTGTCTTCAATGTTTCAAGTGAATGATTGGAACGACGTGCCTACAATCCGAGTTATGCGCCTCGACCGACCTGCTCATGTGTTCGCAGTAGAAGAGGTCACCGACGACAAACCTTGGTTCTATGACATCAAACGTGTCCTTCAAACTCAAGAGTACCCGCCTGGGGCATCCAATAAGGATAAGAAGACGTTGAGAAGATTAGCAAGCAGTTTCTTTCTCAATGAAGAAGTGTTGTATAAGAGGAATTACGACATGGTCTTGCTCAGATGTGTAGACAGACGTGAAGCAGACATGCTGATGCAAGAGGTGCACGAAGGATCCTTTGGCACTCATGCCAATGGACATGCAATGGCTAGAAAGATGTTGAGAGCTGGTTACTACTGGATGACCATGGAATCTGATTGCTGCAAGTATGTGAAGAAATGTCATAAATGCCAGATTTATGCGGACAGGATGCACGTACCGCCGACCCTCCTCAATGTTATATCTTCACCTTGGCCTTTCTCCATGTGGGGCATTGATATGATTGGGATGATTGAACCCAAAGCTTCAAATGGTCATCGTTTCATCTTGGTAGCGATCGATTATTTTACTAAGTGGGTGGAAGCCGCATCTTATGCTAATGTAACCAGACAGGTGGTAGTCAGATTTATCAAGAATCAGATTATTTGTCGGTATGGTATCCCGAGTAAGATCATCACTGACAATGGGTCGAATTTGAATAACAAGATGATGAAGGAGCTTTGTGAAGAGTTCAAAATCGAGCATCATAATTCCTCTCCTTACAGGCCGAAGATGAATGGGGCTGTTGAAGCTGCTAACAAGAATATCAAGAAGATTGTCCAGAAGATGGTGGTAACTTATAAGGACTGGCATGAAATGCTTCCGTTTGCTTTACACGGGTATCGTACTTCAGTTCGAACTTCAACAGGCGTGACTCCTTTCTCCCTAGTTTATGGTATGGAAGCAGTACTCCCCGTGGAGGTTGAGATTCCGTCTCTGAGAGTGTTGATGGAAGCCAAGCTTTCCGAGGCCGAATGGTGTCAAAGTAGATACGATCAGTTGAATTTAATCGAAGAAAAGAGATTAACGGCTTTGTGTCACGGTCAGTTGTATCAGCAAAGAATGAAGAAGGCTTTTGATAAGAAGGTTCGACCGCGCGAGTTCAGAGAAGGTGACCTCGTGCTCAAGAAGATATTATCTTTCCAACCCGATTCTAGGGGCAAATGGGCTCCTAACTATGAAGGACCGTTTGTTGTTAAGAAGGTTTTCTCCGGAGGTGCCATGATTCTCGCCAATATGGATGGCGAAGACCTCCCGCGTCCCTTGAACGCCGATGCAGTCAAGAAGTATTTCGCTTAGGCAAATTTCTGGTCAAATCAGTCTTGGCATCTGAGCATATTCTGGAATTCAAAGTTGTTAGGGAGAATAGTGATCATTGTTTTTGTATGACCTTTTACTTCACATACTATTTCCCCAAACTTTTGTGAACCGTTGGAGTCGCATCGTTAGCGAACTACCATCTTATTAATGAAATTTGAGCATTTACCTTTTGTGGGCAAAATTTTAATATTTTATGGAAATACTTGAAACAAATTTACTTAAAATATTCTTATTTCTAAAATGTGTCGTGAATAACGAAAGGAATATTAACAGTCGTTCCGAAAATGGTCAAGCCATGAAATGCAAAACAGTACAGTAATTTATATTTGCATGATGAATTTGTTTTCTTTCAAAATCGTCATTAAGTGTTGGCTGTGTACATGCTTGGTTATGGTGGTGCTAAACTTGGTGATTCCCCAGTTGTTCCAGTTAAGTGTGGTTTTAGCTACCTTTGTTTGGGAGATTTTGAAGTGCGGTACACTTCGTCTTATGCCAGTGGTTTATTGGTGCTAGAAGATTGGATTTGATTGTTCGTCTCTTCAGAAGACTTGGGCCTTGTAGCGTGACATCTTCCGACGTTGCTTTGTATTCCGTTTATCTTCCATCTTTTCAAGAGTGGCCGAGCATTTACGTTGCTGTGACACCTTATTATCTCCAAGATATCCCATCTGTCTGTTTTGTCAGCATATACATGACATTCACTTATTCATCCACACTCGCATCATGCACACACAGTTGTATTTGTTAATATCATTAAATTCGTACATCTTAGTTGTGTCTTTTCAAATAGCGTATTTGATCGTCCCAAATAGGGTGTCAACTTAAGCATAAAGTGCGCCTCCTTTCTAATTCCCCAGCTGAGCTAATCCTCGTGGATGATTGTTGATTCAGCTTACCTTGTCCATTTCTGGATAGGATAAATTCCCCAATCGAGTTACTTTCTCATTGGGTAGAATCTTGTTTGACTGTTTTCTCTCTGGTTACTCCTGGATGAAGTTGTTGCCTCTTGCATAGGCTATCTCTTTGATTTTCCCCAATGAAATCGCGACCCAGACGGTTGGTGCATTTATTTTGCACATTAAAGTATATGATCTCCTCGGGAGAGTTTGATTCAAGTTTCTTTTTGACGAGGATTATATTCTCTGCCAGCACCATCGCAGTCCCCCTCTGAATTATGTTGGAAAACGACAAGCGGTAGCTCTTCACGAGCAACTTGTACGTTACTATCTTCGACAAGCGCCGAGCAGTAGTTCTTCATGAGCTACTAATGCGTTATTTTATCTTTCGGAAAGCGCCAAGCAGCAGTTCTTCATGAGCTACTAGTGCGTCATTTTATTCCGTTGGAAAGCACCGAGCAGCAGTTCTTCATGAGCTACTAGTGCGTCAGTTATGACTTTGTGAAAGCGCCGAGCAGCAGTTCTTCATGAGCTACTAGTGCGTCATCGTCATTTTATCCTTTTTGGGAAGCGCCGAGCAGCAGTTCTTCATGAACTACTAGTGCGTCATTTACTCTTTTTGAAAGCGACAAGCAGCAAACTCTTCATGAGTTACCAGTACGTGTTACCAGTACGTTATTATTCTTCGGAAAACAGCAAGTGGTGGCCTCTTTATTTGAGCAGCTTGTATGTTACTGGTATTTTCTTTGGACGACAGCAAGTGGTAGCCTCTTTATTTGAGCAGCTTGTTTGTTATCGGTATTTTCGTCGGACGACAGCAAGTGGTAGCCTCTTTATTTGAGCAACTTGTTTGTTATCGGTACTTTCGTCGGACGACAGCAAGTGGTAGCCTCTTTATTTGAGCAGCTTGTTTGTTATTGGTATTTTCTGTGGACGACAACAACTGGCAATTTTCTTTATTTGAACAACCCTCGTATCTACAGTCTCATTACCTCAGCATTAATGAGTATACCTCTGAAATCTCGCAGAGAAGTCTGGTACGAATCTATACCTCCAGAAGTCGGTAATCAGTTATCCGCAATTTGATACTCTCTGTCTATCGTCGACCTCGAGTTGCGAATTCACTGTGTTGATCAATGATTTGTTACGGCTTATGCAAGATGCTCTCTTTGTTAGGGTTAGACGTCGTATTCCCTCAATTTTATTCGCTGTCAGAAGTCTGTCGTTTGAAGTCGATAATTCGTTCCCCCAGTAGCGTACACCTTATGTCTCTGTGTTTTGTTGGTGTTCGGTTCCTCCAGCATTGTTTTGTTTCATACAATATCTTTCTCTGTGAATTCGAGCACTACATTCATACCACCGCATGATGACGGCATCTTAGGACAAAATTTGCGTAATTATGTATTTAAGTACCTTCAATCACGTCGAAACGAAGATTTTAATCTTCATATCTCCGGATAGAAGAAACTTAAATAGGGGCAGCTGTTGTACCCCAAATTTTGACCTAAGATATCGTCTCCTACCTGCATATTTACATTACATTTGTTTTGATCCATCGATTTCAATTTCATGACTTTTTCGGGCCAGGAGCCATCTATGCTGAGCATTAAATCATTTAATCGATTCGTGCAAAAATGATGTTTATTAATTTGTTCATTATCTAAAATTTAAATAATTGAAGTCCATCTTTTCGATTATTATTTAATTTAAAGATGTATGGATAATAAAATAAACATCATAGAAGAGGCGCATTAATTGTGCGGACGTTTTATTTATTTACTCATTATTTTTAAATTTAAGTAACTAGAATTTATTCTTAGTTATTATATAATTTAAAGGTTATGAATAATATAAATAAGCATTTGAGGAAATTCATTGGTCAATAACGACTGTTTAATCGTTCGTCGTTCTAGGTTAAATAATTGAAATCCTATTTTAATTATTATAATTTAGTTGAGAATGATGGATTAAATAATCGAAGGTATTAGTTGGTCAATGATAATTATTATTTATCTGTTTATTATTTTGAATGTAGGTAATTGGAAATTTGTTTTCAATTATTATTCGTTTGGAGAAATAATAAACGATAAATAAATAAAGGAGAAGAATTAATGGACAAATAGTTTCTTTTATTCATTTTTTTTTTTTGGTACAAGTTATTTTGTAAATATTGTATATATTGCAATAAATTACAATAATGAATTGCCAAAATTAAAATGAAATAAACTAGTCTATCTTAATTCTAAAGCTTCCAATCCAATGCGTGTCCGCTCATTTAATTTTACCTGCACAATTAAAAGAAAAGAATTAGAATTCAAATAAATAATTAAATGCAGAAAATAAATTTTAATGTTCATCATTAAATGTAATGGCCGGAATCAGTTATTATTTTTTTGCAAATCACGGGATTACTCCCGGTTCACAAAAAAAAGAAAAGGATTTCAAAGCATATGCATAAATTATTTTCCAAAAAAAACTGCATACTTAAGCTAATCACATTAGTTTTAATCCCAAATGTAATTTCAAAGCATACAGCATAAGCAAATATGCAGTAACCATATGCAAGCATGCCCCTTTTAACGTGGCCTATACATCAGGAAGCAAACAACGTTTGATTTAAAAGCAAATATGCAGTTTGACTATTCTTGCAAGCAACAAAATTCCTTTTTCTTTCATCATTTTCCAGCCACTGCATTTTCAGAAAATAGACAGCTTATCACTCTTTTGTCAAAGCCATTCTGAGAGAGAAAAAGAGAGGGAGAAGTGTGGGATTTGCAGGCTTAGCTTAGGCAGAAAGAGGTATACAAGACAAACTAAGAAATATAGCCAGTAAGAATAATAGCACAGAAGAAGAATAAAGGCAAACTGAGGGGACAGTAGTGCAGAATGCTCAGGGAGATCCCAAGGGATTTGTTTTCAAAGTTCCTGGCCTGTAGCGCAAGAGAAGAGAGGAGAACTGTTATATTACAACAAGGAGAAAACAAAGGATCCCATCTTCATAAAACAGCATAAAGAGAAAACGAAATAGACAAGTTATCGGAACATAATCAAAAAACCTGCATCAATCTCACACAAACCAAAAATCTCTACCAGCATCATAACCTGCTAATGCCTTAACCTACTATCAAGAAAACCATAAAACATAGCTCAATCCTCATACCAGTATAAAAAGCCATATCCCTACTGTAAAGGCCTAGTCACATAAACCTGATAAAACCTTTTACAAGTTCAAGCCTTACCATTTTCGTAAATCCAGCATATCCAAGCTTTCAAACCCATTCCCTAGCCTCAGAAAGTTCATTCATCATAGGCGATAAACCCACCATAGGCAACAGCATTCAAGAAGAAGAGAGGGTTATCATCCAATTCTACAAAGTATCCAAAGCAACATTTCAAGGCAAATCGATGAGGCCCTCAGTGTACACATCACTGGGCAACAAGGCAAGCATCTCAAAGTATCCTAGGCAATAATATTCAAGAAGAAGAAGAAAGAGCCAAAGTGCAGTTCAATAGGTTCCAACAATAGCAAACACAGTAGCACGTTCAAGCAAAAGGAAGGAAATCGCAAATACCGTTCACCACCGTGTGCGCCTGCTGTCTCCCTGCTGTCCGGCCTCCATCACCCCAAGCTCCTCCTCCTTCTCCACCTAGGTAACGCTTTCTTCCATTCTTATTCCTTAAAACGCCATTCAAATCGACATGGACAGTAAAAATGGAAAACTAGTCAGAATCAACCAAGAAACCTTAAAGTCAACCAAGAAATTGTAAAAATCAACAACGAAACTGTAAAGTTTATACGCGAATTAAATCAAACATTAACGAAAACGTTTTGTCATTACCGTCTCCGCTTGAAGCCGCCGCGTCAACAATGGAGGGAAGAGAAACTTGGTGTGGGTGGCCGGAACAAGGAAACATCGACATTGGAGGCAAAGAAAACGAAGAAGCTGCGCGAGAGAGATGAAGATCGTGAAGAGAGGCGCCGTTCTGCCTTAAACCAAACCCTAAATCCCTTTGTACAAACAAACACAACCCTAATCATGATTTAATCCCTTGGACCCTTAAGCCCACGAATTTGTACACCCCCCTGTCTTCTTCACGCTTGGGCTTTATCCCAACCATCCAGCCCATTTCTAATTACTGCTCCCACCCCTTTTTTCTTTATACACTCTTTAGTTAATTCATTTCATTTCTTAACTTATTTAATTTAGATTAACTAGTTTTAGGAATACACATATGGTTTTAAATAGACAATTTTAATATTATTTACCCAAATCTCATTTAGTTTAAATTTAAGTTTTATTTAATAACCTTAACCTTCCTTGTTTCTAATTCATTTTAAATTCATGGTTTGATTTAATTCAAAGAAAATATTTAATATCTCTAAAAAACATGTAAAAATGAGAAAACTAAAAGACATTTTATTTTATTCCCCTCATTTTGATTAAATACCAATATAATAAAAACATAAAAAATAGAAACATATAAAACCTTAAAAAATATTTCTATTAATTCTCATTACCTTTTATCATTAAAAATGCGTAAAAAAGTGAAATCAATTAAACTTTTTCTTTTCGCCTATTAAACAAAAATCATATAAAATGCATGTTCACATTTAATTGTTGTGTATCATTTTCTGTCAATTATTTCATTGTACTTGTTTATTCTGTTTGCCCCAATCCAAAGGGAATTGTCTAATTTTTGTTGACTTCATGTCCTCAAAAACGATCGAGCGAGTACCCTCATTTCATTGAAACTTAGGATAATTTTTCCAAATATCCGATTTCTCCAAAATTCACACCTTTTAAGTCAAAACTTCAACGTTAGGTTGTCGTATCTTCAAAAACCCGTCCGTATCCCTTTTCGGCCAAAACAATTTATTTTCGATCAAACAAATCAATGTTAAATAAAACAGATATTTCAAAAGGTTCCTATAGAGTACTATAGATGCATTGGGTGCTAATACCTTCCCATTGTATAACCAACCCCCGAACCATAAGATCTCTTTTCAAAAACGCTTTGTATTTGTATCTTATTTACATTGCATATTTAGGGTTTTATTTCGCTCTTTTCCCTTTTCCTTTGGAAACAATAAAGCGCGGTGGCGACTCTTGCTTTTGTGAGACGAATTAATCAATAATTCGATCTCCGATTTACCCCGCTACATTTTTTATCGCTACAATGGTCAACTGGAGTTCTTCTGTCACCTCTCAAAGATACACCGTCTGAAGCGAGAAGTTTAGGCATATAAACTTTTGTTTATTCGAATTTTCAGTTGTAATTTCTTTGTTTTCTTAAACATTTGTCCTTATGTCAAACTTTGGTTATTCTCATTACTGCATTGCATATTGTTATACGGTGGAAGAACCGACTGTTTATATACTGGTTTTGCATTTTCTGTTTGCAAATGTGCGGTAAGAAAGAGTCGCCACCGTCTTTTCTTTTATCCAACAAAGGAAAGAGTGAAAAGAACAGAAAAAGACCTTTTCGAGATGTTTCTGAGTAAGGGGGGTAGATTATGGAAAGGGAAGGTGTTAGCACCATTTTCATCAGTGGTTTTCCATGGGGTCTTAGAGGTTTGCTCATTTTTTAAAATGCTTTTATGCTTTGTGTGTTTGAAAATATTTTGAAAACGTCGTAGTGTGGAAATTTTCTTTGTGTTTAACTCTTGTATCAGTCCTCAAGAGTGTTAACAAAGCAAATGTTTTTGAAACTTGTTTTTGAAAAGTAGTGTAAGTGTAAAATGTTTGAGCAAACTTCTAACAACTATCTACTTTGTTACTCGAAAAGGGTGTTCTTTTCCTCCTTATCCTTTAGACAACGCTATCCTACTATTAGTGAGTAGGTAGCTTTATCGTTGGATGTTGAGGGACAATCGAAGGGAAGTTACAATCGCGAAGGCAATTATGGAGATGCTTTAGCAATTCTGTTTTAGGGACTAGATCATTTACCGAGAAGGCAACTGTAGGGTCATCGAGGGACTATGATCTTTTGATTTTACGGGTCTTTGCTAAAGCATTCCTGCCTCATGACTGTTTTTTAAAGGCAACCAAAGTGGGCGTACCTTAGAGGTTTATATGTGCAATTGTGTTGTGTTTCAGTTATTTTTTGTCTTTTTGTTAAGTTTTCTAGCGTTTGATTATTAGTCTTATCATACAAGTCTAATTACTAGCAGTTAATATGAAAAGCAGTAAAATGCAGAATATAGAGGTTCTACGCTATTACAATGCTTAGGGGAGGGGATTTACATTATACAATGATAACGGGGGAATAAAGAAGTAAATATCCTAATTTTATCTATTACATCCGGTAAACAGATACAATAATAGTAAAATATTGAACTAAATAAACGCGTGCAAAGTAAAAGAAAATCTTTTTATTGTTTTTTGGGTATAAAAGAAAATAAGACCTAAGTCTCTTTAATTTTAAGTTTAAGAAAAGATTTTAAAATAATTAATGATTAATTAATAAAATTAGTTTAATAGAAGAAAAAAAACTATCCTAATGTTTTGTGGTTTTTTGATTGATTTTACGTTGGTAAAACAAAAGAAATAAAATGGTCAAGATAAAGCTGAAATCGAAGGAAACTGACAGTAAATCGAAGATGGAGTAGTTCTAGGGGGGGGGGGGGGCTGGATCGAAAGAGACTTGAACTATCTTTCGATCCAGCGAAAAGCTTGATCGAAGGTGAATGAAGGGCTGCATTTTGGGGGTGTTCGATCTGGACACGTTATCTTTCGATTTGGGACCCTTGAATCTAGTTCGAAGCTGAGCTGCTTCGAAGCTCTGAACAAGGTCTTGAGAAGATGTTTCCTGCAAAATGAAACAAATGTTAGAGACTCAGGGGGGACGTTACCCCCCTGATTCAAATCTCCTCCCAATTCGAATCCTTCCTCAATTCGAATATGCTGAGTCTGGACCTGGGTTTGTGTTGTCCTGAGATTCGAAGGGAAAACTTAGATCGTGCCCCAGCAATGGCACGATCTATTACATGCGCTTCATGTTACATACATCACAATCAGTAATAACAAGGATATATATGCAATGTGTATTTAAATGTTATGAAGGTGCAATTTTGGTTTTCCAAACCTTTATCAAATCGAAGGTGATGGCCTGTGGCTCTGGGTGTGGAGATGTTTGCTTAGGAGTTCGGGTGGACTCCTGGATGAGGGAACAAGGATCTGGTCTTTGTTTGGGCTGAAGGTTCCTGCAAAAAAGGGTGTTTCAATTTGCAATATGGCAGCGTGATATGTTTGTGTGCAAAAGTATATGTGTTTGTTCTCTCTTTCGTCCCCTATGTCCTCTCTTTCGTTCGCCCTTTCGTTATTATTTTTCCCCCATTGGTACTTTGTCCTTGCCTTATATTTATAGTAGAGTGATGGTCCAGTAATGGAAAGAGACAACAAATTAACCATACTTTTAAGACCATGAGACAAAAAATCAGACATATTAAAAACATTCCTTTTTTGAAACGTTCATGTCTCTTTGGAAATTCTTGATGAACCTGGACACTTGACCCCTTCGAATACCCTTCAGCACTTCTCTTCGATTAGACCATGAGTTTACTCTTTCGAATGGCCTTCTTATACACCTTTCGAATGAGCCATTGTGGCCTCCTTCGAATGGCCTATGAGTAGCCTCCTTCGAATGACCTTCTTATACATGCTTCGAATGGGCCTTCTGAAGGCTTCTTCGAATGGACCTTTTATGTATATTTCGAATGGACTTCCTATGCATGCTTCGAATGGACTTCTTATGCATGCTTCAAATGGACTTCTTATGCATGCTTCGAATGGACTTCCTATGCATGATTCAAATGGACTTCTTATGCATGCTTCGAATGGTCTTCTGAAGGCTTCTTCGAATGGACCTTTTGGAATTCCAATCGAAGGGCCTTTGTCCATAACAATCAAAGGGTACTTGGTTAACATGCCTGTTGAAGCTGCCTGGTTTGAGATGCTAAATCAAAGGGTTATTTGCCATGCCAATCGAAAGGCTTTTCATGAGGCCAATCGAAAGGATTTGTATCCATGCCAGTCGAAGGATCTTGTTACAAGGCCAATCGAAAGGCTTTGCTAAAATGCCAATCGAAAACCCTTGTTAACAGACCAATTGAAGGACCTTTGTCCATGCCAATCGAAGGGCGCTATGCGGATGTCAATCAAAAGACACTTTGACCAACTTCAAAAATTGTTATTTTTTCTTCAAGCAAGTGTTTGTAACCATCCATGTAAGAGAAGATCTTGTAAAAAATGAGAGGGCAAATTTTGGGGTACAACACATATGTTTGTCTTGAGTTAATCCATTCATTTTCATTATACTGAAATTATGCTTTTAACTCTTTTTGTATGATATTCAACTCTCAACTGCAAGTCTAAAGCCTTTAGAGGGAGGATGATGAAAACAATACCATAATCTCATACAGTATGCTTTTGGATAGACCTTGCTGACGATGTACAGGCGTTCTTTTAATTCCTAAACAATGGAGTTATAAGGAAGATAATCCCTAATCAACCCCTTTGAGACAAAGAAGTAGGAGTTTATTTTTCACACAAATTGAAACCTTTAATCAGAACCTAGGGCAGGGTAGCTTCTCAGTTAATCTAAATGCGCGTTCAGTCACAAGCTTTCACTTCGTACACAATGAATGACATCAAAAACACCCTTCTAAATCAAAAGACAACAATGGTTCCCCATGAAATAGCCAGTCATTATCTCTCAAAAGAAAAGCCCACTGAGTCAAAACCTATGAAGGGGACTTAAGAAAAAAAATTGGGGCCTCCCGCTGACTGTAGTCTCAAAACAAAAATAGTCAGGCAAAAATTAGGGGCAATAAAAGAGGTCGTTACGAATCCTCAACAACAGAAAAATGTTGCAAAAATGACTGCCTTCTCAAATAAACTTCCAGTATCCGAACCATCACCAAAATATCATTCCAGATTCAATTGGAATCTAAACATGCAATTAACTGAGTATAGGACCGGAGAGCATCATGGAGAACGGGTTGGGTACAAATAAACTTTGAGCCTTATCCTTTGTTTCTTAAACCGTGAACCAGGCCATGTTGCAACCCCTTAAAAGTCCTAATTGAAGCATGGGTTAGTTCGAAAGCATACTGTTACAAAAGGTATCATGACTTCTGTAAGGCTCACTGTAAATCCTGAGTCAATTTCATATTCTTACAAAATTCTTTCATTTGCTAAAAAATGCATTTTCAAAACTTCAGGACAAACATAAACTTTGCATCGTTTGATTATCATTGTTTGCTTATGGCTAATTGTTTAACAATGGAGAAATTCGCACGACGAATATCCAATGAACGAAAATTCTCTCAACAAACAGAACTACTTCAAATGGAAAGACACTTCCAATGACAAACCCTCCATAATCAAGGGGAATAACATGATTATTGTCCAACATATCTGGGGCAGTCAAGTCAAGATTCCAAGAAATCTCTCATAGTCGGGGGCAGGTCTCCATCCGAATCACTTAGGGCATTAAACATGAATCCCAGCAAAGGGTCACGTACGACCAAGCAAACATTTTCTGTTATTTCTACAACACTTAATACTATGGATAATGAAAAATCCTTACGAAGTTATTTTCATAAGATGATCCCAGTGAATTCGCCAGAGCCACCTCTATAAGGTTATCCCCACAGAATAATATTCACGGATAAGGGTCCAAACCCCACAAGGCCAAATTCATGGATATCCCCACAAAATTGTCCCTACAAAGTTGGACTCATGCAATCCCCAACCAGAGTTTCAATCTCCGGAAAACCCAATCACCAACCGAGTTGGTCTAAAGAAAGGGCCTTATGGATTTTTGCCTAAAGGAAACACCTCTCCAGCAGATCTTTGAATTTTATCTTCAACAGGGTTTATTTCCCCAACAAACTGCAAATTCCCCAGCTTGAGTTTGCTTCTCAGACTATTTCAAATCAATGAACGAAACCCCTTAGCCCCCGACAGAATCATTGCAATCCCTAATATAGTCGTTACTATCCCCGAAAGTGATTGTGAACCCTGGAACCTGACCAGATAACAGTTGACTCCATTCTTCCAAAGCAAGTTACTGCGAAGCCTAGACCCGACCAGATAATAATTCAACTTCATCCTTCCCGGTAAGTTACTGTGATGCCTGGAATCCGACCAGATAACAGTCAACTTTAGCAAGTTGTTGTTAAGCATGGAATCTGACCAGATAGCATTTGACCTCATCAGTTACCTTGAAGCCTGGAATCTGACCAGATAACACTGAACTTCATTCTCTAAGAAATTTGTTGTGAATCCTGGAACCCGACCATATAACGGTTAAATTCAGTAGGTTACTGCGAAGCCTGGAAACCGACCAGATAACAGTTACTTCAATTTGCTACAAAGCCTAGACCCGACCAGATACCAATTAACCTCAAGATCAAATTTCTGAAACTTGGACCCGATCAGATAACAGTTTGAGTTGCTGAAACCTGGACCCAACCAGATAACAGTTAACCTCATGATCAAATTGCTGAAACCTAGACCCGACCAGATAATAGTTTGAGTTGCTGAAACCTGGACCCGACCAGATACCAGTTAACCTCAAGATCAATTTGCTGAAACCTGGACCCGACTAGATAACAGTTGGAGTTGCTGAAACCTGGACCCGACCAGATACCAGTTAACCTCAAGATTGAGTTGCTGAAACCTGGACCCGACCAGATAACAGTTCGAGTTACTACGAAACCTAGACCTGACCAGATAATAGTTTAACTTCTTCAAATCACTAAAAAAACTCCTCCTCCCAGTAGAGTTTGCCACTATCCCCAGTGAGTTGCTGTAAATCCTGGAATTCGACTAGATAACAGTTAACTTCTTTATCCCAGTAAATTGTTGTGAAGCCTGGATCTGACTAGATAACAACTGACTTCCTTTCTCTCCAATCAAGAGATAACTCCTCAGTAGAGAAACAAACAACTAAAACTCCTGAACCCTTTCCCTCAAGCAGAATACAACACTTTCCACAGAGTTTCCTTCAAGCAGAAATCAACATTCTCCATAGAGTTTCCCTCAAGCAAAATCAACATCCCCCAGCGGAGTTCTCCTCAAACAACAAAATAGGAATTCCTAGTGGAAACATTGTGAACAAGGTTTGAAGATGTGCATACTCTTCATCCCCAACAGTAGTCCGGGATTTAATTTCCCAAGACTCCCTAGCATTTGTCAAGGATTTATTTTCCAAGACAAAGATACATTTCAACAACATTCATAACATATGCATACGAAGCGCATATAACACAATCTCATTTTTGAGAACATCATTACACAATGCATTTCATACATCATGACATTGTATACATCTAACTCTTTACCTTTTAAGGAAAAACCAATCAACAAATAATTATCATCAACAATTTTCAAGAGGTCCAAGATTAGTTCCTGAAGCAAGACATATCAACTACCTATGCGACCAGATGTAGCTTCACACGGGCTCATCAAGAAGTATTCCTACTCAGGCTCCTTCTCATACATTTCCAGATGCAGGTCCACACGGGCTCATCATGAAGCAATCTTACACGGGTTCCTTCTAATTTCCAGATGCAGCTTCACACGGGCTCATCATGAAGCAATCTTACACGGGTTCCTTCTAATTTCCAGATGCAGCTTCACACAGGCTCATCATGATGCAATCTTACACGGGTTCCTTCTAATTTCCAAATGCAGCTTCACACGGGCTCATCAAGAAGCAATCTTACATGGGTTCCTTCTAATTTCCAAATTCAGCTTCACAGGGGCTCATCAAGAAGCAATCTTACACAGGTTCCTTCTAATTTCCAGATCCAGCTTCACACGGGCTCATCAAGAAACAATCTTACACGGGTTCCTTCTAATTTCCAGAAGCAGCTTCACACGGGCTCATCCTGAAGCAATCTTATACGGATTCCTTCTCATAATTTCCAGATGCAACTTCACACTGGATCATCATGAAGCAATCTTACATGGGTTCCTTTTAATTTCCAGATGCAGCTTCACACAGGCTCATTATGAAGCAATCTTACACGAGTTCCTTCTAAGTTCTAGATACAGCTTCACACAGGCTCATCATGAAGCAATCTTACACGGGTTCCTTCTAATTTCCATATGCAGCTTTACACAGGCTCATCAAGAAGCAATCTTACACAAGTTCCTTCTAATTTCCAGATGCAGCTTCACAGGGGCTCATCCTGAAGCAATCTTACACGTATTACTTCTCATAATTTCCAGATGTAGCTTTACACTGGCTCATACTGAAGAAATCTTACATGAATTCCTTCTCATATATTTCCAGATATAGCTTTACACGAACTCATCCCTAAGAGCCCTACACAGGCTCATTCTCATACATTTCCAGATGCAGTTTCACACGAACTCATCCTGAAGCAGCCCTACCCATGCTCATTCTCATACATTTCCAAATGTAGTTTCACACGGACTCATCCCGAAGCAGCCCTACACAGGCTTATTCTCATACATTTTTAGATGCAATTTCACACGGACTCATCCCGAAACAGCCCTACTGTGATACGGTGGGAGAACTGACTTAAGGTTTTGCGTTTGTGTTCGCAAATGTTTCGGTTTAGCAAGAGGCGCCACCGACTTTTATTTTATCCTAAGGAAAGGTCAAAAAGCACAAGAAAGACCTTTGAGATGTTTTTCTTGGGTTCGGGGAGTAGATTATGAAAAGGGAAGGTGCAAGCACCCTTTTCATCCATGTTTATCCATGGGCTCTTAGTTACTTGTTTAAATCACTTGCTTTGCTTTTCCAATTGTTTGAAATGGTGCTTTGTGTGTGGTTTTGAAAATGTTTTGAAAAGAGGCCATCGTTGTGGCAACCTTTGTAATGATTCTTGTTTGAATATATACAAAGGTGTATTGTCTTTTGAAAATATTTTTTCAATATTTGAAAGTTTGATTTGGGAAATGTTTTGAAATTGTGTTGTGAAGTGTGTTTGAAAATAACAAGGATGTTTTGCAAACTTTGATCAAGTAACTAAGAGTTGTCTACCCTATTTTACTCAAAGATCTTTCCTATATGTTTTTAACCCTTTTAACAGTGTTGTTTTACCATTGCATTTGGTAAACAACCTTGTATTAAGATGCTAAACGGGACAGGCGCGGGTCATCGTATTGACCATGATAGCAATTGTGTTAAGTATTTTTAGCAAATTTTCCGAAGGACTAGATCATTTTGTTTAGGCAACCAAGATAGCGTCATCGAGGGACTATGATCTTTTGTTTTGTTTTTTTGTTTTGCCAAAATACTCAACATGCATAACATGGCCAATTTTTAAGGCAACAAGTGGATGTAACCCTAGGGATGCAAGTGTGTATTGTGTATTGATTTTCATGCATTTTTGTCTTTGTATTAGGTCAAACTACTTGTTAATTTTGGATTTTTGCATACAAACCCTAATCTCTAATCATGGCATAATTGAAAGCGTAAATGCGTAAAATAATCTATACTATTACAACATTTGATTATGGGAAGGGCGGATACAATTTTGAATGGGGATTATTTGACAAGAAATTAAGACCCTAGTTTCACTATTACATCCAAATTGAATCAAATGGCATAAATAACAAATGAATAATATTGAAATAAACAAATTAAATGAATATATAAAATAATATGAATATGCAAAAAAAAAGGTTTTGTTTATTTTTATGCATGTAAAAATATTTAATGTAAAAAGAAAGAAATAAATAAAAAGATTATTATTTTTTTTATTAAGGGTAAAACCCTAATTTTTAGGAATGTAAATATATTGACTATATTATTTATATACAATAAAATAAAATAGCGTATATACAAAAATAAAATATATTTAGCAAAAGTATTATTTAAGTATAAATAATAATAAAAATAAAAGTATAATATTTTTATGTTTTTATTCTCAAGTATTCATTAAATAAAATAGAAGTATGTATGTATATATTAATTGTATTAGTTATGTAATAAAAATAAAATAAAATATATACAACAAAATAAATATGTTTAGAACAATATTTTTTAGTGTAAATAAAATAAAGAATAAAATAAAAGTATAATTTATATATTATTTTTAAGTTTTCAACAAATAAAATATATACTAATTAAATTGTTTTTATGTCTAAAAAAAACAATAAAATAATAAAAATAAATGTGGGAATTTATGAAAATATTTTTGGATATTTTAATGTTTGGAAAATACAAAATAAAAATCAGAAATGATAAATAAATGCAAAAATATAAAATATAAAGAAATTGGACCAGGGGGTGTATTCAGCAAAAGGGGGGTGTTGAAACAAAAGAAGCAAAGCCCAGCCCAAGCCAGACTTCATCTTCAACCTCTGTCTTCAAATTTTCGCGCGCCATGTACAAACACGAACAACCTGCATACGTGCTCTAATGCAAAAACACATAACATCAAAGTTGTAGAACTTTCCAAGATGAATTCAACCATATAAAAACTTGTCCTAACTCTCAAAGACCAGAGAGAATTTCTCTGGCCCTAAATCTTAACCTATTTTTTTCAGGATGTTCATGGACCAAATTCTCTTAGCATGCTTAACTAAAATGAAAACTGAGCATATGTACAGCTTCACGGCTATGAATACTACATTTTTTATTCACAAACCTAAGTCTAAATGTTCCTAAATAGAGAGATAGGAATTTGATAAAAACCTGTTTCAGCTGACTTCGTGTATGGCAATGTGGAGCTTTTTAACAAGGCCTGAGATGTTTGAGAGCTTGCTTGAACTTCCCCTGACCTTCTCCAATGGCTAGCTTGCCTTGAATGTGCTTGAACAAGCCTACGGAACTTAACATGCACAAGCTGAAATCAAAAATGGCAAACCCTGAAAATGGAGTTATAGTCAGTGTTTAAGGGTTGGGATAGCTTGGATATGTTGTATGGAAGGTGTTTGAACAAGTTTGGGGCAAAACGCACGAGCAAATTGTGTTATGGAAATCAAACTGCAGATGTTGCCCTGTTTAGCCAATGAGATGTGATTTTGTGCTTTGGGAGGTTTGAAGGCTCAAATGGTCGTGTTTCTAGTTCAAGGATATATGATAAAGTTGTTTCAAAAGCTTGCACAAGTTTCTTTTAGCTGATGTTCAAGTTCTAGTGTATTGGACAAATTTCTTGGTTATGAAGCAAAGTATGAGAAGTGATGTGAAGCAGGCCTGTACAAGCTATCCATCAGCTTGCACACTTTTCCCTTGGCCCCTCCAGTTTGTGTATCTGATTTGCTGCACAAGATATGGCTCAATGCTCAAGGATTTAGTTTTGACATAAAGCAAGATTTAAGCAAAAATGGTAATGTTGCTTTTTCTATTTAGGGATTAATCTAATGTGCAAACCTCTAATGACCAAAACAATGCCTTAGACCAATGAATTTGCATTTAATTATTGAGTGTGGAATGTTTTTGAGGCCTGTAATCTAGTGCAAATCAAGCTGATTTTGAATTGGTAACTTGTATCACTATGAACATGCCATGGATGAAAAGTGAGTTTTTGCCAACTTCAAGCCTTCGATTCTCCCTAACCACAAATGAGTTTGGAGAGTTCTTAGACATTTTAGAAAGCTTGCAACATGCTCTACAATCCATCTTTGAAACGTAATTTGAGATTCCAAGTGGAATTTTGTGAAAAATGGCCATGAAGATAGGTCAAAATCCTGCCTAAACTAGGGCAAAATTTCACTAAGTTAAAAGTTTTATGGACCCTTGTTCCAAAAATAATAACTTGAGATCCAAGCTTCTTTTGGGAAAACTTTGTGAATAAAAGTTGAAGACTTTGTGGAGGACTACAACTTTCATGTTAGAAGTTTTGTTTAAATCCAATTGCATCATGGTGAAAATGTTGGGCAAAGTTAGGAAAAATTAAGAAAATTTCATAACTTCGAAAAATTCTAAGTTATGAAAATTTTCAACTTTAAACCCTAATTTGCAAAATTGGGTTTCTTGATGAACAAGTTTCATGTTTTGACACATCTTGATGAAAAATGACCGTTGGCACTTGATTTTGACCAAAAAGTCAAAGTTTGACTTTTCAATGTACAGTCAAAATTTGATCAGTTGACTGAAAAATTCATTTGTCAATCCAATGCATTTGAGATCTTTTGAACCTTGTGAATAGGTCAAGATGATTCCATTGAGTCCTTGAATCCATGCTTGAACCCATTTTTCCATTGGCTAGGTCAAAAGTCAGAAATTGCCCTTGTGCAGTCAAAACCCTAAAAATGACCATTTTGCCCTTTTGGTGATCTGATCAAATTTCTTGTGGAGTTGTGGTACAAACTTGATCAAATGGTTCATATGAGTTCATAATATTGATATGAGTCAAAAATCATGAGTTTTGACTGTAAATTGGCCACAATTGACTTTTTCCCCAATACAGTTGATTTCTAGGTCAACTGTCCAATTGACTGGGCAAAAATTTGATTCAAGGCTTAAAACTTGGTATGGATAAAATTATGAGTTCAACATGAAGTATGAAGGTCACTTTGAGCATTATAAGTCCAAAAATCCCTGTGCAAACTCAAACCCTAATTTAGGTCATTAGTGCAAGGAGATGTCTTGAGCAGAGCAAAACCCTAATCCTGTCTGGAGTTCAAAGAGCCTTGTGAGGGGAGATCTTGATAAAATGAGAGGGAAAATTTTGGGGTACAACAGCTGCCCCTGTTCAATCTTCTTGAACTTGAGGAGTTAGATTGGCGAGTTTACCTTTCGTGACTTGAAGGCAAAAGAGGATTGGACACTAGAGTGCTCGTAAATTTGCACTCGTCAAAATGTAGCTGAGGGAATGGGCTTAAATATGCCATTTGGAGATGGTAGAATCTTGCTGGAGATGGGCTTAAAGATGCCATCCAAGATTTGTTTGTTGAAAAATCAGGAGAATGAATGTCAGAATGGTATCCGTGTCTAGAACGTATCTGAGTTGTATCTAGAGATTGGATCTGTATGAGCAAGGGAATGGCGTCCGTGTCTGGAGTGTATCTAAGATGTAACTGTATTTGATTCTTGAATGAATATCAGAATGACTGTCGTGTCTGGAGTGTATCTTTATTGTATCCGAAATCTGAAATCTGGATAGGCGATAGAAAGACATCCGTGTCTGGAGTATCTCTGGGCTGGGGAATAGGTTTGGATGAGTGACAGAATGACAACCGTGTCTGGAGCGTATTTGGACAGTATCTGTAGTTGAGATTTGTATGAGTAGCAGAATGACTTCCGTGTCTAGAGTATATCTGAACTGTAACTGGGATCTAAATAAGTGACAGAATGACTTCTGTGTCTGGAGTGTATCTGAACTTGAATTTGATAGTTGAATCTGAATGAGAAATAGAATGGCTTCTGTGTTTGGAGCGTATCTAGTCTGTATCTGATTGCTGAAGTCTGTATGAGTAGTAGAATGACTTCCGTGTCTGGGGTGTATCCATACTGTATCTGAAATCTTTGAACATTTATTAAAGATAGCTTTTAATCTTATCCTGAAAAGGTAAAATGTTAGCTGAAAACACAAAGTTATGTTGCATGAAATGTATGGTGCAATAAATGTGTTCTATTAATGGTTATGATATATGAATGTAATGGATGTGCATGTAAGCTGAGTATCCGTCTTGCTGAGGAAAATAAATCCTTGATAGCTGGAGATAATGAAATCTTTGACTGCTGTCGGGGAAAATAAACCCTTGACTGCTGCTGGAGATTCCAAACCTTTGATTTGTTGAGACTGAGAACATCCTTTGGACTACTGCTGAGGATTGAAAATCCTTGGTGACTTGTGGGGATTAACAAGAGTTTTGACAACTTCTGTGGGGAATTGAGAATCCTTCATGACTTTCCTGGCGGATGAGGAAAATTCTGACGATCTCTACTGAGGAATTAAAACCTGAGAGGCTTCAATCGGAGAAATGAGGACAAGAATTTTTATTCTGCTGGGAAATAACTCCGCGGGGAGAATATTTATCCTGTTGGAGAATTTTTCAAAAGCTTGGGTTGTATGCCACTTTATTGGGGAATCAGAGGAAGTTGGATAGTACTCCAGCAGGGTTTAAAGGTTAAAGTTTTGGACTCCGTTGAGGAAGAAAGTTTCATCTTCGCTGGGGATTGGTAGTTCAAAGTCTTCTGGCTCCGCTGGGGATTGGGAGTTCAGAAACTTAGCTCAGATGGGAATTTTGAAACTTAACTCCGTCGGGGATGTGTATTTCAAGGTTTTAGCTTTGTTGAGAATCTGGATGACATACTGCAGGGGATTTCCTCCGGAATAGCATAAAGACGTCTTCCTATACTTTCAACCTATCAGTAATTATCCTTTCTCATTCCGTTTTATTTGTAAGCAGTGATTATATTCAAATGCATATGCTCATTTAATAAATCATTGGACGTTTTCAAATAAAACACAAGTGTAAAAAAGAAAGAAAAACAAACAAATTTCTACACTTTGAAATATCTTTGTATTAACTTTGTGTAAGTATTTTGTACAAAGGAGACGGACATCCTAGTAAGAGAATGTTGTCATAAAAATGAGAAAAATTTATACAAAGAAAGATGGCTATGCGTAACAATTCCATGGGGTTCCCATTCTGCTATAGTCTTTGTAACTCTGAGTATCTTGTCCATTCGTTGCTTCGTCCACAGATGATTGGATTGATCAGAATCTTGGAGCTTGTATGTGAAAAGATTGTCCTTAAAGTGATCCAACGAGACATAATCATACGCTTTAAATCCCTAACTTTTGCATGGACCGCCCTTTCGGGTTTTCGATCCACCGGGAAACCCTTTTTTACCCAAGTCGCCCTTTCGGGTTTTCAACTTGCCGGGTGTACAAATTTTTTTATTTATCCCTAATTTTTGCCTGAACCGCCCTTTCGGGTTTTCGATTCACCGGGATGCCCATTTTTGCCCAAGTCGCCCTTTCGGGTTTTCAACTTGTCGGGTCGTTTTATGCGTAGTATCTTTTGACTATGTCTGCGTTCGCAGGGTGCGACAGGTCATCACCGTCCATGGTGGTCAGAATCATTGCCCCACCAGAAAAGATGTTTTTGATCACAAATGGTCCTTCATAAGTAGGAGTCCACTTGCCCCTGGGATCACTTTGCGGCAAGATGATTCTCTTGATTACAAGGTCCCAAACTTGATATACCTGTCTCTTGACTTTCTTGTTGAAGTCCTTGATCATACATTTCTGATACGCCTGACCATGGCAAACAGCAGTAAGTTGCTTCTCGTCAATCAAGTTAAGTTGATCAAGCCGGGTCTGAATCCCATCGTCTTCACTCAAACCAGTGTCTTTCATGATTCTCAGGGAAGGAATCTGAACTTCCATAGGTAAAACAGCCTCTATGCCGTATACCAAAGAAAAGGGTGTTGCCCCAGTTGAAGTGCGTGCCATGGTACGGTACCCGTGCAGAGCAAACCGTAACATCTCATGCCAGTCCTTGTAGGTGACTGTCATCTTTTGAATGATTTTCTTGATATTTTTATTCGCAGCTTCAACAACATCGTTCATCTTTGGCCGATAGGGAGATGAATTGTGAAGTTGAATCTTGAACTGCTCGCACAGAGCGGTGATCATAGTATTGTTCAAATTTGTACCATTGTCCGTAATGATCCTGTTGGGGATACCATACCGGCATATGAGGTTTTGCTTGATGAAGCGGGCAACCACATTCTTTGTAACGGAAGCGAAAGAAGCTGCTTCGACCCACTTGGTAAAGTAATCAATGGCCACCAAGATGAAACGGTGTCCATTGGATGCTGTAGGTTTGATCTCTCCAATCATGTCGATTCCCCACATCGCGAATGGCCAAGGAGCCGTTAAGACATTGAGAGGGACTGGGGGAATATGTACCTTGTCAGCATAGATTTGGCATTTGTGACAAGTACGGGAATATTGATGATAATCAGCTTCCATGGTAGACCTGTAGTAGCCTGCCCGTAGAACTTCTTAGCCATCGTATGACCGCTTGGGTGGGTGCCAAAGGTGCCATTATGTACTTCAGCCATGATCTGCTCAGCTTCAATCTTGTCTACACAACGAAGTAGGACACAATCAAGATTGCACTTGTATAGGTTACCATTGCTCAGAAAGAACTTGGCAGCGAACCTCCTTAAGAACTTTTTGTCGTTGACTGAAGCTCCTTCAGGGTACTCTTGTGCTTCGAGATACCTTTTATCGTCATGAAACCAAGGTCGGTCCACCACTTCTTCGGTATTAATCTCGTGAAAATGTGTTGGTTCGTCCACTCGTTCAATGGTGATTTGAGGTGCCTCATTATCCCAATTAAGTTTAAACATGTATGACATTGTAGCTAACGCATCCGCTAACTAATTTTCTTCTCGCGGGAAGTGCTCGAAGGTAATCTGCTCGAAATGTGGTAACAATGTCAGGACATGTTCTTTGCAAGGGATGAGGTTGGGGTGCTTAGTATCCCACTCTCCTTTGATTTGACTGATAACCAAAGCTGAGTCCCCAAATACAACCAAAGATTTGATTCCCAAGTCAATAGCAGCCTTGAGACCAAAGATACAAGCTTCATACTCGGCCATGTTGTTGGTGCAGCTGAAGCAGAGTCTAGCAGTGAAAGGTGTATGGCAACCTTCTGGAGAGATAAGTACTGCGCCGATACCGTTCCCAAGTGCGTTGGAGGCACCATCAAAGTACAGAGTCCATCGGGATCCTTGTTCAGGTCCGTCATACGGTCCATTACCTTTAATGTTGTCCAATGTCATAATATCCTCGTCGGGGAAGTCGAACCTCATAGATTGGTAATCTTCGACGGCTTGATGAGCTAGATGGTCAGCTAGTACACTCCCCTTTATAGCTTTTTGGGTTGTGTACTGGATATCATACTCAGTCAGGATCATCTGCCATCTAGCGATTCTTCCGAATAAAGCAGGCTTCTCGAAGATGTACTTGATCAGATCCATTTTGGAAATCAGCAAAGTGGTATGTGTCAACATATACTGCCTTAGCCGGAGAGCATCCCATACCAAAGCGCAACAAGTTTTCTCGAGCAGTGAGTAGTGAGTCTCACAGTCGGTAAACTTTTTGCTAAGGTAATAAATGGCATGCTCTTTTCGGCCAGACCCGTCATGTTGGCCCAGTACGCACCCCATTGAATTATCCAAAACAGTCAGATACATGATTAACGGACTTCCTTCGACGGGTGGCATCAAGATAGGAGGTTCTAGCAAATACTCCTTGATCTTATCAAAAGAAACTTGACAGTCATCGTTCCATTCAACCACCTGATCTTTCTTCAACAGTTTGAAGATTGGTTCACAGGTAGATGTTAGGTGAGAGATGAACCTTGCAATATAATTTAGGCGTCCCAAGAAACCTCTGACCTCCTTCTCAGTGCGAGGGGCATGAATTTCTTGTATAGCTTTGATCTTAGCAGGATCAACCTCGATGCCTTTGTTACTGACGATGAATCCCAAAAGTTTACCAGACCTGACTCCGAAAGTGCACTTGCTAGGGTTCAGTCTGAGCTTGTATTCTTTTAACCTGATAAACAACTTTTGCAGATGGTCGAGGTGTTCTTCTTCTGTCTGTGAACGGGCTATCATGTCGTCTACGTAGACTTCAATCTCATGATGTATCATGTCATGAAACAAAGCTACCATGGCTCGCTGATAGGTTGCCCCGACATTCTTCATTCTGAATGGCATCACTTTATAGCAGAAGGTACCCCACTGCGTAACATACGTAATCTTCTCCATGTCTTCGGGGGCCATTTTGATCTGGTTGTACCCTGAAAATCCATCCATGAAAGAGAATACCTTGTGTTGAGCTGTGTTGTCAACCAAGATGTCAATGTGTGGTAGTGGAAAATCATCTTTAGGGCTAGCCCTATTTAAGTCTCTATAGTCCACACACATTCTGACTTTGCCGTCCTTCTTAGGCACAGGCACAATGTTAGCAACCCATTGTGGATAGGAAGTAACAGCCAGAAATCCAACATTGAACTGTTTCATCACTTCAGCTTTGATCTTTTCGGACATGTCAGGCCTCATTCGGCGGACTTTCTGTTTGATTGGTGGACAGTCTTCTCTTGTAGGGAGACGGTGAACCACAATATCTGTATCCAGTCCCGACATGTCTTCATAGGACCAGGCAAAGATCTCAACATATTCATTCAACAGGTGGACTAAGCGCTCTTTGACCCTTGGCTCTAGGTTGGCACCCACTTTAACCTCCTTTCTGTCTTCCTTTGTTCCCAAATTGATAGTCTCTAACAACTCTTCATGGGGCAGAATAGCCCTTTCTTCTTGTTACAAAAGTCTATCCAACTCTCCAGGCACTTCACAGTCTTCATCACCTTCGTATTCGGCATGATTGACCAGATCTTCAGAGTCACTGAAGGGCATAGCAGAATTGTTATCCATGGAATCCAGAGTGGATGGGTACCTGCATTTTGTGAGTGTGGGTGTGTGTAAGGGATAGCCACCTTTAAAAAAAATAAAAATGTAAAAAGAAATAAAATGAACACAAAAGTTTATATATGAAAACGTCCATGATTCATTAAAAATGACATATGAAAATTAAGAATCAAAACCCATACAAATGGACCTATATGCCCCGGGTAAGGCACAAGGCAAAAGAGTGTATGAATTGTTTAAAAGTTATTACAGACCAACATAAATGTTCAAAAGATAAATTACTGATTGATGAAAGTAATAGGAACAAAGTCTTTCGCCTCCCAGTTGTTCAGTCCCCCTTCAATGGTTGGAAAGATCCAGTCTTCAAAATTGCTTCCTTCTTCATCATCCTCTAAAGCATGAACTCCGTGATAAGTGATTTTCAGTGGCGGTCCTCCAGCCCGGGAGTGACGCACAGCTTTATGGCTAGCAGCAGTGAAACTCAATCCGTACTTATCTGTCTTGTAAGGAAAATCTGGCAGTTGACCCCACAGTGTACTTCCTCCTTCCTTGATTACAGCCTCCGCATCTTTAAGGGATGACATCCGGGACATAAGCTTGGTAATGATGGGCACATCATTCATCGTCTTGGCTACCGCAACTTCAGGAGAAACCTCTTCAAAGTGTTGGAAAGGTGTTTCTATGAATTCACCATCTAACTCCACGTAGCGGAAAGAGTTAAGGTGGCTTATCATATACTCTTCCTCACCATGAACTGTGATGATATTACCCTGGACTGAGTATTTGAGCATCTGGTGTAGAGAAGAAGTGACTGCCCCAACGTTGTGGATCCATGGCCTTCCCAACAAGCATGAATATGAAGGACGGATGTCCATCACATAAAAAGTAGAGTTGAAAATTTCTGTTCCCACCTTAATTGGGATGTCCACTTCTCCGTGAATCATCCTCTTAGAACCGTCGAAGGCTCTAACAATGATATTACTAGGCTTTAGGGTCAAGCCTTCACAGTCCAATCTGTCCAATGCTTTCTTTGGTAGAACATTTAAAGATGAACCGGTATCAACCAGAACATGAGCAAGTGTAGTTCCTCTGCACTCTACCAAGATATGCAGCACATCATTATGCTTTCTTCCCTTAGGGGTTAGATCAGCGTCGGAGAAGCCAAGACCATTATCGGCTGTAAGGCTAGCCACGCACTCTTGAAACTGGTCTGCAGAAGTTTCTTGAGGCACGTGCGCCGTCTTCAGGAACTTGATCAAGGCTTTGGCATGAGCCTCAGAACAGAGTAATAGGGCCAGCATGGAGATTTTTGAAGGGGTTTGCCCCAATTGTTCCATGACATCATAATCGCTCTTCTTAATTATCTTTAAAATCTCCTCCATTTCCTTTTTGGTGGTCTCAGGGATAACCAAAGTTTGAGCCCTCGTCCTGACGGGCGCTTCTTGGATCCCCTTACCTTTATCAGCAGTAACAGCAGAGGGTACAACTTCGGGAGTAACGATTTCTTCAATCACTGGACTTTGCACAGATATCTTGACAGGCACAGGAGAACTTGAGGGTCCGAAGACTGCCCGTGGATGAGCAATCTCCGGAG
This sequence comes from Vicia faba, assembly GCA_948472305.1. NCBI lineage: Eukaryota > Viridiplantae > Streptophyta > Magnoliopsida > Fabales > Fabaceae > Vicia > Vicia faba. Next base: position 1,053,394,038 of record OX451740.1, on the reverse strand, counting down.
AGAAGATTCTTCCGCTACGAGTGATCTTACTTATCCCCGCAATATTCCCTATGTCAGGAGTTTCTTCATCGAAACTTTCTTCGACTGATTCGATCTGCTTAACACCGTGATAGAAGATCTCTCCTCCATAATTCCACGATATTGTCTTATTGGACTTATATGGGATAGGCCTCGGCATGGTAATCTTCAGCGGTACAAACTTTGGATCAGGTGTAATCTTAACAGGCCTTTTGCAGGTCTTGGAAAGATTGTCAGAAATGGTGATTATAGCAACATCATTGATTGGAGTAACAGGAGTAACAGGAGTAACATGAGTGATAATAGCAACAAGAGTTTTCTGAAAGAGGATCTCTTGAGTATCCATCAGGCGTTGGATGCCTGATTTCAACAGTGGACAATCGGTTTGCAAGGTTAAACAAAAGTAACAATCTTTTTCACAGCCTGGGAAAATCCCGGCTTTCAACAGATTCATCTTGATCATTGGCAACAGAGTCATTAAGTCATCAACAACGGTAACATGAAGATCTTCTACAATAGCATGGACATTATGACCATGTTTTGGCATAGGAGCGGATATCACATTAGGTTTTTCGGGGGCATCAAACTCTACCTCCTTGGCATCTATCAAATCTTGGATCTTATTTTTAAGGGCCCAACAGTTGTTGGTGTCGTGCCCCACACTGTCCGAATGATATGCACATTTTGCATTTGAATGATAATAGAGAGAAGAGGTATTTGGTTTTTTCGGCGCTTCTTTCAAGTTGGTAAGGTTTAACTTTAACAGATGAGGGAGGACCTGAGCCGGTGTCATATTGATCTGGGTGAATTGCCGTTGTGGCCTTTCTACCCTTTGCTGGTTAGCCCTGGGTTGACTGCTTCATGGTTGATCGGCTGAGGAGTTCTGAATCATCACAGCCCCCACCGCTGGTCGGCGCTCCATTCTCCCTTGATTTCTCTGGGTGTGAACAACAGAAAATTCCTTCTTGGCTGGGAAGGTCTTCTTGATAGCAGTGGAAGCGGAGGCATCCTTCTGAATTTTACCACTCTTAATTCCAGCTTAGACCCTTTCACCGGTCAGAATTAATTCGGTGAACCCTGCAGATGAGCTCCCGATCAAGTGATTGAAGAATGGACCTGACAGGGTCCTCAAAAACATGTCAACTAGCTCTCTATCCGACAATGGTGGCTGCACCCTTCCAGCCAAATCCCGCCACTTCTGGGCATACTCCTTAAATCCCTCATTAGAGGCCATACCCATACTCTGTAGTTGAGTACGAGTAGGCGCTAAATCTGCGTTATATTGGTATTGTCGATAGAAAGCAACAACCAAATCCTCCCAGTTATGAACATCAGATCTCTCAAGTTGATAGAACCAGTCCAATTGCGTACCCGACAAACTATCTTGAAAAAAGTGGACCCATAGATCCTTATCAGAAGAGTGAGGCTGGATCTTTCTGATGTAGGACCGCAGATGCATCTTCGGACAGGACAAACCGTCGTATTTAGCAAATGTAGGTACCTTGAACTTGGGAGGAATGACGATCCCAACAACCAACCCTAGTTCATCGAAATCTAGCCCAGGTACCCTTTGTACCTCCATGGCTGCCAACTGATCCTCAAGATTCTTATACTTATCGTCCGCCGGAGGGTACTGCTGTTCGGAGTAATCTTCATCCTCTTCCTCTTCTTCTTCTTCAGCTTCAGACTCGGAGGGCATTGTAACTCCCTTTCCTTTACCAACCCCTTCGTCAGACGTCGAGGGGAAATCCAGAACTCTCCTAGACTGATTCTCAAATCTTCTTCCCATAGTGGCCACACCAACTCTTTTCTTTTTCTTCTTTTATTTTTCCTTTTCTTTCTCTAACAGTGCTTTAAGATCCTCTTGACCCTTTTCCAAGGTCATGAGGAGTTGTTGGAATTGCGAATTCTGTGCTTGCAGATCTTTGACTGTCTGCTCTATATCCATCTTGCTGAAATAAACAGCAGAAAGATAAGGAAACCTGGTGTGAAGACCTGTTAATGCATATGATGAATGATGTGTATTCATGTAATGCATTCAAGGATTCAGAAATTCAAATTTTTTGCAAAGAAAAAGAACACACGTCATATTAATAAGAAGAAATTTGTTAGTACATAAAAAGCCCTATGGGCAAAATATTACAAAGCTTCTTAATGTAAAAAGACATTGCGCATCCTCTTTAGTGCGATGTAGGTGTTAAGAGTCTCCTCTTCGTGAAGTCGGCGGGTAAGTTCCAAAACCTTCTTCTCACTGGCATAGAAGCTGGCTTCAAAAGTGTTCCGTTCTTTCTTGAGCTGTATCCAACTCTTTTGCAATTCTTCCAATGATGTTGGCATATCAGGATGTAGGAGGGTGTATGGAACCTCTCCTTCCATAACAGGCTCTTTGATCACGGGGAGAATGTGAGGGTAAGGCATCATAAGACTCTGGGCGCGAGTTCGTACCCACTTGAGATAAGACTCAAGGGGGATGGAATTCTTGTGCCCCAGTGTCTTACTATCCACTTTGTTGGGCATCCTCCAAGCTCGGATAAACCTTTGTCGAAGTACTTGAGCATCGTTGTCGAAGTCAAAAACCAAGTCAGGAATCAGCATATCATGAGGGCCATCCCTTCAGGCATACCCAAATTGCCTCAGAGCTAAATAGGGGTTGTAGGTAATGCCCCCCCTAATGCCAAGTAGTGGGACATTAGGGAATTCTCCGCAACGATCAATGATGATGACATTTTCTCTGGACCAAGAACACCAATGAACATCAGAATATGTGAGGGTCATCAACCGTTGTGACCACCGTAAACCCTGCTCATTCTTCAAAACTGATTGGGGAAGGTGACAAATAAACCACCTTGCTAGAAGAGGAGTACAACACATGAGAACCCCTCTTTTCCTCATTGTTCGTGTGAGAAATGAGTGTAGAATGTCCCCAAGCAATGTAGGCATAGGATTTCGAGATATGAAAATCTTGACAGCATTCACATCTATAAGCTGATCAGGGTTTGGGAACAAGACCAACCCATAGATGAGGAGTGCTACAATCTCTTCAAAAGCTTGCAGATCTAGAGAATTCCAACAGTCTTGTGCCTTCTCAAACAGAAACTTTGCCAAGAAACCCTTGACACCACTTCTGGTTTCCCAATGACCTTTGATATCAGATGGTTGCAAGTGTAAAGCTTGAGCAACATCTTCAGGCTTTGGTTCTCTTTCCGTACCGTTTTAGGGTAGTTGATGAAGAATAGGAATCCTCAGGAGTTGAGAAAATTCCTCCGAAGTAGGTACTAGTTGGTAATCAGGGAATGTAAAGAAATGGTGTAGGGGGTCAAAAAACTGGAAGAGGACTTTCACCATGTCTTCTTCAATGTTGGAGTTGACCAAGTTGAGAAGTCTACCATGTCTTTCACTGAAGGGAGAATTCTCTGGAATCTTGGAAGTAAGCTCCTTGAGTTGAGGAGGGATTCTCACAAGGTTGACTTGAATTGTTTTCCTGCGAAGAGATTCCGTGACCTACAAAACAAGAACAAAGATGAAGATCCAAACCCTTGAAATGGTTAGTGGATGCATATGATGCTTTATGATGTTCATGATGTATGCACAAGCATATGTACAAGCAAATCACACAAGATCCTAGTTTCAGGCTTGCATGGGGTTTCATAGGTAAGTACCCTCTTGAAGTTAGTTGGCTCAACCTATCCTATAAATAGTAATCGGGTTCTAAGGAGCTCAATATCACCGGATTATTTTCTGTGTTCATTGTTTCAGTTTAGTCACTTAACTGGCGATCGAAATATTCCAATAAAACAACCCTCAATGAGTGTAGTATCGAGTATCTACCAACTTCGGACTGTACCAAATCCGGTCATCTCACTACCCCTAAAAAAGGCCAAGATGGTCAAGTAAGGTTCTAAGAGTTCATTAGTGCTTCATGACATCACTCAGCGGCCCCGTATTCTCTTTGATTGACTCAAAGGCTACCGGTACCCACAAATATGTCGCACTAATATAGCTATTGCTTCGACCATGTCGGTATATCCCGCACAGTTTCCACAATGTATTGCTATTTACCTATGAATGTTTCCCAAAAATCCGGGTGGAGGATTCAAACCCAAACAAGAGAACCAAATGTAAAACAATCAAAGCAAACAAGATAAGCATGCAAAGGTGATCTAGACACTAAGGTTACTCCACTTTTAGAGCTATTCCCCAGCAGAGTCGTTAGTTCTATGATACGGTGGGAGAACTGACTTGAGGTTTTGCATTTGTATTCACAAATGTTTCGGTTTAGCAAGAGTTGCCATCGACTTTTTATTTTATCCTAAGGAAAGGTCAAAAAGCACAGGAAAGACCTTTGAGATGTTTTTCTTGGGTTCAGGGAGTAGATTATGAAAAGGGAAGGTGCAAGCACCCTTTTCATCCATGGTTATCCATGGGCTCTTAGTTACTTGTTTAGATCACTTTCTTTGCTTTTCCAATTGTTTGAAATGGTGCTTTGTGTGTGGTTTTGAAAATATTTTAAAAAGAGGCCATCGTTGTGGCAACCTTTGTAATGAATCTTGTTTGAATATATACAAAGGTGTATTGTCTTTTGAAAAGATTTTTTCAATATTTGAAAGTTTGATTTGGGAAATATTTTGAAATTGTGTTGTGAAGTGTGTTTGAAAATAGCAAGAATGTTTTGCAAACTTTGATCAAGTAACTAAGAGTTGTCTACCCTATTTTACTCAAAGATCTTTTCTATATGTTTTTAACCCTTCTGACAGTATTGTTTTACCATTGCATTTGGTAAACAACCTTGTATTAGGATATTAAACGAGACAGACGCGGGTCATCGTATTGACCATGATAGCAATTGTGTTAAGTATTTTTAGCAAATTTTCCGAGGGACTAGATCATTTTGTTTAGGCAACCAAGATAGCGTCATCGAGGGACTATGATCTTTTATTTTGTTTTTTGTTTTGCCAAAATACTCAACATGCATAACATGGCCAATTTTTAAGGCAACAAGTGGATGTAACCCTAGGGGTGCAAGTGTGCATTGTGTATTGATTTTCATGCATTTTTGTCTTTGTATTAGGTCAAGCTACTTGTTAATTTTGGATTTTTGCATACAAACCCTAATCTCTAATCATGGCATAATTGAAAGCGTAAATGCATAAAATAATCTATATTATTACAACATTTGATTATGGGAAGGGGGGATATAATTTTGAATGGGGATTATTTGACAAGAAATTAATACCATAGTTTCACTATTACATCCAAATTGAATCAAATGGCATAAATAACAAATGAATAATATTTAAATAAACAAATTAAATAAATATACAAAATAATATGAATATGCAAAAAAAAGGTTTTGTTTATTTTTATGTATGTAAAAATATTTAATGTAAAAAGAAAGAAATAAATAAAAAGATTATTATTTTTTTTATTAAGGGTAAAACCCTAATTTTTAAGAATGTAAATATATTGACTATATTATTTATATACAATAAAATAAAATAGCGTATATACAAAAATAAAATATATTTAGCAAAAGTATTATTTAAGTATAAATAATAATAAAAATAAAAGTATAATATTTTTATGTTTTTATTCTCAAGTATTCATTAAATAAAATAAAAGTATGTATGTATATATTAATTGTATTAATTATGTAATAAAAATAAAATAAAATATATACAAAAAAAATAAAAATATGTTTAGAACAATATTTTTTAGTGTAAATAAAATAAAGAATAAAATAAAAGTATAATTTATATATTATTTTTAAGTTTTCAACAAAATATATATATACTAATTAAATTGTTTTTATGTCTAAAAAAAACAATAAAATAATAAAAATAAATGTGGGAATTTATGAAAATATTTTTGGATATTTTAATGTTTGGAAAATATAAAATAAAAATCAGAAATGATAAATAAATGCAAAAATATAAAATATAAAGAAATTGAGCCAGGGGGTGTATTCAGCAAAAGGGGGGTGTTGAAACAAAAGAAGCAAAGCCCAGCCCAAACCAGACTTCATCTTCAACCTCTGTCTTCAAATTTTCGCGCGCCATGTACAAACACGAACAATCTGCATACGTGCTCTAATACAAAAACACATAATATCAAAGTTGTAGAACTTTCCAAGACGAATTCAACCATATAAAAAACTTGTCCTAACTCTCAAAGACCAGAAAGAATTTCTCTGGCCCTAAATCTTAACCTATTTTTTCAGGATGTTCATGGACCAAATTCTCTTAGCATGCTTAACTAAAATGAAAACTAAGCATATGTACAACTTCATGGCTATGAATACTACATTTCTTATTCACAAACCTAAGTCTAAATGTTCCTAAATAGAGAGATAGGAAGTTGATAAAAACCTGTTTCAGCTGACTTCGTGTATGGCAATGTGGAGCTTTTCAATAAGGCCTGAGATGTTTGAGAGCTTGCTTGAACTTCCCCTGACCTTCTCCAATGGCTAGCTTGCCTTGAATGTGCTTGAACAAGCCTACAGAACTCAACCTGCACAAGCTGAAATCAAAAATGGCAAACCCTGTAAATGGAGTTACAGTCAGTGTTTAAGGGTTGGGAAAGCTTGGATATGTTGTATGGAAGATGTTTGAACAAGTTTGGGGCAAAACGCACGAGAAAATTGTGTTATGGAAATCAAACTGCAGATGTTGCCCTGTTTTGCCAATGAGATGTGATTTTATGCTATGGGAGGTTTGAAGGCTCAAAGGGTTGTGTTTCTGGTTTAAGGGGATATGAGAAAGTTGTTTCAAAAGCTTGCACAAGTTTATTTTAGCTGATGTTCAAGTTCTAGTGTATTGGACAAATTTCTTGGTTATGAAGCAAAGTATAAGAAGTGATGTGAAGCAGGCTTGTACAGGCTATCCATCAGCTTGCACACTTTGCCCTTGGCCCCTCCAGTTTGTGGATCTGATTTGCTGCACAAGATATGGCTCAATGCTCAAGGATTTAGTTTTGACATAAAGCAAGATTTAAGCAAAAATGGTAATGTTGCTTTTTCTATTTAGGGATTAATCTAATGTGCAAACCTCTAATGACCAAAACAATGCCTTAGACCAATGGATTTGCATTTAATTATTGAGTGTGGAATGGTTTTGAGGCCTGTAATCTAGTGAAAAGCAATCTGATTTTGAATTGGTAACTTGTATCACTATGAACATGCCATGGATGAAAAGTGAGTTTTTGCCAACTTCAAGCCTTCGATTCTCCCTAACCACAAATGAGTTTGGAGAGTTCTTGGACATTTTGGAAAGCTTGCAACATGCTCTACAATCCATATTTTAAATGCAATTTGAGATTCCAATAGGAACTTTGTGAAAAATGGCCATGAAGATAGGTCAAAATCCTGCCTAAACTAGGGCAAAATTTCACTAAGTTAAAAGTTTTATGGACCCTTGTTACAAAAATCATAACTTGAGATCCAAGCTTATTTTTGGAAAACTTTGTGAATCAAAGTTGTAGACTTTGTGGAGGACTACAACTTTCATGTTGGAAGTTTTGTTTGAATCCAATTTCATCATGGTGAAAATGTTGGGCAAAGTTAGGAAAAATTAAGAAAATTTCATAACTTAGAAAAATTCTAAGTTATTAAATTTTTCTTTAAACCCTAATTTGCAAAATTGGGTTTCTTGATGAACAAGTTTCATGTTTTGACACATATTGATGAAAAATGACCCTTGGCACTTGATTTTGACCATAAAGTCAAAGTTTGACTTTTCAATGTACAATCAAAATTTGATCAGTTGACTGAAAAATTCATCTGTCAATCCAATGCATTTGAGATCTTTTGAACCATGTGAATAGGTCAAGATGATTCCATTGAGTCCTTAAATCCATGCTTGAACCCATTTTGCCATTGGCTAGGTCAAAAGTCAGAAATTGCCCTTGTGCAGTCAAAACGCTAAAAATGACCATTTTTCCCTTTTGGTGATCTGATCAAATTTCTTGTGGAGTTGTGGTCCAAACTTGATCAAATGGTTCATATGCGTTCATAATGTTGATGTGAGTAAAAAATCATGAGGTTTGACTGTAAATTGGCCACAATTGACTTTTTCCCCAATACAACTGATTTCTAGGTCAACTGTCCAATTGACTGAGCAAAAATTTGATTCAAGGCTTGAAACTTGGTATGGATAAACTTATGAGTTCAACATGAAGTATGAAGGTCACTTTGAGCATTAGAAGTCCAAAAATCCCCGTGAAAACTCAAACCCTAATTTAGGTCATCAGTGCAAGGAGATGTCTTGAGCAAAGCAAAACCCTAATCCTGTCTGGAGTTCAAAGAGCCTTGTGAGGGGAGATCTTGATAAAATAAGAGGGAAAATTTTGGGGTACAACACCTACACATGCTCATTCTCGTACATTTCCAGATATAGTTTCACACAGACTCATCCCGAAGCAATCTTACATGAATTCCTTCTCATATATCTCCAGATGTAACTTCACACGGGCTCATCCAGAAGCAATCAGGTTCCTTCTAATACATTTCCGGACACAGCTTAACACGGGCCCATTCCAGCATATCATTCAGATTAAATCGACCAAATATTTATTCTGATATTTCTTCCAATTTCTACCAACAGACACTCTGGGTGGTATTTGTAATCCCATTACCGTCAAACTCTCTATCACCTCTCCAAATGGCATCTTTAAGCCCATTCCTGACACAATCAACCACCACATCATCGAGTTCAAATTTTTGGGCACTCTAGTGTTCAATTGTCTTCCACCTTCAAGTCACGAATGGCGGACCCACCAATCTAACTCTTCAAGTTTAAGAAGATTGAACAGTGGAAGCTGTTGTACCCCAAAATTTTCCATCTTTTTTTCAAGGATTCTCAAGGAATTAATCAGACAAAATCATCTCCCAAGCGCTGGGACCCCAATTTAGGGTTTTGACTGAAAGTGACCAATCTTTGACTTTTGACCTAGTACATGACTTATTGGTTTGGAAAATAATCTCAAGCGCATCATTTCGACCTAATCACATATTTCAATTCATCTCCTGAGACCAGTTGGTTTGATAGATGAAATTCGGTCAATTGGTGGAAAAAGTCAACTGTACACTAAAAAGTCAAACTTTGACTTTTTAACGAAAAATTGAGTCCCAAAAATCACATTTCATCAAGACATCCAAAATATGAAATTTGATCATCAAAAATCAACAGAGTTAAAAATCCAACTTTGCAAGACTTGGAAATTTTTCTAAGTATTTTCTATACTTGTTAATTTCATTGCTTCATGACATCTTTTCACCACAATTCAAAATAATTCAAGATGTTACAAATAATTCAAGTTATTATAAAGTTGCATTTTTGCAAGATTACAAATCCTAAGCTTTGTCTTGCTTAAATTTTTTCCTTTGACTCAATGTCCAAACTTTGCCACTATGTTGTCCATAAAACCAAACTTGTATCATGCTATAAACAATGTTGTCCAAATTACTACTGAACAAAGTATGCTATGCTACCTCTAAACACTGCCACAACACTCTAAAATTACTGTAAAACGATCCATTTTTTATGGTATTTTGCTGTAAAAAAATGTTGTAAATCAGTCTAAAATAGCCTATAAATCAGTCTAAAATAGCCTGCAAATCAATCCAAGACTGCTCTATATAGTCTGCTCCAGCCTGCATCAAAATAGCCACAAAATTGCATCAAAATGCCTAAAGAAAATTGTGTTGAAAAAGTATCAAAACAGTAGGCAAAAACAGTTCAAGTGGTTATTTGTTTCCCTCCCAAAATCCCAACAAAACTCATCTACAAATAAACTGTTTCACGACACATCTAGGGGGGATTTTTTAGAGAGAAAAAAGAGAAGAGAAAAAACCAAACAACATTCTTTGTAAACTCTAATCATTCACAAAAGACCCTTGCTCAAACTCATCTCTATTTTCATTCACCAAAACAGAACCTCAACCCATTATTCCATCTCATAAACTCTCCCATAAACCAACTACCCAAACACCTCATATACATCACACAGAGATTGTTCAAACACAAGAATAATTTTTGTAACACCCTTATCATCACCTTCCAAACATAAACGAAAAAACAATATTTTGCAAATTTGACTGGGTTGGAGCGACTCTGGAACTTTGTGGCACAAAGTAAGGATTGGAGCAGCTCTAAAGAGGAGTTCGGTCAATCATCACTTTGCATCCAGAGACATCCATACATATTCTAAAGTTTCACTTCAAGAGGTATACTTTTTTTCAAAACTGTGATATCTTTATCCATACATCATTTGTTTTTTGTGTTCAAAAGATATATAAAAAAGATAGATCAAAAGAAGGAAACTCAGTGAAAAAAAACAAGACAGAGGGCTGACACGGGTGCTCATGTCACACGACACGTCCCGTGTCAGCTCATCTGTTTAAAATCTAACAAAAAGTGCATGACAAGGTGCTGACATGGGTGCCTGTGTCATAGGACAGGCCCGTGTCAGACCTACTGGAACTATAAGCTAACAAAGATGCAGGTCAGGGTGCTGACACAGAGCCCGTGTCACAGGACACAACCCGTGTTACGTCTACTGGAGCCAGAAACATGTAAAGTGGCAAGTCAAGGTGCTGACACGGGTTCCTATGTCACGGGACACGGCCCGTGTCAGCTTAGCTGGTGCAGAAAGAAAAAACACGCATGGATTATTACAGGATGATGACACGGGTGACCGTGTCGCAGGACAAGGCCCGTGTCAGGCCAGACAACATAAATCTTGATTTTTTGACTTTTTGTTTTTATTTTCATTTGATTTAGTTGTAATAGTAAAATTAGGTTTTTTTTGCTTTTATCTCCCCATTTGTTTACTTATACCCACATCCCCTAAAGTGATGTAATACGTAGGATTTTAATTTCTGCAAATTTATCGCTTTAATATAATTGTTAGTAATTAGGGTGTGTATGTCAAGATAAAATCAACCTTAGAGAACCCTAATCTCAAAGACAAAAATGCATGCAATCAAAACACCACTCACACACACGCACCTCTAGGGTAACCCCACTTTGTTGCCTCAGAAAATAGTCACGTCCCTCGAATATGAGTGTTTTAGCAAAGACCCTCGATAAAGAAAGATCGTAGTTCCTCGATGTTGCCTTTGATAAACGATCTAGTCCCTTATGAAAATTGCTAAAACGTCTCATAAGTTGCCTTCTATGACTATACGGTTGACCCATGCCTGTCCCTTCACATCAAAAGATAAGGCATATTATCAATCAATGGTAAGGTAGCAATATCTAAAGGAGGAGGAAAAGAACAAAGACCTTTTTGAGTAGGTAGGACGCTCGTAGTTGCTTGCTCACAAATCAAAATCATTTTCACACTTACACTTTCAAAACATCTTCAAAAACAAACATATCTTTGAACTATTTTCAAAGCCAACACTTTGTATGCATTCTTATAGAGACGAGGATCATTACAAAGTTTTCCGAAACAAAGGCGTTTTCAAAATATTTTCAAAACTTGCACCACAAAACACATTTTCAAACAAAGCAATTTTCAAATGATCTAGCAAGCAACTAAGAGCCCGTAGATAACTACGGATGAAAAGGGCGCTAATACCTTCCCTTTTCATAACCCACCCCCCGAACTCAAGAAAAATATCTCGAAAGGTCTTTCCTGTTCTTTTCACCCTTTCCTTTATTAGATAAAAGAAAAGTCGGTGACGACTCTTGCTATCCATAATATTTGCATATTCACGCATATTCCAAACACCAACATCATACTGCAACATACAATTACACACTTTACAATACCATTACACATCATTTAAATCATTTCCGAAAACATGAAACTATATTTAAATGAAAATACTTTATCTCATATTTCAAAATCTTCAAATGGCGCGTCAATCGGACATCCGGAACTAAAGTTACGAATTTTTAAAGTTTTGTAAAAATCCTGCCAGAAAAGTGGAAATCGATTTCACTCTCGAAACAGCCCAGAACCCCATTTTTTTCAAATGTAAATCGATTACACCAAACCCATAATTGATTACGCCTTTGCAAAAGCAAATTTATGCTATTTTTCAGTACAAAAAATCACTTTTAAGCCATCTCAAAACCCCATTTTCTTACAAATCATTTAGCTTATGTTTTAACGCGAAAAATCACTTTTTAAAAGTTTCAAACGGCAAATACTTTTCACCAAAAACATCCTTAATTTATTTCCGACTCTGAATCGTAACCACACACAACAACACTATCTACCATCAATAATTTCATCAAATGTATAATTTCACAACAACATTACACAATTTACCATTCAATCATCAACCATAACATAATAACATTCACTAAATACCAATTCATTCAATACAAACAATCACATCATCATATACCAATTCATCCAATTCAAACAATTACATCATCATACACCAATCCATACAAATCAAAAAGAGACGACTCAGCATGCATCAATTTGATTCAAACCCAAGAAGTGATAATCACAAACATGAACAAATACAATTCAACCATGGCAATTCATAATCTCAACCTATAAATTATTATACAATCCCTTGGAAAATTTAAAACTCACCCTTACCTTGGTATTCCTTGCAAACATCTTTTTTCAGCTCTAACAATGAAGTTCTTGCCTCTTCTTCCTCAAGCCCTAGCTTTGCTCTTTCACCTTTTCTCTTCTCTTTTCACGTAATGTTAGTTCTGCCCCCACTAATCCCTTATTTTCTCTTATATTATTATTATTATTATTATTATTATTATTATTATTATTATTATTATTATTATTATTATTATTATTATTATTATTATTATTATTATTATTCCCAACTAATTAAAAACATAAAACCAAAACCGAATAATTATTTAATATTATTACTACTAACATTATTTAATCTATTTAAATTTAAATTTAAATAATACTAGTAACAATATTCTCCCACCACACTAATGTTTCTACACAATTGCTCACACACACCCCCAACACCTCTATTTCTAATTTCTAAGGTTATGATCCTACACTGAAGGATCCCAAAACACACCAAAACACTAAATAACATAGAACATCACACAAATTAATTATAATTAATTAATTAAATAAATCGGGGCGTTACAACTCTCCCCCACTTAGAACATTTTCGTCCTCGAAAATTTACCTGATACAAACAACTGAGGATACGACTCTCGCATTTTACTCTCCAATTCCCATGTCATGTTCTCTGCTTCAGAGCCTCCCTAAACCACCTTCACAAGAGCAATCTATTTGCATCTCAACTGTTTCAATTCTCGGTCTTCAACTCTCGCCGGTAAGGTTTCTACAGTAAGGTTTTCCCTTACTTGCACATTATCCCTCAAAATCACATGAGATGGATCTGGAATATATTTCCGAAGTTTCAGAACATGGAATACATCGTACGAATTAGATAAATTTGGTGGTAGCGCCACTCTATAGGAAACAACTCCAACCCTATCAGAAATTTGATACAGACCGATAAATTGAGGTGTAAGCTTTCTCAATTTCAAAGCACGTTCAACACCTGTCATCGGAGTGACTCTCAAGAATACATGGTCTCATTCCTGAAGCTCAAGATCCTTCCTTCTCTTGTCATGGTAATTCTTTTTCCTACTATGTGAAGCTTTCATCTTTTCTCTAATTAATTTCACCTTTTCAGTAGTCTGTTGGACATGTTCATATGCACGTACTGCACTCTCACCAGATTCATGCCAATACAAAGGTGTCATACACCTTCTACCATACAATGCCTCAAAAGGTGCCATTCTTATGCTAGAATGAAACTATTATTGTAAGTGAACTCTATTAGTGGAAGATGACTATCCCAAGCACCACCTTGCTCAAGGACACAAGCTCTCAACAAGTCCTCCAATAATTGAATAGTTCTCTCTCTATTTGACCATTTGTCTGTGGATGATAAACAAAACTCAACCTCATCTTAGAACCCAATGCCCCCTGCAAACTCTCCCAAAATCCTGATGTGAACCTCAAGTCTCTATCAGAAACAATACTCAATGGAACTCCATGCCATTTCACAATCACACGGATATAAATCTCTCGCCAACTTCGGCAATAAAAAAACTGATGTTAATCAGTATAAAATGATCCGACTTCATCAGTCTATCAACCTCTACCTAAATCACATTATGCCATCTCAGAGTAATCAGGAACCTCGTCATGAAGTCCATTAAAATGTTGTTCTATTTCCACTCTGGAATGACCAATAGTTGCATCATTCCCGCAAGCTTCTGATGCTCAACTTTTGACTTCTGACAAGTTAAATACACATACATAAGTTGTGCCACTTCACGTTTCAACCCATACCACCAAAATATCTTTTTCAGATCCTAATACATCTTAGTATCTCCTGGATGAATACTCAAACTAATTATAAGATCCTCTTCTAAGATCATCTTCTTCAGCTCAAGGATTATAAGGTATACAAATTCTACCTCGAAATCTCAACACACCATGCTCATCTACTTTGAAATCACTCTCTTCATTCTGATTACCCGCGACGATTAGATCCACCAATTTCACATCCAACTTTTTACTCTTTTTTATACTAGCAAGAAAGTCATTGTTCACTTTCAGCATACCCAACATAACACTTTGTAGTGTTAGTTCACATACTAAACTCAAATCTCTGAATTGTTCGATAAAGTTCCAACTCTCTAACCATCAATGCAGAGATTTGCAAAGACTTCCAACTTAAAGCATCATCCATAATATTAGCTTTACTGGGGTTATAATTCAAGCCAAAATCATAATCTTTCAGAAATTCCAACCATCTTCGTTGCCTCATATTCAACTCCTTCTAATCAAACAGATACTTCAAACTCTTGTGGTCGCTAAACACTTTGAATCTGGAACCATTAAGGTGATTCCTCCTAATTTTCAACACAAACACAACTGCAGCCAACTCTAAATCATGAGTAGGATAGTTTCTCTCATGAACCTTCAATTGCCTTGAAGCATAAGCCATCACCTTGTCTTCTTGCATTATCACGCCACCTAAACCCATTAAAGACGCGTCACAATACACTATGAATGATTCTTTAGGATTTAGAAAAATCAAGACTTGAGACATAGTCAACCTCTTCTTTAGCTCTCTGAAATTATCTTTACAACGAATGTCCTAAATGAACACTTTACCTTTACAAGTCATTTGGGTAAACGGAAGTGCCAACTTAGTAAAGCCTTCAATAAACCTGCGATAGTAACCATCCAAGCACAAAAAGCTTCTAACCTCCGTAACAGACTTAAGAGCCTCCCACTGTAGCACTACATCTACTTTGAATGGATCCACAATAATACCATCACCTGAAATATCATGTACAAGAAAACTAATCTCTTGCATCCAGAACTCACACTTTGACAACTTTACATACAACTTCTTCTCTTTCAACACTTGCAACATAATTCAAAAATTCTCTGCACGCTCTTCCTCTGATTTAGAATATATCAGAATATCATCAATGAAGACCACCACAAATTGATCCAGGTAAGTATGAAATATACGACTCATATATTTCATAAACACTCCAGGTACATTAGAAACGTCGAACAACCACCAAATATTCATAATGTCCATACCGAGTCCTGGAAGTCATCTTATGAACATCCTCATCCTTAACCTGAATCTAATGATAACTCGACCTCAAGTCAATTTTTCTAAACACACGTACACCCACCAACTGATCCATCAAGTCATCTATTCTTGAAAGTGGATACTTATTCTTGATCATTACTTTATTCAACAGTCGATAATCCATGCACAACCTAAGACTACCATCTTTCTTATTTACCAACAACACTGGAGCTCCCTAAGGAGACACGCTTGGTCTCACAAATTTCTTCTCCAGTAAATCATCTAATTGCTTTTTTAGTTCAGCTAATTTTGACACTGACATCCTATATGGTGCCATAGAAACATGTCTAGAATCAGGGACAAGATCAATAAAAAACTTCACTTCTCTCTCTGGCGGTACATCATAAATATCATTTGGAAACACCTCTAGAAATTCACGCACTACCTTCAATTCACCAATCACCGCTTGACTTCTAACAGATAAGGATGCGAACAACGTAAGCACCTGAGCTTCCTCTTTCAAAAGCTCCTTCAATTGTCTAACAGACAAGAAACCATCTTTTTCCTCATCATCAAGAGCCAGAAACTGTATCGACTTGTTATAACAATTGAAATGAACTTGGTTGAACTCCAAACAGTTTATTCCCAAGATAACATCTAAATTCCCCAACGGCGAGCGAATAAGATCAACACCAAAATCTCTATCAAAGATTAACAGAGAACAATTCAAACAAACCAGAGAAGTCCCTTAGCAGGAACATCGATAACCATCTCTCTGTTCATGGAGGACACTACTAAGCCCAACCTTTTCACACAATCAGTAGCAAACCCATAACGAACTTAAATTCTTTCTTCGGAGGCAAGTCACTGATGTCATCTGGAAATATATATTGGAAATCACCCACAACAGGTAAATTAACACTTGCAATTCCACTATCGACGTGCAAGGATACAAACATTGCAAACATATGAGTTTCATCTTCTAAGAGTTCTTCTACTTGCTTAGTAGATAAAACATCAGTTCTCCACTGTCACCAAACTCATATCCACACTCTGGAGACAAGTCGCAAATATCTTCAAGAAAAATATCAGAAATTACACATCAGTGGCCCATCACTAGTCATCACATTGCTCTCTATTCTCCGAGAAACAAACATCAATAATATCTAATCATTCTCCCTCAAAGACATCCCAACTTGACTGACGGACAAGAATCATGAATTTGTACTTTCTTCAGGTTCGAGAAATACCACCACCTCAATAACACCCGCACTCTTGCAATCAGTCGTACGTTGCACCAACTCTCCACAACTGAAACATCTCAGAGAAGCACAAGATTCCCCCCACTTGTTTCAATCCTACTCCTGCAGACAAGTGATTAGAAAACAAGCAAGTACCAAAACTTTTCGCACACATGTCACATACTAAGGAACAAACAACATTAGACAACCTGGTCGGATGGACCGACCTGCTCTGATACCATTATGAAACACCCTAATTTCCACCGAATAGTTATAATTAAAAATCAGAGTAAATTAAAAACTTCATACAATTAGGATGCCACATTCATCAACACAAACCTGGTCATATTATAATAAAATGTAACACATACAACTTATTAAAACTATTAATAATAACTATAAAAACTTCAACATGTTTAACTTCATTTTATTGCATCAGAAAAACATCAACAAAGTATTTAAATACTTATTTAAAATTGTTTTAAATGCAGTTTTAGTCTCCCTTTTTGATTTTTATAACTTTTTAGTTCTCTTTAAAAAAACCAAATTTTTGATCCCTCTATTTAATATTTTATAATTTTTTTGTCCCCCTTCAGAATTGAGTAGTTGACACATTCTTTTATGAAGTGACATTGATTTGGCAGTACCTATGTGACACCACATCATATAATTTTGCCATGTCATATATTAAAAAATAAAAAATTAATTTTATAATATAT
This sequence comes from Vicia faba, assembly GCA_948472305.1. Classification (NCBI taxonomy): domain Eukaryota; kingdom Viridiplantae; phylum Streptophyta; class Magnoliopsida; order Fabales; family Fabaceae; genus Vicia; species Vicia faba. The sequence goes on along the minus strand of OX451740.1, from coordinate 1,053,376,483 downwards.
ATAATTTTATTTTAAAATTTTAAAAAAATTCTAATTATTTTTTCAAGAACAATTAAATTATAGAAATTGTAATTATCTAATTATTTTATATTAAGAACAATTTAATAATTTTAAGTCATTAAGTAATTTTTAGAAATGATTGAATTATATTTGAAAAATAGAATTTTGAGACATGGGATATTCGAACACCCTATTAGGTTTTATAGCAGCAGAAATATGACAACAAACTTAAGTGTTGTTTTTCACAACAGTTCTTTTTCCATAGTCTTCTTTTTTCTCTCCTTCTTCTCTCTTCATTCCTTTCTCTGCATCTTCTTCCACAAGAAACACTTCAATAGGGTATATAATCATGTATTAATTAATTTTCATGAACTAACTATGTAATTATTAACACTCAACAATGCATATGTATTTGAGGAAAAAGACTCAACCAAACCACATAATTGCACATAATTACATAGTTTGTCTATTCCCTTTTTCCTTCCTCCTGCCCTTGCCGGGGCTGCATGTAAAACAACTTTTCCTTTAGTTTCCTTTCTTGACTCTTGGATATTAATATTGGTTGACATTTTTGGATTTGAATATGATAGAGTCTAATTATATTCAAAGGATATTTACTAGACTTTGTATGAATTAACGAGATATGCAATGAATTAAGGTTTGAAGCTTATATATAGAGATTAGAGGAGAGGGTGTACAATGTTTTTTTATAATAATAAGTGATACCAAGTTGTTAATATCATATTACTGTAGCAAGCAAGTAAAGATTATGTCATATTTTTAATCACTTTTTCACTTAACCCGTTAATTAAAGAAAGTAGTATTCCTAATCCGTTATTGGATGAATTCCCACCCTATGTCTAAGTATTGTGAAAAACAACACTACTTTTGCTATTATTATATAGTTTAGTCCATGAAAAATTAAAAATTAAAACTATGTTTAAAATACAATACCACAGAAATAATTAACAAATTGGGATACGTAGCTCAATGGTTTCACTCATCATTAGCTAACCCTAGAGGGCAGACTTTGAGTCCCAACGTTCTCTCAATTTTATTTTACACATATTATAATTCAATCATCATTTCTATAAATTTCTATAATTACTTAAAATTTCAATAAAAACATAATAAAAACTTAAATTTTCAATAATACAAAATAATTTAATTGTTCTTAAAAAATTTATTATTTTTTTATTTTTTTAAGATATAGTAATATATATTATAATTAAATAATATTATAAAATTAATTTTTTATTTTTTAATATATGACATGGCAAAATTATATGATGTCGCACCGCATAGATACTGCCAAATCAATGTCACGTCATAAAAGAAGATGCCAACTACTCAAATATGAAGGAGGACAAAAAAAATCATAAAATTGAATAGAGGGAACAAAAAACTAGTTTTTTTAAAGGGAGATTAAAAAGTTATCAAAATTAAAATATGGGGGACTAAAACTGCATTTAAGCCTTTAAAATATTATAAAATAGTCATAAAAATTGCAACACAAGAGATATTATAAAATCTTTAGCAAATACAGCATAACACTCAAACATTCGACCCTAGTGTTACATATCAGAGCAGACACCGACATCGACAAAAGTAATAAAGAAGAGCATTCTCTACTATTCACATCCGCACCTTCAATGCGGATCACCCGCGCGTTATCCACGTGGAGACAACATTCAAACAAAAGGAGTGATATATCATAATAATATAAAGGAATGCATAATAATAAGTAGATAATAAATTATTTAAAGCATAGTCACCCATTATACCAATCACACTTCCATACAATCAGCAACATCCAATTACACATCAATTATGTAATAACATCATTCATGCAACCTCAACGGTTATGCAATAACAATAATTATGCAATAACAACAATTATTTAATGCATCGAGACTCAACACCAATGACTCAATACATGTGGTACCAAGATATGAACTCTTAGGTTCACCGCTCCCGATCCATCACCATAGGAACAAAGCACACCAAAATCGTTACCATCACCATATGTAACGCTTCACCAATTTTCACCTAGAACCAGCTACTTGCACCCAATCCACACAACGGAATTGAGGCTAACCAAAACGGACCATTGTTGTCACAGTAAAGCGGCAAGCAAATGATTGATTTGGAAGTATTCCGGGTTTTATCGTATCCACATGGATCAGTGCAATAGAAAGAATATCTTTCAACATTTTCTACGTTTCTGAGCTTCGTTTTGAATGGGTTAAAGTAAAAATATATGAACAAGAAAATAAATTCATTACTAAGAGATGAGAAACTTATCAGACATGAATGTAATCTACTCGTCACAAACATAAACCTATCAATCAATTTTACTCAACCTAACATACTCATCAAAATCATCATGCATCTCTCACATCAGCGTTCATTTCTGAAACACCTACGAGACGTATTACAAAAGAGGTTATGTCTAATGTAAAGTTGCAAGAACAACTGTATTACTCGCGTTGGCGATGTCTCACGCAATGAAAACAACATAGAGTCATTAAGCTTCAATACTCACAGTAAATATTAGCTCTAAATCTATCTCTAGAATCTAGAAACTAATAAATATTCATCCCTAATCAGAATTTGTGAGGTATATATCTATAACAATACAAATCCAAATATAAAGCAAAAAGATTAAGGAAGACGTCAAGATTGATTTGTAAAGAAAGCTTTATACAACACCATGATCAACAAATATACATAGGTTCAATGTAAGCTTACAAACAAAACCCAACTAATAGAGAAATACATAGAGAAGAATGAATAAGAGCCAAACATATCACAAGTTGTAAGCTCTGAATCATCCATATGCAAGATCTATTGTTCTTTTCTAGCTTCTCTCTACTGAAGAATGGTATGTGATGGTTTGAGATAAAAAAACTACCCAAAACATAACACTAAAAATGTAAGAATTTCTATTTATACAAAAATAAAATATGACAGACCGTGCTAAGCGAGCTACTCACGCTAAGCGGGGTCACGAAAATATGTAAAATATCTACAATATTATAGGGGACCGCGCTAAGTGGCCTGAGCGCGCTTAACGGGCTCACAAACACAGCCCCTGCCACTGGAAAACTTCATGTAGCATGCTACAAGATGGGCTCAGCAGGTTACATCATTATTTTCTTCCAAAATTCCGTATTTGAAGTTGTGCCTTCGATATTTTATTGCTCAATACTCCAAACATGCACCAATACCTATAAAAGAGAAGAAAAATCTATCTAACAATACACTAATTACACAAAACACAATTATATACTATATGTACAAATATACATAATATGTACAAATTCACACATAAGTTGAGGTAAAAGAGTCGATAAGCACCACAAAACTATATACAAAAATAACTATAATTGGGAACTTATCAAATTCTCCCTAACTTAAAATTGTTTATCCTCAAAAAAGAACCAACCAACCTAAAGAAACAAAAGCAATTACCAAGAATCATGAATCAACAAGTTTAGAAAAACAAAAACAAATGTATGGTTCAAGAATCAACTATATACGTGGAAAAGAATGCTTACCACTATACTACAATGATAACATGAAAATGAAACACATCCTAAGTACCAAAAATCATACCAAACTTTCTAAAACAACAAAAGCTCAATCATGATTTACACCTAGCAAAAATTTATCGAGGGATGAAAAACACACAAACATGAGAGATTTGACACTCATCCAACAATCTAGCAAACAAAAGATTAAATTATGCATTCATCCAAAAACTCATATTGAAAACATAAGAACAAGAATCACAAGGGCTTTTAAGGGTTGTAGTGTGGCTTGGTTAACAAAGAAGAGTCAATTTCTAAAGGTAATTGAAACAAAAATTTACCTTATCCTAAGGGAGTGATCAATCCACAAAGTATCAAGCACCAAAATTTCAATCACACATCTTCTCTTTTCCCAATTAGTCACACCAATCACACAACTTATTCATCACAGTTATTTAGTTCTTTTTTTCTTTTATTTTTCAAGCCTTTTTTTTCTTTTCTTTTTATTTTTCAATTTTTTTCTTCTTTTATCAACCTCAAAGCAACCAACAAATAAGCAAGCAGTCATTTTTCTCCCCAACTTGATTTCAACCAAACATCATAGTATAAATACTCCCAACTTTCTAAGACATAATAAAAATTCAAACCACGAGTTATGGTTGAGGTTTCAAGAAGCAAAAATAAAAATTCATTAAAAAATAAGTGAACTAAATACTCATAGACAAGCATCATAGTTAAAATACAACATGGATATTAATAAAAAATCTTAAATAATGGTAACAAGTTCTCGCTCACTCATAAGGTAAGTTACTATTTGGCCAAGTGGATGTGCTCAAAATGAAACAAAATTCCTTAATTCTTTTCATGCTTTTATACATTCAACACAAATAAAATATTAGACATAATAAAACATAGTTAAAACAAGAATGTTGGTCTCCTACATATATGGACAATGGAAAGCTTCCTCACATTTTGGGTAGGTGTTGTACCTCAATTTTTGCCCCTAAGATCCCCTTATCATACCATGTTGATTCCATCACAATAAGATCACATTAGGATTCTTAGTTCCCCTCCCTTTATTTAGCTTTGCTCTTTGAGGAATCACCAAGCACCTTGACTTGTGTTCTTTTGTGATCATGAATATTTTTGTCTTGATTTCTTCTTTTAATTAATAAAATGCAATGTTGGTTTGTCTTGCTTGTTACTTATGTATATAAAGGCAATGAGATTCAACAAGTTGCTCCATGGGTTCATGAGTTTATTTACATGCCATAGTCAATAAAGCTTGTGAAGTTAAAACCTCACCATTGGATTTTTTTTGAGGAAATGGCATGGCAAGGTTATTTTGGTTCACCACATTTCAAGATTATCAAATTTGATTCAAAAGTACAAGGGATTGATAGGAGAAGTTGTCAAGCTTGGACAAGGCTTTGTTCCCATTGGTCACAAATGCATATTTCTATCAATTCTCAAGATATGGAAGTGGTTTTGGTGACTATGAGTTATCATTTTCATCCTCAACAACTTCTATTTATAAAGCATTTATGTTGGTATAAGAAGTTTGTTCAAAATTGTCAAAGTTCCTCAAGGCATTTTCTTGATCTAGGAGCTAAGGTTTTGGACTTTAAAGAAGCATATCTTGCTCATCTTTTGGTATTTTTGAGTAATTCCAAAGACATCCTTCTCTTCAAAGGGTTATAAATAAATCACTTCAAAAGTTTCAAAGAGTTTTCATGTGGAAGAAGCTTGATGATGAAGAGAGATTACAAGTCCTCTAGATGAACCCCCAATTTCTCATGTGTGACTTCAAATGATCATAACTTGGTCAATTTTTATCACCTTGAGCCCATTCCTTTTACACAATGATCTTGAAGATGTGAACTTTATGCCTTCTTTTATGTGAAAAATGAGAAAATGGATGGAAGATGCCCTAAGGATACAAAAGACTATAGGTCATTTCATGATTTTTTCCAACTTCAACAATTCATAACTCTCTCAATTTTTGGATATTTTAAATGGTTCAAGTTTCAAAATGTCATTTAAGATGTGTATTCCATGCCATCTTTTTTGGTCAAGAGCAAATTCCAAGGGAAGGCCATGTTTGGATGCAAAACATTATAGGTCACTTTTGAAGAAAGATTTGAAATATTTCTAAGTATGGAAAGTCAACCTTTTTCCCCAACTTTGACTCGATGCAACTTTCATCTCAAGAATCCATTTGATTCCATTCCTTTTCCATTGCAAAGCTTGTAACCCCGTCTTTCTAAAGCATCAAGAATCATGCCTTAAGACCCCTTGAGCTGAGAATGCCATTGGACTGAACTTGGTAACTTGGAACTGAAGTTTCTTCATAAGTCAGAATTTGAAATTCATGTTTTGGCCTTTAAACATCAAATTAGCACGCGTTTGTGATATAAACATGTTTAACCAAGTTGCCAAAGTGGATTAGAGACTTAAAACGCAAGGATTGGATGAGTTTTGATGGAAATCAGATCACACTTTGCCCGTGCATCAGGTTCACACGATTTCCCTCCAAACTTCATCATTTCACACGCTTGAACATTCCCTTTGATTCCCTATAAATAAAGGGTCATCCCCCATTCATTTCCTCAAGCTTTGAAAGCCAAAAACACTCTGTCAAAACCTCACACTAGCTTGAAATTTTTGAAATCAGTTTTTGAGATTTCAGCCTTTTCCTCTAAATTTATTTGCACATTCATCTTCCTCAAGCATCATACAAACTCTCCAACACTTAAACCAAGCAAAACGAGCTATAATCCAAGCTACAGAAATCCAGTTTCAGAGCATCTTTCTTGAACTTCGAGAAGGTAGAATTCTCCATCATTTGGATCCAAATAAAGCACTAACTTGCTCTACTCCTTCTCCCGATTCTAGTGCTTCTTACAATTTTTAAATCCATTGAGAATTGAGAGAGAAATCTCAAATTGAAGGTGCTCGCTATTTTCTGGGTTTTTGATTCATATCTCTTTGTATACTTTATATAAATTTGGCGCGATTGGGGTGTTAGAATCGTCTTGAAGAGACGAATCGAATGATACTGGCCTGGGATCCTAATTTTACCATTTGAAGGATCTCACAAAATCTCTATTGCAGGGTGGCTGAATGTTGAAGATGGTGACATGTCTCGTCTCAGCCAATGATAGCGTGTCAAATGTTTTAATTTCATTGGTTGCCCTTTTTCTGATTCCCCGCGCATCCCACTAAGGTCCATATCAAGCACAGTGCGTCTGATCCATTGGATTAGCTTACTAATGCGTTTTAACTATGATATGATGGTCCATATCTTTTTAGTTTTATTTTATTTTCTGATTTTATATTTTAATTAATTTAATTTTCAAAAATTCACAACTCTTTTATTTTTTATCAAAAAATTATGAAAAAATTCACAAAAATACTTTGAATTATTTCTGACCTCATGACTATTTTTTCATATTTTTATTTCGAAATTTGATATTTTTTATATTTTTTGCATTATTTGCTTCCTTTTAATTACTTTAAAAATGCTTTCTGATTTTTTTTTAGTTCTGAAAAATTTTCTAAATATCATTTTGCATATTTCTGACTTTTTGAGAATTTTATGAAATTTTATATTAATGTTTACTATTTTTGATCTATTTTATTTTTGTTTGAACAATTTTAATTAATTTTAAAATAGTTTCTAACTTTTAAAAATTGCCAAAATTTTTATAAAAATATTTGAATCCTTTTCTGATTTTTCTATGGCCTTATTTAATTTTTCTTAATTAATTTGAATATAGTTGATATTTTTCTTTCTTATTTCTATTTTAAAACAATTTTAAAACCGTTTTTTAATGTATATATTAAATGCAATATTACTATGTGATTATTTTCTGGCTGAACTTAGGTTGAATTTTGATCATGAACTTTATTAATATTATTGGACCCATGGTGTTGAGTCTAACTCCACAAAAATGGATGAATGATTTTAATAATAGTTTGTTTAATTTTAATTCAAATATGGTTTGTATATTCTTCCTCACCCCTCTCCATCTCATCCATTTCTTATTGCACTAAGTGTTATTGGAGCATGATCTCTATATCATGTCTCAAAACAAATGGTGCATAGATTGCTATTGACCGGCCTCAAAATAGGTGCGACTTCTATATAAGTCCACTTACGATTGCTTAACATAGCACTAAATTTTGTTCCGATTCGAATAAATGATCATTCGTGGCCCAAACCTATGTTTGCAAGCCCAAGTATGTTAATTTGATCTCTTTGATCCAATAATCTTGAGATTCATTGTGCGGAGGCTTTGGTTCTACCAATCCTCTAATGGATCTACAACACTTTTGGTCAACGCGGATCATTTAAACATCGTTGATCATTAAATGACGCTTGTGAGGATTCCAAATGGATGATATACTTGACAAAAAGCAAATGCAACTTGTTGTGTGGAGGCTTTAGTTATACCAATCCTCTAATGTGTTCCAAATGCAAGTTTCGAGATGATCATCCAACTAACCACTAATCACTAATAATTGATTTTACCTTTTGTTTTTACTTTATGCCCCTTTATTTTTTATGCTTTATGCACCATTTACTTTTAAGCATTTACATTTCATGCTATTTTTCATCTTTGCTTACTTGAGCCCATTTACTTTCTTGTCATTTTTATTTTGCTCACTTGAGTTTTTCTTTTTTTTCTTCTAAGACACCTAATAATCAACATAAACCATAAAAAAATTTAATGGTACTTGGACTATTTGGTTACTATCCTTTGCATTATGGAGTATTGGACTTCTTGGACTTAGGATTAGAGACATTGGCTAATATTGGAGATCTTGTGACCTTAATTGATATTTTGTATGGAGTTCTTGAGGTTTACCTCAAGACATTGGGTTATTTGTTTGTTTTGTGTGCAGGTTATTGTGATTACATTCTTTGTTTGTAGTCTGGAATTCACTCGTATACAGCCATTACTCTGCCCAATTTTTTTGAAGACCTAATACACTTGAAGTTTGGTTCTCTCAAGAGGTCTAGTATCTTTGCTTACTCGGATTCAATCCAAAGAATGGTAATTCTATCTTGGCTCATAATATCAAGTATTGGCTTTTTGTTGGTTAGATGGTTCTTATCCCTAGCTTTTACCTTATGCTTTAGGATAGTCTCTTCTTCCCCTCCCATCTTCTTTAATTTCAAAAATCTTCTCTCTCTTTTTGAAAACTGTTCTTGCTTTTAAACTTGAACCACTTTCATAATAAACTTGGACTTAGGTCCATGCATTTTCAAAAACTTTTTTTTTCACAAATAAACTTCAAAATATTAATATTAACTTGACATTTTTTATGAGAAGACTAAAAAACCAATCAATCTCATTCAAACCATTTTGCCATCTTGGCTTTTATCTTAAACTTTTCTCAAAAGATTAGATTCTTGTCAATCCTTGTAGTGGTGCAAACAACTATACTTCTATAATATGTAGTAAAGAGGGATATTTTCCACTTGGGTGTTGAGTGAGGCATTGTTGATTTTAAAATCCAAGCCATATCCTCCACTTTGAGATGGTGCAAATTCTCCTTTCTCATGATTGTGGGTAGTAAGTATGTTTTCCACACGGATAATGATGATGATGTCTTATCTCATAAAATTAACCAACACACTTGTGTTTTAAAAATATTTAAAGAGGAACTACATATACCCTGATCCCCTATTACACGGAAGGTGGTACGTAGGCACTAAAGGTTCGCAACCGCGACGGGTGCAAAAATCATAAAAAATATATTTCTTTTCTCATCTCCACCATCTATTTTTTATATCACACATTTTTATAGCCAAAATATACATATTTTACAAAGAGGTTCCTGCGGAGTATCGTAGATGTTTAGGGTGCTAATACCTTCCCTTTGCATAACCAACCCCCTTACCTTGAATCTTTCCCCCTCTTTTTGGGTTACTCTCTCTTTTCCCATTCCTTTGGAAACAATAAAGCGCGATGGCGATTTCTTTTTGATTTATACAAGTCTAGTCAATTCAATGGCTTAGTCTTAAACATTTTTACCGCTACACAAAAATGGCGACTTCGCGGGGGACATATTGACCTCTTGTTGGTCCATCCCTAAGTGGGTTGCGCCTATCTTTGTTTATATCTGTGTATATGCTATTGTTGTTTATGTGTTATATTATTTGTTGTATATATGTTTGCCTGGATATTCCTGGTTTTCAGGGTGCTTGGTGATTACTTATAAGTCCTATACCCGGACTTGGGTAAACTTTAAGATAGGACGAACGGTATAGTCATGTTAACTTTGAGGGAGTAATCCCAAAAAAGGAGGCATGAGATCCCCCACTCAGTGGAGTCCCCTTTGACTATAGTGTCATTTACCGAGTAATCAGGAAGACGTACTACTTTCTACCTGGGAGCCTGCTGAAGCTGAGGACTCTAGAATACCAAACCCATATTGGCCTTTTAGGTGTAGTTCGGAAGCTATGACAGAGTAATCTGAAAATAGTTGTCATGCGATTCTACGCTCGGACGAGTCTTTCTTGAGAATATTACTAATTACTGAGTTAATCAGGAAGTTGGTAATATCCGAAGGAAGGATGTAGACTCTGGGAACCTATAGAACCTTGTTCGGCAGGTGATAACTTTTATACCATACCTTATGGGTAGTACCTTCGACCTCATGCTCGTGACGTTGAATATATGAACCCTATATGCGTGATCTTGTGTGTGATTGTTGCATCATGCATCCATGCACTCATAAGCATCTTTTGAAGATATCTTATTTCAAGGGATTTAAAAGTTGACCATTTGTGAATATCTCAGGTAACTATGGATTCTGGAAAAAGAAAGACCGAAGAATACAGTTACAAGGATCCCAAGATAGATGAGTTGATCAGTCTAATTCCCGATATTGAGTGTTCTACAAATTTTCGAAAGAAGTATTGATCCATTATTCCTCTTATGAAGCTGAAGATGAAGGAGGGAATTCTCTCGACCTTGGTCCAGTTCTATGATCCGATGTATCATTGCTTTACTTTTCCCGACTATCAGTTGATGCCTACACTGGAGGAGTATTCTTATCTGTTGGATTTACCTGTTACCGATCGTATTCCTTTTACTGGCTTGAAGAATGAGCCAAAATCACATGAGCTTGCTGCTTTGATTCATCTGGGGAAGTCTGAGGTGGAAGTCCATATGACTACTAAAGGAGGGATTAGAGGATTACCGGCCCAGTTCTTATTAGAGAAAGCTCGTTACTTTTCCAGGATGAAGAGTACAGTCGCTTTTGAGGCCATCTTTGCTCTACTTGCTTACGGATTGTTTTATTTCCTAATGTGGACAAGTTTGTTGATGTTAATGCTATCAGAATATTCATGATTGGAAACCCAGTTCCTACATTGTTGGGTGATGCTTATTACTCTATTCATCTTCGGAATTCTTATCATGGAGGGATGATTATTTGTTGCACGCCTTTGTTGTACCAGTGGTTTATCTCTCATATGCCTTAGTCTGATGCTTTTTGGGATGTCAAGAAGGAACCTCGTTGGGCTCCTAAGATCATGGCACTTACTCACTCGGTTATTGATTGGTATCATCGAGCTTACTAGGATATAGAGATTGTTGACAGTTGTGGTAGTTTCCCCAATGTACCTCTTTTTGGTACAAAGGGAGGAATCAACTATAACCCTGTTCTTGCACGACGACAACTTGGTTATCCGATGAGGGATAAACCAAATAGTATTCATTTGAGTAGTTTCTTTCTGAAGAGGGAGAAGACTATAAGGAAGCTAGGGAGCAGATTGCGAAGGCCTGGCGTCAAATTTATAAGAAGAGTAGGAAAGACTTGGGACTTAGGGGTGCTGTTTCTCTGGAGCCATATCTTCAGTGGGTCCAAACGAGAGCTATTTAGTTGAAGATGCTGTATTCCTGGGAAACACCTATGCATGATTTATTTGTGAAAACCACTCTTTCCTTATTGGACGATCTAGAAGAGCTGCAACTTGCTTTGGTCAGGATGCAACAGGAAAAGGACGCTTGGAAGAATAAGTGCCAAACTTTAGAGATTTCCTATAGAGCATACTTGAAGGAGAAAGACGACTTGATTGAGATCCTTGAGAGACGGGCTGTAGAGACCATGGAGAGGCAAGGGGATTTATTTTCTCCTAAGCCTTAGTCAGATGCTATTTTCTCACTCCCAGATAAGCGACAGAAAACCAGAGGTTGAAGGCTCAGATTGCCAGGCTCACAGGGAAGCGCCAACGTGTAGAGTGATCTCCATCAGCTTCGCTTTTCAGGGTTTTAGATTTTATTTTCATCTTGTACTTGGGATCATTAAAAATTGTAACCCATTTTGAAGTTATTATAATAAATTTTTTCAGTATTTCCAAATGCGTTATTACTTTGATATTTGCAATATGTCCATAAATTTTAAATCCCTTAAAATATTAAATAACAAAATAAAATCATGCGCATTGCACATCATGCATCATATTGCACATATTTCTTGCATTTGTTATGCATATCCAGGTGTCTTACCAAGCTTCTTTACTTTGTTTAGCAAGCTGACTCATCACTACAACACTCGGGCTAATCTCAGAAAGAAGATGGATAACTTAGAACAAAAGAATCGCGATTTGCACGAGGTTTCTGCTTTGAAGACCGACATGGCCAACCTTACTGCTCTGATGGAATCTCTGGTGGCTGCTCAGAATCAGCCACCGAGTGTTCAATCTCAACCAACAAGGGTTACTGTTAAAGCTCCGATTGTTCCTACGTCTGCTACTCCAGCTGTTGTTCAGAATCGCATGCCTCAAGGTTACCCATGGGGAATGCAAGAGAATTTTGCACCTGGAGGTTTCAACCTTGGTCCTTAAGATACTCCAATTGTTCAGACTATTGTTACTCCTACACCTCATGTGGTGCATGCTGCTCCTGCTGCACCTCCTTCGGTGAATATGGTTCCATTTATTAACGATGATGTGTGTCGTCCTTTTCCTTCACCAAGTGAAGACTTGGGTCTTTATGACAGAATGGATGATTTCCAAGAGCAGTTTGACAAGATGCAGAGAGAGATGAAGGCCCTAAGGGGAAAAGAGTTATTTGGGCAGAACGTGAATGAATTATGCTTGGTCCCGAATGTTAAGATACCTGCAAAGTTTAAGGTCCCAGAGTTTGAAAAGTACAAGGGCAACACTTACCCTCGTGCCCATCTGGTGATGTATGTAAGGAGAATGTCTACCCATACCGATGATCAGCGTCTGCTGATTCACTTTTTTTAGGATAGTTTGACCGGTGATGCGCTGAAGTGGTATATGAGTTTGGATAGCGCCAATATCCACACTTTCAATGACTTGGGAGAAGCGTTCATCAAACAATACAAGTATAACATGGATATGGCGCCTGACCGTGATCAACTTAGGGCCATGGTTCAAAAAGACAGGAAATCATTCAAAGAATATGCTCAGAGATGGCGTGAGGTAGCCGCCCAAGTGATTCCTCCCATGGAAGAGAAGGAGATGACTAAGATTTTCTTGAAAACTCTGGGTGCTTTCTACTACGAGAGGATAGTAGCGAGTGTGCCAAGTGACTTTACTGAAATTATAGGCATGGGTATCCGCTTAGAAGAGGTTGTAAGAGAAGGCCGTTTAACGAAAAGTGAAGGATCTGGAGGTGTGAAGAAGCCATCTTATGGGTTTACCAAGAAGAAGGAATGGGATGTAAATGTTGTCATGCAAGAGAGGAGGGTTAACACTCCTAGAAGGAATTCTCAGTGTCATCAGTAAGTCGCCTCAGTTACTCCAATTGTGGGTGTAGCTCCAACCACTATTGCTTATCAGAGACCATCCCAGCAGGGGAATCAAGGGTATAATAAGAAAAGGGAGAGTTATGACCCTATTCCTATGAGCTATACGAAATTACTACCGACATTGATTCAGAAGAAGTTGGTTCAGACCCGACCACCTCCCACTGTACCATCATCATTGCCTTGGTATTACAAGGCAGACCAAACATGTGCCTTCCATCAGGGAGCACTAGGACATAATGTTGAGATTTGTTATCCTTTGAAGACTGGGGTGTAGAAATTGGTGAAGTCTGGTATTCTATATTTCAAGGATGTGGGTCCTAATATGAAGGACAATCCTCTACCCAAGCATGGAGGAGCAAATGCTGTGAATATGGTGGCCAGTTGTCCAGGCGACTTCCGTATTTTTGACATTCATCTAGTTAGAGGAGATTTAGTGAAAATTCATGCAGACCTTTGTGAATTTAGCCACTATACGTATGACCATTCTGGTTGTGCTATTTGCAGTACAAACATAGAAGGTTGCGACAAGATAAAGGCTGATTTGTAGGAGATGATGGATGAGGGCCTCATCCACATAATCAGGCCTAAGGCAAAGTATGAAGAGGAAGTATATATGGTTTCTGGATGTCGTGGAGAGTTCATAATCTTTGATGTAGAATATATGAATGAGGACCTTGTGCACTTGTATGCTACTTTCTGCCACATGGCTGGTTAGGTAGAACACAAGTATGGATCTTGCCGAATTTGCTACCGGGACTCCTGAGGATGTTCAATCGTGAAGAAAGGTGTTTGGTTGTTGTTAGATAATGGAACTATCAAGGTTACAGGTCAAAGGGATGATTACCATGAAGTTGATATGGTTGAGGCTTGTTTGGCTGAAGAAGAGTCGGATGAAGAGTATGCCTCCGCAGATGAGTATTTCTCCTCAGATGAGGATTTGTTTTCTGGAAAAAAACTCAATAATGACTGATTGTGTTGAAGAAGGGGTAAACGTCACTGTACCTTGTTTTGGTGCACCCTCCTATTTTTAAGTTGAATATTATAGCAAGCCAGTTGTTACCCCATTAGTGATTAGTTTGTCGGGTCCCGTTCCCTACAAGTCAGATAAGGATTTACCCTATAAATACAATGCTACAATCTTAGAGGATGGAGTGGAAGTTCTCATCCAACCAATGCCTGATGTCAGAAATATCGTTGATACTAACAGAGTGACCCGCAGCGGTCGTGTGTTTACACCAGTTGTTCGAGGAAATGTTAGTGCTGGAAAGAAAATTGCTGAGAATGTTGAACCCAAGAAGGTTACGGGTGAGACTAGTGGGGCTATGTTAGAGAAAGAAGTGGATGATATTTTGAAGATAATCAAGATGAGCGACTACAGAATTGTAGATCATCTACTGCAGACTCCTTCAAAAATATCTATCTTGGCTTTATTGATGAACTCATCTGCTCATAGAGAATCCTTGATGAGAGCATTGGACCAAGCTTTTGTAGAGAGTGACATGCCTGTAGACCAGTTCAGCAGCGTAGTAGGGAACATTACATCATGTAATAACTTGAGTTTTTGCGATGATGAATTTCCAGATGAAGGAAGGAATCACAACCTGGCCCTCCACATCTCTATGAATTGTAAGAATGATTCACTATCCAATGTGTTGATTGATAATGGATCCGCTTTGAATGTTATACCGAGGAGCACTCTTATGAAGTTGAAATATCGAGGAATGCCTATGCGCCCGAGTGGAATCATTATGAAAGCGTTTGATGGATCAAGGAAATTTATTATTGGTGAAGTGGACTTTCCTATTCATATAGGCCCATATTTGTTTCAGATTACTTTCCATGTCATGGATATTGTACCCGCTTATAGCTGTTTATTAGGACGGCCATGGATTCATGAGGCAGGGGCTACCACTTCAACTTTACACTAAAAATTGAAGTTTGTACGTGAAGGGAAAGTAGTGATCATAAATGGGGAACATGCATTATTGATATCTCATTTGTCCTCTTTCAGCATTGTGGAGGCGGATGAAGTTGCTGTTGGGATTCAGTTCCAAGCCTTATCTATTGACAACATAAGAGGAAATGAGAATTCCATGGTTTCGCTTAAGGATGCGCAGCGGGTTGTGCATAAGGGTCATAGTGAAGTATGGGGATAGATTGTGGATCCACCTGTAAACAAGAACATAGTCGGCTTGGGTTTCTCTTTGAAGAATGACAGAGGTAAGAGCATGAAGCCGAAGTCTGCTGCAGGCAAGTATCAAGATATTTTCCATAGCAGGGGTTATCTTCATCCAACTATTTCCTAGGTTAATGCCATTATGGAAGAGGAAGCAGAGCAGGAAATGCCAAATTACGTGACACACGGAGTTAGGGCTCAGAACTGGATCACCATTGATGTTCCCTCTTGCATACATGTTTCAAAGTAATTTGATTTGTTAATCTTTTTGAAAAGCTTTCACTCTACCCAAGGTGGAAGTATTAATGTTGTAGGGCTTATCTGTTTGCTATGACTTTTGAAATCAATAATAAAAGTTATCTTTGTTTCCCAAATTGTGTCTTTATTTTCTGCTTTTTCTTGGAAAATGGTAATCAGAAAAAACCTTTCAAAATAAATAATAACTAAAATACAATCTACATGATCACTTGTTATATATGTCAGTTTCTAAATGCAATCATAAATCATATGTGCAAATTAATTAAAAAAACCGTTGAACACAATGATCCTGCACCCTCTCCCAACTTTGAATGTCCCGTGTATGGGGCCGAAGAAGAAGAATATGATGAGATTCTAGAAGAGGTATCACAGTTGCTTGAGCGCGAGGAAAATGCCATTCAGCCATATAAAGAGCCATTGGAAGTGATCAATTTGGGTTCAGAAGAAGATCCGAAAGAAGTCAAGATTGGAGCATTGTTGCATCCTGATGTGAAGAGTAGGTTGATTGAGCTGTTGAAAGAGTATATGGATATTTTTGCTTGGTCTTATCAAGATATGCCTGGTCAAGATACAAATATTGTAGAGCACCACTTTCCGCTAACGCCAGAGTGTCCGCCAATCAAACAGAAGTTAAGAAGAACTCACCCGGATATGGCAGTGAAGATCAAAGAGGAGGTTCTAAAGTAGATTAATGCTGGTTTTCTTGTGACGTTAGTGTATCATCAATGGATTGCTAATATTGTCCCAGTACCGAAAAAAGATGGAAAAGTCTGCATGTGCGTAGATTACAGAGATCTAAATAAAGCTAGTCCAAAATATGATTTTCCATTGCCACACATTGATATGTTAGTGGATAGCACAACAAAATTCAAGGTTTTCTCATTCATGGACGAATTTTACAGGTATAATCAAATAAGAATGGCTCTAGAGGACATGGAAAAAACAACGTTCATCACACCCTGGGGAACATTCTGTTATAGAGTGATGCCCTTCGGGTTAAAGAACGCTGGTGCAACGTATCAGAGGGCTATGACAACCATATTCTGTGATCTGATGCACAAGGAAATCGAGGTATATGTTGATGATATGATTTCTAAATCCCAGAATGAAGAAGGGCATGTAGAAGATTTATTGAAGTTGTTTCAGCGTTTGAGGAAGTATTGTCTCCGCTTTAATCCAAATAAATGTACCTTCGGTGTTTGATCAGGGAAATTGTTGGGTTTCATTGTTAGCCATAAAGGAATTGAAGTTGACCCTAATAAAGTAAAAGAAATTCAAGAGATTCCAGCGCCAAGAACTAAAAAGCAAGTCAGAGGGTTCCTCGGGCGTTTGAATTATATTTCCAGATTTATTTCCCACATGACTACAACATGTGAACCGATCTTTAAGTTGTTAAAGAAAGATCAAGGTTGTGTGTGGACGGATGACTGCCAAAGGGCATTTGAAAGTATTAAAGAATATCTGCTTGAACCTCCTATCTTGCTCCCTCTTGTCAAAGGAAGACCGTTGATTATGTATCTGACAGTGTTAGATAATTCTATGGGTTGTATTCTGGGACAACAAGATGAAATGGGGAAGAAAGAGTATGCCATTTATCACCTCAGTAAAAAGTTTACTGATTGTGAGTCGCAATATTCCATGCTGGAAAAGACATGTTGTGTTTTGGCCTGGGCGGCAAAACGTTTGCGGAAATATATGTTGAATCACACCACTTGGTTGATCTCCAAAATGGATCCAATCAAGTACATTTTTGAAAAGCCTGCTCTTACTGGGAGAATTTCCCACTGGAAGATGTTGTTATCTGAATATGACATTGAATACCATGCTCAAAAAGATATTAAAAGCAGTGTGTTGGCAGATTATCTTGCTCGCCAACCAGTGGAGGATCATCAGTCTGTAGAGTATGAATTCCCCGATGAGGATGTGATGTTCCTGAAAGTGAAATATTGTGATAAACCATTGCCCGAGGAAGGTCTTGACCCTGAATCTTGTTGGAGTATGATATTTGATGGAGCTATGAATGCTTATGGTAAAGGAATTGGTGCTGTGATCGTCACTCCCCACGGATCGCACATTCCCTTCACTGCAAGGTTAGAATTTGATTGTACTAATAATATGGCAGAATATGAGGCTTGCATCGTGGGTCTCGAGGAAGCCATCAATCTCAGAATTAAAATTCTTGATGTGTACAGTGATTCAACTTTGGTAATAAATCATATTAAAGGAGAATGGGATACTTGTCACCCCGGCTTGATCCCTTACAAAGATTATGCTAGAAGATTGTTACCATTCTGTAACAAAATTGAATTCCATCATATTCCAAGAGATGAAAATCAGATGACAGATGCTTTGGCAACTCTGGCTTCTATATATCAAGTGAATACTTGGAATGATATACCTCGAATTATAGTCCGACGACTGGATAGGCCCGCTCATGTGTTTACCACAGAAGAAGTAGTAGATGAGAAACCTTGGTACTATGATATCAAGCATTTTCTCCAGACTCAGGAATACTTGATTGGTGCTTCGAAGAAAGATAGAAAGATATTGAGAAGATTGGATGGCAGTTTCTTCCTCAGTGAAAATGTGTTGTATAAGAGAAATTATGACATGGTCTTGCTCAGATACGTGGATAAACACGAAGCAGACATGTTGATGCATGAGATTCATGAAGGTTTATTTGGCACTCATGCCAATGGACATTCGATGGCTAAAAAGATGCTAAGGGCAGGATACTATTGGCTGACAATGGAATCTGACTGTTACAAATTTGCAACAAAGTGTCATAAATGTCAGATTTATGCGGACAA
Source organism: Vicia faba (assembly GCA_948472305.1). Lineage (NCBI taxonomy): Eukaryota > Viridiplantae > Streptophyta > Magnoliopsida > Fabales > Fabaceae > Vicia > Vicia faba. Next base: position 1,053,357,911 of record OX451740.1, on the reverse strand, counting down.
AGTTCATGTGCCTCCGACACTTCTCAATGCGATTTCCTCCCCGTGTCCTTTCTCTATGTGGGGTATTGACATGATTGGGATGATAGAGCCCAAAACTTCGAATGGACACCATTTTATCTTGGTAGCAATTGATTACTTCACCAAATGGGTGGAAGCTGCTTCATATGCTAATGTTACTAAGCAGGTGGTTGTGCGCTTCATTAAGAATAATTTTATATGTCGGTATGGTGTGCCAAACAGAATTATCACTGACAATGGCTCGAATCTGAACAATAAAATGATGACAGAACTGTGTGAAGAATTCAATATTGTCCATCATAACTCATCTTCGTACATACCAAAGATGAATAGGGCTGTTGAAGCTGCTAATAAGAATATCAAGAATATTATCCAGAAGATGGTTGTTGTTTATAAGGATTGGCATGAAATTCTCCCTTTTGCGTTTCATGGATATCGAACATCTGTCCACACTTTAATAGGAGCAACTACGTTCTCCCTTGTGTATGGAATGGAAGTTATACTCCAAGTCGAGGTTGAGATTTCCTCTTTGCGCGTGATAATGGAAATCAAGTTGACAGAGGCTGAATGGGTCCAGAACTGGTTTGACCAATTGAATTTGATCGAAGAGAAAAGAATGACAACTTTGTGTCAAGGACAGTTATATCAGAAAAGGATGAAGAAAGATTTTGATAAAAAGGTCAAACCTCGTGAATTCAGAGAAGGCGACCTCGTCCTCAGGAAGATCATGTCTTTTAACGCTGATTAGTGGACTCCCAATTTTGAAGGCCCATATGTTGTCAAGAAAGCCTTCTATGGCGGTGCATTAATTCTTGAAACTATGGATGGCGAGGAGTTCCCACGTCCCATGAATGCTGATGCAGTCAAGAAATACTTCTCCTAAAGAAATAAAAGAATAGCTCGCTAAGTTGAAAACACGAAAGGGAGGCTTAGGCAAAAAAGAGCGTCTCGGTAGGCCTAAAACCTAGAAGGGAGGTCTAGGAAAAAATTAGAGAGATAAACAGAATAAATTTCCCGCTAAGTTGAAAACCCGCAAGGGCAGCTTAGGAAAAAGTTAGGGACTTTCTTTGTATTTCTTATTTTTATTTATCTTGCAAAGACTCCATTTATTATTGATAATAACTTTCAAAGCGAAAAGATTGAATAACAAAACTGATTTTCAAAAAGAATTTACAATTTGTTTTTACTTTAAAATTTGTGACGCAAGAGAAACAACAAAAGTGGTAATCCCAGGAATGGAAGAACTCCAATTGCTTTTAAGAAGTCTTGTTTCCCGGTGAAGTTTTGCTCAGGATGTTTTCGCTGTATTGGGTTTGTAACTCCAGTGTCCCCAGTCATGTTTTGGTTTATTTATCCTCTTTTTTAAGTGTGCATGATACGAAGATTTAATCCAAGATTTCTCCAGTGAAGGTTTCGTTTGTTTAATAGAGGTTATTTCTTCCCATAGAAGTTGGTACAGTAATTACTCCCGAAGAACATATGTCTCCGGTTCTTACAGTAAGGAACATATATTGGTTTTCCCTTTGAGAATGTGGTGTTGACCTCCCTAATAAAGTCAACACGAATTCCCCAGTGAATGTTTTGATGATTTGATGTCTGTCTTCTCTACTTGAAATTGATTTCGCAATCCCCAATAGAAGTGTTACTTTTGAAAACATTTGTTTCCCTGTTGAAGTCTGAGTGATATTCCCTGGTGAAGCCGGGAGAAGGATGTTATACCCCTGAATCTGTACTATTTTTGTCACTTGGATTTGTTTGCTTTCGGATTACGTTTCTTCCCAGTAAAGTTAAACCAGATAGTAGATTTTGTTTCCTCAGTTAGCACTTACTTTTTCTTGGATTGTTCATCTTGTATGTGATTTAGCCGAGTGTTGATTGTGCCCGAGTTGGTTTTTTTCTGGTTACTCCTAGTGTTATATGTTTGTTTTGTCAGCATATACATGATAATACTCATACATTCATCATGTATAGTTAATTTTAGCAAATCATTACTCATTCACATTCATTAATATTTTTGTTGACATATTATCCTGTTTTGCAGAATTGTGTTTTTCTCTCTCCAATAGAGTGTCAGTCATAAGCAGAAAGTGTATATTCCTTCAATTTCCCCACTGAGTTATCCCTCATGGGAGATTTTTGCCTTAGCCTTCCTACACAGCTCTTTGTCTGGAAAGATTGGGTTTCCCTCTTGAGTTTATTTCTCAAAAGATGTATTTTGGTAGACCATTTTACTCCAGTTTATTTCTGGATTGAATCTTTGTTTCCCAGCATTTTTATTACTTTGGATGTCTGAGAGCTTCGAGTTTTGGTTTGAGAATGTGCATTTATTTTGCACGAGAAGACTTTTATCTCCTCAGTAGGAATATGTTGGCATTTCCCCGGGAAGTTGTATGTCATTCCCCAGGAAGTCATGATTCATTCCCCAAGAAGTCATATTTCTTTCCCCAGAAGGCCATATTGCTTTCCCCATAAGGTTTTTTTACAATCCTTCCTATAACAGCAAGTAGCATGTCTCTTTATTTGAGCAACCTATACTTCTCCGTAAAAGTCGGCATTACCCTTTTTTCTGTCTTCCCTATGAGCAGATAGTTTGTAGTTCGTTGCCAAAATTACTCCAGTGGATGGCAAGTCTTTCGATATCGCAGAAACAATTCATTGTGAAGTCTTTATAAGTGGTAGTCTCTTTATTTGAGACAACTTATATATTACCCTTTCTAGGCAGAATCCCTTGGTTAAAGAAGAAGTTGAGACCCGTTCTAGGTGAAATGCCAGAATTTTGGGGAAAACTTGTTATCTTTTTGCTACCTTTAGTGAATGTTGGTAGTTCATCGTCAGTGAACGACTATGCTATGATATATTTTCTCTCTACCTTCATTGAAAGTTGATAGGTCACCTTCAGTGAAAGTTGGTGATTGTTATCTTTTTGCTACCTTCAGTGACCGTTGGTAGTTCATCGTCAGTGAACGGAGGTGCTATGATATTTTCTCTTTCTACATTCAGTGAAAGTTGGTAAGTTACCTTAAGTGAAAGTTGGTGATTGTTATCTTTTTGCTACCTTCAGTGAACGTTGGTAGTTCATCGTTAGTGAACAGCAATGCTATGGTATATTTTCTCTCTACCTTCAGTGAAAGTTGGTAGGTCACCTTCAGTGAAAGTTGGTGATTGTTATCTTTTTGCTACCCTCAGTGAATGTTGGTAGTTCATCGTCAGTGAATGGTGATGCTCTGATATTTCTTTTCCTTCTACCTTCAGTGAACGTTGGTATCTCACTGTCAGTGAACGTCAGTGTTGTTATTTCTTTCCTCTTTCTACCTTCATTGAACGTTGGTAGTTTTTCCTTCAGTAGGAGTTGGTGTATCCTTTTACCATTTTACCATCCTCTCTGAGTTAGGTCTTTTGATCCACTAGTGATTTATTTTCCTGGTCGGGTTTCTCTTTTGTTTATGTATTTTCTTTTCCACATCCCCAGTGGTGTTTTGTATCTCTTTGGTTTTGTTCATATGCATTCATGCTCATAAGCACTGCATGGCATCTTAGGGCAAAAAATAGGGTTCGTTTTATATTTAAGTATCTTCGATCGAGTCGACACGAAAATTTTCAACCTTCGTATCTATGGATAGAAGAAACTTAAATAAGGGCAGCTGTTGTACCCCAATTTTTGCCCCATATATCCCCTCATCATACCAGGTTGATTCCATCACAACAAGATCACATTAGGATTCTTTGTTCCCCTCCCTATATTTAGCTTTGCTCTTTGAGGAATCACCAAGCACCTTGACTTGTGTTCTTTTGTGATCATGAATATTTTTGTCTTGATTTCTTCTTTTAATTAATAAAATGCAATGTTGGTTTGTCTTGCTTGTTACTTATGTAGGTAAAGGTAATGAGATTCAGCAAGTTGCTCCATGGGTTCACGAGTTTATTTCCATGCCCTAGTCAATAAAGCTTGAGAAGTTCAAAACTCACCATTATATTTGTTTTGGAGGAAATGGTATGGCAAGGTTATTTTGGTTCACCACATTTCAATATTATCAAATTTGATTCAAAAATACAAGGGATTGATAGGAGAAGTTGTCATGCTTGGACAAGGCTTTGTTCCCATTGGTCACAAATGCATATTTCTCTCAATTCTCAAGATATGGAAGTGGTTTTGGTGACTATGAGTTCTCATTTTTATCCCCAACAACTTCTATTTACAAAGCATTTGTGTTGGTACAAGAAGTTTGTTCAAAATTGTCAAAGTTCCTCAAGGCATTTTCTTGATCTAGGAGCTAAGGTTTTGGACTTTAAAGAAGCATATCTTGCTCATCTTTTGGTATTTTCGAGTGATTCTAAATACATCCTTCTCTTCAAAGGGATATCAACAAATAAATTCAAAAGTTTCAAGGAGTTTTAACGTGGAAGAAGCTTGATGGTGAAGAGAGATTACAAGTCCTCCAGATGAACCCCCAATTTCTCATGTGTGACTTCAAATGATCATAACATGGTCAAGTTTTATCACCTTGAACCCATTCCTTTTCCATAATGATCTTTAAGATGTTAACTTTATGCCTTCTTTTATGTGCAAAATGAGAAAATGGACGGAAGATGCCCTAAGGATACAAAAGATTATAGGTCATTTCATGACTTTTTTCCAAATTCAACAATTCATAACCCTCTCAATTTTTGGATATTTTTAATGGTTCAAGTTTCAAAATGTCATTCAATAGGTCTATTTCATGCCATCTTTTTTGGTCAATAGCAAATTCCTAAGGGAAGGCCATGTTTGGATGCAAGACATTATAAGTCACTTTTGAAGAAAGATTTGAAATATTTCTAAGTATGGAAAGTCAACCTTTTTCCCCAACTTTGACTCAATGCAACTTTCAGCTCAAGTATCCATTTGATTCCATTCTTTTTCCATTGCAAAGCTTGTAACCTAATATTTCTAAAGCATCAAGAATTATGCCTTAAGACCCTTGAGCCGAGAATGCCATTGGATTGAACTTGGTAACTTGGAACTGATGTTTCTTCATAAGTCAGAATTTGAAATTCATGTTTTGGCCTTTAAACATCAAATTAGCACGCATTTGTGATCTAAACATGTTTAACCAAGTTGCCAAAGTGGATTAGAGCCTTAAAACGCAAGGATTGGATGAGTTTTAATGGAAATCAGATCACACTTTGCCCGTGCATTAGGTTCACACGATTTCCCTCTAAACTTCATCATTTCACATGCTTGAACACTCCCTTTGATTCCCTATAAATAGAGGGTCATCCCCCATTCATTTCCTCAAGCTTTGAAAGCCAAAAAAACTCTGTCAAAACCTCACACGAGCTTGAAATTTTTGAAATCAGTTTCTGTGATTCTAGCCTTTTCCTCCAATTTTTTTTGCACATTCATCTTCCTCAAGCATCATACAAACTCTCCAGCACTTAAACCAAGCAAAATGAGCTATAATCCAAGCTACATAAGTCCATTTTCAGAGCATCTTTCTTGAACTTCAAAAAGGTAGAATTCTCCATCATTTGGATCCAAATAAAGCACTAACCTACTCTACTCCTTCTCCTGATTCTAGTGCTTCTTACAATTTTTAAATCTATTGAGAATTGCGAGAGAAATCTCAAATTGAAGGTGCTCACTATTTTCTGGGTTTTTAATTCATATCTCTTTGTATACTTTATATAAATTTGGCGCGATGGTGGTGTTGGGATCATCTTGAAGAGACGAATATAATGATACTGGTCTGGGATCCTAATTTTACCGTTTGAAGGATCTCACAAAATCTCCGTTGCAGGGTGGCTGGAGGTTGAAGATGATGACATGTCTCGTCTCATCCAATGATAGTGTGCCAAACGTTTTAATTTCATTGGTTACCCTTTTTCTGATTCCATGCGCATCCCACTAAGGTCCATATCAAGTACATCACGTCTGATCCATTAGATTAGCTTACTAACGCGTTTTGACTATGATCTGATGGCCCATATCTTTTTGGTTTTATTTTATTTTCTGATTTTATATTTTAATTGATTTAACTTTAAAAAATTCATAACTCTTTTATTTTTTATCCAAAAATTATGAAAAAATTCATAAAAGTACTTTGAATTATTTCTGATCTCATGACTATTTTTTCATATTTTTATTTTTATAATTGATATCTTTTATAATTTTTGCATTATTTTCTTCCTTTTAATTACTTTAAAAATGCTTTCTGATTTTTTTTAGTTCTGAAAATTTTTCTAAATACCATTTTGCATATTTCTGACTTTTTGAAAATTTTATGAAATTTTATATTAATGTTTACTATTTTTGATCTATTTTCTTTTTGTTTGAACAATTTTAATTAATTTTAAAATAGTTTCTGACTTTTAAAAATTGCCAAAAATTTTATAAAAATATTTGAATCCTTTTCTGATTTTTCTATGGCCTTACTTAATTTTTCTTGATTAATTTGAATATAGTTGATATTTTTCTTTCTTATTTCTATTTTAAAACATTTTTAAAACCATTTTTTAATGTATATATTAAATGCAATATTACTTTGTGATTATTTTCTGGCTGAACTTGGATTGAATTTTGATCATGAACTTTATTAACATCATTGGATCCATGGTGTTGAGTCTAACTTCACAAAAATAGATGGATAATTTTAATAATAGTTTGATTAAATTTTAATTCAAATATGGTTTGTATATTCTTCCCTACCCATCTCCATCTCATCTCTTTCTTATTGCACTAAGTGTTATTGGAGCATGATCACTATTTCATGTCTCAAAACAAATGGTGCATAGATTGTTATTTACCGACCTCAAAATAGGTGCGACTTCTATATAAGTCCATTTACGATTGCTTAACATAGCACTAAATTTTGTCCCGATTTGAATAAATGATCATTCGTGGCCCAAACCTATGTTTGTAAGCCCAAGTATGTTAATTTGATCTCTTTGATCCAATAACCTTGAGATTCATTATGTGGAGGCTTTGGTTCTACCAATCCTCTAATGCATCTACAACACTTTTGGTCAACGCAGATCACTTAAACATCGTTGATCATTAAATGGCACTTGTGAGGATTCCAAATGGATGATATACTTGACAAAAAGCAAATGCAACTTGTTGTGTGAAGGCTTTGGTTCTACCAATCCTCTAATGAGTTCCAAATGCAAGTTTCAAGATGACCATCCAACTAACCACTAATCACTAATAATTGATTTTACCTTTTGTTTTTATTTTATGCCCCTTTATTTTTTATGCTTTATGCACCATTTACTTTTAAGCATTTACATTTCATACTATTTTTCATCTTTGCTCACTTGAGCCCATTTACTTTCTTGTCATTTTTATTTTGCTCACTTGAGCTTTTCTTTTTTTCTTCTAAGACACCTAATAATCAACATAAACCATACAAAATTTTAATGGTACTTGGACTATTTGGTTACTATCCTTTGCATTATGGAGTATTTGACTTCTTGGACTTAGGATTAGAGACTTTGGCTTATATTGGAGACCTTGTGACCTTAATTGATATTTTTTCTAGAGTTATTGAGGTTTAACTCAAGACATTGGGTTATTTGTTTGTTTTGTGTGCAGGTTATTGTTATTATATTCTTTGTTTGTAGTCTGGAATTCACCCGGTTAATGCCGTTACTCTGCCCAATTTTTTTGAAGACCTAATACACTTGAAGTTTGGTTCTCTCAAGAGGTCTAGTATCTTTGCTTGCTTGGATTCAATCCAAAGAATGGAATTCTATCTTGGCTCATAATGTCAAGTATTGGCTTTTTGTTGGTTAGATGGTTCTTATCCCTAGCTTTTACCTTATGCTTTAGGATAGTCTCTTCTTCCCCTCCCATCTTCTTTAATTTCAAAAATCTTCTCCCTCTTTTTGAAAACTCTTCTTGCTTTTAAACTTGAACCACTTTCATAATAAATTTGGACTTAGGTCCATTCATTTTCAAAAACTTTTTTTTCACAAATAAACTTCAATCAACATTAATAATACCTTGACATTTTTGTGAGAAGACTAAAAAATCAATCAATCTCATTCAAACCATTTTGCCATCTTGGCTTTCATCTTAAACTTTTCTCAAAAGATTAGATTCTTGTCAATCCTTGTTGTGATGCAAACAACTATACTTTTATAATATGTAGTAAAGAGGGATATTTTCCACTTGGGTGTTGAGTGAGGCATTGTTGATTTTAAAATCCAAGCCATATCCTCCACTTTGAGATGATGCAAATTCTCCTTTCTCATGATTGTGGGTAGTAAGTATGTTTTCTACATGGACAATGACGATGGTGTCTTATCTCATAAAATTAACCAACACAGTTGTGTTTTAAAAATATTTAAAGAGGAACTACGTGTACCCTGATCCCCTATTGCACGGAACGTGGTACGTAGGCACTAAAGGTTCGCAACCGCGGCAGGTGCAAAAATCATAAAAAATATATTTCTTTTCTCACCTCCACCATCTATTTTTTATACAATACATTTTTATAGCCAAAATATACAGATTTTACAAAGAGGTTCCTGCGGAGTACCGTAGATGTTTAGGGTGCTAATACCGTAGATGTTTCTGAGAAAAAACCTTTTATAGAAAGGGAAGGTATTATCACCCTTTCTATCCATGGTTTTCCATGAGCTCTTAGGTACTTGCTCATCTTTTTAAATTGCTTGTGTTTGTGTATTTGGAAAAGTTTTGGTTTTACTTCGTTCTAACCCTTGTATCAGTCCTCAAGAGTGTTACGAAGTGTTTTTGAAAACTTTGTTTGAAAAGAGTGTAAGTGTGGAAAAGTTTGTTTTTGAGCAAGTACCTACTAGCATCTACCTACTCGAAAAAAGATGTTTTTGTTCTTGTTTCCTTTCGACAGCGCTATCCCACTATTAATGAGTAGGTAGCACCATCGTTGGAGTTGTAAGGGTCAATTCGAAAGGGATGTACGATCACTAAAGCAACGTTAGGACTTCTTAGTAGTAAGCCTAGTGTCTTAAGATCATATTCGAGGCAACATTTCCGAGGCAACCTTTCCGAGGCAACATTTCCGAACGAACATTTGATCTTTGTTTAGACAAGAGAGCGACCACTAAAACACCCTATACTTAATGATCGTTTACCGAAGGCAACCGAAGTGAGAGTATACCCTAGGAGTGCGCATGTGCGAGTGATTTGATTTCAGTTATTATCTTTGCACATTTAGGGTTTGCTAGCCATTTTAAAGTTAACATATATTATTATCATGCAATCCTATTATCATACATCAAACAGTTAATATTTGCGAGAATTAAAAATGCGAGAAATAAAAACTACGCTATTACAAGGCTTCGGGGAGGGGGATTAATTACATAGCCAAAAACCCGTAAAATGGTAAATAAGCAAAAAATCCTAATTAAACTATTATATCCCATGAGCAGTTACATTAATATTGTAAAAAGGATAAACATGCGCGATGAAACGAGAACGAGAAAAAATTAGGGTTTTGACCCCGCCTAAACCTAATTGAAAGAAAAAATATTTTTTTTGTTGTTTTTGATTATTTTTGAGAAAAAATAAGGTTTTAATTAAATAAGTACAAACCTAATTACTAATTAATTTAATTTGAGAAAAATGATTAATTTGACTTATTTTTGCATTTTTGTTATTTTAAGAAAAGAAAATAAAAATAAAAATTAAATCAAACCCTAATTTCTAATTTATTTTATTTATTTACAAAAGGGTTAAAATTACCCTAAAATTAAATTAAACTAATTATTAAATTAAATTTGATAAAAATAAAATAAAAAGCCTAAATTCTAATTTGATGAAGTTGATTTTATGAGTTTTATAAAAAAAGAATTAATTTTAGGTTAGAAAATAATTTAAACAAAATAAATTAAATAAAGAAATAGAAAAGAAAGGAAATGGGCCTGGTATCAAAGCAAAAAGGGGGGGGGGGGGGTCTGATTTGCAATTTTCTGAGCCCAAAACGCCTTGGTCCATGATTGACTTTTTAGATCCCATGCATTGGCTTGACTTGAGTGCATCATGGACCTCCAAAGGATGGGCGTTAGATCTGGCATTCTGGAGATCTGGTGGTTGAAGGATGATGGCATATGATGGACTCAATACATACGCGTGTACCTGATGATGTAAAAGAAAATAGCATTGGCAAATATGGGGACCTGGGAATCGAACCCAGACCCTTTGGCAATTTCCTTCACCCACTGACCAACTGAGCTAGCGCGTTGTGTTGTACAAAGAATAGCAAGCAAATATTATATTAGGAAAACAAGATTAATATAATGAAAACGCGTGAATTTTGAATGGGCCATTCAGGCCACGCCACACCATCATCTTCTACCTCCTTCCGTTGCTAAAATTTGGAAACTTTTACCTACGGAAAAAAGGGCATAGGTACAACCCCTGTGATTTTCCAAAATTCACTACAAGCATCATAAATCAATTCCAATGGTACCAATCAACTCGTGGCAGTCTCACGAGCATCATGGTACAACTCTTCATGGCTAATTGTACCTGTAATGAAAAACCCCAAAAAGGAGCCAAGAACCCTAACTATGGCATCTTGCTCTACAGCTCATAAAAATGCAATTGAATGTTACCATTAACTTGCAAATGTTTCAAGGATTCAGAATATGTAAACAAATCATGCTAAGAGTGCCAGGATTATAAGATGCGATTTCAAGAAAGTATCAATGTCGTGAGATACTTACAACGTGTTTTAGGATGCTATGAAGCTTGCTAGTGATTGGAATAAGGTCCCTGGATGTCCAGCAAGTGAATGGCGTGCTTGGAATGGCCTGAAGAAGCCTGGAAATTGGAATTTTATTCACCACTTTTGTTGATTTTTTGCAAGTTTTCTTTCAGCTTCTCACGCCTCCAATCCTTGTTTTTTTGCTTTGGATTTATTCAATATATATCATAGAGTGCATTAGGGTTACAAGTTTGCATCAAATCCTTGCAATTATGAAGATATGATCCTTGATTCACCCTTGCATCAAATATTTCTAAAACAAGAAAAATTCAATATTTTTCTGTCCAAACAAGCCTTGCATAATTTGATTCTCTCCCCAGCTGTATAGGAGACCTAAACATGCACAAAATCTCAAGCCTTGATTAGTTTTGATATTTTCATGATTTTATTTTGATTTAAATTAAATTAATTGAAATAAAAATCAAAATAAATGACAAAAATAAATTAAAGACAAGTGGGAAGGATCATGGGTCTTGGATCATGTTACCAACTTAATACAAGCACAAAAAGTTAGGCCCATTTTACAAAAAATGCAATTTTGGCCACTTTTGACTTTTGGCAATTTTGCAAAAAGGGTCAACTTCACCAATGCATAACTCCTTCAATTTTTACCCTAGAGACGTGTTATTGGACTTTTTAGAAAGATAAAGATGTCCTCTAAACAACCCTTTTGGTCTCATCTCAATTGATTCTTCCATGTTCATATATAAAGCTTTGATAAAAAAAAGGTGTTTTTGTTGACTTTTCAAAATGACCTATAATGTCCAAATTCATAACTTCTTGTGAGTGCATATTTTTAACTTGGGAGATGAAGACGAATTTTAGGGAATTACACCCTCTTCAAAATGAGCCTTGGATGCGTCATTCTTGATAAAGTATGAGAAAGTTATGCTTGGTCAAAGTTGAGTTGACTTTTCCTACAAAACCCTAATTTAGCAACTTTTGGGTTTTGATGAATTGTGAGCAATCCTTGATGAATCATAATCAACCCTTGATAAAATGATGAATAATACTTCAAAATGAGGATGTTGACCAAAATCTTGAAGTTTGACTGTATGGGGACCACAATTGACTTTTGCCCTATCACAGTCGATTTTCAGGCCCTTGAGCAATTGACTGAGCAAACTTTCTCTGCAAGGCTTGAAACTTGACATGGATGATCTTGAGAACATATTAGGACAATAGTGAGCATTTGGGACCTTTTTTATTCAAACATCTTGATGCAAACTGAAACCCTAATTTGAGGTAGACTGCCTTAGGAGAGAGTTTGTCTGGTCAACTCTTGGACTCCTTTGAGCAATTTGAGGACCTCATTTGAAATGTATTGAAAAATATGGGAGGGAAAATTTTGGGGTACAATAGCTTCCCCTGTTCAATCTTCTTAAACTTGAGGATGTAGATTGGCTTGTCTGTCTTTCGTGATCCGAAGGTAGAAGATGATTGAACACTAGAGATTCCATCCGAAGGAGTGTCGATCGCATAAGAGATTCCTTTGCGAGAGTCCGTATACCTGTTGTCAAGGAGAACTACGCTGGGGAATGTTGATCTCTGTCTTGGGAGAAATAGAATTTTAGGAGCTTCAGTCGTCCGTTATTCTATTGGGGAACCATCTCTTGGTCGGAGAGGTGCAAATAAACCGCTATCTGGTCGTGCTCCAGGCTTCACAGTGATTTTCTTGAGGAAAATAAGACTGACTGCTATCTGGTCGTGCTCCAGGCTTCACAGCGACTTACTGGGGATGAGATTAAACTTGTTATCCAGTCTTAATCCAGGCTTCACAACTTCTCACTTCTTATCTGGTCGTGCTCCAGGCTTCAGAAAGAATTAAATTGTTATCCGGTCGTACCCGGGCTTCAACTTGTATTTAAGGCAACATTAATATTCGGTCGATTCCATGCTTCTTAGAAATTGGCTAGGTAAACTATTATTCGGTCTAATTCTGAGCTTCGCAGTACCTTATACTGTTATCTGGTCGTATCCCAGGCTTCAGTATTCTTTGCCGCTATTTGGTCATAATCCAAGCTTCATGGTGTCCTATACCATTATCTGGTCGAATCCAGGCTTCACGGTATTTGGAGAAATCAAGATATTATTCGGTCGAATCCGGGCTTCATAACTTGTATTAAAGATATACCACTATCTGGTCGACTCCAGGCTTCATTGTATTCTTTGTTGTTATCTGGTCGTAATCCAGGCTTCACAACGTCTTATACCATTATCTGGTCGAGTCCAGGCTTCATGGTACCTTGTATTGCTATCTGGTCGTAATCCAGGCTTCACAATAACTTGCTAGCTGTTATCCGGTCGATTTTTGGGCTTCATGGCTTGTGTTTATGACATACCACTATCTGGTCGCTTCCAGGCTTCGTGGTGTCTTGTACTGCTATTTGGTCGTAATCTAGGCTTCACAATAACTTGCATTTCTATCTGGTCGTTCTCCAGGCTTCACAATAACTTGCTGAGGGTTAAGCTGTTATCCGGTCGGTTTCCGGGCTTCACGGCTTGTGTTTATGACATGCCACTATCTGGTCGATTCTAGGCTTCATGGTGTCTTGTACTGCTATCTGGTCGTAATCCAGGCTTCACAGTAACTTGCATTGCTATCTGGTCATTCTCCAGGCGTCACAATAACTTGCTGGGGATTAAACTATTATCCGGTCGAATCCAGGCTTCATAGCTTAAATTTAAGATAAACCACTATCTAGTCGATTCCAGGCTTCACAGTATTTTGATACTGTTATCCGGTCGTTCTCTGGGCTTCGCAGTATGATGGAGAAATCAAGATATTATCCGGTCGGATCTGGGCTTCATAGCTTGAATTGGAATAGAAATCTTAGCACCAATTTGACTGAACCAGAGAAACTTGTGAGAATTTGATTGTATCTTTCCCTAAAAGGTAAAGAGTTAGTCGTATGTAATTCCATGATGCATGAAACATATTGAGTAATGATTCTCTCAAAATAAATGAGATTGTGCTCTATGATGCGTATGCGCATGCCATGATGTATGGATATGCAAAAGTTCTCGTGATGTTTTCTAGCTGGGGAAAATAAATCCCGGATTGCTGCTGGAGAATACAAGGAGTTGAGTTCCTCGTTCTCGCTGGGGATAACGATCGAAGATGATTTGAGAATAAATCGGCGAGAGAATAACTCTGCTGGAGAATAAACTGGCGAGAGAATGACTCTGTGGGGAAGAGAGATACTCTACCAGAAGATCTGCTGATTTAGAGAAATAACCTCGGCTGGGGATGAATTACCGTTGTTGGCGATAATGAACCCTGTTGGGGATTGAGTTTCTGTCTGTGGAAGAAATAAACTCCATTGGGGATAGTCTTCCATTGTTGGTGATAGATGAACTCTGCTTGGGGAGAATTAACACCATTGTTTTTTGGGCATTTCTTACTCTGCGGGGAGTGTATGCACTTTTAGTCATATTCTCCAGCTGGGTTTATCCATGTACCTGGTGGGTAGAGCAACTGTAAGGTTTGGACATTTCTTGTTTGCCCTTGTTCCTGGAATTACGAGTAATTGTCTTTTGTTTCGTATGTAAATATTAATGAGCAACAATTATTGTCAAATGCATATATCAAAAATGAATCATTGGACGTTCTTGCAAAACAAAACAGAAAAAGAAAAACAACTTAAAATTTCTTTGTGAAAATGAATTGTTATTGATTTTTGAAGTTGGCCTGTAATAGGCGTTTTGTACAAGAGGCTGACGTCCTAGTAAGAGAACGCCGCTGAACGAACATAATTTATACAATTTATGTAAAAGAAAGAAAAACAGCTATGTGAAACAATCCCACTGGGTTCCAACTCTGCTATTTCCCTTATATCTTTGAGCGTCTCATCACTTTGCTACTTGGTTGAAGGTAGATCAGATTGATCAACGTCGTCCGAGCTTGATAGTCGATATCGAAGTCTGGTTACAAGATGATCCAATGAGACATAGTGTTACGCTTTGATCCCTAATTTTTTCCTGGACCGCCCTTTCGGGTTTTCAGTCAACCGGGATACCCATTTTTGCCCAAGCCGCCTTTGCAGGTTTTCGACTTGCCAGGTGTACAGTTTTTTCATTTTCATCCCTTAATTTTTCCCGAACCCTTTTAGTTCGCCGAGAAGCCCTTATTTTTGCCTAGGCCAGTCAACCTAGCGGGTCTTTGATCATGCTTAGTATTTTTTTCACTATGTCTGTATTGACGGGGCGAGGAAGGTCGTTGCCATCCATGGTGGTTAGAATCATAGCTCCTCCCGAGAAAATGTTCTTAACCACATATGGCCCTTTGTACGTAGGGGTCCATTTTCCCCTGGGATCACCTTGTGGCAGTATGATGCGTTTGATCACCAGATCCCCAACTTGATACTCTTGTCGTCTGACCTTCTTGTTAAATGCCTTGATCATTCGCCTTTGATACGTCTGACCATGACAAATAGCAGTAAGTCTCTTTTCGTCGATTAGATTCAGCTGATCAAACCGGGTCTGGATCCAATCATCCTCGCTCAAACCTTCATCCTTCATAATCCGGAGAGAAGGTATTTGGACCTCAATGGGTAAGACCGCTTCCATACCATACACCAAAGAGTAGGGTGTTTCCCCTGTTGATGTCCGTGCTGAGGTACGGTACCCATGAAGAGCGAATTGTAACGTCTCGTGCCAGTCTTTGTATGTCACTGTCATCTTCTGCACAATTTTCTTGATGTTCTTATTAGCTGCTTCAACAGCCCCATTCATCTTCGGCCGGTAAGGAGAAGAGTTGTGATGCTGTATTTTGAACTATTTACAGAGCTCGGTGATCATCGTGTTGTTGAGATTTGTACCATTATCCGTAATGATCCTCTCTGGTACACCATATCGACAGATCATATTATGTCGGATAAACCGCGCCACGACATTCTTGGTTACTGTAGTAAAAGAAGCTGCCTCAACCCACTTTGTAAAGTAATCGATAGCTACCAGAATGAAACGATACTCGTTGGACGCATTAGGTCTGATCTTGCCGATCATGTCGATGCCCCACATTGCAAAGGGCCAAGGAGCTGTCAAAACATTCTCAGGATCTGGAGGTACATGCACCTTATCAGCATAGACTTGGCATTTATGACAGGTTCGAGAATAATGATAACAATCGGCTTCCATAGTAGACCAATAATAACCTGCCCGTAGGATTTTCTTCTCCATTGTATGTCCACTGGAATGAGTTCCGAAAGTACCTTCATGTAACTCTGTCGTAATCCTTTCTGCCTCGTTCTTGTCCACACATCGCAGTAAGGTCAAATCATGGTTACGTTTATAAAGGATACCATTACTGATGAAGAATTTCGCAGCGAATCTCCTTAGAAACTTATTATCATTAACAGATGCACCCTCGGGGTAATCTTGAGCCTCAAGATACCTCTTTACCTCGTGAAACCAGGGTTTATATGCTACCTCTTCAGTCTCAATGTCACAGCAATGTACGGGTTCGTCCAACCTCTCGATGGTAATCTGGGGAGCTTCATTGTCCCACCTGACTTTGAACATAGAAGACATGGTAGCTAGCGCGTCCGCCAGCTGATTCTCCTCTCTTGGGAAGTGTTCAAAGGTTATCTCCTCAAAGTGTGGGAGCAATGTCAGCACATACTCTTTGTAAGGAACAAGATTTGGGTGCTTCGTATCCCACTCGCCTTTGATCTGACTGATCACTAGAGCGGAATCTCTGAATACACTTAAGAACTTAATCCTTAGGTCAATAGCAGCTCGAAGGCCCATGATGCATGCTTCATACTCCGCCATATTGTTGGTGCAGTTGAAACATAATCGGGTGGTGAATGGAGTATGACATCCTTCAGGAGATATAATCACGGCGCCAATGGCATTACCCAACACGTTTGAAGCTCTATCAAAATACATAGACCATCGAGATCCTTCCTCAGGTCCTTCATCCGGTCCAGGTTTTTCATAGTCGGTCACCAACATGATGCTCTCGTCCGGGAACTCGAAATTCATGGATTGGTAGTCATCCACGGCCTGATGTGCCAAATGATCCGCCAACACACTCCCCTTGATTGCTTTTTGTTTCGTGTACTGGATGTCATACTCGGTTAAGATCATCTGCCATCTTGCTATTCTTTCGGACAAGGCAGGCTTTTCGAAGATATACTTGATTGGATCTATCTTTGATATCAATAAGGTAGTGTGAGTCAGCATATACTGTCTCCATCGGCGAGCAACCCATGCCAAAGCGTAACAAGTTTTCTCAAGCAGTGAGTATCGGGTCTCACAGTCGGTAAACTTTTTGCTAAGGTAGTAAATAGCATGCTCTTTTCGGCCAGACTCGTCATGCTTCCCCAGCATGCACCCCATTGAATTGTCGAGTACTGTCAAGTATAAGATCAAAGGTCTTCCTTCAACTGGAGGCATCATAATAGGTGGCTCTTGGAGATATTCCTTGATCCTTTTGAAAGCGGCCTGACATTCGTCATTCCATTTTACCACTTGATATTTCTTCAGCAGCTTGAAGATTGGCTCACAAGTAGCAGTCGGATGTGAAATGAATCGGGCAATGTAGTTCAGACGCCCCAAAAAGCCTCTGACTTCTTTTTCTGTTCGGGGAGCTGGCATCTCCTGTATAGCCTTTACCTTGGCATCTCCGAAGGTGCATTTTTTCGGGTTCAACCTTAGCTTATACATTTTCAACCTGTCAAATAGTTTCTGGAGATGGTCAAGGTGTTCTTCCTCAGTTTGGGATCGGGCGATCATGTCATCAACGTACACCTCAATCTCATGATGAATCATGTCGTGTAACAAAGCGACCATGGCGCGCTGATAAGTTGCCCCAGCATTCTTCAACCCGAAAGGCATGACCTTGTAACAGAAGGTCCCCCACTGCGTAACGAAGCTTGTCTTCTCCATGTCCTCGGGAGCCATCTTAATCTGATTGTAACCAGAAAAACCATCCATGAAGGAGAAGACCTTATGCTGCACGGTGTTGTCGACCAGAACATTGATGTGAGGGAGTGGGAAATCATCCTTGGGGATTGCCCTGTTCAGATCTCTATAGTCCACACACATCCGTACCTTACCGTCCTTCTTGGGCACTGGAACAACGTTGGCGACCCACTGCAGGTAAGAAGTAACAGCTAGAAATCCGGCGTCAAACTGTTTCATGACCTCAGCTTTAATTTTCTCAGACATCTCAGGGCTCATACGGCGAACCTTCTGTTTTACCGGAGGACAATCTTCTTTAGTTGGCAGGCGGTGTACTACAATATCAATGTCCAAACCGGACATATCTTCATAAGACCAAGCGAAGATCTCAACATAGTCGCGCAGCATCTGTATCAACCGTTGCTTGACACTAGGCTCCAGATTTGCACCTATCTTGACCTCTTTCTTGTCTTCCTCTGTACCCAAATTCACTGATTCCGCCGGCTCTTCATGAGGCTGTATGACCCTTTCTTCCTGTAGTAACAGTCTAGCCAGTTCCCCAGGCACTTCACAATCATCCTCACCTTCGTCCTCGGCTTGGTTGATCGTATTCCCGAAGTCATAATCGGCAGTAGCAGAGTTGTTATCAATGGGATCCAGAGTGGATGTGGATCTGCATTATGATATGTGAGTGTGTGTAAGAGCATAGCTGTTTTGATAAAGTGAGGAACAGAAAAAAGGAAAACAAGGAGCGCAAAGTTTGTAATGCAAGAAACATCCAATTCTTTATTGATGATATATGAAAATGACAAATAATAAGCCCTCACAAACAAAGCCATGATGCCTCAGGCAAGGCACCATGCCATAAAGTTTCAATTGTTTATTACAAATTCAAAACACAAGTCAATTACTTTGAAATAAAGGAAACATGTATGAAGTTTATCGTTGTCCAGTTGTTTAATCCTCCATTGGTTATAGGTTAGATCCAACTGTCAACATCCGGGTTCTCATCATCAGTATCTTCTGTGGCAGAGACAATCTCAATAACATTGATTCTCGATCCGTGCTTGGGCATGAGTGCAGTTATGACGTTGGGCTTCTCCGGAGAGTCAAACTCAATCTCTTTAGCTTCGATCAAATCTTTCACCTTATTCTTCAAGGCCCAACAATTGTTTGTATCATGACCTGGGCTATCAGAGTGATAGGCGCAGTGGGCGTTCGGGTTATATAGCGGAGATGCGGTGCTGGGATTCTTTGGGCTTCCCTCAGAGTTACAAGGTTGGTCTTCAATAATTGTGGTAGAATTTGAGACAAGGTCATATTGAGCCGAGTGTATTGTCTCTGCAGTCACTCCATTCTTTGTTGATTGTTGCATTGTGGGGCAACTGTGGGTCTTGATATCACTACCGCATTCACTGCTTGACAGTGTTCAGGTTTGCTTTGGCCCCTCGAGCCGTAGACTGCACTAGCTTCTTTCTTACCGGTGAAAGGCTTCATTACTGCACTTGATGAAGTACCTTTCTGTATCTTACCACTTCGGATACCAGCTTCTACTCTCTCTCCAGTCAAAATCAATTCAATAAACCCAGACGATGAACTGCCGATCAGATGATTGAAAAACGGACTTGATAGCGTCCCCAGAAACATGTCAACCAACTCCCTGTCAGACAAAGGGGGTTGGACTCTTCCAGCCAAATCTCTCCACTTTTGAGCATGGTCCTTAAAACCTTCACTTGCACCCATAGACATACCCTGAAGCTGAGTACGAGTGGGGGAAAGGTCGGCGTTATACTGATACTGCTTGTAAAAAGCAGCAGCAAGGTCCTCCCAATTTTGGACATTAGCTTCTTCCAATTGATAAAACCATTCAAGCTGAGTCCCTGACATACTATCTTGAAATAAATGTACCCACAAATTTCTATCAGCAATGTAAGGTTGGATTTTTCGGACATACGAGCGGAGATGGAGTTTAGGAAAATACATTCCAACGTACATAGCAAAAACCGGAGCTTTGAACTTATGAGGGATCACCACCCCTGATACCAGTCCCAGCTCTCCGAAATCCAGACCAGGGATCCTCTAAATCTCCATAGCACTCAGACGGTCTTCAAGTTGTTTGTACCTATCCTCAGCAGGAGGATACTGCTCTTCATCATAATCAGTGTCATTATCAGAAATTGCAGGGCTGGGGCTCTTTTCTTCTTCTTGGTTCTCCTCTTCCTTGGATGAAAGGGACAAATCAACTTGTTGCTTCAACCTATCCCTAAACCTTTTACCCATACTCAAAAGAACAACCTTCTTCTTCTTCTCTTTCTCTTTCTCTTTCAGGATGAGAGCTTTCAAATCCTCTTGCCCTTTAGCCAAACTCAAGAACATCTCTTGAAATTGGGCATTTTGTGCCTGAAGATCTTTGATAGCTTGATCAGAAGACATAACTGCTGAAATAAATAGCGAAGAAGATGAGAAACCTGTAATGGTACCTGTAATAGTGTGCATGATAATGGGATGCATATGTAATGATTTCAAAGACTTTGGGAGATTTAAATTTGCAAAACAAGAAATGAACAAACTTTATTAGATTAAACTTGTAAAAAGGTTCAACAATGCCCTTAAGGCGTTTACAAAGAAGTAAATGAAAAACAAATCTAAACTAGAAAAAATAAAATCAGAAATCCCATGGACGCTTCACCTTCGTGCTGACGTAGTCATTGATCGTCCTTTCATTCTCGAGTTGCCTGGTGTGATACGGTGGCAGAACCGCCTATTTAATACTGGTTTGCGTTTTTTGTTCGCAAAATGTCGCGGTAAGCAAGAGTCTCCACCGACTTTTATTTTATCCAACAAAGGAAAGGACAAAAGCACATCAAAATTCCATTTTCGAGATTTTGAGTACGGGGGGTAGATTATAGAAAGGGAAGGTATTAGCACCCTTTCCATCCATGGTTTTCCATGGGCTCTTAGGTACTTGCTCATCTTTTAAAAATTGCTTGTGTATGTGTGTTTTGAAAAGTTTTGTTTTACTTCGATTTAACCCTTGCTTCTGTCTTCAAGAGAGCCACGAAGTCGTTTTGAAAACTTTGTTTGAAAAGAGTGTAAGTGTGGAAAAAGTTTGATTTTGAGCAAGTACCTACTAGCATCTACCTACTCGAAAAGAGAATGTTTCTGTTCTTATTTCCTTTAGACAACGTTATCCCACTATTAGTGAGTAGGTAGCACCGTTGTTGGAGTTGTAAGGGTCAATTCGAAAGGGACGTACAATCACTAAAGCAATGTTAGGACGTTTTAGTAATAACCCTAATGTCTTAAGATCATATTCGAGGCAACATTTCCGAGGCAACATTTCCGAACGGGACATTTGATCTTTGTTTAGACAAGAGGGCGACAACTAAAACACCCTATACTTAATGATCATTTACCGAAGGCAACCGAAGTGAGAGTATACCCTAGGAGTGCGCATGTGCGAGTGATTTAATTTTAGTTATTATCTTTGCACATTTAGGGTTTGCTAACCATTTTAAAATTACAAACATTCTTGTCATGCAATCCTATTATCATATATCTAACAGTTAATATTTGCGAGAATTAAAATGCGAGAAATAAAGCTACACTATTACAAGGCTTCGGGAGGGGGATTAATTACATAGCCAAAAACCCGTAAAACGATAAATAAAGAAAAGTCCTAATTAAACTATTATATACCATGAGCAATTACATCAATATCGTAAAAATAAATAAACATGCGATGAATCGAGAGCGAGATAAATTTTGGGTTTTGACCCCGTCAAGTCCTAATTAAAAGAAAAGTCATTTTTTGGTTATTTTTTATTATTTTAAGAAAATAAGGTTTTAATGAATAAATACAAACCTAATTACTAATTAATTTAAATTAATAAAAATAATTAGTTTTGGCCTACTTTTGTATTTTGGTTATTTTAAGAAAAGAAAATAAAAATTAAATCAAATAAAACCTAATTTTCTAATTTTTTTTAATTATTTACAAAAAGTTAGATTAAAGTTACCCTAAAATTAAATTAAACTAGTTAAATTAATTTTGACAAAATATAAAAAGAACCTAAATTTGATGAAATTGATTTTTATGAGTTTTTTTTATAAAACAAGAATTAAATTTGTGTTAGAAAATAATTTATCAAATAAATAAATAAACAAAAGAAAATATATAAAAGAAAAGAAAAAAGGAATTGGGCCTGGTATCAAAGTGAAAAGGGGGGTGTTCATAGCATATTCTGAGCCCAAAAGCCTTAGGCCACATTGACCTTCCGGTTTCCATGTTGCACGTTTGACTAGGCCTTTGGTAGACCCTCACATGCCAAGCGTTGGATTTGATTTGCTTTAGATCCAGTGGTTGCAAGCTGATGGCATATGGGGGATCTATGGGAAACCTGCGCATGGAATCACATATGGTAAAATAATATTAAAGAACAAGGGGACCTGGGGATCGAACCCAGGCCCTTTGGCTTTTTCTCTCTCCCACTGACCAACTGAGCTGGCATGTTTTGTTGAACAAAGAAAAGCAAGAAAATATTATATTGGAAAAGTAAATCAACTCATAAAGAAACACGCGAATTTTGAATGGACGAATGGTGTGTTGCCACGCTACCTTCTTCTTCCTTCTTCCGTTGGCAAAAGTCCAGACTTTTACCTACGAACAAAGTCTGTAGCTATAGCCCCTGTGATTTCCAGAATCTCATACACGCACCATAAATGAAAACTAATGGTACAAGCCAAATCGTTTTGGCCTTGTGAACACCATGGTACCTCTCTTTTGGGCCAATTTCACCTGCATAAGAAAACCCTAAAATGAACCAAGAAAACCTAACAATGGTGGATCTCAGTACGGCTAACAAAAACGCAATTGAATATATCCATTATCTTACAAATGTTTCACTGAACAATAATATGTAAAAAAATCATGCTAACAATGCCAAATTCATGAGATTCGATTTCAAAAAAGTGAGGATGTCGTGAAGCACTTACAACGCGTTTCTGGGCACGAAAATGCCTGCTAATGGTTGGAATAGACTCCTTGAATGTCCAACAAGCGAATGAGATAGTTGGGAAGGCTTGAGCTAGCCTGGAACTGTGAAATCAGATTGCTACTTTTCTTGATTTTTGCAAGTTTCTTCTCAGCTTCTCACGCCTCTAACCCTTGTACTTTTGGTCTGGATTTGTTCTATATGTATCCTTGAGTGAATTAGGTTTACAAGTTTGCATCCAATCTTTTCCAATAATGATCATTGATCAAGATTTGATTCTCATGTAAATCTTTCCAAAACAAGCCAAAAACCAATCTTTTTGTGTACAACCAAGCCTTGCACGATTTGATCTCATTGTCAGCTATTCATGGACCTGAAATATGCACAAAATCTCAAGGTTTAAATGAGTTTGATATTTTCATGATTTTATTTTGATTTAAATGAAATAAAAATCAAAATAAATGACAAAAATAAAATAAAGGCAAGTGGGAAGGATCATGGGTCGTGGACCATGTTAAAAACTCAATACAAGCATAAAAGGTTGGGCCCATTTGACAAAAATTGCAATTTGAGGCATATTTGACTTTTGGCAATTTTGCAAAAAGGGCTAACTTCACCCGTGCATAACTTCCTCAATTTTGACCCTAGAGATGTGTTCTTGGACTTTTTAGAAAGTTTAAGATGTCCTCTAAGCAAACCGTTTGGTCTCATATCAATTGAGTCTTCCATGTTCAAGTATGAAGCTTTGACAAAAAAGGTGTTTTTGTTGACTTTTCAAAATGACCTAAAATGTCTAAATTTGTAACTTCTTGTGAGTGCATATTTTGAACTTGGGAGATGAAGATGGATTGTATAGAAATTCATCCTCTTCAAAATGAGCTTTGGATGGTTCATTTCTGATAAAGTATGAGAAAGTTATGCTTGGTCAAAGTTGAGTTGACTTTTTCTACAAAACCCTAATTTAGCAACTTTTGGGTTTTGATGAATTGTGAGCAATCCTTGATGAATCATAATCAACCCTTGATAAAATGATGAATAATACTTCAAAATGAGGATGTTGACCAAAATCTTGAAGTTTGACTGTATGGGGACCACAATTGACTTTTGCCCTATCACAATCGATTTTCAGGCCCTTGAGCAATTGACTGAGCAAACTTTCTCTGCAAGGCTTGAAACTTGACATGGATGATCTTGAGAACATATTAGGACAATGGTGAGCATTTGGGATCCCTTGGACTCAAGTATCTTGATGGAACATGAAACCCTAATTTGAGGTAGACTGCCTTAGGAGAGAGTTTGTCTGGAACCCTTGGACTTCCTTGAGCAATTTGAGGACCTCACTTGAAATGTATTGAGAAATATGGGAGGGAAAATTTTTGGGTACAACACATGGTGAGCTTCAAGATCTTCCTTTCTTTCTCATGGTACTTTTCTCGGTAGGTGTCCCTCTCCTCTTTCAGCTGAATCCAAGACCTCTTCAATGCCCCTAGATCAGTGGGCATGTAGGGATAAAGGACTGTATAAGGAATGCCCTCTTCATTGGTAGGCTCCACAATCACTGGCAACACAGCTTCATAAGGCATCCCAAGCTTCTGAGCACGAGCTCGGACCTACTGGAGATAAGGTTACATAGGGAGAGAAGTCATTGGTCCTAGCTCTTGAGGGTCAGATCTGTTCACTATGCCCCAAGCTCGTATGAACCTTTGGCGGTGCTCGTCAACATCCTCACTGTAGTCAAATGCAATATCTATAAGAAGTAGCTCATGAGGACCGTCTCTCCGAGCACGACCAAACTATCATAAAGCTAGGCAGGTATTGTAGGTTATACCCCCTCTAATTCCAAGCAAAGGGACATTAGTGTATCCCCCACATCGATCAATGACAACAGTGCTTTCCATAGCCTTAGAACTCCAAAGAATGTTTGTATGAGCAAGGGACATTATCCTGTAAGACCATCCTAAACCTTCCTCATTCTTCAACACGGACTTGGGAAGATGTGAAATAAACCACCTCGCCAGCAGTGGCATGCAACACATGAGAGTCCCTCTTCTTCGTATAATAAGAGTGTAGAGGGCATGAAAGATATCACCAATAGAGTAGGCACAGGATTGCGAGACAGGAAGATCTTAACCACATTCACATCTACAAAGGAATCTGGATTTGGGAAGAGAACCAAACCGTAGATAAGGAGAGCCAGGATATCTTCGAAAGCCTGAAAATCCAAACTATCCCAGAATAGCTGAGCTTGATTCATCAAAAACTTGGCTAAGAAACCTTCAACCCTGCTTCGTGTCTCCCAATTAGATACTACATCAGCCTGTTTCAAATGTAAAGCTGAAGCAATGTCTTCTGGCCTAGGAGTCTCTTCCAAACCTGTGAAAGGCATCTTCTCTAGGATGGATATGCCCAATAAGTGAGAAAACTCTTCCATAGTGGGAACTAACTGATAATCTGGGAAAGTGAAACAATGACGCACAGGATCGAAGAACTGGAAAAGCACACTCATCATCTGTTCATCAAACTTTGAGGTAACCAAGCTAAGAAGCTGACCGTGTCTCCTAATGAATGCAGAAGTATCAAAAACTCTCGAGGCTAAATCTTTGAGTTGAGCAGATATTTGCACAAAGTTAACTCGGATGGTGTTTCTACGTATGGAAGCCATAATCTGCAAAACAGAACAAAGAT
The DNA here is from genome assembly GCA_948472305.1 of Vicia faba. Lineage (NCBI taxonomy): Eukaryota > Viridiplantae > Streptophyta > Magnoliopsida > Fabales > Fabaceae > Vicia > Vicia faba. Next base: position 1,053,332,578 of record OX451740.1, on the reverse strand, counting down.
AAAACCCCTCGGTCTTTGAAATGGTTAGTATAATGAAGTATGCATGCTATGTTATGATGTCATGATAAAACACACAAAGGGTATAGCAGATAACAGACATGGTAAAGGCAAACAAGTCACACAAGAGCCCTTAAGTTTCAGGCTTGCATGGGGTCTAGGTATTACCCTCTTGAAGTTCAGTTGGTTTCAACCTGTCCTAGAAATAGTAACCGGGTTATAGAGGTTCTCAATATCACTGACCATCCTCCATCGGTCATGGTTTCAGCTCACGCAATCTTTTCTTGCGGCCGGAACTATCTCGAGAGTATGGTCTCAATGAGTGTATCATCGAGTATCAACCAGTTCCCAGCTTTATATCGAGACCGGCTATCTCACTACTTCCTACTGGCCAAGTTGGTCAATTATGGGTTCTAAGGTCAGTTGATGCTTAACGACACACATACCAGCCCCGTATTCTCCTCGTTTCTCCATAAGGGATACCGGTACCAACCAATGTGCCACATCAACATAGCTACTGCTTCAACCGTATTGGTCTATGCCGTACAATTCCCTCACAATTTATTTCTAATTACCTAAAAGGTGTTCCCCATATCCGGGTTAGGATCTATAGTAACTCTAAATACAAAACCTTTAAAAGTAAAGCAACCAAAACAAACAAGATAAGCAATTTATGATGAACTAATCCTAAGGTATACCCCACTTATTAATTCCCCAGCAGAGTCGCCAGTTCTGTGATACAGTGGCAGAACCAGACTATTTTAGGAAAATGCTGGTTTGCGTTATTTGTTCGCAAAATGTCGCGGTAAGCAAGAGTCGCCACTTACTTTTATTTCATCCAACAAAGGAAAAGGAAAAAGAACAGAAAAAACCTTTTTTGAGATGTTTCTGAGTACGGGGGGAGGGGGGGGGGGTAGATTATAGAAAGGGAAGGTATTAGCACCCTTTCTATCCATGGTTTTCCATGGGCTCTTAGGTACTTGCTCATCTTTTTAAATTGCTTGTGTTTGCATGTTTTGAAAAGTTTTGGTTTTACTTCATTCTAACCCTTGTATCAGTCCTCAAGAGTGTTATGAAGTGTTTTTGAAAACTTTTTTTGAAAAGAGTGTAAGTGTGGAAAAGTTTATTTTTGAGTAAGTACCTACTAGCATCTACCTACTCGAAAAAAGAATGTTTCTGTTCTTGTTTCCTTTCGACAGCGCTATCCCACTATTAATGAGTAGGTAGCACCACCGTTGAAGTTGTAAGGGTCAATTCGAAAGGGACGTACAATCACTAAAGCAACGTTAGGACTTCTTAGTAGTAACCCTAGTGTCTTAAGATCATATTCGAGGCAACATTTCTGAGGCAACCTTTCCGAGGAAAAATTTCCGAACGGGACATTAGATCTTTGTTTAGACAAGAGAGCGACCACTAAAACACCCTATACTTAATGATCGTTTACCGAAGGCAACCAAACTGAGAGTATACCCTAGGAGTGCGCATGTGCGAGTGATTTGATTTCAGTTATTATCTTTGCATATTTAGGGTTTGCTAGCCGTTTTAAAGTTAACGTACATTCTTGTCATGCAATCCTATTATCATACATCTAACAGTTAATATTTGCGAGAATTAAAAATGCGAGAAATAAAAACTACGCTATTACAAGGCTTCGGGGAGGGGGATTAATTACATAGCCAAAAACGCGTAAAACGATAAATAAGCGAAAAATCCTAATTAAACTATTACATCCCATGAGCAGTTACATTAATATTGTAAAAAGGATAAACGCGCGCGATGAAACGAGAACGAGAAAAAAAATTAGGGTTTTGACCCCGCCTAAACCTAATTGAAAGAAAAGTTTTTTTTTTGTTGTTTTTGATTATTTTTGAGAAAAAAAAGGTTTTAATTAAATAAGTACAAACCTAATTACTAATTAATTTAATTTGAGAAAAATGATTGATTTGACTTATTTTTTTATTTTTTTTATTTTAAGAAAAGAAAATAAAAATAAAAATTAAATCAAAACCTAATTTCTAATTTATTTTAATTTATTTACAAAAGGGTTAAAATTACCCTAGTATTAAATTAAACTAATTATTAAATTAAATTTGATAAAAATAAAATAAAAAGCCTAAATTCTAATTTGATGAAATTGATTTTATGAGTTTTATAAAAAAAGAATTAATTTTAGGTTAGAAAATCATTTAAACAAAATAAATTAAATAAAGAAATATAAAAGAAAGGAAATGGGCCTGATATCAAAGCAAAAGGGGGGGGGGTATGCTTTGCAATTTTGTGAGCCCAAAACGCCTTGGTCCATATTTGACTTTTCAGATCCCATGCATTGGCTTCACTAGAGTGCATCATGGACCTCCAAAGGATGGGCGTTAGATCTGGCATTCTAGAGATCTGGTGGTTGAAGGATGATGGCATATGATGGACTCAATACATGCGCGTGTACCTGATGATGTAAAAGAAAATAACATTGGCAAATATGGGGACCTGGGAATCGAACCCAGGCCCTTTGGCAATTTCCTTCACCCACTGACCAACTGAGCTAGCGCGTTGTGTTGTACAAAGAATAGCAAGCAAATATTATATTAGGAAAACAAGATTAATATAATGAAAATGCGCGAATTTTGAATGGGCCATTCAGGCCACGCCACACCATCATCTTCTACCTCCTTTTGTTGCTAAAAGTTGGAAACTTTTACCTACGGACAAAAGGGCGTAGGTACAACCCCTGTGATTTTCCAAAATTAACTACAAGCATCATAAATCAATTCCAATGGTACCAATCAACTCGTGGCAGTTTCACGAGCATCATGGTACCACTCTTCATGGCTAATTGTACCTGTAATGAAAACCCCCAAAAACAAGCCAAGAACCCTAACTATGGCATCTTGCTCTACAGCTCATAAAAATGCAATTGAATGTTACCATTAGCTTGCAAATGTTTCAAGGATTCAGAATATGTAAACAAATCATGCTAAGAGTGCCAGGATTATGAGATGCGATTTAAAGAAAGTATCAATGTCGGAAGATACTTACAGCGTGTTTTAGGATGATATGAAGCTTGCTAGTGATTGGAATAAGGTCCCTGGATGTCCATCAAGTGAATGGCGTGCTTGGAATGGCCCGAAGAAGCCTGGAAATTGGAATTTGATTCACCACTTTTGTTGATTTTTTGCATGTTTTCTTTCAGCTTCTCATGCCTCCAATCCTTGTTTTTTTGCTTTGGATTTATTCAATATATATCATAGAGTGCATTAGGGTTACAAGTTTGCATCAAATCCTTGCAATTATGAAGATTTGATCCTTGATTCACCCTTGCATCAAATCTTTCTAAAACAAGAAAAATTCAATATTTTTCTGTCCAAACAAGCCTTGCACGATTTGATTCTCTTCCCAGCTGTATAGGAGACCTAAACATGCACAAAATCTCAAGCCTTGATTAGTTTTGATATTTTCATGATTTTATTTTGATTTAAATTAAATTAATTGAAATAAAAATCAAAATAAATGAAAAAAATAAAATAAAGACAAGTGGGAAGGATCATGGGTCGTGGATCATGTTACGAACTTAATACAAGCACAAAAAGTTGAGCCCATTTGACAAAAATTGCAATTTTGGCCAGTTTTAACTTTTGGCAATTTTGCAAAAAGGGTCAACTTCCCCAATGCATAACTCCTTCAATTTTGACCCTAGAGACGTGTTCTTGGACTTTTTAGAAAGCTCAAGATGTCCTCTAAACAAAACTTTTTGTATAATCTCAATTGAGTCTTCCATGTTCATGTATGAAGCTTTGACAAAAAGGTGTTTTTGTTGACTTTTCAAAATGACCTATAATGTCCAAATTCATAACTTCTTGTGAGTGCATATTTTGAACTTGGGAGATGAAGATAAATTGTAGGGAATTACATCCTATTCAAAATGAGCCTTGGATGGGTCATTCATGATAAAGTATGAGAAAGTTATGCTTGGTCAAAGTTGAGTTGACTTTTCCTACAAAACCCTAATTTAGCAACTTTTGGGTTTTGATGATTTGTGAGCAATATTTGATGAATCATGATCAAACCTTGATCAAATGATGAATAATGCTTCAAAATGATAATTTTGACAAAAAACCTTGAAGTTTGACTGTATGTAGGACACTGTTGACTTTTGCCCTAGCACAATCGATTTTCAGGCCTTTGAGCAATTGACTGGGCAAACTTTCTCTGCAAGGCTTGAAACTTGACATGGATGATCTTGAGAACATATTAGGACAATGGTGAGCATTTTGGACCTTTTTGATTCAAACATCTTGATGCAAACTGAAACCCTAATTTGAGGTAGACTGCCTTAGGAGAGAGTTTGTCTGGTCAACTCTTGGACTTCTTTGAGCAAGTTGAGGACCTCATTTGAAATGTATTGGAAAATATGGGAGGGAAAATTTTGGGGTATAACATATATGTCTATAACAACACAAATCCAAATATAAAGCAAAAAGATTAAGGAAGACACCAAGATTGATTTGTAAAGCAAACTTTATACAACACTATGATTAACAAATATACATAGGTTCAAAGTAAGTTTACAAAAAAAACCCAACAAATACAGAAATACATAGAGAATAATGAAGAAGAACAAAACATCTCACGGGTTGTAAGCTACGATTGATGAAAAATCTGAATCCAGATCATCCATATGCAAGCTTCATTGTTGTTTTCTATCTTCTCTCTACAAAAGAATGGTCTGTGATGGTTTGGGATCAAAAACTACCAAAAACATAACCTTAAAATGAAAGAATTTCTATTTATACAAAAACAAAATCTGACAGACTGCACTAAGCAAGCTATTCGTGCAAAGTGGGGTCACAAAAATATCTAAAATATCTATGCTGGTACAGGGGACCGTGCTAAGCGGACTGATCGCGCTTAGCGGGCTCACAAATAGAGCCCCTGCCATTGGAAAACTTCATGTAGTGCGCTACAAGATGGGCTTAGCAATCTACATCATTATTTTCTTCAAAAATCACATATTTGAAGGTGTGCCTTCGACACTTTATTGCTCAATGCTCCAAACATGCACCAATACTTACAAAAGAGAAGGAAATCTATCAAATGATACACTAATAACACAAAAATGAAATTATATACTGATCTTACCGGATCAGACTTGGACCGTCACGACTGGCTTCGAGCTGAAGTTGAACGAGATGGGGGGGGGGGTACCTGCAAGGCACTCCGATGATAAAGTGAGTGAGAGTACGAGCAGGCAAAAAGTATGAGTATGGGTAAGAGAATGAATACCTGACCCTCTGGGAACTGAGGGTATTTATAGCCCCTAACACTGGGCCAAGGTCCCTTCATTGGGTCGGGCAGGTTTGGCCCACTGAAGGAACTGCCAGGTTCTATGTGTGTAGTGGGGACTCGCACGTGGTCTCCTTCCTGGGTGTTCTGCGAGAAGTACGGACGGACAAGGACGCGGTCTTTTCGGAATCCAGGTGATGGCGTAATGGTCATAGTCTTCCCTACGAGGGGCGCTCGAGCTGAGGTCGAGCTGGACTGCATGAAGTCGAGGATGTCGTACTAGCGGATAGTGTCGGGCATGGCTGTAGCTTCTTGATCGGCGCGACCCCCTGCAAGGCCGTTTGGATTGGGCCTTCATCCTTGCTTTTGGGCCAGCCCGACCCAGTCCAAAACAGGATCCCCCCAAGTCGTGGTTCCTGGAGTAGGAGCCATGACTTGATCTTAGGCCGCCTCCGTCGCGGGGTCCCGTGCCCAGACAAGAGATGTAGTTCCCCGTGGTTACTCGAGGAGTTTCCCCTGTGTCGCGCCCGTGAGATAATTCCTTTCGAGGAGTGCTCGGGGGACTCTCGACGGGCTGTGTTCGTTGAGCACACGAGGCATCTCTTGGGAACTGTGCCGCCACCCTATTGAAGATAGGGTCATCATTGCCTAGTGGAGCTATGCGTCGAGGAGGGAAGTCTGTGGTTCCCCGGGGTGACGTTTTGTATTCCACGTCATCACTATAAATAGGGTCCTTGGGCCCCAGAACATGTTTTTCCTCTTCGCGCTTCTCCTCCTTCCTCTGCCTCTGCTGCTACTGTTCTTTCCAGATATTCATAGGACCGCCGTGCTCTCCGTCGCTGATTCCCTTTTCCGCCGTTGCACCTCTTTCCTAATTTCAAGTAAGCGTCTTGTCCCCTTTGCTTTTCCTTTGTGATATATGATATTTTTCATTGTTTTAGACGTTAGAGACTGTACGTATGGGATTATCCCCAGTAGATTTGTATTTGGCTCGGCAAATCCATGTTTATGCCCGGCAAACGCACGTTTGCGCCCGGTAAATGCATAGTTTAGGTATTTGACTCGCAGTGCTGCCCGGGATCTTCATGATTCAGGGAGCCTAATTCGTGATAGTGCCCGGTAAATTCGTGGTTCTAGTTTTAGGATTTATGGTATCGCTCGCCATGTTCATAGCCTAGGTCGACATATTCGTGAGTGGCCGAGATGTTGGCCCATTTAGGCGATCTGTAGGAAGACTTGTCGTGGCATCTGGGAGTCGGGGAGGTGACCCTACTCTTTTTGTTCGAAACACCAACTTTTTTAGTCGTGCATGGAGTGACTCGGTTTGTCGTGCCCTTCTTCCCGTCCGTTATGGCGAGCGTGTGGATTTGCTCCCCAATTGACCGGTTTCCTGTGCTTTGTAGGTAACAATGGCGGACGAACCGTGTTCCTCGGGGCGCACTGAGGCGGAGGACCAAAGTGCTGAGGAGAATATGAATTTGGTCGATACCATCGACGATCCTCTGCTGGAATGGGTGGGCGCTGAGCCCAGAGGGATCACTTCTGCCTATAGTTGACGCAGTCGAAGTGCGTATACCATCATCGAGTAGGGTGGTAGTCAGCCCGACTTTCAGAAGAACTTCGTTGTCACCAGACCGACTCTTACCGCGTGGATTTTCTTGGAGTTCCCCGAGTACGGGTTCCCCATGTATGAGATTTATTTCAAGGACCTTGGACTACATCTCCCCTTTAGCGATTTTTAGGTCGGGGTCTTTAGTCATCTGGAACTGGCCCCATCGCAGCTTCACCCCAACTCGATCGCTTTCCTCCGGGAGTTCGAACTGACGTGTCACTTTTTAAAGATTGGGGTGACCATACCTCTCTTCTTCCGCGTCTTCCATTTACAGCGCCAGTCTCGGGGAGGTAGGCACAGTTGGGTTTCCCTGAAATAGTCGAAGAGACTGTTCAGGATGTATATGGATTCTGTCCGGGGGTTCAAGGACAAATGGTACATCGTGCGGCCGGTTACCAAAACTGGTCTAGAGTCCGTATACGAGGAAGAAACGATGGTGACCGACGATCACGGGGAGGCTCTTCTAGACGATGAGGGACGCCCGGTGTTGGGGCGTGTGGCTAAATTTCCTTTGCATTGGACCTCGCGTCACTACGAGCACGGGACCGGGCACTACCATACGCCCGCGGGTGGGATGAGTACCGAAGATGAGGAGGCCTATGGTACCCTATGCAGATACGTCGATAGTTTCTTCCCTGCCCGGTGGGCCACGAGGGAGGGAAAGGATATTCTCGACGAAGATGGTTATCCGACCTTTGAGGCCCGGCCTATCGATACGAAGGTGCTCGTGGAGTTCCAGTCCTTCGGGTAGGCCAAGAACCTGCTAGGTCTTTACTTTTTTCGTTTTGTTTGATTTTCTTCGCTTGTTTATTTGCTCGTCACTAACCCGGGTCATTTTATGCAGATCTCATGGCTGGACGAAAGAAGAGGCTCCTGAAGCTGACACAGGATAAGAAAGTCAATAAGAGAGTGGTGCGAGCTCCCCAGGCGATGAGGATGGGCCTGCCAACTAGCCCGGGCGGTGCTTCTGGAGGGTCCCCGGACGCTCAGGATGTCGAGCCACATACCGACCTGATACTAAGGAAGAGGAATCGGGTGGAGAGCCAACCGGAGGTCGGCGAGGATTCTAGTGCGGTGAGGTCCTTCGGGTTGCCCCCTGTTTTAAAGAGGAGGGTTTCTTCGAGGGATTTCCCTTGTCCGTAAGTGCTGATGAAGCTGATACCATTAGGCGGCTGAGCAAGGAGAATCGGAGAAAGCATCTGGTTGCCAACATGGTCGGGATGGTCAAAATGGCCGAGATGGCCGTTGTGCTGGCCGAGGAGGGGGCAAACTCTGATCGCATCAAGGAGCTGGAATAGGAGAAAGCTGCCCTTAGTGCAAGCTCACGAAAGTTGAAGGCTGCCCTGGAGAGCTCCGAGGAGATGTTCCGCGAGCAAGCCGAACTGCTGGCCGCGGAGAAAGAGAACTCGGGGAAGATTGCCGAGGAGAGGGAGTGCTTCCGTGAGGACCGGGAACGCTTGGAGGCTGAAAACGGGCGCCTTGCTAAAGAGATCGAGGAACTAAAGGCCGCCATGCTCCCTGTCGAGGATGAGTCGGAGGAGACAACTCCTTTGCGAAGTCGGTCGGAACTAGTTGCTCGCATTTAACTCCTCGAGGCGGATTGCGTCGATGCTTTGGCGGATGGCTTTGAAGCCGCGGTTAGCCAGCTCGCCCTGTTGAATCCTGATATGAATACTGAAGGAGTGGGTTACATGTCTCAGATCATCGACGGCCAGGTCGTGCCCCTGCCCGAGTCTCCTGTTGTCGGTGATGATAGCTCCGGGGAAGGCTAGCCGTGAGATTCTAGTAGGGCCTACGCGCCTTTATTAATGGTTTCTTTGGGGCTTGCGCGCCCGTTCATATTTTACTTTTTGGGCCTGCGTGTCCGTTCTTTGTAATTCCTGAACATCGTCGGCCTTCTTGGTTGGTTTATCTCTATTTGTTTTGTTTCCCACTGGCTTTTCGAATGAATGTTTGTTTCGACTTTTGATTGTTTGCCCGTGTTTATGTTTTAACATTTTTGTGCTAAAACTGGCCTAAGTTATGGCCCCGAGTCTTGCCCGTGTGTGGTTGTGACTTTGTTGGCAAATTTGCCTAAGTCTTTTGTTCGGGTCGTGCTCGTGCTCGGCTTTCGGTGGAAAAATTCGCCCAAGTAACGTCCTCGAGGAGAGATTCTTTTTCGACCCTTTTGGATGGCCCGACGTTCTTCGAGATTCGTCGGGCATGCGGAGCGAAGCCGCTTGTTCGGGTGCATGACCCGGATCGGGGTTGTTCACCCGTGGCGTGAACTGCCCATCGCGAGCTGAGTGTTCTGCCCTACAGGTACTTCGACGGTGGAGCTCGGTTGAGGTGTCCACGTCGGGCACTATCGTTCATACTCGGCTATTGAACGACGTTATGCCATTTGGGCGTAGGTCGGGCCTGTACCTTGGCCTTTCTACGGGGTCAGACGTTTTTCCTCGTTGGCCGGACGTGGGTGTCGACGGCGAGGGTCCTCGGTGTTAAGGGTTTTTAACTATAGTACTGCTTTAGTTTAGCAGCGTTCCAGGGTCGTGGTAGTGGTTCTCCGTCTAGTTTCTCGAGGTAATATGCCCCGGTGCCAGTGGTGTCGTGGACGCGGTAAGGCCCTTCCCAGTTCGCGGCCAATTTCCCTTCGTGGGCGTCTTTCTGGTTCCTTCGTAACACCAGGCTGCCGATTTCGAACTCGCGTTTAATGACCTTGTCGTTGTGGCGCAGAGCCACTCGTTGTTTTAGGGTGGCTTCGCGTAGGGCCGCCCCCGATCAGATTTCCTCGACTAAGTCAAGTTCGTCTCTGAGTGCCTCGTCGTTCATTTCTTTGTCGAGGGGATTCTCTGTCCGTATGGAGGGTTCCCTGATTTCCACCGGGATGACGGCCTCGGTGTCGTACGTTAGTCGGAAGGGGGTCTCGCCCGTCGTTGAGTGGGGCGTGGCGCGGTATGCCCACAAGACGCTGTGCAGTTCCTCATCCCAACCCCTCTTTGCTTCACCGAGTCAGCGTTTGAGTTCTCGGAGAATGACTCTATTCGCGGCTTCGGCTTGCCCGTTGGTTTGAGGGTGTTCGACCGAGGTGAAGTGTTATTTTGTTCCTAGTTTGGTGACGAAGTCCTGGAACCCGTGGTCGGTGAATTGGGTGCCGTTGTCGGTCACCAGTGCCCTCGGGATTCCAAATCTGGCGAGGATGTTTCTCTTGTAGAAACGGAGGATGTTGTGCGAGGTGATCTTCGCGAGAGCCTCGGCTTCTATCCATTTCGTGAAGTAATCCACGACCACGATGAGGAATTTATTTTGATAGGTCCCTTGCACGAAGGGACCGAGGATATCCATACCCCACCACGCGAACGGCCACGGGGATGACAGTATACTTAGTTCGTGAGGGGGGGCGAGGTGCATGTCCCCGTGCCTCTGGCACTTGTCACACCTCTTGGCGTGTTCCTTGGTGTCCTGCTGCATCGTCGGCCAATAATACCCCCCTCGAAGGGCTTTCCTCGCCAAAGATTTACCGCCCATGTGCTGGGCGTTGATCCCTTCATGTATCTCCCGCAGTACCTCGGGGACTGTGGATTCGTCGATGCACTTCAGGAGGGGAATGGAGAATCCTCTGCGGTATAGTTTTTGCTCGAGCACCACGTACGAGCATGCTCGTTGCTTTGTGGTGGTTGCATCTGTCTGGTTCGAGGGTAGTTCGCCTTTCGTCAGGAAATTGTACATCGAGGTCATCTAGGACGAGGCGTCTTCTATGGCGTGGACTTCGACTGGTGTCGAGGATCTTTCGATGCTCGGGCGTGCTAAGGATTCTTGTATGACGGATTTGTTTCTGCCCTTCTTCCTCGTGCTCGCGAGTTTGGACAATATGCCTGCCCTTGTGTTTTGCTCACGGGGGACATGTGAGATCTCCGCTCGTTCAAACTTTTCCATGTATTTTTTGACTAAGTTTAAGTATTCGACGATGCTGTCGTTCTTGGCTTGGTAACTCCCCTGGACTTGGGAGGCGACAAGTTGGGAGTCTGTGTAGATTTGTACTTCGCGGGCTCCCAGGTCCTCGGCTAGCCTCAGTCCTACGAGCAGGGCTTCATACTCTGTTTGGTTGTTCAACATTGGGAAGGAGAGAGCTAACGAGTGTTCGACCACTACGCCTTCTTCGTTCTCTAGGAGGATTCCCGCGCCACTTCCAGACGAGCTGGAGGCCCCGTCGACGAAGATGGTCCATTTGTGTTCCTTCCCGGCGGGTGTGTCATGAGCGGTCATTTCCGCGACAAAGTCGGCCAGGGCTTGTGCTTTCAGGGCTTTCCTGCTCTTGTACTGAATGTCGAATTCGGAGAGCTCCAAGGACCATTTCAACATTCTGCCCAACATGTCGGGCCGACCCAGGAGTTGCCTCACTGGTTGGTCAGTTCGTACGATGATTGTGTGGGCCAGAAAATAGTGTCTGAGCCTCCTCGCCGTGTTGACGAGGGCTAGGGATACCTTTTCTATCTGTTGGTACCTGCTTTCGGGTCCTTGTAGGGCTTTGCTCGTGAAGTAGACAGGTTTTTGTCCGTCAGTGGTCTCGCGGATGAGAGCCGCGCTGATGGCTTCGCTCGAGACGGCCAAGTATAGGAACAGTGGCTCCCCGTCGGCTGGTCGAGATAATACGGGTGGTTGAGATAAACTTTGCTTTAGGTGGCGCAGTGCCTGTTCACACTCCTCGTTCCATTCGAAGGTTTCTTCTTTATGAAGGAGTTTGAAGAAGGGGAGGGCGTGCTGAGCGGACCTCGCGACGAAACAGGACAATGATGTGAGCATGCCGTTCATGACTTGTATCGACTTCTTCGAGGTCGGTGTCGGGAGGTCGGAGAACGCTCGACACTTGTCGGGATTGGCTTCGATTCCTCGTTCTGTTAGGTAGAATCCGAGGAATTTTCCTGCCTTGACCCCGAACGTGCATTTCTCGGGGTTGAATCTCATTTTGCTTTGTCTTGCTTGGGCATAGACTGCCTTGAGGTGTGCTGCATGGTCGGTATCTGCTCGGGATTTGACGATCATGTCGTCCATGTAAACCTCGAGCATGTCCCCAATCTGCTTGTGGAAAACCTTGTTCATCATGCATTGGTAAGTTGCCCCGACGTTTTTTAGTCCGAAGGGCATTACGTTGTAATAATAGTTGCCCGAGCTGGTCATGAAAGCCGTGCAGTGTTTGTCGCCCACGGCCATCGGGATTTGGTTATAGCCCGAGTAAGCATCCATGAACGACAATGTTCTGTAGCCGGCCGAGTTGTCGACCATCATGTCTATGTTTGGTAAAGGGAAAGCATCTTTCGGGCAGGCCCGATTGAGATCGGTATAGTCAACACATATCCTCCATTTTCCATTATTCTTTTTAACAAGTACAACGTTTGACAGCCAGGTGGAATACCGGGCTTCAGAAATAAAATTTGCCTCTAGGAGGTCTTTTACAGCTTTTTCAGCAGCCTCCGTTTTCTCTGGAGACTGCCTACGCCTACGTTGTACTACAGCCCTAGCGACAGGATCTATGGCGAGGTGGTGACAGGCGACCTCAGGGTCGAGTCCGGGCATCTCCGCGGCGCTCCAGGAGAACAGGTCAGCATTCTCGCGCAAGCAGGCCTTGATTTGCTTCCTTGCCAGGTCGGGGAGATCCTTGCCAATCTTCACTCCTTTGTTCGGGTCTGTGCCGAGGGGAACAAGCTCAAAATCCCCGTCCAGTATCGGTCGGAGTGGAACTTGCTCGCCGTTAGGAGGTTCGTCCTGGTCGAAATGAGCGTCCAGAGCTATAGAGTCAACCTTTGGTGGAGCTTTCTGGATTTCTTCCTTGGCGGACTCTTGCTTGTCGGGCTCTTGTCGCATCCTTTTGGCGGGCCTTGTCCCTTCGTCGACCGTGTCGCGTCCCTTAGATGCAGTGTTGAAACACCTTCGAGCAGCAGCTAGGTCTCCTTGGATAGTAGCTACCCGTGCCCTTTTGGTGTAGAATTTCATCTTCAGGTGGACGGTGGAGGGAACCGCTGTCAGTTCTGCCAGTGTTGGTCTTCCCAGGATGCAGTTGTAGAGGGACGGGCAGTCGATGACGAGGAAGCGTACTTTGACCTGTCTTGTCGTTGTTCCCTCGTCGAATGTAACCAGGAGCTCGACATATCCCCAAGGTTTGGAGGTCGATCCGTTGAAACCCTGTAAGTCCGACCCTACATATGGCGAGAGATGTGAGTCATCTAGCTGTAGAGTTTGGAACAATTGGCTGTACATTACATCGACGGAACTTCCTTCGTCGACGAGGATGCGATGCACATCAAAGTTGGCCATTCTTGCCCTTATCATTAAGGGGATGACCGCGTTGGGGGCTCCCCCGGGGAGCTCTTCTAGATAGAAGGTGATGGGTTCTGACCTACCCTTCACCCTTTCAAATGTCATTGTTTGCGGGGGTGCCGCGTCGACCAGCTCATCCAGCTTCCTTTTTTCCGAATTAATGGTCAAGTTGTTGAATCCTCCTCCGTTGATGACCATGGCGGAGGGGAAATATTCCCACCTGCTGTGTGTTGTGAGCGGCTCCTGCAGGTGTTCGGGGATGTCGAAGTCCTCGGGTCTGGTCATGGAGAAGGCAGTCTGGATGGGGACCGACTCGTCAGATGGTTGGGCATCTTCCTCCGGCTCTCCCGTCTCCTGGGCGTCACGGCGAGGAGCATCGTTTCGCTGGTACTGTGCAAGCCTCCCTCCCTTGATGAGGGTTTCGATGCCGTCCTTGAGGTGGACGCAATCCTCAGTCAGATGACCATGGCTCCTATGGTACTGACAATATTTGTTCTTGTCTGCTCCGGGCTTGGCGGGAGCAGGTCGAGGACGTTTAACGCCGCCGTCCTTGAAGTCCGTGCTGGCACACTCCGCCAAAATGCGCTCGCGGGAAGCTGTGAGCGGAGTGTACTCGGTAAAACGCCCCGAGGGTCCCCGTTGCTCCCGGACTTCCTGGGGTCTATCTTCTTTTCTTTTCTCCCCGGTTCTTCGAGGAGGAGGAGCTTCCTGGCGCGAGTTGCTGTTGGACCCGCGAGTCCTGGGGTCTCGGGCTCTGTTGGCCGCTTCTCTCTCCTCGTAGTCCATGTATGCCCGGGCCTTTTCGAGGAGGGCATCGAATGTCCTGGGTGGCTCGATGCCCACGACCTTTCTGAATTCCGTGCCGGGGAGGAGCCCCCTCTTCAGCAGATATCTCTTCATATGGTCCGCGCAGGGGACCTGTATGGCTTCGCGGTTGAAGCGATTGATGAACTCCCTCAAGGTTTCATCCGGTCTCTGGATGATGGCCTCGAGAGCTACCTCAGTCTTTGGGTGTCGGCAAGATGCCGTGAATGAAGTAATGAACTGGTTCTTCAGGTTTCTCCACGAGGTGATTGACCCCGGGGCGAGTCCTTTGTACCAGTCCATTGCTGCCTTCCTGAGGGTCGTGGGGAAGAGGCGGCATTTGATGGGCCCCCTGACATTGTGATAGTGCAGCATAGCCTCGAAACCGTCTATGTGGTCGACCGGGTCCGCGACTCCATCGTATTCCTTCAAGTGTGGAGGCTTCTCCATGCCCGGGGGGATGGGCGCCTCCATGATAGCCTGCGACAGGGGACCGCGGGGGTCGTCCTCGTCGCTCCGCTCTGGGGACAGAGACGGGGACCTGTAATACTGTCGGGCATGACGGTCCTGGTCGTGCTGGGTATCTCTCGAGCGTGGTGCTCGCTGATTGGTTCTTCAACGCCCGTCTCCGGAGTGTCTTCTCTCCTATCTTGCGGGGGCGCGGCCGCGTCCTCCGGCTTCGATGATGGGTTGCCTCTCCAAAGGGGGCCGTTTCCCCGATAGGCGAGGTGACGGGATTCGAGAGGTATCTCTGTAATGTCTCCGCGAGGGAGACGGGAGATGAACTTCAGTCACTCGAGGAGGTGAAGTCTGGGGCCTCCGATGCCTCCTCGGGGGTCTTCGATCGTCTTCAAGTGCCCTCAATCTTTCCCCTTGGGAGAAGATGAGGTAATTTGTCTGATTGATCGCTGCGAACAGCGCTCGGGTTGTGGCATCCGCCCCGGCGGGGACGGGGAATTCCTGAAACTGGGCAGCCCGGTAGTTCGTGAGAGCTACATCGTCCTCTTCGAGTGGCGGAGGGACCGAGGAAGATGACATGGTAGCTTTGTCGCGGTGGATTGAAGGCCCTGGGGCAGTCAACATAGGGGTGGTGTTGTGACCGGGGTTACCGGTGTTATCCAGGTGTCCATTTTTACCGGCCCAGTCCAGAACAGGAGCCCCCCAAGTCGTGGTTCCTGGAGTAGGAGCCATGACTTAATCTTAGGTCGCCTCCGTCGCGGGGTCCCGTGCCCGGACAAGAGATGTAGTTCCCCGTGGTTACTCGAGGAGTTTCCCCACAGTCGGCGCCACTGATCTTACCGGATCAGACTTGGACCGTCACGACTGGCTCCGAGCTGAAGTTGAACGAGATGGGGGGGGGGGGGGTACCTGTAAGGCACTCCGATGCTAAAGTGAGTGAGAGTACGAGCAGGCAAAAAGTATGAGTATGGGTAAGAGAATGAATACCTGACCCTCTGGGAACAGAGGGTATTTATATCCCCCAGCGCTGGGCCAAGGTCCCTTCATTGGGCCGGGTAGGTTTGGCCCACTGAAGGAACTGCCAGGTTCTACGTGTGTAGTGGGGACCCGCACATGGTCTCCTTCCTGGGTGTTCTGCGAGAAGTACAGACGGACGAGGACGCGGTCTTTTCGGAATCCAAGTGATGGCGTAATGGTCATAGTCTGCCCTACGTGGGGCGCTCGAGCTGAGGTCGAGCTGGACTGCATGAAGTCGAGGATGTCGTACTAGCGGATAGTGTCGGGCACGGCTGTAGCTTCTTGATCGGCATGACCCCCTGCAAGGCCGTTTGGATTGGGCCTTCATCCTTGCTTTTGGGCCAGCCCGACCCAGTCCAGAACATATACAATATGTACAAATATACATAATATGTACAAATTCATACATAAGTTGAGGTAAAAGAGTCGATAAATGTATCATACCCCAAATTTGACCTACCCATGTATTATATTTAGGTTTCTAAATAAAATCATATCATATAGGTTTTGTTTTTCCATGGTGGTTTAAAAAAGAAAAAAGTGTATTGATCTAAAATGGACCATCAATATCTGATGGCCCATTAGGGTTTCATTATTTTTAAGAGGGGTGTGTTTTTATAAAGGGGGGTGCATGCTATTGAAGAAATCTTGGGTCATTTCTGGATCAGAACGGCCCATTTTAGATTGAGTGGTGTATAAAACAATTTATTTTGTTTGAAACCCAATACAATTGAATCATAGGGCCCATTTAGTTTTTGGTTTGTTCTTAGTTTGTTTTTTTATTATTTTTAGAACTTAATTAAAATGTTTTTTGCTTTTATCCTTTTGATTATAAGGATATTGTTAACAAAAAAAGGCTTTTAATTTTTGCACGACCCATTACTTAAAGTCCAGATCAGGAGAGAAGAATGTTTTGCTTTAGTTATAACATTTTTATTATTATTATTAAATATTTATTTTTATTATAATTATGCTATAAACTTAAACCTTGTTTTGTTTATTGAGAAAAACGTTTTTGTAAAAAAATAGTATGCAGACCCAATATTTAAAAATAACACGGCCCATTCAATTTTGTTTTGAAAAAAATATGTTTCTTTTGGTTTTAATTATAACATTATTTTTATAATTATTAATTATTATCACTGATTATTTTTTCAGAACTTAAATAAAAAAGGAAAATTGATCTTAGTTTTTGAAGTGTTATTAAGGAGGCTTTTTTTTGTTTTCTTTCTACCCAGTCCAAAACGCACAGTCCAGAACAAATTGCGAGGCCCAGAACCGGAATAACACAAACAGGCACAGTTTGAATCATAAACAGAAACAATATCAAATTGGAAACAATAAGCATACAGAAACAAAAATCCTTACAGAAATAGAACCGAATCCTGAACCTTTTATTGCAAATCAGAAATAATCAAACACTGAATCAAAAGAGTCAATACAGATCTGTAACACTCTTAATACTAAATCAACCAAAACGAAATAAATCAAAAAAATTCATATCAAACTAAAACAAAATCAGACAAATTAAAATGTTTCCTAAACCTAAATCCCTAATTCGCTATAAAATTCTAAAATAATAGTAAAACAAGAAAAATAAACAATAAGGGGGACGAAATTACAGTAGGAGGGAAAAAGAAGAATTACAGTAAGATAAAGAGAAATAATTATTAAAAAACACTGTAGAACCGCCACCCGGACTTTCCAGATCTACAGAGGGGGATAGAGAAGAATCAACATAAAAAAATTATACCGAGAAGAGAATTTTGTTGTAGAATTGGAGGAAGGAAGTCTTGAGAGTTGCTTGCCTTCATCGTTGATTCCCATTAACCGAAAGCCAGCCTAGGGTTTCAATATCTGAAACCCTATCCGCTCTATCTCCGCCGTTGAGATCTCCGCTGCTACGTTTCCATCACCTTTGTGCCTGTCAAAACAAGGAAGAAAGAGGGTCAGAAGGTAGACAATACATAGAGGGGGTTCGAAGAACACACCAAGGTAAAAGGATACCTAACTATTTTTCTTTGCATGTTTCTGGGTGACAGTAGTGTTTGGGTTTCGTTTAGGTTTGATCGCTGGGCTCAGAGGTCAGATCACCGCCGGAGGGTGGGATAGGGTTTCGCGTTTGTACTGTAAGAGTGAGAGGAAAGGTTGAGGAAGTCAAATAGAGAGGAAAGGGGGTTAACACGAAGAAATGAGAAAATCATTTTGATAAAACAAATATATTAAGCATAATAATCTTATGCCTGACGCCTATAGTCGTTAACATATTCCCTCGCTCTTATCCCCTCAATCCCAATCATACGTCCCTAAACGCGCATTCTCATCATATAACCATATACCAGTATGTATATTGTCCAGATAATACTTCCAAGCCATCATGGGTCGAGCCCAGAACTAATCACACCACTCTTTTTATTTGTTTTTGCTAAACGCTCATGAAAATGCACCCCTACGTTAAGAGGGCCAAGTCCAAAATCTAGACTTGGGCCCTCCTATTTCTCGCACCCCCTATTTTTGCTGACTAAGGTTAAAACGCACCCCCTGGACTTTTGGGCCTGAATTCAAAATCTGAACTCAGGCCCTTTCTATTAGAACCCCTATTTTTACTACCATAGTGTATTGTTACACCCCCCTGTGTTTGTAATATATTTTTATTTTATTTTATTTATTTCATCCTTATAATTTTTTATATTTTTTATATTTTTTATTTTATTTATTTATTTAATCATAATAAATATTATATATTTTTTATATCTAATATTATATTCATTATTATTTTTATCACATAAATTTCTTAGTTTCTAAGCTCATTTTAATGTTATTAATATTATCACATAATCCTTATTTTCCAAAATTCATTCAAAATATTATTTTTTACACTAAAATATTTATTTTAATTATGCATTTAATTAAAAGTATTTTCACAATTAAAACTCTAAAAAATATCTTAACCAACAATAAATTATTTTCAAAATCAAATCAATGCAACAATCAAATTTCGAAAAGATTACGATAATATTTAAATCAACTGCCCGGTTTGTCTAAAAATCTTCGCCATTCACACATCTAGGCTAAGCGTGCGAGAAATTCAAATATTTGTCGTAATTCATAAAAAATACAAACCAACCGCGAACTACAAAATGAGACTCTGATTCCTCCTAAGAGGATACATAGGTATACAATTAAAATTGTGGTGAGTCCCCCTTACTAAAATTCAAACCCTTTCCCCTAATAAAACTTAAAACCCTATTTCCTAAAACGCGCTTCTAAACCTAGTATCCTTGTGAACAAAGTAGACAAAGGGTGCCTAACATCTTCCCCTCGTCTAGAACTGAGTCAAACTTAGAATCTTTGACTTTTTAGGATTATTCCTTTATACTCCCTTCCTTAGGGTGAAAATTAAGGGTGGCGACTCTCGAATTAAAAACCAGTTACAACAAAGCGGCACAAAATTATATACAAAAATATCTACAATTTGACACTTATCAACCACCGTCCAAACACCAATGATGCATGCCTCAATAATTAACATGCAACAACACAACTACATACAATGATTGTTCACCTAAACCGATAAAAATGCCAATGCTGGCCACCATGCACCAAATACATATTATAACATTCTGCAACAACAATTAATAGTATAGCAAGCAACAACAACATATTCACGTATATTCCAAACATCAAAATCATACCCTAACATAAAATTACACACCTTACAACACCATTACACGTCATTTAAATCATTTCCAAAAACATGAAACTATTTTTAAATGAAAGTACGTTGTCCCAGCTTTCTACAACTTCAAACGGCGCGTTAATCGGACATCTATAAAGTTTCAAACCCCAAATACTTTTCACCGAAAACATTCATAACTTAGTTCTGATTCTAAATCGTAGCCATACACAACATCACAATATCTACCATCAACAATTCCATCAAATGTATAATTTCACAGCAACATTACACAATTTACCATTCAGCCATCAACCACGACATCACAACATTCACCAAATACAAATTCATTCAATACAAACAATCACATCATCATATACCAATCCATCCAATACAAACAATCACACCATCATACATCAATCCATATAAATAAAAAGAGACAACTCAACATGCATCAATTTGATTCAAACCCAAGAAGAGATAATGACAAACATAAACAAATACAATTCAACCATGACAATTCATAATCCTAACCTACAAATTATTATCTGTAATACGGTGGGAGAACTGACTTGGTTGTTTTGCGTTTGATCGCAATTATTGCGAATAGTAAGAGTCGCCACCGACTTTTCTTTTATCCAATAAGAAAAGGGTGAAAAGAATAGGAAAAACCTTTGAGATATTTTCTTGAGTTCGGGGGGTGGATTATGAAAAGGGAAGGTGTTAGCACCCTTTTAATCCATAGTTATCTATGGGCTCTTAGTTGCTTGCTAGATCACTTTTGAAATTTCTTTTGTTTGAAATGTGTTTGTGGTGGGTTTTGAAAGTATTTTTGAAAAGCGCCTTCGTTTAGGCAAACTTTGTAATGATTCTCGTCTCTATAAGAATGGATACAAAGTGTTGGACTTTTGAAAATATTTTATGTTTTGAAAGTGTTTGGTATGTTTGAGAAGATATTTGTTTTTTGAATATGGATTGTGAGCAAGCAACTAAGAATGTTCTACCTACTCAAAAGTCTTTTGTTCATTTATCCCTTCCTTTCATATTGTTATCTCACCATTGATTGGTAAGTAGCCTTATCTTTGGATGTAAAGGGATGAGCGTGGGTCATCATATAGTCATGAATAGCAATGTTGTAAGATATCTTAGCATTTCTCTTGATGGACTAAGATCATTTGTGTTGTACCCTAAAATTTGCCCTCTTTTCATACACGCATATTATTAGTTTTATGGTTATGGAATAAAGGTATATTTATCAAGCTTCTTCAGGTTACAAGTGACGTTTATTTCGTTAATGAATATTCCCAGAGTATTTTCCGTGCTGAAGATCGGTTCGCCGTTTTGCAACGATTCGGAGTTCAAAGATTCACAAGTCCAACCCGGCGCGTCATATTCAGGTGTTCTTTCGCCAAGATATCTCTGATAACATATTCTCAAATTCAGGTTCGGCTCAAGGGTCAATTCCTTAAAGAAGGTATCCGAATGTGTGAGTTTTCTCAAAGAAATATGGTGAAAAAGTGTGCTGAAAGTGCAATTTTTACGCGCTAAAAAATTCATAACTTGAAGATCGTGGCTCGATTTGAACCCGTTCTGGTGGCCAAAATTCTGCCTTAATGTTATCTACATTTTCATCTCTCACGGCTGGAAGCCAATTTCGATCAGAAGGTCTTCAAAAATGCGGATTTATCAAGTATTTTCGTACATAAAATTTGTGACAGAAGTTTATTTATGTCATGTTCAGAAAATCATAACTTGGTCGATTTTCATTGTATCGAGCTGGTTCCGGCGCCAAAATTTTACAAATTGAGTTGGCTAAGTTTTCTCAGGAGGTATTAAGTTCGAACAGGATCCAAAAGGCCTTCGTTTTTTGCTCAGAGTGCGGGTGACGCGCCGAAAATCTTGAATGCTTAATATTATTTCATCTGGGTCGAAACTTCGAAAATTCATAACTCGGTCAATTTTTATCATATTGGGGGCCATCTTTTTACACAAGGTCAGTGACTCAGAGATCTACAACTTTTCTTACAAAGTCGAGACCGGATTATGCTCCGATCAATACCAGTTTTTTATTAAAGAACGTGTCAGAGTCGACGCTGAAGTCCAAAATAGGTTTGTTTGAGCTAAAACTTCAAAAATTCATAACTAATTCACCGTTTATCTGATTGATCCTATTTTTGGACAGGAGTTAGTTCTCGATGTCGGCTATATTTTGTTTTCACATTTCAACTTCAAAAATTGCACTTAAGACCCTGCGATTTAGCCTGGAACATGACAGACTCAAGTGAACATTGGAGGCTCAATTGCACATTCAAAGTGCATTTTTTTCCTCTAATTTCTATTATATAATCTCATTCTTTTCACACAAACAAAAAGAAAAAAAATAAAACCTTTGTCACAACACTATCAGGATATCAAATTCTTTCAAGAACCCTAAAACCTTTAAATCCTTATTACAAACCCCCATCTCACTACAAACAAGTCATCCTTATTACAAACCCACATCTCACTACTTCTCCAGTAAGGGTAAGACTGATTTGATTTTCATGATCAAAAAGGCATAGAAGCATTCACCTCACTACTTATCCAGTAAGGGTAAGGCTGGTTTGATCTCCATGATCAAAAGGGTATAATCATTCATACATGCCATATCGGTTTTAACGTTAAATTTTTTTTCATATATTTGCTTTATTTGTATTTCATGATATATAGTAATTTATTTAATGTGTTCATGAGATTCAACACTGCAGATTTAGACAGGGTCTCATGCAGGTTCATTACAGAACGTTGAGGCTAAAACACTGATGGCCAAAATAGAACAATCAACTAATGCATATGACGAGACAGACATCCTGAGAAGGTTAAGGGCGTGGGTTCAACAACCACCCCTATTGGTATTTGTTCTCTTTCTTTCTATTTATCCTTTTACCTATTTTCATTCTTTCTGTTTAAAACTTTTTTTTCATAAAACTTAACACTTTTTACAAACCTTTGATTTTTCCTCCTAAACTCGAATAATTAATTTTAGGTTTTAATTTAATTTTAGGTTTTTAATTTCATTGTTTGTTTTTGATTTCTAACCAATTTGTCTTTTTCAATCTTAAATTCACTTAACCACAAAACTTTTTTCACAAACCTTTTTTTTACAAAAAAACCTAATTTAATTTTTAGGTTAATTAATTTTATATTTTTTAACTTTTTTCAAAATTAACCTTTTTTTATTAATTAAAATTAATTAGGATTTATGTATTTTAATTAAAATTTTTTCAAAATTAACATTTTTTACTAATTAAAATTAATTAGGTTTTTTTAGATTTATTTAATTAATTATCCTAAATCACTTTTTTATAAAAAAATCACCAAAAACATTAACTTAGAATTTTAAGTTTTAATTTTTCCTTAATTTCTTTTTATTTATTCTTTTACATTTTAATTTCTAGAAAAATTGTATAGGTCGCATTATCAATGTAATAGCGTAGATTTATCTTTTCTCGCATTTTTTTCTAATTATGTACTTGCTTCCGGGATGTAATAGTAATTAGGGTTTTAAATTCCGCATCTTTATTTTTAGTCCAAAATAATTATGTATCTGCAAAAGCCTTGTAATAGCTAGGACTTTACTTTTCCGCTTTTAATTCCGCAAACTATAAACTGCTTAGATAGATGTATGTTAATAGGATTGTATGGAAAGACAAACTGAAAATTAAAACGGTAGATCACCTAATGTGCAAAGATTAAATAACTGAAACAAATCATATGCACATATTCACTCCTAGGATACTCCTCACTTGGTTGCCTCGGAAAACAATGGTCATGTCCCTCGAACATAGGGATACTCTTAGTAAAAGACCCTCAATCTAAAAGTCATCATAAAGATCATAGTCCTTTAACGTCCCTCAAAGTTGCCTACGTATATGATATTGTCCCTTGATGTTGCCTACGAATATATGATGACAGTCCCTTCGAAATGCTAAGGTATCCTTACATGTTTCCTTCAATGACCATTACGTCCCTTTCGAATTGACCCTTCCAACTCCAACGACGGTGCTTCCTATTTCTCAATAGTAGGGTAGCATTGTCTAAAGGAAACAAGAATAGAAACAATCCTTTTCGAGTAGGTAGATGCTAGTAGGTACTTGCTCAAATCAAAACTTTTCACACTTACACTTTTCAAACAAATTTTCAAAACAACTTCGTCACACCTTTGAGGACTAATACAAGGGTTATCACGAAGTCAAATTGTTTCAAAATAAAGCACATACACAAGCAATTTTAAAAAGATGAGTAAGTACCTAAGACCCCATGGAAAATCATGGATAGAAAGGGTGCTAACACCTTCCCTTTCTATAATCTACCCCCCGTACTCAGAAACATCTCGAAAAAGGTTTTTTCTGTTCTTTTTTCCTTTTCCTTTGTTGGATAAAATAAAATTCGGTGGCGACTCTTGCTTACCGCGACATTTTATGAACAAAAAACACAAACCAGTATTAACAGTCGGTTCTGCCACCGTATCATAATTTGTAAGGCAACATTCGTAGCGTCATCGAGGGACTATGATCTTGTATTTTTTTTATTGTTTTTGCTAAGACGCCTCACATGCATAACATGACCATTTTTCATAAGTTAATAAGTGGAGTTAATCCTAGAGGTGCAAGTGTGAAAGAGTTTGTATTTCATGCTTGATTTATCTTGAATTAGAGTTTTCTAAGTATTGGTTTTATCTTTCCATACAAACCCTAATTTACTAGCATTGATATGAAAGCGATAAATTACGGAAAGTAAATTTACTATGCTATTACATCACTTGGGGATGGGGTGTACAAGTTTACAAATGCGGATTGCAAGAAATTAAATCCTAATTATCTATTACAACCATATTGAACTTGAATAATGTACAAGAAATGAAATATATAATGTACAAGGAATATAAAAAGAAATGGATTTTGCTTTGGATTTTTGTTAGGAAAATTGTTTTGGCCTAATTAACCTAAAGGGATGTGATTATTAAAAAATAGAAAAATTAATCCTAAGTTAAAAGGAAATCAAATTAATCAAGAAATCACTTTTTAGGACTTTTTTATGGAAGACTTTTGGTTAATTAAAATAAATATGAAAATAAAATATTTTTTGTGATATTTTTATATAATTCATAAAATAAACATTGTAAATAAATAATGTGCAAAAAATAAAATCAAAAGGAGTTGTTTTGATTGGTTTAAAAAAATGTTGAAGTTTGTTAAAAAAATGAAAACAAACAAGTGATAAAAATTTGTTTTGGTCCTGCCAAGGTTTGAACCCAGGTTCTCCACACCTTCCATTCAAAATAGCCAACACTCAAATGTTATAAACCTGAATGTTAGTTTGGAAAAAATAACAGAATAAATACAAAAAGGTCTCGCTGGGGCTTGAACCCAGGACCTTCTACTTGGCAAGGTTTTAGCATGCGCTGTTTGTAACACTGTGATGGTCTATTTCATCTGTTAGTTATCCAACTTGCACTAAATATAAAATGAACTCATTTCTGAAAATTTGAACATGGCTTCATATTCTTCCTTCGCGCACGCATGGATGCATAACTCCATTGTTAAGCTTTGAAAAGCTTCATTTCTCAGCCAAATTGAAAGGTTTAAATATAAAACCTGCCTAAAATTTGAATTCGAATCTAACCACATAATTTTCAAAAAGTTACGGATCGAAGGTTAGCATGAATTTTGTTCAGTAGTAAAACTAAAACCTAACTGATCAGAGAAGACATTCTCAATGTACAAGCAAAGATAATCAAAACCATGGACATGGTCAGCTTCCTAGACATGATATCTACATCTTTTCTTCATAATGTATATATAAATGATGCTTGAATAGAGAGTTCCAAGTTTGAAAAACTTACCTCTTGGAGTGAAATTCGAAGGACTTCTACACGAATTCCAAAAATGACTTGATGATGGATTAAGCTTGCAGGGACCTTCCTGAAGCTAGTGGAATCACTACTTTGCTTTAAAATTCATTGAATCAAAAGGCTGGTATATGGAAGCTGGGAGTGAATCAAAAGGCTGGTATATGGAAGCTGGGAGTGAATCGAAAGGATCACTACCTTCCTGGAGAGGTTTTTTTGAGGGCTGAGGAGTGTTCTAAGGCTGGTATATGGAAGCTGGGAGTGAATCTAAAGGATCAATAACACATGAAGGGATTTAAGATTTTTGTGTGTAAAGTCAGGATGTGCCAAGTTTTATGCTTGTGTGCAGGTTCTGAGTTTTTTTTGAGAGTTTGGGAGTGTTTGAGGATTTTTCAACACAACAAGAATCTGGCCCCTTTAGATTTCAAATGGCCTCTCTATTCATAGAGAAAAGGTTTGGGAAGTTGGAGTAACCATATTTGTAAGATAACAAATTATGGTTTAGTTAGAATACAAATATCCAGTTATGTCAAGTTTTCCATGATCCCAAGATGAAGTACCAAAGTTACTGGTTTAGAGAGGTTGCTTTCTATGATTTATGGTGAGGCAAAAATCAGAAGCAAACAAAGTATGGGCTCAAGACAAACTTGTACCAAAAAATTTGCTTTCCAAGAATAGCAATGATAACTTTATGCCATAAATGTAAAGATCTTTTAGACAAAGGCTTAAACACTTGGGTAATAGTTCAAAAGTGGGTGTAAGCATTAAATTATGATGGGTTTTACAAGAAAGGAGGCCTGCAACATAAGATTATGCAACATAGCATTAGGATTTTGTTATGTTCTTCACAATTCTGTCTTTAACTTGATTCTTTCTACAAAGATCTTGAATCTTTGTAGAACTTTGATCTTTTTCTTACTCTGGTTTTCGACCAGCATCTTGAATCTCTTAAAGATGTCGAATAATCCATCCTTTCATTTTGATCACCTGGATCCACAACTTTCGACTAAAATCATCAACAGACAAAACAATATTTGTTTCCACCAATTGTAGGTTCTTCGAATGGACCATACAAACTGAACCTTCGACCAAACTCATCAATAGATAAAACAATATTCATTTCCACCAATTGTATGTTCTTCGAATGGACCACTTACAACCTTTGATCAAACTCATCAACAGACAAAACAATATTTGTTTCCACCAATTGTGTGTTATTCGAATAGACCACTTACAACCTTTGACCAAACTCATCAACAGACAAAACAATATTTGTTTCCACCAATTGTGTGTTCTTCGAATGGACCACTTATAACCTTCGACCAAACCCATCAATAGACAAAACAATATTTGTTTCCACCAATTGTGTGTTCTTCGAATGGACCATATTCATCTGAATGTACCACTTTGAGTATGCAAGATGATCTCATTGGCATAGTCAAAACGAAAGAAATTCTGGATTGCTTTCCTACTTCACAAAGTTTTTTCAGGCATCTCAAGACTTGGAATACCAGTAATCATATCTTGAGTAATCAGTTGATTAAGTGGTCGAAAGTTTAAACATCCAAACTTCAAATGCCATAACCAACTATCCTTGTGGATCGAAGAAAGTATGAAGATAGACTTGTAATTCATAGTGTAGAAACTATGTGTGTCGAAGGGTTTAGTATGTGGATCGAAGCAGGTTTAGAGGTGGATCGAAGCAGGTTTAAAGGTGGATCGAAGCAGGTTAAGAGGTGGATCAAAGCAGGTTTAGAGGTGGATCGAAGCAGGTTTAGAGGTGGATCGAAGTAGGTTTAGAGGTGGATCGAAGTAGGTTTAGAGGTGGATTGAAGCAGGTTGCTCGAAGGAAACTGTTGTACCCCAAAATTTGCCCTCTCATTCTTCAGGAAATACTCCTGGATTCCCAGAGTCTCTCTGAAACAAATCCAAGTCCTGAATTATCATTTCTTCCCAAGCAAACCATTTACAAGAGCAAAATGATCACACAAGCTCTAAAGGCAACACTTTTACCTTGAAAAATTAAATTCCAAACATTTGGAATTTTTCTCTAAAAATGGGTGTTTAAGAAGAAAATAGCACTTCAGAACTTCTGGACCAACCTCCAGACATAAACAGTCAGAAGTTGCAAGCTTGGCTCAACGCAGTCAGAAGTTGGCTCTTCAGCAGCTACATTAACTCAGTTAGAGGTTGCAAACGTGGTTCAACACGTAAGCCTCAAACAGAATATGGCTCTTTCAGCAGTTACGCAAGTTCAGCCAGAGTTTGCTAGAGGAATGCAAGGGAAGTAAAGAAGTCTGAAGGCTCCTTCAGAACACGCTGGAATCAGAAGATGAAAGGGTCAGAAGAGTGGGTGTTGCACTGATACAGAATCTCTAAGTCCAGAATTTCCAGAAGCAAATCCAAGGAACGTGTTAGAAAGTCAGGAGAATCCCCAGAGTTTGCTGAGACAGCAAGAGGCCAAGATCAGAGCTTGGTTCATGTTGTTTTTGGTAAAACAGAACTGCTGGTTCAGGTTTTCTCCTATTACAAGAATTTTGGTGTTGATAAGTCTCATCACCATTTAATGCTCATTAATGCTCCCAACCACTCCTGAACATTCATCCAAGAGGTCTCTTCACGTGTGGCTTGGTAAACACCTTTCTGCAGGCTTAAGCATGGGTCTACGCGCCACCTTCCACCTATAGAGGTCACTTCTCCTCAATCCTTGCCTGCTGTTCTAGCCTAGGCTGAAAAGTTGTGCATTATCACAACTTTCCATGAACTTCTTTCAAACAAAAAATTTAACATCTATTGGCGCCTTTAACGTTCAAGAATCCACAAGAGCTTTGCCTATAAATAGAGAACCATTGACCACTAAGAAGGGGGCCAGAAAAAAAACCAGAAAAATTGTTAGAAGAGAAACAGAAATTTTTAGCAAGAAAATACTTTGAAACTCTGTCAAAAAATCTTGGTGTCTCAAAGAGCCTCAAACATATTTTTGAATCTCCTTTCTCAAAACCTCATTGGTACCCAGATTGCTTCTTGATTAAAGAAATACGCCCCTACAGCTTCTGACCACATATACTCTCCATCCAGCCCTTCAAAAAAGAACCTGTCCAGAACACCATCAGAGCTAAAAGCTAGCTCTCACTCATAAACTTTTCCAACAGCCAGGTAAGCACCTGCTGACCCTCATCACGCTGCTAAGCATCATCAGCTTTGCATGCTCAAATAAACATAATGTAAATATCATGTTGCTGCTGTTTGCGTTCTGAGGATTTTCATACCTCAGAATGTTTGAATAGGAAGTAAATCAGCGTAGAACCTGCCTGTGACCTTGTTGGTTCTGTCTCCTAAAACACTTTGACAGTTGCTGAAGTTGTCCCAAACATGTTTTCTGTTCTGTGGAAAAATAAAAAAATTGCAGGTATTCTGACTAGCACAGGGAGAAGCCAAGTGCTGACTTTGACGTTAGCACATCTGAAGCCTGTTTTTGCTGTCAATAATATCAGAACTTCTGAAGATTATTGTATTTCCAGCAGGATCAGAACTTCTGATATCCCCACTAACAAACTTTGTCTTGCAGCACATGGGGGTCAGAACTTCTGATCTTCCCACTAACAGGTTTCTGTTTTGTAGGTGCCAGAGTCAGAAGTTCTGACTCATACAGTTTAACCAAAAGGTTGATAATCAGGCAGCAGGCCTGAGTCAGAACTTCTGATGGCCTCTCAGTAGCGCGCTGGCTCTCTCTCTCTTTCTCTCTATCTTGCCTTTGTTATTTTCTTTTCTTATCTATTTTTCTCATTGAACCACCCCATGTACAAATATGTATCCCCACCCCCTAATTGCTATAATAGCGTAGGATTTTATATTTCTGCTTTTTATCGCTTTCAAATATAAATGCTAGTAATTAGGATGTGTATGGCAAGATAAAATTAATGAAATAGAAAAATCCTAATTCAAAGATAAACTCTTGTATGCAATAAAATACACTTGCACACAAACACCCCTAGGGTTACATCCACTTGTTGCCTTCAAAAATGGGCCATGTTTGCATGTCGAGTATTTTGGTAAAACAAAACAAAAACAAACAAAATGATCATAGTCCCTCGATGACGCTATCTAGTTGCCTACATAAAATGATCATAGTCCCTCAAGAAAATCGCCAAAATACTTGACACTATTGCATTCATGGTCTAAACAATGACCCGCGCCCATCCCGTTAACATCCCAACACAAGGTTGTTCACCAAATACAATGGTGAAACAACACTGTTAAAAGGGTTAAAAACATAAGAAAGATCTTTGAGTAAAATAGGGTAGACAACTCTTAGTTACTTGATCAAACTTGCAAAACAATCCTTGCCATTTTTCAAAACACACTTCACAAACACAATTTCCAAAACAACTTTCAAAAACATTGAAACATCTTTTCAAAAAGACAAACACCTTTGTAAAACATTCGAGTAAAGAATTGTTACAATGGTTGCCTAGACAAGGCATCTTTTTCAAAACATTTTCAAAAACCACACACACAAAGCACCATTTCAAACAATTGAAAAAGCAAAAGCAAGTGATCTAAGTAAGTAACTAAGAGCCCATGGATAACCATGGATAGAAAGGGTGCTAATACCTTCCCTTTCTATAATCTACTCCCCGAACCCAAGAAAACATCTCAAAGGTTTTTTCCTGTGCTTTTTAACCTTTCCTTAGGATAAAATAAAAAGTCGGTGGCGACTCTTGCTCAACCGAAACATTTGCGAAAACAAACGCAAAATCCCAAGTCAGTTCTCCCACCGTATCACAGAACTGGCGACTCTGTTGGGGAAAATCTGAAAGTGGAGTAACCTTAGGGCTTAGATCACCTTTTGCATGACTAATTGTTTGCTTTGATTGCTTTACAATTTGGTTCTCTTGTTTGGGCTTGAAATCCTACACCCGTATTTGGGAAACATTCATAGATAGCAATACATTATGGAAACTGTGCGGGGTATACCGACACGGTTAAAGCAATAGCTATATTAGTGCGACATATTTGTGAGTACCGGTAACCCTTGAGTTCAATCAAGGAGAGTACGGGGCCGCTGAGTGATGTCACTAAGCACTAATGACCTAGAACCTTACTTGACCATCTTGGCCTTTTATTAGGGGTAGTGAGATGATCGGCTTTGGTGCAGTCCGAAGTTGGTAGATACTCGATACTACACTCATTGAGGGTTGTTTTCTTGGAATATTTTGGTCGCTAGTTAAGTGGCTAAACCAAAACAATGAACATGGAAAACAATCCAATGATATTGAGCTCCTTAGAACCCGGTTACTATTTATAAGACAGGTTTTTATGCCAACTACACTCAAGAGGGTACTTACCTATGAATCCTCATGCAAGCCTGAAACTAGGGTTTTGTGTGACTTGCTTGTACATGTGTTTGTGCATACATCATGAACATCATAAAGCATCATATGCATCCACTAACCATTTCAAGGGTTTGGATCTTCATCTTTGTTCTTGTTTTGTAGGTCATGGAAATTCTTCACAGGAAAACTATCCAAGTCAACCTTGTGAGAATCCCTCCTCAACTCAAGGAGCTTACATCCAGAATTCCAAAAAGTTCTCTCTTCAGTGAAAGACATGGTAGACTGCTCAGCCTAGTCAACACCAATATTGAAGAAGACATGGTGAAAGTGTTGTTCCAATTCTTTGACCCCCTTCACCACTGTTTCACATTCCCCGACTACCAATTGGTGCCTACTTTGGAGGAATTTTCTCAACTCCTGAGAATTCCTATTCTTAATCAACTACCCTACAACGGTACGGAAAAAGAACCAAAGCCTGAAGATGTTGCTCAAGCACTACACTTGCAACCATCTGACATCAAGGGGCATTGGGAAACCAGAAGTGGTGTCAAGGGCATATTGGCAAAGTTCTTGTTTGAGAAGGCACAAGAGTGTTGGAATTCTTTGGATCTACAAGCCTTTGAAGAGATTTTGGCACTCCTCATTTATGGGTAGGTCTTGTTCCCAAATCCTGACCAACTTATAGATGTGAATGCTGTCAAGATCTTCATATCCAGGAATCCCATACCTACATTGCTTGGGGACATCCTCCATTAATTTTACACACGAACAATGAGGAAGAGAGGTGTTCTCATGTGTTGTACTCCTCTCCTTGCAAGGTGGTTTATTTCTCACCTTCCACAAGCAGTTTTGAAGAACGAGTAGGGTTCAAGGTGGTTACAACGATTGATGACCCTCACACATTCCGATGTACATTGGTGTTCTCGGTCTAGAGAAAATGTCATCATCATCGATCGCTGTGGTGAGTTCCCTAATGTTCCATTACTTGGCATTAAGGGAGGTATCACCTACAACCCCTGTCTAGCTTTAAGACAATTTGGATATGCTCGGAGGGATGGCCCTCATGACATGCTGATTCCTGACCTAGTTTTTGACTTCGACAACGATGCGCAAGGACTTCGAAAAAGATTCATCAGAGCTTGGAGGATGCCTAATAAGGTAGATAGCAAGACACTGGGACACAAGAACTCCATCCCCCTTGAGCCTTACCTCAGGTGGGTACGAACCCGCGCCCAGAGTCTTATGATGCCTTACCATCACATTCTCCCTTTGATCAAAGAGCCTGTTAAGGAAGGAGAGGTTCCATACACCATCTTACATCCTGACATGCCAACATCATGGGAGGAAATGCAGAAGAGTTGGATCCAACTCAAGGAAGAAAGGGATACTTTTGAAGCCAGCTTCTACGCCAGTGAGAAGAAGGTTTTGGAGCTTACCCTCCGACTTCACGAGGAGGAGACCCTCAACACTTACATCGCACCAAAGAGGATGCGCAACGTCTTTTTACCTTAAGAAATTTTTGTAATATTTGGCCCATGGGGCATTTATGTACTGACAAAATTTCTTCTTATTAATATGACGTGTGTTCTTTTTGTTTGCAACAACTTTGTATTTCTAAATCCTTGAATGCATTGCATGAATAAACATATCATTCATCATATGCATAAACAGGTCTTCACACCAGGTTTCCTTATCTTTCTGCTGTTTATTTCAGTAAGATGGATATTGAGCAGACGGTCAAAGATCTGCAGGCACAAAACTCGCAGTTTCAACAACTCTTTATGACCTTGGCAAAAGGTCAGGAGGATTTTAAAGCACTGTTAGGGAATAAAGAGAAAGAAAAAGGAAAAAAGAAGAAGAAAAGAGTTGGGGTAGCTACACTGGGAAGAAGATTTGAGAATGAAGCCAGGAGAGTTCTTGAATTCCCCTCCACATCTGATGAGGGGACCGATAAGGGAAAAGGAGCTGCATTACCTTCTGAGTCTGAGGCTGAAGAGGAAGAGGTTGAGGAAGATGAAGATTATTCAGAGCAGCAATACCCGCCAGCGGACGACAAATACAAAAATCTGGAGGATAGACTGGCAGCTATGGAGCTGCAAAGGGTTCCCGGGTTAGATTTTGAAGAATTGGGACTGATTGCTGGGATTGTGATCCCTCCAAAGTTTAAGGTGCCAACTTTTGCAAAATACGACAGTCTGTCTTGCCCGAAGATGCACCTAAGGTCATATGTCAGAAGAATTCAACCTCATTCATCCGATAGAAATCTTTGGGTACACTTCTTCCAGGACAGCCTGTCTGGTACACAGCTAGATTGGTTTTACCAGCTTGAGAGGTCAGAAGTGCATAGTTGGGAGGATTTGGCAGCTGCCTTTTATCGCCAGTATCAATATAACGCTGACTTGGAGCCGACCCGTACTCAGCTACAAAGTATGGGGATGGCCTCAAATGAGGGATTCAAAGAATACACCCAGAAATGGCGTGACTTGGCCGGAAGAGTACAACCACCGCTTTCAGATAGGGAGCTAGTTGATATGTTCTTGGGGACCCTATCTGGCCCTTTCTTCAACCATTTGATCGGGAGCTCTTCTGCAGGGTTTACCGAACTGATTCTGACTGGCAAACAGGTGGAAGCTGGTATTAAGAGTGGGAAGATTCAAAGGGATGCCTATGCCTCCACAACTGTTAAAAAACCATTCTCGGCCAAGAAGGAAGCAGCTGTTATATACTCTCAGAAAGGATCGGGAAGAACTGAGCGTCGGCCGACTGTAGGGGCCGTGATGATTCAAAATGCGTCAAGTGATCAGCCTCGTAACAATTAGGTTAGACCTAAACAACAATGGGGAGAACAGCCACAACGGCAGTTCACCCGCATCAACATGACGCCCGCACAGGTTCTTCCCCATTTGTTGAAGCTGAATCTCACCAATATCAAAGAGGCGCCAAAGAATGTGAATGCCACTTCCCCACATTATCATCCCAACGCAAAGTGTGCCTATCATTCTGACAGCGTCGGGCATGACACCAACGATTGCTGGGCGCTTAAGAATAAAATTCAGGATTTGATAGACGCTAAAGAGGTTGAGTTCGACGCCCCTGAGAAGCCGAATGTAATCTCCGCTCCAATGCCAAAGCATGGTCGCAATGTCCATGCTATTGAAGAAGATCTATTTGTTTCTACTGTTGATGATCTGATAACTCCACTACTGACAATCAAGTTGAATCTGTTAAAGGCTGGGATTTTCCCAGGTTGTAAAGAAGATTGCTACCTTTGTTCCTCCCTACCAGTCGACTGTCCATTGCTGAAGATAGGAATCCAACGCCTAATGGACAACCAACAAATTCTTTTCGAAAAGACTTCTGTTACTCCAACTCCTATCAATGAAGTTTCAATAATAACCATTTCCGCCAATCTTTCCAAGGTCCCCAAAAGGCCTGTTAAGATTACATCCACTCCGAAGATTGTACCCTTGAAGATAACCATGCCTGGGCCTGTCCCATACAAATCTGACAAATCAATACAGTGGAATTATGGTGGAGAAATCTACTACCATGGCGTTAAACAAATTGAGATAACTGAGGAAAGTTCTGATGAAGAGACTTCCGACATTGGAAACATTGCCGGTACGAGAAAAATTACCCGAAGTGGAAGAATTTTCTCTCCAGAGGTTGCCCCTCCAAAGGCAATCTTTGGACCCTCAGTTGTTCCCAAGGTTACTCCTGCACCGGTAAAACTATCTGCAAGAACTCCAATGATTAAAGAAGCTGTTCTCCTGTGGTTGTCCCTTCTGCTGTTGCTGATAAAGGGAAAGGGATCCAAGAAGAGCTCGTCAGGATGAGGGCTCAGCCATTGATCATCCCCGAAACCTCTAAGAAAGAAATGGAGGAGATTCTGAAAATAATTAAGAGTGATTATGATGTGGTGGAGCAACTGGGGAAAACCCCCTCAAAGATCTCCATGTTGGCCCTGCTGCTTTGCTCGGGGGCTCATGCCAAAGCCTTGATAAGGTTTTTGAAGACAGCCCATGTGCCCCAAGAAACCTCAATCGATCAATTCCAGGATTGTGTAGCCAGCCTTACCACCGACAACAGCCTGGGTTTCTCTGATGCTGACCTGACTCCGAAGGGAAGAAAGCACAATGACGCATTGCATGTGTCAATTGAATGCCGAGGAACCACTCTCGCCCATGTCTTGGTCGATACTGGTTCTTCTCTAAATGTGCTGCCTAAGAAAGCTCTGGACCGGTTGGATTGTGAAGGTTTGGAGCTGAAACCAAGTAATATCATTGTCAGGGCCTTTGACGGGTCTAAAAGAATGGTGCATGGGGAGGTCGACATTCCCATCAAGGTAGGCACTGAGGTGTTCCACTCGATATTCTATGTGATGGACATCCTCCCATCATACTCTTGCTTGCTAGGAAGACCGTGGATACATAACGCTAGGGCAGTCACTTCCTCTCTACATCAGATGTTGAAGTACCCTGTTAAGGGAAAAATCATAACTGTACACGGTGAAGAGGAGTACATGATCAGTCATCTGAATTCCTTTCGGTATGTGGAAGTGGATGGCGAATTCATTGAAACACCTTTTCAACACTTTGAGGAAGTTTCTCCCGAGGTTGCAATTGCGAAGGCAGTAGCTGAGGTACCCAAGCAGGTGGCCAGGATGGCATCTCTGAAAGACGCAAAGGCTACTATGAAGGAGGGAAAGAGCACAACATGGGGACAGTTTCCTGACTTTCCTCACAAGACGAACAAGTTTGGGTTGGGTTTTACCGCTGCGGGGCAAAAGGCTATGCGTCGCTCCAAATTTGAAAGGACACCCATCAAGATTTCTCCTCATGGAATCAATTTAGAAGACAGTGATGAAGAGGGTAACGTTGAAGATTGGATCTTCCCAACCATTGAAGGAGGACTGCACAACTGGGAGGCGAAAGACTTCGTTCCCATTACTTTCATCAATCAGTAATTTATCTTTCGAACATTTCCTGTTAGTCTGTAATAATTACTAAAACAATCTGCACACTATTTTTTCACCTCATGCCTTGCCCGGGGCATGTAGGTCCATTTGTAATGGTCTTGATTCTCTTCATAACCATATGCCATGTTTAATGAATCATTGGACGTTTTTCATTTATAAACTGCTGTGTTCATTTTCTTTCCTTTTGCATTTTTGTTTGTTTAAGGATGGATATCCCTTACACACACCCACACTCACAAATGCAGGTACCCATCCACTCTGGATTCCATGGGTGACTATTCTGTTGTATCCTTCAATAACTCTGAAGATTTGGTCAATCAGGCTGAGTACGAAAATGATGAAGATTATGAAGTACCGGGAGAGTTAGCCAGACTTCTACAACAAGAAGAGAGGGCCATCTTACCTCATGAAAGGTTGTTGGAAACTGTCAACTTAGGAACAGAGGAAGACAGGAAAGAAGTACAAATGGGTGCCAATCTGGAACCAAGTGTCAAGGAGCGCTTAATACAGCTGTTAAATGAATACGTTGAAATCTTCGCCTGGTCTTATGAAGACATGCTAGGGTTAGACACAGACATCGTGGTTCACCGTCTCCCTACAAGAGAGGACTGTCCATCGATCAAGCAAAGAGTCCGCCGAATGAGGCCTGACATGTCTGAGAAGATTAAAGTTAAAGTAATAAAGCAATTCAATGCTGGCTTTCTGGCTGTTACATCCTATCCGCAATGGGTTGCTAACATTGTGCCCGTTCCCAAAAAAGACGGCAAGGTTAGAATGTGTGTGGACTACCGGGATTTGAACAGGGCTAGCCCTAAAGATGATTTTCCGCTACCACATATCGACATTTTGATTGACAACACGGCTCAGCACAAAGTATTTTCTTTCATGGATGGATTCTCGGGCTACAACCAGATTAAAATGGCCCCCGAGGACATGGAGAAAACAACCTTTGTTACACAATGGGGTACCTTCTGCTACAAGGTGATGCCGTTCGGACTGAAGAACGCAGGGGTAACCTATCAACGCGCCATGGTAGCTCTGTTTCATGATATGATACATCAAGAAATCGAAGTTTACATAGACGACATGATAGCTCGATCACCAACAGAGGAAGAACACCTTGAACACTTGCAGAGGCTGTTTGCCAGGCTGAAGGAGTACAAACTCAGACTGAATCCAAGTAAGTGCACTTTTGGAGTTAGGTCTGGTAAACTTCTGGGATTTATTGTCAGCAACAAAGGCATTGAGGTCGATCCAGCAAAAGTAAAGGCTATACAAGAAATGCCTGCCCCCCGTACTGAAAAGGAGGTTAGAGGATTCTTGGGACGCTTGAACTATATCGCCAGGTTCATCTCTCACCTGACGTCTACCTGTGAGCCATTTTTCAAACTATTGAAGAAGGATCAGGTAGTCGAATGGAACGATAATTGTCAAAGTGCTTTTGATAAGATCAAGGAGTATTTGCTAGAACCTCCAATTATGATGCCACCCGTCGAAGGAAGGCCATTAATCATGTATCTAACTGTTTTGGATAACTCAATGGGGTGTGTATTGGGCCAACATGACGAGTCTGGTCGAAAAGAGCATGCCATTTATTACCTTAGCAAAAAGTTTACCGACTGTGAGACTTGCTACTCACTGCTTGAGAAAACTTGTTGCGCTTTGGTATGGGATGCTCGCCGACTAAGGCAGTATATGTTGACTCATACCACTTTGCTGATCTCCAAAATGGACCCGATCAAGTATATATTTGAGAAGCCTGCTTTATCTGGAAGAATCGCTAGATGGAAAATGATCCTGACTGAGTATGACATCCAGTATACTACCCAAAAAGCTATAAAAGGGAGTGTACTAGCTCACCATCTAGCTCATAAAGCTATCGAAGATTATCAATCCATGAGATTCGACTTCCCGGACGAGGACATCATGACTTTGGACAACATTGAAGGTAACGGACCGTATGACGGACCTAAAAATGGACCCCGATGGACCCTGTACTTTGATGGTGCTTCAAATGCACTTGGAAACGGTATTGGTGCGGTACTTATTTCCCCAGAAGGTTGCCATACACCTTTCACGGCCCGACTTTGTTTTAGTTGTACCAACAACATGGCCGAATATGAAGCTTGCATCTTTAGTCTCAAGGCTGCTATAGTCTTGGGGATCAAATCTTTGATCGTATTTGGGGACTCAGCTTTGGTTGTCAGCCAAATCAAAGGAGAGTGGGACACTAAACATCCTAATCTTATCCCATACAAAGAACATGTCTTGACATTGCTGCCTCATTTCGAGCAGATTACTTTCGAGCATTTCCCGCGAGAAGAAAATCAGCTAGCAGATGCTCTGGCTACAATGTCTTCCATGTTTAAACTCAACTGGGATAACGAGACTCCCCAAATCACCATCGAGCGAATGGACGAACCTGCGCATTGTCATGAGATTAATACCGAAGAAGTAGTGGAACAACCCTGGTTCCATGAAATCAAAAGGTATCTCCAGACTAGAGAGTATCCTGAAGGAGCTTCCGTAAATGACAAGAAGTTCTTAAGGAGGTTTGCTGCCAAGTTCTTCCTAAGCAATGACATCCTTTATAAACGCAGCCATGATTGTGTTTTACTTTGTTGTGTGGACAAAGCTGAAGCAGAGTTGATCATAACTGAGATACACAGTGGCACATTTGACACCCACTTGAGCGGACATACGATGGCTAAGAAGATTCTAAGGGCAGGTTACTACTGGTCTACCATGGAAGCTAATTGCCATCAATATTCCCGTACTTTCCACAAATGTCAAGTCTACGCAGACAAGGTTCATATTCCTCCCGTCCCTCTCAACGTTCTGACAGCTCCCTGGCCATTCGCAATGTGGGGCATTGACATGATTGGAGAGATCAAGCCCACTGCATCCAACGGACATCGCTTCATCTTGGTCGCTATTGACTATTTCACCAAGTGGGTCAAAGTAGCTTCCTTTGCCTCTGTTACAAAACATGTGGTTGCCCGTTTCATCAAGAAGAACCTCATATGCCGGTATGGTGTCCCCGACAGGATCATCACAGACAACGGTACAAATCTGAACAATACTATGATCACTGCTCTATGCGAACAGTTCAAGATTTATCATCACAATTCATCTCCCTATCGGCTGAAGATGAACAGTGTTGTTGAAGCTGCGAACAAAAACATCAAGAAAATCATTCAGAAAATGACAGTTACCTACAAGGACTGGCATGAGATGTTACCGTTTGCCCTGCATAAATACCGTACCACGACACGTACTTCAACAGGGGCAACCCCATTTTCGTTGGTGTATGGCATGGAAGCTGTCTTACCCATGGAAGTTCAGATTCCTTCTTTAAGGATTATGAAGGACGCTGGTTTGAGTGAAGACGATTGGATTCAGACCTGACTTGATCAACTCAATTTGATCGACGAGAAGCGACTCACTGCTGTTTGCCATGGTCAGACGTACCAAAAACGGATGATCAAGGCTTTCAACAAGAAAGTCAGACGTAAAGTATATCAAGTCGGAGATCTTGTAATCAAGCGGATCATCTTGCCGCAAAGTGATCCCAGGGGCAAATGGACTCCTACTTACGAAGGACCATTTATAATCAAGAGCATTTTTTCTGGTGGTGCAATGATTCTGACCATCATGGACGGCGACAATTTGCCACACCCTGCGAACGCAGACATAGTCAAAAGATACTACGCATGAAACAACCCGGCAAGTCGAAAACCTGAAAGGGCGACTTGGGAAAAAATGGGCATCCCGGTGAACCGAAAACCCGAAAGGGCGGTTCAGGCAAAAGTTAGGGATAAAATAAAAAAATCTGTACACCCGGCAAGTTGAAAACCCGAAAGGGCGACTTGGGAAAAAAAGGGTTTCCCGGTGGATCGAAAACCCGAAAGGGCGATTCAGGAAAAATTTAGGGAATTAAAGCGTATGACTATGTCTCGTCGGATCACTTTAAAGAAAATCTCTTTATCAACAAGCTCCGAGCTTCTGATCAATCCAATCATCGGCGGACGAAGCATTGAATGGACAAGATATTCAGAGTTGTGAAGGCTATAACAGAATGGAATCCCATGGAATTGTTACACATAGCCATCTTTCTTTTGTATAAAATTTTCAATTTTTTTTACGACAAAATCCTCTTACTAGGATTCCTGTCTCCTTTGTACAAAGATACTCATAAAAAGTTAATACAAACACTTTTCCAAATACAGAAATTTGCTTTG
The DNA here is from genome assembly GCA_948472305.1 of Vicia faba. Classification (NCBI taxonomy): domain Eukaryota; kingdom Viridiplantae; phylum Streptophyta; class Magnoliopsida; order Fabales; family Fabaceae; genus Vicia; species Vicia faba. Next base: position 1,053,292,997 of record OX451740.1, on the reverse strand, counting down.
TCTTCCTTTTGCTTTTTACACTTATGTTTTATTTGAGAAACATCCAATGTTTTGTTAAATAGGCATATGCATTTGAACATAATCATTTTCTTACAAATCAAGAAAGATGATTGCTGATAGGTTGAAGGTACAAATAGATATCTTGATGCCCTTTCAGAAGGAATCCCCAGCGGAGTTAAACTCAAAATTCCTCAACAAAGTTAAAATCCAGAACTTAATTCCCCAAACAGAGTTAAATTTCAGGATCCTCAGCAGAACAAAAGCTTTCTCAAAGCTGATTTCCCCAGCTAGGAGAGCCTTCCGGAACTTAATTCCCCTCAGAGTTAAGCTTCAGTATCCCCAGTGGAGCCCTAAAAAATCTGAAAATACTATCCCCAGTGAAGTCAAAGCTGTTAATCCCCAGCGAAGCTAAAACTTCCAACTATCAATCCCCAGTGGAACCAGATCAGTGAACATTCTCCCTGCAGAGATACTTCCCATCAGATTGAAGATTCTCAGTCTTACTTCTCCAGCATAAGTCTACCAGGTTCTGGACTCCCCAGTAGAGATCGTCAAAATTCTCATTCCCCACAGGTCACCAAGGATTTTCAATCCCCAGCAGTGGTCCTAAGATCCCTCAACAATTGAAGATCTTGTTCCCCGAGCAATCAGCAGCCAACAAGGATTGCTCACCCTCAGTAATCAAAGGATTTTCAATCCCCAGCTTTGGTCATGGGTTTATTTCCCCAACATTTGTCAAGGATTTATTCTCCAAAACAAATTACATTTCAAATCGATCGGTCGTTTAAAAGTTCCTTCATCACCTGTTGGAAGTTACGGTCGTCAAGGATCAAATTCTCACAAAATTCAAGTTATGAAGCCCGGATTCGACCGGATAGTATCTTGATCTCTACAGCATATTGGGAAGCCCGGATTACGACCTGATAACAGTATTAGAATAATATGAAGCCTGGAGTCGACCAGATAGTGGTATATCTTTAACAAAAGCCGTGAAGCCCAGATTCGACCGGATAACAGCTCAACAAGTTATTGTGAAGCTTGGATTACGACCAGATAGCAATACAAGTTTCTGTGAAAGCCTGGAGATCGACCAGATAACAGTTAATCGTTAACAAAATGAATATTCTCATCATTGAAACCTCAGAAGATTGGTATGCTCCCAATTTCTGACCCTTAACAGAATGAAGACTCTCGTCCTTGAATCCCCAGTAGATTGGCATACAACCCAAGCTCCTGAATCCCCAACAGTGGTCCCAAGACTTCTCATTATTCAACGATCAAGAGATTCTTGCAATCCCCTGAAGCAGTCAAGGATTTACTTTCCCCTACAGCAGTCAAGAATTCACTTTCCCCGGCAGCAGTCAAGATTCTATTATCTCTGGCTATCTAGGATTCATCTCCCTCATCAAGACGACTATCCAACTTACATGCATAATCATCAAATTCATAAACATTGATGAAACGCAATTCATTGCATCATACATCTCATGTAACATAACTTTGTGTTTTAGCTAACATTTTATCCTTTTCAGGATAAGATTAAAAGGCTATCGCTAACAATCAAGTCAGATACAGTATGGATACATCCCAGACACAGCGGTCATTCTATTACTCATTCAGAATTTCGAGTCAGATACACCCCAGACACGACGGTCATTCTACTACTCATTCTGACTACAGCAATCGGATACAGTACAGATACACCCCAGACACGGCGGTCATTCTACTACTCATTCTGACTACAGCAATCGGATACAGTACAGATACACCTCAGACACGGCGGTCATTCTACTACTCATTCTGACTACAGCAATCGGATACAATACAGATACACCCCAGACACGACGGTCATTCTACTACTCATTCTGACTACAGCAATTAGATACAGACTAGATACGCTCCAGACATGACAGCCATTCTATCTCTCATTCAGATTCATTTATCAACCTCAAGTCCAGATATGCTCCAAACACGGATGCCATTCTGGCCCTTACAACAACAATTTGATTCTCCCCAGTGCAGACACGGTTGCCATTCTGTCACTTATTCAGATCCCAGTTACAGTACAGATACACCCCAGACACGGCGGTCATTCTACTACTCATACAGATCTCAACTCCAAGGTACAGTCCAGATATGCTCCAGACACGGTTGCCATTCTGTCACTCATTCAGAGTTTATCCCCAGCACACAGTTGCTCCATACACAGATATTCCTCTGTCATCCAGATACAATACAAATACACTCCAGGCACGACAGTCATTCTGATATTCATTCTACATTCAAACACAGTTACAGCTCAGATACGCCCCAGACGCGGAGGCCATTCTTTTGCTCATACAAATTCAGTCTCCAGATACAGTTCAAATGCATTCCAAACACGGATACCATTTTGATACTCATTCTTTTGACTTACAACATTGCAAGTTAACAAAGATTCTTGGATGGCATCTTTAAGCCCATCTCCAGCAAGATTCTACCATCTCCAAATGGCATCTTTAAGCCTATTCCCTCAACTATGCTTTGGACGAATGCAAATTTACGGGCACTCTAGTATCCAATCCTCTTTTACCTTTTAGTCGCGAAAGGAAAACTTGCCAATCTAACTCTTCAGGTTCAAGAAGATTGGACAGGGGCAGCTGTTGTACCCCAAAATTTGCCCTCTCATTCTTCAGGAAATCATCCTGGATTCCCATAGTCTCTCTGAAACAAATCCAAGTCCTGAATTATCATTTCTTTCCAAGCAAACCATTTACAAGAGCAAAATGATCACACAAGCTCTAAAGGCAACGCTTTTACCTTGAAAAATTAAATTCCAAACATTAGGAATTTTTCTCTAAAAATGGGTGTTTAAGAAGAAAATAGCACTTCAGAACTTCTGGACCAACCTCCAGACAGAAACGGTCAGAAGTTGCAAGCTTGGCTCAATGCAGTCAGAAGTTGGCTCTTCAGCAGCTACATTAACTCAGTTAGAGGTTGCAAACGTGGTTCAACACGTAAGCCTCAAACAGAATATGGCTCTTTCAGCAGTTACGCAAGTTCAGCCAGAGTTTGCTAGAGGAACGCAAGGGAAGCAAAGAAGTTTGAAGGCTCCTTCAGAACATGTTGGAATCAGAAGATGAAAGGGTCAGAAGAGTGGGTGTTGCACTGATACAGAATCTCTAAGTCCAGAATTTCCATAAGCAAATCCAAGGAACGTGTTAGAAAGTCAGGAGAATCCCTAGAATTTGCTGAGACACAAGAGGCCAAGATCAGAGCTTGGTTCACGTTGTTTTTGGTAAAACAGAACTGCTGGTTCAGGTTTTCTCCTATTACAAGAATTTTGGTGTTGATAAGTCTCATCACCATTTAATGCTCATTAATGCTCCCAACCACTCCTGAACATTCATCCAAGAGGTCTCTTCACGTGTGGCTTGGTAAACACCTTTCTGCAGGCTTAAGCATGGGTCTATGCGCCACCTTCCACCTATAGAGGTCACTTCTCCTCAATCCTTGCCTGCTGTTCTAGCTTAGGCTGAAAAGTTGTGCATTATCACAACTTTCCATGAACTTCTTTCAAACAAAAAATTTAACCTCTATTGGCACCTTTAACGTTCAAGAATCCACAAGAGCTTTGCCTATAAATAGAGCACCATTGACCACTAAGAAGGGGGCCAGAAAAAAACCAGAAAAATTGTTAGAAGTGAAACAGAAATTTTTAGCAAGAAAATACTTTGAAACTCTGTCAAAAAATCTTGGTGTCTCAAAGAGCCTCAAACATAACTTTGAATCTCCTGTCTCAAAACCTCATTGGTACCCAGATTTCTTCTTGATTAAAGAAATACGCCCCTACAGCTTCTGACCACATATACTCTCCATCCAGCCCTTCAAAAAAGAACCTGTCCAGAACACCATCAGAGCTAAAAGCTAGCTCTCACTCATAAACTTTTCCAACAGCCAGGTAAGCACCTGCTGACCCTCATCACGCTGCTAAGCATCATCAGCTTTGCATGCTCAAATAAACATAATGTAAATATCATGTTGCTGTTGTTTACGTTCTGAGGATTTTCATACCTCAGAATGTTTGAGTAGGAAGTAAATCAGCGTAGAACCTGCCTGTGACCTTGTTGGTTCTGTCTCCTAAAACACTTTGACAGTTGCTGAAGTTGTCCCAAACATGTTTTTTGTTCTGTGTAAAAATAACAAAATTGCAGGTATTCTGACTAGCACAGGGAGAAGCCAAGTGCTGACTTTGACGTTAGCACATCTGAAGCCTGTTTTTGCTGTCAATAATATCAGAACTTCTGAAGATTATTGTATTTCCAGCAGGATCAGAACTTCTGATATCCCCACTAACAAACTTTGTCTCGCAGCGGATGGGGGTCAGAACTTCTGATCTTCCCACTAACAGGTTTCTGTTTTGCAGGTGCCAGAGTCAGAAGTTCTGACTCATACAGTTTAACCAAAAGGTTGATAATCAGGCAGCAGGCCTGAGTCAGAACTTCTGATGGACTCTCAGCAGCACGCTGGCTCTCTCTCTCTTTCTCTCTATCTTGCTTTTGTTATTTTCTTTTCTTATCTATTTTTCTCATTGAACCACCCCATGTACAAATATGTATCCCCACCCCCTAATTATTGTAATAGCGTAGGATTTTATATTTCTGCTTTTTATCGCTTTCAAATATAAATGCTAGTAATTAGGATGTGTATGGCAAGATAAAATAAATGAAATAGAAAATCCTAATTAAAAGATAAACTCTTGTATGCAATAAAACACACTTGCACACAAACACCCCTAGGGTTACATCCACTTGTTGCCTTAAAAAATGGGCCATGTTTGCATGTCGAGTATTTTGGCAAAACAAAACAAAAACAAACAAAATGATCATAGTCCCTCGATGACGCTATCTAGTTGCCTACACAAAATGATCATAGTCCCTCAAGAAAATCGCTAAAATACTTGACACTATTGCATTCATGGTCTAAACGATGACCCGCGCCCATCCCGTTAACATCCTAACACAAGGTTGTTCACCAAATACAATGGTGAAACAACACTGTTAAAAGGGTTAAAAACATAAGAAAGATCTTTGAGTAAAATAGGGTAGACAACTCTTAGTGACTTTATCAAACTTGCAAAACAATCCTTGCCATTTTTCAAAACACACTTCACAAACACAATTTCTAAAACAACTTTCAAAAACATTGAAACATCTTTTCAAAAAGACAAACACCTTTGTAAAACATTCGAGTAAAGAATTGTTACAATGGTTGCCTAGACAAGGCATCTTTTTCAAAACATTTTCAAAAACCACACACACAAAGCACCATTTCAAACAATTGAAAAAGCAAAAGCAAGTGATCTAAGCAAGTAACTAAGAGCCCATGGATAACCATGGATAGAAAGGGTGCTAATACCTTCCCTTTCTATAATCTACTCCCCGAACCCAAGAAAACATCTCAAAGGTTTTTTCCTGTGCTTTTTAACCTTTCCTTAGGATAAAATAAAAAGTCGGTGGCGACTCTTGCTCAACCAAAACATTTGAAAAAACAAACGCAAAATCCCAAGTCAGTTCTCCCACCGTATCACAGAAACCATTGCCTAGTTGAAGCTTATGGATCGAAGTAAGCTTGCTCTTCTTCGATTTTTCAAAATCTGCCCACTACTCCTTTTCAATCAGTCATGTGGTTCGAGCAGCCAGAAACAGATTTTAAATTCGAACTGTTATCTGCAGCTGCACACCTTTTTTATCTACTTTGCCCTTTCGATAGTTTCTTCTTCCTCCTTTCGAGGATTCATAAGTTCCATCTTCGATCTGATGCTTGAGAGCCCAATAGGATCCATGGAAACTACATGGGGAATTAAAATTCCAATTGTACTTGTTCAAACCCAAACCTTAAATTGAGCCCAGTGTTGAGGAAGTGTCTTGAGCTGATCAAACCTTATGGAATTTTGAGCAATGGAGATTTTGTTAGAGAATCTTTAAGAAATTGAGAGGACAAATTTTGGGGTGCAACAGCTGCCCCTGTTCAATCTTCTTGAACCTGAAGAGTGAGATTGGCAGATCTGCCTTTCGTGACTTGAAGGTGAAAGATGATTGAACACTAAAGTGACCAGAAATTTGCACTCGATGATGTGTTGAATTTGGAATGGGCTTATAGATTCCATTTGGAGAGATGATAGAGAGTTATCGGAGATGGGCTTACAGATGCCATCCATAGTGACAGAAGAGGTCTTTGTTTCGCCTATTTTTAACTGGAAGAAATAAATCTAACTAGAAGAGGTCTTTGATTCGCCTGTCTTTAACTGGAAGAAATAAATTTAACCAGAAGAGGTCTTTGATTCGCCTGTCTTTAACTGGAAGAAATAAATCTCACCAGAAGAGGTCTTTGATTCGCCTGTCTTTAACTAGAAGAAATAAATCTAACCAGAAGAAGTCTTTGATTTTCCTGTATTTAACTGGAAGAAATAAATCTAACCAGAAGAGGTCTTTGGTTCGCCTGTCTTTAACTGGAAGAAATAAATCTCACCAAAAGAGGTCTTTGATTCGCCTGTCTTTAACTGGAAGAAATAAATCTAACCAGAAGAGGTCTTTGGTTCGCCTGTCTTTAACTGGAAGAAATAAATCTAACCAGAAGAGGTCTTTGATTTGATTGACTTTTCCTGCAAGGAATAGGGTTAGTTGCATGTAGAAGTATGCATGGCGTGATGATGTTCTCAAAATAAATAAGACTATGTTGTATGTGTATGTTATATGATGTATGAATGTGAAATGTTACTATAATGCATCTTTTTCTGGGAAAATAAATCCTTGTCTGCTACTGAGGAATTTTGGGAAGTTAAATCCCATATCACTGTTGAGGATGAAGAGTATGTACATCTTCAAACCTTGTTTAGAGTGTTTCCGCTGAGGATTCCTAATTTGTTATTTTTGAGGAGAATTCCGATGGGGAGCATTGACTTTGCTTGAGAATGTTTTATGGAGAGTGTTGGTTTCTGCTTGGGGAAGAGAACTCAGGATTTCTAGTCGTCTGTTGCTCTAGTGGGGAATTATCTCTTGAAGGTTAGTTGTTATCTGGTCGGATTCTAGGTTTCACACTAACTTGCTGGGGATAATAAAATTAACTGTTGTCTGGTTGGGTTCCAGGTATTACAGTAACTTACTGGAGATAGTAGCGACTCCGTTGGTGACTTTACTGGGGATTAGGGGTTGTGGTCCCTTGATTTGTAATAGTCGGAGAGGCAAACTCAAGCTGGGGAATTTTTCCGTTTGTTGGTGAAATAAACCCTGTTGAAAAGGATATTGGATGAACTTCTAAGGAGGATGTTCTTTAATGAGAAACTCCACAAGTCTCCCTTTTAAGATCAACTCAGCTGGGGAGAGGACCTTCTGGAGATTGAAACTCTGGCTGGTGAGTTTATGAATCCCAATTTTTGGAGATAATGTCATTGAAACAACTCTGTGGGGATATCTCAAACGCGTTTAGGGAGATGCTCGTCACTGTTTTGAGGCATACGTTTGCTTAAAAGTTTAATCATATTCATATGCATATGTTCATTCAATTTTAGTCATTAGACACCTTTGCACTAAAAACAAAAGAAAAAAAACAAAAAAAAATTGTACTTCAAAGTATATTTGTATTGATGTTTTGCCCATGAATAGGCGTTTTTGTACAAAGAGACAAAGATCCTAGTAAGAGGAAATCTTCAATAGAAATGAAAAGTGTACAGAGTGAAAACAAAAATAATTGCCATGTGGAAGTGATCTCATTGTCCCAACTCTGCTATTGCCTCTATGTCTTCGAGCAAACCTTTACCGTTTAACAAATTTGATTGGATTGATTTTGGACCATTTGAACTTTGGATTTTGGTAATAAAGCTGGCTGTAGAGATCCTAAGAGACATAGTCATATGCTTTAATCCTTAACTTTTTCCTGGACCTCCCTTTCGGGTTTTCAGCCCACCAGGATACCCAGTTTTTCCCAAGTCGCCCTTTCAGGTTTTCGACTCCACGGGTGTACAATCTTTTGCATATATCCCTAACTTTTTCTCGAACATCTTTGGTTCACCGGGATGCCCATATTTTTGCCTAGGTGTGTCAAACTAGCGGGTGATTTTATGCGTAGTATTTTTTAACTTTATCCGCATTTACGAGATGTGGGAAGTCTTCGCCATCGATAGTAGTCAGCATCATGGCACCACCAGAGAAAACATTCTTTACAATAAATGGTCCTTCGTAAGTGGGAGTCCATTTGCCCTTGGGGTCACCTTGTGGAAGAATGATGCACTTTATTACCAAGTCGCCGGCTTGATACACTCGAGGCTTGATCTTTTTGTTGAATCCCTTGATCATACGCTTTTGATACATCTGACCATGGTTGTGATACAGTGGCAGAACCAATTGTTTATTACTGGTTTTGTGTTTGTGTTTGAAAATGTTGCAGTAAACAAGAGTCGCCACCGACTTTTATTTTATCCAACAAAGGAAAGGGTGAAAAGAACAGAAAAAGACCTTTCGAGAGTTTTCTGAGTAAGGGGGGTCGATTATGGAAAGGGAAGGTGTTAGAACCCTTTTCATCTATAGTTTTCTACGGGCTCTTAGATGCTTAGCTCATTTGAAAAATACCTTGTGCTTTTGTGTGTTTTGAAAAGTATTTTTTGAAAATGCCTTAGTGCGACGATTCGCTTTATGATAACTCTTGTATCAGTCCTCAAGAGTGTTGATAAAACATTTTTTGAAAGTGTTTTTGAAATGTCTTGTGTAAGTGCAAAAGTTTATTTTGAGCAAGAATCTAAGAACTATCTACTTATACTCGAAAGGTTTGTTCTTTTCCTCCTATCCTTTAGACAACGCTATCCTACTATTAGTGAGTAGGTAGCCCTATCGCTGGATGTTTGAGGGACATTCAAAGGGACATACAGTCATAAAGGCAATATATAAAGAGGCTTTAGAAATTTTGTTTAAGGGAGTAGATCATTTACCGAAAGGCAAAACTGTAGGGTCATCGAGGGACTATGATCTTTTTATTTAAGGGTCTTTGCTAAAGCGTCTCCACTTTCGAGGGACATGGCTGTTTTATCTTCCAGAAGGCAACCAAAGTGGGCGTACCTTAGAGGTGTATATGTGCAAGGTGTGTTATGTTCAGTTATTTTAGTCTTGAGTTAAGTTTACTAATGTTTTATTATGGATCTTGTCATACAATCCTATTATCATGCATCTAAACAGTTTAAATATTGCAGAAATTTAAAGTACGGGAATTAAAGCTACGCTATTATAAAGCTTTGGGGAGGGGGATATATACATGTCCAAAAATTTGGGAGGAAAATAAAGAAAAGCAGTAAAGAGCCCTAGTTAATTCTATTACATTCCATCAGCAAATATATTGGTATAAAAAAGTGCGAAAATAAACAACGCGTGCGAAATGAAAAGAGACGTCTAAAACCCTAAAAAATTTCTAAGTAAAATAAGAAAATCTTTTTGGTTTTTTTGTTTATTTTAATAAAATAATTAAACTACCTTAAATCTAAATTTAATTAAAAAAGATAATTTATTAAATGAATCTAAGCCTAATTCTAATATTTTTGTATTTTTATTAAGAAAATATTTGAATTAAATAAATCTAATTCTAATTGGTTTTAAATTGATAAAGTCAAAATAATTAATTAAATTACAAAAATTTAAAATTAATTAGAAAAATCCTAAGTCTATTATTTTTTATCTGATTTTTTGACTTGATAAAAAAAAGGTTTCAAAAAATAAAATATAAAACAAATAAAAAAAAGCTAAAAGGAAAAATAGAAAAATATAAAACTGGGCCTGATATAAAAGAAATAGGGTGTGCGCTGGAATTTGTTACGCCCAAATTAAGCTGGCCCAGGGTCCTGTATGGATCCTTTGAGAGGATCCTTTAAATGTCCATGATGGGGGTGCATATTTGATGGTGTAGATCTGATGGCTTATGGTAGGCGCTTGGTGATGCAACGCATTGGATCCTGCAAGCAATGTTAGAAAAATAAAATTGCTGGACTGAGACTCGAACCCAAGCCTTCTCCCTTTTCACGCGTATTGCCTTGCCATTTGAGTTGCTGTTTCAATTGTTATCATAATGAAACAAATATAATATAATATGAAAACATTATTATCCCCATATTTTCAAAACGCGCGCGCTGAGATTCAAATGGGCCAATAAGGTGATGACGCGCATGATGTCGGAGTCAACAATTTCAGGGGTGCCGGAGTCAAACTCCGGTCACCTTCTCCGACCAAACCAAAATTCTAAAACCTGCAAAAGGAAAAATCAAGGCTCAAGATTAAGGCTACCCCCTATTTCGTATGCTACGAGTTCAATGGTGGTGGTCGTTTGGCGTGAAAAGACATGCAACGTCCTGTTCGAAGCTTAGCCGTTCTAGAACCCTAGAAATGGTAACCTGCAATCTATGGCCTTAGCTTTACATGTAAAACGTTAGAAAGTTTCAAAATGATCAAACAAACATGACTATATGCTTCAAATCTATTCAATATGTGTATACTAAAAGATTAAGATGCCAAAATTTTATCCAATGGAGATGGTTCGGTTGGGCACTTCTGGGTGTGGAACAGCGTGGATGAAGGTTGGTATGTGCTCTTAGGAATCTCAGGATGTTATATGAGGACTTGGAATGGACTGAAAGGGGCTGGAATTATGCGTTTGAATTTGACAACTTTGATGGATTTTTTGGAAATTTCGTGGATTCTTTAGGCAGTGTGTATCTCTCCATAATGCTTGCAAATGTGATGTACAAATAGAGGAGAGGGAGGTGTTGTAACCCAAAATTTTCCCTCCCATTTTTCAAGGCATTTCTCACAAGTATTCTCAAGGTTCAAGCTTGCACATGTACATTGGGATTTTCCAGTACCAAGATTAAAAGGAAAAACTGTAAAAAGGGAGAAAATAGATAAAAATAATATTTTGACAAATTTGGAGAAAAACATGTGTTTTTCGATTTAACTCATTCGGTTGGCCTTTCGGCTTATTTTGATGCAGGTTTGGCTTGCATCCTTCGACTGGGCATGGACCTCTAGCACGCATGGATTCACAAGGTACAAGGCCTCTTGTAACCTCCTTCGATTCCAAGGAAAAAGGTTCCCTTTTTGCATCCTTTGATTTTCACTTCTTGCCTCCTATATGCCTCTTTCGAATCTGGATATTTTGGCCTCCTGCATGCACCTTTCGTTTGGGCATGTGGTTCATTCAGTACAAGCTACTGGTCATACCCTTTGTTTGGGCACATGAATCCTTCAGTACAAGCTACTGGTCACACCTTTTGTTTGGGCATGTTTGTTCCCTTCATGCAAGCTTCATTTAAACATAGATCTTTTGCATGTTTACATGAAGTCACAAGGCAGGAACCCCGTATGTACACTCCTTTATTTGGCCACTTGGAACTTTGGACAGGCAAGCCTTTGACTGGACAGAACCACCTTCACAAAGTTTCCTTCCATTTCGTGTCCCCTTCGAATCAGAATCCTTCGAATCCAACTCTAGGCATCCCATTCGAAGGACATGCTTGATGGCCATTCAAAGGATTTACAAGCCCACCTTAAGGCATGTTTTTGGTGACCCATCCAAGGGTCACACTTTTGGCTCCTTCGAAGGATGCCCAAAAGTGACTCAATCAAAAGACACTTATTAGAGGAAAATCAAATAGTATTGCTTGGAGAAGAGTCTGGTCGAAGAAGGGTCAAAATGAAAAGATGATATTCAAAGATGCTTGCTGCCAAGTTCAGGCATGGTACACTGGTCAAAACTGCTGCACAACAGTCCTGAAACACTACCCCTTTTCTTACACCAAAATAGCATACAAGTACATTGGGATTTTCCAGCTTGCACAAGTACATTGGGATTTTTCAGTACCAAGATTAAAAGGAAACTGTCAAAAAGGGAGAAAACAGATAAAAATAATATTTTGACAAAATTTGGAGAAAAATAAGTGTTCTTCTATTCAGCCCCTTCGATTGGCCTTTTGGCCTCTTATGATGCAAGTTTGGCTTGCATCCTTCGACTGGGCATGGGCCTCTGGCACGTTGGTTTCGATTCCAAGGCAAAAGGCTCCCTTTTAGCATCTTTCGATTTGCATTTTTTCCTCCTATATACCCCTTTTGAATCTAGACATTTTGGCCTCCTACATGTACCTTTCATTTTGGCATTTGGTTCCTTCAGTACAAGCTACAGGACACACCTTTCATTTGGGCATGTGGTTCCTTCAGTACAAGCTACTAGTCACACCTTTCGTTTGGGAATGATTGGTTCCCTTCATGCAAGTTTCGTTCGAACATAAATCTTTTGCATGTTGGCATGAAGTCACAAGGCAAAAAGCCTCATGTAGCCTCCTTCGATTCCAAGGAAAAAAGCCTCCTTTTGGCATCCTTCAATTACACATTCAAACTTCCTGCATGCATCTTTCATTTGGCTTTATGGACTTCTTCAAATGAAAGCTGGGGTTACGTACTTCATTTGGGCAGGAAATCTCCTTCGATGTAAGTTTAATCCATAAGCTTCGTTTGGGAATTTTCTCCCTTCGAAACAGTCTTCTTTAGTAAATTTCTAGAACTCTTCAACACAAGTGGAAAATAGGATTTTTAAAGAACACTGATCAAATCTTTGGGCCATGCTACATGATCTTACTTTGAAAGCCTTAATGCCTGTATGTCACTCCATAATTAATTGCTTACATTTTGGATTAAGTTATTGTCAAGGTGATTAAGCCTTTGTCCAGAAGTTTTTTTCATGAAAGTGAACTTGCTAGTAAAAATCTTGTCCCAAGCCCATGTTTTGCTTAAATCCTATTTGTACTTCACCAAAAGTCAGGGAAGTCAGCCCCTTTTAACCAACAACTTTGATACTTCACCTTGGGACCTTGGAAAATATGACATATCTTAATATTCATGTTTCAGCCAAGCCACATCTTTGTTTAAACTCCCAAATATTTTCTCTATAAATAGAGAAACCATTGACAAAGAAAAGAGCCAGATTTTTTCTAGAGAGAAAAATCATAAAAATCCTCAAGCACTCAAACTCCCCAATATTCTCAAACTCTCAAACATTCTCAAACCTTCTAAACTCTACGTTTTTTTTCACAAAAAAAACCCTCAGTAGTGTACCTTTTGATTCACTTCCCCTAAACTGTAGCGTAATAACCTTCGATTCACTCATCACCATCATATACTCTCTTTCGATTCAGTGAATGCCCAAACCAAGCAGTAACTGAACTAGCTCCAGGAAGATTCCAACGAAGCTCCCTTCACCACCAAAGAAGTCACCTACAACTCTTTCGATTAAGCACTTCAAGAGGTAAGTTCTCTCTAAACTTGGAACTCTTTCATTTAAATACCATGTGCACATGCCAATAAAGAAAATTTTAGATGTTTCTAGACCATGTTTTAGCTTTCGATTCTGACTGCCCATATGCTGAAAACTCAACTTTAATTAGTTATGCTTTGGACTTTGAGACCCATTGGTTTTTGTGCTAACCCCTAGACTGTAGTTATGTTTGGATGTTGCATTTTAAGAACTTAAGGCAATTTTGTTATACCCTTTGATTGACTAGCTGCACAAGCCTTTCGAATCACAATCTGAGGGCCTAATATGCTTACAAGGAGTCAGCAAGGAGCCTGTGGCAAGGCCATAACCTTGATATTTCTAGGCCTCAGACGAAAGACAAAACCTTGCTATTTCCAGGCCTCAAACGAAAGACATAACCTTGCTGCCTCCAAGCCTAAAAAAAAAGACAGAACTATGCTGACTTCCAGGCCCAGACGAAAGGCGTGCCCACACTGATTCCAACCCCCGGTCGAAGGAGACAGAAAGGCAAATCTAAGGGCATGACTCCACTAACTCCAGACCCCAAATCGAAGGAAGCCAAAAAATGCAGAATCGAAAGGCATTTTTGCCTGAATCGAAAGACCCATTTTTCTTGCTTTTATTTTATTTTTTCCTTTATATTTTCATGCTATTCAATATGGTTGTAATAATGCAGGATTTTATCTTTTTGCATTTTCTTACTTTTGTATGCTTGCTAGTAAAATAGGGAATGTATGGCAAGATAAAATCAACAAGTAGACAACCCCTAATCAAAGACTAAATGCATGCAAATCAAACACACTATTGACACATGCACCCCTAGGGTTAACTTCACTTGTTGCATTGAGAAAATAGTCATAATATGCATGTGAGACATATTAGCAAAAACAATAAAAAAAGGCAAGATCATAGTCCCTCGACAACGCTTCGAATGTTACCTTCAAATGATCTTAGTCCCTCAAGAGAAATGCTAAGATATCTCACAACATTTCTATTCATGACTATACGATGACCCACGCCTGTCCCTTTACATCCAAAGATAAGGCTTCTTACCAATCAATGGTAAGATAGCAATATCAAAGGAAGAAATGAACAAAAGACTTTTGAGTAGGTAGAACGTTCTTAGTTGCTTGCTCACAATCCATCTTCAAAAACAAACATATTTTCAAACACACTAAACACTTTCAAAAACTTGAAATATTTTCAAAATTCCAACACTTTGTATGCATTCTTATAAAGATAAGAATCATTACAAAGTTTGCCTAAACAAATGCGCTTTTCACAAATACTTTAAAAAACCACCACAAAGCACATTTTCAAACAAAAGGAATGATCTAGCAAGCAACTAAGAGCCCATAGATAACTATGGATGAAAAGGGTTCTAACACCTTCCCTTTTCATAATCTACCCCCCGAACTCAAGAAAAAAAATCTCAAAGGTCTTTCCTGTTCTTTTCACCCTTTCCTTTATTGGATAAAAGAAAAGTAGGTGGCGACTCTTTCTATCCGCAACAATTGCGATCAAACGCAAAACATCCTAAGTCAGTTCTCCCACCATGTTACAGAACTGGAGACTCTACTGGGGAAAAGATTAAAAGTGGGGTTACCTTAGGGCTAGATCACATTTACTTGCTTTTATTTGTTTGACTTGTTTGCTTTACATTTTGGTTCCTTGTTTGGGCTTGTTTTGATCCTCTACCCGGATCTGGGACACCTTTTTAGGTAAGTAGTATTAGATTGTGGAAACTGTACAACATAGACCGATATGGTTAAAGCAATGGCTACGTTAATGTGATGCATTTGTTGGTACCGGTATCCCTTGTGTTGAATCGAGGAGAATATGGGGCCGCTGAGCAGCGGCATGAAGTATTAACTGAACTTAGAACCTTAATTGAAAAACTTGGCCATTAGGAAGTAGTGAGATAACCGGTTTTGGTGGAAAGCTGAAAATTGGTTGATACTCGATACTACACTTATTGAGATTGGACTTTTGGGATATCTCGGCCGCAATAAAAGATTGATTATGCTGAGACAATGCCTAAAAGAAAGCTCATTAATATTGAGATTCCCTAGAACCCAATTACTATTACTAGGACAGGTTGAGCCAACTAAACTTCAAGAGGGTACTTACCTACTGTGATACGGTGGGAGAACTGACGTTGAGGGTTTTGCGATTGTGTTTGCAAATGTTGCGGTTTAGCAAGAGTCGCCACCGACTTTTCTTTTATCCAATAAGGAAAGGTGAAAAAGCACAAGAAAGACCTTTTGAGATGTTTTCATGAGTTCGGGGGGTAGATTATGAAAAGGGAAGGTATTAGCACCCTTTCCATCCATTGTTTTCCATGGGCTCTTAGTTACTTGTCAGATCACTTGCTTTTGTTTGAAAATTGTGCTTTTGTGTGGTTTTGAAAGTATTTTGAAAAGGTGCCATTGTTTAGGCGAACTTTGCAATGATTCCCGTTCGTAAGAATGTATGCAACGTGTTGCGCTTTTGAAAATATTTCAATATTTGGAAAGTGTTTTGAATATGTTTTGGAAAGTGTATGTGATTGTTTTGAAAATAGCAAGGATGTTTGTTTTGAAATTGAGCAAGTAACTAAAAGTTATCTACCTACTCAAAAGGTTTTAGATGTGTTTTTCCTCCTCCTTTAGATGTTGCTATCTTACCATTGATTTGATAAAAAGCCCCATCGTTGGATGTGAAGGGACGAGTGTTGGATCATCGTATAACCATGATAGCAATGTTGTGAAATGACTTAGCACTTTTCTGTAGGGACTAAGATCATTTTGAAAGGTAACTTTTGATAGCGTCATCTAGGGACTATGATCTTTTTCGATTTGTTTGTGCTAAGACATCCCACATGCATAACATGGCCATTTTTGTAAGGCAACAAGTGGGATTTCCTTAAGGGTGCATGTGTGCAAGTGTGTTTGATTGTATGCATTTTTTCTTTGATTTTTGGGTTGCCTACTTGTTGATTTTATCTTGCCATACACACCTAATTACTAGCATTTGTACAAAGCCATAAAAATGCAGGAAATAAATATCCTACACTATTACAACCATATTGAATTGCATGAAAATATAAAGGCAAAAATAAGGTAAAAGCAAGAAAAATGGATCTTTTGATTTTAGGGCAGCAAACCCTTCGACTCTGCCATTTTCGGCCTTCTTCGACCTTACCTGAAAAGGGGTGAAAGAATGAGTTTCGATTGGGGGTCTGGAGGCCAGCATGTTGTGCCTTTCGAATTCCTCTTTCATTTGGCCTGAAGGTTAGTATGGAAGCCAGAGGCTTCAATTCTAACTTTTCTGTCTCCTATTTCTTTCATTTGAGTTTGAATAGAAACATGGCCCAAGGCCATGCCAACATCACCTTAAGACTAGATTAGTTCTTTAAACCGTATTTAAATGTACCAAGAACAAAAAAAGCCAAGAAGATTGTTAACCATGACACATATTAAGAGAGTGAAAACAAAACAAAAAGAAGAAAATAGTATGTACATGTTTTAAATGAAAAAGAAAACTTATTTATATGCTATACTGGAAACGAAGGGCTAAAGCTTAGAAATGACTTACCTTGCTGGAGGTTGGAGCGTGTTCTGGACTTTGAAGTGGTTGCTTTGAATGCCTCTGGATTCGAAGGAAAAAGACCTTGGGTAGTCCTTCGACACTGGGTTTGAAAGAACCAAACATGTGAACTATCCTTCTTTTTAGATTCAAAGGAAAGAACAAGTGGGATGTTCCTTGAGTCGAAGGAAACTGAAATGTATTGTTTGAAGGAGGCAACAATGATTCTGGTTTTTGATTTCACAAGTGTTGAAATGTTTTAGAGTTTTATGGTGTGTGAGAATTTTTAAGATACGTTCCTCTCCTGTCCTCCTTTCTCTCCCTCCTTTTTTTGTGCAAATGAACTCTCTATTTATAGAGAAAGGTTTTTGGGAAGCTTGGTGAGAAAATATAATAAAATAAGGCTCAGCTGGAAAGTAAGTGCCCACTTGTGCCATAAAAGCAAAATGAATGGTTCAGACGGGGTTGCTTCCTTCTGAAGGAAAACAGGTGCAAGGCTCAAGACAACTTTTCTAAAAGGTAGTGTTATGCTGTTAAGTGCAAGTGGTCTTGGACAACAACTGGGTAAAGGCCTAAAAAGGGAAGACACGTAGCCTAGCCTATGGGTCTAAATGTTCAACTTTATCTTTGAGTCGAATCCTCCATCTTTCTACACATTTTGACCAGACTAGAATAACACAACATTAGTTTTCACCAGTTGTGTGTCATAATGCAGGACTATGGCGTGTCGAAGGGTTTACGGTTGGATTCATAAGTGATATGAAGGCGCATTCGAATCATACATGAAGATGAATTTGAAAGTCACAGGAAGGTAGCCATTCATCCAATCGAAAGCTTATGAATCCAAGGCAAACAGGTGAGGGGCGAACGATGCAGTCGAATGACACTTTTTAGAAGGTTATTAACTTCTGAATTGAAGGAAGTTTTCAGGAGATTATTGACTTTTTGAATTGAAGAAAACCCAAAGGAGGCCTTTACTTCCTGAGTCGAACGACATTCCTAAGTCAAAGGACATTGTTTCAAAGGGAAACAAAAACTCAATTGAAGCTTGTATGAAGATCATTTCCTTCTGAGTCGAAGGAAGCCTTTTTGAAGTCACATGCCCAGACGAAAGAGGCACGCTAGCAGCAACTTTTGAGAAATCGAAGGAGGTGCAAATTCCAGTCGAAGAGGGCTGAAGTCGAAGGAGCCCTATTTTCCTCCAAATTCGTCAAAATGTTATTTTTATTTGTTTTCTCTCTTTTTGGCAGTTTCCCTTTAATTCTGGTGCTGGAAAATCCCAATGTACTTGTGCAAGCTTGAATTTTGAGAATCATCGTGAGAGACGCCTTAAGAATTGAGAGGGCAAATTTTGGGGTACAACAACTGCCCCTGTTCAAACTTCTTGAACCTAAAGAGTTAGGTTGGCGGATCTGGCATCCGTGACTTGATGGTGAGAGATGTTTGAACACCAGAGTGCCCAGAAATTTGCACTCGAAGATGGATGGTGAATGGGCTTATAGATGCCATTTCGAGGAATGTTGGTAAACTCTGGAAGAAGTGTCAGCACAAATCTCCTGTTGATCCATACTAGACTTGTTGCTTTACCTGTGAGAAAGGGGTTAGGAAAATGCAGATGCTTTCATGATGCTTACCAGATGTGGTATCATGCTAAATGCATTGTTATGTACATGATATGATGTATGAATGCGAAATGTGTTTTCGTCCGGGAAAATAAATCCCTGACCACTGCTGAGGAAATCTTCGGAGGTTGAATCCTTGATTGCCTGTTGAAAATGAAGAATATGCATATCTTCAAATTCTATTGAAGATATGCTTCTGCTGGGGAGCATTACTCAAGAATCAGCTGTTATCTGGTCGGATCCAGGCTTCACAATTGCTGAGGATGAAGTAGTCGGTTGTTATCTGGTCGGGTCCAGGTTTCATGGCAACTTACTGGAGGAAGAGATGAATTAACTGTTATATGGTCGGATCCAGGCTTTGCAGAAAATTCCTTGAAATTGAATGGTTATCTGGTCGGATCTAGGCTTCACAACAACTTGATGGGGATATAAAAGTTAACTGTTATCTGGTCAGGCCCAGGCTTCACAGCAACTCGCTGGGGATACAAAAGTTAATTTTTATCTGGTCGGGTCCAGGCTTCACAGCAACTCGCTGGGGATACAAAAGTTAACTGTTATCTGGTCGGGCCCGGGCTTTGTAGTAACTTGGAATGGAAACTACTATCTGTTAATCCGACTGGGGAAATAAACCCTGTTGAAGAGATGAATTTCTTTTTAGACAGAGACCTCTAGGCTTCAGATTTGTAGAAGTTTTCGAGAGATTGAGGCTCTGGCAGGGGGTTTATCCTTTGTGAAGAAATTTTTGTAGGCAATTCCGCTGGGGAAATGATGCATTGGGGTTGTCCCTATAGGGATAATGACGGCGAGATAACTCTGTGGGGAATAAAAATATGCTGAGGAGATTGTTGTACCCCAAAATTTTCCCTCTCATTTCATCAACATTTTCTCATCACAAGGCTCTTGGAGCTCAAGATCAAGTTAGGGTTTGCTCTGCTCAAGACCCCTCCTTGCATTGTTGACCCAAATTAGGGTTTGAGTTTGCACAAAGATGTTTTGACCTAAAATTCCCAAAGTGACTTTCATGCTTCATGTTGTACTCACAAGTTTATTCATACCAAGTTTCAAGCCTTGATTCCAATTTTTGCCCAATCAATTGGACAGTTGACCTAAAATCAGCTGTATTGGGGAAAAAGTCAACTGTGGTCAATTGATAGTCAAACCTCATGAAATTTGACCCACATCAACATAATGAACTCATATGAACCATTTGGTCAAGTTTGGATCACAATTCCACAAGAAATTTGATCAGATCACCAAAAGGGCAAAATGGTCATTTTTAGGGTTTTGACTACACAAAGGCAATTTTTGACTGTTTGACCTAACCAATGGCAAACCAAGCTCACATATGGATTCAAGGACTCAATGGCATTGTCTTGACCCATTCAACAAGTTCAAAAGATCTCAAATGCACAGGATTGACAGATGAATTTTCCAGTCAACTGATCAAAATTTGACTGTATACTGGAAAGTCAAACTTTGACTTTTCGGTCAAAATCAAGTGCCAAGATTCATTTTTCATCAAGACATGTCAAATTATGAAACTTGGTCATCAAGAAATCCAAAATTGCAAATTAGGGTTTAAAATGAAGAAATTTCATAACTTAGAAATTTTCTAAGTTATGAAATTCCCTTATTTTTCCCTAACTTTGTCCCATTTTTTCATCAAGATACAATTAGATTCAAACAAAACTCAAAACATAAAAGTTGTAGTCCATTGCAAAATCTACAACTTTTATTCACAAAGTTTTCTCAAAGGAAGATTGTAACTCAAGTTATGATTTTTGGAACAAGGGTACAAAACATTTTTAACTTAGAAAATTTTTGACCTATTATAGGCAGGATTTTTGTCCAACTTCTTGGCCATTTTTCACATGGTTCCACTTGGAGTTTCAATTTTCATTACAAAGATGGATTGTAGTACACATTCCAAGCTTTCCAAATTGTCCAAGAACTTCTCAAACACCCTTGTGGTTAGAGAGAATCGAATTTTCAAAGTTGGGCAAAAGTCACTTTTGTTCATAACCAAATACATGTTCATACATTGGCATTTTTCAAATCAGCTTGTACAAGCTAGCTTGTAGGCCTCAAAACCAGTCTCACACACCATAATTAAATGCCTAACCATTGTATTAATGAATTATTTCTTCCCTTTGAGCATTGCACATAAAATCAATCCTTAAGTAGAAAAAGCAAACATGCCATTTTGATAAAGATGCACTTTATGTCAAATACAAAATCCAAGAGGCATGGGCCAGATCTTTGGGGCTAGCATTTGTACACAAATCACTCTGATCAAGAACAAGAGGTGCAGCATAGATAGAGAGGATATACAGGCCTGCATAAGGACTTGAGCTTACTTACTTCAAAAACAAGCAAGATTGCAAAACAACTCCAATCTCTCATTCCTGTGAAAACCAGCCAAAGCAAACTTTGCAAACATCTTCCACATGTCCTAACTAGCCTAAGGCACGAATTAACCACCCCTTAAACCTCCTCAAACACAAAAACACCCTCTTGCTGTAGAAATAGAGCAAGTTCTGCAACTTGACTTCCACAAACATTTCCACTCGTGCACGTTGGCTAAGACCAGTTCAAATACATTCTATATCACCCATACAAACTATCCCAAGCTGTAACATCCTTAACATCGTTTGCCATTTTTGCTTTCAAGCTGTGCAGGTGGACTTCCATAGCACGATACAGGCAGTTTCAGAGCAAGCCAAGCATAGGAGAAGCATCCTTGGACTTCAGGCAAGCTCAACCAAAGCTCAAAATCCATTGGAAGTTGCTACATTGTTCTGTTCAAATCAAGCTGAAACAGGTAAAAACATGAACTTCTATCTCTCTATCCAGGCATGATTAAGCTTAGGTTTGTGAAGAAAACATGTTCTACTCATAGCCATGAAGCCATCCATGTATTTACTTTTCATTTATATTATGCGTGCTGTGAGAATTTTGGCCATGAACATTGAAGAAAAATTAGGTCAGAAATTGGGGATGAAGAAATTCTCCTTCGTTTCTTAGAGTTAGGTCAAGTATTTTATATGTATGAATTCGTCTCTTGATGCTCTACATTATTTGTGTTGTGAGTTTTTGCTAAAAGTCAAGGAATTAGGATTTGTGTTGGACAAGAAGAAGCGCGTGTTTTTGTTTCAAACAGGCTGCTGGAGGAAGAAGATGACTGGCTTGGGCTGGGCCTGAGTCAGTCTTGCTTTTTGCACCCCTTTTCTCATTTTGCACCCCCTGCCCCATTGAGTGAAATCTTTATCATTTTTGATTTTTTCTTTTTGATTCTGACTTATTATTTTTTGCTCAAATATAAAAAAATATCAAAAATTATTTTTCCACACATTTTTGCATTTATTTGGCATTTATTTGTTTTATTTAAACATATACATGTAAATAAATATAGATACTTTTATTTAAAACACTAAAAAATAATACAAAAATATATTTATTTTCAGTTATTATTTTTTCATTTACATTTTGAAGACATTTTCTAAAAATACATATTTTTGTAAATAATTAATATTTTATTTTTTGTACATTTAGCTTATTAAATATATATAAATATACTTATACATATTTTATTAAATATTTAGGACAAAAATATGAAAATAATATATTTTTATTTTTATTAATATTTGACATCAAAAATACTTTTTTTTACAATATACTTCTTTTTTTATTTTTTTTTATAAATTAATATATAAATATTGTATATAATTAATAAATAAACATTATTTATTTAAAAAAACTAGGGTTTTGCCCTAAACCATAAAATATCCAAAAATTGACCTTTTCATTTTTGTTTATATTTCATATTGAAAAATACTTTCACATACATAAAAAATCATTTTTGGGCATAATATATTTTTGCATATTTATTATATTTGTTTAAATATTGTACAATTTGATATTTGTATATTCAATATGGATGTAATAGCTTTAGATTTAATTTCTTGCTAAATATCCTCCATTCAAACATTTGTACCCCAATCCCCATAATTATGTTGTAATAATTTAGGACTTTAAATTTCCGCATTTAAAAGCTTTCAAATTATGCCATTATAGACTTAGGGTTTGTATGCAAATAAAATAAACAAATAGCTTGACCTAAATTCAAAGACAAAGATGCATGAAAATGGATAACACAATGCACACTTGCACCCTTAGGGTTACTCCACTTGTTGCCTTCAAAAAATGGGCCATGTTGCATGTTGAGTGTCTTTGGTAAAACAAAAACAAATCAAATGATCATAGTCCCTCGATGACGCTTTCTCAAGTTGCCTAAAAAATGATCAAGTCCCTTGAAGGAAAAATTGCCAAAGACAATTGGAACTATTGCATTCATGGTCTAAACGATGACCCGCGTCCGTCCCGTTAACATCCTAACACAAGATTGTCCACCAAATACAATGGTGGAACAATACTGTTAAAAGGGTTAAAACATAGGAAAGATCTTTGAGAAATTTAGGGTAGATAGCTCTTGGTTACTTGACCAACTTGCAAAACAAATCCTTGCCATTTTTCAAAACACACTCCACAACACAAACTTTCAAAACAACTTTCAAAACATTAAAAACTTTTCAAAAGACAAACACACCTTTGTATACATTCAAACATGGATCATTACAAAGGTTGCCACAAATGGCCTCTTTTCAAAACATCTTTCAAAATCACGCACAAAGCACCATTTCAAACAAAAGCACCATTTCAAACAATTGAAAATGCAAGGCAAGTGATCTAAGAAAGTAACTAAGAGCCCATGGATAACCATGGATAGAAAGGGTGCTAATACCTTCCCTTTCTATAATCTACTCCCCGAACCCAAGAAAACATCTCAAAGGTTTTTCCTGTGCTTTTTAACCTTTCCTTAGGATAAAATAAAAAGTCGGTGGCGACTCTTGCTAAACCGAAACATTTGCGAAAACAAACGCAAAACCTCAAGTCAGTTCTCCCACCGTATCACAGAACTGGCGACTCTGCTGGGGAAAAAATTAAAAGTGGAGTAACCTTAGGGCTTAGATCACCCTTTTGCATGACTAATTGTTTGCTTTGATTGCTTTACATCTTGGTTCTCTTGTTTGGGCTTGAAATCCTACACCCGGATTTGGGGAAACATTCATAGATAGCAATACGTTGTGGAAACTGTGCGGGGTATACCGACACGGTTGAAGCAATAGCTATATTAGTGCAACATATTTGTGAGTACCGGTAACCCTTGAGTTCAATCAAGGAGAGTACGGGGCCGCTGAGTGATGTCACTAAGCACTAATGACCTAGAACCTTACTTGACCATCTTGGCCTTTTATTAGGGGTAGTGAGATGACCGGCTTTGGTGCAGTCTGAAGTTGGTAGATACTCGATACTACACTCATTGAGGGTTGTTTTCTTGGAATATTTTGGTCGCTAGTTAAGTGGCTAAACCAAAACAATGAACATGGAAAACAATCCAATGATATTGAGCTCCTTAGAACCCGGTTACTACTTATAGGACAGGTTTTTAAGCCAACTTCACTCAAGAGGGTACTTACCTATGAAACCTCATGCAAGCCTGAAACTAGGGTTTTGTGTGACTTGCTTGTACATATGTTTGTGCATACATCATGAACATCATAAAGCATCATATGCATCCACTAACCATTTCAAGGGTTTGGATCTTCATCTTTGTTCCTGTTTTGTAGGTCATGGAAATTCTTCGCAGGAAAACTATCCAAGTCAACCTTGTGAGAATCCCTCCTCAACTCAAGGAGCTTACATCCAGAATTCCAGAAAGCTCTCTCTTCAGTGAAAGACATGGTAGACTGCTCAACCTAGTCAACACCAGCATTGAAGAAGACATGGTGAAAGTGCTTTTCCAATTCTTTGACCCCTTTCACCACTGTTTCACATTTCCCGACTATCAATTGGTGCCTACTTTAGAGGAATTTTCTCAACTCCTGAGAATTCCTATTCTTAATCAACTACCTTTCAACGGTACGGAAAAAGAACCAAAGCCTGAAGATGTTGCTCAAGCACTACACTTGCAACCATCTGACATCAAGGGGCATTGGGAGACTAGAAGTGGTATCAAGGGCTTCTTGGCAAAATTCTTGTTTGAGAAGGCGCAAGAGTGTTGGAATTCCCTGGATCTGCAAGCCTTTGAAGAGATTGTGGCACTCCTTATTTATGGGTTGGTCTTGTTCCCAAATCCTGACCAACTTATAGATGTCAATGCTGTAAAGATTTTCCTATCCAGGAATCCCATACCTACATTGCTCGGAGATATCCTCCACTCATTTTACACACGAACAATGAGGAAGAGAGGTGTTCTCATGTGCTGTACTCCTCTCCTTGCAAGGTGGTTTATTTCTCACCTTCCACAATCTGTTTTGAAGAATGAACAAGGCTTAAGGTGGTCACAACAGTTGATGACCCTCACACATTCAGATGTACATTGGTGTTCTCGGTCCAGAGGAAATGTCATCATCGTCGATCATTGTGATGAGTTCCCTAATGTTCCATTACTTGGCATAAGGGGAGGCATTACCTACAACCCTTGTCTAGCTTTGAGACAATTTGGATATGCACGGAGGGATAGCCCTCATGACATGCTGATTCCTGACCTGGTTTTTGACTTCGACAATGATGCGCAAGGACTTCGCCAAAGATTCATCAGAGCCTGGAGGATGCCTAACAAGGTAGATAGCAAGACACTGGGGCACAAGAACTCCATCCCTCTTGAGCCTTACCTCAAGTGGGTAAGAACTCGAGCCCAGAGTCTTATGATGCCATACCCTCATATTCTCCCTTTGATTAAAGAGCCTGTTAAGGAAGGAGAGGTTCCCTACACCATCCTACATCCTGACATCCCTACATCATTGGAGGAGATGCTGAAGAGTTGGATCCAACTCAAGGAAGAAAGGGATACTTTTGAAGCCAGCTTCTACGCCAGTGAGAAGAAGGTTTTGGAGCTTACCCGCCGACTTCACGAGGAGGAGACCCTCAACACTTACATCGCACCAAAGAGGATGCGCAACGTCTTTTTACCTTAAGAAGTTTTTGTAATATTTGGCCCATGGGGCATTTATGTACTAACAAATATCTTCTTATTAATATGACGTGTGTTCTTTTTGTTTGCAACAATTTTGAATTTCTAAATCCTTGAATGCATTACATGAATAAACATATCATTCATCATATGCATAAACAGGTCTTCACACCAGGTTTCCTTATCTCTCTGCTGTTTATTTCAGTAAGATGGATCTCGAACAGACGGTCAAAGATCTGCAGGCACAAAACTCACAGTTTCAACAGCTCCTTATGACCTTGGAAAAGGGTCAGGAAGATCTTAAAGCACTGTTAGGAAATAAAGAGCAATAAAAAGGAAAAAAGAAGAAGAAAAGAGTTGGGGTAGCTACACTGGGAAGAAGGTTTGAGAATGAAGCTATGAGAGTTCTTGAATTCCCCTCCACATCTGATGAGGGGACCGGTAAAGGAAAAGGGTCTGCATTACCTTCTGAGTCCGAGGCTGAAGAGGAAGAGGTAGAGGAAGATGAAGACTACTCATAGCAGTAATACCCGCCAGCGGACAACAAATACAAAAACCTGGAGGATAGACTGGCAGCTATGGAGCTGCAAAGGGTTCCCGGGTTAGATTGTGAAGAATTGGGATTGATTGCTGGGATTGTGATCCCTCCAAAGTTTAAGGTGCCAATTTTTGCAAAATATGACGGGCTGTCTTGCCCGAAGATGCACCTGAGGTCGTATGTCAGGAAAATTCAACCTCATTCATCTGATAGAAATCTTTGGGTACACTTCTTCCAGGATAGCCTGTCTGGTACACAGCTAGATTGGTTTTACCAGCTTGAGAGGTCAGAGGTGCATAGTTGGGAGGATTTGGCAGCTGCCTTTTATCGCCAGTATCAATATAACGCTGACTTGGCGCCAACCCGTACTCAGCTACAAAGTATGGGAATGGCCTCAAATGAGGGATTCAAAGAATACGCCCAGAAATGGCGCGACTTGGCCGGGAGAGTGCAGCCACCTCTCTCAGATAGGGAACTAGTTGATATGTTCTTGGGGACCCTATCTGGCCCGTTCTTCAACCATTTGATCGGGAGCTCTTCCGCAGGGTTTACTGAATTGATTCTGACTGGCGAACGGGTGGAAGCTGGTATTAAGAGTGGGAAGATTCAAAGAGATGCCTCTGCATCTACAACTGTTAAAAAGCCATTTCCAGCCAAGAAGGAGGCAGCTGTTGTGTACTCTCAAAAGGGATTGGGGAGAACTGAGCGTCGGCCGACCGTGGGGGCCGTGATGATTCAAAATTCGTCAAATGATCAGCCTCGTACCAATCAGTCTAGACCTAACCAGCAACGGGTAGAACGGCCACAACGGCAGTTCACCCGCATCAATATGACGTCTGCACAAGTTCTTCCCCATTTGTTGAAGTTGAATCTGACTGGTTTAAAGGAGGAACCGAAAAACCCTAACACCACATCTCCATACTATCATGCCAATGCTAAATGTGCCTACCATTCTGATAGCGCCGGACATGACACCAACAATTGTTGGGCGCTAAAGAAAAAAATTCAAGACTTGATAGACGCAAAAGAGGTTGAGTTCGACGCCCCCGAGAAGCCGAACGTAATATCCTCTCTGATGCCAAAGCATGGCCATCATGTTCATGTCGTGGAAGAAGATCTGTATGTTTCTGCTGTTGATGATCTGGTAACTCCATTACTGACAATCAAGTTGAATCTGTTAAAATCTGGGATTTTCCCAGGATGTAAAGAAGACTGCTACTGTTGTTCCTCCCTACCAATCAACTGTCCATTGCTGAAGATAGGCATCCAAGGCCTAATGGATAGCTAACAAATTCTTTTCGAAAAGATTCCTGCTACTCCAACCCCTATCGAAGATGTTTCAATAATCACCATTTCCACCAATCTTTCCAAGGTCCCTAAAAAGCTTGTTAAGATTACATCCGCTACGAAGATTGTTCCTCTGAAAATAACCATGCTTGAGCCTGTCCCCTACAAATCTGACAAATCAATACCATGGAATTATGGTGGAGAAATCTACTACCATGGTGTTAAACAAGTTGAGATAACTGAATAGAGCTCTGACGAAGAAACTACTGACATTGGAAATATTGCCGGTACGAGCAAGATTACCCGAAGTGGGAGAATTTTCTCTCCAGAGATTGCCCCTCCAAAGGAAATCTTTGGACCCTCAGCTGCTGCCAAAGTTACTCCTGCACCGATAAAACTTTCTGCAAGAATTCCGTTGATTGAAGAAGTCGTCACTCCTGTGGTTGTTCCTCCTACTTCTGCTGATAAGGGGAAAGGGATCCAAGATGAGCTCGTCAGGACAAGGGCTCAACCATTGGTCATCCCCGAAACCTGTAAGAAAGAAATGGAGGAGATTCTGAAAATAATAAAGAAGAGTGATTATGACGTTGTAGAGCAACTGGGGCAAACCCCCTCGAAGATCTCCATGCTAGCTTTGCTGCTTTGTTCGGAGGCTCATGCCAAAGCATTGACAAGATTTCTGAAGACAGCCCATGTTCCCCAGGAAACCTCAGCCGATCAATTCCAGGATTGTGTAGCCAGCCTTACCGCAGACAACGGCCTAGGTTTCTCTGATGTTGACCTGACTCCGAAAGGAAGAAAGCACAATGACGCATTGCATGTGTCATTTGAATGCTGAGGAACTACTCTTGCCCATGTTTTGGTCGACACTGGTTCTTCTCTGAACGTGCTGCCTAAGAAAGCTCTGGATCGATTGGATTGTGAAGGCTTGGAGCTGAAACCAAGTAATATCATTGTCAGGGCCTTTGACAGGTCTAAAAGGATGGTACATGGGGAGGTCGACATTCACGTCAAGGTGGGCACTGAAGTATTCCACTCAACTTTCTATGTGATGGACATCTGTCCGTCATACTCTTGCTTGCTAGGGAGACCATGGATACATAATGCTGGCGCAGTCACCTCCTCTCTACACCAAATGCTGAAATACCCTGTCAAAGGAAAAATCGTAACTGTACACGGTGAGGAGGAATATATGATCATTCACCTGAACTCCTTTAGGTATGTGGAAGTGGAGGGCGAATTCATTGAAACACCGTTCCAACATTTCGAGGAAATTTCTCCCGAGGTTGCAGTAGCAAAGACAGTAGCTGAGGTACCTAAACAGGTGGCTAGGATGGCATCTCTGAAAGACGCAAAGGCTGCAATGAAGGAAGGGAAGAGCTCAACATGGGGTCAGTTGCCTGACTTTCCCCAAAAGACAGACAAGTTTGGGTTGGGATTTACCGTTGCGGGGCAAAAAGCTATGCGTCGCTCAAAAATTGAAAGAACACCCATCAAGATTTCTCCTCATGGAATCAATGCTTTAGAAGACGAAGACGAAGAGGCCAACATTGAAGACTGGATCTTCCCAACCATCGAAGGGGGACTACACAACTGGGAGGCGAAAGACTTCGTCCCCATTACTTTCATTAATCAGTAACTTATCTTTCGAACATTTCCTGTTGGTCTGTAATAATTACTTTTAAACAATCTGCACACTACTTTTTCACCTCATGCCTTGCCCGGGGCATGTAGGTCCATTTATAAGGGTTTTGATTCTCTTCATATTCATATGCCATGTTTAATGATTCATTGGACGTTTTTCATTTATAAACTGTTGTGTTCATTCTCTTTCCTTTTGCATTTTTGTTTGTTTAAGGATGGATATCCCTTACACACACCCACACTCACAAATGCAGGTACCCATCCACTCTGGATTCCATGGGTGACTATTCTGCTATGTCCTTCAATAACTCTGAAGATTTGGTCAATCAGGCCGAGTATGAAGATGACGAAGATTGTGAAGTACCAGGAGAGCTAGCCAGACTTCTACAACAAGAAGAGAGGGCCATCTTGCCTCATGAAGAGTTGTTGGAAACAGTCAACTTAGGAACAGAGGAAGACCGGAAGGAAGTACAAGTGGGTGCCAATCTGGAACCAAGTGTCAAGGAGCGCTTAATACAGCTGTTGAACGAATACGTTGAAATCTTCGCCTGGTCTTATGAAGACATGCCGGGTTTAGACACAGATATCGTGGTTCACCGTCTCCCTACAAGAGAGGATTATCCACCGATCAAGCAAAAAGTCCGCCGAATGAGGCCCGACATGTCTGAAAAGATTAAAGCGGAAGTAATGAAGCAATTCAACGCTGACTTTCTGGCTGTTACATCCTATCCACAATGGGTTGCTAACATCGTGCCAGTACCTAAAAAAGACGGCAAGGTCAGAATGTGTGTGGACTACCGGGATTTGAATAGGGCCAGCCCTAAAGATGATTTTCCGCTATCGCATATCGACATTTTGATTGACAACACGCCTCAGCACAAAGTGTTTTCCTTCATGGATGGATTGTCGGGCTACAACCAGATTAAAATGGCCCCCGAGGACATGGAGAAAACAACCTTTGTTACACAATGGGGAACCTTCTGCTACAAGGTGATGCCGTTCGGACTGAAGAACGCAGGGGTAACTTACCAACGCGCCATGGTAGCTTTATTTCATGATATGATACATCATGAGATCGAAGTTTACGTAGACGACATGATAGCTCGATCACAAACAGAGGAGGAACACCTTGAATATTTGCAGAAGCTATTTGCCAGGTTAAAGGAGTACAAGCTCAGGCTGAATCCAAGTAAGTGCACTTTTGGAGTTAGGTCTGGTAAACTTCTAGGATTTATTGTCAGCAACAAAGGCATTGAGGTCGATCCAGCAAAACTGAAAGCTATACAAGAAATGCCTGCCCCCCGTACTGAAAAGGAGGTTAGAGGGTTCTTGGGGCGCTTGAACTATATTTCCAGATTCATCTCTCATTTGACGTCTACCTGTGAGCCAATTTTCAAATTATTGAAGAAAGATCAGGTAGTCGAATGGAACGACAATTGCCAAACTTCTTTTGATAAGATCAAGGAGTATTTGCTAGAACCTCCTATTCTGATGCCACCCGTCGAAGGAAGGCCATTGATCATGCATCTGACTGTTTTGGACAACTCAATGGGGTGCGTACTGGGCCAACATGACGAGTCTGGTCAAAAAGAGCATGCCATTTATTACCTTAGCAAAAAGTTTACCTACTGTGAGACTCGCTACTCACTGCTCGAGAAAACTTGTTGCGCTTTGGTATGGGCTGCTCGCCGACTAAGGTAGTATATGTTGACTCATACCACTCTGTTGATTTCCAAAATGGATCCTATCAAGTATATCTTCGAGAAGCCTGCTTTATCTGGAAGAATCGTTAGATGGCAAATGATCCTGACTGAGTATGACATCCAGTATACTACCCAAAAAGCTATAAAGGGGAGTGTACTAGCTGACCATCTAGCTCATCAAGCGATCGAAGATTATCAATCCATGAGATTCGACTTCCCGGACGAGGACATCATGACTTTGGACAACATTGAAGGTAACAGACCGTATGACGAACCTGAAAAGGGATCCCGATGGACCCTGTACTTTGATGGTGCTTCAAATGCACTTGGAAACGGTATCGGTGCGGTACTCATTTCCCCGGAAGGTTGCCATACACCTTTCACGGCCCGACTTTGCTTCAGTTGTACCAACAACATGGCTGAATATGAAGCCTGCATTTTTGGTCTCAAGGCTGCTATAGACCTGGGGATCAAATCTTTGATCGTATTTGGGGACTCGGCTTTGGTTATCAGTCAAATCAAAGGAGAGTGGGATACCAAGCATCCTAATCTTATCCCATACAAAGAACATGTCTTGACATTGTTGCCTCATTTCGAGAAAATCACCTTCGAGCATTTCCCGCGAGAAGAGAATCAGCTAGCAGATGCTCTGGCTACAATGTCTTCCATGTTTAAACTCAACTGGGATAACGAGGCTCCCCAAATCACCATTGAGCGAATGGATGAACCTGCGCATTGTCATGAGATTAATACCGAAGAAGTAGTGGAACAACCCTGGTTTCACGAAATCAAAAGGTATCTCCAGACTAGAGAGTATCCCGAAGGAGCTTCCGTAAATGACAAAAAGTTCCTAAGGAAATTTGCTGCCAAGTTCTTCCTGAGCAACGACATCCTTTATAAGCGCAGCCATGATTGTGTTTTACTTCGTTGTGTGGACAAAGCTGAAGCAGATTTAATCATGACTGAGATACACAGTGGCACGTTTGGCACCCACTTGAGTGGACATACGATGGCTAAGAAGATTCTAAGGGTAGGCTATTACTGGTCTACCATGGAAGCTGATTGCCATCAACATTCCCGTACTTGTCACAAATGTCAAGTCTATGCTGACAAGATTCATATCCCTCATGTTCCTCTCAACGTTCTGACGGCTCCTTGGCCATTTGCAATGTGGGGCATTGACATGATTGGAGAGATCAAGCCCACAGCGTCCAATGGACATCGCTTCATCCTGGTCTCCATTGACTATTTTACCAAATGGGTCGAAGCAGCTTCCTTCGCCTCTGTTACAAAAAATGTGGTTGCCCGCTTCATCAAGCAGAACCTTATATGCCGTATGGTGTCCCCGACAGGATCATCACAGACAACGGTACAAATCTGAATAATACTATGATCACCGCTCTATGCGAATAGTTCAAGATTTATCATCACAATTCATCTCCCTATCGGCCGAAGATGAACGGTGCTGTCGAAGTTGTGAACAAAAACATTAAGAAGATCATTCAGAAAATGACAGTCACCTACAAGGACTGGCATTAGATGTTACCGTTTTCTCTGCATGGATACCGTACCACGGCACATACTTCAAAAGGGGCAACCCCATTTTCTTTGGTATATGGCATGGAAGCTGTCCTACCCATGGAAGTTCAAATTCCTTCTTTAAGGATTATGAAGGACTCTGGTTTGAGTGAAGACGATTGGATTCAGACCCGACTTGATCAACTCAATTTGATCGATGAGAAGCGACTCAATGATGTTTGCCATGGTCAGACGTACCAAAAACAGATGATCAAGGCTTTCAACAAGAAAGTCAGACGTCAAGTATATCAAGTCGGAGATCTTGTAATCAAGCGGATTATCTTGCCGCAAAGTGATCCCTGGGGCAAATGGACTCCTACATACGAAGGACCATTTGTGATCAAGAGCATATTTTCTGGTGGTGCAATGATTCTGACCACCATGGACGGTGACGATTTGCTGCACCCTGCGAACGCAGACATAGTCAAAAGATACTACGCATAAAACAACCCGACAAGTCGAAAACCTGAAAGGGCGGCTTAGGCAAAAATTGGCATCCCGGTGAACCGAAAACCCGAAAGGGCGGTTCAGGCAAAAATTAGGGATAAAACAAAAAAATCTGTACACCCGGCAAGTCGAAAACCCGAAAGGGCGGCTTGGGCAAAAAGGGGTTTCCCAGTGGATCGAAAACCCGAGAGGGCGGTCCAAGCAAAGTTAGGGAATTAAAGCGTATGACTATGTCTCGTCGGATCACTTTAAAGAACAATCTCTTTATCAACAAGCTCCGAACTTCTGATCAATCCAGTCATCGGCGGACGAAGCAGCGAATGGACAGATATTCAGAGTTGTGAAGGCTATAACATAATGGAATCCCATGGAATTGTTACACATAGCCATCTTTCTTTTGTATAAAATTTTCAACTTTTTACGACAACATCCTCTTACTAGGATGTCTGTCTCCTTTGTACAAAGATACTCATAAAAGTTAATACAAATACTTTTCCAAATACAGAAATTTGCTTTGTCGTCCTTTTTCTCTTTTGCACTTATGTTTTATTTGAGAAACATCCAATGTTTTGTTAAATAGGCATATGCATTTGAACATAATCATTCTCTTACAAATCAAGAAAGATTATTGCAGATAGTTTAAGGGTACATATAGATATCTTGATGCCCTTTCAGAAGGAATCCCCAGCGGAATTAAACTCCAAATTCCTCAACAACGTCAAAATCTAGAACTTAATTCCCCAAACAGAGTTAAACTTCTGGATCCTCAGCAGAACAAAAGCTTTCTTAAAACTGATTTCCCCAGCCAGAGAGCCTTCCAGAACTTAATTCCCCTCAGAGTTAGGCATCCCCAGTGGAGCCTTAAAAATCTGAAAATCCTATCCCCAGTTGAAGTCAAAACTACCAATCTCCAGCGGAGCTAACACTTCCAACTATCAATCCCCAGCGGAACCAGACTAGTGAACCTTCTCCCCACAAAGATACCTCCCATCAGGTTGAAGATTCTCAATCTTACTTCTCCAGCATAAGCCTACCAAATTTGGGACTCCCCAGTAGAGATCATCAGAATTCTCATTCCCCACAAGTCACCAAGGAGCTCCAGTCCTCAGCAGTGGTCCTAAAATCCCTCAACAATTGAAGATCTTGTTCCCCGAGCAGTCAGCAGTCAACAAGGATATCTCAGCTTTAGCACTCAGAGATTCCTGCAATCCCCTGCAGCAGTCAATGATTCATTTTCCCCGGCAACAGTCAAGATTCTCTCATCTCCGGCTATCGAGGATTCATCTATCCTCAGCAAGACAGCTCATCAGCTTACATACGCATTCATTACATTCATATATCATAAACATTGATATAACATATATATTGCATCATACATATCATACAACATAACTTTGTGTTTTAGCTAACATTTCATCCTTTTCAGGATAAGATTAAAAGGCTATCATTAACAATTATTCAGATACAGTATGGATACACCCCAGACGCGGCGGTCATTCTATTACTCATTCAGAATTTCAAGTCAGATACAGTACAGATACACCCCAGACACGACGGTCATTCTACTACTCATTCAGACTACAGCAATCAAATACAGACTAGATACGCTCCAGACACGACAGCCATTCTATCTCTCATTCAGATTCACTTATCCACCTCAAGGTTCAATGCATTCCAAGCACGGATACCATTCTGACCCTTACAACAGCAGTTTGATTCTCCCCAGTGCATTCGCCACGGAAGTCATTCTGTCATTTATTTAGATCCCAGTTACAGTTTCAGATATACTTCGGACACGGAAGTCATTTTATTACTCATACGGATCTCAATCCCAGTTACAGTTTCAGATACACTCCAGACACGGAAGTCATTCTGCTACTCATACAACTTTCAACTTCAGATACAGTCCAGATACGCTCCAGACACGGTTGCCATTCTGTCACTCATTCAGAATTTGTCCCCAGCATGCAATTGCTCCATGAACAGATGTTTCTCTGTTACCCAGATACAATACAGATACACTCCAGACACGGCAGTCATTCTGATATTCATTCTACACAGTTACAACTCAGATACGCCCCAGATACGAAGGCCATTCTTTTGCTCATACAAACTCAGTCTCCAGATATAGTTCAAATGTATTCCAGACACGGATACCATTTTGATCCTCATTTTTCTGATCTATCACATTACAGTTCAAGAAACATTCCAGATGGCATCTCTAAGCCCATCCTCCTACCAGCAATTTCCAGATGGCATATCTAAGCCCATCCCTCTGTCACCCCTCCATATGGCATCTCTAAGCCCATTCCCAAATGGCATCTTTAATCCCATTCCCGCACCCATGCTTTGACGAGTGCAAATTTACGGGCACTCTAGTGTCCAATCTCCTTTTACCTTCGAGACGTGAAAGGCAAACTTGCCAATCTAACTCTTCAGGTTCAAGAAGATTGAACAGGGGAAACTGTTGTACCCCAAAATTTGCCCTCTCATTTCATCAACATTTTCTCATCACAAGGCTCTTGGAGCTCAAGATCAAGTTAGGGTTTGCTCTGCTCAAGACCCCTCCTTGCATTGTTGACCCAAATTAGGGTTTGAGTTTGCACAAAGATGTTTTGACCTAAAATGCCCAAATTTACTTTCATGCTTCATTTTGGACTCACAAGTTTATCCATACCAAGTTTCAAGCCTTGATTCCAATTTTTGCCCAGTCAATTGAACAGTTGACCTAAAATCAGCTGTATTGGGGAAAAAGTCAATTGTGGTCAATTGACAGTCAAACCTCATGAAATTTTACCCACATCAACATAATGAACTCATATGAACCATTTGGTCAATTTTGGATCACAATTCCACAAGAAATTTGATCAGATCACCAAAAGGGCAAAATGGTCATTTTTAGGGTTTTGACTGCACAAAGGCAATTTTTGACTGTTTGACCTAACCAATGGAAAACCAAGCTCACATATAGATTCAAGTACTCAATTGCATTGTCTTGACCCATTCAACAAGTTCAAAAGATCTCAAATGCACAGGATTGACAGATGAATTTTCCAGTTAACTGATCAAAATTTGATTGTATACTTGAAAGTCAAACTTTGACTTTTTGGTCAAAATCAAGTGCCAAGATTCATTTTTCATCAAGACATGTCAAATTATGAAACTTGGTCATCAATAAATCCAAAATTGCAAATTAGGGTTTAAAATGAAGAAATTTCATAACTTAGAAATTTTCTAAATTATGAAATTCCCTTATTTTTCCCTAACTTTGTCCCATTTTTTCATCAAGATACAAATGGATTAAAAAAAAACTCAAAACATGAACGTTATAGTCCATTGCAAAATCTACAACTTTGATTCACAAAGTTTTCTCAAAGAAAGCTTGTAGCTCAAGTTATGATTTTTGGAACAAGGGTACAAAACATTTTTAACTTAGAAAATTTTTGACCTATTCTAGGAAGGATTTTTGTCCAACTTCTTGGCCATTTTTCACATGGTTCCACTTGGAGTTTCAATTTTCATTACAAAGATGGATTGTAGTACACATTCCCAGCTTTCCAAATTGTCCAAGAACTTCTCAAACACCCTTGTGGTTAGAGAGAATCGAATTTTCAAAGTTGGGCAAAAGTCACTTTTGTTCATAACCAAATACATGTTCATACATTGGCATTTTTCAAATCAGCTTGTACAAGCTAGCTTGCAGGCCTCAAAACCAGTCTCACACACCATAATTAAATGCCTAAACATTTTATTAATGCATTATTTCTTCCCTTTGGGCATTGCACATAAAATCAATCCTTAAGTAGAAAAAGCAAACATGCCATTTTGATAAAGATGCACTTTATGTCAAATACAAAATCCAAGAGGCATGGGCCAGATCTTTGGGGCTAGCATTTGTACACAAATCACTCTGATCAAGAACAAGAGGTGCAACATAGATAGAGAGGATATACAGGCCTGCATAAGGACTTGAGCTTACTTACTTCAAAAACAAGCAAGATTGCAAAACAACTCCAATCTCTCATTCCTGTGAAAACCAGCCAAAGAAAACTTTGCAAACATATTTCACACGCCCTAACTAGCCTAAGGCATGAATTAACCACCCCTTAAACCTCCTCAAACACAAAAACACCCTCTTGCTGCAGAAACAGAGCAAGTTCTGCAACTTGACTTCCACAAACATTTCCACTCGTGCACTTTGGGTAAGACCAGTTCAAATACATTTCTCTATCACCCGTACAAACTATCCCAAGCATTAAATCCAAGCTGTAACATCCTTAACATCGTTTGCCATTTTTGCTTTCAAGCTGTGCAGGTGGACTTCCATAGCACGATACAGGCAGTTTCAGAGCAAGCCAAGCATAGGAGAAGCATCCTTGGACTTCAGGCAAGCTCAACCAAAGCTCAAAATCCATTGGAAGTTGCTACATTGTTCTGTTCAAATCAAGCTGAAACAGGTAAAAACATGAACTTATATCTCTCTATCCTGGCATGATTAAGCTTAGGTTTGTGAAGAAAACATGTTCTACTCATAGCCCTGAAGCCATCCATGTATTTACTTTTCATTTATATTATGTGTGCTGTGAGAATTTTGGCCATGAACATTGAAGAAAAATTAGGTTAGAAATTGGGGATGAAGAAATTCTCCTTCGTTTCTTAGAGTTAGGTCAAGTATTTTATATGTATGAATTCGTCTCTTTGATGCTCTACATTATTTGTGTTGTGAGTTTTTGCTAAATGTCAAGGAATCAGGATTTGTGTTGGACAAGAAGAAGCGCGCGTTTTTGTTTCAAACAAGTTGTTGGAGGAAGAAGATGACTGGCTTGGACTGGGCCTGAGTCAGTCTTGCTTTTTGCACCCCTTTTCTCATTTTGCACCCCCCTGGCCCATTGAGTGAAATCTTTATCATTTTTGATTTTTTCTTTTTGATTCTGACTTAATATTTTTTGCTCAAATATAAAAAAATATCAAAAATTATTTTTCCACACATTTTTGCATTTATTTGGCATTTATTTGTTTTATTTAAACATATACATGTAAATAAATATAGATACTTTTATTTAAAACACTAAAAAATAATACAAAAATATATTTATTTTCAGTTATTATTTTTTCATTTACATTTTGAAAACATTTTCTAAAAATACATATTTTTATAAATAATTAATATTTTATTTTTTGTACATATTTAGCTTATTAAATATATATAAAGATACTTATACATATTTTATTAAATATTTAGGACAAAAATATGAAAATAATACATTTTTATTTTTATTAATATTTGACATCAAAAATACTTTTTTTTTACAATATACTTCTTTTTTTATTTTTTTTATAAATTAATATATAAATATTGTATATAATTAATAAATAAACATTATTTATTTTAAAAAACTAGGGTTTTGCCCTAAACCATAAAATATCCAAAAATTGACCTTTTCATTTTTGTTTATATTTCATATTGAAAAATACTTTCACATACATAAAAAATCATTTTTGTGCATAATACATTTTTGCATATTTATTATATTTGTTTAAATATTGTACAATTTGATATTTGTATATTCAATATGGATGTAATAGCTTTAGATTTAATTTCTTGCTAAATATCCCCCATTCAAACATTTGTACCCCAATCCCCATAATTATGTTGTAATAATTTAGGACTTTAAATTTCCGCATTTAAAAGCTTTCAAATTATGCCATGATAGACTTAGGGTTTGTATGCAAATAAAATAAACAAATAGCTTGACCTAAATTCAAAGACAAAGATGCATGAAAATGGATAACACAATGCACACTTGCACCCTTAGGGTTACTCCACTTGTTGCCTTCAAAAAATGGGCCATGTTGCATGTTGAGTGTCTTTGGCAAAACAAAAACAAATCAAATGATCATAGTCCCTCGATGACGCTTTCTCAAGTTGCCTAAAAAATAATCAAGTCCCTTGAAGGAAAAATTGCCAAAGACACTTGGCACTATTGCATTCATGGTCTAAACGATGACCCGTGTCCGTCCCGTTAACATCCTAACACAAGATTGTCCACCAAATACAATGGTGGAACAATACTGTTAAAAGGGTTAAAACATAGGAAAGATCTTTGAGAAATTTAGGGTAGATAGCTCTTGGTTACTTGACCAACTTGCAAAACAAATCCTTGCCATTTTTCAAAACACACTCCACAACACAAACTTTCAAAACAACTTTCAAAACATTAAAAACTTTTCAAAAGACAAACACACCTTTGTATACATTCAAACATGGATCATTACAAAGGTTGCCACAAATGGCCTCTTTTCAAAACATCTTTCAAAATCACGCACAAAGCACCATTTCAAACAAAAGCACCATTTCAAACAATTGAAAATGCAAGGCAAGTGATCTAAGCAAGTAACTAAGAGCCCATGGATAACCATGGATAGAAAGGATGCTAATACCTTCCCTTTCTATAATCTACTACCCGAACCCAAGAAAACATCTCAAAGGTTTTTCCTGTGCTTTTTAACCTTTCCTTAGGATAAAATAAAAAGTCGGTGGCGACTCTTGCTAAACCGAAACATTTGCGAAAACAAATGCAAAACCTCAAGTCAGTTCTCCCACCGTATCACAGAGATCGATTCCCTTTAAGAAGAGATCTCCTAGGCTTTAGCTGGGAAAAAGTTGTCAAGAGAATGAGACTCTGGCCGAGGATCGTCATGCGCAAGGATATTTTGTGGGCAACTCCGTTGGGGAAAGGTTTTTTTCCAACGCCCAGGTGGGGATAATTATGTTGAGATAACTTTGTGGGGCTATTTCACATTCATTAAAGGGATGCTTACTGTTGTTATGCACTGATGCCTTGTTGAGGTTGCTGTTTGGCAGGTCACATGTGCCAAATAGCTTTAATTATGTTCATATGCATATGTTCATTCAATTTTAATCATTGGACAAATTTGTATTCAAAACAGAAATAGACAACTTTGAACTTCAAAGTGTATTTGTATTGATATTTTGCCCATGAATAGGCGTTTTCGTACATAGAGACGGAAATCCTAGTAAGAGGAAATCGCCGAAAAGAAAGCAAAATTGAGAATGAAAAATAAATATCCATGTGAAATGATCTCATTACCTTTCAGCTCTACTATTGCTCCAGTGTCTTTGAACGTCCCTTGCCGTTGATCGAAGTTGATTAGATTGATCCTGGACCATTTGAACTTAGACCTTGGTGTTAGTATTGACCGTGTTAATTTCACGGGACATAGTCGTACACTTTTAATCCTTAATTTTTGCCTGAACCGCCCTTTCGGGATTTCGATCCACCAGGATACCCTTTTTTGCCCAAGTCGCCCTTTCGGGTTTTTAACTTGTCGGGTGTATAATCTTTTGTATATATCCCTAATTTTTGCCCAAACCTTTTGGTTTGCCGGGATGCCCTGATTTTGCTTAGGTGTGTCAACCTAACGAGTCTCTTATGCATAGTATTTTTTACTATGTCCGCGTTTATAGGATGTGGGAAATCTTCACCATCCATGGTGGTCAGTATCATGGCACCACCCAAGAAAATTATTTTGACAACAAACGGCCCTTCATAGGTGGGGGTCCATTTTCCTCTAGGGTCATCTTGTGGTAAAATGATGCGTTTTATCACCAGGTCACCAACTTGATATACTCGGGGCTTTACCTTTTTGTTGAAAGCTTTGATCATCCGTTTTTGATACGTCTGACCATGGCAGATAGCAGCTAATCGTTTTTCATCGATCAAGTTCAGCTGATCCAATCTCGTTTGAATCCATTCGTCTTTACTTAGGCCTGCCTCAATCATAATTCTCAGCGAGGGAATTTGAACTTCCACTGGAAAAACGGCTTCCATGCCATAGACTAGAGAGAAGGGAGTTGCCCCAGTTGATGTTCTGTAGAGAAAATGGTAGCATCTCATGCCAATCTTTATAGGTCACTACCATTTTCTGCACAATCTTCTTGATATTTTTGTTGGCTGCTTCGACTGCGCCATTCATTTTTGGTCTATACGGAGAAGAATTGTGATGCTTGATCTTAAATTGAGTGCACAATTCCCTGATCATGGCATTGTTGAGGTTAGTCCCATTATCGGTGATGATCCTTTCGGGGATACCATAACAACAGATAAGATTATGTCTGATGAATCTGGCTACCACGTTCTTGGTGACTGAGGCAAATGAGGCGGCTTCGACCCATTTGGTGAAATAGTTGATAGCTACAAGAATGAAGCGGTGTCTGTTGGAAGTTATGGGCTTGATTTCTCCGATCATGTCGATACCCCACATTTCAAATGGCCATGGAGAGGTCATGACATTCAGAGGGATTTGAGGTACATGGACCTTGTCAGTGTAGATTGGACATTTTTGGCAAGTTCTTGAATGTTGATGGCAATCTGTCTCCATCGTTGACCAATAGTATCCAACTCTTAAGATTTTCTTAGCCATTGTATGCCCACTTGAGTGAGTACCGAAAAGGCCATCGTGCATGTCTTCCATGATTTCCTCTACCTCCCTCTTATCCACACATTGGAGTAGAGTTGAATCATGGTTACGCTTGTACAATATCCCGTTACTTAGGAAGAATTTGGCTGAAAATATTCGTAAGAACTTTCTGTCATTGATAGATGCTCCCTCTGGATACTCTTGCGCTTCAAGGTATCTCATTACCTCATGGTACCACGGCTTTTCCGCATCAGTGTCAAGCTCATAGAAATGTGCAGGTTCATCAAATCTTTCAATTGTAATCATAGGGGCTTTGTTGTCCCATCTGACTTTGAACATTGAGGACATGGTTTCTAGATCGTCAGCCAACTGGTTTTCTTCCCTAGGAAAATGTTCAAAAGTGATCTCTTCGAAGTGAGGAATTAGGGATAGCACGATTTCCTTGTAAGGGATAAGATTAGGGTGTTTAGTGTCCCAATCTCCTTTTACTTGGCTGATCACCAAAGAGGAATCTCCAAACACGTCCAAATGTTTGATCCTTAAGTCGATAGCAGCCCTTAGACCTAAGATGCATGCTTCATACTCAGCCATATTATTTGTACAATCGAAGCATAGTCTGGAGATAAAAGGAGTGTGGAAACCTTCAGGAAAGATGATCACAACACCAATTCTGTTACCTAAGGCGTTAGTAGCCCCATCGAATACCATAGTCCATCTGGATCCTTGTTCAGGTCCGTAATACGGTCTAGGTTTTGCACAGTCGGTTACCAGCATAATATTCTCGTCATGGAAGTCGAAGTTCATTGACTGATAATCATCCACTTCTTGATGGGCCAAATGATCTTCTAGTACACTTCCTTTGATGGCTTTTTGATTTGTGTATTGAATGTCGTACTCAGTCAAAATCATTTGCCACCTGGCTATTCATCCGGAAAGGGCAGGTTTTCGAAGATGTATTTAATCGGATCCATCTTAGAAATCAACAAAGTGGTATGAGTCAACATGTACTGCCTTAGCTGGCGAGAAGCCCACGCTAAAGTACAACAAGTTTTCTAGAGCAGTGAATATCTGGTTTCACAATCGGTAAACTTTTTGCTTAGGTAGTATATTGCATGCTCTTTTCAGCCAGACTCGTCATGTTGGCCCAAAACACACCCCATAGAATTCTCTAGTACCGCTAAGTACATGATTAAAGGTCTTCCTTCAACCGGAGGCATGAGAATAGGAGGTTCTTGCAGGTATTCCTTGATTTTGTCAAAGGCAATATGGCATTCATCGTTCCATTTGACTTCCTGATCTTTCTTCAAGAGTTTGAAGAGTGGCTCACAGGTAGCAGTTAAGTGTGATATGAAACGGGAAATATAATTGAGACGACCCAAGAATCCTTTGATTTCTTTTTCAGAACGAGGGACTGGCATTTCTTGGATGGCCTTTATCTTGGCGGGATCAACTTCAATTCCTTTATTGCTGACAACAAATCCTAAAAGCTTTCCAGAGCGTACTCTGAATGTGCACTTATTAGGGTTTAACCTCAGTTTATATTTCTTCAGTCTCTCGAATAGTTTGTGCAGGTGACCGAGATGTTATTCTTTGGTTTATGATCTGGAAATCATATCATCCACATATAACTCTATCTCATGATGAATCATGTCATGAAATAAAGCCACCATAGCCCTTTGAT
The DNA here is from genome assembly GCA_948472305.1 of Vicia faba. Taxonomy (NCBI): domain Eukaryota; kingdom Viridiplantae; phylum Streptophyta; class Magnoliopsida; order Fabales; family Fabaceae; genus Vicia; species Vicia faba. The sequence goes on along the minus strand of OX451740.1, from coordinate 1,053,250,135 downwards.
ATGTTGCCCCTGCATTCTTTAATCCGAACAACATGACCTTGTAGCAGAAAGTGCCCCATTATGTAACGAAAGTAGTTTTTTCCATATCTTCGGGAGCCATCTTTATTTATAGCCCGAGAAGCCGTCCATGAATGAGAAAACTTTATGCTGAGTGGTATTGTCGACTAAGACGTCAATGTGTGGTAGAGGGAAATCATCCTTGGGGCTTGCCCTATTCAGATCCCTATAGTCTACGCACATGCGAACTTTCTCGTCTTTCTTTGGCACCGGCACTATATTAGCCACCCATTGAGGATAGGATGTTACAACTAGGAATCCTGCATCAAACTGTTTCATCACCTCAGCTTTGATCTTTTCAGACATATCAGGTCTCATGCGCCGAACTTTTTGTTTAACAGGAGGGCAGTCTTTTTTAGTTGGCATACGATGAACCACAATGTCTGTATCCAACCCAGGCATATCTTCATACGACCAAGCAAATACTTCCATATAATCGCGCAACATCTGAACCAAACAGATTTTGACACTGCTTTCCAAATTAGCACCGATCCTAATTTCTTTCTTATCTGACTCAGTACCCAGGTTGATAACCTCAATTGACTCTTCATGTGGTTGAATAGCCTTTTCCTCTTGCAACAGAAGTCTGGCTAGTTCTCATGGTATGTCACAATCTTCCTCGCTTTCGTCTTTGGCTTGGTTGATAGGACATTCAAAGTCATAGTTGGCAATAATAGAGTTGTTGGCAATAGGATCCAGAGTGGATGTAGACCTGCAAGAGTGTGTGTGTGTGTGCATGTAAGATACATGGCTATCTTTTGGAAATGTATTTGAAACAAAAGAAAGACAATGAACACAAATATTTGAATGCAAAAGAGTCCAATGTATTGAATGATCATATGATTAGATGAACAAAATATAAAACCATTGACAAAAGGACCAAAGTTCCCCATGCTAGGCACATGGTTTAAAAGTCAATATCAAAACGTTACAGACAATGAGTTCTTGAATTGATAAAAGGAAAAAATCAAGTAGATTACTCCTCAATGAAGGAGATGGGCACGAAGTCCTTCCTATGCCAATTGTTGGGCTTCCCTTCGGTTGTTGGGTAGATCCAGTCTTCAAAAGCACACTCATCCTCGGAATCCTCTACGGCGTTCACTTCATGACTCTTGAGGTGGAGAGAGAGCTTTCTCGTACGAGCATCTCTAATTTCTTTCTAAACTTTGGAGGTGAAACCTATTCCAAACTTATCTGCCTTGAACGGGATGTCGGGGAGCTGACCCCACATCTCATTGTTTCCTTCTTCTACCACCGCATGGGCATCCTTAAGAGAAACCATCTTGGGAATAACTTTATCGGCCTTTGGAGTGTCGGAGGAGATTTTGGTGGTGGCCACTACTTCAAATTTCTGGCAAGGAGTCTCTATGAATTCACCATCCATTTCTACATACTTGAAAGAAGTGAGGTGGCTTACCATAAATTCTTCTTCACCGCAAACAGTGACAACCTTCCCTTGAACTGGATATTTTAACTTCTGGTGGAGAGTGGAAGTGACCGCACCTGCCCCATGGATCCATGGGCGCCCAAGCAAACAAGAATACGCAGGCCGTATGTCCATTATGTTGAATGTGGAGTTGAAAATTTGTGAACCAACCTTAATTGGGAGATTCACCTCTCCATGAACCATCCTTTTCGACCCATCAAATGCCCTGACAACAATATCACTTGGCTTCAAAACCAAACCATCACAGTCTAACCGATCTAAAGCGCCTTTAGGTAACACGTTTAAAGATGAGCCTGTGTCTACCAAAACATGTGCCAGAGTGGTCCCCTTACATTCAACAGAAACATGCAAGGCTTTATTGTCATTCTTTCCCATGGGAGTTAAATCTGTGTCGGAGAAACCCATACCATTGTCAGCGGTCAGACTTGCTACATAGTTTTCAAACTGGTCGGCTGTGGTTTCTTGAGGCACGTGAGCCTTTTTCAAGAACTTAATCAGAGCTTGTGCATGGGCGTCGGAACATAGCAATAGGGACAACTGCTTCACTATTTTGAAGTCGCTTTTCTAAATGATTTTCAGAATTTCCTCCATCTCTTGAGTGGATGGTTCTTCCATAACAGTCTTTTTAGCAAGTGCCTCTTCTTTGGTAGGCTCACTTTCTTTCTCTTTCCCTTTAGTACTGGCACCAGCCTTGTCGTTGGTTATGCGGATTGGAGTTGTGGTAGTGGTTGGTGGTGAAATATCAGGGGAAAAGACTCTTCCTGTTCTTGTTACTTTACTAGAACCAGTAATATTAGTAACACCCGCTTTATCATCATCAATCCAAGAATCTTGTTTTACTCCATGGTAATAAACCTCAACACTATAATTCCATGGTACCGCTTTATCAGAGGTGTATGGAATGGGTCCGGCAACACTGATTATGAGAGGAGCAATGATTGGTTCGTTTGAAATCCTGATATGACCTTTGGATGAGATCCTAAGAGGTTTGTTTGAAATTGTTATGATGGCCAAGTCTTCAGCTTCGTCGACTGAATTTGTGATGGCAGGATTCTTTTCGAATAGGATTTCACAGCTATCCATTAGGCGTTGTATACCTTTCCTCAACTTTTCACACACATCAGATTGTCTCATACAGCCCACACATTCTTTTTCACAGCCAGGGAAAGCCCCAGCTTTCAACAGATTGCTCTTGATTACATTCAATGGAGTAGTTAACCCTTTGACAGAGGCAATGAAAGTTGTATCTTCGACGGCATTAACACCTTTGTTGTGCTTCAGCATTGGAGCGGTAATTACATTCGGCGTTAGAGGAGGATCAAATTCAATAGTCTTGTTGTCGATTAAATCCTGGATTTTGTTCTTCAGGGCCTAACACTGATCAGTCTCATGCCCTGGGCTATTTGAATGATAAGCACATTTTTCATTTGGATTATATCTCGGTGAAGAGGTGTCAAGGTTGGCAGGAGGATCCCGCAATGTCACTAAATTGATCCTGAGCAGATATTGAAGAGCTTGAGATAATGACATGCCTAACCTTGTGAATTGTCTTCTTGGAGCTTCAACCCGTTGATGATTGGTAGATAGTCTTTGAGTAGCGGCCGTATTGGAGATTCGGACAAAATTGATAGATGGATGATTATTCATTTTGGTATGGGCCTTTGCTCTATACACAGCATTAACTTCTTTCTTCGTGGTAAAAGGTTTCTTGACAGGATTGGGAGCGGAAGTAGACGCCACAGAGATCTTTCCACTCTTAATGCCACTTTCTACTCTTTCACCGGTTAGGATTAATTCGGTGAAACCAGAAGAAGAGCAGCCAACCAACAGATTAAAGAAAGGACCAGATAATGTGCTCATGAACATGTCAATGTATTCCCTATCAGTCAAGGGAGGTTGGACCCTACTTGCAAGGTCCCTCCACTGCTGCGCATACTCCTTAAATCCTTCATCTTTCCCCATAGTCATACCTTGAAATTGAACCCTCGTCGGTGCCAAGTAGGCGTTGTACTGATATTGATGGTAGAAGGCAGTAGCTAGCCCCTCCCAAGTATTGATGCGAGAGCCATCCAACTGATAAAACCACTCAAGTTGTGTTCCAGCCAGACTCTCTTGGAAAAAATGAATCCATAGTTTTTTATCAGCAGTGTGCGGTTGTATTTTGCGCACATAGGACTTCAAATGGAGCTTTGGGCAAGAAACCCCATCGTATTTTGCAAAGGTTGGTATTTTGAACTTGTGGGGAATGACTACCCCAGAGATTAATCCCAAATGGTCAAAATTCAAACTGGGAATAGCTTGGATTTCAACTGCTTTCAATTTATCTTCTAGCTGCTTGTATTTGATGTCTGCGGGAGGATATTATTCATTGAAATAATCATCATCCAATTCTTGGTCATTGATTCAGTCGTCCTGAGTACTCTTGACTTCACCAATTTGGTTCTCGTCCTCTTCGGATGAATCTTCCTCTATCGGAATTTGACGGATTGTCTCTTTGAACCTTCTACCCATGTTAAGCAGAGCTTTCTTCTTTGTCTTTTTCTTAGCGGCCAACAAGGCCATCATATCCTGCTGCCCCTTGGCCAGGGCGAGTAACGCTTCCTGAAATTGAGAATTCTGAGCCTGGAGTTCTGTCACAGTTTTCTCTAGATCCATCTTGCCTGAAATAAATAGCGGAGAGATAAAGAAACCTGTTATGCGGACGCCTGTCATGTCATGATGTATGAATATGCAGTATGCAAATGATTTCAAGGATTTTAAAGAATTTAGCTTTGTATAGACAAAGAGTGAACAAACGTTAACTTGCATTAAATAATCCTTGTTTTGAATACAAACATGCCTCTTGGGCTTACAATAAGATAAATAAGCATAAAGTAAACTCCTAAGACAGAAAAGTTGTGCGCATCTTCTTTGGCGCAATGTAGGTGTTTAAGCTCCTTTCTTCATGAAGTTCCCTTGTAAGCTCCAATATATTCTTCTCTCTTTCATAGAACTTAGCTTCGAAGGTGTCTCGTTCTCCTTTTAACTGAATCCAAGCGTTTTGCAAATCTTCAAGAGAAGTAGGCATATCAGGATAGAGGATCCTATGTGGAATGTCTCCCTTGACTACTGGCTCCATGATAATAGGTAAGACACCTTCATAAGGCATTTTGAGACTTTGAGTGCGAGCCCTTACCCATTTAAGATAAGGTTCCAAAGGAATGGAATTCTTACGCCCTAATGTCTTGCTATCAACTTTGTTAACCATACCCCAAGCTCGTATAAATCTTTGATGGTAACCTTGGGTATCGCTTTCGTAGTCAAATTCAATTCCTTGGATGAGTACCTCATGAGGGCCATCTCTTCTAGCATATCCAAATTGTCACAAAGCTAAACATGGGTTATAAGTAATGCCTCCCCTAATGCCAAGTAGAGGGACATTATTGAATTCTCCGCAGCGATCAATGATGGTAATGTCTTCTAAGGAGCGATAATACCAACGAATATCAGTATGCGAAAGTGACATCAATCTTTTAGACCATCTCGTACCTTGTTCATTCTTCACCACGGATCGAGGTAGGTGCGAAATAAACCACCTAGCCAACAGAGGAGTGCAACACATCAAAGTCCCCATTTTCTTCAAAGTGCGTGAGTGAAGAGAATGCAATATGTCTCCAAGCAATGTTGGCACCGGATTACGAGACATGAAAACCTTAATTGCATTCACATCTATAAATTGGTCAGGATTTGGAAATAGTACCAATCCATAGACGAGAAGAGTCAGAATTTCCTCAAAGGCTTGTAGATCCAAAATATCCCAACACTCTTGAGCATTCTCCAACAAAAACTTTGCTAGTAACCCTTTAACACCACTCCTTGTTACCCAATTTGCTACTATGTCAGATGGTTGCAAATGTAGAGCTCGGGAAATTTCCTTAGGTTTAGGGTCTCTTTCAATACCGTTGAAAGGTAACTGATTAAGAATAGGGGTCCCCATGAGTTGAGAAAATTCTTCCAAAGTGGGCACAAGTTGGTAATCAGGAAAAGTGAAGCAATGATGCAAAGGGTCGAAGAATTGGACAAGCACCTTTATCATCTCTTCTTCAATACTTGAGGTAACCAAACTAAGGAGTCGTCCATGTCTTTTGGTGAATGGGGAATCTTTAGGGACCCTTGATACTAAATCCTTGAGTTGTGGAGGTACCCTCACAAGACTGACTTGGATGGTGTTCCTACGAGCGGAGGCCATGTCCTACAAAACAGAACAAAGATATATCCAAAAATCCTTGAAATGGTTAGTGATGTTTATGATGTTTATGATGTTATGATGTTTATGTACAAGTGCATATACAAAGCAAACAAGTCCTCGGTTTAGGCTTGCATTGGGTTTCAGGTAAGTACCCTCTTGAAGTTTTAGTTGGCTCAACCTGTCCTAGTTAAAAGTAATCGGGTTCTAAGGGATCTTAATATCACTGATCTTTCCCCCAAGTTTCGTTTGATAAGCGATTGACTCGTAACCAAACAAAACTCAAGAGTCCAACCTCAATGAGTGTAGCATCGAGTATCAACCAACTTTGGACTGCACCAAAGTCGGTCATCTCGCTACGTCCTAATGGCCAAGTTGGTCAAGTAAGGTTCTAAGGTCAGTTGATGCTTTATAACACCACGTGGCGGCCCCGTACTCTTCTTGATTGACTCAAGGGCTACCGGTACCAACCAAAGTGCCACATCAACGTCGCTACTGCTTCAACCGTGTCGGTATACCCCGCACAGTTCCCTCACAGTTTATTGCTACTTACCTAAAAGGTGTCCCCAAATCCGGGTGTAGGATTTTTAAATAGTAACCCAAACAAAGAACCAAAATGTAAAGCAAACAAATCAAGAATGTAAGCGAGTAAATGTGATCTAACCTTATGGTAACCCCACTTTAGAATTAATCTTTTTATCCCCAGCAGAGTCGCCAGTTCTGTGATACAGTGGGAGAACTGACGTTGAGGGTTTTGCGATTATGTTCGCAAATGTTGCGGTTTAGCAAGAGTCGCCACCGACTTTTCTTTTATCCAATAAGGAAAGGTGAAAAAGCACAGGAAAGACCTTTTGAGATGTTTTCATGAGTTCTGGGGGTAGATTATGAAAAGGGAAGGTATTAGCACCCTTTCCATCCATGGTTTTCCATGGGCTCTTAGTTACTTGTCAGATCACTTGCTTTTGTTTGAAAATTATGCTTTTGTGTGGTTTTGAAAGTATTTTGAAAAGGTGCCATCTTTTAGGCGAACTTTGCAATGATTCTCGTTCGTAAGAATGTATGCAAATTGTTGCGCTTTTAAAAATATTTCAATATTTGGAAAGTGTTTTGAAGATGTTTTGGAAAGTGTTTTGAAGATGTTTTGGAAAGTGTATGTGATTGTTTTGAAAATAGCAAGGATGTTTGTTTTGAAATTGAGCAAGTAACTAAAAGTAATCTACCTACTCAAAAGGTTTTAGATATGTTTTTCCTCCTCCTTTAGATGTTGCTATCTTACCATTGATTTGATGAGAAGCCCCATCGTTGGATGTGAAGGGACGAGCGTTGGATCATCGTATGACCATGATAGCAATGTTGTGAAATGACTTAGAACTTTTCTGTAGGGACTAATATCATTTTGAAAGGCAACTTTTGATAGCGTCATCGAGGGACTATGATCTTTTTCGATTTGTTTGTGCTAAGACATCCCACATTCATAACATGGCCATTTTTGTAAGGCAACAAGTGGGATTTCCTTAAGGGTGCATGTGTCCAAGTGTGTTTGATTGTATGCATTTTTTCTTTGATTTTTGGGTTGCCTACTTGTTGATTTTATCTTGCCATACACATCTAAGTACTAGCATTTGTACAAAGCCATAAAAATGCAGGAAATAAATATCCTACAATATTACAACCATATTGAATTGCATGAAAATATAAAGGCAAAAATAAGGTAAAAGCAAGAAAAATGGATCTTTTGATTTTAGGGTAGCAAACCCTTCGACTCTGCCATTTTCGGCCTTCTTCGACCTTACCGGAAAAGGGGTGAAAGAATGAGTTTCGATTGGGGTTCTGAAGGCCAGCATGTTGTGCCTTTCGACTGCCTCTTTCATTTGGCCTGAAGGTTAGTATGGAAGCCAAAGGCTTTTCTAACTTTTCTGTCTCCTGTTTCTTTCATTTGAGTTTGAATAGAAACATGGCCCAAGGCCATGCCAACATCACCTTAAGACTAGATTAGTTCTTTAAAGCGTATTTAAATGTACCAAGAACAAAAAAGCCAAGAAGATTGTTAACCATGACATATATTAAGAGAGTGAAAACAAAACAAAAAGAAGAAAATAGTATGTACATGTTTTAAATGAAAAAGAAAACTTATTTACATGCTATGCTGGAAACGAAGGGCCAAAGGTTTGAAATGACTTACCTTGTTGGAGGTTGGAGCGTGTTCTGGACTTTGAAGTGGTTGCTTTGAATGCCTCTGGATTCGAAGGAAAAAGACCCTGGGTAGTCCTTCGACACTGGGTTTGAAAGAACCAAACAGGTGAACTATCCTTCTTTTTGGATTCAAAGGAAAGAACAAGTCGGATGTTCCTTGAGTCGAAGGAAACTGAAATGTGTTGTTTGAAGGAGGCAACGATGATTATGGTTTTTGATTTCACAAGTGTTGAAGTGTTTTATAATTTTATGGTGTGTGAGAATTTTGAAGATACGTTCCTCTCTTGTCCTCCTTTCTCTCCCTCCTTTTTTTGTGCAAATGAACTCTCTATTTATAGAGAAAGGTTTTTGGGAAGCTTGGTGAGCAAATATCATAAAATAAGGCTCGGCTAGAAAGTAAGTGCCCACTTGTGCCATAAATGCAAAATGAATGGTTCAGATGGGGTTGCTTCCTTCTGAAGGAAAACAGGCGCAAGGCTCAAGACAACTTTTCTAAAAGGTAGTGTTATGCTGTTAAGTGCAAGTGGTCTTGGACAACAACTGGGTAAAGGCCTAAAAAGGGAAGACACGTAGCGTAGCCTATGGGTATAAATGTTCAACTTGATCTTTGAGTCGAATCCTCCATCTTTTTACACCTTTCGACCAGACTAGAACAACATAACATTCGTTTTCACCAGTTGTGTATCATAATGCAGGACTATGGCGTGTTGAAGGGTTTACGGATGGATTCAGAAGTGATATGAAGGAGCATTCGAATCATACATGAAGATGAATTTGAAAGTCACAGGAAGGTAGCCATTCATCCAATCGAAATCTTATGAATCCAAGGCAAACAGGTGAGGGGCGAACGGTGCAGTCGAATGACACTTTTCAGAAGGTTATTAACTTCTGAATCGAAGCAAGTTTTCAGGAGATTATTGACTTTTTGAATTGAAGAAAAACCAAAGGAGGCCTTTACTTCCTGAGTCGAAGGACATTCCTAAGTCAAAGGACATTGTTTCAAAGGGAAACAGAAACTCAATTGAAGCTTGTATGAAGATCATTTCCTTCTGAGTCGAAGGAAGCCTTTTTGAAGTCACATGCCCAGATGAAAGAGGCACGCTAGCAGCAACTTTTGAGCAATCGAAGGAGGTGAAAAGTCCATTCGAAGAGGGATGAAGTCGAAGGAGCCCTATTTTCCTCCAAATTCGCCAAAATGTTATTTTTATTTGTTTTCTCTCTTTTTGGCAGTTTCCCTTTAATTCTGGTGCTGGAAAATCTCAATGTACTTGTGCAAGCTTGAATTTTGAGAATCATCGTGAGAGACGCCTTGAGAATTGAGAGGAAAAATTTTGGGGTACAACACCTACCAACTCCATGCAAGCCTAAACCTAAGGACTTGTTTTTTTGTGTGTACATAACAACTTGCTTACTTGTACATAACATCATAAACAACAAACATCATAAGCATTCTCACTAACCATTTCAAGGATTTAGGAATTTATATTTGTTTTTGTTTTGCACGCCATGAATTCCGTCCGAAGAAATACCATTAGAATCAACTTCGTGAAAGCACACCCTTAAATCCAAGAGTTACCATCAAGGGTACCTGAAGACTCTCCTTTCACCAAGAAATATGGTCGACTCCTCAATTTGTCTACCTCCAATTTCTAATAGGAGAGGATGTGCATGCTTTTCCAATTATTTGATCCCATGCATCATTGCTTCATGTTCCTTGACTATCAGTTGGTTCCAAAACTAGAAGAATTATCTCTACTATTAGAAGTTCTCGTGCTTGATCAAGCACCGTTCACCGGTTTAGAAGGGATTTCGAAACCTGAAGTCATTGCCGAAGCCTTGCATCTAAAGAGAGCCGACATTATAGCAAATTGGGAGAAAAGAAGAAGAGTTAAAGGGTTCCTATCCAAGTTCTTATTGGAGAGGGATCGTTCATTATGGGAAGATTTGGATTTGCAAGCCTTTAAAGATGTCCTGGCCCTTGTCATCTGTGGTTTGGTTCTATTTCCCAACTCAGACCAATTCATAGATGTGAATGCCATCAAAATCTTTCTCTCTTATAATCATGTACCTACCTTGCTATGAGACATCTTACATTGTTTCCATACCCACACCACGAAGAAAAGAGGTACTCTCTTATGCTGCATTCCCCTACTCGCCAAGTGGTTTAATTTGCACCTACCTCGATCAACATTGAAGAACAAGCAAAGATTGACATTGTCTCAAAGGATGATGTCCCTCACCCACTCTGATATTCATTGGTGTTCAAGATCATTGGAAGATACTTCTATCATTGACCACTGTAGGGAATTCCCTAATGTCCCTATGCTTGGCATTAGGGGAGGTATCACTTACAACCCTTGCTTAGCTTTGCGACAATTTAGGTATGCCTGAAGAAATGGTCCTCATGTTATGCTCATCCAAGGAGTGGTGTTCAAATATGAGAACGATGATTAAGGCTACCGTCAGAGGTTGGCGCGAGCTTAGATGATGGTAAATAATGCAAATATTGAGACGCTAGGACGCAAGAATTCTATTCCCCTTGAACCTTACCTTAGGTGGGTACGAGCTCATGCTCAGAAGCTCATGATGCCTTAGCCCTCCATCCTACCAATTATCGTGGAGCTTGTTGCTGAAGGAGAAGTCCCGCATACTGTCCTCCATCCCAACATGCCTACTTCTCTTGAAGACTTGCAAAAGGGCTGGATTCAACTAAAGGAAGAACGAGACACTTTCGAAGCTCAATTCTACGCAAGCGAGAAAAGGGTTTTGGAGCTCACAAAGCAACTTCATGAAGAGCAGAGTTTGAACGCCTACCTAGCACCAAAGAGGATGCGTTCAACCTTTTTGTCTTAGAAATTTGTTTTATAAGCCCAAGAGGCATGTTGTAACCATTTTGAACTGATTAATGCAATTTGACGTTTATTCATTCTTTGTCTAGACAAATTTAAATTTCATAAATCCTTGAAATCATTTGCATGCACATCTTCCATGCATCATAACATAACATGTTTTCCACGACATGTTTCCTTATCTTTCTGCTATTTATTTCAGAAAGATGGATATCGAGAAAACTGTGAAAGACCTACAAGCACAAAACTCCCAGTTTCAAGAGACTCTACTGACCCTGGCCAAGGGACAACAAGAGTTGATGACGTTGCTAGCATCCAAAAAGAAACCAAAAAGGAAGGCCTTAGTCAACATGGGTAGAAGATTCAGAGAGTCGATCTGCCATATGCCAATAGCTGAAGATTCGTTCGAGGAAGACGAAAATCAAATTGGAGAAGCTAGGAGTACCCAGGATGGGTGTATCAATGATCAAGTGTCTGATGATGAAGACTATTTTGACGAGCAGTATCCTCCTTCCGATGTTAAGTAAAAGCAGCTAGAGGATAGATTGAAGTCCGTGGAGATTCAAGCCATCCCTGGTTTGGATTTTGATGATTTGGGTTTAATATCTGGGGTTGTCATTCCCCACAAATTTAAGATACCGGTCTTTGTTAAATATGATGGGGTTTCCTGCACAAACCTTCACTTGAAGTCTTATGTGCACAAAATACAACCGCACACCGCTCACAAGAAACTCTGGGTTCACTTCTTTCAAGAAAGCTTGGCTGGGACTCAACTAGATTGGTTTTACCAATTAGAGGGTTCCCGTATCCATACATGGGAAGACTTAGCCACCGTTTTCTATCACCAATACTAGTATAATGCCGACCTGGTGCCGACAAGAGTTCAACTGTAAGACATGACGATGGGGAAAAATGAAGGGTTCAAAGAGTACGCCCAAAAGTGGAGGGATCTTGCCAGTAGGGTCCAACCACCATTAACTGATAGGGAACATATTGATATGTTTATGGGTACATTATCTGGTCCATTTTTCAACTTATTGGTTGGTTTCTCTTCGTCCGGTTTCACCAAGCTAATCCTGACCGGTGAAAGGGTCGAAAGCAGTATCAAAAGCGGGAAATCCCCATAGCATCTGCTTCCACCTCCAACTCTATAAAGAAACATTTCACTGGGAAGAAATAAACTAATGTTATGTGTGGGGCAAGGGCCCGTACCAAGAAGGATGATCGTCCGTCCATTAATGTTGTTTGGATTTCCAACCCAACTCCTGTTCAAAGACAATCTTCCAATCATCAACTATTTGAGACTCCACGAAGACAATACACAAGGATAGGCATGTCGCTATCCCAAGCCTTACAACACCTGTTAAAGGCTAATTTTGTGACACTGCATGATCCTCCGGCCAATCCAGATACCTCCTCACCTAAATATAATCCGAATACCAAGTGTGCATATCACTCGAATAGTCACGGGCATGAGACCGACCAATGCTAGGCACTGAAGAATAAAATTCAAGACTTAATAGACAACAAGACCATCAAATTTGATCAGGCTCTAATTCCCAATGTGATAACAGCACCAATTCCAAACCATGGCAAGGGTGTCAATGCAATTGAATACACCACTTTTGTTTCCTCCGTCAAAGACTTGACTACTCTGTTGACCATTATAAAAAAAATCCGCTGAAAGCCGAGGTTTTTCCTGGCTGTTTGAAGGACTGTGATTACTACGCCAAACAACTCAATGGATGCAAATGGCTAAAAGAAGGAATTCAACGCCTGATGAATAGCCATGCGATCCTATTTAAGAAGACTCCATCATCCAAAAGTTTGACCAATAAGATTGAAGATCTCTCCATCATAACGATTTCAATCAAGCCTCTTAGGATCTCCTCCAAGGGTCCTATCAGGATTTCAAATGAATCGACTATTTCTCCTCTGATAATTATCGCCCCTAGGCCAATTCCATACTCTTCCAACAAAGTAGTGCCATGGAAATATGGTGCTTAGGTGTTTTACCATGGAATAAAGCAATATGCTTGGATTGAAGAAAGAAAAGTTGATGACATTGGTAACATTATTGGCTCTAGTAAGGTGACCAGAACTGGGAGAATCTTTTCACCCAACATCTCACCACCAACCGCTACAAAGGCACTTGTCTGCATCACCACTGCTAAGCCTAGTGCTGACACAAGGGGAAAGGAGAAAGTAGTTGAGCCTATTGAGACATAAACGCCAGCAAAAGACATTTCTGATGAGGAACCTTCCGCTCGAGAAATGGATGAGATCTTGAAAATTACAAAGAGGAGTGATTTTAAGATAGTGGAGCAGCTGGGGCAAACCCATTCCAAGATTTCCATGTTATATTTGCTACTTTGTTCTGATGCTCATGCTCGGGCGTTAATGAAATTCTTGAAGAAGGCTCATGTCCCTCATGAGACCACAACTGACCAGTTTGAAAATTGTGTGGCAAGCTTGACGTCCGACAATGGTTTGGGGTTTTTGGATGCTGATCTGATACCACTTGGAAGAAACCATAACAAAGCTCTGCATGTTTCTGTTGAATGTAACGGGACTACCCTAGCACATGTTCTGGTTGACACTGGCTCTTCCTTAAACGTGTTACCCAAGGGCGCTTTGGATAGGTTAGACTGTGAAGGACTGGTGTTGAAGCCGAGTGATATTATTGTGAGGGCTTTCGATGGGTCCAAAAGGAAAGTTCATGGAGAGGTGGATCCCCGATCAAGGTGGGCTCACAGATTTTCAAATCTACTTTCTACATCATAGATATTTGTCCTGCTTACTCCTGTTTGCTGGGTCACCCTTGGATCCACGGAGCAGGGGCAGTAACGTCAACCCGTCATCAAAAGCTTAAGTACCCGGTCAATGGAAGGATCGTCACTGTTTATGGTGAGGAGGAGTTCATGGTAAGCCACCTCAATTCTTTCAAATATGTGGAGATGGATCGATAATTTATAGAAACCCCGTGTTAGGCTTTTGAAGTTGCTCTGCCTATGATTGCTACTGCCAAAGTCTCCTCCGACCTGCCCAAAATTGAAAGATTGGTGCCAAGGATGGCTTCATTTAAAGATGCTCGTGCCATAGTCGAAGAAGGAAGCTGTGATACTTGGGGGCAACTCCCGAGATCCCATTCAAAGCAGATAAATGTGGTTTGGGTTTCACTATCAAGGCTCGGAAATAAGTAAGGCGCGCTCGTGCAGGAAAGCCCATCTCCGTATTGGAAATCATGAAGTAAACGCTGTGGAGGATTCTGATGATGAGTGTGCATTTGAATAATGGGTATATCCTACTACAACAGAGCTCAACAATTGGCACGCAAAGGACTTAGTTCACATCTCCTTCATTGAGGAGTAATTACTTGTTTATTGCTTTCTATCAATTCAAGAACCTTTTGTCTGTAATATTAAACAATGACTTTTAAGCCATATGCCTTGCCCGAGGCACTTTGGTCCATTTGTTAAGGGTTTTATTTATGTTCATTTTATCATATGATCATTCAATACAAATCATTGGACTTTTGCATTCAAATCTTTGTGCTCATTGCCTTTCCTTTTCTTCAAATGCATTTTTCAAAATAGCCATGTATCTTACATGCACACAAACAAACTCTTGCAGGTCCTCGTCCACTCCGGATCTCATTGCCAATGACTCTACTATTGCCAACAATGATTTCGAACATCCAATTAACCAAGCCGAAGATGAAGGCGAGGAAGATTGTGAGATACCAAGAGAACTAGCCAGACTTCTATTGCAAGAGGAAAAAGCTATTCAACCGCATGAAGAGTCAGTTGAAGTCATCAATCTAGGTACCGAGACAGACAAGAAAGAGGTCAAGATCGGGCTAACCTAGGAAGTAGTGTCAAAAGTAGATTGGTTCATATGTTTCATGACTATGTGGAAGTGTTTGCTTGGTCATATGAAGATATTCCAGGGTTGTATACCGACATTGCAGTGCATCTTCTGCCGACAAAGGAAGATTGTCCTCCTGTCAAACAAAAAGTTCGTCGCATGAGGCCTGACATGTCTGAAAAGATAAAAGATGAAGTGATGAAAAAACTTGATGCATGATTCCTAGCTGTGAGGTCTTATCTCCAATGGGTTGAAAATGTGGTGCCAGTACCGAAGAAAGATGGAAAAGTTTGTATGTGGATAGATTATAGGGATCTAAATAGGGCAAGCCCAAAGGATGACTTCCCTCTACCTCATATTGACGTTTTGGTCGATAACACCGCTCAACATAAAGTCTTCTATTTCATGGATGACTTCTCCGGCTATAATCAAATTAAAATGGCTCTCAAAGACATGGAGAAGACCACCTTTGTTACGCAATGGGGAACCTTTTGTTACAAGGTAATGCCATTCGGATTGAAGAATGCATGGGCAACATATCAAAGGGCTATGGTAGCTTTGTTTCATGATATGATCCATCATGAAATATAGGTATATGTGGATGATATGATTGCAAGATCTCAAACTGAATAAGAACACCTCAATCACCTATCCAAGCTATTCGAGAGGCTGAAAAAGTACAAGTTGAGGTTAAACCCTAATAAGTGCACATTCAGAGTACGATCTGGAAAACTTCTAGGTTTTGTTGTCAGTGGTAAAGGCATCAAAGTCGGTCCTGCCAAGGTAAAGGCCATCCAAGAAATTCCAGTCCCCCACTCTGAAAAGGAGGTTAGAGGATTCTTGGGTCTTCTTAACTACATCGCCTGCTTCGTATCTCACTTAACTGCTACTTGTGAGCCAATCTTCAAACTTTTGAAGAAAGATCAAGTAGTCGAATGGAATGATGAATGCCAGGTTTCCTTCGACAAAATCAAAGAATATCTGCAAGGACCTCCTATCCCCATGCCTCCAGTTGAAGAAAGACCCTTGATCATGTACTTGACGGTGCTAGATAATTCTATGGGGTGTGTGTTGGGCCAACATGACGAGTCTGGAAGAAAAGAGCATGCTATATACTACCTGAGCAAAAAGTTTACCGACTGTGAAACCAGATATTCGCTACTCGAGAAAACTTGTTGTGCTCTGGCATGGGCTGCTCGCCGGCTAAGACAGTATATGTTGACTCATACCACTCTACTGATTTCTAAGATGGACCCTATCAAGTACATCTTCAAGAAACCCGCTCTTTCCGGACGGATAACTAGATGGTAGATGATTTTGACTGAGTACGATATTCAATACACAATGCAAAATGCTATCAAAGGAAGTGTATTAGCAGATCATTTGGCCCATCAAGCTGTTGATGATTATCAATCTATGAACTTTGACTTCTCGGATGAGAATATCATGCTACTGATCGACTGCACGAAACCTGGACCGTATGACGGACCTGGACAAGGATCCTGATGGACTATGGTCTTCAATGGGGCTTCCAACGCTTTGGGTAATGAAATTGGTGCTGTGATAATCTCCCATGAAGGTTGCTACACTCCTTTCACTGCCAGACTATGCTTCGATTGTACGAATAACATGGCTGAGTACGAAGCATGCATTTCGAGTTTGAAGGCTGCCATTAATTTGAGGATCAAGCATTTGAATATGTTCGGGGATTCCGCTCTAGTGATTAGCCAAGTAAAAGGAGATTGGGACACTAAGCACCCTAATCGCATTCCTTACATGCTTGTGCTATCTCTGATTCCTTACTTCGAAGAGATCACCTTTGAACACCTCCCTAGGGAAGAAAATCAGTTAGCCGATGCTTTGGCCATGATGTCTTCCATGTCCAAGGTCAAATGGGACAACGAAGCTCCTATGATTACAATTAAAAGATTTGACGAACCTGCGCACTATTATAAGCTTGAAACTGACACAGAAAAGACATGGTACCATAAGGTGAAGAGATACCTTGAAGCACAAGAGTATCCCAAAGGAGTTTCCATCAATGACAGAAAGTTCTTACAAAGATTATCAACCAAATTCTTCCTAACTAATGGAATCCTATACAAACGCAATCATGATTCTACTCTACTCTGATCTTTGGACAAGAAGGAGGCAGAGGAAATAATGGAAGACATGCATGATGGTCTCTTTGGGACTCACTCTAGCGGACATACTATTGCCAAGAAAATCCTGAGAGCTGGTTAGTATTGGTCCATGATGGAGGCTGATTGCCATCACCACTCAAGGACTTGCCACAAATTCCAAGTATATGCTGAAAAGGTCCACGTGCCTCCTATTCCTATGAATGTCATAACCGCTTTGTAGCCATTTGCAATGTGGGGCATTGACATGATTGGAGAGATCAAACCTACTACTTCCAATGGACATCACTTCATTCTGGTCGCTATCGATTATTTCACCAAATGGGTCAAAGCCGCCTCATTTGCCTCAGTCAGCAAGAACGTGGTCGCCAGATTCATCAAACATAACCTCATCTGCCGCTATAGTATCCCCAAAAGGATCATCATTGACAATGGGACCAATCTTAACAATGCTATGATTACCGAACTTTGCACTCAGTTCAAAATCAAGCATCACAATTCTTGTCCTTATAGACCTAAAATGAATGGCGCAGTGGAAGCGGCCAACAAAAACATTAAGAAGATTATACAGAATATGGTAGTGACTTATAAAGACTGGCATGAGATGTTACCTTTTGCTCTTCATGGCTACCATACTCCAGCTCGGACATCAACTGGGGCAACTCCCTTTTCTTTGGTCTATGGCATGGAAGTTGTCCTGCCAGTAGAGGTTAAGATTCCCTCACTAAGGATTATGAATGAAGCATGCTTAGGAGAAGACAAATGGATTCAGACAAGATTGGATCAGTTGAACTTGATTGATGAAAAGCGACTGGATGTTGTTTGTCATGGTCAGATGTACCAAAAACGTATGATCAAGGATTTCAACAAAAAGATCAGACCTCGAGTATATCAAGTCGATGACTTGGTAATAAAGCGCATCATTCTTCCACAAGGTGACCCCAAGGGAAAATGGACTCCCACTTACGAAGGGCCATTTGTTGTCAAGAGAGTTTTCTCTGGCGGTGCCATGATGCTGACTACCATGGACGGTGAAGATTTCCCATATCCTGTGAACGCGGACATAGTTAAAAATACTACACATAAGAGACCCGCTAGGTTGACACACCTAAGAAAGATAAGGGCATCCTGGCAAACTAAAGGTTTGGGAAAAAATTAGGGATATATGCAAAAGATTGTACACCCGACAAGTTGAAAACTCGAAAGGGCGACTTGGGCAAAAATGGGTATCCTGGTGGGCTAAAAACCCGAAAGGGCGGTCCAGGAAAAAATTAAGGATTAAAAGCGTATGACTATGTCTCGTGGAATCACCACAGTCGACTTTATTACCGAGATCTGTGTTCAAATGGTCCAAGATCAATCCAATCAACTTCTGTCAATGGCAAGGGACGTTCAAAGACATTGGGGTAATAGTAGAGTTTGAACACAACGAGATCATTTCCACATGGTTTTTGTTTTTTGTTTTCAATTTTGTTTTCTTTTAGACGATTTCCTCTTACTAGGATCTCCGTCTCTTTGTATAAAAATGCCTATTCATGGGAAAAACATCAATACAGACATACTTTGAAGTGTAAACTTTTTGTTTTTGTTTTGAGTGCAAAGAGGTCCAATGACTAAAATTGAACGAACATATGCATATGAAAATAATTAAACTATTTAGCAAATATGTGCTGCCAAGCAGCAACGAGCATATGTTTAATGCAGTTGAGATATCCCCACAAAGTCCTTTTCATAGGGTAGTCCCCAGCCAGAGTTTCAATCTCTTGACAACCCTCTCCCCAGCTGAGTTGGTCCTAAAAAAAGAAGGCTTGTGGATCTCTCCCTAAAGGAATTTACCTTATCAGCAGTTCGTCAAATATCCTCTTAAACAGGGTTTACTCCACTAACAAACAGAAAAATTCCCTAGCTGAGTTTGTTTTCTCCGGTTGAATCTATCCTCTCCAGTTTGAGTTTTCCTCTTAGACTATTACAAATCAGAGGACCACAACCCCTGATCCCTAGTGAAGTTGCCAACAAAGTCATTGTTATCTCCGACAGTTGTTGTGAAGCCTGGACCCGACCAGATAACAGTTTAACTTCAGTAAGTTGTTGTAAAGCCTGGATCCGACCAAATAACAATCAACTTCATTCTTTCAAACAAGTTACTATGAAGCCTGGACCCAACCAGATAATAGTACAACTTTCAGTCACTATGAAGCCTGGACCCGACAAGATAATAGTGTAACTTCTCAAAATATTATGAAGCCTGGACCCGACCAGATAATAGTGTAACTTCTAAAAATACTATGAAGCCTGGACCCGACCATATAATAGTTTAACTCCAATAACTATGAAGCCTGGACCCGACCAGATAATAGTTAACTTCTCAAAACACTATGAAGCCTGAACTCGACCAGATAATAGTTTAACTCTTCGAGATATTAAAAAACCTAGACTCAACCGGACAAGGGTTTAACTTATTTTCCCCAGTAGAGTTTTCCTCTACCCTAGCAAGTTACTGTGAAGCATAGACCCGACCAGATATCAGTTCAACGTTATCTTTTCAAGCGATTTATTGTGAATCCTGGAATCCGACCAGATAGCAATTAACTTTATTCCCTCAGAAATTTGTTGTGAATCCTGGAATCCGACCAGATAACAACTAATTTCAAGCAAGTTACTGTAAAGTCTGGATCCGACCAGATATCAGTTTAACTTCATCTATTCAAGCAAGTTATTGTGAAGCCTGGAGTCCGACCAGATAATAATTAACTTCATCCACCTCAGAAATATGCGAAACCTGTAATCCGACCAAATAGCAGTTTAATGTTAGTAAGTTGCTGCGAAGCCTGGAACCCGACCAGATAACAGTTTAACTTCATCCTCCCAAGAAATTTTCTGCAAAGCCTGGAATCCTACCAGATAACAGTTAATTTAATCTTCCCTAATAAGTCACTGTGAAGCCTGGAACCCGACCAAATAACAGTTCAACTTCAAGCAATTTTCTGCGAAGCCTGGATTCCGACCAGATAACAGTTAATTCAGATCTCCCCCTACAAGTCACTGTGAAGCCTAGAATATGACCAGATAGCAGTCAACTTCATTATCCCTAACAAATTAGTGCCAAGCCTGGATTTCGACCAGATAACAGCCAACTGTCGATGCTCTCCAGTCAGGAATAATTCCCCAATAAGAGCATTGAACAATCAAAACTCCTAAACTCTTTTCCCCAAGCAGAGATCAACACTCTCTATAGAGTCTTCTTAAACAAGCCAATATTCCCCAGCAGAGTTTCTCCTCAAACAATAGAACAGGAATTCCCAACAGAAACAGTCTAAACAAAGTTGAAGATACGCCTACTCTCCAACAATAGTTCAAGTCTCAGCCTCCCAAGACTCCCCATCATGTTGTCAAGGATTTATCTTCCTAGACAAAGACACGCTGCAATAAATGCATCACATTCATAAATCATAAAACATACATGACAAATGCATACAACATAATCTCACTTATTTTGAGAACATCGTTGCACCATGCATACATCTGCATGTAACTAATCTTTTTCCTTGCAGGAAAATCAACATGCAAAAGACATCTACTGTTTCAGTATAAATTAACCAAAAGATTTATCCTGATACCATCCATCATCCCTCCAAATGGAATCTTTAAGCCCATTCCCTACACAATCAGCTAACATATCATCGAGTGCAAATTTTTGGGCACTTTAGTATTCAATCATCTTCCACCTTCAAGTCGCGAATGTCAGGCTTGCCAATCTAACTCTTCAGGTTTAAGAAGATTGAACAGGGGCAGCTATTGTACCCCAAAATTTGCCCTCTCATTTTTCAAGGCTTTTCTCACAAGGATTCTCAAGGTTCAAGCTTGCACAAGTACATTTGGATTTACCAGTACCAAGATTAAAAGGAAACTGTCAAAAAGGGAGAAAACAGATAAAAATAATATTTTGACAAAATTCGGAGAAAAACAAGTGTTCTTTGATTCAGCCCCTCCGATTGGCCTTTTGGCCTCTTTAGATGCAAGTTTGGCTTGCATCCTTCGACTGGGCGTGGGCATCTGGCACGTTGGTTTCGATTCCAAGGCAAAAGGCTCCCTTTTAGCATCCTTCAATTTTCACTTTTTCCCTCCTATATGCCTCTTCTGAATCTGGACATTTTGACCTCCTACATGCGCCTTACATTTGGGCATGTGGTTCCTTCAGTACAAGCTACTGGTCACACCTTTCATTTGGGCATGTGGTTCCTTTAGTACAAGCTATTGGTCACACCTTTCATTTGGGCATGATTGATTCCCTTCATGCAAGTTTCGTTCGAACATAGATCTTTTGCATGTTGGCATAAAGTCACAAGGCAAAAAGCCTCTTGTAGCCTACTTTGATTCCAAGGAAAAAACCTCCTTTTGGCATCCTTCGATTACACATTCTAACTTCCTGCATGCATCTTTCGTTTGGCTTTGTGGCCTCCTTCGAATGAAATCTGGGGTTACGTACTTCATTTGGGCAGGAAATCTCCTTAGATGCAAGTTTAATCCATAAGCTTCGTTTGGGCATTTTGCTCCCTTCGAAGCAGTCTTCTTTAGTACATTTCTAGAACTCTTCGACACAAGTGGAAAATAGGATTTTGAAAGAACACTGATCAAATCTTTGGGCCATGCTACATGATCTTACTTTGCAGGCCTTAATGTGTGTATGACACTCCATAATCAATTGCTTACATTTTGGATTAAGTTATTGTCCAGGTGATTAAGCCTTTGTCCAGAAGTTTTTTATTTTATGAAAGTGAACTTGCTAGTAAAAATCCTGTCCCAAGCCCATGCTTTGCTTAAATCTTGTTTGTACTTCACCATAAGTGAGGGAAGTCAGCCCCTTTTAACCAACAACTTTAGTACTTCACCTTGGGACCTTGGAAAATCTGACATAGCTTAGTATTCACGTTTCAGACAAGCCACATCTTTGTTTAAACTCCCAAACCTTTTCTCTATAAATAGAGAAACCATTGACAAAGAAAAGAGCCAGATTTTTCCTAGAGAGAAAAATCATAAAAATCCTCAAGCACTCAAACTCCCCAATATTCTCAAACTCTCCAACATCCTCAAACCTTCCAAACTCTAAGATTTTTTTTCACAAAAAAATCCTCAGTAGTGTACCTTTCGATTCACTTCCCCTAAACTGTAGCGTAATAACCTTTGATTCACTCATCACCATCATATACTCTCTTTCGATTCAGTGACTTCCCAAACCAAGCAGTAACTGAACTAGATTCAGGAAGATTCCAGTGAAGCTCCCTCCACCACCAAAGAAGTCACCTACAACTATTTCGATTAATCACTTCAAGAGGTAAGTTCTCTCTAAACTTAAAACTCTTTCATTTAAATACCATGTGCACAACAGCTTCCCCTGTTCAATCTTCTTAAACCTGAAGATTTATATTGGCTTGCCTGCCTTTTGTCATCTGAAGGTGGAAGATGATTGAACACTGGAGTGCCCAGAAATTTTCACTCGCATGAAGTAACACCGTTGGTTGATGATATTAGGAATGGGCTTATAGATTCCATTTGGAGAAGATGATTGAGATTTGTTAGAGACAGGCTTAAAGATTCCATCCAAAGTAGATGATAACTTTATAAAAGGTCTTTTTATGGGGATTCATATTCCTGTTGTTTGAGAAGAACTTTGCTGGGGAATGTTGATTTCTATTATTTTTCTTGAGGAGAACTCTGTGGGGATTGGAGCCTAGGAGCTTTAGTTATCCATGGCTCCACTGAGGAGTTATCACTGGACTGGAGAGATGAAAGTTAGTTGTTTTCTGGTCGAAATCCAGGTTTCACCGTAACTTGCTGAGGGTGATAAAGTTGGTTGTCATCTGGTCGTATTCTAGACTTCACAGTAATTTTCTGGGGAATATGAAATTAACTATTATATGGTCGGGTCCAGGCTTCAGAAATCAAGCTATTATCTGGTCAGGTCCAGGCTTTGCAGTGTTGTAAACTGCTATCTGGAGATATATGAGAATGAGCCTGTGTAGGGCTGCTTCATGATGAGCCCGTGTAAAGCTGCATCTGGAGATTATGAGCAGGAACCTGTGTAAGATTGCTTTAGGATGAGCCCGTGTAAAGCTGCATTTGGAAATATATTAGAAGGAGCCTGGGTAGGGCTTCTTCATCTGGTCGTGTAGATAGTTGCCCCGTCTTGTTTCGGGAATTGATCCACAGTTAGTTCTTCACAGATAGTTGCCCTGTCTGGTTTCAGGAATTAATATGGAACTTGATTTTGTTGGTCATTGAGATAGTTGCCCTGTCTGGTTTCAGGAATTACTCTCTAATCTGGTCTTGTAGATAGTCTCCCCGTCTTGTTTCGGGAATTGATCTACAATCATTTGTTCACAAATAGTTACCCTGTTTGGTTTCAGGAATTAATCTGGAACTGTCTTCGTTGGTTGTTGAGATAGTTGCCTTGTCTGGTTTCAGTAATTAATCTCTAACCTGGTCTTGTAGATAGTCGCCCCGTCTTGTTTAGGGAATTGATATATAATCAGTTATTCGCAGATAGTTGCCCTATCTGGTTTCAGGAATTAATCTGGAACTGTCTTTGCTCGTTGTTGACATAGTTGCCATGTCTGGTTTCAGGAATTAATCTCTAACCTAGTCTTGTAGATAGTCGCCCCGTCTTATTATTGATCTATAATCAGTTTGTTCACAGATAGTTACCCTGTCTGGTTTCAGGAATTAATCAAGAACTGTTGAAAATTGATGATGATATTTGTCTGCTTGCGAACTTTCCTGAAAAGGTAAAGAATCAATTATATGCAATGTCATGATGCATGAAATATATTGGGTAATGATGTTGTCAAAGTAAATGAGACCACGATATACGCATTTGTACTGCATATGCTATGACATTTGTAAAATGATGTATGAATGCAATATGTGAATGTATCAGTTGTTCTATTGCAGTGTTGTTGAACTAGGGAAAATAAATCTCTGATTATTGTTGGGGATGAAGAATGTAAGTCTTCAAATATTTTTGAAGTTGAACTGCTGGGAGACGGATTTCCGTTGTTAGAGAAATAAACTCAGTTGGGGAAGGGAAACTCTGTAAACCCCTTGGGGATTTTTCAAGGTGTCGGGGAAATAATTGGAGATTCTTTCTCTGTCGGGGATATTATAAACGTTGACATCATTAGGATGTATACTGAGGATATGGTAGTGACTTTGTAGTAGTACGCCTCTGCCTCTGTACCGACTGGAGAAAGTATCTGTGGGGAGTTACATAAGGCCTCTTTTAGACACCGTCCCGTTTATGAAAGCCATTAGTAACTTTCTTTCTGTTTTTTATACATGTATTTATAAACATTAATCACATTCAATTGCATATGTTCAAAAATAATCACTGGACATTTTTGCAAACAAAACAGAAAAATAAAAACAAGTAGTTTTGCACTTTCAAAGAGATAGTTTTGTATTAATCTAGAGAATTCTACCTATAATAGGTGTTTTTGTACAAAGAGACAGACATTCTAGTAAGAGAATGACGTCGTAAGAATGAAAACTATACAAAAATAGTATACAAAGAAAAACAACTATGTGAAACGACCCCATTGGGTTCCCATTCCGCTATTGCCTTTATATCTTTGAACTTCTCATCCCTTTGCTGCTTGTCCGAAGCTGATTGGATTCATTAGTACCATTTGAACTTGACAATTGTTACCGAAGTCTGTTTGTAAGGTGGTCCAACGTGACATAGTTATACGCTTTTAATCCCTAACTTTTTCCTGGACAGCCCTTTCGGGTTTTCAGTCCACCGGGATACCCTTTTTTGCCCAAGCCGCCTCTTCAGGTTTTCGACTTGCCGGGTGTACAGATTTTTTTTATATATATCCCTAATTTTTGCCTGTACCCTTTTGGTTCGCCGGGATGCCCTTATTTTTGCCTAGTCCAGTCGACCTAGCGGGTCTTTGTTCATGCGTAGTATCTTTTAACTATATCCATGTTTACAGGGTGCGAAAGGTCGTCACCGTCCATAGTGGTTAAGATCATGGCTCCACCAAAAAATATTTCTTGATCACAAATGGCCCTTCGTATGTGGAGTCCATTTGCCCCTGGGATCACCTTGTGGCAGGATAATATGCTTGATTACTAGGTTACCAACCTGATATACCTGACGTCTGACCTTCTTGTTAAAAGCTTTAATCATACGTTTTTGGTACATCTGACCATGACAAACAACCACGAGCCTCTTCTCGTCAATCAGGTTCAATTGGTCAAGTCGAGTCTGAACCCATTCGTCTTTGTTCAAACCTGCATCTTTCATGATTCTCAAGGAAGGGATATGGACTTCGATAGGTAGGACAACTTCCATACCGTATACCAGAGAGAAAGAAGTTGCCCCTGTTAACATAAGTATTAAGGTACAGTAACATGGAGAGAAAATGGTAACATCTCATGCCAGTCTTTCTATGTCATCGTCATCTTCTGCATGATCTTCTTGATGTTTTTATTAGCAGCCTCTACAGTTCCGTTCATCTTCAGTCAGTAAAGAGAAGAGTTATGATGCTGAATCTTGAATTGTATACAGAGCTCGGTGATCATAGTATTATTGAGATTGGTACCATTATCCGTAATGATTCTTTCTAGAATACCATATCGACAAATAAGGTTATGTTTGATAAACCGAGCCACGACATTCTTGGTAACAAAAGCAAAAGAGGTTACCTCTATCCACTTCGTGAAGTAATCAAAGGCGACAAGGATGAAACAGTGCCCATTGGAAGCGATAGGTCTAATCTCTCCAATAATATCAATGCCCCACATTGTGAATGGCCAGGGAGCAGTCAAGACGTTCAAGGGAACTGGAGGCACATGTACTTTATCAGCATAGATCTAGCACTTGTGACAAGTTCGTGAATGTTGATAGCAGTCTTCTTCCATAGTAGACCAGTAGTATCCTGCCCGTAGGATCTTTTTAGCCATTGTGTGCCCACTAGAATGGGTGCCAAATGTGCCTTCGTGTAGGTCTTCCA
Organism: Vicia faba; assembly: GCA_948472305.1. NCBI lineage: Eukaryota > Viridiplantae > Streptophyta > Magnoliopsida > Fabales > Fabaceae > Vicia > Vicia faba. The sequence continues at coordinate 1,053,224,342 of OX451740.1, read as the reverse complement.
TGATCTTCTCTGCTTCACTCTTATCCACACACCGAAGCAAAGTATAATTGTGGTTGCGCCTGTAGAGAATTCTATTACTAAGAAAAAACTTGGCAGAGAACCTTCTTAGGAACTTCTTATCATTGACGGAAGCTCCCTCGAGATACTCTTGGGCTTCGAGGTACCTTTTCACTTAGTGGAACCAAGGTTTGTCCATTACTCCTTCAGTATCAATCTCATAACAGTATGTCGGTTCGTCCAACTTCTCAATAGTGATATGAGGAGCTTTATTATCCCATCTGACTTTAAACATGGATGACATGGTAGCTAGCGCGTCTGCTAACTGATTTTCTTCTCGGGGAATATGTTCAAATGTAACTTCTTCAAAATATGGGATCAGTGTCAGAACATGCTCCCGGTAAGGGATGAGATTAGGATGCTTCATGTCCCATTCTCCTTTGATTTGATTGATTACCAGGGCCGAGTCTTCATGCACGCTTAGGAATCTGATTCTCAAATCAATAGCAACTTTGAGACCCATAATGCATGCTTCATATTCATCCATGTTGTTGGTACAATTGAAACATAGCCTGGCAGTGAAAGGAGTATGACAGCCTTCAGAAGATATGATCACAACACCGATGCCATTTCCGAGTGAGTTGGAAGCTCCGTCAAAAACCATAGTCCATCGAGATCCTTTTTCATGTCCTTCATCCGGTACAGGTTCTTCACAATCAATTACTAACATGATATTCCCGTCCGGGAATTCAAAATTCATGGATTGGTAGTCGTCCACGGCCTAATGAGCCAAATGATCAACTAATACACTTCCCTTGATTGCTTTATGGGTTGTGTACTGAATATCATATTCGGTCAGGACCATCTGCCATCTTGCTATTCTTCTTGAGAGAGCAGGGTTCTCAAAGATGTATTTGATAGGATCCATTTAGATATCAACAAAGTAGTGTGAGTCAACATATACTATCTTAGTCAGCGAGCAGCCCATGCCAAAGCGTAGCAAGTTTTCTCGAGCAGTGAGTATCTTGTTTCACAATCGGTAAACTTTTTGCTAAGGTAGTATATTGTATGCTCTTTTTGACCAGACTCGCCATGCTGCCCCAGCACACACCCCATTGAATTCTCTAATACTGTTAAATACATGATCAGAGGTCTTCCTTCAACTAGAGGCATTAAAATTGGAGGCTCTTGAAGATATTCTTTTATTTTGTCAAAGGCAGTCTGGCAGTCGTCATTCCACTTTACGGCTTGATCTTTATTCAGTAATTTGAAGATTGGCTTACAAGTAGCGGTTAGATGGGAAATGAATCTGGAAATGTAGTTTAGACGTCCCAAGAATCCTCTAACCTCCTTATCAGTGCAGGGAGTTGGAATTTCTTATATAACTTTAACCTTTGCAGTGTCTACCTCAATACCTTTTCTGCTGACAACGAAGCCTAAGAGCTTACAAGATCCTACTCCAAAGGTGTACTTATTCGGGTTCAGTCTCAACTTGTACTTCTTCAGTCTTTCAAACGGCTTTTACAGGTTATCAATGTGCTCCTCTTCAATCTAAGACCTGGCTATCATATCATCGACGTAGACCTCTATCTCGTGATGGATCATATCATGAAACAAAGCTACCATGGCACACTGATAGGTTACCCTGACGTTCTTTAACCCAAATGGCATAACTTTGTAGCAGAAAGTGCCCCACTGCATGACAAAGGTTGTTTTCTCCATATCTTCAGGTGCCATTTTAATCTGATTATACCCAGAGAAACCATCCATGAAGGAAAATACCTTATGTTGTGCGGTTTTTTCAACCATAACATCAATATGGGGAAGCGGAAAGTCATCCTTGGGGCTTGCCCTATTCAAGTCTTTGTAATCCACACACATACGTACTTTACCATCCTTCTTAGGTACCGGAACAACATTAGAAACACATTACGGATAAGAAGTAATAGCTAAGAAACCGATGTTGAACTGTTTCATAACATTAGCCTTGATCTTTTCTGACATCTCAGAACACATACAACGAACCTTATGTTTCACTGGAGGGCAATCTTCTTTCATTGGATAACAATGAACCATAGTATCAGTGTCCAGCCCCGATATGTCTTCATAAGACCAGTCAAAGACCTCAACATAGTCGTGTGTGTGATACAGTGGGAGAGAACTGACTATTTTTTGGAATGCTGGTTTGCATTTTGCGTTTGTTTTTGCAAAATGTCGCGGTAAGCAAGAGTCGCCACCGACTTTTATTTTATCCAACAAGGAAAGGAAAAAAGCACATAAACATTCCTTTTTTGAGATGCTTCTCGGGTCCGGGGGGTAGATTATAGAAAGGGAAGGTGTTAGCACCCTTTCTATCAGTGGTTATCCACGGGCTCTTAGGTACTTGCTCATATTGTTTTCAAAATTTTTTTTTCTTTGTGTTTGTGGGTTTGAAAATGTTTTTGTTTTGAAAAGGAGTGTAAGTGTGAAAATTTTGTTTTGTTTTGAAAGAGCAAGTACTTAGAACCATCTACCTACTTGAAAAAGGAATCGTTCTATGCTATCTTCCTTTAGACAATGATATCCCACTATTGATGAGTAGGTAGCATCGTCGTTGGAGTTTTAAGGGTCAATTCGATTAAGGGACGTGTGGTCACTAAAGCAATGTTAGGATGCCTTAGCGGTAACCCTAATGTCTTAGATCATTTTATCCGAGGCAACCGTTTTGAGGAAACTCTGATCTTTGGACAAGAGGGCGACCTCTAAAACTTCCTATACTCAATGACCACATTCGAAGGCAACCAAGTGAGGTGTACCCTAAGAGTGCGCATGTGCGAGTGTGTTATTTTGGTTAATTTTATCTTTGTACATGTCATGGGTGAGCTATGTTGATTTTAAGTTCATACATTCGATCTTGTCATGCATTCCCTATTACCAAACATCTAACAGTTTATAGATTGCAGAAATTAAATTGCGAAAATTAAATCTAACTATTACAAGGCGTCAGGTATTTACATCGCCAAAAGCAACCCTTTAATTTAAAATGCGGAAAATAAAATAAAGCGAAAAAATAAAGTCCTAATTAAAAGCTATTACATTCCGGAAGCAAGTACAATAATATGAAAATATGGATCGCGTGCGTGAAAATTAAATCAGAAGCATTTTTTAGGGTTTTGACCCTTTTTGAAAAGAAAGCATTTTTTTTTGTTTAGTTTTGAATTTATGGAAGAAATTAAATTAAGATAATTAATTAATTAATTAATTAATTAATGAAAATACTATTTTTTGGATATTTGAAGAAATAAAACAAATTTGATTAATGTTAATAAAAACCTAATTTTCTACATTAATTTTAATTATTTGCAAAAGATATTAAAAATTATACCTAATTAAAACTAAGTTAATTGAATTAATTTATTTACAAAAATAAAATACAGAAATTAATTTTAATAAATAAAATATATTTTTGTGTTTTTGATTTTATGAGAAAAAAATTAATTGGTTAGTGATAATAAAAAATAATAATTAACAAAACAAACAAATAAATAAAAAGAAGAAAGAAATAACCAAGGGGTGTTGGGCCTGATTTGGGGGGTGAAATTTGCAACTTTCCAAGCCCATTAACGTGCAAGCCTGGGTTGACTCTCTGATTCCATATGCCTTGGTTGACTTGAGACCATGATGGGCGTTCAATCTTGGCCACCAGATCTGGCCTGGGGCCATTTGGTAACCATCTGGACGAGGACACATGATATGCTACGCTTTAGACATTGCATGGAATCACCTATTGGAAAATAAAACAAATGCATTTGGGGGACCTGGGATTCGAACCCAGGTCCCATTGGATTTTGCACGCTTGTCACTACCACTCAACCACTGCACTTCTTTTGTTAGTGGAATACACAACAATTAATATATTTGAAACAAATTCATATGCCTGAACAAAAAAATAAAAAGCGCGAATTTTTGAACCAACGAATGGGGAGGGGGCACATAATCATCTTCTTAGTTGGCCCCTAGATATTTACCTGCGGATTTTTATCCGCAGCTAAATCCATAGCTTGCTCCTATAATTCATTCTAAGCCATAAAAATGCAAACCAAAACCATAATCATGATCGTCTCTTCCTCCTGAACACGTCTATACCCATTATTTGTTCCAATTTTTCCTGCAAAACAAACGCCCAAAAATTGGCTTCCAAAACCCTAGGTTTGGGTATGGCATTACAGGCTATAAAAATACAATCAAATATTGCAGAAAGGTTCTAAATGGAACGATAAACATGATTGCGTCAAGATTTTGCCAAAAAAATGCATGAATATGAGAGTACGATTTCAAGTGCAGGTCGATTTTCAGGGAGACTTACAGTGCGACTCAGGAGAGGAGATAACTTGGTTTTGATTGCTACTGCTTCAGTGGATGTCCAGCAAGAGGATAGCGTTGAGACTTGGCCTTGAATTGGACTCTAAGGGTGATTTCAGTTTCAAGCTTTTTCAAGCTTTTTCAAGTTTTGGTTTTGATGTTTATGCAGCCTCTCTGTTCTAATTTTCGTGCCTTTGCATTGTATAAGTAACATGGAGTGAATTAGGTCAAGTTTTGGGCTTTGAATCTTTTTGCATCGATGATTGAAGATGTGATAAGATCCTCCATTAAAAAGATTCCAATTTCATTCCAAATCCAATATTTTGTTCATGATATGGCTTGATTCAGATTTGATTGTGTCCATGATGATATTTAAGACCTATATCAATCAAAAAGATACCAAGTGATCAATTTTTAGATTTTATTTGGATTTAAATTGATTAAAAATGAATTAATTCAATAAAAATCAAATAAAATAGAAAAATTAATAATTGGACACAAGACTGAAGATAGGACACGTGTGTAGTGTGACAAGATCAAATCAAGTGGAAAAAAAGTGGGCCCGTTTGGCAAAATTTGAAGTTTTGGGGATAGTTGACTTTTGGCAATTTTGGAAAAATTCCCAACTTCAACAATGCATAAATTCTTCAATTTTGAACTTTTGGAGGTGTTCTTGGACTTTTTAGAAACCTTGAGATGTCCTATAACAAACCCTTTTGGTCTCATCCCATTTTGATATTCCATTCTCAAGTTATAAGCTTTAGAAAAAAAGGTGTTTTTGTTGACTTTCAAAAATGACCTATAATGTCCAAAGTTGTAACTTTTTGTGAGTGCATTTCTTGATCTTTGGGTGTGAAGATGGATTGTAGGAAATTGCATCCTCTTAAAAATGAGCTTTGGATGGGTCACTTCTCATAAATTATGAGAAATTTATTCTTGGTCAAAGTTGAGTTGACTTTTCCTGCAAAACCCTAATTTAGCAACTTTTGAATCTTGATGAATCTTGAGCAATCCTTGATGAATCATGATCAACCCTTGATAAAATTATGAATTATCCTTCAAAATGAGAATGTTGACAAAAAATCTTGAGGTTTGACTATTTGTAGGTCACAGTTGACTTTTTCCCTAGCACAGTCGATTTTTGGTCCTCTTGAGCAATTGACTGACCAAACTTTCTCTGCAAGGCTTGAAATTTGACATGGATGAACTTGAGACCATATTATGACATTGGGAAGAACTTGAGGTCATTTGGATGTAAGGACCTTGATGCAACACAAAACCCTAATTTTGAGGTTGACTGCCTTAGGAGATGACTTAACTGTCCAATTCTTGAGCAATCTTGAGCCACTTGGAGATTCTTCTTGAAATGTCTTGAGAACTATGGGAGGGGAAATTTTGGGGTACAACTGCTGCCCCTGTTCAATTTTCTTAAACCTGAGGATATAGATTGGCTTTCGGGCCTTTCGTGATCCGAAGGTAGAAGATGATTGAACACTAGAGTGCCCAGAAATTTGCACTTGCATGTAGTGGTATCATCCTGGTGATGTCGGGAATGGGATTACAGATTCCATTTGGAGACTGTTGGTAGGTGGTTTGAACTTCAACTGGAGTATGAATCAGGGAGATCTTATCGGCGATCTGACTGAACCAGAGGAGATTTTGGATTAACTTTGACTGGGTCGGCATCAGAAAAATCTTTAGGAATCGATTTGACTCGTCTTGTCTTCTTTGAATGGATTGGCCTCAGAAAAATATTTAGGAATCAATTTAACTGGTTTTGTCTTCTTTGACTGGATTGGCCTCAGAAAAATCTTTAGGAATCCATTTAACTGGTTTTGTCTTCTTTGACTGGATTGGCCTCAGAAAAATCTTTAGGAATCGATTTAACTGGTTTTGTCTCTTTTGACTGGATTGGCATCAGAAAAATCTTTAGGAATCGATTTAACTGGTTTTGTCTCTTTTGACTGGATTGGCATCAGCAAAATCTTTAGGAATCGATTTAACTGGTTTTATCTCTTTTGACTGGATTGGCCTCAGAAAAATCTTTAGGAATCGATTTAACTGGTTTTGTCTTCTTTGACTGGATTAGCCTCAGAAAAATCTTTAGGAATAGATTTAACTGGTTTTGTCTCTTTTGACTGGATTGGCCTCAGAAAAATCTTTAGGAATCGATTTAACTGGTCTTGTCTCTTTTGACTGGGTTGGCCTCAGAAAAATCTTTAGGAATCGATTTAACTGGTCTTGTCTCTTTTGACTGGGTTGGCCTCAGAAAAATATTTAGGAATCGATTTAACTGTTCTTGTCTCTTTTGACTGGATTGGCCTCAAAAAAATCTTTAGGAATCGATTTAACTGGTTTTGTCTCCTTTGACTGGGTTGGCCTCAGAAAAATCTTTAGAAATCGATTTAACTGGTTTTGTCTCCTTTGACTGGGTTGTCATCAGAAAAATCTTTAGGAATCGATTTAACTGGTTTTGTCTCCTTTGACTGGATTGGCATCAGAAAAAATCTTTAGGAATCGATTTAACTGGACCAGAAGAGGTTTTTTTTTTGACATAGCTGAGAACTTAACTGGATCTTTCCTGAAAGGTAAAGGTCAGTCATATGCAATGCATGATATCATTCAGGAAATGATGATCTCAACATAAATTAGATTGTATTATATGATGCATATATGCATGTATCATAATGTATGGACATGTGATGTTTAGCTGGGGAAAATAAATCCCGGATAGCTGCTGGAGAGTAGAGTTGAATTCTTCATTTTTGCTGGGGATGATGAACGAAGATGATAAACTTGCAGGAGAGGATATCTCCGTTGGGGAATAAACTGATGAGGAGATTACTCCGAGGGGAATTACTCTGTGGGGAAGAGATGTTCTGCTGAAGATTCCACTGATAAACTCCGCTGGGGATGGATTACCGTTGCTGGTGATACTGAATCTGTTGAGGATTGAATTCCTATTGGTGAAAGGAAAGAACTTCGCTGGGGGTGATCTTTCAGTTGCAACTTGCTGTGGATAACCCTGTTAGACTCTTGTGGGGATAATCCTTTGAGTTCTGCTGGGAATGATCCTTTGAACTTGACTGGGGAGATTTATTTTTGTACTCCGTTGGGGACAAACTTCCAGAGTCTACTGGGGATGATGATTCAACTCCGTTGGGGAAGCTTTTTCAGACCGTGCTGGGAAATATTGACTCCACTGGGGAATCTTGTATTCTGCCGGGGAACATTCTTATACTTTGTTGTGGAATATTAAGACTGTCGGGGATACTCTTATACTTGCTATGGAATATTCTTACACTCCCCTGGAGAATATTAAGACCCTTTTAGTGCTGATGGTAAACTAACTCTGCTTGGGGAGAGTATTGCTGATTTGTTCGTAGTTGCAAGTCTCAGCTGTGAGAGTTACCATTTTTGTCTTACTCTGCGGGGAGTGAAAGTATCTTAGCCATATTCTTCAGCTGAATCTACCCTTGTACCTGGTGGAAAGAACAACTGTACAACTTGGACACTTCTCATTGCCCCTGTTTCTGATATTACCAGTAATTCATCTTTTGTTTATGATCAACAATTAATGTCAAATGCATATATCAAAAACAAACATTGGACGTTCTTTGCAAAACAAAACAGATAAAGGAAAAACAGTTTGAAATTTGTCTGAAAATGAATTGTATTGATTTTGAAGTTTGGCCTGTAAATAGGCATTTTTGTACAAGAGGATGACGTCCTAGTAGGAGAACACCGCCGAATAATAGAATTTACACAATTTGTGAAAAACTAAACAAAACAGCTATGTGAAAAATCCCACTGGGTTCCAACTCTGCTATTGCCTTTATGTCCTCGAGCATCTCATCACTTTGCTACTTGTTGAAGATGAATCAGATTGACTAGTGTCGTCCGAGCTTGATAGTCGATACCGAAGTCTGGATGCAAGGTGATCTAATGAGACATAGTGTTACGCTTTGATCCCTAATTTTTGCCCGGACCGCCCTTTCGGGTTTTCAGTCCACCGGGATACCCTTTTTTTCCCAAGTCACCTTTTCAGTTTTTCAACTTGCCGGGTGTACAGGTTTTTTTTTAATTTTCATCCATTACTTTTGCCCGAACCCTTTTGGTTCGCCGGGAAGCCCTTATTTTTGCCTAGGCCAGTCAACCTAGCGGTTCTTTGATTATGCGTAGTATCTTTTCACTATATCTGCATTGACGGGGTGAGGAAGGTCGTCACCATCCATGGTGGTTAGAATCATAGCTCCGCCTGAGAAAATATTCTTAACCACAAATGGCCCTTCGTAAGTAGGGGTCCATTTGCCCCTGGGATCACCTTGAGGTAGAATGATGCGCTTGATTACTAGATCCCCAACTTGATACTCTTGTCGTCTAACTTTCTTGTTAAATGCCTTGATCATGCGTTTTTGGTACGTCTGACCATGACAAATAGCAGTAAGTCTCTTTTCGTCGATTAAGTTTAGTTGCTCAAGCCGGGTCTGAATCCAGTCATCTTTGCTCAAACCTGCATCCTTCATGATTCGGAGAGAGGGTATTTGAACTTCAATGGGCAAGACTGCCTCCATACCATATACCAAGGAATAGGGTGTTGCCCCTGTTGACGTCCGTGTTGAGGTACGGTACCCATGAAGAGCAAATGGCAACATCTCGTGCCAATCTTTGTATGTCACTGTCATCTTCTGCACAATCTTCTTAATGTTCTTATTAGCTGCTTCGACAGCCCCATTCATCTTCGGCCGGTAGGGAGAAGAGTTATGATGTTGTATTTCGAATTGCTCACAGAGCTCAATGATCATCTTGTTGTTGAGATTGGTACCATTGTCTGTTATGATCCTCTCTGGTACACCGTATCGACAGATTAGATTGTGCCGAATGAACCGTGGCACGACATTCTTGGTTACAGTAGCAAAGGAAGCTGCTTTAACCCACTTCGTAAAGTAATCAATTGCTACCAGGATGAAACAATGCTCGTTGGACGCTGTAGGTCTGATCTCGCCAATCATATCAATGCCCCACATTGCAAAAGGCCAAGGTGCCGTCAAGACATTTAGATCTTTTGGTATCAGAAGTGTAGTATGAGTCAACATGTACTGTCTCAGTCGGCGAGCAGCCCATGCCAAAGCGTAGCAAGTTCTCTCGAGCAACGAGTATCGAGTCTCGCAGTCGGTAAACTTTTTGCTAAGGTAATAAATAGCATGATCTTTTCGGCCAGACTCGTCATGCTGTCCCAGCATGTACTTCTTTGTATTATCAAGCACTTATAAGATCGACGGTCTTCCTGTAATTAGAGGCATCAGAATGGATGGCTTGGAGGTAGTATGGCCCCCACTTCTTGAAGCAGTAGTCTAACAAACTCAACAGACACTTCACAATCATCTTCACCTTCGTCTTCGGCTAAGGTGATCGGACTTTCAAAGTCATAACTGGTAGTAGCAGAATCGTTACCAGTGAGATCCAGAGTGGATGTAGATCATGATACGTGAGTGTGTGTAAAACAACTGTTTTGCAATATATATATAATAAAATAAAAACAAGGAGCGCAAGATTTGAAATGCAAGAAATGTCCAATGCTTTTATTAATGATATATGAGAATGACACACATAAAGCCCTCACAAATGAAGCCACAATGCCCCGGGTAAGACACTGGGCCGTAAAGTTTAAAACATTGTCTGTTACATATTCAAAACAAAAGAGTTTCATTACTGGGTGATAACAGAAACGGGCATAGAATCCTTCACTGTCCAGTTGCTTAATCCACCATTGGCAGTCAGGTAGATCCAACTGTCGATATCAAACTCTTCATCTTCGTCATCCCTGATAGCATTCACCCCTGCATCTTGTTTAGGCTTCTCTGGTGCTCCGAACTCGATATCTTTCGCATCAATCAAGTCTTGTACCTTGTTCTTCAAAACCCAACAATCATCTGTATTATGCCCCGGGATATCAGAGTGAAAAGCACAGTGGGCATTAGGGCTGTACTTCGGTTATGTAGTGTTTGGATTCTTCGGGGCTTCCTTTAGAATCACCAGATTGGTCTTCAGCAACTGTGGCAGAATCTGAGACAAAGTCATGCTGAGACGGGTGAATTGTCTTCGAGGTCTCTCGTCCTTTTGTTGATTGTTGTACTGAGGAGCACCAGCATGTTTTGAAATAACAATCGCATTGACAGCTTGGCGGCGTTCAGGTCTACTCTGGCTTCTCGAACTGTAGACAACACTGGACTCTTTCTTAAAGGGCTTCTTCTTAGTGCTTGATGAGGCACCCTTGTGTATCTTACCGGCCTTAATACCAGCCTTAATCCTTTCACCGGTCAAAATTAGCTCTGTAAACCCAGACGAAGAGCTTCCAATCAGGTGGTTGAAAAATGGACCAGACAGGGTCCCCAGAAACATGTCCACAAGCTCCCGATCAGCCAAGGGTGGTTGTACTCTTCCGGCGAGGTCCCTCCACTTCTAAGCATAGTCTTTGAATCCTTCACCCGTTCCCATTGACATACCCTGGAGTTGGGTACGCGTGGGAGCGAGGTCGGAGTTGTACTGATACTGCCTGTTGAAAGCAGTAGCCAAATCTTCCCAACTGTGGATACTGGCTCCGTCCAACTGGTAGAACCACTCAAGCTGAGTCCCTAAGAGACTGTCTTGAAAGAAATGGATCCATAGGTTCTTATCAGCGGTGTACGGATGAATCTTCCTCACATATGACCGGAGGTGCAGCTTCGGACAAGAAACTCCGTCATACTTAGCAAAGGCAGGTGCCTTGAATTTGTGGGGAATTACCACCCCAGATGATAGACCCAGATCACCAAAGTCCAGACCAGGCATTTTCTGAACTTCCATAGCATTCAACCGATCTTCCAGTTGCTTGTATCTATCTTCAGCAGGAGGATATTGTTCTTTATCGAAGTCCGTCTCGTTGTCGGAGAATACAGAGCTAGGAGCCCTCCTTTCCTCTTGACTATCTTTCCCTTCAGATGAGGTGGTCAGATCAACTTCATTCTGTAGCCTGTTTCCAAACCGGTGTCCTGTGTTAAACAGGATTGTCCTCTTCTTCTTCTTCTTCTTCTCTTTCAGAATCAAGGTCTTCAAATCTTGCTGACCCTTAGCTAGATTCATGAATAGCTCTTGGAATTGGGCATTCTGGGCCTGGAGGGCCTTGATAGCTTGCTCAGTTGAAGGTTAAGCAGACATGATGAGTGCTGAAATAAACAGCGAAGAAGATAAGAGACCGTATATGGGTACCTGTTATGGAGTGCATGGGATGAAATGCGTATGATTATGATTTCAAAGACAATCGGGAGATTCAAATTTGTAAACAAGAAAGGAAACACACTTTATTAGATAAACTTCAAAATTTAAATTGTTCAACTGATGCCCTCAGGGCGTTACAAGAATGGAAATACTGAAAAGTAAATAAAAACTGGAAAAGAAACAATCAAAGGTCAATCAATGCTCCCATGGTCTCTTCTTATCAGTGCAGACATAATCATTGAGAATCCGCTCGTTCTCCAACTGCCTAGTCAACCTCTGGATCTTTTGCTCTTGCTCGTTGAATCTCTCTCGGTAAGCATCCCGTTCTTCCCTCAGTTGCATCCAAGACCTTTTTAGTGCCCCAATGTCAGTGGGCATATGAGGATGGAGGATGGTTGGAAGAACCCCTTCTTCATTAGCAATTTCAACAATGATAGGCCGGACAGCTTCATATGGCATACCCAGCTTCTGGGCACAGATACAGACCCATCTGAGATATTCGTCCATTGGCAGAGAAGTCTTTGGACCCAGCTCGTGTGGATCAGATCGATGAACTCTATCCCAAGCCCTTATGAATCTGCGACGTTGCTCGTCTCTATCCCCTTGAAAATCAAAGATGATACTAGGCATTAGCATCTCATGAGGTCCTTCTCTTCTGGCACGCCCGAACTGACGTAGAGCTAAGCATGGGTTGTAAGAAATTCCTCAATGGGTTCCTAACAGTGGAACATTGGGGTACTCCCCACATTGATCAATAATAGTCACCTCGTTCATACCCTTGAGAGTCCAGATGATGTTATTATGCGAGAGAGACATCACCCTATAAGCCCAGCCCATACCTTCTTTGTTCTTCAACACTAACTTGGGAAGGTGCGAAATAAACCACCTTGCCAATAACGGAGCACAGCACATCAAGGTTCCCCGCTTTCGGGAAGTACGAGCATAGAGCTGATGAAGAATGTCACCCAAGAGAGTGGGTACCGGATTCTGAGAGATGAAGATCTTTATCGCATTCATATCAACAAAGGAGTCAGAGTTTGGAAACAATACCAAGCCGTATATCAGAACAGCCAGAATATCCTCGAATGCCTTGAAGTCTAGGCTATCCCATAAATAGTTAGCCTTACCAACCAAGAACTTAGTCAGAAAGCCCTTTGCTCCACTTCTAGTCTCCCAATTAGTCATTACCTCTTCCTTGGTCAAATCAAAGGCTGCAGCAATCTCTTCGGGCCTAAGAATCTTCTACCAACCAGTAAACGGGGTCTGCTCTAGAACAGAGATACCGAGCAGCTCAGAGAACTCTTCTAAGGTGGGAACCAGCTGGTAGTCCTGGAAAGTAAAACAATGGTACAATGGATCATAGAATTGGACCAAAACACTCATCATCTGCTCGTCAAATTTGGAGGTGACCAAACTGAGAAGATAACCATGCCTCCTGAGGAAGGAAGTAGTATCAGGCATCTTTGCAATCAACTCTTTAAGCAAGGTGGGAACTTGGACAAAGTTGATCCGGATAGTATTCCTACGCATGGGCATCATAATGACCTACAAAATAGAACAAAGATGAATCCCTCCTGTCTTTGAAATAGGTTAGTCCAATGCAAGATGTATGCAATGTTATGATGTCATGATGTCATGATAGATAGCACAACACAAGTATCCACAAATGGCAAACATGGTAAAGGCACACAAGTCACACAAAGAGCCCTTAGATTTCAGGCTGGCAAGGAGCTTAGGTACTACCCTCTTTCAGTTCAGTTGGTTTAAACCTGTCCTAAAAATAGTAATCGGGTTCTAGAGGATCTCAATAACACTGACTACCCTCAATCGGTCATAATTCTAGTTTAGCAACCTTTTCTTACGGCCGAAATCATCGCGAGAGTTTAGTCTCAATGAGTGTAGCATACTGCTATTATTCTATGGCCAAGTTGGTCAGTTTAAAGGTTCTAAGGTCAGTTGGTGCTTAATGACCCCTTAGATGACCCATATTCTCCTCGTTCCAACACAAGGGATATCAGTACAATCTAAAGTGCCACACCAACGTAGCTACTGCTTCAACCGTATTGGTCTACGCCATACAGTTCCCTCACAGTTTATTGCTACTTATCTAAAGGGTATCCCCAGATCCGGGTTAGGATCTATAGAAACTCTGATACAAGCCCACAAATATAAAGCATACAAAGCAAGCAATTGAAAACATTATGAACTATTCCTAAGGTACACCCCACTTTTTGAGTAATTCCCCAGCAGAGTCGCCAGTTCTGTGATACGGTAGGAGAGAAATGACTGTTTTTTGGAATGCTGGTTTGCGTTTTGCGTTTGTTTTCGCAAAATGTCGCGGTAAGCAAGAGTCGCCACCGACTTTTATTTTATCCAACAAGGAAAGGAAAAAAGCACAGAAAAATTCCTTTTTGAGACGTTTCTCGGGTCCAGGGGGTAGATTATAGAAAGGGAAGGTGTTAGCACCCTTTCTATCTGTGGTTATCCACGGGCTCTTAGGTACTTGCTCACATTCTTTTCAAAAATTTGCTTTCTTTGTGTTTGTGGGTTTAAAAAAGTTTTTGTTTTGAAAAGGAGTGTAAGTGTGAAAATTTTGTTTTGTTTTGAAAGAGCAGGTACTTAAGAACCATCTACCTACTCGAAAAAGGAATCGTTCTATGCTATCTTCCTTTAGACAATGCTATCCCACTATTGATGAGTAGGTAGCATCGTCGTTGGAGTTTTAAGGGTCAATTCGATTAAGGGACGTGTTGTCACTAAAGCAATGTTAGGATGCCTTAGCGGTAACCCTAATGTCTTAGATAATTTTATCCGAGGCAACCGTTTTGAGGCAACTATGATCTTTGGACAAGAGGGCGACCTCTAAAACTTCCTATACTCAATGACCACGTTCGAAGGCAACCAAGTGAGGTGTACCCTAAGAGTGCGCATATGCGAGTGTGTTATTTCGGTTAATTTTATCTTTGTACATGTCATGGGTGAGCTATGTTGATTTTAAGTTCGTACATTCGATCTTGTCATGCATTCCCTATTACCAAACATCTAACAGTTTATAGATTGCAGAAATTAAATTGCGGAAATTAAATCTAACTATTACAAGGCGTCAGGTATTTACATCGCCAAAAGCAACCCTTTAATTTAAAATGCGGAAAATAAAATAAAGCGATAAAATAAAGTCCTAATTAAAAGATATTACATTCCGAAGCAAGTACAATAATATGAAAATATGGACCGCGTGCGTGAAAATTAAATCGGACGCGTTTTTTAGGGTTTTGACCCTTTTTGAAAACAAAGCATTTTTTTTTGTTTATTTTTGAATTTATGGAAGAACTTAAATTAAGCTAATTAATTAATTAATGAAAATACTATTTTTTGGATATTTGAAGAAATAAAACAAATTTGATTAATGTTAATAAAAACCTAATTTTCTACATTAATTTTAATTATTTGCAAAAGATATTAAAAGTTATACCTAATTAAAACTAAGTTAATTGAATTAATTTATTTACAAAAATAAAATACAGAAATTAATTTTAATAAATAAAATATATTTTTGTGTTTTTGATTTTATGAGAAAAAAATTAATTGTTTAGTGATAATAAAAAATAATAATTAACAAAACAAATAAATAAATAAAAAGAAGAAAGAAATAACCAAGGGGTGTTGGGCCTGATTTGGGGGGTGAAATTTGCAACTTTCCAAGCCCATTAACGTGCAAGCCTGGGTTGACTCTCTGATTCCATATGCCTTGGTTGACTTGAGACCATGATGGACGTTCAATCTTGGCCACCAGATCTGGCCTGGGGCCATCTGGCAACCATCTGGACGAGGACACATGATATGCTACGCTTTGGACATTGCATGGAATCACCTGTAGGAAAATAAAACAAAAGCATTTAGGGGACCTGGGATTCGAACCCAGGTCCCATTGGATTTTGCACGCTTGTCACTACCACTCAACCACTGCACTTCTTTTGTTAGTGGAATACACAATAATTAATATATTTGAAACAAATTCATATGCCTGAACAAAAAAATAAAAAGCGCGAATTTTTGAACCAACGAATGGGGAGGGGGCACGTAATCATCTTCTTCGTTGGCCTCTGGATATTTGCCTGTGGATTTTTATTCGCAGCTAAATCCATAGCTTGCTTCTATAATTCATTCTAAGCCATAAAAATGCAAACCAAAACCATAATCATGATCGTCTCTTCCTCCTAAACACGTCTATACCCATTATTTGTTCCAATTTTTCCTGCAAAACAAACGTCCAAAAACAAGTTTCCAAAACCCTAGGTTCGGGTATGGCATTACAGGCTATAAAAATACAATCAAATATTGCAGAAAGGTTCTAAATGGAACGATAAACATGATTGCGTCAAGATTTTGCCAAAAAAAACGCATGAATATGAGAGTACGATTTCAAGTGTAGGTCGGTTTTCAGGGAGACTTACAGTGCGATTCAGGAGAGGAGAGAGCTTGGTTTTGATTGCTACTGCTTCAGTGGATGTCCAGCAAGAGGATAGCGTTGAGACTTGGCCTTGAATTGGACTCTAAGGGTGATTTCAGTTTCAAGCTTTTTCAAGTTTTGGTTTTGATGTTTATGCAGCCTCTCCGTTCTAATTTTCGTGCCTTTCTATTGTATAAGTAACATGGAGTGAATTAGGTCAAGTTTTGGGCTTTGAATCTTTGTGCATTGATGATTGAAGATGTGATATGATCCTCCATTAAAAAGCTTCCAATTTCATTCCAAATCCAATATTTTGTTCATGATATGGCTTGATTCGGATTTGATTGTGTCCATGATGATATTTAAGACCTATATCAATCAAAAAGATACCAAGTGATCAATTTTTAGATTTTATTTGGATTTAAATTGATTAAAAATGAATTAATTCAATAAAAATCAAATAAAATAGAAAAATTAATAATTGGACACAAGCCTGAAGATAGGACACGTGTGTAGTGTGACAAGATCAAATCAAGTGGAAAAAAGTGGGCCCATTTGGCAAAATTTGAAGTTTTGGGGATAGTTGACTTTTGGCAATTTTGGAAAAATGCCCAACTTCAACAATGCATAACTTCTTCAATTTTGAACTTTTGGAGGTGTTCTTGAACTTTTTAGAAATATTGGGATGTCCTCTAACCAACCCTTTTGGTCTAATCTCATTTTGATATTCCATGCTTAAGTTATAAGCTTTGGCAAAAAAGGTGTTTTTGTTGACTTTCAAAAATGACCTATAATGTCCAAATTTGTAACTTTTTGTGAGTGCATTTCTTGATCTTTGGGTGTGAATATGGATTGTAGGAAATTGCATCCTCTTCAAAATGATCTTTGGATGGGTCACTTCTCATAAATTATGAGAAAGTTATTCTTGGTCAAAGTTGAGTTGACTTTTCCTACAAAACCCTAATTTAGCAACTTTTGAATCTTGATGAATCTTGAGCAATCCTTGATGAATCATGATCAACCCTTGATCAAATGATGAATTATCCTTCAAAATGAGAATGTTGACAAAAAATCTTAAGGTTTGACTATTTGTAGGTCACAGTTGACTTTTGCCCTAGCACAATCAATTTCTGGGCCTCTTGAGCAATTGACTGACCAAACTTTCTCTGCAAGGCTTGAAATTTGATATGGATGAAATTGAGACCATATTAGGACATTTGGAAGAACTTTAGTTCATTTGGATGTAAGGACCTTGATGCAACACAAAACCCTAATTTTGAGGTTGACTGCCTTAGGAGATGACATGACTGTCCAATTCTTGAGCAATCTTGAGCCACTTGGAGATTCTTCTTGCAATGTCTTGAGAAATATGGGAGGGCAAATTTTGGGGTACAACTGCTGCCCCTATTCAATTTTATTAAACCTGAGGATATAGATTGGATTTCGGGCCTTTCGTGATCCAAGGTGGAAGATGATTGAACACTAGAGTGCCCAGAAATTTGCACTCGCATGTAGTGGTATCAGCCTGGTGATGTCGGGAATGGGCTTACAGATGCCATTTGGAGAATGTTGGTAGGTGGTCTGAACTTCAACTGGAGTATGAATCAGGGAGATCTTATCAGCGATCTGACTGAACCAGAGGAGATTTTGGATTAACTTTGACTAGGTCAGCATCAGAAAAATCTTTAGGAATCGATTTGACTGGTCTTGTCTTCTTTGACTGGATTGGCCTCAGAAAAATCTTTAGGAATCAATTTAACTGGTTTTGTCTTCTTTGACTGGATTGGCCTCAGAAAAATATTTAGGAATCGATTTAACTGGTTTTGTCTTCTTTGACTGTATTGGCCTCAGAAAAATCTTTAGGAATCGATTTAACTGGTTTTGTCTCTTTTGACTGGATTGGCATCAAAAAAATCTTTAGGAATCGATTTAACTGGTTTTGTCTCTTTTGACTGGATTGGCATCAGAAAAATCTTTAGGAATCGATTTAACTGGTTTTGTCTCTTTTGACTGGATTGGCCTCAGAAAAATCTTTAGGAATCGATTTAACTGGTTTTGTCTTCTTTGACTGGATTGGCCTCAGAAAAATATTTAGGAATCGATTTAACTGGTTTTGTCTCTTTTGACTGGATTGGCCTCAGAAAAATCTTTAGGAATCGATTTAACTGGTCTTGTCTCTTTTGACTGGGTTGGCCTCAGAAAAATCTTTAGGAATCGATTTAACTGGTTTGTCTCCTTTGACTGGGTTGGCCTCAGAAAAATCTTTAGAAATCGATTTAACTGGTCTTGTCTCTTTTGACTGGATTGGCCTCAGAAAAATCTTTAGGAATCGATTTAATTGGTTTGTCTCCTTTAACTGGGTTGGCCTCAGAAAAATCTTTAGGAATCGATTTAACTGGTTTTGTCTCCTTTGACTGGGTTGTCATCAAAAAAATCTTTAAGAATCAATTTAACTGGTTTTGTCTCCTTTGACTGGATTGGCATCAGAAAAAATCTTTAGGAATCGATTTAACTGGACCATAAGAGGTTTTTTTTGACATAGCTGAGAACTTAACTGGATCTTTCCTGAAAGGTAAAGGTCAGTCATATGCAATGCATGATATGGATCAGGCAATGATGTTCTCAACTTAAATGTGATTGTATTATATGATGCATATATGCATGTATCATGATGTATGGACATGTGATGTTTAGCTGGGGAAAATAAATCCCGGATAGCTGATGGAGAGTAGAGTTAAATTCTTCGTTTCCGCTGGGGATGATGAACGAAGATGATAAACTTGCAGGAGAGGATATCTCTGTTGGGGAATAAATTGATGAGGAGATTACTCCGAGGGGAATTACTCTGTGGGGAAGAGATGTCCTGCTGAAGATTCCACTGATAAACTCCGCTGGGGATGGATTATCGTTGCTGGTGATACTGAATCTGTTGAGGATTAAATTCCTGTTGGTGAAAGGAAATAACTTCACCGGGGGTGATCTTTCAGTTACAACTTGCTGGGGATAACCCTGTTAGACTCTTGTGGGGATAATCCTTTGAGTTCTTGTGGGAATGATCCTTTGAACTTGACTGGGGAGATTTATTTTTGTACTCCGTTGGGGACAAACTTCCAGAGTCTATTGGGGATGATAATTCAATTCCGTTGGGGAAGCTTTTTCAGATCGTGCTGGGAAATATTGACTCCACTGTGGCATCTTGTATTCTGCCGAGGAACATTCTTATACTCTGTTGAGGAATATTAAGACTGCCGGGGATACTCTTATACTTGCTGGGGAATATTTTTACACTCTGTTGGAGAATATTAAGACCCTTTTAGTGTTGACGGTAGACTAACTCTACTTGGGGAGAGTATTGCTGATTTATTCATAGTTGCAAGTCTCAGCTGGGAGAGTTACCATTATTGTCTTACTCTGCGGGGAGTGAAAGTATCTTAGCCATATTCTTCAGCTGAATCTACCCTTGTACCTGGTGGACAGAACAACTGTACAACTTGGACACTTCTCATTGCCCCTGTTTCTGATATTACCAGTAATTCATCTTTTGTTTATGATCAGCAATTAATGTCAAATGCATATATCAAAAACAAACATTGGACGTTCTTTGCAAAACAAAACAGATAAAGGAAAAACAGTTTGAAATTTGTCTGAAAATGAATTGTATTGATTTTGAAGTTTGGCCTGTAAATAGGCGTTTTTGTACAAGAGGCTGACGTCCTAGTAGAGAACACCGCCGAATAATAGAATTTACACAATTTGTGAAAAACTAAACAAAACAGCTATGTGAAAAATCCCACTGGGTTCCAACTCTGCTATTTCCTTTATGTCCTCGAGCATCTCATCACTTTGCTACTGCTTAAAGATGAATTAGATTGACTAGTGCCGTCCGAGCTTAATAGTCGATACCGAAGTCTGGATGCAAGGTGATCCAATGAGACATAGTGTTACGCTTTGATCCCTAATTTTTGCCCGGACCGCCCTTTCGGGTTTTCAGTCCACCAGGATACCCTTTTTTGCCCAAGCTACCTTTTCAGTTTTTCGACTTGCCGGGTGTACAATTTTTTTTTTATTTTCATCCCTTACTTTTGCCCGAACCCTTTTGGTTCGCCGGGAAGCCCTTATTTTTGCCTAGGCCAGTCAACCTAGCGGTTGTTTGATTATGCGTAGTATATTTTCACTATATCTGCATTGACGGGGTGAGGAAGGTCGTCACCATCCATGGTGGTTAGAATCATAGCTCCGCCTGAGAAAATGTTCTTAACCACAAATGGCCCTTTGTAAGTAGGGGTCCATTTGCCCCTGGGATCACCTTGAGGTAGAATGATGCGCTTGATTACTAGATCCCCAACTTGATACTCTTGTCGTCTAACTTTCTTGTTAAATGCCTTGATCATGCGTTTTTGGTACGTCTGACCATGACAAATAGCAGTAAGTCTCTTTTTGTCGATTAGGTTTAGTTGCTCAAGCCGGGTCTGAATCCAGTCATCTTCGCTCAAACCTACATCCTTCATGATTCGGAGAGAGGGTATCTGAACTTCAATGGGCAATACTGCCTCCATACCATATACCAAGGAATAGGGTGTTGCCCCTGTTGACGTCCGTGCTGAGGTACGGTACCCATGAAGAGAAAATGGCAACATCTCGTGCCAATCTTTGTATGTCACTGTCATCTTCTGCACAATCTTCTTAATGTTCTTATTAGCTGCTTTGACAACCCCATTCATCTTCGGCCGGTAGGGAGAAGAGTTATGATGTTGTATTTCGAATTGCTCACAGAGCTCAGTGATCATCTTGTTGTTGAGATTGGTACCATTGTTTGTTATGATCCTCTCTGGTACACCGTATCGACATATTAGATTGTACCAAATGAACCGTGCCACGACATTCTTGGTTACAGTAGCAAAGGAATCTGCTTCAACCCACTTCGTAAAGTAATCAATTGCTACCAGGATGAAACGATGCCCGTTGGACACTGTAGGTTTGATCTCGCCGATCATATCAATGCCCCACATTGCAAAAGGCCAAGGTGCCGTCAATACGTTTAGATCTTTTGGTATCAGAAGAGTAGTATGAGTCAACATTTACTGTCTCAGCCGGCGAACAGCCCATGCCAAAGCGCAGCAAGTTCTCTCGAGCAACGAGTATCGGGTCTCGCAGTCGGTAAAATTTTTGCTAAGGTAATAAATAGCATTATCTTTTCGTCCAGACTCGTCATGCTGTCCCAGCACGTACTTCTTTGTATTATCCAGCACTTATAAGATCGACGGTCTTCCTGTAATTGGAGGCATCAGAATGGATGGCTTGGAGGTAGTATGGCCCCCACTTCTTGAAGCAGTAGTCTAACAAACTCAACAGACACTTCGCAATCATCTTCACCTTCGTCTTCGGCTAAGGTGATCGGACTTTCGAAGTCATAACTGGTAGTAGCAGAATCGTTACCAGTGAGATCCAGAGTGGATGTAGATCATGATACGTGAGTGTGTGTAAAACAACTGTTTTGCAATATATATATATAATAAAATAAAAACAAGGAGCGCAAGATTTGAAATGCAAGAAATGTCCAATGCTTTTATTAATGATATATGAGAATGAATCACATAAAGCCCTCACAAATGAAGCCACAATTCCTCGGGTAAGACACCGGGCCATAAAGTTTAAAACATTGTCTGTTACATATTCAAAACAAAAGAGTTTCATTACTGGGTGATAACAGAAATGGGCATAGAATCCTTCACTGTCCAGTTGCTTAATCCACCATTAGAAGTCGGGTAGATCCAACTGTCGATATCAAACTCTTCATTGTCGTCATCCTTGATAGCATTCACCCCTACATCTTGTTTAGGCTTCTCTGGTGCTCCAAACTCGATCTTTTTCGCATCAATCAAGTCTTGTACCTTGTTCTTCAAAACCAAACAATCATCTATGTTATGCCCCGGTCTATCAGAGTGAAAAGCACAGCAGGCATTAGGGTTGTACTTCGGTGATGTAGTGTTTGGATTCTTCGGGGCTTCCTTTAGAATCACCAGATTGGTCTTCAGCAAATGTGGCAGAATCTGAGACAAAGTCATGCTGAGATGGGTGAATTGTCTTCGAGGTTTCTCTTCCTTTTGTTGATTGTTGTACTGAGGAGCACCAGCAGGTTTTGAAATAACAATCGCATTGACAGCTTGGCGGTGTTCAGGTCTACTCTGGCTTCTCGAACTATAGATATCACTGGACTCTTTCTTAAAGGGCTTCTTCTCAGTGCTCGATGAGGAACCCTTATGTATCTTACCAGCCTTAATACCAGCCTCAATCCTTTCACCGGTCAAAACTAGCTCTATAAACCAAGACGAAGAGCTTCTAATCAGGTGGTTGAAAAATGGACCAGACAGGGTCCCCAGAAACATGTCCACAAGCTCCCGATCAGCCAAGGGTGGTTGTACTCTTCCGGCGAGGTCCCTCCACTTCTGAACATAGTCTTTGAATCCTTCACCCGTTCCCATTGACATACCCTGGAGTTGGGTACGCGTGGGAGCGAGGTCGGAGTTGTACTGATACTGCCTGTAGAAAGCAGTAGCCAAATCTTCCCAAGTGCGGATACTGGCTCCGTCCAACTGGTAGAACCACTCAAGCTGAGTCCCTAAGAGACTGTCTTGAAAGAAATGGATCCATAGGTTCTTATCAGCGGTGTACGGCTGAATCTTCCTCACGTACGACCGAAGGTGCAGCTTCTGACAAGAAACTCTGTCATACTTAGCAAAGGAAGGTGCCTTGAATTTGTGGGGAATTACCACCCCAGATGATAGACCCAGATCACCAAAGTCCAGACCAGGCATTTTCTGAACTTCCATAGCATTCAACCGATCTTCCAGTTGCTTGTATCTATCCTCAGCAGGAGGATACTGTTCTTCATCGAAATTCGCCTCGTTGTCGGAGACTACAGGGCTAGGAGCCCTCCTTTCCTCTTGACTATCTTTCCCTCCAGATGAGGTGGTCAGATCAACTTCATTCTATAGCCTGTTTCCAAACCGGTGTCCTGTGTTAAACATGATTGTCCTCTTCTTCTTCTTCTTCTTCTTCTTCTCTTTCAGAATCAAGGTCTTCAGGTCTTGCTGACCCTTAGCTAGATTCATGAATAGCTCTTGGAATTGGGCATTATGGGCCTGGAGGGCCTTGATAGCTTGCTCAGTTGAAGGTTCAGCAGACATGATGAGTGCTGAAATAAACAACGAAGAAGATAAGAGACCTGTAATGGGTACCTGTTATGGAGTGCATGGGATGAAATGCGTATGATTATGATTTCAAAGATAATCGGGAGATTCAAATTTGTAAACAAGAAAGGAAACACACTTTATTAGATAAACTTCAAAATTTAAATTATTCAACTGATGCCCTCAGGGCGTTACAAGAATGGAAATACTGAAAAGTAAATAAAAACTGGAAAAGAAACAATCAAAGGTCAATCAATGCTCCCATGGTCTCTTCTTATCAGTGCAGACATCATCATTGAGAATCTGCTCGTTCTCCAACTTCCTAGTCAACCTCTGGATCTTTTTCTCTTGCTCGTTGAACTTCTCTCGGTAAGCATCCTGTTCTTCCCTCAGTTACATACAAGACCTTTTCAGTGCCCCAATGTCAGTGGGCATATAAGGATGGAGGATGGTTTGAAGAACCCCTTCTTCATTAGCAATTTCAACAATGATAGGTCAGACAGCTTCATATGGCATACCCAACTTCTGGGCACGGATACGGACCAATCTGAGATATGGCTCCATTGGCAGAGAAGTCTTTGGACCCAGCTCGTGTGGATCAGATCGGTGAACTCTATCCCAAGCCCTTATGAATCTGCGACGTTGCTCGTCGCTATCCCCTTGAAAATCAAAGATGATACTAGGCATTAGCATCTCATGAGGTCCTTCTCTTCTGGCACGCCCGAACTGACGTAGAGCTAAGCATGGGTTGTAAGAAATTCCTCCATGGGTTCCTAATAGTGGAACATTGGGGTACTCCCCACATCGATCAATAATAGTCACCTCGTCCATACCCTTGAGAGTCCAGATGATGTCATTATGCGAGAGAGACATCACCCTATAAGCCCAACCCATGCCTTCTTTGTTCTCCAGCACTGACTGGGGAAGGTGCGAAATAAACCACCTTGACAATAATGGAGCACAGCACATCAAGGTTCCCCGCTTTCGGGCAGTACGAGCATAGAGCTGATGAAGAATGTCACCCAAGAGAGTGGGTACCGGATTCCGAGAGATGAAGATCTTTATCGCATTCACATCAACAAAGAAGTCAGAGTTCGGAAACAATACTAAGCCGTATATCAGAACAGCCAGAATATCCTCGAATGCCTTGAAGTTTAGGCTATCAAAGAAATAGTTAGCCTTACCAACCAAGAACTTAGTCAGAACGCCCTTTGCTCCACTTCTAGTCTCCAAATTAGTCATTACCTCTTCCTTGGACAAATGAAGGGTTGCAGCAATCTCTTCGGGCCTAAGAATCTTCTCCCAACTAGTAAATGGGGTCTGCTCCAGAACAGAGATACCGAGCAGCTCAGAGAACTCTTCTAAGGTGGGAACCAACTGGTAGTCCTGGAAAGTAAAACAATGGTACAATGGATCATAGAATTGGACCAAAACACTCATCATCTGCTCGTCCAATTTGGAGGTGACCAAACTGAGAAGATAACCATGCCTCCTGAGGAAGGAAGTAGTATCAGGCATCTTTGCAATCAACTCTTTAAGCAATGTGGGAACTTGGACAAAGTTGATCCGGATGGTATTCCTACGCATGGGCATCATAATGACCTACAAAATAGAACAAAGATGAATCCCTCCTGTCTTTGAAATAGGTTAGTCCAATGCAAGATGTATGCAATTTTATGATGTCATGATGTCATGATAGATAGCACAACACAAGTATCCACAAATGGAAAACATGGTAAAGGCACACAAGTCACACAAAGAGCCCTTAGATTTCAGGCTGGAAAGGAGCTTAGGTACTACCCTCTTGCAGTTTAGTTGGTTTAAACCTGTCCTAAAAATAGTAACCGGGTTCTAGAGGATCTCAATATCACTGACTACCCTCAATCGGTCATAATTCCAGTTTAGCAACCTTTTCTTGTGGCCAGAATCATCGCGACAGTTTAGTCTCAATGAGTGTAGCATACTGCTACTGTTCTATGGCCAAGTTGGTCAGTTTAAAGGTTCTAAGGTCAGTTGGTGCCTAATGACCCCTTAGATGACCCATATTCTCCTTGTTCCAACACAAGGGATATCGGTACAATCTAAAGTGCCACACCAACGTAGCTACTGCTTCAACCGTATCGGTCTACGTCGTACAGTTCCCTCACAGTTTATTGCTACTTACCTAAAGGGTATCCCCAGATCCGGGTTAGGTTCTATAGAAACTCCGATACAAGCCCACAAATATAAAGCATACAAAGCAAGAAATTGAAAACATTATGAACTATTCCTAAGGTACACCTCACTTTTTGAGTAATTCCCCAGCAGAGTCGCCAGTTCTGTGATACGGTGGGAGAGAACTGACAGTTTTTTGGAATGTTGGTTTGCGTTTTGCGTTTGTTTTTGCAAAATGTCGCGGTAAGCAAGAGTCACCACCGACTTTTATTTTATCCAACAAGGGAAGGAAAAAAGCACAGAAAAATTCCTTTTTTGAGATGATTCTCGGATCCGGGGGGTAGATTATAGAAAGGGAAGGTGTTAGCACCCTTTCTATCCGTGGTTATCCACGGGCTCTTAGGTACTTGCTCACATTGTTTTCAAAAATTTGCTTTCTTTGTGTTTGTGGGTTTGAAAAGGTTTTTGTTTTAAAAAGGAGTGTAAGTGTGAAAATTTTGTTTTGTTTTGAAAAAGCAAGTACTTAAGAACCATCTACCTACTCGAAAAAGGAATCGTTCTATGTTATCTTCCTTTAGACAATGCTATCCCACTATTGATGAGTAGCTAGCATCGTCGTTGGAGGTTTAAGGGTCAATTCGATTAAGGGACGTGTGGTCACTAAAACAATGTTAGGATGCCTTAGCGGTAACCCTAATGTCTTAGATCATTTTATCCGAGGCAACCGTTTTGAGGCAAATATGATCTTTGGACAAGAGGGCGACCTCTAAAACTTCCTATACTCAATGACCACGTTCGAAGGCAACCAAGTGAGGTGTACCCTAAGAGTGCGCATGTGCGAGTGTGTTATTTCGGTTAATTTTATCTTTGTACATGTCATGGGTGAGCTATGTTGATTTTAGGTTCATACATTCGATCTTGTCATGCATTCCCTATTACCAAACATCTAACAGTTTATAGATTGCAGAAATTAAATTGCGGAAATTAAATCTAACTATTACAAGGCGTCGGGTATTTACATCGCCAAAAGTAACCCTTTAATTTAAAATGCAGAAAATAAAATAAAGCGAAAAAATAAAGTCCTAATTAAAAGCTATTACATTCCGGAAGCAAGTACAATAATATGAAAATATGGATCGCGTTCGTGAAAATTAAATCGGGCGCGTTTTTTAGGGTTTTGACCCTTTTTGAAAAGAAAGCATTTTTTTTGTTTATTTTTGAATTTATGGAAGAAATTAAATTAAGCTAATTAATTAATTAATGAAAATACTATTTTTTGGATATTTGAAGAAATAAAACAAATTTGATTAATGTTAATAAAAACCTAATTTTCTACATTAATTTTAATTATTTGCAAAAGATATTAAAAATTATACCTAATTAAAAATAAGTTAATTGAATTAATTTATTTACAAAAATAAAATACAGAAATTAATTTTAATAAATAAAATATATTTTTGTGTTTTTGATTTTATGAGAAAAATATTAATTGGTTAGTGATAATAAAAAATAATAATTAACAAAACAAATAAATAAATAAAAAGAAGAAAGAAATAACCAAGGGGTGTTAGGCCTGATTTGGGGGGTGAAATTTGCAACTTTCCAAGCCCATTAACGTGCAAGCCTGGGTTGACTCTATGAATCCATATGCCTTAGTTGACTTGAGACCATGATGGACGTTCAATCTTGGCCACCAGAGCTGGCCTAGGGCCATCTGGCAACCATCTGGACGAGGACACATGATATACTACGCTTTGGACATTGCATGGAATCACCTGTTGGAAAATAAAACAAATACATTTAGGAGACCTGGGATTTGAACCCAGGTCCCATTGGATTTTGCACGCTTGTCACTACCACTCAACCACTGCACTTCTTTTGTTAGTGGAATACACAACAATTAATATATTTGAAACAAATTCATATGCCTGAACAAAAAAATAAAAAGCGCGAATTTTTGAAACAACGAATGGGGAGGGGGCACGTAATCATCTTCTTCGTTGGCCCCTGGATATTTACCTGCGGATTTTTATCCGCGGCTAAATCCATAGCTCGCTCCTATAATTCATTCTAAGCCATAAAAATGCAAACCAAAACCATAATCATGATCGTCTCTTCCTCCTGAACACGTCTATACCCATTATTTGTTCCAATTTTTCCTGCAAAACAAACGCCCAAAAACAAGCTTCCAAAACCCTAGGTTGGGGTATGGCATTATAGGCTATAAAAATACAATCAAATATTGCAGAAAGGTTCTAAATGGAACGATAAACATGATTGCGTCAAGATTTTGCCAAAACAATCCATGAATATGAGAGTACGATTTCAAGTGCAGGCCGATTTTCAGGGAGACTTACAGTGCGATTCAGCAGAGGAGAGAGCTTGGTTTTGATTGCTACTGCTTCAGTGGATGTCCAGCAAGAGGATAGCATTGAGACTTGGCCTTGAATTGGACTCTAAGGGTGATTTCAGTTTCAAGCTTTTTCAAGTTTTGGTTTTGATGTTTATGCAGCCTCTCCGTTCTAATTTTCGTGCCTTTCTATTGTATAAGTAACATGGAGTGAATTAGGTCAAGTTTTGGGCTTTGAATCTTTGTGCATTGATGATTGAAGATGCGATATGATCCTCCATTAAAAAGCTTCCAATTTCATTCCAAATCCAATATTTTGTTCATGATATGGCTTGATTCGGATTTGATTGTGTCCATGATGATATTTAAGACCTATATCAATCAAAAAGATACCAAGTGATCAATTTTTAGATTTTATTTGGATTTAAATTGATTAAAAATGAATTAATTCAATAAAAATCAAATAAAATAGAAAAATGAATAATTGGACAGAAGACTGAAGATAGGACACGTGTGTAGTGTGACAAGATTAAATCAAGTGGAAAAAAGTGGGCCCATTTGACAAAATTTTAAGTTTTGGGGATAGTTGACTTTTGGCAATTTTAGAAAAATGCCCAACTTCAACAATGCATAACTTCTTCAATTTTGAACTTTTGGAGGTGTTCTTGGACTTTTTCGAAACCTTGATGTGTCCTCTAACCAACCCTTTTGGTATCATCTCATTTTGATATTCCATGCTTAATTTATAAGCTTTGAAAAAAAAGGTGTTTTTGTTGACTTTCAAAAATAACATATAATGTCCAAATTTGTAACTTTTTGTGAGTGCATTTCTTGATCTTCGGGTGTGAAGATGGATTGTAGGCAATTGCATCCTCTTAAAAATGAGCTTTTGATGGGTCATTTCTCATAAAGTGTGAGGAAGTTATGCTTTGTCAAAATGTAGTTGACTTTTCCAGCAAAACCCTAATTTAGCAACTTTTGAATCTTGATGAATCTTGAGCAATCCTTCATGAATCATGATCAACCATTGATCAAATGATGAATTATCCTTCAAAATGAGAATGTTTATAAAATTTTTTGAGGTTTGACTATTTGTAGGTCACAATTGACTTTTGCCCTAGCAAAGTCGATTTTTGGGCCTCTTGAGCAATTGACTGCAAGGCTTGAAATTTGACATGGATGAACTTGAGACCATATTAGGACATTGGGAATAACTTGATGTCATTTGGACGTAAGGACCTTGATGCAACACAAAACCCTAATTTTGAGGTTGACTGCCTTAGGAGATGACTTGACTGTCCAATTCTTGAGCAATCTTGAGCCACTTGGAGATTCTTCTTGCAATGTCTTGAGAAATATGGCATGGAAAATTTTGGGGTACAACAGTGTGATATCTAAATTAACCTTTCTTTGACACTATGCTCCAGATTGGCGCCTATCTTGACTTCCTTCTTATCCTCTTCAGTACCCAAGTTTACTGTCTTAACTGGCTCTTCATGAGGCTGTATTGCTCTTTTGTCCTATTGTAACAGTCTGGTAAGTTCTCCTGGTACTTCACAATCTTTCTCACCTTTGTCCTCGGTTTGGTACATTGTATTTTTAAAGTCATAATTGGTAATAGCATGATCGTTATCAATGGGATCCAGAATGGATGTGGATCTGCAGTTTGATATGTGGGTGTGTCTAAGAGAGCATAGCTATTTTGATAAAGTAAAAGCAGAAAAGAAAGACAGAGAGAGTAAAATTTGTATGCAAAACGTCCAATGATTTATTAATGACATATGAATATGAAGTTATAACCCTCACAAATAGACCATTGTGCCTCGGGTAAAGCACAAGGCTTTATAGTTTAAATGGTTCAAATATTACATATTCCAAAACAAAAAAGACAATTACTCTTGGATAAAAGTAATGGGAACAAAATCCTTGGCCTCCAAATTGTTGAGTCCATCTTTGATAGTTGGGAATATCCATCTATCCATGTCGCAGTCACTATCACTGTCCTCCAAAGCATTGATTCTATGGTTGCTGATGCATAGTGGTGGTCCTCCGACGCGAGCACGACGAACAACTCTTTGGGCTCCTGAAGTTAAACCCAAACCAAACTTGTCATATTTGCAGGGGATATCATGGAGTTAGCCCCAAATGGTACACCCACCTTCTTCGACTACTGCTTTGGAATCCTTCAGAGAATCCATCTTCAACGGAGGTATGGTAATCTTCAGAACATTGGTAACAGTCTTGGTTGCAGCAACTGTCTGAGGAACCTCTTCAAAATTTTGGCAGGGGGTTTCAATGAACTCGTCGTCCATCTCAACATATCTGAAAGAGTTCAAGTGACTCACTATATATTCTTCCTTGCCATGGACTATAACAATATTTCCATTAATTGGGTACTTCAGCATTTGATGCAGAGTAGAAGTAACAGCACCGACCCCATGGATCCAAGGGAGACCCAATAAACAGGAGTAGGACGGACGAATGTCCATTACGTAAAAGGTCGAGTCAAAGGTCTGAGAACCAACTTTAATATGGATGTCCACCTCCCTGTGTACCATTCTTTTAGAACCATCAAAAGCCCTCACCACAATATTACTGGGCTTCAAAGTCAGTCCTTCATAGTCCAATCTGTCCAAAGCATTCTTAGGTAAGACATTCAATGATGAACCTGTATCCACCATAACATGAGCTAGGGTAGTTCCCCTGAACTCAATAGAGACATACAGGGAACCATTATGTTATATCCCTTTGGGTATTAAATTAGCATCAGAGAAACCAAGTCCATTGTCAGCAGTTAGACTAGCAACACAGTCCTCAAATTGGTCGGCAGTAGTCTCTTGTGGCACATGAGCAGACTTCGGGAACTTCACCAAAGCTTTGGCATGAGCTTCGGAGCATAGTAATAAAGACAACATTGAGATTTTTGAAGGGGTCTGCCCCAATTGCTCCACAACATTGTAATCACTCTTCCGTATGATCTTCAGAATCTCTTCCATTTCTTTTTTAGAAGCTTCAGGAACGACTTCTTTATATGCCTTCGTCCAGGAAGGCTCAACCAGTACCTCTTTGCCCCGAGTCCCAACTAACTTAGTAGCAGGGATAAAAATAGGAACGACAGTAGGAGTAGCAACAAGAGTAACAACATGAGTGGCAACAGGAATAACCAAAGGAGTGGCAATGGTCTTCTGAGATATTTCAGAAGAGAAAATCCTTCCGCTTCTGGTAATTTTACTGGTCCCAACTATGTTGTCGATGTCAGGATTAGTATCTTTAGCAGCTTTATCTTTAATAGCCAATAGGTCTTGCTTGACGCAATGGTAGTAAACGCCAGCCCCATAATTCCAAGGAACAACTTTACCGGAGGAATATGGTATCGGCCCAGAAAAAGTGATAATCAAAGGAGAAACCTTAGGAATATGTGTAATCCTGATGGGTCTTTTGGAGGAGACCCTAGGAGGATTGTCGGAAATGGTAATAATTGATATATCTGCACACAGACTTCTTGCAGGGGGGAGTTTTCTCAAACAGAATTTCTATGTTGGTCATCAGGCGCTGGACACCTATCTTCAACAACAAGCAACCATTGGGTAGAGACATACACAGGTGGTAACCTTCACCACAGCCTGGAAATAAACCGGCTCACAAAAGATTCTTCTTAACAATCGGAAGAGGAGTAACTAGTTCATCAACAGAAGAAACAAACAGGTCATCATCAACAGCATTAACACCCTGGCCTTGCTTGGGCATTGGTGCAGTTATTACATTGGGGGTTTAAGGAGGGTTAAATTCAATCTCCTTTGCCTCAATGAGATCTTGCACTTTGTTCTTCAGAGCCCAACAATCATTTGTATCATGCCATGGACTGTCGGAGTGGTAGGCACATCGAGCATTTGGGTTATATCGGGGAGATGTAGTATTTGGATTTTTATGAGCCTCCTTTAGAGTAACCGATTAGACTTTAACAGGTGTGGAAAAACCTGAGATAAGGACATATTAATACGGGTGAACTGTCTTCTGGGTGCATCCTATTTGCGTTGATTGTTTTGTTGTTGATTTGATCCAGGGTTGGAGATCATCACAGCTCCTACCGTTGGACAACGTTCAATTTTGCTTTGATTCCTCTGACCGTAGGCAACACTTACTTCCTTCTTCCCAATGAAAGGCTTCTTCACTGTACTCGAAGAGGCATCCATTTGAATCTTACCACTCTTGATACCAGCTTCTACTCTTTCACCAGTCAATATCAGCTCAGTAAACCCAGCTGAAGAGCTTCCAATCAAATGGTTGAAAAATGGACCATACAAAGTACCCAAGAACATATCTACCAGCTCTCTATCAGACAGAGGAGGTTGGACCCTTCCTGCAAGATCCCTCCACTTTTGAGCATAATCTTTGAAACCCTCACTAGAACCCATAGACATGCTTTGAAGTTGTGTATGGGTTAGAGCATGATCAACATTGTATTGGTATTGCTTGTAAAAAGCAGTAACCAGATCTTCCCAATTGCGAATGTTGGTTTCTTCCAGTTGATAGAACCATTCCAACTGCGTCCTTGACAAACTTTCTTGGAAGAAATGAACCCATAAATTCCTATCAGCGGTGTGAGGTTGGATCTTCCTGACATAGAATCTTAAGTGCAGCTTAGGACAGGAGAAACCTTCATACTTAGCAAATGTGGGAACTTTGAACTTCTGGGGAATGACCACTCCAAAGACCAGCCCTAACTCTTAAAAATCCAGACCAGGTTCCCTCTAAACTTCCATAGCATTAAGACGATCCTCCAGCTATTTGTAATTATCATCAACAGGGGAATA
The DNA here is from genome assembly GCA_948472305.1 of Vicia faba. NCBI lineage: Eukaryota > Viridiplantae > Streptophyta > Magnoliopsida > Fabales > Fabaceae > Vicia > Vicia faba. The sequence continues at coordinate 1,053,191,789 of OX451740.1, read as the reverse complement.
TTGTTCCTTAGAGTAATCAACCTCTTCTTCATAAGTCCATGGGTTGTTGGCTTCTCTTCCTGATTGTCTCCCTCATTTGACGGAGTTACGAAGTCTAGAGCTCGCTTTGCTGGTCCCCTGAATCTCCTTCCCATATTCAGGATACCCATTGGTTTCTTTGTTTTCTTCTTCTTGTCTTTGGGAATCAGAGCCTTCAGGTCTTCCTGCCCCTTAGCTAGAGCCAAGAACATCTGCTGGAATTGAGCATTTTGTGCTTAAAGGTCCTTGGTGTTCGATTAGAGAGACATTTCTTTTTTTTGCGTAAATAAACAGCGAAAAGATAAGAAACCTGTTTTGGAACACCTGCTTATGTAACGATATGCATGATATGCTTATGTAATATTTTCAAGGATTTTTAAGATTTAAATTTGCTTAGACAAAGAGAGAACAAACATTAATTGCATCCATAAGTTTAAACGGTTACAACCATGCCCTTGGGCTTACAATGGAAGAAGCAAAGATAATACAAAATAAACTTCCTAAAATAAACAGGACTCAAGCTTCCCATGAGCGCATCTTCTTTGGTGCAATGTAGGCATTCAAACTCTGATCTTCATGAAGTTGTCTTATGAGCTATAAAACCTTCTTCTCACTTGCGTAGAACTGGGTTTCAAAGGTGTCTGGTTCCTTTTTGAGTTGAATCTAAGATCTTTGCAACTCCTCGAGAGTAGTCGACATGTCAGGATAGAGAATAGTGTAAGGAACATCTCTCTCGGCAATAGGCTCCATGAGGATAGGTAGGATGGCCTCATAAGGCATCATGAGATTTTAAGTGCGTGCTCGCATCCAGTTAAGATAAGGCTCTAAAGGAATGGAGTTCTTATGCCCCAATGTCTTTCTATACACTTTGTTCACCATGCCCGAAGCTCGTTGAACCTCTGACGGTACCCTTGGACATCGTTCTCATAGTCGAGTGAAATTCCTTTAAGAAGTGCATCATGAGTACCATCCTGTGATACGGTGGCAGAACTGACTGTTAATACTGGTTTGCGTTTTGCGTTTTTTGTTCGTAAAATTTCGCGGTAAGTAAGAGTCGTCGCCGACTTTTATTTCATCCAATCAGGAAAAGGAAAAAGAACAGAAAAAACCTTTTTTTCGAGATTTCTGAGTACGGGGGGTAGATTATAGAAAGGGAAGGTGTTGGCACCCTTTCTATCCATGGTTTTCCATGGGCTCTTAGGTACTTGCTCATCTTTTTAAAATTGCTTGTGTGTGCTTGTTTTGAAAAAAAGTTTACTTCGTGATAACCCTTGTATCAGTCCTCAAGGGTGTGACGAAGTTTGTTTTGAAAAGTCGTTTTGAAAGGTGTTTGTGTGAAAAGTTTTGTTGAGCAAGTACTTAAGATTCTACCTACTCGAAAAAAGGTTGTTTGTTCTCATTTCCTTTAGACAGCGCTATCCTACTATTAAGGAGTAGGTAGCCCCGTCGTTGGAGTTTGTAAGGGACGTTCGAAAGGGACAAGTACAGTCACCAGAGCAATGGGTAGGAAACCTTAGTAGTAACCCTAAAGTCTTAAGATCTTTCTGAGCCAACATTTTTGAGGCAACATTTCCGAGGCAACATTCGAATGGGACATTTGATCTTTTAGACAGGAGGGCAACCACTAAAATCTCCTATGCTTAAATGACTATTTTACCGAAGGCAACCGAAATGAGGCAAACCCTAGGAGTGAAATATGTGCATGTGATTTTTTCAGTTAATTAGTCTTTGCACATTAAGTGAGCTACCGTTTTAATTTTCAAACATCTTTCCATACAATCCTATTAACCATGCATCTAACAGTTAAAGATTGCGGAAATTAAAAGTGCGAGAAAATAAACCTAGCTATTACAAGGCTTCGGGGATAGGGATTAATTACATAACCAAAATCGGGGACAAAGCGATAAATGAAAACCCTAGTTTAACTATTACAAACCATTGGCAGTTACAAAAAATACAAAAAGAATTAACTAAACGTCCGGCGAATTAAGCACGAGGACGCTTAAAAAATAACCTAAAACCCTAATTGAGAGAAAAATATTTTTGTACATTTTTTATTTGAGAAAAGAATTTAATTGCAAATTAATTAAAACCCTAATTTCTAATTGTTTTTAATTTATAAAAAAAAGAATTAAATTTCCCTAAATTAATTAAACTAGTTAATTAAGAAAAAATATTTTTATTAAAAAAAGTTTTTTGTAGTTTTGTGATTTTTTAGTTTAATAAAAAAATAATTTTTGTATTAATTAAGAAAAAAAATAAAATAACTAAAGAAAATAAATAAAGAAATTAAAAAAAAAGTAGAAAAGAGAACAAATTGGGCCTGTGTTGAATTGAAAGGAGGGGGTGTGAAGCTGAAGTTCCCAGGCCCATTAGTACTGAAGCCCAGTCAGCACTGGATCCTGTGTGACGTTGACTTGGACGTGCACCATGGTCCTTTAGGCTGGAAGCGTTAGATCTGATACTATACTGATCCAGTGGCGGGATGCAAGGGTGTATGGAAGGCGCCTGGGATTGCAACGTATAGAATCTACAGCAAGAAAATGAGAAAATATGTTTTGTTGGGACCTGGGATCGAACCCAAGTCCTCTCAATTACCAACAAACGCCCTTGCCAACTGTGCTACGTTAATTAGTTATTAATATAATGAAAACAAAATACAATATACAAAACAAGATAATTGGATCAGAAAATGCGCGAGATTTAAACGGACAAATAGATGGTTTCCACGCAACCATCTTCTTCCTCCTCCGTCGCCTTAGACCATTGCACCTTTACCTACAGACAAAAGTATGTAGCTACAAACCTGCAAAACTCAAAAATCTAGCACATGCATGATAAATTAGTTTTGACTATACCAATCAACTCGTCTTGGTCTCACGATCATCTTGGTACCTTATTTGTGGCCTAAGTTTTCCTGTATCAAGAACCCCCAAAACGTGACCTCAAACCCTAGCCATGGAAATTGTCAGTATATGCGCTAAAACATCAATAAAACATAATCAATACGTTGAAAACATGATAACAAACACATATATGCCATTAAAACATGTTCATGGTGCGTGAATCATAGTAAACGAATTTGGAAAAACAGGGAAAATCGGGTGAGTTGTAGCACGCGTTTCTTGGTGTTTCAGACCTTGCAAATTACTAGGATAGCTTCCTGAGACGCCCAGCAATCGATTGGCAATGCTAGGATGGCTTGAGATGGCCTGTATGACTGAAACCGATTCACGCTTTTTGTCAAGATTTTTGAGTTTTTTCTTGCTCATTCACGACTGCCAACCCTATGTTTTATCCTTGATTCTTGTTCATTATTTATGCTAGAGCGAATTAGGGTTGCAAAAATAGATGATATCTTTGGAATTTTGGAAGATTTGATTTGATTCTTCATCCATGTGAAACCTTCTATATTGAGCCAAATTATCCCATTTTTATACCAATCATGCTTGATTCGATTTGGTCTTGATATCTCAGCATAATTTGATTGAGATCCTGTCCAAAAATCATATCAAAACATATCTTTGATATTATTTACCAATTATTTGATTTTATTCAATTTTTAATAAAAAATCAAAATAAAATAAATAATGAAGAAAATAACATGTGAGTGAACATTTGGGTCATGGACCATGCTACAAGTGAGGTGCAATCATGAAATGCTAAGCCCATTTGGTAAAAAATGCACTTTTGAGCATATTTGACTTTTGGCAATTTTGCAAAAAAGTCAACTTTGACAAGGCATATCTCCTCCCATTTTAACCCTAGAGAGGTGTTATTTGACTTTTTAGAAACCTTAGGATGTCCCCTAAGAAACCCTTTTGGTCTCATTTCAATTGGGTCTTCCATGTTCATGTAAGAAGCTTTGACCCAAAAGGTGTTTTTTGTTGACTTTTCAAAAGGACCTATAATATAGAAATTCATATCTTTTTATGAGTACATATTTTGAACTTGTGGGATGAATATGAGTTGTAGGGAATTGAATCCTATTCAAAATGAGCCTTGGATGGAAAATTTCTGATAAATTATGTTGAAGTTATGCTTGGTCAAAGTTTGGTTGACTTTTCCTAAGAAACCCTAATTTAGCAACTTTTGGGTTTTGATGAATTTAGGGAATTCCTTGAAGAATAATGATCATACCTTGATCAAATGATGGATATCACTTCAAAATGTTGATGTTGACCAAAAATCTTGAAGTTTGACTGTATGTGGGCCACAGTTGACTTTTGACCTAATATAGTCGATTCTCAAGCATCTGAGCAATTGACTAAGCAAACTTCATGTGCAGTGCTTGAAATTTGACATGCATGGGTCTTGAGAACATATTAGGACCATGGATAGCATATTAGGTCTTTTTAGTTCACCTATCTTGATGAAAATGGAAACCCTAATTTGAGACACACTGCCTTAGGAGAGAGTTTGTCTGGTCAACTCTTGGGCAAACTTGAGCAAATTGAGGATCTCTAGGAGTATGTATTGAGTAAAATGAGAGGGCAAATTTTTGGGTACAACAGTTTCCCCTGTTCAATCTTCTTAAACCTGATGATGTAGATTGGCTCGTCTGCCTTTCGTGATCTGAAGGTGGAAGATGATTGAACACTAGAGTGCCCAGAAATTTGCACTCGCATGAAGTGATACTTGATTTATGATATCGGGAATGGGCTTATAGATGCCATTTGTAAGTTGCTAGAAAATTGTCGGAGATGGGCTTAAAGATGCCATCCAAGATGTGACGGAGTACCATCGGAGATGGGCTTAAAGATGCCATCTAGAGGATGTTGATTTCCTGAGATATTCCTTTGATGAGAGTCCCTGCTCCTGTCGTTGAGGAGGAATCTACTGAGGAATGTTGGTATCTGTCTTTGGAGAAATAGAATTTTAGGAGCTTCAGTTGTCCGTTACTCTACTGGGGAATTGACTCCGGAGGTGAACTGCATATCTGGTCAGTGTATAGGCTGCATCGCGACTTACTGGGGAAAGGTGAAATTGATCGAAACTGGTCAGGTCCAGGTTTTAACGTGTTGTAAACTGTCGTCTGGAGGTAAGAGAAAAGAAACCTGGATGGTAAGGTTATGAGAAGGAACCTGGATAGTAGGGTTACTTCGAAGTGAAAGCCTGGATAGTACGGTTGTGAGAAGGAACCTGGATAGTATGGTTACTTGGAAATGAGAGCCTGGATAGTAGGGTTGTGAGAAGGAACCTAGATAGTAGGGTTACTTCGATATGAAATCCAGGATAATAGGGTTGTGAGAAGGAATCTGGATAGTAGGGTTACTTTGAAATGAAAGCCTGGATAGTAGGGATGTGAGAAGGAACCTGGGTCGTAGAGTTTCTTCGAAATGAAAGCTTGGATAGTAGGGCTATGAGAAGGAACCTGGGTCGTAGGGTTACTTTGATATGAAAGCCTAGATAGTAGGGTTGTGAGAAGGAACATGGGTCGTAGGGTTACTTCGATATGAAAGCCTGGATAGTAGGGCTGTGAGAAGGAACTTGGGTCGTATGGTTACTTCGATATGAAAGCCTGGATAGTAGGGCTGTGAGAAGGAACCTGGGTCGTAGGGTTTCTTCGATTTGAAAGCCTGGATAGTAGGGCTGTGAGAAGGAACCTGAATCGTAGGGTTTCTTCAAAATGAAAGCCTGGATAGTAGGGCTGTAAGAAGGAACCTGGGTCGTAGAGTTTTTCGAAATGAAAGCCTGGATAGTAGGGTTGTGAGAAGGAACCTGGGTCGTAGGGTTTCTTTGATATGAAAGCCTGGATAGTAGGGTTGTGAGAAGGAACCTGGGTCGTAGGGTTACTTCGATATGAAAGCCTGGATAGTAAGGCTATGAGAAGGAACCTGGGTCATACGGTTTCTTCGATATGAAAACCTGGGTAGTAGGGCTGTGAGAAGGAACCTGGGTCGTAAGGTTACTTCGATATAAAAGCATGGATAGTAGGGCTGTGAGAAGGAACCTGGATAGTAGGGTTACTTTGATATGAAAGCCTGGATAGTAGGGCTGTGAGAAGGAACCTGGGTCGTAGGGTTACTTCGATATGAAAGCCTGGATAGTAGGGCTGTGAGAAGGAACTTGGATAGTAGGGTTACTTCGAAATGAAAGACTGGATAGTAGGGCTATGAGAAGGAACCTGGGTCGTAGGGTTTCTTCGATATGAAAGCCTAGATAGTAGGGTTGTGAGAAGGAACATGGATAGTAGGGTTATTTCGAAGCGATAGTGTAGATTAGTTGACCCGTTTGGTTTCGAGAACTGAGTTTTCGTTAGTCGTCTGCAGATGTGACTTGCATAACTGCTGAATTTGTTGAAGCTAATCCTCTTTTCCTGGAAAGATATCAGGGTTAGTTATATGCGATGCATGAAATGCAGGGTGAGATGATGTTCTCAAAATAAATGAGATTATGTTGTATATGATATGTATGTGTATGTCATGATGTATGTTCGTGAAATGCTATCGGGGTATGCTCGCGTTTGGGAAAATAAATCCCTCACAGTTGTTGGAGATTTGTAAATATTCTGTCGAGAGGAGATGTTGCTTGAGAATAAACTCTGCGGGGAATGAACTTAGAAAATGTATTTTTGTAGCTGAAGTGATGAACTCTGTCGGGGATTGAGCCAATGTATCTGGAGAAAAAACTCTGTCTGGGGGATGAAATTCACTGACTCGCCCGTGATTATGAACCTCGGCAGGGGTGGTTACGTCCTATTTCGAGAAAGCTGACATCAATGCCTTTGGATACTTTTACTCTGTGGGGTGTGTATGTACCAATAATGATGTTCCCAAGCTATCTCTATCCCGGTACCTGCTGGGCAGAGTAACTGTAGGGTTTGGCACTTCTTGTTTTTGCCCCTGTTTCTCGAATTACGAGTAATTGTCTTTTGTTTCTTATGTAAATATTTATGAGCAGCAATCATTTTCAAATTCATATATAAAAATAAATCATTATACGTTCTTGCAAAACAAAACAAAAAAGAAAAAACAGATTGAAGTTTCTTATGAAAATGATTTGTATTGATTTTTGAAGTTGGCCTGTAATAGGCGTTTTTGTACAAAGATGTTGACGCTCTAGTAATAGAATGCCGCCGAAAAATAGAAATTATACAATTTTTGTAAAAGCAAGAAAAACAGCTACGTGAAACAAACCCATTGGGTTCCAACTCCGCTATTGCCTTTATATCTTCTAGCGTCTCATCACTTTGCTACTTGGCCGAAGGTTGATCAGATTGGTTGGCGTCGTTCGAGCTTGATAGTCGATGTTGAAGTTTGGTCGCAAGATGATCCAATGAGATATAGTGGTACACTTTATATCCCTAACTTTTTCCTGGACTGCCCTTTCGGGTTTTCAGTCCACCGGGATACCCTTTTTTTACCCAAGCCTCCCTTTAGGGTTTTCGACTTATCGGGTGTACAGATTTTTTTCCTTTTCATCCCTTACTTTTTCCCGAACCCTTTTGGTTCGCCGGGAAGCCCTTATTTTTGCCTAGGCCACTCAACCTATCGGGTCATTGATTAGGTGTAGTATCTTTTCACTATGTCTGCATTGACAGGGTGAGGAAGATCGTCACCATCCATGGTGATTAGAATCATAGCTCCTCCCGAGAAAATGTTCTTAACCACAAATGGCCCTTCGTGCGTGGGGGTCCATTTTCCCCTGGGATCACCTTGCGGCATGTTGTATCCCAAAATTTTCCCTCCCATATTTCTCAAAACATTGCAAGAAAAATCTCCAAGTTGCTCAAAGTAGTCCAAGAGTTGGTCAGACAAGCTCTCTCCTAAGGCAGTCTACTCAAATTAGGGTTTTGTGTTGCATCAAGATCCTTGAGTCCAAGTGACCCCAAGTTCTCACCAATGTCCTAATATGTTCTCAATATCATCCATGTCAAGTTTCAAGCTTTGCTGAGGAATTTTGCTCACTCAATTGCTCAAAAGGTCCAAAAATCGACTGTGCTAGGGCAAAAGTCAATTGTGATCCAAATACAGTCAAACTTCAAGATTTTTTGTCAACATTCTCATTTTGAAGTATATTTCATCATTTTATCAAGGTTTGATCATGATTCATCAAGATTCAAAGTTCATCAAGATTCAAAAGTTGCTAAATTAGGGTTTTGTAGGAAAAGTCAACTCAACTTTGACCAAGCATAACTTTCTCATACTTTATGAGAAATGACTCATCCAAAGCTCGTTTTGAAGAGGATGCAATTACCTACAATCCATATTCATACCCCAAGATCAAAATATGCACTCACAAGAAGTTATAGATTTTGACATTATAGGTCATTTTTGAAAGTCAACAAAAACACCTTTTTTTTCAAAGCTTATAACTTGAGCATGGAATATAAAAATGAGATGATACCAAGGTGGTAGGTTAGAGGACATCTCAAGCTTTCTAAAAAGTCCAAGAACACCTCCAAAAGTTCAAAATTGAAGAAGTTATGCATCGTTGAAGTTGGACTTTTTTGCAAAATTGCCAAAAGTCAAATATCCCCAAAACTTCAAATTTTGCCAAATGGACCCATTCTTTTTCACTTGTTTTGAGTTTGTATTGTAGCCCACGTGCTCCAGTCTTGGCCATGTGTCCATATCATTTTTTTATTAATTATTTTTATTTTATTTGAATTAATTTGATTTAAATCAAAATAAATCAAATGAAAATCCAAAGGCATTGATAACTAAGATTTTGTGGTGATTTCAGGTTCCATTATACAACTTGCCATCATCAAATTCGTATCAAATCAATTGTGTGCAAAAAATATTGAAATCAAGCCAATTTTGGAAAGATTTAATGGAGAATAAAATCAAATATTCAATCATCAATGGAGGAAGATTTGGACAGAATTTTTTACCCTAATGTATTGTACAATACATAAGGAAGGGAGGCATACAAGAATAGGGGTTAGAGATCAGTTCTTGAGGCAGAACGAAATTTGCAAAAAAGAAGAAAAAGCTTGAGATTGAAATCAGTCATAGAGGCATCCTTGGGGCTTGGCAAGTATCTCAATCATTTCCTGGCCATCTCCATAAGCGAGACCAATCAAAATCACGCATTTTCAGACCCTTCCAAGCACTGTAAGTGGCTCACAAGGCAGCCCTGTTCTTGATTTCGTATTTTTGAAATTAGGCATAGTTAGCATGAATTGATAGCATATTTTGAATCCACAAATCATTTGCAAGCTTTTTTGTAATAACCAATTGCATTTATCTGACCTATATGGAGATCCACCATTGCTAGGGTTTGGTTCTTGTTTTTGGGGTTTTTTGTTTCAGGAAAAATTAGCCATGATAATGGCTATGGTTGTGATCAGCAGGTTGAGACGAACTCAACCATGTTCTTAAAATGCGTTTATATGGCCGGGGGAAGGATTTAGAGTGAAGCTACGCTTTTAGCTGCGGATAAAAATCCGCAGGTAAAAGTTACAGTTCTTAGAGGACAGGGACGAAGCCGTGTCATCCTCCTATTGGACCATTCAAATACATTGTGCGCGTTTTTCTATTTTCTGGCCATTGACTTTGTTTTTATATATTACCTTATGTTTGTATTATTATAACAAAAACAACAACGCGCTCTAGTGTTAGCCACATAAGCCTTAAAGGACCCAAAGGCTGGAGGTCAGGGGTTCGATCCCTGCCTCCAGCAACCTGCATTTTCTTATTTGTTTTCAGGAGATCTAGTATGCATACAAGTCCACAGTCCACCATGCGCCTAACTCCTCAGCATGCCAGATGGCCAGGTGGCCAGATCTGATGGCCAATCCTTAAAGGCGCACCATAAGCAAGTCAATGCACGTGCATGGAATCCCAAAAGTCAATTGGACCTTCAGCTAATGGGCCAACATAATTGCTTCCTACACACCCAAAACAGGCCCATCTCATCCTTTTTTATATATTTTGTTTATTTTAGTTTATTTATTTTATCTTATTTAATTAATTTCTAACCAATGGATTAATTTTCTTTTTTATCACAAAATCACAAAAATATTTTTATCCAATAAATTTCAGAATTCTTTTTTTATTAACAAATACTAATTAATTAATTAATTAGGTTTTTAATTCTAGAATAACTTTAATTTTATTTTTGTAAATAAAATCAATGAGAATCAATTAGGTTTTAACTTTAATTTAATTATTTTAATTTCTTTCTTAAAATATCAAAAACTCCAAAAAATATGCCATTTATTATTTTTCATCAATTAATTTATTTTATAATTAATTTATTATTTAATTTAGGATTTAATTTCTTCTTTCTTAAAATAAAAACAACAAAAAGGCATTTTCTTTTAAAAGGGTCAAAACCCTAATTTCGCATCCGATTTAATTTCGCGCTGCGCTTTATTTTTCTTTATCCAATTAATGTATCTGCTTCCGGTATGTAATAATTAATTAGGACATTTATTTATTTTACTGCTTTATTTTATTTTCAAAGGGTTGCTTTTGGCGATGTAAATACCCGACGCGTTGTAATTTAATTTCCGCATTTTAATTCCGCAAAGTATACAACTGTTAGATGTTTGATAATAGGGTTTGCATGACAAGAATGAATGCTTAATATAAAATCAAATTAGATCACCCTAAACATGTGCAAAGATAAAAATAACTGAAAACGACACACTCACACATCTCTTAGGGTACACCTCACTTGGTTGCCTTCGTACATGGTCATTGAGTATAGGTCGTTTTAGAGGTCGTCCTCTTGTCTAAAAGATCATAGTCGCCTCGAAATGGTTGCCTCAGATATTGTTGCCTCAAACAAATGATCTAAGATATTAGGGTTACCGCTAAGGCGTCCTAACATTGCTTTAGTGACGGTATGTCCCTCTTTCGAATTGACCCTCAAACTCCAGCGACGGTGCTACCTACTCACTAATAGTGGGATAACATTGTCTAAAGGAAATTAGCATAGAACAATTCCTTTTTCGAGTAGGTAGATAGTTCTTAGATACTTGCTCATCCAAAACAAAACTTTTTCACACTTACACTTTTACAAACAAGTTTTCAAAAACACTTCATTACACTCTTGAAGACAGAAGCAAGAGTTAAATCGAAGTTAAAACAAAAACTTTTCAAAACCCACAAACACAAAGAAAACATTTTGAAAATGATGAGCAAGTATCTAAGAGCCCGTAGATAACTACGGATAGAAAGAGTGATAATACCTTCCCTTTCTATAATCTACCCCCCATACTCAGAAATAATCTCAAAAAAGGAATTTTTCTGTGCTTTTTTCCTTTCCTTGTTGGATAAAATAAAAGTCGGTGGTGACTCTTACTTACCGCGACATTTTGCAAAAAAAACACAAAACGCAAACCAGCATTCCAAAAACAGTCAGTTCTTCCCACCGTATCATAGAACTGGAGACTCTGCTTGGGAGTGATAAGTGGGGTGTACCTTAGGAATAGTTCATCATAATGTTTTCAATTGCTTTATTTGTATGCTTTATCTTTGTGAGTTTGAATCGGAGTTACTATAGATCCTAACCCGGATATGGGGATACCTTTTAGGTAAGTAGCAATAGACTGTGAGGGAACTGTACAGCGTAGACCGATACGGTTGAAGTAGTAGCTACGTTGGTGTGGCACTTTAGTTTGTACCGATATCCCTTGTGGTGGAACAAGGAGAATATGGGTCTTCTAAGGAGTCATTAAGCACCAACTGACCTTAGAACCTATAATTGACCAACTTGGCCATAGAACAGTAGTAGTATGCTACACTCATTGAGACCAAACTCTCGCGATGATTCCGACTGCAAGAAAAGTTTGCCAAACTGGAATTATAACCGATCGAGGGTGGTCAGTGATATTGAGATCCTCTAGAACCCGGTTACTATTACTAGGACAGGTTGAACCAACTAAACTGAAAGAGGGTAATACCTAAACTCCTCTCCAGCCTGAAATCTAAGGGCTATTTGCGTGACTTGTTTTCCTTTACCATGTTTGCCATCTGTGAATACTTGTGGTGTGTTTCTATCATAACATCATGCATCATGACATTGCATGCATATTGCATCAGATTAACCTATTTCAAAGACAGGGGGGATTCATCTTTGTTCTGTTTTGTAGGGCATGGCCTCTACGCGTAGAAACACTATTCGCATCAGCTTTGTACAGATTCCTACTCAGCTCAGAGATTTGGTTGCAAAAGTTCCTGACACTTCCTCCTTTATCAGAAGACATGGTCACCTCCTTGGTTTGGTCACTTCTAGGATGGATGAGCAGATGATGAGTATTTTGTGCCAGTTCTTTGATCCATTATACCACTGCTTCACTTTCCCGGACTATCAGTTGGTCCCTACTCTAGAGGAGTTCTCTGATCTACTTGGTATTTCTATTTTAGAGCAGACGCCATTTACAGGTTGGGAGAAATCCCTTAGGCTGGAAGAGATTGCTTCAGCCCTCCATTTGACAAAGGTTGAGGTAATGTCTAATTGGGACACTCGGAGTGGGACAAAAGGCTTCTTGGCTAAATTCTTGGTTGATCGAGCTAATCAGTTCTCTGACAGTTTGGACTTTCAGGCATTCGAGGATATCCTGGCTCTTCTCATATATGGTCTGGTTCTGTCTCCTAACTCAGATTCTTTCGTTGACGCAAACACAGTGAAGATTTTCATGTCCCGTAATCCGGTACCGACTCTCTTAGGTGAAATTATGCACGCTCTTTATGCCCGTACTGCTCGTAAATGGGGAACCCTTATGTGTTGTGCACCATTGCTGGCGAGCTGGTTTATTTCTCACCTCCCCAAATCTGTTTTAAAGAATAAGGAAGGCATAGGTTGGGCCTACAGAATTATGTCTCTAGCTCACATTGACATTATCTAGAGCACTAAAGACATGGAAGAAGTAGCTATTATTGATCGTTGTGGGGAATACCCCAATGTTCCACTACTTGGAATTAGGGGAGGGATCACCTATAATCCTTGTATGGCCTTGCAACAGTTTGGGCGAGCTAGAAGGGACGGACCTCATGAGTTGTTGCTTCCGAGCATTGTTTTTTACTTCCAAGGGGATAGTGAAGAGCATCACCGCAGGTTCATACGAGCTTGGAGCAGGGTACACAGGTCTGATCTACACGAGTTAGGGATGAAGACCTCTCTTCCGATGGAATCATATCTCCAATGGGTTCGAATTCGTGCCCAAAAGTTGGGAATGTCGTACGAAGCTGTCTTACCGGTAATTATTGAGGATGCTGATGAAGAAGGGGTCCCTCATAATGTCCTCCACCCATACATGCCAACTGACATTGGGGCATTAAAGAGGTCATGGATCCAATTGAGAGAAGAGCATGATACTTACAGAGAAAAGTATCACGAGCAGGAGCGGAAGATTCTAAAGCTTACAAGACAACTGAAGAATGAGAAGGTCCTCAACAACTATGTCAGCACCAACAGAAAACGACCATGGGAGCGCTGATTTCTTTTGTTATTTCTAGTTTTGATTTATTTTTCAGTTTTTCTCTTTGTAACGCCTTAAAGGCATTTGTCAAACATTGTTTCAAGTTATTTATCTAATAAAAGTGTGTTTCATTTTGGTTTACGAATTTGAATCTCCAAAGTCTTTGAAATCATATCATACGCATTTCATTCCCATGCACCTAATTACAGGTACCCTTACAGGTTTCTCATCTTCTTCGCTGTTTATTTCAGCACATCATGTCTGCTGAAACATCCACTGATCAAGCTATCAAGGCTCTACAAGCTCAAAATGCTCAGTTTCAGGAAATGTTCATGAATTTGGCCAAGGGGCAGAAAGATCTGAAGACTCTTATCTTGAAGGATAAGAAGAAGAAGAAGAAGAAGAAGACAGTCCTCCTGAATATGGGTCATAGGTTTGGAAACAGGTTGCGGGAAGAAGTTGATTTGTCTCACTCATCTGGAGGGGGAGGAAATCAGGAAGAAAGAAGGGTTCCTAGCCCTGTGGTATCTGACAACGAGACTGACTTTGACGAAGACCAGTATCCTCCGGCTGAGGATAGATATAAACAGCTTGAAGACCGGTTAAGTGCAATGGAGATCCAGAAGTTACCTGGATTGGACTTTGGTGATTTAGGCTTGTCATCTGGGGTGGTGATTCCCCACAAGTTTAAAGCACCAATCTTTTCTAAATACGACGGGGTTTCTTGTCCAAAGTTGCACCTCTACTCGTATGTTAGAAAGATCCAACCATACACTGCTGATAAGAACCTCTGGATTCACTTCTTTCAAGATAGTCTTTCAGGGACTCAACTTAAATGGTTTTACCAGCTGGAAGGAGCTAGTATCCGTAATTGGGAAGACCTTGCTGCTGCTTTTTACAAGCAATGCCAATACAATGCCGACCTCGCTCCCACGCGTACCCAACTTCAGGGTATGTCTATGGGTGCGAGCGAAGGTTTCAAAGACTACGCTCAGAAATGGAGGGACCTTGCTGGAAGAGTACAACCTCCGCTGGCTGACAGAGAGTTGGTGGATATGTTTTTGGGGACCTTGTCTGGTCCGTATTTCAACCATCTGATTAGAGGTTCATCGTCCGGGTTTACTGAGCTGATTTTGATCGGGGAATGAATTGAGGCCGGTATCAAGAGCGTAAGATACAGAAGAGTGCTTCATCAAGTACCGAAAAGAAGCCTTTTAAGAAGGAATCCAGCGTTGTTTATAGTTCAAAGAGCCAGAATAGACCTGAGCGCCACCAAGCAGTCAATGCGATTGTTATATCAAGACCAACTGTTGCCACACAATGCAACAATCAGCCAAGAACCGAGAGGCCGCGAAGACAATTCACTCAGCTCCATATGACCCTGTCTCAGATTCTGCCGCAGTTGCTAAAGACCAACTTGGTGATTCCGAAGGAAGCTCCGAAGAATCCCAATACAACATCACCGTTTTACAATCTGAACGCCCGCTGTGCTTTTCACTCTGATAGCCCGAGGCATGATACGAATGACTGCTGGGTCCTGAAGAATAAGATACAGGATCTGATTGATGCTAAGGAGATTGAGTTCGAAGTGCCCGAAAAGCCTAATGTTATGACTGCTCCGATGCCCAAGCATGGAGTGAATGCTGTAGATGAAGACTCATTTGTGGTTTCTGTGAAAGACATTGCTACTCCATTGATGATTGTAAAGAAGAACCTTCTGTTAGCTGGTTTATTTCCAGGCTGTGGTGAAGGTTGTCATCTGTGTTCCGTCCTACCTACCGGTTGCCATCTTTTGAAGTCAGGTGTCCAACGCCTGATGGATAATAGAGAAATTCTGTTTTAGAAGACTTTTGTTCCATTGGTTCCTTTTGAAGACATTTCTATAGTCACAATTTTCAACAATTCTTCCAAGGCTTCCTCGAGAAAGCCTGTTAGAATTACATTTGTTCCGAGAATCGCTCCCTTGATCATTACTGTTCCTGGAACTATTCCCTATACGTTAGATAAGGCTGTCCCGTGGCACTATGGGGCTGACGTATATCAACACGGAGTTAAACAAGACTTGAGTGCTGAAGAGGCTGATACTGACGTCAGTAATATTATTGGATCTAGTAAAGTCACCCGCAGCGGAAGACTTTTCTCCCCTGAAATCTCTCCACCAATTGTTCGGAAGCCTGTTGTTATTAAGTTGGCCAGTACATCTGCTACTGTCCCTGCTCAAGTTCCAATTCTTACCCCTGTCACTGAGTCAGCTGACACTCGGGGCAAAGGGACCACCAGTGAACCTGCCCGGACGGAGGCACCAAGGAAAATTACTACTGAAGCCTCTAGACAAGAGATAGAGGAAATTTTAAATATCATCAAGAAAAGCGACTACAATATAGTCGAACAGCTGGGGAAAACCCCATCGAAGATCTCTATGTTGTCCTTATTTAAGTGTTCAGAGGCACATGCTAAGGCTCTGATTGCTTTCCTGAAGACTGCACACGTACCACAGGAGACATCAACTGATCAGTTTAAAGATTGTGCGGTTAGTCTGAGAGTAAATAATGGGTTGGGTTTCTCCGACGTAGACTTGAATTCTAAGGGGAAGAATCACAATGATGCCCTGCATGTCTCCATTGAGTGCAGGGGCACTACCTTAGCTCATGTATTGGTGGATATTGGGTCCTCGTTGAACGGTTTGCCTAAGAAAGCTTTAGACCGGTTGCATTGTGAAGGTTTAGAGCTGAAGCCAAGCAACATTATGGTTAGGGCCTTTGACGGGTCCAAGAGAATGGTACACGGAGAAGTGGATATTCCAATTAAGGTTGGTTCTCATATTTGCACGTCTACATTCTATGTGATGGACATTCGGCCATCTTATTCTTGTTTGCTAGGTTGCCCATGGATCCACAAAGCTGGGGCAGTGACTTCTACGCTCCACCAGATGCTGAAATACCTAGTGAAGGGGAAAATTGTTACGGTACAAGGAGAAGAGGAGTACATGGTGAGCCACCTCAACTCTTTCCGGTATGTAGAGATGGATGGGGAGTTCATTGAGACCCCGTGTCAACATTTTGAAGAAGTCCCCCATACACTAGCATCGACTGAAACCGTTACTGAAGACCCTCCAATGAAGATGGCTTCCCTCAAAGATGCCCGGGCTGTTATTGAGAAAGTTGGGTGTGCGAATTGGGGCCAACTCCCTGACTTTGCACACAAGACTAACAAGTTTGGTTTGGGTTTCACTGCAGAAGCTCAAAGGGTTATACGGCGTGCACGGATCAGAGGACCTCCCCTATTTATCTGCAATTCAGGAGTAAATGCCATTAAAGACGATGTTGAAGAGTCTGAGTTCGACAGTTGGATCTACCCGACTACTGATGGCGGACTAAGCAATTGGACGGCAAAGGACTCCGTCCCAATTTCTTTTATTACCCAGTAATGAGACTTTTGTTTCGAATTTGTAACAGACAATATTTAAACTTTACGGCCTGGTGCCTTACCCGAGACACTGTGGCTTTGTTTGTGAGGGCTTTATGTGTGTCATTTCCATATATCATTAATAAAATCATTGGACGTTTTCTTGCATTTCAAATTTTGCGCTCCTTGTTTTTTATCTTGCAAAACAACTATTTTACACACACTCACATATACAGGTCTACATCCACTCTGGATCCCACTGTTGACGACTCTGCTACTACCGGTTATGACTTTAAAAGTCCGATCAACTTAGCCAAAGATGAAGGTGAAGATGAATTCGAAGTGCCTGGTGAACTTGCTAGATTGTTACTTCAGGAAGAAAGGGCCATACAGCCGCATGAAGAGTCAGTGGAAACAATCAATCTGGGTACAGAGATAGACAAGAAAGAGGTCAAGATCAGTGCAAATCTTGAATCTAGTGTTAAGCAACGGCTAATTCAGATGTTGCATGGCTATGTTGAGATCTTTGCCTAGTCTTATGAAGATATGTCTGGGTTGGATACCGATATCGTGGTTCACCGCTTGCCTACCAAGGAAGACTGTCCTCCAGTAAAACAGAAGGTTCGCCGAATGCGCCCAGAGATGTCTGAGAAAATCAAGGCTGAAGTGATGAAGCAGTTTGACGCCAATTTTCTAGCAGTTACTTCTTACCCGCAGTGGGTGGCCAACGTGGTTCCTGTGCCAAAGAAGGATGGTAAAGTTCGAATGTGTGTTGACTATAGGGATCTGAACAGGGCAAGCCCCAAGGATGATTTCCCTCTGCCTCATATCGACGTTCTGGTAGACAACACCGCACAGCATAAGGTCTTTTCCTTTATGGATGGTTTCTCCAGATACAATCAGATTAAAATGGCTCCCGAAGATATGGAGAAGACAATCTTTGTTACTCAATGGGGTACCTTTTGCTACAAGGTTATGCCGTTCGGATTGAAGAATGCTGGGGCAACGTATCAGCGTGCCATGGTCACTTTGTTCCGCGACATGATCCATCATGAGATTGAGGTATACATCGATGACATGATTGCAAGATCCCAGACTGAGGAAGAACACCTTGACCATCTTCAGAAGCTATTTGACAGGTTGAAGTTGTATAAGCTGAGGTTAAACCCGAACAAGTGCACCTTCGGGGTGAGATCTGGTAAGCTGTTGGGTTTCGTCGTAAGTGATAAAGGTATTCAAGTGGATCCTGCAAAGGTGAAGGCTATACAGGAAATGCCAGCTACCCGAACTGAAAAAGAAGTCAGAGGCTTTCTGGGACGTCTGAACTATATTGCCTGATTCATCTCACACCTGACTGCTACTTATGAGCCAATCTTCAAGTTACTGAAGAAAGATCAAGTGTTCAGATGGAACGATGAATGTCAGGCCGCTTTCAAAAGGATCAAAGAGTATCTCCAAGAGACACCTATTCTGATGCCTCCAGTTGAAGGGAGACCTCTGATCCTATACTTGACAGTACTCGATAATTCAATGGGGTGCGTGTTGGGTCAACATGACGAGTCTGGCCGAAAAGAGCATGCTATTTATTACCTTAGAAAAAAGTACCGACTGCAAGACCCGATACTCGTTGCTTGAGAAAACTTTTTGCGCTTTGGCATGGGCTGCTCGCCAGCTGAGATAGTATATGCTGACTCACACTACTCTATTGATATCAGAGATGGATCCAATCAAGTATATCTTCGAGAAGCCTGCCTTGTCCGGAAGAATAGCAAGATGGCAGATGATCTTGACTGAGTATGACATCCAATATACGACCCAGAAGGCAATAAAGGGAAGTGTGTTGGCGGATCATCTGGCACATCAGGCAGTGGACGATTACCAGTCTATGAACTTTGAATTCCTGGATGAGAACATCATGTTGGTAACTGACTGTGAAACACCTGGACCGGATGAAGGACCTGAGGAGGGATCCCAATGTTCTATGTACTTTGATGGAGCTTCGAACGCTTTAGGTAATGGCATTGGCACCGTGATTGTATCCCCTGAAGGCTCTCATACTCCGTTCACCGCCCGACTATGTTTCAACTGCACCAACAACATGGCGGAGTATGAGGCGTGCATTATGGGTCTTCGAGCAGCTATTGGCCTAAGGATTAAGTTTCTAAGTGTTTTCGGAGATACCGCTCTCGTGATCAGTCAGATCAAAGGTGAGTGGGATACGAAACACCCTAATCTTGTTCCTTACAAGGAGTATGTGTTGACATTGCTCCCGCACTTTGAAGAGATAACCTTTGAACACTTCCCTAGAGAGGAGAATCAGTTAGCGGACACGCTAGCTACGATGTCTTCTATGTTCAAGGTCAGATGGGACAATGAAGCTCCCCAGATTACCATTGAGAGGTTAGACGAACCTGCACATTATTGTGACATTGAGACTGAAGAGGTAGCAGATAAACCTTGGTTTCATGAAGTAAAGAGGTATCTTGAGGCTCAAGAATACCCTGAGAGTGCATCTGTTAATGACAAGAAGTTTCTGAGGAGGTTTGCAGCGAAGTTCTTCATCAGCAATGGCATCCTTTACAAGCGTAACCATGACTCAACCTTGTTGTGTTGTATTGATAAGAATGAGGCAGAAAGGATTATGGTAGAGTTACATGAAGGTACTTTCGGAGCTCATTCTAGTGGACACACCATGGAAAAGAAAATCCTTCGGGCAGGATATTATTGGTCCACAATGGAAGATGACTGTTATCGACATTCTCGGACCTATCACAAGTGCCAAGTCTATGCTAATAAGGTGCATATACCCCCAGTTCCTCTGAACGTCTTGACAGCTCCTTGGCCTTTTGCAATGTGGGACATAGATATGATCAGCGAGATCAGACCTACGGCATCTAATGGGCATCGTTTCATCCTGGTAGCAATTGATTACTTTATGAAGTGGGTTGAAGCAGCTTCATTTGCTACTGTAACCAAGAACATCATCGCACGGTTCATTCGGCACAATCTGATCTGTCGATATGGTGTACCAGAGAGAATCATTACGGACAATGGTACAAATCTCAACAATAAGATGATCACCGAGCTCTGCAAGCAGTTCAAAATACAGCATCACAACTCTTCTCCCTACCGGCCGAAGATGAATGGGGTTGTAGAAGCAGCTAATAAAAACATCAAGAAGATTGTGCAGAAGATGACGGTGACATACAAAGATTGGCACGATATGTTACCTTTTGCTCTTCATGGATATCGTACCTCATCACGGACGTCAACAGGGGAAACACCCTATTCCTTGGTTTATGGCATGGAGGTCGTCTTGCCCATTGAAGTTCAGATACCCTCTCTTCGAATCATGAAGGATGCATGTTTGAGCGAAGATGACTAGATTCAGACCCGGCTTGATCAGCTGAATTTAATCAACTAGAAGAGACTTACCACTATTTGTCATGGTCAAACGTACCAAAAATGGATGATCAAGGCATTTAACAAGAAAGTCAGACGACAAGAGTATCAAGTTGGAGATCTGGTGATCAAGCGCATTATCCTACCTCAAGGTGATCCCAGGGGAAAATGGACCCCCACGTACGAAGGGCCATTTATGGTTAAGAACATTTTCTCAGGAGGAGCTATGATTCTAACCACCATGGACGGTGACGACCTTCCTCACCCCATCAATGCAGACATAGTGAAAAAATACTACGCATAATCAAAGACCCGCTAGGTTGATTTTCCTAGGCAAAAATAATGGCTTCCCAGCTAACCAAAAGGGTTCGGGCAAAAATAAGGGATGAAAATGAAAAAAATTGTACACCCGGCAAGTCGAAAACCTGAAAAGGCGGCTTGGGCAAAAAAGGGTATCCCGGTAGACTGAAAACCCGAAAGGGCAGTCCAGGCAAAAATTAGGGATCAAAGTGTAACACTATGTCTCATTGGATCACCTTGCAACCAGACTTCGGTATCGACTATCAAGCTCGGACGACACTAAACAATCTGATCTACCTTCAACCAAGTAGCAAAGTGATGAGATGCTCGAGGACATAAGGGCAATAGCAGAGTTGGAACCCAGTGGGATTATCCATATAGCTGTTTTTCTTTGTTCATTACAAATTGTATAAATTCTATTTGTTCGACGGCGTTCTCTTACTAGGACGTCAGCCTCTTGTATAAAAAATGCCTATTTACAGGCCAAACTTCAAAGTTAATACAATTCATTTTCAAATAAATTTCAGACTGTTTTTCCTTTATCTGTTTTGTTTTGCAAAGAACGTCCAATGTTCATTTTTTATATATGCATTTGACATTAATGGCTGCTCATAAATATTTACATGCGAAACAAAAAACAATTACTCGTAATATCAGAAACAGGGGCAATAAGAATTGCCCAAGCTTTACAGTTGCTCTGTCCACCAAGTACAAGGATAAATTCAGCTGAAAAATATGGCTAAAATACTTTCACTCCCCGCAGAGTAAGAAAAGGAAGTAATGTTAGCTCTCCCCAGCTGAGACTCACAACCGCGAATGAATCGGTAATATTCTCCCCAAGTAGAGTTTATCTATCATTAGCACTGAAAAGTCTTATCATCCCCGGCGGAGTATAAAATATCCCCAGTGGAGTTTGGAAAGTTTCCCCAGTGCAGTCTGAAAAAGATTCCCTAACGAAGTTTGGAGGATCATCCCAAGTAAACTCTGGCAGATTGCCCCCAGTAGAGCCTAAAAGGTTATCCCCAGTAAGGTCGCTATTGAAAAAATCATCCCCAACGGAGTTCATTCCTTTCATAAGCAGAAACTAAAATCCCCAACAGGATTCAGTATCACCAGCAACGGTAATTCATCCCCAGCGAAATTTATCAGTGGAATCCTCTATAGAGCATCTCTTCCCCACAAAGTAATCTCCTCATCAGTTTATTCCCCGGCGAAGTTATCCTCTCCTGCGGGTTTATTCTCACAAACATATTCATTCGATATCCCCAACAGAAACAAAGAATTCAACTCTTTTCTCCAGGATCTATTTTCCCCAGCTAAAAACATTACATTTCCATACATCATGACACATGCATATGCGTATCATACGACACAATCTCATTTATTTTGAGAACATCATTTGCTTGATACATATCATGCATTACATACAACTAACATTTATCTTTCAGGAAGGATACGGTTAAATTCTCACCAAATTCAAAGCTATGAAGCTTTTTCCTCTGTTGAAGTACAAACGAGTTCCTAAATCTCAGCAGAGAAGTTTTCTCAATTGAATTATGGGCGAGTTCTTAAATCTCGACGAAGATGTTTCCCTCCAGTTGAATTATGGATGAGTTCTTAAATCTCAACAGAGTCGTTTTCTCAGTTGAAGTACAGACAAGTTCCTAAATCTCGACAAAGTGTTCCTCCGTTGAATTACAGACAAGTTCCTAAATCTCAGCAGAGAAGTTTTCTCAGTTGAATTACGGGCGAGTTCTTAAATCTAGACGAAGATGTTTCCCTCGAGTTGAATTATGAACGAGTTCTTAAAACTTAGCAGAGATGTTTTCTCAGTTGAAGTACAAACGAGTTCCTAAATCTCGACAAAAGTTTTCCTTCGTTGAATTACAGACAAGTTCCTAAATCTCAGCAGAGAAGTTTTCTAAGTAGAATTATGGGCAAGTTCTTAAATCTCGACGAAGATGTTTCCCTCCAGTTGAATTACGGACGAGTTCTTAAAACTCAACAGAGATGTTTTCTCAGTTGAAGTACAGACGAGTTCCTAAATCTCGACAAAAGTTTTCCTCCGTTAAATTACAGACAAGTTCCTAAATCTCAGCAGAGAAGTTTTCTCAGTTGAATTACGGGCGAGTTCTTAAATATCGAAGAAGATGTTTCCCTCCAGTTGAATTACGGACAAGTTCTTAAAACTCAGCAGAGATGTTTTCTCAGTTGAAGTACAGATAAGTTCCTAAATCTCGACAAAGTGTTCCTCCGTTGAATTACAGACAAGTTCCTAAATCTCAGCAGAAAAGTTTTTCTCAGTTGAATTAAGGGCGAGTTCTTAAATCTCGACGAAGATGTTTCCCCAGTTGAATTACGGATGAATTCTTAAATCTCAACAGATTCTTTCTCAGTTGAAGTACAGACAAGTTCCTAAATCTCGACAAAGTGTTCCTCAGTTGAATTACAGACGAGTTCCTAAATCTAAGTAGAGAAGTTTTTCTCAGTTGAATTACGGGCGGGTTCTTAAATCTCAACGAAGATGTTTCTCCTCAGTTGAATTACGAGCAAGTTCCTAAATCTCAACACCTCAGTTGAATTACGGACAAGTTCCTAAATCTCGACACCTCAGTTGAATTACAGGCGAGCTCCTTTCCCTCAACAAAGACCAGACTTCCCCAGTGGAATCTTCCTCAATGGCAGGTATACAAGCTCTCTCTAAGGAATCTCTTATACGATCGACACTCCTCCAAATGGCATCTGTAAGCCCATTCCCGACACCACAAAGCAACTACCACTTCATGCGAGTGCAAATTTCTGGGCACTCTAGTGTTCAATCCTCTTCCACCTTCGGATCACGAAAGGCACGGAAGCCAATATACATCCTCAAGTTTAAGAAGATTGAACAGGGACAGCTGTTGTACCCCAAAATTTTCCCTCCCATATTTCTCTAAACATTGCAAGAAAAATCTCCAAGTTGCTCAAAGTAGTCCAAGAGTTGGTCAGACAAGCTCTCTCCTAAGGCAGTCTACTCAAATTAGGTTTTTGTGTTGCATCAAGATCCTTGAGTCTAAGTGACCCCAAGTGATCACCAATGTCCTAATAAGTCCTCAAGATCATCCATGTCAAGTTTCAAGCTTTGCAGAGGAATTTTGCTCACTCAATTGCTCAAAAGGTCCAAAAATCGACTGTGCTATGGCAAAAGTCAATTGTGATCCAAATATATTCAAACTTCAAGATTTTTTGTCAAAATTCTCATATAGAAGGATATTTCATCATTTTATCAAGGGTTGATCATGATTCATCAAGGATTGCTCAAAGTTCATCAAGATTCAAAAGTTGCTAAATTAGGGTTTTGTAGGAAAAGTCAACTCAACTTTGACCAAGCATAACTTTCTCATACTTTATGATAAATGACTCATCCAAAGCTCATTTTGAATAGGATTCAATTCCATACAATCCATATTCATACCCCAAGATCAAAATATGCACTCACAAGAAGTTATGGATTTTGACATTATAGGTCATTTTTGAAAGTCAACAAAAACACATTTTTTGTCAAAGCTTCTAACTTGAGCATGGAATATAAAAATGAGATGAGACAAAGGGGGTGGGTTAGAGGACATCTCAAGCTTTCTAAAAAGTCCAAGAACAGCTCCAAAAGTTCAAAATTGAAGAAGTTATGCATCGTTGAAGTTGGAGTTTTTTGCAAAATTGCCAAAAGTCAACTATCCCCAAAACATCAAATTTTGCCAAATGGGCCCATTCTTTTTCACTTGTTTTGAGTTTGCATTATAGCCCACGTGCTCCAGCCTTGGCCATGTGTCCATATCATTTTTTTATTAATTATTTTGATTTTATTTTAATTAATTTGATTTAAATCAAAATAAATCAAATAAAAATCCAAAGGCATTGATAACAAAGATTTTGTGGTGATTTCGGGTTCCATTATACAGCTTGCCATCATCAAATTCGTATCAACTCAATTGTGTGCAAAAAAGATTGAAATCAAGCCAATTTTGGAAAGATTTAGTGGAGAATAAAATCAAATATTCAATCATCAATGGAGGAAGATTGGACAGAATTTTTTACCCTAATGTATTGTACAATACATAAGGAAGGGAGGCATACAAGAATAGGGGTTAGAGATCAGTTCTTGAGGCAGAACGAAATTTTCAAAAAAGAAGAAAAAGCTTGAGATCGAAATCAGTCATGGAGGCATCCTTGGGGCTTGGCAAGTATCTCAATTGCTTCCTAGCCATCTCCACAAGCGAGACCAATCAAAATCACGCATT
Organism: Vicia faba; assembly: GCA_948472305.1. Taxonomy (NCBI): domain Eukaryota; kingdom Viridiplantae; phylum Streptophyta; class Magnoliopsida; order Fabales; family Fabaceae; genus Vicia; species Vicia faba. The sequence continues at coordinate 1,053,167,009 of OX451740.1, read as the reverse complement.
TTTAGACCCTTCCAAGCACTATAAGTTGCTCACGAGGCAGCCCTGTTCTTGATTTCGTATTTTTGAAATTAGGCATAGTTAGCATGAATTGATAGCATATTTTGAATCGATAAATCATTTGCAAGCTTTTTTGTAATAACCAATTGCATTTATCTGACCTATATGGAGATCCACCATTGTTAGGGTTTGGTTCTTGTTTTTGGGGTTTTTTATTTCAGGAAAAATTGGCCATGATAATGGCTATGGTTGTGATCAGCAGGTTGAGACGAACTCAACCATGTTCTTAGAATGCGCTTATATGGCCTGGGGAAGGATTTAGAGTGAAGCTACGCTCTTAGCTGCGGATAAAAATCCGCAGGTAAAAGTTACAGTTCTTAGAGGACAGGGACGAAGCCGTGTCATCCTCCCATTGGACCATTCAAATACATCGCACGCATTTTTCTATTTTCTGGCCATTGACTTTGTTTTTATATATTACCTTATGTTTGTATTATTATAACAAAAACAACAACGCGCTCCAGTGGTAGCCACATAAGCCTTAAAGAACCCAAAGGCTGGAGGTCAAGGGTTCGATCCCTGCCTCCAGCGAACTTCATTTTCTTATTTGTTTTCAGGAGATCTAGTGTGCACACAAGTCCACAGTCCACCATGCGCCTCACTCCTCAGCATGCCAGATGGCCAAGTGGCCAGATCTGGTGGCCAATCCTTGAGGGCGCGCCATAAGCAAGTCAATGCACGTGCATGGAATCCCAAAAGTCAATTGGACCTTCAACTAATGGGCCAACAGAATTGCTTCCTACACACCCAAAACAGGCCCATCTCATCTTTTTTTATATATTTTGTTTATTTTAGTTTATTTATTTTATCTTATTTAATTAATTTCTAACCAATGGATTAATTTTCTTTTTTATCACAAAATCACAAAAATATTTTTATCCAATAAATTTCATAATTCTTTTTTTATTAATAACTACTAATTAATTAATTAGGTTTTTAATTCTAGAATAACTTTAATTTTATTTTTGTAAATAAAATCAATTAGAATCAATTAGGTTTTAACTTTAATTTAATTATTTTAATTTCTTTATTAAAATATCAAAAACTCCAAAAAATATGCCATTTATTATTTTTCATCAATTAATTTATTTTATAATTAATTTATTATTTAATTTAGGATTTAATTTCTTCTTTCTTAAAATAAAAACAACAAAAAGGCATTTTCTTTTAAAAGGGTCAAAACCCTAATTTCGCATCCGATTTAATTTCGAGTCGCGCTTTATTTTTCTTTATCCAATTAATGTATCTGCTTCCGGTATGTAATAATTAATTAGGACATTTATTTATTTTACTGCTTTATTTTATTTTCAAAGGGTTGCTTTTGGCGATGTAAATACCCGACGCCTTGTAATTTAATTTCCACATTTTAATTCCGCAAATTATACAACTGTTAGATGTTTTATAATAGGGTTTACATGACAAGAATGAATGCTTAATCTAAAATCAAATTAGATCACCCTAAACATGTGCAAAGATAAAAATAACTGAAAACAACACACTCGCACATGCGCACTCTTAGGGTACACCCCACTTGGTTGCCTTCGTGCACGGTCATTGAGTATAGGTCGTTTTAGAGGTCGTCCTCTTGTCTAAAAGATCATAGTCGCCTTGAAATGGTTGCCTAGGATATTGTTGCCTCAAACAAATGATCTTAGACATTAGGGTTACCGCTAAGGCGTCCTAACACTTCTTTAGTGACTGTATGTCCCTCTTTCGAATTGACCCTCAAACTCCAGCGACGGTGCTACCTACTCACTAGTAGTGGGATAGCATTGTCTAAAGGAAATTAGCATAGAACGATTCCTTTTTCGAGTAGGTAGATAGTTCTTAGATACTTGCTCATCCAAAATAAAACTTTTTCACACTTACACTCTTACAAACAAGTTTTCAAAAACACTTCATTACACTCTTGAAGACAGAAGCAAGAGTTAAATAGAAGTTAAAACAAAAACTTTTCAAAACCCACAAACACAAAGAAAACATTTTGAAAATGATGAGCAAGTATCTAAGAGCCCGTAGATAACTACGGATAGAAAGGGTGTTAATACCTCCCCTTTCTATAATCTACTCCCCGTACTCAGAAATAATCTCAAAAAAAGGAATTTTTCTGTGCTTTTTTCCTTTCCTTGTTGGATAAAATAAAAGTCGGTGGCGACTCTTGCTTATCGCGACATTTTGCGAAAACAAGCGCAAAACGCAAACCAACATTCCAAAAACAGTCAGTTCTTCCCACCGTATCACACGACAGTATGATGCGTTTGATCACTAGATCCCCGACTTGATATTCTTGACGCCTAACTTTCTTGTTAAAAGCCTTGATCATTCGCTTTTTGTACGTCTGACCATGGCAGATAGCAGTAAGTCTCTTTTTATCGATTAGATTTAACTGATCAAGTCGGGTTTGGGTCCAGTCGTCTTTGTTCAAACCTGTGTCCTTCATAATCCTGAGAGAAGGTATCTGGACTTCGATGGGTAGCACTGCCTCCATGCCATATACCAGAGAGTAGGGTGTTTCCCCTGTCGACGTCCGTGCTGAGGTACGGTACCCATGAAGGGGAAATGGTAACATCTCATGCCAGTCTTTGTATGTCATTGTCATCTTCTGTAAAATCTTCTTGGTGTTCTTGTTAGCTGCTTCAACAACGCCATTCATCTTTGGCCGGTAGGGAGAAGAATTATGATGTTGTATCTTGAACTGTTTACAGATCTCAGTGATCATTGTGTTGTTGAGATTCTTACCATTGTCAGTAATAATTCTCTCTAGCACACCATATTGACAGATCAGATTGTGTCGGATAAACCGTGCCACGACGTTCTTGGTTACTGTAGCGAAGGAAGCTGCCTCAACCCACTTCGTGAAGTAATCAATGGCTACTAAGATGAAGCGATGTCCATTGGAAGCGGTGGGCCTGATTTCTCCGATCATGTTGATGCCCCACATTGCGAAGGGCCATGGAGCTGTCAGGACGTTTAAGAGGACCAGAGGCATATGCACCTTATCAGCGTAGATTTGGCACTAATGACAAGTTCGAGAGTGCTGATAACAATCGGCTTCCATAGTGGACCAGTAATATCCCGCCCGTAGGATCTTCTTAGCCATGGTGTGTCCACTGGAATAGGTTCCGAAGGTGCCTTCATGTAGATCTGTCATGATCCTCTCTACTTCGCTCTTGTCTACACACCATAGTAGTGTGGAGTCATGGTTGCATTTATAGTGGATTCCATTACTGAGGAAGAACTTTGCAGCGAACCTTCTCAGAAACTTCTTATCATTGACATATGCCCCTTCGGGATACTCTTGAGCCTCAAGATACCTTTTGACTTCGTGAAACCAGGGTTTGTCTGCCACTTCTTCAGTATCGATTTCACAGCAGTGTGCTAGTTCATCCAACCTCTCAATGGTAATTTGGTGAGCTTCATTGTCCCACCTAACCTTGAACATAGAAGACATGGTAGCTAGCGCGTTCGCTAACTGGTTCTCCTCTCGTGGGAAATGTTCTAAGGTTACCTCCTCAAAGTGTGGGAGTAATGTCAGTACATACTCTTTGTAGGGAATGAGATTCAGGTGTTTCGTATCCTACTCGCCTTTGATCTGACTTATTACCAAAGCAGAATCCACGAATACATTCAAGAACTTTATCCTTAGGTCAATAGCAGCTCGAAGGCCCATGATGCACGCTTCATACTCCGTCGTGTTGTTGGTGCAATTGAAACATAATCGGGCAGTGAAGGGAGTATGACAGCCCTCGGGAGATATGATTACAGCACCAATGCCATTACCTAGTGCATTTGAGGCTCCATCAAAATACATAGACCATCGGGATCCCTCCTCAGGTCCTTCATCTGGTCCAGGTTCTTCGTAGTCAGTCACCAACATAATATTCTCATTCGAGAACTCAAAATTTATGGACTAGTAGTCATCCACGGCTTGATGAGCCAAATGATCAGCCAATACACTCCCCTTTATTGCTCTTTGGTTTGTATATTGTATGTTGTACTCAGTTAAGATCATTTTCCACCTTGCTATCCTTCCGGAGAGAGCGGCTTTTCAAAAAATATACTTGATCAGATACATCTTCGATATCAACAAGGTAGTGTGACTCAGCATATACTGTCTCAGTCGACGAGCAGCCCATGCCAAAGCGCAGCAAGTTTTCTCGAGCAGTGAGTATCGTGTCTCACAGTCGGTAAACTTTTTGCTAAGGTAGTATATTGCATGCTCTTTTCGACCAGACTCGTCATGCTGCCCCAGCACACACCCCATTGAATTGTCTAGCACAGTTAAGTATAATATGAAAGGTCTTTCTTCAACTGGAGGCATCATAATTGGTGGTTCTTGAAGGTATTCCTTGATTCTTTCAAAAGTGGTATGGCATTCATCATTCCACTTTACCACTTGATCTTTCTTCAGAAGCTTGAAGATTGGCTCACAAGTAGCAGTTAGATATGAAATGAACCTGGCGATATAATTCAGGCGTCCCAAGAAATCCCTAACTTCCTTCTCTGTACGCGGAGCTGGCATTTCTTGTATAGCTTTTACCTTTGCATGATCTACTTGGATGCCTTTGTCGTTGACAATGAAACCCAGAAGTTTACCAGACCTTACCCTGAAGGTGCACTTGCTCGGATTCAACCTCAGCTTATATATCTTCAACCTGTCGAACAACTTTTGGAGATGGTCCAGGTGCTCTTCCTCAGTCTGAGACCTGGCTATCATGTCATCAACATAGACTTCGATCTCATGGTGGATCATATCATGGAACAAAGCGACCATGGCGCGCTGATAAGTTGCCCCAGCATTCTTCAACCCAAAAGGCATCACCTTATAACAGAAGGTGCCCCACTGTGTAACGAAGGTTGTCTTCTCCATGTCTTTAGGAGCCATCTTGATCTGGTTATAGCCAGAGAAACCATCCATGAAAGAGAAGATTTTGTGTTGCGCGGTGTTGTCGACCAGAACGTCAATGTGAGGAAGTGGGAAGTCATCTTTGGGGCTTGCCCTGTTCAGATCTCTATAATCCACACACATTCATACCTTACCGTCCTTCTTAGGCACCGAACGACGTTAGAAACGCACTGTGGATACGAAGTGACATCTAAGAATCCTGCGTCGAACTGTTTCATGACCTCTGCCTTAATCTTCTCTAACATTTCAGGGCGCATACGATGAATCTTCTGTTTAATCAGAGGACAGACTTCTTTAGTCGGCAGGCGATGTACCACAATATTAGTGTCCAAACTAGGCAAGTCTTCATAGGACCAAGCGAAGATCTCAACATAGTCGTGCAACATCTGTATCAACCGGCTCTTCATGAGGCTGTATGGCCTATTTTAACCTCTTTTAACCTCTTTCAAATGTCTCAACATAAGCTCCAGATTTGCACCTATTTTAACCTCTTTTATGTCTTCCTCAGTACCCAAGTTCATTGTCTCAACCGGCTCTTCATGAGGCTGTATGGCCCTTTCTTCCTGCTGTAATAGTCTAGCAAGTTCTCCAGGCACCTCACAATCATCCTCACCTTCGTCTTCGGCTTGGTTGATCGGATTTTCAAAGTCATAACTGATAATAGCAGAGCTGTTATCAACGGGATCCAGAGTGGGTATGGATCTGCAGTACGATACGTGAGTGTGTGTAAGAGAATAGCTATTTTAATAAAGTGACAACAGAAAAGAAAAAACAGAGAGCTCAAAATTTGTATGCAAGAAACGTCCAATGCTTTATTAATGATATATGAAATGACAAATAATAGGCCTCACAAGCAAAGCCAATGTGCCTCTGGCAAGGCACAAGGCCTTAAAGTTATAAGTTGTTTAATAAAAATATCAAAACAAGTAAGACAATTACTGCGGAATAAAAGAAACTGGTATAAAGTCCCTAGCCATCAAGTTACTCGATCCACTGTTGGTAGTTGGGTATATCCAGCTGTCGATGTTTGAGTCTTCCTCGCTGTCTTTAATGGAATTAACCCCACGATTGCTGATGCGTATGGGAGGTCCTCCAGCCCGAGCGTGTCGAACAACCCTTCGAGCCCCTGTAGTAAATCCCAAACCAAATTTTCCAGTTTTGTGAGTGAAATCAGAGAGCTGACCCCAATTGGTACACCCACATTCTTCAACCACGGCCTTGGTGTCCTTGAGAGAAGCCATCTACAGAGGAGGTTTTCTGCTGGTAGTAGTTTCAGTCGATGCCAAGATCTGAGGGACCTCTTCGATATTCTGACAAGGAGTTTCTATAAATTCCCCATCCATCTCTACATAGCGGAAGGAATTGAGGTGGCTCACCATATACTCCTCTTCATCACGCACTATGATAATCTTCCCTTTTACCGGATACTTCAGCATTTGGTGTAGTGTGGAAGTAACTGCCCCAACCTCATGGATCCAAGGGCGACCCAACAAACAAGAATACGATGATCTGATGTCCATCACATAGAAGGTGGACCCAAAAGTCTGAGAACCCACTTTGATAGGGATGTCCACCTCCCCGTGCACCATTCTCTTTGACCCATTAAAAGTCCTTCACAATGTTACTAGGCTTTAGAGTCAAACCATTGCAATCCAACCGGTCCAACGCCTTCTTCGGCAGAACATTCAGTGAAGACTCAGTATCTACCAACACATGACCCATAGTGGTGCCCCTGAATTCAATCGAGACATGAAGAGCATCATTATGCTTCCTTCCCTTCGGTGTCAAGTATGCATATGAAAAACCCAGCCCATTATCAGCAGTCAGGATGACCACACAATCTTTGAACTGATCAGCTGAAGTTTCCTGCGGCACATGCGCAGTCTTGAGGAATGCAATCGAAGCCTTTGCATGGTCTTCGGAACACAACAACAAAGACAACATGGATATCTTTAATGGGGTCTGCCCCAGCTGCTCGACCATATTATAGTCACTCTTCTTAATTATTTTCCGTATTTCCTCTATCTCTTTCTTAGAGGCTTCCACAACAATTTTCCTAGGCGCCTCCGTCCGAAAAGGCTCACCTATAATTTATTTGCCGCGAGTATCAAACGATTCGCCGACAGGGGTAATAACTGGAGTAAGAACAGGAGCTGTAGTTGATGTACCAGCAGGAATAGCATATGGAATGACAATAGGCTTGTTGACAGTCTTAGGGGAAATCTCGGGAGAGAAGACCCTTCCACTTCGGGTAACTTTGTTGGTTTCGACAATGTTACCAATATTTGGATCAGCCTCTTCATCTTTCCAATCTTATTTGATGCCATGATAGTACACATCGGCACCATAATGCTAGGGGACAGCTTTATCTGATACATACGAGACATGACCAGGAACAATGATTATCAGCGGAGCAATTCTTGGAGTAGATGTAATCCTAACAGGTCTTCTCGAGGAGACCTTGGAAGGATTGGCGGAAATGTTTATAATGGCAATGTCTTTAGATGGAACAACAGAAACCAAAGTTTTCTCGAACAAAATTTCTTTGTTGTCCATCAGGCGTTGAACACCTGACTTCAGCAAATGGCAACCAGAAGGTAGAAATGAACACACGTGGCAACCTTCACCATAACCCGAAAATAAACCGGCCAACAGCAAATTCTTCTTCACAGTCATGATAGGAGTAGAAACTTCATCCACCAAGGCCATAAACAAGTCGGTATCAACAACATTAATTCCACGACCGTGCTTCGGCATGGGAGCAGTTATGACATTTGGTTTCTCCAGAGCATCGAACTCAATTTCCTTGGCTTCAATCAGATCTTGTACCTTATTCCTTAGAGCCCAACAGTCATCGGTATCGTGGTCAGGACTCTCAGAATGATAGGCACACCGAGTGTTGTACCCCAAAATTTTCCCTCCCATATTTCTCAAAACATTGCAAGAAAGATCCTCAAGTTGCTCAAGGTAGTTCAAGGGTTGGCCAAACAAGCTCTCTCTTAAGGTAGTCTACCCCAAATTAGGGTTTCATGTTGCATCAAGATCCTTGAGTCCAAGTGACCCCAAGTGCTCACCAATGTCATAATATGTTCTCAACATCATCCATGTCAAGTTTCAAGCCTTGCAGAGGAAGTTTGCTCAGTAAATTGCTCAAAGGTCCAAAAATCGACTGTGCTAGGGCAAAAGTCAACTGTGACCCACATATAGTCAAACTTCAAGATTTTTGGTCAACATCCTCATTTTTAAGTATATTTCATCATTTCATCAAGGTTTGATCATGATTCATCAAGGATTGCTCATAATTCATCAAGATTCAAAAGTTGCTAAATTAGGGTTTTATAGGAAAAGTCAACTCAACTTTGACCAAGCATAACTTTCTCATACTTTATGATAAATGACCCATACAAAGCTAATTTTGAAGAGGATTAAATTCCCTACAATTCATCTTCATCTCCCAAGATCAAAATATGTACTCACAAGAAGTTATGAATTTGGGCATTATAGGTCATTTTGAAAAGTCAACAAAAACACCTTTTTTGTCAAAGCTTCATACATGAGAATGTAATATCAAATTGATATGAGACAAAAAGGGTTGATTAGAGGACATCTCAAGCTTTATAAAAAGTCCAAGAACACCTCCAAAGAGTCAACATTGAGGAAGTTATGCATTGTTGAAGTTGACCTTTTTTGCAAAATTGCCAAAAGTCAACTATGCCCAAAACTTCAAATTTTGCCAAATGGGCCCATTCTTTTTCACTTGTTTTGAGTTGGCATCATAGCCCATGTGCTCTAGATTTTTCCACCTGTCCATATCTTATTTTTACTATTTATTTTGATTTTTATTTGAACTAATTGAATTTAAATCAAATAAAATCCAAAAATATTGATAACAAAGAATCTTGTGATTGTTTCAGGCTCTAATTACAGCTAGCAAGGCATTCAAATTCGCATCAAATCTTGTGGGCACAAAAAGATTAGAAATAAGCCATGTTTGGAAAGTTGTTCAAAGCAAATAAAATCAATATCCAAAGCATTGAAAGAGAGGGATTTGGACACAATAATCAACCCTAATGCATTGTCTAATACATAAGGGTTGTATGCAGATCAAAATGAGGGTTAGAAGCAGGCAAGAGAAGTAGAATCAGATTTAAAAAAATCAAAGAAAAGTGTGAGATCAAAGTCCCACTTAGAAGCATCCTCAAGGCCTGATATATGTCCCAATCGTTTCCTGACAGTCTCCACAAGCGAAAGCAATCCAAAGCAGGCGTTTTCAACCCCTCCCATGCACTGTATGTCCGCAACGGTATCACTCTTTTCTTGAATTCGAAAAGCTTCATTCTTGCATCCATAGCATAAAATAATGGCATAATATTGATCACCATGATGTTTGCAAGCTTTTGGCATTATTCAATTTCATTTATATGACTTATACCGTGAATCACCATTGTTAGGTTTTTTTGGAGTTTTTTAGGGTTTTTGATTTCAGGAATAATTGGCCCTAGTAATGGGTATGGTTGTGATCAGAAGAAGGAGACGACCTCAACCATGGCCTTAGATATCATTTCCATGGCTTGTGGGAGGTTTTGAGAATGGACAGGGTTATAGTGACGGACATTTGTCCATGGGTATAACCCTTTGAACTTTTAGCCACGGTCCAAATACAGGGATGTAGACGTGGCCAAATTCCATTGGCCTATTTGAACGTTAGCGCGCGTTTTGCTTTTGTCTTCCATTAAAATTCATTTTCTTATATTATGATTAGTTTGTATTATATTAACAAACAAAAACAAGTGGCGTAGTGGTTACCAGGTGTGCGTTCAAGGCGTGGGAGGCTGGAGGTCAGGGGTTCGATCCCTGCCTCCAGCATTTGTTATTTTTCTTAATTATTTCAGGTGATTCAGTGCATGCATAAGCCAGGCGTCCACCATATTCCTTCCTCATCAAAGCGCCAGATAGCCAGATGGCCAGATCTGGTGGCCACCATTGCAAGCACACCATGGACCAAGTCAAATATGCTACACTGGATGGAAAAAGTCAAACAGACCTCACCTCATTGGGCCCAGAAAGCTGCTTTCTACACCCCTCTATTAAGGCCCATCTCACTCTTTTTTTATATTTTGTTTATTTCATTTAATTATTTATTTATTTATTTATTAACCCAAAAATTATTTTCTTTTTATCAAAAAATCATAAAAAAATATTTTATGTCCAAATAAATTTGAATTTTTATTTTTTATCAATAAATATTAATTAAAATAATTAGGTTATTTATGATTAGATAACTTTAATTGATTTTGTAAATATTTAAAACTAATTAGAATTAATAGGTTTTAACCCTTATTTAATTATTTTATTTTCTTTCCTAAATTAACAAAACTCCAAAAATATGTCACTTAAATTATTTTTCATTAATTATTTTAATAACTAATTAATTTAGTATTTAATTTTAGGAATTAATTTCTTTTCTTAAAAAAAATAAAAACAACAAAAACATTTCTTTAATTAGGAGGGTCAAAACCCTAATTTCGCATTCGATTCAATTTTCTCGCGCGCGTTATATTTTATTCAATTATTGTATCTGCTCCCAATTTGTAATAATTAATTAGGACATTTATTTATTTTACCGCTTTTATTTTCAAAGGGTTGTTTTTGGCGATGTAAATGCTAGACGTCTTGTAATAGTGTAGTTTAATTTCCGCACCTTTAATTTCTGCAAATATCCAACTGCTAGATGTTTGATAATAGGGTTTGCATGACAAGAATGAATGTCTAATTTTAAAACAGTTAGATCACCCTAAACATGTGCAAAGATAAAAATAACTGAAATCAACACACGCGCACATGCACACTCCTAGGGTACACTCCCACTTGGTTGCCTTCGTACATGGTCATTGAGTATAGGTTGTTTTAGAGGTTGCCCTCTTGTCTAAAAGATCATAGTTGCCTCGAAATGGTTGCCTCAGATATTGTTGCCTCGAATAAATGATCTAAGACATTAGGGTTACCGCTAGGACATCCTAACATTGCTTTAGTGACCGTATGTCCCTCTTTCGAATTGACCCTCAAACTCCAACGACGGTGCTACCTACTCACTAATAGTGGGATAGCATTGTCTAAAGGAAATTAGCATAGAACGATTCCTTTTTCGAGTAGGTAGATTAGTTCTTAGATACTTGCTCATCCAAAACAAAACTTTTTTTCACACTTACACTCTTTTACAAACGAGTTTTCAAAAACACTTCATTACACTCTTGAAGATAGACGCAAGAGTTAAATCGAAGTCAAAACAAAAACTTTTCAAAACCCACAAGCACAAAGAAAATCATTTTGAAAATGATGAGCAAGTACCTAAGAGCCCGTAGATAACTACGGATAGAAAGGGTGTTAATACCTTCCCTTTCGATAAATCTACCCCCCGTACTCAGAAATATCTCAAAAAAGGAATTTTTCTGTGCTTTTTATCTTTCCTTATTGGATAAAATAAAAGTCGGTGGCGACTCTTGCTTACCGCGACATTTTGCAAACAAAAATGCAAAACACGAACCAGCATTCCAAAAAACAGTCAGTTCTTCCCACCGTATCACAGAACTGGCGACTCTGCTGGGGATATAATAAGTGGGGTGTATGTTAGGAATAGTTCATCATAATGTTTTCAATTGCTTGATTTGTATGCTTTATCTTTATGGGTTTGAATCGGAGTTACTAAGATCCTAACCCGGATTTGGGGATACCTTTTAGGTAAGTAGCAATAGACTGTGAGGGAACTGTACAGTGTAGATCGATACGGTTGAAGCAGTAGCTACGTTGGTGTGGCACTTTAGTTTATACTGATATCCCTTGTGGTGGAACAAGGAGAATATGGGGCTGCTAAGCGGTCATTAAGCACCAACTGACCTTAGAACCTATAATTGACCAACTTGGCCATAGAAAAGTAGCTGTATGCTACACTCATTGAGATCAAACTCTCGTGATGATTCCGGTCGCAAGAAAAGGTTGCTAAACTGGAATTATGACCGATCGAGGGTGGTCAATGATATTGAGACCCTCTAGAACCTGGTTACTATTACTAGGATAGGTTGAACCAACTAAAATGAAAGAGGGTAATACCTAAACTCCATGCCAGCCTGAAATTTAAGGGCTACTATATGACTTGTTTGCCCTTACCATGTTTGCTATCTGTGAATACTTGTGGTGTGTTTCTATTATAACATCATACATCATGACATTGCATGAATATTTCATCATACTAACCCATTTCAAAGACCGATGGGATTCATCTTTGTTCTGTTTTGCAGATCATGGCATTTATGCGCAAAAATACCATTCGCATCAGTTTCGTACAAATCCCTGCCCAACTTAGGGAGTTGGTTTCTAAAGTGTCTGATACTTCCTCCTTTATCAAAAGACATGGTCACCTCTTTGGTTTGGTCACTTCTAAGATGGATGAGCAAATGATGAATGTCTTGTTCCAGTTCTTCGACCTTTTGCACCACTACTTCACCTTTCTGGACTATCAGTTGGTCCCTACTTTGGAGGAGTTCTCTGATTTACTTGATATTTCTATTCTAGAGCATACGCCATTTACAGGTTAGGAGATAGCTCTTAGGCCAGAGGATGTTGTTGCAGCCCTACATCTGACAAAGGCTGATGTAATGTCCAACTGGGAGACTCGGAGTAGGGTAAAAGGCTTCCTGGCTAAGTTCTTGATTGATCAGGCTCAATAGTTTTGGGACAGTTTGGATTTTCAAGCATTTGAAGACATCTTGGCTCTTCTTATATATGGCTTGGTTCTTTTCCCTAATTCAGATTCTTTCATTGACGTGAACGCAGTGAAGATCTTCATGTCCCGTAATCCAGTGTCTACTCTCTTAGGTGACATTCTACATGCTCTTTATGCCCGTACTGCTCAGAAACGGGGAACCCTTATGTGTTGTGCACCATTGCTGGTGAGGTGGTTTATTTCTCACCTCCCCAAATCTATTTTGAAGAACAAGGAAGGTATGGGTTAGACCTATAGAATTATGTCCCTTGCTCATACGGACATCATCTGGAGCACCAAAGACATGGAAGAAGTAGCTGTTATTAACCGGTGCGGAGAATACCCCAATGTTCCTTTGCTTGGAATTAGGGGAGGGATGACCTATAATCCTTATTTGGTCTTACGATAGTTTGGGCGAGCTCGAAAGGACGGTCCTCATGAGTTGCTAATTCCGAGCATTGTCTTTGACTTCCAAGGGGATAGTGAGGGACATCGCCGCAGGTTCATACGAGCTTGGAATAGGGTTAATAGGTCTGATCCACATGAGTTAGGATTGAAGACTTCTCTTCCGATGGAACCGTATCTCCGGTGGGTTCGAGCCCGTGCTCAAAAACTGGGGATGCCGTATGAAGTTGTCTTGCCGGTAATTATTGAGAGTGCTAATGAAGAAGGGGTTCCTCATATTGTCCTCCACCCATACATGCCTACTAACATTGGGGCATTAAAGAGGTCTTGGATCCAGTTGAGGGAAGAACGGGATACTTACAGAGAAAAGTATCATGAGTAGGAACGGAAAATCCTAAAGCTTACAAGGCAGTTGGAGAACGAGAAGGTCCTCAACGACTATGTCAGTACGGGAGGAAAACGACCATGGGAGCGCTGATGTCTTTTGCTATTTCTAGTTTTGATTTACCTTTCAGTTTTTCTTTTGTAACGCCTTAAAAGAATTTGTTAAACATTGATTTCAAGGTTTTAATCAAATAAAAGTGTGTTTCATTTTGGTTTACGAATTTGAATCTCCTAAAGTCTTTGAAATCATATCATATGCATTTCATTCCCATGCACCTCATTACAGGTACCCTTACAGGTCTCTTATCTTCTTCACTGTTTATTTCAGCAATCATGTCTTCTGAAACATCCACTGATCAAGCTATTAAGGCTCTTCAAGCTCAGAACGCTCAGTTCCAGGAAATGTTCATGAACCTGGCCAAGGGGCAGAAAGATCTGAAGACTCTTATCTTGAAGGATAAGAAGAAGAAGAAGAAGAAGAAGAAGAAGAAGAAGACGGTCCTCCTGAATATGGGTCACAGGTTTGGGAACAGATTACGGGAGTAAGTTGATTTGTCCCACTCATCTGGAGGGGGAGAGAATCAAGAAGAAAGGAGGGCTCCTAGCCCTGTGGTTTCAGACAACGAGACTGACTTTGACGAAGACCAGTACCCTCCTGCCAAAGACAGGTATAAGTAGCTTGTAGACCAGTTAAGCGCAATGGAGATCCAGAAGGTACCTGGGTTGGACTTCAAAGATTTGGTTTTGGCGTCTGGGGTGGTGATTCCCCGCAAGTTCAAGGATCCTATCTTTGCTAAATACGACGGGGTTTCCTTCCCAAAGCTGCACCTCTGCTCGTATGTTAGAAAGATGCAACCATATACTGCTGATAGGAACCTCTGGGTTCACTTCTTTCAAGATAGTCTGTCAGGGACTCAGCTTGAATGGTTCTATCAGCTAGAAGGAGCTAACGTCCGTAACTGGGAGGACCTGGCTGCTGCTTTTACAAGCAGTGCCAATATAATTCCGACCTGGCTCCCACGCGTACCCAACTTCAAGGTATGTCTATGGGTGCGAGCGAAGGTTTTAAAGATTACGCTCAGAAGTGGAGAGATCTTACTGGTAGAGTATAACCCCCACTGGCTGATAAAGAGATGGTGGATATGTTTCTGGGGACCTTGTCTGGTCCATATTTCAACCATTTGATCGGAAGTTCGTCGTCTGGTTTCACTAAGTTAATTATGACTGGGGAGAGGGTTGAAGCCGGTATTAAGAGCGGAAAGTTACAGAAAGGTGCTTCGTCAAGTACCAAGAAGAAGCCTTTCAAGAAGGAGTCTAGTGCAGTTTAGAGCTCTAGGAGCAAAAGTCGACCTGAGCGCCGCCAAGCAGTTAATGTGGTAGTTATTTTAAGACCAACTGTTGCCCCACAACGCAACACTTAGCAAAGAGCAGAGAGGCCTCAAAGACAATTTACTCGGCTCAACATGACTTTATCCTAAATTCTGCCGCAGTTGTTGAAGACCAATTTGGTGATTCCGAGGGAGGCCCCTAAGAATCCCAACATCACCTCACCGTTATATAATCTGAATGCCCGCTGTGCTTATCACTCCGATAGCCCGGGGCATGATACCAATAACTGCTGGGCCTTGAAGAGTAAAGTGCAGGATCTTATTGATGCTAAGGAGATCGAGTTTGAAGCACCTGAAAAGCCTAATGTCATAACGGCTCCTATGCCAAAACATGATGCAGGAGTAAATGCTATTAGGGATGATGATGTGGAAGAATCTGAGTTTGACAGCTGGATTTACCCCACTTCCAACGGTGGCTTGAGAAATTGTACGGCCAAGGATTCCATGCCCGTTTCTTTTATTAAGTAATAAGACTTTTGTTTTGAGTTTGTAACAAACAATTTTAAACTTTACGGCCCGGTGCCTTACTCGGGACACCGTGGCTCCGTTTGAGGGCTTATTATTTGTCATTTCCATATATCATTAATAAAAGCATTGGACATTTTCTTGCATTAAAAATTTTGCGCTCCTTGTTTTTCTTTTCTATTTTGCAAAACAGCTATTTTACACACACTCACATATACAGGTCCACGTCCACTCTGGATCCTATTGATAACGATTCTTCTACTGCCGGTTATGACTTCGAAAGTCCGATCAACCAAGATGAGGACGAAGGTGAGGATGATTGTGAAGTGCCTGGCGAACTTGCTAGATTGTTATTACAGGAAGAGAGGACCATACAGCCGCATGAAGAGCCAGTGGAAACAGTAAATCTGGGTACAGAGGTAGACAAGAAAGAGGTCAAGATCGGTGCAAATCTGGAATCCAGTGTTAAGCAACGGTTGATTCAGATGTTGCGTGACTATGTTAAGATCTTTGCCTGGTCTTATGAAGATATGCCTGGTTTGGATACCGATATTGTGGTTCATCGCTTGCCTACCAAGGAAGACCGTCCTCCAGTGAAATAGAAAGTTCACCGAATGCGCCCAGAGATGTCCGAGAAAATCAAGGCTGAAGTTATGAAACAGTTTGATGCCGGTTTTCTAGCAGTTACTTCTTACCCGCAGTGGGTTGTCAACGTGGTTCCAGTGCCGAAGAAGGATGGTAAGGTTCGGATGTGTGTTGACTATAGGGATCTGAACAGGGCGAGCCCCAAGGATGATTTTCCTATGCCTCATATCGACGTTCTGGTTGACAACACCGTACATCATAAGGTCTTCTCCTTTATGGATGGTTTCTCCGGTTATAATTAGCTTAAGATGGCTCCCGAGGATATGGAGAAGACAACCTTTGTTACTCAATGGGGTACCTTTTGCTACAAGGTCATGCCTTTTGGATTGAAGAATGCTGGGGCAACGTATCAGCACACCATGGTCGCTTTGTTCCACGACATGATTCATCATGAGATTGAGGTATATGTTGATGATATGATTGCAAGATCCCAGACTGAGGAAGAACATCTGGACCATCTTCAGAAGCTATTTGACAGGTTGAAGTTGTACAAGCTGAGGTTAAACCCGAACAAGTGCACCTTCGGGGTGAGGTCTGGTAAGCTGTTGGGTTTTGTCGTAAGTGGCAAAGGTATTCAAGTGGATCCTGCAAAGGTAAAAGCTATACAGGAAATGCCAGCTCCCTGAAGAGAAAATGAAGTCAGAGGCTTTCTGGGACGTCTGAACTACATTTCCCGATTCATCTCACACCTGACCGCTACTTGTGAGCCAATCTTCAAATTACTGAAGAAAGATCAAGTGGTAAGATGGAACGATGAATGTCAAGCTGCTTTTGAAAGGATCAAGGAATATCTCCAAGAGCCACCTATTCTGATGCCTCTAGTTAAAGGGAGACCTTTGATCTTATACTTGACAGTACTCGATAATTCAATAGGGTGTGTGCTGGGGCAGCATGACGAGTCTGGCCGAAAAGAGTATGCTATTTATTACCTTAGCAAAAAGTTTACCGACTGCGAGGGACTATGATCTTTTGTTTAGCTTTTTGTTTTGCCAAAGTACCCAACATGCATAACATGGCCCATTTGTTTAGGCAACCAAGTGGAGATACCTTAAGGGGTGTTTTGTGTGCAAGTGTGTTTTATTGCATACATGATTTTATCTTGAATTAGGATTTTCTATTTCATTGATTTTATCTTACCATACATGTCCTAATTACTAGCATTTACATTTGAAAGCAATAAAATGCGGAAATGTAAAATTCTACGCTATTACAACATTTAGGGGATGGGGGATACACATTTGTACATGGGGGTGGTTCAACGAGAAAAATAGATAAGAAAATAAAATAACAAGGGGAAGAAAAAGAGAAAGAGAGAGAGGGCTAGCGCGCTACTGAGAGGAAGTCAGAAGTTCTGACCCAGGCCTGCTGCAGGATTATCAACCTGTTAGTGAAACTGTATGAGTCAGAACTTCGGACTCTGGCACCTGCAAAACAGAAACCTGTTAGTGGGAAGGTCAGAAATTCTGACCCCCATGCGCTGCAAGACAAAAGTTTATTAGTGGGGAAGTCAGAAGTTCTGACCCTGCTGGAAAAACAATAATTTTCAGAAGTTCTGATATTATTGGCAGCAAAACAGGCCCCAAAAATGCTGACGTCAAAGTCTGAGCTTGATTTCCCCCTGTGCTAGCCAGAACATATGCAGTTTTATTATTTTCCCAAAAAACAGAAGGCATGCCTAGGATGATCTCAGTAGGTGTCAAAGTGTTTCAGAAAGTAGAACCAATAAGGTCACAAACAGGTTCTACACTGATTTACTTCCTACTTAAACATTCAGAAGTATGAAAATCCTCAGAACGCATGCAGCAACAACATGATATTTACATTGTGTTTATTGAGCATGCAAAGCTGATGATGCTTAGCAGCGTGATGAAAGTCAGCAGGTGCTTACCTTGCTGTTGGAAGAAAATTTGTGAGTTGGAGCTAACTTTAGCTCTGATGGGGTTCTGGACAGGTTCTTTTTTAGGATGGGTGGATGGATAAGATATATGTATGTATAGTCAAAAACTGTATGGGTGTTTTCTAGTCAGGAAACAAAACTGAGTATCAATGAAGTTTGGAGGTATGAAGTTCAAAGTTATAAAACACTGGGGATTTTGGCAAAGTTTCACAAGGTTTTTTTTTACTAGAGTTTTTTGTTCCTCTTCTAGCAATTTTTCTGGATGTTTTCTCCCACCCTTTGTGATGGACAATGGTGTCCTATTTATAGGCAAGGCTTTGTGGATTTTTGAACGTTAAATGGCGCCAATATTATGCAGTAGAGGTTAACTTGTTCTTGAAGGAAGTTTATGAAAAGTTGTGATGATGGACAACTTTTCAGCCTAGGTTGGAATAGTAAGTGAGGATTAAGGAGAAGTGACACCTATAGGCGAAAAGTGGTGCATAGACCCATGCCTAAGCCTGCACAAAGGCGTTCAACAAGCCACACATGGAGAGACCCCTTGGATGAATGCTCAGGAGTGGTTGTGAGAATTAATGAGCATTAAATGGTGATGAGATTTATCAAAATCAAAAATCTTGTAATAGGAGATTTTGCATCATTACCTAAAACCTGAGCCAGCAGTTCTGTTTCACCAAAAACAGCGTAAACCAAGCTCTGACCTTGGCCTCTTGCTGCCTCAGCAAGCTCTGAGAGTTTTCAAGTATGCTCCTTTGATCTGCCTTTAAAGACTCTGGACTTAGTGATCCTACTTCAGTATTTTACCCAATCTGCTGATCCCATTACCTTCTGATCCCAGTACATTCTGAAGGAGTTTCAGGCTTTGTTGCCTTCTTTACACTTTTATAACAAACTCTAGCTGAACCTTTGCGTAACTGCTAAAAGAGCCATGTTCTATTTAAAGATCATGTGCTGAACTACTTTTACAATCTCTGACTGAGTTGGTGTGGCTGCTGAAGAGCCACCTTCTGACTGGATGTTATGTGCTGAGCCAAATTTGCAACTTCTGACTGTTTCTGCCTGGAGGTTGGTTCAGAAGCTCTGAGGTGTCATTAAACACTTTTCCCCCTCTTTTTTAGAAAAATTCTAAGTATTTAGCATTTAATTTTCCCAAGGTGAAAGTTTTGACTTTTGAGCTTGCAAATGAACATTTTGTTCTTGTAAATTGTTTACTTGGAAAGGAATGATAAAGGACTTGGCTTTGTTTAAGAGAAAAATCTGAGAGTTCAGGATGAATTCCTGAAGGATGGGAGGGAAAATTTTGGGGTACAA
This sequence comes from Vicia faba, assembly GCA_948472305.1. NCBI lineage: Eukaryota > Viridiplantae > Streptophyta > Magnoliopsida > Fabales > Fabaceae > Vicia > Vicia faba. The sequence continues at coordinate 1,053,147,792 of OX451740.1, read as the reverse complement.
CACCGGGTGTACAAATTTTTTTTATTTTATCCCTAATTTTTGCCCGAACCTTTTTGGTTCACCGAGATGCCCTTGTTTTTCCTAGGTGTGTTAACCTAGCGGGTCATTTATGTGTAGTATCTTTTGACTATGTCTGTGTTTGCAGGGTGTGGCAGGTCGTCGTCGTCCATGGTGGTTAAGATTATTGCCCCACCAGAAAAGATGTTCTTGATTACAAATGGTCCTTCATAGGAAGGAGTCCATTTTCCCCTGGGATCACTTTGTGGCAAGATGATGTGCTTGATCACTAGAACTCTAACTTGATATACCTGGCATCTGACTTTCTTGTTCCTTGATCATCCGTTTTTGATACGTCTGACCATGGCAAACATCAGTAAGCCTTTTTTCATCAATTAAGTTTAGTTGATCAAGTCGGGTCTGGATCCAATCGTCTTCACTCAAACTTGCATCCTTCATGATTCTCAAGGAGGGAATCTGAACCTCGATAGGTAAAACAGCCTCCATGCCATAAACCAAAGAATAGGGTTTTTCCCCAGTTGATGTGCGGGCTGTGGTACGGTACCCGTGAAGAGCAAACGGTAGCATCTCATGCCAGTCCTTGTAGGTGACTGTCATCTTTTGTATGATCTTTTTTATATTTTTGTTAGCAGCTTCGACTGCATCATTCATCTTTGGCCGATAGGGAGATGAATTATGAAGTTGAATCTTGAACTGCTCGCACAAAGCAGTGATCATAGTATTGTTAAGGTTCATACCGTTGTCAGTGATGATCCTTTCGGGGATACCGTACCGACAAATAAGGTTCTGCTTGATGAAGCGGGCAAAAACATTCTTGGTAATGGAAGTGAAGGAAGTTGCTTCAACCCACTTGGTGAAATAGTCAATGGCCACCAGAATGAAGCGGTGTTTATTGAAGGTTGTGGGCTTGATCTCCCCAATCATGTCGATTCCCCACACAGCGAAGGGCCAAGGAGCTATTAAAACATTTAGAGGAACCGGAGGCACGTGGACCTTGTCTGCATAGATTTTACACTTATGACAAGTCCGTGAGTGTTGATAGCAGTCAGCTTCCATGGTAGACCAGTAATAGCTTGCCCGTAGAATCTTCTTCGCCATCGTATGCCCACTAGAGTGGGTGCCAAAGGTACCCTCATGCAATTCAGCCATGATCTTTTCAGCTTCAATCTTGTCCATACAACAGAGCAGAATGGAATCATGATTGCGCTTATACAGGATGCCATTACTTAGGAAGAACTTAGCTGAGAATCTCCTTAAGAACTTTTTGTCATTGACTGAAGCTCCTTCAAGATATTCTTGAGCCTCGAGATACCTTTTGACTTCGTGAAATTATCGCTGGTGCACTACTTCTTCGGTATTAATCTCATGACAATGTGCTAGTTCGTCCATCCGTTCAATGGTGATCTGGGGAGCCTCATTATCCCAATCAAGTTTAAACATAGATGACATTGTAGCTAGAGCATCTACTAGCTAATTTTCTTCTCGCGGGAAGTGCTCGAAGGTAATCTGCTCGAAATGTGGTAACAATGTCAAAACATGTTCTTTGTAAGGGATGAGGTTTGGATGCTTAGTGTCCCACTCTCCTTTGATATGACTGATGACCAAAGCTGAGTCCCCAAACACATCTAAAGATTTGATTCCCAAGTCTATGGCAGCCTTGAGTCCAAAGATGCATGCTTCATATTCTGCCATGTTGTTCGTACAATTGAAGCAAAGTCTAGCAGTGAAAGGAGTATGGCATCTTTCAGGAGATATGAGCACAGCACCGATACCGTTACCAAGTGCATTGGATGCCCCATCAAAGTACAGGGTCCATCGGGATCCTTGTTCAGGTCCATCATATGGTCTGATTTCTTCACTGTTGTCCAATGTCATGATGTCTTCGTCGGGGAAGTCAAACTTCATGGATTGATAATCTTCTACAGCTTGATAGGCCAGATGATCAGCTAGCACACTTCCCTTTATAGCTTTTTGGGTCGTGTACTGTATGTCGTATTCCGTTAGGATCATCTTCCATCTAGCTATCCTTCCTGACAAGGCAGGCTTCTCAAAGATGTACTTTATCGGATCCATCTTAGATATCAGCAAAGTGGTATGAGTCAACATATACTGCATTAGCCGGCGAGCAGCCCATACCAAAGTGCAGCAAGTTTTCTCGAGCAGTGAATATCTGGTTTCACAGTCGGTAAACTTTTTGCTAAGTTAATAAATGGTGTGCTCTTTTCGGCCAGACTCGTCATGCTTCCCCAGTACACACCCCATTGAATTCTCTAAGACGGTCAGATACATGATTAGCGGTCTTCCCTCGACGGGTGGCATCAAGATAGGAGGTTCTAGCAAATACTCCTTGATTTTATCGAAAGCAAACTGACATTCATCGTTCCATCTGACTACTTGATATTTCTTCAACAGCTTGAAGATTGGTTCACAAGTAGACGTTAGGTGAGAAATGAACCTAGCAATGTAGTTTAGGCGTCCCAAAAAACCTCTAACTTCCTTCTCAGTGCGAGGAGCGGGCATTTCTTGTATAGCTTTGACTTTGGTAGGATCAACCTCTATGCCTTTGTTGCTGACAATTAAACCTAAGAGTTTACCGGACCGGACTCCGAATGTACACTTGTTTGGATTCAGTCTTAGCTTATACTCCTTTAACCTGACAAACAGCTTTTGCAAGTGATCAAGGTGTTCTTCTTCAGTTTTTGATCGGGCTATCATGTCATCTACGTCGACCTCTATCTCATGATGTATCATATCATGAAACAAAGCTACCATGGCGCGTTGATAGGTTGCCCCGGCATTCTTCAGTCCGAATGGCATCACTTTGTAGCAGAACATACCCCATTGTGTGACAAAAGTGGTTTTCTCCATGTCCTCATGTTCCATTTTAATCTGGTTATAGCCTGAGAATTCGTCCATGAAAGAAAATACTTTGTGTTGAGCTGTATTGTCGACCAGGATGTCGATGTGTGGAAGTGGAAAATCATCTTTAGGGTTGGCCCTGTTTAAATCTCTATAATCCACGCACATTCTCACTTTACCGTCCTTTTTAGGCACGGGAACAATGTTGGCCACCCATTGAGGATAGGAAGTAACAGCCAGAAATCCAGCATTGAACTGCTTCATAACTTCTGCTTTGATCTTCTGTGACATGTCAGGTCTCATGCGATGGACCTTTTGTTTCACTGGTGGACAGTCTTCTCTTATTGGTAGACGGTGTACCACAACGTCTGTATCGAGTCCCGGCATGTCTTTGTATGACCAGGCAAAGATTTCAACATAATCATGCAATAGCTGAATTAGGCGCTCCTTGACACTCGGCTCTAGATTGGAACCTATTTTGATTTCCTTTTTATCTTCCTCAGTACCCAAGTTGATTGTATCCAACTACTCCTCATGAGGCTGAATTGCTCTTTCTTCTTGCTGTAATAATCTGGCCAATTCCCCAGGCACCTCACAATCTTCCTCACCTTCGTATTCGGCTTGGTAGACTGGATCTTCAGAGTCACTGAAGGCTATAGCAGTATCGTTACCCATGGGTTCCGAAATGGAAGGGTACCTGCATTTGTGAGTGTGGGTGTGTGTAAGGGTATAGCCATCTTAAAACAATAAAATGTAAAAGAAAGACAATGAGCAAAAAGTGTATATGTGAAAAAGCATCCATGATTCATTGAATGACATATGTAGATGAAATAAAAACCCTTACAAATGGACCATTGTGCCTCGGGTAAGACACAAGGTTTTTAAAGTACGAATTGTTTGTGAATTATTATATTCCAACAGAAATGTAAAAGATAGATTACTGAGATATGAAAGTTATCAGAACGAAGTCTCTGGCTTCCCAGTTGTGCAGTCCTCTGCTGACAGTAGGAAATATCCAATCTTCCATGTTGTCTTCCTCTTCATTATCCTCTATTGCATTGACGCTTTAATTGGTAATCTTCATAGGTGACCCCCCAGCACGGGCACGGTGCACAACCTTCTGACCAGTCGAAGTAAACCCCAAGCCAAACTTGTCTGATTTGTAAGGAATGTCTGGAAGCTGACCCCAGATTGTGCATCCGCCTTCTTTCACAACTGCTCTTGCATCCTTTAAAGATGACATCCGAGGCGGAGGTCTTGTGATCTCTGGAATCGAGGATACCGCCTTGGTCGCCGCTATTTCTGGAGAGACTTCTTCAAAATGTTGGAAAGGGGTCTCTATGAACTCGCCATCTAACTCCACATAGCGGAAGGAATTCAGATGACTAATCATATACTCCTCCTTCCCATGGACAGTTATGATCTTCCCTTGGACCGGGTATTTGAGCATTTGATGCAAGGTGTAGGTGACAGCACCGGTGTTGTGGATCCAGGGGCGTCTCAACAGACAGGAATAAGAAGGACGGATGTCCATCACGTAGAATGTTGAATTAAAAACCTGAGTTCCCACCTTGATTGGGATGTCCACTTCCCCATGGACCATCCTCTTCGACCCATCAAAAGCTCAAACCACTATGTTGCTGGGTTTTAAAGTCAGCCCCTCGCAGTCCAATCTATCAAGGGCTTTCTTCGGCAAGACGTTCAGAGATGATCCGATATCGACCAAGACATGAGCTAGGGTTGTTCCTCTGCACTCCACTGAGACATGTAGTGCATCATTGTGTTTTCGCCCTCTGGGTGTCAAGTCAGCATCAGAGAAGCCCATGCCATTATCAGCTATCAAACTGGCCACACAGTCCTCGAACTGGTCAGCAGACGTCTCTTGCGGCACAAGAGATGTCTTCAGAAATTTTACCAGTGCTTTGGCGTGTGCTTCAGAGCACAACGGCAGGGCTAGCATAGAGATCTTGGAAGGGGTTTACCCCAATTGTTCAACCATATCATAATCACTCTTCTTAATGATCCTCAGGATTTCTTCCATCTCCTTCTTAGATGTTTCAGGAATAGCTAGTGATTGAGCCTTCGTCTGGACAGGCTCCTCTTGAACATTCTTTCCTTTATTCTCAGCAGCTGAAGTAGGGATAGGAATTGCATTGTCTTTGTTGGTGGGTACACTTGCAGGTACAGTCACTGGTTAGAGGTAATCTTTGGAACAGCCACGGGTCCAAAGATTGCTGTTGGAGGAGCAATCTCTGGAGAGAAAATCCTACCACTGTGGGTGATCTTGCTAGTTCCAACAATATTGCTAATGTCGGAATTGTCCTCTTTGGAGCTTTCCTCTTCAGCAGTCTCTTCAATTTGTTTGACACCATGGTAGTAGATTTCTCCACCATAGTTCCATGGTACCGTTTTATCTGATTTGTATGGGGTCGGCCCGGGCATTGTTATCTTCAACGGAGTAGTCATAGGAGCAGATGTAATCCTAACGGGTCTTTTAGGGGCCCTGGAAGGATTGGCGTAGATGGTTATTATTGAAACTTCTTTCACTGGAACGGGTGAAATAGGAGCTTTCTCAAACAAAATTTCTTGGTTATCAATCAGTTGTTGGATTCCTTTCTTCAACAGAGGATAGTCAAATGATGAGGACAGACAAACATGGCAGTCTTTGTCACAACCTGGGAAGATGCCAGCTTTTAACAAATTCAACTTGATGGTTAGGAGCAGAGTTAACAGTTCATCCATGGTAGCAACAAACAGATCTTCTTCAATAGCGTTGGCATTGTGACCATGCCTCGGAATTAGAGTAGAAATAACATTCGGTTTCTCAGGCGCTTCAAATTCAACTTCCTTCGCATCTATCAGATCCTGAATCTTATTCTTCAGAGCCCAACAGTTGTTGGTGTCGTTCCCTGGACTTTCAGAATGGTACGCGCATCTGGCGTTGGGATGGTAATGTGGAGAAGTAGTATTAGGATTTTTTGGTGCCTCTTTTAAAGTGGCCAAATTCAACTTTAGGAGATGTGGTAGAACTTGGGCTGGAGTCATGTTAATCTTGGTAAATTGTCGAACTGGCCTTTCTACCCTTTGCTGATTAGTTCTCGGTTGGTTTGATGCAGGCTTCGGAATCATTACAGCCCCACCGTTGGTTGGCGCTCAGTTCTTCCCTGATTTCTATGAGAATAGATAACAGATACTTCCTTTCTTCCCGTGAAGGGTTCTTTCACAGCTGTTGAGGCAGACGCGTCCTTCTAAATTTTCCCATTTCTTATACCAGCCTCCACTCTTTCGCCAGTTAGAATCAATTCGGTAAACCCTGCAGAGGAACTCCTAATGAGATGATTGAAGAAAGGACCTGATAGAGTTCCCAAGAACATGTACACCAACTCCCTCTCAGATAGAGGAGGCTGCACCCTTCCGGCTAGGTCTCTCCACTTTTGCGCGAAATCTTTAAAGCCCTCATTGGAAGCCATAGCCATACTTTATAGCTGAGTATGGGTCAGCGCCAAGTCGGCGTTGTATTGATACTATTTATAGAAAGCTACTGCCAAGTCTTCCCAATTATGGACATCTGCTCTCTCCAACTGGTAGAACCAATCAAGTTGCGTTCCTGATAAACTGTCTTGGAAAAGTGGACCCACAGGTCTTTGTCGGCAGAATGTGGTTGAATCTTCCTGACATAGGATCTGAGGTGCATTTTAGGGCAAGACACCCCATCATACTTGGCAAACAGTGGAACTTTAAACTTTGGAGGTATTACAATTCCTGACACCAGCCTTAACTCCTCAAAATCTAGCCCTGGTACTCTCTGGATTTCCATAGCGCTTAGTCGCTCTTCAAGGTGTTTGTACTTGTCATCAGCCGGAGGGTATTGTTATTCAGAGTAGTCCTCTTCTTCCTCTTCTTCTTCTTCAGAATCTGATGGTACTTCCGTTCCTTTTCCTTTTCTTTCCCCCTCTTCAGATGTTGTTGGAAATTCCAAGGTCCTTCTGGCTTGTCCCTGAAATCTTCTGCCCATGATAACCACACCAGTTGGCTTCTTCTTCTTTTTCTCTTTTTCTTTTTCTAGCAGAGTCTTCAGTTCCTCCTGCCCCTTGGCTAAGGTCATGAGCAACTGTTGAAATTGTGAATTCTGAGCTTGCAGATCTTTGACCGTTTGTTCGATATCCATCTTACTGAAATAAACAGTAGAGAGATAAGGAAACTTGGTGTGAAGACCTGTTTATGCTTATGATGAATGATATGTATTCATGCAATGTTTTCAAGGATTCATAAATTCAAATTTGTTTTAAACAAAAAAGAAACACACGTCATATTAATAAGATAGAATTTGTTAGTACATCAATGCCCCTTGGGCAAAATAATACAAAACTCTAAGGTAAAAATACGTTGCGCATCCTCTTCGATGCAATGTAGGTGTTGAGAGTCTGCTCTTCGTGAAGTAGCCGAGTAAGTTCCAAAACCTTCTTCTCGCTTGTGTAGAATTGGGCTTCGAAAGTATCACGCTCTCCTTTGAGATGTATCCAACTCCTTTGTAGGTCTTCGAGTAATGTCGGCATGTCAGGATGTAGGATGGTGTATGGAACCTCTCCTTCCTTAATAGGCTCTATAATCACTGGGAGAATGGAGGGATAAGGCATCATAAGACTTTGGGCGCGGGTTCATACCCACTTGAGGTAAGGCTCAAGAGGGATGGAATTCTTGTGTCCCAGAGTCTTGCTATCCACCTTGTTGGGCATCCTCCAAGCTCGGATGAATCTCTGATGGAGTCCTTGGTCGTCGTTGTCGTAGTCGAAAACCAATCCTTGAATTAGCATATCATGTGGGCCATCCCTTCGGGCATACCCAAACTGTCTCAGAGCCAAGCACGGGTTGTAGGTGATGCCTCCCTTAATTCCAAGTAGAGGGACATTAGGGAATTCCCCACAACGGACAATGATGATGACATTCTCTTTGGATTGAGAACACCAATGGATATCTGAATGGTTAAGTGTCATTAATAGTTGTGACCACCTCAAACCTTGCTCATTCTTCAAGACTGATTGGGGAAGATGAGAAATAAACCATCTTGCTAGGAGAGGAGTGCAACATATGAGAACACCTCTTTTCCTCATTGTACGAGTGTGAAAAGAGTGGAGGATATCCCCAAGCAATGTAGGCACCGGGTTGCGAGACATGAACGTTTTGACAGCGCTCACATCTATGAGTTGGTCAGGATTAGGGATCAAGACCATCCCATGGATGAGAAGAGCTACAATCTCCTCAAAATCTTGCAAGTCTAGGGAGTTCCAACAGCTTTGGGCCTTCTCAAACAGAAACTTTGACAAGAAGCCTTTGACACCACTTCTAGTTTCCCAATGTGTTGTGACATCAGATGAGTGCAAGTGCAGGGCTTGAGCAATCTCTTCTGGCTTTGGATCTCTTTCCGTACCGTTGAAGGGTAGTTGATTGAGAATAGTAATCCTCATAAGTTGAGAGAATTCTTCCAAAGTAGGCACAAGTTGATAGTCAGGAAATGTAAAGCAATCATGCGAAGGGTCAAAGAACTGGAAGAGAACTTTCATCATATCCTCCTCTGTGTTGGAAGTGACCAAGTTGAGTAGACGACCATGTCTCTCGGTGAATGGAGAATTTTCAAGAATCCTTGAAGCTAGCTCCTTGAGTTGTGGAGGAATTCTTACAAGGTTGATTTGGATGGTTTTCCTGCGAAGTAAATCCATAACCTACAAAACAAGAACAAAGATGAATCTCCAAAATCCTTGAAATAGTTAGTGAATGCATATGATGTTCATGATGTCCATGATGTTATGCACAAGTATATATGTACAAGCAAATCACACAAATTCCTAGTTTAGGCTTGCATGGGGTTTCATAGGTAAGTACCCTCTTGAAGTTTAGTTGGCTCAACCTGTCCTAGAAATAGTAATCGGGTTCTAAGGAGCTCAATATCACTGGATTGTTTGCTTGTTCATTGTTTCAATTCAAGCCTCTTTACTGGCGACCGAAATATTCCAAGGAACCAACCCTCAATGAGTGTAGTATCGAGTATCTACCAACTTCGGACTGCACCAAAGCCGGTCATCTCACTACATCCTAAAAGGCCAAGTTGGTCAAGTAAAGGTTCTAGAAGTTCGTTAGTGCTTCATGACATCACTCAGCGGCCCCGTATTCTCTTTGATTGACTCAAAGGCTACCTGTACCCACAAATATGTCACACTAATATAGCTATTGCTTAGACCATGTCGGTATACCCCGCACAGTTTTCACAATGTATTGCTATTTACCTATAATGTTTCCCAAATCCGGGTAGAGGATTCAAACCCAAACTATAGAACCAAAGTTTAAAGAAAACAAGTCAAACAATTGTAAGCAAGTAAAGGTGATCTAAACCCTAAGGTAACCCCACTTTTAGAATTTGTCCCCAGCAGAGTCGCCAGTTCTGTAATGCGGTGGGAGAACTGACTTGAGGTTTTGCGTTTGTGTTTGCAAATGTTGCGATTTAGCAAGAGTCGCCACCGACTTTTCTTTTATCCAAAAGGAAAGGTAAAAAAGCACAGGAAAAACCTTTGAGATGTTTTCTTGAGTTCGGGGGGTAGATTATGAAAAGGGAAGGTGCTAGCACCCTTTTCATCCATGGTTTTCCATGGGCTCTTAGTTACTTGTTTAGATCACTTGCTTTTGCTTTGAAATTGTTTGAAATGGTGCTTTGTGTGGTTTTGAAAGTATTTTGAAAAGAGGCCATCGTTTAGGAAATCTTTGTAGTGATTCTCGTTCGTAAGAATGTATACAAAGATGTTTGTCTTTTGAAAAATGTTTCAATGTTTTGAAAGTTGTTTTGAAATGTGTATGTGTTTGTTTTTGAAAATAGCAAGGATTGTTTTGAAATTGATCAAGTAACTAGAAGCTATCTACCTACTCAAATGTCTTTCTTGTGCGTTTTTATTCCTTTGATATTATTGATTTACCATTGATTTGGTAAACAACCCTATCTTTGGGTGTTAAACGGGACGGGCGTGGGTCATCGTATGACCATGATAGCAATGTTGCCAATTATCTTAGCATGTTTGAGGGACCAAGATCATCTTTGTTTAGGCAACCTTTTGATAGCGTCATCGAGGGACTATGATCTTATTCTGTTTTGTTTTGCCAAGATACTTCGCGTGCGTAACATGGCCATTTTTATTTAGGCAACCAAGTGGGTGAAACCCTAAGGGTGCTTGTGTGTAATGTGTGTCATTGTTCATGCTTGATTTCGTCTTGGATTAGGTATTGTCTATTTGTTTTGATTTTGTTCTTGTCATGCAAAACCCTAGTTTACTAAACATGGTATAAATGCGATAAATTGCGTAAAGGTAAACTAGGCTATTACAACAATTATTATGGGAGGGGGGATACAAGTTTTTGAATTGGGATATTGCATAAAATAAACCCTAAAAATACTATTACAACCCAATTAAATATTGTGCGAATAAATAAATATACAAATATTTAAATATGCAATGCAATGTATTTATGGAAAAATGTTTTGTATTTGTTTAAAGTATGAGAAAATAAAATTAATTAACCCTAGAAAATAAGGAAAAATAATATTATTATTTTTGAAAGGGGGAAACCCTAATTTTTTATTAAAGAAAATATATGTTTTATATTATTTATTTTTGTCCATTTTTGTACAAGAAAATAATAAATAATATTATATGTCAATATCAAAAATTAAATATGTATGAGAAAAATAAATATTTTATGTGTAAAATAATAAAATAAAAATGTATAGTATTTTTAAATGTATTCACAATTTATTATAAGAAAATAAGTTCTATTTATTTAAAACAAACTATTTTCCATGTGAAAAAAATAATAAAAATAAAATAAAATTGAAAAAAAATATTTAATTATTTTTTAGGATTTTTAAAGTTCAGAAAAAATGATTAAAAGCAATAAACATGAAAATATAAAGAAAAATGCACAAAATATAAAATAAGAATCAGGGGGTACAAATAGTGGTCAGGGGGGTGTAAAAATCAAAAACTACAAGCCCAAGGCGCCAAGGCCCTGTTTCCAGTGATTTCTGGTAAACAACCGCTAGTCTTCCAAACTATCGAATAATCTTTCTGACTGTTATTCAATTCCTCTGGTAACTCACAGGATCGACTAGATTGATCCTAGGACTCCTTGGATATTAAGGTTACTCTCACGATCGAACAGATATTCATGGTTGATATTGTATATGTGTTTGGCTTATTTCGATTTCTCTCTCTAAAAGTCTAAAGATGTAATCAAAATGTGTGTGTGAAAACTAAGTTACATGAATAAATGCTAATTGTAAAGACATGTAAAATTGCATAAAAGTGAAGTAAATGGTTTCGACTTACAAAACAGTTAATATAAAGGATTTCTGGAACGTAAAAGGTTTGAAATATGAAGAAAGCGTTTAATGCAAGAAATCTTTAAATGACTTTAAGTAAAAATATGCGTTCGAAGGATAAGACTTGAAGGTAAAGGTATGGAAAATATGACAGTTTTCTGAGATATAAAGTGCTTGAAATATGAAGAAAACATTAAAATGTAAAACTTTGAAGAAGAGATTTCGAAGTGAAAAGACTGTAAATGAGAAAACTTGTAAATGTTATTTGACAAAAGGATAAAGGAAAGTGCTGGAAATGGTAAAAGGTTTTCATTAAATCAGAAATACATGGTGCTATCATACATACATTTCTCTTGCATTTGTTTCCCTTGCCATGTGGTAGTTTGAATGTTACTGAGTATTTTGTATAATAGATATGACACCCCAAATCCTAATACTAAGACTTCTATTTATACTAATTCGACCATAACGGTCTTGCTATAGGATTATGCCACGTTTAGAACATGCAGGACAATGCCTCTTTCGTCTTTCCACGTGTCCCCAAATGCTCCAGCACATAACTTTCAAACTTCGAAAGTCCCGCTTCCATTTGAATTTCAAATGCTTTGGTACTTCTCTGTTTCGAACGCTCTTCCCAGACACAGCCTTGTTGTTATTTCGAGACTTCTTTAGATATGTTCCCATAATTGCCACTCGAAGCTCCAAGCTTTGACATACTTATTCGAAACACTGCTTCTGCTACTTCGAAACATGACGCTTTACCTCATTTCGATCAAAACGTTTAATTCATTTGGCTTCTAATAACATTATCAAAATCTTCAGCCAACAAATTTCCCCTTTAAAATATGTATTTCGATTCCTCTGAGAAATACCTATTTTAAACACCTACACAAGATTTTGATGGGACTTTCGAATCATCGTAACATTTAATGCATTTGACTCCAGTCACGTCAATCATAGCACCTTTTGGATTCCTTAACCGCCTGGAGCCACTTCACAGCATGGTGCAGTTACAAATAATGATTATCTTTAAATCACGCCTATTACCCATGTTAACTTTACGCCACCTCTTCATCACACCAACCCATGATCTCCACGTATCACACCTTTATTCTGTGGATGCTTAAACTTCCCCATTATAAAACATCACCAACTTAATCTTTTTCTTTTCTTTTCACACTCTAAATCTTTTACCCTCCTTCTCTCGTAAAAAAAAATCCAAGCTTTCAACATCTTTCAAAAATGTCTTCTTCTACTTCATCCCAACTCAAGAAAGTCTCCAAGAAGAAAGGAAAAACTGCAGGAGCTACCATGGAAAGTAAAATCATCACTCACCAAGGTCAATCCGTTCTTGCCCCTCAGATGATTTCAAAAGAAAAAGAAATGCTGTATGCGTCACAGGTACTCATTCCTACCAACGTTGCTGGTAAGAGGTTAGCTTTAAATGGCCCTCTTACGGTTTTTGAAATATTAAAAGACACCAGGACGATTTTCCCAGTTTGTTATAGCTTCAAACCCTTATTTAACAAAATGGACGCCCCTAAGGCAGTAGAATCTCCTAGTTCAAATACCATAGAAACCCCAACTGTTCCTCCTAAGGACCCCTTTGTTTTGGATTATGTAAAAAGTAATTTTAAGCCATTTCGATCTTGCCCCACCTCTGATATTGCTTATCAAAATTGGTTCACGAAAGTAGAAGCTAAGAAATCCCAGCAATGGGAAGAATTAGGCATCTATAACCTGATTAAGCTATCGAAGCCTGGTTTCACCTACAGCCACCCTCTGCTATTCGCGTCCCTTTATTTCTGGGACAGTACCTATAACACTTTCCATCTCCCAGGTGGAATGATCACCCCAACCTTCTTCGACATAGCGGCCATCACTGGGCTATCGCCAGTGGGAGAAACTTATATACCCGACAACGAAGAACACTCAAGCATAATTGACTTTGAAGTCAAGCTAGCCAGTTTTTCCAAATTTATCAGTCATTACCATGCTGAGGGGGACAATGTGTCTGACGTAGAGCACATTGCTTTCTTAACCCTGTGGCTGTCAAGATACGTTTTCTGCAGTAGATCCCTACAGGTAGCTAGTAGGTTCATTCCTCTAGCTATGGACTTGCATGAAAATCGAAAAGTGTGCCTAAGTGAACTGCTCTTAGTTGACCTCTATGAAAGCCTGAGGTCAGCTGTTTCGAGCCTCAAATCCCACACCTCCAAAAATATTCTATTGGCTGGCCCTTTTTGGTTACTCCAACTATGGCTAAATGCCATGTTCGAACCCTCCTTATCAACCGCCAACACCATTGATGAGCAAGATTCTGAGATAAATGATAGGATAGTCGAAGGCACTAGGCTTCGAAGATTAACTCCCAATGACGACAAAGATGACTTCAAAGTTCAATTCTCGAAGTACATCATGATATTCTCCAAAAGGCACAAGTTCGAAGAGAGCATGGCGCCTTTTGCTTCGAGGGCTCATGGACCTTCTTGGTTCACCATGGCTCTCTCAGAAGCTATCAAGAGCAAGGAGATTCAGGATGTATGGAGAGCTTTTTTGCTGCCTAGACTCATTTCTTCAAGAATAACCCCAGCCAAGAACCAAATTTTTCTCTTTGCCTACCAACCAAACTTCGTTTCGAGGTAGTTTGGCTTATGCCAACTGATTCCTGAACCTTTATTTCAAACTGAGAGCGCCATCACTTCTGGACGAACTTTCAAGGCACGGGAAGCCAAAATACAGCAAGAACAATATCAAGGCTTTGCCCAATTTGAGCTGATAACCTTCGAACCTACCCATCTCACGGCTAAAGGATTTCTGGAATGGTGGACCAAGTTTTATCAAACTTATATGTTCGATACACTTACAATTCAACAGAAACTAATTGATGCCTTCGATGTGCAGGTACCAACAAAGAAATGTATGTTTACTCATGCCAAAGAGATTAAAGCTTTCCAAAATTATTTTGAAACTACTTATGACCCCACGCGCTTGGACTCCACTGTGCATCAAGCAGTTGAGACCTTGAAGGAAAAATTTAAACAAAAAGTTTTTAAGTTAAAACTTCCTTCAGGGCTGTCACCTGAGGATATGTATAGGTTGGCATTCGAAATGCATCCACCTAAATTTCCCAGATTACCTACCTCAGAACTGGCTCTGGCTTGGTTTCCCCCATATCCATGGTGGTTTACTTGCAAAGAGATGTTCAAATATCTTCAAAGGAAACCAAAGCCATCTGAGACTGTGACATGGGCTCGATACTGGCTTCACGATTTCCCAGGACACCTTCGATACGACCTTTCTGCCATGTTAATTAAATCTGATCAAGGCACAGGTGCGAATGCTTGGGAAAATCCCAAATGTCTTTTACTTTCCATATCTTTAACCTTTGCTTTAATTGTTTCGATTTTCAGCCATCAGGATAAAGACAGCTGCCTCGAAGTCGAAAGAAGGGAGTGCCTCTCAAGCCTCCATCGAAACTACTGACAAAGTAACTCCACCCGAAACAACCACTATTGCTGCAACCATAACAACAACAATAATACCAACAACAACCAGTGTTCCAATTCCAACGGTAATCACTTAGCCTTGATGTTTCGAATTCACTCATGCTTTATGGTTTGCATCTAACTCTTCGTTTAAAATTATTTCAGACCAACAAGCTTCCTCCTACTACTCCCAAGAAGCGGAAATCAAGCACCACTGGGGAAGACCCCAAGGCTGGAGGAAACTTAAATACTGCTTCGAAGAAGAAGCCAAAGAAAGATATTTCGAAAAGCACCGTTCCAACTAGTGTCTCTGGACTTGATTCCAGGGATGCTGCTCCCTCACCCAAATCCAAAAATCCACCTTCGACCTCCAACCCAATGTTGGAACGTATAGCTAGTAACCTCTCCTCTGAGAGTCCACAGGTAAATTGAACCTTTAAATTTTTTACAATACTAACTTCTTATTACCTTGGTGAATGTTTTTTCTTAACATTCTGTTGTTCCTTGCAGAACATCTTGAATCCAGCTTCCACTATTTCGAACTCACCATCAAGAGCTGCTGCTCCGCTCAACTCCTCTCCTCAAGGAGATTCCAGCAACCTGGTTCAAAATAAAGGTTCCTCCAATATGGCAGTTCTGGCTGGAACTTCTGAACAGCAGGATGATCAAGGTACCTCCGTTCCTCTGAAAGAGATAAACGAAACAACACTTCAAACGTCTGCAGAGGATTTGCAAAGGGCTTCTCTTCAAAAGTCCCCTCTTGAAACTCTTCAAGAGGACCCAAAGGACACTCAAACTGAAGAAGAGAAAGCTGATTCTGGGCAAAGAGCCGAAGAATCTGCAGACGAAGAATCTGAGGAGGAGAATGCCAATGACGGTTCGACTGTTGGGACGGAGTCCAACGCAAATAGCAGTGAAAGGGATGGTATCGAAGTGGTGGACTTGGATGAGGATGAAGAAGACCAAGAGCACGAAACGAATGAAGGGGATGGTAATGCAACCAACGAACCCATAGAGGTTGAAATGGACGTGGCTCCCCTACGTGTGGAACTCCCTCAATCCTCTCTGTCTCGAATGACTGACGAGGAACTGGCACTTCTGAGACGAAATGACCCTATTGGGTACATGAAGGCAAAGTTGGCTCAGAGGGACGTCCCACTTGCTAGGGCTGGCACAAGTTCGACCAGCTATCCTCTTCCCACAGATGAAAGAATTGTTCTTCTTAATAAAATTAGGAAAACCATTCTCAATGTGGATATATTCGAAGTGCTTAAGCAAGATAGTACTGCTTGCTATACTATGAAGGAGCTGCTCACAAAGGTCAATCTTTCCACCTGCTCCTTGCCAGTTAGTACTCTCTTGTTCGATCTTCAGAATTTGCTGGACAACGTAACTGGTTACCTTCTCCAAGACGAATCTGCTGCCAAGAAGGTTCAAGAGAAACGCATTGCCATGGATGCCACTTATGAACAAGCTTCGAAACTCTCTCAAGAAGCTGAGGGTCAAGCTATGCATCTGAAGCAGGCGAAAACTAATTATGAGGCTCGAGCTGAGTCCATCCTTCTTTGGGAAAGGCAGATTCTGGAACTTCAACAGAAGGTTAAGGAGGCTAAAGAACAACAGCTAGCCTTCGAAACCAATTCTGCTGGTAACCAATTCGAAGAGCTTCTCAACCAGGGGCTTGCGGAAATGGAGACTGCAGAACAACTTAAAGGAGAAGTGGAAACCTTGGAAGGAGCCAGGCGGTTCGCTCATCAGAAACTTGAATCATTTCGAAGCACTTTTAATTGATTGAAAAATAATTCTTATTTCTAGATTTTGATGTTTATTTGAATATAATTTTGGTTTCTTACATGTAATATTCGAACAACGCCATTTTGGCATTTTATCTTGCCATCTTGGCTTTTTATAACATCTTGTTTACGTTGTTACTATTCGAATCTCCTGCAGGCTTGGCTTATATTTCTTTAAATATTTCCCATTAACCTTTAGGACACGTTTATCATCCATGAGTTCTTCGATTTCGTATGCATTGTTTGAGAATACTTTTAATATTCGAAAAGGTCCTTCCCAATGAGGTGACCATTTACCTAACGCTTTATTCTTCTTGTCCATAGGCAATATGACTCTCCAAACCAAGTCATTAATAATGAATACTTTTTTCTTCACCCTTTTATTGTATGTTCTGGCCACTCTTTCTTTTTGCCTCATCAAAATTTCCAATGCATGTAATCTAATTTCGTCCAACTCAACTAATTCATTCATCATCATTTCCCAATATAATGCAGTTGGGATTTCGTTTTGTCTCTGAATTCGAACTGATTGTAGATGAATTTCTACTGGCAACACTGCATCATGACCAAATGTGAGTTGGAAAGGCGTAGTGTTAGTAGCTTCCTTAGGAGATGTTCTACAAGCCCATAATATTTGGTCCAGAGTTTTGTGCCAGTTTCTTGGCTTTTTGCCAATATGCTTCTTGATTAATCCTATTATTACTTTATTTGCTGCTTCGACTTGTCCGTTTGCTTGAGCATAATATGGCGTTGATGTTAGCAATCTAAACCCCATTTCTTGGGCAAATCCTTGCATCTTTCTACCAGTAAACACAGAGCCTTGGTCTGTAGTTATGCTCTCTGGCAATCCGAACCTATAGATAATGTGCTTTTGTATAAATTCAATAATAGCCTCTTGATCAGCAACTATCAGTGGTATAGCTTCGATCCATTTGGTAAAATAATCTATTCCCACCGATGTATTTTTGTCCTTTGGACGAAGCAGGATTTATTTCTCCTATCAAATCCAATGCCCATCCTCTAAATGGCCATGGTTTGATGATCGAATGCAACTCACTTGCAGGGGCATGTTGAATTCCTGCATGTTTCTGACATTCCTCACATCCTTTAGCAAAGTCTATGCAATCTTTGAGCATGCTAGGCCAATACAAGCCGTATCGAAATAACAACCATTTCATTTTATGGCCTGCTTGATGTGCCCCACATGCCCCATTATGGACTTCAGGCAATGCTAAGTATGCCTCACTTTCTCCTAGGCATTTCAATAATACACCCTCTTGGGTCTTTTTAAACAATTCGTTCCCCATGAGGAGATATGACAATGCTCTATATTTTGTTTTTCTATCCACCTTTAGAGTTGGGTCTGCTAAATAACTCTTCAATGGACTTCGCCAATCTGCATCTGACAAAGTATTTATGGCTAATATTTCGAATCCCTGTTTCTCAGCATATCCCAATCTCATACTTTCCAGATCCGATGGTGTGAATCTAGTAGCCATAACTCTTCCCCTTAATTCGACCAAATCCTTGAAGTTCTTGGTAGACACTTTATAACCTGAAGCCAACTGCGCTAAGTCATTTGCTTCTTGGTTCTCTATTCTTGGTATGTGTTGAATATCCATGTATTCAAATTTCCTCAATAGCCTATTGACTATGACGAAGTATACCATTAAATTTTCCTTTATGCACTTGTATTCCTTTGTGATTTGTTTGACCACTAATTCAGAGTCTCCTTTAATTTCGACTCTGGTTGCCCCCAATTCCAACAAAGCTTCAAGTCCAACAATGAGCGCTTCATACTCAGCTTCGTTGTTAGAACAACGAGGACCATCTAATTTATACTTGAATTTTGTTGGAATTCCTTCAGGAGAAATCAGAAGGACTCCAACACCACTTCCATTCCTGTGGGTTGAACCATCAAAGTACAATTTCCATGGTTGCATTTCGACGTAACTCATGACCGTCTGCTCAACCAAAGAATGGTCCACAATGAAGTCAGGAATCACTTGACCTTTCATAGCTTTTAAAGGCATGAAAGTCAACGAATATTCTGTTAAGGCTAAATCCCACTTGCCAACTCTGTTATGCATTATTGGTTTTGAAAGCATATGTTTAATGACATCGAAATGAGATGAAACATAAACATCAACAGGTTTTATATAATACTTGAGTTTCATACAAGAGAAATACAAACAGAGACATAGCTTTTCTAAATTGCTATATCTGGTCTCTGCATCATTTAGCACTCTACTTAAATAGTATATGGCTCTTTCGACGCCATTGTTATCTTCTTGTGCTAGCATACTACCTATACTAACTTCAGAGGCAGATATGTACAATCTCATGGGCTTCCCCCATGAAGGTGGAGACAAAATAGGAGGCTGAGGAAGGTATTCTTTTATTCTGTCAAACGCCTCCTGGTGAGCTTCGTTCCATTCGAAGGCTTGACCTTGCTTTAGAGGAAGTAACGGAGAGAAAGCTTGGGTTCTTCCACTTAGGTTCGAGATGAATCTTCTGAGGAAGTTAATTTTCCCTAGCAGAGATTGCAACTCCCTTTTTGACGCAGGTGCTTTCGTCTCCATTATGGCTTTGGTTTTTTTCTGGTTGATTTCGATTCCTTTCTTATGAACCACAAAACCAAGAAAATCTCCAGCCTGCACAAAAAATGCACATTTAAGGGGATTCATCTTTAAGCCATGTTTTCTCATTCGCTCGAATGATTGGCTTAAATGATGCAAATGTGTTTCTGCAGATATAGATTTGATGACTATATCGTCAATATACACCTGCATGAAGGTTTCAATGAAATCACGAAAAATTGAATTCATTGCCCTTTGATAAGTTGCCCCAGCATTCTTTAAACCAAAAGGCATCACCACCCATTCGTAGGTGCCTAAGGCTCCTGGGCAACGAAATGCTGTCTTTGCAACATCTTCTTCAGCAATGAAAATCTGGTTATACCCAGAGTATCCATCTAACATACTCAAGTATTCGAACCCTGCAGCAGAATCTACTAGCATTTCTGCCACAGGCATGGAATATTCATCTTTAGCGGTTGCAGTGTTTAAATCCCTAAAATCTATGCAAATTCTTAAAGAATCATTTTTCTTAATAACAGGTACTATGTTTGCTAACCATTTGACGTACCTTGTTGTTCTGATGAATTTGCAACGCAGCAACCTTTCGATCTCAGCTTTAATTTTTGTGAGAACCGCTGGTGCGAATCTTCTGGGAGTTTGTTTGATGGGCCTCTTGCCATCTTTGATTGGCAGTCTGTGTTCGACCAACTCCCTCTTTAAACCAGGCATCTCGTCATAATCCCATGCGAAGCAATATTTGTTTTCCTTAAGGACTTCGATCACTTCCTTCTTGAGGCCTGGGCTAAGTTTAGCACTTATGTAGGTTACTCTTTTCGTTTTTTCATCCCCTAAGTTGACTTCTTCGAGTGGATCCTGTGCCAACATTTTGGCACCTGAGTTTATGGGGTCCCTTTCGAAGCCTAAGGGTTCTTTATCATAGATGGCATCCAACCTTTGATCCATCTCAAACTCTTTGAAGGGTGAGCATTTCGAACCATCCCCACTTACTTCGTCCGTCTTTATAGTTGATTTATTTATTTCAGCCTCTAAGGCCGCTTTTGATTCGTTCTCAGCCATATAGGACGAAATCCTTTCGAAAAAGGTAGACTCAGTCATGGCTAAGGTTGTCGAAGTCCCAGCCTGCTGGCCGTTTTTGTATAGTGCTTTCGACTCCCTCTTCTTCACTGATTATTGTTCTATCCCAGTAAAGGCCATCATGACGAAGGGTCATGTAGTAGTGGGCATTTCTAGTTTCATTAATCTCATCATTTGGAACACACGGAGCAATCTTTGCCAGATTTTTATCATAATCCCTCTTGTCAACTAAATTGACAGTTGACATAAAGTAACTCTGGTCTGCTTCGATGTTTTCCACGATTCCATCATCTCTCCACAGAACTAGTCGCTGATGCATTGACGAAGGAACTGACCCCACGCCATGGATCCACTCTCTTCCCAGCAGTAAGTTATAGTTGGCCTTGGCTTCGATCACCATAAACATGGTGGGCCTACAGCTTGAGCCTATTGTCAATTCCAACTGGACCACTCCCAGTGTTTTGCCCACTTTTCCCTCATAATTGGACAGAACCAAATTATGGGGCTTGATGTCTCCTTCGCGGATCTCTAATCTTTTTAGCATGAAATGGGGTATCAAATTGACTGCAGCACCCCCATCCACTAGAACTTTGTTCACACCATGGACACCAACTTTCGCCCGAATGAAAAGTGGCTTGAGATGGTTCTTCATTGCAGGTTCTGGACGTTCGAAGAACGCATTTTGTTCCTCAACAGCCCCATTGTCCATCACATAGTAGCACACGGGCCTATGTTTCATCAAATCTGTGGTGTCTTCCTCCTCATATTCATTGATTTCGGTTTCCTGCCCAAATTCGCAGGGAAGCACAGACACCACGTTACAGTTCAAGTTAAATGAAGACTCCCCCTCCGATTCGAAGTTATCTGTTATCATATCTTCGTCCTCTTCCGGGCCTGGAGTGTATTCCTTTGGTTCATCGCGTTGTTCTTCAGAGAAGAGCCTCCTATTGACTGGAGGTTTGTCTTCAGTTTGATTTTTTGGTTTGTTGGTGCTAGATTCACCTTGGTTTTTCGTTGAAGTAACCCCTTTGTTTGCCACAGCTTCTCTCTCAGCCTTTCGAATCCTTTGCTGTCTGCGCCACTGGGATCTTGACATGGGGTTCCTTCCTTTGTAATTTTCTAATCTCACCTCCTCCCTTATTGCTGTGTTGAATTGCCTCCTGTATGTCACAGCATGGCGTGCATTTCGTTCAGCGTTTCTCCATCTATCTTTGCCTTTGTCATTTCTGACCTGTAACCATCTATCGGTTGGCACTTCAGCAGGGAGTTTGAAAGTCACTCTTCGAGCAGCCTTGGGGTGAGGGCTATCAGGCCTTCGCTGTTTGTGTCTGCTGTCGAAACGTGGGCCCATCTGGGCAGTTTCTTGATGGTTCCAGCAAGGGGCGAAGGGAATCGTTTTGAAGGCCCTGGCCATGCTTTGGTCATACACAGCAGAACACCTTGGGCAAATCAAGCACTTGGTTTCCCCTTTGTAGCAGCGAAACACAAATTCCAGCGAACTTTCTCCAGCCTTGGGATAACACCTAAAAAGCTGGTTATCTTGGCGCCAATTGTTGCCAGTTCGAGTCCTCTGTACCCTTTCGAAATTCGCAGCGATTCTTTAATTGCAGAGGATGCTGCACCTAGGGCACAATATCATGCCTGAATCTCCTTTGTGGCATGTCATGAGATAATCCTTGAGACTAGCATCTCCAGTGTGATTATCCCCCATTCTATACTTTTCTTTTTCTAAGTATTTTTCCACTTCCTCCATCTCAGAGCGAGGTCTTTCCATATCCACCATATTTATTTCAACATCTCCCCCTTTAGCTTCATCATCACCCCATCCTGTGGGCTTTATATCCTCAATCTGAACCTTCAAACTCTCTGGGGCAGAATATTTGACCAAATAGTCAAATTCTCCACTGGGTTCCCCTAGAGTGTCCCATATTTCCTTCTGAAGGGAAATTGGCTGCGTGATTTGGACTTTCTCCAATTCCATCCTCAAGCCTTCAGTGACTTGTGTTAATTCTTGGTTTTGATTTCCCTGGCCTTCAGTAGCCTGGGTTTCTCTTGCAACAGCTACAGGTGCGGAAATCGGAGTCTCTGGCGTATTCTGGATGTCTTCAGTGACCTCCTCGCTGACTTCGACCATCACCCAGTTTTCAACTCCAGTACCCTTCTCTCCTGTTAGGGCGTCGCTTTGATCAGTTTCCACCATGTTGACCTCTCCAATGCATGCAGGCTCGGAGTAGTTGGTGTCTGCGACGTCCAAGGGATCTTCGTCCACTTTCATCTTCACCTTATCAGCAAACTTTAGTCTGCCATCTTTGATCGCGTTTTGAATCAGGTCCCTGAAAAGAAAACATTTTGAGGTTTTGTGGCCTAGGAAACTATGATATTTGCAAAATCCTCTCTTCTTTCTCTGATCCAAAGGAGGTATTTTGACATTTGATGGCACAATTAGTTGGCCATCTTTGACAAGTAAGTCAAAAATCTCATCACATTTAGTGACATCGAAGGTATAAACCTTCTTTGGAAATTTGTCACTTTTTTCATTTTCAACAATGTCTTTCCCTTTTGTGGGAACTAACAATTTGCAGGAATAAGGCGGGGCCTGTTTTAATTCAGCGAGGTCGATTTCGACTTCTTCGAATTCGAATTCAGGATATTCTTTTGCTTCCTCAGTCCCAACATAGGAAATCCTTTCTTTCTTGCTATTCTTAAAGACTCTGGCTTTTTCGGCCTTTAGTCTTTCGACCTGTCGAACCCTATCGGCTAACTGAGCCATATCCCTCAAATACTGAGTGTCTAGTTTCTTTCGAATAGAATAATCCAAGCCACCAGCGGCCATTTCGACTAACTCATGTTCAGGCACTACTGTGTAACATCTGGATTTCAAAAGCCTAAATCTATTCAAATAATCATCTATGGGTTCGGTGAACTTTCTCTTAACACTGGCCAATTCCTTCAAACTTATTTTCGACTGTCCCATGTAAAATTGTTCATGGAATAATCTCTCTAAGAGAGCCCAAGTGTCAATGGACCCAGGAGGCAAAGTGGTAAACCATGTGAAGGCGTTTTTTGTCAAGGAACTTGGGAAGTATTTGATCCTGAGATCTTCATTATTGGCTATATCTCCCGCTTCGGTTAGATATCTCGCTATGTGTTCGACTGTTGACTCATTGGTATCCCCAGCGAACTTTGTAAATTTAGGGACTTTATATCCCCTTGTTAAATCAGTATGCATTATGCAATCCAATATAGGAGAAGCGTAATTTGGCCTTCTCATTCCTGTGTTGAGGCCATTCTGGGCCATGACTCTCTCTATCATGGTGGTTAGGTTGTTTTCTGCCAAGATGTTATCGTTTCGAATTCTATGAACGACAGCATCGGCATCTTGATTTCGACCAACCAAAACAACTCCCCTAGGTTGTTCTTCTCGAAACTCTGGGGCTTCTAGCCTTTCGACCCTTGCCCCTGGTTCCATAATTTCCCTTTGTGGGCCCGGGATTATTGGGGCTTCTAACCTTGGTGCCCTGGCCCCTAAGTCAACTTCTTCTCTGGGTGGTCTATAAATTGGGTCGTTAGCAATTTGTTCTATAACAGGCATGTTTGCTCGAAATCCCGCCTGATTCTGCCTACGCCTTTCTGGGGGAGCAAAGAAATCTTCTATTCGACTCATATTGTCAGCGTTTTCTCTGTTTGTCACAGTCACATTTTGCACTATTGGGGCAAATATCTCCTGCATGGTTTGTGCTAACACCCCTATCATATTATGGTTACTGTCATCCATCAATTGCCTAAAAGCCAACTGGTTGTCTGTGGTTAAGATAGGCATTGTGCTATAACCCACCGACCCTTGGTTATTTGTTATAAACTGATTCGCCCCAGACCCAGACCCTAGTTGTGGAGATGAATTCGATGTGGAATTGTGTAAACCTGCCATAAAAGATGTTGGCATTCCATAAGAGGAATTTCTGGTTCTATTCCTGTTATGGACTGGGCCCGACAGGCCCAAAAGCATTACTAAGGCCCAGTCCAAAGGGACTTACTGAGGACCACGTCGAGCAAATGGGTCACGTCCGTGCCCAACATCCTGATGTCCAGCTCGACATCCCACTGTCCAACTCCACGTCCTGACGTCCAGCACGACACCCTGCTGTGCAGCTCGACGTCTTGACGTCCAGCTCGACACCCTGTTGTCCAGCTCGACGTTGTCCCGAGCATCCCAGCTAGGACAGACTCAGTCCACCGTTCCCCCAACGATACTCCGGAAAGACCGCGTCTCCGTCCGCCCGCACTTCACGCAGAACATCCAGGAAGGGGACCACGTGCGGGTCCCCACTACCCACGTAGAACCTGGCAGTTCCTCCATTGGGCCAAATCCGCCCGGCCCAATGAAGGAACCTTGGCCCAGCGCTGGGGGCTATAAATACCCTCTGTTTCCAGAGGGTCAGGTATTCATCATTCTAACCTCAACTTGCTATTATCTGCTCGTACTCCTACTTACTTCAGCATCGGAGTGTCTTGCAGGTACCCCCCCCCCCCCCACCTCGTTCAAAAAAGCTTTCTGCTCGGAGCCAGCCGTGACGGTCCATTTCTGATCACGTCAGATCAGTGGCGCCGTCTGTGGGAAGCAGCTTCCCCGTCTAACGAACAATTCTAAGGACCAAAGCTCAATCCAACTACCTGTCATGGCTGATCCAGCTCACGACGAGCAGCCCGTCCGTGTCGCCGACACTAATAACGGCCCCGCGGACAAGAACGGACACCTCGACAATCCCGGTGATCCCTGCCACAATGCCATCCCTGTGACAACCGCCCCTGGACCTTCCTCCCGCAGGGACGGGAACACTGCGTCATCCTCGACGACCCCTCCAGCACTCGAGGATGACCCGGTAGCTCTCGCCCATCACAGAGCTGCCCGGTTCTATGAAGTCCCAGTACCTCCCGGGGCAGATGCCACGACTCAGGCACTGTTCGCGGCCATCAACCAGACAAATTATCTCATATTCGCCCAAGGAGAAAGACTAAGGGCACTCGAAAATGATCGACGACCCCCTAGGAGGCATCAGAGGCCACCTTCTCCACCTCCTCGGGTCGAAGAAGTTCGACACCCTTCTCCCCCACGGAGACACTACAGGGAGAACTCCAGGAGCCCCTCTCCCCGACCAAAGCATAGGCGGCCCCAATACGAGAGACAGCCCGCTATTCTAGCCGGGGAACCCAGTCGCGACCCATCAAGGCACGACAAGAGGCACCCCGGAGACGGGCGTGTGACCTTCAACCATCGAGCATCACACTCGAGGGAATCTCAGCACGATCATCGTGCCAGACATAACTACAGGAGCCCTTCTCTTTCTCCGGAGAGGAGCGACGAGGACGACCCCCGCGGTCCCCTGTCGCAGGCCGTCATGGATGCACCTATCCCCCCGGGCATGGAGAAGCCCCCACATCTGAAGGAGTATGACGGCGTAGCAGACCCGGTCGACCACATTGACGGGTTCGAAGCCATGCTCCACTATCATAATGTCGGGGGGCCCATCAAGTGCCGTCTCTTCCCCATAACTCTCAGGAAGGCGGCCATGGACTGGTATAAAGGACTCGCCCCGGGCTCAATTACCTCGTGGCGGAACCTGAAGAACCAGTTCATCAGTTCCTTCACAGCTTCTCGGCGCCACCCGAAGACCGAGGCGGCCCTCGAGGCCATCATCCAAAGACAGGATGAAACCTTGAGGGAATTCATCAACCGCTTCAACCGGGAAGCAATACAGGTCCCCTGCGCGGACCATATGAAAAGATATTTGCTGGAGAGGGGCCTCCTCCCCGGCACAGAATTCAGAAAAGCCGTGGGTATTGAGCCACCTGCAACTTTTGATGCTCTCCTCGACAAAGCCCGAGCATACATGGACTACGAGGAGAGAGAAGCTGCCAACAGGGCACGAGACTCCAGGGCTCGCGCTCCCAATCATAGCAGCAGCTCGCGACAAGACCCTCCTCCCCGACGTACCGGGGAGAAAAGGAAGGAAGATCGACCCCGGGAGGTCCGGGAACAAAGGGGCCCCTCGGGCCGTTTCACTGAGTACACTCCGCTCACGGCTTCCCGCGAGCGTATTTTGGCGGAGTGTGCTAGCACAGATTTCAAAGACGGTGGCGTTAAGCGTCCCCGACCTGCTCCCGCCAAGCCAGGGGCAGACAAAAATAAATATTGTCAATACCATAGGAGTCATGGCCATTTGACAGAGGACTGCGTCCACCTCAAGGACGCCATTGAAACCCTCATCAAAGGAGGGAGGCTCGCACAGTACAGGCGAAACGACGCTCCCCGTCGTGACGCCCACGAAGCTAAGGAGCCCGAAGAGGATGCCCGACCATCAGACGAGTCGGTACCAATCCAGACCGCCTTCTCGGTAACCAGGCCCGAGGATTTCGACGTTCCCGAGCTCCTGCAGGAGCCCCTGACAACACACAGCAGGTGGGAATACTTTCCCTCCGCCATGGTCATCAGCGGGGGCGGGTTCAACGACCTCACCATCAATTCGGCCAAGAGGAAGTTGGACGAACTGGTCGACACAGCTCCTCCACAAACTGTGACGTTCGAAAGGGTGAAGGGCAGATCGGAGCCCATCACCTTCTACCTAGAAGAGCTCCCCGGCGGAGCCCCGAATGCAGTCATCCCCTTGCTGATAAGGGCAAAGATGGCCAATTTTGACGTCCATCGCATCCTGGTCGATAAAGGGAGTTCCGTCGACGTGATGTACAACCAGCTATTCCGAACCTTGCAACTGGACGACTCACACCTCTCTCCGTATGTGGGTTCAGATCTTCAAGGCTTCAACGGCTCGACTTCCAAACCTTGGGGTTATGTCGAGCTCCTGGTGACGTTCGGGGAAGGAACGGCTACAAGACAGGTCAAGGTCCGCTTCCTCGTCATTGACTGCCCATCCCTATACAATTGCATCTTGGGGAGGCCGACATTGGCGGAGCTGACAGCGGTGCCCTCAACTGTCCATTTAAAAATGAAGTTCTATACCAAAAGGGCAAGGGTAGCCACCATCCAGGGAGACCTCGTCGCTGCCCGCAGGTGCTTCAACGCCGCTTCCAAGGGACGGGATACCGTCGACGTGGGGACCAGACCCACCAAGAAGACAAAGCAAGAGCCCGACAGAGCATCCCCCGAGGTAGAAGTTCAGAAGGCTCCACCAAAGGTCGACTCCATAGCCCTCGACGCCCGCTTCGACCAAGACGAGTCATCCAGCAGCGAGCAAATCCCACTCCGACCTATTCCGGACGGCGATTTTGAACTCGTTCCCCTCGGAGCAGACCCGACCAAGGGAGTGAAGATTGGCAAAGACCTCCCCGACTTGGCCAGGAAGCAAATCAAGGCCTGTCTGCGCGAGAATGCTGATCTCTTCGCCTGGAGCGCTGCAGAGATGCCCGGACTCGACCCTGAGGTCGCCTGTCATCACCTCGCCATTGATCCAGCCGCCAAGGCCGTAGTACAACGTAGGCGTAGGCAGTCTCCAGAAAAAATGGAGGCTGCTGAAAAAGCTGTAAAAGACCTCCTAGAGGCAAATTTTATTTCTGAAGCCCGGTACTCCACCTGGCTGTCAAATGTTGTACTTGTTAAAAAGAATAATGGAAAATGGAGAATGTGTGTTGACTATACCGACCTCAACCGGGCTTGCCCGAAGGATGCTTTTCCTCTACCTAACATTGACATGCTGGTCGACAATTCGGCTGGCTACAAGACTTTGTCGTTCATGGACGCCTACTCGGGATACAATCAAATCCCAATGGCTCTGGGCGACAAACGCTGCACAGCGTTCATGACCAGCTCGGGCAACTATTACTACAACGTAATGCCCTTCGGACTGAAGAACGCCGGTGCAACTTACCAACGCATGATGAACAAAGTGTTCAACAAACAGATTGGCGACATGCTCGAGGTATATATGGACGATATGATCGTCAAATCCCGAGCAGACACCGATCACGCAGCCCATCTCAAGACAGTCTTCGCCCAAGCAAGACAGTGCAAAATGAGGTTCAACCCCGAGAAGTGCACGTTCGGGGTCAAGGCAGGAAAATTCCTCGGATTCTATCTAACAGAACGAGGGATTGAAGCCAACCCCGACAAGTGTCGGGCGTTCTCCGACCTCCCGACACCAACGTCGAAGAAGTCGATACAAATCATGAACGGCATGTTGACGTCACTATCCCGCTTCGTCGCGAAGTCCGCTCAGCATGCACTTCCCTTCTTCAAGCTCCTTCGAAAAGAAGCAGCCTTCGAATGGAACGAGGAATGCGAGCACGCACTCCGCCATCTGAAGCAGAGCCTGTCTCAACCGCCCGTGTTGTCTCGACCAGATGACGATGAACCACTATACCTATACTTGGCAGTTTCAAACGAAGCCATCAGCGCAGCTCTTGTCCGCGAGACCCCTGACGGGCAGAAACCTGTCTACTTCACGAGCAAAGCCTTACAAGGCCCCGAGAGCAGGTATCAACAGATAGAAAAGGTTGCTCTGGCCCTCGTCAACGCTGCGAGGAGGCTCAGACACTACTTTCTAGCGCACACCATCATCGTGCGAACCGATCAGCCGGTGAGGCAACTCCTGGGTCGGCCAGATATGGCGGGCAGAATGCTGAAGTGGTCCTTGGAACTCTCCGAATTCGACATTCAGTACGAGAGCAGGAAGGCCCTGAAAGCACAAGCCTTGGCCGACTTCGTCGCGGAGATGACCACTAACGACATTCCCCCGGGGAAGGAACACAAGTGGACCATCTTCGTCGACGGAGCCTCCAGCTCGTCCGGAAGCGGCGTAGGGATCCTCCTGGAAAACGAAGAAGGTGTGGTAATCGAGCACTCCTTGGTTCTCTCCTTCCCGACGTCAAATAACCAGGCAGAATACGAAGCTCTGCTCGCAGGACTGAGATTAGCCGAGGACCTAGGAGCCCGCGAAGTTCAAATTTACACCGACTCCCAGCTCGTCGCTTCCCAAGTACAGGGAAGCTACCAGGCCAAAAATGACAACCTCATTGAGTACTTGAACTTAGTCAAAAAACACATGGCAAAGTTCGTACGTGCAGAAATTTCTCATGTTCCCCACGAGCAAAACACGAGGGCGGACATATTGTCCAAACTCGCGAGCACACGAAAGAAGGGCGGGAATAAATCCGTCATCCAGGAATCTCTGGCACGTCCGAGTATCGAACCACCCTCGACTACGGTCGAGGTCCACTCCATCGGGGATGCCACGTCTTGGATGACCCCGGTTTATAATTTCCTAACAAAGGGAGAACTCCCGTCTAACCAGGCCGAAGCTGCCATAATCAAGCGACGAGCATGTTCCTATGTTGTTCTCGAGCAGAAACTGTACCGAAGAGGATTCTCCATTCCCCTCCTGAAATGCATCGACGAGTCCGCCATCCCCGACGTACTGCGGGAGATACACGAAGGTATCAACGCCCAGCACATGGGCGGTAAATCCTTGGCAAGGAAAGCCCTCCGAGCAGGATACTACTGGCCGACGATGCAACAGGATGCCAAGGAACACGTGAAAAAATGTGACAAGTGCCAGAAGCACGGGGATATGCACCTCGCCCCCCTGCACGAGCTGAACACATTGTCGTCCCCATGGCCGTTCGCCTGGTGGGGCATGGACATCCTCGGACCCTTCGTGCAAGGAACCTACCAGAACAAATTTCTAATCGTCGCCGTGGATTACTTCACGAAGTGGATCGAGGCCGAGGCACTCGCAAAAATCACCTCACACAATATCCTCCGTTTCTACAAAAGAAACGTCCTCGCCAGATTCGGAATTCCGCAGGCCCTGGTGACCGACAACGGTACCCAGTTCACCGACCAAGGGTTCCGAGACTTCGTCACCAAACTGGGGACCAAACAACATTTCACGTCGGTCGAGCACCCTCAGACCAACGGGCAAGCCGAAGCCGCGAACAGAGTCATCCTCCGAGGGCTCAAGCGTCGACTCGGCGAAGCCAAAAGAGGATGGGTCGAGGAGCTCCACAGCGTCCTGTGGGCATACCGCACCACACCCCACTCAACGACTGGGGAAACACCATTCCGACTGACCTACGGCACCGAAGCTGTCATCCCGGTCGAAATCATGGAACCATCCCGACGAACGGAGGAACCCCTCGACGAAGAAATGAATGACGAAGCACTAAGGGATGAACTCGACCTAGTCGAGGAAATCCGATCGGGGGCTGCCCTGCGCGAAGCCACCCTAAAACAACGAGTGGCTCTACGCCACAACGACAAGGTCATCAAGCGCGAGTTCGAAATAGGCAGCCTGGTACTACGCAGGAACCAGAAAGACTCCCGCGAAGGGAAGTTGGCCGCGAACTTGGAAGGACCTTACCGCGTCCACGGCACCACGGGTACCGGGGCGTACTACCTCGAGCAGTTAGACGGAGAGCCATTACCACGACCCTGGAATGCTGCCAAGCTAAAGCAGTACTACAGTTAGAAACTGTCAACACCTGGGACCCTCGACCAGCAGCTCCCGCGCTCGGTCAACGAGGAGAAACGTCCAACTTCGTATAAGGCTAAGGTACAAGCCCAACATACGACCAAAATGCCACAGCATCGCGCGGTAAACGATGACGATCGATAGTGCCCGACGTGGACAGCTATACCGAGCCCCGCCGTCGTCGTACTTATAAGGTAGAACACCCAGCTCGCGATGGGCAGTTCACGCCAAGGGCGAATCGTCCCTTACGGGCTCCACGCCCGACTGAGCAACTTTGCTCAGAAAAGCCCTACATTCCATCAAGAATAACGGGCCATCTACAAGGGTCAAAAGAAAATCTCTCCCCTCGAGCGCAACACTTAGGTGGTTCTGGCCAATCGAAATAGGGTCGGGAACGCATACAAACGGAGTCGAGCATATCCGCTCGCCAAATCAAAGCCACTTACGGACACTCCTCGGGCCCGTAACTTAGGCTCAAAATTTCATACAAATATATGATTTCAAACAGGGGCAAAAATCCAAAATGTAAAACAACATTGATATAAATGCCCGAAGGCGACAAAACAATAATAAACCGACCAAGAAGGCCGGTGATGTTCATAACGTACAATAAACGGGCACGCAGGCCCAAAGAATACAAATATCAAGGGCACGCAGGCCCGCTATCCTATTCAGACCTCCACGGAATCATCATTGTCGGCGTTCGGAGAGTCGGGCGGAGGAACGATCACGCCATCTACAATCCGGTGTGTGTGACCGATACCCTCAGTGACCAGGCCAGGATTTAGCAAGGAGAGTTGAACGACCGCAGAATTGAACCCGTCCTCCAGGGCACCGACGCATTCCACCTCGAGGAGCCGGATGTGGGCGACCAGCTCCACCCGACTCTTCAAAGCTACTATGTCCTCGGGCTCATCTTCGGCAGGTTGCAGGGCAGCATTCATTTCCTCGACCTGTTTACCCAAGCGTTCGACTTCGGCCACCAGGCGATCCCTGTCTGCCCGAAGAAGCTCCCCTTCCTCAGTCAACTTCCCCGACTTCTCCTTCTCCAGGGTCAACATCTCCCTCTCAGCATCGAGCATCACGGTCTGCTCTCGGAACATCCCCTCGGAGCGTTCCAGAGCGACCTTCAACTTCCGCGAGCTCGCGGTCAGCGCCGCCTTCTCCTGCTCGAGTTCTTCAACACGGGCAGCATCCCCTCCATCCTCAGATAGCACCAAAGCCATTTCGGCCATTTTTACCAGCCCATCCACGCTGGCGGCCAGATACGCCTTCCGTTCCTCTTTACTCATCTTTTTTATGGCGGCAGCCTCATGGGCAACCACTATCGGAGGAAATCGCTCGAAAAAGCCCGCCTCCTCGAAGCAAGGGGGGAAGGCGAAAGATTTAACAGCACCAGCGTCCTCACCGACAGTCGGACCACCTTCCACACGGGTCCTCTTCCGCTGCATCAAAACGGCACTGGGGTCGATCTCCTCGACTTCTGGATCCGACGCGGGCCCCGAGCTCGACGGCGATTCCACCCTCGCCGACTGAGGAGCGTTTGGACTTTGTGACGGGCCCATTCTCGTCGCCTGTGGGGGCTTCACGACCCTCCTGCCTCGCCTCTGATCGCAGGATAATTTCAGGAGCCTTTCATGTCGGCTAGCCATCGTACCTGCACGAAATAAAGGAGAAGTCAGTATCGAGCAAACTTCATGAGTAAATGACGAATAAAGAATTTCAAGCAACAAACAACCTAACAGGCGGGCAGCCTGCCTGTATGTCGGGCACTCCACCAGCGCCTTGGTGTCAATCGGACGGGACTCGAACGTCGGGTAACCGTCTTTGTCCAGGATATCATCCCCTTCCCGCGTAACCCATTGGGCGGGATGGAAACTGTCGACAAACCGACAAAGAGTGTTGTACGCCCGCTCGTCTTCCGAGCACATGTCCCCGGCAGCGGTATGGTAATAACCGGTCCCATGCTCGTAATGCTGGGACATCCAGTACACCGGGATTTTAGCCCTACGACCCAACACAGGGCTCCCATCGTCGCCCATCATCGTTTCCTCATCATCGTCGCTCACCGGCCCCTCCTCCTTGAAAAGGGAATTTAAAGCAGCGTCGGTAACTGGCCGTACCACGTACCACTTGTCTTTAAACCCCCTCACGGAGTCCATATACATCTTAAAGAGCCTCCTCGACTGCTTCAGGGAGACCCAGCTATGTTTCCCTCCTCGGGACTGACGCTGCAGGTGAAATATCCGGAAGAAAAGCGGGATGGTCGCCCCGATCCTCAGGTATCGACACGTCAACTCAAACGCCCGGATGAAGGCGAGAGAGTTTGGGTGTAGTTGGGACGGGGCCAGCTCCAAGTGCATAAAGACCCCGGCCTGGAAATCAGTGAATGGCAGCCGCAGCCCTAGGTCTTTGAACGCGATCTCATACATCGCGAGGCTATAATTCGGATAAACCGAGCAAATCCTTGCACGGGTTGACGGAAGCATGACTACGAAGTTTTGTTGGAAGTCGGGCTGGTCTTGACCCTCTTCAATGACAGCGAATGGATGTTGGTCGTCCCGACTATATACCGACGCTATCCCCCGTGGCTCGACGCCCACCCATTCCAGCAATGGGTCGGTCACGGTATCAATCAGGGTGACCGACTCGTCGGCACTCGGTTCTTCGCGGTCGCGGCGTCCGGAGGAGCTCGGCTCGTCCGCCATGGTTACCTGCAGAGCACGGGAAACCAGTCAGTTGAGCACGAAGTCCTACGCTCGACAAAATCATGTCGTCCCATACACGACTACATAAGTCCGTTTCCACAAATGGTTGCCTCCCCGACGTCCTGAACCCGGTGTTCTTCCTCAAACCAACTGCGCGGCCACTCTCCAAGCATGTCGACCCGAGGTATGAACATGGCGAGCCGCACCATGAAGCCCACGGCCAAGACCATGAACATACCGGGCGCGATCATGAATCAGGCGCCCTGGATCATGAAGACTCCGGGCAGCCCTGAAGTTTATCACCTAAACTATGAACGTGCCGGCCACAAACATGCGTTTGTCGGTCCTAGACATGAATGTGTCGGGCTGAGCACGAGTTTACCGGGCTAATCCCATGCGCACGGTCCTAAAACATCTACAAACGCCAGAAATCATGCATTCTAAACGGAAAAATGAAGAAGGTAGATCACTTACTTGGGTCAAAGAGTGGGATTTGGCTACGAAATGGAAGAATCTGTGACAAGAAGTCGCAACTGGAGAAAGTCTGGAAGAGCAGCAGCAGAGAGAGCACAGAGAGCAGAAAACGTATTATGGGGCCCAAGGTTCCTATTTATAGTGATGACGTGGAATACCAAACGTCACCTCGGGCAACCACGGACTCCATCTCCTCGACGCGTTGCTCCCAACGCAATGATGGCCCTACCCCCATAGGGTGGCGGCACGGTTCCCGAAAGATACCTCGTGTACTCGACCGACGCGCCCGGTAAGGATCCTCCGCGCATCCACCACCGAGGACGTCTCCGAACACGACACGAGGAGGCCCCTCGAGGGCCCACACCTCTATCCCGGGCACGAGACCTCAACGAGGGAATAACTTGGATTCAAGTCACCACACCTCTATCCCGGGCACGAGACCTCAACGAGGGAATAACTTGGATTCAAGTCATGGCTCCTCGCAAAGGAACCACGACTTGGGGGGCTCCTGTTCTGGACTGGGCCCGACAGGCCCAAAAGCATTACTAAGGCCCAGTCCAAAGGGACTTACTGTGGACCACGCCGAGCAAATCGGTCACGTCCGTGCCCGACATCCTGATGTCCAGCTCGACATCCCACTGTCCAACTCCACGTCCTGACGTCCAGCACGACACCCTGCTGTGCAGCTCGACGTCCTGACGTCCAGCTCGACACCCTGCTGTCCAGCTCGACGTTGTCCCGAGCATCCCAGCTAGGACAAACTCAGTCCACCGTTCCCCCAACGATACTCCGGAAAGACCGCGTCTCCGTCCGCCCGCACTTCACGCAGAACATCCAGGAAGGGGACCACGTGCGGGTCCCCACTACCCACGTAGAACCTGGCAGTTCCTCCATTGGGCCAAATCCGCCCGGCCCAATGAAGGAACCTTGGCCCAGCGCTGGGGGCTATAAATACCCTCTGTTTCCAGAGGGTCAGGTATTCATCATTCTAACCTCAACTTGCTATTATCTGCTCGTACTCCTACTTACTTCAGCATCGGAGTGTCTTGCAGGTACCCCCCCCACCTCGTTCAAAAAAGCTTTCTGCTCGGAGCCAGCCGTGACGGTCCATTTCTGATCAGGTCAGATCAATTCCCATCGAAACCGGGTGGTCTAGTTAATGGAGTGGCGAAATGGGATTGTGTCCCTGATGGTGGAACGAATCCCCCAGGGTAGCCAATGGTTCCAGTATTTCCTAAGGTCGAACTATTAGTTGATATGCCACTTACTCCATTGGTGGCTATGTTACTGGTCGAAGATGCAACAAACTGTGCATTCGAAGGGATTACATTAGATGTTCCGATCGAAGTGGACGCATTAGTGCCTGTTGTATGTGGGCCATTTTGGTCCCCTTGTTGATTGTCTGAATTAGACATTTTGTCCAAACGTTTTCTTCTGGATAAAGGTTGGTTGCTGTTGGTTATCTTACCACTTCTCAGGTTCATAAAACAGCAAACTTCTTAGGTTCCAACGTTTTTGTAATGGTTATGTCTCAACAATCCTTATTTCTAATATCCAATTATTGGTCCCACTAGGTGTGCCAATTTGTTTCCAGTGATTTCTGGTAAACAACCGCTAGTCTTCCAAACTATCGAATAATCTTTCTGACTGTTATTCAATTCCTCTGGTAACTCACAGGATCGACTAGATTGATCCTAGGACTCCTTGGATATTAAGGTTACTCTCACGATCGAACAGATATTCATGGTTGATATTGTATATGTGTTTGGCTTATTTCGATTTATCTCTCTAAAAGTCTAAAGATGTAATCAAAATGTGTGTGTGAAAACTAAGTTACATGAATAAATGCTAATTGTAAAGACATGTAAAATTGCATAAAAGTGAAGTAAATGGTTTCGACTTACAAAACAGTTAATATAAAGGATTTCTGGAACGTAAAAGGTTTGAAATATGAAGAAAGCGTTTAATGCAAGAAATCTTTAAATGACTTTAAGTAAAAATATGCGTTCGAAGGATAAGACTTGAAGGTAAAGGTATGGAAAATATGACAGTTTTCTGAGATATAAAGTGCTTGAAATATGAAGAAAACATTAAAATGTAAAACTTTGAAGAAGAGATTTCGAAGTGAAAAGACTGTAAATGAGAAAACTTGTAAATGTTATTTGACAAAAGGATAAAGGAAAGTGCTGGAAATGGTAAAAGGTTTTCATTAAATCAGAAATACATGGTGCTATCATACATACATTTCTCTTGCATTCGTTTCCCTTGCCATGTGGTAGTTTGAATGTTACTGAGTATTTTGTATAATAGATATGACACCCCAAATCCTAATACTAAGACTTCTATTTATACTAATTCGACCATAACGGTCTTGCTATAGGATTATGCCAAGTTTAGAACATGCAGGACAATGCCTCTTTCGTCTTTCCACGTGTCCCCAAATGCTCCAGCACATAACTTTCAAACTTCGAAAGTCCCGCTTCAATTTGAATTTCAAATGCTTTGGTACTTCTCCGTTTCGAACGCTCTTCCCAGACACAGCCTTGTTGTTATTTCGAGACTTCTTTAGATATGTTCCCATAATTGCCACTTGAAGCTCCAAGCTTTGACATACTTATTCGAAACACTGCTTCTGCTAATTCAAAACATGACGCTTTACCTCATTTCGATCAAAACGTTTAATTCATTTGGCTTCTAATAACATTATCAAAATCTTCAGCCAACAGGCCCAGAACTCCATCCCTGTCCTCCAGCTTCTTCTCCTTGCGCGCGTTTTTCTTCAAAATATGTAACTCTCAGATGCTTGCATAAAAACAAAAACATGTAGCATTTTATCTCACGATTCCTATGATATAAAATTTGTAAACTAACTCTTAAAGATCAGGGAGAATTTTAATGGCCCTAAATCGTGACCTAAATATTTCAACAACTTCAAGCTTCAAATTCTCCTAGATCGATTAATATAAATAACAAATATGCATATGTACAACTTCACCATGTTAAGGACTACATTTTTGCTTCACAAATCGTGGCTTGAGGATGCCTAAATAGAGAGATAGAGTTTTGAAAAATACCTCCTTCAGTTGGATTTGGATATGGAAATGTGGGGACTTTGAGTGAGGCCTGAGGATCGTGTGAGCTTCCTTGAACTTCCTTCAACCTATTCCAATACCTAGCTTGCTTTGTGGATGGCTAAAACTCTTTGTAGAAGTCAAGCTGCAACCTCCAAATTTGAAAATGGCAATGGCTGAAACAGAGCTTACAGATGCAGGGCAAGGGCTTGGATAGCTTTGGTACGATGTGTATGAAGTGTTTCAAATGTTAAATGGAAAAATGCACGAGCCAAAATGAGGTTGGCAATGATTTTGCAGAACTTCAATGTTTGGGTAGAAAAATGATGTTTTTGAGTTTTAGGGTGTTTTGGATGCTATCAATTCGTGTTTTAAGTTGTGACAAGTTTGTGAATATGTATAGAATGGATACAAAGTCCACTCTTCATCAGATGTGCAAGCCTTTGGACTTTTGCAACTTTTCTTGCTTTTGAAGAAAAGTGAAGTGACCACACTAAACATGCTTGTACTGGCTGGCTTGCTAGCTGCAAATAGTTGGTATACATTGCTTGATATCTGTGGAAGTTGTTTGTACCAAAGTAACAGGTCCATGGCTCAAGGTTGATAAAGTTACAAAAGCTTGCCTTTATGAAAATAACAATGTGCCCTTTATGCCATTAATGGAATTATCTCTTGTACAATGTTCCAAAATCCAAAATAAAGCCTTTATCTTCTGAGTTAGCATTAAATTATGGAGTGTATAATGAGTTTAGGACCTGTAATGCAAGGTACAAGCATCCAAGATCAAATTTGCAACTTGATACTTTGTGAAAATGGCATGAACAAAAGTGATAAAATGCCAATTTCTCTTCTTATATTCTCCCTAACCACAAATGATCTTGGAGAGTTATTGGACATTTTAGAAATCTTGCAATGTTCTCTATAATCCATATTTGAAATGAATTTTGAGATACCTCTTGGAACTAGGTGAAAAATATCCATGAAGTTGGGTCAAAAAACTGCCTAAATTAGGGCAAATTTTCACTAAGTTATTTAGTTCATGGACCTATGTTCACAAATTCATAACTTGATATACAAGCATCTTTTGGGAAACGTTTGTGAATCAAAGTTGTAGATTGCATTGAGTACTACAACTTTCATGTTGGAAGTTTTCTTTGAATCAAATTGAATCATGGTGAAAAAATGGTGGAAAGTTGGGAAAAAATAAGAAAATTTCCATACTTAGAAAAATTCTAAGTTATGAAATTTTTCAAATTCAAAACCCTAATTTTAAAAAATGGTTTTCTTGGTGAACAAGTTTCATATTTTGACATATCTTGATGAATTAGGACCCTTGGCACTTGATTTTGACCAAAAAGTCAAAGTTTGACTTTTTAGTGTACAGTTGATTTTTGATCAGTTGATTGGAAAATTCATCTGTCAATCCAATGAACTTGAGATCTTTTGAACCATGTAATTAGGTCAAGATGATGCCATTGAACCCTTGAAATCATGTTTGAACCCAATTGGTCATTGGCTAGTTTAGAAATCAGAAATTGCCCTTTCTCAATCAAAACCCTAATTTTGACCATTTTGCCCTTTTGATGATTTGATCAAATTTCTTGAGGAGTTGTGATCCAAACTTGATCAAATGGTACATATGAGTCTAAAATGTTGTTGTGGATCAAAAATTATGAAGTTTGACTGTAAATTGGCCATGGTTGACTTTTTCCCCAATACAGTTAATTTTTAGGTCAACTGTTCAATTGACTGATCAAAAATGTGGTTCAAGGCTTGAAACTTATCATGAGCAATCTTAGGGGTCCAACATGATGTATGAAAGTCACATGAAGCATTGGTGGTCCAAAAATCCTTGTGCAAACTCAAACCCTATTTTTGGGTTATCAGTGCAAGATGGTGTCTTGAGCTGAGCAAACCCTAATCTTGTCCTGAGTCCAAGAAGTCTTGTGAAAAAATCTTGATAAATGAGAAGGCAAATTTTGGGGTACAACACATATATCCTCCAATTTTAACCCTAGAGAGGTGTTCTTGGACTTTTTAGAAATCTTAGGATGTCCCCTAAGCAACCCTTTTGGTCTCATTTCAATTGGATCTTCCATGTTCATGTAAGAATCTTTGACCCAAAAGGTGTTTTTTGTTAACTTTTCAAAAGGACCTATAATGTAGAAATCCATATCTTTTTATGAGTGCATATTTTAAACTTATGGGCTGAAGATGAGTTGTAGGAAATTGCATCCTCTTCAAAATGAGCCTTGGATGGAAACTTTATGATAAAGTATGTGGAAGTTATGCTTGGTCAAAATTTGATTGACTTTTCCTAAGAAACCTTAATTTAGCAACTTTTGGATTTTGATGAATTTAGGGCATTCCTTTAAGAATCATGATCAAACCTTGATCAAATGATGGATATTACTTCAAAATTTTGATGTTGACCTAAAATCTTGAAGTTTGACTGTATGTGGGCCACAATTGACTTTTGACCTAATACAGTCGATTCTCAAGCATCTGAGCAGTTGACTGAGCAAACTTCTTGTGCAGTGCTTGAAATTTAACATGGAGGGTCTTGAGAACATATTAGGACCATGGAGAGCATATGAGGTCTTTGGAGTTCACCTATATTGATGAAAATGGAAACCCTATACGGATGCTCCAGACACGGATGCTAATCTATTGCTTATTCAAATTCAAGGATCATGAAAACAGTTTACGGATGCTCCAAACACGGATGCTAATCTATCGCTTGTTCAAATTCAGCTCATGAAAACAGTTTACGGATGCTCCAAACACGGATGCTAATCTATTTCTTATTCAGACCCCCAGTTCAGAGACGTTCCAGACATGGATACCTTTCTGATACTCATTCTTTCACCCACAACATACAATTCAATGAACATTCTTGGATGGCATCTTTAAGCCCATCTTCGACAAGATTCTGTCACATCTCCAAATGGAATCTTTAAGCTCATTCCCTCAAAATATGCTTTGAAGAGTTTATGGGCACTCTAGTGTCCAATCATCTTTTACCTTCGAGTCGCGAATGACAAACTCGCCGATCTAACTCTTCAGGTTCAAGAAGATTGAACAGGGGCAACTGTTGTACCCCAAAATTTTCCCTCCCATTTTTCACAAAAAATATCGCAACCCTAGGGTTTTCTCAGATTTTCAAGATTCGCTCAGGAATCGATCAGACAAATTTTTCTTTGGCAGTAGATCAAGAATTAGGGTTTCTCTCGCATTTCTCAGAAGAAACTGAATTCTCAGAAATTCATTTAACTGTCACATGTTTTCACACTTTTTCAAGTTTACTGGTTGTTCTCAAGGTCTATTCATCTGGGACAAGAAATGGGAGCTGAGACTGTCATTTAGAATATTCAGGTTTTATCTGATCCAGGTTGACCAGATAATATGTGTCTGTTAAGACATCTGCTTGTTAATGGAATGAAACATTTGCTTGTTTATTGGAATACACAGTGCGTATTGTGATTGGAATACTGTTGCAAGGTTACGGGATTGTAGAGTTATTGGATTACTTAAAGTTTAAGTTATCTGTATTGAAATTATTGGAATGCAGTTTCAGTTATTTTAAAGCAGGAATCTTAAATAATCAATGAAGACTTGAAGGAAGAATTGCAAGATATTGACAGTAAAAGATTTTATTGGATATCAGATTGTCTCACAAAGATTTTTCATTTATTTCAGATGTTGATACAAAGATAAATTATTATTCATATGCTTTAGGTTTTTACAACTTATAGTTATTAAAAAATAAATTATTACAATTAATGGAAAATCTATCAAAGAAAAAATTCTAAGCCTAAGCTTCCATTGCTCCCGTGCTCGCCACAAAGTCTCTGGCTTCCTCTGCTTTGTCACAGTCCAATTTACGCTCACATGAAAGAAAGTCAAGGAAAAAAGGATCAGTACAATTGATTAAATAGAATTTTTAAGCAAAAAAGAAAGAAAATTTTCATCATTAAAGTTTGCCGTTTGGAATCAGAGTGCTATTTTTCATCACGTTTTTATTTTCCTCTTTGCAAATCACAAGAAGATTGCTCTTCTTGGTTCACAAAGAGAAAAATAAAAAAAATGCAAAAGAAGAGTGCAAAAGCAAATTTGTTCAAATGCAAACATAGGCCAAGCAAGACAGTAACAACACAGCAGACCAAAAGCACAAGGCAAACTGTCAAGCAAACTGCATTACATAACAGACACCAAACTGTACTAAACATTGCAAGCAAACTGCATTACATAATAAGGCGCCAAACTGTACAAAGCAAACCAAACAGCATGGCAAATCAAACAGCATGGCAAAACAATGCAGCATACAAAGGCAAACTGGATGCAAGTATTGCAACAAAC
This sequence comes from Vicia faba, assembly GCA_948472305.1. NCBI lineage: Eukaryota > Viridiplantae > Streptophyta > Magnoliopsida > Fabales > Fabaceae > Vicia > Vicia faba. The sequence continues at coordinate 1,053,106,505 of OX451740.1, read as the reverse complement.
CAAACTGAATGCAAACCAAACTTTGCAGCAAGGCAAACAATGCAGCAAGCTAGAAAGTATAAACAGCATGGCAAGTACAAGTGCAGAGAACGGTAGGCCAAAAGTAAAACACAGCAAGAGGTAAACCATATAACAAGAAAAAGGCTTGTCATAGCTGTTGTACCCCAAAATTTTCCCTCCCATATTCCTCAAGATTTGTCAAGAATGATCTTCAAATTGCTCAAAATGGCTCAAGGGTTGGACAGTCAAATCACCTCCTAAGGCAGTCAAGTCAAAATTAGGGTTTTGTGTTACATCAAGGTCCTTACATCCAAATGGCCTCAAGTTCTTTCCAATGTCTTAATATGTTCTTAAGTTCATCCATGTCAAATTTCAAGCCTTGCAGAGAAAGTTTGGTCAGTCAATTGCTCAAGAGGTCCAAAAATCGACTATGCTAGGGCAAAAGTCAAATGTGTCCTAAATACAGTCAAACCTCAAGATGTTTTGTCAACATTCTCATTTTGAAGGATAATTCATCATTTGATCAAGGGTTGATCATGATTCATCAAGGATTGTTCAAAATTCATCAAGATTCAAAAGTTGCTAAATTAGGGTTTTGCAGGAAAAGTCAACTCAACTTTGACCAAGCATACCATTCTCATAATTTATGAGAAATGACCCATCCAAAGCTCATTTGAAGAGGATTCAATTTCCTACAATCCATATTCACACCCCAAGATCAAGAAATGCACTCACAAGAAGTTACAAATTTGGACATTATAGGTCATTTTTGAAAGTCAACAAAAACACCTTTTTTGCCAAAGCTTATAACTTGAGCATGGAAGATCAAAATGAGATGAGACCAAAAGGGTTGGTTAGAGGACATCTCAAGGTTTCTAAAAAATCCAAGAACACGCACAAAGCATTGCAGAAACGGCCATACCAAGTTTGGAAAAAGTGTGAAAAAGTGTGAGATCAAAAACAACATTAGAGCACGATTCAGTCTAAAAGCTGGACATAGTTCTCTTCCCTGACATCCAGTGAAGCCAAAGGGATCAAAACCAAGCCTTTTCATTGCATAAAACTCACTGTAAGTCTCCACGAACCTTGCTCTGAACATGGAATCCAAATCTCTAATTCTTGCATCTTTTCTTTAAAATCTTGGCATATTTGTGATTGTTATTTGATTTAGAACGTTTTGGCATTATCCAATTTGATTTTCATGGCCTGTATAACGATGCCCGAATCTAGGGTTTACATGTGTTGTTTTTAGGCGTTTGAGTTACAGGGAAAATTGGATCAAATAATTGGTACAGGGATACTCAGGAAGGAGAGACGAAGTCAGCCATGGCTTTGGGCTGCATTTCTATGGCCTAGGGTGAATTCTAGGACACACCTAGGAATTTAGCTGCGGACAAAATCCGCAGGTAAAAACCTGGTTATTTCAACGAAGAAGACGACTACGCATCCTCTTCCCATTGGCCGGTTTAAACAGCGCGCCAATTTTTTTTTTCAGGCATAGTAAATGTTTTTCCATATATTATTTGTTTTGTATTCTTATAACGAATGAGCAGTTTGGTTGGGTGGTTGAGCATGCTGGCATGTGAGCAATGGGACCTGGGTTCGAATCCCAGGTCCCCCAAACTTTATTGCAATTTTATTTCAGGTTATTCTATGTGGACTCAGCAAGCATGGATTACCATATACCTCCAGATCTCCAATGCCAAGTGGCTCACAGGGCAAAACCAATGGCCAAGGTTGAAGGACCACCATGGACTAGGGTCAACAAGCATGTGCTGGATTTCAAAGGTCAAACAAGGCTGGGCGAAAATGGGCCTGGAAATTGCTGATCATACTCCCTCTTCAGGCCCAATACCCCCTGAGTTTGTGTTTATTTTATTTTATTTTCATTATTTTTCTATTTCTATTTTATTATTATTATTATCTTAATTAATTAATTAATTAACCAATTAACTTTTTCATTAAAAAAATCAGAAACAACAAAAATAATATTTTTATTAATTCCATTAATTTTATTATTTATTTTTGTAAATAACAATTAATTAATTTATTTAGTTTAATTAGGTACAATTTTAATATCTTTTGCATTAAATTAAAATTAATATAGAATTAGGATTTTTAATACTTTTAATCATTCTTATTTTATTTCCTTAATTAAAATAAAAAACCAAAAAATATTTTCATTTAATTAATTAATTCAATTATTAATTTAGACTAATCTTTAATTCAAAAATAACAAAAATATGCTTTATTTAATAAAAAAAGGGTCAAAACCCTAAGACACCCCGATTTAATTTTCTCGCGCGCGTATTATTTTTTGATCCATATTTCAATATTGTAACTGTTTCGAGAATGTAATAGTTTTTAACTTAGGATCTTTATTTATTTATTTATCGCTTTTGTTTACATTCCGCAACTATTAACTGTTAGATGTTTGATAAATAGGCAATGCATGACAAGATAAATCTTTAACCTAAAATCAATAGTAGCTCACCATTAACATGTACAAAGATAATATAACTGAAATAAACACACTTGCACATGCCACTCTTAGGGTACACCTCACTTGGTTGCCTCGAACGTGGTCATTGAGTATAGGAAGTTTTAGAGGTCGCCCTCTTGTCCAAAGATCAAAGTTGCCTCGAAACGGTTGCCTCGGATAAAATGATCTAAGACATTAGAGTTACCGCTAAGACATCCTAACATTGCTTTAGTGACCACACGTCCCTTAATCGAATTGACCCGAAAACTCCAACGACGGTGCTACCTACTCCTCAATAGTGGGATAGCACTGTCTAAAGGACATTTGCACAGTCTAATTCCTTTTTGAGTAGGTAGATGTTCTTAAGTACTTGCTCCTTTTAAAACAAAAACAAAACTTTTCGCACTTACACCCCTTTCAAAACAAAAACTCTTCTCAAATCCACAAACACAAAGAAAAGCAAACTTTTGAAAACACAATGAGCAAGTACCTAAGAGCTCGTGGATAACCACGGATAGAAAGGGTGTTAACACCTTCCCTTTCTATAATCTACCTCCCGAACCCGAGAAATATCTCAAAAAGGAATTTTTCTGTGCTTTTGTCCTTTCCTTGTTGGATAAAATAAAATACAGTGGCGACTCTTGCTTACCGCGACATTTTGCGAAAACAAACGCAAATGCGAACCAGCATTCCAAAACAGTCAGTTCTATTCCCACCAATCACAATAGCCTATCATCATTTTCCAGAAAATGGGAAAACTTTTCAGAAAAGTGGAAAAGCAATACTGCTTTATCATTGAGAGAGAAAGAGAGAGGAGAGATATCACCTTTTTGAGATTGTACAGTTGGCTAAGAAAATCTGTCACAAGTTGCAAAAACAAAAAGCAAAAGGATATAAGACCATCAAAACAGCAAGAAGATGGAGAGAGAACATTTTGTCAAAGCCACAACTGTAACAAACAGAAAAACCTGCACAACTGTCCCAAACCTATTAGCAGAACCAGCCTACTAACCAAAACCCCCTAACCTGTTAAACTGAATAACATTTCCAAACAGCACAACTTGTTATTAAACAAATCACACAAACCTGTTAACAGTCCAAACTGCAGAACTCAGTTCAAACCCTCAATAATCCAAAACCTGTGAGTAGTTCAAACACAAGCCTGGAAAAGCAAAACTGCAACAATCTCCAAAAAAACCATATAACAGTTTCAAGCAGTTCAAACACACAGCCAAAACTTCAACAATCTCCAAAAACCTGTTATCAAACTCAAACATTCACAAAACCATAACTGCATAACAGTTTGAGAAAACAGGCCTGAAGTTGCAAGACCCCAACCACAAAACCTGCAGTTCCAAAACAAAACTGCACAACCAAACAAACAATCACAAAACCTACAGTTCCAAAACATAACAAGCCTACCAAACTGCACAATCAACTCCAACTGCAAAACAAGCCAAAGCTGCACAGTATTCCCAAGTTTCCAAAACTTCCAACTCAATCCCAAACACCAACAAAAATCTAAACCTACCAATAAGGTTTCAGACATAAGCATCATCACAAACCATTACCTAACAAAGTTTCAGAAGTGAAATCATAACAAAGTTTCAGAACAATAGTCATCATCAACTACCAACATAATCAAGTTTCATAAATCAGTTTCCAAACAAATCCATACCAACAATCAAAAGTTTCAGAATACACTAGCATCATCATAGTTCAAGAAAGAGGAAAGAGTCTCAGAAGCATTCAACACTAGCATCATCATAGTTCAAGAGAGAGGAAAAGAAATATCAAAAGTTTCAGACACAACATCAACAATCATCATCAACAACAGAGTTTCAGAAAGCAATAAGTATCATCATTCAAATGTAAGAGAGAGGAAAAGAAATATCAAAGTTTCAGAGATAATCATCATCAACAAAAAAATTACTAACAAGTCAGAAGCAGTAAGCCTCATCATTCAAGTTTAAATCAAAAGAATAAAAATACCAAACAATCAAAAGGTTTCAGAAAAAACAGTCATCGGGAACCAACAACAATCACAAAATCAGAAGCATTACCGTCATCATCTCTTCCCCTTGTGTCCAGCCACCAAGGAGCACTCAGTCCAACCTCTTTCCTCTCCCTTTTCCAGAAAATCTCATAGGTATACTTCTCTTCAAATCCCTTTACTGCATCTTAGACACATGATACAATAGGTTAAACAAACTAAACATGAACAAAGCATGCGAATCAAACGAAAAATACTAAATCAAAAAGAAACCGAACCATACCGTCAAACGAAACCTTTGATCATTGTGAGGATATGAGAGGAGGAGAGAGCGCTCTGGCGGCTTAGATGAGGGGAAGATCAGAGCGATTTGAGTGAGAGAGAGATGAGGAAGAGATGCATGAAAGAAGCGGCGCCGTTGTGAGATACAAGGCACAAACCCTAATTTTCCAAAATCAAAACGTTGCAAACTTAGGGCAACTGGGTTAATTCTGGCCCCAAATCAAAGCCCACACGAATTGCTAACCTACCCCACCTCCATTCTGACTTTTTTCTCTTCTTTTATTTTTGTTTTGTGCCTAACCTCCACAAATCTTATGCCCATTTTCATTTTGTTTTAATTTACTTCTTTTTTTATAAATTCATCAAATTCAATAGTGTTTTTATCAAATTAAATTAATCATTAAAATTGATTTTCTTTTTTAATTCATCTTTGCTAATTTGTTACATTTAAAAAAATACCAAAAAATGAATTAGTTTAGTTTAATTTTCTTTTTTTTCTTAATTTATCTTTTTTATTTTGTTAAAAATATATACTAAGTAATATATTAAAACTTCATTTTGTAAAATAAATTTGATTTTTTTCAATTAGTTTTATTTTAATCATTTTCTTTTTATTTTTCTTGCACATAATGAAAATACCAAAAAGAACATTAATTTAATTAGTTTGCTTCCTTTAAACTTTTTTTCATTATTAATAAAATACAAGATTAATAATAATAAAATATTTAATTTTTAATCTTTTAGAATAGATTTTATTTATCTTTTTTTTAATAAATATATGCATTCCATAATTTATTGATTTTCTTTATTTCATAATTTGTTATAACTTTGTATTGAATTGCGACAATTCGATTTGGTTGTAATATGTGGACTTTACTATTCTTATGAGATTCATCCCCATTTGTAACAATTGTACCCCCATTCCCGGATACTTTTGTAATAGCTTAGACTTTTAATTCCCGCAATTTATTGCTTTCAATATACTGTGTAGTAATTAGGCGTGTATGGCAAGATTCAAAAATCAATCGCTAGATGACCTAATCCAAGAATAAATAAATCAATACACAATGCACACATGCACCCCTAGGATTTCATCCACTTGTTGCCTTGAAAATGGCCATGTTATGCATGTTGAGTATCTTGGCAAAACAAAAACAAAACAAAAGATCACAGTCCCTCGATGACGCTATCTTGGTTACCTATACAAAAATGATCTAGTGCCTCAAAAATTTGCTAAAGATACTTAGCACAATTGCTATCATGGTCAATACGATGACCCGCGCCTGTCCCGTTTAACATCCTAATACAAGGTTGTTTACCAAATGCAATGGTAAAACAACACTGTCAAAAGGGTTAAAAATGTGTAGGAAAGATCTTTGAGTAAAATAGGGTAGACAACTCTTAGTTACTTGATCAAAACTTGCAAAAACATCCTTGCTATTTTCAAACACACTTCACAACACAATTTCAAAATATTTCCCAAAACAAACTTTCAAACATTTGAAACATCTTTTCAAAAGACAAACACCTTTGTATATATTCAAACAAGAATCATTACAAAGGTTGCCACAATGATGGCCTCTTTTCAAAACATCTTTCAAAACCACACACAAAGCACCATTTCAAACAATTGTAAAAGCAAAGCAAGTGATCTAAATAAGTAACTAAGAGCCCATGGATAACCATGGATGAAAAGGGTGCTAGCACCTTCCTTTTTCATAATCTACCCCCCGAACCCAAGAAAACATCTCAAAGGTCTTTCCTGTGCTTTTTGACCTTTCCTTTGGATAAATAAAAAGTCGGTGGCGACTCTTGCTAAACCGAAACATTTGCGAACACACACGCAAAACCTCAAGTCAGTTCTCCCACCGCATCACAGAACTGGCGACTCTGCTGGGGAAAATATCTAAAAGTGGGGTTACCTTAGGGTTTTATATCACCTTTACATGCTTATCTTATTTGACTTGTATGCTTTACTTTTTGGGTCCTTGTTTGGGGTTTGTTTTAAATGCTACACCCGGATTTGGGGGCACCTTTTAGGTAAGTAGCAATAAACTGTGAGGGAACTGTGTGGGGTATACCGACATGGTTGAAGTAGTAGCTACGTTGATGTGGCATTTCGGTTGGTACTGGTAACCCTTGAGTTGAATCAAGGAGAGTACGGGGCCGCCGCGTAGTGTCATAAAGCATCAACTGACTTTAGAACCTTACTTGACCAACTTGGCCTTTTAGGATATAGTGAGATGACCAGCTTTGGTGCAGTCCGAAGTTGGTAGATACTCGATACTACACTCATTGAGGATTGTTTTCTTGGAATATTTCAGTCGCCAGTAAAGTGGCTAAACTGAAACAATGAACACAGAAAATAATCCAGTGATATTGACATCCTTAGAACCTGGTTACTATTTCTATGACAGGTTGAGCCAACTAGACTTCAAGAGGGTACTTACCTACAAACTCCATGCAAGCCTAAACTAAAGGACTTGTCTGCTTTGTGTGAATGTGACTGTTTGTATATAACTTTCTTACTTTTGCATATCTGTACATAACATCATAACATCATACCATAGGATTTTCAATAACCATTTCAAGGATCTCGAGGGTCTTTGATGCAGGGTCACGTTGAACCAGACGTCTACCAAAGGGCAAGAGGATTCATTTTCCTCTAAACAAACGCCATCAAAGATCAAGTACAACAACTTGAGTCAAGGGCTAGGACCCACTTGACATGGTGAGCTTAATTATCGTGGAAAGACATCCACCGATACAAAGTTCTCCAATCAAAGATGTTGATCGAAGTTCAACCTCTAACATTTTCTTGTGTTTACCCCGCGAGATCTTTGAAAACATGCATCCACATATCATGCATCGTATCATGACAGGTTCCCCCCTTTCAGGTCTCCTTACCTTCCTACTATTTATTTTAGTAGAGATGGCTCTAGAGAATACTGTCAAAGATATCCAGGCTCAAAACGCTCAACTTCAAGAAATGTTCTTGAACCTATCCAAGGGGCAGGAGGAAGTGAAAGCTCTCCTCACAAGGGGCATTGTGCTAGGGAATCCAGGGGGCATCAGGAATGATCAGTTAGAAGGACTACAGATTGAGATGGCAACAATGAAAATCCAAATGATGGGACAACTGGTGAGCCAGATGGCTCTCATCCAAAACCTGGCTCAAGGACAAGAAGAGCTAAAGGTCTTCATCAACAAACTGCATCAAGATGGATGTAACCAAATGGGGCACATAACTAGGGTTGAGGATCAAGTCATCATTCAGCCTCCTTTGAGACAAGAAGTCAAGGGAAAGTCTCCCCAATTTGCTTCAGGGTCACAAGCCCAACAACAACCTCACCAACATCAGCACGGTAATCGGCATAAGCAAAATACATCTAGAAGGCGCTTCACTGAAATTAACATGCCATTATCACAAGTACTGCAACGCTTGTTGGAGGTCAAGCTGACTGAATTAAGGGATCTTTTTCAGAATCTCAATACCTCTTCTCCTAGCTATCATCCCAATGCATTATGTGCCTACCACTCCAATAGTCCTGGGCATGATACAAATGATTGTTGGACTTTGAAAAACAAGACCCAAGACTTAATTGACAGAGGAGTGCTGGAATTCACACAAGATGGCCAGATGAAAATCTTCCGCTGAGGGTTCTCCACCTGAAATGACAAGTTAGAACTAAGAGGCTTTTGTTTCATTTGAATTCTCAAGTTGTAATTTCTTTTGTTATTCAAACAATTATCTGTTAATGTCAAACTCTGTTTCATTAATGCATTTCATATGTTTGTCTTGAATTCATCCATTCGTTTTCACTATAATTATGCTTTCTACTTTTGACATTTAACTCTTGCTAAAAGTTACAAGCCTTTAGAGGGAGGATGACGAAAACAATGCCTTAATCTCATACAGTATGCTTTTCGACAGACCTTGCTGACGATGTACATGCGTTTCTTTCAAATCCTAAACACTGGAGTTATAAGGAAGATAATCCCTAGTCAACCCCTTCGAGCCAAAGAAGTAGAAGTTTTCCATTTTAACACAAATTGAAACCTTTAATCGAACCTGGGGCAGGTTAGTCTCTCAGTTAATTCAAAATGTGCGTTTAGCCACAAACTCTCATCCTGTAATACGATGAACGACATTAAAAAAAATAAAAAAATAAAAAAAAATAAAAGCAACGTTCCTTTGGAACCAAAAGACAGTGATGGTTCCTTATCTCATAGGCAGTCATTATCTCTCAAAAAAAAGAGAAAAGCCCACTGAGTCAAAACCTACAAAAGGAGACTTAAGAAAACTGGGACATCCCGCTGACTGTAATCTCAAAAATAGGAACAGTCAGGCAAAAATTAGGGATAATAAATCGAAAGAAAGAGGTCACTACAAATCCTCAACAACATGAAAAATGTTGCAAAAATGACTGCCTTCCAACAAATTCAACTTGTGTGAACCATCACCAAAACGTCGTTCCAGATTCATTTGGAGTTCAAACGCACAATTAACTGAGTTTAGGATTGAAGAACATCATGAAGAGTGGGTGGGTACAAATATACTTTGAGCATTTATCTTTTGTTTCTTAAACCGTGAACCAAGCCACGTTACAACCCTTCAAAAGACCTAATTGAAGCAGGGGTTAGTTCGAAAGCATACTGTTACAAAAGGTATCCTGACTCCTGTAAGGCTTTGCTCTAAATCTTGAGTTGATTATTTCTTTTAGAAAGTTTTCTGCTAAAAACCGCATTTTTCAAAATTTCAAGACAAGCATAAACTTTGCATTATTTGAATATTGTTGTTTGCATATGGCTATTTGTTTGACAGCAAAGAAATTCCCACAGTAAATATCCGATGAACGAAAGCTCTCTTAGTGAACAAAATCATTTCAAGTGGGATGACGCTTCCGTTGCAAAAATCTCATATCAACACAGGGGATATAACATGGCATTGTCCAATAAACCTGGGGCAGTCCAGTCAAGATTTCAAGAAATCTCTCAAAGTCCAGTTAACCTGGGGCAGTCCAGTCAAGATTTCAAGAAATCTCTCAAAAGTGCAGAGCAGCCTGTGGGCAAGGCTTTGTCACCATCACTTGGGGGATTGAGCGTCAATCCCAACAAAGGGTTACATACAGTCGAACATTTCCTGGCGAAGCCATAAATGCTCGCTACTTGGGGCAATGACAAATCTCTCCAAAATCTTCCTCGTGAGTTGGCTCTCAGCCAGAGTTTCAATCTTTGATAATCTCTTCCCAGCTAAGTTGACCTCAAGAATTCCTGAGAATTTTTCCCATTGAAATCGCCAGATTTTTCACTATCAGTAACGAAGAATTCAACTCTTTTCTCCATCACCAGTTCGGGATTTATTTTCCCTAGCGAGAAGTCGTCTTGAAAACATTACACATCCGTACATCAGGACATCATACAACGCAATCTCATTTATTTTGAGAACATCATTGTTTGATATATGTCATGCAACTAACCTTTACCTTTCAGGAAAGATGCAGTCAAATTCTTACAAGATTCAAGCTATGAAGCCTGGACCATAACCAGATAATAGTTCATTCAACTTTCCCCTTTAACAGTAGTCCAGGATTTATTTTCCCCGGTATATGTTGAAGATATTCCAAGACTTTCGTCTGGATCAGTTAAATCAATTCAAAGATTTTTCCGATTCTTATCCAGTCAAAGTAAATCAAGATCTTCTCTAGCTCAGTCAGATCGACACTAAGATCTCCCTGATCCTCATTCCAGTCGAAGATATTCCAGATTTTGCTGTTTTAGATAAATCTCTCAACAGTTCACTTTGATTCACTTCCAGATTTTTGTTGTTTCAAGATAAATCTCTCAACGATTTATTCTGATTCACTTCCGGGTTTTGTTGTCATGAATCCAGTTCAAACTTTCCATCGACAATCATCTTTGAATGGTATCTTTAAACCCATTTCCATAACTCCATCAAATCAGCATGTGATTAACACCCCCAGAGGAGATGAGACTACCAACTACCAATCCCCAGCGTAGTTGAAACTACCAACCCACAACAGAAATAATACGGTTTCTCCAAATCCCCCAGCAAGTTATCTTAAGGCCTGGATTCGACTAGATAATACCTTGATTATACTAAAGCCCAAAGATCGACCAGAAAATAGTTGAATCCCCTGCAAATCCTTCTGAAGACTGGACGTTGACCAGATAGGAAGTAAGGTATTGTGAAACCTGGATGTTGACTGTGAAACCTGGATGTTGACCAGATAACAGTAAGGGTGTTGTACCCCAAAATTTGCCCTCCCTTTTTCACAAGAAATCACAACCCCAGGGTTTTCTCTGATTTCTGAGATTGGCTCAGGATTTGATCAAGCAGACTTTTCTTTGGCAACAAATCAAGAATTAGGGTTTTTTCTCTGATTTATGAGATTGGCTCGGGAATTGATCAAGCAGACTTTTCTTTAGCAGACAATCCAGAATTAGGGTTTTCTCTCACATCTCTCAGAAGAAATTGAATCCTCAGAAATTGCTTGTTCAAATTTACTGATTTGTTCTCAAAGCCTGACTATCTGGGATAAGAGTTGAGACTTTTGTTTGGAACATTAAGGCATCTGCTTGATTAGTGGAGTGAAAGGTTTATCGTTTATTGGAATGCTTGTTTGTTTAACTGTACAATGCATATGTTAATTGGAATACCATGCGTATTGTGATTGATGCAAGGTTGCGAGACTACAAAGTTTGTTGATTATTTATTTTATCTGGATTAGAATTATTGGGACACAGTTTCAATTATTTTGATTTAAGAGTCTTAAATAATTAAATAAACATGCAAGGAAGAATTGAAAAGATATTTGACAGTAGAAATTTTCTTTTGGATAAAGACTTTTATTTACTTCAAATGTTGTTACAAAATTTATTTGAATATTATAAGAATACAACTTATAGTATTTAAGATGATATTTGTTTACAATAAATGAAAAAATAAATCTAAGCCTAATCTCCTAAGATCTTTGGCTTCTACTGCTTCCTCTATTGCCCAGGATGCATTCACCTGAAAAAGAAGAAAGGAAAGAAATTAGCACAATTAACTGAAAAGAATTTTCAAGCAGAAGAAAAGAAATCATCATTAAAGTTTGCCGGCCAGAATCAGAATGCTATGTTCATCATATTTTATTTTCCTCTCTGCAAATCACAAGAAGATCGCTCTTCTCGGTTCACAGAGAGAAAAATAAAAGATATAAATTGCAAGCATACAATTGGTTCAAATGCAAAAACATAGGCAAGTTGCAAGGCAAAGAAAAGTGTACTGCAAACTAAACCAAACTGCAGTAGTCAAACCAAGTCAGCAAGGCAAACATAAGCAAGCATGGCAAGCTAACTAAACAATGCATTAACCAAACTGAATGCAGAATTAGCAAGCATAGCAACTAGCAAAAGCAAGAAAGTACACAATGCAGGAAGTATGCAAACTGCCAATGCAGAAAGTACACCATGCAGAAGAACCAAATTACAAGCCAAAGAGGCTTGTCCTAGCCATCATCACTTTCTAGCCTAGAAAAACTTTTCAGAATTAAAATAATAAGCAAAAAGGTGCTTAGAGGAGAGAGAGAGAGAGAGAGAGAGAGAGAGAGAGAGAGAGAGAGAGAGAGAGAGGAGAGAGAGAGAGAGAGAGAGAGAGAGAGAGAGAGAGAGAGAGAGAGAGAGAGAGAGAGAGAGAGAGAGAGAGAGAGAGAAAGAGAGGACCTTTTAGTGAAAAGAGTTTGCAGTTTTGGCAAAAGGCAGGCTATTTTCAAGTTATCAAAAAAACAAAAAGATATAAAGAGAGGAGACTGTATAACAGTCCAGAGGAGGAAAAATACAAAAGCTCCAAAACCCTGCATAACTGTAACAAAAAGCTACAGCAAAAAACTTGAAGTTTCAAAACTGCAAATCAAACGAGCCAAAACCTGTTGTCAAGCCTGCACAAAGGCCAAACCAAGACTACTGCAACTTACCCAAATGCTCATAGTCAAAAACTGTAAACCTGCTTGCAAAACCACAAACCTGCATAACAACAACAAACTGCAGACTTGCTTGCAAAACTGCAAACTTGCTTGCAAAACTGCAACTTACCTAAACTTGTCAAAACTACAAACTCAAACAAGCTCAATAAGCCTGAAACAACAAACTGCAAACCTGTTGTTCCAACTACAGTTCCAACTGCAAACCAAACTGTTAAACCAAAACTATCACCAACAAGTTTAAACTAACAAAAGGCAGTTTCAGATTTTTTCTTCATCACTAACAACAAACAATAACAGTTTTAGAGATTAACAATCAGGGCCAAGAAGAAAGAGGAAGAGTTTTAGAAGCAAAATAACATAGGGTTTCAGAAGTATATTCATCATCAACGAAAATCAAGCAAGGCTAGTTTTCAAAATCAAATCATCATCAAACATCAACAGTCAAAGGCGTAAAGTTTTCAGAATCAAATCATCATCAAACATCAACAATTAAAGGCATAAAGTTCTCAGAAAGTAATAATCGTCAAATTAATCAAGGAAGAAGACAAAGATACCAGAATCCAAAGCGTAGTCATCATTTCTCCTCCGCCCCCTAGCCTCCAAGGAGCACCTCCGTCTCACATCTGTCTCTCTCCATCTTTTTTAGAAACAGAACGCTCAAGGTACGTCCCTCAAACCCTTACTACATGTAAACATCGAAGTTTAAAAGATTAAACATGCAAGTAACATGAAGCAAACAATCAAACCACGAATTTGTAAGAAAACCTAAAAAACAGGAAGTAAATCGTACTGTTTCTCTGAAACTCTGGACTGTTGTGAAGAGAACAAGAAGTGGGAAGCGACGCTCCAGTGGCTAGGGCTCATGGAAGGAGAATCAACGCTTGTTGGACGAGAGATATGAAACAAAGAAGAAGAGAGTGAGAGGAACGGCGCCGCTGTGGCCAAAACTTGCAAACCCTAAAGAATGACTGAACCCTAACAAAACATTGTGTCATTTGCCTTGGGCCTGACTCACCCCAAACATTTGCCCTAAGCCCATTTTTGTTTTACCAACGCACCCCCCCCCCCCCCCCTTTTTACTTCCTAATTCTTGTTCTTCTCCATTTTTATTTGGGCCTGCTCCTTAACATTAATCCTAGGCCCATCATCTTTTTAATTTTATCTTTGTTAAACTAATACTTTCTTTTATTTTCATTTTAAGTAATTTGATCTTTTTTTATTTTGTTAATAATTACTTTAATTTTCTTAACATAGTTTTAATTTTCTTTATTAAATTAAGAATGGTTACATTAATAAAATACAAATGTAATAAGATTTGTGTTTAACTAATTTTGTTTTCTTTAAAAAAATATGTGAATAATATAATTTTGATTAAAAAAATTTTCTTTCCTTTCATAACTAATAAAACACAGATAATAATAATACTTAATCTTCACTAGGTTAAATTTTATTTGTTCATTTGTAAATAAATACATGCATCTCATAATTTACTGATTTTCCTTAATTTGTTATAATTTTACATTGAATTGCGACAATTCGATTTGGTTGTAACGCATCATATTTGGACATTATTATTCATGTTAGACTCATCCCCATTTGTAAATAATTGTACCCCCATCCCCGGATACTTTTTGTAATAACTTAGACTTTAAATTCCCGCAATTTATTGCTTTCAATATACTGTATAGTAATTAGGGTTTGTATGCGAAGATTCAAAATCAATCGCTAGATGACCTAATCCAAGAATAAATGCATGAAAATCAATACACAATTCACACCTGCACCTCTAGGGTAACCTCGCTTGTTGCCTTGGAAAATGCAATCATGTCCCTCGAATATGAGACACTCTAGCAAATGTCCCTTCGATAAACAAAGATCGTAGTCCCTCGATGACCCTCGATGTTGCCTTCGATAAAATGATCTCGTCCCTTACAAAATTGCTAGAGCGTCTCACAAGTTGCTTTCAATGATTGTATATGATGACCCGCGCCTGTCCCGTTTAACATCCTAACACAAGGTTGTTCACCAAATACAATGGTGAAGCAACAATGTTAAAAGGGTTAAAAACATAAGAAAGATCTTTGAGTAAAATAGAGTAGATATCTCTTAGTTACTTGATCAAAAGCTTGCAAAACATCCTTGCTATTTTCAAACACACTTCACAACACAATTTCAAAATCCAACTTTGAAACATTGAAAACTTTTCAAAAGACAAAAACACCTTTGTATACATTCAAACAAGAATCATTACAAAGGTTGCCACAATGATGGCCTCTTTTCGAAACATCTTTCAAAATCATACACAAAGCACCATTTCAAACAATTGAAAAGCAAAGGCAAGTGATCTAAAACAAGTAACTAAGAGCCCATGGAAAACCATGGATGAAAAGGGCGCTAGCACCTTCCCTTTTCATAATCTACCCCCCGAACCCAAGAAAACATCTCAAAGGTATTTCCTGTGCTTTTTGACCTTTCCTTTGGATAAAATAAAAAGTTGGTGGCGACTCTTGCTAAACCGAAACATTTGCGAACACAAATGCAAAACCTCAACTCAGTTCTCCCACCGTATCACAGAAATGGTGACTCTGTTGGGGATGATTTCTAAAAGTGGGGTTACCTTAGGGTTTTATATCACCTTTACATGCTTACCTTGATTGCTTTGATTGCTTTACTTTTTGGGTTTCTTGTTTGGGTTTGTTTTAAATCCTACACCCGGATTTGGGGGCACCTTTTAGGTAAGTAGCAATAAACTGTGAGGGAATTGTGCGGGGTATACCGACATGGTTGAAGCAGTGGCTACGTTAGTGCGACATATTTATGGGTACCGGTAGCCTTTGAGTGATGTCGTGAAGCACTAATGAACTCTTAGAACCTTACTTGACCATCTTGGCCTTATTAGGGGTAGTGATATGATTGTCTTTGGTGCAATCCGAAGTTGGTAGATACTCGATACTACACTCATTGAGGGTTGTTTTCTTAGAATATTTCGGTTTCCAGTTAAGTGGCTAAACTGAAACAATGAACACAGAAAATAATCCAGTGATATTGAGCTCCTTAGAACCCGGTTTCTATTTATAGGACAGGTTGAGCCAACTAACTTCAAAGAGGGTACTTACCTACAAACCCCATGCAAGCCTAAACCTAAGGACTTGTCTATTTTGTGTGAATGTGATTACCTGTATATACACTTGCTTACTTTTGCATACCTATACATAACATCATAACATCATACCATAGCATTTTCAATAAGCATTTCAAGGATCTCGAGGGTCTTTGATGCAGGGTCACGTTGAACCAGACGTCTACCAAAGGGAAAGAGGTTTCATTTTCCTCTAAACAAATGTCGTTGAAGATCAAGTACAACAACTTGAATTGAGGGCTATGACCCACTTGACATGGTGAGCTTGATTCTCGTGGAAAGACATCCACCAATACAAAAATTCTCCCATCAAATATGTTGATCGAAGTTCAACCTCTAACATTTTCTTGTGTTTACCCTGCGAGATTCTTGAAAACATGCATCCACATATCATGCATTGTATCATGACAGGTTTTCCCTTACAGGTTTCCTTATTCTCCTACTGTTTATTTCAGTAGAGATGGCTCTAGAGAGGACTGTCGAAGATATCCAGGCTCAAAACACTCAACTTCAAGAAATGTTCTTGAATCTGTCCCAGGGGCAAGAAGAAGTGAAAGCTCTCCTCACAAGGGGCATGGTCCAAGGAAGTCCATGTGGCATCAGGAATGATCAATTGGAAGGGCTACAGATTGAGTTGGCAACAATGAAGATCCAGATGATGGGACAACTGCTGGGCCAGATGGCTCTCATTCAAGACCTGGCTCAAAGACAAGAGGAGCTCAGGGTCCTCGTCAACAAACTGCTTCAAGATAACCAAGTGGGGCAAACAACTAGGGTTGAAGATCAAGTCATCATTCAACCTCCTTTGAGACAAGAAGACAAGGGAAAGGCTCCTCATCTTGCTTCAGGGTCACAAGCCCAGCAACAACCTCGCCAGCGTCAATGGGGTAATCGGCGTAAGCAAAATACATCGGGAAGACGTTTCACTGAGACAGACATACCATCATCTCTAATACTGAAACGCTTGTTGGAGGTCAATCTGCTTGCTTTAAAGGATCCTCTTCAAAATCCAAATACCTCTGCTCCTGGCTATCACCCCGACGTATTTTGTGTATACCACTCCTATAGTCCTGGACATGACACCGACGACTGTTGGGCTTTGAAAAACAAAATTCAAGATTTGATTGACAGAGGAGTGCTGAAATTCATGCCAGGTGGCGAGATGAAAATCTTCCGCTGAGGGTTCTCCACCTGAAATGACAAAGTTCGAACTAAGATACTTTTGTTTTATTTGAATTTTCAAGTTGTAATTTCTTTTGTTATTCAAACAATTATCTGTTGATGTCAAACTCTGTTTCATTAATGCATTGCATATGTTTGTCTTGAATTCATCCATTCGTTTTCACTATTCTTGAATTATGCTTCCTACTTTCTTTATGATATGTAACTCTTGATAAAAGTTACAAGTCTTTAGAGGGAGGATGACGAAAACAATGCCATAATCTCATACAGTATGCTTTTGGACAGACCTTGCTGACGATGTACAGGCGTTTCTTTCAAATCCTAAACACTGGAGTTATAAGGAAGATAGTCCCTAGTCAACCCCTTCGAGCCAAAGAAGTAGAAGTTTTCTGTTTTAAACACAAAATTGAAACCTTTAATCAAACCTGGGGCATGGTAGTCTCTCAGTTAATTCAAAAGATGTGCATTGAAGTCGCAAACTCTCAGTTCGTAATACAACGAATAAACATCAAAAACATTCCTTTGGAACCAAAAGACAGTGATGGTTCCTTATCTCATAGGCAGTCATTATCTCTCAGAAGAGAAAAGCCCACTGAGCCAAAACCTACAAAGGAGGCTTAAGAAAGCTGGGGCATCCCGCTGATTGTAATCTCAAAAACAGGAACAGTCAGGCAAAAGTTAGGGATAATAAACCAAAAGAAATAGGTCGTTATAAATCCTCAACAACATGAAAAATGTTGCAAAAATGACTGCCTTCCCATAAAATTCAACTTGTGTGGACCATCACCAAAATTTCGTTCCAAACTCGAATAGAGTTCGACGCACAATTAACTGAGTTTAGGATTGAAGAACATCACGAAGAGCGGGTGGGTACAAATATACTTTGAGCCTTTATCCTTTGTTTCTTAAACCATGAACCAAGCCATGTTACAACCCTTCAAAAATCCTAATTGAAGTATGGGTTAGTTCAAAAGCATACTGTTACCAAAAGGTATCCTGACTCCTGTAAGGCTTTGCTCTAAATCTTGTGTTGAATTTGTCTTATAAAAGTTTTCTGCTAAAAAACGCATTTTTTGAGACTTCGAGACAAGCATGAACTTTGCATTATTTGAATATCGTTGTTGGCACATATTTATTTGTTTGACAATGAAGAGATTCACACGGTGAATGATCGGATGAACGAAATCTCTCTCAGTGAATAAAATCACTTCAAGTGGGATGACACTCCCGTTGCAAAAAATATCCCATCAACAAAAGGGGGACTTGGTATGGTATTGTCCAGTAAATCTGGGGCAGTCCAGTCAAGATTTCAACAAATCTTTCAAAGTCCAGTAAACCTGGGGCAGTCCAGTCAAGATTTCAAGAAATCTCTCAATTGCAGTTTAACCTGGGGCAAACCTCCATCACCATCACTTGGGGCATTAAAACATCAATCTCATCAAAGGGTTACGTACAGTACAAATTTCCTGGCAGTGTCACAACCATCTGACACTAGGGGCATTGACGAATCTCTCTGAAATCTTTCTGAAAAGAAATTCAAGCATCCTCGAGAAGTTCATCACCTCTCTAGCAGACCAGCAGTCATGGGTTTATTTCCCCAACATTTGTCAAGGATTTGTTCTCCAAAACAAAATTACATTTCAATAACATTCATAACATACTCAGATTGATTAGCAGGTAAAGGTTATCATCACCTGTTGGAAGTTACGATCGTCGAAGATTCCTTTATCACCTGTTGGAGTTCCAGTCGTCAAAGACTCCTCCATCATCCGGTTGAATCAGAGTTAACCCAAGATCCTCTCTGGTTCAGTCAGATCGACACTAATATCTCCCTGATTCTTATGTCAGTGGAAGATCTTCCGGGTTTTTAATATATTTCAGATAAATCTCTCAGTGATTTATTCTGATTTTCTTCACTATCAGAGATGAAGAATCCAACTCTTTTCTCCTTCACCAGCTCGGGATTTATTTTCCCCAACGAAAGGTCGTCTTGAAAAATATTACACCTCCGTGCATCAGGACATCATGCAATGCAGTCTCATTTATTTTGAGAACATCATTGTTTGATTTATGCCACTAACCTTTACCTTTCAGAAAAGGTACAATCAAATTCAGCGACAAAGCTTTACTTCAGTCCAATTACGGACAAGTTCCTAAATCTCGACAAAGCTTTACTTCAGTCGAGTTCCGGACGAGTTCCTAAATCTCAACAGAAACAACCCACCAACAGAATAATGGACAAATGAAGCTCCTGAAATTCTGTTTCTCTCAAGGATGAAGATTCTCATCCTGGAAACCTCAGAAGATTGGTATACTCCCAAGCTCCTGATACCCTTAACAGAATGAAGATTCTCATCCTTGAAACCTCAGAAGATTGGTATACTCCCAAGCTCCTGATACCCTTAACAGAATGAAGATTCTCATCCTTAAAACCCCAGTAGATTGGCATACACCCAACCTCCTGACCCAAACGCCTGAATGAAGATTCTCATTCTTGCTTCCCCAGTAGATTGGCATACACCCAACCTCCTGACCCAAACGCCTGAATGAAGATTCCCATTCTTGCTTCCCCAGTAGATTGGCATACACCCAACCTCCTGACCCAAACGCCTGAATGAAGATTCTCATTCTTGCTTCCCCAGTAGATTGGCATACTCCCAACCTCCTGACCCAAACGCCTGAATGAAGACTCACATTCCTGCTTCCCAAGTAGATTGGCATACTCCCAACCTCCTGATATTCCCGACAGAATGAAGATTCTCATTCTCAAAGTAGTATATAACCTGAATTCATGATATTCCCAACAGATTGAAGATTCTCATTCTCAAAGTGGTATATACTCCCAATCTCCTGATATTCCCGATAGAATGAAGATTCTCATTCTCAAAGTAGTATATAACTTGAATTCATGATATTCCCGACAGATTGAAGATTCTCATTCTCAAAGTGGTATATACACCCAACCTCCTAATATTCCCGACAGAATGAAGATTCTCATTCTCAAAGTGGCATATAACCTAGATTCTCGATATTCCCGACAGAATGAAGATTCTCATTCTCAAAGTGGTGTATGATCTTAACTCCTGAACTTCTTCCAAACAGGAATAAGCTGTTCCCAGAGTCCTGAGTTTTACTCTCCAACAGGATAGCTACTCTTCAGCAGTACAACCACTCCCCACAGAGTTCTTATTCCCCAACAAAATCAAGATTCTAATCCTTGATTCTCCAGAGCTTTCTTTACTCTCAGCTTTGAATTTTTCAGAATTTGTCATCCCCTGCAGATCGAAGATTCTCGTTCTCAGCTCCTCAGTACAAATTCCCCTAGCAGAATAAAGATTCTCATTCTCAATTCTCCACAGAGTTTTTAGATATTCCCCGGCAAAGATCTCCTCAAAACAGGAATCCTCAGTAGATTGGCATACAACCCAAACTCCTGATTTCCCCAACAGTGGTCCCAGGGCTTCTCATTCTCAAATGATCAAAGGATTTTCAATCCCCAGCAGCAGTCAAGGGTTTATTTTCCCCGACAACGGTCAAAGATTTTATTATCTCCAGCTATCCAGGGTTTATCTTCCTCAGCAAGACGACTAATCAGCTTACATGAGCATTCGTTGCATTCATATATCATAAGCATTGACATAACACATATATTGCATCATACATTTCATGCAACATGACTGTGTGTTTCAGCTAATATTCTACCCTTTTCAGGATAAGATTTGCAAGCTTCAGATTCAGTTCGTGAAAACAGTTTACGGATCCTCCAAACACGGAGGCTAATCTATTGCTTATTCAGACCCCTAGCTCAGAGACGTTCCAAACATGGATACATTTCTAATACTCACCCTTTCACCTACAACATACAGTTCAACAAACATTCTTGGATGGCATATTTAAGCCCATCTCCGACAAGATTCTGTCACATCTCCTAATGGCATCTTTAAACCCATTCCCACAACTATGCTTTGACGAGTGCAAATTTATGGGCACTCTAGTGTCCAATCATCTTTTACCTTCGAGTCGCGAACGACAAAATTGCCAATCTAAATCTTCAGGTTCAAGAAGATTGAACAGGGGCAACTGTTGTACCCCAAAATTTGCCCTCCCCTTTTCACAAGAAATCACAACCCCAGGGTTTTCTCTGATTTCTGAGATTGGCTCAGAAATTGATCAAGCAGACTTTTCTTTGGCAACAAATCAAGAATTAGGGTTTTTTCTCTGATTTATGAGATTGGCTCAGAAATTGATCAAGCAGACTTTTCTTTAGCAGATAATCCAGAATTAGGGTTTTCTCTCACATCTCTCAGAAGAAATTGAATCCTCAGAAATTGCTTGTTCAAATTTACTAATTTGTTCTCAAAGCCTGGTTATCTGGGATAAGAGTTGAGACTTTTGTTTGGAACATTAAGGCATCTGCTTGATTAGTGGAGTGAAAGGTTTACCGTTTATTGGAATGCTTGTTTGTTTAACTGTACAATGCATATGTTAATTGGAATACCATGCGTATTGTGATTGATGCAAGGTTGCGAGACTGCAAAGTTTGTTGATTATTTATTTTATCTGGATTAGAATTATTGGGACACAGTTTCAATTATTTTGATTTAAGAGTCTTAAATAATTAAATAAACATGCAAGGAAGAATTGAAAAGATATTTGACAGTAGAAATTTTCTTTTGGATAAAGACTTTTATTTACTTCAAATGTTGTTACAAAATTTATTTGAATATTATAAGAATACAACTTATAGTATTTAAGATGATATTTGTTTACAATAAATGAAAAAATAAATCTAAGCCTAATCTCCTAAGATCTCTGGCTTCTACTGCTTCCTCTATTGCCCAGGATGCATTCACCTGAAAAAGAAGAAAGGAAAGAAATTAGCACAATTAACTGAAAAGAATTTTCAAGCAGAAGAAAAGAAATCATCATTAAAGTTTGCCGGCCAGAATCAGAATGCTATGTTCATCATATTTTATTTTCCTCTCTGCAAATCACAAGAAGATCGCTCTTCTCGGTTCACAGAGAGAAAAATAAAAGATATAAATTGCAAGCATACAATTGGTTCAAATGCAAAAACATAGGCAAGTTGCAAGGCAAAGAAAAGTGTACTGCAAACTAAACCAAACTGCAGTAGTCAAACCAAGTCAGCAAGGCAAACATAAGCAAGCATGGCAAGCTAACTAAACAATGCATTAACCAAACTGAATGCAGAATTAGCAAGCATAGCAACTAGCAAAAGCAAGAAAGTACACAATGCAGGAAGTATGCAAACTGCCAATGCAGAAAGTACACCATGCAGAAGAACCAAATTACAAGCCAAAGAGGCTTGTCCTAGCCATCATCACTTTCTAGCCTAGAAAAACTTTTCAGAATTAAAATAATAAGCAAAAAGGTGCTTAGAGAGAGAGAGAGAGAGAGAGAGAGAGAGAGAGAGAGAGAGAGAGAGAGAGAGAGAGGTCCTTTTAGTGAAAAGAGTTTGCAGTTTTGGAAAAAGGCAGGCTGTTTTCAAGTTATCAAAAAAACAAAAAGATATAAAGAGAGGAGACTGTATAACAGTCCAGAGGAGGAAAAATACAAAAGCTCCAAAACCCTGCATAACTTTAACAAAAAGCTACAACAAAAAACTTGCAGTTTCAAGACTGCAAATCAAACAAGCCAAAACCTGTTGTCAAGCCTGCACAAAGGACAAACCAAGACTACTGCAACTTACCCAAATGCTCATAGTCAAAAACTGCAAACCTACTTGCAAAACCACAAACCTGCATAACAACAACAAACTGCAAACTTGCTTGTAAAACTGCAACTTACCTAAACTTGTCAAAACTACAAACTCAAACAAGCTCAACAAGCCTGGAAAAAAAAACTACAAACCTGCAGTTCCAACTACAGTTCCAACTGCAAACCAAACTGTTAAACAAAAACTATCACCAACAAGTTCAAATTAACAAAAGGCGGTTTCAGATTTTTTTTCTTCATCACTAACAACAAACAATAACAGTTTCAGAGATTAACAATCAGGGCCAAGAAGAAAGAGGAAGAGTTTTAAAAGCAAAACAACATAGGGTTTCAGAAGTATATTCATCATCAATGAAAATCAAGCAAGGCTAGTTTTCAGAATCAAATCATCATCAAACATCAACAGTCAAAGGCATAAAGTTTTCAGAATCAAATCATCATCAAACATCAACAGTTAAAGGCATAAAGTTCTCAGAAAGTAATCATCATCAAACTAATCAAGGAAGAAGACAAAGATACCAGAAGCCAAAGCGTAGTCATCATTTCTCCTCCGCCTCCAAGGAGCACCTCCGTCTCACATCTCTCTCTCTCTCTCCATCTTTTTCAGAAACAGAACGCTCAAGGTACGTCCCTCAAACCCTTACTACATGTAAACATCAAAGTTTAAAAGATTAAACATGCAAGTAACATGAAGCAAACAATCAAACCATGAATTTGTAAGAAAACCTAAAAAATAGGAAGTAAATCGTACCGTTTCTCTGAAACTCTGGACCGCTGTGAAGAGAACAAGAAGTGGGAGGCGACGCTCCGGTGGCTAGGGCTCATGGAAGGAGAATCAACGCTTGTTGGACGAGAGAGATGAAACGAAGAAGAAGAGAGTGAGAGGAACGGTTCCGCTGTGGCCAAAACTTGCAAACCCTAAAGAATGACTGAACCCTAACAAAACATTGTGTCATTTGCCTTGGGCCTGACTCGCCCCAAACATTTGCCCTAAGCCCATTTTTGTTTTACCAACGCAACCCCCCCCCCCCCCCCCTTTTTCCTTCCTAATTCTTGTTCTTCTCCATTTTTATTTGGGCCTGCTCCTTAACATTAATCCTAGGCCCATCATATTTTTAATTTTATCTTTGTTAAACTAATACTTTTCTTTTATTTTCATTTTAAGTAATTTGATCTTTTTTTTATTTTGTTAATAATTACTTTAATTTTCTTAACCTAGTTTTAATTTTCTTTATTAAATTAAGAATTGTTACATTAATAAAATACAAATGTAATAAGATTTTTGTTTAACTAATTTTGTTTTCTTTAAAAAATATGTGAATAATAGAATTTTGATTAAAAAGTTTTTCTTTCCTTTCATAACTAATAAAACACAGATAATAATAATACTTAATCTTCACTAGGTTAAATTTTATTTGTTCATTTGTAAATAAATACATGCATCTCATAATTTACTGATTTTCCTTAATTTGTTATAATTTTACATTGAATTGCGACAGTTCAATTTGGTTGTAACGCATCATATTTGGACATTATTATTCATGTGAGACTTATCCCCATTTGTAAATAATTGTACCACCCATCCCCGGATACTTTTTGTAATAACTTAGACTTTAAATTCCCGCAATTTATTGCTTTCAATATACTGTATAGTAATTAGGGTTTGTATGCGAAGATTCAAAATCAATCGCTAGATGACCTAATCCAAGAATAAATGCATGAAAATCAATACACAATTCACACCTGCACCTCTAGGGTAACCTCGCTTGTTGCCTCGGAAAATGCAATCATGTCCCTCGAATATGAGACACTCTAGCAAATGACCCTTCGATAAACAAAGATCGTAGTCCCTCGATGACCCTCGATGTTGCCTTCGATAAAATGATCTCATCCCTTACAAAATTGCTAGAGCGTCTCACAAGTTGCTTTCAATGATTGTATACGATGACCCGCGCCTGTCCCGTTTAACATCCTAACACAAGGTTGTTCACCAAATACAATGGTGAAACAACACTGTTAAAAGGGTTAAAAACATAAGAAAGATCTTTGAGTAAAATAGGGTAGATAGCTCTTAGTTACTTGATCAAAAGCTTGCAAAACATCCTTGCTATTTTCAAACACACTTCACAACACAATTTCAAAATCCAACTTTCAAACATTGAAAACTTTTCAAAAGACAAAAACACCTTTGTATACATTCAAACAAGAATCATTACAAAGGTTGCCACAACGATGGCCTCTTTTCAAAACATCTTTCAAAATCATACACAAAGCACCATTTCAAACTATTGAAAAGCAAAGGCAAGTGATCTAAAACAAGTAACTAAGAGCCCATGGAAAACCATGGATGAAAAGGGCGCTAGCACCTTCCCTTTTCATAATCTACCCCCCGAATCCAAGAAAACATCTCAAAGGTCTTTCCTGTGCTTTTTGACCTTTCCTTTGGATAAAATAAAAAGTCGGTGGTGACTCTTGCTAAACCGAAACATTTGTGAACACAAATGTAAAACCTCAAGTCAGTTCTCCCACCGTATCACAAAGGGTATACTGTGAAGCTTGGATGTTGACCAAATAACAGTTTACTCGGCCATTTACTTTGAAGCCCATATTCAACCGGATATTAGTAGGCCCCAAAATCAAAGGGAAAACTGGAGGCGACCGGATAACCATTTGATTTCCTTCTGAAACCTGGATGTTGACCAGATAGGAGGTAAGGTATTGTGAAACTTGGATGTTGACCAGATAGAAATACAAGACACTATGAAACCTGGATGTTGACCAGATAACAGTAAGGTATACTGTGAAGCTTGAATGTTGACCAAATAAGCAGTTTACCTGGCCAATTACTATGAAGCCCGGATTCAACCGGATATTAGTAGTGCCCAAAATCAAAGGGAAAACCGGAGGCGACCGGATAACCATTTGATTTCCTTCTAAAACCTGGATGTTGACCAGATAGGAAGTAAGGTATTGTGAAACCTGGATGTTGACCAGATAGCAATACAAGACACTGTGAAACCTGGATGTTGACCAGATAACAGTAAGGTATACTGTGAAGCTTGGATGTTGACCAAATAACAGTTTACTCGGCCATTTACTTTGAAGCCCGGATCCAACTGGATATTAGTAGACCCCAAAATCAAAAGGAAAATCGGAGGCGACCAGATAACCATTTGATTTCCTTCTGAAACCTGGATGTTGACCAGATAGGAAGTAAGGTATTGTGAAACCTGGATGTTGACCAGATAGCAATACAAGACATTGTGAAGCCTGGAGATCGACCAAATAACAGTTAACCCTTAACAGAATGAAGATTCTCATTCTTGAAACCCCAGAAGATTGGCATACTCCCAACCTCCTGACCCAAACGCCTGAATGAAGATTATCATTCTTGCTTCCCCAGAAGATTGGCATACTCCCAACCTCCTGACCCAAACGCCTGGATGAAGATTCTCATTCTTGCTTCCCCAGAAGATTGGCATACTCCCAATATCCTGACCCAAACGCCTGAATGAAGATTCTCATTCTTGAAACCCCAGAAGATTGGCATACTCCCAACCTCCTGACCCAAACTCCTGAATGAAGATTCTCATTCTTGCTTCCCCAGAAGATTGGCATACTCCCAACCTCCTAACCCAAACTCCTGAATGAAGATTCCCATACTTGCTTCCCCAGGAGATTGGCATACTCCCAACCTCCTGACCCAAATGCCTGAATGAAGATTCTTATTCTTGCTTCCCCAGAAGATTGGAATACTCCCAACCTCCTGACCCAAACGCCTGAATGAAGATTCTCATTCTTTCTTCCCCAGAAGATTGGCATGCTCCCAACCTCCTGACTCAAACACCTGAATGAAGATTCTCATTCTTGCTTACCCAGAAGATTGGCATACACCCGAACTCCTGATATTCCCGACAGAATGAAGATTCTCAAAGTGGTATACAACCTATACCCCTGAGCTTACTCCCCAACAGTATAGCTATTCCCCCACTGAGTTTTTACTCCCCAATAGAATGAAGATTCTCATCCTTGATTCTCCAGTGAAGTTACCAGAGCCTTCTTTACTCTCAGCATAAATTTTTCATATTTTTTAATCCCCTGCAGATTGAAGATTCTCGTTCTTGACTCCTCAGCACAAATTCCCCTAGCAGAATGAAGATTCTCATTCTCAATTCCCCATAGAAATTGTCAAAGTTTTGATAATCCCTGTGAATTGTCAAAGATCTTGAATCTCCAGCAGCAGTCATGGATTTATTTTCCCCGGTAACAGTCAAAGATTTTATTATCTCCAGCTATCCAGGATTTATTTTCCTCAGCAAGACAGCTTATCAGCTTACATGCGCATACATTACATTCATATATCATGAACATTGATAAAACACATATATTGCATCATACATTTCATGCAACATAACTTTGTGTTTCAGCTAATATTTTATCCTTTTCAGAATAAGATTAACAAGCTACAAGTATAGGATCATGAAAACAGTTTACGGATGCTTCCAGACACGGATGTTAATCTATCGCTTGTTCAGATTAAGCTCATGAAAATAGTTTACGGATGCTCCAGACACGGATGCTAATCTATTGCTTATTCAAATTCAAGGATCATGAAAACAGTTTACGGATGCTCCAAACACGGATGCTAATCTATCGCTTGTTCAGATTCAGCTCATGAAAACAGTTTACGGATGCTCCAAACACGGATGCTAATCTATTGCTTATTCAGACCACCAGTTCAGAGACGTTCCATACATGGATACCTTTCTGATACTCATTCTTTCACCCACAACATACAATTCAATGAACATTCTTGGGTGGCATCTTTAAGCCCATCTCTGACAAGATTCGGTCACATCTCCAAATGGCATCTTTAGGCCCATTCTATCAAACTATGCTTTGACAAGTGCAAATTTATGGGCACTCTAGTGTCCAATCATCTTTTACCTTCAAGTCGCGAATGACAAATTCACCGATCTAACTCTTCAGGTTCAAGAAGATTGAACAGGGGCAGCTGTTGTACCCCAAAATTTGCCCTCCCATTTTTCACAAAAAAAATCGCAACCCTAGGGTTTTCTCAGATTTTCAAGATTGGCTCAGGAATCGATTAGACAGATTTTTCTTTGGCAGTAGATCAAGAATTAGGGTTTCTCTCGCATTTCTCAAAAGAAACTGAATTCTCAGAAATTCAATTAACTGTCACATGTTTTCACACTTTTTCAAGTTTACTGGTTGTTCTCAAGGTCTATTCATATGGGACAAGAAATGGGAGTTGAGACTGTCATTTAGAATATTCAGGTTTTATCTGATCCAGGTTGACCAGATAATATGCGTCTGTTAAGACATCTGCTTGTTAATGGAATGAAACGTTTTCTTGTTTATTGGAATACATAGTGCGTATTGTGATTGGAATACTGTTGCAAGGTTACGAGATTGTAGAGTTATTGGATTACTTAAAGTTTAAGTTATCTGTATTGAAATTATTGGAATGCAGTTTCAGTTATTTTAAATCAGGAATCTTAAATAATCAGTGAAGACTTGAAGGAAGAATTGCAAGATATTAACAGTAAAAGATTTTATTGGATATCAGATTGTCTCACAAAGATTTTTCATTTATTTCAGATGTTGATACAAAGATAAATTATTATTCATATGCTTTAGGTTTTTACAACTTATAGTTATTGAAAAATAGATTATTACAATTAATGGAAAATCTATCAAAGAAAAAAGTCTAAGCCTAAGCTTCTATTACTCCCGTGCTCGCCACAAAGTCTCCGGCTTCCTCTGCTTTGTCATCGTCCAATTTACACTCACATGAAAGAAGGACAAGGAAAAAAGGATTAGTACAGTTGATTAAATAGAATTTTCAAGCAAAAAAGAAAGAAAATTTTCATCATTAAAGTTTGCCGTTTGGAATCAGAGTGCTATTTTTCATCACGTTTTTATTTTCCTCTTTGCAAATCACAAGAAGATTGCTCTTCTTGGTTAACAAAGAGAAAAATAAAAAAAATGCAAAAGAAGAGTGCAAAAGCAAAAATTTTCAAATGCAAACATAGGCCAAGCAAGACAGTAACAACACAGCAGGCCAAAAGCACAAGGCAAACTGTCAAGCAAACTGCATTACATAACAGGCGCCAAACTGTTCTAAACATTGCAAGCAAACTGCATTACATAACAAGGCGCCAAACTGTACAAAGCAAACCAAACAGCATGGCAAATCAAACAGCATGGCAAAACAATGCAGCATACAAAGGCAAACTGGATGCAAGTATTGCAACAAACCAAACTGAATGCAAACCAAACTTTGCAACAAGGCAAACAATGCAGCAAGCTAGAAAGTATAAACAGCAGGGCAAGTACAAGTGCAGACAACAGCAGGCCAAAAGTAAAATGCAGCAGGAGGTAAACCATATAACAAGCAAAAGGCTTGTCATAGCCTATCATCATTTTCCAGAAAATGGGCAAACTTTTCAGAAAAGTGGAAAAGCAAAACTGCTTTATCATTGAGAGAGAAAGAGAGAGGAGAGATATCACCTTTTTGAGATTGTACAGTTGGCTAAGAAAATCTGTCACGAGTTGCAAAAACAAAAAGCAAAAGGATATAAGACCATCAAAACAGCAAGAAGAGGGAGAGAGAACATTTTGTCAAAGCCACAACTGTAACAAACAGAAAAACCTGCACAACTGTCACAAACCTATTAGCAGAACCAGCCTGCTAACCAAAACCCCCTAACCTGTTAAACTGAATAACATTTCCAAACAGCACAACCTGTTATTAAACAAATCACACAAACCTGTTAATAGTCCAAACTGCAGAACTCAGTTCAAACCCTCAATAATCCAAAACCTGTGAGTAGTTCAAACACAAGCCTTAAAAAGCAAAACTGCAACAATCTCAAAAAACCATATAACAGTTTCAAGCAGTTCAAACACACAGCCAAAACTGCAACAATCTCCAAAAACCTGTTATCAAACTCAAACATTCACAAAACCATAACTGCATAACAATTTGAGAAAACATGCCTGAAGCTGCAAGACCCCAACCACAAAACCTGCAGTTCCAAAACAAAACTGCACAACCAAACAAACAATCACAAAACCTGCAGTTCCAAAACATAGCAAGCCTACCAAACTGCACAATCAACTCCAACTGCAAAACAAGCCAAAGCTGCACAGTATTCCATAGTTTCCAAAACTTCCAACTCAGTCCCAAACACCAACAAAAATCTAAACCTACCAATAAGGTTTCAGACATAAGCATCATCACAAACCATTACCTAACAAAGTTTCAGAAGTGAAATCATAACAAAGTTTCAGAACAATAGTCATCATCAACTACCAACATAATCAAGTTTCAGAAATCAGTTTCTAAACAAATCGATACCAACAATCAAAAGTTTCAGAATACACTAGCATCATCATAGTTCAAGAGAGAGGAAAGAGTCTCAGAAGCATTCGACACTAGCATCATCATAGTTCAAGAGAGAGGAAAAGAAATATCAAAAGTTTCAGACACAGCATTAACAATCATCATCAACAACAGAGTTTCAGAAAGCAACAAGTATCATCATTCAAATGCAAGAGAGAGGAAAAGAAATATCAAAGTTTCAGAGATAATCATCATCAACAAAAAAATTACTAACAAGTCAGAAGCAGTAAGCCTCATCATTCAAGTTCAAATCAGAAGAAGAAAAATACCAAACAATCAAAAGGTTTCAGAACAAACAGTCATCAGCAACCAACAACAATCACAAAATCAGAAGCATTACCAACATCATCTCTTCCCCTCGTGTCCAGCCACCAAGGAGCACTCAGTCCAACCTCTTTCCTCTCCCTTTTCCATAAAATCTCACAGGTATACTTCTCTTCAAATCCCTTTACTGCATCTTAGACACATGATACAATAGGTTAAACAAACTAAACATGAACAAAGCATGCGAATCAAACGAAAAATACTAAACCAAAAAGAAACTGAACCATACCGTCAAACGAAACCTTTGATCATTGTGAGGAGATGAGAGGAGGAGAGAGCGCTCTGGCGGCTTAGATGAGGGGAAGATCAAAGCGATTTGAGTGAGAGAGAGATGAGGAAGAGATGTGCGAAAGAAGCGGCGCCGCTGTGAGATACAAGGCACAAACCCTAATTTTCCAAAATCAAAACGTTGCAAACTTAGGGCAACTGGGCCAATTCTGGCCCCAAATCAAAGCCCACACGAATTGCTAACTAACCCCACCTCCATTCTAACTTTTTTCTCTTCTTTTATTTTTGTTTTGGGCCTAACCTCCACAAATCTTAAGCCCATTTTAATTTTGTTTTAATTTACTTCCTTTTTTATAAATTCATTAAATTCAATAGTGTTTTTATCAAATTAAATTAATCATTAAAATTGATTTTCTTTTTTAATTCATCTTTGCTAATTTGTTACATTTAAAAAAATACCAAAAAATAAATTAGTTTAGTTTAATTTTCTTTTTTTTCT
Source organism: Vicia faba (assembly GCA_948472305.1). Lineage (NCBI taxonomy): Eukaryota > Viridiplantae > Streptophyta > Magnoliopsida > Fabales > Fabaceae > Vicia > Vicia faba. The sequence goes on along the minus strand of OX451740.1, from coordinate 1,053,075,223 downwards.
TAATTTATCTTTTTAATTTTGTTAAAAAAATATACTAAGTAATATATTAAAACTTCATTTTGTAAAATAAATTTGATTTTTTTCAATTAGTTTTATTTTAATCATTTTCTTTTTATTTTTCTTGCACATAATGAAAATACCAAAAAGAACATTAATTTAACTAGTTTGCTTCCTTTAAACTTTTTTTTCATTATTAATAAAATACAAGATTAATAATAATAAAATTTTTAATTTTTAATATTTTAGAATAGATTTTATTTATCTCTTTTTTAATAAATATATGCATTCCATAATTTATTGATTTTCTTTATTTCATAATTTGTTATAACTTTGTATTGAATTGCGACAATTCGATTTGGTTGTAATATTTGGACTTTACTATTCTTATGAGATTCATCCCCATTTGTAATATTTGTACCCCCATTCCTGGATACTTTTATAATAGCTTAGACTTTTAATTCCCGCAATTTATTGCTTTCAATATACTGTGTAGTAATTAGGCGTGTATGGAAAGATTCAAAAATCAATCGCTAGATGACCTAATCCAAGAATAAATAAATCAATACACAATGCACACATCCACCCCTAGGGTTTCATCCACTTGTTGCCTTGAAAATGGCCATGTTATGCATGTTGAGTATCTTGGCAAAACAAAAACAAAACAAAAGATCACAGTCCCTCGATGACGCTATCTTGGTTGCCTATACAAAAATGATCTAGTCCCTCAAAAATTTTCTAAAGATACTTAGCACAATTGCTATCATGGTCAATACGATGACCCGCGCTTGTCCCGTTTAACATCCTAATACAAGGTTGTTTACAAAATACAATGGTAAAACAACACTGTCAAAAGGGTTAAAAATGTGTAGGAAAGATATTTGAGTAAAATAGGGTAGACAACTCTTAGTTACTTGATCAAAACTTGCAAAAACATCCTTGCTATTTTCAAACACACTTTACAACACAATTTCAAAATATTTCCCAAAACAAACTTTCAAACATTTGAAACATCTTTTCAAAAGACAAACACCTTTGTATATATTCAAACAAGAATCATTACAAAGGTTTCCACAACGATGGCCTCTTTTCAAAACATCTTTCAAAACCACATACAAAGCACCATTTCAAACAATTGGAAAAGCAAAGCAAGTGATCTAAACAAGTAACTAAGAGCCCATGGATAACAATGGATGAAAAGGGTGCTAGCACCTTCCCTTTTCATAATCTACCCCCCGAACCCAAGAAAACATCTCAAAGGTCTTTCCTGTGCTTTTTGACCTTTCCTTTGGATAAATAAAAAGTTGGTGGTGACTCTTGCTAAACTGAAACATTTGCGAACACAAATGCAAAACCTCAAGTCAGTTCTCCCACCGCATCACATCGTGCCTTGCTCATTCTTCAAAACATATCGAGGTAGGTGCAAAATAAACCACCTAGCCAACAGAGGAGTCCAACACATAAGGGTCCCTCTTCTCTTTATGGTGCGTGTGTGAAGAGAGTGCAAAATGTCTCTAAGCAGAGTAGGCACCGGGTTACGAGACAAAAAAACTTTGACCGTATTCACATCTATGAGTTGGTCTATATTAGGAAATAGTACCATCCCATAGATGAGAAGGGCCAACACTTCTTCAAAGGCTTGTAAATCTAAAGTATCCCAAAAATAATGAGCCTTATCAAACAAAAACTTGGATAGAAACCCTTTGACACCGCTTCTTATTTCCCAATTTGCCATAATGTCAGACCGTTGTAAATATAGAGCTCGAGAAATCTCCTCAGGTTTTGGGTCTCTTTCCATACCGTTGAAGGTTAATTAATTGAGAATAGGCACTCCCAATAACTGAGAAAACCCTTCCATGGTAGGCACTAATTGGTAATCGGGAAATGTAAAGCAATGATATAAAGGGTCAAAGAATTGAAAGAGAACTTTCACCATGTCTTCATCAGGGCTTGAGGTGACTAAATTGAGGAGTCGACCATATCTCTTTGTAAATGGAGAATTCTCAGGAACCCTTGACGCCAACTCTTTGAGTTGAGGAAGCAATCTTACGAGGTTGATTTGGATAGTATTTCGACGAGTGGAAGCCATGTCGTACAAAACAACACAAAGATAAGTCCTAAAAATCCTTGAAATGGTTAGTGCGACATGCCATGTTATGATGTCATGATGTTATGTACAAATAGATATATACAAGCATACAAACAAGTCCTTGAGTTAGGCTTGCATGAGTTCCAAAGGTAAGTACCCTCTTGAAGTATAGTTGGTTCAACCTGTCCTAGTAATAGTAATCGGGTTCTGGGGAATCTCAATATCACTGATCTTTCTTCATTGGGCATTGTTTCAGTGCAAACCTATTTATTGTCGACCAAAATATCCCGAAAGTCCGATCTTAATGAGCGTAGTATCGAGCATTAACCAACTTCGGACTGCAATAAAGTCGGCTTTCTCACTACTTCCTAATGGCCAAGTTGTTCAATTAAAGGTTCTAAGGTCAGTTGGTGCTTCATGAAACCACACAACGGCCCCATATTTTCCTTGACTAAACTCAAGTGTTACCGGTACCAACAAATATGTCACACCAACGTAGCTATCGTTTCAACCATGTCGGTATACCCTGCACAATCCCCATGATTTATTGCTACTTACCTAAAGGTGCCCCAGATCCAGGTGTAGGATCTTTTAGTAACAACCCAAACAAAGCCCTCAAAGATAAAGCATACAAAACACACAATGTAAAGCATTTAAATGATCTAAACTCTAAGGTAACCCCACTTTTTTATCATTCTCCCCAACAGAGTCGTCAGTTCTGTAATACAGTGGCAGAACCGACTATTATACTGGTTTTGCGTTTGTGTTTGCAAATGTTGCGGTAAGCAAGAGTCGCCACTGACTTTTCTTTTATCCAACAAAGGAAAGGGTGAAAAGAACAAAAAAAGACCTTTCGAGAGTTTTTTGAGTAAGGGGGGTAGATTATGGAAAGGGAAGGTGTTAGCACCCTTTCCATCTGTAGTTTCCTACGGGATCTTATATGCTTGGCGCATTTTGAAATACCTTGTGCTTTGTGTGTTTTGAAAAGTATTTTTGAAATGCCAATAGTGAGGCAACTTGCTTTATGATAAATCTTGTATCAGTCCTCAAGAGTGTTGATAAAGCATTTTGAAAATGTTTTTTTGAAAGAAGTTTTTGTGCAAGTGTAAAAGTTGTTTGAGCATAGCATCTAGGAACTATATACTTTTACTCGAAAGGGTTGTTCTTTTTCTCTTTTCCTTTAGATAGTTCTATCCTACTATTAGTGAGTAGGTAGCCCTAGTCGTTGGATGTTTGAGGGACATTCGAAGGGACGTTTATAGTCACAAAGGCAACTGAGCAAGAAATCTTAGTAACTGCCCTAGGATTTTAAGATCATTTTTACCGAGGCAACGTCGAGAGAGTCATCGAGGGACATATGATCTTTAAACCGGAGGGTAGTCACTAAAATCTCACGTTTTGAGAGTTGTGATTTTTTTTGAAGGCAACCAAAGTAGGGTACCCTAGAGGTGTATATGTGCAACTGTGTTGTATTCAGTTATTTATCTTTTGCATTAGGTTTGCTAGCGTTTGATTATTAAACTCTTGCCATACAATCCTATTAGTCATGCATCTAAGCAGTTAATAATTTGCAGGAATTTAAAATTCGGAAAGATAAATTCTAAACTATTATAAGGATTCGGGGAGGGGGATTAATTACATATCCAAAACTTTGGGAAGAAATAAAGCAGTAAATGTAAAGTCTTAATTATGATATTACATCCAGTAGGCAGTTACAATAGTATGAAAATGATAACGAAAGCAATAAATGCACGCGAATTGAAAATAACGTCTAAATCCTAAGTGTAAGGAAATCTCTTTTGTGTTTTATTTTGGTTGGAAAATGTTAAATGTTCAATTAAGTCAAATCTAATTAGTTAAAATTATTGATTAAAATTAACTCTAAAACAGACCTAATATTTTTTGCATTTTTTAGTTTATGAAAAGGATTGAATTCAAATAAATCCTAAGTCTACTGATTTTAAAAATTGAGGAAAATAAGTTAAAATAATTAACTAAATTAAATCATCAAAAATTAAAACCTAATTCTAAGTTACTTTTTTTTCTTCTGATTTTTATGTTGATTAAAAAAATAAACTAAAGTAAATAAACAAAAACAAAGTAAACAAGTATAAATGGGTCACGTAGCAAAAGTAAACAGGGGGTGGAGCGCAGGCCTGGATCGAAAAGAGGCCCAGGTTTCCTTTTGATCCAATGAAGGAGCCCTTCGAAGGTTCATGGTGAGGCATACGTTTGAAGCCTTCAGATCTGGATCAGATGGGGATCCATTGATTCTGATCAGGCGGTGTATGGTGTACGCGTGGAATCTGTAGGCATTGGATCTGCAAGACAATTTTTAGAAAAACGAAATGCACGACCTGGGTATCGAACCCAGGTATCTTCCCTTTGATTTGAACCCCCCACCCCCAATTCGAACTCTCTAAGTCTGAATCTGGGTTGTTTTGGCCTGGAACGGCCTATATCATGAGTTTCGAAAGCAATCGGCTTCGAATGCCCTAACAATGGTATCCTTTCATTTGGACACTACAACTTACATGTATTACGTAAAATCATTTAAAAATAACAATAATAACATGAATATGCAATCAAAATAAGTTTAAATCAGAGATCGAATGAGTTTGAGATTAGATTTTTTTTTACCAAATGGAGGTGCTTCGATCTGTAGTTCTGAGAGCGGGATGGCTTGTGCAAGGATTGGGTATGGATTCCTGGAAGTCTCAGGAGAACGAATCTGGTATTCATTTGGACTGAGGGAGCTTGCAAAGCTAGTTTTGTATTTAGACAACTTATAGATTTTTGAGAGTTTTGAGATGGTTTTCTGAGGTTGTGTGTGTGTGGCTCTTTGAGGCAATTTCTTGTGTGTATAGGCAATTTCCTCTTTTTGCTTGCACTTTAACTCTGTATTTATAAAGGGGGTATGGTGGTGGAAAAATATGGCATGAATCAGCCATTAACCATGGCTTTAAAAGCAAAATCAAAAGATTTGGAAAGTTGCAATTTTGAGATATTTCATGCCATTTTTAACTTTGAGTGAACCTGGACAGGTTATGATTGATGTTTTGCATGAATTTGGGATTTGAGCTGATCAGTCCAAGCCCAACAAGCTTCATCCCATTAGGCTTTCGTTTCAACTTTTCACATTAATTGATTCTTTTGACAAGCTCCCAAGCTTTGTTCTTTTCGATGGCTCTGAGTTCCAATTCGAATTGCTCAAGGCTTCATCATCATGGCTTGTTTGATTAAGTCACCATCTACTTCGATTGTGTAATCCGGGAACATCAGTCTAATCGAACAGTTCTTGTTCTTTTCGATCTCCTTTCCTTAATCTTGGCTTGTTGAAGCTTCATTCTGTTATTTCCTTCTAACACAGTTGTGGTTGTGTCTTCGACTCCAATCTCACCCTTTGCTTTTGTCTACAAGAACATATTTACTGCTCACTAGTTCATCCTCGGTTGGTGAATACAGCTTGTATACACCAATTAAATGATAACCTATGAGCACCAAGACTTCAGTTCAATCATCCAAATTCTTCCTCGCCAGTTCAGGTACATGCCCGAAACACAATGATCCAAAAACTCTAAGATGACTTATATTTGGTTGATTCGACCCTAACAGTCCTTCTATGAAATCACGCCATGTTTGAAGGTTACATATCCTTCGAACCATTATACTTCCACATGTTTCTTTGGATAAGATCAAAGCTTTTGAATTCACAATCTTCTTCTTTTCGAAGCACCAATTTGATCAACATGACATTCAAAGTGTCTTTCCTTGTAATGCTTCAAATAGCCTATATTTCAATAGTTCGAAAATGAACCCTTCAATCATGGTTTAACGTGGTGAATCTTTTTACTAGCTCTTCATCAATCAAAGACTTCATAAAAGCCTTCTCACACTTTTTTTCCGAACTATTCTTTCTTCAATCATAGCCTCGTTGGGCATCAAATTAGACTGCATACTGTTGTCGAAGTTGCTTCAACCCAAAGGCTTTTAGGCATATTTTCAGCTTCCAACTTACACTTCTTTTCTTTCTTTCAGCTATTCCATTATGTTAAGGCGCATAGGGTGCCATGAAAATCATTTGATGTTTTTGCAAACCAAAATTATTTGTGAGAAATGAAACCCTAGATGGAAATCCATTGCTTAGGAGGAGAATTTGTATGGTCAATTCTTGGTCAATCTTGAGCAATTGTGGACCTCAATGAGAGTGCCTTGAATAGAATGGGAGGGAAAATTTTGAGGTACAACACGTAGGACTTTATTTTCCATAATTTACTGCTTTCAAATAGAAATGCTAGTAACAAGGGTGTGTATGGCAAGATAAAATCAAATGTTAGAAAACCCCAATCTCAAATACAAAAAATGAATGAAATTAATATACTTGCACACGCGCACCTCTAGGGTAATTCACACATGTTGCCTTGAGAAAATGGCCATGTTATACATGTGAGACACCTTAGCAAAAACAAACAAAATAGAAGATCATAGTCCCTAGTTGACGCTTCGAATGTTGCCTTACAAATTATCTTAGTACCTTAAGAAAAATGCTAGGGTATCTCATAACATTGCATCTTATGACTATACGATGACCCGTGCCCGTCCCCTTACATCTAAAGATAGAGCTTCTTACCAATCAATGGTAAGATAGCAATGTCAAAGGAAGAGAGAAATGAACAAAATACTTTTGAGTAGGTAGAAAGTTCTTAGTTGCTTGCTCACAATCTATCTTCAAAACAAACATCTTTTCAAACACACCTGTTGTAACCCAAAATTTGCCCTCCGATATTTCTCAATACATTTCAAGTGAGGTCCTCAAAGTGCTCAAGGAAGTCCAAGGGTTGACCATACAAACTCTCTCCTAAGGCAGTCTACCTCAAATTAGGGTTTCATGTTGCATCAAGATACTTGAGTCCAAGGGATCCCAAATGCTCACCATTGTCCTAAAATGTTCTCAAGATCATCCATGTCAAGTTTCAAGCCTTGCAGAGAAAGTTTGCTCAGTCAATTGCTCAAAGGCCTGAAAATCGACTGTGCTAGGGCAAAAGTCAATTGTGGTCCCCATACAGTCAAACCTAAAGATTTTTGGTCAACATTCTCATTTTGAAACATTATTCATCATTTGATCAAGGGTTATTCATGATTCATCAAGGATTGCTCACAATTCATCAAAACCCAAAAGTTGCTAAATTAGGGTTTTGTAGGAAAAGTCAACCCAACTTTGACCAAGCATAACTTTCTCATACTTTATTAGAAATGACCCATACAAAGCTCATTTTTAAAAGTATGCAATTCCTTACAATTCATCTTCAGCTCCCAAGTTCAAAATATGCACTCACAAGAAGTTATGAATTTGGACATTATAGGTCATTTTGAAAAGTCAACAAAAACACTTTTTTTGTCAAAGCTTCATACATGAACATGGAAGACTCAATTGAGATGAGACCAAAAGCCTCATAGAGTCAAAATTGAAGGAGTTAAGCATTGGTGAAGTTGAACTTTTTTGCAAAATTTCCAAAAGTCAAATATGCCTCAAATGGCAATTTTTGTCAAATGGGCCCAACTTTTTGTGCTTGTATTGAGTTTATAACATGGTCCACGACCCATGATCCTTCCCACTTGCCTTTACTTTATTTTTGCCATTTATTTTGATTTTTATTTCAATTAAATCAAATTAAATCAAAATTAAATCATGAAAATATCAAAATCATTTAAACATTGGGATTTTGTGCATATTTTAGGTCCATGGATAGCTGGCAAAGGAATCAAATCGTGCAAGGCTTGTTTGTACACAAAAAGATTGGTTTTTGGCTTATTTTAGAAAGATTTACAAGAGAATCAAATCTTGATCAATCACCTTAATTGAAGAATATTTTAAACAAATTTATAAACCTAATTCACTCAAGGCTACATATAGAACGTTTGCAGACCAAATGCACAAGGGGTTAGAGGCGTGTAGAGTGAAGAACAACTTTCAAAAAATCAAAGAAAAGTGGTAATCTGATTTCATAGTTCCAGGCTACCTCAAGCCTTCCAATCTATCTCATTCGCTTCCTGGGTGTTCAAGGAGTCTATACCAATCACCCACAAGTGTTTTCGTGCCCAGAAACGCAATGTAAGTGCTTCACGACATCCCTCTCTTTTTGAAATAGAATCTCATGAATTTGACATGGTTAGCATGATTGGTTTATATATTCTGAATCCTTGAAGCATTTGCAAGCTACTGGTAATGATTAATTTCATTTTTGCTAACCATATAGAGATCCGCCATTGTTAGGGTTTAGGTTTCATTTTTAGGGTTTTCTTATGCAAGAAAAATTGGCCCAAAAGAGAGGCACAATGACATTCACAAGGCCAAGACGAGTTGGTCTGTAGCATTAGTTTTCATTTATGGTGCGTGTATGTGATTTTGAAAATATGCAGGGGATGTACCTACAGAAAGTGTCTGTAGGTACAAATAGCTTTACCTAAGACGACGGAAGTTGGGGAAGATGATGGCGTGGCGTAATGTGATTCATCCATTTGAAATTCGCGCGTTTTATAATATTAATTTTCTTGTTTCCAATATATTGTTTATTTGGTATTTCATATACAAACAAGCATGCTAGCAGAGTTGGTAAAGAGGTGCGTGGAAAAGGCCAAAGGGCCTGGGTTCGAATCCCAGGTCCCCCATATTATTTCATAATTTTATCACTTGCATGATCAGGCACATGTACAGGCGCAAGGACTACCATACTCCATCATTATTCAACCATCAGATTGCCTACAAGCTGGATCAAAAGGCCATCATTTGAGAGTCTACCAAAGGCCCTAGTCAACTTGCAACGTGGAATCATGGGAAGTCAAACGTGGATCCAGGCTATTGGGCTCAGAATTTGCTATGGACACCCCTCAAATTGCTAGTACAACCAGGCCCAATTCTCTTTTCCTTTCTTTTATATATTCTTTTATTTATTTATTTATTTTGATTAATAATTTTCTAACATTAATTAATTCTTTTTTAACAAAAACTCATAAAAATCAATTTTCACCAAATTAGAATTTAGGCATTTTATTTTTATATTTATCAAAATTAATTTAATTGGTTTAATTTAATTTTAGGGCAATTTTAATCATTTTGTAAATAAATTAAAACAAAATAGAAATTAGGGTTTTGCTCAATTTAATTTTCATTTTATTTTCTTAAAATAACCAAAATACAAAAATATGTCAATTAATTAGTTTTCTTAATTTAATTTAATTAGTAATTAGGTTTGTATTTATTTAATTTAAAACCTTATTTTTCTCAAAATAACCAAAAACGACCAAAAAATAATTTTTCTTTTTAATTAGGTTTAGACGGGGTCAAAACCCTAATTCTTTTCTCGTTCTCGATTCATCGCGCGTTTATTTATTTTTTTTGCAATATTAATGTAACTGATTATGGGATGTAATAGTTTAATTAGGATTTTTCGCTTATTTATCATTTTACGGGTTTTTGGCTATGTAATTAATCCCTCTCCCCGAAGCCTTGTAATAGCGTAGTTTTATTTCTCGCATTTTAATTTTTGAAAATATTAACTGTTAGATGTATGATAATAGGATTGCATGACAAGAATGTATGTTAATTTTAAAATGGTTAGCAAACCCTAAATGTGCAAAGATAATAACTGAAATCAAATCACTCGCACATGCGCACTCCTAGGGTATACTCTCACCTCAGTTGCCTTCGGTAAACGATCATTAAGTATAGGGTGTTTTAGTGGTCGCTCTCTTGTCTAAACAAAGATCAAATGTCCCGTTCGGAAATGTTGCCTCGGAAATGTTGCCTCGGAAAGGTTGCCTCGGAAATGTTGCCTCGAATATGATCTTAAGACATTAGGGTTATTACTAAGACGTCCTAACATTGCTTTAGTGATCGTACGTCCCTTTCGAATTGACCCTTACAACTCTAACGACGGTGCTACCTACTCACTAATAGTGGGATAGCGCTGTCTAAAGGAAACAAGGACAGAAACATTCTTTTTTCGAGTAGGTAGATGCTAGTAGGTACTTGCTCAAAAACAAACTTTTTCCACACTTACACTCTTTTCAAACAAAGTTTTCAAAACGACTTCGTAACACTCTTGAAGACAGAAGCAAGGGTTAAATCGAAGTAAAACAAAAACTTTTCAAAAACACACGAACACGGAAGCAATTTTTAAAATGATGAGCAAGTACCTAAGAGCCCGTAGAAAACTACGGATAGAAAGGGTGCTAATACCTTCCCTTTACTCAAAATCTCGAAAAAATAATTTTTCTATGCTTTTTTCCTTTCCAGTTGGATAAAATAAAAGTCGGTGGCGACTCTTGCTTACCGCGACATTTTGCGAACACAAACTGAAAATGCAAACCAGCATTTTCTCAAAACAGTCTGGTTCTGCCACCGTATCACAACACCAAACACTTTCAAAAACATGAAATATTTTCAAAATTCCAACACTTTGTATGCATTCTTATAGAGACGAGAATCATTACAAAGTTTGCCTAAAAGAAGGCGCTTTTTAAAAATACTTTCAAAATCCACCACAAACACATTTCAAACAAAGCAATTTTAAAAGTGATCTAGAAAGCAACTAAGAGCCCATAGATAACTATAGATGAAAAGGGGGCTAATACCTTCCCTTTTCATAACCTACCCCCCGAACTCAAGAAAATATCTCAAAGGTCTTTCCTGTTCTTTTCACCCTTTCCTTATTGGATAAAAGAAAAGTCGGTGGCGAATCTTGCTATCCGCAACAATTGCGATAAAACGCAAAACACCCAAGTCAGTTCTCCCACTATATTATAGTTATGAGCGAATGGAATAGCCACCCTAGTGGCAGAACATGCGCGCGCTAAGTCATTTGTTACTAGGGACTTGGGTTCGAGCCCCAATGGTACCCTTTTATTTCTTTCATATTTATTGCTTGCAGATTCAATGCATACAAGTTCCACAAGCACATGGTACATCCTGTTGCCTCACCACATGATCATCACATGGCTAGATCCAATGTTCCACACACGTACCCCCATAATGCACTCTCAAAAAGCCAGCAATACTGAATCTCAAACAGACGTTGGGCTCCCTGACTTGGGCCTCCTTCTTTTTGTTTTTGCTATTTCTTCACCCTCCAAATTTCTCATAACAACCAGGCCCATTTCTTTCTTTTTCTGATTCAAATAAAAAAAACATATGTTTGGGCCTAACATTTTTGCTATTTTCTCACACCCCTGATTAATTTTCAACACTTAGGCCCAATATTTTTCATATTCTTTATATTTTCCTTATTTTTATTTATTTATTTATTTTTATTTAACCAAAAATACAAAAATATATTTTCTTAAATAATTATATTTAAAATATTAATTCAATCATTTTCTTATTTTAATTTATTTTTATTTCATTTCTCCAAACAAATAAAATCCCAAAAATATTTTCTAATGTTTAGTTTCCCTTTTACCATTAAAAATTAATAGACTTAGGTTTTATTTTAATTAACTTGGTTTTTTGTTGGGTTTTATTCAAAATATTAGTTAATTTCTCTTTTCCAAATTAATTAGTTTAATTAGGTTAGTTATCAAATCTTTTCCATCTAAAACCACCAAAAACAATTTCTTTACTCTACTTTATATTTTTGTGCATTTTATTATCTCGCATTATTATTTATGTAAATGGTCTGTAATAGATAATTAAGGCTTTATTGCTTTCCTCCCCCCATTCACAAACTTGTACCCCCCCCCCCCATTCCTAAAGTGTTGTAATAGCGTAGGATATTTAAATTCCGCAATTTATCGTTTTCCATATTATTGTTAGTAATTAGGGTTTGTATGACAAGATTTAAAATCAAACATTATACAACCCTAAATACCATATATATATACTTGAAAATAACACGCTTTGCACACATACACCTCTAGGGTAACCCACACTTGTTGCCTCGAATAAAAAACAGTCATGTCCCTCGAATGTGGGATGTTTTAGTAAAGACCCTCAATTAAAAGATCGTAGTCCCTCGATGACCCTTCGATAAACGATATTAGTCTCTTACAACAATTGCTAAAATATCTTGCAAGTTGCCTTCTATGAGTGTATGATGACCCACACTTGTCCCTCACATCCGATGATATGACTCCCTACCAACCAATGGTAAAGCAACACTATCTAAAGGAGGAGCAAAAAAACAAAGACTCTTTGAGTGGGTAGATTGCTCGAAATTGCTTGCTCACAAACCAAAATAATCTTTACACCTCACAACAACCATTTTCAAACACTTTTCAAAACCAACATTTTGTATACATTCTCAACGATACGAGAATCGTTACAAAATTGCCTTACATTGGCATCTTCAAAACATCTTTCCACAAAACAACACTTTTCTGAAATATTTTCGAAAACAAACACTTTGTATGTGTTCTCAAGGTTACTAGAATCATTACAAATTTTGCCAAACATATGCATTTTCAAGATATTTTACAACTTACACAAAACACAAAGCATTTTTCAAAGTGAGCTAGCAATTAAGAGCTCATAGATAACTATGGATGAAAAGGGTGCTAACACCTTCCCTTTTCATAACCTATCCCCCGAACTCAAGAAAATTCTCAAAAGGTCTTTCCTATTCTTTTCACTCTTTCTTTTATTGGATAAAAGAAAAGTCAGTGGCGACTCTTGTTATTCGCAAGATTTGCGATAAAACGCAAACACCAAGTCAGTTATCCCACCGTATTACACCGGTATATGTGGATTGAGACCTTATGGTTGAGAAAAGAGATCAGGTACACATGCAGATGCATTTCACTTTCAAAATTACACTTTAACAACACTTTAAAGTCCACAAATACATGTTTCTGCCACTGCCTGACTCAAAACTACGCATTTAATGCCCATGGCGTTCACCACCATCCTTATGACGACCGCCAAGGCGTCAATGTCTCTAAATACTGAAAATCAATGCATGTGGTGTTCGCCACCAACCCATGGCGCCCACCATGGGCATCAGAGGGCAAAATTGTGTGTCTTAAAACAAGACCACTCTTTTTTTTTTACTTCCACCACTCATTATCACCATTATCTTCCATAACTTCTCCCCAAAACCTCTCAATCAAATTCATCCACCTTCCAATATCTACCACCCCACCATTATTTAAAACTCACTACCACATCTCATCCTCCACCATCTCACTCATTTTCTTATCAATCGCTCCAAAAAAATCTGCAATCTCACCAAAACCTAACATTATGCCTCCAAGACCAGCAAGACAACCCACAATCACAATTGGGAAATAAGGGGTTATGCCACCTAACTACCGAAACCTCAAGTAAATAAAAAAGAAGAAAAAAAGAAATAATAAGCATCCATTGTTGGTTGGTCCAGAGGTCACTGGTGCTGGACTTGGTAAGGCGGGCTACAGTCCAATCCTCCATAATCCGCAGTTGGGAAAAATGGGGATGCACCGCTTATGTACCAGAACCCCATGCGAAAGAAAAAAGATCATATTCGTTAACTGATTCCCTTACTATGAGTGTGTATGGATAAAAGGCTTAATGTGATTACGCTTTAATGAAAGTGGGTGAAAAGAGACGAAAAACATAGGTCGATGTTTAGTATCTATCGATCTGACATTAGCCTAGCAGCCACGTATGATTAGAGTTTTTGTTGTGTTTGTGTTTCAAACATGTGTCTAATTTATTGCCGCATTGGTTGATTGCTTGAGGACATGTTATAGTTTAAGTGTGAGGGAGTTTGATAATGTGAAAATGCATCATAATTTCTTACTCGATTTGCATGCTAATTAGTTTCATTTTGCTATTTTATCGTTCTTTTATGTTGCTTTATATGTGTGTTTCAGGTACTATTGTATCCACGAAGAAGTGCGCGTTAGAATTAGAAAAGAGCAAGAAAGAGCAGCAAAAATGCAGAAAGTCCAGTTTCCTGGTGTGTGGAGGTCACCACCAGTAGCATGGCGCTTGCCATAGCATCCTACCATGTGTTTTAATGAAGTTGAGCTCATGGAAGACGCCACCAACATCATGGTGGTCGCCATGGACCAGAAATGCAAGGGGAAAAAAGGAACAAAACGCTAGACTCATTCCAGCCCACTTTCCTATATTTTAGGAACCACTTCTACACGATTTTATAACGTCTCTCAGCCTGCTACACTATATATAGAGCTAGTTTCTTAGGTTTTGGGATCCAAGTTTGTACGCATAAGTGTTCTTGAATTAGTTTTTAATAAAAAATGATTGAAATATTGATAATTTCTCACATCGACTGGTTATCACATCATTAGTTTAGGATTATCTTGTATTGGAACAGCTTGGATCAATCCTGCCGCCATTTCCATATTGAAGTTGCATTTGATTTCAATTCTTGTGTTGAAGTTTCTGTTGAAGTTTTCCCGCGTTTATTTTCACTGCGCTTTAGGTTTAATTTATTCATTGCTTTATTATTAATAATATGTTTTCCACAATTTCAATATCCATGCTATTTATGCTTGAGTATTTAAATATCTCCGGCTAAATCCTTAGGGTCTGGTATGTGAGGACCGTCGTTTGGACGTGACTCGGTAATTGAAATGGTGTAATTTTCTTTAAACTAACTTTCTGGTTTGGTTTTCCAATTGAAATTAAAACGATTTAACGTAAAAGTGAAATCAACTAAGCTTTAGTTCAATTAGACCGAGAGGGTGAGGAATAAACCAGCTAGTGGATGCTAGATATTGATTCTAAATACAACAAGAGCGCTTTAGGTATCAATTAGGATTTAACAACTTTTCAAAATTCACTTTTAATTGAAATGGGCGAGTGAGAGAAAAATCGCATGGTTAAATAGTGTGGCTTTAATCAATTAGACTGAGAGGGTGAGATTAAGTCTTTAATGTTGTTATTTTCTACCGAAAACAATTTATTACCGAATTAATGCCAAATCATTATTGAGTTCCCAAAGAGCGACGAAATCCATATTTCGGCCTCTAATTCCTGATTTATTATTAAATATTAGTTTTACTCTAGTTTGTAGTCCCCTTATTAACCAAAACTGTTAATTATCCTTATATTTACAAAGTGACTATAGATAACCGTGAGTTTGCTTATTAAGTCCTTATGGGATCGATAATCTTTTATAACTACAGTGATAAGTCTGTACACTTGTGTATTTGCACCCATCATGACATTGTTAGCTGGAATTTTCGAAGACATGGGAATAATAAAGTGAGACGAAGAATGTCGAAGAAGGTTTAGTTCTAAAAATAAATATGAGAATATTTCATAAAGATTTTGACTGACGTGCTCATGGATAGTCGAATCTTGTAAAATAGTGGCGAAAGTCTTGTTTTTGTGGAATAAATGGGACTTAAGGTTTTTGAAGATTCGAGGTATATTTAGACAAAGTCACGTTGTTGGTTTGTGCGCTTTGAAAGGAAGAAGATTTTGAATTCAAATGGGTTAATCTTATCCAGCGTGGAAGTATAAGATTCAAAGGACATGCAAACGTCGTACGTGGCATTCTTTTAGGGAAAGACCGTTATGGTCAAACTAGTATAAATTAGAATCTTTGTGTTAGGATTTATTGTGTTCACTTTTGTACAAGTTACTGAAATAAAATCAAAGTACCAAGTGCTAGAGAAACGAGTTGCTGAGAATGTACGTATGAAACACCAGTTTTTCATTCAATATTAATTATTTTCGAATAAAGTCTTTTATGTTTCATTTAAGTTTAAGTCGAAGTTCAAATGCATTACAGTATGTTATCTTAAAACCTTTTTATATTTATTTTAAAGCTTTTTATGTTCACCTTCGTCATAATTATTTCTTTGATAAAGATTGAATAACCAGAAACATTAGAAAATATAGAAACTAGACACATGTTCTAGGATCAATCTAGTCGATCCTGTAAGTAACCAAAATTATCTTTATTTTGGAAGACTAGTGGTTGTTTACCAAATTTTACAATAAACACACACACAACAAACACATAACCTCTCAGTAACACGGGTTACAATATAATAGTTTAATACACATATTTGTACTTGGGATGTTTACACAACATCCAACTCATCTGATTTATACTTGGAATATTTACACGACATCCAACTCATTTGATATGTAAGACTATAACACGTACTCATATAATAAGGCATGTGACACATGTCATCGCATGCTCACCCAAATGTTTAAGGTATCATCACAGTGGAATCATTATTAAAGCAAATAACAATAATGTTGCAACTCGTGACATGTAATCTCATAAACATTAACTTCATGACATAAGTAAAATTAGTTGTAACACTAAACTCAAAACAACTTAGAAATCTTCAACAAAACAAAATAATTTGTAACTCCAACATAAACGACATAAGAATTAGGGATGTCAACGGGGCATGGAATATTCGGAGGATGCTTCCCCGCTCCCCGCCCCGCCTCCAAATTTATTTTCCATTCCCCGTCTCCAATCTCCACCACGGGGGAATATTTTTCCCCATCACCATCTCCACGGATCCCCACAGAGATTAAATCCTAAGAAAATTTATATACTTTTCGATCAAAACTATGACACTGGTATTTCGTTATTTTTTTCTTTTTTTTTATAAAAACACATATATTTTGCATATTTCTTTTTTTATAAAAAAACATCTTGCATCAATAACAAACAAAAACAAAAGCACTTGTTGTTGCTAATATTTTGTGTAAAAAAAATATTAACACAACTTGTTCCTACCATACTTTCGCTAATTTACTATCACATTACCGCTGTCGTCCATCACAAGTGGTTGATTATGTGAGTGTGACAAATCCATAACTACTAATTTATTAATTGAATGAAAAACATGTCACTGATGAAAGTAACGTGAATTTGAAGATTAATTACCATAAGCACAATAAACAAAGGAGAGTGGTTGTTGTGATGATGAGAACAGAGGAGATGATGAATATAGGTGACAAAGATAATTGATAAAAGAAAATGAGGAGATGGTGTGTACATTATATGTATTGGGTGTATTTTTTAGGGTTGGATACTTGGATAGTGAAACAATATATTATACAATAAAATATAAAAATAAAATGATCCACTAATGAATATGTGTTTTATAATACATTAATACTTTTTATGTAAAATTATATAATTGTATATTATATAATATATAAAATATAAAAGTTAAATAATATGGTCAGAGTCGGAGAATCCAGAGGGCGAGGTACTTCTCTAATCCTCGCCCCAAAGTGTCATCTGAGAAACTTTTTCCTCCATCCCGTCCCTGTGGGGGGAAAAATTCCCAACTTTGATGCTCTGAACAAATAATCTTCACATGGATCCCCGTTAACAGATGTAAATTGACATCCCTAATAAGAATCAAATCAATCATTTCTCCCCAACCTGATGTTACATGATCAGAGCAAGGCACCACTGATAAAATGATAAATGAAAGAAGTAACTACAAGAGCTATCTTCTACTTACTTCAGCAATGCTATTTCTGAGTATCTCCAAGTTATTCATGGTGGACAACATTTAAACAAACAGGGTGAGAAACAACATTAAATATAAATAGTGTAAAGAATGTTAAGACTGAGAAACATACAATAAACATACATTCATTACACAATCAACAATAACATATTCTCACACTCATTCAACATAACATACACATCTTTTCAACCAAACAACTACATCAGGAATAATCAATAGCATAAGCAAGCATGTATGCAATGCACTCCACAACTGACTCATTATGCATGTGGTACCATTTATGAACACTCAGGTTCATTTCTCACCATAATCCCCACCTTAGGACCAGATTCTCTCTTGAAATCAAATCACATCAAATTCACTACCAACACCATAGATAACGCTTCATCAATTCCTACAAAAAACCAATTACTTGCACTCGATCCCTATCATAGGACCAAGATTCACCAAAACTGGATTGAAATCCATACGCCATGATGCATGACAAACAACATGCATTATCACCAAAATTCACCAAAGGAATCACCATACATATATCATCATCATGTATAATGATATTCATCATTCGTAACCACAATTCAAAGTTACGACAATCAACAACCAACATCAACAACAATAGCTACTCAACAATTGCATAATCATAAACATTCAATCATGTTAATTTATCATGACATCAACACATCATCATATTCATTGAAGCAAAACATATACACATGAACAACCAAACTCAAATTATGCATTCTGATTCTTACGAAAATCAACAATCAACAGAGCACTAAAACAACAACATATGTATCTTTCAATTTCATTCATCATCTAATTGATCTTTAAAGTTACGTTAAATTGGCTACTGAAGAAAGTAATGTCACTAATTATATAATTATCATTATCTTCGGTTTATATAATATCTAACACTAGGAATTTCATATTGCAAGGGATTAATAGAAAACTACAATAGCCAAAAAATAGAAAGAACTGTGATACACGTGCTGTGTAATGCAATGAAGTTATGATACATTTCAAAATTCATATATGAACATGGTTAGGCCCTAAGCCTATTCACCTAGTCACATAACTGGTCATACTAGTACAAAAGTGTATCATACTTAATGACAACCAAACAACTCAAATTGTATTAGTGTAATACTCCACCCACGAATATACGGTTTTAAATTTACATAGAAATGTTCTAAAAATAAAGAGAAATTATTTTGCCAGTTTTATACGGATGAAAAACACATCTGAAAATGTCGAAATATTTTTTGGATATTTTTTTAAAAAATAACATTATCAAAGATAAAAATAAAAACGAGCCGAGTATAAAAAAAGAGAGGAGATTAGACCAAAACCCTCTCAATCTGAAGTGAACCTAAATAAAGACATAACTAACATATTCTTTATAAAATCTTCTCTTATAAAATTAGGCAGAGAAGAAAATCAAGTAGAATTTGTCAAATGTAAATCTATGTTAGATAGAGCATTTGCACGACTATTTCCTTCTTTAAATATGTGTGAAACCACAAAATTTCACTAAGAGACTAAATTTATACAATTAATTCATCTATTATTAATCAATCAAAGAACCCTATACGGAGGTTTGAAGGAAAGAATCATATATTTTTCAGAGAGTTTTCGGATATGCATATATGAAATAATCAATATCCCAATTTTTTTTTTGATTTTTTTTTATTTTGTTTTTTAAAAAATATTTATTTATAATATAGTTATAATATTGTAGCGGTAGAAATGTTGAGACTGAGTCATTGGATTAACTCGACTCGCACAGATCAAATAAAAATTGTCACCGCGTTTTATTGTTTCCAAAGAAATGGGAAAATAGCGAATAACCCAAAAAGAGGAGGAGAGAATCTAAGTTCGGGGTTGGTTATGCAAAGGGAATGTATTAGTACCCTAAACATCTACAGTACTCCGCGGAAACCTCTTTGTAAATCTGTGTATTTTGGCTATAAATGTTGTATAAAAATAGATTGTGGAGATGAGGAAAGAAGTATTTTTTATGATTTTTACATCCGCCGCGGTTGCGAACCTTTAGTGCCTACGTATCACCTTCCGTGCAATAGGGGATCAGGGTACACGTAATTCACCTTTAAAAATTTTAAAACACAAGCGTGTTGATTTAATTTTAAGAGACAAGACATCATCGTCTTATCCGAGTGAAAAACATACTTACTACCCACAATTATGAGAAAGGAGAATTTGCGTCATCTCGAAGTGGGGGATATGACTTGGATTTTAAAAACCAACAAAGCTTCGCTCAACACCCAAGTGGAAAATATCTCACTTCACTACATATGGTAGAAGTATAGTAATTCGCATCACTACAAGGATTGACAAGAGTCTAATCTTTTGAGAAAATTTTAAAGTAAAAATCCAAAGTGACAAAATGGTTTGAATGTGATTGATTGACTTTTAGTCTTCTCACAAAAATGTTAAGGTTTGATTAAGAAAATATTTTGAAAATACATGGACATAAGTCCAAGTTTATTATGAAAGTGGTTCAAGTTTAAAAACAAGAATAGTTTTCAAAAGGAGGGAGAAGATTTTTGAAATTAAAGAAGATGAGAGAAGATGAAGGGACTATCCTAAGGCATAAAATAAAAGCTAGGGGAAAAGAACCGTCTAACCAACAAGAAGTCAACACTTGACATAATGAGTCAATGTAGAATTCTCATCCTTTAGATTGAAACCAAGCAAGCAAAGATATTAAACCTCTTAAGAAATCAAACTTCAATTACATTAAGTCTTCACAAAAATTGGACAGAGTAACAACTGTATATAGATGAATTCCAGATCACAGACATAACATGTAATCACAATAACCTACACACAAAATGAACAAACAACCCAATGTCATGGGGTAAACCCCAAGAACTCCAGAAAAAATAACAGTTGAGATCACAAGGTCTCAAGGTAGGTTAAGGTCTCTACTCCTAAGTCTAAGAAGTCCACAATCTCCATAATGCCAAGGATAGTAACCAAATAGTCCAAGTAACATTAATGTCTTTTTTATGGTTCAAGTTGATTATTAGGTATCTTCAAAAAGAAATGAAAAGCTCAAGTGAGCAAAATGAAAATGACATAAAAGTAAATGCTCAAATGCGCAAAGATGAAAATAGCATGAAATATAAAATGCTAAAGTAAATGCTGCATAAAGTAAAAGCATGAAGTAAAGACACAAAATAAAGTCAATTGTTAGAAATTAGAGTTTAGTTGAATAACCATCTTGAAACTTGCATTTGACACTCATTAGAGGATTGGTAAAACAAAGGTCTCTCATCAACAAGTTTCATTTGCTTTTTGTCAAGTATATCATCTATTTAAAATTCTCAAGGCAACATTAAATGATCAATGATGTTTAAGTGATTCACTTTGACCAAAGTTTATGAAGATTCATTAGATGATTGATAAGACCAAAGCCTCCTAACAATGAATCTCAAAGTTATTGGATCAAATAATTCAAATCAACATACTTGGGCTTAAAAACATAGGTTTGGACCACGAATGATCATTTCTCGAATCGGGATAAAATTTAGCGCTATGTTAAGCAATCGTAAGTGAACTTATATAGAAGTCACACTTATTTTGTGGCCGGTCAATAGCAATTTATGTGTCATATGCTTGGAGAGATGATATGTACATCATCCTCTAACAACATGTGACACAATAAGAAGGGGATAAGATGAAGAGGGATGAGAGAAGAATTAAACCACATTTGAACTCAAAAAATTAATCAAACTATTATTAAAATCATTCATCCATTTTTATGGAGTTAGACTCAACACCGTGGATCTAATGATGTTAATAAAGCTCATGATCAAAATTTCATAGTCCAAGATCAGCCAGAATATATACAAAAAATAAAGTTGTATTTAAAATAAAGAAAAAGTTTTTTAAAAATGATTTTAAAATGAAAATAAGAGGAGAAAATGACAATTATATTCAAATCAATCAAGAAAAATCAAATGAGGCCATAGAAAAATCAGAAATATACTCAAATGTTTATATAAAATTTTTAGTAATTTTTTAAAGTCAGAAACTATTTTTAAACTAATTAAAATTGCTCAAATAAATGGAAAAAAGATAAAAAAATAGTAGAAGTCAAAATAAAATTCTAAAAAAAATTCAAAAGGTCGGAAATAATGGAAATGATGTTGATGAATTTTTTTCAAAATTTAAAAATGTTCAAAATTATTTTTAAGTAATTAAAAACAAACCAAAACAAAGAAAATTTATAAAAAATATCAAATCTAAAAATAAAATTATGAAAAAATGAAATTCAGAAAGAGAATATTTGAAAATATTTTTGTGAATTTTTTCATAATTTTTGAATTAGAAATAAATTTTCTATGATTTTTTGAAGTTTAAAAAATTTTAAATATACAAATTAGAAATAAAAAATAAAGTAAAAAAAATGCGGACCAATGGATGAGAGTCAAAACGCGTTAGTAAGCTAATCCAATGGATCAGACGTGTTGTGCATATCATGGTCTTTAGTAGAATAAACACATGATCATTAATTAAATCAGATTTTTAAAAAATAAGCGTGGCACACTTTCATTGGTTGATAATGACACGTTGGTCATCTTCAACCTCCAGCCAACGAAATTTGCAGGTTTCAAAAACTGTAAAATTAGAAGACGAGACTGGTACCATTCGCTTCGTCTCTTCAAGACAATTCCAATGGTACCTTCGCGAAAAATTTATATAAGTTGTAGCTCAGTCGTTTTGGAAGAGAATTTTTGAAAAATGATTTAAAATTTCATGGTCAAAACGTACTTCCAGTTGAAAACAATTATTGCGACCAGAATCAGGATGATGAGAGCTTCATAATAGTATCAAAGTTTGAAAGAACTGGTGAAGGAATCTACCTATTAAAGTTAAGTTGCAGAGCTCTGAAACTTGACTTGGCTAGCACGATTCAGGGAGTTTTAGAGCTTAATTTTTCTTCTGTTAGCTTCAGTGAGGTTCAAGGAAGATGAATTGACAAAGAAAAATGATTGAGAAAGGCTATAAGAGCAAATTCGCAGTTGCAGAAAATTTGGTTCAAGAGGGAGTTTGACAGAGTGATTCTGGCTCTCTAAGCTTGAGAAAATGAGTGAGGTGTGACCCTTTATTTATAGGGAAGTTGATTGAATGTTCAAGCGTGTGAAATGATAAAGTTTGGAGGGAAATCGTGTGAACCTAATACACGAGTAAGGTGTGATCTGTTTTGTATCAAAACTTATCCAATCCTTGCGTTTTAAGGCTCCAATCCACTTTGGCAAGTTGGTTAAACATGTTTAGACCAAAAATGCGTGATAATTTGATGTTTAGAAGCCAAAATATGAATTTCAAATTCTGACTTATGAAGAAACTTCAATTTCAAGTTACCAAATTCAAATCAATGGAATTCTCAACTCAAGGAGTCTTAGGACATGATTCTTAAAGCTTTAGAAAGATGAGATTACAAGATTTACAATATGAAAAGAATGGCATCAAATGGATGTTTGAGCTGAAAATTGTAATGAGTCAAAGTTGAGAAAAAGAGGTTGACTTTCTATACTTAGAAAATTTCTAAGTTTTTTCATCAAAAATGACTTATAATGTCTTGCATCTAAACATGGTCTTCCACTTGAAATTTGCTCTTGACCAAAAAAGATGGCATGAATTAGATCTCTTGAATAGAATTTTGATACTTAAACCATTTAAAAACACTAAAAATTGAGAGAGTTATGACTTGTTGAAGTTGGCAAAAATTCATGAAATCACCTATAATATTTTGCATCCTTAGGGCATCTTCCATCCATTTTCACACTTTACACTTAAAATAATGGTTGAAGTCCATATCTTTAAGATCATTATGGAAAAATAATAGGCTCAATGAGATAAAAATTGACCAAGTTATGAACTTTTGAAGTCACGTAAGGGAATTTGATGATTCATCTAGAAGACTTGTAATCTTTCTTCATCATTAGGTACCTTCCACAAAAAAATTCCTTGAAACTTTTGAAGTGATTTGTGGATAACCCTTTTAAGAGAAGGATATCTTTAGAATCACTTAAAAATACCAAAAGATGAGCAAGATATACCCCTTTGAAGTTCAAAACCCTAGCTCCTAGAGCAACAAGATACCTTAGAAATCCTTTTACAATTTTAATCAACTTTCTTGCACAAATACTTTTGTCATATAAATAGAAGTTGTTGAGGATGATAATGAGGAGTTATAGCAACCATAGCCACTTCTAAATATTGATAATTAAGGGAAATATGCACTTGTGATCAATGAATCAAGAACTTGTCCAATTAGGTCAAACTTCTTCAATCAACCCTTGTACCTTTGAACTATTTTTTACAACTTGAGGCATGATGAATCATAATAGACTTGTCATGATATTACTTCAAAACATCTTCAATAATGAAGCTTGAATATCAATGAAACTTTGTTGAAGAAGGCATGGAAATAAACTCATGAACCTATGGATCAACTTGCTAGAATGTGTTGTGCTTTCATCTATGATATCAACAATTATGGCAAACATACATTATATTTATTAGTTAAAAGTTAATCAAAACATAGATGACAACAAGATACAAATCAAGGTGTTTGGTGATTCCCCATAGGCAAAGCTAAAGATAAGGAGAAGAGTCAAACCCTAGTGTGTGATCTTGTTGTGATTGAGTTGATATGATATGATAGAGAAATCTTAGAGACAAAAATTGGGGTACAACAAATATAATTAAAGTGTATTATTAATAAAGAATAACTTAAATTTATAATTGAAAACTAAATATTAAAGTATATTTATGATATGAAATTAAATAATGAATGTAATTATTAAATTTCTGATTACAATAGTGAAATGTAATTGTCTTTTAATTTTTTATTTAAAATTATGAATAATTTTTAAATAAAAAATATAAGAAATATTTTTTAATTATAACTTTAAAAATTAAATTTAATTTAAATAACACTTTTATTTGAAGAAATAAAACTGACGTTCTAATTAAACTTTTTTTTTTAATTTTTGTTATAGATTTAATAAGTAATTATTAAGTTTTAATTAAAAAATTTATTATATTAAAAATATATTTATATTATAATCAAAAGTTAAATGTTATTAATAATTAATAATATTAAAATAGAATATTTAATATTAAATGAACTAGTAACACAGGTACGGATTCAAATTTGATAAACGTATTTGTTTACATAATATATTTATTTTAAATAGATGATTAAAAAAGAAAAAAATATTTAAATCAATAAAAAAAATTTATATCATTTTTGAATCATAAATGCCATATATATATATATATATATATATATATATATATATATATATATATATATATATATATATATATATATATATATATATATATATATATATATATATATATATTAGGATAACATGAGTATGACTATGTCAAATCCAGATTCTTGAGTAGCAAGAATAATTAAAACAAAGTTGTTCACACAATATAGTATAGCAAGAATATAGGCAATACACGTGCCTATAGAAAACCAATTTTGTAGCATTCAAATGCTGAGTAGATGAATGAAAAAAAATAGGATGGTTGAAAAGAAATTGGAATTGTAGCAGCAAGAAGAAAAAAAGGACTACAAAATGTGGTTTTAAGTTGTGGATTTATTAGTTCATGAATCATGAATAGTATTCAAATTGAATTCTTAAATATTAAAATAATATGTCAAAGTAATATATCTAACTATCAGACATTTTCATTTTGTGCTGGTTATTTTTAAAAATAAAAAAATGATACACTTATTTGATAGTCTCTTATAATTTTAAAAGACTCGTGTGATGATGAAAATGGAAAAGGCATAGAGATAGATGTAGTTGACGTGACTTTGCCATGCAATAAAATGAAAATAAATGCACTTATTTGATAGTCTCTTATCACTCTTCTCTTTTTATGTTTTTATTTTTTTCAAACAAATTGCATATTATTAATCTTCTCATTCTTCTCTACATTTATATGTAAATAAATTTTTTTAAAGGAGTTAGCTTGAAAAATGGGTCACATGTGTATTTTCAACTATTGATTTTCTACTTCTTAAAACCTTTAAATGTCTCATACATGCAATAAAATCAGAGAAATTAAAAGATCAAATTAAAGTTACATATATTTCTACGTGTGTTTGTAGATCAGGTAATTTTAAAGATTTTTCACATTATCTTTCATTAAATTTCAAAGAAAAATTATATTTTTTATTTTTAAAATCTAAATATGACCATCTAAAACCATATTTTCCTGCCTATTTTCTAGAATTAGAATAAAAATATATTTGGTGAGGAAAAAATTTGATTTACTTACCTGTGATTTTGTTGATATTCTTGTTTTATGTAAAGAGAATGAACTTTTAGTTTTCTGCAACGAAAAATACATTTGTTAGAGAATGTATTGTTGAAGATGATAATGAGTAAAAGGTAGTAAAAAATTAGAAGAAGAAAATGCAAGAGGAAAGTGAATGAAAAAAAGAGTAGAAGATTGATGAGTTGAAGAAAAAGCAGAGAAGAAATAACCCTATAAAAGTAGTGTATGGTCATTCGAGCACATTGATTTGATCAATAGTTAATTTAAAATTTGAAATTAATGGTTCATGATGCATAAGAGAAAAAAAAAACTCTTTAGATTTGAGATTGATTTGATAGACATAATAAAGAAAAATGTTACTTTAGTTAGGACGATACAGGAGAATCAATTTGGTACAAAAATTGTTACTTTAATATATAATCAGTTTGGTTACTCAAACTACTATCAAATCTAATCAGAAAAAGTAATACTTAAACAAGAATTGTGCTTAAATTGTGGATGTGGCAAAATAATTGGTTGGGATAAAAATGAAATTTTCATAATCATTAATATTTTTATATTACAGATAGGTAACATGTTAACTTCTTTTAAAAAAATGATAAATAATTTATAAATTATAAGAGTCATCTATATATATATATATATATATATATATATATATATATATATATATATATATATATATATATATATATATATATATATATATATATATATATATATATATATATATATATATATATATATATATATATATATATATATATATATATATATATATATATATATATATATATATATATATATATATATATATAGATGACTCTTATAATAATAATATATCATAAGAATAAATGAAATTATTTTAGATATGTATATCCGAAAATCTCTTAAAATAAAATGTTGAGTTATTTCGAATATGTATATCCGAAATATCTCAATATTAAATTATTGGATTATTTCAGATATATTTATCCGAACGAATCCCTAAAAAATTAAAATTTGATTCGCTCAGATATATATATATCCAAAATTTAGAAATATTATGAAAATTTTGTCAAAAACCTCTAAAAAAAGACATAAGAGTGGATAAAACAACCCCCAAAAATAAACTACACAACGTACGTCATTTTACTAGCATAGTTTCTTAGTTATTATAGGTTAATAAAAAGAAATTCACAAGAAAAAAAACTGATTACAATCAAAGAAAAACGAAAAAATAGAAATATTCTCACAAATATATAAAATTTTGCTTAACATTTAATGAGAGTAAGGACTCGTCTTTCCCACTCCAACATGCAATACAAGCATATTAAAAGCTCTTTCTCTCCCTTACCTGATTTTCAACAAAAGCATTTTTTATTCATAGAGTTCTTCCTCAATCTCAAACTCTTGTTCTTCCTCTTTGTCTGTTTTGTTTTAACTTTCAAAAATACGCATTACACTCTCGGATTCTCCAAATTCCTTTTTTTATTTCAAAACATAATTCTTTCTAGTTAGGCTATTTTCCTTTTACTCTCAACTTATCCTTATATTTCATATAATACCCTTACTCTTCTTACTAATTCTAATTTTCTTTTAATTATTAATTATTAATAATTCTCATTATTTTCTATTATTTAAAATAGACTAATTATCTAACTATTAAATTAAATAATTAAGCTTTATTCTACTAACTTCCTTTATTTTCTATTTATTTTAAAATTTATTCTAATAAATTAATTTTCCACAAAACTCTATTATTTATTTCTCTTATTTTTCTACAAACATCTTATTTTCCAACTAAATCTCACTATTTTATTTTATTCTATTTATTTTAAATATTATTATCTTATTTTAATTAATTAAAATCAACTAAGATCTAAATAATGTCTAAATTATTTATACTCCCACCAACACCTAATAACATGTATGTTCACCAGTTATATAATTAAAAGCATATAAGGTACTTAATAATTAAATAAAACGTAATTAAATTCAACTAAATTACTTAATTAAATTCAAGGTGTTACAACTCTCTCTCACTTAAGAAATTTTTGTCCTCGAAAATTATCTGAGGAAAATATAGTCGAATACGACTCTCTCATTTACTCCTCACACTCCCAAGTCATTGCTCCCACCAGCTGGTCCTCTCCACACTACCTTCATCAAGACAATCTCCTTACCACGCAATTGCTTCAGTTCCTGATCCTTTATTCGTATGGGTGATGCCTCCACAATCAGGTTATCTCTCATCTACACATCATCCACTTGGATCACATGAGATGAATCCAGAATGTACCTCCTCAAGTGAGATATATGAAACACATCATGAAGATTCACAAGAGGCGGTGGCAAAGCAATTTGATATGCCATTTCTCTTATCCTTCTTAAGATTTGGGATGGAGCAATAAAATGCGAGGTGAGCTTTTGAGACTTCAAAGCTCGACCAACACCAGTTACTTGCGTAACTCTCAAAAACACATGGTCCACCTCATAGAACTTAAGTCTCTTCCTCTCTTGTCATGATAACTTTTCTGACGACTATGTGACACTTTCATCTTCTCTTAGATCATCTTGATCTTCTTAGTCATATTCTGAATAGTTTCAAGTCCGAGCATAACACTCTCCTCTGACTCATACCAATACAAATGAGTTATACACCTCCTACCATACAACGCCTCATACGGTGTCATTCTAATGCTAGAATAGAAATTATTATTGTAGGTAAACTCAATCAACAATAAGTAGTTATCCCAAGCACCTCCTTGTTCTAGCATACAAGCCCTCGGTAAATCTTTCAAATACTGGATGATACTTTATGTTTGACCGTTTGTCCGCGGATGATAAGCAGAACTCAACCTCAGCTTAGTACCCAAATCAGCCTGTAAACTCTCCCAGAACCTCGATATAAATCTCGAATCCTTATTTGACACAATACTAGAAGGAATACCGCGCAGTCACACAATCTCATCAATATATAATTTAGCTAGCTTCTGCAAAGGATAATTGATCCTTATTGGTATAAAATGAACTGATTTGGTCAATCTATCCATAATCACTGAAATTGAATCGCACCCTTTCAAAGTCAAATATGTTACAAAATCCATGGAAATGTTATCCCATTTCCACTCTGGAATATTCAATAGTTTAATTAGACCCAACGACTTTTGATGTTCGATCTTTGACTTCTGGAAAGTCAAATAAGCATACACAAATTCAACAACCTCTTTCTTCATTCCTGGACACCAACACACCTTCTTCAAGTCTTGATATATCTTGGTCGCACTTGGATGGATACTCATATTACCATGGTGTCCTTCCTCAAGAATACTCTTCTTAAGTTCAGGTACATCTGGAACACAAACTCTATCTCTGAATTTCATCACACCATTTTCGTCAATCCTGAAGTCATCATCTTCGCCTTAATTTATTAACGCTAATCGATCAATAAATCCTAAGTCGGTCTTATGTGCTTCTTTGGTCTCATCAAAGATACAACTGGCCAGTTCCAACATACCTAACTTCACAATGATAAGAGTCTCTTCACATACTAAACTCATATCTTTGAATTTTTTCAATCAATTCCAACTCTTGAACCATAAGCATCAACATGTGAAAATACTTCATACTCAATGCATCAGCTACGACATTAGCCTTACCAGAATGGTAACTTAAGCTAAAATCATAATCCTTCAGGTATTCTAGCCACCTTATCTGCCTCATATTCAATTCATTATGATCGAATATGTACTTTAAGCTCTTGTGATCACTGAACACCTCAAATATGAAATCAAAAAGACAATGTCTCCAAATTTTCAAAACAAAATCCACATCCGCTAACTCCAAATAATGCATAGGATAATTCCTCTCATGAACTTTTAATTGTCGAGAAGCATAATGCCTATCTGACCTTCTGCATCAGCATACCACCTAAACACATCTTTGATTCATCATAATACACCATAAAGGAACCCATTATGAGCCCATGGTGTGAAAATGTCACAACTCCTTATCTCATTCTGATTATAAACAATACTTTGGTTGAACAACCTAAAAGAGGCTAAACTGAAATGCCATGTGGTTCTCCTACCATACTCATACTTAGAAGAACTCAAAAATTCTAGTGTAACTCTCTCATAAGTTGGATGTTTTTAGAGTTAGAAAATGACTCCAACCAAGTTGGTTGAACATCCAATTAACATCATTTAACAGGCCAATAGTTTATATACATAATTCATCAATGTATCATGTTGGTGTAATATGTCACTGTACAATCACTTCAAATATTTCTCTTTGATCATCATCTCTGAACTATATTCTCATAGAGGGTTGTTTTGCAACCGTTCTCTCCCAGGTGCCTACTCTTGATGAATCACCTCTAAGCAATCTTCTTGGAGGCATGATAAAATATTTTAGAAAATAGATTTTGTTGGTTTGAAGGTGGTGGTGATGATTTCGGTTTTGAGAATGGGAAGAAGTGAAATCATGATATTTTGAAGGAATTTTTGTTGTGGAGGTTTGTTGATGGAAGTAGAAGTGTGTTATTGTGTGAAGGGAATAAAGTATGAAGTGTGTTAATGGTGTTTTGTGTTTTTGGTTTTGAGGGAGAAGGAGGATGAAAGTTTTGAGTTTTGATATTTTTGTGAGTGAAGAGAGAGAGAGGTAAATCAAAATTTTGTAAAATATTTTTGGTGGATTACATTGAAAGTGGTTGATAAGGGGTTGGAATGCCTTTTTATGTTCCCAACACCTTGGAATTCGTGTTGAACAAGGATGACGGTCGGTAGCACTGACAATGGGTAACCCGTCAGAGCTTCAAAGGGTGGATTTTTGAAAAGAATGAAATTGAAATTGGTGATGTTCGTTAGAGATGGGTGACGCTCGTCAGCGCTAGGTGATGAGTGTCATCTGGGTAAATTTCTTTTGTCATGACAAAGACAGGTTGTCCGTCATTTCCTCTGCTTTGGTCCTTAAATTTTTTAACTTTCTCCTTTTTCCACCCAAATAACGTGACAACCATCATGTTGGATGACGACCCTCCCGTCATGGTCACTTTCACATGTGCAACTTTCTAGTGTTTGGAGCTTTTAAGAAGCAATCAGTCTCTTTATTTTCCTACAAATTTAAATGTAAAAATTCAAACGTACAAAAATAATGAAAGAACATTAAATTAAAATCCCATTTGTTGCTTCCCCCACAATGTTTTTTTAAAAATTCATTTAGCCTGACTTTTTAATTCATACGCTTCAAGGGGGTTCCTTCAGAGAGAAGAAAACTCCTTTCCCAAATTCTTCACTGATTACATAATGCTTGAGCCTCTGTCCATTAATAATGAATGATCCAGTTGATTCACTCTAAACTTCCACAACACCTTATGACATCACCTTCTTTACATGAAATAATATTGACCATTTGGAACAAAGATTTCTAGGGAATAACTTCAACCTAGAATTTAACAACATGACATGCTCTCCTTTGCTAAACTATATTCTTATGATTCACTTGCCTGCCATCTTTTTGTTCATTCGTTGTACAACCTGGAATTTTCGATGCATCAAGTCTAAGTTTTTTCAGTTCATTTAACTCCGGATTTTGTTTCTTGCCTCGATGGCCCAATATGATTTATGCTCCAATTCCATAGGCAGGTGGCAAGATTTTATATAGACGAGCTAGAACGGTGTAATCTCGATTGGTGCGTTGTAAGTTATCTATAGTCCCAAAGTGCATTGTCTAGCTTGGCGGCTTAGTCCTTTCTTGAAGTGGAAACTGTCTTTTCAAAGATTGTCTTTATCTCTTTCTTGGAGACTTCAACTTGGCCGCTTGTTTGAGGGTGATATGGAGTCACTACTATGTGCCTTACTCTGTACTTCTCCAATAGATTTTCAAATTGACCTGAGATAAAATGAGATCCTTCATCGCTTATGACAACTTTGGTTGCTCTAAACCTCATGAAGATAACCTTCTTGAACAACTTAATTACGACTTGTAAGTTGTTGGTAAGAGAGGTAATAGCCTCAATCCACACGTAATCGATAATAACGAGTATATAATGATTCCCAAATGAGGACCAGAAAGGTCCCATAAAATTGAATCATCATACATCAAATATTTTTACCTCGAGGATGTTGTTCAATGACATCTCGTTTCTCCTTGAAATATTCCTTTTGTGCTAGTTACACTTCGTAATGAATAAATGAACATCTTTAAATAAATTAGGCTAGTAAAGGTCAGACTGGATTATTTTTGTGACCATCTTCGACGTACTTGCATGCCACCATAAACGAAAGCATGACAATAATTTATTTCACTTTTTATCTCATCCTCGATAACACACCATTGGGAAAATATTATCGACTCCTATTTTGAATAATAAGGGCTCATCCTAGTAATAATGTTTCATATTGGAAAAGATCTTTTACTTTCGTTGATAGTTCATGTTTGGAGGTAATACTTTAGCCGCGGGGTAGTTGACGAAGTCAGTATACTAGGGCAGTTTTTATTGCATCATTGCAAATAATCTATCATCAGGAAAAAAGTTATCCAAAGATAACTCTTCTTTTTGAAGATCAGTCAGTCGAGATAAGTGGTTTGCAAACACATTCTTTATCCCATTTTTATATTTAATCTCCAAATTTAACTCCTTCATTTCCAAAAGGCGTTACATGAACCTAAAATTTGCTACTAGAATATTGAAAATTTTGATTTTTCTCTAGTGGTACCCTCGAGAAAGTTGTGACGTTATTTTTTAGCACACTCAATAGGGGTTCACACTGATCAATCAGTATATCCAGACATAAACTGAATACTGCCTCGCTAAAGTTCATAAGCATATATCCAGACAACACCTCAAATAAAAGTTATTGGCTAAGAAAGTCCTCATAACAGGATATTTCTTACGTCAATTGTGTCATGGCCGTCTCATAGTGGAGAATGGATATGGTAACTAAAATTTCTTATTATGGTTTAGATTACGTCACCAAATAAATCGAAGTTGAAACCTTAACATATAATACAACATCCAACGCTCAAAAGTTCATCAAACAAAATTCAATTAACTATGACTTTCAACTAACACTCACATTTATTTTTATTTTTTATAATTTTAAAATTAAGTAAATTTTGTCCACATGGGTAGAAATATTACTTATAATTAGTATTTTGAGCAGTCGTTTCACCATCTTAATGTGTATTTGATTTCACTTTTATAGTAACTAGGAAGAAACTCGTACTACCGCACAGGTCCTGTCTGGATTCACATTACATGTCTACCAAACAATCATTTGTAAAGTTTGAATTTATTTTTTAATTTGTTAACATTTATATAGTTACAAATATTGGCTAATAATATGCACTTATTTTTAAGCATTGATCTGTACTTATAATAAACCGTGCAATTGATTCTCTAACTTCAATCATATTAAACAATAGCAAAAGAAATATTTAAAATATGGATATTAAAATTAACAGTTTACAGCTGGTATCTCATAAATACGTTCACACCTACCTGTGAATGCAGATGAGTTAACAAACCTCAGTTGAATCCAAATGAGTTAATTCTAAAAATTTATTAAACATATTTTAGACGATTTTTTTTTTACAATAACCAAGTATTAAAATAATATTTCGCAAATAACCGCGTTTCGGAAAAAATTACGCAAATAACCATGTTTCAGATGACTCCCCAAAGGAGGAGTCATCTCACTTGGCGCCTCCACCCCTAGTTTTGCCCTAGGCGCCATCTCACTTGGTGCCTCCTCTCACTTTTAGCCAAGTGAGATGGCGCATGCACTTTAAAAGTGAGAGGAGGCGCCATCTCACTTGGCTCCTAGGGAAAAACTAGGGCAAAATGTTGTTTTATAAATAATTTGTCCGTTTCTCCGAAATTTATCACACTTTCTCGCACTGTTTTTTTATTTTTTACTCTGTTATTTGCGTCATGACGTCACCCGTGATTTTTAGCAGAGATGGTTACGTTATCTTCTCCTCTACGAAACTTGCGATGAAAATGAAATTCTGGCACATTCACTCCATGGAGCGTCTGAAGCGGGAGTTGATGCGATGGCTAGATGGAGACATTGCGGAGGGGGGGAAAAATTCGAAGGATCCAGCGAAAACGAACAACAACCTCACATGCGACAGGAAGACCTAATGTATGGTTGGAGGAAGTCAAAACAGACAGCGATGTAATGTTGATGATGCATGGGTCAAATGAAATTGTGTTAACAATTGTAATTTCGTAGACGAAATATCGTTAATTTTTCTTGTACGCGCAATATTTATTGTAGCAAAATCTGTTAACGGAAAACCCTAATGTTTACAACATAATTAAGGAAAGATTTTATGTATTACAATTTTTATGTGGTCGAGGCAGACGCCCGATTCGGACAATTTTTGCGATTGTGTCTGACCTGACGGCATAAACTACACTTTCTTTCCAGCTTGTCAAGATCGTCCAATTTTGTTGTGATGCGCTTACTTTTGGGACGACCCTTCTTGTTCCTTCGCATTTGGTCATTGTGCCACACTATTTCGCCGTCGTATGCAGGCCAATAATATGGTTTTTGCTACCAAAGGAAAGTTGTTGTTGTAAACATTGAGCAACGTTTCAGATTTGTAAATGTGTGACAGAAGTTGCAGCGCGTCTTGATGGGTATGAGCATAAGCGGCAATGACATGAGAGCAAGGCATACGAAATGCTTGAAACCTTCCACAATCGCACCAACGAGAAGGTAGCATGACCCTATATTCTTGTCTTGGCAGACCTTCGTTATGGTCGATTGTCTCTTTCACAATGAAGTTGTGGCTGTGTCGGTCAAACC